>CM057343.1:695774203-698301703 GCA_030015575.1 Agapanthus africanus | reverse complement strand
ACTTCACAAGTGTGATTGGAGAGAGAGAGAACCAAGACAAGGGGGTTGGTTGGAAAGCAAAAAAAATGATGAGGAAAAATCAAATGATCACCACAAATCCTACACACAAAGGCAACCATCATCTCATGCATGATGGCTTCAAAAAGTCAAGCCATCATGAGAAGAAGAAGTCAAGTGATGGTGCTCATCATGAAAACCATCATGATAAGATAAAATGCAAAGACCCCCTCCACAAATGCCTATTTGCAACAATGCAAATAAACCCTCCTCCACCAAACATCGGCCAATGAACGATACAAAAGAAATTGGCCGAAACGGAAAGCAAACTGGCAACTCCGGAAAACTGGTCCCGTAATAAATTACAGGAAAAACCCCGATACTGTGCATACACACCCGCATCTGTATTTCGACCGAAATACAAATGCAATGAGACAAAATCTACACTGTACTATACTAGGATCCGGCTTAAACCAAAGCCGGCTAGTAATATCTGTTCGATCCTGATCCGTGCAATACCGCACGTATCTGATCGAACCCTGCCATATAACCATACGGCCTATAGTACAAACTGTCCGATCCTGATCCGTGCAATACCGCATGTATCTGATCGGAACTTGCCATATCTCCATACGGCCTCTACAACCTTTCGCCCGAAAGCTGAGTAACTGAATGTGGGGGACTCTAAAGACTCATCAACACCTTGGTTGTGGATTTAACCACTAGCACGTCAGAGGTATAAGCCAATACGTAACGGGCTACCAGGTACTGACTAAAAAGGGATGTCTGTGAGTGAACTCAGCCAGACAACCCTACTGAGCCTGTCAGTGACAATATCCGTGCAGTCCGGTCCGTTCGTCTATGAGCATCGCATGGCGGGCCTAGGGGGTTGGTAAAAGTCAGACCCCCAAAAGCGGTACAAGTCGTGTCGGAGTGTAGCCCAGAACACCCTGAGATACTACTGGAATACCTACCAGTAAATCTCCTTGCCTTGGCCAAGGACTTCGTGTAATGGCTCTCCTAGACACAGCACGACCTCACCCCCAATACCGGGAGAGACGAACCCCTGAAGATACGCTCACTGCCTCCATGTGGCTCGGGACTGTACCCAACTAAAACCTGTTTGCACGACTCCTTTGAGCCGTGGTAGGGTAGTAATCAAAGTACAGTGGGAACTCACACGAGACAAATGACGATCCCCAGGTCGATGAACTAACCTGCACACATGTCACCAGGGAACTGCCATCTGACGTCTGGTATATGACCAACTAGCATGTTCCCGGCGAGTCCTGTCCGGTGTACTCATAACCCAATGAGCACCTGTATACATCTTAGGTGATCCAACTGACACCAGTGGCTTGTGAGACCGGCCACCGCCCCTCGTCGGGGTCTCGACTGTATACACTAGTCTACTAATGGAGTATCGATGCCCGGTCTCGAAACTCCCACGACTAGGGACCTTTTAAGGATATGCTTGTAGACCCCCAGCTCCCACTTATATGATCGCCCTCATACTGCTGGTGGTCAAGCAAGAATCCTAGGGGCTCTATCAACGTGTAATAGCGACGTGTCAGGTCACCTAAAACAGTACACGATGATAAAGGTAAACCAGATAGCATACTATCATCTCGAGTAAGACTGTCCTACCGGGATAGGTCCTCCCTCAATCATTACAATCACGTACCTGTGACCTAATAATTGACTCTGAGGGCACTATCCCCAACAAAATGATAATCTAGTTAACTACTTAACTAAAAGTTAGATTCTACAACCTTTGTAGATCCGGATATCCACTTTCTTAGCTCCACGTAGTGCTCCTCTCGCTGTCCTTTTCCAATCTTAGACTCGTTCATCGGTTTCATCGGGAAGGCGAGCGGAATAGATCGTCGGCTTCGTATCAAAGACGATCTACGTCGAGGCATCACAAGTTCAAGCTCCGACTTCACAAAGTTGTGAAACTTGTGAAGAAAACACCCAAAACAACTTGGCAAGAGGTAGAGGGTGAAGAATAGGAGGTGGGTTCACTTTAGAATTGGATTTATCTCACTTTAGCTCAAGTTGCCATTGATGGACCTTGAGCTTTTCTTGAAGAAGAAGATGAAGATGAAGTTAGAATATGATAAAAGTGTTATTCAAAATAGAAAAGAAAACAATATTTATCATATCCTAACCATTGTCAAGTGTAGAGAATAGACCATGGTTAGTGGGAGTGGTTAGGGTTAAGCATGAAGACAAAAAGGCATCATTAGTAAAAGCTTCATGAAGCTTCACCATTCTTCATGATAAAATGAAACCAATTTGTTTTCATAAATCCATTTAAATAAATAATAAATGGATAAAATAATAAGTGAATAAAATATAAACCCTAACCACTTGCATAACCATGGTTGCATTCTTCACACAAAGCCAAAACAACATGTATCATCAAACATGATACATACAAGTGTACACAAAACATATCACATATACAATGTGCACAGCAAGTGAGAAAAATCCGTTTAAAGTGAACCAATACTAGTTAATGCAAAGTAATATATCAAATATATAATTATACATTAAATCATTAAATCAACACTTGATTCAATGATCCGGTCATGTCGCACATGACCGACTAGTATTCAATGTATCGATTCATCGAATCTATGATTCGATAACTAGGTCATATCGAATATCACCAATCGAAACATATATCGCGAGAATGAAATGCGGTATCACATACACGCATTATTCTCGGTCCTGCACATATCTCATATGCGCTCCTATTTCGTTTCGCTTGAGCCAGGAAACCTCTGTGTAGGACTCTAAAGACTCGTCAATACGCCGGTAGCAGATGATGATCATATCAAGCACCCACAAGCCGCAAGCGGTCTGCTAAACGTAACGGCCACCCGGGTATTGAGCGATCAGAAGATCGACGAGCTAGCCCGCTCACACTCCTGTGAATCCAACCAGTAACACTTACCGTACAGTCCGGTCTCTTCGTCTGATATGTCGCATATCAAGTCTAGGGGTGGTAAACGTCAGACCCCAATAACCCGATAAGTCGTGCCGATGTGAGGCTCATAACGGGTCGAGAAACTACTGGTAACACTTACCAGCAAATCTCTGATCAGCCTTGGCCAGGGACTTCCCTGTTACGGCCAATCGAGCACAGCGCAACATCAACCCCCAATACCGGGAGAGACGAAACCCCTCCTATCGCTCATTGCCTCCATGTGACTCGGGACTGTACCCAAAGACCACCGTTTTGCACGCCCTCATGGACATGGTAAGGTGGAGATCAAAGCACAGTGGGAATCACACAAGACTCTATGACGATCTCGGGTCTACAGACTAACCTGTACAAGTGTCACCTGAGAACTGCCATCTGACGTGAGGTATAATACCATCTGGGAGTTCTCGGCGAGTCCGTCCAGTGTACCCAGTCTCCACTGAGCACCCGTATACCATCTCTGATGTCAAACACCAATGGATATAGGATCATCCATCGCCCATCACATGGGTCGAGAAGCGTATACGCTAGTCTACTCTGGTATATCGATGCCCCGTCTCGATACACCCACGACTAGGGACCTTGAAGGATGTACTTATAGACTACCATGTCCCCACTAGTATGATCTGCATCATAGTCCAGGTAGTCAAGTACACATCCTAAGGGCTTTACCAACATGTAACTATAAGACAGTATAAAGAGACTAGTGTACACGTTAAGATAAAGAGCAACCAGATAGCATACTATCATATCGAGCAAGAAAGTCATCTCTATATATGTCCAAGCATCCAATATAATATACATAATCTGTACAATACTGGCCTCTAGGGCATACATACAACTAACAATCTCCCACTTGCACTAGGGCCAGCTGCTGTAGTATCGCATACCGAGCATCCCGAAGAGTCTCTCAAACTGTATCTGGGGAATGGCCTTCGTGAGTGGATCCGCCGTGTTGTTCTTCGTGTCAACCCTCCTGACCTCGATCTCCCGGCGATCAACTATCTCCCGGATCAGGTGATACCGCCTCAGAATATGCCTGGATCGCTGATGGGACCTGGGTTCCTTGGCCAAAGCCACCGCTCCATTGTTATCGCAATATAAAGGTATTGGACGCTCAATGGATGGAACCACTCCAAGTTCAGTAATGGACTTCTTGATCCAGACAGCCTCTTTGGCAGCATCGTTGGCAGCGATGTATTCAGCCTCCATCGTCGAGTCTGCCACGGTTTCCTGCTTGGAACTCTTCCAGCTAACCGCCCCTCCGTAAAGGGTAAAGACAAAGCCCGACTGCGACTTAGAGTCGTCCTTATCACTCTGGAAGCTCGAATCGGTAAAGGACTCCACTTGGAGCTCTCCGTTACCATACACCAAGAACATATCTCTAGTCCTTCGTAAGTACTTGAGAATGCTCTTCACAGCTGTCCAGTGACTCTCTCCAGGATCAGCTTGATACCTGCTCACTATACTTAGTGAGTATGCTACATCGGGTCTGGTACATAGCATCGCATACATAATAGAGCCTACTGCCGAAGCATAGGGTATCCCTTGCATGCGAGCTCTCTCCAAATCAGTCTTGGGAGACATCTCTTTGGAGAGAGTGACTCCAGAGATCGTGGGTAAGTTCCCACGCTTGGACTCTTCCATACTAAACCTCTTTAGTATGGTGTCAATGTACCTGGATTGGGACAATCCCAAAATCCGTTTGGATCTATCTCTATAGATCCTGATTCCCAATATGCAGGAGGCATCACCAAGATCTTTCATTGAGAATCTTTGTGATAAGAAGAGCTTGACCGATTGCAGCATAGGAATATCATTTCCTATCAAGAGTATGTCGTCCACGTACAATACGAGGAAGACAACCTTACTCTCTGCCACCTTCTTGTAGATACAAGGTTCATCTAGGTTTTTGACGAAATCAAACTCTTTGATAATGACGTCAAAGCAGATGTTCCAACTCCGCGATGCTTGCTTTAACCCATAAATGGATTTAAGCAGCTTGCACACCTTTCCGCTACTCCCACTGTCTACGAAGCCCTCTGGCTGAGTCATGTACACGCACTCTTCTAAATCACCATTTAGAAAGGCGGTCTTAACATCCATTTGCCAGATTTCGTAATCATGATAAGCAGCGATGGCAAGCATGATCCGGATGGATTTAAGCATAGCCACTGGAGAAAAGGTCTCGTCATAGTCCACACCTGGTCTTTGACGAAAACCTTTTGCTACAAGTCTAGCTTTGAAAGTCTCCACTTTCCCATCTACACCAAGTTTCTTCTTGAAGATCCACTTGCTCCCAATGGGTTTTACCCCTTCAGGAGCAATGTCCAAAGTCCATACTTTGTTGGTGTACATGGATTCCATCTCGGACCGCATAGCATCCAGCCATTTCACTGAGTCACCACTCGTGATGGCCTGCTCGAAACTAGTCGGGTCATCATCCTCCATGATGCAATCCTCGCTCCCACCATCCATGAGAAAACCGTAGTATCTCTCAGGTTGGCGAGGAACTCTACTAGATCGGCGGAGTGGCTGGGGTTCGTCGGGAGCTACTGAATCCTCTGGTTCCACTAAATCTTCAGTTTGAGTTTGTGTAGCCGGAATTTCTTCCAGTTCTACCTCATCGCCACTAATTTCTTTTGCAAGAAATTCCTTTTCCAAAAAGGTGGCATGTCGAGAAACAAACACTTTTTGTTCCTCTGTATGGTAGAATAGATATCCATGTGAATGTTTGGGATATCCCACAAACTTGCATAGAACTGACCATGCCTCGAGTTTGTCCGGATTTTGCCTTTTGACATAGGCCGGGCAACCCCATATCTTAACTCGTTTAAGACATGGTCTCTTCCCACTCCATATCTCATATGGTGTGGTAGGTACAGATTTAGATGGAACTTGATTCAATAGGTATGCTGCTGTCTCCAGCGCATAACCCCAGAAGGAAATAGGTAACTCAGCTGTGCTCATCATAGAGCGCACCATATCTAATAGGGTGCGGTTCCTCCGTTCTGATACACCGTTGTGCTGTGGTGTGTATGGAGGAGTCAGCTGAGAGAGAATCCCATTCTCTTTTAGGAAGTCCCGGAATTCATTGCTCAAGTATTCACCTCCTCGATCAGATCGTAGGATTTTAATACTTTTTCCGGTTTGGTTCTCAACTTCTTGTTTATATTCCCTAAATTTCTCAAAAGCTTCTGATTTGTGTTTCATCAGGAACACATATCCGAATCTAGAGAGATCGTCAGTGAATATAATGAAGTACGAAGAACCATCCCTGGCATGTGTAGACATGGGACCGCATACATCACTATGTATCAGTCCCAAGAGTTCGGTAACTCTTTCTCCGTGTCCCGTAAACGGAGTCTTGGTCATCTTGCCTTTGAGACATGACTGGCAAGTGTCATAAGATGAAAATTCAAACGGATTTAAATATCCATCTTTATGCAACTTAGCTAGTCGTGTCGCATTGATGTGACCCAGTCTACAATACCACAAGAAGGATTCATTGAGTCCAGAACTCTTCCTCTTGTGTGTGTTTGTTATGCTCAGAACTGTTGATTGATTTAGAACATAAATGCCATTGCACAACGTGCCTGATCCAACCAACTTTTGGTTACGGAAAATGTTCATAACATTGTCCTGTAATACAAAATTATATCCCTCTTTACTTAATAAAGAAACCGATATAATATTGCATATCAGGTTCGGCATGTAATAGCATTCATTCAGAACCAATGTATTACCGGTTGGTAATACAAGGTGATATTCCCCGACAGTCTTGGCTGCAACAATTGCACCATTTCCTACTCTTATGTCTTTATCACCTTCTCCAAGTTCTCTACCTTTCCTAAGCCCATGTAACTGATTACATATATGGGATCCTGACCCGGTATCCAATACCCAGGACGTAGAGCAAATGGAGAAACAGTTCTCAGTAACGAACACACCCGAAGAAAATGCATCAACATGTACTTTCTTCAATCGGGTGGCATGGGAATCCTGGTATTCCCCTATATCCTGTTCATTCCTATAACTCTTATAGGAAAGAACGGAACCAACGTTCCCCAGCACAGTATAACATGCGGGTTCGGTCAATACATCCATATTATTATCTTCATTAGGGCATGAAATGGTCGCTACCTGGAGAGAGAGAGAAGAAAACACTTTAGCGTATGCTCGTGCAAGATCAGATTGGTTATTATCTTATCTAATCAGGATGGCTCCCACTGCTTTTTATCAAATCTTCCTTCAAACCCTAAAAGGAAAGACTAGCCGGGATTAATTACATACTACAGGTTCGCCAATCTTTCAGCCAGGCCAGTGTCGGTACTTTGAGGGAGGTCCCCCGTGCTTTCGCACGAACCTAATTAATGTAAACCTCGTTTTCCCAGAGGCGTAACCCCGTTGACACCTTTCTAGACACCTACTTGATCGGCTAATTGCAATGTGTAAAACTCTCCCAGGAGTAACTCTTACTCGCAGCGGGTATCGGGATCCAACTATCTCATAGAAGGTATGCAATCTCATTGCAAATTTCAACACTTGAAATTCCCGATAATATTTTGCCCCTAGTGTCCTATGACCTTGACAAAGGCCAACAAATCACAGGATGCTAGTCAAGTTCAACCCGTCATTTCTTGATTGAATCAAACCCACCCGCACGACCCTTGACAAAGGCCAACAAGGTCGTACGACTACCCTGAAACAATCTGCATCACATGCATAAACAGATAAGCACTATTCAGCTACCGCACACTACGCCTTGACAAAGGCCAATAAACGCAGCACGAATACTAAACAGTTCTAATCTGAAATGACGGAGGGCTACGGCAGGTTTTTCCGAAAACCTATTGCGTAATGAACTTGATATCGTTGTAGAATCAAATGAAGTTTTGAAATGGATTGATTTTGAGGCTTTTCTAGTTTTGCTAAAGGAGTCACTCCCGGCGTAGGGATCTCGGTCCTTTCCTCGTCGAATGAGGTGCGGGATATATCATATATATCGCTGTGCAAAGCAAAAACCCAAAAGCAGTCAAAAGCAAACCGAGTGTGTAGCATCTGCCAGTTATTGCTAAAGGAGTCACTCCCGGTGAAGGAATCTCGGTCCTTTCCTCATCGAATAAGGTGCAGGGTATATCATATATACCGCTGTGCAAAGCAAGAACTGTAGCTACCTGTTTTATTTTAAAATTCGATTCCACAACATCTTAGGTTTCTTATCTTTCATTAATCACATTAATGAAGTCCCATCATTTAAATACCTAAACATCACAGATAGATATGACGTACACTTATGCCATCCGCATTCGCCTCGATGTCCCCTCGTGCACCGTTAGGTTAGGTAACTAACGACAGAGCAGGGCAGGGCTAGCACGGGTGTAAAACATAAGTAACGTCTATATAATATATCATATATACTATATACTATATCCATCACAGAATCACAACACAGATATCGCAGCAGAATAAACATATGAAATATTGGATATACTAGGACGTCCGTGTTTTCAATACGAAGCCAGTACAAAACACGGATTCCACGGTCGTGATGAATAGCCAATCCCACACCCCTAGACCCCTACGAGAGCGGCAAGAAACCCTGCCAATTCTAGGGTTAGGAGACCCGGACTCGACTCCTCGAGTTGGTCTCCCACTGGACCCCAGAACCCAGTTACTTGTGCTCCCCTCCTTGGGTCTATCCTAATGCGGAAAAGTAAATAATATACAAAGGGTGACAACTTCCGCTACCTGGAAGTGCCCCAAATAAAAGAATATTACATACAAGTTTTTACATGAATGAAAATGAAAAACACTCATCTCACATAAAAACCCCCGGCTATTCGAACACGACAATCCAATATAACATATCCAGCAACACATAACATCACATGTCATCAACGTAAGTAAGTATGCATACCCCAATTGTCGTTGACGTATAGCAACGAAACCGGCGATATGAACATACTACACTTACGGTCACAGAAAAGAAAGTGTAAAACTACAACAATTGGAATCCGCAACTACTTTAGACATCGCATGCCTAATCAAATGAAATACTTAGACATCACATGCCTAACAGATATAAATCCCGCATTTTAGTCTCATTATCGAAAACTCTTTTCAATATCAAGTGGGACTAAACTGCTAGATTTATAACATTCATTCAGTTATCTCATAACTGTTTGTGAATTCCAATTATTGTATCACATTCCAGATAAACAGAAAATGTTAAACTTTTCGATCGAACAGTCGAATACCCAAGTTTTCCCGATACAGCTCAACACATGAAATAAGTCTAACAACATTCAGTTCGTGCCTCAGTACCGACGGTCCAGCCGTAGAAGGGTCAAGCCAACGCCTCACATGTGGCACACCGTACTGCCCCAAACCCGAAGGTTCAAAGGATAGTTCAAGACGGTCACATAATCGAGTTAAGGTTTGTTGTCTTCTAGAGGGTCCATCGCGTTACTTGCACTACTTAGAACGTCGTTAAACTACGGAAAAATCCAACACTTGGAAATTTCCCGACAGGGGAAAAATTGGGTATTTATATCCGGTCGAACTTTTTAACATATTCTAAAAATTATCCGGAAATACACAAAAGACGAAATTTGATAATCCGGTCGAAACACCGAAGCTCTAAAACAGCCCAGAAAATTAAACTCTGGAATAATTATTAAAAAATACTCATAAAGCTCAGCTGCAGAACCTATGAATTACTGTGCATTGGAGGAGGGATGACGTCATCAAGCCGCCGCGGAACCGCCGCCTAAGCTGGCTTAGGCCGCGGTTCCGCCGCGCTTGTTACTGTTCATTGGATGAAATTTGCATCGTAATTCTTAGAATTCCCTGCTGAATTTTTTAAGCATTTTTAATATTGAAAAATCCCAGATTTTAGAAAATGTACAGAGAGCATGTTTGGTTTAGGGTTTCGGGTTCGTTCGGGTTTCAAATCGCGTCTAGACTTCGCCTAAGGCTCTAGCTAGGCTCTGATACCAGTGAAAGGTTCCTAGGCACTCTAGTGAGGTCTCACAAGGCATCGAACATGCCAATTTAAAAAAAAAATGGTGCCGAGAAACCCTAGACTACGGATCTTAGACTAGATGTTTAGGCGAAATGATAATCTAGTTAACTACTTAACTAAAAGTTAGATTCTACAACCTTTGTAGATCCGGATATCCACTTCATTAGCTCTACGTAGTGCTCCTCTCGCTGTCCTTTTCCAATCTTAGACTCGTTCATCGGTGTCATCGGGAAGGCGAGCGGAATAGGTCGTCGGCTTCGTGTCAAAGACGATCTACGTCGAGGCATCACAAGTTCAAGCTCCGACTTCACAAAGTTGTGAAACATGTGAAGAAAACACCCAAAACAACTTGGCAAGAGGTAGAGGGTGAAGAAATAGGAGGTGGGTTCACTTTAGAATTGGATTTATCTCACTTTAGCTCAAGTTGCCATTGATGGACCTTGAGCTTTTCTTGAAGAAGAAGATGAAGATGAAGTTAGAATATGATAAAAGTGTTATTCAAAATAGAAAAGAAAACAATATTTATCATATCCTAACCATGGTCAAGTGTAGAGAATAGACCATGGTTAGTGGGAGTGGTTAGGGTTAAGCATGAAGACAAAAAGGCATCATTAGTAAAAGCTTCATGAAGCTTCACCATTCTTCATGATAAAATGAAACCAATTTGTTTTCATAAATCCATTTAAATAAATAATAAATGGATAAAATAATAAGTGAATAAAATATAAACCCTAACCACTTGCATAACCATGGTTGCATTCTTCACACAAAGCCAAAACAATATGCATCATCAAACATGATACATACAAGTGTACACAAAACTTATCACATATACAATGTGCACAGCAAGTGAGAAAAATCCGTTTAAAGTGAACCAATACTAGTTAATGCAAAGTAATATATCAAATATATAATTATACATTAAATCATTAAATCAACACTTGATTCAATGATCCGGTCATGTCGCACATGACCGACTAGTATTCAATGTATCGATTCATCGAATCTATGATTCGATAACTAGGTCATATCGAATATCACCAATCGAAACATATATCGCAAGAATGAAATGCGGTATCACATACACGCATTATTCTCGGTCCTGCACATATCTCATATGCGCTCCTATTTCGTTTCGCTTGAGCCAGGAAACCTCTTTGTAGGACTCTAAAGACTCGTCAATACGCCGGTAGCAGATGATGATCATATCAAGCACCCACAAGCCGCAAGCGGTCTGCTAAACGTAACGGCCACCCGGGTATTGAGCGATCAGAAGATCGACGAGCTAGCCCGCTCACACTCCTGTGAATCCAACCAGTAACACTTACCGTACAGTCCGGTCTCTTCGTCTGATATGTCGCATATCAAGTCTAGGGGTGGTAAACGTCAGACCCCAATAACCCGATAAGTCGTGCCGATGTGAGGCTCATAATGGGTCGAGAAACTACTGGTAACACTTACCAGCAAATCTCTGATCAGCCCTGGCCAGGGACTTCCCTGTTACGGCCAATCGAGCACAGCGCAACATCAACCCCCAATACCGGGAGAGACGAAACCCCTCCTATCGCTCATTGCCTCCATATGACTCGGGACTGTACCCAAAGACCACCGTTTTGCACGCCCTCATGGACATGGTAAGGTGGAGATCAAAGCACAGTGGGAATCACACAAGACTCTATGACGATCTCGGGTCTACAGACTAACCTGTACAAGTGTCACCTGAGGACTGCCATCTGACGTGAGGTATAATACCATCTGGGAGTTCTCGGCGAGTCCGTCCAGTGTACCCAGTCTCCACTGAGCACCCGTATACCATCTCTGATGTCAAACACCAATGGATATGGGATCATCCATCGCCCATCACATGGGTCGAGAAGCGTATACGCTAGTCTACTCTGGTATATCGATGCCCCGTCTCGATACACCCACGACTAGGGACCTTGAAGGATGTACTTATAGACTACCATGTCCCCACTAGTATGATCTGCATCATAGTCCAGGTAGTCAAGTACACATCCTAAGGGCTTTACCAACATGTAACTATAAGACAGTATAAAGAGACTAGTGTACACGTTAAGATAAAGAGCAACCAGATAGCATACTATCATATCGAGCAAGAAAGTCATCTCTATATATGTCCAAGCATCCAATATAATATACAACATCTGTACAATACTGGCCTCTAGGGCATACATACAACTAACAATACGCATATCCTTAATTGTGGTCCCTAGTCGTGGGAGTTTCGAGACAGGGCATCGATACTCCGGAGTAGACTAGTGTATACAGTCGAGACCCCGACGAGGGGCGGTGGCCGGTCTCACAAGCCACTGGTGTCAGTTGGATCACCTAAGATGTATACAGGTGCTCATTGGGTTATGAGTACACCGGACAGGACTCGTCGGGAACCTGCTAGTTGGTATTATACATATCGTCAGATAGCAGTTCCCTGGTGACATGTGTACAGGTTAGTTCATCGACCTGAGGTCGTCATTTGTCTTGTGTGAGTTCCCACTGTGCTTTGATTTCTACCCTACCACGGCTCAAAGGAGTCGTGCAAACAGGTAGTTTTTGGGTACAGTCCTGAGCCATATGGAGGCACGTGGCGGATCGGCAGGGGATTCGTCTCTCCCGGTATTGGGGGCGAGATCGTGCTGTGTATAGGAGAGCCATTACACATAGCCCACGGCCGTGGCAGGAGATTTACTGGTAGGTACTCCAGTAGTATCTCAGGGTGTTATTGGGCTACACTCCGACACGACTTATACTGCTATTGGGGGTCTGATGTTACTAGCCCCTTAGGCAGATATGCGATACTCATAGACGAACGGACCGGACTGTATATACATTGTCACTGTTTGGCTCGGTAGGGTTTCTGGATAAGTTCGCTCATCAGCCTCCCTTGAGGTCAGTCCATGGGCAGCCGTTACGCATAGCTAGTGCCGCTGACGGTTTGTGGTTAAACCCACTGCCAGGGTACTGACGAGTTATTAGAGTCCCCCACAGACAGTTTCCCAAGTTCGGGCGAAACGTTGTAGAGGCCGTATGGTTTTTATGGCAGGGTTCGGAAAATGCACGTGCGTCTACGCACGTGTCAGATTTCGGGCAGATAATACTGGTCGGCTTTGGTTTAAGCCGGATCCGAGTATTATATTGAGTAGATATAATATCTTTGTCTCAAGTTGCATTTGTATTCGGTCGTAATACAAATGCAGGTATATTTATACAGTTACGGGGTTATCCTGAAAGTCGTTTCGGGATCACTTTTGGAAGTTGCCAGTTTCCAGTATTCTATCAGCCGTCTTTTAACATTCGGTTAAAGACGGATCTATCTTTTCTTGGATAAGGTTGAGTCGTGATTCTAGAAGGTTCTAGAATGGGTGACTTGGGATTTGGGATTTTTGGTATATATCTTTTGGGCCCAGATTTTGTTACTGTTCACCAGTTGTTCGTGGGGCCCACTTTGTGATATTTAGTCGATCGAAATTTAAACATGTTAGTTTACAGTGCTTACATTATATCTCCGACCGGGAATGTCATTTGATCGGTAAACCGCGTCTGATTGCTATAGTTCTTTTAGACGGGTTTGCGAATGTGACATTCGCGTTGATGTTCTGTGTTGTGCTGTGATGTTGCGGATTTGTCGTGGTGGATAGCAGTGTGCAATGGTAGTGCAGTTTGGATTTATTTGTACATTTGATATTGCGGGGCGAGCGTCCAACATGTGGACTGCCGTCACTGCCTGTTGTATAATATTCTTTTGGGATACGACCAGGTTGCGGTCGATGTACCTGTTGTACTATTTTTCATTACTGTACTAGGTTTTGCCCCGCGACGGAGTGCACGGATAGCCGGGTTCTGGAGGGCAACGGGTCCGCATCTCATGGCTTTGAGAGGCAGAGGGGCCTTACTCTAAAATTGGCAGACTATTCGCCGCACTCGTAGGGGGTACAGGTTGACCCAAGGAGGGGTGCCCAAGATTACCGGATTCCGTGAAGTGCTGGGTGGTCCATTCACTTTACTGTAAGGGGCTGCCTCGCTTCAGGTTTTGGCGGGTAACTTGCCGCACCCGTAGGGGTCTAGATTTCATTGCACAGGCTATCCACACGACAGGGGAACGTCGGGTTTCAGCAGCGGCTCTGTGAAACCCGGGGATCCCAGATTATCTGTATTGTTCTGTGATGCTTATTACTTTTCTGTAATGTAGCATATTATCACGCCCGGAGCGATTATTGTATATTGGTTTATATACTATTAGATGTTGTATATGTTTTACACCCGCGCTAGTCCAGTCCCCGCTCTGTCGTTAGTTAAGTAACCTAACGGGTGATGACGGGACCCAGTGACGAATGCGGATGGCATATACGTACATTTTATTTTCGTTCTTTTCTGGTGTGATTGATTGATGGGACTGCGTTGATTCTGATCAATGCAAAGGAAAACAAACCTGTTTGCAGTTGTTGGAACAAATTTAAAAGGTGTTATTACAAAGATGTTTCCTTTTGTTTTGCATAGCGGTATTCAGTGGAATATCCTGCACCCCATTCGACGGGGCAAGGGCCGATATCCCTTCACCGGGACTGACCCCTTGGGCAGAAGTTTGCGTCAGGGTAATAACTTCACTATAGTCGATTACAAGTTGCTTTGCACCGCGGTATTCAGTGGAATATCCTGCACCTCATTCCACGAGGAAAGAGCCGAGATCCCTTCACCGGGAGTGACCTCTTTAGCAAAAGGTTTTCGCCACTATATTTTAAAAAAGCTATCAGGTTCCTTCAGCGATATCAAGTTCACTACGTTAAAGGTTTTTCGCCAAAAACCAGCCGTAGCCCTTCGTCACTTCTTTTGGGTATTCAGTAGTATTCAAGCTATGTATTTTGACCAACGCCAAGGCATAGTGTTTGGTAGCTACTGGGTATTCAATTGTTGCATAGATAGATGAGTTGGTTTGGGACAGTCGTTCTGCCATTTTGGCCAACGTCAAGGGCATGTGCGGGTGGGTTCAAACTGACAAGATAGTGACGGGTAGAACTTGGCATGTGACTTATGATATTTTGACCAACGCCAAAGTCATAAGAGCATGGGGCAAAAATCATATCGGGAGTTTCTAAAGAAACTGAAACTTGCCAAGTATGCGCATACCTTCTGGAGTATGAGTAACGTGGATGCATTCCATCACGTTATCATGCGATGAGAGTTGGATCCCGATTCCCACTGATGAGTTGGTTTACTCTTCGGGTGATCCCGATTGATTCTTCTTTCAGGTTTGGAGGAGAATTTGACAGGACAGTGGGAGGTTTCCGGATTAAAAAAGGTGATAACCTTTCTGATCTAGGTTAGAGTGCACGCAGAGTGTTTCTTTTCTCTCTCTCTTTGGCAGCGACCTTTGACCGACCCTAGACTATGACTCAGTGACCAAGTTGACCGAACCTTCTTAAAATACTGGCTTTTGGATTGTCTATGTTGCATAAGTCATTGCCACTCCTTCTTCTACCCTTTGCATTTCTCAGAACACCCGTTTTACTACGGACATCCACTTCCATTAGATAGATCCATCGTATGGTTATATACGAACTCGAAGGGACTTCTTCGAGGATGGATCAAGGTTCAGGAGAAATAGAATTGGTTTATTCAGTTGTCTTTTATTATCACCTTCTCTCAGGTTGCGAGGGCTCCTTGGTTTAGGAGAGTACACCTATTACGCTTATTGGATAGTCTTATTCCAAACCATAGGCAGGTGCCGAAAGGTAGGGAATGAAGAAAACCAATTAGCCTAAGTAGGGTGTGCAGAAGGCAATAACTAAAGACAAAATAAAGGGATTAGAAAGAGGGCAAAGTAAATTGCGACTGTTATCATTCACGACCAAACCGCGTACTTCATCGCCACTCCTATTTCACCTTTAAAGGAATAAGGTATTATTCAGTTGTCTTTTATCATCACCTTCTCTCAAGATATGAGTACTCCTTGGTTTAGGAGGGTACACCAATTATGCTTACTGGATAGTCTTCTTCCAAACCATAGGCTGGTGCCGAACGGTAGGAAAGGAAGAAAACCATTTAGCCTAACGATGGTGTACAGAAGGTAACGACTAAAGACAAATAAAGGGATTTGGAGAGATGGCAATAAAATATACGGTTAAAGTCATGAATTGGATTATGGAAGAGGCATTGCTATGAATACCAGGATACCCCTACGAAACATTTTCATGTTTCAGTGCATTGTTAAAAGAAAACTGTTTTCCCGATTAGATACTTACTCCAAGGGTATGTATTTACCAGGTTTCATTCTCATATCTGTATGGTTTTACAGATGATGAGCGGGAGTACGTTATTGGGAATTAGGTGATCATCCTCATTATATCGGAATTCGTTGTAATTGGTGATATTTGAGGAAATCGCCAGGGTACAGTTTTCAACCTACGACGCACAGGTTTTGAGTTGTTTAACTCAGCGGACTTATACAGAGTATTGTATAATGTCCAAGTGTCCATCAGGACAAAAGGGTAGGTCCTCGTACTATGTTCTGTTTACTTATAACTTCTCTAGTATTTAGACAAGTGTTTCATAGAAATACAAGGTCTAAGTTTTGAGAAGTTATGGGTATAAGAATAAAGTAGAGAACCAGGTGTCACAAGTATCAGGATTCTTCAAAGAGATCGAAGATGTAGATTCTTGTGATTGGTATTCAGATAATAGTAATGGTTTTGAGAAACTTGTTTCTCTTTCAGGTTACTCATAATTGGATGGATTCCTAAGTTGAGTAATGCTGATTAGCCTCTTTCCATTAAGTTGATATGCACTGGAGACAGCTGCATGATTGAATCTGGTTCCAATTAAATAAGTGCCAAAGTTTCTATATTGGATATAGAATGGTTCATACCTTAAAAGATGTTAAGGTACGGGGAGTTGTCCAGCTTATGCTTAAAACCAGACTATGGATAACTCAGGGCACATTTCTGTAATGGCTGTTTGTGGGTTGACCCTGGCTATGACGAGGGTTGATATTCTACCATTTGGAAGATCAATAGTGATATTGTTCTTGACTCGCCACAGTTTTAGTAAAAATGGATCTTTTTCAGAAAACAGAAGTGGGAGTATGGTAGAACTGGAAGTGATTCCAGAACCGCAAACGATTACGGAAAATTTAATAGGACCTAAAGGTTCAAACAGGTTTGACATTCCAATAGCCACTCCGCAGATATGGTGGGTGACCTCAGACACCCGAGAGGTACTCCGGTAGCCTCAAGGACGGTGACAGGGAGGTTCTTATCTACCCAGACTTGACACTACTGTTGTTCCAGGCTATGAGACCCAGTAGGAGGGTTGTCGTAGTCAGTGGGAGCAGCAAAAGCATAGTGGGCAAGTAGCTTATGTCTATTTATAGACTTGAGCAGTTATAGCGGAGATAGATCATCTAATTTTGATGTAAAAGTCATAGGTTTGACTTCATCAGAATAGAGGATGGGTCTGTTAAGAAGGTAGTAGGGTGTGATGTCATGGTATTTGGATGACATACACAGAGTAGGAAGTAAAATTCCTATACTACGATCGGTTGTACTGTGGTCGTCACACAGTTGTTTCTCCAGACAGGATATGGATATAATATTTGACATTCTGGTTTCTGGATCTATGGTTTTAGATCTAGATTTGGGTAGTTTCCCAATGTGGGTACTTTGACAGATATTCTAATGGTTTTTAGAATAGTTGACTCCTAGCATGGTGGTGTACCTGCAGGTGATGGAGTCACCCTCTCTAAAGGTGTCGTATAGACTAAAGGGGAGAGGGCTGTGCATGATTGGCAAATCACTTGTTTAGGCAATTGAATCAATCATGAGATGTCAAGTACCACACCAAATGTTGTTTTTGCACTATATGCAATAAGTTTGTATTAATCCAATCCTGGAGAAACATAAGGAAGCAATTTTAGAACATAGGTGCATGTTCTACGGATTTGATGACGGCAGCCTCATTCGGGAGACGGTTATCATTCCAGGCTTCAAAGGTGACATGGTTGACAGAGTGATTGTCAGAGTTATAGTTTTTCCCTCTGACGAAGAGGGACAGTATTATGGACAGGTGGTCCAAGAGGATACTGTGGAGAGGCATGGTGCCGGATACTGATTAGGTTCAGTGATCGATACAGTCTAAGAAGTTTGGATTTAGAGTTCATTTATGAACTAGGTCCCATCAGATATCCAGACATATTCTTAGACAGGTATTACTCAATTCGGGAGATGGCTTTCTCCGCGAATTTGAGATTAAGAGAGATATAGAAAGAAACATCTAGGCGGATCCACTCACTGAGGCTATTTCTCGAACACAATAGTTTTACAAACGGGCTTTGTGAAACTGATTAGTAGAGGAGTTGGATGTTCGGTTTCACACGGGCTGTGAGTAGTCGACATCGCAATAATTAGCCTTGAGTGCAAGTGGGAGATTGTTGGTGATAGTGCCCTCAGAGTCAATTATTGGATCGCAGGTACGTGATTGCAATGATTGCGGAGGACCTATACCGGTAGGACAGTCTTACTCAAGATGATAGTATGCTATCTGGTTTGCCTTTATCAGTCGTGTACAGTTTCAGGTGACTGATCACTGTTACACTTTGATAGAGCCCTTAGGATCTTGCTTTACTACCTACAGTATGATGGCGATCATATACGTGAGAGTAGGGTGGTTTATACGCATATCCTTAATTGTGGTCCCTAGTCGTGGGAGTTTCGAGATAGGGCATCGATACTCCGGAGTAGACTAGTGTATACAGTCGAGACCCCGACGAGGGGCGGTGGCCGGTCTCACAAGCCACTGGTGTCAGTTGGATCACCTAAGATGTATACAGGTGCTCATTGGGTTATGAGTACACCGGACAGGACTCGCCGGGAACCTGCTAGTTGGTATTATACATATCGTCAGATAGCAGTTCCCTGGTGACATGTGTACAGGTTAGTTCATCGACCTGAGGTCGTCATTTGTCTTGTGTGAGTTCCCACTGTGCTTTGATTTCTACCCTACCACGGCTCAAAGGAGTCGTGCAAACAGGTAGTTTTTGGGTACAGTCCCGAGCCATATGGAGGCACGTGAGCGGATCGGCAGGGGATTCGTCTCTCCCGGTATTGGGGGCGAGATCGTGCTGTGTATAGGAGAGCCATTACACATAGCCTACGGCCGTGGCAGGAGATTTACTGGTAGGTACTCCAGTAGTATCTCAGGGTGTTATTGGGCTACACTCCGACACGACTTATACTGCTATTGGGGGTCTGACGTTACTAGCCCCTTAGGCAGATATGCGATACTCATAGACGAACGGACCGGACTGTATATACATTGTCACTGTTAGGCTCAGTAGGGTTTCTGGATAAGTTCGCTCATCAGCCTCCCTTGAGGTCAGTCCATGGGCAGCCGTTACGCATAGCTAGTGCCGCTGACGGTTTGTGGTTAAACCCACTGCCAGGGTACTGACGAGTTATTAGAGTCCCCCACAGACAGTTTCCCAAGTTCGGGCGAAACGTTGTAGAGGCCGTATGGTTTTTATGGCAGGGTTCGGAAAATGCACGTGCGTCTACGCACGTGTCAGATTTCGGGCAGATAATACTGGTCGGCTTTGGTTTAAGCCGGATCCGAGTATTATATTGAGTAGATATAATATCTTTGTCTCAAGTTGCATTTGTATTCGGTCGTAATACAAATGCAGGTATATTTATACAGTTACGGGGTTATCCTGAAAGTCGTTTCGGGATCACTTTTGGAAGTTGCCAGTTTCCAGTTTTCTATCAGCCGTCTTTTAACATTCGGTTAAAGACGGATCTATCTTTTCTTGGATAAGGTTGAGTCGTGATTCTAGAAGGTTCTAGAATGGGTGACTTGGCATGGTGAGTCATTAGTGCATTAATGGAGCCATTAATGCAATGGTAACTAGGTTAATGAATCACCATTTGCATTAATGAGGTTTTGTTTGCATGAAGGATATTTGTAGTTGATCTTTTCTCTTATGGTTACCTCCCCCTCTCCTACACTCACCCCCACCTCCTATATAATGGCCGGCCCCTCCCCTCTCTCTCTCACACACTCACTTGATGTTTCATTATGAAAAAGATATGATAGTTTTCGGTGTATGGAATTTCACAGCTTATTTCATTCCATCACCCGATTCCCACGGCAACTTCATTAACCGATCGTCCACGGTTTTGGATGAAGTGAGACAAAGTCATCTACTCATTCTCTACATCATTCTTGGTCGTCTCTTTTAGCAAACTTGACGACCGAGTTGCCTCAAGTCAGAGGCGGGAGCCCGTTTAAAGAATCGTTGACGTGGTGCCACCTGGACGAGCAGATCGGAGATCGATGAGATCGGAGCAGCCGCAACAGAGCGTGGGATGATGGTTAAAGAACGAAGGACTCGGATCGTTCGGTAAAACCTTTCTACACTCTTTACAGTTTGTTAGTTTAGCAATAATGGCAGATCCGGGTTAAAGTATACGATAGCGCCAGTTAAAAAGTTTTTGTTCCGCATTTGGCGTCTGTAGACGGCCGGGGTGCTACCGTACACTTACACGACGGCAGTAGCATCAACTTGTGCTCCGTTCGCTACTCTGATGGGCATATCACCAGGTCCAACCATCCTACTTTTTCGCAGTCCCTGCAATAAATTACTGATATGAGATCCTGATCCGGTATCTAGTACCCAAGAGGTAGGATTGACCGAAAAACAGTTCTCAATAACAAAAACACTTGAAGAAGACGCAACAGTATGCTTCTTCTTCATTTGGGTCATCAAGAAATTCATGCAATCCTCTTTCTCTTACTCATACTCATGATTGCTGTCATAAATTAGAGCCGAACCGACGTTCTCCAGCCCCGAATAAGATTTCGGATCGTTCAAGCGATACATTTTATTATCTTGATTAAGGAATGCATTAGTTGCTACTTGGAGAGAGAGAAAAGAAACACTCACCGCGCGCTCTTGCAATATTAGATTGGTTATTAATTTATCTAATCAGGATGGCTCCCACTGTTTTCTCGAATTCTCCTTCAAATCTTAAAAGGAGAACTAGATAGGATCATTAACACCTTACATGTTCGCTAACCGTTCAGCCAGGTCGATGTTGGTACTCCGAGGGAGGTTCCCCGTACTCTCGCACGAACCTAATTAAAATAAATCTCGTTTCCGCAGAGGCATAACCCCGTTAACACCTTTCTAAACACCTAATATGTCAGTTAATTGTGAAGTGAAAAATATCTCCCAAGAGTTCCTACCCATCAGTAGGATCGGGATGCAACTATCATTGCGTGATAAACTAGATGGAAGCCACTCTAGTCACCACACTCCACAAGGTATGCAGCACTAGCAAGTTTCCTGTATATTTGAAACTCCCGATATGGTTTTTGCCCCTAACGACCTATGACATTGACAAGGTCAACAAATCATAAGTCGCTAGTCAAGTTCAACCTGTCATTATCTTGATTACCTTAAACCCACCTGCATAAGCCCTTGACAAGGTCAACAAGGCTATGTGACTGTCCTAGTTAATCGCATCATATGCTACAAATAAGCACCACTCAGCTACCGTACACCATGCCTTAACAAAGTTAACAAACGCAACACGAATACTGAGTACTACCCATAGGAAATGACAGAGGGCTACGACTGGTTTTTTGGTGAAAAAACCTTTAACGTAATGGACTTGATATCGTTGAAGGAACCAAGTAGTTTTGAAAGGAGTGGTTTAGGCTCCGCTTTTGAAAACTTGTGGTTTTGAAGAAAACCGAGTAACCTACAGTTTAAACTTTTGTTCAAAAGGGATCTGGGCTCTTGCCTCCTCGAATGAGGTGCTGGATATTCCTGACCGAATACCACTATGCAAAGCGAAAGAATATGACTATAGTTTTTCAAAATTTGTTCCAACAATATTTTTAGGTTTCTTATCTTGCATTAATCAAAATTAATATGGTCCTATCAATTAATTCCTAACACACCAGAAAAGAACGAAAATACAATGTACGTATATGCCATCCACATTCGCCGCAGGGCCTCATCATGCACCGTTAGGTTACTTAACTAACGACAGAGCGGGGGCTGGATTAGCACGGGTGCAAAACATATACAACATCTACTAGTGTGTGTGTGTGTGTGTGTATATATATATATATATATATAACATTCGTCCCAGGCATGATATAAGCAACATCGTATAATCAGCAATAAGCAACACAGAATGGCGGATAATCTTGGAGTCTCGGGTTTCAATTGAGCCGTAAATGAGACCCGACGTTCCCGGTCGTGTGGATTGCCCGTGCAATGAAAAACCTGGACCCCTACGAGCACGGCAAGTTACCCGCCAATCCCAGAATTGAGGCAACCCCAATCAACAAAGTGAATGGGCCACCCGGTACTTCACGAAATCCGGTAACTTTGGCGCTCCTCCGTGGGTCATCCTATACCCACTACGAGTGCGACGAATAGCCCGCCAATTCTAGAGTAAGCCCCCCGTCTCAACGCCATGATATGCGGGCCCGTTGCCCTCTAGAACCCGGCTATTCGAGCACTCCACCGCGGGGTAATTCTAGTACAGAAAAGAAAAGTGTATATACAATGGTGACATCGACCTCAACCTGGTCGTGTCCCAATAAAAGAATATACAATCTGGCAGAAATGACTGTCCACATGTCGGACGCTCGCCCCGCAATAATGAATATACAAATAAATCTGAACTGTACTACTACAATTGCACTATAGGCTATCCACCACGACAATCCATCCACAAAATCAGCACATCACAGAACATCAACGCGAATATCTTGTTCGCAAACCCGTCTAATTGAACATATAGCAATTAGTCGGGTTATACCGCTCAATGATATTCACGGTCGGAGATACTAATATATGTACTGATAAACACGTATTCAAAATTTCGATCGACTAAACTTTTTCGTATTGGCTCCAAGTGCAAACCAGTACTCAAACAAATCTGGGCCAAAATTATACATCCCAAAAATCACATTTCTATATAATCGAGTACCGGAAGAAATTTGGTGCACAACGGCTCCATTACGACCGCGGAACCGCCGTCAACAAGCATGTTATGCGGCGGTTCTGCGGCCGTATGATGGGCTTATGTGCCCAAATTTCTTTAGGCTCTCTAAAAATGCCTGCACGTATTTTTAAGGTAATCTGAATAATTTTTTAAACAATTTTTAAAATCGACAGCGGGCATAAAATCAGAATTGCGATTTTGGAAAAATTCGTCGATCGATATTTTCAACTTGTGCAAACTAGCTAGAAAGAGTTTATGGGGTGGCTCTGATACCATGTTGGGATTTCCTAGCGCCATGACCATCTACTATGGCCGTTGCGGAACAAAAAATTTTGGAGTTTAAAAACTGGCGCTAGAAAAACCCTTCCAAGGATTTACCATAAACCTAAACTAGCTAACAAAGAGAAGATCTAACTACTATGATAGAAATGTCTTACCAAAAGATCTGTGTCTTTCGGTCTTCTATACTCTTCGTTTGCTCCTTGAAATCTTCTTGATCGAGCTTGATCACCGGTCAAAGGATCCGTGTCCTTCGGTCTTCTATATCCTTTCCTTACTCCTAGAAACCTCCAGGAACGAGCTTGATCACCGGTCTTCCTCCGTCAAAGATGTTCCATCCGAGAGATGTAGTCCATGGCTCTAGCTCCACACTAAAAGTCTAGTGGAGCAACTAGAGACTTTAGATTGCCAATCTAAAGTGTCTAGTATGTAGTGAATGGTTCTAAGTGTGTATCTATCTCACTTCCTGTCTTGATTCTCAACACATGAGATTGTAGAGAGGAAGTTCAAGAAGAAGGTGGAGGAGCTCAAGAAAGGCTAGTAAGGAGAGTGAAACAAATGGTGAGAATGATGAAATCCATGAGAGAGCAAAATATCAACCATGGTTTTGTAAAAACCTTTTTTCAATATAAAAACTCAACCAAGCATGAATAGCTTGCGCAAATGAATATTCAATTCATTTGTCAACACTATTGAAACATGGTTCTTGCCATACTCTCCTCACCATCTTTACACATCATTTTCCATTTAAAAATAAGAAAACGCAAAGCGTTCTCTTGGTTTCCCAACCTGTTGTTTCTAAAGGCTGCCCTCTCTCGGCTGGATTTTGGATGGGAGACCCCCTCGGATGGGAGGGAAGCCGAGCCCAAACAAGGGAACAAGCCGAGCTCACCATGCTCCATGTAGCTAGGAAGTACGGTTATTGGACTTCCCCGGGGACTTTACGGAATCAGTTAATAATCCGATTTGTCAGGAAGATGAAGAAATTCTTTTGAGGAAGTTGCTACTTCCCTTCCGACTAAGGATCTAAAAAAGCTATTTTAAGACGGAAAAAAGGTAAATAGATAAATCTAAAATGAGGTGTCCACCTTCTAGAATGTTTTCCATAGAAATACGGATTACACTCTACTGTATATACATACATGTATTCTCATCAAAATACGAATACCCAAAGAGATAGAATAACACAAAGAACATAATACTAGAATATACATATCGAAATACATATACGTAAATTATTAAATCAATACCTGATTTAATAATCCGGCTCAATCCCGAGCCGGCTAGTATTATCAACCGTACGATCGAAAGTTCGGGTAACCAGTACAATCATTCGATCGGAACCCTACACGCATCCAATACGGTTACTACATCATTTCGTCTGAACCAGGGAAACTCTCTGTGTGCGACTCTAAAGACTCGACAGTACGCCGGCAGTGAGTTACCGGATAAATCCATAAGCACAAGCACGTCAGCGGCACTAGCTGTACGTAACGGCTACCCGAGTACCTGTCGAAAAAGAAGGTCGATGAACAAACTCATCCGGATCCCTACTGAGCCTATCTGTGGCAATCTCCGTACATTCCGATCTCTTTGACTTAGAGTATGGCATATCGGGTCTAGAGGGTGGTAAACGTCAGACCCTAATAACCCAATAATTCATGCTGATGTGGCTCAGGACCAATCCGGGAACTAATGATCTACCTATCTGTAAATCCCAACTGTCTTGGCCAAGATCTTATGGTGCTGGCCAATCGACAGTGCGATATCAACTCCCTGTACCGGGAGAGACGAATCCCCAACAATCGCTCACTGCCTCCATGTGGCTCGGGACTGTACCCAACTAAAACCTATTTGCACGACTCAGTAGAGCCGTGGTAGGATAGTAATCAAAGTACAATGGGAACTCACATGAGACAAATGACGATCTTAGGTCTGAAGACTAACCTGTACTCATGCCACCTGAGAACTGCTATCTGACGATAGGTATAGTACCATCTAGAAGTTCTCGGCGAGTCTGTCCAGTGTACTTACCCCCAGTGAGCACCTGCATACGATCTTAGGTGCGAAAGACCAATGGCTGTGGGACCAACCATCGCCCCTCGTCGGGGTCTAGAAATGCATACACTAGTCTACTCCGAAATATCGATGCCCAGTCTCGATATTCACACGACCAGGGACATTTTAAGGATGTGCTTATCGACTACCCTGCTCCCACAAGTATGATCGCCATCACAACGCCGGCAATCAAGTAATGATCCTACGGGCTTTATCAATATGTATAAATGATACGTAATAGCAAGTAAAACATATGCACATGTTAAGATAATGACAAACCAAATAGCATACTATCATATCGAGCAAGATTGTCCTGTACATACATATGTCCAAGCATCCACATGTATACATATACAATAATGGCCTCTAGGGCATACATATCCAACATTTAGGTCACTCAAAAATAGAATAAAAAGATTGATAAGAGATAAAAAAAATTACCCTCTCTTGATTTTAATGATTTAGATGTTTGTGTCGACTGTATTAGAGGTAAATTAACAAAGACCAAGAAGAAAGGTGCCACTGGTTGTTCGAATCTTTTGGAAATTATTCATACTGATATTACTGGAACTTATTCTAAGACCTTATGTGTTAACAAGTATTTCATCGCTTTTATTGACAATTTTTCTCGGTATAGTTTTGTTTATCTAATTAAGGAAAAATCTGATGCACTTGATAGATTTAAAGTCTTTAAAACTGAATCAGAGAAACAATTGGGAAAAGTCATCAAAATTGTTAGGTCTGACCGTGGTGGTGAATATTATGGTAAACATGGTGATGCTGGACAATATTTAGGGCCTTTCACTAATTATTTGAAAGATTGTGGGATCATTGACCAGCATACTATGCCTGGTAGTCCTGAACAAAATAGGGTAGCTGAGAGGTGAAATCGTACTCTTAAGGATATGATGCGCAGCATGATGAGTAGAAGTAACATACCTGAATATCTTTGAAGAGAAGCTATCAGGGCAACCTTGTACATTCTCAATAGGGTTCCTAGCAAATCTGTTCCCAAGCCATCTTTTGAATTATGGACCGGTAGAAAGCCTAGTTTAAATCATTTGAGGGTGTGGGGTTGTCCAGCTGAGGTAAGAGTTTATAACCCTTTTGAAAAGAAAACAGATCCCAGAACCACTCATTGTTTTATTTGATATCTCGATCATTCCAAAAGATATAGATTCTATGGACCTTCTAATGGTTCTAGAATTGTTGAATCTCAAACTGCAAAGTTTTTGGAGTTTGATGTTGCAGATTTACAGGATCCTCCGGCCGTCGATAAACAGAGACAGGGAGAATGTGTTTCTATACATTTGCCCACGTTACAAGATAGTGTTGTTCTACCTCCACCGGTTAATATAAATAATAAGCAACAAGTTGTAAATGATTTTCCTATTCCTGATATCGTGTCTGCCAATACGAAGAATACTCTAGAAGCACCAGTTAGAAAATCCAACGGATAAAGATGAAATGCAATTCCTGATGATTTTTATGTGTATCTTTGCGAAGGAGATTATGACATTGGTGAAATCAACGGTCTTATTACCGTTAAGGACGTGCTTTCTAACATTCATTCTGATTTATGGTTTGGTGCTATGGAAGATGAATTAAAGTATATGGCACTCAATAAAGTATGGGATCTAGTTGAGTTACCTGCCGGTTGTCGACCCATTGGCTGTAAGTGGGTATAAAAAACTAAAAGAAACTCCAAAGGTGAAATTGAGCGCCATAAGACCGGATTGGTTGCTAAAGGGTTCACTCAGAATGAAGGCGTTGATTATCATGAGACATTTTCTCTAGTTTCTACAAAAGTTACCATTACAATTATTATGGATTTAATGGCTCATTTTAATCTGGAACTTCATCAGATTATCCACCACGATAATCCATCCACAAAATCAGCACATCACAGAACATCAACGCGAATATCATGTTCGCAAACCCGTCTAATTGAATATATAGCAATTAGTCGGGTTATACCGCTCAACGATATTCACGGTCACAGATACTAATACATGTACTGATAAACACATATTCAAAATTTCGATCGACTAAACATTTTCGTATTGGCCCCAAGTGCAAACCAGTACTCGAACAAATCTAGGCCAAAATTATACATCCCAAAAATCACATTTCCATATAATTGAGTGCCAGAAGAAATTTGGTGCACAACGGCCTCATTATGACCACGGAACCGCCGCCAACAAGCATGTTATGCGGTGGTTCCGCGACCGTATGATGCGCTTATTGCCCAAATTTCTTCAGGCTCTCTAAAAATGCCTGCACGTACTTTTAAGGTAATCTGAATAATTTATTGAACAATTTTTAAAATCGACAGCGGGCATAAAATCAGAATTGCGATTTTGGAAAAATTCGTTGATCGATATTTTCAACTTGTGCAAACTAGTTAGTAAGGGTTTATGGGGTGGCTCTGATACCATGTTGGGATTTCCTAGCGCCATGACCATCTACTATGGCCGTTGCGGAACAAAATTTTTTGGGGTTTAAAAACTGACACAAGAAAAACCCGTCCAAGGATTTACCATAAACCTAAACTAGCTAACAAGGAGGAGATCTAACTATTATGATAGAAATGTCTTACCAAAAGATCTGTATCCTTCGGTCTTCTATCGTCTTCGTTTGCTCCTTGAGATCTTCTTGATCGAGCTTGATCACCGGTCAAAGGACCCGTGTCCTTCGGTCTTCTATCTCCTTTCCTTGCTCCTAAAGACCTCTATGAACAAGCTTGATTACCGGTCTTCTTCCGTCAAAGATGATCCATCCGAGAGATATATTTCATGGCTCTAGCTCCACACTAAAAGTCTAGTGGAGCAACTAGAGACTTTAGATTGCCAATCTAAAGTGTCTAGGATGTAGTGAATGGTTCTAAGTATGTATCTATCTCACTTCCTCTCTTAATTCTCAACACATGAGATTATAGAGAGGAAGTTCAAGAAGAAGGTGGAGGAGCTCAAGAAAGGCTAGTGAGGAGAGTGAAGCAAATGATGAGAATGATGAAATCCATGAGAGATAAAAAGATCAACCATGGTTTTGTAAAAACCTTTTTTCAATATGAAAACTCAACCATGCTTGAATAGCTTGCATATATGAATATTCAATTCATTTCAACACTATTGAAGTGTGGTTCTCATCATACTCTCCTCACTATCTTTACACCTAATTTTCCATTTAAAATCAATGGATAAATCTAAAATGAGGTGTCCACCTTCTAGAAAGTTTTCCGTATAAATACGGATTACATTCTACTGTATATACATACATGTATTTGTATCAAAATATGAATACCCAAAGAGATAGAATAACACAAAGAACATAATACTAGAATATACATATCGAAATATATACACGTAAATTATTAAATCAATACCTGATTTAATAATCCGGCTCAATCCCGAGCCGGCTAGTATTATCAACCGTATGATCGAAAGTCCGGGTAACTAGTACAATCAATCGATCGGAACCCTGCACGTATCCAATACAGCTACTACATTATTTCGCCTGAACCAGGGAAACCCTCTGTATGGGACTTTAAAGACTCAACAGTATGCCGGCAGTGAGTTATCGGATAAATCCATAACCACAAGCACGTCAGCGGCACTAGCTATACGTAACGGCTACCCGGGTACCTGTCGAAAAAGAAGGCCGATGAACAAACTCATCTGGATCCCTACTGAGCCTATCTGTGGCGATCTCTGTACAGTCCGGTCTTTTCGTCTGAGAGTATTGCATACCGGGTTTAGGGGGTGGTAAACGTCAGACCCTAATAACCCAATAATTCATGCTGATGTGGCTCAGGACCAATCCTGGAACTACTGATCTACCTATATGTAAATCCCAACTGTCTTGGCCAAGATCTTATGGTGCTGGCCAATCGAACACAGTGCGAAATCAACTCCCTGTACCGGGAGAGACGAATCTCCAACAATCGCTCACTGCCTCCATGTGGCTCGGGACTGTATCCAACTAAAACCTGTTTGCACGACTCAGTAGAGCCGTTGTAAGATAGTAATCAAAGTACAATGGGAACTCACACGAGACAAATGACGATCTCAGGTCTGAAGACTAACATGTACTCATGTTACCTGAGAACTGCTATCTGACGACAGGTATAGTACCATCTAGAAGTTCTCGGCGAGTCCGTCCAGTGTACTTACCACCAGTAAGCACCTGCATACGATCTTAGGTGCGAAAGACCAATGGCTGTGGGACCAACCATCGCCCCTCG
Source organism: Agapanthus africanus (assembly GCA_030015575.1). Lineage (NCBI taxonomy): Eukaryota > Viridiplantae > Streptophyta > Magnoliopsida > Asparagales > Amaryllidaceae > Agapanthus > Agapanthus africanus. The sequence continues at coordinate 698,272,076 of CM057343.1, read as the reverse complement.
TCGGGAGTCTAGAAACATATACACTAGTCTACTCCGGAATATCGATGCCCGGTCTCGATATTTACACGACCAGGGACATTTTAAGGATGTGCTTATCGACTATCCAGCTCCCACAAGTATTATCGCCATCACAACGTCGGTAGTCAAGCAATGATCCTACGGGCTTTATCAACATATATAAATAATACGTAATAGCAAGTAAAACATATGCACATGTTAAGATAAAGACAAACCAAATAGCATACTATCATATCGAGCAAGATTGTCCTGTACATACATATGTCCAAGCATCCACATGTATACATATACAATAATGGCCTCTAGGACATACATATCCAATATTTAGGTCGCCCAAAAGTAGAATAAAAAGATTGATAAGAGATAAAAATTTACCCTCTCTTGATTTTAATGATTTAGGTGTTTGTGTATACTGTATTAGAGGTAAATTAACTAAGACCAAGAAGAAAGGTGCCACTGGTAGTTCGAATCTTTTGGAAATAATTCATACTGATATTACTGGAACTTATTCTGAGACCTTATGTGTTAACAAGTATTTCATCGCTTTTATTGACGATTTTTCTCGTTATAGTTTTGTTTATCTAATTAAGGAAAAATCTGATGCACTTGATAGATTTAAAGTCTTTAAAACTGAATCAGAGAAACAATTGGGAAAAGTCGTCAAAATTGTTAGGTCTGACTGTGGTGGTGAATATTATGGTAAACATGGTGATGCTGGACAATATTTAGGGCCTTTTGCTAATTATTTGAAAGATTGTGGAATCATTGACCAACATACTATGCCTGGTAGTCCTGAACAAAATGGGGTAGCTGAGAGGTGAAATCGTACTCTTAAGGATATGATGCGCAGCATGATGAATAGAAGTAACATACCTGGATATCTTTGAAGAGAAGCAATCAGGACAACCTTGTACATTCTCAATAGGGTTCCTAGCAAATCTGTTCCCAAGCCACCTTTTGAATTATGGACCGGTAGAAAGCCTGGTTTAAAAAGGGTGTGGGGTTGTCGAGCTGAGGTAAGAGTTTATAACCCTTTTGAAAAGAAATCAGATCCCATAACCACTCATTGTTTTATTTGATATCTCGATCATTCCAAAAGATATAGATTCTATGGACCCTAAAATGGTTCTAGAATTGTTGAATCTCAAACTGCAAAGATTTTGGAGTTTGATGTTGCAGATTTTCAGGATCCTCCGGCCGTCGATAAGCAGAGACAGGGAGAATGTGTTTCTATACATTTGCCCATATTACAAGATAGTGTTGTTATACCTCCACCAGTTAATATAAATATTGAGCAACAAGTTGTAAATGATTTTCCTATTCCTGATATCGTATCTCCCAATATGGAGAATACTCCAGAAGCACCAGTTAGAAAATCCTACAAATAAAGAAGAAATGCAATTCCTGATGATTTTTATGTGTATCTTTGCGAAGGAGATTATGACATTGGTGAAATCAACGTTCTTATTACCGTTAAGGCCGTGCTTTCTAACATTCATTCTGATTTATGGTTTGGTACTATGAAAGATGAATTAAAGTATATGGGACTTAATAAAGTATGTGAGCTAGTTGAGTTACCTGCCCGTTGTCGACCCATTGGCTGTAAGTGGGTATACAAAACTAAAAGAAACTCCAAAGATGAAATTGAGCGCCATAAGACCGGATTGGTTGCTAAAGGGTTCACTCAGAAAGAAGGCGTTGATAATCATGAGACATTTTCTCCAGTTTCTACAAAAGTCACCATTAGAATTATTATGGCTTTAATGGCTCATTTTAATCTGGAACTTCATCAGATGGATGTGAAAACATCTTTTCTAAATGGCAATTTGGGTGAAGAAATTTATATGGATCAACCTGAAGGTTTTCAAGAAGTTGGCAAAACAAATTTAGTGTGCAAATTGAAAAGGTTGATTTATGGTCTTAAACAAGCTTCTCGTCAATGGTACAGGAAATTTGATGAGGTGGTGACTTCTTTCGGTTTTGTGGAAAATAAAATGGATGAATGTTTATATTGCAAGGTCAGTGGAAGCAAATATATTTGTCTTATTTTATATACTGATGATATTTTGTTTGCAAGCAGTGATGTAAGATTGCCACATGAGTCCAAACACCTACTGCCAAAGAGATTTGATATGAAAGATATGGGAGATATTTCATTTGTTTTAAGCATAGAGATTCATCGAGATAGACCACGCGTCTTGTCGGGGTTGTCTCAAAAGGTAATATTAGCCATGTGCTCGAAAGGTTTAATTTGCAAGACTGTAGTTTAGAAGATGTGCCCACGGTGAAAATAGATAATTTTAGCAAAAGTCAATGTCCTAAAAATGAGCTTGAAAGAAAGACGATGGAGAATTATCCTTATGCTAGTGCAGTGGATAGTCTAATGTATGCACAGATTTGCAGAAGACCAGACATTGTTTTTGCTGTTGGTGTACTTGGTAGGTACTATTCTAATCTAGGTATGTCACATTGGGTAGCTGCCAAGAAGGTTATGAGGTACTTAAATCGAATAAAGGATTTCATGCTGGTTTACAGAAAAGTTGAGATTTTGGAGGCGGTCGGTTTTTCAAATTCAGATTATGTTGGTTGTCCAGATGATTTTAAGTTGACTTCAGGTTAAATCTTCATGTTAGCTGGTGGTGCAATATCTTGGAAGAGTGCTAAGCAAACTCTTGTGGCGTTTTCTACTATACATGCTCAGTTTGTTGCTTATTTCTTTGCTGCTACACAGGTATCATGTTGAAGGACATGATTATTGAATTTGCTGTGGTTGATTCCATCTCTAAACCATTAATGATTTATTGTAATAATAGCGCTGCAGTATTTTTCACAAAGAATAATAAAAGGAGCACATGATCTAAACACATTGGTGTGAAATATCTATCAGTTAGGATCTAGTGAAAGAAAAGAAAATAATTATTGAGCACATTGGGACCGAGGACATGCTCGCTGATCCTTTGACCAAGGGTCTAAGAACAATACTCTTCAAGAAACATGTTAATAACATGGGTATTATTGAATCTTTTGATGTTCTTAGTTAGTGGGAGTTGATCCATATTTTTCATAATAATATATTTATATTTTAGAGTGTATTTATAAACTCTTTAATTTCTTTATTGATAATTGTCACGCTCCGCTTCCCAATGTACGGAGAAGTAGACGTGACAGGTCGCGACGTATTTACTCAGAAGTAAACACATTAAGTGTAAATAAGCAATATAAATGAATACACAAAAATAACAAGAGGTGTAATAATAACATCAACTTTTATTAACATTCTTTCTTTATATACAACTGAAAAGGAAAGTACAATGATAGAAAGTAAGGTCTAAACAGTGGCATATGAACTAAAAAGAAAATAAGTACAAGTAAAGGCCTAGAAGTATGGCTCCTCTGTGAACTGCTCCAAATCTTCCTGACTAGGCTCGGTCTCCTGAGAGCCGAGTACTCCTGACGAACATTCCAAAGAAAGAATAAACATGAATGTCGTCAGCAAACCAGCGCTCGGTAAGTCCCAAAAATAAGATAGAATAGAATAAGTAAAGAGGAGAGAACTGGTAAATTGTACAGGTTTATATTTATTATACTAACGTAGTTGTTTGTAGCTTGGTACAGAAGGTATCAGTGTATATGAGAGGAGTCAAACTTTCCCCGTGGACTATGGTACCCCGTAGTATAAGGTCCCGTCACGACCACGGGACAACAGCAATGGATGTTCATGTAGGTATCTTTTAGTGTCCATCATCATGCCACTTTTAACACATTCCGTACCAGTCTACCCCTTTAAATCCCGTAATGTATATTGTATTGATTGGTAATTATCAGACTTGCCGAGACCATGGTATAAGTTGTTCATGTAAACAGTTTCAGGATTGAATCAAGTAGTCATGTAGTCAAGTTAAGTCATAGCCATGGTTCGGTCAAGTCAAGTCATGTTTGCATATTGATATTGTTCTGGTATTCATGTTCAAGTTCAAATATACGTGTTGGTATATTGGATTCATGTTTGTATTGGATTCTGGTTGGATTCAGATTGAGTTAAACTCAGATTGATTTAGACTCAGACTTGAGTCAGACACTTTAAACAGATTTAGATCCTGAATTGGATTTAAGAGTTATCGGTAACTGCTGCACAAGGACGGTATGATTTGTGTCTTTTTCCAAGACAATTACCATTGATAACCCGTTAAGTTTTTCTATCTTAAATAGAAAAACACCCACTTTCTCCGGTTCTCTAAGGCTCAAGAGAATTGGTTCCGCTTAAACCTATATTTACAAAAATTCTTAATGTAATTTTATATATCTCGAGAGGGTTTTATGAAAAATATTTTATATACTTTCAAAATAAATCTCGAGTAATTATTGATGTTCTTTAGGGTTTCCATGGATATGAATTTTAAAGAATGGGGTATATTAGTGAATAGTAACTTAGCTTGAATAGTTCAAGGTATTTTAATGTAACTTGTCTTATATTGATACTTGATGGTATTTTAATGAAACTTGTCATTCTTTTATTTTCTAGAAAATATGGAATTTTATTATATATTAAAAATATATGGTTTGATAATATGTATATAATTATTAAAAATTAATTTTATTTATTAAATAGAAAATCTCGTTTTTCTTAAAAATTGTATTACAATTCTTTTGAGATCGTATGCTCCGTGAAGAGGTCTGCATCTCGCTCTACTGGCCCGAAAATGTGCGATAATCCGCACCATCCAATAGCGGGTTCCCCAAAATGGATTGTAAAGCCATAATTGCAAAGAGTTTGATAATACAATTCGAAAAAAACGGGTTTTTATAATTCAAGGTATTTTGATGAAAAGTTGTATTTTTCCACAAATTTATGTCTCAAGAGAATCGTGTTATATCAATATGTGTGTATGTGAGAGGTAGGTTATTATCTCGTGAATTTTTCTAAAGATAAGCTAAGCAAAAGTTTAAAAGATAATGTATATAAACTTCATGGTATTTAAACGTAAAAGCTAGGTTAAGTTATTTTACATGGAGTTTTAGAGCGAAAATTGTTTCTAAATGTTAGTTTAATAATTAGCAGGTATGATGTAATAATATTCATGAAGAACATATAAGAAAAAGTGGATTTTATAATATTTTAAAGGAGGTGTCGGTATTAACTCCACTTCCGGCATGTTTTATGAAAAGTGGTTTTTTAAGACGAAAGAGTAGAATAAGAAATGGGACTTACTTGCTAGAAGGAAAGAGGGAAAGTAGAAGAAGATGTGGAAGCTTTCGTGGTGTCGTGGGGTCGCCGGAACTTGCGTAAATCCTCGCCGGAAGTTGACATCTTGCTAACTCCACTTGTGCTCTTCTTGGACTTAGAAAATTTTGATAATTTTGATTAGAGATTTCAGAATGAGGAAGTGTTAGGATATGGGGTTGTATTTATAGGGTGAAATTAGGGTTTTGGAATTGAAAGATTAAATTAAAAAAGCATTAAAAATGAGATTAAAGATGAATTTTAATTCTCTGTTAAATTGCAGAGAAAACAAATAGTATGGGGGTAATGGGGGTAGGCCAAGAGTCAGATGTGCATAGTGTGGGGACCATTCCCTACGGGGGACCCGCCGCCGTCGGCCCATAGAGGCATCTCGCCGGCCCAATTAGGGGTAGGGGTCGGTGGATTGTGTGCACGTGCCCCTCTCTGTATAAATATCATTTTACACATGTTTATTTTTCCTGTCTTTTTATTTTTACGTATATTGCACTTGTAAACTTTTGAGCTTCCAAAAAATTTAAAAGAAAAATTCAGAAAAATAATATGTGGCTAATGGGATTCGAACACAAGGGCTACGTCACAGCAATGCAAGGCTTTACCAATGAGCTACAAGTATTTTCTTGCTATTCTTAAATAAGAATAATTTTTAAATTGTGTTCAGGCTTGCAAACTCCTGTCTGTATTTTAAGAAGAAAAATTTTGTACAGAAAATTCAGGGTCGTTACAAGGATCATCATTTCTATTATTTGTTTGACACTCCATTATTTATTCATTGTGCACATTATACTTATGACATGTTATTTTATATGAAATCATGAAAATTGTGGTACCGGTTTTTTGAGTATAATGGATTTGTTGTAAAGGTATACCTAAAGGAAAATGGATATACAAGCCTATTTTAAGGCTGGTAAATTTCTCATAAGGTTTTCGAGGAATTTGATTCCTGACAAAGTTAAAAAGAAATTGTTTTCATATGAATTTCTCATAAGGATTTAGAGAAATTTAATTCCTTATAAAATTAAAGAGGAATTAGTTTATATAATTTCTCATAAGGACAGAGAGAAATTGAATTCTCATAAAGTTAAGAATAAATCTGAGGACCGACAATAAAAAATAGTACATAAATAAAAATCACATAAAGAGTACTATTTTCTTGCTACACTATCACATTTGATCCATGTCGATAGGATTTCCAGCATTTGTGGTCATGGATGGTTTTATATTACTAAGAATATAATTACTGTAATGATTCGGTGTTAGGCATTCTATTGGACCGGATTGTTTATTGAGGTGTTGTCTCATAATTATATAAGTTTTAATTTTGTGGCCATATACAGTGTGTTATGTTGCTCAGCCCAAGAGTCATTTACAAAATAAATTGTTTTATAAAAGGTATTTTACAAAAAAAATAATTATTGTAAATGTTTTTTTAATTAATAATACCCAAGTGGGAGAATGTTGAATTTATCTAATTATAGCCTATCATTAATTATGATTTATTAAAGTGGGCTATGCCAATATTATGTAGTTTTGAGACATTCTGGTAGGCCCAATAAAATTATGTGTTGGGTTAATGGGCTTAAGCACATCTCTTCTTGGATATGATGTGATCGGATGATCAGTGTATGCCTTCATTTTATTGGATCTTTTATGAGAGAACCTAATGAGATTCATTATATATACATGCTAGATACCCACTTCTGCTCTTAACGCTAATAATTGATTTTTCCCATTGAGAGCCGTCTGAAGAAGAGGAAGGAGAGGAAAATCTAAGTCGGTCGTGACTTCTGCATGTTTTTATGGCCATGGATAGAGATACATCTAAATCTTGCTTTTAGATTCTTGATATGTGTTATAGATGAAATATAGGGGTGTATTTAATAATAAAATATTACATTATTTTCATGCGCCGGAAATGCCGTCTATATGTGGAACTTATTATTATGCAGCAGTGATCTTTTAAACTTTTATAAAATCAGGTGGCATAATATATCCGCTTTTATCTCAAAAAAAAATGTCGACCAAAATTCTATGCTTGCTTACAGGAAATAAAACTCCTTTGGACTGGAATTGAATTCCTATATATTGAAGTCAATGTATTAATAATGAAAGCTTAATGATTATTTCTGGTTTAATATAAAGCTTATTGCTCTTCAAAAGAGATTCCCCCTAGCATGAAACCTTTTGTTCAAGTCAAAAGATTAGAGAAGATTTGAAAGCAAAAGGGAAAAAAATAGATTCTCAGAAGAAATTCCTTGCTTTCCTAAATCATATGCATGAATCATTTTCTTTCCTTGGCTCCAATGAAATGGATATGTATGTGTGAAAATTATCAACATCGATCCATTCTTCGGTATATCATCACGAAACCAACAATATCTAATTTCAATCCTTATCGTATTAGTGGCGGATGTATCAGAGAATCGTAACATCAGCTGTATTCATAATCCTAACACTGTCCAGGAAACAAAGGAAACCATTTCTTACTGCAATTTCCTTTTCCTCTTCTTTTTTCAAGAAATATGTTTACACATTGAAAGAATTATCGAAGCATGTCATATAAGATCTCAAGGGCAACACATTTTTAACACAGCATAAAAATTTATTTATCACCATATCCAAAAAACCTGTGAAGTTGGAAATATGGAGGGAAAATTTACATAAACAAGTGAAGCACCATTACACAAGCATTCAATTATACCCTCTCCCCCCATTTTCTTCAGCAAACCCCCTCAACAAATGCTCAAACTTCTCCGCAACCCCTTGCGGGACAGAAACGAGCACCGTAACCGCATGCAAATCCCCGATGACAGGCAAAAACAGGCAGTAAATCTCACTTGCGAGAGGCCCCATATGAATAGCTCCCCCTTCTCCAAAATCCAAGCTCTCTAACCCCAATTTAGACCACTGAGAAATCACCAAACTCGCGGATAAATCAGGTTTTGATCTTCTCTCCTCTAACAAGTCGATTATCGATCGAACGTACCTGTCACTTACGTTTTCTTTTGCTCTTTGCACCAATTTTACGCAATAATTTGCATTTGATGTGACTAATCGATCCACCGACGTCTCTGCACAACCAAGAACAAACCCATTTCCGTAGAAACCTTTTGGCAACTCCGGGATTAGCTTCTTACGCACGTTAATCGAAAACAGAAGCTTTATAGGAAGTGCGGCAGGAAGGTCCATCGACTTGACCCACGTCTTCCACACGTGAGAGGCTAAAACTTCGAAGGAGGTGCATTTGAATGAAGGAACGCATTGTTTTTTGAGGCGGAGGATTTGTGAAGGAGCAAACGTTACCGAAACGGGGACTAATGGTTGAGACTGAAGGAGCTGAGAGTGGAGATCAATAACAGGGGGGTCATGAGAGAAAGGAATATCGAATTCAGGGTGAGAAAAGGCGATCTGTCTAGGATCACGGGGGGTTAGCATGTGGCGAAAATGGAAAGGGGCGATCGAAAGATCGGAAGTGGGTTTTCGGGTGATTTGAGCCCATGCATTGAGGAATTGTGAGGTGCCGATGCCATCACAGATGCAGTGGTTGAATGATGTGCAAAGAATCATGCCTCCGCAACCGAGATGAATCGCCTGATAGCGAAAATAATACAACCAGGATTAGGATTCCGCAATCATGTCGATATGTATATGTATGTATGTATATAAAAGAGAAAACAATAGGTAAGGGAAAATATCATAGGGTGTCATGATTTGGTGAATCACCTAGAATAATTGAAATGCAGAGACCCACATATTTCTGGTTCAATCATTTCATTTCAAAAATCTAATAAATAAATGAAATTATGATATCAATATATCCTCTCTTTTTTCCCTGTCATCAGTGATCAACTTACTTGTTAGAAAGTTTCCAAATCAGAAACAGCTGCTTGAATCTTAGGGGCCAACAGAAAGGTATTCATCATGACAGGTTTTGATGTTTCTATTGTGATAAGAGATCTACTGCTTTGGAGTTTTGGTGTAATTTCTTTTTTCCCTCAGTTAGCAGTGGAAGGGACACACACACACACACACACACACACATATATAAAGCATTCAATACAGAACATAAACAAAAAAAGTTAAGCAAGAAATAAGTTTTTAAAATAAGTAAAAAACAGAACATTATATATACTTGGATAACAAGAGGAGGAACAGCCAAGAAGCTTTGAGCATCAACTTTGCAGAGAAGGTTCCTCCAAGACCTGTTAGGCCTTGTAGACCCTTGTAGAAACTCCCCCACGCTAAGATCCACAAACCCCTCAGCAAAGAGAGCCCCTTGTCCGTTGCAGTCAACCTCAAGCTTCTTTGCCCCATCGTGTATATGATGATCCCCACAGGCTCTCAGCCTCCCAGCCAAAGGATAGTAGTGGACAAGAAGCCTAGAGAGAGAGGCCTTCAAGGCCTCCACACAGGTTGGTCTCTTGAAGAGGTAGAGGTACCTTATGGAGAACCTCAAGAAAGGTTGGTCATCAAGGTTGGAGAGGTAGAGACTGTGTTTTGGTGTTGGTGAGCTTGGGGTGATCAAGACGGTTTCTTTTGGGTACTTGCAATCTGGGATTTCTATGGATCTTCTCATGCTTATAATTCGCATATAGCCAGGTTGAAGATAGGAAGAGGTGGAGATACATACATACATATATATATAGAGAGATGGGAAGAGTTACTGGAATCACATGAAATTTGGTGTATCCACGTCTTACATGATAAAGATGATTATGATAGACGCCGATCGTCAAAAAAATAAAATCATGAAGAATATAGAGGCCATCTAACAAAAAGACCTTCTAGGGCCTCTTATCTTCTCTCTCCACATGTGTGTGTGAGTGGAGAGAGAAGATAATAAATAGAGAGGGAGCGGGAGAGATTGAAGATTTTTGAAAGATTTTACTGGTAGATTCTTTTGTACTAATTGATATGCATGGACAGGGGGTTCTCTTTGCTATGCGCACTTCCTCTCTTGGGAAGAGTGCGGGGCTCGAACCCAGAAACCCTTTTTGGAGGGAAAATGGCCACAAGTTAACGCATTCGGGGCAAATTGGCGGGTTCTTGGATGCTTGTGTATGGTGTCTAAATGTATTATGTGTTGTGTGTTTAGGTTAAGACTTATGAGCAGGTGCCAAAAAATAATAAAAAATTGATATGCATGGAGTGATGAGATGGGAAAAGGACATTTATTAATTAGTTAGCGCTATTGAATGAATCTGTATTTTCTGCATAATAACGATCGGATCCAACCATTCATAACATGATACATGATACATGTGGATAGGGTGTTTGTAATGTCATATATTGCCATTGATGTATTTTGCTTATTGTTTAAATGCATGGAATCAATAAGGATTCTTTTTGTTGGTTTTACATCGCGTTGGACGTGTGGAATTAAGAAAGATTCTTGTTGATGTTGATATATGACCAAGTTTTGTGAACCTTTTCTATGAGACGGGGGAGGAGGGCCGGGGCTGGGGGGGGGGGGGGGGGGAGGGGGGAGGTAAGAGGAGGGGGAGCCGAGAAGCTGGTGCGAGGAAGGGGGATGGTCATGGCAAGGGAGGTCCAAAGTGGTAGCATCGACGCCGGTGGTGATGGTGGCAGGTTTAGTGCCACCGATATGAGTTCTCGGTAAATAAAGCAATTTATTTAACTAACATTCCAATGGCCTCTTCATATGATGTTTAATTTATACAGGAGAATATTAGGTTGGGATCCACCATTACTATTGATGAAGGGAGGAGGTGAGATCTGAGATGTGCATGCCCCGTCACCGGCGAGGAACGTGGCTCCATCAACAAATAATTATAGGCTTACTGCACATGAATCATGGGGCACAAAATATTATTTTATATGCTGTGTTAATTATTGTGGGGGTCACAATGATCATTGACATTTCATGTGACATCTAGATCTTGAAATATATATAGTAATGCGATGTAAATTGAATGCCCAGCAGTTTAACTGGCTGCAGTAAGAACCCATTATTTAACCAAAAACTTAAAATTTTCAAACATTGAAAGAGATGATTAATGTTTACATATGAAGACTCGGTTTGGGTGAGAGGTGAACTATATATTAAGAAAGAAAATTGATGATTATAGATAAGACAATATTAATATTTGCAGTAAATTGACAATTTTTATATTGAAAAAGGATCATGTGTTGTCCTTATTACCGTTAAACTAAACTTGTATATCCCGTCTTGCATCATAAAAACGGTGAATTGCATGATTGAGATGAATATATATTGATTTAGTACCAATTTAAATCACACTAAAATACTCTTAAATATCATGGTTTATCAATAAAGTTCCTTAAACCCTATTGCTTGTAAGGGATCCCCGCCTAAAAACAGCACTTAAGATTTTTTTTCCCACGTATTAAGACTTTATATCAGAAAAATAAAAAGTGTTATGCATTTGATACATTTCCTTATTCATGATTTGATATGTGTGCTTAATAAATAATCCTCTGACCTAATAGTAATTCTTCCTTTTAATGTGTGATTGAGCCGGAAAGAATGGATAATATAATATCATACAAAATCTTAGTGATGAGAAGGGTTGATGGTAAGTTTAAGAATTTGCCTTTGTACTCACTTTGACTCATCATTAGATTGAATCAAATCAGTGAGAATATTAAGGGTCTTGTTTAGGGCGGAAAATGGAATATTTAATTTGTGAGCATTAAAACTAGCAAAAAAAATGGAATTAGCTTCTCTTATCATTAAAATTATATATCCCTGTCCGAACAAAAAAATTAGCTTGATGCAGGACTCGGTTTTTGTATATATCAAGGTGATAAGCCATCGAATCTCTATTCATAAACCTTTTATTGTGAAAAGCTAATTTCAAAATTTTAATTTTATCTTGTAATGCTACAATGTAATTACGTGGAAAATTGGGGACTGTTCTAATATATTTTATTGGTAAAAGAATTGATGAGTGATTGGTCAACCAAAAGATTCGAGATCCTCAAAAGATGTATATTTCTTTTCTTGGTGGCGAACAACATGGGGCTCATGCTCATAGGCCTAGTATTTACACATCAGCAAGATTTTTGTACAAATATCTTTTCCACATATATTTATGAATTATTTTTCGATTTTATATCCTCTTTTCCAAGGTGGAAAATATATTAAAACGACAAAAAAATTATTTTGTTACAGGACGATGAAATGTTTGATAAGAGTTGCTGGATGAGAAATACAAAGGTCTTCTGAAGTCTACAAACATATGAAGGACATATTTTCTGTCATCGCAAAAATATATTATTTGATATTAGTGGATTTAGTTTCTTATAAAAAAGAAACGTCCTGTTACATTAATATACTGCCGAAATTTTGGACAAATCAGTAGAAGAAATTATAATTTCCAATGCCCTTAATGGAGAAATAATTAACTAGAAAGTAGGAATTCTTACCTTTTTGCTTCCCCAACAACATTAAAAGAGGTTGTAGAAGAGATATAAAATGAAAAAAAAAAGGTTGAAGATAGAGGATTTGAGCACCCCACTTGTAAAGTTGCTATCTCATGGTTCTTTGTTTCTCATCTTTGCATTGTTAATTTCATCATGAGCACAATCCAATGAAAAGATTGATTGCTTTATACTATAACCATATTAATTAATATTCATCACTAGCAAGGCAGCTTTATCAAAGGCATGGCTTAATAACTTGATCCTTCTTGTTTTCTTAATTTGAGTGATCATCATGAGCAGAGCTGTTTTGCTTAGGAAATGCTTTGTTAGTTCCATGGCAAAATGAGACCATGAGCTAAGTAGGAACATGATGTGCGCTTATTGGATTTTTTTGACTAGTCACTTAGGAAAAATAAAAACAATAATAATTAGACCAAGTTGATCTAGATCAATGACATGTTGGTGTTAGAAATCATCATTGTGTCATTCATCTAAGAACTTTTCATCAAAATTAGTAAAGCTGGGCATGCATTTTAATATAGTTTTACATTTCATTATCGGTTGCCAATTTAACAACAACCTTCTATTTAGAAACAGGCAGCCAACATACCGCTATTAAAAAAACATATCATTCTTTGTTCGTTCGCATTAAATTCTTATCCGAGAAAACTATAAGCAAGCTTATGTTTGACCTCAAATACAAATAAATTAAAATTAAAATCAGAACCTTGGAAATCAAATGATCTTATATGCTATCTTGAGATAGTTCTCCACGGTAATTTAATTAGATGTACACCTAGTCTTCATGGAATAAACATATGCCAATAAAATAAAATACCTCAAACCTAAGCTTGGAATATATCATCTTGGCCTTCTTTTGTTTATAAAGGAATTTTGTATGGAATACGATGCCAAGCTTCATTTTCAATCTACAGTTTTTAATTTTTTTTTTATCTTACTCCTTAGACGTTGGACATCTCAAACATGAACATGAATTTAAAATTTGATGCCCAGCTAGCTTCAATTTGAATACGGTCATGTGTACGGCATTTTGGTGTTTTTCAACATATATTAATTAATTTGAAGGGATGGGGGATGCTGGTAATTAGGAATCTCTCTATCATTCTCTAGTTGTTATCATAGAATCTCCCCCCGGCCCCCCCGCCCCCACGCCCTACCTATGCGTGCGGTGCAAGGTGCAAAGGTCAACTAAGTTATTTCTTGCTTACATATTTTTCTTAGCAGACATATGCTTTAATCATCTGAGTTATAGAAAAGATCCTTTTGACAAAAACTAGTTTTAGGCTGTCACGTCCCGCTTTCCAGTGTATGGATAAGAAGACGTGACTAAACCCGCGACGTATTTATTCAGAGGTAAACAAGTTAAGCGTAAATAAACAATATAATATAAATGTACACAAGAAAGACATGGGATGTAAATGAACAACTTTTTATTTATTAAACAATCTTTACGATACAACTGAAAAGTAAATACAATGCGGAAAACAATGCCTAAATAATGGCATGAACTGAAAGCAAAAATATATACAAGTGACTAGAGCTCCGAGTCCTCGATGAATTGCTCCAAGTCTTCAGAGCTGGGCTCGATTTTCAGAGAGTCGGGTCCTCCTGACAACATTCCAAAGATAGAATAGAAAAGAAATGCCGTCAGCGAACAATCGCTCGGTAAGTCCCAAAGAGAGATAGAAATAGACTGAACAGGTAAAGAGAATATATCTGGTATAATGTATGATTATGTAACACCTTAGAACGCGGTTAGTGTTAATTAAGCGATAATGCGGATTTTTAATGAAAGGTTAACCAAAATAGTTTTCCACATATTTTATAAAAATTAATTAATATTTTAGTATATTATTTTCAAGCTTGCACACACTTTTGCATGTTAACTTTGGGGTTAAGGAGGAGTTAACCATGCTTAACTAGTTATGGCACACTAAACCAATTTCATGCCATGCTAACTCATTTCACTTATTTTAGTAAAGAGTTTATCTTTTTACGGGGGAGAGAGAGAGAGTTGACAAATGAAGAATGACGAGGTATGGGGCAAGCATGAGAGCATTTAATGAAGGGAGAGAAGGGGCATGGTTCATTTCCTAACCTCACATTCTCATTTTTCCTCATCACTCTCACACTCTCATTTTCCTCATCATTCACTCTCTCATTTGTTGTTCTCCTTCTCCTTCCCTTCCTCAAACAGAAACCTATCTAGTTTCATCACAAAACCAACCCTAATCTTCACTAAACCTCATTAAACCCCTCACAAAAATCAAGTTAAGCCTCTTGAGATGACTTGGAGCTAGGAAAGCTAGGGTTTTCAAGCAAGCTTGGTGAGGTAGTGATCTCTAACTGTTATCTAGGATTTATAGATGTAGTGTTGCTTATTAGTTGCTGTTTTAAACACTAAAGTTGCAGTTTTTGTGCAAATGTCGTATTTTGGTTGAGTTTTGTGTCTCAGGTGAATCTGCTATCGAATCAGGTTGTTGTTTGAGAAGTTGCCATCACAGAGACCTAGTTTAGAGACCTAGAAGCTACCCTAAAAACCTGAGCCCTCCCCCTTCATACTTGGCCGCAAATAAATAGGTTCTGGCCGCAAATTGCGGCCAGATTGGGGAATGGGGTCTCGTGGCTTGGTCGTGGGGTCTCTGGGGTTATTTGTAGTCTCGTGGAACTTGCAACTTTCATTAATTTTTTATGTGGGAAAATCTGGGACCACTTAACTAATTTTTAGTGTTTCGGCAACGTGCGATACGATTAATCCGACTTAGTTTAAGTGTTTCCAGTAGCTTGCAGTCGCGGATTTATTTTGATGTGCCGCTATACGCGTTTAGCCGCTAAGCGAACCTTTTGTAGCTTGAAGGAACCGATTCGTTAATTGGCGTTGTATTCGTATATTATTGGGTAGTTTACTAAATCCACGCGTTATTGTATTGTGTGATGATAGGAACGTAGGCGGGGACTTCGAACGCTGCGAGGAGAGGAAAACATGTGGTTGGATTTACTTAGCTCGAGATCATCGGTAAGCAGATTTAACATTTACGGAGAAATCGCTCGTATGGCGTTAAGCGTCGAGAGTTAGATTAAGTGTTATAGCCACATGTTTATATGCATATACATTGATTGTGCATGGGCAGCATTTGTATACCATTTGTAGGGTGTTTTTCGTCACCCCATTGAGATGGGAATACGCGCGCGCTTGTCAGGCGCATTACAGATTCCTCCTGCCTAGGGTAGGCTGGGATTTAATGATTGTGGGGATCCGAATCTCCGACAGCCGCGGACTAAGCTGCCGTTAATTAACCCTCGCCTTTGGAGCGAGGGAACCTCCAATTGACGGGTTAAACTGATCATGCGAACTCAATGTGCAGTGTTGTGTTTTGAAGGGGTTTTGATATATCGGGGGCCCCGCAGAGTTTTTACGGGGGTCCAGCTATCCGGATAGCGGGCTGGGGGTCAAGGGGGCTAGCAGCCCCCTTGCGGGGTGCGGAGCAGCACCCCGTTAGAAATTTTTTTCTAACAGGGACAGTGTCGTGGAGTATGTGTGTGTGTACATATGTATACATATATGTATATATATATATATAAAAGGGGGGAAAGGCATCCAAAGGATGCGCGGGGCTAGCGCTGTGCGCTTAGGTGCTGTGCGCTCAGGCGCTAGCGCGCCACGTGTCGGCACGTGGGCGCTCTGCGCTCGAGCGCCAGCGCGCCACGTGTCGGCACGTGGGCGCTCTGCGCTCGAGCGCCAGCGCGCCACGTGTCGGCACGTGGGCGCTCGGCGTTTGAGCGCTTGGGCGCCGGCGAGAAAAAGGGGTTTTTAGTCCCAGAACCAGAAACTATGCTTCAGAAAGGAAATATTTATTATATAGAGAGAGAGAGAAAGAGAGAGAGAGAGAGTTAAACTCCTAGGATGTTTTGAAGCTGATGAAGGGGATTCTTCTTCTTCCTCCTGTTGTTTGGCCGGATCTTGAAGATCAAGAAGTAGGAGATTTTAAAAATCACTCCTTTTTGAGATCTGATGGGAGATCTGAGTTCTCCTTTGTGGGTTTTATGGTGGAAAACTACTTAGTTTTGGGAAAAGAAAGAGTAAAACTCTTAATTTAATTCAAAAGAAATGAGAAGGTTTAGAACCTTGGAGAAGGAGCAGGAGGCATAAAGAACCTTAGTTTTGGGGGGAATAAAAAGTGTTACTTTATTCATCATCATTTTGCCTTATATAGGCTTACATATTTACATATAGCCCCTTGGGCTTTGCAAAATGGCATTTTGCCCATCCCATGGTTCATGTGCCATTTTTTTGCACATAGGCCATGGGCTTACAAAAAATTGGCTTTATGCCCATTTTGCATACATTCATGTATAAAAATTACATAAAAATTATTTATTACATGATCTATATTTTGGCATGGAGGAGGCTGGCCGCGGGCTCGACTTGGGCATGGGCCCGCTTGACCTGAGCTTGGGCCCACCTGGCTTGGGGTTGACCTTGACTTTGACTCGATCAACCGGGGGTGCAAATTTTGACCCCAACAAAGTGCCCCCCATCAATGAATGCACACCGCATGCATAAGTTGTGTGCACGAAATTGATGGATCTTGAAGCTGAACTTCGAGGTGGAACATCATTCCGAGGGCGGAGCATCATCCCGGGGAGCATGATTCCCAGGGATCGGAGCATCATTCTGATTCGCGGAGCATAATTCCAGGGTCGGAGTATCCCTCGGGGAGCATGATTCCCGGGGATCGGAGCATGATTCCAGGGTCGGAGTATCCCTCGGGGAGCATGATTCCCGGGGATCAGAGCATCATTCAGATGAGCGGAGCATGATTCCAGGGATCGGAGCATCATTCCGATGAGCGGAGCATGATTCCAAGGATCGGAGCATCATTCCGAAGAGCGGAGCATAATTCCAGGGATCAGAGCATCATTCCGAAGAGCGGAGCATGATTCCAAGGATCGGAGCATCATTCCGATGAGCGGGGCATGATTCCAGAGATCGGAGCATCATTCCGATGAGCGGAGCATGATTCCCAAGGGTCGGAGCATAATTCCGAGGATCAGAGCATCATTCCGAGAAGCGGAGCATGATTCCAAGGATCGGAGCATCATTCCGAAGGGCGGAGCATGATTCCAGGGATCGGAGCATCATTCCGAAAAGCAGAGCATGATTCCAAGGATCGGAGCATCATTCCGAAGGGCGGCATACATTCTGACCGAAGCATAATTTCGATGCAGAGGTTGATCCCCAGGCGAAGCATAATTCCGATGGGGAAAGAAGATAATCCGAGGCGAAGCTTGATTTCGACACGGGGTGCACATTCTGAGACGAAGCATGATTCTGACGCAGATCTGGCTGGTTGACTTGATTCCAAGGTGGAGAATAATTCCGCCGAGGAGGTCGTTGATTGATTCCGAGCTGAAACATAATTCCGACAGGGAAGACAGATACACCGAGGCGAAGCTTGATTTCGACGCGGGGTACACTCTGAGACGGAGCATGACTTCGACGCAGAGCTTGCTGGTTGACTTGATTCCGAGGCGGAGCATAATTCCGACGAGGAGGTCGTTGGTTGATTCCGAGCCGAAGCATAATTCCGACAGGGAAGGCAGATACACCGAGACGAAGCTTGATTTCGACGCGAGGGACACTCTGAGACGAAGTATGGTTCCGACGCAGAGCTGGTTGGTTGATTTGATTCCGAGGCGGAGCATAATTCTGGCAGGGAAGGTAGATATCCCGAGGCGAAGCATGATTTCGACACGGGGCACACTCTGAGACGAAGCATGATTCCGGCGCAGAGCTTGCTGGTTGACTTGATTCCGAGGCGGAGCATAATTCCGACGAGGAGGTCGTTGGTTGATTCCGAGCCGAAGCACAATTCCGACAGGGAAGGCAGATACACCGAGGCGAAGCTTGATTTCGACGCGGGGGACACTCTGAGACGAAGTATGGTTCCGACTCAGAGCTGGTTGGTTAATTTGATTCCGAGGCAGAGCATAATTCCGGCAGGGAAGGTAGATATCCCGAGGCAAAACATGATTTCGACACGGGGCAAATTCTGGGACGGAGCATGATTCCGCCACAGAGGTTGTTGGTTTGATTTGATTTGGGTTGACATCAGCATCGCTATACTGGAATATGGTACCAGGAGCGAATCATCATTTGCCATGATTGGATTTGAGGATTTGGCTTTGGTTTGGCATCTGCATTGCTGCACTGGAATATAGTACCAGGAGTGACTCATCATTCGCCATTGGGGTATGGGATTTGGAATTTGGTTGACGTCTGCATCGCTGCACAGGAATATGGTATCAGGAGCGACTCACCATTCGCCATTGGGGTATGGGATTTAGAATTTGGTTGGCGTCTGCATCGCTGCAGTGGAATATGGTACCAGGAGCGACTCATCATTCGCCATTGGGGTATGGGATTTGGAATTTGGTTGGAGTCTGCATCGCTGCACTGGAATATGGTACCAGGAGCGACTCATCATTCGCCACTTGTGGATTATGGAACGATGGCTTAGGAGACAGGTTTAGATCCCTATCGCCTAAGGCTTTTCAATTTTATGGGCCGTGAGGGTCCCATAAAAGCATTTCTCCCTACGAGTCGTAATGACCCCGCAGGTGCATTTTCTCCTTAGGAGTCGTGAGGACCCCCAAGTTCGTTTTTCCTTTGTGAGCCGTAAAGATCCCACGAAGGTTTGTTCTCCTCATGCATCGTGAGGATACATGAGTGGGTCTTCTCAATGGAGCATAATTCCAAAGGCGGAGACCAGCCGCGTAACTGGTGATTACGGTGGGCATAGGTATGATGAGAATTATTTGAGCCCGTGGATTGTATACGGCAGTCAATTTGAGGACTGGCCGTAGGGCTGGAAGAATTTTGGGAAATTGGATTTTGGTTGGCGTCTGCATCGCTGCACTGGAATATGGTACCAGGAGCGACTCATCATTCGCCGTTTTTTTTTGTTTTTGCATTTTTTTTGTTTTACCGCGATTGCTCTATCATTTCAGCTTTTCTTATCGCGAAGGTCGCGATTGCCCCATCATTTCGGCTTTTATTCGCGGTTGCCCCATCATTTCGGCTTTTCTTTATTTTTCTTTTATTTACACATTTTTTGTTTATTTACATATATGTATATATATATATATATATATATATATATATATATATATATTTACATTCCCAGTTTAACGACTTAGAGGTCGACTGTTCCCAGTTTAATGACGTGGTGGTCGATTGTTTTCAGAGAGAGGCGGATATCTGAGAGAATCGGTTTCACGAAGAACTTCGGTCTCCGTTTGTATGAAATTGGCGGTCGCAGCTGGACTGTTTGTTAACACGCCTTTAGACAGTTCTATCTCTCCTGCCTTGTATTGTTTTTCAACCCAATCTTTGAAGACGAAGCAGTCCTCAATGGCATGACCTATCACCCTGTGATAGGGGCAGTATTTAGGGTCGTCGGTCCTATTCGCTTCCTGCGGTCTTTTTGACTCTAGCAGTTGTAGACCCTTCTTCAGGGCGTCTTTGAATATTTTACGGATTTTGTCCCTTCTGAAGGAATAGACCTTATCCGGCTTCTCTTTCAGTGGAGATTCTCCTTCCTCTCCGAACACTGGTTTCCGAGACTGGTTGGCATTAGGCCCGCTCAACCCCTGCTTATTTCGGTTAGCCGAAGTGTGGAAAGATTCAGAATCATCGGAGTTTCCGCCTTTGCGATTATCGTCCTTTCAGTTTCTCCAGGACCTATTGTTTTTTTGGGAGTCCGAGGAAGACTCTTGCTTTGAGCGCTCCAGCATCTGAACTTTCCTGGTCAGCTCTTGGAATGTCTTGAGACCCACGGTGCATAGAAACGGGGCCATCCAATTGTTGAGATTTCCAACGAGGAGACTGACAGATTGGTCCTGCTCTATCGGCGGTTCGCATTTGATGGAGAGATTGCGCCATCGGGTTATAAAATCCGTGCTGCTTTCGTTGTTCTTGGGCTTGGTCCTTACGAGCTTGGCAATGGAGATCTTATCGCTGACGCTCATGAACCTTTGTCGAAACAAAGATTCCATTTGGACGAAAGTAGTAATGGAGCCATCCGGTATGCTTGCGTACCAGTCGAAAGCAACATCAGTCAAGCTATTAACGAACTGGCGGAGGAGAAGCGCATCATTGCCCCCAGTATTCCCGCATGAGGCTTTGAAGTGGGCGATGTGCTGATTCGCATTTCCCATCCCATCAAATCTTCCGAATTTAGGGATGACATAGCCGCTAGGAAATTCTACCAGATCATACTGAGCATGATATGGTCTCCCACTGCTATTGGTATCTTTTTGCGCTTCGGCTTCGGCTACCAAAGTTTTGACTTTGTTGGCAACCAAATCCATGATTTGATCTTGAGTTAGCGGGCTACTGTCATCGGTAGCCAAGACATTTGCCGAGATAGGATGTGACTGATTTTCATGCGGTCCACCCATTTTTGGATTTGAGGGAACGGGCGTCGGCTGTTTCGGGACACCGTTTCCTGGTTCATGAGAGCCCTGCGCCTGATTGGGCGGCTGAGAGGCAAGTTGGGCCGTGAGCTGTAAGACGACGTTTGTCAAGTCGTCGATCTTTAAGTAGAGCTTGGCCATCTCCTTGTCTTTTCTTCTGAGCTGCTTTCGGAGCTCTTGGAGAAGTTGCTGCTCCACGGTCTTAGGACAGAAAGTTGGCTCATCTTCGCTTTCCGAGCCTGACTCCTCATGAATTGAGGGCTCTCTCTGCCTATCAGCCTCATCGAGAAGGTTTTCATCATCCAGCGGAGGCGGCTGTTCTTGGGAAGCGACAACCACATTCAAGCCAGATGGGGTCTGAGATGTGGCGGCCCCGTCCTTGCTCTTGCTGCGCGTGCCCACCGTGTAGACAGTGTGGACCACAGATCCAGCCATTTCCCCATCTTCGGCGGGGTAACCCTGTTCTTCGAACCCCATAAGGTTCAGCCTAGCAGGAGCCCTGGCCCTTTTGTTTGCTCTATATCTGAGCCTTTTCTTCCTTAGCTTCTCTATTTTAAGGGCTTGGCGGGCATCTGTTTCCTGGGAAGCCACCGTGAGTCGATCAGCGGGGAGCTTAGAGAAGACACCCGATCAAGCAGTTGTCAGGGGCACCGCCGGAGCTTGCTCGAGACGCCTTGTTACTTTGTTGGTGTTGATGGCCTTGCCCCCAGCTAGGGCCAAGGAGAGTTGTTCGAACACCGACTTGCGTTTGAGTTGGGGTGCCTTCGAGACCACTACATTTGGCCTCTTGCCTTTCGAGATCGGTTTGTCTGCCACCGGGGTTTGAGGAGATGGGATGGCGCCAACTGGCATGAACATAATAGAGCCGAATGGTAGCAGCGGCTCCTCCCATTGTTGCCCGAGACTGGCCGGGAGGACTGTCGTGGAGTCTTTCTTCATCGTGTATAAGATGGGAGCCGTGCTGAGAGCTGAGTTCATCTTTGGAGACATTGTTGGGAAGTGATTGCTTGAAAACCTGCATGAAAGAGTATTATTTCAGTATAAATATAGGTATGTATATTGACTGAGTTCGCATGAATGTTTAACCCGAAACATGGGAGGAGAGATTGGTCCTACCGGGAGTGCCAGAATCTGTAGGGTGTTTTTCGTCACCCCATTGAGATGGAAACACGCGCGCTTGTCAGGCGCATTACAGATTCCCCATGCCTAGGGTAAGCCGGGGTTTAATGATTGTGGGGATCCGAATCTCCGACAGCCGCGGACTAAGCTGCCGTTAATTACCCCTCATCTTTGGAGCGAGGGAACCTCCGATTGACGGGTTAAACTGGTCATGCGAACTCAATGTGCAGTGTTGTGTTTTGAAGGGGTTTTGGATATATCGGGGGCCCCGCAGAGCTTTTACAGGGGTCCCGCTACCCGGATAGCGGGTTAGGGGTCAAGGGGGCTAGCAGCCCCCTTGCGGGTGCGGGACAGCGCCTTGTTAGAAATTTTTTCTAACAGGGATAGTGTCGTGGAGTATGTGTGTGTATACATATGTATACATATATGTATATATATAAAAAAAAAAGGGGGAAAGGCATCCAAAGGATGCGCGGGGCCAGCGCCTTGAGCGCTGTGCGCTCAGGCGCTAGCGCGCCACGTGTCGGCATGTGGGCTCTTTGCGCTCGAGCGCTGGGCGCTGGAGCGCAAGCGCGTCACGTGGACGCTTTGCGCGTCGGCACGTGGGCGACCGGCTCTCGAGCGCCAGCGCGCCACGTGTCGGCACGTGGGGGCCCGGCGCTCGAGCGCTTGGGCGCCGGCGAGAAAAAGGGGCTTTTAGTCCCAGAACTAGAAGCTATGCTTCAGAAAGGAAATTTTTATTATATATATATGGAGTTAAACTCCTAGGATGTTTTGAAGCTAATGAAGGGGGTTCTTCTTCTTCCTCCTGTTGTTTGGCCGGATCTTGAAGATCAAGAAGTAGGAGATTTTAAAAATCACTCCTTTTTTAGATCTGATGGGAGATCTGAGTTCCCTTTTGTGGGTTTTGTGGTGGAAAACTACTTAGTTTTGGGAAAAGAAAGAGTAAAACTCTTGATTTAATTCAAAAGAAATGAGAAGGTTTAGAACCTTGGAGAAGGAGAAGGAGGCACAAAGAACCCTAGTTTTTGGGGGAATGAAAAGTGTTACTTTATTCATCCTCATTTTGCCTTATATAAGCTTACATATTTACATATAGCCCCTTGGGCTTTGCAAAATGGCATTTTGCCCATCCCATGGTTCATGTGCCATTTCTTTTTGCACATAGGCCACGGGCTTACAAAAAAATGGCTTTATGCCCATTTTGCATACATTCATGTATAAAAATTACATAAAAATTATTTATTACATGATCTATATTTTGGCATGGAAGAGGCTGGCCGCAGGCTCGACTTGGGCATGGGCCCACTTGACCTGGGCTTGGGCCCACCTGGCTTGGGGTTGACCTTGACTTTGACTCGGTCAACCGGGGTGCAAATTTTGACCCCAACACCATTACTTGTTGTGCATTGACTTAATACCTATTGGACACTGCACCATTACTGACGGTTCATATTGCACGAGCACTAAATTGTATGTCACACACACCGTTGGTAATTACCATGACACGCACAACATATACATATATATTGTACTGCATTCGTTATTGACATTTGAGGCGGTTGTTCTTGTACCACTTTACTAAAAGAATATGTATTGTACCGCTTTCATTATTATCAATAGTTAGACGTTGATTCTTGTTCTATTGCGCATATGAATTGCATCATGCATGCACACATACATGCATACACACATACCTTGCTATAGCTACATATACACCTTTATATGATGTTGCATTTGACTTCGGGGAATTTGGGAACCGCGTGATATCTTTAAAAACTTGATACATTTAAAAGAGCGGTTTTCTCTTAATATGCTCATATTACTGTTCTATATTGCATACATCGTATTTCATAAATTTACGCATTGAGATACCGATTTCATGTGATTTATGGATTTGAGAACCGTGGTTATATTTTAACAAAGTATGCATTGTTTTGAAAACACGGTTTCTCTTGATATGATATTTCAATGCGTCTGATTGATACGGAAAAAGTGTGTTTGTAGAATAACCGCAATCAATAACGGTGTCGCATGTAGCTAGACCGAGATGAGTACGGGTCGTCCTCAGAGAAACGTTGAATCTTTTACTCTTACTTTAGATGTGTTGAAAAAGAAAGGAGGGATAAAGAATGTTGTAGAATGGTTTCTAGATCTACGTTAAGCACTAATGCAGAATATAGATCTAGATTATTTTATGATGTAGTTAATATAATAAGGGGGCTTGTAGGGTTCGTTAGAATTTAGTAGTTATGGATGATTAATTAAAAATTACTCTTTTTATCCTTTAATAGATTTAAAACTAGAACGACGGTGATGCGTGTAGATTAGGGTTTCTGGAGGGAAAAGGAATCCCACTCTTAACCCTTATCTCGACACGGAACTCCGTTCATATCTAGCCTTTACCAAAACAATCATTAATCTAATCTCTAATCGCAGTCGGAACTAACAAAGAATTGTTAGCGCACCCGATTAGGATGTTAATGATTCTTTTGATAAAGTTCATAAACTTTATAGGACTTAAAAAGGGTTTAGGGATGCTCATCATCCATCAGCCTACCCTAATCCTACCAACCCTAACAAGCGGAGAATTACTCGCGCATGTTGGGAGAAGAAGATGAAAAGACAGAGAGGGAAAACATAATGTAAAATACAAAAGAATTAAATAAAATAACTACCTTTATTAATCAACTTGAACAATCTACACTTTATTCCGTAGAAAATGATTATAAACTAGTTGCTTCTCGATCTTTCCTAAGGAGGTAGACGAACAGTTGATGATCAGCCTGGATGCGTGAGCGTCCGGAACTTCGTGATCTCTTCGGCTTGATGCCTTCTAACTTTAGCCCTTGGTCCTTTATATAGCTCTCAAAGAAGAAAAACTAGCTACCATATATGGTGACTTCCTAATATGGTGACTTTCCATGTCTGGATTCTGAGTCCCTGTCAGTATTGAATTTATGATTTTGGCAAATTTTTGATCCTGACATCTTGAACATCTTGATCTCTTGACCTGAACTAAATCTTGCACAATATCTCTATGAATAATGTTAGTTTATTTATTAAATTAGAGAGAGTATCTTAATCACTATATATGGTAATAAATGTTTAAGAAACTTGATTAAGAATATTTAATATGCTATGCACTTTATATGGTAATAAATCTTTAAGAAACATGATTAAGAATATTTGATATGCTATGCATCTTTTAATTACTAAAATATTATGCATATATTTTGAAATATTATTCTAACCATTTGTATAATATTATATCTTTTAAGAATTGTGATTAGAATATTTGATATGATATGCATATTTTCAATTACCAAAATATTATATAAATATAAAATGCATATATTTTCCTTCATAATATTAATTATAATATATAAACATATGGCAAATTGTATTTTGCAGATAAATCCAAATATGTTTAATATTTATAATAAACACCTTTTATTATTTAAGAAATGTAAGGAACATACTTATACTAAAGTGCAATATTTTCAACTGAACAAATACCCCCAAACTTAACTTTGATCGTCCCGAGCAAACTAGTTATTCAAGAGAAAGATAAAAAGAAAAAGAAAAAGCTAAATAGCACACTTTCGTAGGCAAACACGATTGCACTGAGCACGTGCAACAAGCCGTTAAACCTTTAGGTGTCCCTAGTAGGAGGAGTGTTGTCTCCTGAGGGTTTTCAGCGGATTACACCCACAAAATCCTATAATAAAAGAGAGATGGTGAAATTTACATATAAAGATAAGAACCATAAAAGAAAGACTTTGAAAATAAGAGTTTCCAACTACACTAGGTTTTCAGTTGTTATGAGCCCTATCTTAATAGTCATAAAAAGATGTTAAAAATCACATTATCTCTCAATAAAACATCGTCTTTATTCTTCATTCCTACTTTTCGTCCAAACATTGATCATATAACCCTACGTGTGTGTAACGGACATCCCTACACTCGGAGAATTCAATTCAAGTTATCATACTCTTGTCCATCTAGCTCAGTATTTTTTAACTTGATGAATATTTAGATTTGCTCACACATTTTCATGCGATCGTTAATACTTGTTGAGGTACTAACCGACCGATTACTTATGTGCTTGCTGATTAGGTAATAGTATTTTCCTCGTCTTGCACCACCTAAGGCTTAGCAGTGACTCCCAGACCAGTTGGTCTAAGGCACTAGGTGATGAAGCACCCTCGCTATATTTTTTTATTGCTGCCTTGGCGATAACAAAACCAGTGTTCATTTTTCTTTTCACCATTTTTATATTTTCTTCATTTTTTTCATTTCCTTCATACTTTAGCTTTTAGAAAAGAGCATTTCAAGGTATCCTCTACTATCCCGAGTTTCAAGACGTGTGTAAGTGCAAATAGTAGGGTATCAACATTCAAATATTTGGCTTCCAGAATAGAAACTATTTTTCAGACTTATTTTTATCCTCAGATTAGCGACTTCCTTCATCTTACTAACCCTTAGGACAACAGCTCATAACTACTTATTACTAGTCCGTTTAAGAAAACTTCTAATTTTCTTGGTTTTCTTAAACTATTCATATCTTTTGGATGTAATTTTTCACTTTCTACTCTTTTGTTATAAAAGAAAATTTTTAAATTTTTTTTGAAAATGTTGTGCTTATGCAAAGTATGATGCAAATTGATGCGTAAATAAGCACAAACCTCCCCCAAAGCTGTTTACAGCAGTGTCCTCACTGATGTCATCCGTAAGCTCAAAAACCTGTAGACTTGGGAGGAAAAAGGGGATAAGAAATATTGCAAGTGAACTCCTCCCTCAAACTTATTTCTTGGCTCACAATTTTGTAAAAATCATTTTCTTTCAAGAGCCAAAATATACCACCCCCCCAAACTTGAGTTAAACAATTTTAATCTTTTTAAATCACACGAGGGGATCGAGGTTATTGGTCAATGCCAAGCTTTGCAAAGACCGAAGGTCAACACCAACCATTCAAAAATTTTATCGATGAAGCACCAAGGTTGGTGGAAGAACATGTCACCTTTCGACAAGAAGAAGTGGGGAGGTGATAAGAGGTGTAATGGAAAAGATTTGCGTCTCAATTTGGAGATACGACACAGTGATAGTAATGATGGATTACTCGCATTATCCTGATTGTCCAAAAGAAGGGGTGGAGGTCCAATTTCTTCATCTTGGAGTTGATTCATCTCAACACCCGTGTCTTGTAAAAATGCGAGTTCATCAGCGAAAATTTCCTCAAACCTTTCATAGATACCCCGAAGAATATGTCATCAGAAAAAATGGGGTGATCGTCAGACTCTATAAAAAGTTCCTCATCAGCGTTAGATGTTGACCCGAACAACTCGGTGGAAGAGTACATGGTTGGGTCAAACAACAACATATGAAAAGAGTCAGTATCATGAGGTTGATCAAATTCGCTGCTGTCGACATCCATTAATTCGACAGAACACACATGAGCATAGGGTTCGGAGGGTTCACTTCCCAACTTGTAAATGTTAAGCTCAATTGACTTCTTTCCAAAGGATAGGGTCATAGAGCCGTTTCTACAATTGATTACTGCGTTGGAAGTGGCCAAAAAGGGTCGACCGAGTATCACCGGGATTTGATTGCGTGGGTTTGCCACAGGTTGTGTATCAATAACGATAAAGTCCACAGGGAATATAAATTCCCCGACTTTGATTAACACATCCTCTAGCTCACCCCTAGGTTGGGTGATAGATCGATCGGCCATCTGAAGAGTGCAATGCGCAGGTTTTAACTCTCCGATCCCTAATTGCTCATAAACAGAATACGGAAGTAAGTTAACACTAGCACCTAAATCGAATAGAACACGATTGATATTTTTACCCCCAACAGAAATTGAAATTGTAGGACTTCCGGGGTCCTTTCGTTTCTTGGGAAGTTGTTGTGTAAAAGCTGTGCTCACATTACTCGCAAGGAAAACTTTTTTAGGTACTTGAACTTTTCTCTTCCTAGTGCACAAGTCCTTTAGGATTTTCGCATATGACGGAACTTGTTGAATAGCATCTAGGAGGAGAATGTTTATGTTAACTTAAAAATTTCCACAATCTTCTCCATTTGTGGACTTGGTCTGTTGCCCCTTAACCTGTTTGGATAAGGTGCTTGATCAATCAGTTTTGGGTCCAACATTGGAGAGGATTGTGGGGACGGATTCGATCCCAAAACTGGAGTGGGAATCGACTTAGATAGATTTGGCGAAATGGGAGAAGGGTTCGAGCCTTGGGGAAAACGGAGAATAGGCTAGGGTGAAGGTGGGAGACTAGACGAATTAGGGGAAGAAGAAGAAGCTGGGGTATCATTTGTGTCACCATCATCACACTGCTTACCCACTCGGTCATTCAGCACTTTTCCCGATCTCAACGTGGTAACAGCACTCACATTATAACTTTATGAGTTGCCAGGATTAGCTATGGGTTGAGATGGGAGTTTCCCTTTCTCTCTCGCACTCATTGCGGCGTTTAACTGTGCGATTTGGTTTTCTATGGATTTAATACTCTCACCATGGGAGGCGGAGTTTTTCGTTAGGGTATCAATAGAAGACCTCATCTCAGCCGAAAATTGCATGGATTGTTTCATGAACATATCCAAAGTTTGTGCAAGTGAGTTGTCAGTACTGGCCACTTGTGGTGTAGAAATGTTGGCCGGATTTTGGAAATTCTGTGACTGAAAGGGGGGCTGATTCTGTGGTTGTGGTTGTTGTGGAGGAGGTCTTTGATAATTTCTTTGTTGGTTTTGACTCCAAGCAAAGTTAGGATGATTCCTCCATCCTTGATTGTACGTGGAAGAATAAGGGTCGTTTCTAGGTCGCTGCTGAAAAGCAGCATTAGCTTGAAACGAAGCATTCATAGGACATTCTTCCGTTAAGTGTGAAGGATCCGAACAGCAACCACAGACGGTCTTAGGAAGCGTGACCCGATTTAGGGAGAATGATGAGAATTTGTTCTCAATAGCGTCGAGTTTCTTCTGTATCGCTGCCATTTCGGCTTTCACTGCGATAGAAATATCGAGCTGGTGAATACCTCCCTTAGTTGAAGGTGGTCTTACGCTTTCCCACTGCAACGTGTGTTCAGTAAGGTCTTCCAGATATTTCCAAGCTTCACCGTCATCTATAGACATGAAATTGCATTGACACATTGTTTCAAGCATCTGCTTTGTCGCTGGATTAATGCCCTCATATATAATCCGACATAAATCCCATCTATTGATTCCATGATGAGGACATTGGACAAGCAGATCTTTGAAACGTTCAAAGCACTTCCAAAATGGTTCATTGAGAAGCTAGGTGAACCGGTTGATCTTGATTCTAACACGGGCAGTCTTATGGTTTGGGTAAAACTTCTTAAGAAATGCTATGACGAATTCATCCCAATTAGTGATTGAGTGTGCGGCAGTATTGTAAAGCCATTTTTCTGCCAAGTCGCACAGTGTGAATGGGAGAAGACGTAAGCGCTTAGCATCTAAAGTCAATTGTGAAGTACACATCATTGCGCATACGTTTTCGAATTTGGTAATGAAAACGTAGGCGTCTTCCGATTCAAGCCCGTGAAATTTGGGCAGCAGATTGATGTAGTGGGGTTTAATTTCGAAATTATCCCCGTTAGGTGGTGGAAGAGATAGACAAGTAGGAAGAGGACCACGGATAGGATAGCATCTCTCTTGGAGAGAAATGCGCGGTGGATTCTGCGCACCTACGCGCGGTGGCAGCGTGGTGTTATATTCTGATGGAGTGCCGTCCATCTCGGTCGTGGTGCGTGGTGGGGGAAAAGAAGATGAAGAAGTATCGACTTTGGCGTCGATAGCAGGAACGCGGACAAGACGGGCACTAGGATCCCGTGTCCAGCCGAGCATGCACTAAGCTGGTTTAGTGCAAGTGGCAATGTGTGTGTGATTTTAAAATTGGTCTGTTTTGAAAAAAGTGGGACTCAAGACAAATCACTCTAAAATGCACAAGCAACCCTAGAACTAAGGTCACCTAGGTCCAGTCTCTAGACCGCTCCTAGACTTCCAAAGGACAAGCCGCAGGATCAATCCTCTACCGCCTCCGTACTACCCTTGTAGCCAGGTAAGTGCCAGGTAAGTGGGAAGGAACCACAGTAGTGGGCCTAATTAAAAACCACTAGCCTTTGACACACTTGCCTAGGCACTACAAAAATAATGCGGATAAACGATAGATTACCCACGACCTTCCTCTGTCCTTATTGAGCGCGACAGTCCTTAGAGTCTGGTCTAGATTTTTTTTAAATTAATGAAGGGTTGATCTATATGCTCGGTTTGTGATTTGTGGGGCTTAGGAAGGGTGATGAAATCCCCACCTAATCTTAATTTAGTCTTTGCCCCTTAAAGTCCGTATTAAAATATGCAAAACAAAACCAATCACAAAACTTTTGCAAAAAGATTTTTGAGCGGCGCTATTTTGCAAAGAATCCTGCAGAAAATAGATTTTATTGGATTTGAGAGGAGAGAGAAGGAGTTGAGAAAGATACCAGAGAAGTGTGAACCCTAGATCCCCTAACCGCACCGCGCTTCCGCCGCAGATGCCCTCTTTTGCCGCGGTTCCGCCGCAGGAGAGAAGGATCTGTTGATGAAATTTTTTCTGTGCCCTTTTGTGCTCCTCTGGATCTCTAAGAATGTCTCTGTCTTCTGTTTTCCGTTTTCCTTAATTCTGTGACTCCAGATCTCCTTGCAAAATTCACGTACAAATCGTTAAATATGCAATTTGCAGTTTTGTGTTAATTATGATATGGATCAAATAAGAATTCAACACAAATAGTAAGAATAAAAAATTACGCACGTATCCCCTGCAACGGCGCTATTTGATTGATACGAAAAAGTGTGTTTATAGAATAACCCTAATCAATAACGGTGTCGCATGTAGCTAGACCGAGATGAGTACGGGTCGTCCTCAGGGAAACGTTAAATCTTTTACTCTTACTTTAGATGTGTTGAAAAAGTGAGGAGGGATAAAGAATATTGTAGAATGGTTTCTAGATCTACGTTAAGCACTAATGCTGAATATATATCTAGATTATTTTATGATGTAGTTATTATAATAAGGGGGCTTGTTGGGTTCGTTAGAATTTAGTAGTTATGGATGATTAATTAAAAATTACTCTTTTTATCCTTTAATAGATTTAAAACTAGAACGACGGTGATGCGTGTAGATTAGGGTTTCTGGAGGGAAAAGGAATCCCACTCTTAACCCTTATCTCGACACGGAACTCCG
Source organism: Agapanthus africanus (assembly GCA_030015575.1). Lineage (NCBI taxonomy): Eukaryota > Viridiplantae > Streptophyta > Magnoliopsida > Asparagales > Amaryllidaceae > Agapanthus > Agapanthus africanus. Next base: position 698,240,547 of record CM057343.1, on the reverse strand, counting down.
TTCATATCTAGCCTTTACCAAAATAATTATTAATCTAATCTCTAATTGCAGTCGGAACTAACAAAGAATTGTTAAGGTGCCCGATTAGGATGTTAATAATTCTTTTGATAAAGTTCATAAACTTTATAGGACTTAAAAAGGATTTAGGGATGTTCATCATCCATCAGCCTACCCTAATCCTACGAACCCTAACAAGCGGAGAATTACTCGCGCATGTTGGGAGAAGAAGATGAAAAGACAGAGAGGGAAAACATAATGTAAAATGCAAAAGAATTAAATAAAATAACTACCTTTATTAATCAACTTGAACAATCTACACTTTATTCCGTAGAAAATGATTATAAACTAGTTGCTTCTCGATCTTTCCTAAGGAGGTAGACGAACAGTTGATGATCAGCCTGGATGCGTGAGCGTCTGGGACTTCGTGATCTCTTCGGCTTGATGCCTTCTAACTTTAGCCCTTGGTCCTTTATATAGCCCTCAAAGAAGAAAAACTAGCTACCATATATGGTGACTTCCTAATATGTTGACTTTCCATGCCTGGATTCTGAGTCCCTGTCGGTATTGAATTTATGATTTTGGCAGATTTTTGATCCTGACATCTTGAACATCTTGATCTCTTGACCTGAGCTAAATCTTGCACAATATCTCTATGAATAATGTTAGTTTATTTATTAAATTAGAGAGAGTATCTTAATCACTATATATGGTAATAAATGTTTAAGAAACTTGATTAAGAATATTTAATATGCTATGCACTTTATATGGTAATAAATCTTTAAGAAATATGATTAAGAATATTTGATATGCTATGCATCTTTTAATTACTAAAATATTATGCATATATTTTGAAATATTATTCTAACCATTTGTATAATATTATATCTTTTAAGAATTGTGATTAGAATATTTGATATGATATGCATATTTTCAATTACCAAAATATTATATAAATATAAAATGCATATATTTTCCTTCATAATATTAATTATCATATATAAACATATGGCAAATAGTATTTTGCAGATAAATCCAAATATGTTTAATATTTATAATAAACACCTTTTATTATTTAAGAAATGTAAGGAAAATACTTATACTAAAGTGCAATATTTTCAACTGAACAGCGTCCACCATGAGTATTCTCGGTTCTAAGATTAGTTTTCGAAACCCGATTCGTGGAGATGGGCGATCCGTTTGCTGGTTCATGGTGGACCCGATATGATACCCCGGGACAAGAAAGGTATATTGTGCAGTAGACAATGAGCCTGGCAGAGGGACTACTACCTACCGGTGATAGTTTAGACCCGGCGGTTATCCGGAGGATACCGACTGGAGTTGTGAGATGGATACGGACCGATCCGGACTGACGGAGCCCGAGTTATATGGATTTACGTGTCGATATTGGACACGGGTTTTCATGATATTTCGAGTGTCGATATTGGGCACTCAGGTTCCATGAGATTTACGGATATGAGGGCCGATCAGAGTGACGGTGCCTGAGATATTGGGATTTGGGGTGTCGTTGATGGACACCGGTTTTTCCACGATGATGATTCATTAATGATGATTATGTTTTATCCCCCACTCAGGATTATCTGATATGCATTGTTTCATGTAGTTGTAGTACCCTGATAGGGTACCTTGATAATGATTGATTGCATATCCATATTGCCATACTTAGGCTATCAGATTGCATGTGTTAGATTATCGTTGTTCGTGCATACTTGCGATTATCTATATGATATTATTTACTATTCACGAGTTGGCAACTCACCCCCGTTGTGCCACAGAGTTTTGCAGTCTTGACCCTCAGAGTAGTCGCGGCAGAGCTCCTTATTGTATCTATTTCAGCGGATACCGCTACGGTTGGCTGTGAGGCCTTTTTGGTGTAGGTGTGTTTGCGGTTATCCGAATACATCTATTGTATATCTTATTGTATCTAGTACTCTCCATCTACCACTTTCATGTATTTGACTTAGAGACGAGTTTGTGAGGACCGATATTGTATATTATGTGACTCTAGGTGTCGTGCTCGTGTGAGCCAGCTTTTCTTATGTTGCTTTATCTCTTTTTATGTTGTTTTCATTCTTATTACCTATTTCTCCGCTACGGCGTCGTATATATACTTGTGGTGGTTGTGTTCCGCCTTTGGGCGTGATTTGCTCCCGTTTGGGAATGTTTGATTTATATCATGTGTTTGTACCCGTTTCAGAGCTAGTTTTACAAAGGAGGTACTGCCAAAATTTTTAAGAAAACGATTTAAGTCTGAGATTTTCACTTGGGGTTTTCAAATGTTTTTAGCAAATGTTTTATTACTTTACTTCTTCTCTTGGTTTAGATTTCTGGGTTTTCGGCTTACTTGAATTGCGTTACGCCTGTTGACGTCACGTGGTTTAAGTTCCGGTCACGTTCCTAAATTGGATCGTGACAAATTGTTATGTTAACGATGTTGTTTGTAGCTTGGTACAGAATATGCCAGTGTATACGAGAGGAGTCTAACTATTCCGTGGACTATGGTATACGGAGCACAAGGAATCGTTAAGCCACGGGACAACAGCAACGGATATTCAGGTTGGGTGTATTAAAGTGACCATCATCATGCCACTTTTAACACATTCTGTACCAATCTACCCCTTAAAACCCCAGTAATATTTATTGTATTGTTTATAGCTGAAAGACTTGCCGAAACCATGATATCAATTGTTCATATAAACGGATAAGGATGTAAACGGATAGTCATATAATCAAGTCAATGTATATCCATGGTTTGGTCTGTTCAAGCCATGTTGATATAGATGGTATTCTGGTATTCATGTTCAAGTTGCAGTATATATGGATTCATGATATATTGAAGTTATATTTGAATTGTATGTACATTGGAATTGTATTCAAATTAGACTGAAACTTTGTCTGAGTCAGACACTTAAACAGAATTTGATTCATGAATTAGGTTTTGGAGTTATCGGTAACTGCTGCACATGGATAGCAGGATTTATGACTTTTTCCAAACCAATTACCATTGATAACCCCGTTTTAGTTTTCTATCTTAAATAGGCAAGCACCCATTTTCTCCGGCTCCTTGGGGCTCAAGATAATTGGTCCCGCTTAAACCTATATTTACTAGGGTTCTTATTGTAAATTAATAAACTTGAGGGGGTTTTATGAAAAATAGTTTTGATAAACTTTCAAAATAAATCTCAAGCATTTATTTATCGTATTTATGGTTTTCATGGATGTAATTTATAAAAGTAAAGTATTCTAATAATTATAAATCTAGATTGAATAGTATATAGTATTTTAGTGTAAATTGGAATTGTATGGATTTGTGATGGTATATTCATGAAATTTGTGATTCTTGTGTTTAGAAAACATGGAATTTATTATAAATATAAAATAGACGTTTTGATAATATATATATATATATATATAATTATTAAATATAGAATTTATTAAATAGAAAATCATATTATTCTTAAAAATTGTATTAAAAATTATATCGAGATCGGATGCTGCGTGAGGAGGTCTGCATCTCGCTCTACTAGTCCCAAGGATGTACGATAACCCGCACCATCCAAATCGGGTTTCCCAAAATGGGTTGTACAAGTTTAATTACAAGGAATTTAATTAAAACAATTTTAAAGAATACGGTTTTATTAGTTTAAGGTATTTTATTATAAAATTGTATTTATCCCACAAAATATTATTCCAAAAGCCATCGTGCTATGTCATAATGAGTGTTGTGATGAGGTAGGTCATTACCCCATGAGTTTTCTAAAGGTAATATGAGCAAATATGATGAAATAATGCCATAAGTAAACTTTGTGGTATTTAACCGTAAAATTGAAATAAACGTTGTATAACATTGTATTTTGAATTGAAACTTATTCTAAATGTTTGTTTTAAGATTACTAAACAAGATGCAACAATATGGATGTTTGGTTATTAATAAAAGTTATGTTTTTAATAAAATTAGAATCGGAAGTCGGAATAACTCCGCTTCCGATGAGTTTTGAGAAGAGAATTCTTTTAATAGAGAAGAGAGGAGAGGAGAGAGGACTTACTGGATTAGATGGGAGAGGGGCGGCAGAGGAAGGGTTTGAGGGCTTCGTGGAGTTGCGGTGTCGCAGGATTTGTCCCGAGTCGTCGCCGGAAGATGACCTTAGGCTGACTCCACTTGTACAACTAATTTGACTTGGAAAAATTTGAGAGTTTTGATAGTAGATTTCAGAATGAAGAGGGCTAAGGTGTGATGTTATATTTATAGAAGAAATTAGGGTTTTGAGAATTGAAAAATGGAATTAAAATGCATTTAAACATTGGATTAATGTGTGATTTTAATTCTCTGTTTAATTTCAGGAAAAACAAACCGTACTGGGGTTAACGGGGGAGGCCAAGAGACTAGTGTAAAATTTTTTGGAGCATTTGGTACGGACAAGTTCGGCGGAGCTGGCCATACACCCGATCTCGTCGGTCGTTTTAAGGGGGTTGGGGCTTGGGTTGGGGCCACGTATCCCTATCTGTTCATATAACATTTCCCACATCTTTGATTTCTGAGACTTTTTATTTTTTAGGTGTATTGCATGTGTAAACTTTTGGGCTTCCAAAAAGTTTAAAAGAAAAATCATTAAATATAATATGTAGCTGATGGGATTCGAACACAGGGGTTATGTCACAGCGGTGCAAAGCTTTATCAGTGATCTGCAAGTTTTTTCTTAATTTTCTTAAACAAATTAAATACTTATAGCATACTCAGTTTGCATATACTCCATTTAGTACTTCAACTTTAAATAAAATTTTGTACATTAAAAACAGAGTCGTTACATAGGTGCATCAAACAACCATTAAGTAGTGTTTAATACCGTTCATTATCCTTAATTGTCAGTTTGTCTCTCTGTTTTCTATCTAGCTGTAAGATTCGAGGACCGCATAGAAAAACACCCGACTTATGGGTAAAATATAGACATTTTTTTGGTTTTTGTAATTTTTTTGGAATAATAGATCGAACTGAAGCCCATGATGCAAGAGAGATGGTTGTTTATTTAGTTGATTGCATTAACATATATGTCAAAAAAGTGAGGATTTATCGGGATTTAGAGCAGGAGAAAGTAAATAATAATATGGACTTAGCAATACAACCCAGACATCTTGTCATTGTGGTTCATCATTATCGAGCCCATACTATGCACACACGTACTTATCCGAACAATAACAACTTCTCATTGTGTTTCTTGGCAGTTTTGGTTTTATTTTTCTCCGTGATCGGGTAAATGTAGCCGGCGCATGATAACTAAACTAAATTAAGAGTCTGGAGCCCAAACTACAATTCTGGCCCAATAAATCTCCATGGATCTGTTATGTTTCTTATCTAATGCAGTCCTTTTCCCCACGTGTTTTGCGTGCTCGATTTCCTTGATTCTCCTACCGCGTGGGCCCAATTTCAACAAACGTCCCACAAATGACAAATCTCTGCATATTTAGCCCATTCATTTTAATATTGAACAATCAATCTATTTCAATACAACAAAATATTTTACATCTCGACACCAACCTCGACAAAATCTCCTACGCTATCTGATGGAGGTCCTTTTCGGGTCTCCGTCAGATGTTGTCTTCCGTCGATCTCCCGGTGGATTCTGGAGGTGATCTCCTGTTGCCTGTGGGTCTCAATGGGCTTTGAGGAGATTGATGACTTGAGGAGTTTAGCGCCGAGTACCTGCAAGGAAGTCCCGGGGTGGTTTGGTACCACCGAGGACCCTCCGACGATCAAGTTAGCATGAGATCCGAGCAGAGCAACGGCTAATTGGGGTGAAAAAAGCTTACTTGACTCCTCTGTGATGGGGGTTTATATAGTGGCGGCAGCACGCAGCAGCAGGCGGGGGAATCTCGCCGGCAGCTACGCTCCCGACATCACGCTTGCGTAATGGGCGGATCGTGATGGCATGGAACGTGGGATGTTGCCGACGGAGAATCTACGGATGGCGAGATTTGCGGAGCGTCGGTTACGCTTGTGAGTGGTGGAGTTGGTCGGTCGGAGAGACCGAGAAAGATGGCCTCGGCAAGGGAGCTCGGGAACGAGCAGGAGGGCCGATGAGTCTTGGTCCTGTGGAAGCTCGGGGCGAGCTGAGGGGCCGAGGAGGCCAATTTGCAGGGGGCTCTGAGGAGAGCCAGCTTGTGCTTGCAGGTCGGGTATAGGGGTGGCCTGGTCGGCCCCTGTGGGCCTTTTCTTCTGAGTTCTAGGACACGTCATCTGCCACGTGTCCCGATCTTGGAGATTGCCAATATAGAGCATCATCATTAGCCCCCCACTCTTGTCCCGACCAGCTATCGGGTCGGGTCAGGAGTGGACTGCCGGGCCGCCCGGGGTGAGCTCCCCCCTAAGGTTTCGTCGGGACGCGTCCCCGGGCTGTCAGCTGTCTTTTCTGCCAGCGAATCAGGGCGAGATCTCTGCATTTAAAGAAGGTGCGCCGGTTCATGCATCCTGTCACTGAAGCGACGGTCCACGTGTCAAGCGTCGATTAGCCGACGCGACGTGTGTAGACCTGCGGCGTCTGATGGGGTGCGGTCCAGTGTGGGAACGACAAGTGGAGCAATCGGAGCCGTTGGACGCGAGGAGGCGCTTTGGCGGGAGATGAAGGGCGTCCTTGGATGAGGGCGATTGCAGTGACAAATAGGGGGTGGGGCCCACTTCAGGGTCCCTACTCCTTCATATTTTCTTGCTATAAGCCCTGGTTGCTCGGCGCTCGCCTTCTTTCTTCTGCTTTCGTTTCCCGAGAATCTCTCTTCTCCAGATTAGATGTCTTCTTTCGTGGAATCTGTAGATGTCGTAGGAGCAGGTTCTAGGGATCCTTTAGTTGAGCCTGAGTCTTCTCGGGGAGTAGGGATCGGACCCTCTTCTCGGGATCTTGCGGCGGAGGCAGCCCCCAGGGAGGAGGCGGTAGATGCTGGCCCCGGCGCCTCGTGTTGGGTGAGGCATGAGGAAGAGCTTGCCAATGCTCGGGCTCGCTTCCACATCCCCCCACGTTATACGCGTCGTCTGGCCAAGGAGGGAGAAAGGGCAGACCAAGTACGGGGTAGGGAGATCGCCCTGTACTTGGAAGCTTTTTGGGGTGGAATGCGCTTGCCCTTCTCTCCCGAGGCCGTCGAATCGCTGAACTTCTTCGGGTTAGCCCCTGGCCAGCTAGTGCCAAACTCGTGGAGGATTGTCCTCGGGTTCTTGATCCGCCTGAAGCTGCAGGCGGTTCCCTTCAGCCTCTCCATCCTTGATTCCTCCCTTGTTTTCAAAAATCATCCTGAGGGCCGAGCGGGCGACCCGAGGTGGGTTTACCTCTCTTTTAGAAAGCGTCAGGTGGCGCCGCCAGGACAGGGGTTGTAGCCCTGCCTTCTTCCATTCACGACTGGAAGAATAAGTTTTTCTTCGTCGCGCCGTCCGAGGGCGAGGACTGGCCCGTGCCCACCAAGTGGTCGAGGGAAAATGCTTCGCGGGGAACCAGTCCAATGACCCCGTCACGGTGAGGGTGGCGTCGTGGGAGCCCGTCCCCGATTTGACGTGCTGCTGTCTGAAAGGGTTCTGAGTTGGGCCGGGCTCAGCCCCGTCGAGTTCGTTGGTAAGTTAAGCTTGCTTTTTGGTTTATATATTGCATGTGTCGCTGACTTCTTTGCATTTGGTTTTGTGCCGGACCCATGGATACGGATGAGCTCCGAGCCTCTATGCGCCAGCCGAGGAAGGTCACGAAGGCTGGAGGCACCAGCTCGTCTCGTTCGAAGCCCGTCCCGGCTCCTTCTCCTCCGGTGGCCGCGTCCCATGAGCGTTCGGCGGCGGATCCCGTCCCGGGGCCTAGCAGAGCGCCGGGCCGGAAGCGGGCTCGAATTCTGGAGGACCCGGTCTCGGAGGAGAAGATCGGCTCCCCATCGGAGCCATTTAAGAGGGGTTCCCGGAGGTCTTCCCGGGGCCTGCATTTTCCAATCATGATGGAGGAGGGGGGCTTCCAGTTCGCGGTGCCCTCGGGGCTATCCGTCGCGGATAGCCTGCTGCACGAGATAGAGAAATCGGCGGGGGGTAGGATCCCCGGGGGGGCCTTCAGGGCCCAGATGGCGTCCATCGCCCAGGAGTCCGTGCAGGTAAGTGCTCGGTTGTTTGTGAGATTCGGTGCCCCCTTCGTCTTCCTGACCTCTTTCCCATTTTTCAGGTTCTCCAGCACATCGCCCTTACCTTACGCATGGAGGCCGAGGTGATAGCCCCGGCGATGAAGGTTGCGGACCAGCTCGCCTCGTTGGAAGAGAGCTCCAAGCGGGAGCTAGAGGCGGTGATGGCGAGGGTTGCCGCCCTGGAGGGCGAAGTGGAGGCCGGGAAACGGGAGGTTGCCCGGCACCGTGAGGCCGCCGTGGTTGCCGAGGTCAAGCTTGAGGACGCTCAGGCGCTCGCCGGCAACCTGAAGAAGACGGTGAGGGCCCTCCGGAAGGAGCTGGGGGCGACGATCAAGGCGGCGGAGCGGGTCGACCTCTCGGCGGCGAAGGCGGTGGAGGGTTACAAGAAGTCGAAGGGCTTCTATGATGACTTAGCCGTGGCCACCACTCGCATCTGGCATGAGGCCCTCGACGCCGTTAAGGCCCGGATGCCGGAGTTCGCCGATGAAGTGCTCCGGGCTGAATACCCCCTCGCGGACGCCGATGAGCAGGGGGAAGAGATTCCTGACAAGGAGTTGGCCGAGGACCCTGCTCGGCTCGTGGTGGATATTGAGGACCCCGAGGTCATGCCAGGCCCCGAGGCCTAAAGCCCCCTTCTTCCTCCTCCTTTTATTTTGTAAGCCTCCGGGCGGTTTTGTAAGGCTGGGGAGACCAAAATACCCTTTGTAAAGACTTCGCTTTTGGTAGTAAAAAAATTTTGTTTCATCAGTTTGCACTTTATCTTTTGTTTGTAAAGAATGCTCGTAAAATATCTTTGCTTGCACTGTTGGGTTTCTATGTCAGGTCGGCTATCTGTCTAGCGATTGCTCGTCGAGTTGATCGATCATTTGCCAAGTGTGCCAAGCGCTGCTGAGAAGGAGGCATCTCCATGGCCCCGAAGTCGATGGGGGATCGCTCAGATTTATATAGACCTGATGTCCCTTGTTGGGGCCTCGGATCCACTGCGTATGATGGGCAGAGGGATGTCCGTCGTAGTTGTGTCGAGCAAGAATGGGTTCAGGAGCCTCGTTATGAGGGCTGCAAGCCCGCAGCGCCTCTTGGGCAAGAGGACGCCTGCTGGGTTTGACCGAGCAGGGAAGCTGCTCGGTTGCCTCTTGGTGAGGGCTTTTTGATCCCTGGAGTTGCGAGTAGGGAAGCTACCGGTCGGGGATAGCCGAGGAGGGTAGCTGCTGAGCTTCCTCTAAGGAGGACTTTGATCCTTAGCGTTGGAGGGGTCGTAGGAGGCCTGCTAAGGATAACCGGACAGTGAAGCTGCGTGGCTGCCTCTTGGCGAGGGCTTCAATCCCTGTCATTGCGAGTAGGGAAGCTACCGGCTGGGGATAGCCGAGCAGGGTAGCCGCTCGGCCGCCTCTAAGGAGGACTTTGATCCTTAGCGTTTGAGGGGCTGTAAGAAGCCTACTAAAGATAACCGGGCAGTGAAGTTGCGTGGTTGCCTCTTGGCGAGGGCTTTGAAATTTGGCGTCGTGGGTAGGCAACTACCAGCCTGGGATGACCGAGCGGGGTAGCCGTTCAGATGCCTCTTGCGAGGGCTTCGATCCCTGGCGTCATGGGTAAGGAGCTACCGGCCGGGGATGACCGAGCAGGGTAGCCGCTCGGTTGCCTCTTGCGAGGGCTTTGATCCTTCAAAACGGGGGCCGAGCAGGGTTACTGCCCAGTACCTCTTGGCGAGGACTTTGATCCCTGTTGGTTGTGGTAGGAAGCTACCAGCCGGGGATAGTCGAGCAAGGGTCGGGCTTGACTGCCTCTGGGAGGACTTTGGACCTTAGCGCGGGAGAGGCTGTAAGAAGCCTACGAAGGACCCTTGGCCGGGCAGGGTTACCGTCCGGTGCCTCTTAGCGAGGGCTTTTGTCCTGAAGGATAGCCGAGTGAGGGTCTGGCTCGACTGTCTCTGGGAGGGCTTTTGATCCCTGTCGGTTGTGGTAGGAAGCTACCAGCCGGGGATAGCCGAGCAGGGTAGCTGCTGAGCTGCCTCTAAGGAGGACTTTGATCCTTAGCGTTGGAGGGGCCGTAGGAGGCCTACTAAGGATAACCGGGCAGTGAAGCTGCGCGGTTGCCTCTTGGCGAGGGCTTTAATCCCTGGCGTTGCGAGTAGGGGAGCTACCGACCAGGGATAGCCGAGCAGGGTAGCCGCTCGGCCGCCTCAGTGCGTCATAATATCAACAATAATATAATCAGGGGGTAGCAAGACATGCAGGCACGAGTATGAACAGTAATAAAAGTAGAACAGTAACACGAATAAGGAACAGTGAAGGGTAAAAGCATATCTGATGTGCAGTGAGTAATCTGAACTAAGCTATGGGTTAATTACTCTCAAGTCTTTGAAATCAATTTAATGAATCGTCGATGTAACTCAATAGTATCCCGTGCATGCCCGGGACTACGGTCCAGATTCTCGGGCTGAAACCGAGACATGCCGTTAGGCACTAAACAGGAAACATGTACAGATGAATGATGTCAGCAGCATCATCTCAGGGCTGGCCTAGCCCCTAAAACTGATCAGTATAAGTATCGAACTGTCGAGTTACAAGTCAGGTTTCATCATTGATTTTCCCATACCCCCAAGTTATGTGTTCAAGTCAGGTATTGATAAATCTGAGACTAATGCCAACACAGGATCAAGCAGGAACATGTTTGTCTATACAGACAACAGGATATGTCCATCGGGACAACATGTCAGGATTGTCGGCATTAGAAACAAGATCAGGTAACATGTCAAGTAATGATATATCAGATCATGTCAGGTAGTGTACATGTATCAAGTCATGTCAAGTAGTGGTGTATCAGGTCATGTCAAGTAGTGCACAGGTATCAAGCGGGTGCTCATAATCAAACTGTAGCAAGTATTGAATCAAGGTGAAAGTACGGGTGTACAATAAAAGTATGGATGCACAAATATCGATCAGGGGTTACATCATGACTAAGTAGGATGCACAATATCAAGTATGGGGTACTAATATATTAATAATATGAGTTAATGTAATATGGGGTGCAACTAGTTATGCAGAATTAATGGTATAGATACACAAACAAACATGGATGCATAAATAATTATCAGGGGTTACAACTATAGTTTCATGACCATGTAGGATGCACATTATCTAGCATGGGGTGTTAATGTAGCAGTAATATGAAATAACGTGACATGGAATACAAATAGATATATAATTAATGGTATGAATGCACAATTATCGATTAGAGTTATATTTACAGCTCCAAGTCTAAGTGGGATGCACATTATTAAGCATGGGGTGTTAGTACAATAATAACATGAATTAATATGATCTATAGATGCAGTTATATATATTTTAAATGATATAGATGCAAACGGGTATCCGAAAACGGTAAAACTTTAATATGGATGTATAATGTGATAAACGGTTAACATTTTACTCATATGGATGCATAATAATATACCCAGCATGAAGCAAAATGAACTGGCATGCGACTAAATATGTAAATAACGATATGGATGCATATGGATATCCGAAAACAGTAAAACTATAAAATGGTAATGTGGGATGCATAACTAAACATTATGTGATGTTATTATTCAAATGGGTGCAGTATATTGTAGTATAGCATGTAGCAAGATTAACTTGCATGCAACTAGATATGAAATAAATTGTATGGATGCAAACGGACGTCGTAAAATAGTAAAATGATAACAGGGGATGTACAATACACTAAATATTAAATATTATTATTAATATGGATGTAAAATATATCATAGCATGTAGCAATATAAACTTGCCTCGATTGGATCTCACGACGGGGTGCGTACGACGCGTCCAACGTCGGTAAATCGTCGCAACGCACACACGGCACGCGGGACGAGGGCAGAGGCGAGACGTAGGTTTCGTTCGTAGGCGGGAAAACGTGAAGAAGAAAGGGAACAGTGCTTTTCTTTATATGGGATTTAAAAAGTATATCAAATATATATATGTGGAGAAGAGATGCAGGGGTTGTAAATATTGAAAGAATTAATATTTATAAAGTAACAGAGAGAGAGGGAGAGAGAGGAGAGAGAAAAGGGGGTTGTTAGTTTGTTAGGAAATTAGTTTAGATTTAAATTTAAAAAATCTTTTATTAGTTAACTAAATTTTAATTTGTATCAGTTTATAAAATTAATATTATATAAATAAAATTTGATATTCTGGTAAATACAAACATAGTCCAAAACACGCCCGGGTCGGATCTAAAATTCAGTTTTAAAATATGAAAAAATATACATGTCGACCAAAATTAAAGTTGGATATCCGGATAACGAAAATGCATACCCCCAAGAACGGATGCACGTAGCGTGCACGTAGCCATCCAAACGAGTCCGTTACTGAACGGGACGAGAATAAGATGCGCGGATGCCACGACAGGGTTAGGGGTAGCAGGCAGGCCATACAATGTATTTTTAAAATATTTTACTTGACTTTAAATGTTATATAAAATGCAGATGCCAGATATAATGCGAGTATGCAATGTAAGTGCACGAGTCCACGTATCAAGTCAGGATAAACCATAAACATGAATCAAGACAGGTTTCAAGCATGTGGGTCAGGTCGGATGCAAATACAGATGTCAAAATACTATTCGCACCCAAAACACAGTAAACCAAGAAACTACCATAAATAATGAAATACTTGACTAGAACTGGTATAAATGAACTAGGGTGTTACATTATACCCAACTACAAAAAGAATTTCGTCCTCGAAATTCCTAAGACAAGAAAAGAAAAACAATCAAGAATCTATAAGAATAGGTGTGGAAACTTCTGTCGAATTTCGTCTTCTCGTTCCCAAGTCGATTCTCCATGCGGGCGATTTCCCCAAGAAACAAGTACGAGAGGGATAACCTTGTTCTTAAGGGCCTTTTCTCTTCGATCAACACTCGACATCGGTCGTTCTTCAAAGGTCAAATTTTCTCCTACAGTCAGCTTCGTATGATCTAGCACGTGTGTTTTATCTCAAACATACTTACGGAGTTGAGATACATGAAACACGTCATGAACATTCGCCAAAGATGGTGGTACAGCCAATCGATAAGCTACTTCTCCAACATACTCCATAATCTCGAAAGGCCCTACGAATCGAGGACTAAGCTTGCCTCGACTCCCAAAACGGATCACTCCTCTAGTCGGTGATATCTTCAAGAATACCAGATCACCAACAGCGAACTCTATAGGTCTTCTCGATATATCTGCCCAACTCTTCTGCCAATCTTGTGCTGCCTTCATGTGATTCCGGATAGTATTAACCTTCTCTACTGTTTGCACGATCAAATCCGGTCCTAACAATCTTCGCTCTGCAATATCGTTCCAACAAACAGGTGAACAACACTTGTGACCATACAATGTTTCGAATGGAGCCATCTGAATAGTCGCCTGAAAACTGTTGTTGTATGAAAACTCCACCAAGTATAGATGATCCTCCCACAAACCCTTGAAATCCAACATGCAAGCTCTCAACATATCTTCAAGAGTTTGGATCGTTTTCTCCGACTGGCCATCTGTCTGATAAGCTGTGCTAAACTTCAATCGCGTCCCCAAATTTTCCCGTAAACTCCTCCAGAAGTGCGATAAGAATCGGGTGTCACGGTCGGACACGATGCTCACAGGTACTCCATGCAATCTTACAATCTCCTGCATGTACCGTTCTCTAACGCTTCCGTTGACTGACTAACTCGAAACGGTATGAAATGAGCTGCCTTGGTCAATCGATCAACAATCACCCAAACTGCATTGTTGCCCTTTGGACTCCGCGTTAAAGCTGTCACGAAGTCCATGGTTATATGTTCCCACTTCCATTGAGGAATCGAAAGTGGTTGCAATAAACCAGCAACCCTTCTATATTCAGCCTTAACTTGCTGACACACCAAGCACTTTGCTACAAAGCGAGCAATCTCCCTTTTCATGCCTTCCCACCAGGAATGCTGTCTTAGATCACGGTTCATCTTCGTGCCTCCTGGATGTACAGAAAATGCGGAACTGTGCGCTTTTTTCATCAATTCTTCACGAATGTCTCCTTTTGGCACACACAAACGGCTACCATAACGCAAAGAACCATCTTCGTGAATCAACAGGTCCGTTCGAAGTCCCGCTTCTACCTGTTCTCGAAACTTCTGCAATCTTGGGTCCTGTGACTGTGCTGCTTAAATACTCTCGATCAATGACGACTGTATTTGCAGCTGCATCAACTGTCCCGAAGAGTGCGGTAGCACGATCTCTAACTCGAATCTCTAAAAGTCTTCGATAAGCTCTTTCTGTGCAGTCAACATCCGAATTACTGGTAACCGACTAAGCGCATCCGACACAACATTAACCTTCCTCGAATGGTACTTAAGATCAAGATCATAGTCAGCCATCAGCTCCAACCATCTACGCTGCCTCATGTTAATCTCTTTCTGCGTGAACACATATTTTAGGCTTTTGTGATCGGTGAATACTTCGACCCTTACGCCCAATAAGTAGTGTCTCCAAATCTTCAAAGCGAAAATCACTGTTGCAAGTTCTAAATCATGAGTTGGGTAATTCTTCTCATGGGTCTTCAACTGTCTCGATGCGTAAGCTATAACCTTCCCATGCTGCAGCAAAACACATCGCAAACCTTTCCCAGATGCGTCGCTGTGAATAACCAATCCTCCGGAACCGTCTGGTACGGTCAAAATAGGAGCAGTTATCAGCCTTCGCTTCAACGCCTCAAAAGCCGATGCACACTTATCCGTCCAAACGAACGGTACTTCCTTTCGCGTAAGCTTGGTGAAAGGCTCAGCCAAATGAGCAAAATTCTCCACGAATCTTCTATAATATCCGGCAAGTCCAAGAAAAATTCTGATCTCTGCTACGTTCTTCGGAATCGGCCAATCTTGAACTGCTGCAATCTTCTCAGGGTCAACTGCGATTCCATCTCCGGATACGACGTGCCCCAAAAACTTCACTTCTTCAAGCCAAAACTCCCACTTGCTCATCTTTTCATACAATCTTTCTTGCCTCAATATCTGCAGTGCGATCTTCAAGTGTTCCGCATGCTCTTCAATGCTTCTCGAGTAGACCAGAATATCATCGATGAACACCACTATAAACTAGTCCAAGAACGGTGAAAGGATTCGGTTCATCAAGTCCATAAATATCGCTGGTGCAATCGTGACTCCGAATGGCATCACTAAATACTTGTAATGCCCATATCGGGTTCGGAACGCAGTCCTGCAAATATCTTCTGATTTAACTCGGACCTGATGATATCCGGATCGCAAATCCAGCTTCGAGAATACCTTCGCGCCACTGAGTTGCTCGAATAATTCGCCAATGCGAGGGATTGGGTACTTGTTGTTAATAGTCACCCGGTTTAATTCTCGATAATCGATGCACATCCTCCTTGTGCCATCTTTCTTCTTGACTAGAAGAACTGGAGCTCTCCAAGGTGAATTACTGCTGCGAATCCAACCCTTCTCTAGCAATTCAATAACCCGCTTCTTGATTTCTTCCAACTTTACTGGTGCCATTGGATAATACGTGTCACGTCCCGCTTTCCAGAGTACGCTAAGATAGGCACGTGACAGAGCCAACCATGCTACCTGTGGATAAGAAATATCCTTCCACAGTCACATTACGGCTGTAGAGATATCAAGAACAATAATAAACTATCTAACACATGTCCATAAGCCAGAATAAACGAGTCAAGAATAAAATAATGCGGAAGCAAAAGATCCAATATAAGAATAAACTGGAATGTACGTCCCATAATGCAGGCTCACATCAGGAATGAAAATGCATAAATAAAACCAAATACTAACAGGTCCTAACTGCTCGGCCCGCTGACTGAAATACTCTTGCTCGGCCTGCAGCAAAGGTAAGGAATCTGGGCCATGCAAAACCCAGACGTCAATGCGTCATAATATCAAGCAATAATATAAACAGGGGTAGCAAGACATGCAGGTATGAGTACGAACAGTAAAAGTGTATAACGGTAATATAAATGAGGACAGTGAGGGTAATGTGCAGTGAGTGATCTAGACTGGTCTATTGGGTTAACCACTCTCAAGTCTTTGAAATCAATTTGATGAATCATCGATGTAACTCAATAGTATCCCGTGCATGACCGGGACCACGGTCAAGATTCTCGGGCTGAATCCGAGACATGCCGCAAGGCAGTAAAAGGTAGTAGGTAACGATGAATGATGTCAGCAGCATCATCCCGGGGCTGGCCTAGCCCGTAAGACTGATCAGTAAAGGTATCGAACCGTCGAGTTACAAGTCAGGTTTCATCATTGATTTCCCCATACCCCCAAGTTATGTGTTCAAGTCAGGTATTGATAAATCTGGAGCTAATGCCAACACAGGATCAAGCAGGTACAGGTTTGTCTGGATAGACAACAGGAAATGTCCGTAGGGACAACGGGTCAAGATTGTTGGCATTAATAACAGGATCAGGTAACAGGTCAAGCTGTGGTACATCAGGTCATGTCAAGTAGTGTACATGGATCCAATCAGGTCAAGTAGTGCATAGGTATCAAGTCGTGTCAAGTAGTAATGTATCAAGTCATGTCAAGGTGTGCACAAATGTCACGTGGGTGCTCATAATCAAACTGTAATAAGCATGGGTACACAAAACAAGTATGGGATACCAATATAACAATAAAATGAAATAATGTGATGTGGTATGCAAATAGGTATAGATTCAAACATATGGATGCACAATTATCGATTAGGCTTACACTAATAGTTCCAATATTAATTAGGATGCACTTTATTAAACATAGGGTGTTACAACAACAGTATTAGGTTATAAATGAGATCGGTAAATGCAGCTATATGTGTTATATTCGATATGGATACATATTGCTATCATATGACTTTTAAATGATAAACTAGTTAATACACGATGTTCGATTAAACAATGTGAATGGTTATATTCAATTTGATGCGGTACACTATAGTATGATATGTGACAAGATAGGTTTGCATATTCTAGATATAAAATGATAAGAATGAATGCATACGGTCATTGTAAAACTGTGAAACAAGTGCTGTGGATGCACGGTTTGAAATTCAATAATTATATTTATTAAAATAGATGCATAAAATGTAATGTAGTATGTAGCAAGGTAAACTTGCCTCGACGGATCAAGAAACGGGTGTGTACGGAACGTCTCACGTAAGCGAAATGTCGCGACGCGCGCACGGTACACGGAACGGATCCAAACAACGCACAAAGGTGATCACACAAGTCAGGTACGTTCGCTGGCTCGTCGGGATCGTCGACGTCACGTCCGGTTTCCGGCGAACTACAAAAGGCAGAGAACATTTTCTTCAAATACAACAAGAAGGAAAAGAAAAGAAAGAAAGAAGAAAGAAGGGAAGGAAGAAGGAGTGCAAGGCTCACTGGGTTGTACCGTAGACAAGGAACGAGGGGCGACGACGAGATCGACGGCGGCGATCAACTCTGACGGTGTAAAGGTGTGCGGGGGGCTTGGGTTTGGGTTTCTGGTGTGTGTGTGCAAGATTCTTGGTGGCTGGGGTCGTGCTAGCAGAGGAGGAGAGGAAAGGGAGAGGGAGAAGAGGGTTGTGGAGACAATGACGGGGTCGTCGGAGCTCCGGCGGCGAGGGTGTAGCGAGAGTGCAGAGATTGGGTTTGGGTGCAGGGAAAGAGCTCGGGGTAGGCTAGGATGGTGGTGGTGGTATTGGGAGTTGAGAGGGAGGTGAGTGGACGGAGCGGAACACGACGATGAGGTCGTCGGTGATGGGTGGCAACGAGGTCGGTGAGGTAAGGTGGTGAGGCGATGGGTCAGGTTCTTGGGAAAGGAGGTGGTCGAGGAAGGAGTGGGTGGCTGTGAGGGTTGAGGTGATGGTGGAGGTCGAGAAGAGGGTCGGCGACGGATGAGCGAGAGGCTAGGGTTTTGGTGGTCTCGTGGGTTTTGAAAAGAAAAAGAGAGAGGAGGGAAGAAGAAGGATATATAATATAGGGAGAGAGAGAGAAGATCGAGAGGAGAGAGAGAGAGGAGATCGAGAGGAGAGGAGTGAAATGTAAGGAGAGAGAATTTTGTTTGTTTGCGGGAGAGAGAGAAAGAGATAGCGGGGAGAGAGAGAGGGAGAGAGAGAAAGAGGTAAAGAAAAAGAAAGAGAGAGAGAGGTGTGGGGGCCACGGCCAGAGGAGGAAAGGCTGGGTTTGGTTAAGAAAAAGATTTTTAAAAAATTTAAAAAGATTTTTGTTAGTTAAGTAAAATTTAATCTGTTGATTTAAAATATAGTGATATATTAATTAATTAATTTGAATTTTGGCGGTATACAAAATATTCCAAAACGCGCCCGAGTCGGGTCTAAAATTTCAGATTTAAAATACGAAAAATATATGCGACTTTCAAAATTCAAAACAGATACTCAGGTAACGAAAATGCATACCCCCATGAACGGATGCACGTACGTGCGCGTAGCCATCCAAACACGTCCGTTTCACTGAATGGGACGAGAACAAGATGCGCGGACGCTACCACGGGGTTAGGGGTATCATGCAGGCTATGAAATGCAATTTTAACTTATTTTACACGACCTAAAATGTTATATGGTAAAAGATGCAATGCCAGGTAAAATACCAGTATGCAGTATACATGAGATGTATATGTCTATGTAACAAATTAGGGTAATTTATAAATATGAATCAAGCAGGTTCAAGCAAGCGGGTTGGGTCGAATGTAAAGTAAAATGTAAAATACCATTCGCACCCAAAATACGATAAATCAAGAAACTACCACAGATAAGTAAATACGGGAACTGGAATTAGTATAAATGAACTAGGTTGTTACATTATACCCAACTACAAAAAGAATTTCGTCCTCGAAATTCCAAGAACAAGAAAGGATAAACAATCGAGAAACTACAATAATAGATGTGGAACTTCTGCCGGATTTCATCTTCTCGTTCCCAAGTTGATTCTCCATGCGAGCGATTTCCCCAAGAAACAAGTACAAGAGGGATAACCTTGTTCTTAAGAACCTTTTCCCTTCGATCCACAATCGACATCGGTCGCTCCTCAAAGGTTAAATCATCACGTACAGTCAACTCCGAATGATCCAGCACGTGTGTTTCATCTCGAACATACTTACGGAGTTGAGATACATGAAACACGTCATGAACATTCGCCAAGGATTGCGGTAACGCCAATCGATACGCTACTTCTCCAACACGCTCCAAAATCTCGAAAGGTCCAACGAATCGAGGGCTAAGCTTGCCACGACTTCCAAAACGAATCACCCCTCTAGTCGGTGATATCTTCATGAATACCAAATCACCAACAGCGAACTCTAGAGATCTTCTCGATGTATCGGCCCAACTCTTTTGTCGGTCTTGTGCTGCTTTCATATGATTCCGGATAGTATTAATTTTCTCCACTGTTTGCACGATCAAATCCGATCCCAAAAATCTTCGTTCTCCAACATCGTCCCAACAAACAGGTGAACGACACTTGCGACCATATAAAGTTTCGAATGGAGCCATCTGAATAGTCGCCCGGAAACTGTTATTGTAAGAAAACTCCACCAAGTGTAGATGATCCTCCCATGAACCCTTGAAGTCTAACATGCAAGCTCTCAACATGTCTTCAAATGTTTGGATCGTTCTCTCCGACTGGCCATCTGTCTGAGGATGATAAGCTGTGCTAAATTTCAATCAAGTCCCCAAACTTTCCTGTAAGCTCCTCCAAAAGTGTGATAAGAAACGAGTGTCACGGTCGGACACGATGCTCACCGGTACTCCATGCAATCTTACAATCTCCTGCATGTACCGTTCTGCCAAAACTTCAGTTGATTGACCAACTCGAAATGGTATGAAATGAGCCGCCTTGGTCAATCGATCAATAATCATCCAAACTGCATTGTTGCCTTTTGGACTCCGCGGTAAAGCTATCACGAAGTCCATGGTTACATGTTCCCTCTTCCATTGAGGAATCGGAAGTGGTTGCAATAAACCAGCAACCCTTTGATGTCCAGCCTTAACTTGCTGACACACCAAGCACTCTGCTACAAAAACGGGCAATCTCCCGTTTCATGCCTTCCCACCAGAAATGCTGTCCTAGATCACGGTACATCTTCGTGCCTCCTGGATGTACGGAATATGCTGAACTGTGTGCCTCCTTCATAACTTCTTCACGGATATCTCCCTTTGGCACACACAAACGACTACCATATCGTAACGAACCATCTTCATGAATCAATAAGTCCGTTCGAAGTCTAGCTTCAACCTGTTCTCGAAACTTTTGCAATCTAGGGTCCTATAACTGCGCTGCTTTAATATTCTCGATCAACAACGACTGTACTTGCAGCTGCATCAACTGTCCCGAAGAATGCGGTAGCACAATCTCCAAATCAAATCTTCGAAAGTCTTCAATAAGTTCCTTTTGTGCAGTCAACATCTGAATTGCTGGCAACCGACTAAGCGCATCCGGCACAACATTAACTTTCCCGGATGGTACTTAAGATCAATATCGTAGTCAGCCATCAGCTCCAACCATCTACGCTGCCTCATATTAAGCTCCTTCTGCGTGAACACATACTTTGAGCTTTTGTGATCGGTGAATACTTCGACCCCTTTCGCCCAATAAGTAGTGTCTCCAAATCTTCAAAGCGAAAATCACAGCTGCTAGCTCCAAGTCATGAGTTGGGTAATTCTTCTCATGGGTCTTCAACTGTCTTGATGCGTAAGCTATAACCTTCCCATGCTGCATCAAAACACATCCCAATCCTTTTCCAGATGCGTCGCTGTGAATCACCAATCCTCCGGAACCGTCTGGTATGGTCAAAATAGGAGCGGTTATCAATCTCTGCTTCAACGCCTCAAAAGCTGACGCACACTTATTCATCTACACAAATGGTACCTCCTTGCGCGTAAGCTTGGTCAAGGGCTCATTCAAACGAGCAAAATTCTCCACGAACCGTCTGTAATACCCGGCAAGTCCAAGAAAGCTTCTGATCTCAGCAACGTTCTTCGGAATCGGCCAATCTCGAATTGCCGCAATCTTCTCGGGATCAACGGCGATTCCATCTCCGGATACGACATGCCCCAAAACTTCACTTCTTCAAGCCAAAACTCGCACATTCTCCTTGTGCCATCTTTCTTCTTGACTAGAAGAACTGGAGCTTCCCAAGGTGAATCGCTGCTGCGAAACCAACCCCTTCTCAAGTAATTGACTTCTTCCAACTCCACTGGTGCCATTGGATAGTACGCCTTAGAAATTGGCGCTGCACCAGGAACAAGATCGATCACGAATTCCACATCTCGTTTTGGCGGTAAACCCGAGATGTCCTCGAACACGTCCATGAAATCTCGAACAACAGATGGCGCTTCTTCCTTATCCACTTCCATAGACGAAAGAACATTATTTGTCGGCCTAGCCCTAAACTCGACTGGCCCGACAGAACCACTTCCTCCAGTAAAGATAAACTCTGGATGTCCTGGAATCTGGAAAATTACTTTCTTTGCCCTACAATCAATGTGAGCGTGGAAAGTGCCGAGAAAATCCATTCCCAAAACGACTTCATAGCTGCCAGTAACAATCACCAAGAAATTCGCAAATAGCTCCCGTCCGCAAACAACATAACAATTCTTACACTCTCTCTTAGTTATGATTTTCCCATTCCTAGTGTGTATGTCCCAATAACTAGACAGGGTCGTGCAAGTAATCGAGTGTGTAGTATTAAACTTGGATGACATAAATCAATGTGATGCACTAGAATTGAATAACGCTAATGCGAAAAACCATGAACAAGTAGGATACCTGAAACAACTTCTCCTGAAGCCTTAGCTTCCTCAGCCATCAGGGTAAATGCTCGAGCTTGATTGGCTCCCTGAGTTAACTGCTCCTGCTCCTGAAACTGCTTTTGCGGTGGCTCCCGAGTATCTTCCTTCAATCTTAGCTTTGACGGACAAGTATCAATGGTATGATCAGTTGATCCACAAATAAGACAAAGTCTAAGTCTCCTTCGACAATCTCTCCAGAAATGACCCGGTCGTTGGCAGTAATCGCACAACACCCTTCCTTTTTGCCTGGGCAAAACTGGCCTCCGAACATTCTCTTTCTTATGAAGCTTCGACGGACAAGCATTGATAGTGTGATCCGCCGATCCACAATTTAAACAGAGTCCACGCTTCCTTTGACACTCCCTTTGCACATGTCTAGGTAAACGGCAAAAGTCACAGATCACGCTCCTTTTCTGATCAGCAACGACTGTTTTCTTCATTGGTGCTACGCCACGTCGGTTCACCGGAATACCTCTATGTACGGGCGTTTGGTTTGGCGCGAACGCCGGCTTCACCTCGATCTGCTGCTTGTGGTCCTCTAGTAAGTCACGAATTACTCCAAGCAATATTGCGTCATCCATATGCCTCTGGTACGATTGTAGATTCCTGGCTTCCATGATCCTGCAACCAAGACACTAAAGAGGATTAGTATGCTGAACAAGATTCCAAAACTTGCGATGAATGATGATCATGAATCAAGGATATGAATCAAAACTAGAACTCCAAGTTACTTAAATAGAGTACCGCATTGTAACCATGCTGCAGTTCATAGTTACAATCACATAAATCCACTCAAGTCGCCCAAATTCTAGAGGTAAACAATAAGGAACCAAAAGTTTCAAGTCGATATGCAAAGAAGTTTGCATATCGTCATGGTAAGGATCAGGAGGGAGTTAAGATTCAAGAATGGCAAGATGGTAAAGTGGCATGACATGTTCCTAATCTCGAGTATTCCGATTCATGTATTGGGTCCAATACCCAACTACAAAAGAATCAAACCTGATTAACCTAGATCCTATGGCTTTGATACCAAACAAACCCTGTCACGCCCCGCTTCCCAGAATACGCTAAGATAAGCACGTGACAGAGCCAACCATGCTACCTGTGGATAAGAAATATCCTTCCACAGTTACATTACGGCTGTAGAGATATCAAGAACAATAATAAACTATCTAACACATGTCCATAAGCCAGAATAAACGAGTCAAGAATAAAATAATACAGAAGCAAAAGATCCAATACAAGAATAAACTGGAATGTACGTACCATAATGCGGGCTCACATCAGGAATGAAAATGCATAAATAAAACCAAATACTAACAGGTCCTCACTGCTCGGCCTGCTGACTGAAATACTCCTGCTCGGTCTGCAGCAAAGGTAAGGAATCTGGGCCATGCAAAACCCAGACGTCAGTGCGTCATAATATCAAGCAATAATATAAACAGGGGTAACAAGACATGCAGGTATGAGTACGAATAGTAAAAGTGTATAACGGTAATATAAATGAGGACAGTGAGGGTAATGTGCAGTGGGTAATCTAGACTGGTCTATTGGGTTAACTACTCTCAAGTCTTTGAAATCAATTTGATGAATCATCGATGTAACTCAATAGTATCCCGTGCATGCCCGGGACCACGGTCAAGATTCTCGGGCTGAATCCGAGACGTGCCGCAAGGCAGTAAAAGGTAGTAGGTAACGATGAATGATTCGGCATCATCCCGGGGCTAGCCTAGCCCATAAGACTGATCAGTAAAGGTATCGAACTGTCGAGTTACAAGTCAGGTTTCATCATCGATTTCCCCATACCCCCAAGTTATGTGTTCAAGTAAGGTATTAATAAATCTGGAGCTAATGCCAACACAGGATCAAGCAGGTATAGGTTTGTCTGGATAGACAACAGGAAATGTCCGTAGGGACAACGGGTCAAGATTGTTGGCATTAATAACAAGATCAGGTAACAGGTCAAGCTGTGGTACATCAGGTCATGTCAGGTAGTGTACATGGATCCAATCAGGTCAAGTAGTGCACAGGTATCAAGTCGTGTCAAGTTGTAATGTATCAAGTCATGTCAGGGGGTGCACAAATGTCATGTGGGTGCTCATAATCAAACTGTAATAAGCATGGGTACATAAAACAAGTATGGGATACCAATATAACAATAAAATGAAATAATGTGATGTGGTATGCAAATAGGTATAGATTCAAACATATGGATGCACAATTATCGATTAGGGTTACACTAATAGTTCCAATATTAATTAGGATGCACTTTATTAAATATAGGGTGTTACAACAACAGTATTAGGTTATAAATGAGATCGGTAAATGCAGCTATATGTGTTCTATTCGATATGGATGCACATTGATATCATATGACTTTTAAATGATAAACTAGTTAATACACGATGTTCGATTAAACAATGTGAATGGTTATATTCAATTTGATGCGGTATACTATAGTATGATATGTGACAAGATAGGTTTGCATATTCTAGATATGAAATGATAAGAATGAATGCATACGGTCATTGTAAAACTGTGAAACAAGTGCTGTGGATGCACGGTTTGAAATTCAATAATTATATTTATTAAAATAGATGCTTAAAAAGTAATGTAGCATGTAGCAAGGTAAACTTGCCTCGACGGATCAAGAAACGGGTGTGTACGGAACGTCTCACGTAAGCGAAATGTCGCGACGCGTGCACGGTACACGGAACGGATCCAAACAACGCACAAAGGTGATCACACAAGTCAGGTACGTTCGCTGGCTCGTCGGGATCGTCGACGTCACATCCGGTTTCCGGCAAACTATAAAAGGCAGAGAACATTTTCTTCAAATACAACAAGAAGGAAAAGAAAAGAAAGAAAGAAGAAAGAAGGGAAGGAAGAAGGAGTGCAAGGCTCACTGGGTTGTACCGTAGACAAGGAACGAGGGACGACGACGAGATCGACGGCGGCGATCAACTCCGGCGGTGTAAAGGTGTGCAGGGGGCTCGAGTTTGGGTTTCTGGTGTGTGTGTGCAAGATTCTTGGTAGCTGGGGTCGTGCTAGCAGAGGAGGAGAGGAAAGGGAGAGGGAGAAGAGGGTTATGGAGACAATGACGGGGTCGTCGGAGCTCCGACGGCGAGGGTGTAGCGAGAGTGCAGAGGTTGGGTTTGGGTGCAGGGAAAGAGCTCGGAGTAGGCTAGGTTGGTGGTGGTGGTATTGGGAGTTGAGAGGGAGGTGAGTGGACAGAGGGGAACACAACGACGAGGTCGTCGGTAATGGGAGACGACGAGGTCGGTGAGGCAAGGTGGTGAGGTGATGGGTCGGGTTCTTAGGAAAGGAGGTGGTCGAGGAAGGAGAGAGTGGCTGTGAGGGTTGAGGTGATGGTGGAGGTCGAGAAGAGAGTCGGCGACGGATGAGCGAGAGGCTAGGGTTTCGGTGGTCTCGTGGGTTTTGAAAAGAAAAAGAGAAAGGAAGGAAGAAGAAGGATATATAATATAGGGAGGGGGAGAGAGAGAAGATCGAGAGGAGAGAGAGAGAGAGGAGATCGAGAGGGGAGAGAGAGAGAGATGTGTGAACAGTAAGGAGAGAGAATTTTGTTTGTTTGCGGGAGAGAGGGAAAGAGATAGCGGGGAGAGAGAGGGAGAGGGAGAGAAAGAGGTAAAGAAAAAGAAAGAGAGAGAGGTGTGGGGGCCACGGCCAGAGGAGGAGAGGCTGGGTTTGGTTAAGAAAAAGATTTTTAAAAAATTTAAAAAGATTTTCGTTAGTTAAGTAAAATTTAATCTGTTGATTTAAAATATAGTGATATATTAATTAATTAATTTAAATTTTGGCGGTATACAATATATTCCAAAACGCGCTCGAGTCGGGTCTAAAATTTCAGATTTAAAATACGAAAAATATATGCGACTTTCAAAATTCAAAACAGATACTCAGGTAACGAAAATGCATACCCTTAAGAACGGATGCACGTACGTACGCGTAGCCATCCAAACACGTCCGTTTCACTGAACGGGGCGAGAACAAGATGCGTGGACGCTACCACGGGGTTAGGGGTATCATGCAGGCTATGAAATGCAATTTTAATTTATTTTACACGACCTAAAATGTTATATGGTAAAAGATGCAATACCCGGTAAAATGCCAGTATGCAGTATACATGAGATGTACGTGTCTATGTAACAAGTCAGGGTAATTTATAAATATGAATCAAGCAGGTCCAAACAAGCGGGTTGGGTCGAATGCAAAGTAAAATGTAAAATACCATTCGCACCCAATACACGATAAATCAAGAAACTACCACAGATAAGTAAATACGGGAACTGGAATTGGTATAAATGAGCTAGGTTGTTACAATACGCCTTTGAGATTGGCGCTGCACCAGGAACAAGATCGATCGCGAACTCCACATCTCGTTTTTGTGGTAAACCCGAAATGTCCTTGAACACGTTCATGAACTCTCGAACTACAGCTGGCGCTTCTTTCTTATCAACTTCCATCGACGAAAAAACACTGTTTGTCGGCCTAGCCCTAAACTCGACTGGCCCGACAGAATTGCTACCTCCAGCAAAAACAAATTTCGGATGTCCGGGAATCTGGAAAATCGCTTTCTTTGCCCTACAATTAATGTGAGCGTAGAAAGTGCCGAGAATATCCATTCCCATGACAACATCAAACAATGAGATGCACCGGGATTGAATAATGCTAATGCGGGAAAATCATGAATAAGTAGGATACCCGAAATGATTTCATCTGAAGCCAAGACACTGAAGAAGATAAGCACGGTAAAGAGGATTCAAGCTTGCGATAAAATATAAACTGGTAAACAATGCAACCGAGAGAGTAGGGTAATACAACGACCATAAAACAAGGAAATGAATCAAGACTAGGACTTCAAGTTACTTAAATAGAGTACCGCATTGTAATCATGCTGTAGTTCATAGTTACAATCACATAACTCCGTTCAAGTCGCCCAAATCCTAGTATCAGAATCAAAGGAATAGGACGGAAGAAACAATAGGGAACCAAAAGAATTTCAACTCGAGATGCAAAGTTGTTTGCATATCGTCAGGACAGGGGTCAAGAGAAAGATATGATTCAAGAATTACGATAACAATGTGGCAGGACATGTTCCTAATTACGGATTTTCCGATTCGTGTATTGGGTCCAATACCCAACTATAAAAGAATCAAATCCGATTAACCTAAATCCTATGGCTCTGATACCAAACAAACCCTGTCACACCCCGCTTCCCAGAGTGCTCTAAGATCGGCACGTGACAGAGCCAACCATGCTACCTGTGGATAGGAAACATCCCTCCACAGTCACATTACGGCGTCTATAACATATCAAGAACAGGAAAGTAAAATAAACTATCTAGTACATGTCCATATGCTAGAATAAACCAGTCAAGAATTAATATGCGGAAGCAATAAATCCAATAAACAGTAACATCTGGAAAGTACGGAAATAACTAAACTAACTGGATACTAACAGGATCCTCACTGCTCAGCCTGACGGCGGAAATACTCCTGATCAGACTGCGACAAAGGTAGAGGATCTGGGCCATGCAAAACCCAGACGTCAGTGCGTCATAATATCAACAATAATATAATCAGGGGGTAGCAAGACATGCAGGCACGAGTATGAACAGTAACACGAATAAGGAACAATGAAGGGTAAAAGCATATGTGATGTGCAGTGAGTAATCTGAACTAAGCTACTGGGTTAATTACTCTCAAGTCTTTGAAATCAATTTAATGAATCGTCGATGTAACTCAATAGTATCCCGTGCATGCCCGGGACCACGGTCCAGATTCTCGGGCTGAAACCAAGACATGCCGCTAGGCACTAAACAGGAAACATGTACAGATGAATGATGTCAGCAGCATTATCCCATGGCTGGCCTAGCCCTTAAAACTGATCAGTATAAGTATCGAACTGTCGAGTTACAAATCAGATTTCATCATTGATTTCCCCATCCCACCAAGTTATGTGTTCAAGTCAGGTATTGATAAATCTGAGACTAATGCCAACACAGGATCAAGCAGGAATAGGTTTGTCTATACAGACAACAGGATATGTCCATCGGGACAACATGTCAGGATTGTCGACATTAGAAACAGGATCAGGTAACATGTCAAGTAATGATATATCTATTGGATATAGTGCCCTCAAAGTCAATTATTGGATCGCAGGTACGTGATTGCAATGATTGAGAAGGACCTATACCGGTAGGACAGTCTTAGTTGAGATGATAGTATGCTATCTGGTTTGTCTTTATCATCGTGTATAGTTTTAGGTGACATGATCACTATTACACGTTGATAGAGCCCTTAGGATTCTTGCTTGACTACCAACAGTATGAAGGCGATCATATACGTGAGAGTTGGGTAGTCTATAAGTACATCCTTAAAAGTGGTCCCTAGTCGAGGGAGTTTCGAGACAGGGCGTCGATACTCCAGAGTAGACTAGTGTATACAGTCGAGACCCCGATGAGGGGCGGTGGCCGGTCTCACAAGCTATTGGTGTCAGTTGGATCACCTAAGATGTATACATGTGCTCATTGGGTTATGAATGCACCGGACAGGACTCGCCGAGAACATGCTAGTTGGTATTATACCTAGCGTCAGATAGCAGTTCCCTGGTGACATGTGTACAGGTTAGTTCATCAACCTGAGGTCGTCATTTGTCTCATGTAAGTTCCCACTGTGCTTAGATTACTACCCTACCACGGCTCAAAGGAGTCGTGCAAACAGGTTTTAATTGGTACAGTCCCGAGCCACATAGAGGCAGTGAGCGGATCGGCAGGGGATTCGTCTCTCCCGGTATTGGGGGTGAGATCGCGATGTGTCTAGGAGAGCCATTACACCAAATCCTTCGCCAAGGCTGGTGAGAATTACTGGTAGGTATTCCAGTAGTTTCTCAGGGTGTTCAGGGCTACCCTCCGACACGACTTATACAGCTTTTGGGGGTCTGACGTTACCAGCCCTAGGCCCAATATGCGATGCTCATAGAAGAACGGACCGGACTGTACAGATATTGTCACTGATAGGCTCAGTAGGGTTCCAGGATGAGTTCGCTCATCGGCTTCCCTTTCGGTCAATACATGGGCAGCCGTTACGCACAGCTAGTGCCGTTGACGTGCTTGTGGTTAAACCCACTGCCAGGGTATTGACGAGTCTTTAGAGCCCCCCACAGAAAGTTTCCCAAGTTCGGGAGAAAAATTGTAGAGGCCGTATGGTTTTATGGCAGGGTTCGAACATGCATGTGCACTTGTGCACGTGTCATGGTTTGGATAGATAATATTGGTGGGTTTTGGTTTAAGCCGGATACAAGTATTATATTGAGTCGGAATATTTTAGTCTCATATCGTATTTATATTCGGTCGGAATACGGATACAGGTATGTATATACAGGTGAGGGGTATTCTCGTAATCCGTTACGATAATACTTTAGAAGATGCATTTCTTTTTGGGTTAATCATTTTGGTTTAAATGATTATTGGATTTGGAAAGTGTGACTCATTTGGATGACACATTTCTTCTAGCATGTTCACTAGTGACTCATGCTAATGAGTCACTAAGTGAGTCATGATAGAATTAATGGTGTTTTGTTTTTGGTAAGATATTTTTGAGGGTTTGTGTGGGATATTTTTGTAAGATCTTTTCTATGTTTAAAGTCACAAAACCTCATTATATCTTCTCACCAAAATGAGAGGGCAGCCATAGGTTTTTTTATGGTTGGTTTTTGCTCTCTTGAGATTGTTTCTTGAGCTCACACTCTTCAACTCTTTGCATCTTCTTCAATCTCCATCCTAACCCTCTCATGTGATGAGAACCATAGGGTGATCGAGACAAAGTATTCCATTCATTCTCTACTTCATCTTGGATATGTCGGTTAGCATACTTCATGTCCGAGTTGCCTCGGTATAGAGGCGGGAGCCCGTATAAAGATTCATTGACGTGGTGCACCTCGACGAGGAGATAGGAGATCGAGCGAGTTCGGAGCAGCCGCAAGGAGATGGTGATGGTGGCTAAAGACCAAAGGATGCGGATCGATCGGTATAGCTTTTCTATCATCTTTGTAGTTAGCTAGTTTAGCGTTAATGGCTAGTTCCGGGTTATTGTATGAGATAACGCCAGCTGTAAAAGTTTTTGTTCCGTATTTGGCCTCAGATTGACGGCCGGGGCACTACCGTAGACTTACATGGTATTAGAGCCACGCCATTAACCTTTACTAGCTTGTTCTAACGTGTTTAAAATATCGATCGAACGAAATTTCCAAAACCGCACATTTCATGATAAAGTTTCTGTCGAATTTTTAAACTGGTCTAAAAATTATTTTGGGTATGTCAGAAAATTGTGCAGGCTTTTCTAAGACTACTGTAGAAGTTTGGTCGACTGAACCTTCAAGACCGCCGCGGAACCGCCGCACAAGCCTTATATTGGCCGCGGTTCCGCCGCCGTTTTGAGGCTTCAGTGCACCATTTTTCTTCTGGGTGTCTTTCATGTGGAATTGTGGTTTCTGGAATATTTTGTTTAGGCCCAGATTTTGTTTAAGTACTGGAATTGTACTTGAGGCCCACTTCGGGAAGTTTTGGCGATCAGAATTTTAAATATGTTAGTTTACAGTATTTACATTATATCTCCGACCGTGAATGTCATTCGAGCGGTAAATCGTGTCTAATTGCTATATTCCTTTTAGACGGGTTTGCGAACGTGACATTCGCGTTGATGTTCTGTGTTGTGCTGTGATGTTGCGGATTTGTCGTGGTGGATAGCTGTGTGCAATGGTAGTGCAGTTTGGATTTATTTGTACATTTGATATTGCGGGGCGAGCGTCCAACATGTGGACTGCCATCACTGCCTGTTTATATATTATTCTTATGGGGCACGACCGGGTTGAGGTCGATGTACCCGTTGTACATATTTTCATTTCTGTATTAGGTTTACCCCGCGATGGAGTGCACGGATAGCCGGGTTCTGGAGGGCAACGGGTTTGCATCTCATGGCTTTGAGAAGCAAGGGGGCCTCACTCTAGAATTGGCTGGCTATTCGCCGCACTCGTAGGGGGTACAGGTTGACCCAAGGAGGGATGCTCAAGTTACCGGATTCCGTGAAGTGCAGGGTGGTCCATTCACTTTGCTGTAGGGGGTTGCCTCGCTTCAGGTTTTGGCGGGTAACTTGCCGCACCCGTAGGGGTCTAGGTTTCATTCCACAGGCTATACACACGACCAGGGGAACGTCGGGTTTCAGTTGCGGCTCTGTGAAACCCGGGGATCCCAGATTATCTGTATTGTTCTGTGATGCTTATTACTTGTCTGTAATGTTGTATTTATCATGCCTGGAGCGATTATTATATATTGGTATATATACTGGTAGATGTTGTATATGTTTTACACCCGCGCTAGTCCAGTCCCCGCTCTGTCGTTAGTTAAGTAACCTAACAGGTGATGACGGGACCCAGTGACGAATGCGGATGGCATATACGTACATTTTATTTTCGTTCTTTTCTGGTGTGATTAATTGATGGGACTGCGTTGATTTTGATCAATGCATGGAAAACAAACCTATTTAACGTTGTTGGAACAGTTTTCAAAAAGTGTTATTACAAGGACATTTTCTTTTGTTTTGCACAGTGGTATTCAGTTGGAATATCCTGCACCTCATTCGACGAGGCAAGGGCCGAGATCCCTTCACCGGGAGTGACCCCTTGGGCAGAAGTTTGCGTCAGGGTAATAACTTCACTATAGTCGATTACTTGTTGCTTTGCATCGCGGTATTTAGTTGGAATATCCTGCACCTCATTCCACGAGGAAAGAGCCGAGATCCCTTCACCGGGAGTGACCTCTTTAGCAAAGGTTTTCGCCACTATATTTTTGTAAAAAGTTATCAGGTTCCTTCAGCGATATCAAGTTCGTTACGTTAAAGGTTTTTCGCCAAAAACCAGCCGTAGCCCTCTGTCATTTCAGTTGGGTATTCAGTAGTATTCAAGCTATGTATTTTGACCAACGCCAAGGCATAGTGTTTGGTAGCTGATGGGTATTCATCTGTTGCATAGATAGATGAGTTGGTTTGAGACAGTCGTTCTGCCATTTGGCCAACGTCAGGAGTATGTACGGGTGGGTTCAAATTAACAAGATAATGAGGGGTAGAACTTGACATGTGAGTTATGGCATTTTGGCCAACGTCAAGGTCATAAGAGCATGGGGAAAAAATCCATATCGGGAGTTCCTAAAGAAACTGAAACTTGCCAGGCATGCGCATACCTTCTGGAGTGTGATAACGTGAGTGGATTCCTTCACGTTATCATGCGATGAGAGTTGGATCCCGATTCCCACTGATGAGTTGGTTTACACTTCGGGTGATCCCGACTAATTCTTCTTTCAGGTTTGGAGGAGAATTTGACGGTACAGTGGGAGGTTTCCTAATTAGATAAAGTGATAACCATTCTGATTTAGGTTAGAGTGCACGCAGAGTGTTTCTTTTCTCTCTCTCTCTCTGGCATCAACCATTGACCGACCCTAGACTATGACTCAGTGACTAAGTTGACCGAACCTTCTTAAAATACTGGTTTTTGGATTGTCTGAGTTGCATAAGTCATTGCCGCTCCTTCTTTTACCCTTTGCATTTCTCCAGAACACATCGTATTACTACGAACATCCACTTCCATTGGATAAATCCATCGTATGGTTATATACGAACTCGAAGGGACTTCTTCGAGGATGGATCCAGGTTCAGGAGAAATTGAATTGGTTTATTCAGTTGTATTTTATCATCACATTCTCTCAGGTTGCGAGGGCTCTTTGGTTTAGGAGAGTACACCTAGTACGCTTATTGGATAGTCTTCTTCCAAACCATAGGCAGGTGCCGAAAGGTAGGGAATGAAGAAAACCAATTAGCCTAAGTAGGGTGTACAGAAGGTAATAAGTAAAGACAAAATAAAGGGATTAGCAAGAGAGCAAAGTAAATTGCGACTGCTATCATTCATGACCAAACCGCGTAGTTCATCGCCACTCCTACTTCATCTTTGTTTTTTCTCCAGATCAAGAGAAATAGAATAAGGTTTTATTCAGTTGTCTTTTATCATCACCGTCTCTCGGGTTGCGAGTACTCCTAGGATTAGGAGAGTACACCTATTATGCTTACTGGATAGTTTACTTCCAAATCATAGGCTGGTGCCGAACGGTAAGGAAGGAAGAAAACCATTTAGCCTAACGATGGTGTACAGAAGGTAACGATTAAAGACAAATAAAGGAATTTGGAGAGATGGTAAAGAAATATACAGTTACAGTCATGAATTAGATTATGGAAGAGGCATTACTACGAATACCCGGATACCCCTTCGAAACATTTTCATGTTTCAGTTTCACTATGCGTTGTTAAAGGAAAACTGTTTTCCCGATTAGATACTTACTCCAGGGTATGTATTTATCAGGTATGATTCTCACATCCGTATGGTTTTACAGATGATAAGTGGGAGTAAGTTATTGGGAATTAGGTGATCATCCTCATTATATCGGAATTCGTTGTAATTGGTGATATTTGAGGAAATTGCCTGGGTTTTTGCCGGACGGCAAGTACTTGGTTTTGAGTATCCGTTGTTGTGCACCAATTTCAAACTGATATATCTGTACGTTTATTTTTATAAAGTGAGATATAACCTTTTGAAATTATGTCCGTGGCATTTACCTATATCAGTTGACGATTGGGTAAGGAGTATTGAACATCGGAGTAGTTCTTAACCATAAGTACAGTTTTCAACCTACGATGCACAGGTTTTGAGTTATTCAACTCAGTGAACTTATATAGAGTATTGTATGTTGTCCAGTGTCATCATGACAAAGGGGTTGGTCCTCGTACTATATTCTGTTTACTTATGACTTCTCTAGTTTTTAGACAAGTGTTTCGTATAAATACAAGGTCTAAGTTTTGAGAAGTTATGGGTAAAAGAATAAAGTAGAGAACCAGGTGTTGCAAGCATCAGGATTCTTCAAGATGATCGAAAATGTAGATACTTGTGTATGGTATTCAGTTGATAGTAATGGTTTTGAGAAACTTGTTTCTCTTTGGGGTTACCCATAATTGGATGCATTCCTAAGTTGAGTAATGTTGATCGGCCTCTCTCCATTTTATTGACATGCACAGGAGACAGCTGCATGATTTGAATCTGGTTCCAATTAAATAAGTGCCAAAGTTTCTATATTGGATATAGAATGGTTCGTATCTTAACGATATTAAGGTACGGGGAGTTGTCCGGCTTATGCTTAAAACCAGACTCTGGATAACTCAAGGCACGTTTCTGTAATGGCAGTTTGTGGGTTGACCCGGGCTATGACGAGGATTGACTTTCTACCATCTGGAAGATCAATAGTGATATTGTTCTTGACTCGCCACAGTTTTAGTAAAATGGATTTTTTCAAAAAATAGTAGTGGGAGTATGGTAGAACTGGAAGTGATTCCAGAACCTCAAACGATTACGAAAAATTTAATAGGACCTAAAGATTCAATCAAGTTTGATATTCCATTAGCCACTCCGCAGATATGATGGGTAACCTCAGGCACCCGAGAGGTACTTTGGTAGCCTCAAGGACGGTGACAGAGAGGTTCTTGTTTACCCAGATTTGACACTACTGTTGTTCCAGGCTATGAGACCCGGCAGGAGAATGAGTATAGCGTCGTTCTAAACTAGTTTTAAAAGTGTACGTATATATTATTCTGCTAGAGCGTTGTTGTGGTCAGTGGGAGCAGCGGAAGTATAGTGGGCAAGTAGCTTATGTCTATTTATAGACTAGAGCAAATATAGCGGAGATAGATTATCTAATTTTGATGTGACAGTCATGGGTTTGACTTCATCAGAATAGGGGATGGATCTGTTAAGAAGGTAGTAGGGTGTGATGTCCCGGTATTTGTATGACATACACAGAGTAGGAAGTAAAATTCCTATACTACGATCGGTTATACTTTGGTTGTCACACAGTTGTTTCTCCACACAGGATATGGATATAATATCAGACATTTTGGTTACTAGATCTATGGCTTTTGATCTAGATTTGGGTAGTTTCCCAATCTGGGTACTTAGACAGTATTCTAAAAGTGTTTTAGAATGGACGACTCCTGGCATGGTGGTGTACCTGCAGGTGATGGAGTCTCCCTCTCTAAAGATGTCTTACAGACTAAAGGGGAGAGGGATGTGCATAATTGGTATATCACTTGCTTAGGCAATTGAGTCAATCGTGAGATGTCAAGTACCACACCAGATGTTGTTTTTGCACTTGATGCAATAAGTTTATATTAATCCAATCTTGGAGAAACGTTCGGAAGCAGTTTTAGAACATAAGTGGATGTTCTACGGATTTGATGACGGCAGCCTACTTCGGGGGACGGTTATCATTCCAGGCTTCTAAGGTGACATGGATGACAGAGTTACCGTCAGAGTTATAGTTTTCCCTCTGACAAGGGGCAGTAGTTTGGACATGTGGTCCAACAGGATACTGTGGAAGGCATGGTGCAGGATACTGATTAGGTTCAGTTGACGATACAGTCTAAGAAGTTTGGATTTGGAGTTCATTTATGAACTAGGTCCCATCAGATATCCAGACATATTCTAAGACAGGTATTACTCAGTTCGGGAGATGACTTTCTCCGCGAACTTAAGATTAAGAGAGACATAGAAAGAAACATCAGGGAGGATCCACTCATTGAGGCTATTTCTCGAACACAAGAGTTTTACAACGAGCTTTGTGAAACTGATTAGTAGAGGAGTTGGGTGTTCGGTATCACACGGGCTGTGAGTATGCGACGTTGCAATAATTAGCCTTAAGTGCAAGTGGGAGATTGTTGGATATAGTGCCCTCAAAGTCAATTATTGGATCGCAGGTGCGTGATTGCAATGATTGAGGAGGACCTATACCGGTAGGACAGTCTTAGTCGAGATGATAGTATGCTATCTAATTTGTCTTTATCATCGTGTACAGCTTTAGGTGACATGATCACTATTACACGTTGATAGAGCCCTTAGGATTCTTGCTTGACTACCAACAGTATGATGGCGATCATATACGTGAGAGTTGGGTAGTCTATAAGCACATCCTTAAAAGTGGTCCCTAGTCGAGGGAGTTTCGAGACAGGGCGTCGATACTCCGGAGTAGACTAGTGTATACAGTCGAGACCCCGACGAGGGGCGGTGGCTAGTTTCACAAGCCATTGGTGTCAGTTGGATCATCTAAGATGTATACAGGTGCTCATTGGGTTATGAGTGCACCGGACAGGACTCGCCGGGAACATGCTAGTTGGTATTATACCTAGCGTCAGATAGCAGTTCCCTGGTGACATGTGTACAGATTAGTTCATCGACCTGAGGTCATCATTTGTCTCGTGTGAGTTTCCACTGTGCTTAGATTACTACCCTACCATGGCTCAAAGGAGTCGTGCAAACAGGTTTTAGTTGGGTACAGTCCCGAGCCACATAGAGGCAGTGAGCGGATCGGCAAGGGATTCGTCTCTCCCGGTATTGGGGGTGAGATCGCGCTGTGTCTAGGAGAGCCATTACACCAAATCCTTGGCCAAAGCAGGTGAGAATTACTGGTAGGTATTCCAGTAATTTCTCAGGGTGTTCAGGGCTACCCTCCGACACGACTTATACAGCTTTGGGGGTCTGACGTTACCAGCCCCCTAGGCCCAATATACAATGCTCATAGATGAACGGACCGGACTGTACAGATATTGTCACTGATAGGCTCAGTAGGGTTCCAGAATGAGTTCGCTCATCGGCTTCCCTTTCGGTCAATACATGGGCAGCCGTTACGCACAGCTAGTGCCGCTGACGTGCTTGTGGTTAAACCCACTGCCAGGTGTTCCCCTCCGAATGGCAGCCAAGACAGGGACATCTTGCCTGAGATTCGGGGCAGATGCTATTTGGTTTTATCCGTCCACCTCTCCGAAGGTACCAAGTTGATTTATGGTACCGTGTATCGGAGGTTTAGACGGATGCGGCCGATGTAGCAGACTTCGTCAGATTCCCCCTCGCTTGAGGGGTTTTTGATTGTGGGGACGCTCTTCCCTGCAGGCGCAAGCCCCTGCAGTTAATTACGCTACCGCATCGCGGTAAAAACTTTCTCCTTCTCCAGATGTTCACTTCGTGTCGTGGGTGTTTGTTTTGTTTGTGTTTGCCCATGGATTGTATACGGAGACTAATTTATGTTGTCGCCCGTAGGACGTGGATTAGTCCAAATCCGTATTTTCTTAGATTTGGGTTTGGGGTTTTGGTTTAAGGATACGTTAGCCCTATTTAAGGCTAAGATCAACTTAAACTTTTATTAATGATACGTTAGCCCAATCTCCAGACTAAGATCAACTTAACGGGATCGTTTGGATCCGACAAGAGAGCAATTGGCTCTATTGTTTAGTTTAATGACATTGCGGCCAATTTCCAGTTTAGGGACATGGTGGTCCATCATTCCCATTTGGGGACGATCATTAGTTTAAGGACATTTCGGTCCAACATTCCCATTTTGGGACGAATATTAGTTTAAGGACATTTCGGTCCACGAGTTTAAGGACCCGCAGTCCGTATCGATGTGTGGTTGTCGGGACTCGTCATCTCTCTGAAAACATTGAAGGATTACAACGACAAATATCAGAGGAGTTCGGAGATGTACCCTTGAACCGG
The DNA here is from genome assembly GCA_030015575.1 of Agapanthus africanus. Lineage (NCBI taxonomy): Eukaryota > Viridiplantae > Streptophyta > Magnoliopsida > Asparagales > Amaryllidaceae > Agapanthus > Agapanthus africanus. Next base: position 698,202,926 of record CM057343.1, on the reverse strand, counting down.
GTGTAAATTGGTTTAAGAGAGCAGTTGTGCTCAGCTCAATTTAATTTGAGGACTTATGGCCATGATTGGGTTAAGTCCAGTTGAAAATGTTCAACAATTTTTTATTTGTCTGGTCTGTTAGGCCTTTGATTGGGCTCTGCCCTTGTTTAATAATGCATGGCATTTTGTTTGGTCTATTAGACCTTTATTTGGGCTCTGCCCTTTTTTTAAATGATGCCAGCATTTTATTCTGGCATGTTAGGCCTTTTAAATTGGGCTATGTTCCCTTTTTTTATAACGCAGAGCATTTGTTTTGGTCCATTGGGCCACTTAATTGGGCCCTGCCCTTTAATAATGCGCTGCATTAATTAATCTGACAGAGCGCCACGTGGATTGTCAGGCGCTTTGCGCCAATTGAGGAGCGCAAGGTGCAAGTCCATGTGGAGGTGACACATGTCACGCTCGGGTGAGCGCAAGTCTGCTAGCACAGTGCGCTACGACAGTGCGCTGCGCTGTTGCGCTGCTAACATGTGGCGCGCTCTGGAGACTTACGCTAATTTAAGAGACCAATGCTCTGTTTTAGAAGTGCATAGCGCAGTCTGTTCTGGGGCTGACACGTGGCACTCTCTGGTGGCTTGCGCCAACCTGAGAGCGCAACAGTGCAATTTTTTCAAGTGCAGGGCACTGTTCAATATCTTGATCCGATTTTGGATCAAAGAAGAGTATCTTCTAAGATCCCAGAACCAATGGTTCATGAAAAGGCAATGCCTTTATTTAGATCAAAAAGATCTAAAGAAGAAGTAAATTACTTCTTTTTATTAATATTATCATTTTTTCTTATTGAAGATCTTTGATCTTGTTCTTAGATCATTGATCTTTTCAGAAGAAAATTCTTCTTTTTCTAAAGGTTTTTACCTTTTTCTTTCTTTCTTTCTGAATTCTTCTCAAAGTTCTTAAAAGAGCTCTGTGAATTCTCTGTGTGCTGATGTCCTTTAGACTTGGAGTCTAGGGGGCTTTTTATAGTGCCATTTGATTTGTTAAATCAGTTAAAGAGATCTTTCTCTGAGTGATTTAGGGATTTTTCCCCACCGTTGGATCTTTGATCCAAGGGCTTCTGTTTTACAGAAGATAATCTTCGTGTTTTAACAAGATCAGAAAGATCTTTCTAGAATTTTAATTCTGTTTTAGTGCTGGCACAGTTGGCGCAAGCGCACCTGCGCTTGACACGTGTCGCGCAGCGCAGAGCGCAGCGCAACTGCGCTACCACGTGTAGCGCAGCGCAGAGCGCAGCGCCACTGCGCTGCCCCGTGTCGCGCAGCGCAGAGCGCAACTCAGCTGAAGCGTTGCTTCCTTTATTTTCATTTTAAATAGAGCCTTGCTCTGATTGGGTGCGCTGCCTTGGGCGCTGTGCTAGCGTGTCAGCTTTTGACACGTGGCGCGTTGCGCGCAGCGCAAGCAATCTGAAGCGTTGCTTCAATTTTTGAATTTTTGAAATTCAAACAGAGTTTTGCTCTGATTGGGGAAACAAATGCCCCCCCCACTGTTGCGCTCACGTGGCGCACACGTGAGTGCAGCGGTGGCAAGATCCTGGCCGTTGGATCAACTGAGGAGTTAAAGGGGCGCAAGCACCTATAAATAGGACCCTTGGCCCTTCACAGATGATCATCATCTTCAAGAACTTTGATTCTCAGAACTTCAGAGCCTTGCTCTTGCTTTTAAGAACTTCAGAGTTCAACTCTTAAAACTTTTTAGGTAAAAATTTTAATTTAAATTAAATTAATTTAATTTTAATTGACAGAGCCTTACTCTTATAGATCTTTGATCTAAAGAAAACCCCTTCAGGGTTTTACCAACAGAGCCTTGCTCTCAAGAATCCATAGATCTAAAGATATCTTATTTCAGGATTTTTAACCCATGAATCAGAGCTTTGCTCATGGACAAAATATAGATCTTTTTGATCTAAAAATGATGAACTCTTAAGAGTTTTCATGGAACTTTAAGATCCCAAATTTTTTTAATTTTTAGGAGTTAAATTCTTTTTAAGGGATTTTCTCATCACTATTACAGAGCTAGGCTCTTTTAAGAAATTTTATTCCCTTGAGACCAGAGTTTGAAAAGTGTCACTCTGTGATAGAGCTTTGCTCTGAAAGAGAAATTTTTTTTCCTTGTCTCCAGGGATTTCTCATTAATGAGAATATTCTTTTGGGGATCTCCTCATTAATTGACAGTCCCATCCAATGATGGGGCAGTCTTATTAACTGATGAATTGTCATCTAGATTTTGTTTGTCCCCCTTTGGTCCCCTATCCACTGTATTGCAGTGTGGTTTAAATTTTAAAGTTCCAAGTGTCAGAAATTAAGATTATAGCACTGACGTTTGACTTTTGTCCTCCTTCTTTTTGCAGGCAACATGTCTGCTGATTTGTCTTTCCCATTCGTTCGCTCGGAGGAAGGATTTCCCGAGGCGCCGGTGGTCCGGGAGGTGCTCGCTCTCATTAAGGCTCATGACCCTGAGCACAAGAACTTCACCTGTGGGGTAGGTGGTATAACGACATCATCAAGGTCGCCGAAGCTTCTGTTCCGCGACGCCGTCTGAGCCCATATCGTCGATCCCCTATGCGGATGAACCCCCGGTGAAGTATGCCGTGGAGGTCAAGAACTGGAATTCGGAGGATCTTCTCCAGCCTGCGATTGGTGCCATTCCCGTGCAGCCGCCGCCGGCCGTAGACATCTTGGGGCGGCACATATGTCAGGGTGAAGCACGCCCTTGGGGACAGGCTTACAATATTGGATTGACCCCGCGACAACCGGCCGGATATCTGCAGTGGGCCAGATATATCCTAACAGCGAAGAGGACGCATCTGATGAAGATCGGTCTGTACTCCGCAATCTACATCTCGCTGTTTGAGTACCCCGCTCCTCTAACGTGGTGGGTCAAGGCTTTCATCGAACAATGGAACATCCCCATCCACACCTTCCTTATGACGGACATGGAAGTCTCCATCTCCTTGGAAGAGTTCGTCGAGATCTCGGGCTTGCCGGTGAGGGGGGAGCATTACGAGGAGCTGCTTCCTCCTGACGAGTACGTCTTCACCACCAAGCCACTGGTATTTGATTTGACGCCGGAGAATGCTATTCAGCACTAGTTTCCGGGCTTGGTGAAGGTGCTGAACATATACGAAGGTCTCTATCTGGAAACAGGAGTCCGGGGAGTCAGTTTCGCAGATTTTATCGCCCGCTTCATTCGACCGGAGATTCTATCGGAGCGGAGTGAAAAGTTCGCCCAGCTCGATGACCCTTTCGGCTTCGGATTAGATCGCCGACCAATATCGGAAGACGATCAAAAGGATTTCTATCTCCCCGACGCCGCCATCATGCCCTTATCAGAAATCGCCGCCCCGGGCATTGATGAGGAGACCTTCTTTTTAGGGTTCCTGGGATTGTGGTTGTGCAGCTTCACGCTCCCCATGCACCCGCGCTACATGCGGCTGTCCGTTTTCTACCCGGCGCATCGGATGGTGGCTGGCCTGCAGTTGTCAATAGGAATCGCCGGGTTGGCTCACCTATATAATGGACTTAGCGTGGCGGCGGACGCTAATGAACCTGGGGTGCAGCCTGCCAATTCCCGATGCACTACTTGACCTCGTGGATGGAAATGCATGTGCACGGGGTGTTCGGCATCCACAAGAGCCCTTCGTTTTTTGAGAGGTGCAGACTCCCAAGAGTCATGCGGCTGATCGGCGCCTCGATCGTGAATCCGTCTCCGCGGGAGGCTAGGGGGTTGCTCCTTCGTCCACATCTGGTCAGAGCGAAGATTTCTTTCATGGATAAAGTCATAACTATCGGCTCAGAAACCTCCAAGGCGATGGTGGCGCTGCGTGACGTCTTCAAGGACGGGGCCTCCGTACTGAAAGTCCGGGAGATTCTTCACCTCTACTCCATTCGGCCGTGCTACTTGGTGTTCAGGAAGAATGAGATGGCGCTTTTCATGAGGTACAACCCCCACCGGTTCACCCAGCAATCAAGCTATAACCAGGGGGTCCCGCTGGAGGCGTTTTTGGAAGAGCCCGCGGCCAGCATGGAGGGGATACAGAGCGCGATGCACCATTTTATGCGGCTGAATACGGGCTCCCACTTTTTCATCAGCGAGCCGAGCTACGTCCCCCGGGTCCTCCACGCGTATGTGGCTTGGTATGCGCACGCAATGGGTTCAGTCATCCATGAGGAAAAGCGCATGTTGGTTGACCGTAAAGGTGCGCCTCTTGGCGGCGACCGCAAGGCTCTCCTGAAGCCAAGGACCCCTATCGTGCCTCCGCTGAAAGATGCTGGAGCTGGACCACCGCGCGTGTTGAGCCCTCCGCGCGGATTACCTCATGCGACCGCAGACGTGCCACCAGCGCCCCGTGCTCCAGTGAAAACGGTAAATGTGGTTTCGCCGGAGTCCGGCTTGGGCGCGGATATCGGAACTCGCCGCCCTAAAGTGCCTGCATAGCGCAAGTTGATCTTGGGTGCACCCGGGGCTCACGCGCAGAAGAGGAAGAAGAAGTCGCTCCTCTCTCTTGATGCTATCCTCAGCTTAGAGCCTCAGGCCCCTCTCGCGGAAGGCATAAGTGAGTACGGCAGCAATAAGGGCTTCTCGGTAGATCCAGCAGACACCGATCAGGCGGCCGCCATTGCGGCTTCTGAGCGATCGGCAAGGCTCGAAGCGTGGTTGGCGAAACTTGCTCAGTCAGGCAATCATTGCTTGCACTCTTCATCATTTCATTGTACCTTTATTATTGTCTTTGACTAATGCTTTTCCTCCTTTTTTAACAGGCATCACCACTGAAGAAGCTATCGCTGCTTCCCTCAAAACTTTCCAGGAGGAGGAAAGGAAACGCGCTCTGTCGGGCGCTGGTATGTATCGGCTTGCTGAATCTTTATTCTTTTTTTTTTATAGCCGATCTAATCTTCTCTTTGTCTCTTTGCAGAGGCCGTGCAAGCCGATGCGGGGACTCTCCCCGGGCCAACTACTGAAGTCCCGGCCTCATCAGGGCCGCCGCGAGAAACCTGACTTGAGAAGCCGATGAGAGATGCCTTGAAGGCTCTGGAGGCAACTCTATACGAGGACGAAGATGCCTTGATGAAGAAAGCGTCAAAGAGGTCCATCGTGACGGCCTGGGAGGAGAGGAAGCGGTTGAGGCGCGAGGCGAAGGAGCACAGAGCTGCTTTGGCCGTGGGAGCGGGCCCAAGCACCATTATTCTTGCTGCTTCTCCTTCCGAAGAGCCCCCGGTCGCCTTGTCTACCGCTTACAGACAGGCGGCGCGTGCAGCTCGGGAGGCTAACGATCAGTCTATCTCAGGTAATGTGTCTTTCAAGATTTTGTTGTAAGAATTGTACAACTATCGGTTCTCATACATCTTTTCCTGCAGGGCCAAGCCCAACCGAAGAGGAGGCGGAAACCGTCGAGCCTAAGGGGACAGTGGAGGAGGTACTGGCTGAACCCGAGCCGACGGTGGGCGACGTAGCCGGGGTTTCTGGGCCCGAGCTAGTGGCTGACGAAACGGTCACGTCCACTATGCTTAAGAAGGTGGTCGATGCCGAACCCGAGGTAGCGGCGGATGAGACAGCTGCTACAGCCGGGTCTGGGGCAGCAGCGGATGGAGCACCTGAGACCGATGACCCCATGGCAACGGTGGACGAGACGGCCGCGACTGCTGAGCCCGAGGGAGTAGCGGGTGAGACGGGCATGATTCCTGAGGACGAGTCGGCCGCGCTTTCTTAAGAGTTTGGCAATGCTTCGATCATTGCTCTCCCCGCCTACGGTCCTCCGCCGTCTCCTGGCCTCGCGAGCACGACGACGGCCCCCGTAGAGTCTGGTGATGGGGCCACGGGAGGTGGACTCATGTCGATGGAGGAGGGAGACGCCTCCGTTTCGGCTGGCGGCTCATCAGGTAAATTTCGGGTTACCGTCCCTTTTTTTTTATCTCGCAATCCTTCCTGACAGGTTTATCTCTGTTTTTAACGCATGTGCGGCCAGTGTCGATGCTCCATTGCTCGAGGGAGCGCCGTCAGCTACTGCCTTGGCGGTGGCCACCTCTCAGCCTTCTCTCGTACCATCGCAGATGCTGGAAGGTATGGATTCACGACCCATCAGTTTCATCTTTAGGCTGCATAATTCATGTACTGATGTTGTACTACTGCATCTTTGCAGGAGTGCTTTTTGATCACCTTTACCAGGTGCTGCACCCACACTTCTCCTTCCCATCGGAGCGTGCTTCCCCCAGTGGCGCCGGTGAGTATGGCTTTCAATTAATATCCTTCCTTTTTTCAGTAATGGAATTACTTCTGATTCTTCCTTGCCCTGATTGCAGTGCTACAGATCAAAGGGAGAGATGAAAGATCAGTTGCGCCACCGGTCCTCCCGGTCTTACCGCCTGCTGCAGCTAGTATAGTAAACTCCCTCATTGATGACTTTCCTATATTTCTTGAACCGTCATCTGATTGTGTTTTGTTTTGCAGCTATCGTTCCGGTTCCGGTCCCTCTTGAGTCTCGCATCATAATGCCGGCATGCCCCTTCTTGAGACGTCCATCTTCAAAGGGTGTCGTGATGAGCTTGGGCATGCTGAGCGGATACGTCGAAGAGCTTGACGCAGACGCTCCCCCATCTGCTGCAGATTTCGCTGCGGAGGTTAATCCGATGTTGGCGGCGCTTGTAAATTTTCATAATGAAGGTGTCGTCGAGTTTTGGGTTAATCACTGCAGGGAAATCGAGGCCTGCCTGCATCAACTGGAGTCGACGCGTCCTGCCCCCGAGATCTTGGCCGCGAGCGCTCAACGGGTAGCATGGATCGAGCAGAGTTCTCCTTACTTCCGCCATCTCGAACAAGAAGTTACTTCAAGGCGTAAGGAGCGCGGCGAGACTTCGAGCAAATCTGCCCAACTGCATGCTCGGGTGGAGGCAAACGCTGCACAGCTGAAGGTTATCTTTGAAGGCCTTCTGCGATGCCTCTCCGAAGGGTTAACACTGAGGCAGCAGCTTGACGTCGTCGAGCGGGATGCACCTAATCAGGAGGCAGCCCAGCAGGCAGCAGAGGAGCAACTTTCATCCTACCTGCAGCAGCGAGCCCAGGTGGAAGCGGAAGTGGCCGCGGCAGCCACTCAGGAGGAGGCGCTGAAGGAAGTGCGAGAGCAGCTCACGGATTTTTTAAAGACACTTCCTTCTCAGTAGCTACTTTTTGTATTATTTGTACTTGTAAATAAAAATGTATATTTTTTATTCTTTAACACAATGTATCTTGTACTCAATCAAGTTTATGAATAAAAGATATACATTCTTTGTAATGTCTTGTGTCATTCCTGCTCTTTCTTCCTTATTTTATTATCAGTATGCTGTCTTAGTAAACATAGTTGACAGGTGATAGAGCGAACACCCTGTCTCGGTCTCTTCGAGAGGTAACGATGGCTTAGGCCGCAGGTTCAGATCTACTGCCTAAGACTTTTCAACTTTGTGAGCCGTGAGGGTCTCACAAAGACTTTTCTCCCTACGGATCGAGAGGATCTCGTAGGTGTATTTTCTCCTTAGGAATCGTAATGATTCCTAAGTGCGTTTTCTCTTATAAGTCGTAAGGATCTTATAAGAGAATTTTCCTTCTTACGAGTCGAGAGGACTCGTAAGCGGTTGTTTCCCTTCTTGTCGAGATTCAACTTCAGAGAGTGAGACCCGTGGATAGTATGCAAGAGACCGTTTTGGATCGATGGACCCAATTAAGAGGCCCAATGGACCAAAACAGATGCTGTGCATCATTTAAAAAGGGGCAGAGCCCAAATAAAGGTCTAATAGACCAAACAAAATGCCATGCATTATTAAACAAGGGCAGAGCCCGATCAAAGGCCTAACAGACCAGACAAATAAAAAATTGTTGAACATTTTCAACTGGACTTAACCCAATCATGGCTATAAGTCCTCAAATTAAATTGAGCTGAGCACAACTGCTCTCTTAAACCAATTTACACCCGGTTCAAGGGTACATTTCAGAACTCCTCTAATATTTATCGTTGTAATCCTTCAACGTCTTCAGAGAGGTGACGAGTCCCGACAACCACACGTCGATACGGACTGCGGGGTCCTTAAACTCGTGGACCGAAACGTCCTTAAACTAATATTCGTCCCAAAATGGGAACATTGGACCGAAATGTCCTTAAACTAATGATCGTCCCCAAATGGGAATGATGGACCACTATGTCCTTAAACTGGTATTGGACCACTATGTCCTTAAACTGGTATTGGACCACCACGTCCTTAAACTGGTAATCGACCGCAATGTCATTAAACTAAACAATAGAGCCAATTGCTCTCTTGTCGGATCCAAACGATCCCGTTAAGTTGATCTTAGTCTGGAGATTAGGCTAACGTATCCTTAACAAAAGTTTAAGTTGATTTTAGCCTTAAATAGGGCTAACATATCCTTAAACCAAAACCCTAAACCCAAATCTAAGAAAATACGGATTTGGACTAATTCACGTCCTACGGGCGACGACATAAATTAGTCTCCATATACAATCCACGGGCAACCACAAATAAAACAAACACCCACGACACGAAGTGAACATCTGGAGAAGGAGAAAGTTGCTACCGCGATGCGGTAGCGTAATTAACTGCAGGGGCTTGCGCCTGCAGGGAAGAGCGTCCCCACAATCAAAAACCCCTCAAGCGAGGGGGAATCTGACGAAGTCTGCTACATCGGCCGCATCCGTCTAAATCTCCGATACACGGTGCCATAAATCAACTTGGCATCTTCGGAGAGGTGGACGGATAAAACCAAATAGCATCTACCCCGAATCTCAGGCAAGACGAACCTACGCGGTTGCGTCTCTGTGTTCGGAGGGGAACAGATTCTGGCGCTGCATTAATTAGTCTGACAGAGCGCCACGTGGCTTGTCAGGCGCTTTGCGCCAATTGAGGAGCACAAGGCACAAGTCCATGTGGAGGTGACACGTGCCACGCTCTGGTGAGCGTAAGTCTGCTAGCGCAGTGCGCTGCGACAGTGCGCTGCGCTGTTGCGCTGCTGACACGTGGCGCGCTCTCGTGACTTGCGCCAATTTAAGAGAGCAGTGCTCTGTTTTAGAAGCGCATAGCGCAGTCTGTTCTGGGGCTGACACGTGGCGCTCTCTGGTGGCTTGCGCCAACCTGAGAACGCAACAGTGCAATTTTTTCAAGTGCAAGGCACTGTTCAATATCTTGATCCGATTTTGGATCAAAGAAGAGAATCTTCTAAGATCCCAGAACCAATGGTTCATCAAAAGGCAATGCCTTTATTTAGATCAAAAAGATCTAAAGAAGAAGTAAATTACTTCTTTTTATTAATATTATCATTTTTTATTGAAGATCTTTGATCTTGTTCTTAGATCAGTGATCTTTTCAGAAGAAAATTCTTCTTTTTCTAAAGGTTTTTACCTTTTTCTTTCTTTCTTTCTGAATTCTTCTCAAAGTTCTTAGAAGAGCTCTGTGAATTCTCTGTGTGCTGATGTCCTTTAGACTTGGAGTCTAGGGGGCTTTTTATAGTGTCATTTGATTTGTTAAATCGGTTAAAGAGATCTTTCTCTTAGTGATTTAGGGATTTTTCCCTACCGTTGGATCTTTGATCCAAGGGCTTCTGTTTTACAGAAGATAATCTTCTTGTTTTAACAAGATCAGAAATATCTTTCTAGAATTTTAATTCTGTTTTAGTGCTGGCACAGTTGGCGCAAGCGCACCTGCGCTTCACACGTGTCGCGCAGCGCAGAGCAACTGCGCTAGTGCAACTGCGCTGCCACGTGTAGTGCAGCGCAGAGCGCAGCGCCACTGCGCTGCCACGTGTCGCGCAGTGCAGAGCGCAACTCAGCTGAAGCGTTGCTTCCTTTATTTTCATTTTAAATAGAGCCTTGCTCTGATTGGGTGCGCTGCCTTGTGCACTGAGCCGGCGTGTCAGCTTTTGACACGTGGCGCGTTGCGCGCAGCGCAAGGAATCTGAAGCGTTACTTCAATTATCTCAACTTTAATTTTAACTTTAATTTCAAAGCAGAGTTTTGCTCTGATTGGGGGAAACAGAAGCGTTGCTTCGTTTCCCACCTTAGAATTTGAACAGAGTTTTGCTCTGATTGGGGTAAACAAATGTCCCCCCACCGTTGTGCTTACGTGGCCCCAGACGTGAGCACAGCGGTGGCAGAATTCCAACCGTTGGGAAGTTGAAACGGCTCTCAATGCCTATAAATAGGACCTTTGGTCCCCTTAGATAATTTCGCATCTCTTCATAAGAATTTTCATTCAGAGCCTTGCTCTTTTGTTTAAGCACTTTTTAAGAGTTCAAACTCTAGAGAATTTTTAGGTAAAAATTAGATTAGATTAAATTAACTTTAAGAGCTTTGCTCTCAATAGATCCCTGATCTAAAGAAAACCCATTTAGGGTTTCACTCAGCAGAGCTTTGCTCTATAGGTCTAAAGGGGTCTAAAGAGAACTAAAGAGAACCCTATTAGGGTTCCATTAATAAAGATGTGCCCTTTAAAAGATTTTCCTTGTATTTTCTTAATTCATCAATAGAGCTTTGCTCCTTCTAAATCATACAGAAGAACTCTTAGGAGTTTTTCATGGATCTTGGAGTTTAAAGATGGCATTTTATTCTTCGACGAATTATATCGTCTTGCTTAATCAGTATGTCTGCTAATGTTGCTGCTTTTCTTTTACAGGAGTAATGGACGCCCACATGTATGACCTTGATGAGATCATCTCTTACGGGGACATCCGCCGACTCGGCTGTTCTCAGAATCGAGAATTCACAAACGCCGAGTGTGCCGAAATCATGAGCCGCTTCGACGCATACAATGGTCAATTGCTTTCTCGGCGCTCCCCTCCCCTGAAGCTTATTGTGGGAGCAATTTAGGAAGCGCTTCCCCTATTCTTTACCGGCGTGCCGCTTAGGGCATTGGACGCCGCCGAGGACAAGGTGCACTCAGTGTACTTGATGAACTTAATCTCGAAGAGACGGCGAGATAATCTTGTCGATCTCTTGCACCAGGCCTTTCAACAGTCCGCCATTCTTGCTGCCTGTCGGAGGGTGGAGTACATCAGTGGGGATCCCGACGCCCGTGCTCGCGAAAGGAAGCACACCAGGATTGTTCGCCAAGCTTGGAAAGTCTTGGACAAGGTCACTTTCGAGTTCCTCAATCCCTGTCCAGGATCTGAGGTTTTGCCGTTGTAATCATTTGAATAATGTCTTCGTCTATTTCTTTATGATTGTAAGAACCCTTTGCAATATGAATGGAAAATTTCTCATTTCAGCTTGTCTTATTTCTCGTTCCGAGTCTTTTGCACATGCATAAATGGAGGTGTCTCGAACGCTTGATCAAATGCAAATCGGATGTTCTTTCTGTCGCTTTCTTCTTCTTTTTTTATTATCAGTATGCTACCTTAGTAAACATAGTTGACAGGTGATAGAGCGAACACCCTATCTCGGTCTCTTCAAGAGGTAGCGCTGGCTTAGGCCGCATGTTCAGATTTGCTGCCTAAGACTTTTCAACTTTGTGAGCCGTGAGGGTCTCACAAAGACTTTTCTCCCTACGGATCGAGAGGATCTCGTAGGTGTATTTTCTCCTTAGGAATCGTGAGGATTCCTAAGTGCGTTTTCTCTTATAAGTCGTAAGGATCTTATAAGAGAATTTTCCCTCTTACGAGTCGAGAGGACTCGTAAGCGGTTGTTTCCCTCCTTGTCGAGATTCGACTTCAGAGAGTGAGACCCGTGGATAGTATGCAAGAGACCGTTTTGGATCGACTTGCAGGGTCCCAGTGCTTAGGAAACAAGTTTTTTAATCCCTGCTGCCTAAGGCTTTATCTTGCAAGTCGAGACGAATCGGGAAGTCCTCGCGAAGACACTAATTTCTTCATGAGTCGAGACGAATCGAGCAGCTCTCGTCAAGGACACTAATTTCCCTGAGTCGAAGTATTTTGCCGAGGACACTGGTTTCCTCGAGATTGAAACGAATCGGATTATTCCTGCAAAGACACTGGTTTCTCTGCGGCCGACGCGAATCAAGAAGCTCTCATCAAGGAAGCTGATTTCCCTGAGTTGAGTAGGTTGCCAAGGACACCGATTTCCCTAGAGTTGAAACGAATCGAAGTATTCCTGCAAAGACACTGATTTCTCTGCGGGTCGACGCGAATCAAGATGTTCTCGTCAAGGACACTGGTTTCCCTGAGTCGGAGTATTTTGCCGAGGACACTGGTTTCCTCGAGGTTGAAACGAATCGGAGTATTCCTGCAAAGACACTGGTTTCTCTGCGGGCCGACGCAATTCAAGAAGCTCCCATCAAGGACGCTGATTTCCCTGAGTTGAGAAGGTTGCCAAGGACACTGATTTTCCTGGAATTGAAACGAATCGAAGTATTCCTGCAAAGACACTGGTTTCTCTGCGGGCCGACGCGAATCAAGAAGTTCTCATCAAGGACGCTGATTTCCCTGAGTTGAGAAGGTTGCCAAGGACACTGATTTTCCTGGAATTGAAACGAATCGAAATATTCCTGCAAAGACTCTGGTTTCTCTGCGGGTCGACACGAATCAAGAAGCTCTCATCAAGGACGCTGATTTCCCTGAGTTGAGAAGGTTGCTAAGGACACTGATTTCCCTGGAGTTGAAATGAATCGAAGTATTCCTGCAAAGACACTGGTTTCTCTGCGGGTCGACGCGAATCAAGATGTTCTTATCAAGGACACCGGTTTTCCTGAGTCAAAGTATTTGCCAAGGACACTGATTTCCTCGGAGTTGAAACGAATCGGGGTATTCCTGCAAAGACACCGGTTTCTCTGCGGGCCGACGTGAATCAAGAAGTTCTCATCAAGGATACTGGTTTCCCTGAGTCGAAGTATGCTGCCAAGGACACTAATTTCCCTGGGGTTGAGATGATCTCTGGTGGTCTTTTAGGTTTTATATGAGTTACTGTCAAGACCCTGAAGCTAGAAATTTGGCCTTCGCTTCGCTTGCTGTGGTGTGTCCGAATCCTGTTAGAGGAGGGACGCTGTAGCGATATTTCGTCTGTTGTGTAGAGACGAACGCCGAAGAAGTGATCACTCCATGCTGGGGTGGGATGATCTCCGATTGTCTTTCGGGCTTTTATATGAGTTGCCGTCAAGACTTGGCTCCATTTTCCGATGGAGTACGGGGAGGGAAGATATGTTTCCTTCTTTGTTTCTACCCCTGGATTGTATACAGGGATTGCTATGATATCGCCTGTAGGGCAAAAGTTTCATTCATCATTTTTTTATTATTATTTTATTTTCGCGATGCTCTATCATTTCAGCTTTTATATCGCGAAGGTCGCGATTGCCCAATCATTTCGGCTATTTTTCGCGGTGCCCAATCATTTCGGCTATTTTTCGCGGTGCCCAATCATTTCGGTTATTTCTTTTATTTTCACTCGCTGCTTTTTATTGCAAGTTGCCCAATCATTTCAGCTATTTCTTTTATCTTCACTCGTTGCTTTTTATTGCGAGTTGCCCAATCATTTCGGCTATTTCTTTTATGTTCACTCGCTGCTTTTTATTGCGAGTTGCCCAATCAGTTCGGCTATTTCTTTTATCTTCACTCGCTGCTTTTTATTGCGAGTTGCCCAATCATTTCGGCTATTTCATTTATTTTTAGCTCGCTGATTTTTATCGCGAGTGTAGAACTTGGAATCTGGTGCCAATCTCAGCATCAGTATCGCTACAACCGGAATATTGCCAGGAGCGAATCATCATTTTCCATGAAAGGACTTGGAATTTGATACCGATTTAGGCATCAACATCGCTACAACTGGGATATTGCCAGGAGCGAATCATCATTTGCCTCTGTCGATGTTGAACAAAGGTGGCTTAGTAAACAGGGTTAGGATTCTGTCGACTAAGGCTTTTGACTTCATGAGCCGTAAGGGTCTCACAAAGGTATTTCTCCCTGCGAGTCGTGAGGATTTCGTAGGTGTGTTTTCTCCTTAGGAATCGTAAGGATTCCTAAGTGTATATTCCCCTGTAAGTCGTAAGGATCTTACTAAAGGGTTTTCTCCTTATAAGTCGAGAGGACTTATAAGGGTTGTTCACCATATGGACATATCCCTAGTCACGGGTGGGACTTTGGTGGGGAAATGTTTATTCGCGCCCGTGGATTGTATACGAGGGTCAATATTGAGCCGCTTGTAGGGCCATATCGAAGGTTGTGGGGGTTGCTTAAGAACAGGTTAAGGTTTTTGTAATTTAAGACTTTCAAATCTTATGAGCCGTGAGGGTCCCATAAGAGAGTTCTCCTTACGAGTCATGAGGATCTCGCAAGTGTAATTTCTCCTTAGGAATCGTGAGGATCCCTAAGTGTATTGCTCCCTTGTGAGTCGTAAGGATCTCACGCTGGTAGTTTCACCTCACAAGGTCGAGAGGACCCTGTAAGTGTCCTTTAACGAGGTTGCGCCCTTTCGGGTTTTCACAAACACTCGCCGGCAGCCCTGCTGTTTTTACTCACGAAGCCCTTTCGGGTTTTCATCCGTGCCCATTTTGCTTATAGACATACCGTTTTTTTTATTCTTTTTATTCTTTTTTCTAACGAGGTCGCGTCCTTTCGGGTTTTCACGAACACTTGCCGGTAGCCCTGCTGTTTTTACTCACGGAGCCCTTTCGGATTTTCATCCGTGCCCATTTCGCTTATGGACATACCGTTTTTATTTTTTTTATTTTTATTCTTTTTTTTGTATCAGCTTTGGGATGTCGCGATCCACCGTAGTTTATCGACATCTCGGTCGACAACTAGTTTTAGGACGTAGTGGTCCGTCATTAGTTTAAGGACGTTTCGGTCCGTTATTGAAGAAGGCTGGCTACTACTTATACAGTTTGGGCTTAGGAAGATAGCGAGCGGACATAGTCATCGTCATTTATCATTGACCTAGGCCCTGACTCGTCAAGCGTAGTATTTCTTTAGGAAGCAATCGTTTATTGGCCTGAAAAGCCTTTCACCGTGCATATCCATGAGTAGATAGGCTCCACCCTGGTAGACCTTGTCTATGATGTACGGGCCTTCATAGTTCGGCTCGAATTTTCCCCGCTTGGCGTGATTGGGGATCATAGGTCTTTTGACTACTAGCACGAGTTCACTTTAGCGGAATGTCCTCGGCCTGGTCAATCTTTCATATGAGCGCGTCATCTTCGCTTTATAAGCCTCCAGATTTTGTTGCGCTATGAGCCGGGTTTCATCAAGGGCATCAAGCTCCTCAAGCCGAAGGTGAGCATTTTCTTTGTCCGTCAGCTCGTAGTGGACTGCCACTCGTAGAGAGAGTAACTCTATCTCGAGGGGGGGTATTGCTTCTGTACCGAAGACCAACGCATACGGCGTCGTGTTTGTGGCTGTCTTGAACGTAGTTCGATACGCCCAGAGAGCTTCTTGCAGTCTCTCGTGCCAGTCCTTCTTATTTCGGGACACCGTCTTCTTCACGATCTTCGTCAAGGTCTTGTTGAAAGCCTCAGCTAGACCGTTAGCTCGGGGATTATAAACTGAGGAATATCTCCAGTCTATGTTGTGCTGTTGTGCGAAGTGGCTGATCTTGTAGCTTCTGCAGGCCGGCCCGTTATCGGAGATGATCCGCCGCGGAGTTCCAAACCGATAAATGACATGCGTCTTGAAGAAATGGAGGATATTCTCCGTCTTTACTTCCCTTAGCGGTACTGCTTCTGCCCATTTGGAGAAGTAGTCAGTCGTCGCCAAGATGAATCGATGTCCCCTGGACGATGCTGGTTCGATGGGGCCGATTACATCAGTCCCCCACATTTCGAACGGCCAGCTAGCCACTGTTGAATGTAGAGGATTTGGGTGCTGATGGATGAAGTCCTCATGAATTTGGCATGAGTGGCATTGCTTCGCATACTCGAGGCTGTCCTGAATCATCGTTGGCCAATAATAGCCCATCCGTTTAATCTTCAACTTCATCTTTGGGCCTGCTTGGTGAGAACCGCAGAGTACGTCGTGATCTTCTTGAATGACTCTTTTCGCTTCGTCAGGTCCCAGTCATCTCAACCACAGAGAATCAAACGACCTCTTGTACAGAGTATCATTGACGAAGGCGAAAGACAGAGCTCATTTCATAAGCTGATGTCTTGAGGACGCATCTTCAGGTGTTCGACGGGATTTGAAGTAGTCTACAAAGACTTCTCTCCAATCCTCAGCCTTTTCCTGGTCTTTTATTTGCATAGCCATTTGCTCAGTCGCTCCCTTTTCTTCGGATGATTCCGGAGATATTTCTGCTGGGGCAAGCACCCAACGGCTTTGTACTACGATTCTTACGTCATCGAGGTTCTCGTCGGCCAGTTCTTTAGCGAGCTTAGCTAGTGTGTCCGCCTTGCTATTTTCTGCACGTGATATGCTTTCCAGCATATAGGAGGGAATTTGAGTCAGCAATTTCTGTACTCTCTCGCCATATTTCACCAGTTCTGGTTTGCATGTTTGGTAGTCGCCATTTACTTGACTGACGACCAGTTGAGAATCTCCGTATATAAGGAGGTTTTCAATTCCCATGGTGATGGCGATCTCGAGGCCTGCTATCAAAGCTTCGTATTCGGCTTCGTTGTTCGTCCTTGGCTCTGTTAAGGAGAAGGCGAAGCGCATTATCCCTCCTTGTGGGGTCACGAAGATGAGGCCTACCCCCGATTTAATTATAGGGGTGCTTTGTTTGCGCTTCTTCATGGAAGACGCTCCATCAAAATAAAGTTCCCATCAGGTATCACTACCGTCGATCGCATCAAACGCGTGTTCGTCTGGCAGCTCGCAATTCAAAGGGGAATCGGCCGGTATCGGATGCTCAGCGAGGAAGTCGGCGATGGCCTGGCCTTTCACTGCCTTAAAAGGCTGATAGGTTATCGAAAACTCCATTAAGAGCAAGGCCCATTTAGCGAGTCTTCCTGTTAATATGGCCTTCGACATTAAATATTTAAGGGGGTTAACCTTCGATATGAAACGGACTTCATGCAACCAACGCATAGTACCTGAGCTTCGTTATCGCGAAGATCAACGCCAGGCAGTGTTTTTCGATGGGGGAGTAGTTGCTTTCTGCCCCCAGGAAAACTCGACTTAAGTAATAGAGCTCTTTATTTCCCTTAGTCGTTCTCTTGTGCCCATAATGCGCCCAAGGAACCTTCGAGGGCTGTTGTATAAAGAATGAGAGGCTTTCCCTTAACCGGACCAGCCAACACTGGCGGATTCTGCAAGTATTGCTTGATCTCGTCCAGCGCGCTCTGGCATTTGTGATCCCAAACGAAAGGGGTTCCCTTCTTCATCAGGTGACTGTAAGGGCGGCACTTGCCTGAAAGATTGGCTATAAATCGCCGGATGTACGCGAGCTTCCCTTGGAGAGACCGCAATTGCTTGAGAGTCCTCGGCGGAAGTATTTCCATAATCGCCTTGATCTTTGACGGATCTATCTCGATACCTCGGTGTCGGACGATGAATCCTAGGAATTTGCCCGAGGAAACTCAGAATGCGCACTTGAGAGGGTTCATCTTCAAGTTGTATTGCCGAAGACGTTGAAACACGATCTTCAGATGCTCGAGATGTTCCTCGTACGATTTGCTCTTAACCACGAGGTCGTCGATATAGCATTCGACGATTTCATGTATAAGGTCATCGAAGATCTTTGTCATGGCCCTTTGATAGGTGGCACCGGTGTTCTTTAAACCAAAGGGCATCACTTTATAGCAGAATATACCCAAAGGGGTCTGGAAAGCGGTGTGCTTCTGGTCTTCGGGATGCATCTTTATCTGATTGTATCCTGATGAACCATCCATGAAGGAGAAAACCTCGTGAGTGGACGTATTGTCTATCATCAGCTCGGTGACTGGCACTGGGAAATCGTCCTTCGGGTAGGCTTTATTTAGACCCCGGAAGTCTACACATATGCGCACTGTCCCATTTTTCTTCATCACCGGGACGATGTTGGCGATCCAATTGGGATACTGAACTTCTTGGATAAACCCAGAGTCGATCAGCTTCTTGACCTCGGCGTTGATACTCATCTCAAGCTCGAGCCGCATTCTTCTCGGTGCTTGCTTGATTGGTTTAACGTCCGGGGATATCGCCATTTTATGGACAGCAATTTCTGGATCTAGTCCTGGCATTTCGGAATAGTTCCACGCGAAGCAATCTCTATACTGCATAAGCACGTCTTTTAATGAAGCCATCCTTTCTTCAGATAGCAGTTCACTAACGAATGTCAGTCGCGGGTCATTCGCCGTCCCCAACTCAATTTTCTTGAGGTTATCCGCAGTGGTATGTATTCCATCTTTCAGCTCTTTCGGCGCTGGTGGGAATTCTGAGATCACCTCGTCGTTGCTATTTTCAAAGCACCAGGGAAGGTTATCCATATTCTCGGGCTCTTCCTTTGATATTGTTATCATATGACAAGTACGAGCTCGCTTCCAAGACCGATGTGTATTTGGTTCTACTCTCGTAGCCTTGGGCTCATGTTTCTGTGGCGGTGTTACCCTCCAACTATCAAATAGAGCGAACTTGCCGAGTTGATACTGATCTTCGACCCAGTTCTTGAAGGTGAAGCAATCTTCGAGAGGGTGCCCTATTACCCTATGATAAGAGCAATAGTTCAGGTGTGAGACTTCGCCTGCTTGTTTGGGGTGCTTGGACTCCGGAAGCGTAAGCATTTGGTGCTTTATAGCTAGGTCAAGTATCTTCTTCGTCTTGTCTTGAGGAAAAGAGTATGCTCGACTCATTTTCTTCATAAGGGACAAATCCGGACCGCTCGATTCCCGACTGCGTGGCTTCTTGGTTCCGCTTTGTCGTTGCTGAACGTCTTTTCCGCTTTTTGACTTGTTTCTGCCTCTGTGTCGCGCCTTTTTTACAACAGGTTGACAGGGAGCGGTAATTTTGTCTTTCACAGCCTGTTGAAGGAGGCGTTGCGTCCTGGCTTTCTCGTAGATGGCCATTTCACGGTTGTGGCCGTCTCGAACTTTTTGACCAGCTTCCCATATAAGCTTGTCCATTTGTTCTTCGAATGACGGACTGGGCATTTTTGCATCGGGGACTTTTTCTGGCTCAGGATTAGCATCTTCCCATTGAGCATCCCCTTCTTCATCAAAGTTATGCACAACATAGCAGTCACGGAGTAGCTCCCATTTCTTGGACCGAACATATCCAAGCCCGATTGCTTCCATTCTCCCATTGGGCAACTTATGCTGAGTTCCAGGAACGTTCCAGATCCTATCATAGAATTTAGCTTTTCGAGCGGTCTGTTTGAAGGGTATCCCTTGGCGCTTTAATAGCCTTTTTAGTCCGTCCGTGTAGTATCTAGGTAAACGGATGGGCTGGAGCTTGTCAAGCACAGGATCTGCACCGTGCCAGATTTCTTTTTCCACTCTGGTTTCCCCGGAGCGGTAGAATAGAATCGCCTTTTCACCTTCTCGCCGGGGAGGGACATA
The DNA here is from genome assembly GCA_030015575.1 of Agapanthus africanus. Lineage (NCBI taxonomy): Eukaryota > Viridiplantae > Streptophyta > Magnoliopsida > Asparagales > Amaryllidaceae > Agapanthus > Agapanthus africanus. The sequence goes on along the minus strand of CM057343.1, from coordinate 698,183,502 downwards.
GAATGTCTGCAGCTCCTCTACACTGTAGGCATCGAGCGCATCCAGTTCTTTATGATGTTTAAGTGGAACCATAGCGACTTGTAAACTTTGCTCCTCATTAGCGAAAGTTTGTATTGAAGGACGAGCGGAGAATACAGAATGGACTTCATCTTCCGAATCACTGCCAAAGATCAACAGAGGAGTGGACGGTCCCAGTTTATTATGTTAGGGTGGCCCGGAATAGACTATCTCTTCGTCCTCCTCGGTATCGCTCCCGAAGACCGGAATGGTGGCGTTAGCTTTGTTCTCCGGCTTGTGACACCTCTCCGTGTCTTCGAAATCCGGTAAGAAATATTTTGCATCTTCATATTTGCGGACTTCGTTCACGGAGAATGGGTTCAGCTCTCCTGTTACGGTATACTCGAGACCATCCTTAAAATATTTCATACACTGATGCTGTGTAGAAGGGATGATGTTGTACTCGTGTAACCAGGGTTGGCCGAGCAAAGCATTATAGCATGTCTTCGCGTCTATGACGTGGAATTTAATGTCCGAGACGAGCAGCCCAAAGCGCAACGTCAGTATCACAGACCCGAGAATCCGTGATGATTGAGAGTCGAACCCGGAGATGGCGATCTTGTCCCGAGCGAGGTGTTGGACGCTCATGCAGATTTCCTTCAATACCCGTACATTGAGGAGATTGACGGAAGACCCATTGTCAACCAAGATTTTGCCTATTTTTATATCGTGGTAATATCCTGAGACATAGAGGGGGCGATTGTGTTTGCACGTCCCAAGGAGGAGGTCTTCATCACCGAAAGTGATATCGGTTGTGTGCACTTCTTCCAGCTCGTCCTTCATCTTTTCTTCGGCGAGAAAAGCTTAGAATTACTCTGGGTCCTGTAGTGCTTTGATCAACGAATCTCTTGCTTCTTTTGATAGTAGAAGGGCGTCAAGAATGTTGAGCTGCGAAAGTAGCTTCCTCAAGTGTGCCAGAACGTTGTAATCCACCTTATTTCTCTTTGGCGGGTCCTTGGCGATTAGCTCTTCCACAACTTGGTCATCCAGGGCGATATCCTCAGAGACCTTCTCTTTTCCCTTATCTTTTTTATTTGAGGGTCCAAGATTCTTTTCGGGTAGCGTACGATTACGCAACCGGATATTTTCGCGGTCTTTCGGCTCTTCCTCTTTTTCCGAGGTGGACTCTTTAAAGAGAGGGCTAAGCTCCATTTCCTCGTCAGAGTCGCTCCCGAATGTGAGAACTTGCGCTTCCCTGGCATTAACCATGGGACAGTCGCCGGTAGTTCTTCTGAGCTCTTCGGTCGTACTTTTCCGCTCCCGACGAGTTTTGCGCTTTTCCCGCTTAAAATGTTGCCGATGAGAGACATATCCCTGCCACCATTTATTGAAAGCTTTGCACTCTTCGGTGGGGTGCGAGACCTTTCGATAATATAAGCAATAGGAAGGGTGCATTTCCGCTTTACCGGCAGTGTTTCCTTCAGAGGGTGACAGCTTCATCCCCATCGACATGGCTTTAGCAAACCTCTTCCTTATCTTGAATTTGATTTTGTCCGCAATGGATGTACTTTGATTTGACGGGAGTGTCTCGATCTTTTCGTCTAATCGCCAGCGCTTGGCCTTTTCAAATAGGAGCGTCTCGCGTTCACGATCAGCCTTACTTTTCAACAGAGTTTCATTGAGGAATGCATCAATGGTTTCATCTGATGGCCCCAGAAGTTTCGGTTCAGGATCTTCCCCTAGCTTCTCAGTGCAAGGAGTTCTCTCATCATTCGTAAACGAGTGAGAGATCACATGACAACTCGCCACGTATTCCTCGGATTCATCCAACGAGCTCTCTCCCTCATCTTCCTCTTGAAAGACGTGGTTGAGGAACTCCTGGAGTGTGACGGGAGTCCGTGCCTTTTGATTGTATTCCTCCAGCGCGTCAATTTGTTTCTGTAAGTCCGTGCGCTTGTCACCAAGCTTCACGGGCTATTTGGATCTCTTCTTCTTCTTCTTTGAAGATTTCGACGGCTGGGTATGAATGCTTGGGCCATCACCACCGGTCCTTGGAGTTGGGCGCGGCTTCAACATCCCTTCAATGATCTGGGGTTCTAGCGGGTTCTTCCACCTGACCGCCGGGCATGTCTTGAGATCATTCAGTATCCTTTTGGTTTTGGCTGATAACACAACCTCCCATGGAGCTTCTTCAACAAGGGAGCACGTTGCCCCCGGCGTATTCACCTTTTTAGAAGTATGAGGTTGCGGCGGGTTCACCTTCCATCTTTCGGATAACGCGAACTTGCCTTGCTGATATTGATCTTCAATCCAATTTTTGAAGACGTAGCAATCTTCAATCGGATGACCCAATACTCGGTGATAGGGACAGTAATTGGGATCATTGATGTCGTTTGGCTGCGACGGACGTCTTGACTCAGGTAGATTAATGAGTCTGTTACGCAATGCCAGTTCAAACAGTCTTCTCGTTTTATTCTGAGGAAACGAGTAAGGACATCCCAGCCTCTCCTCGAGGGACAGGTGTGGACGCATATTGTTTTGACGAACAACCGGCTTCAAGTTGCTCGGCTGTTGTTGAGCATTGGCGACGACGATCGCTTTCCCTTTCCCCTTCTCATTTCGAGAGTCCGGCTTTGGAGGAGACGGTCTGTGACCCATCTAATCCATTTAGGCTAACTTATCGATCAAGGCTTGAAACGTGGTTGATTTAAAGAACATCATGAACTGTGAGATAGTTGCATGAGGATCTAGGGTGCCCATGAACATGCCCACCGCCAGCGCTTCTTCAATGCGTTGTTCGCACTTTGACCACAAGTTCCGCCATCGGGTTGCATATTGAACCCAAGTCTCGCCCGGCTTTACTCTCGCATTAATCTAAGCTGTTATTGGAGTACGCTCACTGGCACTTGCGAAGCGCTGGGTAAACAACAACTCCATTTCAGCGAAGGTCTTGATGGAGTCATTTGGGAGTTCAGAGTACCACTCAAATGCCATCTCCGATAAGCTACCGACGAACTGGCGAAGCAACAATTTATCATCACCGCCGGTGTTACCGCAAAGAGCCCTAAACTGGGCAACATGTTGATGGGGATTACCAGTCCCCTTATAGACATGGAATTTCGGTATTGTATAGCCCGGCGGGTACTTGATCTGATCATACCAGCTCGGATATGGTCGTCCCGTTCTGACAACTTGACCGGCTGCCTCCATTGCCTGATGAACCCGTATCTGCTGAGCTATATATTCGTCCAGGTCAGCTTTGGAAATTGTCTCCTCCTTGGCTGCTGACAGAGCCGGCGGTGAATTCGACGTTTCTCCTCTGTCATCTTCAAGGATGATCGGAGGATCTTCGGCTGGAGGATCCTGCTGGATCATCATACCCACCATATCCTGGAATAGAAGGGCCATTCGTTTTATATTGGCTGCATGTTCCTCAGCCTCTTTGTCCTTCTTCTCCAATATTCTCCGAAGGAACTCGGCGTCGGTTTCTTGCTCCTGGCGTTGATCCGAGGACGCTTCGGGGCTTTCTTTTGGCCCAGTGAGTCTGGCCATCGCATTCATCATTTCTTGGAGCTTCTGCTCCTGCTCCTGAGCTTTAGTCATTAGCCGTGTAAGCGGTCTATGACTTGTAGATGTACGGCTGTCCTCTTTCCCGGACGCCATGTAGACGGTGTGTACCACAATGCCCCCGGACTTGGGGCGTTTAGGCTCACTGCCTTTGACATTTGCCGCAGACGTGGGGACTTTCTCCGGCCTTCTTCTTTTTTGAGTAGTCGACGTGGAGGGGGCCGTTGTAGTGGGCACCCAAGTGGTTGTCGTCCTTTGCTGTTTGACAGGACGGTTCTTTTCTTCCTGTACTTTCACCCTCTTCTACCGAAGAGAGTGATCTCGATCAATTACTGAGTCTTGAACTCGCCGCCAGACCTTATAAATTTTGGAGGACAGCCGCTGAGGGGGCTGCTCCGGCTTTGCTTCTGTAACATTCTCCGCGGGCGGAGGAGATCTTTTCAGCATAGCAGTCGGGGAGTTCTTGCGTACCCTTCTTAGCGGTTCAAAGTTGTTCCCAATTGGAACAACAACGATAATTTCCACCATTGGAGCCGATGGAGTTAACCCAGAGGGGGAATTGCCCCCGGCCTTCCTTACTCGGCGCCAGTGGCAACATCGAGCGTGTCGAGCTGTTGGGGCTGGTTCGGGGATGGGGATGGTTTTGTTTTGCCCCCTGTCTAGATGAGGCGCCGCTGGTGCCAGCCTCTTGAAGACTGATGCCTTTTCAGTGGCGGTGTCTAATCTGTCAAAGACAGACCCTCGAGCAGAAACGGGAACCGGAATAGTCCGTCTTGCAAAGACCGACTCTTTAGTAGGAGAAGCCGTCTTGACGACTTCAGGAGCAGATATGGCTGTCTTCTTTGGGACGACCACTTCACGAGTCATGGGCTTCTTGGCAGACCCATCGGGGTTCAGGCCCAGTCTGGTGAAAACCGAGGCTGCCGGCTTGAGATTGGACGACCCGTTGAGAGGGGTCGTGGTAGTAGTGAGCCGATCGAAGACTGACTTCTTTTGCCCTTCCGGTATGGGCACTGGAATGGTGAAGCTTGCTGGCGGGAGCATGGTCCCGAAGAACAGGCCGGTGGTAGCCTGAGTCACTTGTTCTACCGGCATAGCAAGGATGGAGGCCGCTTGAGGCCCATAGGTTACGCCTCCAGGTGAGGTGGAGCGTCGGTTGCAGTTGCATTTAGAGCAGTTTGAGCAGTTAGACGTCATTGCTGTTTGATTGTTGCGCCAAGCAAGAGACCAAATCTTAGTAATTTGAAACCCTAGGGCAACCATTAACAAACCACGATTCGTTCGCGAAGACGACACACGAAGTGTGGAGTGGAAAGAGGAAAAGGTCCAACCGGGCGTGCCAGAATCTGTTCCCCTCCGAATGGCGGCCAAGACAGGGACGTCTTGCCTGAGATTCGGGGCAGATGCTATTTGGTTTTATCCGTCCACCTCTCCGAAGATACCAAGTTGATTTATGGCACCGTGTATCGGAGGTTTGGACGGATGCGGCCGATGTAGCAGACTTCGTCAGATTCCCCCTCGCTTGAGGGGTTTTTGATTGTGGGGACGCTCTTCCCTGCAGGCGCAAGTCCCTGCAGTTAATTACGCTACCGCATCGCGGTAGCAATTTTCTCATTCTCCAGATGTTCACTTCGTGTCGTGGGTGTTTGTTTTGTTTGTGGTTACCCGTGGATTGTATACGGAGACTAATTTATGTTGTCGCCCGTAGGACGTGGATTAGTCTAAATCCGTATTTTCTTAGATTTGGGTTTGGGGTTTTGGTTTAAGGATACGTTAACCCTATTTAAGGCTAAGATCAACTTAAACTTTTGTTAAGGATACGTTAGCCTAATCTCCAGACTAAGATCAACTTAACGGGATCGTTTGGATCCGACAAGAGAGCAATAGGCTCTATTATTTAGTTTAATGATATTGCGGCCGATTTCCAGTTTAGGGACATGGTGGTCCATCATTCCCATTTGGGGACGATCATTAGTTTAAGGACATTTCGGTCCAACGTTCCCATTTTGGGACGAATATTAGTTTAAGGACGTTTCGGTCTACGAGTTTAAGGACCCCGCAGTCCGATCGATGTGTGGTTGTCGGGACTCGTCACCTCTCTGAAGACGTTGAAGGATTACAACGACAAATATCAGAGGAGTTCGGAGATGTACCCTTGAACCGGGTGTAAATTGGTTTAAGAGAGCAGTTATGCTCAGCTCAATTTAATTTGAGGACTTATGGCCATGATTGGGTTAAGTCCAGTTGAAAATGTTCAACAATTTTTTATTTGTCGGTCTGTCAGGCCTTTGATTGGGCTCTGCCCTTGTTTAATAATGCATGGCATTTTGTTTGGTCTATCAGACCTTTATTTGGGCTCTGCCCTTTTTTTAAATGATGCTAGCATTTTATTCTGGCCTGTTAGGCCTTTTAAATTGGGCTCTGTTCCCTTTTTTTTTATAACGCAGAGCATTTATTTTGGTCCATTGGTCCTCTTAATTGGGCCCTGCCCTTTAATAATGCGCTGCATTAATTAGTTTGACAGAGCGCCACGTGACTTGTCAGGCGCTTTGCGCCAATTGAGGAGCGCAAGGCGCAAGTCCATGTGGAGGTGACACGTGTCACGCTCTGGTGAGCGCAAGTCTGCTAGCGCAGTGCGCTGCGACAGTGCGCTGCGCTGTTGCGCTGCTGACACGTGGCGCGCTCTGGTGACTTGCGCCAATTTAAGAGAGCAGTGCTCTGTTTTAGAAGCGCATAGCGTAGTCTGTTCTGGGGCTGACGCGTGGCGCTCTCTGGTGGCTTGCGCCAACCTGAGAGCGCAACAGTGCAATTTTTCAAGTGCAGGACACTGTTCAATATCTTGATCCGATTTTGGATAAAAGGAGAGAATCTTCTAAGATCCCAGAACCAATTGTTCATCAAAAGGCAATGCCTTTATTTAGATCAAAAAGTTCTAAAGAAGAAGTAAATTACTTCTTTTTATTAATATTATCATTTTTTTATTGAAGATATTTGATCTTGTTCTTAGATCATTGATCTTGTTCTTAGATCATTGATCTTTTCAGAAGAAAATTCTTCTTTTTCTAAAGGTTTTTACCTTTTTCTTTCTTTCTTTCTGAATTTTTCTCAAAGTTCTTAGAAGAGCTCTGTGAATTCTTTGTGTGCTGATGTCTTTTAGACTTGGAGTCTAGGGGGCTTTTTATAGTGTCATTTGATTTGTTAAATCAGTTAAAGAGATCTTTCTCTGAGTGATTTAGGGATTTTTCCCCACCGTTGGATCTTTGATCCAAGGGCTTCTATTTTACAGAAGATAATCTTCTTGTTTTAACAAGATCAGAAAGATCTTTCTAGAATTTTAATTCTGTTTTAGTACTGGCACAGTTAGCGCAAGCGCACCTGCGCTTGACACGTGTCGCGCAGCGCAGCGCAACTGCGCTGCCACGTGTCGCGTAGCGCAGGGCACAACTCAGCTGAAGCGTTGCTTCCTTTATTTTCATTTTAAATAGAGCCTTGCTCTGATTGGGTGCGATGCCTTGGGCGCTGCGCTGGCGTGTCAACTTTTGACACGTGGCGCGTTGCGCGCAGCGCAAGGAATCTGAAGCGTTGCTTCAATTATCTTAACTTTAATTTTAAATTTAATTTCAAAGCAGTGCTTTGCTCTGATTGGGGGAAACAGAAGCGTTGCTTCGTTTCCCACCTTGGAATTTGAACAGAGCTTTGCTCTGATTGGGGTAAACATCAGGGTATTGACGAGTCTTTAGAGTCCCTCACAGAAAGTTTTCCAAGTTCGGGCGAAACGTTGTTGAGGACGTATGGTTTTATGGCAGGGTTCGAACATGCACGTGCACTTATGCACGTGTCATGGTTCGGACAGATAATACTGGTGGGCTTTGGTTTAAGCCGGATCCAAGTATTATATTGAGTCGGAATATTTTAGTCTCATCGTATATCAACAAGGCCTCAAAAACTCATCCGCTTGTAAATTCATAGTGTAATACTCACTCTATTCGGTCGGAATACGCACACAGGTATATATATACAGGTGAGGGGTATTCTCGTAATCCGTTACGAGAATACTTTAGAAGATGCATTTCTTTTTGGGTTAATCATTTTGGTTTAAATGATTATTGGATTTGGAAAGTGTGACTCGTTTGGATAACACATTTTTTCTAGCATGTTCACTAGTGACTCATGCTAATGAGTCACAAAGTGAGTCATGATAGAATTAATGGTGTTTTGTTTTTGGTAAGATATTTTTGAGGATTTGTGTGGGATATTTTTGTAAGATCTTTTCTATGTTTAAAGTCACAAAACCTCATTATATCTTCTCACCAAAATGAGAGGGCAGCCATAGGTTTTTTTATGGTTGGTTTTTGCTCTCTTGAAATTGTTTCTTGAGCTCACACTCTTCAACTCTTTGCATCTTCTTCAACCTCCATCCTAACCCTCTCATGTGATGAGAACCATAGGGTGATTGAGACAAAGTATTCCACTCATTCTCTACTTCATCTTGGACATATCGGTTAGCATACTTCATGTCCGAGTAGTCTCGGTATAGAGGCGGGAGCCTGTATAAAGATTCATTGACGTGGTGCACCTCGACGAGGAGATAGGAGATCGAGCGAGTTCGGAGCAGCCGCAAGGAGATGGTGATGGTGGCTAAAGACCGAAGGACACGGATCGATCGGTATAGCATTTCTATCATCTTTGTAGTTAGCTAGTTTAGCGTTAATGGGTAGATCCGGGTTATAGTATGCGATAGCGCCAGTTATAAAAGTTTTTGTTCCGCGTTTGGCCTCAGATTGACGGCCGGGGCGCTACTGTAGACTTACAATATCAGGTCATGTCAGGTAGTGTACATGTATCAAGTCATTTCAAGTAATGGTGTATCAGGTCATGTCAAGTAGTGCACAGGTATCAAGCGGGTGCTCATAATCAAACTGTACCAAGTATTGAATCAAGGTGAAAGTACGGATGTATAATAAAAGTATGGATGCACAAATATCGATCAGGGGTTACATCATGACTAAGTAGGATACACAATATCAAGTATGGAATACTAATATATTAATAATATGAGTTAATGTAATATGGGGTGCAACTAGTTATGCAGAATTAATGGTATGGATACACAAATAAACATGGATGCATAAATAATTATCAGGGGTTACAACTATAGTTTCATGACTATGTAGAATGTACATTATCTAGCATGGGGTGTTAATATAGCAGTAATATGAAATAACGTGACTTGAAATGCAAATAGATATATAATTAATGGTATGGATGCACAATTATCGATTAGAGTTATATTTACAGCTCCAAGTCTAAGTGGGATGCACATTATTAAGCATGGGGTGTTGCTACAATAATAATATGAATTAATATGATCTATAAATGCAGTTATATATATTTTAAATGATATAGATGCAAGCGGGTATCCGAAAACGGTAGAACTTTAATATGGATGTATAATGTGATAAACGGTTAACATTTTACTCATATGGATGCATAATAATATACCTAGCATGAAGCAAAATGAACTAGCATGCGGCTAGATATGTAAATAATGATATGGATGCATACGGATATCCGAAAACAGTAAAACTGTAAAATGGTAATGTGGGATGCATAACTAAACATTATGTGATATTATTATTCAAATGGGTGCAGTATATTGTAGTATATCATGTAGCAATATTAACTTGCATGCAACTAGATATGAAATAAATTGTACGGATGCAAACGGACGTCGTAAAACAGTAAAATGATAACAGGGGATGTACAAAACACTAAACATTAAATATTATTATTAATATGGATGTAGCATGTAGCAAGATAAACTTGCCTCGATTGGATCTCACGACGGGGTGCGTACGGCGCGTCCGACGTCGGTAAATCATCGCAACGCACACACGGCACGCGAAACGAGGGCAGAGGCGAGGCGTGGGTTTCGCTCGTAGGCGGGAAAACGTGAAGAAGAAAGGGAACTGTGCTTTTCTTTATATGGGATTTAAAAAGTATATCAAATATATATATATATGGAGAAGAGATGCACAGGTTGTAAATATTGAAAGAATTAATATTTATAAAGCAACAGAGAGAGAGAGAGAGGAGAGAGAAAAAGGGGTTGTCAGTTTGTTAGGAAATTAGTTTAGATTTAAATTTAAAAAAATCTTTTATTAGTTAATTAAATTTTAATTTGAATCAGTTTATAAAATTAATATTATATAAATAAAATTTGATATTCTGGTAAATACAAACATAGTCCAAAACACGCCCCGGCTGGATCTAAAATTCAGTTTTAAAATACGAAAAAATATACGTGCCGACCAAAATTAAAGTTGGATATCCGGGTAACGAAAATGCATACCCCCAAGAACGGATGCACATAGCGTGCACGTAGCCATCCAAACGAGTCCGTTACTGAACGGGACGAGAACAAGATGCGCGTATGCCACGACAGGGTTAGGGGTAGCAGGCAGGCCATGCAATGCATTTTTAAAATATTTTACTTGAGTTTAAATGTTATATAAAATGCAGATGCCAGATATAATGCGAGTATGCAATGTAAGTGCACGAGTCCACGTATCAAGTCAGGATAAATCATAAACATGAATCAAGACAGGTTTCAAGCATGTGGGGCGGGTTGGATGCAAATACAGATGTCAAAATACTATTCGCACCCAAAACACAGTAAACCAAGAAACTACCATAAATAAAGAAATATTTGACTAGAACTGGTATAGATGAACTAGGGTGTTACACTTGGCGAGGGCTTTGATCCCTGGCGTTGCAACTAGGGAAGCTACCGACCAGGGATAGCCAAGCAGGGTAGCCGCTCGGCCGCCTCTGTGGAGGACTTTGATCCTTAGCGTTGGAGGGGTCGTAGGATGCCTGCTAAGGATAACTGGGCAGTGAAGCTGCGCGGTCGCCTTTTGGTGAGGGCCTTGATCCCTGGCGTTGCGAGCAGGGAAGCCACCGGCCAGGGATAGCCGAGCATAGCAGATGCTTGGCCGATTCTTCATAAGGTTTCTCCTGACCATCACGTGGTAGGTATGGGGAACAGGGACGGTCGCGGCGAACGTGCGCGCAGCTTGCGCATTGAGTGTGCGGGGCGCCAGAGTCGCGTCGTTTCGATCCTGCCAGAGAAGGCTCAATGATCACCGCGTTGTAGCGACTTTGTGGGCGAAAACAGGCGACTGTTGGGTTCCGTTGGGGTGCAGTGGGCTATATAAGGCTGAAGGAGCACTGGTCCTTCCTTTCTTCGTAAACAGATCATTGAGAATGGAAGACTTCCCCTTTACCATCCCCGATATCATCCACTTCGAAGACGTATACCTCTATGACCAGAACTGCACTGAGGACACGGTGCAGTTGGTCTATGGAAGTATCGAAGACCACTTCGGTCGGCTGCTCCCGCGGCGCTCCTCCCTACTGCAGCTGCTGATGTACTCCATCTGGAGGGCGTCGCCGGGGCTTTACAACCCCTTGTCCGAGCAGCTCTACGATGAGGCCATGGGCAAGCTGTGGTCTCTGAGGCGCTTCGGCCTGATCTCCGCGAATCGGCTGGCTCACTCAGTGGCGTTTGTCCGTGAGTGCTACGAACTGAGGCTCGGGGTCAATGCGCGCGGAGGAATCGAGGCTGAGGTTGGATCTCGCGAGGCCTCGGCTCGCGGAGATCTTTACCGAGTACCATGAGCAGTGCTCTCTGCACCCCCTTCCCCCGCTGCTGTAATTTTCTTTTTCTTTTTGTATGTATGGCTGAGGAGCCCATAATACCTTTTTGAATAAATGAAACCTTTCCTTCTTTTTCGCAATGTTCCATTGATCTTTATTAAATTAACAACAGACCCTAGGAAGAGTTTACATTGCCCTAAAAGAAAAGTACATGCTAATAGATGACCTTATTAGCGTAGCCCGAGCTCCCCGGAGGCTTGTTGGTCTCAGTGCCGGGTATGGGGCTCCCTGAGCGCCGGACTGGTCATCTGCCGAAACGAGCATGATCTAGCCGATGGTCAGCTCGGCGGGAGGGGGACGCTGTTCCTGCTCGCGGTCGGCCTGCCGTTTGTCCCTCAAGTAGGCGGCGAGGTGCCCCGATCAGATGAGCTCCTCGATATAATCCCGGAGTTGCTTACAATCCTCCGTGGCGTGGCCCAGCGTCCGGTGGAAGGCGCAGTAAGGGCCCCGGGTTCGCTTTGAGGCCTGACGCGGGATTGGAGGGAACTTGAAGAACCCCTCGCCCTGGGCCTCCTCTAGTAACACTGCGAAGGAGACGTTGAGCGGGGTATACTCCTGGAACTTCGGGTGATAGGGTTGCTAACGCTCCGGCCTCTCTTCCCGAGCCCTCTTCTTCTGGTCGGACCGGTCTGCTCGAGAGAGGTTCGCGTTCACCTCAGACTCCAGCTGAACCTCGCGCTCGGTCCACGCCTTGACCTCGGCCATGGTCTTAGGCTGTGCCAACACAAAGGAGCGCAACCCCTCCTTATGCCTAAGACCAGATCTGAGCGCCGTGATGACGGTCTCGTCCCGGTGCTCGGAGACCTCGAGGAGGGCGTTGTAGAAGCGGGTGATGTAAGCTTTGAACGTCTCCTTGTCCCCACTCTTAATTGTGAAGAGGTAGTCGACCGTGCGCTTCCGCTGACGGTTCCTGACGAAGTGGCCGAGGAATTGAGTAGCCAGCTCGTCAAAGGTCGAGATTGAGCGAGGCTCGAGTCCTCGGAACCAGTCCTGACCAGAGCGGATGAGGGTGGCTGGGAAGGCCCTGCACTGGGCGGCGTCGGAATGGTCCTGGAAGCTCATCCCCGCGGTGAAAGGATCCAAATGGTCTTTCGGGTCGGTTTTCCCGTCTAACAGAGAGACCTTCGGGGACTTGTTGCGCGAAGAGACGTGGACAACGAGCAGCCCCTCGGTAAACGGCTTGGTGAGCGAGTCGGCGGCGTACTTAGCCCCTTCGCCCGAAAGGTGACCTTCCCGGCGCATGCCCTCAATCTTCTTTTCGAGGGCGTCTTGGCCTATGCTGTGGGAGATCCGGTGCCTGGACGCGGCCCCGGTTCCTCTCGATGAGGTTCCTCAGATCCTTGGGCGAGGTGGCCCTCGAGCCGTCGTGGCGAGCCCCTTCTGTGCGACCCCGTCGAAGGAGGGGGTGTCGATCATGCCTGGGGACGGGCGAGGTGACCGACATCTCCTCAGGGGGGTATGGGTCGCGGGGAGGCTCGAGGCGAGGCGCTCTGGCGGCGGATCTTGGTGTGGAGCTGTGGGGCGCCCAGCGGGCCTCATGGAGTATCGGCCTGTGAGATCTATGGCCAATGATCGTAGCCTGCCGGTGGTCAGCCGTGCCGGTGAGGGCAGAGCCTTCTTGAGGCAGAGGAGCGGCGATCTGGGGCCCTAGCCCAGCAGTTTGGACGCGGACGAGCGCCTCTACGAAGGACTGTAGCCGATCTATTCGGCTGGCGAGGGCGTTGATGACGGTTGCCGGAGGAGGTTCATCCGCGCCTCTGGTGAGGGGGAGGTGGCTGCCGGTACTTGGATCTTCAGGGTGATCGCTTGCCATGTGGATGGAGATCGAAAGACCGACTTTGTTTTTTTGTGGAGTTTAGTTTCCCACAGACGGCGCCAACCGATGGAGGTCTTTTTCGGGTCTCCGTCAGATACTGTCTTTCGTCGATCTCCCGGTGGATTCTGGAGGTGATCTCCTGTTGCATGTGGGTCTCAATGGGCTTTGAGGAGATTGATGACTTGAGGAGTTTAGCGCCAAGTACCTGCAAGGAAGTCCCGGGGTGGTTTGGTACCACCGAGGATCCTCCGACGATCAAGTTAGCACGAGATCCGAGCAGAGTAACGGCTAATTGGGGTGAAAAAAGCTTACTAGACACCTCTGTGATGGGAGTTTATGTCACGCCCCGCTTCCCGGTGTACGGCGAAGTGGACGCGACGAGGTCCGTTACGTATTTACTGTGAAGTAAATACGCTAAGCGTATCTAAGCAATATAAAAGTAAATCACAAGAGACAAGAGATATAGAAATAACAGCAACTTTATTAATAACATTCTTTTGTACAATGCATGAAAAGTAAATACAACTGAAATGAAAAGCAATGCCTAAACAGTGACATAACAGGAAATGAAAATACTGAAAAGAACAAGGTATAATATCTAGAGCTCGGGGTCTTCGTGAAACTGCTCCAAGTCTTCACCAGTGGGCTCGATCTCTGCTGGGTCCAAAGCACCTGACGACATTCAAAGAAGAAAGAAATAGAATGTCGTCAGCGAACAGGTCGCTCGGTAAGTCCCAAAGATAAGGAAGAATTAGAAAGACAGAATAAGAGTAATTTGTTAAAGTATTATGTTGCCGAATATTATGGAATATTGTGTTAACGCTGTTGTTTGTAGCTTGGTACAGAAGGATGCCAGTGTATACGAGAGGGGTCTCTATATGTTAGAGACCAGGGCAAACGGAATGTACAAGGAACCATTAAGCCACGGTACAATAGCAACGGAATATAGGTTAGGTGTCTTAATCTGACCACCTCGTGCCACCTTTAACACCTTCCGTACCAATCTACCCCTTAACCCCGTAATGTTTTGACAGTATTGTTGTATTGTATTGTGTAAGTTGGATGACTGACCAAAACCATGATATCAGTAAACAGATTGTAACTGCATAATCAGGTAAATGGAATAACGGAATAATGGATGTATATCCATGGTTTGATTCAGTCAAGTTGAATAGATTGTTAACTGGATTTAGGGATTCATGTGTTCATATTGAGTTGAAATATTAAAGAATATAGATTGACTGGAATCATATTCAAGTCAGAAATAGTCAGACTCAAACCCGAGTCAGACTAAAAGAAAAGTAATTTGAAGTTCTATAATTGTTAGGGTCCTTATTGTAATTTATAAAACTTGAGGGGGTTTTATATAAAAATACTTTTGTATAGTTTTCAAGATACACCCCAAGTATTTATTATTCGTCTTTATTGTTATAATGAGTGTAAATTTTATTTGTTTTATTCTAGTGAATATATCCTAATAAAAGTATTAAATTATAATATTGATTTATTTGAAAATTCATGGTATTTTAATGTAACTTTTAATCTTGTAATTTTTAGGAAAAGGTGAAAACTTTATCTTATAACAAAATAGGCGTTTAAATGATAATTATATATATGTTAATACAAGAATAATTTTAAATAAATATTTTATTTTTCAAAATCTCATTTTTCTTAAATGTCGTATTTTAAACCTTTCGAGACCGAATACTCCTTGCGGAGGTCTGAATCTCACACTACTAAGCTCGAGGGTGCACGATAAACCATACTATCCCTAACGAGTTCCCCAAAGGTGGGTTGTGGTGGCGCTTTGCAGAGATTTAATAAATACTAGTCATTTAGAAAAATGGTTTTATAAAGATGAGGTATTTACTTGTAAAATGTGTAAATTTCCGTATTTTAGTTTCTAGGGTTTTCTAAGCCAACTAGCCTATTTTTAAAGGGTCTAAACGATAAGTCATTAGAAGTCTCAAATCGCCTCTTCACCGCCAATTGCGGCCAGGTAAGTGGGAGGCTCTCCACTACAAGTAGTGGCCCTAATTAAGTATCCACTTTCCTTAGACACACTTGCCTAGACACCGCAAAGTCAGGTTTAGATAAACGATCGATATCCATGACATATCGCATTTTCCTATTAAAGATATTGTTTTAAAAATTGTGTACAACTTAGAACTTTTAGAAAAGGTTTATAAAGAAAATGGCATTTTAATGCAAAGTCTTGTATTTTCGTATTCTAAGTTTTGATGATATCAAATAGGGTTGTATTTGCGTGTGTGTGGAGGTAGGTCATTACCTCGTGATCTATTTTAAGGTATAGTGAAGTTTAGGGGTTAAACAAGATAAACTAAACATGGTGGTATTTAAGTGCGAAAATACGGTACTTTACAAAAGTTATCATCTCATGTGTGAAAACTTATCCAAATTGATTTTTAAGTGATTAGTAGTCAACATGAATATGTTTAAACATTATGGAATTTGTGACAAGTGAGTTTTGATAGAAAACCGAATCGGAAATCGGTTTGTTCCGATTTCCGTCGGGTTTTAAAAAGTCGTATTTTTCTTAAAAGAAAAGGAAGATAGAAAGAGGGGGGCTTACGGGTTTGGACAAGCTAGAGAGTGCTAGAAAGGTAGTGGGTTGTCGGTGCGTCGAAACGTCGTGAAGGGTCCTAGTACAATCGCCGGAATTCGTCGTCGATTTCGGCAGCGCTACGCCTTTCGCTCTTTTTCTAACGTACCGAATTCTCTTGAAGTTTTTAGAGAGTGGACTTAGGAATGTAGAATGAAAGGGTAGAGGGTAGGGGTGTTTATATAAGGCTAGGCTAGGATTAGGGTCTTAATTAAAAAGAAATATAAAAATATATATAAAAAAACATTAAAAATCATTAAATTTTGGAATAAAACTGATTTATTGAGAATCTGGTAACCGATCAAAGAAAATAAAGTATGCAGGGGGAATGACCAGGTCAACACGGAGAAATTCCGTGTTGCCGAGTCGGCCGGCCGACTCGGCCGAGTCGGGGTACCGTCGGGCGGGGAAACTCATGGGGGGAATTTTGGTGTATTTAGTTTTTTATGTTCGGTATAAATTTTGTGAGTTATGGCTGTTTGACTGTTGACTTTCCAAAAAAATTAAAACAAAATAATATAAAAATAATGTGGGGTATGGGATTTGAACTCTAGTAGCTTGGTTCAGCAGTGCAAGGTGTTACCAATGAGCTGCAAGCTCCTTCTTGTAATTATGGAGTGAAATAAATACTTAAAGAGATATCAGCTGTAATAAATACTCCAAGTATACATTAAACTTAAATCAATTCTTTGTACATTAAAAATGGAGTTGTTACAGTTTATATAGTGGCGACAGCACACAGCAGCAGGTGCGAGAATCTCGCTGGCAGTTACGCTCCCGACGTCACGCCCGCGTAATGGGCGGATCGCCCGTTAATGGGGATCGTGATGGCGTGGAACGTGGGATGTTGCCGGCGAAGAATCTGCGCATGGCGAGATTTGCGGAGCGTCGGTTACGCTTGTGAGTGGTGGAGTTGGTCGGTCGGAGGGACCGAGAAAGATGGCCTCGGTAGGGGAGCTCGAAAACGAGCAGGAGGGCCGAGGAGTCTTGGTCCTGTGGAAACTCGGGCGAGCTGAGGGGCCGAGGAGGCCAATTTGCAGGGGCTCTGAGAAGAGCCTGCTTGTGCTTACAAGTCGGGTATAGGGGTGGCCTGGTCGGCCCCTGTTGACCTTTTCTTCTGAGTTTTAGAACACGTCATCTGTCACGCGTTCTGATCTTGTAGATCGCCAATATAGAGCATCATCACTATCAATTTTCAATTTACGGTGTTATACTTATATGAACTTATTAATGATAATGTTAGTTGGCGTCTGGTAGCTGATCATATCCTTCCCGCAGAAAGGAAATCTAGGGTTCCTCTCTCTCTCAATAATATATTATTTCTCAATTCTCTCTTTAGGGTTTTGATCTCAACTCTCGCTTCAGGTTTTGGATTTCGATCTCAATTTTCTGCCCATCTCATCGCCTCCAAATCGATTTCAGGTAACGATCACTTTCCCTGTTTATATTGCAAGTTCTTCGTTGAATTCGTTGTTTGTTCTAAAAATTTGATCTTTTTGGGGGAAATTGTCATAAACTTTGAATTAGAGAACTTTAGGGTTTCTATTATATGATTTGTCTGAAGTAATGGATGAATCGCTGTAAATTTTCAGGCGTTGACTTGTTTCTCGTTATAGATTTGTGAGAATAGTTTTTTTTGTTGAAACGATCAATTTGTCTTGCTGGGGCTTATTTCTCGTCTGTTGTTAATTATGGATGCTATTGCTATAGCATAGATTTGGGTATTCGAGTAGTATTTGTTTTATAAGATTTTCATTACATCCTTTTATAATTCCCCACCCCCTACAGTTTGATTGTTACATGACAAACTCTTCCATTGGAAACATTTGATCAATTTTAGTCTTTGCCAACCGACCTCCTTGTACCTGTAATTTTGTGTTGTATAATAAATTTGCATTCTGTTTAAAAGGTATGCTGCCATGATGTTTGAAGGAAACAAGCATGCAGGACGCGGTCATAATGACCGTCAGACTTGAACTTCCCTTTTTTCAGCCTTTGACATGAGTACGAATAAAATCATCTCGATTTCTACATATTATTATGAAAAAATCAATTTTTTTAATATAATCTACTATAAACTTAAGAAACAAAAGAAATTTTGTTTGACGATCAATTATAGAATGAAGTATGGAATGGTATAAGACAGAGAAGCACAGTAAGTGAATTGGTAAATGCTCAATACATATTGCTGTTAAAAGACTAAATTATATAAACCTTTATCTGAGGTAGGTTTAGAAAAAATATCGTCCAAAAACTCGAGTCCTGAGGAGTTTGCTAGGTTCTGACAACATGAAATATGGATATTAGTAACTTATATTTTAGGAGTGAAACACAAACAACACATCATAAATGGTGCACTTTACCTCATTTTCTGCACCCCTATGATCCAACTGGATGTCTACATTAGCAGATGTTATGGATGTTGAATTTGCATCCTTATTTACAGATTCATCATTCCTCCTCTGTATAAAGGAGGTATCTACTCCTGGTGAGTGACACCTTAAAATGTGCACCAGACTCAACAATATCAGGAAGACTAAATGATACAGACTTAGATTTCCGCTCTTTTGGTCCTGAACCAGACTTCGGTTGAAACGGCTTCAAACCAAATGGCCCAGGTTACTAATTTTCTTGTGTATGCACCAAAAAAAAGAAATAATTTTCTTGTGTATGCACCAAAAGAAAGAAATAATAAAAACTTACTAAACACACTGTTTCAAACCAGAATGGTCCAGGTTACTAATTTTGCGTTATCCTTACCTGCTTAGGGTTTTCTTGATTGGTCAGAACGGCCTCTTTCTCAGCATTGGAAGTTATGGGCAGAGGAGTAGCAGACTGTTTTGAATTTACCGGGACTGGTTTCTTTGTTTTACCACGTGGTTTGGGTGCAAATTTATTCACTGTTCGTGTTGCAATTTAATAAAGCACAATTCTGTTGAGCACTAGAAGAATCGCAAAAATATAACACAGAATAAATTTGTATAGGCTATCTCTAGATGAGATGTACTCATCTAGGGTTGTTGAAGTATATGGTGTTATCATAAATAACTATGATATTATCATCTTTCGAGATGGACAACAGTATAATAAATAACTATGATATTATCATCTTTCCGGCAAAAAGTACTGTTGTCGTCATTGTTGTAGGTATTGGCTGTTGTCATCATGCTTTGTATTCTTGCAATTTCAGGCGGTTACTGGTTGAGTTTCTATGCAGACTTAAGACTTTGCAGTTGATGCCGTCTTTGAGCTCAGCGGCTCTCAAATGTGCCGGTTGTTTTTTTTTGACCTTTGATTTCAAAAATTTTAGTTTAGACAAATTATCTTCAGGAAGAGCATTAATTAACATTATTACTTAGCCTTTTTGTATGCATGAGAATTCTCATGTTAAAGAATAATCGTGCTGTTTGGAGTTGAGATTTTACGGGCATTTGTTTGTTATTTTACCTTTTCGTTTCTGATAGTTATGTGAAACAGTTTAATCCTTATTTGAAAGAAGCAAAGAGAAGCGTAGCTAATAGCAGTTCACTCGATCCATTTTTTTGGCATTGGCCCGTAACCATTAACTCATGCATACAACACTCAGCGTTAACTAATAGCAGTTCACGTGATCCATTTTTTTGGGCACTGGCCCGTAAGCCCTAACTCATGCATACAACACCCACAACGCACCCACACACACAAGCACACATCACCCACACGGGGAAAGAGTGGGTGCCACATCCTACGTGCAAAGCACGTAGGATGCACCAATACACAAGGCCCTCTGTTTTACACTAATCTTGACCGTTGACTTCAATTTTGGATGGATCTAAACCGTTAGATCTAATAGCATGGGTGCTATTATGCTTATAATATCAGCCACTCCGGACCCCCCCACACCAAGGGGGCTTGCGAATTAGCTCCGAAAGCGTTACATTGTGGCCTACCCTGCTGGGGATCGAACCCCCGTACTCTCCTCAGAGAGGGAAGTGCCATACCGGTTGAGCTATTGACCTTTTGCTCATTGGTGATCCATTTTGAGGTGAAAAAAGGCTTATGATTTGTCTCTTTTTTTTCTAGGGGTTATGTGAATTCCTATTTCCATCATTTTCCTTCAAGGAGAGGTGTCCAAAATCGATTTAGTTTAAAATATTTAAAAGTCTTAAATGCAACAAACTCCCCTGTGGTTTCAATTCGTGATAGATAACCACCATATACTTTAAAATATACAGATAACTACCAGATCCAACGGATCCATGTCAACAACATTAACCCATGGGTAAAAAGACAATTCTACTCATTATTTTTTCTGAGAAAACGATATTTTTTTTAAAAACTAAGGTGGGTGGTGATGATGAAGAAGGCGGTGTTGGAGGGGATGATGATGATGATGGAGATGGAGATGAAAAAGGGTGGCGGCGATTTTAGGGCAGGTCGAGGAAGGGTGGTGCAGGGGAGCGATTTTGGAGGTCGAGGACGTCCGTGGTGAAGGGGATGATGATGAAGATGATGGAGACGATGGTAGCGGCGATTTTGGGGGGAGGTTGAGTCGAGGAAGGGGTGGTGGAGGGATTGGTGATGATGATGGAGGTGGTGGCAGCGACAATCTTAGGGAAGGTCGAGTCGAGGAAAGAGGCGGTGAAGGGGAGTGGCGGAGATGAGTACATTTTGGGAATGATTGAATTTATGTGATGATGTGGCGGAATGTTGATGGCGATATACGCCACAGACTGAAACCACAAAAGAGTTTATTGTATTTAAGTCTATTTAAAAATTTAGTTTTTAATGGGAAGGTAAGGGTGAAAGCCAAATTGGATTTGACCTAAACCCGATCCCAACCCAACCTGATATTACGGGGTTTTTTTACACTTTATACCCGCCCAACTAGATTGGACAGATGGAAGGTTGGGTACAAAATTTTAGGGTCGGGTGTGGTTTTAGTGTAATTTGTCTACCCAATTATAAACCGGTCCAAACTAAACCAACTTTCTTATATTTGGGTAGACTGGATATATAGCCTTGACATTTAATTATAAAAATTGTAATAACGTATTGTAATTTATTATAATAAGATGTATAGTTGGTGTGGTTTTTAACTATGATTTTTTTAGGGTTAGGGTTATGGATTCAAGTTTTGAATTTTGGGTCGGATATAAAATATGTCGAAAATCCGTTCGATCTAGACCAGTTTCACCGCTATGAGCCGTAGTGCGGGTTTTTTGGCGTAAATTGCTAGAAATCCCTTGCTTGTTTTCCTGCTGACAAAAAAACTCCGGCCAGAAAGCGCTTGTCAAAATCCATCGACAAAGTTTTTAGTTGTCGAACCCCCACCTGCTTATCTGTGTAGTGGCTTGTTATATCTAATTTTTATGCGATATGTACGCGGTTGCCTGCGATATGTATGAGCTAATTATATATAGCAGGCAACTATATAGATACCGTATGGAAAATTTTCAAGGGGTTTTTGACAACCGTTTCAGGGCTAGAAGCGTTTTGTTAGCCAAAATACCCAAAGCCTAAGCATCAGCGGGAAAATCGGGAAAATCTGCCAGGGTTTTTTGACAACTTATTACCCTTTTTTTACCTTGGAAAAATCGGAAAAGCATAGGCTTTTTGGAACACACGGTTACTATTAGGGGAAAAAAGAAAAGAAAAAAGCAGATCATTTCGCTGGACAATTTCTCTCACTTGGGGCAAGGGTGGCTGCCTCTCTCCCTCGATCTCCTTCCACTTCCCCCCTCCCCCTTCTCTCTCGATCGACTTCGACTGCGATTTCAATCGACTGCGATTTCCAATAGGTATCTATGTGAATCTAATATTTTAATTTTTTGGGTTTGTAGATTAAAAATTAGCTTTTTTTCCTTTGTGGGTGGCCTTATCACTTCAATTTTACATGCGCTTCTTCTTGTTCATTGTACAACTACAACAATAGCACCAACTCTCTAAGATTTTTTCCCCTCTAGGGTTTAGGATGAAATTTTCATTCAATTTAGGCGTATTGTAGATAATGAGGCATGCATAGTCTTCTTAATTTGTCGGGAATTCTGCGAAAATGTATCTAGAATGATCATTCCAGTATTCTATTTGTTGAGAAGGAATTTCGAGCGGTTTGTGCAGCAATTAGAATTGTGAAAGTAGGGAATATGTAGCAAATATTATCAATAATGCTTGCGAGCATCTGGACAGAATGAAGCTTTTTTTGTTGTATGTATAGATTTTGTGATATTTAATTAAAAAAAACTAAAAATACATGTATACTTCTATCTCTCATGAGGTCTAACGTTTATTCCATCTTTTAAATCTGCTGAAACCCTAGCCACTCCGGATCCGACTTCGATCAGCTCCAACGGCAAAACCCTAGTCTATCCGACATGGACTTCAAGTGGCTCCAGCAACGAAACCCTTGTCTCCATCACTCGATAAATGTTTCAACTTTTTCACTGTTTTGTTGTTTTTAAGTGTTGTTTTGGTGAAGATTTTGGAGCTTGTTGTATCAGAAATTGGAGATTTTAATTGCTTGCATGTACCGTCATGTCCTTCCTTGAACATTTGGGACTTCTATTGCGACCCACCTTTGATGCAAACTCAATCGGTTAAAAACAAAATGAAAATTGGAAATCAGGGAAGAAAGGGAAATAAGAAGATTAGATGATTCAAAAAATCGAAAGCTGAGGCTAAGGATTTGAATAGAAGAAAAATGGCAATTTCCTGTTAGATGAGCCCTAGGCAGGCGAAACTGAGTTGATTAGAAATTACATGCCAGTGGACAACCTATTGTCATGTTAGATGAGGCTAACACCAGATCTCACTTGCTCCCTTAATTACAATGCTATTGCTTTTTCTAATGACACACTTATCGATCTTCATTGCATATGTTTGGATAATATGTTTAGGATGTACATCCAGACTTCATGCCTAGACCTTAGTTCTTATCATATTTCTTATAATATTGTCACCCATCTTGACATTCTCATTTCAATTGCACTTATTTTTTGGACATCTTTTTGTATTTTTCCAAAAAGTTCACCCGGTCTTGTACAGTTTTCTATCTAGTCTATGGGGATCCTGTACTTTGGGTTGATCACACTGTTCTCTAGACGAACTCATCTACTTCAACAACCCACTTTGATTTAGTTAACCACATTACCCTCTTTGATTTTCTCGCTATTTTACTAAGCTCTTTTTATTTTTTCCCTTTGTTTTGCCAAGTCTAAATGTTATCTATCCAAATTTTCTCTTCAGCATTAGCTTAGCAATTCTATATTTTTAGAGCCATCAATTAGAGTTATATCGTCGGCTAACAACATGCACAATGCTTCAATAACATTTATCGCTGGCGAGTTCACCAATATTTTTTATAACTGAATTAAAATTTGTATGCCAATTAAACCAAATGACGAGTTTCGAACCTTTTGAAGAACTGTTACTGATATTGCAGATACCATGTTTCCTGGTTCAACCTCCCTGCATGGCACCCCTTCCTGAAAGTGCCACAGGTCCGTATCTATCTCGTTTGCTCAGCATTGAGAATTTTATTATCTTCTTACTGATATAAAATGTTCTGTTAACTTCATTCAGATTCAATGCCTCCAATCTCATCAGATCTTCTTGATGGTTTTTTGCTTCCATCTACCAGTGCCACTGGTAATGCAAACTAGAGATAGCCTATACAAATTTATTCCGTGTTATATTTTTTCGATTCTTCTAGTGCTCAACAGAATTGTGCTTTATTAAATTGCAGCGCGAACAGTGAATAAATTTGCACCCAGACCACGTGGTAAAACAAAGAAATCAGTCCTGGTAAATTCAAAACAGCTGCTCCTCTACCCATAACTTCCAATGCTGAGAAAGAGGCCGTTCTGACCAATCAAGAAAACCCAAAGCAGGTAAGGAAAACGCATAATTAGTAACCTGGGCCATTTTGGTTTGAAGCAGTGTGTTTAGTAAGTTTTTGTTATTTCTTTCTTTTGGTGCATACAGAAGAAAATTATTTCTTTCTTCTGGTTCCTACACAAGAAAATTAGTAACCTGGGCTATTTTGGTTTGAAGCAGTTTCAACCGAAGTCTGGTTCAGGACCAAAAGAGTGGAAACCTAAGTCTGTATTATTTAGTCTGATGATGTTGAGTCTGGTGCACATTTTAAGGTGTCAGCCAATGACTCACCAGGAGCCAATACCTCCTTTATACAGAGGAGGAATGATGAATCTGTAAATAAGAATACAAATTCAACATCCATAACATCTGCTAATGTAGACATCCAGTTGGATCATGGGAGTGCAGAAAATGAGGTAAAGTACACCATTTATGACGTGTTGTTTGTGTTTCACTCCTAAAATATAAGTTACTAATATCCATATTTCATGTTGTCAGGACCTAGCAAACTCCTCAGGACTCGAGTTTTTGGACGATATTCTTTCTGAACCTACCACAGATAAATGTTTATACAATTTAGTCTTTTAACAGCAATATGTATTGAGCATTTTACCAATTCACTTGCTGTGCTTCTCTGTCTTATACCATTCCATTCTAAAATTGATAGGGAAAACTATGCCTAATTTCCGACCCAAGCCTAGTGCCAAACCAAAGTGCAAAACCTAATAGCTCCATTATATATAAATCTGTATTGGGAGCAGATTCGAGCCGTTTTTTTTGTCATTTTCTCTGGAAAATTACCCTCAGACTCTTAGATTTTAGGATATTTGCATTTGGCCCTTTTATGCTTATTACTATCCTACGGTGCTTAGAAATTTGGATTGTAAATTCCCTTCGACCCCCTACCTTTTAAGACAAATTGCATTTGGCCCCTTCCATGTTTATCCATACATAGCTAAATGCTTGAAAACTTAGTTTTGCCCCTTCTTCTTTGACGTTCATTCGAAATGTTCACAGTGTATCTTTTGGTCCTTTTATGTTTATCTATACAGAGCCAAAAGACTGAAAATTTTATGATAGTTTCTCGTGTTTTCTTCTCTCTGTTTGAAATTGATTAAGTACAGATATTTAAACCGATATATATTTTGGAGTTATATGAAGTTGTGATTTTCCGTGTCTCAAAAAGAAAAGACATTTGGACAATGTCTTTATGGTTCATTGGAATGGTACCAATCATCCGGGCTAGGACATGCGATCACAATCATGAGGCTACAGTCGATTTCAGAACAATTTTTGCCTATATTTTGTGTGGCTTTTTAGTTAAAACAAATGCAACAAAATCGGATTACTTTACGAATTTCTTGCTAAAAATCAACCTCTTAAACATTACTATCGATAAATATTTAGATGGCTTAATTATTATCATATATACATCTTCATGTTAATATTTTCTATTTGCACACCGTATCAATATCTTTCCTTAATTGTCATATACTTTTTATATCATGCAACATTTTTTATATGACTTATTTAGATTTATCAAAGATCATGCAAAATATCAACACAGATTCTTTCCAGGATTATTTTACGGGCGTGTGCATTTGCATGGGGCCCTTGCTAGTTAATACTAATGTTGGAATCTATTTCTTCTCAATGTTACACTGAACAATTGGAGGATCATAATCTTTGTACTCCAGCCAATCCTTGCACCAATTTAGCTAATGGACATGCAGACCCTATTGAGATGTCTCCACTTGAAGCTGGATCTCCTGGAGGTGATGAGGAGTATGAAACCATTGATATAGAGATGTATAGAGATGTAAGTCTGTGTTGATGAACCCATGCCATTATTTATGCAAATTTATGTGTCTTTGCTGATCCTGTAATGTTTATACATCCAGAGCTATACTGGGGAGCAAGAAAAAGTTTCAACAGTTTCTGAAAATACATGTAATGAAGAGCAGTCCTTGGATGATCAGTCTACAACCAAAGCATTCAAAGAGCATGGTGCTGGTAAATCAAAAATGGAACTGACAAAGAGAGTGGCTGGATACATGGATGCTGAAAACCCTAGCCACTCTCACATGGATGAAGATCTTAATGATGATGACCATATAGGTGAGGACATACCCAAGCAGCAGGAGGAAGTAGGAAGAAAAGAGGAAGATGACTGATGCGGAGAAACCGGCTAAAAGGCGCAGGAAAACTGCCAAAGAATCTGATACTGCAAAAACCGAACCACCAAAGAAGAGGTTTCCACATGGGGCTCCACGGAAGAGAAGACAAGGTATTTTCTTTGGTATACTCTTTGAAGTGTTGTAGAACTCTTGGGGATGCAGAGAAGTGATTTGTGTTGATGTTTTATCGACTTTGCTTTGTAGTGGACAAGGTTTTGTTAGAAACACCTGAATACGAAATTGACCCTAGGCAGATGGTGTTTAGAGATCTAATTGTGCTTGCTGGGGTTAGGGAGCGAATTTCAGCAAGTCATCCTTTGTGCTTCTCTGACATTCTTTTGGGCCATGACAATTTTTTGCAATTAGTTTTTAGGAGTTTGTTGATTCTTGCAGAGTAAAGAAGATGCAAGTTTAAGGAACCTTAAAAGGTATGTGTTATTTTAAGGCATGGGTTCATTGATTATTAAAATAATGATTTATTTATTAGAATATCCGTATCCCTTCTGTGCTATACAGTACAAGTGTACAACAGATGGCCCCTTGTCATTGATCATAAGTTGATCAATAATTCAATACTTGATATATTATGATGCATTTCTTAGCATGGTTGACGTCTACCTATCACATTTTTTCTTCGTAACACATCATTTCAATTAAGTATATGATGAGTAAAATTTCGCATTTCGTGTGCGGACTACATGTGCATCTCCGGTTGGGTTCTGTAAGAGCCAATCTGGTAATGAACACACAATTCTTTCCCTATCTTACTGATTGAGGACCGTCTAGCTGCTTAAAAGGAATTCCTCTCAACTGAGTATCTCAAGGTAATACAGATTGCCTTGTTCAGGATATGGCAGGGTAGAGTGGATTGGATCAGGATATTTCCATGTGATTGGTTCAGGATGGATGTCATAGTTTATCAATTAAAAAAAACAATAATAGTTTATGGTTAATATCACTAAACTCCGTTTGTTTACTCATAAGTCCTATATATGCTGAGATCACGGATTTGTTCAACATCTGATGTAATTAGGATCTTATTCCATCTGTTTAATAAATTATATAAAAGATTTAAAAGGATTGGGTCTGGTTTGTTGGAGACTACATGTACACAGTTTTTTTATGTTACTTTGTTGTGAAAGGGTGAAAAATAATAATATGTTTTTACATACTTTATACGTTACTGCATGGCGTATTCAATAGTCTATGGTTCCATTGCAGCAACACTGGTTCCTTTTCCAATGATTCCCGTTCCGCCCAGGACAATTTTTATGATCAGGACCTTGACCCTGATGGTGATGAGGCACATCGTAATATGCTCAGAAATTCCAGAAAATTGAACTACCAGACCCACATGAATAAGACCAAATCAAGTAGATGGTCAAAAGCGGAAACAGCGTTGTTTTACGAGGTAACATACTAAATACACTCTCATTCTAACTCTATTTATGTATAAGATGGCCAAAAAAAATTCAAGATGAATGATGATTTCGTTGGCTAGTATCTGACATATATTATATTAAACCTGTGCTCCCATTTTCATTTTTTTCCCTTACAGTTTTGAATTACAACAACAACTGAGCCTTTTATCCCAAGCATATGGGGTAGGCTACATGAACCAACATGAGAATCACGCCGGGTCCAGCACATGAATCCTCCGTCTCCACTCACTCCTATCGAACAATATACTTTCATTGAGTCCTTTGGCAACCATATCATTTCGTATCATCTCCATCCATGTTTTCTTCGGTCTTCCTTTTATCCTTTTGCCATTGCCCATATCGAGAGTATCTATTCGTCGAACTCGTGCTTCCATAGGTCTGCGTCGCATATGACCAAACCATCTTAGCCGGTTTTCCCGCAGCTTCTCCTCCACAGGTGCTACACCAACTTTTGCACGAATATCCTCATTTCACACCTTATATTTTCTAATGTTACTGCACATCCAACGAAGCATGCGCATCTCCGCTACGTGTATCTTCTGTGTATGATGCTTCTTAGGAGCCGAGCATTCTGTACCATATAATAAGACAGGCCGAATAACGCTCCGATAAAACCTCCCTTTCAATTTTAACGGAAAGTTACGATCATACAAAATCCCTGTTGCACTCCATTTCAACCAACCTGCTTGGATCTTTTGATTAACATCACTATCGATCTCCCCATTCTTTTGGATGATGGAACCTAGATATCTTAACTGGTTGCTCTGTGATATCTCTTGCCCTTCCAATGTTATACCAATATGGTTTTGACCTCTGGTTACTAAATTTGCAATGCATATATGCTGTCTTGGACCTGCTCAATCTGAATCCCCGATATTCCAATGCTTGCCTCCATAATTCCAATTTGGTATTAACCCCTGCTTTCGTCTCATTTACTAGAACAATATCATCAGCAAATAGCATACACCAAGGTACCTCATCTTGGATAGTTCTAGTAAGCTCATCCATCACGATGGTAAACAGGAATGGACTTAATGCAAATCCTTGATGTAAACCAATTGTAATCGGAAAATCACTCGTTAAGCCGCCGCAAGTTCTGACATTTGCCACTACTCCATCGTATATATCCTTGATTATGTCAATAGACTTGACGGGGACCCCCTTCATCATTGTCCTCCATAATACCTCTCTAGGTACCTTATCGTACGCTTTTTCTAAATCAATAAATATCATATGCAAATCTCTTATCCTTTCTCGAAAACGCTCGACAAGTTGACGAAGCAAATGAATAGCCTCTGTCGTCGATCGTCTAGACATGAACCCAAACTGGTTCTCTGTTATCTTAATATACTTCCTTAGCCTGTGTTCAATCACTCTCTCCCAAAGTTTCATGGTGTGACACATAAGTTTTATTCCACGGTAGTTTGAGTAACTTTGAATGTCACCCTTGTTCTTGTAGATAGTTACCATGGTACTTTTTCTTCATTCATTTGGCATCTTTTTTGTCTGCCAAATCTTATTAAACAAATCTGTCAGCCATTTAACGCCTATTTCTTATAAGCATCTCCAAATCTCGATAGGAATCCCATCAGGACCAACCTCTTTTCTTAAACTCATTCTATTCAAAACTTCTTCAACCTCAGGTAGTCTTATTTTACTCGTGAAATCACGGTTTATATCTTGAGATTGAATGACAAGTCCATCCAAATTCTTAGTAAAGCTCTCATTGAACAATTTGTCAAAATAATCTTTCCATCTTTTCTTGATATTCTCATCTCGAACTAAAATCTTTTGATTTTCATTTTTGACACATTTCACCGCACATAAGTCTCTAGTAATTCCCGCATCCGAGCAATCCGGTATATATCATTTTCAGCCTCTTTAGTGTCTAATTTCTCGTACACCTCCTTGTAGACCTTAGATTTAGCTTCCCGAACAGCTTTCGTAACTTCCTTTTTAGCCATTTTATACTTCTCAAATCTCTCCACATCTCTACTTTTCCTCAAATCTGTATAAGAATCCCTTTTAATTTTAATAGCAACCTTTACTTCTTCATTCCACCATGATGTGTCCTTAAATGGTGGAGCACCACCTCTCGACTCACCAAGTAGATCTCCAGTTGCCTTCTTGATACAACTAGCCATTTTGTTCCATGTTCTGTTTGAATCATCTTCCGACTGCCAATCCGCTTCTTGGACTATACGATCTATAAAAGCCTTTTGGTTACCTTCTTTCAATCGCCACCATTTAATTCTAGGCTCTACCTTATGTTTAATCTTCCTAGGTCCTCTTCTAAATAAAAAATTTAGAACTAAAAGTCTATGTTGATTGGTTACACTCACCTGGCACTACCTTACAGTCGATACAACCACCTCTATTTATTCTTGTCAGAAAAAAGTCTATTTGACTAGCATTTGATCCGCTCCTAAAAGTGATAAGGTGGGACTCTCTTTTCCTAAATCAGGTGTTTGCTAAGATCAAGTCATAAGACAGGGCAAAATCTAGAATCGAGTCACCTACTTCATTCCTTTGTCCAAAACCAAAACCTCCATGGATAGTATCAAACCCACTACGACTAGTACCTACATGTCCATTAAATCACCACCAATAAATAACTTCTCTCCACTATGTATATTTTGCACCATCCCGTCTAAATCCTCTCAGAATAGGCGCTTACTAGCGTCATCAAGACCTATCTGTGGTGCATAAGCACTAATAACATTAAGGATCTCTCCACCTAGAATAAGCTTAACCAGTAAAATTCTATCACCTTTTCTCCTAATCTCAACTACATTCTCAAGCAACCGTCTATCTATGATTATGCCTATCCCATTATGATTTTTATCTCTACCCGTATACCAAAGCTTTTAATCCCAAGGCTTTATGACTCAACTCTTTCCACCTACCCACTTAGTTTCTTGCAAACACATAATACCGACTCTCCTCCTAATCATCACCTCCACTAATTCTATTAGTCTACCCGTAAGGGAACCTATATTCCAGGAAGCTAGACGGATCCTATGAAACCCTTAGAAGCCCTTGCATATTTAACACTACACCCAGGATCCGATGTAGCGCGTCGCTGAGTAGGGGACGTCCCAACGATATTCTTATTATGGTTCATGTCATAGAGTATGATAAAGTTTTACGTTGGCTGTCCCAAGCCTACCACAACCCTTATCCTTTCTCATCCGGACTTGGGACCGGCAACGGTGGGTTTCCCTTACAGTTTTGAATTAACAATGATAAATGTTTGTAACTGAATTATCATCCCTGTTCTGTTTGAATACTGTCTCAGGCTATGCGTCAGTTTGGATCTGATTTTGGGATGATAGGACAGCTGTTTCCTGATAAAACACGTGGTCAAATAAAATCGAAATTCAAGACAGAAGAACGCAAACATCCTTCAGAAGTTAGGGATGCAATGATTCATCGTTCCAGCGGTCAGTCCCTGCTTAATTGTTGCTTAGCTTTCTAATGATTTTTTCTCACTGTTAGGTCCCTGATGTACAGATTCCTGTTAATGATACAAACTTGATGCTCATCTCAGTGGCATATATATATATATATATATATATATATATATATATATATATATATATATTGATGATTTGCATATTGCAGCACATCAGGTGCACTAATATGTGCACTAATTCTGTATTCTGGTTCTTTTTGACAAAACTAATTAACAAATAAAATATTTGTTAACATATTCAAGTAAACCGATCATTTAAACCTAGGGTACAGAAGCAATTAAGCCCAGAGCATATGATGCAAGGACTTGAGGTAGGGCTAAGGAACTTCGATTGAGCAGCTAAAATGGATATAGAGGTGGGGGGTTTTAACAGAGGAAACGGTAACACAAGTGTACGGTTTTCAAAGATTGCTGCTGCTTACAAATGAATTTGTCTCATATTCTATATAGATTGGTTGCCCACGAGCATAAGCCATACATATAGTAGGTTGGAATGAACAGCTCACATTAGGAGCTGATTAATGCATTGTATTATTTGATGACCAATTTTTAAAAGGAAGGTGTTGGACTGACTTACTGATTATAGGAGAGGTTAGTTTGGATTAGTTCTGCTCGTCTTTGGTCAGATGAACTGTGGAATTTGATTACAAAATACATCAGTTTTTCTTTATTGGCCGCCTTTTCCGGTTAGGTTTGTTGTCTAGGTACCTTTTTTTAGTTGAAAAATTGTACAGAGTATGTGTGAATATTAGCTAGCAGCAGTGTGAATATTAGCTAGCAGCAGCCAGATATACAAGTATATGACGATCTGAAGCAACAGTTTTTCAGTGAAGTATTTCTAGGCATTATAGGTGCATGAAAGCCATTGCTTTTAGAGAATGTAGCGGCTTTATCTGATTTTGCCCGACCCAACTAATTGGCGAGAGTGAGTTTTTTGCTGGTAGGGATTATTGTGAAATCACCTATAAATGAGAACTCAAGGGTTGAAGAGAAACACCTCCCCCCCTCTCCCAAAACACACACACACACACACACACACACACACACAAAGAAGAAGAAGAAGAAGAAGAAGAAGAAGAAAACTTGAGGGCTGAAGGGATTCCTTATGTGTTCTTCTTTTCTGTTCTTTCATATCCCTTCTAACATTGATTGTAGAACTTCAATGTTGCTAGCACCTTAAAACTATGATGTGTTTCCTATGATCATGCAGATCATTCACATTTCGAAAGGGTTATCCAGAAACTACAGGCTCAGGCAGAAGAGCACTCAAGTTTAAATTGTGCAAATTATAATCCTCCGATTGTATCAGAAGATGTAGCTAATGAAAATCAGGTCACTCGTCCTAACTACTATACAGTTTCAATTAAATTCTTGACCTGCCCCCATCAAGGAATATCTTCTGGCAAGCAATTTTGAAAAATAAACGATGTGTCCATCACTTTCAAAATTGTAAAATTGTTATACACTGTTATTATCTAGAGGGTGAAGTTCATACACTTAATTATTTTACGTATGTATCCTCATATCTACTGTATTATAATGCAAACCATGTGAGTGTGTGCAATATATGTTTCGTCCATGGCCTCACAAGATTTGCCATATGACATCTTCATTGGCCAAAAAGGGTCCTTTATTAGAGGACATGTTATTGTTTTCAAACCCTTAAATGCATGCATCTTTCTATGAAACTCGTCAAATGTATGCATCTCTGTTCATATATAGATTATATTTTGTCTGAAAATAGCATCAAATATTCTTCATTGATAGCTCATGTAACACCTGTAACCTCGACTGGATAATTTACGCTTGGCACTCCAAAAATTAGTATCGTGGTGGCCCAGAGTAGTAAATTTTATCTGATGCTTACTGATCCGCATGGATGCCTAGTTTATTAAACTAATCGACGCTTATAAGCGATAGATTAGGTTTAGACAAAGGGTTAATATATGCATAACCTCAATTTTTACCATTGACCAGATCGTTAGGCCATCTTGTTTTTGGCACAACATGTGCTGATATCTATTATGACACCCATGTAGAAAGGGGCGAACCAGAGAATGAGAAGCAGGTGGCTAAGGATTTTGATGGCGAAGCGGCAAATTCTGAGAAAAAAGATGAGTTGGATTATGAAGATTGCGAGTCTTTAGACTTGAATGAATATGAAAGTTTCAATTGGGATGCCGGTGCTTCTTCCACGCAAAATGAGGAAAAGCATTCAGAGTACAGTGAATTAGTCTGAAATGATTCAAGGCTATATGAAGGATTTTAAGGAGTCCCATTTTCTCATATTTGCTCAAAGATCTTCCATTCCGTTGTGAAGCTTGTAGCAATTTTGATCTCTGAATAATTCGTATTTGGTAGAGAGGTGGTACCGAGATTTCTCTGACCAGACTGATCTGATTGGAATCGTGATGATGTAACGGACAATAGAAACCTTTTCAGAGATTCATTATCATATAGAACCACTAATACTGTAATAGGTACAGCTAATGAAGATTGAATTGGTTGCAAGTAATGATAGGCTTGCACCTTCATATCGTCTAATGTATCGAGTCTTGGCAGTGCAACTGTTCTTCAGATCTTAGGGCTAGATGCTGTTTCAAATAGCACAAGCTTTCTTTTTCTTTTTCTTTTTCTTTTCATTTTAAAGAATATTGTTTTCCTTAGTGATATGAAGAAGCATCTTTAGGGGAGTTTATGATGCTTATATGGGGAAGGGTATAATTTATGTCGCTAAAAATTCACTGCTGTGGTTGGTTGGTTGTAATTGACTGCATACAACCTTGGAACCTAATAATTCATACTAAGAAACTGTAGCAATTGTAGAACAATATTTTGTACAATTAAATGGGGCTGCGGTGGAGAGACTGTGCTTGCATGATCCAGCCCTGGCCGCAGCTTGTATACCAGAAACTGTAGCTACAGCTGCGCCCGTGTTCAAATTGAGCACAAATGCTGCTACGACTACTTTGATATCCGGTATCAACAGGTAAAGCTTGCCAGCCTTTGATTTGTCCACACAATTTCAACGACATTATTTTCAGCAACAACGCATGCTTCAGTGTTGGCTATTATTTGAAAACATTGGACCATATGCCAGGATGTAACCCATACCCATATTTCTTCTGAATGCTCGTGCCTATGGCTATGGCCAAGTCAAATCTGAGATGCCATCATGAGCTCAAGGACTTGGATCAAAGCTTTGTATTGTGTTGTGTGTGGTTCTCATCATGCCAGAGCCCTTTTTCTATAATTTTTTCTTCAGACCCAGATGCACTCAAATATGTAACAGGAGATAGAACTATTGAAGAAAGCTGATAATTTTAAGCATATATATATATATATATATATATATATATATCATGGAGGAAAGAGGCCATAGAAGGGAATTTCCTTCTATGGCGTCGAAAAAATACGCCCTCCATCATTTTTTCCGACGAACGGCATCCATCACCATTATCGTTATCATCTAAGATGTGCATACGTCAAATTTTATGTGATTCCTCCATGATTTTTTTCGACGATCGGCATACATCACGTCCATCTTTATCATCTAAGACGTGGATTCACCAAATTTCATATGATTATACTATTTTTTCACCGTTGATTTAGTTTGTGCAAAATTAATGGTTTACCGACAATAGAACTTTTTACATTGCTAATTCAACGGGATGCATTTTTCCGACGAGGAAATTCCGCATCTTTCCTCCATTAACACCTCTCTCTCTCTCTATATATATATAATCATCTTTTGGCATCCAAATGAGTGAGATTTATATTTCTCAAAAAGGAAGGTCAAGACCTGTGGGGAAAAAGGTAGCGGTCAAGATTAGGCATGGTCCATATGACCTGAGGCATGCATGTCCCCATATGGGACATCGCCTTGCCGTGGCGTATCACAATGTCATCGTGTCGTCACCCTTTCACCTATGTAACTAGGGTTAAGGCACCTTGCTGAGTAAATACATTAATGTTGGAAAGATTAATAAATATATAAGAATCATAATAGCTTCAGTTGGTATGCTGCACTTCCTTTAGGGAAGAATGTCGGGTTCGAACCCAAGAGCGAAAGTGGCAACAAATTAATGCTTTCGGGACAAATTCGTGGGTTGTGCATCGGTGTTGTGTGTTTGGATAACCCTCACGGCTCAGTTCCAATAATAATGATAATAATAAATAATGATAATAATAATGTGTCGATGGAACTTAACGAAACAAATTTAGAATTGGACTCAACCAAATCAATGTGGAGATGAACTTAAAGATAATTATCATGGTCTAGGAGAATGAAGAGCAGGCATTGCATCCAGTCATCACATAACGTCGACAAAACTTAAAAAAGAAACTTTCGGCTTATGAGAGTGGACGATGTCACAATTTTAAGACATGCAACAAATATGAGGTGAGTAGGAAGACCGATCATGTTTTAATATGAAGAGGATGAAACTGCATGCCTCAAAACTTATAATTCAAATTAAAGAAAAAAGAGAAAAAAATTCTAAACAACTAAATACCGCCAAATGTTGAATATTCCAACCGTGTTATCGAAAATCCGAAAAATCCATCACTGGTTTCTAAAATTATGTTTTATTTCCGTCTTTTATTAGAAACATAAATACTAATCTTTGTTAAAAAATTAATAGAGTTTTCAGAGTAAGTTTTGGTCATAGTTGTGCGTTACAAATCACTACAAGAAGAAAAAGTATCAAAATTCGATGGAGACATAGTTCGAGAGGAGTCTCCCGTCGAATTAAACGGCGTATATTTGAAAATTTGTTGATTTTGGTCAACACTTAATTCGGCGGAAGTCTCCCGTCGAATAAGTCATCGACCAAAACCAGCAAACCTAGCCTATATTCAGCCTTCGATTTCCCTAATTTTTTTTTCCAAATTCACAAAGTCCTCTATCGAAGTAGCCTCCTCTTTCCCCAAAAATCACTTTCCCCCCAAAATTTTCGACCCCAAAATCACTCACCGCTGCCTCGATCTCACACGCCGCCGCCGTCCATCCCCTCCTACTACTCGTTGACACGTCCTCGTCGTCATCATCGATCCTCCTCCTCATCATTATCATCATCTCCGAGCCCAACCACCCCTCCTCCTCATCATTGTCGAGCCCGACCCTCCTCGTCCCCCTCATCATCACCACCGCCGATCTCTCCTCTTCCTCGTCGTCCTCAAGCCCGAGCCAATCACCCATCCTCCACCCCCTTCACCGAGCACTCCCTCTCTTCCTTCTCTTTCATCGGGCCATCTCTCCTCCGATCACTACATCTGAGCTTCCCTCCTCCACCGACATCGTCCACTGGATCTACCTCGACGTGAAATCGACGAAGAATTAGGTAAATTAGTTTTATAAAATTTCAATTTTCATAACATATTTATTGTTAATTTTATTTAATTTCATTATATTGGAAGATCTATGTAAGAGAAAGAAATTGAAAATTTTGTAAGATCGTAACGTCGGCGTGATTGCTCGCTTTCTTCACACTCGATATACGTCGGTATCCAGTACACCATCCTACGCCTTTTAATTCCTAACCACTAAAACTGAATTAAGTCATCAATTAAATATTAATTAAACTGAAAACCAAGTGGCCCTAATCCAGATAGTTAATAACATGTTAGTGATATATGCCCTAGATGCCATTATTGTATCATACTGGTTTGTATATTACTTAATGGAAGCTTAAGATATACACGAATATAGTAACAGTCTTGCTCGAAACAGTAGT
The DNA here is from genome assembly GCA_030015575.1 of Agapanthus africanus. Classification (NCBI taxonomy): domain Eukaryota; kingdom Viridiplantae; phylum Streptophyta; class Magnoliopsida; order Asparagales; family Amaryllidaceae; genus Agapanthus; species Agapanthus africanus. The sequence continues at coordinate 698,147,097 of CM057343.1, read as the reverse complement.
ATGCTACCTGGTTTGTTTCTATCTCAATATGTGCATGTGTTTTCTTAGCATATCGCTTATACATATTGGTAGAGCCCTTGGGATCTTTTGCTTGATTACCAGCGTTGTGATGGTAGTCACACTAGTGGGGGCTGGGTAGTCTATAAGCACATCCTATACATGTCCCTAGTCGTGGGATTATCGAGACGGGGTATCGATAATCCAGAGTAGACTAGTGTATACGCTTCTCATCCCAGCAGAGGAGATGGTCTGTCTCACAGCCATTAGTACGTCGTACTGGAGATAGTATACAGGTGCTCATTAGGTTATGAGTACACTGGACATGACTCGTCGGGAACTGTTGGTGGGTATTACACCAATCGTCGGGTAGCAGTTCTCAGATGACATGAGTACAGCTTAGTCCGTCGACTTGACACTGCTACTTCGCCTCGAGTGTTTCCACTGTACTTTGATTCTACCCTACCACGGCTCAAAGGAGTCGTGCAAATAGGTAGTAGTTGGGTGCAGTCCCGAAACACTTGGAGGCAGTGGCGGTTAGATAGGATTCGTCTCTCCCGGTGTTAGGGGTTGATATCGCGCTGTGTTCGGAAGACCATTACACAAGTCCTTGGCCAATTAAGGAAAGATATCGATACGGTGTGCAAATATAAAATATTAACATGAAGATGTATATATGATAATAATTAAGCCATCTAAATATTTATCGATAGTAATGTTTAAGAGGTTGATTTTTAGCCAGAAATTCGTAAAGTAATCCGATTTTGTTACATTTGTTTTAATTAAAAAGCCACACAAAATATAGGCAAAAGTTGTTCTGAAATCGACTGTAGCCTCATGATTGTGATTGCATGTCCTAGCCCGGATGATTGGTACCATTCCAATGAACCATAAAGACATATTGTCCAAATGTCTTTTCTTTTTGAGTTACGGCGGATCACAACTTCATATAACTCCAAAATATATATCGTTTTAAATATCTGTACTTAATCAATTTCAAGCAGAGAGAAGAAAACACGAGAAACTAAAATAAAATTTTCAGTCTTTTAGCTCTGTATAGATAAACATAAAAGGACCAAAATATACACAGACATTTCGAATGAACGTCTAAGAAGAAGGGGCAAAACTAAGTTTTCAAGCATTTAGCTATGTATGGATAAACATGGAAGGGGCCAAATGCAATTTGTCTTAAAAGGTAGGGAGTCGAAGGGAATTTCCAATCCAAATTTCTAAGTGCCGTAGGATAGTAATAAGCATAAAAGGGCCAAATGAAAATATCCTAAAATCTAAGAGTCTGAGGGTAATTTTCCAGAGAAAATGACAAAAAAACGGCTCGAATCCGCTCCTAATACAGATTTATATATAACATATAATGGAGCTATTAGGTTTTGCACTTTGGTTTGGCACTAGGCTTGGGTCGGAAATTAGGTATAGTTTTCCCTGTCAATTTTAGAATGGAATGGTATAAGACAGAGAAGCACAGTAAATTGGTAAATGCTCGATACATATTGCTGTTAAAAGACTAAATTGTATAAACCTTTATTTGAGGTAGGTTCAGAAAGAATATCATCCAAAAACTCGAGTCCTGAGGAGTTTGCTAGGTCCTGACAACATGAAATATGGATATTAGTAACTTATATTTTAGGAGTGAAACACAAACAGCACATCATAAATGGTGTACTTTACCTCATTTTCTACACTCCCATGATCCAACTGGATGTCTACATTAGCGGATGTTGTGGATGTTGAATTTGCATCCTTATTTATAGATTCATCATTCCTCCTCTGTATAAAATAAAGGAGGTATCTACTCCTGGTGAGTCATTGGCTGACACCTTAAAATGTGCACCAGACTCAACATCATCAGGAAGACTAAATGATACAGACTTAGGTTTCCGCTCTTTTGGTCCTGAACCGGACTTCGGTTGAAACTGCTTCAAACCAAAATGGCCCAGGTTACTAATTTTCTTGTGTAGGAACCGAAAGAAAGAAATAATTTTCTTGTGTATGCACCAAAAGAAAGAAATAATAAAAACTTACTAAACACGCCGCTTCAAACCAAAATGGCCCAGGTTACTAATTATGCGTTATCCTTACCTGCTTTGGTTTTCTTGATTGGTCAGAACGGTCTCTTTCTCAGCATTGGAAGTTATGGGCAGAGGCGCAACAGACTGTTTTGAATTTACCGGGACTGATTTCTTTGTTTCACCACGTGGTTTGGGTGCAAATTTATTCACTGTTCGCGCTGCAATTTAATAAAGCACAATTCTGTTGAGCACTAGAAGAATCGAAAAAATATAACACGGAATAAATTTGTATAGGCTATCTCTAGTTTGCATTACCAGTGGCACTGGTAGATGGAAGCAAAAAACCATCAAGAAGATCTGATGAGATTGGAGGCATTGAATCTGAATGAAGTTAACAGAACATTTTATATCAGTAAGAAGATAATAAAATTCTCAATGCTGAGCAAACGAGATAGATAGGACCTGTGGCACTTTCAGGAAGGGTGCCATGCAGGGAGGTTGAACCAGGAATCATGGTATCTGCAATATCAGTAACAGATCTTCAAAAGGTTCGAAACTCGTCATTTGGTTTAATTGGCATACAAATTTAATTCAGTTATAAAAAAATATTGGTGAGCTCGCTAGCGATGAATGTTATTGAAGCATTGTGCATGTTGTTAGCCGACGATATAACTCTAATTGATGGCTCTAAAAATATAGAATTGCTAAGCTAATGCTGAAGAGAAAATTTGGATAGATAACATTTAGACTTGGCAAAACAAAGGGAAAAAATAAAAAGAGCTTAGTAAAATAGCGAGAAAATCAAAGAGGGTAATGTGGTTAACTAAATCAAAGTGGGTTGTTGAAGTAGATGAGTTCGTCTAGAGAACAGTGTGATCAACCCAAAGTACAGGATCCCCATAGACTAGATAGAAAACTGTACAAGACCGGGTGAACTTTTTGGAAAAATACAAAAAGATGTCCAAAAAATAAGTGCAATTGAAATGAGAATGTCAAGATGGGTGACAATATTATAAGAAATATGATAAGAACTAAGGTCTAGGCATGAAGTCTGGATGTACATCCTAAACATATTATCCGAACATATGCAATGAAGATCGATAAGTGTGTCATTAGAAAAAGCAATAGCATTGTAATTAAGGGAGCAAGTGAGATCTGGTGTTAGCCTCATCTAACATGACAATAGGTTGTCCACTGGCATGTAATTTCTAATCAACTCAGTTTCGCCTGCCTAGAGCTCATCTAACAGGAAATTGCCATTTTTTTTCTATTCAAATCCTTAGCCTCAACTTTCAATTTTTTGAATCATCTAATCTTCTTATTTCCCTTTCTTCCCTGATTTCCAATTTTCATATTGTTGTGAACCGATTGAGTTTGCATCAAAGGTGGGTCGCAATAGAAGTCCAAAATGTTCAAGGAAGGACATGACGGTACAAGCAAGCAATTAAAATCTCCAATTTCTGATACAACAAGCTCCAAAATCTTCACCAAAACAACACTTAAAAACAACAAAACAGTGAAAAAGTTGAAACATTTATCGAGTGATGGAGACAAGGGTTTCGTTGCTGGAGCCTTGAAGTCCGTGTCGGATAGACTAGGGTTTTGCCGTTGGAGCTGATCGAAGTAGGATCCGGAGTGGCTAGGGTTTCAGCATATTTAAAAGATGGAAGAAACATTAGACCTCATGAGAGATTGAAGTATACATGTATTTTTAGTTTTTTTTAATTAAATATCACAAAATCTATACATACAACAAAAAAAGCTTCATACTGTCAAGATGCTCGCAAGCATTATTGATAATATTTGCTACATATTCCCTACTTTCACAATTCTAATTGCTGCACAAACCGCTCGAAATTCCTTCTCAACAAATAGAATACTGGAATGATCATTCTAGATACATTTTCGCAGAATTCCCAACAAATTAAGAAGATTATGCATGCCTCATTATCTACAATACGTCTAATTGAATGAAAATTTCATCCTAAACCCTAGAGGGGAAAAAATCTTAGAGAGTTGGTGCTATTATTGTAGTTGTACAATGAACAAGAAGAAGAGCATGTAAAATTGAAGTGATAAGGCCACCCACAAAGGAAAAAAGCTAATTTTTAATCTACAAACCCAAAAAATCAAAATATTAGATTCACATAGATACCTATTGGAAATCATTGTCGATTGAAGTCGAAGTCGAAGTCGATCGAGAGAGAAGGGGGAGGGGGGAAGTGGAAGGAGATCGAGGGAGAGAGGCAGCCACCCTTGCCCCAGGGGAGAGAAATTGTCCAGCAAAATGATCTACTTTTTCCTTTTCTTTTTTCCCCCTAATAGTAACCGCGTGTTCCAAAAAGCCTATGCTTTTCCGATTTTTCTAAGGTAAAAAAAAGGGTAATAAGTTGTCAAAAAACCCTGGCAGATTTTCCCGCTGATGCTTATGCTTTGGGTATTTTGGCTAACAAAACGCTTCTAGCCCTGAAACGGTTGTCAAAAACCCCTTGAAAATTTTCCATACGGTATCCGTATAGTTGCCTGCTATATATAATTAGCTCATACATATCGCAGGCAACCGCGTACATATCGCATAAAAATTAGATATAACAAGCCACTATACATATAAGCAGGTGGGGGGTTTCGACATCTAAAACTTTGTCGATGGATTTTGACAAGCGCTTTCTGGCCAGAGTTTTTTTTGTCAGCAGGAAAACAAGCCAGGGATTTTTAGCAATTTACGCAAAAAAAACCTGCACTGCGGCTCATAGCGGTGAAACTGGTCTAGATCGGACGGATTTTCGACATATTTTATATCCGACCCAAAATTCAAAACTTGAATCCAAAACCCTAACCCTAAAAAAATCATAGTTAAAAACCACACCAACTATACATCTTATTATAATAAATTACAATACGTTATTACAATTTTTATATTTAAATGTCAATACTATATATCCAGTCTACCCGAAAATATAAGAAAATAGGTTTAGTTTGGACTGGTTTATAATTGGGTAGACAAATTACACTAAAACCACACCCGGCCCTAAAATTTTGTACCCAACCTTCCATCCGTCCAATCTAGTTGGGCGGGTATAAAGTGTAAAAAAACCCAGTAATACCAGGTTGGGTTGGGATCGGGTTTAGGTCAAATCCAATTTGGCTTTCACCCTTACCTTCCCATGGCAAAGTAGAAACTAAATTTTTAAATAGACTTAAATACAACAAACTCCTTAGTGGTTTCAGTCCGTGGCAGATATCGCCATCAACATTCCACAACATCATCACATAAATTCAATCATTCTCAAAATGTACTCATCTCCACCACTCCCCTTCACCGCCTCTTTCCTCGACTCGACCTTCCCCAAGATTGCCGCTGCCACCGCCTCCATCATCATCATCAACCCCTTCACCATCCCTTCCTCGACTCGACCTCCCCTCAAAATCGCCGCTACCGTCATCTCCATCATCATCATCCCCTCCACCACGGACGTCCTTGACCTCTAAAATCGCCGCTGCTACCGTTCCATCGTCATCCCCTGCACCACCCTTCCTCGACTTGCCCTAAAATCGCCGCCACCCTTTTTCATCTCCATCATCATCATCATCATCCCCTCCAACACCCTTTTCATCATCATCACCACCCACCTTAGTTTTTAAAAGAATTAATGTTTTCTCAGGAAAAAATAATGAGTAGAATTGTCTTTTTACCCATGGGTTAAGGTTGTTGCCATGGATCCATTGGATCTGGTGGTTATCTGTATTTTTTAAAGTATATGGTGGTTATCTATCACGAATTGAAACCACAATGGAGTTTGTTGCATTTAAGACTTTTAAATATTTTAAACTAAATCGATTTTAGACACCTCTTCTTGAAGGAAAAGATGGAAATAGGAATTCACATAACCCCTAGAAAAAAAAGAGACGTAAACCATAAGCCTTTTTCACCTCAAAATGGATCACCAATGAGCAAAAGGTCAATAGTTCAACCGGTATGACACTTCCCTCTCTGAGGAGAGTACGGGGGTTCGATCCCCAGCAGGAGAGGCCACAATGTAACGCTTTCGGAGCTAATTCGTGAGCCCCCTTGGTGTGTGTGGGGGTCCGGAATAGCTGCTATTATAAGCATAATAGCACCCATGCTATTAGATCTAACAGTCCAGATCCATCCAAAATTGAAGTCAACGGTCGAGATTAGTGTAAAACAGAGAGTCTTGTGTATTGGTGCATCCTACGTGCTTTGCATTTGGGATGTGTGGCACCGACTCTTTCCCCATGTGGGTGATGTGTGCTTATGTGTGTGGGTGTGTTATGGGTGTTGTATGCATGAGTTAGGGCTTACGGGCCAGTGCCCAAAAAAAATGGATCACGTGACCTGCTATTAGTTAACGCTGAGTGTTGTATGCATGAGTTAATGCTTACGGGCCAGTGCCAAAAAAAATGGATCAAGTGAACTGCTATTAGTTAACGCTTCTCTTTGCTTCTTTCAAATAAGGATTAAACTGTTTCACATAACTATCAGAAACCAAAAGGTAAAATAAAAAACAAATGCCCGTAAAATCTCAACTCCAAACAGCACGATTATTCTTTAACATGAGAATTCTCATGCATACAGAAAGGCTAAGTAATAATGTTAATTAATGCTCTTCCTGAAGATAATTTGTCTAAACTAAAACTTTTGAAATCAAAGGTTAAAAAAACAACTGGCACATTTGAGAACTGCTGAGCTCAAAGACGGCAGCAACTGCAAAGTCTTAAGTCTGCATAGCAACTCAACCGGTAACCACCTGAAATTGCAAGAATACAAAGCATGATGACAACAGCCAGTACCTACAACAATGACGACAACGGTACTTTTTGCCAGAAAGATGATAATATCATAGTTATTTATTTGTCCATCTCGAAAGATGATAATATCATAGTTATTTATGATAACACCATATACTTCAACCCCCCTAGATGAGTACATCTCATCTAGAGATAGCCTATACAAATTTATTCTGTGTTATATTTTTGCGATTCTTCTAGTGCTCAACAGAATTGTGCTTTATTAAATTGCAGCACGAACAGTGAATAAATTTGCACCCAAACCACGTGGTAAAACAAAGAAACCAGTCCCGGTAAATTCAAAACAGTCTGCTACTCCTCTGCCCATAACTTCCAATGCTGAGAAAGAGGCCGTTCTGACCAATCAAGAAAACCCAAAGCAGGTAAGGATAACGCAAAATTAGTAACCTGGACCATTCTGGTTTGAAACAGTGTGTTTAGTAAGTTTTTATTATTTCTTTCTTTTGGTGCATACACAAGAAAATTAGTAACCTGGGCCATTTTGGTTTGAAGCCGTTTCAACCGAAGTCTGGTTCAGGACCAAAAGAGCGGAAATCTAAGTCTGTATCATTTAGTCTTCCTGATATTGTTGAGTCTGGTGCACATTTTAAGGTGTCACTCACCAGGAGCAGATACCTCTTTTATACAGAGGAGGAATGATGAATCTGTAAATAAGGATGCAAATTCAACATCCATAACATCTGCTAATGTAGACATCCAGTTGGATCATAGGGGTGCAGAAAATGAGGTAAAGTGCACCATTTATGATGTGTTGTTTGTGTTTCACTCCTAAAATATAAGTTACTAATATCCATATTTCATGTTGTCAGAACCTAGCAAACTCCTCAGGACTCGAGTTTTTGGACGATATTTTTTCTGAACCTACCTCAGATAAAGGTTTATATAATTTAGTCTTTTAACAGCAATATGTATTGAGCATTTACCAATTCACTTACTGTGCTTCTCTGTCTTATACCATTCCATACTTCATTCTATAATTGATCGTCAAACAAAATTTCTTTTGTTTCTTAAGTTTATAGTAAGATTATATTAAAAAAATTGATTTTTTCATAATAATACGTAGAAATTGAGATGATTTTATTCGTACTCATGTCAAAGGCTGAAAAAAGAGAAGTTCAAGTTTGACGATCATTATGACCGCGTCCTGCATGCTTGTTTCCTTCAAACATCATGGCAGCATACCTTTTAAACAGAATGCAAATTTATTATACAACACAAAATTACAGGTACAAGGAGGTCAGTTGGCAAAGACTAAAATTGATCAATGTTTCCAATGGAAGAAGTTAGTCATGTAACAATCAAACTGTAGGGGGTGGGGAATTATAAAAGGATGTAATGAGAATCTTATAAAAAAATACTCCTCGAATACCCAAATCTATGCTATAGCAATAGCATCCATAATTAACAACAGACGAGAAATAATCCCCAGCAAGACAAATTGATCGTTTCAACCAAAAAAAAAACTATTCTCACAAATCTATAACGAGAAACAAGTCAACGCCTGAAATTTTACAGCGATTCATCCATTACTTTAGACAAATCACATAATAGAAATCCTAAAGTTCTCTAATTCAAAGTTTAAGACAATTTCCCCCAAAAAGATCAAATTTTTAGAACAAACAACGAATTCAACGAAGAACTTGCAATATAGACAGGGAAACTGATCGTTACCTTGAAATCGATTTGGAGGCGATAAGATGGGCAGCCAATTGAGATCGAAACCCAAAACCCTGAAGCGAGAGTTGAGATCAAAACCCTAAAGAGAGAATTGAGAAATAATATATTATTGAGGGAGAGAGGAACCTAGATTTCCTTTCTGAGGGAAGGATATGATCAGTTACCAGACGCCAACTACCATTATCGTTAATAAGTTCATATAACACCCTGATAAATTGAAAATTGATAGCGTAGGATATTTTGTCGAGGTTGGTGTCGAGATGTAAAATATTTTGCTGTATTGAAATAGATCGATTGTTCAATATTAAAATGAATGGGCTAAATATGCAGAGTTTTGTCATTTGTAGGACGTTTGTTGAAATTGGGCCCACGCGGTAGGCTATTCTGAGAATCAAGGATATCGAGCACGCAAAACACGTGGGAATAAAACAGATCCATGGAGATTTATTGGGCCAGAATTGTAGATTGGGCTCCAAACTCTTAATTTAGTTTAGTTATCATGCGCCGGCTATATGTACCCGATCACAGAGGAAAATAAAACCAAAATTGCCAAGAACCACAATGAGAAGTTGTTATTGTTCGGATAACTACGTGTGTGTGTAGTATGGGCTCGATAATGATGAACCACAATGACAAGATGTCTGGGTTGTATTGCTAAGTCCATATTATTATTTACTTTCTCCTGCTATAAATCCCGATAAATCCTCACTTTTTTGACATATATGTTAATGCAATCAACTAAAGAAACAACCTTCTCTCTTGCATCATGGGCTTCGGTTCAACCTATTATTCCAAAAAATTTACAAAAACCAATAAAATGTCCATATTTTACCTATAAGTCGGGTGTTTTTCTATGCGGTCCTCGAAGCTTACAGCTAGATAGAAAACAAAGAGACAAACCGACAATTAAGGATAATGAACGGTATTAAACACTACTTAATGGTTGTTTAATGTACCTATGTAACGACTCTGTTTTTAATGTACAAAAATTTGTGTAAAGTTAAAATACTAAATGGAGTATTTGCAACCTGAGTATGCTATAATTTTCTTGTCTACTTCCAATTTCGAGGGCGAAATTTTCTGTAACGTGGGTAGGATGTAACAGCCCTATTTGGTTGCAGTACTTCAAAATTTATCGAGATTTTTCCTATGATTTTAGAACTTACTTTAGTTGGCTGTTAATATATTTTATTTTAAATTTTTGCCGTAAATAATTTTGATATGGAAAAATCTTCAGTTTTATATTATATATAATAATTCCTTAGTGGCGGCAAAACAATATGTTGCATATCTTAAAATTCCTAAATTGACCTATTAATATTTGGTTTGCATACATATATTATCTTGGCTAACCCATGTTTACTGTTAATATGAGAACAAGAAAAATCTATGCCGAATCTCTAAATACAATCAATTGAAGATATGTATGTGTGTGTGTGTATTTATTTATAAATTTTTTTATATATACAAATCAAAATATCTTTCTCTCTCATATTCACATCTATCTCTCTCCCCCGTCTGGTCCTCAAATTCCCTTTTCATCACCCGACCCCCTCCTCTCGCCACCATCGCCGCCACAAACCCCGACCCCCTCATCTCATCCCATCACCATCGCCTTCGTCCTCATCCCACCGATGCCACCTCCATCCCTCGTCGCCGCCACAAACCCCGACCCCCTCATCTCATCCCATCTCCGTCCCCTTCGCACCACCACCTCCGTCCCCTTCGCACCACCATCTTCGACTCCACCACAACCCCCAGCGACCTGCACCGAATCCTCACCGTCGCCGCAGCCCTCGTCTTCGCCTCGCAGCTGCTCCCCTCTCTCCTCCTCCTCCGACGTCGCCTGCCCCATCATCATCACAGCCCTTCCATCGCCAGATCCGAGCACTCCTCGACGCTTTCTCGACTTGATCAGGACCCATCCAAACCCTAGCATTTACCATCATCATCCTCTGTAAGTTTCCTTGATCCCTGTTTTTAAAACAAAAAAATAAAATAAAATAAAAATAAAATAAAATGATAGGAAAACAGTGAACATTGAAAGGGGAATGGAAGATTTAAATTTTAAGTTGATTGGTTTGTTTTTAAGTTATAAATGTGTACATGGAGTTTATTTTAACAGTGAAATTATATTGGATGGTAGAATAAAACAGAGGACTTGAAGGAAGGGAAAATTAGGATTTAAAACCCTAAGTTGATATATTTGCATTGGTTGTGTGATAGTATTTATGAGAATATTTATAGTTTAGCTGATGAAAAATTTATCTAGGCGGAGCATATAACTCAGATCCCAAGTCGAACTTTAGCTGTGATCGTGTCTCGCATCCTCGTACATATCTTTATCCTCAGGCAAGTATTCTTGCCTTGCTTTGGTCGATGCACATCGGCAATCCCTCATATATATATATATATATATATATATATATATATATATATATATATATATATATATTCCTGCACTAAAATAGAAAGAAAGTGTTAGTGTTTAATGATTTCATATCGTTAGAAAGATATAGACTCGTATTCAACCAAGTGATGATCAGAAAACTAGATTAAATATGGTTTTGCTATGAGATCTATTTAACTACGAAAAAGTTTTGAAAGCTGTTAATCTAACTTATACATGTACCTTACTAGCCAGCTTACGATTATTACATCCAAGTTAAGATTAACGGAAAAGATAACAACCATGACTAATACCAGCTTGTACATCACTTTCATGCAGTTACTCGTACCGGATAACAATTACTTTCGACATGTCTTGACTATTCATTACTCTAGTCCATTTTACTAAGAACAAGGTCTCTAATTAGAATGCTGAACTACATGACATGACACACCATTATTTACCAGTTTCATTTCTATACAATTCCCATACCACAAGTGTAACAACCCTAAACTTTATGTAATATTTTTTTTCAAAAATACAGAAAGGGGTATGTTCACCGCCGGAAGCCGAGAAGACTGAACACCTTGCCTGAATCTGGGGGCAGATGCTAATTGGTGCTATCCGTCCACCTCTCCGAAGATGCCAAGTTGATTTATGGCACCGTGTATCGAAGGTTTAAACGGATGCGGCCGATGTAGCGGACTTCGTCAGATTCCCCCTCGCTTGAGGGGTTTTTGATTGTGGGGACGCTCTTCCCTGCAGGTGCAAGCCCCTGCAGTTAATTACGCTACCGCATCGCGGTAACAACTTTCTCCTTCTTCATATGGTCACTTCGTATCGTGGGTGTTTGTTTTGTGTTTGGTTGCCTGTGAATTGTATACGGAGACTAATTTGTGCTGTCGCCCGTAGGACGTGGATTAGTCAAAATCCGTATCTTTCTTAGATTTGGGTTTGGGGGGCTGTGTTTAAGGATACATTAGCCTTATTTGAGGCTAAGATCAACTTAAACGTTTGTTAAGGACACGTTAGTCTAATTCTAGACTAAGATCAACTTAACGGGATCGTTTAGATCCGACAAGAGAAGCAATTGTGCTCCATTGTTTAGCTTAATGACATTGCGTTCGATAATTAGTTTAAGGACATTACGGTCCATTGTTAGTTTTAAGACACCGCGGTCGAGGTTAGGGACATCATAGTCTGTGAGCTTAAGGACCTCACAGTCCGGTGTTAGTTTTAAGACATCACGGTCGAGATTAAGGATGTCATAGTCCATGAGTTTAAAGACCCCACGGTCCGGTATTAGTTTTAAGACATCACGGTCAAGGTTAAGGACGTCATAGTCCATGAGTTTAAGGGCCCCACAGTCCGTAGCAATGTGTGGTCGTCGGAACCCGTCACCTCTCTGATGACGTTGAAGGATTACAACGACGGATGTCAGAAGAGTAAAGAGATGTACCCTCGAACCGGGTGTAAATTGATTGGAAGAGCAGTTGTGCTCAGTTCAATTTATATTGAGGACTTATGACCAGAATTGGGCTAAATCCAGTTAAAAATGTTTAACAATTTATTCATGTTTGGCCTGTTAGGCCTTTATTTGGGCTCTGCCCTTTTAATAATGCATAGCATTTATTAAGAACAAAGTGGTGTTCTGACAGTGCGCCACGTGGCGCATCAGACGCTTTGCGCCAATTAAAGAGCGCATTGCGCTAGCGCACATAAAAGTGACACGTGTCGCTTAGCGCTGAGTGCAAGTCTGTTAGCGCACTGCGCTTTATAAGTGAGCTGCGTCAGTTTATGGGTGCACCAGTGAGTGACACGTGGCGCGCTCTGGCGCTGTGTGCCAATCCAAGAGCGCAGTGCGTTATTTTTAGAAGCGCAAACTGTTCTGTGGTTGACACGTGGCGCGTTTTGGCGCTGTGCGCCAGTCCAATAAGCGCAAAGACGCAATTCATTAGTGCAAGACACTGTCCAATAGCGAAGAGCGCATTTTGATCAAATTAAGATCAAAGAACAAGTTTTTTGTTCTTCTCTTCAAAAGAGGCATTGCCTCAAGAACCAAGGTTCTTATTCTCATCAAAAGGTTGTGCCTTTATAGATCAAAAGATCTATGATTGAAGTAAATTACTTCTTTTTAATCTTTTATAATTAGATCTTTTTGATCTTTGATCTTGTTCTTAGATCACTGATCTTTTTAGAAGAAAGTTCTTCTTTTTATGAGATGATTTCATCTCTGTTTTCAAGAATATAATTCTTTACCTTTAAAGATGAAGAAAATGATATTCTTTCTTCAAAGGCTTGTCTTTCTTTCTCTTTGAGTTTTTTTCTCAAACTTTGCAGAGGGTTCTCTCTATTTCCTTTTTTTTGAGACTTGAAGTCTTGGGGCCTTTATTTAGGGCCAATTGATTTGTTAAATCAGTTGAAGAGATCTTTCTCTGATTGATTTGGGGATGTTTCCCCAACGTTGGATCTTTGATCCTAGGGATTCTGTTTTACAGAAGATAATCTTCTTGTTTTCAACAAGATTGGAAAGATCTTTCCAGAACAGAATTTTAATTCTGATTAATTAATAATTTATTATTATTATTAGATCTTTTGACACGTGGCGCGCGGCGCAGAGCGCAGCGCAACTGCGCTAGCGCGCCTGTGTTTGACACGCGGCGCGCGGCGCAGGGCACAGCGCAACTGCGCTAGCGTGCCCCAGGGATCTGAAGCGTTGCTTCAATTTTTAAAATTTGAATTTTGAAACAGAGATTTGCTCTGATTGGGGGTGCGCTGTCTAGGGCGCAGCGCTCCTGGCGCTGGCGTGTCTGCTTTTGACACGTGGCGCTCAGCGCGCAGCGCAAGTGATCTGAAGCGTTGCTTCAATTTTTGAATTTTGAAATTCAAACAGAGCTTTGCTCTGATTGGGGAAACAAATGCCCCCCCTCCTGTTGCGTGAGTTGATCCAATAGCTCAGATGTTGCCATCGCTGCACTCACGTGCGCCACGTGAGTGCAGCGATGGCAACATCTGAGCCATTGGATCAACTCACAAGTCGAGGAGGCGCTTCAGCGCCTATAAACAGGACCCTTGGTCCTCAGATGATTATCATATTCAAGAATTTTTATCTCAAAGCCTTGCTCTCATTTCCAAGAACTTCAAGAGTTAAAACTCTAGAAAATTTTAGATAAAAATTAAATTAAATTAATTTTAATAACTTAGGGGTTTTACCCATTAACAGAGCCTTGCTCTTATAGATCTTTTGATATAAAGAAGACCCCTTTGGGGTTTTATAAACAGAGCCTTGCTCTCAAGAACACATAGATCTAAATAGATCTTTCCTTAGGGTTTCTTAGCCCATGGGTCAAAGCTCCGCTCTTTTGACAATGTATAGATCTTTTGATCTTTTGATGAAGAACTCTTAAGAGTTTTTTCATGGATCTTTAAGATCCCAAAATTTTAATTCTTAAGAATTAATTTTCATTAACTTTGATGGATTTTTCCATCATCATTACAGAGCTAGGCTCTTTAAGGAATTTTATTCCCTCGTGACCAGAGTTTGACAAGTGTCACTCTGTTATAGAGCTTTGCTCTGAAAGGGAGATTTTCTCTTTGTCTCGAGGGATTTCTCATTTAATGAGAACATTCTTTGAGGATTTCCTCATTAATTGACAGTCTCATCCAATGATGAGGCTGTCTTATTAATTGATGCGTTGTCATCTGGATTTTGTGGGTCCACCTTTGGTCCCCTTTCTACTGCATTGCAGTGTAGTACAAATTTTAAAGTGTCGCTCAGAATTTTAAGATTAAATTATAGTACTGATAATTGAATTCCTTTCTTTTTCGCAGGCGACATGTCTTCTGATCTTTCTTTCCCGTTTTTCCGTTCAGAGGGAGGATTCCCTGAGGCGCCGGTGGACCGAGAGGTTCTTGCACTCATTAAAGATTACGACCCGGAATACAAAAACCTTCACCTGTGGGGTAGATGGTACAACGAAATTATCAAAGGCCGCCGAAGCTTCTCTTGTGCGACGCCGACAGAGCCGATCTCATCGATCTCATATGCAGATGTAACCCCGGTGAACTATGCCGTGGAGGTCGTAAATTGGAATTCGGAGGGTCTTCTTCAACCTTCGATTGCTGCCATACCCATGAAACTGTCGGCAGCCTTGGATATTTTGGGACGGCGCATATGCCAGGATGAGTCACGCCCTTGGGGACAACCCTACAACATCGGGTTGACCCCTCGACACTCGGCAGGATATCTTCAGTGGGCCAGGTACATTTTGTCAGTGAAGAAGGTGCATCTGTTGAAGATCGGTCTATACCCTGCAGTTTACGCCTCGCTGTTCGAGTACTTTGCTCCTCCGACATGGTGGGTTAAGACGTTCGTGGAACAATGGAACATCCCCACCCATACCTTTCTTCTAATGGACAGGGAAGTTTCCATCCCCTTAGAAGAATTTGCTGAGATTTCCGGTCTGCCGGTGAGGGGGGAGCACTATGAGGAGCTACTTCCTCCGGATGAATACGTTTTTTCCACCAAGCCGTTGGTGATGGACTTAACGCCGGAGAACGCTATTCAGCACCAGTTTCCGAGTCTGGTAAAGGTGTTGAATATGTATGAAAGTCTTTACTTGGAATCGGGAGGCCGGGGAGTTAGTTTCGCAGACTTCATCGCCCGCTTTCTTCGACCGGAGATTCTATCGCAACGGGACGAAAAATTTGCCAAGCTTAACGACCCCTTCGGCCTTGGCTTAGACCGTTGACCAGCACTGGAAGCCGATCAAAAGGGTTTTTACCTCCCCGATGCTGCAATCATCCCTTTATCGGAAATCGCCGCTCCGGGCATCGACGAGGAGACTTTCTTTCTCGCATTTCTGGGGTTATGGCTGTGCTGGTTCGCGCTCTATATGCACTCTCGCTACATGAGGCCGTCCGTCTTCTACCCAGCACATCGAATGGTGGCTGGCATACAATTGGCCATCGGGGTTGCCGGGTTGGCCCATATGTACCATGGTCTTAGCGTGGCGGCGGACGCAACTGAACCGGGGGTGCAACCCGCCAATTTCCCGATGCACTACTTTACTTCGTGGATGGAAATGCACGTGCTCGGGGTATTTGGTACTCAAAAAAGACCCTCGTTTTACGAGAAGTACAGATTCCCGAGAGTTATGCGGCTGATCAACGCTTCTATCGTGAATCCGCCTCCGCGGGAGGTTAGGGGGTTGCTTCTTCGTCCGCGCACGGTCGGAGCGGGTATTTCTTTCACGGACAAGGTCCTGACAATCGGCCCGGAGACCTCCAAAGCGGTGTTGGCGTTGCGCGATAATTTCAAGGACGGGGCCTCCGTATTGAAAGCCCGGGAGATTCTACATCTATAGTCCATCAGGCCGGGCTTCCTCGTGTTCAGGCAGAATGAGGCGGCGCTTTTTATGAGATACAACCCCCATCGCTTCGCCCAGCAGTTAAGTTATAACCAGGGAGTCCCATTGGAGGCATTTTTGGAAGAGCCTGCGGCCACCAGAGAGGGAATACCGAGTGCACTGCATCACTTTATGCGGTTAAATACGGTCTCCCACTTCTTCATTAGCGAGCCGACTTGCATTCCAAGTGTTTACCCCAATCAGAGCAAAGCTCTGTTCAAGTTCCAAGGCGGGAAACGAAGCAACGCTTCTGTTTCCCTCAATCAGAGCAAGGCTCTGTTCTGAAAATTAAAATAAAAATTAAAAATTAAAGAAGCAACGCTTCAGCTGATTTGCGCTCTGCGCTGCGCGACACGTGGCAACGCAGTTGCGCTGCGCCTTGCGCTGCGCGACACGTGGCAGCGCAGTTGCGCGACACGTGTCAGCGCAGTTGCGCTGCGCTCTGAGCTGCGCGACACGTGTCAAGCGCTGGTGCGTTTGCGCCAAACAGAATTAAAATTCCAGTAAGATCTTTCTGTTCTTGTTAAAACAAGAAGATTGTCTTCTGTAAAACAGAAACCCTTGGATCAAAGATCCAACGGTAGGGAAAAATCCCCAAATCACTCAGAGAATGATCTCTTTAACAAATTTAACAAATTAATGAGCACTATATAAAAGCCCCTAGACCCCAATTCAAAACAACACAGAGGAGGAGATTGAAAACACATCAACACAGAGAGAAAAAGAGAGAATTCCTCTAAAGAGAACTTTGAGAAGAATTCAGAAAGGAAAAAGAAGGTAAAACCTTTATAAAAAGAAGAATTTCTTCTGGAAAGATCATTGATCTAAGAACAAGATCAAGGATCTTCAATAAAAAAATAATAATAACAAAGGCATTGCCTTTTTTATGAACCACTGGTTCTGAAATCTTAATGATTCTCTTCTTGAATCCAAAATTGGATCAAGATATTAAAACAGTACATTGCACTTGTAAATCTGCACTGTTGCGCTCTCGGCTTGGCGCAAGCCACCAGAGAGCGCCACGTGTCAGCTCCAAGACCACTTGCGCTATGCGCTTTAAAATAGAGCATTGCTCTCTGAAATTGGCGCAACTCACCAGAGCGCGCCACGTGTCAGCAGCGCAACAGCGCAGTGCCCTGCGCTTGCGCTCACCAGAGCGTGACACGTGTTACCTTTATATTGGCGCAAAGCGCCTGACAGGCCATGATTAATGCACTGCTGTTCCCCTCCGAAAGACGGCGACGACGTGAAGACGTCTTGCCTGAAGTTCGGGGCAGATGCTATTTGGTTTTATCCGTCTATCTCTCCGAAGATGCCGAGTTGATTTACGACACCGTATATCGGAGGTTTAGACGGATGCGGCCGATGTAGCAGACTTCGTCAGATTCCCCCTCAGGGTGAGGGGTTTTTGATTGTGGGGACGCTCTTCCCTGCAGGCGCAAGCCCCTGCAGTTAATTACGCTACCGCATCGCGGTAACAACTTTCTCCTTCTCCAGAATTTCACTTCGTGTCGTGTGTATTTGTTTTATTTGTGGTTGCCAGTGGATTGTATACGGAGACTGAGTAATATCGTCGCCTGTAGGACGTGGATTAGTCCAAATCCGTATTTTGCTTAGATTTGGGTTCGGTGTTTTTAGTTTAAGGATGCATTAGTCGCGTTGCGACTAAGATCAACTTAAACGTTCGTCAAGGATACATTAGTCCTGTTTTGGGCTAAGATCGACTTGACGTAGTGATTGATTTAATTATCCGGCCGTCGGGACTCGTCACCTCTCTGACATCGTTGAGGGATTACAACGACAGGTGTCTGAGGAGTTCAGAGATGTACCCTTGAACCAAAGTTGGTTTGGGATTTTATTACTTATTTGAATATCTAAGGACACATTAACCGTATTTGGGGTTAAGATCAACTTAGACGGGACCGTTTAGATCCGACAAAAGAGCGTTTGGGCCCTATTGTGTCAGTTTAGGGACGTGGCGGTCCATATTCCAGTTTAGAGACGTGGTGGTCCATTATTAGTTTAGGGACGTTTCGGTCCGTCGCCAGTTTAAGGACGTAGTGGTCCATTATTAGTTTAAGGACGTTTCGGTCCGTCGTCCAGTTTAGGGACGTAGTGGTCCAATATTAGTTTAGGGACGTTTCGGTCCAATATTAGTTTAGGGACGTTTCGGTCCGATATTAGATGAGTGGTCGTTGGGACCCGTCACCTCTTTGACGTCGTTGAGGAATTACAACGACAGATGTCAAAGGAGTTCGGAGATGTACCCTCGAACCGGTCGTGAATTGGTTTATGAGAAGCATTTAATTTAAGGACTTACAGCCAGGATTGGGTTAAGTCCAATTTTTTTATTTTAAGCTCTGCCCGATTAAAAGAATCAATCTAAACAGGGCTCTGCCCCTTTATTATTTTGCAATCTGATTTGGGCCAGGCCCTTTTAAATAATGAGTTACAGAAACTCAAGAATTTTCCAAACAGGGCTTTGCCCTCTTATTAATTTGATTTGGGCCAGGCCCTTTTAAATAATGAGTTGCAGAAACTCAGGAATTTTCCATACAGGGCTTTGCCCTTTTATTATTTTGCAATTTGATTTGGGCCAGGCCCTCAATAATTTTCCAAATAGGGCTCTGCCCTTTTATTATTTCTGTGATTTGATTTGGGCCAGGCCCTTTTAAGTAATGAGTTGTAGGAACTCAAGAATTTTCAGATTGAAGAACAAAAGTGCATGGCACTTTTGATCTAAATTTAGATCAAAAGAAAACAAGTTTTTTTTTTCTTGTTTTCTTTTCACAGAACCAAGGGTTCATATCAAGTGCAAGGCACTATTTATGTATTTTTTATTATTCCCTTTTTTAATCTTCTGTTCTTCAGAAATTTTACCTTTCTTTTTTTTGTTCTTGACTAATCTTCAAGAGTTCTTTCTCTTCTTTTTTTTCCCAGAAGTTTATCCTTCTCTTGATGATTCTACCTTATCCTTTGAATGAGGTCTGGGCTCTTATTTATAGTGCTCACAAATTTGTTAAATTTGTTACCAAGATCTTTCCTGAATAATTTTGGGAATTTTCCCACCATTGGATCTCTGATCCAAGGGTCTCTGTTTTACAGAAGAACAGAAAAGATTTACTTAAATTTTTATTCTGTTGCTGCGCAACTCACCAGCGCGTGACACGTGTCGCGCATCCGTGCGCTTGCGCAGTTGCGATTGCGCAACTGCGCAGACACGTGTCGCGCATCCGTGCGCTTGCGCAGTTGCGATTGCGCAACTGCGCAGTTGCGATTGCGCAACTGCGCAGACACGTGTCGCGCATCCGTGTGCTTGCGCAGTTGCGATTGCGCAACTGCGCAGACACGTGTCGCGCTGCCATGCATTTGCGCAGTTAAGTCTTAATTATGTTTTCTGAAGAGCCTTGCTCTGATGGGACGCACTGTCTCGGGCGTTACGCCGCCGAATCAGCTTCTGCCATGTGGCAAATTGTGCGCTGCGCACGGGGACTGAAGCGTTGATTCGAATTTTGAATTTTCAAAATTAAGTAGAGCCTTGCTCTGATTGGGGGAAACAGATGCCCCCCCACCGTTGCGCTCACGTGGCGCGCGCGTGAGCGCAGCGGTGGCAAGATCCTGACCGTCGGATCTAGGGGTCAAGTGAACAGGCGCAGGCGCCTATAAATAGGACCCTTGGTCCTTGGTAATTTTTTACCATTCTCAAGAAATTGAATTTCAGAGCCTTGCTCTTACTTGAGAACTTCCAGAGCCTTGCTCTTGTGATTTCCTTAAGAACTTTCGAGTTCTAACTTCAGAACCATTATAGGTAAAATTAAATTAATTTAATTTAAATTAAACTTAATTAACAGAGCCTTGCTCTTATAGATCTTTGATCTAAAGGAAACCCCTTTGGGGTTTCTTCAACAGAGCCTTGCTCTTATAGATCTTTGATCTAAAGGAAACCCCTTTGGGGTTTTTATTCACAGAGCCTTGCTCTCAAAAATTTGCAGAGACTCTGTTCTTAGGTTTTAACCCATGAACAGAGCCCTGCTTCATAAATCAACTAGAAAGCCCTTTTTTTTTTTAAAGTTTCCATGGATCTTTAAGATCTCAAAATTTTAATTCTTAGGAGTTATAAATTACTACTGCAGAGCTAGGCTCTTTTTTAAGAAGTTTTATTCCTTTGAAACAGGAGTTTGACAAATGTCACTCTGTGGCAGAGCTTTGCTCTGAAAAGAGGAGATCTTCTCCTTGTCTCTAGGGGTCCCCCCCAATGAGGATATTCTCTTGGGGGTCTTTTTTATTGACTGATAGTCTCATCCAATGGTGGGATTGTCTCATCAAATGATGCGTCGTCATCTTGATTTTGTGGGTCCCCCTTTGGTCCCCTACCCGCTGCATCACAGTGTGGAGCAAGATTTTTATTTATTATTATTTTTATTATATTTTTTTTTATTATATATTTTTTTTTGTTAGGCGTCAGACCACTAATGATATATATATTTTTATACAGAAAAGATGTCTGACGACTTGTCTTTTCCCTTCGTTCGCTCGGAAGGAGGGTTCCCCCATGCGCCAGTGGATCGGGTGGTGTTTGCTCTTATTAAGGATCATGATCCTGAATGCAAGAAGCTTCATCTGTGGGGAAGGTGGTATAGCCAAATCATCCAGGGTCGTCGCAGTTTCAGTTCCGTCTCGCCCTCCGAACCTATAGTTACGATCCCCTATGCGGACAAACCCCTGGTGGAGTATGCCGTGGAGGTTAAAAATTGGAATTCTGACGATCTCCTCCAGCCTGCAATCGGCGCTATTCCGGTGCAGCCGCCGCCGGCCATAGATATCTTGGGAAGGCGAATCTGTCAGGGTGAAGCACGCCCTTGGGGACAGGCTTACAACATTGGATTGAATCCGCGACCGCTTGCTGGATACCTGCCATGGGCCCGGTACATTTTAGCGGCGAAAAGAGCTCACCTGACGAAGATTGGTTTATACTCCGCCGTCTACGTCTCGCTTTTCGAGTATCCTACTCCTCCAACGTGGTGGACAAAGGCCTTCATTGAACAATGGAATATCCCCACACATACTTTCCTGGCAGCGGATAGGGAAGTTTCCATTTCTCTAGAGGAATTCGTTGAGCTTTCAGGTTTACCGGCGAGGGGGGAGTACTACGAAGAGCTGCTTCCTCCTGATGAGTACGTCTTTGCCACCAAGCAGGTGGTATTCGATTTGACTCCGGAAAATGCCATCCAGCATCAGCATCCGGGCCTGGTGAAGGTGTTGGAGATTTACGAGGAGCTTCATTTGGAATTGGGCGACCGAGGCGTTAGTTTCGCGGACTTCATTGCTCGTTTTATTCGCCCGGAATTTTTATCAGAGCAAGGTGAGAAGTTCGCCCAACTTGCTGATCCTTTTGGTTTCGGCCTGGACCGCCGACCTTCATCGGAAATTGATCAGCGAAGTTTTTACCTTCCCGGCACTGTTAGCGTCCCTTTCTCAGAGATCGCCGTTCCTGGCATGGATGAGGAGACCTTCTTCATAGGGTTCTTAGGTCTGTGGCTGTGCAGCTTCGCGCTTCCCATGCACCCACGCCTCATGCGGTCTTCTGTCTTTTACCCGGCGCATCGAATGGTGGCCGGTCTGCAGTTATCAGTGGGGATCGCCGGGTTGGCTTACCTCTACAATGGACTTAGCGTAGCGGCGGACGCTAATGAACCTGGGGTACAGCCTGCTAACTTCCCGATGCACTACTTCACTTCTTGGATGGAGCTGCATGTTCGAGGAGTGTTTGGTGCCCACAAAACTCCTCCATTCTTTGAGAGATTCATACTTCCAAGAATCATACGATTGGTTGGGGCTTCCATCGTGTTTGCACCTCCGCGGGAGTCTAGGGGACTGCTTCTGCGTTCGCATCTAGTCGGGGCGAAGACCTCTTTTGTGGATAAGGTCATCACCATGGGTTCCGAGACCACTAAGTCGGTGGTGCCGCTGCGTGATGACTTTAAGGGCGGTGTCTCCGTGTTGAAGGCTCGGGAAATCCTCCACCTTTATTCCATTCGGCCGGGCTACTTGGTATTTAGGCAGAATGAAACGGCCTTCTTCATGAGGTATAACCCACATCGATTTGCCCGGCAATCGAGTTATAACCAAGGAGTCCCGTTGGAAGCCTTCTTGGGAACACCTGCAGTCGGTCCAGAGGGAGTACAGAATGCGATGCATCACTTCATCCGGCTCAATACAGGCTCCTACTTTTTTATCAGTGAGCCCAGCTGTACCCCCAAGATACTCAATTCGTATGTGGCTTGGTACGCGCACGCGATGGGCCCAATCATCTTGATGGAGAAACGCCTACTGGTCGATCGTAGGGCTGCGCCTCCCGGCGGCGATCGCAAGGCTCCATTGCAGCCCAGGGTTCAGGTTATCCCTCCGACGAAAGAGGCCGGATCTGATCGACCACGCGTGTTGGCCCCTCCGCGTGGACTGCCACTGCCTACTACGGTGGATGCCTCAACGGCGCCCCGTGTTCCGACAAAGACGGTTAAAGCGGCATCGCCGGAGTCGGGTGCAGGAGCGGACATCGGGACTCGCCGCCCGAAAGTGACTGCCAAAACTGGCAAGCGCAAAGCTGCTCCCAGTGGGTCCAAGGTTGGCGGGCAGAAGAAGAAGAAGTCCACTTTATCCCTCGACGCGATCCTTAACTTAGAGCCCGCGGCTCATCCTGCCGAGACTATATGCGAGTACGGCAGCAATGAGGGTTTCGTGGTGGACCCTGAGGACACCAATCTAGCCGCCGCCATTGCAGCTTCGGAGCGATCGGCGAGGCTCGAAGCAATGTTAAGCAGCCTCGCTGAGTCAGGTAATCATCAGCCTCCTTATTTGTCATTTTATCCCACTTTTTATTATTATCTTTAGCTAATATTTGCCTCATTTTCAACAGGTGTTTCTACTGAAGAGGCCATTGCTGCCTCTCTGAAAACCTTCCAGGAGGAGGAGAAGAAGCGTACCCTAGCAAGCGTCGGTATGTTTTATCCCTTTCTCTTTTATACGGAAAGTTCGTTATCTTTTTATGATAGTCGACCTGACCTTCTCTTGTTTCTTTACAGGGGTTGTATTAATCGGCGCAAGGACCCTTCCCAAGCCCGTCATCGAAGCCCCAGCTCCGTCGAAGCTGCCGCAAGAGCCTCGGCTTGATGCAACAACGAGGGATGCTCTGAAAAATCTGGAGGCATCCCTCTACACGGATGAGGAGGCTTCGCTCAAGGAAGCCCTGATGGCATCTGTCTCATCGGCTCGAGAGGAGCGGAAGCGGTCCAGACGCGAAGCTAAGGCGCGCAGAGCTGCTCTGGCCGCAGGAGCGGGCCCTAGCACTGTTCCTGACGCTAGTACTCCTTCTGAAGAGCCCCCTGTGGCCCTGTCTACTGCTCGTCGGCAAGTTGCGCGCGCGGTTCGGAGTGCCAATGATAAATCCGCTTCAGGTAGTACCCCTTTCAAAGCCTTGTTGTATGACTTATAAAACTATTGGCTTATACATATCTCATCTTGCAGGGTCAAGTCCAACTGAGGGGGAGGCGGAGACGACTGTCGAACCCAAGGGAGCGGAGGAAGCGGTACTCGCCGAACCCGAACCGACAGTGGACAACTTTGTCGAGGTCATGGGGCCTGGAGCCGAGATTGAGGGACCTACCGCGGAGAAGGTCATTGATGCCGCACCCGAAGTGGCGGCAGATGAGATGATTGTCTCAACCGAGCCGAAGGCGGTAGAGGGCGAGGTACTTGAGGCTGGGGACCTCGTGGTGCCGATGGACGGGGCAGCTGTAATCGCTGATCCTGAGGGAGCAGCAGGTGAAGCGGCCATGATTCCTGAAGACGAGCTAGGCGCTCCTTCTCAGGAATCTGGCAATGTTCCTATCTTGGCCCTCCCTGTCTATGGTTCCCCGCCGCCTGTAGAGCTTGAGAGCATAACAACGGTTCCCCTTGAGTCGGGTGATGAAGCTACAGGCGGTGGTCTTCCGTCAGTGGAGGAAGGGACTGCCTCAGTTTCTGCTGGCAGCTCGTCAGGTAAACTTTTGAGTCACCAGCGTTTCCCCTTTTTTTTGTATATATCTTGTGATCTCTTCTAACAAACTTGTTCTTGCAGGTGCGGCCAGTATCGATGCTCCATTGCTCGAGGGGGCACCGTCAACTACTGCTTTGGCAGTAGTCACCTCCCCGTCTTCCCTTGTACCGTCACGGATGTTGGAAGGTATGGATTCACGACTCATGCATTAATCTTTCAAAAATGCGGCTTTTGTACTAACGTTACACTATTGTGCTTTTGCAGGAGTGCTTTTTGATCACTTATATCAAGTGTTGCTCCCGCACTTCTCTTTCCCATCCGAACTCGCTTCTCCCTCTAGTGGCGCCGGTAATATCTTTATTTACCCCTTTTTTTTCTAGCAATGGGATGATTTCTGACTTTTCCTTTTCTTTATTGCAGTGCCACAAATCGAAGGAGGGGATGCAAGACCTGCCGCGCTACCGGCCCTTCCAGCTTTGCCGTCCGCTACACCTGGTATAGTAGATTTCCTCTTTGATAACCCTTCAACATCTTTTGAACCATCGTTTAACCCTGTTTTGTTTTGCAGCTATTATTCCGGCTCCAGTCCCTTTCGAGGCTCGCGTCTTTTCACCGGCAGGCCCCTTTTTGAGACGTCCGTCTTCAAAGGGTGCTGTGATGAGTCTAGGCATGCTGAGTGGGTATATCGAAGAGCTCAGCATGGACGCTCTTCCTTCTGCTGCAGACTTCGCTGTGGATGTTAATCCCATGTTAGCGGCGCTCGTAACTTTTCACGACGAATGCGTCGTTGAATCTTGGGTTAACCACTGCAGGGAGATCGAGGCCTGTCTGTACCGGCTGGAGTTGACGCGCCCTTCTCCTGAAGTTTTAGCTCTGAGCACCCAACGCACAACTTGGCTCGAGCAAAGCACTTCGCACTCCCGCCACTTGGAGCAAGAAGCAGCTCAAAGACTAAGGGAATGCCAAAAGACCTCAAACGAAACGGCCCATCTGCGCGCTGAGGTAGAGGCAAATGCTGCCCAAGTGAAGACTATCTTTGAGGGTCTCTTGGAGCGCATCTCCCATGGGCTAAACTTAAAGAAGAAGCTTGACGTGGCTGAGCGCAACATCCCAAGTCGGGAGGCTGCTTATCAAGTCGCGAGGGAGCAGCTTGCATTGGTTTTGCGGCAACGAGCCCAAGTGGAGGCAGAGTTGACGGCGGTAGCCGAGCAGGAGAAGGCGTGGAAGGAGATATGCGAGCGATTGCTACATCTGTGCAAGACGCTCCCTTCCCAATAGCTGCCCTTGTATCAATATACTTGTAATTTTCTTTTTTTTTTGAATAAGATGTATACATTCTTTATTCTCTTATACGATTCGCCATGTACTTGATTGAATTAATAAATAAAGATACACATTTTTTCTTGCAATGTCTTGTATCATTTCTTTGCTTTCTCCCTTCTCTTATTATCAGCATGCTGTTTTGATAAACATGATTGACAGGTAACAGAGTAAGCATTCTGGTTTCTTCAAGATATAACGATGGCTTAGGCCGCAGGTTCGGATCTGCTGCCTAAGACTTTTCAACTCTATGAGCCGTGAGGGTCTCATAGAGACTTTTCTCCCTACGGATCGAGAGGATCTCGTAGGTGGATTTTCTCCTTAGGAATCGTGAGGATTCCTAAGTGCGGTTTTCTCTCATAAGTCGAAAGGATCTTATGAGAGAATTTCTCCCTCTTACGAGTCGAGAGGGCTCGTAAGCGGTTGTTTCCCTCTTTGTCGAGAATCGACTTCAGAGAGTGAGACCCGTGAATAGTATGTAAGAGACCATTTAGGATTGACTTGCAGGATCCCATTGTTCAGGAAGCCAGTTTTTGAACCCTTATTGCCCGAGATGTGAGTCAGAGAAGCTCTCGTCACGGAGTGTTTGTATCCGTGAGTTGAGAAGTTTTGCGAGGGATTATTTGTTTCCCAAGCGCCAAGGATTATTTGTGTCCTTGGGGTTTGAAACGAGTCGATGGTTCCCACGGAGGCGCTGGTGGCTCTGCGAGTCGACGCGGATCAGAAGGCTCTTGTCACGGAGTGTTTGTATCCGTGAGTTGAGAAGTTTTGCGAGGGATTATTTGTCTCCCAAGCGCCAAGGATTATTTGTGTCCTTAGGGTTTGAAACGAGTCGATGGTTCCCACGGAGGCGCTGATGGCTCTGCGAGTCGACACGGATCAGAAGGCTCTCGTCACGGAGTGTTTGTATCCGTGAGTTGAGAAGTTTTGCGAGGGATTATTTGTCTCCCAAGCGCCAAGGATTATTTGTGTCCTTGGGGTTTGAAACGAGTCGATGGTTCCCACGGAGGCGCTGGTGGCTTTGCGAGTCGACGCGGATCAGAAGGCTCTCGTCAAGGAGTGTTTGTATCCGTGAATCGAGGAGTTTGCTGGGATTATTTGTTTCCCAAGCGCCAAGGATTATTTGTTTCCTTGGGGTTTGAAACGAGTCGAGGATTCCTACGGAGGCACTGGTGGCTCTGCGGGTCGACGCGGATCAGAAGGCTCTCGTCAAGGAGTGTTTGTATCCGTGAGTCGAGGAGTTTGCTGGGATTATTTGTTTCCCAAGCGCCAAGGATTATTTGTTTCCTTGGGGTTTGAAACGAGTCGAGGATTCCTACGGAGGCACTGGTGGCTCTGCGGGTCGACGCGGATCAGAAGGCTCTCGTCAAGGAGTGTTTGTATCCGTGAGTCGAGGAATTTTTGTCGAAGTCATTGGCTTCTTCGGTTGAAATGAACCTTTGAGGTTTGGTTTCGTCGTTCGACGGAATCCGCTGGGGAAGTATGGTTTCTTCTTTGTTTACGCCCTTGGATTGTATACAGGGATCGATGTGACCTCGACTGTAGGGCCAAAGTTTTATCATTTCTTCTTTTATTTTATTTTATTTCCGCGATGCTCTATCATTTCAGCTTTTATATCGTGAAGGTCGCGATTGCCCAAACATTTCGGCAATTTTTCGCGGTGCCCAATCATTTCGGCTATTTTATTTTTACTCGCTGCTTTTTATTGCGAGTTGCCCAATCATTTCGGCTATTTTGCATGCATACATTTTACTTGCTGCTTTTTATTGCAAGCTGCCCTATCATTTCGGCTATTTCGTATGCATGAGCGGCCTGCTGGCTTTTGCCATAAACCTGAAATTGGACACCGATTTCGGCATCAGCACCGCTACAACTGTGATATTACCAGGAGCGAATCATCATTTGCCTCTGTCGTTGTCGAACAAAGGAGGCTTAGCGACCAGGGTTAGGGTCCTGTCGGCTAAGGCTTTTGACTTCATGAGCCGTAAGGGTCTCGTGAAGGTATTTCTCCCTACAAGTCGTGGGGATCTTGTAGGTGTATTTTTTTCTTAGGATTCGTAAGGGTTCCAAAGTGTTTTGTTCCTCTGTAAGTCGTAAGGATCCTACAGGGGGTTTTCTTCTTGTAAATCGAGAGGACTTACAAGGGTTATGCGAACATATCCCCGATCACGGATGGACCTTGGTTAGGGAAATGTTTATTCGCGCCCGTGGATTGTATACAAGGGTCAATATTGAGCCACTTGTAGGGCAACATTGGAAGTTTGTGGGGATTTGCTTAAGCACAGGTTTAGGTCTCTGTGACTTAAGACTTTCAAATCCTATGAGCCGTGAGGGTCCCATAAGAGAGTTCTCCTTACGAGTCGTGAGGATCTCGCAAGCGTATTTTCTCCTTAGGAATCGTGGGGATTCCTAAGTGTGTTGTTCCCTTGTGAGTCGTAAGGATCTCACGCGGGTGGTTTCTCCTTACAGGGTCGAGAGGACTCTGTAAGGGTTCTTTAACGAAGTTGCGCCCTTTCGGGTTTTCACAAACGTTCGCCGGTAGGCATGCTGTTTTTACTCACGGAGCCCTTTCGGGTTTTCATCCGTGCCCATCTTGCTTATGGACATACCGTTTTTTTTTTTTTTTTTTTACGAGGTCGCGCCCTTTCGGGTTTTCACGAACTCTCGCCGGTAGCCCTGCTGTTTTTACTCACGGAGCCCTTTCGGGTTTTCATCCGTGCCCTTCTTGCTCATGAACATACCGTTTTTTTTTTGTTTCTTTTTTTTTAATTTTTTTTTTAAGTCTAAAGATGCTGCGGTAGTAGTTTTTTAAAGACGTTATGGTCTGCTATTAGTTTAAGGACATTTCGGTCCGACGTTGAGAGGGCTGGCTACTGCTTATAAAGCCTGAGCTTAGGAAGATAGCGAGCGGACATAGTCGTCATCATCTATCATTGATCTAAACTAAGGCTCGTTAAGCGTAGTATTTCTTTAGGAAGCGACCGTTTATTGGCCTGAAAGGCCTTTCACCGTGCATGTCCATGAGTAGATAGGCCCCGCCCTGGTAGACCTTATCAATGATGTACGGTCCTTCATAGTTTGGCTCAAACTTTCCCCGCTTGGCGCGATTGGGGATCATGGGCCTTTTGACGACTAGCACGAGTTCGCCTTGGCGGAATGTCCTCGGGCGGCTCAATCTTTCATATGAGCGCGTCATCTTTGCTTTATAAGCTTCCAGATTTTGCTGTGCTAGAAGCCGGATTTCATCAAGGGCGTCAAGCTCTTCAAACCGAAGGTGAGCATTTTCTTCGTCCGTCAACTCGTAATGGACTGCCACTCGTAGAGAGGGTAATTCTATCTCGAGGGAGAGTACTGCTTCCGTCCCAAATACCAACGCGTACGGCGTTGTGTTTGTGGGCGTTTTAAATGTAGTTCGATACGCCCAAAGAGCCTCTTGCAATCTTTCGTGCCAATCTCTCTTATTTCGTGACACCGTTTTCTTCATGATCTTCGTCAAGGTCTTGTTGAAGGCCTCAGCTAGACCGTTAGCTCGGGGGTTATAAACTAAGGAATATCTCCAGTCTATATTGTGCTGCTGTGCGAAGCGGCTAATCTTATGACTTCGGTAGGCTGGCCCATTATCAGAGATGATTCTTCTCGGGGTTCCAAACCGGTATATGACATGCGTTCTGAAGAAATGGAGGATGTTCTCCGTTTTTACTTCCCTCAACGGTACCGCCTCTGCCCATTTGGAGAAGTAATCAGTCGTCGCCAATATGAAACGATGTCCTTTTGACGATGCTGGTTCGATGGGGCCGACTATGTCAGTCCCCCACATTTCGAACGGCCAACTAGCCACTGTTGGATGCAGTGGATTGGGATGCTGATGGATGAAGTCCCCATGAATTTGACATGAATGACATTGCCTCGCGTATTCCAGGCAATCCTGCATCATCGTGGGCCAGTAGTAGCCCATTCGTTTTATCTTCAGCTTCATTTTAGGACCTGCTTGGTGAGAACCGCAGAGTCCGTCGTGAACTTCCTGAACGACTCTTTTTGCTTCGTCAGGTCCTAGGCATCTCAACCACAGAGAATCGAATGACCTCTTGTATAGAGTATCATTGACGAAGGCGAAAGACAGAGCTCGTTTCACGAGCTGATGTCTTATGGACGCTTCTTCAGGCATCCGGTGGAACCTGAAGTAATCTATGAAAACTTCTCTCCAGTCTTCGGTCTTCTCATGGTCTTTTATTTGTAGGGTCGTCTCCTCGTTCGCTCCTTTTTCTTCAGACGATTCTGGAGATACTTCTGCTGGGGCAAGCACTCGACGGCTTTGTACCACGATTCTAACGTCATCGAGGTTCTCGTCAGCCAGTTCTTTAGCAAGTTTGGCTAGTGCGTCCGCTTTGCTGTTTTCCGCTCGCGGTATGCTCTCCAAAGTGTAGGAGGGAATTTGGGTCAGCAGTTGTTGCACTTTTTCACCGTATTTCACCAACTCCGGTTTGCACGTTTGGTAGTCGCCGTTCACTTGACTGACGACCAGTTGGGAATCCCCATATATGAGGAGGCTTTCAATTCCCATATCAATGGCGATCTCGAGGCCCGCTATCAAAGCTTCGTATTCGGCTTCATTGTTTGTTCTCGGCTCCGTCAGGGAAAACGCGTAGCGCATTATTCCTCCTTGTGGAGTCACGAAGATGAGTCCTACCCCCGATTTGATCATTGGCGTACTTTGTTTGTGCTTTTTCATGGAAGATGCTCCATCGAAATAAAGCTCCCAACGGGTATCACCACTGTCGATTGCGTCAAACGCATGTCTGTCTGGAAGATCGCAATTTAATGGAGAATCGGCGGGTATGGGATGTTCAGCGAGGAAGTCGGCGATGGCCTGGCCTTTCACTGCTTTGAGAGGTTGATACGTGATCGAAAACTCCATCAAGAGTAGGGCCCATTTAGCGAGTCGCCCTGTCAATATGGCCTTTGACATTAAGTATTTAAGGGGGTCCACCTTTGAAATCAGACGGACCTCGTGTGCTAATGCATAGTGCCTAAGCTTTGTTATTGCGAAGATCAACGCCAGGCAGTGCTTTTCAATGGGAGAGTAATTGCTTTCTGCCCCCAGCAGAACTCGGCTTAGGTAGTAGAGTGCTCTTTCTTTCCCTTGATCGTTCTCTTGTGCCCATAATGCGCCTAAGGAACCTTCGAGGGCGGTCGTATAAAGAATGAGAGGCTTCCCCTTAACCGGGGCAGCCAACACCGGCGGGTTCTGCAGGTACTGCTTGATCTCGTCTAGTGCGCCTTGGCATTTTTGATCCCAAACGAATGGGGTTCCTTTCTTCATCAGGTGACTATATGGCCGGCATTTTCCTGAGAGGTTGGCTATAAATCGCCGTATGTATGCGAGTTTCCCTTGGAGAGACCGCAGCTGTTTGAGAGTCCTCGGCGGAGGCATTTCCATGATTGCTTTAATCTTTGACGGATCTATTTCAATACCTCGGTGTCGAACAACGAATCCCAGGAATTTGCCCGAGGAAACCCCGAACGCACATTTAAGAGGATTCATCTTCAGGTTGTACCGCCGAAGGCGTTGAAATACAGTCTTCAGATGCTCGAGATGTTCCTCGTATGATTTGCTTTTAACCACGAGATCGTCGATATAGCATTCAACGATTTCGTGTATAAGGTCGTCAAAGATCTTCGTCATGGCCCTCTGATAAGTAGCACCGGCGTTCTTCAAACCGAAGGGCATCACCTTATAACAAAATATCCCGAGAGGGGTCCTGAAAGCTGTGTGTTTCTGATCTTCAGGATGCATTTTTATTTGATTATACCCCGATGAGCCGTCCATGAAGGAGAAAACTTCATGAGTAGACGTGTTGTCTATCATCAGTTCGGTGACTGGCACTGGGAAGTCATCCTTTGGGCAGGCTCTATTAAGATCCCGAAAGTCTACGCATATGCGCACTGTCCCATTTTTCTTCATCACTGGGACGATGTTGGCGATCCATTCAGGGTACTGAACTTCCTGAATGAAGCCAGAGTCGATTAACATTTTGACTTCGGCGTTGATGCTCATCTCAAGCTCGAGTCGCATTCTTCTTGGCGCCTGTTTGACTGGCTTGATGTCCGGGGATATCGCCAATTTGTGTACAGCAATTTCTGGATCTAATCCCGGCATTTCGGAATAGTTCCACGCGAAGCAATCTTTGTGCTGTAGAAGCACATCCTTCAACGCGGCCACCCTTTCTTCAGATAGCAGCTCGCTGATGAATGTCGGTCGCGGGTCATTTGCCGTCCCCAACTCGATTTTCTTGAGGTTATCTGCAGTAGTGTGGATTCCATCCTCCAGTTCTTTCGGAGCTGGGGGAAATTCTGAGATTACCTCATCGCTGTCGTTTTCAAAGCACCAAGGGAGGTTGTTCATGTCCTCGGACCCTTCTTTTAATATTGTTATCACATGGCAGGTGCAAGTTTTCTGCCAATCCCAATGCGGGGTTGGTTTTATTCTTGTGTTTTTGGGTTCGTGCTTTTGCGGCGGCGCTACCCTCCAACTGTCAGACAACGCAAATTTGCCAAGCTGATACTGGTCCTCAACCCAATTCTTAAAGGTGAAACAATCTTCAAGCGGATGCCCTACTACTTGATGGTAAGAGCAATAATTTGGGTTGGAGACTTCGCCTGCTTGCTCAGGGTGTTTAGACTCTGGCAGAGTAAGCATTTGATGTTTTAGAGCAAGATCAAGTATTTTTCCTGTTTTGTTCCGAGGAAATGAGTATGCTCGACCCATTTTCTTCATAAGGGCTAGGTCAATAACGCTCGACTCTCGGATGCGTGGCTTCTTAGCTCTGTCTTGTGGTTGTCGAGCACCTTTTCGGCCCCTCGACTTGTTTTTGCTTTCGCGTCGAACCCTTTTTGTAGCAGGCTGATGTGGGGCAACATCTTCGTTTTTTACTGCCTGTCGAAGGAGACGCTGTGTCTTGGCTTTCTCATAGATTGCCATTTCACGATCGTGATCATCTCGGGCTTTTTGACTCGCATCCTTTATAAGTTTGCTCGTCTGGTCTTCAGACGATGGACTGGGAGGTCTTGCATCAGGAACTCTTGCTGATTCAGGATTAGCGTCTTCCCATTGAGCGTCCGCTTCTTCATCAAAGTTATACATGGCATAACAGCTGTTTATTAGCTCCCGTTTCTTTGAGCGAACATACCCGAGCCCTTTCGTTTCCGTTCTCCCGTTAGGCAGTTTGCATTGAGTTCCAGGAACGTTCCAGACCTTGTCATAGAATTTGGCTTTTCTGACGGTCTGTGTGAAGGACATCCCTTGGCGTTTCAGCAGTTTCTTCAAACCTTCGGTATAATATCTGGGAAGACGGATAGGCTGAAGCCTGTCGAGCGTGGGATCCGCGCCATGCCAAATTTCTTTTTCCATATTGTTTTCTTCAGAACGGTAGAATAGGATTGCCTTCTCGCCTTTTCTTCCGGGAGGGATATAGAATGTCTGCAATTCTTCTACGCTGTTGGTGTCGAGTGCATCCAGTTCTTTGTAATGTTCAAGAGGCACCATGGTTACCTGCAGACTTCGCTCTTCATCAGTGGAAATCTGTATTGAGGGCCGAGCGGGGAATACAGCATGAACTTCATCCTCTGAATCACTACCGAAGATCAATGAAGGAACAGATGGTCCTGGCCTGGTGGACTGGGATGGACCTGAATAAATTATATCCTCCTCTTCCTCGGTGTCACTGCCGAAGACAGGGATGGTTGCGTTAGTTTTGTTCTCCGGTTTGTGACACCTTTCCGTGTCTTCGAAATTCGGTAAGAAGTATTTGGCATCTTCATACTTGCGAACTTCGTTCACGGAAAACGGATTCAACTCTCCTGCCACTGTGTACTCGAGGCCGTCCCTAGAATACTTCATGCACTGATGCTGTGTAGAAGGGATGATATTGTATTCGTGTAGCCATGGTCGGCCGAGCAGAGCATTGTAGCACGTCTTGGCGTCTATAACGTGGAATTTGATGTCTGTGACGAGCACCCCGAAGCGTAGCGTCAATATCACAGATCCAAGAGTCTTTGAGGATTGAGAGTCGAAACCGGAGATGGTGATTTTGTCCCGGGCGAGGTGTTGGACACTCATGCAAATCTCCTTTAACACTCGCACATTGAGTAAATTGACAGACGATCCGTTATCGACCAAGATTTTTCCTATCTTTATGTCATGGCAGTATCCCGAGACATAAAGGGGGCGATTGTGTTCACACGTCCCGAGGAGAAGGTCTTCATCACCAAAAGCAACGTCGGCTGTGTGCACCTCTTCCAATTCATCCTTCATCTTTTGTTCGGCTAAGAAGGCTTGGAACTGGTCCGGATCTTGTAGGGCCTTAATCAAAGAATCCCTCGCTTCTTTCGATAGCAATAGGGCATCGAGAATGCTGAGTTGTGAGGGTAGCTTTCTCAGATGCGCCAAGACATTGTAATCTACTTTATTCCTTTTTGGGGGATTCTTGGCGGTTAACTCTTCCGCAACTTGGTCATCCAAAGCGATGTCTTCAGAGACCTTCTCTTTCCCTTTGTTTTTCTTATTCAAGGGTCCGAGGTTTTTTTCGGGTAATGTTCGATTGCGCAGCTGTATATTCTCGCAGGCCTTCAGTTCTTTTTCTTTCCCCGAAGTGGATTCTTCGAAGAGGGGGCCAAGCTCTAGCTCTTCATCGGAGTCGCTCCCAAATGTAGGCACTTGTGACCCGGTAGTGTTAACCATGTGACAATTGCCGGCAGTTCTTTCAAGTTCTTTAGTCGTATTTCTTTGCTCTCGGCGAATTTTACGTTTTTCCCGTTTAAATCGTTGTCGATTAGCGACGTATCCTTGCCACCATCCATTGAAAGCTTTGCAATCTTGGATGGAATGCGAGACCTTCTGATGGTATAAGCAATAAGAGGGGTGCATTTCTACCGCGCCAGTAACTCTTTCTTCAGAGGGTGGTAGCTTCATGCCCATCGATATGGCCTTAGCAAATTTCTTTTTTATCTTGAATTGGCTTTTGTCAGTGGTGGAGGCATTTTGCTCCAACGGGATCATTTCAGCTCCTTCCTCAAGTCGCTGACGCTTAGCCCTTTCGAATATAGCTGTCTCGCGTTCTCGATCAGCCTTGCTTTTCAACCGAGCTTCATTAAGAAACGCGCTAATCATTTCAACTGGTAACCCTGGGGTTTTTGATTCGGCATTTGCCCCCAGCGTTTCAGTGCCAGAAGTTCCTTCATCGTTCGTGGTCGAATGGGAGATCATATGACAGCTTGCCACATATTCGTCAGATTCATCCGATGAACTTTCTCCTTCATCTTCTTTTTGGAAGACGTGATCAAGGAAATCTTGGAGCGTAATGGGAGTTCGCGCCTTTTGGTTATATTCATCCAGCGCGTCGATTTGCTTTTGTAAGTCCATGCGCTTGTCATCAGGCTTCACGGGCTTCTTAGATTTCTTTTTCTTCTTTTTCGAAGATTTTGACGGCTGGCTATGAACGCTTGAACTACCACCATCGTTCTTCGGAGTCGGTCGTGGCTTCAACATCCCCTCAATAACCTGCGGTTCCAAGGGGTTCTTCCACTTAACCGCTGGGCAGGTTTGAAGATCATTTAGCATTCTCCTCGTTTTGGCTGATAATACAACCTCCCAGGGAGCATCTTCAATGACGGAGCATGTTGCCCCCGGCGTATTCGTCCCCTTAGAGGTTTGGGGCTGCGGAGGATTCACCTTCCATTTGTCAGATAGCGCAAATTTACCCTGACGGTACTGGTTCTCAAGCCAATTCTTGAAAACGTAGCAATCCTCAATTGGATGGCCTAGCACTCGATGATAAGGGCAGTAATTGGGCTCGTTGACGTCACTCGGTTGTGACGGACGTTTTGGATCTGGCAGATTTATGAGCCTGTTGCGCAATGCCAGCTCGAATAGCCTTCTTGTTTTATCACGGGGGAAGGAGTAAGCACGTCCCATCCTGTCCTCAAGGGGTACGTATGGGCGTGTATTGTTTGGACGAGCAGCCGGCTTCGAGTCGCTCGGTTGTTGTTGGGCATTAGCGACGATGATCACTTTTCCCTTTCCTTTATCGTTTCGGGAATCCGGCTTCGGGAGAGGGGGTTTATGGCCCATCTGGTCCATCTGCGCCAATTTGTCGATCAAAGCCTGGAAGGAAGTCGGCTTGAAGAACATCATAAATTGTGAAATAGTTGCTTGTGGATCAAGGGTTCCAACAAACATTCCCACCGCAGGGGCTTCTTCTATGCGCTGTTCACATTTAGACCATAGATTACGCCACCGTATAGCGTACTGAACCCACGTCTCGCCGGGTTTTACCCTGGCGTTAATCAGTGCCGTCATTGGGGTACGCTCGCTGGCACTTGCAAAACGTTGGGTGAAGAGCAGCTCCATCTCCGCAAAGGTTTTTATAGAGTCGTTGGGAAGCTCAGAATACCATTCAAATGCCGTATCAGATAAACTTCCAACAAACTGGCGAAGCAAAAGCTTGTCGTCGCCGCCGGTATTACCGCAAAGAGCCCTGAATTGGGCCACATGTTGATGGGGATTGCCGGTCCCTTTGTAGACATGAAACTTGGGGATCGTGTAACCCGGCGGGTACTTGATTTGGTCATACCAGCCCGGATATGGCCGCCCCGTTTTCACGATCTGACCGGCTGCTTCAGTCGCCTGATGCACCCGTATTTGTTGGGCAATATATTCATCCAAATCAGCTTTTGATATGGTATCCTCTTTAGCTGCGGATAGAGCCGGTGGAGGATTCGATGTCTCTCCCCTATCATCTTCAAGAATGATCGGGGGATCTCCAACAGGTGGATCTGGTTGAATCATCATACCCACCATATCCTGGAAGAGGAGGGCCATTTTCTTTATGTTGGCTGCCTGTTCCGCAGCCTCTTTGTCTTTCTTCTCTAGCACGCGCCGAAGGAATTCGGCATCCGTCTCTTGTTCTTGACGTTCTTCTGAGGATGTTTCTGGGGTTTCTTTCGGCCCAGTGAGTGCAGCCATTGTGGTCATCATCTCCTGGAGCTTTTGTTGCTGCTCCTGAGCCTTGGTCACTGATCGGGTGAGCGGTCGGTGACCCGTAGATGTACGGCTTTCTTCTTTTCCAGAAGCCATATAAACTGTATGAACAATTATGCCCCCTGACTTGGGGCATTTAGGTTCGCCGCTTTCAAACTTTGCCGGTGTCATGGGAGCTTTTTCTGGCCTCTTCCTTTTATGGACCTTTGAGGTTGAAGGAGCCGTTGAAGCGGGCATTCTAGCATTTGTTGCCCCCTGCTGTTTAATGGGGCAGTTTTTGTTATTTTCCACCTTCGCCCTTTTCTGGTGACGCAAGTGGTCTGGATCGATCACAGAGTCTTGAACCCTGCGCCATACTTTATAAACTTTTGAGGATAGCCGTTGAGGGGGCTGTTCATGCTTCGTCTCCGGAGCTTTTTCCATGGGCGGAGGAGACCTTTTCAATGTAGCAACCGGAGAGTTCTTTCTCACCTTCCTCAGCAATTCGAAGCTGTTCCCAGTTGGAACAGCAGCATTGACCTCCACCACTGGAGCAGGTGGGGTTAGCCCTGAGGGAGAGTTGCCCCCTGCTTTTCTCACTCGTCGCCAATGGCGACGTCGCGCACGACGAGCCGTTGGGACTGCCTCGGAAATCGAGATGGTTCCTTGTTGCCCCCTGTTTGAGTGTGGGGTAACTGCCGATGTCAGCCTATCGAAGACCGATGCTTTTAGACCAGTTGGGGGAGGAGTGGGAACCGTCAATCTTGTGAAGACCGACTCTCTGATCGGAGAAGCCGTTTTAACGACTTCCAAAGCAGCGGCCGTTGCCCTCTTTGGGACAACCACTTTATGATCCTGACCTAGCCTGGTGAAAACAGAGGCTGTCAGCTTAGTAGCGGGCGACCCGTTGACAGGGGTCGTGGTAGCAGTGTGCCGGTCAAATACCGACTTCTTGTTCGCTTCTGGTGCGGATATCGGCATAGAGAAGCTTGCAGGGGGGACCATGGTCCCGAAAAATAGGCCGGTGGTGGCCTGGGTCACCTGCTCTACCGGCAGAGTAAGGAAAGAGGCCGCTTGGGGCCCATATGTTACACCTCTCGGTGAGGTGGAGCGCCCGTTGCAGTGGTGCTTCGCGC
Organism: Agapanthus africanus; assembly: GCA_030015575.1. NCBI lineage: Eukaryota > Viridiplantae > Streptophyta > Magnoliopsida > Asparagales > Amaryllidaceae > Agapanthus > Agapanthus africanus. The sequence continues at coordinate 698,109,264 of CM057343.1, read as the reverse complement.
ATTTGGTGCAGTGGGAATCCATGGATGCTTGAGTTCTGCGCCAGATAAAAGACCAAATCTTAGCAACTTGAAATCCGAAGACAACCATTTAACAAACCGCGATTGATTCGCGAAGACGACACACGAAGTATGGAGTGGAAAGAGGAAAAGGTCCCACCGGGCGTGCCAGAATCTGTTCCCCTCCGAAAGACGGCGACGACGTGAAGACGTCTTGCCTGAAGTTCGGGGCAGATGCTATTTGGTTTTATCCGTCTATCTCTCCGAAGATGCCGAGTTGATTTACGGCACCGTATATCGGAGGTTTAGACGGATGCGGCCGATGTAGCAGACTTCGTCAGATTCCCCCTTAGGGTGAGGGGTTTTTGATTGTGGGGACGCTCTTCCCTGCAGGCGCAAGCCCCTGCAGTTAATTACGCTACCGCATCGCGGTAACAACTTTCTCCTTCTCCAGAATTTCACTTCGTGTCGTGTGTATTTGTTTTATTTGTGGTTGCCCGTGGATTGTATACGGAGACTGAGTAATATCGTCGCCCGTAGGACGTGGATTAGTCCAAATCCGTATTTTGCTTAGATTTGGGTTCGGTGTTTTAGTTTAAGGATGCATTAGTCGCGTTGCGACTAAGATCAACTTAAACGTTCGTCAAGGATACATTAGTCCTGTTTTGGGCTAAGATCGACTTGACGTAGTGATTGATTTAATTATCCGGCCGTCGGGACTCGTCACCTCTCTGACATCGTTGAGGGATTACAACGACAGGTGTCTGAGGAGTTCAGAGATGTACCCTTGAACCAAAGTTGGTTTGGGATTTTATTACTTATTTGAATATCTAAGGACACATTAACCGTATTTGGGGCTAAGATCAACTTAGACGGGACCGTTTAGATCCGACAAAAGAGCGTTTGGGCCCTATTGTGTCAGTTTAGGGACGTGGCGGTCCATATTCCAGTTTAGGGACGTGGTGGTCCATTATTAGTTTAGGGACGTTTCGGTCCGTCGCCAGTTTAAGGACGTAGTGGTCCATTATTAGTTTAAGGACGTTTCGGTCCGTCGTCCAGTTTAGGGACGTAGTGGTCCAATATTAGTTTAAGGACGTTTCGGTCCAATATTAGTTTAGGGACGTTTCGGTCCGATATTAGATGAGTGGTCGTTGGGACCCGTCACCTCTTTGACGTCGTTGAGGAATTACAACGACAGATGTCAAAGGAGTTCGGAGATGTACCCTCGAACCGGTCGTGAATTGGTTTATGAGAAGCATTTAATTTAAGGACTTACAGCCAGGATTGGGTTAAGTCCAATTTTTTTATTTTAGGCTCTGCCCGATTAAAAGAATCAATCTAAACAGGGCTCTGCCCCTTTATTATTTTGCAATCTGATTTGGGCCAGGCCCTTTTAAATAATGAGTTACAGAAACTCAAGAATTTTCCAAACAGGGCTTTGCCCTCTTATTAATTTGATTTGGGCCAGGCCCTTTTAAATAATGAGTTGCAGAAACTCAGGAATTTTCCATACAGGGCTTTGCCCTTTTATTATTTTGCAATTTGATTTGGGCCAGGCCCTCAAGAATTTTCCAAATAGGGCTCTGCCCTTTTATTATTTCTGTGATTTGATTTGGGCCAGGCCCTTTTAAGTAATGAGTTGCAGGAACTCAAGAATTTTCAGATTGAAGAACAAAAGTGCATGGCACTTTTGATCTAAATTTAGATCAAAAGAAAACAAGTTTTTTTTTTCTTGTTTTCTTTTCACAGAACCAAGGGTTCATATCAAGTGCAAGGCACTATTTATGTATTTTTTATTATTCCCTTTTTTAATCTTCTGTTCTTCAGAAATTTTACCTTTCTTTTTTTTGTTCTTGATTAATCTTCAAGAGTTCTTTCTCTTCTTTTTTTTTCCAGAAGTTTATCCTTCTCTTGATGATTCTACCTTATCCTTTGAATGAGGTCTAGGCTCTTATTTATAGTGCTCACAAATTTGTTAAATTTGTTACCAAGATCTTTCCTGAATAATTTTGGGAATTTTCCCACCATTGGATCTCTGATCCAAGGGTCTCTGTTTTACAGAAGAACAGAAAAGATTTACTTAAATTTTTATTCTGTTGCTGCGCAACTCACCAGCGCGTGACACGTGTCGCGCATCCGTGCGCTTGCGCAGTTGCGATTGCGCAACTGCGCAGACACGTGTCGCGCATCCGTGCGCTTGCGCAGTTGCGCAGACACGTGTCGCGCATCCGTGCGCTTGCGCAGTTGCGATTGCGCAACTGCGCAAACACGTGTCGCGCTGCCATGCATTTGCGCAGTTAAGTCTTAATTATGTTTTCTGAAGAGCCTTGCTCTGATGGGACGCACTGTCTCGGGCGTTACGCCGCCGAATCAGCTTCTGCCATGTGGCAAATTGCGCGCTGCGCACGGGGACTGAAGCGTTGCTTCGAATTTTGAATTTTCAAAATTAAGTAGAGCCTTGCTCTGATTGGGGGAAACAACTGCATTATTTACAGAAGGGCCAAGCCCAATTAAAAAAGGCCTAACAGGCCAAATAAAATGCAATGCAAGGGGCAGAGCCCAAACAAAAACAGATGCTGCGCATCATTTAAAAGGGACAGAGCCCAAACCAAAAAGGCCTAGCAGGCCAAAAGAAAATGCAGTGCATTATTAAACGAAGGGCAAAGCGCAAGCCAAAGCCTAACAGGCTAACCATAAATAAAAATATTGAACATTCTCAATTGGACTTAGCCCAATTCTGGCCGTAAGTCCTCAAATTAAATTGATTGAGCACGACTGCTCTCTTAAATCAATTTACATCCGGTTCAAGGGTACATCTCTGAACTCCTCTGATATTTGTCCTTGTAATCCTTCAACGTCTTCAGAGAGGTGATGTGTCTCGACAGCCATACATTTTAATGGACCCCCATGTCCCTAAACTGGAACATGGACTACTATGTCCCTAAACTGGAACAATAGAGCCAATTGCTCTCTTGCCGGATCCAAACGGTCCCGTTAAGTCGATCTTAGTCTGGAGATTAGGCTAACGTATCCTTAACAAACGTTTAAGTTGATCTTAGCCTCAAATATGGCCAACGTGTCCTTAAACTAATATCCGTCCCCAAAATGGGAATGCAATGGACCACTACATCCCTAAACTGGAACATGGACCCCCATGTCCCTAAACTGGAACATGGACCACTATGTCCCCAAACTGGAACAATAGAGCCCCTAAATGCTCTTTCCGTTAAATTGATCTTAGTCTCAAATCAGACTAACGTATCCTTAACGAACGTTTAAGTTGATCTTAGCCTCAATATGGCTAACGTATCCTTAAACTAAAACACCAAACCCAAATCTAAGTAAATACGGATTTGGACTAATCCACGTCCTACGGACGACGACATAACTTAGTCTCCGTATACAATCCATGGGCAACCACAAACAAAACAAACACACACGACACGAAGTGAAATTCTGGAGAAGGAGAAAGTTGTTACCGCGATGCGGTAGCGTAATTAACTGCAGGGGCTTGCGCCTGCAGGGAAGAGCGTCCCCATAATCAAAAACCCCTCAAGTAAGGGGGAATCTGACGAAGTCTGCTACATCGGCCGCATCCGTCTAAACCTCCGATACACAGTGCCATAAATCAACTTGGCATCTTCGGAGAGGTGGACGGATAAAACCAAATAGCATCTGCCCTGAATCTCAGGCGAGACGTCTTCACGTCTCGGCCGTCTTTCGGAGGGGAACACCAAGGGCCCTCAACGTATATGGAGCCTGATATCAGCACGCGATGGGCGCCGTCATCAGGGAAGAGAAGCGGCTGCTGCTTGATCGCAAGGGTGCACCCCCCGCCAGCGATCGCAACGTCCCCCTAAAGCGAAGGACCCCTGTCCCTCCTCCACTAAGAGGAGATGCTGGATATGAGCCTCCACGTGTACTAAACCCCATGCGTGGATTGCCCTGTGATCCTGTGGACGTGCCCTCAGCGCCCCATGCTCCCGTGGAGACGGTAAACGTGGTTTCATCCGAATCCGGTGTGGGCTCGGACATCGGGACCCGCCGTCCCAAGGTGCCCACGAAGCGTAAGCTGATTTTGGGTGCGATCGGAGTTCGCGCGCAGAAGAGGAAGAAGAAGTCGATCCTCTCTGCTGACGTCACATTTGGTCAGGAACCTCATGCTCCTTATAGCGAAGGCTTGGGTGAGTACGGGACCAACGAGGGCCTTTTTATGCTGCCAGATGACACTGATCTGGCGGCCGCCATCGCAGCTTCTGAGCGATTGGCAAGGCGCGACGAGTGGTTGGCTAAACTCGCGCAATCAGGTAATCACTAGTTGTATTTTTCGTCATTGCATCGTACTTCTACCATTGTTTTTGACTAACGCTTTTCCTTTTTTAACAGGCATATCTACCGAGGAAGCCTTCGTCGCTTCTCTCAAAACTTTCGAGGAAGAGAAACGACTCAGAGCATCCTTAGGCCTTGGTACATTTTGGTTTACTATGTCTCTGCTTCCATCTCTTATGAGTAATCTGACCCTCTCTTTGTTTTATCGCAGGTACCACGAGGCCTATCCCACAAGCTGACGTGGAGATTCTCCCCGGGCCAGCTACCGAAGTCCCGGCCTCTTCGGGATTGCCGCAAGAGTCCAAACTTAAAAAGCCGATGATGGAAGCCTTGATGGCTCTGGAGGCAACCCTGAATGCATATGACGACGCCTTGCTGAAGGAGGCTTCCAAAGGGTCTGTCGTGACGGCCCGGGAGGAGAGGAAACGCCTGAGGCGCGCGACAAGGGAGCGTAGCGCTGCTTTGGCTGCGGGAGCAGGCTCAAGCGCCGTGACTCCCGCCGCTACTCCTTCAGAGGAGCTCCCGGTTGCCTTGTCTACTGCTCATAGACGGGCGGCACGTGCAACTCGGGAAGCCAACGGTAAATCCGCCTTAGGTAATGTGCTTTTGAGGCTTTGTTGTCAAAGTTTTAGACTATCAGTTCTTATATATCTTGTCCTGTAGGCCCGGGTCTTACTGAAGGAGTGGCGGCAACCGTCGAGCCTGAGGGGACGGTAGAGGAGGTAGCCGCTGAACCCGAGGCGACGGTAGGCGATGTAGCCGTAGTTGCCGGGCCCGAGCTAGTGGCTGACGAGACAGTCACGACTGCTATGCCCGAGATGGCTACCAATGCCAAGCCCGAGGTGGCGGCGGATGAGACGGCTGCTACGGCCGAGCCTGAGGTAGCAGTGGATGAAATGGCTGCTACGGACGAGCCTATGGCAGCGATGGACGAGACGGCTGCGACCGCTGAGCCCGAGAGGGTAACGGGCGAAACGGGCATGATCGCTGAGCACGAGATGGCCGCTCTTTCTCAAGAGTCGGGCACTGCTCCGATCATCGCTCTCCTTGCTTACGGTTCCTTGTCGTCTCCCGGCGTTGCGAGCGTGACGACGGCTCCTGTAGAGTCGGGCGATGAGGCAACGGGAGGTGAGACCATCCCAATGGAGGAGGGAGACGCCACCATTGCATCAAGTGACGGCCTCGTTAGGGTCCCGGCCGGCGACTCTTCAGGTAAATCTTGGGTAACCGCCTCCTTTTTATTCTGCAATCCTTCCTGACAGGGCTAATCTTGTTTCTAACGCAGGTGCGACTAGTGCTGATGCTGCGTTACCCGGGGGAGTGCCGTCAGTTACCGCTCTGACGGTGACCACTTCTCTTCCTTCCCTCGCACCGTCGCAGATACTGGAAGGTATGGATTTGTGACTCATCTTTCTTATCTTTAGGCTGCATAATTTATGTACTGATGTTGTACTATTGCGTCTTTGCAGGAGTCCTTTTTGACCACCTGTACCAGGTGCTGCACCCACACTTCTCCTTCTTGTCAAAGATTAGTCCACCTACTGATGTCGGTAAGTATTTTCTCTAAACGACGTCCTCTTGTTTGACGGACAGTCGCATTATTGCTAAATCTTCTTTATATTGTTTGTAGCCTTACGAATCGAAGGAGGGGACGAGGTTGTCGTTGCGCCTCCAGCACTCCCAGCTTTGCCCCCTGCTGCAGCCGGTATGATAGACTCTACTTTTTGCGTGTTTTCTTTATTTCCTGAGCCGATATCTGATTATGATCTATTTTGCAGCAATCACATTGACTCCAACTCCATTCGGGTCTCATATTATAATGCCGGCCGGGCCCTTTTTAAGGCATCCATCATCTAAAGGTGCCGTGACCAGCCTACGCATGTTAAGCGAGTACATCGAGGAGTTCGACGCAGAGGCTCCCACATCTGCTGTGGATTTTGCTACAGAGATTAACCCTATGCTGGCGACGCTCATGAACTTTCATAGTGAGGGCGTCGTTGTGTCTTGGGTTAATCGCTGCCGGGAGGTCGAGGTTTGCTTGCATGAGCTTGAGCTTAAGCGTCCGGCACATGAGATTCTGGCCACGGGCACTCAACGGGTGGCATGGATCGAGCAAAGCGCTTCTTACTTCCGCCATCTCGAACAAGAAGTGGTTTTAAAGCGAAGGGAATGCAAAGAAACTTCAAGCGAGTCTGCTCGACTGCGTGCTGAGGTCGACGCGAACGCTGCCCAGGTGAAAGTTATCTTCGAGGGCCTTCTGCAACGTATCTCTGATGGGTTATCATTGAAGCAGAAGCTCGATGTCGTTGAGCGTGATGCACAAGTTCACGAAGCAGCTCAGCGAGCCGTCGAGGAACAACTCTCATCCTACTTGCAGCAGCGAGCCCAGGTCGAAGCAGAGCTGGTCGCAGTAGCTGGTCAGGAAAAGGGGCTGAGGGAAGTGCGCGAGCGGTTAACCGGATTATTAAAAGCGCTTTCCCCTCAATGAAAATTTTGTATCATTTGTAATTGTGAATAAAATGTACTTGTTCTTTTATCCTTTAATACGATGTATTTTGTACTCAATCGAATTCATGAATAAAAGATACGCGTTCTTTGTTATGTCTTGTATCATTTCTCTGCTTTCTTCTTTCTTGCTGTGTTGTTTGCCATGTGACTTTAGCAAGTGCGGTCTGTAAATAACATATAGCTGTCAGTCTTAGGCTCTTTGTAGAGTGGCGATGGCTTAGAAAACAGGGTTAGGATCTGTCACCTAAGACTTTTCAACATTATGAGCCGTGAGGGTCTCATAAAGAATTTTCTCCCTACCGGCCGAGAGGGTCCCGTAGGTGTAATTTTCTTCTTAAGAATCGTGAGGATTCCTAAGTGTGTTTTCTCTTGAGAGTCGTAAGGATCTCACAAGAGAATTTACTTCCTTACGAGTCGTGAGGATTCACAAGTGATGGACGAAGTTGCTCTTATCCGCATTTCACAGAGTCAGGAGTTGCTCTGGATGCTTCCCACGGGTTCACTGCCGTGTTTGGCGAGGACCATGCTCCGCTCTGGACGTTTTCCAGGATACCGTAGTTTAAAGACATCGCGGTCGAGGTTAAGGACATCATAGTCCGTGGATTTAAGGACTCCACAGTCCGTTGTTAGTTTTAAGACATTACGGTCGAGGTTAAGGACATCATAGTCCGTGGGTTTAAGGACTCCACAGTCCGATGTTAGTTTTAAGACATCACGGTCGAGGTTAAGGACATCATAGTCCGTGGATTTAAGGACTCCACAGTTCGTGAAATGTGTGGTTGTTGGGACCCGTCACCTCTTTGAAGACGTTGAGGAATTACAACGACAAATATCAAAGGAGTGAAGAGATGTACCCTTGAACCAAGGTAAAATTGGTGTAAAATCATTGCGATTGATTGTTAGTTTTAAGACATCACGGTCAAGGTTAAGGACATCATAGTCCATGGATTTAAGGACTCCACGGTCCAATGTTTGCTCTAGATGCTTTACACGGGTTCACTGCCGTGCTTGGCGAGGACCAGGCTCCGCTCTGGACGTTTTCCACGGGATCAGGAGTGACATAATCCGCGTTCCATGTAGCCAGGAATTTTGCTCTAGATGCTTCCCACGGGTTCACTGCCGTGTTTGGCGAGGACTAGGCTCCGCTCTGGATGCTTCACACGAGTTCACTGCCGTGCTCTGCGAGGACCAGGATTCGCTCTGGATGTTTTCCACGGGGTCAGAAGTGACGTTATCCGCGTTTCACGTGATCAGGAATTTTTCTCTGGATGCTTCCCACGGGTTCACTGCCGTGTTCGGCGAGAACTAGGCTCCGCTCTAGATGCTTCACACGGGTTCATTGCCGTGCTCTGCGAGGACCAGGATCCGCTCTGGACGTTTTCCACGGGGTCAGAAGTGACGTTATCCGCGTTCCACGTAGCTAGGAATTTTTCTCTAGATGCTTCCCACGGGTTCACTGCCGTGTTCAGCGAGGACTAAGCTCCGCTCTGGATGCTTCACACGGGTTCACTACCGTGCTCTGCGAGGACCAGGATCCGCTCTGGACGTTTTCCACGGGGTCAGAAGCGACGTTATCCGCGTTCTACGTGACCAGGAATTTTGCTCTAGATGCTTCCCACGGGTTCACTGCCGTGTTCGGCGAGGACTAGGCTCCGCTCTGGATGCTTCACACGGGTTCACTGCCGTGCTCTGCGAGGACCGGGATCCACTCTGGATGTTTCCCACAGGGTCAGAAGTGACATAATCCGCGTTCTACGTAGCCAGGAATTTTGCTCTGGATGCTTCCCACGGGTTCACTGCCGTGTTTGGCGAGGACCAGGCTCCGCTCTGGATGCTTCACACGGGTTCATTGCCGTGCTCTGCGAGTACCAGGATCCGCTCTGGACGTTTTCCACGGGGTCAGAAGTGACGTTATCCGCGTTTCACGTGACCAGGAATTTTGCTCTAGATGCTTCCCACGGATTCACTGCCGTGTTAGGCTCCGCTCTGGATGCTTCACACGGGTTCATTGCCGTGCTCTGCGAGGACCAGGATCCGCTCTGGATGTTTTCCACGGGGTCAGAAGTGACGTTATCCGCGTTCCACGTAACCAGGAATTTTGCTGATTATATCCGCATTTCATGGAGTTGATATTTGACTCTCGGTCATCTTTACACAGCCGAGTCATGGAACTGGAAGTTGCCGCTGTTCCGTTTTGCTTGATATTGTGTCTGCTGAGACAAATGTTGAGATGATCTCTAGGCTATCTGTGACCCATCGAGATTTGGCTTCTTCTTCTGATGAAACCTGGGGAGGAGGAGTGTGATTCCTTCTTTGTTTGCGCCCCTGGATTGTATACAGGGACTGACATGATATCACCTGTAGGGCATAAATTTCATTTTTATTTTTTATTTTTATCTTATTTCTTTCCGCGATGCTCTATCATTTCGGCTTTTATATCGCGAAGGTCGCGATTGCCCCATCATTTCGGCTATTTTTCGCGGTGCCCAATCATTTCGGCTATTTTTCATGCATACATTTTTACTTGCTGATTTTGTTGCAAGTTGCCCCATCATTTCGGCTATTTCATATGCATGTGTGGCTCGCTAGCTTTTTCCCGCAAGCTTGGGATTAGACACCGATTTCGGCATTAGCACCGCTACAACTGGGATATTACCAGGAGCGAATTATCATTTGTCTCTGTCGATATCGAACAACGGTGGCTTAGCAAACAGGGTTAGGGTCCTGTCGACTAAGGCTTTTGACTTCATGAGCCGTAAGGGTCTTACAAAGGTATTTCTCCCTGCGAGTCGTGAGGATCTCGTAGGTGTGTTTTCTCCTTAGGAATCGTGAGGACTCCTAAGTGCATGGCTTCTCGTAAGTCGTAAGAATCTTACAAGAGAGTTTTCTTCTTATAAGTCGAGAGGACTTACAAGGGTTGTTCACCTTGCGAACATATCCCTAGTCACGGATGGGACTTGATTAGGGAAATGTTTATTCGCGCCCATAGATTGTATACAAGAGTCAGCATTGAGCCGCTTGTAGGGCAGTATCGGAGGTTGTGGGGGTTGCTTAAGAACAGGTTCAGGTCTCTGTAACTTAAGACTTTTAAATCTTATGAGCCGTGAGAGTCCCATAAGAGAGTTCTCCTAACGAGTCGTGAGGATCTCGCAAGTGTAATTTCTCCTTAGGAATCATGGGGATCCCTAAGTGTGTTGCTCCCTTGTGAGTCGTAAGGATCTCACGCGGGTGATTTCTCTTCACAAGGTCGAGAGGACCCTGCAAGTGTCTTTTAATGAGGTTGCGCCCTTTCGGGTTTTCACAAACAATCGCCGGTAGCCCTGCTGTTTTTACTCACGGAGCCCTTTCGGGTTTTCATCCGTGCCCATTTTGCTTATGGACATACCGTTTTCTTCTTTTTTTTTTCTTCTTTTCTTTTTTCTAACGAGGTTGCGCCCTTTTGGGTTTTCACAAGACTCGCCGGTAGCCCTGCTGTTTTTACTCACGGAGCCCTTTCGGGTTTTCATTCGTGCCCATTTTGCTTATGGACATACCTGTTGGGGTAAAAATTTACACCCCGGTTGGCCAAGTCAAAATCAAAGTCAATCCCAAGCCAGGTGGGTCCAAGCCCAGGTCAAGCGGGCCATGCCCAAGTCGAGCCCACGGCCAGCCTCCCCGTGCCAACAACAAAATCATGTAATAAATAATTTTTATGTAATTGTTTATGCATGAATGTAAACAAAATGGGCATAAAGCCAATATTTTGTAAGCCCGTGGCTTATGTGCAAAAATGAAATGGCACATGAGCCATGGGATGGCAAAATGCCATTTTGTAAAGCCCAAGGGGCTATATGTAAATATGTAAGCCTATAAAAGGCAACATGATGATGAATAAAACAACTTTTTCATTCTCTCTCAAAAAAAACTTAGGGTTTCTATTTCTTTCCCTTTTCTGAAGGTCTCAAACCTTCTTCTTTCTTCTGAATTAAATCAAGAGTTTTACTCTTCCTTTTCAAAAACAAAATAGTTTTTCACCACCAAACCCACAAAGGGGAACTTGGGTCTGTCTTTAGATCCCCAAAAGGAGATATTTTGATATCTCACATCTCTTGATCTTCAAGATCCAGCTAACAGAGGAGGAGGAAGAAGAACCCCTTCCATTAACCCCAAAAACACACTTAGGAGTCCAACTCCACTCTGATTTCTCTTCCGAGAATCTTTTTAGGCTAAAAGCCTCTTTTCCTCGCCGGCGTTCAAGCGCAGAGCGCCCACGTGCCGACACATGGCGTGCTTGCGCTCAAGCGCTCAGCGCTCAAGCGCAAAGTGCCCACGTGCCGACACGTAGCGCGCTTGCACAATAGCGCCCTGCGCTCGAGCGCAAAGCGCCCACGTGCCGACACGTGGCGCGCTTGCGCTCCAGCGCAAGCGCTCGAGCGCAAGTCGCCCCGGTGCCGACACGTGGCGTGCTTGCGCTCCAGCGCAAATGCTCGAGCGCAAGTCGCCCCGGTGCCAACACGTGGCACACTTGCGCTCAAGCGCACAGCGCTCTGGCGCAAGTCGCCCCCATGCCGACACGTGGCGCACTTGCACTCAAGCGCACAGCGCTCTGGCGCAAGTCGCCCCCATGTCGACACGTGGCGCACTTGCGCTCAGGCGCCTAGCGCTCAGACGCAAGTCGCCCCCGTGCCGACACGTGGCGCACTTGCGCTCGAGCGTCAGGCGCTGAAGCGCAAAGCGCCCACATGCCGACACGTGGTGCGCTTGCGCTACAGTGCCCTGCGCTCAAGCGCAGAACGCCCACGTGCCGACACGTGGCACGCTAGCGCCTGAGCGCACAGCGCCCAAGGCGCTGGTCCCACGCATCCTTTGGATGCCTTTCCCCCTTTTTTTATGTACATACATATACATATACATATACATATGTATACATATTTGCACACACACGTACTCCACGACACTGTCCCTGTTAGAAAAAAAAATTCTAACGGGGCGCTGCCCCGCACCCCGCAAGGGGGCTGCTAGCCTCCTTGACCCCCAGCCCGCTATCCGGGTAGCGGGACCCCCGTAAAAAACTCTGCGTGGCTCCCGATATATCCAAACCCCCCTTTCAAAACACAACATACGTACACTGCACATTGAGTTCGCATGACCAGTTTAACCCGTTAATCGGAGGTTCCCTCGCCCCAGAGGCGAGGGGTAATTAACGGCAGCTTAGTCCGCGGCTGCCGGAGATTCGGATCCCCACAATCATTAAACCCCGGCCTACCCTAGGCAGGGGGAATCTGTAGTACGCCTGACAAGCGCGCGCGTATTCCCATCTTAATGGGGTGATGAAAAACACCCTACAGATTCCGGCACGCCCGATGGGACCAATCTCTCCTCCCATATTTCGGGTTAAGCATTCATGCGAACTCAATCATTATACATACCTGTATTTATATTAAAATAATGCTCTTTCATGCAGATTTTCAAGCAATCACCTTCCGACGATGTCTTCGATGATGAACTCATCTCCCGTCTCCTACACGATAAAGATAGACTCCAGGACGGTCCTCCGGCCAGTCTCGGGCGACAATGGGAGGAGCCGCCGCTACCATTCGGCTCTATTATGTTCATACCTGTTGGCGCCATCCCGGCTCCTCAAGCCCTGGTGACAGACAAACCGATCTCGAAAGACAGGAGACCAAATGTGGTGGTCGCGAGGGCACCTCAGCCCAAGCGCAAGTCCGTTTCCGAACGACTCTCCATGGCCCTAGCTGGGGGCAAGGCCATCAACACCAACAAAGCTACAACGCGTCCCGAGCAAGCTCCAGCGGTGCCCTTGACCACTGCTCGCTTGGGTGTCTTCTCTAAGCTCCCCTCTGATCAACTCACAATGGCTTCCCGGATAGCGGATGCCCGCCAAGCCTTCAAAATCGAGAAGCTGAGGGAGAAAAGGCTCAGATATAGAGCCAACAAAAGGGCTAGGGCTCCTGCCTGGCTAAACCTCATGAGGTTCGAAGAACAGGGTTACCCCACCGAAGACGAGGAAATGGCTGGGTATGTGGTCCACACTGTCTACATGGTGGGCACGCGCAGCAAGAGCAAGGACGAGGCCACTACATCCTAAATCCAATCTGGCTTGAATGTGGTGGCCGCTTCCCAAGAACAGCCGCCTCTGCTGGGTGATGAAGACCCTCTTGATGAGGATGATGGGCAGAAAGACCCTTCGGTCCATGAGGAGTCGGGCTTGGAAAGCGAAGAAGAGCCGACTTTTCGCCCCAGAACCGCGGAGCAAGAGCTGCTTCAAGAGCTCCGAAAGCAGCTCAGAAACAAAGACAAGGAGATGACCAAGCTCTACTAAAAAATTGACGACTTGACAAATGTCGTCTTACAGCTCATGGCCCAACTTGCCTCCCAGCCACCTAATCAAGCACAGGGCTCTGCTCATGAACCGGGAAACGTTGTCCCGAGACAGCCGGTGCCTATTCCCTCAAATCCAAAGGTGGGTGGACCGCATGAAAGTCAATCGCATCCTATCTCAGGAAATGTCTTGGCTACTGATGACAGTAGCCCGCTAACTCAAGATCAAATCATGGATTTGGTTGCCAGCAAAGTCAAAACATTGGTGGCCGAAGCCGAAGCACAAAAAGATATCAGCAGTAGTGGGAGACCATATCCTGCTCAGTATGATCTGGTAGAATTTCCTAGCGACTATGTCATCCCTAAATTCGGAAGATTTGATGGGACGGGAAATGCGAATCAACACATTGCCCACTTCAAAGCCTCATGCGGGAATACTGGGGGCAATGATGCGCTTCTCCTCCGCCAGTTCGTTAATAGCCTGACCGATGTTGCTTTCGACTGGTACGCGAGCATACCGGATGGCTCCGACAACTTTTGTCCAAATGGAGTCTCTGTTTCGGCAGAGGTTCATGAGCGGCCGAGCTCGTAAGGACCAAGCCCAAGAGCGATGAAAGCAGCACGGATTTTATAACCCGATGGCGTAATCTCTCCGTCAAATACGAACCGCCGATAGAGCAGGACCAATCTGTCAGTTTCCTTGTCGGAAATCTCAACAACTGGATGGCCCCGTTTCTATGTACCGCGGGTCTCAAAACATTCCAAGAGCTGACCAAAAAGGTCCAAACGTTGGAACGCTCAAAGCACGAGTCCGCTCAGGATCTTCAGTTCACAAATAGACCGAAACCTTGGAAGGACGACAACCGAAAAGGCGGAAGTTCTAACATCACTGATTCTCCAAATAAGCAGAGAACGGGCGGAGCAAAAACTGACCAGTCTCGAGGGCCAACTTTGGAGGAAAGAAGAAATAAGGTCTACTCATTCCGAAGGGACAAGGTCCACAAAATTTTTAAAGATGCTCTGAAGAATGGCCTGCGGCTACCAGAACCGAAAAGGCTAAGTGAAGCGAACAAGACTGATCATCCCAACTTTTGCCCATACCACCGAGTGCTGGGGCATACTATTGAAGAGTGTTGTATCTTCAAGGATTGGGTCGAGAAACAATACAAGGCAGGAGAAATATCATTATCCCCTGGCGTGTTAACAAACAATCAAGCTGCGACCGCCAATTTCATACATACGGGGACCGAAATCCTTCAGGGACCTGATTCTCTCAAACACCCGCCTTTCTCTGGGAACAATCGACCACCACGTCATTAAACTGGGAACAATCGACCTCTAAGTCGTTAAACTGGGAATGTAAAATATATATATATATATATATATATGTAAATAAACAAAAAATGTGTAAATAAAAGAGAAATAAAGAAAAGCCGAAATGATGGGGCAACTCGCAATAAAAATCAGCGAGTAAAATAAAGATGAAAAATAAAGCCGAAATGATGAGGCAACTCGCAATAAAAATCAGCGAGTAAAATAAAAATGAAAAATAAAGCCGAAATGATAGGGCAACCGCGAATAAAAGCCGCAATGATAGGGCAATCACGATCTTCGCGATAAGAAAAGCTGAAATGATAGAGCACTCGCGGTAAAACAAAAAGAAACAAAAAAAACTGGCGAATGATGAGTCGCTCCTGGTACCATATTCCAGTGCAGCGATGCAGACGCTAACAAAAATCCATTTCCAAAATTCTCTTGACCCTACGGTTGGTCCCCATGCTGACCACCGTATACAATCCACGGGCTCAAATAATTCTCATCATACCCATGCCCCACCGCAATCACCAGTTACGCGGCTGGTCTCCGCCTTTGGAATTATGCTTCATTGGAAAGACCCACTCATGTGTCCTCACGATGCATGAGGAGAACAAACCTACGTGAGATCCTTACGACTCACCAAAGAAAAACACACTTAGGAGTCCTCACGACTCTTAAGGAGAAAATACACCTGCGGGATCCTTACGACTCGTAAGGAGAAAATGCTTTTATGGGACCCTCATGGCCCATAAAATTGAAAAGTCTTAGGTGATAGGGATCTAAACCTGTCTCCTAAGCCATCGCTCCCCAATCCCCAAGCGGCGAATGATGAGTCGCTCCTGGTACCATATTCCAGTGCAGCGATACAGACGTCAACCAAATTCTAAATCCCATACCCCAACGGCGAATGATGAGTCGCTCCTGGTACCATATTCCAGTGCAGCGATGCAGACGCCAACCAAATTCCAAATCCCATATCCCAACGGCGAATGATGAGTCGCTCCTGGTACCATATTCCAGTGCAGCGATGCAGACGCCAACAAAGTCCCAAAAATTTTTATGGCCCCACGGTCTGGATCATACATCCTGCAAAACCGTATACAATCCACGGGGGTAAAAAAATCCCAATCTCTCCAAAAATATATATATATATAATAAAATAAAAATAAAAAAAGGGTATGTCCACAAGCAAAATGGGCACGGATGAAAACCCGAAAAGGCTCCGTGAGTAAAAACAGCAGGACGGCCGGTGAGTTTGTGAAAACCCGAAAGGGCGCAAACTCGTGAGAAAGAGATGAAATGCACTCACAAGGTCCTCTCGACTTTGTGAGGAGAAAATTCCCGCGTGAGATCCTTACGACTCACAAAGGAGCAACACACTTGGGAGTCCCCACGACTCCCAAGGAGAAAATACACTTATGGGATCCTTACGACCCGTAAGGAGAAAATGCTTTGTGAGACCCTTACGGCTCACAAAATTGAAAAGTCTTAGGTGATAGGGATCTAAACCTGTCTCCTAAGCCGTCGTTTCCTAATAAGCAAACGCAAATGATGATTCTCTCCTGGTACCATATTCCAGTGTAGCGATGCTGATGCCAAACAAAAAAAACAACAATTCCCAAATCCTCTCAAGACAGATGATGATTCGCTCCTGGTACCATATTCCAATATAGCGATGCTGATGTCAACTCAAATCAAACAAATCAAACCAACCAATTCCAATATTGACCTCTGCGTCGGACAACAGACACTCCGTCTCGGGGATACGTCAACCAGTCGATACTCCGCCTTGGGGAAACGTCAAGCAGACACTCCGTGCCGGGGGCACATCGACAACAGACACTCCGTCTCAGGGATACGTCAACCAGCCGATACTCCACCTCGGGGAAACGTCAAGCAGACACTCCGTGCCGGGGGCACATCGACAACAGACACTCCGTCTCGGGGATACGTCAACCAGCCGATACTCCGCCTTGGGGAAACGTCAAGCAGACACTCCATGCCAGGGGCACATCGACAACAGACACTCCATCTCGGGGACACGTCAACCAGCCGATACTCCGCCTCGGGGAAACGTCAAGCAGACACTCCGTGCCGGGGGCACATCGACAACAGACACTCCGTCTCGGGGAAACGTCCTACAACAGGCACTCCGTCTCGGGGAAATGTCCTACCACAAGCACTCCGTCTCGGAGAAATGTCCAACAACAGGCACTCCGTCTCGGGGAAACGTCCTACAGCAGGCACTCCGTCTCGGGGAAACGTCCTACAACAGACACTCCGTCTCGGGGAAACGTCCAACAACATGCACTCCGTCTCGGAGAAACGTCCTACAACAGACACTCCGTCTCGGGGAAACGTCCTACCACAGGCACTCCGTCTCAGGAAACGTCCTACAACAGATGCTCCGTCTCGGGGAAACGTCCTACAACAGACGCTCCGTGCCGGGGAAACGTCAAGCAGACACTCCGTCTCGGGGACACGTCAACCAGCCGATACTCCGCCTCGGGGAAACGTCAAGCAGACACTCCGTGCCGGGGGCACATCGACAACAGACACTCCGCCTTGGGGAGACGTCTACCAGCGACGCTCCGCCTCGGGGAAACATCGACCAGCGACACTCCATGCCGGGGACACGTCTACCTAATTACTCTGGGCCAGAGAAACGTCTACCACAGACACTCCATCTCGGAGATGGATCAAGCGTTGACCGTCCACGTCGTAAAAAGGGCAGTGCATCCCAAAAAGTGGGAACCAAGACAAGTCGCCTCCATGTGAAAAAAGATCCATCAATTTCATGCACACGAACCACAAATGTGGTGTGCATTTATTGATGGGGGGCAATTTGTTGGGGTAAAAATTTACACCCCGGTTGACCAAGTCAAAATCAAAGTCAACCCCAAGCCAGGTGGGTCCAAGCCCAGGTCAAGCGGGCCCATGCCCAAGTCGAGCCCACGGCCAGCCTCCCCGTGCCAACAACAAAATCATGTAATAAATAATTTTTATGTAATTGTTTATGCATGAATGTAAACAAAATGGGCATAAAGCCAATATTTTGTAAGCCCATGGCTTATGTGCAAGAATGAAATGGCACATGAGCCATGGGATGGCAAAATGCCATTTTGTAAAGCCCAAGGGGCTATATGCAAATATGTAAGCCTATAAAAGGCAACATGATGATGAATAAAACAACTTTTTCATTCTTTCAAAAAAAACCTAGGGTTTGTATTTCTTTCCCTTTTCTGAAGGTCTCAAACCTTCTTCTTTCTTCTGAATTAAATCAAGAGTTTTACTCTTCCTTTTCAAAAACAAAATAGTTTTTCACCACCAAACCCACAAAGGGGAACTTGGATCTGTCTTTAGATCCCCAAAAGAAGAGATTTTGAGATCTCACATCTCTTGATCTTCAAGATCCAGCTAACAGAGGAGGAGGAAGAAGAACCCCTTCCATTAACCCCAAAAACACATTTAGGAGTCCAACTCCACTCTGATTTCTCTTTCGAGAATCTTTTTAGGCTAAAAGCCTCTTTTCCTCGCCGGGGTTCAAGCGCAGAGCGCCCACGTGCCGACACGTGGCGCGCTTGCACAATAGCGCCCTGCGCTCGAGCGCAAAGCGCCCACGTGCCGACACGTGGCACACTTGCGCTCAAGCGCACAGCGCTCTGGCGCAAGTCGCCCCCATGCCGACACGTGGCGTACTTGCGCTCAGGCGCCTAGCGCTCAAGCGCAAGTCGCCCCCGTGCCGACACGTGGCACACTTGCGCTCGAGCGTCAGGCGCTGAAGCGCAAAGTGCCCACGTGCCGACACGTGGTGCGCTTGCGCTACAGCGCCCTGCGCTCAAGCGCAGAGCGCCCACGTGCCGACACGTGGCACGCTAGTGCCTGAGCGCACAGCACCTGGGCGCACAGCGCCCAAGGCGCTGGCCCCACGCATCCTTTGGATGCCTTTTCCCCCTCTTTGTATGTACATACATATACATATACATATGTATACATATTTGCACACACACATGCTCCACGACACTGTCCCTGTTAGAAAAAAAATTTCTAACGGGGCGCTGCCCCGCGTCCCGCACCCCGTAAGGGGGCTGCTAGCCCCCTTGACCCCCAGCCCGCTATCCGGGTAGCGGGACCCCCGTAAAAAAACTCTGCGTGGCTCCCGATATATCCAAACCTCCCTTTCAAAACACAACACACGTACACTGCACATTGAGTTTGCATGACCAGTTTAACCCGTTAATCGGAGGTTCCCTCGCCCCAAAGGCGATGGGTAATTAACGGCAGCTTAGTCCGCGGCTGCCGGAGATTCGGATCCCCACAATCATTAAACCCCGGCCTACCCTAGGCAGGGAGAATCTGTAGTACGCCTGACAAGCGCGCGCGTATTCCCATCTTAATGGGGGTGATGAAAACACCCTACAATACCGTTTTCTTTTCTCTTTTTTTTTTATTCTCTTTTTTTTATCAGCTTTGAGATGCTGCAATCCACCGTAGTTTATCGACATCTCTGTCAGCAGCTAGTTTTAGGACATAGTGGTCCGTTGTTAGTTTAAGCACGTTTCGGTCCGCTGTTAGTTTAAGGACATTTCGGTCCGCTGTAAAGAAAGCCGGTTACTATTTAAAGAGTTTAAGCTTAGGAAGATAGCGAGCGGACATAGTCATCGTCATCTATCACTGACCTAGGCCATGACTCATTAGGCGTAGTATTTCTTCAGGAAGCGACCGTTTATTAGTCTGAAAGGTCTTTCACCATGCATGTCCATGAGTAGATAGGCTCCACCCTGGTAGACCTTGTCTATAATATATGGGCCTTCATAATTCAGCTCGAATTTTCCCCGCTTGGAGCGATTGGGGATCATAGGTCTTTTGACCGCTAGCACGAGTTCGTCTTGGCGGAATGTTCTCGGTCTGGTCAATCTTTCATATGAGCGCGTCATCTTTGCTTTATAAGCTTCCAGATTTTGCTGTGCCAGGAGTCGGGTTTCGTTAAAGGCATCAAGCTCCTCAAGCCGAAGGTGAGCATTCTCTTCGTCCGTTAGCTCGTAATGGACTGCCACTCATAGAGAGGGTAACTCTATCTCGATGGGGAGTACTGCTTCTGTACCGAATACCAACGCGTACGGCGTTGTGCTGGTGGCCGTCTTGAACGTAGTTCGATATGCCCAGAGAGCTTCTTGCAGTCTCTCATGCCAGTCCTTCTTATTTCGGGACACCGTCTTCTTCACGATCTTCATCAAGGTCTTGTTGAAAGTCTCAGCTAGACCGTTAGCTCGGGGATTATAGACCGAGGAGTGTCTCCAGTCTATGTTGTGCTGTTGTGCGAAGCGGCTGATCTTGTGGCTTCTGTAGGCTGGCCCATTATCGGAGATAATCCGTCGCGGAGTTCCAAACCGATAAATGACGTGCGTCTTGAAGAAATGGAGTATATTCTCGGTCTTTACTTCCCTCAGCGGTACTGCTTCTGCCCATTTGGAGAAGTAATCAGTTGTCGCCAAAATGAAACGATGCCCTCTGGACGATGCTGGTTCGATGGGGCCGATTATGTCAGTTCCCCATATTTCGAACGGCCAGCTAGCCATTGTCGGGTGTAGTGGATTTGGATGCTGGTGGATGAAGTCCCTATGGATCTGGCATGAGTGGCATTGCTTCGCATATTCGAGGTAGTCATGGATCATCGTGGACCAATAATAACCCATCCGTTTGATCTTCAACTTCATCTTCGGGCCTGCTTGGTGAGAACCGCAGAGTCCGTCGTGAACTTCTTGGACGACTCTTTTCGCCTCTTCAGGTCTCAGGCATCTCAGCCATAAAGAATCAAATGACCTCTTGTACAGGGTATCATTGACGAAAGCGAAAGACAGAGCTCGTTTCATGAGTTGATGTCTTGAGGACGCATCTTCAGGTGTTCGACGGGATTTGAAGCAGTCTATAAAGACTTCTCTCCAATCCTCAACCGTTTCTTGATCTTTTATTTGGAAGGCCGTCTGTTTAATCGCTTCCTTTTCCTCGGATGATTCCGAAGATATTTCTGCCGGTGCGAGGACCCGACGGCTTTGTACTACGATTCTGACGTAATCGAGGTTCTCATCATCCAGTTCTTTAGCGAGCTTAGCTAACACGTCCGCATTGCTATTTTCTGCACGCGGTATCCTTTCCAGCATGTAGGAAGGAATTTGAGTCAGCAGTTGCTGTACTCTCTCGCCATACTCACCAGCTCTGGATTGCACGTCTGGTAGTCACCGTTTACTTGACTAACGACCAGTTGGGAGTCTCCGTATATGAGGAGGTTTTCAATTCCCATGTCGATGGCGATCTCGAGGCCTGCTATCAAAGCTTCGTATTCGGCTTCATTGTTCGTCCTCGGCTCTGTCAAGGAGAAGGCGAAGCGCATTATCCCTCCTCGTGGGGTCACGAAGATAAGGCCTATCCCTGATTTGATTATGGGCGTGCTTTGTTTGCGCTTCTTCATGGAGGATGCTCCATCGAAATAAAGTTCCCACCGGGTACCACTTCCGTCGATCGTGTCAAACGCATGTTCGTCTGGCAGTTCGCAATTTAAAGGAGAATCGGCAGGTATTGGATGCTCAGCGAGGAAGTCGGTGATGGCTTGGCCTTTCACTGCCTTAAGAGGCTGATAAGTTATTGAGAATTCCATCAAGAACAAGGCCCATTTAGCGAGCCGCCCCGTTAATATGGCCTTTGACATCAAATATTTGAGAGGATCCACTTTTGATATGAGGTGGACCTCATGCGCCAATGCATAGTGCCGAAGCTTCGTTATCGCAAAGATCAACGCTGGGCAGTGTTTTTCGATGGGAGAATAATTGCTTTCTGCCCCCAGGAGAACTCGAATCAAGTAGTAGAGAGCTCTCTCTTTCCCTTGGTCATTCTCTTGTGCCCATAATGCGCCTAATGAACCTTCGAGGGCTGTTGTATAAAGAATGAGGGGCTTTCCCTTGACCGGAGCAGCCAGCACTGGCGGGTTCTGCAAGTATTTCTTGATTTCATCCAGCGCGCCTTGGCATTTGTGATCCCAGACGAACGGGGTCCCTTTCTTCATCAAGTGACTGTATGGGCGGCACTTGCCTGAGAGATTGGCTATAAATCGCCGGATATACGCGAGCTTCCCTTGGAGAGATCGCAATTGCTTGAGAGTCCTTGGCGGAGGCATTTCCATGATCGCCTTGATCTTTGACGGATCTATCTCGATACCTCGGTGTCGGATGATGAATCCTAGGAATTTACCTGAGGACACCCCGAACGCGCATTTGAGTGGGTTCATCTTCAAGTTATATTGTCGAAGGCGTTGGAATACGATCTTCAGATGTTCAAGATGTTCCTCGTATGATTTGCTTTTAACCACGAGGTCGTCGATAGAACATTCGACGATTTCATGTATCAGGTCATCGAAGATCTTTGTCATGGCCCTCTGATAGGTGGCTCCGGCGTTCTTTAGACCGAAAGGCATCACCTTGTAGCAGAATATACCCAAAGGGGTCCGGAAAGCGGTGTGCTTCTGGTTTTCGGGATGCATCTTTATTTGATTGTATCCTGACGATCCGTCCATGAAGGAGAGAACTTCGTGAGTGGACGTGTTATCTATCATCAGCTCAGTGACCGGTACTGGGAAATCGTTCTTCGAGCAAGCTTTATTGAGATCCCGAAAGTCCACACATATGCGCACTGTCCCATTTTTCTTCATTACCGGGACGATGTTGGCGATCCAGTCAGGATACTGAACCTCTTGGATGAAGCCAGGATCGATTAGCTTCTTGACCTCGGCGTTGATACTCATTTCAATCTCAAGCCGCATTCTCCTTGGTGCTTGTTTGATTGGCTTAACGTCCGGGGATATCGCCAATTTGTGGACAGCAATTTCTGGATCTAGTCCTGGCATCTCGGAATAGTTCCATGCAAAGCAATCTCTATGCTGCATAAGCACGTCTTTTAGCGCGGCCACTCTTTCTTCAGATAGCAGCTCACTAACGAATGTCGGTCGAGGGTCATTTGCCATCCCCAAATCAATTTTCTTGAGGTTATCTGCAGTGGTGTGTATTCCGTCTTCCAGCTCTTTTGGCGCTGGTGGAAATTCTGATATCACCTTGTCGTCATTATTTTCGAAGCACCAGGGGAGGTTATCCTTATTCTCGGGTTCTTCTTTTGATATCGTTATCATATGACAAGTACGAGCTCGCTTCCAAGACCGATGTGGATCTGGTTCTACTCTTGCGGATTTGGGTTCATGCTTCTGCGGCGGTGTTACCCTCCAACTGTCGGATAGGGCGAACTTGCCGATTTGATATTGGTCTTCGACCCAGTTCTTGAAGGTGAAGTAGTCTTCAAGAGGATGTGCTTTTGCCCGGTGATAAGCGCAATAGTCTTGGTGGGAGATCTCATTGACTTGCTCAGGGTGTTTGGACTCCCGGAGTGTAACCATTTGATGTCTTATGGCAAGATCAAGTATCTTCTTTGTCTTGTCTTGAGGAAAAGAGTATGCTCGACTCATCTTCTTTGTAAGGGACAAATCCGGACCGCTCGATTCCTGATCGCGTGACTTCTTGGTCCCGCTTTATCGCTGTCGAACGCCTTTTCCGCTCTTTGATTTGTTTCGGCCTCTGCGTTGAGCCTTTTGTACAACAGGTTGATAGGGAGGGGCATTTTTATCTTTCGCAGCCTGTTGAAGAAGGCGCTGAGTCCTGGCTTTCTCGTAGATGGCCATTTCGCGATTATGGTCGTCTCGAACTTTTTGACCAGCTTCCCTTATAAGCTTGTCCATTTGTTCTTCGAACGACGGACGGGGCATTTTCACGTCGGGGGCTCTTTCTGGTTTAGGGTTAGCATTCTCCCATTGCGCATCTCCTTCTTCATCAAAGTCATGTACGACATAGCAGTCGTGGAGTAGTTCCCGTTTCTTGGACCGAACATATCCAAGCCCGATCTCTTCCATTCTCCCGTTGGGCAACTTGCGCTGAGTTCCGGGAACGTTCCAGATCCTGTCATAGAACTTAGCTTTTCGAGCGGTTTGTTTGAAGGGTATCCCTTGGCGCTTCAACAGCTTTTTCAAGCCTTCTGTATAATATCTAGGCAGACGGATGGGCTGGAGCCTATCAAGTATAGAATCCGCGCCGTGCCAGATTTCTTTCTCCACTTTGGTTTTCCCGGAGCGGTAGAATAGGATCGCCTTCTCGCCTTCTCGCCTGGGAGGGACATAGAACGTCTGCAGCTCTTCCACATTGTAGATATCAAGCGCGTCTAGTTCTTTATGATGTTTGGGCGGAACCACGGCAATTTGCAAACTTTGCTCTTTATCAGTGAATGTTTGTATTGAAGGCCGAGCGGAGAATATAGCATGGACCTCATCTTCCGAGTCGCTACCAAAGATCAACATAGGAGCGGACGGTCCTGGCTTATTGTGCTGGGGTGGACCTGAATAAACTATCGCTTCCTCTTCTTCAGTATCACTCCCGAAGACAGGAATGGTGGTGATAGCTTTGTTCTCCGGTTTGCGACATCTCTCCGTGTCCTTGAAATCTGGCAAAGAGTATTTTGCATCTTCGTACTTACGGACTTCGTTCACGGATAATGGGTTCAGCTCTCCCGTTATGGTATACTCGAGACCATCCTTAAAGTATTTCATACACTGATGTTGTGTAGAAGGGATGATGTTGTACTCGTGTAACCAAGGCCGGCCAAGCAAAGCGTTATATTATGTCTTGGCGTCAATGACATGAAATTTAATATCCGTGACAAGTAACCCGAATCGTAATGTCAATATCACAGACCCGAGAGTCCATGATAATTGGGAGTCAAAACCAGAAGATGGTGATTTTATCACGAGCGAGGTGCTGGAGGCTCATGCAGATTTCTTTTAACACCTGCACGTTAAGGAGATTAACGGAAGACCCATTGTCGACCAGGATTTTGCCAATCTTTATATCATGGCAGTATCCTGAAACATAGAGGGGACGGTTGTGCTCGCACGTCCCAAGGAGGAGGTCTTCGTCGCCGAAGGTGATATCGGCCGTGTGTACTTCCTCTAGCTCGTCCTTCATCTTTTCTACGGCGAGAAAAGCTTGGAATTGCTCTGGTTCTTGTAGCGCTTTGATCAATGAATCTCTCGCTTCTTTGGATAGTAAAAGGGCGTCGAGAATACTGAGCTGCGAGGGTAACTTCCTCAAGTGCGCCAGAATGTTATAGTCCACCTTACTCTTCTTTGGCGGGTCCTTGGCGGTCAGCTCTTTCATGACTTGGTCATCCAGGGCGATATCCTCAGAGACCTTTTCTTTTCCCTTATCTTTTTGCTTGTGGATCCAAGATTCTTTTCCGGAAGCGTGCGATTGCACAGCTGGATGTTTTCACAGGCCTTCGGTTCTTCTTCCTTCCCCAATGCGGATTCTTTAAAGAGGGGGCCAAGATCCATTTCTTCGTCAGAGTCGCTTCCGAAAGTGAGAATTTGCGATGCCCTGGTGTTGACCATGCGACAGTTACCGGTATCTCTTTTATGCTCCTCAGTTGCACTTCTTTGCTCCCGCTGGGTTTTGCGTTTCATCCGCTTAAAATGTTACCGGTGAGCAACATATCCCTGCCACCATCTTTTAAAAGCATTGCACTCCTCGGTGGGGTGCGAAATCTTTCAATGATATGAGCAGTAGCTAGTATGCATCTCTGCTTCACCGGGAGTGTTTCCTTCGGAGGGTGGCAGCTTCATTCCCATTGATATGGCTTTAGCAAACCTTTTCCTCGTCTTGAACTTGTTTTTATCTGTGACGGATGTTCCTTGATTCGGCGGGAGTGTCTCGACTCTTTCATCTCGTCACCAGCGTTTGGCTCTTTCAAATATGGCCGTCTCGCGCTCCCGATCAGCTTTACTTTTCAAAAGAGCCGTGTTCAGGAATGCATCAATTATTTCATCTGACAGCTCCAGAAGTTCCGGTTTAAGATTTGCCCCCAGCTTCTCAGTGCAAGGAGTTTCTTCATCGTCTATCGACGAATGAGAGATCACATGACAACTTGCCACGTACTCCTCAGATCCATCCGACGAGTCTTCTCCATCATCTTCGTCCTTAAGGACGTGGCTGAGGAACTCTTGGAACGTGATGGGAGTTCGCGCCTTCTGATTATACTCCTCCAGCGCGTCGATCTGTTTCTGCAGGTCCATGCGCTTGTCATCAGGCTTCACGGGCTTTTTGGATCTCTTCTTCTTTTTCTTTGAAGATTTTGACGGCTGAGCGTGAGTGCTTTGGCCATCACCACCAATCTTTAGAGCTGGGCGCGGCTTCAGCATCCCTTCGATGATCTGGGGTTCTAGCGGGTTCTTCCACCTGATCGCCGGGCATGTCTGAAGATCATTCAGCATCCTTTTGGTTTTGGCTGAAAGCACGACCTCCCATGGAGCTTCTTCAACAACAGAACACGTTGCCCCCGGTGTGTCCGTCTTCTTAGGAGTGTGCGGTTGTGGTGGGTTTACTTTCCACTTCTCAGACAGCGCAAACTTGCCTTGTAGGTACTGATCTTCGATCCATCCCTTAAAGACGAAGAAATCCTCGATCGGATGGCTTACCGTTTGGTGGTAAGGGAAATAATTGGGATTATTCACTTCGCTGGATTGCGGTGGTCGCCTTGGATTTGGCAAGTTGATAAGCCTGTTGCGCATAGCCAGCTCGAATAGCCTCTTCGTTTTGTCCTGTGGGAATGAGTAAGGACGCTTCATTTTCTCATTGTAATAGCGCCGTCTCTCCTCCAGTTGATCCGCTAGTTTTGGGGCACTGGGCTGCTGTTGGGTGTTTGCAACGAAGATCGCCTTCCCTTTACCCTTGTCGTTCCGCGGTTCCGGCTTCGGGGGAGACGGTCTGTGACCCATTTGATTCATCTGGGCTAGCTTATCGATTAAAGCCTAGAACGTGGTCGGTTTGAAGAACATCATGAACTGTGAAATAGTTGCATGAGGGTCTAGGGTGCCCACGAATATGCCCACTGCTGGTGCTTCCTCGATGCGCTATTCGCACTTCGACCACAGGTTCCGCCATCAGATTGCGTATTGAACCCAAGTTTCGCCCGGCTTCACCCTTGCATTAATCAACGCCGTTATTGGGGTGCGTTCGCTGGCGCTTGCGAATCGCTGGGTGAACAGCAACTCCATCTCTGCGAAAGTTTTGACGGGGTCGTTTGGAAGCTCGGAGTACCACTTAAACGCCGTCTCCGATAAGCTGCCGACGAATTGGCGAAGCAAGAGCTTATCATCGCCGCCCATGTTGCCACAAAGAGCCCTGAACTGGGCGACATGTTGATGGGGATTGCCTGTCCCCTTGTAAACATGGAATTTCGGGATCGTGTAGCCCGGCGGGTATTTTATCTGATCATACCAGCCTAGATATGGTCGCCCAGTCTTCACGACCTGGCCAGCCACTTCATTTGCCTGGTGAACTCGTATTTGTTGAGCAATATAGTCATCCAGGGTAGCTTTAGAGATTGTTTCCTCTTTGGCTGTTGAAAGAGCCGGCAGGGGATTCGATGTTTCTCCTCTGTCATTTTCAATAATGATCGAAGGGTCTTCGGCTGGAGGATCCGGCTGTGTCATCATGCCCACCATGTCTTGGAACAGAAGTGCTATTTACTTTATATTGGCCGCTTGTTCCGCAGCTTCCTTGTCCTTCTTTTCGAGCATTCTCCGAAGGAATTCAACATCAGTCTCATGTTCGTGACGTTATTCCGATGACGCCTCCGGGCTTTCTTTTGGCCCGGTGAGTGCGGCCATCCCAGTCAGCATCTCCTGGAGCTTCTGCTGCTGCTGTTCCTGGGCTCTTGTGATGGATCGGGTGAGTGGTCGGTAGCCCGTAGAAGCGTGGCTATCCTCCTTCCCGGATGCCATGTAAACGGTATGGACCGTTATGCCCCCAGACTTAGGGCGTTTGGGCTCGACGTTTTTATGGTCTGCCATGTTCACAGGGGCTTTCTCTGGCCTCCTTCTTTTCTGAGTGGTTGACGTTGAGGGGGCCGCTGCAGTGGGCACCCAAGTAGCCGTTGCCTTTTGTGGCTTAACAGGACGGTTTTCTTCCTGTCGGACCTTCAGCTTCTTCTGCCGGCGGGGGTAGTCTTGATCAACCACTGAGTTCTGGACCTGCCACCAGACTTCGTAGATCTTGGAGGACAGCCGCTGAGGGGACTGTTCTGGCTTTGCTTCCGCAACCTTCTCCAGTGGAGGGGGAGATCTTTTTAGTACAGCGGTAGGAGAATTCCTGCGCACCTTATTTAGCAGCTCAAAGCTGTTCCCAGTTGGAACATCAGCATTAATTTCCGCCGTTGGGATTGGTGGGGTTAGCCCAAGAGGGGAGCTGCCTCCGGCCTTCCTCACTCGGCGCCAGTGGCGAAGTCGAGCATGTCGAGCTGATGGAGTTGGCTCGGTGACGGGGATGGCCTTGTCTTGCCCCTTGTTCAGGTGAGGGGCCGTTGCCGGTGTCAGCCTGTTAAAGGCTGATGTTCTTTGAGTAACTGGAGCGGGAGTTGGGACGGTCAGTCTTGTAAAGACCGATCCCTTGGCAGGAGAAGCCGCCTTGACGACTTCAGGAGCAGGGTTGGTTACTCTCTTCGGAATAACCTTCTCTGGGATTGCAGGCTTCATTGTGGGCCCACAGGAATTTTGGCCCAATCTGGAGAAGACCGAGGCGCTGGTGTTGGACGACCCGTTGAGAGGAGCCGCAGTAGCTGTAAGTCGATCGAAGACCGACTTCTTGGGAGCTTCTGGTACGGGCACGGGAGCAGTGAAGCTTGTTGGTGGGAGCATGGTCCCGAAAAACAGTCCAATAGTAGCCTGGGTGACCTGTTCTAACGACATCGTGAACAGGGACGCCGCTTGAGGTCCATAAGCTACACCTCCAGGTGAGGTGGAGCGTAGGTTGCAGTTGTAGTTGGAACATCTTGAACAAGTGGACGCCATTAATTCTTTGCTTTCTACAGCAAGCAAAACGCCAAATCTTAGTACCTTGAAACCCAAGGGCAACCATTAGCAAACCGCGATTGGTTCGCGAACACGACACACGAAGTGTGGAGTGGAAAGAGGAAAAGGTCCTACCGGGCATGCCAGAATCTGTTCACTGCCGGAAGCCGGGAAGACAGAACGTCTTGCCTGAATCTGGGGGCAGATGCTAATTGGTGATATCCGTCCACCTCTCCGAAGATACCAAGTTGATTTATGGCACCGTGTATCGAAAGTTTAAACGGATGCGGCCGATGTAGCGGACTTCGTCAGATTCCCCCTCGCTTGAGGGGTTTTTGATTGTGAGGATGCTCTTCCCTGCAAGTGCAAGCCCCTGCAGTTAATTACGCTACCGCATCGCGATAACAACTTTCTCCTTCTCCATATGGTCACTTTGTGTCGTGGGTGTTTGTTTTGTGTTTGGTTGCCCGTGGATTGCATACGTAGACTAATTTGTGTTGTCGCCCGTAGGACGTGGATTAGTCCAAATCCGTATCTTTCTTAGATTTGGGTTTGGGGGGTTGTGTTTAAGGATACATTAGCCTTATTTGAGGCTAAGATCAACTTAAACGTTTGTTAAGGACACGTTAGTCTAATTCTAGACTAAGATCAACTTAACGGGATCGTTTAGATCCGACAAGAGAAGCAATTGTGCTCCATTGTTTAGTTTAATGACATTGCGGTCGATAATTAGTTTAAGGACATTACGGTCCATTGTTAGTTTTAAGACATCGCGGTCGAGGTTATGGACATCATAGTCCGTGAGCTTAAGGACCTCACAGTCCGGTGTTAGTTTTAAGACATCGCGGTCGAGATTAAGGACGTCATAGTCCATGAGTTTAAAGACCCCACAGTCCGGTATTAGTTTTAAGACATCATGGTCAAGGTTAAGGACGTCATAGTCCATGAGTTTAAGGACCCCACAGTCCGTAGCAATGTGTGGTCGTCGGGACCCGTCACCTCTCTGATGACGTTGAAGGATTACAACGACGGATGTCAGAGGAGTAAAGAGATATACCCTCGAACCGGGTGTAAATTGATTGGAAGAGCAGTTGTGCTCAGTTCAATTTATATTGAGGACTTACGGCCAGAATTGGGCTAAATCCAGTTAAAAATGTTTAACATTTTATTCATGTTTGGCCTGTTAGGCCTTTATTTGGGCTCTGCCCTTTTAATAATGCATAGCATTTATTAAGAACAAAGTGGTGTTCTGACAGCGCGCCACGTGGCGCATCAGGCACTTTGCCCCAATTAAAGAGCGCATCGCGCTAGCGCACATAAAAGTGACACGTGTCGCTTAGCGCTGAGCGCAAGTCTGTTAGCACACTGCGCTTTATAAGTGCGCTGCGCCAGTTTATGGGTGCGCCAGTGAGTGACACGTGGCGTGCTCTGGCGCTGTGCGCCAGTCCAAGAGCGCAGTGCGTTATTTTTAGAAGCGCAAAGCGCAAACTGTTCTGTTGTTAACACGTGGCGCGTTTTGGCGCTGTGTGCCAGTCCAATAAGCGCAAAGGCACAATTCATTAGTGCAAGGCACTGTCCAATAGCGCAGAGCGCATTTTGATCAAATTAAGATCAAAGAACAAGTTTTTTGTTCTTCTCTTCAAAAGAGGCATTGCCTCAAGATCCAAGAACCAAGGTTCTTATTCTCATCAAAAGGCTGTGCCTTTATAGATCAAAAGATCTATGATTGAAGTAAATTACTTCTTTTTAATCTTTTATAATTAGATCTTTTTGATCTTTGGTCTTGTTCTTAGATCACTGATCTTTTTAGAAGAAGGTTCTTCTTTTTATGAGATGATTTCATCTCTGTTTTCAAGAATATAATTCTTTACCTTTAAAGATGAAGAAAATAATCTTCTTTCTTCAAAGGCTTGCCTTTCTTTCTCTTTGAGTTTTTTTCTCAAAGTTTGCAGAGGGTTCTCTCTATTTCCTTTTTTTTTTGAGACTTGAAGTTTTGGGGTCTTTATATAGGGCCAATTGATTTGTTAAATCAGTTGAAGAGATCTTTCTCTGATTGATTTGGGGATGTTTCCCCACCGTTGGATCTTTGATCCTAGGGCTTCTGTTTTACAGAAGATAATCTTCTTGTTTTCAAAAAGATTGGAAAGATCTTTCCAGAACAGAATTTTAATTCTGATTAATTAATAATTTATTATTATTATTAGATCTTTTGAAACGTGGCGTGCGGCGCAGAGCGCAACGCAGCTGCGCTAGCGCGCCTGTGTTTGACACGTGGCGCGCGGCGCAGAGCGCAAGGGATCTGAAGCGTTATTTCAATTTTTAAAATTTGAATTTTGAAACGGAGCTTTGCTCTGATCGGGGGTGCGCTGCCTAGGGCGCAGCGCTCCTAGCGCTGGCGTGTCTGCTTTTGACACGCGGCGCTCAGCGCGCAGCGCAAGGGATCTGAAGCGTTGCTTCAATTTTTGAATTTTGAAATTCAAACAGAGCTTTGCTCTGATTGGGGAAACAATGTACTTTTGCCTGAGCACAAGTTATAAGTTTGTTTTGCTTTTTAATAGCAAGAAGGAGCTTGTAACTCATTGGTAAGACCTTACACTGCTGAACCAAAGCACCGCTGAACCAAAGCACCAGAGTTCAAATCCCATTAGCCACATTATTTTTATATTGATTTCTTTTAAATTTTTAGAAGCTCAAGAGCCTACACGTGCATAACTCGTAAAAACCAAACGTCACATATAAAACAAACTGGCATAGGAGACTAACCAAGAGACACTGAACACATGGCAGTCGAACTCGGCATGAATCGGCTGGCGGCCTCAAAATCGGAGTTGGTCTTCTGGAGTTCTGTGCCTTTTGGTATTGTTGAAACCCTTGTCATGTTTATTTTCCCTGCATTATTACAGAGGATTAAAAATCAAATTAAAACTCTTTTTAATGCAAAATTTAATACAATTTTCTCACACCCTTTCATCTAACCCTAGCCCTAATCTTTTTCTATAAATACCACTCCAATTCACACCCTCCTCACTTCCAAAACTCTGTCCAAACTCTCAAGAAAAATCTCTAGACTTTGTGTGTACAAGTGGAGTTAGCAAAGGGCAAAACTCCGACGAATTTCCGACGACGACCCTAGGAGCTCCCGACGTTGAAACGACGCACCGGCACATCCTACCACACTCTATTCCTCTTCTCTAATCTACAATCCAGTAAGTCCTTCCTCCCTCTTCTATTTTCTATTCTTAAAACTCGTATTTCTAAAACCCGACGGAAGCGGAGTTAATCCGACTTCCGATTCGATTTCCTTTAAAAAGTCCAATTTTCTTAAATACCACAACACCATACTTGCATATCATGACTATTAATAATTAACAAGACATATTGAACAAGTTTCATATCAAAAGAATTTCTATTTTAATTTTTATCGCAGTTTTACAGAAAATACCATGTAGTTTAATTTTGACATTAAATATCATAATTCCTTGCTATACTTTTAAATAGATCACGAGGTAATGACCTACCTCCTCACAATACTTATATGCAACATAACACGATGTCTTTCGAGAATATAGAATACGGGAAAACACAACTTTATATATAAATACCTTTTACTATTAAAACGTTTCTACAAAATTATATATTTGTAAACAAATCTTTGCAAAGCGCCGTTACAACCCATTTGGGGAACCTGTTCGGGATGGTGCGGATTATCGCACATTCTCGGGCTTAGTAGTGCGAGATGCAGACCTCCGCAAGGAGCATACGGTCTCGAAAGATTTAAAAATACAAATATCTTAAGAAAATGGGATTTCTAGAAAAAATAATTAACTAAATTTATTTTATATAAATAAATATATATATATATATATGTATCATCAAAATATCTAATTTTTGATATAATATAAATATTCCAACTTTTCTAAATCAAATGAATCACTTTACATGAAATACCATGCAATTCCATACAAGTTCAATACTTTATAATTAAATACCATATATTATGAAATTATGTTTTATTCCCTAGAAATGTCACATATATAAAATCTATATCTATGAAAACTCTAAAGACGATAATTAAATACTTGAGATGTATTTTGAAAATTATACAAATTATTTTTACATAAAACCCCCCTCAAGTTCTATAAATTACAATAAGGACCCCAGTAAACATAGGTTTAAGCGGGACCAGTCTCTTGAGCCTTAGAGAGCCGGAGATATGGGTGCTTGCCTATTTAAGGTAGACAACTTAACAAATGGTGTTATCAACACGGTAATCGTCTTTGAAAAATATACAAATCCTGCCGTCCATGTGCAGCGGTTACCGATAACACCAAAACTTAATTCATGACTTCAATTTCTTTTCTAATTGTCTGACTCAGACTGAGTCTCATTATAAATAATCTGACTTGAATATGATTTAAGTACAAACTACAATTCAATATGAATCCATGAATCCACATATTCAATCTGTTCAATCTATACAATCTATATAACTTAACTGAACCGAACCATAGATATATTCCATTTACATGATTATCCAGTACATCCATTTCCATTTATACAATATTATGGTTTTGGCAAGTCTTCTATTTACAATACAAGTCTTCCATTTACATTTACAAAATAGTACAAACAACACATTTCCAATTCAAACAATACAAACAATACAATCAAGACATCGCGGGGTTTATAAGGGATAGTTTGGTACGGAAGGTGTTAAAAGTGGCACGAGACTGCAACCATAAGACACCTAACCTGTATTCCATTGTTGTTATACCGTGGCATGAACGGTTCCTTGTGTTCCTGATACCTTAGTCTCCGGGGCAAGTGAGACTCCTCTCGTATACACTGGCCTCTTCTGTACCAAGCTACAAACAACAGCGTTAACACTAATATAACATTATAACAATATAATATAACTTTAAAAACCTCTCTCTCTCTCTCTGTCTATTCTACTTATCCCTTATTTTTGGGACTTACCGAGCGATTGTTCGCTGACGGCATTCCTTCTCTTTCTTCTTTGGAATGTTGTCAGGTAGATCGGACCTTCAGGAGATCGAGCCCACCGGCGAGGACTTGGATCAGCTAGCCTTCGACCCGGATCTCTAGATACTTGTACATTTCATTTTAGTACTTTCCATTTCTGTTATGCCACTGTTTAGACATTGCTTTCATCCAGATGTATTTACTTTTCCATGTACTGTAAAAGAATGTTAATAAAAGTTGTTGTTCATTACATTTGTCTCTTGTGTATATTTCTTTTATATTGCTTAGTTACGCTTAGCGTATTTACTTCTGAGTAAATACGTAGCTGCCTTATCGCGTCCTCTGCCCGTATACTGGGAAGCGGGGCGTGACAGGTTTTGTTGGTGGCTCATGCAGGTCTGAGCTGTATGGAACACTACCATGCAGTTCTGTTCTGCATAGACAACCTAAGCAATATAACACAAGAACCAGCAACTGAAAACATTCTTTACAATACCTATTCCTTGAACCTTATCATTTCATATATTTTGAATCTGTCATAACCTAAATTTTTCTTTCAAGGTTATGGATTCCCCAAACAACACCAGCACGAATGTCAACAACACTCCACCTCCCCTACCAATTACAACTGCAGTAACTGCTCCGATCAATGAGTGGACGGTACTGCTTGAGGCAATTCGCATCCTCCTGGAAGGACGGCAGCAGCAGACTGCTATTCTCTTGAACCGTCTAGAAGCAGAACACCCGGAGTGAAGCAATTCCGGGCACTGCACCCCAAGAACTTCTCAGGAAAAGAGAGCCCTCTAGAAGCTGAGGAATGGGCTTAGAGCATTGAAAATGATCTGGCAACAGCACAAATGCCAGAAATAGCTTGGGTCCGAGTTGCGAAACTGCAGCTCACGGACAGTGCACGGGTTTGGTGGAAGGCGGAAGAAAGCCGTCTCACTCAGCCTATCGAATGGAAGACTTTCCGCGACATGTTCGATGCTAAGTACTTCTTTGAGACTGCCCGCTTTGATATGGAGCAGCAGTTCATCCATCTGCAACAAGGTTCGATGTGGACCAAGTCAGTAGATGAATATGACGCTGAGTTCACCATGCTTAGCAGGTAAGTTATGTCTCAATGTTTAATTCTATATCACATACTACACAGCTAACACAAGACCGTAACAGGTTTGCGGCCCATCTCATACCAACTGCTGAGATCAGAGCTAAAAGATTTCAGTAAGGGTTGGACTCGGAAATCCAAGCTGCATTAGCTACAGGGGATTTCCCAACCCATGATTTGGCTTTGAAGGCTGCCCGAAAATATGAGACAGTAGTGAAGAAGAAGGGCAGACCTCAATCTGCCGGTTTGAAACGCCCTGCCACTCAAATGGCAGGAGGAGCCTCTTCCAGGCCATTGTTCAAACCCAGGAGATCGGAAGAACCCAATAACCAGCCAAGATCAAATTTCTGTTCCCATTGCAAGAGAGACGGACATTTGATAATGGACTGTAGGTGCGCAAAAGGCCTGTGCCTAGTTTGTGGTGCGTCCAATCATATAATTGAAACCTGTCCCTATATATACAACTCAGTTTACACACCCACCAACTACCCGCAGCGGCCAGCTATCCAGGCTCCTGCAACTCGTCCTACACTCCTAGAACCACCTCCACTTAGAACTCCTGCACAACCAAATTGCCAATTCCATCAGGCACTGAGGAACATGCCTCGAGGACAGAGAAATGTGCCTCCAACCAGGAGGAATATACCAGGGCAACAATCTTACACCTTAGCAGCCGTAGAAGCCGAGACAGTTGACCAAGGTAACACTAGTAAGTCTCTTTCACATTTTTAAAACTCTTGTATCACTTTGTTATTATTCATACACTATCAGTATTTCAGTTACCAAACTTTCCTTGAATTTCCTTTTACAAATTTCGAGAACGAAATTTTTATAAGGAGGGTAGAATATAACAACCCTAAACTTTCTGTACAATTTTTTTTTCAAAAATACAGAAAAGGGTACTGTCACGCCCCGCTTCCCAAAATATGGAATACGAGGGGTTGACAAGGCCAGCCATGTTCCTATGGTTAAGGAAATATACTGCCATAGTCACACTTCGGCTTCTAGCTTTACGTGGTAATCAGTAAACAATGCACATGTAATGAGAAATGCAGGAACTAAATTGAAAGAACTAACCAGATGGAGATCAAGAGAGTATAGCTCTGGGTAACTGATCAAGATGTCCGCGATGTCCTCGAGGTACGTCAGCTCCTGGTCCAGGCTAGATCCACTTCTCACTCTGAGCATGCATACTCAGGTCGTCAGAGCGACACGATAGCAATATATATATGGATACTAATGGTAACTCGTACAATAATAATGAATATGTAACAGTAAATCAAGAGAGTAAAGACGTGAACATGAAGTAGCCAATGCGGGTGTCTAAAAGAGCAGGTGAACAGGAAAGCAGTAAAATAGTATGTCAGATGTGTTGATTCAGTAAGCAATGCATGTCAATGCACTATCCCTATCAGTCTCTAAGTCTCACTCTACAGGTCACTAAGCCTATCGTCAGTCCAAGTGTGAGAGTCAATCACTCGTGAGTATCCCCCACCCAAGGGTAGGACCTAAGGACAAGGGAACACGGGCCCAAGTCGCTCGCTAATAATCAGTGATATCTCCATATATCTCCATATGTGTCGGCATGGGACTTCCGAGATTCTGTTGAACTCACACTCAAACTATCCCACACCCCGTGGTCTATTTCAAACGCCAATCATAAACTCAAATACCGGTCAGTCTATGACAAGCCTGCGCAAGAACTGGAGACAGGATCTCCATCAAGCACGTCCCGACTGATACCCAAGATAAATGGACAGTATTTGGTGCCTTACCTATGATGCCCATACAAGTGCTTTCATAATTTTTCCATACCAATTATAGTCATACTTATACACGTCCCACAGACGTCGACAATGCAATAAAACAATATGGTCCACTGATTGTGTACAAGTACGTGACACTTTCACTTATCCATTCATGCTCAACCACTAGCGTACTTGCCACAATCACCACTACTACCTAACACTGGGTAATGCACATACTCACTAGGTTACCAATGCAATGACATATATATAATGTGATGAGAAAACAGTATTTAAGGCATGATTAAGATGCCATCAACGATGTCCTACCACTTGCATAATTCTTCATAAATCATACATGCACAATTTAACAAAACAATGAACAAGGGATAAGTAGTATGTTTGATTATCTAACCATTAAAATTAGTTTCACGTTAATCGGGTTTCAGGATCACTAGATATGGCCATTTCATTTTAAGCGTTCACTGCTGGAAATCCGGTTTCAGAATCAGAAGTCTGTTTCGTAACGCATTTTAATCCTAGTTAGAATTAGAATTTAGCAATGCTACAGTTGAATGAAATTTATGGTTTTCAATAAGGTTTCCAACACACTATACGGATTCTCAATCGCATCTCTACGTCAGAAGTTACGCACTGTTCAACACTGGGGTATCAGTTCTGGTTCTGTTTGGGACCGCTATACGTCCTGATCTTTTAAATTGCAGATTAAATAGTAAACGACGATAAAAGGGTGTGAAATCACTTGTGTTATTTAGCTAACAGATTCATCTTCAACAAAGTATAGTGTTCCGCAACATACAAGTTCAGGCAGCAAGGTAGTAGGCATTACGAGATAGAAATTAACAGCCGGAGCTGCTCTGGACTGCAGTCAAGAGCCGCTCTCCGAATCAGTTCTTGTCTTATTTTCAGTACAGAAACAATTAAAAAATTTTATAGGGTTCTAGGTCGTCGAGTCGGCTTCGATTCAAGACCTTGAACTCATCATTTCAATATGTACACAATTAATTATGATTTAAACAAGTTTCAGACGCGGAAATATTCAGTTTTAACGGGTGTAATTGGGGGTGATCGTTTAAGCCAGTAACAATCATATTTTTCAGTCAAATTTCTACACAGTGCTCATTACCAGACGGGCCAGAATATGCAATCGAGTTCCGTCAATTTAAAAAAGGAGTTTTGTTCGAGTTTTGCATCGAACACATACACTGTTTTAAGTCGCACTAAATGTTCATGTGAATTTTAACGGTATTTCAAGTTCTAGTAAAATAAATAGCATGAAGCAAGTAGGTAACTTGCCTAGAGACGCTTTGGCGATGCACGGCAGCAGCAATGGCACGAATGCACGACGAAACGGCACGGTTTCGATTCACGGCCTCGGCTCGCGTTTCGGGTTCGTCGTCGGGGTTGCCCGGAGATGTCTCGCGATCACTGGGGGCGGAGAGTGGTGCTGTGGATCTCCAGGGGCGTATTGGGGTCGGCGATGGTCGGCGGTGTCTCTCCGGCGATGGGCAGCAAGGGGTCGTGTGTAGATTTTGGGGCTTGGTGTTTTGGAGAGAGAGGGAGGGTAGGTAGTGGGGCTCGGTGTGGTGATAATGATGATGATGTTGAGGATGAAGGGGGTCGACGAGGTGTTTCAGGTGCAGTGGGGGCTCGCCGGCGTCGGGGTACAGGCGGTGGCCGTGATCGGGTGCAGGCGAGGGGAGTTCGAGCGAGGAGATGGGTGTTCGGTTGAGGGGCAGCGGGTGTTGAGGTGAAGGTGAGGGCTTGAGTTTCGGAGAGAAGAGAGCGAGGGAGGAAGGACGAGGAGGTCGTCGTCGACGTCGTCGTCGGGGATGAGCGAGGTGCAGTGGGTGTGGAGAGAGAAGAGAGTATGGGTTTGAGAGAGGTCGAGAGTGATGAGGGGGAGAGAGTTTGAGACGAGGAGTGGGTTGATGAGTTCTCGGGGTCGTGGTCGTAAGGGGCGAGAATGTGGGTCAGCGGCACGAGCGACGTGGGCATAAAGCGACGTGGGTACACGCGGGGGGGGAGAAAACAAAAAGAAGCAGGAAATGGACGTGGGGGGAAGAAGAAAGAGGACGGGTCGGGTCGAGTTTTGGTGGGAATGGGCTGGGCCGAAGGGAGTTTAAAGATTTAATGTTTTAATTTAATTTGAATTTTCTTTGGGCTGAGGAAGGGGATGTTAGGCCGGCTTAGGTTGCTGGGCTGGGGGTTTATTGTTTATATGTTTTGTTTATTTTGTTTGGGCTGGGGCAGGGAAAGGCTTTTGGGATTTTAATTGTATAAATTAATTTAAATTGTTCTGTTGGGCTGAGGTTTTAAGGGTTTTAATTTAATTTAATTATTGTTCTGGGCCGAGGAATTGGGAATGGGGAAAAGAAATTGGGAAAGGAGATGGGCCTGGCCAAGAGAGGGGGATTGGATTTAGATTAAAAATAATAAAATAGGAATTGGAATTATCCTGTAAAATTCTAGGGGATTACTATAAAGGAATGGAACATAAATAGAACAAATATAGGAAAATTATTTCATTCAAATATGTAAAATAGTACGTCGAAAACTGGGTATTACAGGTACTTTTGCCTGAGCACAAGTTATAAGTTTATTTTGCTTTTTAATAGCAAGAAGGAGCTTGTAGCTCATTGGTAAGACCTTGCACTACTGAACCAAAGTACCAGAGTTCAAATCACATTAGCCACATTATTTTTATATTGATTTCTTTTAAATTTTTAGAAGCCCAAGAGCCTACACGTGCATAACTCGTAAAAACCAAACGTCACATATAAAACAAACTGGCCTAGGAGACTAACCAAGAGACACTGAACACATGGCAGCTGAACTCGGCCCGACTCGGCCTGAATCGGCCGGCGACTCGGCCGAATCGGCTGGCGGCCTCAAAATCGGAGTTGGTCTTCTGGAGTTCTATGCCTTTTGGTATTCTTGAAACCCCCGTCATGTTTATTTTCCCCGCATTATTACGGAGGATTAAAAATCAAATTAAAACTCTTTTTAATGCAAAATTTAATACAATTTTCTCACACCTTTTTCATCTAACCCTAACCCTAATCTTTTCCTATAAATACCACTCCAATTGTCACGGCCCGCTTCCCAGAGTGCGCTGAGATAGGCACGTGACAGAGCCAACCATGCTACCTGTGGATAGGAATAATCCCTCCACAGTCACATTACGGCTGTAGAGATATTAAGAACAGGAAAGTAAATAAACTATCTAGCACATGTCCATGAGCCAGAATAAACGAGTCAAGAAATAATATGCGGAAGCAATAAATCCAATAAACAGTAACATCTGGAAAGTACGGAAATAACTGAACTAACAGGATCCTCACTGCTCGGCCTGATGGCGGAAATACTCCTGCTCAACCTGCGACAAAGGTAGAGGATCTGGGCCATGCAAAACCCATACGTCAATACGTCATAATATCAACAATAATATAATCAAGAGGCAGCAATACATGCAGGCATGAGTATGAACATTAATAAAAGTAGAACAGTAACAAGTCAAAAGTAAACCGTAACATGAATATAGATCAGTGGACATGATATAAACAGGTGAAGTGCAGTGAGTAGTCTAAACTGTTTTATGGGGTTATCTACTCTAAAGTTATTCGAAATTAATTAATGTAATCCTCATCGTAACCCATCGGTCTATGCCCCGTTCATTCCCCACGGGACCACGGTAAAATGATGTAATAGACTGTGATTCTATGTCCCGTCCATTCCCCACGGAACCACGGTAAAATGATATAATAGCCCTTTGAGTTACGTTCAGCTACATTCTTGATTTCCCCATGCCCCTAAGTCATGTGTGTAAGTCAGGTATTTATAAATCTGAGACCAATGCCAACACAGGATCAAGCAGGAACAGGTTTGTCTGTACAGACAACAGGATATGTCCATCGGGACAACATGTCAGGATTGTCGGCATTAGAAACAGGATCAGGTAACATGTCAAGTAGTGATATATCAGGTCATGTTAGGTAGTGTACATGTATCAAGTCATGTCAAGTAGTGCACAGGTGTCAAACGGGTGCTCATAATCAAACTGTAGCAAGTATTGAATCAAGGTGAAAGTACGGATGTACAATAAAAGTATGGATGCACAAATATCGATCAGGGGTTACATCATGACTAAGTAGGATGTATAATTATCAAGAATGGTGCACTAATACAACAGTAACATGAAATAATATGGTCTCGGCGTGCAACTAGATATGTAATAAACCGTACGGATACAGACGGATACTATAAAACTGTAAATCGGTAAAATTTGCTGAATATTAAAACATAAGAACTATTATTTATTAAATAGATATTGATATAATAATATTAACATGGATAACA
This sequence comes from Agapanthus africanus, assembly GCA_030015575.1. Taxonomy (NCBI): domain Eukaryota; kingdom Viridiplantae; phylum Streptophyta; class Magnoliopsida; order Asparagales; family Amaryllidaceae; genus Agapanthus; species Agapanthus africanus. The sequence continues at coordinate 698,068,643 of CM057343.1, read as the reverse complement.
TATTCAAGCTGATTAATAACTATAAAAGTGGTATTGATTAACCATGCACAAGAAAGTTCCGTTCAGAAATTCAGCGTCACCCTGATTTCTAAAATAGTTTAAAAATAACAAACGTTCTCCAAAAGGGACGTGTATTATACCAAAACAAAGATAATTCAATAAGTTTTTTATTTTTATAAGTATAAGCATCTCAGGTTGTCCCTACAAAAATCTATGAACATTCGAAATTGAAAGTTTGCTGCTGGAATTTCCCTGGACAGCAGTTTAGAGACATTATCATTTGCATTTTACGTTATTTAAAAAATTTATTTTGCAAGTAAATATTTCATAGAGTTATAGTATTCTGAGTTAGCTTCGTAATGAACTAAAGAACGTATACTAATGATTTTTCTATGATTTATAATGAATTTTATAAGGTAAGGTGTACAGTAAATTTCAGATTTGTCGTATCCGCTTTTCAACGACGTTTCATGTGTAAACTATAATATTTTTAAATATATAACATTATAAAATGCAGATTATAAACTAATTAAAGATAATAATAAGAAATATTATGACGATATATATTTTAAATGATTTGGATGCAAACGGGTATCACATAATCGTAAAATGATAAACTAACAAGTGCGGAACATATAACTAAGCAATATGAAATGTAACTATTCAATTTGATGCAGTATATGATAGTATAGTATGTAACAAGATAAGTTTTCATGACCTAGATCTGAAATGATATGAATAGATGCAAACAGAATATCGAAAAGTTATAAAACTAAATATGGGGTGCATGATTTTAAATACAGGTATTCCATTGTTAAAAATAGATGCGTCTAAAGTAATGTAACATGTAATTAAGATTGGTTTGCTTGCACTAGATCTGAAATGCACTATACAAATATAAACGGAACGTCGAAAGGCTGTAATATGAAACATGCGATGCTTGATTTAAAATACATGTGTGATATTTATTTAAATAGGTATATAATGAGTTATATAGCATGTAGCAAGATTAACTTGCCTAGACATAATAAGAACGGATGTGTACGGAATGTCCTTCGTCGGCGAAATGTCGTGACGCGCGCACGGTACACGGAACGGTTCCAAACAATGCACGAGGGTGATCGCGCAAGTCAGGTACGTTCACTGGATCACTCGGATCGTCAGCGACGAGCACGGCTCCGGCGGTGATCACCGGAATCAAGAAACAAGATCAAGAAAAAGAAAGAAAAAAGAAGAAGAAGAAGTAAGAAGAAGAGGCTGTGTATTAAATAAGGAAAGAAAAATTAAATAAATAAAATATATATATATATATATATATATATGCAGAGGAGAGAGAGAGAAAGGGGCTGTTAGTTTGTTAGAAAATTAATTTAGATTCAAATTTTAAAAAATCTTTTATTAGTTAACTAAATTTTAATTCGTATCAATTTATAAAATTAATATTATATAAATAAAATTTGATATTCTAGTAATTACAAACATAGTCCAAAACATGCCCGGGTCGGGTCTAAAATTCAGTTTTAAAATACGAAAAATATATATGTCGACCAAAATAAAAAATGAATGTCCGGATAACGAAAAATGCATACCCCCAAGAACGGATGCACGCACCTGCGTGTAGCCATCCAAACAAGTCCGTTTCACTGAACAGGACGAGAACAAGATGTGCGGATGCTACCACGGGGCTAGGGGTATCATGCAGGCTGTCACGCCCCGCTTCCCAAAATACGGAATACGAGGGGTAGACAAGGCCAGCCATGCTCCTACGGTCAAGGAATGTCCTGCCGTAGTCACACTTCGGCTTTTAGTTTTTTCATGGTAAACAGTAAATGATGCGCAGGTAATGAGAAATGCAGTAACTGAAAGAAACAATGTAAAGACTGACCTGAAGTGGAACAACGAAAGTAACTCGGAATGATAAGTCAAGAAGTCTGTGATGCACGTCTAGTTCTGATCCAGGCTAAATCTTCTCCTCACACTGAGCATGCATACTCAGGTCGTCAGAGCGACACAATAGCAACATAATATATATAAAATCAAGTGACGGTTCTAACAGTGGTAATAGACATGAATAACAGTAAATCAATGACAACATGAATATGAATGTGCAGTAATCAATGCAGCGGAACAGTAAGGCAGTAGAACGATATGTCACGTATGCCAACACAGTATATAAGGAATATAAATGCCAGTATCCCTATCAGTCTCTAAGTCTCACTGTACAGGTCACTAAGCCTATCGTCAGTCCAAGTGTGAGAGTCAACCACTCGCGAGTGTCCTCCACCCAAGGGTAGAACCCAAGGGCAAAGGACCACGGGCCCAACATGTAACGAGAATATCACGGTGTATATATCACATACCCTGTAAATCTCCATATAACTCCCTAAATATATAAGCCGGCATGGGACTCCCGAGATTCTGTTGAACTCACACTTAAACTACCCCACACCCTGTGGTCTACATCAAACGCTAACCATCACCCTAAATACTAATCGATCCGTGACAAGTCTGCACGAGAACTGGAGGCAGGACCTCCATCAAGCACGTCCCGACTAATACCTAAGATAAATGGCAGTGTCGGATGCCTTATCTGTGACACCCGTGCAAGCGCTTCCATAAGTGTCCCATACCACTTATAGTCACACGTACACGCATCCCACAGACGTCGACAATGCAATAGAACAATAAGGTCACTGATTGTGTACAAGTACTCATCACTTTCACTTGATCACGAATACACGAACACTGACGTACTTTCCACAATCATCGCTAAAATCTAAAATTAGGTAAATGCACGATATCACTAGGTTATCACTACAACGATATGGGTATGATGTGATGCGTGAACAGTATAAGAAGCACAAATAAGGTGTCATAAAACAGTAGTCTATCACTTGCACGATTTATCATGAAACGTACGTATATAATTTAAAGAAACGATAAACAGGTAATAATTAGTATGTTCAGTTAACTATCCATCTAATTTGGTTTCAAGCCAATCGGGTTCCAGGATCATTAGTTATAACCATTTCATTTTAAGCGCTCGCGGCTGGAAATCCAGTTTCAGAATCAGAAGTCCGTTTCGCAACGCATTTTAATCCCAGTTGGGATCAGATTTTAGCGACGCTACAGTTGGATGAAATCTAGGGTTTTCAGTAAAGTTTTCAACTCAACAGACTGATCGTCAATCACATCTGTACGTTAGGAGTTATAATCTGTTTAATATTAACATGTCAATTCTGATTCTGTTGGGACTGTTATGTGTTCCGATATATTAAATTACAGATTAAATATCAAACGGTAACGAAACAGAATGAAACTAATTGTTTTGTCTAGCTAACAGAGTTACCTAAGATAAGCAGCGGAGTTCCGCAACCTACGAGTTAAGGAATTCCTATGGTATCCAATACGGAACAGCAAGCACGACTGGAGTCGCTCTGGACTGCAGTCCAGAGTCGCACTCCGATACAATTATCATCACGGTTTAGGTACAGGAATGTCTGGAAACTAGCATAGGGTTAAAGTTCGTCGAGTTGGCTTCGATTTGAGCCCTCGAACGCACTATTCTAGTATGTATATGATTTATGGTGAATTTAACGGTTTTCAGGTATAATAGAATTACAGTTTTACGGTTAAACTTGGGGGTAGTCGTTTTGGTCATTAGCAGTCATATTATCAAATGAAATTTGCACAAGATATCCATCACACCAAGGGCCAACAAGAACAATCTGGTTCCGTCAAATTAGACAAGTAATTTCATTGGGAACACGCGTCGAACAGGTATGGCACGATAATTAATCTAAACTTGCACTTTATGATATATGTAATTAAAGATCGCAATTCAGGTAAATAGCATGTAAGCAACTAAAAACTTGCCTGGAGACGTCTTGGGGCACACGGCAGCGGTAACGACCCACGTACGGCACGGCAATGACACATGCGCGAGCGACGACTTTAAGGTTGGGCCTCGGCTTGAACGGGGTGGCACAGGCTCGGTTGATAGAAGATTGAAAGGAAAGAATTGGAGGTGTAGAGAGAGATTGAGAGGACCAGAGAGAGGGAGTGAGAAAGAGAGAGCCAGAGAGACAGAAGTAGAGAGTTAGAGGGATAGAATTAGAGTTAGAGAGAGAAACAGAGAGTGAAACAAAGAACAGAGAGAGAAGGAGTACTGAGGAAGAGAGGGAGAGAGAGAGAAATGGGAGAGAGAGTAGACTGAGGGAGAGAGAGAAATGAGAGTTAAGAGAGAGGGGGACAGAGGGGGAGAGAGGGCTGAGGGTTAGAGAGAGATGAGATGCAGAGTGAGAAAGAGCGGGAGAGAGGCAGAGTGAGAAAGAGAGAGAGGGGTGAAAACTGAGGATGATGATGATGATGATGATGGTGGTGGTGGTGGTGGTGGTCGATGATGCAGTGGCTCGTCGGCGTGTAGCAGATGGCCGGAAACAGGGTGTCAGGAGGGTTGGAGGTCGAGCGAGGGTGTGCAGGGGGTCGTCTCGAGCTCGAGCCCCGGCGATGGAGGGTGGTCGGCGAGTGAGGAGGTGGGTAGAGTGATGAGGTGGTCGATGCTGGTGGTCGCCGCCGCCGACGATGGTGGCTAAGATACCAACGGCGACGTGGCGCTCGTGGGCGCGGGTATGGGTTCGAGATGAGGAGAGGGAAAGAGAAGAATGGGAAAAGAGAGAACGTGAGGGAGAGCGATAGGGAAGATGAGGGAATCATGAGGGGCACGTCGTGAGGTAACGGCACTGCGACTTAGGCGCGGGCGAGGGCGGAGGAGGCGGATCGCGGGGAGCAGGGAGCGGGAAACGCGGGGGTAGCCGTTGGGAAGAAGGTTGGGCAGTGGGCCGGGTCGGGTAGGAGTCACGGGCCGCAAGGGAGTGGGCTGAATAAATAATAAGAAAAATATAGAGAAATTGAAGAGAAAGAGAGGGATGCGGGCTGCAGGCTTGAAGAGGGGATGGGCCGGCAAGTGTTGGGCTGGGGAATTAAATAAGAAAGGATTAATTATTGAGAAAGGGCCGGGCCAGAAAGCTGAGCTTGAGTAAAAGAGATTAGTTTAAAAGAATGGACCGAGGAATAATTTAAACGTTTAAATTCTTGGAAAAGAAGAGTGTGGGCTGAGGGAATTTAATTAATTAGCAATATAGAAAAGAGTGGCTGAGAGCTGGGCTCGGCCTAAAATGCAAAGAAGAAAATTGTAATAGGAAAAGAATGAAATAAGCTGGGGAAAGAGTGGGTTAAGGCAGAATTGAAGTGTGCAGGGCCAGGTGGGCTGCAGAAATAAAAAGAGCTATAGAGGAAAATGTTGTTGGGCTGGGTTCTTTAAAAAAAGAAAAGGGGTTTTGAAAAATAAATAAAATATAATAATAAATTTATAAATAAAATAAATAAAATTAAAAATAATTAATTCATAATTAAGAATAAATAGAATTCTAAGGTAATAGACTACAAATTTTGGTATAAAAAGGGGTGGGTATTACATCATACCACCCTTACAAAAATTTCGTCCTCGAAATTTAAGATAAACAATAATTTATACAAACATAGGCAAAAGCAATTATATTGTAAACTAACACGTAATGCTTTGTTAGAAATAGGCAGGTAACGAAATTTGAAAGTTTATATATGTAAGAACAACTTACAAAGGTATAAGTCTAAATAAATATAAGGCAGGAACAACTACAAAAGCAACCTATATGTATATAAGAATATCAATAATAACAATAATGAACAGTGATATTCGAGGCGTACTCGACAAAATCGAAATTCAATTATATGCACATGTAGGTATATCAAAAGTAATACATTAGAAATAGTAAGTATAAGGCACAAACCTCGATAATAGTAACCATAGGTACAATACTCGAAAATAAAGTAATGACAATAGAATAGTGAAGGATTAGTCGGTAGGTTAAAACATTTTAGGAAATTGTATCGGTCAATTAACTTAGGAAACTCATATAGTGAAAATAAGAAATATGGAACAAGAATATGCGCGGTGTAAGGTCGCGCTACTGAAAATGAGAATACTAATAGTGTACTCAAAATACATAAAACAGAGCAATCAATAACCCACACTCTTCGATAAATTTAAAATAGTGAAAAACTAAATTTTGAATAATAATGTCCCTAAATATATGTGGGTAATAGAGAAATCACCAATATGAAAAGGGCTAGCTAGGGTAGTGGTTACAAGTAGGCGTGGCTCAATCAGAAGGTCGGAAAGTGGCTGCTTTAGGCTGAAGATCATGGAGACTGGAATCGGGTCAGCATAGGATGTGAAGGTGAGCAACAAAGGAATACAAAAGGAAAAGTGTGGGGGAAACAACAGTCGGTACAACACACGAATCAGAGTTTGAAGAGTTAGTGAACTCGGAAGTTTCACAAGAATTGTTCTCCTCCCAGAAGGATCTTAAACGGGGCACAGACGAGGGATGAAGGGCGGCTCATCCCAAGGATCAGGGTGCGGTATTTTCTAATCGAAGCGGGATGAAAACTATACAATGAGTAAGGGTGGACAGTCAGGGAATTCAGCAGAAAAATAAATGGATATGGGCAATAAACAAGTATCAAGCAAACCAATAATTAAAAGGTTTACGAATTCAAAAGATTTATTTCATTCAAGAAAATTTGAAACAAGGCATTCCCAAAGGCGAAAAGCGGCCCTAAACTATACACAGTTTATTTGGCCAGAAAGACAACATCAAAAGAAATTCCGTCAGTCGCGGTCATGGAGATTCAGTAGGTTGCGGTAGGCTCGCGCACTCCGGTAGGGGCGTCCATTTCCATATCGCCTCGCAGACAATGTCACTGGAAGTTCTTTCACAGCAGGGTCTTGAGTTTCTGGTCCTTCTTCCTCGGATAGAGCTTCTTCATCGAGATCCGATTCCATGTGATTTTCTTCTTCTGGATTTTCTTCCACGGGGTTTTCCTCAACTGGATTTCCCTCTATCGGGTCTTCATCGGGATCTTCCTCTATCGGGTCTTCCTCTATAGGGTTCTCTTCGGGGTCTCCTTCTTCTTCGTCGGAATCAGCTATCACGTTAAACCCTGGGGCGGCTACTCCTTCGTCCTCTGAATCGTGGTTTCCGAAATTGACCTGGGAACCGTTGATCTCGTCGTTGGAACTCAACAGCGTGTGGTCTAAGGAAATGCAAGATTGTGCATCCTCATCCAGGTGCGGCGCTGCTCCAGGGTGGGCCATGGTCTGAAAGAAAAGAGTCATGATTAAGCAGTGGAATACCTCAAGAAGAATAGTTAAGTGTACGAAGCATAGGAAGATATGCGGTGGCGGGAACTGAAAAATCAAGATTAAAATGCTGTGATAATGAATAGTATGAATAAGGGGAAAGACAAGAGAATGATACATATTTTACGATTCAAGCTTTATTGCATTCAACTAAAAGTTCGACAGATTCAAGATTTCAAACAGAAAGAAATATTTTAAAAAAAAGATAACAACATTATTACTGAAATTGGAAAACATAAAATTCTTCTTTGATTGCCAGAACGCTGCATCATTGTTACGCGAGTCGAATCTTGTGTTGGGTCCGCCTTATCGTCGAAGTTCGAACAACGCGATAACCCTCACTTGGCAGAAGTGGGGAGAGTGGACGAGTCTCCTTCTTGTAGTTCCTTCCGTTCTGGGCAACCGTTGATGAGATGTTTGTTGGATCCGCAAATCAGACATTTCCCTTGGGCGCGGCGACAATCCTTCTGAAGATGTCCTGGCCTCTTACAGTACCCACAGCAAGGGTTCTTCTGATGCTTCTGTTGACGCTTCATCTTCTTCTCTTTTTCTCGTCTAACGGGGATCCCTTTGTGATAGGAGACTCCCGCTGGGGTCTGACTCACCTGTCTTCTCAGTCCTTCAGCTAATAAGTCGTTTGTTCGCTCCTGGGCTTCCTTTAGACCTTGCAGTACACTAAGGATCTCAACAGTATGATTCTGAGGAGTGGATATAGACGAAAAGTCGTTGAAAGACATGATCCTGAGACAACAATATTGAGAATGATATAAGTCACCAGCTAAACGAATCAGAATATAATATGGATAGGACAAAGATTCAAGAATATCCGAGATGATGAATTTATTACAAGTGGGGAATCAACTGTATGACTTTAAGTCACTTGAATGGAGTACGGTAGTGCAATTGCAACCACGTAACCTTGTCAAGTCACCCGAAACCATAGCGAATGAATAGCTGAACACACGATATGAATATGGATCAAGAATGACAAGTTTACAATCTAGACCGAGGGACGTCTTAGATTGCCAAACTGTACACGGAAAACTGCAATTCCAATCGATGCAAAACCTGGCTCTGATACCAACTAAACCATGTCACGCCCCGCTTCCCAAAATACGGAATACGAGGGGTAGACAAGGCCAGCCATGCTCCTACGGTCAAGGAATGTCCTGCCGTAGTCACACTTCGGCTTTTAGTTTTTTCATGGTAAACAGTAAATGATGCGCAGGTAATGAGAAATGCAGTAACTGAAAGAAACAATGTAAAGACTGACCTGAAGTGGACCAACGAAAGTAACTCAGAATGATAAGTCAAGAAGTCTGTGATGCACGTCTAGTTTTGATCCAGGCTAAATCTTCTCCTCACACTGAGCATGCATACTCAGGTCGTCAGAGCGACACAATAGCAACATAATATATATAAAATCAAGTGACGGTTCTAACAGTGGTAATAGACATGAATAACAGTAAATCAATGACAACATGAATATGAATGTGCAGTAATCAATGCAGCGGAACAGTAAGGCAGTAGAACGATATGTCACGTATGCCAACACAGTATATAAGGAATATAAATGCCAGTATCCCTATCAGTCTCTAAGTCTCACTGTACAGGTCACTAAGCCTATCGTCAGTCCAAGTGTGAGAGTCAACCACTCGCGAGTGTCCTCCACCCAAGGGTAGAACCCAAGGGCAAGGGACCACGGGCCCAACATGTAACGAGAATATCACGGTGTATATATCACATACCCTGTAAATCTCCATATAACTCCCTAAATATATAAGCCGGCATGGGACTCCCGAGATTCTGTTGAACTCACACTTAAACTACCCCACACCCTGTGGTCTACATCAAACGCTAACCATCACCCTAAATACTAATCGATCCGTGACAAGTCTGCGCGAGAACTGGAGGCAGGACCTCCATCAAGCACGTCCCGACTAATACCTAAGATAAATGGCAGTGTCGGATGCCTTATCTGTGATACCCGTGCAAGCGCTGCCATAAGTGTCCCATACCACTTATAGTCACACGTACACGCATCCCACAGACGTCGACAATGCAATAGAACAATAAGGTCACTGATTGTGTACAAGTACTCATCACTTTCACTTGATCACGAATACACGAACACTGACGTACTTGCCACAATCATCGCTAAAATCTAACACTGGGTAAATGCACGATATCACTAGGTTATCACTACAACGATATGGATATGATGTGATGCGTGAACAGTATAAGAAGCACAAATAAGGTGTCATAAAACAGTAGTCTATCACTTGCACGATTTATCATGAAACGTACGTATATAATTTAAAGAAACGATAAACAGGTAGTAATTAGTATGTTCAGTTAACTATCCATCTAATTTGGTTTCAAGCCAATCGGGTTCCAGGATCATTAGTTATAACCATTTCATTTTAAGCGCTCGCGGCTGGAAATCCAGTTTCAGAATCAGAAGTCCGTTTCGCAACGCATTTTAATCCCAGTTGGGATCAGATTTTAGCGATGCTACAGTTGGATGAAATCTAGGGTTTTCAGTAAGGTTTTCAACTCAACAGACGGATCGTCAATCGCATCTATACGTTAGGAGTTATAATCTGTTTAATATTAACATGTCAATTCTGATTCTGTTGGGACTGTTATGTGTTCCGATATATTAAATTACAGATTAAATATCAAACGGTAACGAAATAGAATGAAACCAATTGTTTTGTCTAGCTAACAGAGTTACCTATAATAAGCAGCGGAGTTCCACAACCTACGAGTTAAGGAATTCCTATGGTATCCAATACGGAACAGCAAGCACGACTGGAGTCGCTCTGGACTGCAGTCCAGAGTCGCACTCCGATACAATTATCATCACGGTTTAGGTACAGGAATGTCTGGAAACTAGCATAGGGTTAAAGTTCGTCGAGTTGGCTTCGATTTGAGCCCTCGAACGCACTATTATAGTATGTATATGATTTATGGTGAATTTAACGGTTTTCAGGTACAATAGAATTACAGTTTTACGGTTAAACTTGGGGGTAGTCGTTTTGGTCATTAGCGGTCATATTATCAAACGAAATTTGCACAAGATATCCATCACACCAAGGGCCAACAAGAACAATCTGGTTCCGTCAAATTAGACAAGTAATTTCATTGGGAACACGCGTCGAACAGGTATGGCACGATAATTAATCTAAACTTGCACTTTATGATATATGTAATTAAAGATCGCAATTCAGGTAAATAGCATGTAAGCAACTAAAAACTTGCCTGGAGACGTCTTGGGGCACACGGCAGCGGTAACGACCCACGTACGGCACGGCAATGACACATGCGCGAGCGACGACTTTAAGGTTGGGCCTCGGCTTGAACGGGATGGCACAGGCTCGGTTGATAGAAGATTGAAAGGAAAGAATTGGAGGTGTAGAGAGAGATTGAGAGGACCAGAGAGAGGGAGTGAGAAAGAGAGAGCCAGAGAGACAGAAGTAGAGAGTTAGAAGGATAGAATTAGAGTTAGAGAGAGAAACAGAGAGTGAAACAAAGAACAGAGAGAGAAGGAGTACTGAGGAAGAGAGGGAGAGAGAGAGAAATGGGAGAGAGAGTAGACTGAGGGAGAGAGAGAAATGAGAGTTAAGAGAGAGGGGGACAGAGGGGGAGAGAGGGCTGAGGGTTAGAGAGAGATGAGATGCAGAGTGAGAAAGAGAGGGAGAGAGGCAGAGTGAGAAAGAGAGAGAGGGGTGAAAACTGAGGATGATGATGATGATGATGATGATGGTGGTGGTGGTGGTGGTGGTGGTGGTCGATGATGCAGTGGCTCGTCGGCGTGTAGCAGATGGCCGGAAACAGGGTGTCAGGAGGGTTGGAGGTCGAGCGAGGGTGTGCAGGGGGTCGTCTCGAGCTCGAGCCCCGGCGATGGAGGGTGGTCGGCGAGTGAGGAGGTGGGTAGAGTGATGAGGTGGTCGATGCTGGTGGTCGCCGCCGACGACGATGGTGGCTAAGATACCAACGGCGACGTGGCGCTCGTGGGCGCGGGTATGGGTTCGAGATGAGGAGAGGGAAAGAGAAGAATGGGAAAAGAGAGAACGTGGGGGAGAGCGATAGGGAAGATGAGGGAATCATGAGGGGCACATCGTGAGGTAACGGCACTGCGACTTAGGCGTGGGCGAGGGCGGAGGAGGCGGATCGCGGGGAGCAGGGAGCGGGAAACGCGGGGGTAGCCGTTGGGAAGAAGGTTGGGCAGTGGGCCGGGTCGGGTAGGAGTCACGGGCCGCAAGGGAGTGGGCTGAATAAATAATAAGAAAAATATAGAGAAATTGAAGAGAAAGAGAGGGATGCGGGCTGCAGGCTTGAAGAGGGGATGGGCCGGCAAGTGTTGGGCTGGGGAATTAAATAAGAAAGGATTAATTATTAAGAAAGGGCCGGGCCAGAAAGCTGAGCTTGAGTAAAAGAGATTAGTTTAAAAGAATGGGCCGAGGAATAATTTAAACGTTTAAATTCTTGGAAAAGAAGAGTGTGGGCTGAGGGAATTTAATTAATTAGCAATATAGAAAAGAGTGGCTGAGAGCTGGGCTCGGCCTAAAATGCAAAGAAGAAAATTGTAATAGGAAAAGAATGAAATAAGCTGGGGAAAGAGTGGGTTAAGGCAGAATTGAAGTGTGCAGGGCCAGGTGGGCTGCAGAAATAAAAAGAGCTATAGAGGAAAATGTTGTTGGGCTGGGTTCTTTAAAAAAAGAAAAGGGGTTTTGAAAAATAAATAAAATATAATAATAAATTTATAAATAAAATAAATAAAATTAAAAATAATTAATTCATAATTAAGAATAAATAGAATTCTAAGGTAATAGACTACAAATTTTGGTATAAAAAGGGGTGGGTATTACACAGGCCATGCAATGTATTTTTAAAATATTTTATGTGACTTAAAATATGATATTGTAAAAATGCAAATGCCAGATAAAATGCCAGTATTCAAGATGTATAAATTAAAATGAAAGTGCATGAGTCCATGTAGCAGGTTAGGATAAATCATAAACATGAATCAAGACTGGTTTCAAGCATGCGGGTCGGGTCGGATGCAAATACAAATGTCAAATACACTATTCGCACCCAAAACACAATAAATCAAGAAAATACCATAAATAAAGAAATACATGAACTAGAACTGGTATAAATGAAATAGGGTGTTACACCAATTCACACCCTCCTCACTTCCAAAACTCTGTCCAAGCTCTCAAGAAAAATCTCTAGACTTTGTGTGTACAAGTGGAGTTAGCAAAGGGTGAAACTCCGACGAATTTCCGACGACGACCCTAGGAGCTCCCGGCGACGAAACGATACACCGGCACTTCCTACCACACTCACTTCCTCTTCTCTAACCTACAATCCAGTAAGTCCTTCCTCCCTCTTCTATTTTCTATTCTTAAAACTCGTATTTCTAAAACCCGACGGAAGCGAAGTTAATCTGACTTCCGATTCAATTTCCTTTAAAAAGTCCAATTTTCTTAAATACCACAACACCATACTTGCATATCATGACTATTGATCATTAATAAGACATATTGAATAAGTTCCATATCAAAAGAATTTCTATTTTAATTTTTATCGCAGTTTTACAGAAAAATACCATGTAGTTTAGTTTTGACATTAAACATCATAATTCGTTGCTATACCTTTAAATAGATCATGAGGTAATGACCTACCTCCTCACAACACTCATATATGCTACATAACACAATGTCTTTTGGGAACATAGAATACGGGAAAATACAACTTTACATATAAATACCTTTTACTATTAAAACCGTTTCTATAAGATTATGTATTTTTTAACAAATCTTTGCAAAGCGCCGCTACATCCCATTTGGGGAACCCGTCCGGGATGGTGAGAATTATCGCACATTCTCGGGCTTAGTAGTGAGAGATGCAGACCTCCGTAAGGAGCATACGGTCTCGAAAGATTTAAAAATACAAATATCTTAAGAAAATGAGATTTCTAGAAAAATAATAAATTAAATTTATTTTATATAAATAAATATATATATGTATCATCAAAATATCTAATTTTTGATATAATATAAATATTCCAACTTTTCTAAATCAAAAGAATCACTTTACATGAAATACCATGCAATTCCATACAAGTTCAATACTTTACAATTAAATACCATATATTATGAAATTATGTTTTATTCACTAGAAATGTCACATATATAAAATCTACATCTATGAAAACTCTAAATACGATAATTAAATACTTGAGGTGTATTTTGAAAATTATACAAATTATTTTTACATAAACCCCCCCTCAAGTTCTATAAATTACAATAAGGACCCTGGTATACATGGGTTTAAGCGGGACCAGTCTCTTGAGCCTCAGGGAGCCGGAGATATGGGTGCTTGCCTATTTAAGGTAGACAACTTAACAAACGGTGTTATCAACACGGTAATCGTCTTTGAAAAAGACACAAATCCTGCCGTCCATGTGTAGTGGTTACCGATAACACCAAAACTTAATTCATGACTTCAATTTCTTTTCTAGTTGTCTGACTCAGACTGAGTCTCATTATAAATAATCAGACTTGAATATGATTCAAGTACAAACTACAATTCAATATGAATCCATGAATCCACATATTCAATCTGGTCAATCTATACAATATATATCACTTAACTGAACCGAACCATGGATATATTCCATCTACGTGATTATCCAGTACATCCATTTCCATTTATACGATATCATGGTTTCGGCAAGTCTTCTATTTACAATACAAGTCTTCCATTTACATTTACAAAACAGTACAAACAACACATTTCCAATTCAAACAATACAAACAATACAATCAAGACATCGTTGGGTTTATAAGGGGTAGATTGGTACGGAAGTTGTTAAAAGTGGCACGAAACTGCAACCATAAGACACCTAACCTGTATTCCATTGCTATTGTACTGTGGCATGAACGGTTCCTTGTGTTCCTGATACCTTAGTCTCCGGGGCGAGTGAGACTCCTTTCGTATATACTGGCCTCTTCTGTACCAAGCTACAAACAACAACATTAACACTAATACAACATTATAACAATATAATATAACTTTAAAAGTCACACTCTCTCTCTGTCTATTCTACTCCTCCCTTATCTTTGGGATTTACCGAGCGATTGTTCGCTGACGACATTCCTTATCTTTCTTCTTTGGAATGTTGTCAGGTGGATCGGACCTTCAGGATATCGAGCCCACTGGCGAGGACTTAGATCATCTAGCCTTCGACCAGGATCTTTAGATACTTGTACATTTCATTTCAGTACTTTCCATTTCTGTTATGCCACTGTTTAGGCATTGTTTTCATTCAGATGTATTTACTTTTCCATGTACTGTAAAAGAATGTTAATAAATAAAGTTGATGTTCATTACATTTGTCTCTTGTGTATATTTCTTTTATATTGCTTGGTTACACTTAGCGTATTTACTTCTGAGTAAATACGTAGCGGCCTCGTCGCGTCCTCTGCCCGTATACTGAGAAACGGGGCGTGACAATAAGTTACGGTCTTTTTAGCATTCTTAATCAGTGCTCTAGTCATCACCATAGTAGCCATAAATACGCGGGTGTTGGGGTAGTTTGAGTGCGCGTTCGTACAACAGGATCTCAGGAGTCCCATGTGTTCATATCATATTCTTGCATTGTTATATTCCCCATTCTTATGCATTTTACAATAAAACAAGTACTTTTGACCCATGTCTGCTACATAGTACAGGTTACAGGTTCTTGGAGCGAAAACAGTGAAAAAGACATAAGACGATACAAAAAATGGACTTTTGACAAACAAATAGAAGGATCCTAGTCAAGCTTAGACGAAGAACAGTTCACAATGTATGAGGCAACGCAAGGTCCAAGATTACAAAGCGAACGGTTAAAAATCCACTGCAAATTGTTCACTGGAGATCTGGAACAAACGTAGAAGCCATTTTGATAAACAAACCAAAGAATATAAAAGCCCAAGAATCTCAGAAGCAGCCCACAAAAATCCATCAGAGGAGCCGACCAAGGAGCTGCGGAACCGCGGCCCTACCCCTACCCATGCCGCGGTTCCGCGGCAATATTAAGCCCGGGGTTCGTGAATTTTTTACCATTTCGTAAGGCGGCGCTGAAAAGTCAACCTAAGGGCAAATTTGTAAATGCAGACGTGCGAATCAATTTTAACCTAGGGTTTCAATGTCCTATAAATAGAACCCAAATCATTGTATTTTCTCATACCTTTATTCATCAATAAAATTTCAGTTTTCTTTGAAGTTGGAGAGTATCAATCGTAAGTAGGTTTATTTTTCTGCCCTAGTTCTAGTTTTAATTTCTGCCCTAGGTAATTTCTTTTCTTGCTCTAGTTTAATATAGTTTAGAATTTTTATAAACTTGTAGTGGATCTTTCTTCTCTTTAATCAAAATGAAATGAAAATTATGTCTTTCGTAGATCTCTCGATGGGCGAGTAGTTTTCTCGCTTGTTAGGGTTAGGAATATGGAAGGGTTTGAGAGATAAAGATCTCTCATCTCTTTTCTTTGCCATTCTTTTATGAACATTAGGACTCCATGCATACTTTCATCTTCCGCTCCCTACGGCACTCTACCCACGAGGTAACGGTGATACCGTAGTATAAAAGACCGGATTTGTAAGTTTTCCATGGAGGTTAGGGTAAAGATTAAGAAAGGAAGGATAAGGATCTAGAGGAAGAAATATCTTCCCAATCATCCTAATCCCCTTTATTAAAATTTACCATAACCCCTAATATGATATCTAATTAAAGGCATTGGAAAGAGGTGTAGATATTTATTTACCAAAGTTTACCTAAACCTAATCCTAGCAAGTTTTTAATCCTAGTATAACTCAACTTCATTTTTAGATCTAATTAAAAGACCAAACACCATTTGGAATTAGCTCGTAAGAACATCTAGGAGATTTACAACATCCCTGTGGACCGACCCGTATTCACCGGCTAGCTACAAGCGACGCCGTTCTTGATTGCGGTAATAATATTTTTGATCGTAAAATCTCTCTAAATCAAATGGCGCCGTTGATGGGGATGGCGTAAAATTTCCTTTTTGTAATTTCGGGCTAATATAAAAAAAAACCCATAAAAATTTGAAAAATCAAAAATATAAAAATTCTATAATCTTTTATTGTTTGAAGGGTTTCTTTTGTGAATTTTTGCAAGATTGACGGATCTGGAAAATTCCAGAGTGCGAAACAGAAAAAGATACATCAAAACAGAGAGGGATTGCAAGTACAGAACAATAGAATTTTTTTGGACACCTGAACCCTCCCCACGACTGCGATTCCGCTGCTAAGACCCACCTGCGACCGCGATTCAGCGGCATCTCCTTGTCTTCAGCGCACGAAATTTTGTCAGTTTGTTTCCTCTTTCTCCCCTCTGCAAATCCCCATATATCTTTTGCCAAATCTTCTGCAGGCTTCTTTGCTCTAAAAATCTTCTTCTCCCTTCCAATAATTGATTTTCTGCAGGATTCTTTACGCCACGCTAAAAGGAAAATTGATTGCAAGTGATTTACTGCTTTGCATATTTTAATCAGAATTTAAGGGGCTTTTGACCAATTCAGATTGGGTGGGGATTTCATCACCCTTCCCAGGACCCCAGAAATCACTTAAAGCATTTGCATTGATCATTCTTAATTAAAAAATACTAGACTCAGCCCTAAAGACTTCGAGCTCAATAGGATAGAGGACTGGTTATAGGCATCGGCCGTTTATCCTAACCTGACTTTGCGGTGCCTAGGCAAGTGTGTCAAGGCAAGTGGTTACTTAATTAGGACCGCTTCTTGTAGCGGGGAGCCTCCCACTTACCTGACACTTACCTGGCCGCAATTGGCGGTGAAGAGGCGGTTTGAGGTTCTATTTCTAGCCCTTTGGAACCGTTAGGAGCTGTCTAGCTGACCCAGGTGACCCTAGATCTAGGCCTGATTGTGCATTTGTGGGTGATTGCATTTATGTCACAAGTCTCTTTTCAAAAATCTTTTTACAAAAGCTCGCATAAAAAGAAAGAATTTTTTTTTTCAAAACTTGCAACTTGTCGCTAAAGAAATCTTGCACCTCACGTACACCACTTCCTCTCATTAACGTTTTCTTACCTCCACATTCTGTCTTTCATCTTTTGACTACACTACCCCTTTAGTTTATGTCCAGTTGGACTAGGGACACTAGCGCCCGATTAGTCCGTGTTTCGTTGGTACCGACCGACGAACCTTTCGACTCCGAAGTCGAAATCCTTTCCACTTCTTGACTTTCACTTGCAAATTCTTCTTCCGAAGGTATGTCGGGATACAATCCTAACAACACCTTACCGACGGGACTGATTCCACCCCCGTTAGGTGCGAATAATCCGAATCACCCGCCTGTTGAAGCGCCCACATGAGTCGCGCTCCAGGTTCTTTTCTACCCCATCCGCACCGCCCTTCCTACTTGTCTTTCCCTCCCATCGGCAAATGGGGACAATTTTGAGATCAAACCCCACTTCATCAATATGCTGCCTAAGTTTCCTGGTTTGGAATCCGAAGATGCATATATCTTTATCAACAAATTCCAAAACGTTTGCGCTATGATGAAAACAACCCAATTATCCAACGATGCTATATGGCTAAGGGTCATTCCTTTCACCTTATGTGACTTAGCCGAGAAGTGGCTATACAGCACCGCGTTGCATTCAATTAAAAATTGGGAAGAGTTTGTGAAAGCCTTTCTTAAAAAGTTCTATCCTCATCACAAAACTGCTAGAATCCGTAATGAGATTATACAATTTTCACAGCTTCCTTCCGAACCATTTTGGAAGTGTTTTGAAAGATTCAAAGACCTACTCGTTCAATGCCCTCATCATGGGATCGAAAATTAGCAACTTTGCCAAATATTATACGAGGGATTGAACCCGGCAACGAAGCAGTTGCTAGAAACTATTTGTCAATGTCACTTTCTATCCAAATCTAGTGAGGAAGCGTGGTAGTTTCTTGAGGATCTTAGTGAACAAACAATTCAGTGGGAGAGCACCAAAACCACATCATCTTCTTTTAGTGGTCAATCTAGGGCAGGCATACATCACTTAGATATGTCAATTGCTATGAAGGCCGAGATGGCCGCTCTTACGAAAAAGCTAGAAGCGATTGAGACCAAAATCTCATCGCCTTCTCCTGCCCCTGTTGTGCCTCCACGAACTGTTTTTGCTTGTTGTTCGGATCCATCACATCTCACCGAAGAGTGTCCTTACACCGCATCTACTCAAGGACATGATCAAGTCAATGCTGCGTTTCAGCAACGACAAAGAAATGATCCATACTCTTCGACATATAATCCGGGTTGGAAGAGTCACCCAAATTTCGCTTGGAACCAAAATCAATAATTCCAAGGAAACAACAATTTTCAGAGGGCTCCTCCTCCACAACAACAAGCACCTCCACAAACTCAATTTCAACAACCTTTCCAATAGCAACCTTACCCTAATCAAGTGAACAATTTTATGCCTAACACTTTTTACCCGCCAAACAATTTTGTTCCACCTCAGAATGACAAGGTTAGTTCTCTCGAAAGAAGTCTAGATGCGTTCTTAAAGCAATCTACACAATCCGCAGCGAGATTAGAAACTTCTATTCAATTTTTGGTGCAAAACAGTGCCTCACACGATCAAAGTATCAAATCTATTGAGGCACAAATTGCACAACTCAATGCTGCGTTGAAAGAGCGAGAAAAAGGAAAGCTTCCATATCAACCACTGTCAAATCCCGGTCACGCACATGTTGCATATGAACAGCATAATCATAACGTAAATGCTGTGACCACGTTGAGATCCGGAAAAGTGTTGCAAAACAATGTGGGTATTAACAATAACACCCCTGCCGGTGGTCCTTCTTCATCTTCTTCACCTTCTTCACCTTCTTCTTCGTTAGAGCCTATTCTCCATCCTTCACACGGCTCTACTTCTTCTAGCTCGAACGGACTCACTTCTCACGACACGCACACATCTACACAGGGATCCGTTCCAACTCCACAATCTGATCCGCAAAAATTGGACTCAACAACTTTTCAAAATTTTCCTTTTCCAAACCGGTTGAGATCCAATAAACCAACTCCACAAATGGAGAAAATTGTAGAGTTGTTCAAACAGGTTAGCATAAATATCCCTCTTTTGGATGCAATCCAACAAATTCCTTCATATGCAAAAATCTTAAAAGACTTATGCACCAAAAAGAGGAAGTCACAAGTACCAAAGAAAGTTTTCGTGGCTAGTGCTGTTAGCGATACTCTTGTCTAATCTTTACCCTAAAAGCACAAGGACCCCGGTTGTCCTACTATTTCGATAACAATTGGGGACAAGAACATCAATAGAGCACTATTAGATCTTGGTGCTAGTGTCAATTTGCTACCTTATTCTGTGTACGAGCAATTAGGCGTTGGAGAGCTTAAGCCCACCCATTGTACTCTCCAAATGGCCGATCGATCAATCACCCATCCCAGTGGAGAGTTGGAGGATGTGTTAATTAGAGTAGGGGATTTCATTTTTCCCGTTGACTTTATTGTTATGGATACACAACCTGTAGCTAACCCCCGGAGTCAAATTCCGGTGATACTTGGTCGACCATTCCTTGCGACTTCTAATGCGGTGATCAATTGTCATAATGGTTCAATGAATCTATCTTTTGGCAATATGACAGTTGAACTCAACATTTTCAAGTTGGGAGGTCAGCCTTGCGAGCCTAATTCTAGCGTACTTGATGTTTGCTCGATCAATGAGATCGCGGAGGAGGACTGTGAGTTCGAAAATTTTATATTTGATCACAGCAATGTTGACGCCACTAGTGCGTTCTTCCTAGAATCCGACACAGGTTTCACGACGGACAAAGATTATGAGTGTTTCACCTTTATAGACAATTTTGAAGACTCATCACCCGAGTTTGAGTCTTTTGCTTTTTCGGATGAGTTAGTTGAACCGTCCGACTCGGTTGCGTACACTCGATTTGAACCTTTGATGGAATCCTTCGAGTTTGAAACAGTTACTCCATTGTTACCATCTATTGCTTCACCTCCTAAACTCGAACTAAAGCTTTTGCCGTCGCACCTAAAATATGCTTATCTAGGTGAGAATGAGACCTTACCTGTTATCATATCGGTTTCTCTAGCTCTTGAGCAAGAGAAGGCCCTTTTAATGGTCTTACATAATAATCGGCAAGCTTTTGGCTGGTCTATGGCGGACATCAAGGGGATTAGTTCCCTCATAGTCGAACATCATATACACTTGATGGATGATGCCAAGCCGGCAAGAGATCCACAAAGACTCCTCAACCCCATTATGAAAGAGGCTGTCAAGAAGGAGATTGTTAAGTGTCTTGATAGTGGTATCATTTACCCTATCTCGGATAGCCAATGGGTTAGCCCCATTCATGTCGTGCCAAAGAAATCGGGCATCACGGTCATTACCAATGAGGCAAATGAGTTAATTCCTACTCGCACCCAAACAGGGTGGCGAGTTTGCATCGACTATAGAAAACTCAATGCCGCGACAAGGAAGGACCACTTTCCTTTACCTTTCATTGACCAAATGCTAGAACGATTGGCTGGGCACGAGTTCTACTGCTTTTTAGATGGCTATTCCGGCTATAACCAAGTCCCCATAGCCAAAGAGGATCAAGACAAGACCACCTTTACTTGTCCCTTTGGCACTTTTGCTTATCGTCGCATGCCCTTTGGGTTATGCAATGCACCCGCTACATTTCAGCGATGTATGATGGGGATCTTTTCAGACATGGTTGAAAAGTTTTTGGAGATCTTTATGGACGACTTCTCTATTTTTGGTGACTCCTTCGACGAGTGTTTACGACATCTTGACGCAGTTCTTACCCGCTGTAGGGATAAGAACCTAACTTTGAATTGGGAGAAGTGCCACTTTATGGTACGAGAAGGTATTGTCTTAGGACATGTCATCTCACAAAACGGCATAGAGGTTGATAGAGCCAAAATTGAAGTCATTTCTAATCTTCCTCCTCCTAAATGCATCAAAGACATCTGAGCTTTCCTTGGCCATGCCGGTTTTTATAGACGATTCATCAAGGATTTTAGCAAGATTGTTAGACCCTTGACTCTTTTATTGGCCAAGAACACAATATTTGATTTCGACTCAACTTGCATGGAAGCGTTCGAGTCTTTGAAACACCCTCTCATTTTTGCGCCCATTCTTTCATCTCCAGATTGGACGCATCCCTTCGAAATTATGTGCGACGCATCAGATTTTTCCATTGGTGCTGTTCTTGGACAACACATTAACAAGATGCCGCACGTGATTTATTACGCTAGCCGTACACTAAATGAGGCCCAACTAAACTACAAAACAACAGAAAAAGAGTTTTTAGCAGTTGTGTTTGCACTTGAAAAATTCCGGCCTTATTTAATCGGCTCTCCAGTTATTGTTTATACAGACCATTCAGCTCTTCGCCACCTTTTTGCGAAGAAGATGCTAAATCGAGGCTAATACGTTGGATCCTTTTGCTACAAGAGTTCGACCTTGTCATAAGGGACAAAAAAGGATGTGAAAACGTAGTAGCCGATCACCTTTCACGACTTCCTTCTTCGCCTACACTTGAACTTCCAATCACTGATGCTTTTCCCGATGAGCAACTCTTAACCGTTTCTTGCGAACCATGGTTCGCTGATATAGTAAACTACTAAGCCACCAGCTTGATACCTAAAGATTGGTCGAAACAGGATAAACTTCGATTCTTGTCCCAAGCAAAGCATATTTACTGGGATGAACCTTATCTTTGTAAATACTGTTCCGACCAAATCATTCGTCGGTGTGTACCGGAAAACGAGTTTAAGAGTGTACTGTCTTTTTGCCACGATCAAGCATGTGGCGGGCACTTTGGCCCAAAGAAGACAGCCGAGAAAGTCTTGCAGTGTGGTTTCTATTGGCCACGACTCTTCAAGGATGCATATGAATACTGCAAGACTTGCTCCCGGTGCCAACACTTGGGCCGGATATCGCAGAGAAATGAGATGCCGCTCCAACCAATTTTGGTTGTGGATGTTTTTGATGTTTGGGGTATAGACTTCATGGGACCATTTCCTAATTCTTTTGGGAATGTGTATATTCTTTTGGCTGTTGACTACGTTTCAAAATGGGTCGAGGCTGTGCCTAGCCGAACGAACGACAACAAGGTTGTCGTTCGATTTCTTAAAGAACACATCTTTTCTCGATTTGGGCACCCTCGAGCAATAATAAGTGATAATGGTTCTCACTTTTGCAATAGGAATTTTGAGTCCTTAATGCGCAAATATTCTATTACCCACAAGCTGTCAACGCCATACCATCCACAAACATGTGGGCAAGCCGAGGTTTCAAATCGGCAAATTAAGCAAATCTTGGAAAAAACGGTTTCTAAAAACTGTAAAGATTGGTCACTCAAACTGATTGATGCACTATGGACTTTCCGTACTGCATACAAGACCGATCTTGGCATGTCTCCATACCGGCTTGTTTACGGGAAGGCTTGCCACCTCCCAGTAGAGATTGAGCATAAGGAATTTTGGGCTATCAAAGAGTTGAATTTATCATTAGGAGATGCGGGTATCAATCGAAAGCTGCAGTTAAATGAACTAGAAGAGCTGCGGGATGAGGCATATGATAATGCCGTAATTGTTAAAAACCGAACCAAGGTGTTCCACGATAAATACCTTTTGCGAAAAACATTTCAACCTGGTCAACAGGTTTTACTCTATGATACTCGGTTACATTATCACCCCGGCAAGCTCTGTTCTAGATGGAAAGGACCGTTTGTAGTTTGCACCGTTTATCCGCACGGTGCGGTCGATCTTAAGAATCCGGAGGACGGTACTTTATTCAAAGTAAATGGATATCGATTGAAACCGTTCTCCACAGCGGACTATTCGGAGGAGCTCCTGTTTTTGCAGGAGCCGATTTACACCGATTAATTTTCCTCCACTTTCACCCCCGAATTTCCACTCAATTTTTCCAAAACGTTATTTCAAATAAGTTTGGGGGTGTGTATAATATGTAAATATAATAATAAGCAGGAAATTGCCGACATTATCAACCCACTTGGTGCAGCATGACAGTGAGGACATTGTCCAGTTTAAGTTTGGGGGTATGCTCGGTAAGTTTTCTTCCTTCGCATTCATATGTATATTTTTGCATTGCATCTTTATATGAAAATCATAAAAATTTGAAAAAATAGAAAAAGTAAAACCCATAAAAATTGAAAAAATTCAAAAATTATAAAAATTATTGTATTCAATTTTGGCATATTTGATTTAAGTTTGACAAATAGGTTAACTGGTTAGGAACAACTAGATCTTAGACTTAGTAAATTAAAAACCCTAAAGATAACCTTCCTTAAAGTTTAACGGTAGAAAGTATATGCTTTTGTAGTTTATTTAGAAATAGGCAAATTTTGGGTTCACTTCTTGGGTTAAGTCGAAACAAAGGAAAAGTATTGATGTTCTTATTAAAGTATAAGTTTGAAAAATAATTCCTAGCTTAAGTCTAGATTCTGAAAATGTACACCCTACAATTTGCATAATCACGCACCTTGAAACTGGGAATAGTAGAGGAGACCTTGAAATGCTCTTGTCTAAAGTCCTTAGTACGAAGAAAATACAAGTGTGAATAAAGAAGAAAAAAAATGAACACTGGTTTTTGTGATTACTTAAGGCTGTAAAAATAGAAAAATATTTAGCGAGGGTGCTTCATCACCTAGTGCCTTAGATCAACTGGTTTGGGAGTCGCTGCTAAAAGCCTTGGGTATTGCAAAACTAGGAATTACGCTTTAATGTGCAAA
This sequence comes from Agapanthus africanus, assembly GCA_030015575.1. Taxonomy (NCBI): domain Eukaryota; kingdom Viridiplantae; phylum Streptophyta; class Magnoliopsida; order Asparagales; family Amaryllidaceae; genus Agapanthus; species Agapanthus africanus. The sequence continues at coordinate 698,044,565 of CM057343.1, read as the reverse complement.
CACATCTTGTAATCGGTTGTTGGTACCTCAAGAAGTATTAACGGTCGCATGAAAGATGTGTAAGCAAAATTCATTAAAAATTCACCAATTAATAAGTGGTTTGGACAACGGACAAGAGTATGATTGCTTGATTTGAATTTCCACGTGTAGGGGTGATATTTACACACACGTAGGGGTATGTGATTGGAGTTTAGATGAGAGAAAGGAGTGAAGAATAGAACTTGTATCTTTAGTAAAGTTGATAAAAATTCCTAAGTGGAGATGGAACCCTAGAAGGAAAACTTAAGAGATGCCGAAAGCTAAGTAGATCTGCAGAACATATATAATCTTAAGTTAAATGATGAGGAAGTGTGAGGAATATGGGTGGATAATTTACGGATCGACGATAATAGAATTCCTTGTTAAAAAACCTAATTGGAGAACAAAAGTCGAAAAGCCGAATTGATAGGATTTTGTGGGTAGTATCCACTGAAAACCCTCAGGAGACAACACTCCTCCTACTAGGGACACCTAGAGGTTTAACGGCTTGTTGCACGTGCTCAGTGCAATCGCGTTTTCCTGTGAAAGTGCGGTTAGGTTTTATCGAGAATAAAAAAAATAAGTTTGCTCGAGGACGAGCAAAAGACAAGTTTGGGGGTATTTGTTCATATCATATTCTTGCATTGTTATATTCCCTATTCTTATGCATTTTACAATAAAACAGGTGCTTTTGACCCATGTCTGCTACATAGTACAGGTTACAGGTTCTTGGAGCGAAAACAGTGAAAAAAACATAAGACGATACAAAAAATGGACTTTTGACAAACAAATAGAAGGATCCTAGTCAAGCCTAGACGAAGAACAGTTCACAATGTATAAGGCAACGCAAGGTCCGAGATTACGAAGCGAACGGTTAAAAGTCCACTGCAAATTGTTCACTGGAGATCTGGAACAAACGTAGAAGCCATTTTGATAAACAAACCAAAGAATATAAAAGCCCAAGAATCTCAGAAGCAGCCCACAAAAATCCATCAGAGGAGCTGACCAAGGGGCCGCGGAACCGCGGCCCTACCCCTACCCATGCCGCGGTTCCGTGGCCATATTAAGCCCGGGGTTCGTGAATTTTTTACCATTTCGTGAGGCGGCGCTGAAAAGTCAACCTAAGGGCAAATTTGTAAATGCAGATGTGCGAATCAATTGTAACCTAGGGTTTCTATGTCCTATAAATAGAACCTAAATCATTGTATTTTCTCATGCCTCTATTCATCAATAAAATTTCAGTTTTCTTTGAAGTTGGAGAGCATCAATCGTAAGTAGGTTTATTTTTCTGCCCTAGTTCTAGTTTTAATTTCTGCCCTAGGTAATTTCTTTTCTTGCTCTAGTTTAATATAGTTTAGAATTTTTATTAACTTGTAGTAGATCTTTCATCTCTTTAATCAAAATGAAATAAAAATTATGTCTTTCGTAGATCCCTCGATGAGCGAGTAGTTTTCTCGCTTGTTAGGGTTAGGAATAGGGAAGGGTTTGAGAGATACAGATCTCTCATCTCTTTTCTTTGCCATTCTTTTATGAACATTAGGACTCCATGCATACTTTCATCTTCCGCTCCCTACGGCACTCTACCCACGAGGTAACGGTGATACCGTAGTATAAAAGACCGGATTTGTAAGTTTTCCATGGAGGTTAGGGTAAAGATTAAGAAAGGAAGGACAAGGATCTAGAGGAAGAAACATCTTCCCAATCATCCTGATCCCCTTTATTAAAATTTACCATAACCCCTAATATGATATCTAATTAAAGGCATTGGAAAGAGGTGTAGATCTTTATTTACCAAACTTTACCTAAACCTAATCCTAACAAGTTTCTAATCCTAGTATAACTCAACTTCGATTTTAGATCTAATTAAAAGACCAAACACCATTTGGAATTAGCTCGTAAGAACATCTAAGAGATTTACAACATCCCTGTGGACCGACCCGTATTCACCGGCTAGCTACAAGCGATGTCGTTCTTGATTGCGGTAATAATATTTTTGATCGTAAAAACTTCTCTAAATCACCATGCCGGCAGCTCGTACCGGGCTATATCGCTCACATGTTTACAGCTCGTACCGGGCTATATCGATCGCATGTTTACAACTCGTACCGGGGTATATCGGTCGCATGTTATTAAAGCTTGTACCGGGCTATATCGGTCGCATGTTTACAGCTTGTACCGGGCTATATCGATCGCATGTTATTACAGCTCGTACCGGGCTATATCGGTCGCTTGTTTATTCCACGATTGGGCCCGTGTTTTCTTACCCCTGGGGCATCACTATTGGGTTAGGAATACTCCTGCAGAGGTTGACGCACACACCCGAGCTTACGATAGGATAGTTTACCTATAAATGACCAGTTAGGTTATGACTTGGCCTCTTACATGTTTGTTTCATAGTATCCATGTATTTATTTATATATCTGTTTTATTTGCACACACGGGCTTCACTACTTTCATATATTTATGTTATCATACTACACACACACCTTATACATTGAGTATTTGCTGGGATGTTCTGACATCCCTGAGATTTGCCATCTCAGGTTTAAAGACAAATTTTCAGGCTGAGCAGGATCGCAGCGACTACCAAGACTTTGCTGAAAATCAGTAACCCGTAGGTTTATTTTTCTTTCAGTTAGTTTTTAGCATGTGCGCCCTTATGGGACATTAGGACTTATGTATCTCTTTTGGATCTTGTTTTTATTTCGAATCTACTGTATCAGATCTTTATTTGCATCAATTATCTAGTGGACCCATTTTTAGTATTCTTTGTGGTTTCGTTGCAGCATGATTATCAGTATTATCCCTTTTGGTTTTGGATTTTATTTTTGACAGGTTAATTAGACAGCCTTATGTGACTATGGAAGGATCTTTCCTTACCGTAGGTAGCACAACTGGCCTTCGTTACTCTCCGCATTCCGGATTTTGGGAAGTGGGACGTGACAAGGTTTTGTTGGTATTAGAGCCAGGCTGACGTCAAAAGTTAGTCTGGGTTCTGCCGACCTTTTAGGTTAGAATCACGTGTCTAGGTTTTTCCCAGCATGTCATGCTACAGATTCCGTCGACTCTGACCGTAGGATTCGGACGACTTACATAGAGTTACGATATTGTGCCCATGTATCGCGGCATGGATACAATACGGTATTCTGTATGAGTAATTTAGAGTCCTACACTTAAACCGTATTCTTTGAATTGATTATTACATTATCTCTTTGTTTCGCTCAGTTTTAATATTTTGAATTTAAACGTCGTTTTCGTTGCTAAAGCTTGTCGTTCGTTTTGACTTCAGAATCATGGCAGAAGAAAATTTGCGAGTATATGGGAGGCGTGACAACAATACTGCACTACTTGGAGTTATACGTGGCATGCTAGAGAGTCAACAGCAGCAGACCGAATTGCTACAGGAGGGCCTACTTGCTTCTCAGCAGACCGCTACTGCAGCCCTGAACAAGGTGGCTGAGGTTCGTGAAGGTAGATGTCCGGGCGGCGTCGCCGATTTCAGGAGACTACAGCCGGCAGTTTTCACTGGCGCGGGCGGACCACTGGATGCTGAGCAGTGGATTGTCGAAATAGAGAATTTGTTGTTAGCCGCCCGGGTTCCTGAAGAGGACAGAGTAGATATAGTCAAGATTCAGCTGTAAGATGTGGCTAGAATTTGGTGGCTTGCAGAAGAGAATAGGTTGAAGAAACCAATTGCATGGACTGATTTCTCTACGGCTTTTCTTGAGAAATTCTTTCCCAAATCGGCCAGGATCGAGATGGAACAACAATTTATCAGTTTTCATCAGAGAGATCGCACGGTGGACGAAATAGCGGCTGAATTTTTCCGACTCGGTCGTTTCGCTCCTTCAATGGTAGCCCAGGAGGAGGATAGAGCTAGAAGATTCTTACAGTGTCTCACTCTGAAAATACAGGAGAAACTAGCTTCACATGATTTGAGGACTTATTCAGAGGTATTAAATGTGGTCCACAGAATTGAGACAGTTATGGATAAGAGGAAGAAACTTCAGAGTGGAGGATTCAAACGGCCGGTGAATCAAATTTCAGGGAAGATTCCAGTTAGACAGCATGGAGGAGTTTAGATGAAGCGTACCGCAACCCTACCACAACGAGAATCTCCGGTTTGTGGATACTGTCAGATACCGGAAGACGTCGAAAGAAATTGCCACCGCGCTAAGGGTCTCTGTCTGATTTGTGGTGTTAGTGACCATCAGATTGGGAGTTGTCCTAGGAGAGCAGAGCGCAACCAAGCTCAGAAAGAACTTGTCCCTCAGAAGCAACTTTTTGATCAGAGGCGAGGCAACACAGGTTGTGGACAGGGGCGAGCCTTTATCCTGACAGCTGAGCAGGCGGATGCGTCGGAGGATGTCGTTTCAGGTACCATTCTAAGTTGTTCTGTTCCTGCTAGAGCACTTTTCGATTCCGGGGCTTCACATTGTTTTATGTCTTTGGGTTTTGCCACAACACATTCTATTACACACAAAATACCGACTAGAGGTTGGGACATTCACATTGGAAATGGAGTAGTTACTACCAACCTAGAGTACAAGCTTTGTCCGGTAGTGATTTGCGGCAGGTAGCTTTTCGCAGATTTCCTGTTGATTGGGACCGGTAGTTATGATGTCGTCTTAGGAATGGATTGGTTGGGCACCTTTCATGCCCATATTGATTGCCGGACCAAAACTGTAAACTTTTGCATTCCTAACCACCTAGAGTTCGTGTTCACGGCGGGGGGGCAAATCTCTGGGACCCATAAAGTTTAGAGCAAAGCCGACGTGCAACATAATGGCGTCAATGGAGATTAATAAGGGTCCGGCTCCGGACATAGTTCGGGAATTTTTGGATGTATTTCCTGAGGACTTACCCGGCTTACCCCCGCCTTGTAATTTAGGATTTTCGATAGAATTATTACCAGGAACGACACCGATTTCTAAGTCACCTTACAGGATGGCACCGGTTGAATTTGTGGAATTGAAAAAGCAAATAGAAGACCTCCTCAGCAAGGGTTTCATTCGCCCGAGTACTTCTCCGTGGGGCACCCCAGTTTTACTAGTAAAGAAGAAGGACGGCTCGTTACGGCCGTGCATTGACTACCGAGAGTTGAACTGGGTTACGATTAAAAACAAGTACCCTATATCTCGAATCAATGATTTGTTCGATCAATTATGTGGTGCTCGAGTGTTCTCTAAGTTGGATCTTCGGTCGGGGTACCGTCAAGTTCGTGTTAAAGCGGAGGATGTATGCAAGACAGCCTTCAGAACTCGATACTGTTACTATGAATTCTTGGTAATGCCATTCGGTGTTACTAATGCCCCAGCCATGTTCATGGAATTAATGAACCGAGTTTTCTCTCAGTACCTTGATCAGTTTGTCGTAGTTTTCATCGACAACATCCTTGTGTATTCCAAAAGCAAGGAGGAAAATGCCGAGCATCTGAGGATCGTGTTGCAGATACTTAGACAGGAAAAGTTATACGATAAGCTTAGTAAATGCGAATTTTGGCTTGAACAAGTTCAAATTTTAGGCCACATCGTTTCTGGAGACGGTATCTCAGTAGACCCGACGAAGATTGAAGTAGTGAAAGATTGGCCAGCACCAAAGTCAGTAGCAAAGATTTGAAGTTTCTTGGGACTCGCAGGCTACTACCGCAGATTTGTTAAAGGTTTTGCACGAGCGGCTGAGCCGTTGACAAGACTTACTCTAAAGGGAGTACCATTCGTATGGTTAGAAGAGTGCAACCGAGCGTTCGAATTATTGAAGGAGAAACTCACAACTGCACCCATATTGACCATACCAGATGGGACAGGAGGACTGGTGATTCATAGTGACGCTTCCGGTAAGGGGCTAGGCTGTGTCTTGATGCAGCGTGGGAGTGTTGTCGCTTATGCCTCGTGTCAACTGAGGACACACGAGAAGAATTACCCAACTCACGATTTAGAGTTGGCCGCAGTGATCTTTACTCTGAAAATTTGGAGGTATTATTTTTTGGGAGAACGAGTGGAAATTTTTACGGACCACAAGAGCTTGAAATATGTATTCACGCAGAAGGAGCTAAATATGAGACATCGCAGGTGGTTGGAGTTCATGGCTGATTATAATATTGATTTGCAATATCATCCCAGGAAGGCAAATATGGTACCAGATGCTCTCAGTCGGAGACCAACAACGATGTGGTTGACTGGCCAGAAAGAACTCATTGATGAATTTCAAAGACTCAATTTAGAAGTGGTAGAGCAGGGGACGCACAGACAGTATTGGCAACTGCAAGTGCAGTCTTCGTTAGTAGATCGTATTAAAGCTGCACAGGCTGGAGATCCGCAATTGCAGAAGTTCCGCGGGTTAGTAGAGGCCGGATTGAGAACAAATCTATTGATACACGAAAATGGCTCATTAAGATTCGGCGGTCGATTATGCGTGCCAAAGGGCGAGGTTCGAGAGGAAGTGTTGAAAGAAGCACACAGTTTAGCTTATTCGGTGCACCCGGGTAGCACCAAGATGTATAGGGATGTTAAACAACACTTTTGGTGGAATGACATGAAGAGAGAGATTGCCCGCTATGTGTCAAAATGCTTAGTGTGCCAGCAGGTGAAGGCCGAACATCAGCGAGTGGCCGGCCTGTTGCAACCACTTCCCATTCCCCAGTGGAAGTGGGAACACATCACTATGGACTTCGTGACGGCTTTACCGTGGAGTCCTAAGGGCAATAATGCTATTTGGGTCATCGTCGACCGTCTCACAAAGGCGGCCCATTTTCTGCCCTTTCGAGTGGGACAATCGACGGAGACATTGGCAGAGAAATATATGCAAGAGATCGTACGGTTACATGGGGTGCCTATCACTATAGTATCGGACCGGGACATGAGATTCCTCTCACATTTCTGGAGAAGTTTATAAAAGAATTTAGGCACTCGTCTCCGTTACAGCACAGCTTATCACCCCCGGACTGACGGACAGTCTGAACGTACGATACAGATATTAGAAGACATGTTGAGAGCATGTATGCTAGATTTCAAGGGATCGTGGGAGGATCACCTTCACATGGTGGAATTCTCGTATAATAACAGCTATCAGGCGAGTATTCGGATGGCGCCGTTCGAGACACTTTACGGACGTAACTGTCGTTCCCCACTTTGCTGGGACGATGTAGGTGAGCGAAGATTACTAGGACCGGAGCTTATAACCTAAACTGTTGAGAAGGTCCAGTTGATCAGAGACCGTATCAAGGCAGCACAAGATCGTCAGAAGAGCTGGGCGAATACTAGTCGAAGACCTCTTGAGTTTGGAGTAGGAGATCATGCCTTCCTTAAGATTTTGCCGACTTGAGGAGTGATTAGATTCGGTAGTCGTGGGAAACTCAATCCCCGATTTATCGGACCATTCGAGATTGTGGAACGCGTTGAAGTAGTGGCATACATATTGGCCTTACCACTCTCTTTGGCTGGTGTGCACGATTTATTCCATGTATCACAGTTGCGTCGGTACGTTCGTGATGGCAGTCATGTTCTCGATCACTCTGAATTAACCTTGAGCACTGATCTCTCATATGAGGAGCAACCTACAACCATTGTCGACCGTAAAGAGTAGGTATTGAGAAACATGATCACCCCTTTAGTTCTTGTATCTTGTGACGGACGTACACGCGGGGAATCCACTTGGGACCGTGAGGACGAGATTCGTCAAAAGTAGCCACACCTGTTTTCTTCATCCTGTAGTCGTACTTTCAATTTCGAGGTTGAAATTTTCTGTAAGGTGGGTAGGATGTAACAGCCCTATTTGGTTGCAGTACTTCAAGATTTATCGAGATTTTTCTTATGGTTTTAGAACTTACTTTACTTGGGTGTTAATATATTTTATTTTAAATTTTTGCCGTAAACAATTTTGATATGGAAAAATCTTCAGTTTTATATTATATATAATAATTCCTTAGTGGCGGCAAAACAATATGTTGCATATCTTAAAATTCCTAAATTGACCTATTAATATTTGGTTTGCATACATATATTACCTTGGCTAACTCCTGTTTATTGTTAATGTAAGAACAAGAAAAATCTGTTGGGTACCTCTAAATACAATCAAATGAACATATGTGTATATATATAGAGAATAATGGAGGAAAGAGGCCATAGGAGGGGATTTCCTCCTATGGCGTGGAAAAAATACACCCTCCGCCAATTTTTCCGACGATCGGCACCCATCATCATCATCGTTATCATCTAAGATGTGCGTACACCAAATTTCATGTGAATCCACAACTTTTTCACCGTTGATTTAGTGGGTTTAAAATTAACGGTTTACCGACAATAGAACTTTTTATATTGTTAAATCAACGGTGAAAAAGTTGTAGAATCACATGAAATTTGGTGTACCCACATCTTAGATGATAACGATGAAGATGATGGAGGCCGATCGCCGAAAAAATTGGCGGAGGAGGTATTTTTTCCATGCCATAGGAGGAAATTTCCTCCTATGGCATCTTTTCTCCATTATTCTCATATATATATATATATATATTTATAAATTTTTTATATATATACAAATCAAAATATCTCTCTCTTGTACTCGCATCTCTCTCTCTCCCCCGTTAGGTCCTCAAATTCCCTTTTCATCACCAGACCCCCTCCTCTCGCCACCATCGCCGCCACAAACCCCGACCCCCTCATCTCACCACCATCACCGCTACGAACCACGACCCCCTCATCTCATCCCATCGCCCTCGTCCTCATCCCTCGTCGCCGCCACAAACCCCGACCCGCTCATCTCATCCCATCACCAACGCCTTCGTCCCCTTCGCACCACCATCTCCGACTCCACCACAACCCCCAGCGACCTGCACCGAACCCTCACCGTCGCCGCAGCCCTCGTCTTCGCCTCGCAGCTGCTCCCCTCTCTCCTCCTCCGCCGACGTCGCCTGCCCCATCATCATCACAGCCCTTCCATCGCCAGATCCGAGCACTCCTCGACGCTTTCTCGACTCGACCAGAACCCATCCAAACCCTAGCATTTACCATCATCATCCTCTGTAAGTTTCCTTGATCCCTGTTTTTAAAACAAAAAAAATAAAAAATAAAAATAAAATAAAATGATAGGAAAACAGTGAACATTGAAAGGGGAATGTAAGATTTAAACTTTAAGTTGATTGGTTTGTTTATAAGTTATAAATATGTGCACATGGAGTTTATTTTGACAGGGAAATTATATTGGATGGTAGAATAAAACAGAGGACTTGAAGGAAGGGAAAATTAGGATTTAAAACCCTAAGTTGATATGTTTGCGTTGGTTGTGTGATAGTATTTATGAGAATATTTATAGTTTAACCGATGATAAATTTATCTAGGCGGAACATATAACTCAGATCCCAAGTCGAACTTTAGCTGTGATCGTGCCTCGCATCCTCGTACATCATTTTCCCGTGATCTTTATCCTCAGGCAAGTATTCTTGCTTTGCTTTGGTCGATACACATCGGCAACCCCTTATATATATATATATATATATATATATATATATATATATATTCTTTTTCCTACACTAGAATAGAAAGAAAGTGTTAGTGCTTAATGATTTCATATCGTTAGAAAGATATAGACTCATATTCAACCAAGTGATAATCAGAAAACTAGATTAAATATGGTTTTGCTATGAGATCTATTTAATTACGAAAAAGGTTTGAAAGTTGTTAATCTAACTTATACATGCATCTTACTAGCCAGCTTACGATTATTACATCCATGTTAAGATTAACGAAAAAGATAACAACCATGACTAATACCAGCTTGTACATCACTTTCATGCAGTTACCCGTACCAGATAGCAATTACTTTCGACATGTCTTGACTATTCCTTACTCTAGTTCATTTTACTAAGAACGAGATCTCTAATTAGAATGTTGAACTACATGACATGACACAATACTATTTACCAATTTCATTTCTATACAATTCCCATATCACAAGTTACAGTCTTTCAGCATTCTTAATTAGTGCTCTAGTTATCACCATAGTAGCTATAAATATACGGGTGTTGGGTTAGTTTGAGTGTGGGTTCGTACAACAGGATCTCAGGAGTCCCATGCCGGCAACTCGTACCAGATTATATCGGTCGCATGTTATTACAGCTCGTATCGGGTTATATCGGTCGCTTGTTCATTCCACAGTTGGGCCCGTATTTCCTAGCCTATGGGGCACCACTCTTGGGTTAGGAATACTCCTGCAGAGGGTGACGCACACACTCGAGCTTACGATAGAATAGTTTGTCTTTTAGTGACCAGTTAGGTTATGACTTGACCTCTTACATGTTTGTTTCATAGTATCCATGTATTTATTTATATATCTGTTTTACTTGCGCACACGGGCTTCACTACTTTCATATATTCATGTTATTATACTACACACCTTATACGTTGAGTACTTGCTGGGATGTTGACATTCCTGAGATTTGTCATCTTAGGTTTAGAGACAAATTTTCAGGCCGAGCAGGACCGCAGCGACTACCATGACTTTGCCGAAGATCACTAACCCGTAGGTTTATTTTCCTTTCAGTTAGTTTTTAGCATGTGCGCCCTTATGGGACATTATCACTTATGTATCTCTTTTGGATCTTGTTTTTATTTTGAATCTATTGTATCAGATCTTTATTTGCATCAATTATCTAGTGGACCCATTTTTAGTATTCTTTGTGGTTTCGTTGCAGCATGATTATCAGTATTATCCCTTTTGGTTTTGGATTTTATTTTTGACAGGTTAATATAGACAACCTTATGTGACTATGGAAGGATCTTTTCTTACCGTAGGTAGCACGGATGGCCTTCGTCGCTCTCCGCATTCCGGATTTTGGGAAGCGGGGCCTGACATGTACATCCAGACTTCATGCTTAGACCTTAGTTCTTATCATATTTCTTATAATATTGTCACCCATCTTGACATTCTCATTTCAATTGCACTTATTTTTTGGACATCCTTTCGTATTTCCCCAAAAAATTCACCTGGTCTTGTACAGTTTTCTATCTAGTCTATGGGGATCCTGTACTTTGGGTTGATCACACTGTTCTCTAGACGAACTCATCTACTTCAACAACCCACTTTGATTTAGTTAACCACATTATCCTCTTTGATTTTCTTGCTATTTTACTAAGCTTTTTTTTATTTTTTCCCTTTGTTTTGCTAAGTCTAAATGTAATCTATCCAAATTTTCTCTTCAGCATTAGCTTAGCAATTATATATTTTTAGAGCCATCAATTAGAGTTATATCGTCGGCTAACAACATGCACAATGCTTCAATAACATTTATCGCTAGCGAGCTCACCAATATTTTTTTTTATAACTGAATTAAAATTTGTATGCTAATTAAACCAAATGATGAGTTTCGAACCTTTTGAAGATCTGTTACTGATATTGCAGATACCATGATTCCTGGTTCAACCTCCCTGCATGGCACCCTTCCTGAAAGTGCCACAGGTCCGTATCTATCTCGTTTGCTCAGCATTGAGAATTTTATTATCTTCTTACTGATATAAAATGTTCCGTTAACTTCATTCAGATTCAATGCCTCCAATCTCATCAGATCTTCTTGATGGTTTTTTGCTTCCATCTTCCAGTGCCACTGGTAATGCAAACTAGAGATAGCCTATACAAATTTATTCCGTATTATATTTTTGCGATTCTTCTAGTGCTCAACAGAATTGTGCTTTATTAAATTGCAGCACGAACAGTGAATAAATTTGCACCCAAACCACATGGTAAAACAAAGAAATCAGTCCCGGTAAATTCAGAACAGTTTGCTGCTCCTTTGCCCATAACTTCCAATGCTGAGAAAGAGGCCGTTCTGACCAATCAAGAAAACCCAAAGCAGGTAAGGATAACGCATAATTAGTAACCTGGGCCATTTTGGTTTGAAGCACTGTGTTTAGTAAGTATTTATTATTTCTTTCTTTTGGTGCATACACAAGAAAATTATTTCTTTCTTTTGGTTCCTACACAAGAAAATTAGTAACCTGGGCTATTTTGGTTTGAAGCAGTTTCAACCGAAGTCTGGTTCAGGACCAAAAGAGCGGAAACCTAAGTCTGTATCATTTAGTCTTCCTGATGATGATGATGTTGAGTCTGGTGCACATTTTAAGGTGTCGGCCAATGACTCACCAGGAGTAGATACCTCCTTTATACAGAGGAGGAATGATGAATCTGTAAATAAGGATGCAAATTCAACATTCATAACATCCGCTAATGTAGACATCCAGTTGGATCATGAGAGTGCAGAAAATGAGGTAAAGTACACCATTTATGATGTGCTGTTTGTGTTTCACTCCTAAAATATAAGTTACTAATATCCATATTTCATGTTATCAGGACCTAGCAAACTCCTCAGGACTCGAGTTTTTGGACGATATTCTTTCTGAACCTACCTCAGATAAAGGTTTATACAATTTAGTCTTTTAACAGCAATATGTATTGAGTATTTACCAATTCACTTACTGTGCTTCTCTGTCTTATACCATTCCATTCTAAAATTGACAGGGAAAACTATACCTAATTTCCGACCCAAGCTTAGTGCCAAACCAAAGTGCAAAACCTAATAGCTCCATTATATGTTATATATAAATCTGTATTGGGAGCAGATTCGAGCCGTTTTTTTGTCATTTTCTCTGGAAAATTACCCTTAGACTCTTAGATTTTAGGATATTTGCATTTGGCCCTTTTATGCTTATTACTATCCTATGGCGCTTAGAAATTTGAATTGGAAATTCCCTTCGACCCCCTACCTTTTAAGACAAATTGCATTTGGCCCCCTCCATGTTTATCCATTCATAGCTAAATGCTTGAAAACTTAGTTTTGCCCCTTCTTCTTTGACGTTCATTCGAAATGTTCACAGTGTATCTTTTGGTCCTTTTATATTTATCTATACAGAGCTAAAAGACTGAAAATTTTATTATAGTTTCTCGTGTTTTCTTCTCTTTGCTTGAAATTGATTAAGTACAAATATTTAAACTGATATATATTTTGGAGTTATATGAAGTTGTGATCCGCCGTGTCTCAAAAAGAAAAGACATTTGGACAATATGTCTTTATGGTTCATTGGAATGGTACCAATCATCCGGGCTAGGACATGCGATCACAATCATGAGGCTACAGTCGATTTCAGAACTTTTTATATCATGCAACATTTTTTATATGACTTATTTAGATTTATCATAGATCATGCAAAATATCAACATAGATTCTTTCCATGATTTTTTTACGGGCCTGTGCATTTGCACGGGGCCCTTGCTAGTTAATACTAATGTTGCTAAGGAATCTATTTCTTCTCAATGTTACACTGAACAATTGGAGGATCATAATCTTTGTACTCCAGCCAATCCTTGCACCAATTTAGCTAATGGGCACACAGACCCTATTGAGATGTCTCCACTTGAAGCAGGATCTCCTGGAGGTGATGAGGAGTATGAAACCATTGATATAGAGATGTATAGAGATGTAAGTCTGTGTTGATGAACCCATGCCATTATTTATGCAAATTTATGTGTCTTTGCTGATCCTGTAATGTTTATACATCCAGAGCTATACTGGGGAGCAAGAAAAAGTTTCAACAGTTTCTGAAAATACATGTAATGAAGAGCAGTCCTTGGATGATCAGTCTACAACCAAAGTATTCAAAGAGCATGGCGCTGGTAAATCAAAAATGGAACTGAGAAAGAGAGTGGCTGGATACATGGATGCTGAAAACCCTAGCATCTCTCACATGGATGAAGATCTTAATGATGATGACCATATAGGTGAGGACATACCCAAGCAGCAGGAGGAAGTAGGAAGATCAAGGAGGAAGATGACTGATGCGGAGAAACCGGCTAAAAGGCACAGGAAAACTGCCAAAGAATCTGATACTGCAAAAACCGAACCACCAAAGAAGAGGTTTCCCCATGGGGCTCCACGGAAGAGAAGACAAGGTATTTTCTTTGGTATACTTTTGAAGTGTTGTAGAACTCTTGGGGATGCAGAGAAGTGAATTTGTGTTGATGTTTTATCGACTTTGCTTTGTAGTGGACAAGGTTTTGTTAGAAACACCTGAATACGAAATTGACCCTAGGCAGATGGTGTTTAGAGATCTAATAGTGCTTGCTGGGGTTAGGGAGCGAATTTCAGTAAGTCATCCTTTGTGCTTCTCTGACATTCTTTTGAGCCATGACAATTTTTTGCAATTAGTTTTTAGGAGTTTGTTGATTCTTGCAGAGTAAAGAAGATGCGAGTTTAAGGAACCATAAAAGGTATGTGTTATTTTAAGGCATGGGTTCATTGATTATTAAAATAATGATTTATTTATTAGAATATCTGTATCCCTTCTGTGCTATACAGTACAAGTGTACAACAGATGGCCCCTTGTCATTGATCATAAGTTGATCAATTATTCAATACTTGATATATTATGATGCATTTCTTAGCATGGTTGATGTCTACCTATCACATTTTTTCTTCATAACACATCATTTCAATTAAGTATATGATGAGTAAAATTTCGCATTTCGTGTGCGGACTACATGTGCATCTCCGGTTGGGTTCTGTAAGAGCCAATCTGGTAATGAACACACAATTCTTTCCCTATCTTACTGATTGAGGAACGTCTAGCTGCTTAAAAGGAATTCCTCTCAACTGAGTATCTCAAGGTAATTCAGATTGCCTTGTTCAGGATATGGCAGGGAAGAGTGGATTGGATCAGGATATTTCCATGTGATTGGTTCAGGACGGATGTCATAGTTTATCAATTAAAAAAAACAATAATAGTTTATGGTTAATATCACTAAACTCCGTCTGTTTACTCATAAGTCCTATATATGCTGAGATCATGGATTTGTTTATCATCTGATGTAATTAGGATCTTATTCCATCTGTTTAATAAATTATATAAAAGATTTAAAAGGATTGGGTCTGGTTTGTTGGAGACTACATGTACACAGTTTTTTTATGTTACTTTGTTGTGAAAGGGTGAAAAATAATAATATGTTTTTACATACTTTATACGTTACTGCATGGCGTATTCAATAGTCTATGGTTCCGTTGCAGCAACACTGGTTCCTTTTCCAATGATTCCCGTTCCGCCCAGGACAATTTTTATGATCAGGACCTTGACCCTGATGGTGATGAGGCACATCGTAATATGCTCAGAAATTCCAGAAAATTGAACTACCAGACCCACATGAATAAGACCAAATCAAGTAGATGGTCAAAAGCGGAAACAGCGTTGTTTTACGAGGTAACATACTAAATACACTCATTCTAACTCTATTTATGTATAAGATGGCCAAAAATACTTCAAGATGAATGGTGATTTCGTTGGCTAGTATCTGACATATATTATATTAAACCTGTGCTCCCATTTTCATTTTTTTCCCTTACAGTTTTGAATTAACAATGATATATGTTTGTAACTAAATTATCATCCCTGTTCTGTTTGAATACTGTCTCAGGCGATGCGTCAGTTTGGATCTGATTTTGGGATGATAGGACAGCTGTTTCCTGATAAAACGCGTGGTCAAATAAAATCGAAATTCAAGACAGAAGAACGCAAACATCCTTCAGAAGTTAGGGATGCAATGATTCATCGTTCCAGCGGTCAGTCCCTGCTTAATTGTTGCTTAGCTTTCTAATGATTTTTTCTCACTGTTAGGTCCCTGATGTACAGATTCCTGTTAATGATACAAACTTGATGCTCATCTCAGTGGCATATATATATATATATATATATATATATATATATATATATATATATTGTTGATTTGCATATGCACCGTTGCAGCACATCAGGTGCACTAATATGTGCACTAATTCTGTATTCTGGTTCTTTTTGACAAAACTAATTAACAAATAAAATATTTGTTAACATATTCAAGTAAACTGATCATTTAAACCTAGGGTACAGAAGCAATTAAGCCCAGAGCATATGATGCAAGGACTTGAGGTAGGGCTAAGGAACTTCGATTGAGCAGCTAAAATGGATATAGAGGTGGGGGGTTTTAACAGAGGAAACGGGAACACAGGTGTAAGGTTTTCAAAGATTGCTGCTGCTTACAAATGAATTTGTCTCATATTCTATATAGATTGGTTGCCCACGAGCATAAGCCATACATATAGTAGGTTGGAATGAACAGCTCACATTAGGAGCAAGATTAATGCATTGTATTATTTGATGACCAATTTTTAAAAGGAAGGTGTTGGACTGACTTGCTGATTATAGGAGAGGTTAGTTTGGATTAGTTCTGCTTGTCTTTGGTCAGATGAACTGTGGAATTTGATTACAAAATACATCAGATTTTCCTTTATTGGTCGCCTTTTCCGGTTAGGTTTGTTGTCTAGGTACCTTTTTTTAGTTGAAAAATTGTACAGAGTATGTGTGAATATTAGCTAGCAGCAGCCAGATATACAAGTATATGACGATCTGAAGCAACAGTTTTTCAGTGAAGTATTTCTAGGCATTATAGGTGCATGAAAGCCATTGCTTTTAGAGAATGTAGCGGCTTTATCTGATTTTGCCCGACCCAACTAATTGGCGAGAGTGAGTTTTTTGCTGGTAGGGATTATTGTGAAATCACCTATAAATGAGAACTCAAGGGTTGAAGAGAAACACCTCCCCCCCTCTCCCAAAACACACACACACACACACACACAAAGAAGAAGAAGAAGAAGAAGAAGAAGAAGAAGAAGAAGAAGAAAACTTGAGGGCTGAAGGGATTCCTTATGTGTTCTTCTTTTCTGTTCTTTCATATCCCTTCTAACATTGATTGTAGAACTTCAATGTTGCTAGCACCTTAAAACTATGATGTGTTTCCTATGATCATGCAGATCATTCACATTTCGAAAGGGTTATCCAGAAACTACAGGCTCAGGCAGAAGAGGACTCAAGTTTAAATTGTGCAAATTATAATCCTCCGATTGTATCAGAAGATGCAGCTAATGAAAATCAGGTCACTCGTCCTAACTGCTATACAGTTTCAATTAAATTCTTGACCTGCCCCCATCAAGGAATATCTTCTGGCAAGCAATTTTGAAAAATAAACGATGTGTCCATCACTTTCAAAATTGTAAAATTGTTATACACTGTTATTATCTAGAGGGTGAAGTTCATACACTTAATTATTTTACGTATGTATCCTCATATCTACTGTATTATAATGCAAACCATGTGAGTGTGTGCAATATATGTTTCGTCCATGGCCTCACAAGATTTGCCATATGACATCTTCATTGGCCAAAAAGGGTCCTTTATTAGAGGACATGTTATTGTTTTCAAACCCTTAAATGCATGCATCTTTTTATGAAACTCGTCAAATGTATGCATCTCTGTTCATATATAGATTATATTTTGTCTGAAATCTTTTTTTTAAAGGGTGAATAGCATCAAATATTCTTCATTGATAGCTCATGTAACACCTGTAACCTCGACTTGGATAATTTACGCTTGGCACTCCAAAAATTAGTATCGTGGTGGCCCAGAGCAGTAAATTTTATCTGATGCTTACTGATCCGCATGGATCCCTAGTTTATTAAACTAATCGATGGATATAGCTTATAAGCGATAGATAAGGTTTAGACAAAGGGTTAATATATGCATAACCTCAATTTTTACCATTGACCAGATCGTTAGGCCATCTTGTTTTTGGCACAACATGTGCTGATATCTATTATGATCTATTATGACACCCAGGAAGAAAGGGGCGAACCAGAGAATGAGAAGCAGGTGGCTAAGGATTTTGATGGCGAAGCAGCAAATTCTGAGAAAAAAGATGAGTTGGATTATGAAGATTGCGAGTCTTTAGACTTGAATGAATATGAAAGTTTCAATTGGGATGCCGGTGCTTCTTCCACGCAAAATGAGGAAAAGCATTCAGAGTACAGCGAATTAGTCTGAAATGATTCAAGGCTATATGAAGGATTTTAAGGAGTCCCATTTTCTCATATTTGCTCAAAAATCTTCCATTCCGTTGTGAAGCTTGTAGCAATTTTGATCTCTGATAATTCGTATTTGGTAGAGGTGGTACCGAGATTTCTCTGACCACAGACTGATCTGATTGGAATCGTGATGATGTAACGGACAATAGAAACCTTTTCAGAGATTCCATTATCATATAGTACCACTAATACTGTAATATGTACAGCTAATGAAGATTGAATTGGTTGCAAGTAATGTCAAGCTTGCACCTTCATATCGTCTAATGTATCGAGTCTTGGCAGTGCAACTGTTCTTCAGATCTTAGGGCTAGATGCTGTTTCAAATAGCACAAGCTTTCTTTTTCTTTTTCTTTTCATTTTAAAGAATATTGTTTTCCTTAGTGATATGAAGAAGCGATGCTTTTCTGCCCATGATAACTGCAAATAACAGGTATGAGTTTAGGGGAGTTTATGATGCTTATATGGGGAAGGGTATGATTTACGTCGCTAAAAATTCACTGCTGTGGTTGGTTGGTTGTAATTGACTGCATACAAACTTGGAACCTAATAATTCATACTAAGAAACTGTAACAATTGTAGAACAATATTTTGTATAATTAAACCAGCCCTGGCCGCAGCTTGTATACCAGAAACTGTAGCTACAGCTGCGCCCGTGTTCAAATTGAGCACAAATGCTGCTACGACTACTTTGATATCCGGTATCAACAGGTAAAGCTTGCCAGCCATTGATTTGTCCACACAATTTCAACGACACTATTTTCAGCAACAACGCATGCTTCAGTGTTGGCTATTATCGTACACACTCACAAATACCAACTAAAATTTGAAAACATTGGACCATATGCCAGGATGTAACCCATATCCATATTTCTTCTGAATGCTCATGCCTATGGCTATGGCCAAGTCAAAACGGAGATGCCATCATGAGCTCAAGGACTTGGATCAAAGCTTTGTATTGTGTTGTGTGTGGACTCTTCTCATTATGCCAGGGCCCTTTT
The DNA here is from genome assembly GCA_030015575.1 of Agapanthus africanus. NCBI lineage: Eukaryota > Viridiplantae > Streptophyta > Magnoliopsida > Asparagales > Amaryllidaceae > Agapanthus > Agapanthus africanus. The sequence goes on along the minus strand of CM057343.1, from coordinate 698,025,620 downwards.
TCTATAATTTTTTCTTCAGACCCAGATGCACTCAAATATGTTACAGGAGATGGACCTATTGAAGAAAGCTGATCATTTTAAGCCTATATATATATATATATATATATATATATATCATGGAGGAAAGAGTTCCCTCCTATGGCGTCGAAAAAATACGCCCTCCATCATTTTTTCCGACGATCGGCATCCATCACCATCATCGTTATCATCTAAATACAAACGCCAAATTTTATGTGATTCCACCATTTTATCACCGTTGAATTAGCAATGTAAAAAGTTCTATTGTCGGCAAACCATTAATTTTGCACAAACTAAATCAACGGTGAAAAAATAGGTGTATCCACGTCTTAGATGATAAAGATGGACATGATTTCATGGAGGATGCATTTTTCCGAAGAGTGAATTCCGCATCTTTCCTCCATTAACACTTCTCTCTCTATATATATAATCATCTTTTGGCATCCAAATGAGTGAGATTTATATTTCTCAAAAAGGAAGGTCAATACCTGTGGGGAAAAAAGGTAGTGGTCAAGATTAGGCATGGTCCATATGACCTGAGGCATGCATTGTATGTAGGCCATTCCATGTCCCCATATGGGACATTGCCTTGCCTTGGCGTCATCACGATGTCATCGTGTCGTCACCCTTTCACCGATGTAACTAGGGTTAAGGCACCTTGCTGAGTAAATACATTAATGTTGGAAAGATTAATAAATATATAAGAAACATAATAGCTTCAGTTGGTATGCTGCACTTCCTTTAGGGAAGAATGCCGGATTCGAACCCAAGAGCGAAAGTGGCAATAAATTAATGCTTTCGGGACAAATTCATGGGTTGTGCATCGGTGTTGTGTGTTTGGATAACCCTCACGGCTCAGTTCCAATAATAATGATAATAATAAATAATGATAATAATAATATGCGTCGATGGAACTTAACGAAACAAATTTAGAATTGGACTCATCCAAATCAATGTGGAGATGAACTTAAAGATAATTTCCACGGTCTAGGAGAATGAAGAGCCGGCATTGCATCCAGTCATCACATAACGTCGACAAAACTTAAAAAAGAAACTTTCGGCTTATGAGAATGGACGATGTCACAATTTTAAGACACGCAACAAATATGAGGTGAGTACGAAGACCGGTCATGTTTTAATACGAAGAGGATGAATACTGCATGCGTCACAACTTATAATTCAAACTAAAGAAGAAAGAGAAAAAAATTCTAAACAACTAAATACCGCCAAATGTTGAATATTCCAACCGTGTTTTCGATAATCCGAAAAATCCATCACTAGTTTCTAAAATTATGTTTTATTTCCGTCTTTTATTAGAAACATAAATACTAATCTTTGTTAAAAAATTAATAGAGTTTTGAGTGTAAGTTTTAGTCATAGTTATGCATTACAAATCACTACAAGAAGAAAAAGTATCAAAATTCTATAGAGACAGTTCTAGAGGAGTCTCCCGTCGAATTAAACGGCATGTATTTGAAAATTTGTTGATTTTGGTTAACACTTAATTCGGCGGAAGTCTCCTGTCGAATTAGTCATCGACCAAAACCAGCAAACCAAGCCCCTTCAATTTCCCTAATTTTTTTTCCAAATTCACAAAGTCCCCTATCGAAGTAGCCTCCTCTTTCCCCAAAAATCACTTTCCCCCTAAATTTTCGACCCCAAAATCACTCGCCGCTGTCTCGATCTCGCACGCCGCCGCAGTCTGTCTCCTCCTCCTCGTTGACGTGTCCTCGTCGTCATCGTCGATCCTCCTCCTCCTCATTATCATCATCTCCGAGCCCGACCACCCCTCCTCATCATCATCATAGTCGAGTCCGACCCTCCTTGCACCCCTCATCATCATCACCGTCGATCTCTCCTCTTTCTCGTCGTCCTCGAGCCCGAGCCGATCACCCCTCCTCCACCCTCTTCACCGAGCACTCCTCCCTCTTCCTTCTCTTTCATCGGGCCATCTCTCCTCCGACCACTACATCTGAGCTTCCCTCCTCCACCGACATCGTCCACTGGATCCAACTCGACGTGAAATCGACGAAGAATTAGGTAAATTAGTTTTATAAAATTTCAATTTTCATAACATATTTATTGTTAATTTTATTTAATTTCATTATATTGGAAGATCTATGTAAGAGAAAGAAATTGAAAATTTGGTAAGATTGTAACGTCAGCGTGATTGCTCGCTTTCTTCGCACTCGATATACGTCGGTATACAGTACACCATCCTACACCTTTTGATTCCTAACCACTAAACCTAAATTAAGTCATCAATTAATATTAATTAAATTGAAAACCAAGTGGCCCTAATCCAGATAGTTAATAGCCTGTTAGTGATATATGCCCTAGAGGCCATTTTGTATCATACTGATTTGTATATTGCTTAATAGAAGTTTGAGATATACACGGATATAGTAACAGTCTTACTCGAAATGGTAGTATGCTACATGATTTGTTTCTACCTCAATATGTGCATGTGTTTTCTTAGCATATTGCTTATACATATTGGTAGAGCCCTTGGGTGCTTTTGCTTGATTACCAGCGTTGTGATGACAGTCACACTAGTGGGGGCTGGGTAGTCTATAAACAATCCTATACAGGTCCCTAGTCGTAGGATTATCAAGACGGAGCATCGATATTCTAGAGTAAACTAGTGTATATATTTCTCATCCCAGCAGGGGAGATAGTCTGTCCCACAGCTATTAGTACGTCGTACTGGAGATAGTATGCAGGTGCTCATTAGGTTATGAGTACACTAGAAATGACTCGTCGGGAACTGTTGGTGAGTATTATACTTATCGTCGGGTAGCGGTTCTTAGGTGACATGAGTACAGCTTAGTCCGTCGACTTGACACTGCTATTTCGCCTCGAGTGTGTTTCCGCTGTACTTTAATTACTACTCTACCACGGCTCAAAGGAGTCGTGCAAATAGATAGTAGTTGGGTGCAGTCCCGAAACACTTAGAGGCAGTGGCGGTTAGATAAGATTCGTCTCTCCCGGTGTTGGGGGTTGATATCGCGCTGTGTTCGGAAGGCCATTACACAAGTCCTTGGCCAAGGCAAGCGATATTTACTGGTAGGTATTCCAGTAGTTTCTAAGAGTGTTTTGGGCTACACCCTGACACAACTTATTGTGCTATTAGGGGTTTGACGATTACCGCCCCCTAGGCCCGATATGCGATACTCTTAGACGAATAGACCGGACTATACGGAGATTGTCACAGATAGGCTCAGTAGGAGTTCGGATGAGTTAGCTCATCGGCTTTTTTATCGACATATACTTGGGTAGCCGTTACGTGCAGCTAGTACCGCTTGCGGCTTGTGGTTAAACCCACTGCCAGGCTAGTGTCGAGTTTTTAGAGTCCCACACAAAGAGTTTCTCTGCACCGGGAAAAAAGTGTAGAGATCGTATGGTTTTACGGCAGGGCTTCGATCACTTACGTGTACTTGTGCGCGTATGATGATCGGGCGGATAATATTAGTGGGTTTTGGTTTAAGCCGGATCCTAATATTATATTTATAGATTATTTTCGTCTCTTTGTATTCGTATTCTACGGAATACGGATGCGGGTATGTATATACGGATGATGGGGCATTCTCGTAATTTCATCGGGATTGGCTTCTAGAAGAAACACCTCATTAGGGTTCCTATTTCTTTTGGGATTTAAATTTAAATGAGGTGGAGGAAATGAGGTGGAGGTGGACAAAACATCAAGCATGATTCATCATTAGATATTTTTAAACATGCTAGATATTTATTGAGATATTTTCTCATCAATTATAAGCATGCTTGGTTATTCTCTACATGAGCCAAGCTTGATTCTTTAGTTACTTCTTATCTCATTTCCTCAAGCCATATTCTTCTTCTTCTAAACCCTAAATGTCTTATGAGTTGAGAAACCTAGGGTTCCAAGAGACAAAGTAAGTCATCTTCTCACTCTACACCCTCTATGACTTCTAGTTTAGTGAACTAGAAGCCGTAGTTATTTCAGATTCGGGGTAGGATCTCGGACTATAGACTATCGGGTGGATCGTCTTTGACTCAAGGAGGCCGTCGAGATTGCTCAATCCGTTTTCGATCCTTGGAGCTGACAACAAGTAGAGGACAGTAATGAAGACCCGAAGGACTTGGTATCGTGAGATATAATTTTCATCCGAGTAGTTAAACCTCATTGCAAGTTTACTAGTTAGGGTTTAGTATCGATCTTAGAGTTCAATTCGGTGTTGCGAGCTTTGAAAAATCGTTTTTTGCATATTCCGCCTCTCTGCGGACACGCGGGGTGCGTGACATCGACCTACATAACCTATTGACCAATTACCCAATTGACCATAGGCGATATGGCAAAGAAGGTTTCGAGGCGGTCGTCGATGAGCAAGAAGTTCATGATAAGCTGCTTAAGCATATGGCGAAAATCTGGAGAGATCACAAGAACAAGGTCTTCAAAAATCTTGAAGATTGTGATACACCGGAGGAGAAGTATGCGATAAAACCGGATCCAGATTGGTCCGATAACTAGTGGAGTGCTATGGTCGAGTATTACATGGGCGCTGAGTTTAGGGTATGTCTTTTGACCACACCTTTTTATCCTTTCTCGCAACTTAATAAACAATATTTTCTATAACTGCAGGTGAGGAGCAAGCGGGGTAAAGTAGCTTGCGTTGAGTTGCATGATATTTACAGGGAAGGGAACAAGAGTTCCGTCCAGTTTTGCGTCGAAGACGTAAGTTTCGATAATTAATATTTTATATTAATACGTTAAAAATATATCTTAGAAATTTTTATGTTAATTTTATAAAGCAGCTCCCGCTGGCTATCTTTTAGTGGCATGAGCGCACACAAGAGGTTTCGTCTTATCGGTATGTATTCAACACAAGGAATCTCAATACCTTTGGTAAGTTCGATAATCCTAATTTATATATTAACCTGGTTTTAAGCTTAATTATATATAAATATATCATATGTACTAAATTATGTATTTTAAATTTTTAATCGCAGGGCCTTTATTCGAAGATGACGGGTCTCCTATCCCGTGATTGACTTTCTCCCTTCTCGTGATCAACCTTTCCGTAGTTTAGTATTATCTAAATTTCTAGTTTTATATAAACTAATTATAGCGGTATCTGAACTTGTATTATCTAGACTTGTCGTGCATTAGAAACTTGTTATCTAGACATCTTATATGTTATGATATATTTGAGTTGTTAATTATGATTTCATTTCTAACTTTCATGTCTATATATATATATATGTTTGTATTGGTTGTTTGATTCGATTGTCAAATTAATGATTTTAGAATTATATTGGAATTGATATTGAAACTTATTTGGATTTGGATTGGAATTGATATTGAAATGTGTTTGGATTCGAATTTAAAATGGAATTGAATTGATATTGGAATGTGTTTGGATTGGAATTTAAAATGGAATTGAATTAATATCGAAATGTTAGGTTAGATTGAAATTTGGAATTGAACTTCCAGATTATCTATTTTGAAAATTATTTTTTTCCTGCTGTTTACACCTAATTTGACGAGCAATGCCCGTCGATTTAGATTTTGAAAATTATTATTATATTTATAAAATCAAGTCTGCTTCGACGAGTGATTCTCGTCGAAACAAAATCTAATTCGACGGGTTACAAGTGTCGAAATAAAGAAAACGAATTCAACGCGTAGAATCCGTCGAACTATATATATCTACAGCGTCGTGTTTAAACGCTACAGCGGTCTTCCGTCGATTATAAAATGCTTCCAGCAAAATATATTTAGGATGACGCCTAACATCAAGCATGGAATTAGATCATGTTTTATTGCAGTAAAGGTGCCTAGCTTCTCAACACATGACATGAGAGATGATGATACTTGAATCATACTGAATCATAGGCATGCAGTAACTTTTGGATCATTTTTTGTTAGGGAATCTCTCACCCCCACCCCCACCCCCCGCGCCCCATCCCCCCTCTCCCTTTTCAGAGGAAAAAATGTACAGAAAAAAAAGGAGAAAAAGATGCCGACTAATTTGATTGATGCATCTATCTGTAAGAAATGGGTCTATTTAGATTGATGATGTTCATCAACACACACACACACACGTACACAAAAAAGATGGACGGTGCTTGGTCCCCCTAGGCATGCACGCCCACATGTTATCTTGCAGCAAACATTTGAGAGAGAGAGAGAGCGAGAGAGAGAGAGAGGTTTGAGATCTACATTGGTATTCAACAAAACTAAGCTCTCTGCTCACTTTGGGCCTTTGATGCATCCAGTTCACTGCATCAACATGGGAACTTTGAGTTCTCTCTCTCAAAGTGCAAATGATAAAAAGGTGAAGCAAGAAATCAGCCTTTTCTTTTTCTACCAAAGGATGACCTCAAACTTTATCTTGCATTCTAAAGTGGTGAGGATTTCTAATGTGGTTTAAGAGTGAAGCTAGCTTGATGATATGTATACCGGCCAATATACTATACCGATAGAGAAATATGGGGTTGTGAATGTCACACACAGCCTTGGTTATGAACGCACTCATATCCTAAGAGATGGGTCCCGCCACAGCTTAAACCTGATACCCACCTTGATCCCCCTGTTTTAACCCTTTATTCACGTCTTATTAATGGGGCTGTGAACGTTCACAGTCTCATTAAGCTCATACTGATATACATCATGTGCCGATTTATATACCGGACAATCGTAATCAATAATACAAGTTTTATTTTGTATATTAACATATTATCCACTCCTAGTGTGTGTGTGTGTGTGAGAGAGAGAGAGAGAGAGAGAGAGAGAGAGAGAGAGAGATAATCTTCCAATTATTTGGATGAAAATGAATGGGTAGGTTTACTTGTATCAATCATTTCATGCGTGGCTTCATAGGGTAACTACTCAACATATTTTCTCTACTATTTCCTTATGGCCAAAAGGGGTAACAAATATGTGGCATTAGTTGTATTCATAAAAAAGCAAAAGACAGGCATGGACCCTTTGTGTTGGATTTGACGCCCTGAGACTCCTAAAAGCATATATTCCCCTTCGACCCTTTTGTCTTCTTCTCAAACCCACCCTTTAGGATCACAACCCCAAGGGCCTTTTTGTAAGGGGGCTTCGCATGAAATGCACGCACGCACTTTATTCTATGCTTAAATTAATTAACCTTTGCTTCTTGATATCAACAAATTTACCCTATATATGAGCGATGAGAAAATTCCTCCACCATGTGTTCTTAATATATTGGTCTAAATTGGTGCATGTTCTTAAATAGTTTTTGGTGAGATGTAAGACATTCTTCCATAAGAAATCATTATGCCCATGGACTCGATCATTCTCTTTAAGAAAAAAAATTGAAGAATCTCTGTGTCTAAAGTGGGAATTAAATATGCTTGAAAGCAAAGTACGTTTAATTAGGGGCTATAGCCTAATATAAGAATTCATACGAAATTATTTAAAAATTAAGTCATATCGGTCAACAACGGTCACATTTTGTATCGAGTCTTCGTTTCAAACTCGTACATTTAATGCTTGTCAATCTGTCTAGAGAAAAGCAACTTCTTTTTTTAATTTTTCAATAATTTAACTGCTCTGAAAGCTGTGAAACACGATATCATGCTATATATTCCATATTCCAGAGAGATGGAATTTGTGTAGGGGGTTTACTAGCTAAGACTTTGGGGAAAGCAAATTAAAGTTGATTTGGCTATAATGAAGGAAATTAAAGTTGATTTGGCTATAATGAAGGAAATTAATTAATGGTCCCTAAAGCTGTCAATCATGGCAGAGATTGCTTTAAGGCCATGTGATTATAGAACCTTGTCTCTTTGATTAAAGGTGGAGTTTTACTAAAATAATTTCTTGTTTAGGTACTAAATTCATGTCTGCTTTAATTTTTTGCAACTAGCTTTTAGTCCCTGAACAAAGATTATATATATGTTCTCTTTCAGTCCCTATGCATAGTATCATCAAATTGGCCAAATGTTCCTCTACTTTTTGAAACAGTTGCTTCCAAATCAAAGTTGCTGATGAAACAGAAAATTAGGTAGAAAATCCCAAAAAATCGATAGTAAAAAGGTATGGACTAGGATGTAATCACCCTTGAAATAATTTCCCATGTATAGAGCCACCATCATTGATAAAACATTTCATATATATGCTTAATTAGTCTAAGTTGGAGTTGGAAGCATAGCTAGATTGGTTAGATATATAGGGGTATAATGGGAACATGCTGTTTCTTTCTGTTAGAAGAAATAATAACACAACTTTGATATTAATGTGCTGCAATTCTGGGCTTACATCTAGGAGGACGATTAGTTAGTTAAGAAAATAAAATTAACCTGCCAAAGCCCCTAGTAAAAAATAAAAAATAAAAACACCTGACGAATGGTGTCCAAATATCGAAGTTTTGGTGTACTGATAAGGATTCTAAGACAAATTTTAGTTGTCTAAACTAATTGAAGGGTTCTAGTCCCAGATTTCATCTATTCATTGCATGCGTCTATTGTTTTGTTGTTCCAAGTGAATTCGTGTCTTTTACCAGACTTAAACCATATATGCATATATGTTGTTTTCCATTCAGAAATCCGAATCTGATTCAAAAAGTCTTTTTTCCAGGTAAATTTTTTCCGTTTGGGTTAAATATGTATCTTAATCCGACTATATATATCATGACCCTGCCATATTAAATTGGAGGCCAAACTTTGGTTGGGTATGTGTTGCATTCTAGCCTACTTTTATTTTCAATTTTTAAAAAAAAAAATAAATATTGATCAACATACATTTAATTATAGGGTGTTTGCATAAGGAGAATGTGAGGGGTAAAGGAAAAGGCAAATGTGTACTCATTTTATAAAACAAAGAATGCTTTTTGGAACTTAGATACAAGAGGTGGGCAAAGCAGGATTAATAAATAAAGAAATGAAAAAGCAAAGGCAGGGTTTAGATTGCCCATACCCATACCCTATTTTTCACATTCTTTTTTTTTCCTGACATGAAAGGGGTAGCTAGGTATGGGCAGCAGGGCCAACTTAAACTTTGGAATTATCAATTTTATTCCAACCCTCGAATCATCACAAGGACCCAAAACAAAAATAACTCAGTTTGCCATCATCTCTCTGCATTAATAAAATGAAAAAAATTTGTGTCAGGGCTTACTTTTAAGAAGTGACCTATTTTTAAGCCAACATACTCTTAAATTTGTCAAAAAAAACAACAAGAAAAACCTCAGTGATGTAAGTTTAGAGATTATTTATCAAAAATATTAGCCTCATTCTTTCTCAGGCTATACACATTTTAACTGTAGTAATAATATTGTCTATTAAATCATAACACTGTTACATGACATTATTTATCAAATCGAATATGACATTATTTATCGGAATATAACTTTATGTATCATATAATAACATATATTTTGCGACTCTTAAGAGGGGTATTGTTGGCAATACTTAAACAAATATTTAAAATAAATTAAAAATATACTTTTGTAATTTTTTTTTTATAATTTTAGAACTTTTTTGGGTTATAAAACAAATCAAGTTCAGAATCTGGATCCGAAAACAATTTCCCAAAAAAAAAGCTAGTCATCTGTCCTTTTGGAAAAAGGAAAATCGTAATCGAAGAACTAGGCTCAAGTTCTCTAGAAAATATATACAAGAATTTTGCTAAAATCTCTGTATAGGTTTTGATCACATGAGACGTATGGATCATCTAGATGTTTCTAGAGAAAGGTTCTAGAAGTACTTGGATACCATTTGCACCATGAAACTCTTGTGGTTGAGGACAAGAAGTTTTCATCTCATGATGTACTATGTACTATAGATATACGGTTAGTCCCGACCCTCTAGTTGCTATCAAGAAAACAAGTGAGAAATAAGCACAAGACTGCTAAGTGAAGATGTGCTTAAATAAGAGCTAATGCGAATGAAATTAGTGTCAACAGCCACTACCAGAAACTGTGCGGACGGGCTATTAGGAACCGTTCATTAATATACGATTTCTAATTGGGTATTAGAGACCGTATAAAATATACGGTTCCTAATAAACGGCCGTCAATGCATTGGCGTCCGTATATTAAGTATTAGCGACCGTATAAAACGGTCGCTAATACCCCTGCATATTTCAGTCGTAAAGGCGCTCTCTCTCTCTCTCCCACTTTTTCACAATTTTCACCCGCAAGTTCCAATTTCCCCCTCCCCTTTCTTCCCAAATTCCTCCAAAGAATTTCCTAATTCTTCTCCAATTTTTTTTTCTCTAAGCTATTGTTACTGCTGGAGCTTGAAATTATCATCCTCATTTCTAAATCCGGTCTAAGGTTAGGGTTTCCTCCCTCCATTTATTACTTTTCTCAATTAAATCAAGTAATTATGAAGTTAGATTATGAAAATCTTTAATAGGATGTTGGGTTTTAGGATAGAGTATTGGGTTTTATGATATATGAAGAATTAAAGATGAGCAATTAAAGAACGTGTTTGGTGTTGGGTTTTAGGATGAGATATTGAAGAATATGTTTGGTTTTGGGTTTTAGGATTTAAAATGGAGAAAATGGAGAGTTTAAAGCGTGGTTGATGAGTTTTAGGATTATGGATGTGAAAGTTAAGAATTGATATAGAAATTTGAAGAGTGTTTGTGTGCGAGTGTGTGTGCAAGCACGCACGTATGTGCGCTCGCGCATGTGGGTATTTGTGTGTATGTGTGAGCATGTACGCGCGCGTACGTACGTGAGCGAGTGTATGTGTGAGTGTGTGAGCGCGTGCGCATATGTGTGAGTATGTGAGTGTATATATATGTGCGCGTGCACGTCCGCGTATGAAATATTTCATAAATTCATCATAACTTTTAGTTTGTATTTCGTAAATTTAATAATTCAAAATCTTATTGTCGTATATGATTTATTGCTGGTGGATTCATATTGTTCTCTGATCTTTTAGCCCGCGAGATAACTTTCTCTCTCATTCTTCCCTAAAATTTTCACAGCCCATGAATTTGATCCCAAGAGGTAATTTCCTTCTTCATTTTTCACCAATTCTTCCAAAAAATTTCCCTTTTCTTATCTAATTTTTTTTTAAGGTATTGTTGTTGCTGGTGTTCAAAATTCGATCAAAGGTTAGGGTTCTTCTCCTCCAATTATTATTTTTAAAACTAAATTTGGATCTTAGGTTATGAATTGTGAGTTTAGGTTATGAATTGTGATATAATTTTGATGTTAGGTTGTGAAATTATGATGTGAATGTTAGGTTATGAAATTTTGAAATTAAATGCGGATGTTAGGGTGTTTCAATTACATGTGGATGTTAGGTTATGAAATTTGTGATGATGGGTTGTACAAATTAAAAAATATATAAACCCTAAAGAAACCCTGTAAATCCTCGGTTCTTTGTAAATTTTTCATATTTTCTTTATAAATATTTTCTAATATTTTCTTATTTTATTTTTCCTAATTAATTAAAACTTAAAACCCAATACACACACACACATACCCAAATCAGGCCCAAACCCCAAACTGGCCTACTCCCTCTCTTTCTTATTCTCTTCTTCTTCTTCCTTTCTTTTCCACCGAGCTCCTGCCCACGTCCTCCTCCTCCCTCACGATTGCTGCTCCGCAAGACTCGCTCCTCCACCGCGACTCACGAGCGGTTTCCCCCGCTCCTCAACCGTCCCTCCTTCCTTTCCTTTCTTTTTCTTTCTTTCCTTTGTTTAAAAAACCCAACGGCTATGCTTCCTCTAATCGGAGCAAAACTTTGTTCAAATTTCAAAATTTGAAATGAAGCAGCGGTTCATAACAGCGCCAGCGCTGAGAGTCAAAGACTCTGAGGCAGCGCTCGCGTGCAAAGCACATGAGCGCTAGCGCCAAGTGCGCTGCACTCTAAACAGCGCACCACTATCAAAGCACGTAAACGCTAGCGCCAAGTGCGCTGCACTCTAAGCAGCGCACCACGTGCAAAGCACGTAAGCACTAGCGCTGGAACTAAATGTTCTCCACCGTCGGATCAAAAATCCAACGATCATGATTAAAAATCATCAATTGACCAGAATAAAATTCTGTTGAGAAAACATTCGTCAGAACTTTCCAAACAAAAAGATTTTGCTCTGTAAATTAGAGCACCGTCGCATCAATGATCCAATGGTGATTAAAAATCATTAAAGTACAGAATAAATTCTGTTTGGGAAATATTTCTCAATCTTGTTAAAAACAAGAAGATTGCCTTCTGTAAATCAGAAGCTCTTGGATCAAAAGTCTAACGGGGGAAATGTCCCCAAATCAATTAGAGAAAAGATCTTTTTAACTGATTCAACATATCAGCTTGCCCTATATAAATGTCCCAAGACTTCAAGTCTGATATAGAGGAACCCCTCCCCCCCATAAACTTTGAGAAATTTCGGAGACAAAGAGCAAGCTCTCAGAAGAAGAAAATTTTCTTCAAGGTAAAAAAAGAAGAACAGCGAGATGAAATTATCTCACATAAAAAGAAGAATTTACTTCTTTTTCTAAGATCATAGATCTATAAGACCAAGGTCTTTCACAACAAAGATCAAAATATCTCATCATAAAAAAAAGGGGAAGAACTTAATCTTCTTCAGATCATAGATCTATAAGACAAATTGTCTTTCAGAGATTATAATATCTCATTATAAGGGGGGGAGAATAATTCAATTATCTTAGGATCCTAGATCTATAAAGGCAGAGCCTTTCATCAAAAAACATAAGAGATTGAAACATCTCCTATAAAAAAAATAATAAGAACTTTGTTCTTAGATCCATGAGACAAAATCTCTTATAAGAAAGATAATTTAATTCTCAGGGCGCAAATCTGCCTAAAAAGAGCCATAGCGCTCCAATCAAAAGAAGCGCTTCGGCGCTCCAAAATTAACGCATAGCGTTGCAGAGCCTTAGCGCTCCAAACTTCACCAGAAGCGCAATGCGCTCATTGACTGGCGCTCAGCGCCAAGCGCGCCACGTGCTCCTCATGTGTGCGCTACTTCACCAGAAGCGCAATACTCTCATTGACTGGCGCTCAGCGCCAAGCGCACCATGTGCTCCTCACGTGTGCGCTATTTCACCAGAAGCGCAATGCGCTCATTGTCTGGCGCACAGCGCCAAGCGCACCACGTGCTTCTCATGTGTGCGCTAAATGAACATAAACTGTTCTATAAAAAAGGCCCCAGAGCTACAATGAGTGTTCAACACTCAATAAAAGACAAAAGGCTGTCAGAATCCAAACCAATACTCAGCATTGCTAAATGTTCAACATTTTAACTGAGTGGGCCGAGCCCAAAGTGGCCACAGAACCCTCATTCAGATTAATTGAGCCCATATGCTCATAAATCTTTGATCTTAGTCCCAAATTGGACTATAGATCTCCCAACCAATATTGGTTCAAGGGTACATCTCTTCTCTCCTCTGATATGTGTCGTTGTAATCCTTCAACGTCTTCAGAGAGGTGACGGGTCCCGACAACCAGACATTTTACGGACTGTGGGGTCCTTAAACTCATGAATTATGATGTCCTTAAAATTTACAGACTAAGATGTCTTTAAACTGGACCGCAATGTCCCTAAACTAAAATAATAGAATCCAAATGCTCTTTTGTTAGATCTAAATGATCTTGTTAAGTAGATCTTAGTTTAAAATTAGACTATCGTGTCCTTAACAAATGGTTAAGTTGATCTTAGTCTAAAATTAGACTAACGTATCCTTAACAAACGTTTAAGTTGATCTTAGTCTCAAATGAGATTAACGATCCTTAAACCCAAACCAAAACCCAAATTTAAGAAAATACGGATTTGGACTAATCCACGCCCTACGGGCGACAACATAAATTAGTCTCCGTATACAATTCATGGGCAACCAAAAATAAAACAAACATATACGACACGAAGTGACCATCTGGAGAAGGAGAAAGTGGTTACCGCGATGCGGTAGCATAATTAACTGCAGGGGCTTGCGCCTGCAGGGAAGAGCGTCCCCACAATAAAAAACCCTTCACAATGAGGGGGAATCTGACGAAGTCTGGTACAACGGCCGCATCCGTTTAAACCTCCGATACACGGTGCCATAAATCAACTTGGTATTTTCGGAGAGGTGGACGGATAAAACCAAATAGCATCTGCCCCCCAAAATTCAGGCAAGACGTTTGTCTTCCAGATTTTCGGCAAAAAACAGATTCTGACACGCCCGGTTTCCTCTTTCCACTCCACACTTCGTGTGTTGTGTTTCGCGAACGAATCGCGGTTTGCTATGGTTGCCCCTGGATTCGAAGTACTAAGATTTGGTGTCTTGCTCCGTGCAAAAAACAGAAGATCAATGGCTTTCAACTGCACAAATTGCAACAACTGCAACAACTGCAACAACTCTCACTCCGTCCCCGCCGAAGGAGTGACCTACGGGCCCCAAGCGGCCTCCCTTTTCATAATGACGGTGGAGCAAGTGACCCAAGCCATCACTGGGCTATTCTTCGGGACCATGATCCCACTAACGAGCTTCAACGTTCAGATGCCGACACAGGAAGCTGCGAAGAAGTCGGTCTTTGATCGGCTTGCAACCACCACGACCCCTCTCAGCGGGTCGTCCAACTCCAATGCCTCAGTCTTCGACAGGCTCGGTCAAAGTTCAAGTGGGCCCGCAAAGAGGCTCGCAATACCAGAGAAGGACACTCCCACTCCTGCTACAGTTGAGGTCGTCCAAGCTGCTCTCCTTACTCGAAGGTCGGCTTTCGACAGGTTGACCATTCCCTCTCAGCGGACGTTTGTCTTTGACAGGCTGGCGCCAACAATAGACTCTCATCAGAACATGGGGCATAGAAAAGCTGATTCAATAATGGAGGTGGTCCCGGCCGCTCGCCATGCTCGTTGTCGCCACTGGCGCCGAGTGAGGAAGGCTGGGGCAGCTCTCCTTCCGGACTGACTCCACCAGCTCCAACGGTGGAAGTTGATATTGCTGTTCCAACTGGGAACAGCTTTAAACCACTCAGGAGGGTGCGCAAGAACTCTCCGATGGCCGTGCTGAAGAGATCTCCTCCACCTGTGGAAAGCGCTACAAAGGCGAAGCTAGAGCAACCCCCTCAGCGGCTGTCCTCCAAAATTCAAAAGGTCTGGCGACAGGTCCAAGACTCCGTGATTGATCAAGACTACCCCCGCTGACAGAAAAAGATAAAAGTTCCGCGAGAAGGGGATCGCCCTGTCAAGCCACAGAAGGTGCCATCTGTTTGGATTCCCGCTGCAATGGCTCCCTCAACTTCTGTCACGCCCCGCTTTCCAGAGTGCGCTAAGATCGGCACGTGACAGAGCCAACCATGCCACATGTGGATAGGAAATATCTCTCCACAGTCACATTACGGCTGTCTATAAGATATCAAGAACAGGAAAGTAAAATAAACTATCTAATACATGTCCATGAGCTAGAATAACGAGTCAAGAAATAAATGCGGAAGCAATAGATCCAATAAACAATAATAATCTGGAATGTACGTCCCAAAATACGGGCTCACATCAGGAATGAAGAAAATACTGAAAGTAGCTAAACTAAACTACTAACAGGTCCTCACTACTCGGCCTGTTCACTGAAATACTCCTGCTCGGCCTGCGGCAAAGGTAGAAGATCTGGGCCATGCAAAACCCAGACGTCAGTACGTCATAATATCAACAATAATAGAATCAGGAGGTAGTAAGACATGCAGGCACGAGTATGATCAGTAATAAAGGTATAACAGTAACATAAATACGGAACAGTGAAAGGTAAAAGCACATGTGACGTGCAGTGAGTAATCTGAACTAAATACTGGGTTAACTACTCTCAAGTCTTTGAAATCAATTTAATGAATCGTCGATGTAATTCAATAGTATCCCGTGCATGCCCAGGACCACGGTCAAGACTCTCGGGCTGAATCCGAGACGTGCCGCTAGACAGTAAACATGTAACATATACAGACGAATGATGTCAGCAGCATCATTCCGGGGCTGGCCTAACCCATAAAACTGATCAGTATAAGTATCGAACTGTCGAGTTACAAGTCAGGTTTCATCATTGATTTCCCCATACTCCCAAGTTATGTGTTCAAGCCAGGTATTGATAAATCTGAAGCTAATGCCAACACAGGATTAAGCAGGAACAAGTTTGTCTATACAGACAACAGGATATGTCCATCTGGACAATATGTCAGGATTGTTGGCATTAGAAACAGAATCAGGTAACATGTCAAGTAGTAATATATCAGGTCAAGTCAGGTAGTGTACATGTATCAAGTCAAGTAATGATATATCAGGTCAGGTCAGGTAGTGTACATGTATCAAGCGGGTGCTCATAATCGAACTGTAGCAAGTATTGAATCAGGATGAAAATACGGATGTACAATAAAAGCATGGATGCACAAATATCGATCATGGGTCATATCATGACTAAGTAGGATGCACAATTATCAAGCATGGTGCACTAATACAACAGTAACATGAAATAATATAGTCTCGGTGTGCAACTAGATATGTAATAAACCGTACGGATACAGACGGATACTATAAAACTATAAATCGGTAAAATTTGTTGAATATTAAAACACAAGCACTATTATTTATTAAATAGATATTAATATAATAATATTAACATGGATAACATATTCAAACCGATTAATAACTATAAAAGTGGTATTGATTAACCATGCACAAGAAAGTTCCGTTCAGAAATTCAGCGTCACCCTGATTTGTAAAATAGCTTAAAAATAACAAACGTTCTCCAAAAGGGACGTGTCTTATAACAAAACAAAGATAATTCAATAAGATTTTCATTTTTATAAGTTGAAGTATCTCAGATTGTTCCTACAAAAAGTTATAAACATTCAAAATTGAAAGTTTGCTGCAAGAATTTCCCTGGACAGCAGTTTAGAGATATTTTCATTTGCATTTTACGTTATTTAAAAAAAATTATTTTGCAAGTAAATATTTCATAGAGTTATAGTATTCCGAGTTATCTTTGTAACAAAGTAAAGAACGTATACTAATAATTTTTCTATGATTTATAATGAATTTTATAAGGTAAGGTGTACAGTAAATTTCAGATTTGTCGTATCCGCTTTGCAACGACGTTTCATGTGTAAACTATAATATTTTCAAACTATATTTTGTATAACATTATAAAATACAGATTATAAACTAATTAAAGACAATAATAAGAAATATTACGACGATATATATTTTAAATGATATGGATGCAAACGGGTATCCGAAAATGGTAAAACTTTAATATGGATGTACAGTGCAATCAACATGTGATATTTTTATTCATATGGATGCAAAATAAGATACATAGCATGTAGCAAGATGAATTAGCATGCGACTAGATATGTAAATAGTGATATGGATGCATACGGATGTCCGAAGACAGTAAAACCGTAAAATGGTAATGTGGGATGCATAGCTAAATATTATGTGATGTTATTATTCAAATGGATGTAAATATAGTAACATAGCATGTAGCAAGATAAACCTGCCTCGATCGAATCACGCGACGGATACGCACAGCACGTCCGACATCGGTAAATCGTCGCAACGCACACGCGGCACGCGGGACGGGTCCAGGCAAGGCAAGAGGGTGATCACACAGGCAAGGTACGTTCACTGGATCACTCGGATCATCAGCAACGAGCACGGCTCCGGCGGTGATCACCGGAATCAAGAAACAAGATCAAGAAAAAGAAAGAAGAAAGAAGAAGAAGAAGTAAGAAGAAGAAGTAAGAAGAAGAGGCTGTGTATTAAATAAGGAAAGAAAATAAATAAATAAATAAAATATATATAAATATATATATATGCAGAGGAGAGAGAGAGAGAAAGGGGTTGTTAGTTTGTTAGGAAATTAGTTTAGATTTAAATTTAAAAAATCTTTTATTAGTTACTAAATTTTAATTTGTATCAGTTTATAAAATTAATATTATATAAATAAAATTTGATATTCTGGTAAATAAAAATATAATCCAAAACATGCCCGGGTCGGGTCTAAAATTCAGTTTTAAAATACGAAAAATATACATGTCAACCAAAATTAAAGTTGGATATCCGGGTAACGAAAAATGCATACTCCCAAGAACGGATGCACGTACGTGCGCGTAGCCATCCAAACAAGTCCGTTTCAATGAACGGGACGGGAAAAAGATGTGCGGATGCTACCACATGGTCAGGGGTATTATGCAGGCCATGCAATGTATTTTTAAAATATTTTATGTGACTTAAATGTTATATTAAAATGCAGATGCTAGGCAAAATTCTAGTATGCAAATGAAAGTGCACGAGTCCACGTATCAAGTCAGGATAAATCATAAACATGAATCAAGACAGGTTTAAAGCAAGCGGGTTGGGTCGGATGCAAATACATATGTCCAATATACTATTCGCACCCAAAACACAATAAATCAAGAAAATACCATAAATAAGTAAATACTTGAACTGGAATTGGTATAAATGAACTAGGGTGTTACAACTTCGACCGCCCACAAAAAAAAGAGGCCGGAGAAGATCCCTGCATCTTTGGCAAATTGCAAGGACACTGAATCTAAATGCCCCAAGTCTGAGGGCATGGTGGTGCATACTGTTTATATGGCTTCCGGAAAAGAGGATATCCGTATCTCTACGGGTCACCGACCACTTATACGGTCTGTGACTAAGGCTCAGGAGCAACAACAACAAAAGCTCCAAGAAATGCTGACAGCCATGGCTGCACTCACTGGACCAAAAGCAGGCCCGGAGATATCTTCGGAGCAGCGTCATGAGCAGGAAACGGATGCCGAGTTCTTTCGGAGAATGCTTGAGAAGAAGGACAAAGAGGCTGCGGAACAAGCGGCCAATATAAAACAAATGGCCCTTTTATTCTAAGATATGGTGGGCCTGATGATCCAGCCGGACCCTCCAGCCGAAGATCCTCCAGTAATAATTGAAGATGATAGAGGAGAGACATCAAATCCTCTGTCGGCTCTATCAGCAGCCAAGGAGGAGACCATCTCCAAAGCCATGCTCGATGATTATATATCTCAGCAAATGCGAGCTCATCAAGCGAATGAAGCAACCGGCCAAGTCGTCAGAACTGGGCGACCATATCCAGGATGGTCTGATCAGATAAAGTACCCGCCAGGATACACAATTCCTAAATTCCATGTGTACAAGGGGACAGGCAATCCCCATCAACATGTCGCTCAGTTCAGGGCTCTCTGCGGCAACACTGGAGGGGATGATAAGCTACTGCTCCACCAATTCGTCGGCAGCTTGGCGGAGACAGCGTTCGAATGGTACCCAGAGCTTCCCAATGACTCCGTCAAAACTTTTACGGAGATGGAATTACTATTTACACAAAGGTTCGCAAGCGCTAGCGAGAGCACCCCGATCACCGCGTTAATTAACGCCAGAGTGAAGCCAGGCGAAACATGGGTGCAGTATGCGATACGGTGGCGGAATCTATGGTCGAAGTGCGAGCAGCGCATCGAAGAAGCGCCTGCGGTAGGCATGTTCATAGGGACCCTCGACCCTCAGGCGGCCATTTCACAATTCATGATGTTCTTCAAACCAACTACTTTCCAGGCCTTGATTGATAAACTGGCCCAAATGGATCAGATGGGTCATAGACCTTCTTCTTCGAAGTTGGAATCTCGAAACGAGAAAGGGAAAGGAAAAGCGACCTTCGTCGCCAATACTCAGCAGTAGCCCAGCGGTCCAAAGCCAACTGATCGCCAAGATGAAAGACGGCGATTCTTCAATGAGAAACTGAAGCGCCTTTATTCGTTTCCCCGGGATAAAACGAGGAGACTGTTCGAGCTGGCGGTACGCAACAGGCTCATCACCTTGCCAGATCCAAAACGTCCATTGCAACCCGATGAGGCGAGTAATCCCAATTATTGCCCCTATCACCAAGTGGTAGGCCATCCAATCGAGGATTGCTTCGTCTTCAAAGGCTGGATTGAGGACCAATACCAGCAGGGCAAATTCGCATTGTCCGAGAATTGGAAAGTAAGCCCGCCTCAGCCGCACGCTTTTAAATGGGGGGATACACCGGGGACATCATACTCTTTTATAGAAGAAGCTCCATGGGAGGTCGCTCTTTCAGCCAAGACGAAAAGAATGCTGAAGGATCTCCAAACATGCCCGGCGATCAGGTGGAAAAATTCGCTGGAACCCGAGGTCATTGAGGGAATGCTGAAGCCGCGCCTGACTCCAAGAATTGGTAACGATAATCAAAACGCTCAGGCCCAGCCGTCAAAGTCCTTGAAGAAGAAGAAGAAGAGCAAAAAGCCCGTGAAGCCTGGAGACAAGCGCACGGACCTGCAAAATCATATTGACGCGCTGTAGGAATATAACCAAAGGGCGTGAACCCCGATCACACTTCAAGAGTTTCTCAACCACATCCTTGAAGATAGAGATGACGCTGATGAAGAAGACGATTCTTCAGAAGAACCTAAGGATTATGTGGCAAGCTACCACGTGATCTCTCACTCGTTGATAAACGGCGAAGAAGCTCCGGATGCAGAGAAACTGGGGGCAGATCCCGAGCCTGAATTCCTAGAACCATTCGACGGGGTGATTGACGTATTCCTGAATGAGGCCTGTCAGAAAAGCAAAGCTAATCGAGAGCGCGAACTGGCCATATTCGAAAAAGCCAAACGCCGGCGACTGGACGAAAGGGTAAAAACACTCCCACCAGATCAAACTACATCTGCCGCCAGCAAAAGCAGGTTCAAGACGAGGAAGCGATTCGCTAAAGCCCTGTCAATAGGAATAAAGCTGCCACCTTCCAAAGGGAACACTCCCAGCAAGATACACCTTGACGAAGAGGATGCACATCCAAACTACTGCTTGTACCATCGGAGGACCACACACCCTACTGAAGAATGCAACGCCTTTAAAAATTGGTAGCAAGGATACGTTGCTTACCGGCAGTATTTCAAGCGGATGAAGCGCAAAACGCGTCGAGAGCAGAAGGGCACGACAGATGAGCATAAAAGAACAGCCGGTGAATGTCACATGGTTAACTCTAGAGGATCGCAAGTTCTCACCTTCGGGAGTGATTCTGATGAAGAAATAGCCCTCGGCCCTCTCTTTAAGGAATCCATCTCTGAAACAGAAAAGACAAAGACCTGCAAGAACATTCAGCTGCGCAATCACACGTTACCCGAGAAGAACCTCGGACCCACAAACAAAGGGTCGAATAAAAAAGATAAAGGGAAGGAAAAAGTCCCTGAAGATATCGCCCTCGATGATAAAGTCGTCAAAGAGCTGACAGCCAAGGACCCGCCAAAGAAAAACAAGGTGGATTACAATGTTCTGGCACACCTGAGGAAAATACCTTCGTAGCTAAGCATTCTCGATGCCCTTCTACTATCTAAAGAGGGAGAGATTCTTTGATCAAGGCACTACAAGAACCTGACCAGTTTCAAGCTTTCCTTGCCGAAGAAAAGATGAAGGATGAGCTGGAAGAAGTTCACACTGCTGACATCACTTTCGGCGATGAAGACCTCCTCCTCAGGACGTGCGAGCACAACCGTCCCTTATATGTCACCGGATACTGTCATGACATAAAGATAGGTAAAATCCTGGCTGACAATGGATCCTCCGTCAATCTTCTCAATGTGAGAGTGTTGAAAGAGATTTGCATGAGCGTTCAACACCTCGCTCGGGATAAAATCACTATTTCCGGATTCGACTCCCAGTCATCACGGACGCTCGGGTCTGTAATTCTGACATTACACTTTGGGCTGCTCGTCACTGACATCAAATTCCACGTTATTGATGCCAAGACTTGCTACAACGCTTTGCTCGGCAGGCCTTGGTTACACGAGTACAACATCATCCCTTCTACACAACATCAGTGTATGAAGTATTTCAAGGATGGTCTTAAGTATACAGTGACAGGGGAGCTGAACCCATTCTCCGTAAATGAAATCCGAAAATACGAAGATGCAAAATACTTCTTGCCAGACTTCGAAGACACGGAAAGGTGCCATAAACCGGAGAATAAGCAGAAAACTATCACCATTATTCCGGTCTTTGCCGAAGAAGAAGAATAGATAGTCTATTCAGGACCGCCCCAATGCAACAAGCCGGGATCGTCCACCCCTATTCTGGTCTTCGGCAGCGACTCTGAAGATGAGGTTAATACAATATGTTCTGTTCGGCCATCAATACAAGCCTTCACTGGCGATGAACGAAGTTTGAAAATTGCCATGGTTCCGCAAGAGCATTACAAAGAGCTCGACGCAATTGATACCTATAGTGTGCAGGAACTACAGACGTTCTACGTCCCTCCTAGGCGAAAAGATGAAAAAGCAATCCTCTTTTATCGATCCGCGGAAACCAAAATAGAGAAAGAAATCTGGCATGGTGCCGATTCTACACTTGACAGGCTCCAGCCCATCCGTCTGCCTAGATACTACACAAAAGGATTAAAAAGGCTGTTAATATGCCAAGGCATACCCTTTAAACAGACAGCGCGACAAGCTCAGTTCTACAATGGGATCTGGAACGTCCCCAGAACTCAGAGAAAGTTGCCCAATGGGAGAATGGAAACGATCGGGCTTGGATATGTTCAATCCAAGAAAAGGGAGCGATTCTATGGCTGCTACGTTATACATGACTTTGATGAAGAAGGAGATGCTCTGATAGAAGACGCTAACCCTGAACCAAAACAAGGTCTCGCCATGAAAATGCCAAGTCCTTCGTTCGAAGAACAGATGTTCGAAGAACAGATGGATAAGCTAATAAGGGAAAAGGTCAAAAAGCCCGGGATGACCATAGCCGCGAAATGACCATTTACGGGAAAGCCAGGACGCAGCGCCTCCTTCAGCAGGCTACGGAGAATGACGATGCCCTTCGTCGCCAGCCCATCATACAAAAGACCCGACGCGGAGGCAAAAACAAACTAAAGAATGGAAAAAATGTCCGACAGCGGTCAAGCGGGTCTAAGAAGCCACGCGATCGAGAATTGGGCAGCCTGGATTCGTCTTTTATAAAGAAGATAGGTCAAGCATACTCTTTTCTCTAAGACAAGACAAGGAAGATATTCGATCTTGTCATAAAACATCAGATGATGACACTCCCGGAATCCAAACACCCCGAGCAAGCAGGCGAGGTCCATCACTCGGATTATTGCTCCTATCACCAAGCGATAGGACATCCTCTCGAAGACTGCTTCACATTCAAAGACTGGGTAGAAGACCAGTATCAGAAAGGCAGGTTCTCTTTATCCAGCAGTTGGAGGGTAACCCTGCCACAGAAGCATGAACCGAAAGCCACGTATGCAGCGAGAGTAGAACCAGATCAACATCGGTCTTGGAAACGATCTCGTACCTGTCACATAATAACGTTGGCAGAAGAAGGAGTACACGAAGGTATGTCTGACCTCCCCTGGTGCTTCGAAAACAATGATGACGAAGTGATCTCAGAGTTTCCACTGGCGCCAAAAGAGCTGGAAGATGGGATACATACTACTACAGATAACCTCAGAAAAATCGACTTGGGGATGGAAAATGACCCACTGCCGACGTTTGTCAGTGAGTTGTTGTCTAAAGAAAAGGTGGCTACGCTCAAGGAAGTGCTTATGCAGTATAAAGACTGCTTCGCATGGAACTACTCTGAGATGCCGGGGCTAGATCCAGAGATAGCTGTGCATAAATTGTTAGTGTATATACCCTAGAGGCCATTACTGTATCATACTAGTTTGTATATTACTTAATGGAAGCTTGGGATATTCACAGTTGTATAGAAAATCTTGCTCAAAATAGTAGTATGCTATTTGGTTTGTTTCTACTTTAATGTGTACATGTGTTTCTTTTAGTATATCACATATATACATTAGTGGAGCTCTTAGGATCTTTGCTTGATTACCAGCGTTGTGATGGCAGTCACACTCGTGGGGGCTGGGTAATCCACAAGCACATCCTTATGCAGGTCCCTAGTTGTAGGACTATTGAGACAGGGCATCGATACTCCGGAGTAGACTAGCGTATGCGCTTCTCATCCCAGCATGGGAGACGGTCTGTCCCACAGCCGTCAGTACGTCGTACTTGAGATAGTATGCGAGTGCTCGTTAGGTTACGAGTATACTGGACAGGACTCGTCGGGAACTGTTGGTTGGTACTATATCTATCGTCAGTTATCAGTTCCCAGGTGACATGAGTACAGCTTAGTCCGCTGACTTGACACTGTCACTTCGCCTCGAGTGTGTTCCCACTGTACTTTGATTACTACCCTACCACGGCTCAAAGAAGTCGTGCAAACAGGTAGTAGTTGGGTGCAGTCCCGAAGCACTTGGAGGCAGTGACGGTTAGACAGGATTCGTCTCTCCCGGTATTGGGGGTTGATATCGCGCTGTGTCTAGGAGAGCCATTACACAAAGTTCCTGGACAGGGCAAGCGAGATATACTGGTAGGTTTTCAGTGTTATCTCAGGGTGTTCTGGGCTACACTCCGACACGACTTGTACCGCTATTGGGGGACTGACGTTTACCGCCCCTAAGGCCCGCCATGCGATATTCTCAGACGAACATACCGGACTGTACGGAGATTGTCATATACAGGCTCAGTAGGAGTTCGGATGGATTCACCTCATCAGTCTTCTCATCAGCATCTACCTGGGGACCGTTACGTACAGCTAGTGCCGCTTGCGGTCTGTGGTTAAACCCACTGCCAGCGTAGTTTCGAGTCTTTAGAGTCCCACACAGAGGGTTATTCGCCTTTGGGCAAAACAGAGTAGAGGTCGCATGGTTTTGCGACGGGGTTCGTTCACATCCGCGCACTTGTGCACGTTTGGTGTCCGGACAGTCATTACTAGCGGGCTCTGGTTTGAGCCAGATCCTAGTATATGTTTTGGGGTTAGTTTTATCTCATTGTATTCGTGTTCCTCGGAACACGAATGCGGGTGTGTATGCAAAGTTGTTTGAGGCGGAGGAAGAGGATTTTCATTAGGGTTTTGGAACGGGTGTGTATGCACAGTTGACAGTTGTCTTTTTCCAAACCCTAATGAATATGCGAAATATCAATTAATAATATTAATTAAATGAAATTGGGTTATGGTTAGGGTTGTTGACTTGTTGACCAAGGTTGACTTGTTGACCAAGGTTCAAACATTGACCATCATCATTTCACTCCAAAGATGCTCTTTGATCTTTGCAAAAACATTTAATGTGAAATGATAATGGTCTTATCAAACCAACCATCACCTTTTTCATTTTGATTAATATTATTAATTATATTAATTCACATATATTGGTTATGGTTGTAAAACTATAATCATTCTCTCATATTCATTCTCTCTCATCCTTTCTTCTTCCTCTTCCTCTAGCTCAAGGAAAATTCATCTCATGTGTTGAGAAACATTTCCTTGGAGATAAAACATCAAAGCCACTCTCTACTCATTCTAAGGTTGAAGGTCTAGCAAGCCGGACACTTTAGTTTTCTCAAGTTCGAGGAAGAAGCTCAAGGTAGAGACTCTCAGGTGGATCCATCTTCGGCAAGAAAAGGCGACGAGGAGAGAACCATCCGACCACCACAAAGAGTCCAAGAGAAGGAGTTCAAGTTGAAGTATAACCCCTAACTGAGTAGGTAAAGCTCTAGTTAGTTGCTAGTGTGTAGTTTAGCAAAGATCCGGGTTTTCTAGTCCATGTTACCATGACCCGAAAAATCGTTTTTCACCATTTCCACAAGCCTGAAAGAACCGGAAGAGGTAATGTGGACTTACAGTGTTATCAGAGCCTGGCTAAACACACCCTAGCATGTTAGCAAAGTATCTAGAATTTCGATCGGACAAAAAACCGCAAAACACCCCGAAAAATTCAAGTTTCTGCCGATTTTTATTTCTGCTCAAAAAATAATAAATCATGTACTAAAAATCGGCTCAGGCTTTTTAAAGAACAGGTAAAAAAAAACGATCCAGTGAGTCGACCAACTCACTGCGGATCCGCGGCCGAGTTGACTCGGCCGTGGATCGTTTCTCCTGCAGTGTTGTTGTGTTGGTGTTTTGTGATTTTTAGGATGGTTTGTTTCTGCCCAGAATTTCCAGAGAACAAATTTGTTTTTCGGGTGGTTACAAATCCGTATTTTGATCGATTTTCTGTAGACTTTGGCTAATGGGTTGTATCTGTATTGTTATATATGTATTGAACGTCTGCTAATCGCTATACATCGATTAGTGGGGGTTATACATATCTGTGATCTGTAATGTTGATGGTATGTGTATATGAATTCGTTGGATTGTCGCGGATGAATAGCCGGGGGGTTGTGAGATGAGAGTTTTCTTTATCTTTCAATTCATGTAATACGTAAATTGATATAATATTATTTATATGGCCGCACAACCGGGATGGGGTTGTAGCCGTCATTGTATAACTTCTTTTACTGTTTTTGCTCCTAGGATAGACCCAAGGTGAGGTGCACAAACTACCGGGTATCTCGAAGTGCCGAGTGGCCTACTCACGTCGTTGAGGGAGGTTGCTTCGCTTCGGGTACTTGGCGGGTAGTTTGCCGCACCCGTAGGGGTCTAGGGTGGGGTATTGGCTATTCATCGCGACCGTGTAATCCGCTTTTCGTTACAGGCTCGAACGGAATGCGGATTCCTAGTATATCCAATGTATTCATCTGTGATCTGGAATGGCTATCATTGCTTCTGACGAATGTATATATCTATATGTAGATATCTATTCAGGCGTTGCTTATGTTTTGAATCCGCACTAGTCCAGCCCCCGCTCTGTCGTTAGTTAAGTAACCTAACGGGTGATGACGGGACCCCGTGGCGAATGCGGATGGCATAAGCGTACGTCATATTTTCGTTGTTTTCTGCAATGGTAGGATTAAATGATGGGACGCATTAAATTAATGCAAGAAAATAAACCAAAGTAGAGTCGTTGGAACATTTTCAAAACCACTCGGTTTCTTTTCAAAAAAAACTTTTAAACGCGGAGCTTAAGCCACTCCTTGTAAAAGCTATCTCGTTCCATCGATTATATAAGTTCACTACGTTCACGGTTTCGCCAAAACCATTCGTAGCCCTCCGTCGTTTCACATGGATAGTCAATAGTATTCAAGCTATGTTTGTTGGCCAAAATCAAGGCATAGTGATTGGTAGCTATTGGGTATTCATGTGCAGCATAGATAGATGTGTTGGTTTGAGACAGTCGTACTGCCTTGTTGGCCAAAGTCAAGGGTAGGTACGGATGGGTTCAAATTAACCTGGAGAATGACGGGTAGAACTTAACATGTGACTTATGATTTGTTGGCCAAAGTCAAGGTCATAAGAGCATGGGGCAAAAATCCACATCGGGAGTTTCAAAAGAAACTGAAACTTGCTAGCGCTGCATACCATTTGGAGTGTGATGATTCTGGTAGGATTCCTTCAGTTTTGTCACGCGATGATATTTGGATCCCGATCCTACTGTGAGTATATGCTACTCCTCGGGAAATTTCTCACTTAACGATCAATGCTATAAACCTAGTAGGTGTCTAGAAAGGTGTTAGCGGGGCTACGCCCCCAGGGAAAAGATGTTATTTAATTAAGGAACTTCACGAAAGCGTTGGAAAACCTCCCTTGAAGTACCAACACTGGCCTGGCTGAACGGTTAAGCAAGTATTGTACGGTAAGATTGATCCCGACCAATTCTTCTTTTTTGGTTTGAGGAGGGATTCGAGAGACAGTGGGAGCCATCCTGTTTAGACAAATTAAAAACCACTCTAAACTTGCAAGAGCATCATGCTAAAGTGTTTCTTCTCTCTCTTCTAATTGCATCGACCAAGTATCATGACCGGACTTAAGTTACTACTAGATAAAAACATACTGACAGGGCCAAACTATAAAGATTGGCTCAGGAATGTCAAAATGGCAATCACTTATGACAAGTTGGGGTATCTCCTTACCACCAAAGCTCCCCCTGTCCCAGGTCCCAAAACCAGCGTTGCGGATAAGGAAATCCGTAAGACCTGGGAAATCGACTGCGCGAAGGCCAAGTGCCTCGTGCTTGCCTCTATGGACAATGAACACCAGAGGAGGCACGAGAATATGGATCTTGAATCCATATTTCTCCATACAAAAGAACTGTATGGAGAGCAATCCTGTATCGCCAGATATGAAGTCTCGAAAAAGCTATTTTCGGCGAGATTGGCCGTCGGATCATCGGTAGCGGAACACGTGCTTAAGATGATTGGCTTCATTGAGGAGATCGCGGACCTTGGGACCACGTTAGAGAACGAGCTCTACACGGACTTGATTCTCTAGTCCCTTCCTTCCACTTACGCCCAGTTTATCCTGAACTTCAACTTGCAAGAAAAAGAAGTTGAACTTTCAGAACTCCTCAACATGCTGAGAAGTGCAGAGGGCACCCTACAGGAAGGTAGGAAAACATCCACTTTGTTTGTAGGATGATCTTCATCTTCTAGGTCCAAGGCGAAAGCCAAGGGAAAGAAGAAGAAAACCTCTACCAAACCAAGGGGCGGTGTTAGTACAGTGGATACGAAGGGAAATGCAAAGGCAACAAAGGTAGCGGGAAAGCTTGTGGGAAAGGAAGAATGCTTTTACTGTCACAAGAGTGGACACTGGAAAAAGTATTGCAGGGCTTGGAAGGCCAGAAACCAGGATCTGAAGCAAGTTGCGGCTTCAGCTTCAGGTGTGTATGTTATTGAAAACTGTCTATCAATAAACTCTACTTCCTGGGTATTGGATACCGGATCAGGATCTCATATCTGTAATTCTTTGCAGGCACTGAGAAAGCGTAGGGTTTTGAAGGCAGGTGATATGACCCTCAGAGTTGCAAACGGAGCTGGCATGGATGCTGAGTCCGTGGGGGACTATCACCTGGGAATGTCAGATGGACATGTTTTGGTTTTGCGTGATTGTTATTTTGTACCCAATGCAACCTGTAATATCATATCTGTATCTTTATTATCTAAAAAAGGTTATGAATTTGCATTTGTAAGTAATGTTGTGAACA
Organism: Agapanthus africanus; assembly: GCA_030015575.1. Lineage (NCBI taxonomy): Eukaryota > Viridiplantae > Streptophyta > Magnoliopsida > Asparagales > Amaryllidaceae > Agapanthus > Agapanthus africanus. Next base: position 697,996,692 of record CM057343.1, on the reverse strand, counting down.
TTCACCTTAATCAAGTTTTGATTGGGTCAGGTACATTAAGCAATGGTATATACGTATTAAACCAACTACAGATTTTCAATGTCCAGAATACACACAAAAGAAAGTCTCCGGAAACAAATCAGGCTTTCTTATGGCATTGTAGACTGGGTCACATCAATGAGAGAAGGTTGACGAAGTTACATACAGAGGGATATTTGGATCCGTTCGAATAACAATCATATGCAACTTGTCTATCCTGTCTCAAAGGAAAGATGACAAAGACTCCGTTCACTGGACATGGAGTAAGAGCGAGCGAGCTCTTGGGACTCGTACACAGCGATGTGTGCGGTCCAATGTCTACGCATGCGCAAAGCGGTTATTCTTCCTTCATTACTTTTACGGATGACTTTTCAAGGTACGGATATGTCTTCTTAATGAAACATAAATCCGAAGCCTTTGGACAATTCCAGGAATATAAGAATGAAGTAGAAAAACAAACAGGCAAAAATATCAAGACACTGAGATCTGATCGAGGTGGTGAATACTTAAGTGCCGAGTTCCTGGATTACTTAAAAGAGAATGGAATTCTCTCTCAGCTTACTCCTCCATACACTCCGCAACATAACGGTGTATCGGAGAGACGGAACCGGACCCTATTGGATATGGTACGTTCCATGATGAGTAACGCTGAGTTACTGCGATCATTCTGGGGATATACACTAGAATCAGCTGCATGCCTTTTGAACCGAGTTCCAACTAAGACTGTGCCTACCACACCATATCAGATGTGGTGTGGGAAGAAACCCTATCTTAAGCACATTACGATATAGGGATGTCCAGCTTTTGTCAAAAAGCAGCATGCGGACAAACTCGAGGCACGCTCAGTACATTGCAAGTTTGTGGGATATCCAAAGAACTCCAAGGAATATTTCTTCTATTGCGAAGAGGAACAAAAGGTTTTTGTTTCTCGTCATGCCCACTTCTTGGAAACTGAGTTTTTGGAAAATCAGATAAGTGGGAGCGCAATAGAACTGGAAGAAATTCCAGAACCACGAGCTATTACTGAAAGCTTAGTAGAACCAGAAGGTTCGAAAGATCAGGACATTCCTGCGCCGCTCCGCAGGAGTAGTAGGCAGTCTCATCCGCCCGAGAGATACTACGGTTTTCTCATAGACGGGGATAGAGAGGATTGCATCATTGATAGTGATGAGCCGACTAGCTTCCAGCAGGCCATTCAGAGCGTTGACTAGGTAAAATGGCTGGATGCAATGCGGACTGAAATGGAGTCCATGTACACCAACAAAGTATGGACGTTGGACGTTGCTCCAGATGGGGTAAAACCCGTAGGATGCAAGTGGATCTTCAAAAGGAAGATTGGTGTAGATGGACAGGTTGAGACCTATAAGGCTAGACTTGTTGCAAAGGGTTTTCGTCAAAGACCTAGTTTGGACTATGACGAAACCTTTTCTCCAGTGGCTATGCTAAAATCCATTCGGATCCTTCTTGCCATTGCTGCCTTCCACGATTATGAGATTTGGCAGATGGACGTAAAGACCGCTTTTCTAAATGGAAATTTAGAGGAGTGTGTTTATATGGACCAGCCAGAGGGTTTCATTCAGAGTGGGAGCAGCGGAAAGGTGTGCAAGTTGCTTAAGTCTATCTATGGACTAAAACAGGCATCGCGGAGTTGGAACATCTATTTTGATGAGACGGTCAAAGAATTTGGCTTTATCAAAAATCCAGATGAACCATGCATCTATAGTAGATTTGGAGCAAGAACTGTCGTATTCCTCGTTTTATACGTGGATGACATTCTCTTAATAGGAAATGACATTCCTATGCTACAATCTATCAAAGGGTTCTTGTCACACAGGTTCTCCATGAAAGACCTGGGTGATGCCTCTTACATTCTGGGGATCCGGATCTATCGTGACAGATCCAAGAGGATATTAGGGCTTTCACAGTCCAGGTACATCGACACCATACTGAAAAGATTCAGTATGGAAGATTCCAAGCGCGGTAATCTACCGGCTTGTCACGGGATCACCCTCTCCAAAGAGATGTCTCCCAAGACTGATTTGGAAAGGGATCCCATGTCTATTATACCCTACACTTCTGTGGTAGGCTCTATAATATATGCGATGTTGTGTACCAGACCAGATGTAGCTTATGCACTGAGTTTGGTAAGCCGGTATCAGTCAAACACTGGGGAGAAGCACTGGATAGCGGTAAAGAACATTCTCAAGTACCTGAGAAGGACTAAGGAGATGTTCTTGGTGTATGGCGAAAAAGACCTCCAGATCGAGGCCTTTGCTGACTCCTGCTTCCAGAGTGACAATGATGATTCCAAGTCTATGTCAGGTTATGTCTTTACCCTCAATGGAGGGGCGGTGTGTTGGAAGAGTTCCAAACAGGAAACCGTTGCTGACTCGACGATGGAAGCGGAATATATCGCTGCTGCAGATGCCGCAAAAGAAGCCGTCTGGATAAGGAAGTTCTTGACAGAACTTTAGGTGGTTCCGCCCATTGTTGATCCAATATCTCTGTATTGCGACAACAACGGGGCTATAGCTTTAGCGAAGGAACCCAGGTCCCATCAGAGGTCCAGACACATCTTGAGGCGGTATCACCTGATCAGGGAGATCGTGGGTCGCCAGGAGATCGAGGTTCGGAGAGTTGCTACGGAAGATAACACTACTGATCCATTCATGAAGGCCTTACCCCAGACTCAGTTCGAGCGGCTGATCGAGATGATAGGTCTTCGATACGCCAGTACATGGCCTTAGTGCAAGTGGGAGATTGTTAGTGTATATGCCCTAGAGGCCATTACTGTATCATACTAGTTTGTATATTACTTAATGGAAGCTTGGGATATTCACAGTTGTATAGACAATCTTGCTCAAAATAGTAGTATGCTACTTGGTTTGTTTCTACTTTAATGTGTACATGTGTTTCTTTTAGTATATCACCTATACACATTAGTGGAGCCCTTAGGATCTTTGCTTGATTACCAGCGTTGTGATGGCAGTCACACTCATGGGGGCTGGGTAATCCACAAGCACATCCTTATGCAGGTCCCTAGTCGTAGGACTATCGAGATATGGCATAGGTACTCCGGAGTAGACTAGCGTATGCGCTTCTCATCCCAGCATGGGAGACGGTCTGTCCCACAGCCGTTAGTACGTCGTACTTGAGATAGTATGCGGGTGCTCGTTAGGTTACGAGTACACTGGACAGGACTCGTCGGGAACTGTTGATTGGTACTATACCTATCGTCAGTTATCAGTTCCCAGGTGACATGAGTACAGCTTAGTCCGCTGACTTGACACTGTCACTTCGCTTCGAGTGTGTTCCCACTGTACTTTGATTACTACCCTACCACGGCTCAAAGAAGTCGTGCAAACAGGTAGTAGTTGGGTGCAGTCCCGAAGCACTTGGAGGCAGTGACGGTTAGACAGGATTCTTCTCTCCCGGTATTGGGGGTTGATATCGCGCTGTGTCTAGGAGAGCCATTACACAAAGTCCCTGGCCAGGGCAAGCGAGATATACTGGTAGGTTTCCAGTGTTATCTCAGGGTGTTTTGGGCTACACTCCGACACGACTTGTACCGCTATTAGGGGACTGACGTTTACCGCCCCTTAGGCCCGCCATGCGATATTCTCAGACGAACAGACCGGACTGTACGGAGATTGTCACATATAGGCTCAGTAGGAGTTCGGATGGGTTCACCTCATCAGTCTTCTCATCGGCATCTAGCTGGGGACCGTTACGTACAGTTAGTGCCGCTTGCGGTCTGTGGTTAAACCCATTGCCAGCGTAGTTTCGAGTCTTTAGAGTCCCACATAGAGGGTTATTCGCCTTTGGGCAAAACAGAGTAGAGGTCGCATGGTTTTGCGACGGGGTTCGTTCACATCCGCGCACTTGTGCACGTTTGGTGTCCGGACAGTCATTACTAGCGGGCTCTGGTTTGAGCCAGATCCTAGTATATGTTTTGGGGTTAGTTTTATCTCATTGTATTCGTGTTCCTCGGAACACGAATGCGGGTGTGTATGCACAGTTGTTTGAGGCGGAGGAAGAGGATTTTCATTAGGGTTTTGGAACGGGTGTGTATGCACAGTTGACAGTTGTCTTTTTCCAAACCCTAATGAATATGCGAAATATCAATTAATAATATTAATTAAATGAAATTGGGTTATGGTTAGGGTTGTTGACTTGTTGACCAAGGTTGACTTGTTGACCAAGGTTGAAATATTGACCATCATCATTTCACTCCAAAGATGCTCTTTGATCTTTGCAAAAACATTTAATGTGAAATGATAATGGTCTTATCAAACTAACCATCACCTTTTTCATTTTGATTAATATTATTAATTAGATTAATTCACATATATTGGTTATGGTTGTAAAACTATAATCATTCTCTCATATTCATTCTCTCTCATCCTTTCTTCTTCCTCTTCCTCTAGCTCAAGGAAAATTCATCTCATGTGTTGAGAAACATTTTCTTGGAGATAAAACACCAAAGCCACTCTCTACTCATCCTAAGGTTGAAGGTCTAGCAAGCCGGACACTTTAGTTTTCTCAAATTCGAGGAAGAAGCTCAAGGTAGAGACCCTCAGGTGGATCCATCTTCGGTAAGAGAAGGCGACGAGGAGAGAACCATCCGACCACCACAAAGAGTCCAAGAGAAGGAGTTCAAGTTGAGGTATAACCCCTAACCGAGTAGGTAAAGCTCTAGTTAGTTGCTAGTGTGTAGTTTAGCAAAGATCCGGGTTTTCTAGTCCATGTTACCATGACCCGAAAAATCGTTTTTCACCATTTCCGCAAGCCCGAAAGAACCGGGAGAGATAACGTGGACTTACATAAATTGGCGATATCTCCGGACGTCAAACTAATCAAATAAGCGCCGAGAAGAATGCGGTTCGAGCTTGAGATGAGCATCAACGCCGAAGTCAAAAAGCTAATCGACTCCGGCTTCATCCAAGAGGTTCAGTACCCTGACTGGATTGCCAAAATCTTCCCAGTGATGAAGAAAAATGGGACAGTGCGCATCTGCGTTGACTTTCGAGACCTTAACAAAGCTTGCCCAAAGGATGATTTTCCTGTACCGGTTACCGAGCTGATGATAGATAATACGTCCACTCACGAAGTCTTCTCCTTCATGGACGGATCATCAGGGTACAATCAAATAAAGATGCATCCCGAAGACCAGAAACATACCGCTTTCCAGACCCCTTTGGGCATATTCTGCTACAAAGTGATGCCGTTTGGTCAGAAGAACGCCGGCGCTACCTATCAGAGGGCCATGACGAAGATTTTCGATGACCTCATACATGAAGTCGTCGAATGCTATATCGACGACCTTGTGGTGAAAAGCAAATCGCACGAAGAGCATTGGAAGCATCTGAAGATCGTGTTTCAGCGCCTTCGGAAATACAACTTGAAGATGAACCCTCTGAAATGCGCGTTCGGAGTTTCCTTGGGAAAATTCCTAGGATTCATCGTACGACATCGAGGCATCGAAATAGATCCATCGAAGATCAAGGCGATCATGGAAATGCCCCCGCCAAGAACTCTCAAACAATTGCGGTCTCTCCAAGGAAAGCTCACGTATATCCGACAGTTCATAGCTAACCTCTCCGGCAAATGTCGCCCCTACAGGCACCTGATGAAGAAGGGAACCCCATTCGTCTGGGATCGCAAATGCCAAAGCATACTCGACGAAATTAAGAAATACCTGCAGAACCCGCCGGTACTAACCGGTCTGGTCAAGGGAAAGCCCCTCATTCTGTACACAACCGCCCTTGAGGGTTCTCTAGGTGCATTATGTGCACAAGAGAATGACCAAGGGAAGGAGAGAGCCCTCTACTATTTGAGTCGAGTTCTTCTGGGGGCAAAAAACAATTACTCTCCCATTGAAAAACATTGCCTGGCGTTGATCTTCGCGATAACGAAGCTCAGGCACTATGCGTTGGCACATGAGGTCCATCTCATATCAAAGGTGGATCCTCTCAAGTATTTGATGTCAAAAGCTATACCAACAGGACGGCTCGCTAAATGGGCCCTACTCTTAATGGAATTCTCGGTGACATACCGACCTTTCAAGGCAGTGAAAGGCCAGGCCATCACCGACTTTCTCGCTGAGCATCCAATACCTGCCGACTCTCCCGTGAACTGCAAATTGCCAGACGAGCACACGTTTGACACGATCGACGGGGAGAAAGGAGGGAGTGATACCTGATGGGAACTCTATTTCGACGGAGTATCTTCTATGAAGAAGCGAAAGCACAACTCCCCCATAATCAAATCTGGGGTAGGCCTTATCTTCGTGACTCCACAAGGAGGGATAATGCGCTTTGCTTTTTCCTTAACAGAGCCGAGGACGAACAATGAAGCCGAATATGAAGCTTTGATAGCAGGTCTTGAGATCGCTGTCGACATGGGAATTGAAAACCTCCTCATATACGGAGACTCCCAACTGGTCGTTAGCCAAGTGAACGACGACTATCAGACGTGCAAACCGGAGTTGGTAAAGTACGGCGAGAGAGTACAACAATTGCTGGCTCAAACCACTGCCTACGCCCTGGAAAGCATACCGCGTGCGGAAAATAGCAAAGCGGATGCATTAGCCAAGCTCGCTTAAGAACTGGCCGATGAAAACCTCGATGACGTGAGGATTGTCGTGCAAAGCCGTCGGGTTCTTGCACCGGCCGAAATATCTCCGGAGTCGTCCGAAGAAAAGGAAGCGACCAAGCCGACGACCCTACAAATAAAAGACCAGGAAAAGGCTAAGGATTGGAGAGAAGTCTTTATAGACTACTTCAAATCTCATCGAACACCTGAAGATGCGTCCTAAAGACATCAGCTCATGAAATGAGCTCTATCCTTCGCCTTCGTCAATGACACTCTATATAAGAGATCATCTGATTCCCTATGGCTAAGATGCCTGGGACCTGAATAAGTAAGGAGAGTCGTCCAAGAAACTCATGACGGGCTCTGCGATTCTCATCAAGCCGGGCCAAAAATGAAGCTGAAGATTAAAAGAATAGGTTACTATTAGACCACGATGATTCAAGACTGCCTTGAATACGCGAAGCAATGCCATTCGTGCCAGATTCATGGAGACTTCATTCACCAGCATCCAAACCCGCTACACCCAACAGTGGCGAGCTGGCCGTTCGAAATGTGGGGAACTGACATAATCGGGCCTATTGAACCAGCATCGTCCAGAGGACATCGATTCATATTGGCGACAATGGATTACTTCTCCAAGTGGGCAAAAGCAGTGCCACTAAGAGAAGTGAAGACGGAGAATATCCTCCATTTCTTCAAGACACATGTCATCTATCGGTTCGGCACTCCGCGACGAATTATCTCTGATAATGGGCCGACCTACAGAAGTCACAAAATCAGCCGCTTCGCACAGCAACATAATATAGACTGGAGATACTCTTCGGTCTATAATCCCCGAGCTAATGGTCTGGCTGAGGCTTTCAACAAGACCCTGACGAAGATCGTGAAAAAGACGGTGTCCAAAAATAAGAAGGACTGGTACGAGAGACTGCATGAAGCTCTCTGGGCGTATCGGACCACGTTCAAAACGGCCACAAACACAACGCCGTATGCATTGGTATTCGGCATTGAAGCAGTACTCCTTTTGGAGATAGAGCTACCCTCCTTACGAGTGGCGGTTCATTACGAGCTAACAGACGAAGACAGTGCTCATCTTCGGCTTGAGGAGCTCGACGCCCTTGACGAAACTCGGCTCATGGCACAGCAAAATGTGGAAGCTTACAAAGCAAAAATGACGCGCTCGTATGAGAAATTGACTAGGCCGAGAACATTCCGCCAAGGCGAACTCGTGCTAGTGGTCAAGAGACCTATGATCCCCAATCGTGCCAAACGGGGGAAGTTTGAACAAAATTACCAGGGCCCGTACATCATAGACAAAGTCTACAAGGGCGGGGATTACTTTCTCATGGATATGCATGGCGAAAGACCCTTCAGGCCGATAAACGGTCGGTTCCTAAAGAAATACTACGCCTGACGAGTTACGGCCCAGGGTAATGATAGATGACGATGCTTAAGTCCGCTTTCTATCTTCCCAAGCCCAAACTTTATAAGTGGTAGCCAACGAAACCGTTGCAACAACGGACTGAAATGTCCCTAAACTAACGATGGACCGCAATGTCCTAAAACTTGCAACTGACCGAGAAGTTTATAAACTACTACGGACCGCAGCATCCCAAGGCTGACAAAAAAAAACGGTACGTCCATAAGCGAGATGGGCATTGATGAAAACCCGAAAGGGCTCCGTGAGTAAAAACAGCTGGGCTACCGGCGAGTTTGTGAAAACCCGAAAGGGCGCAATCTCGTTAAAAGACACTTGCAAGGTCCTCTCGACCCTGTAAGGAGAAAATACCTGCGTGAGATCCTTACGACTCACAAGGGAGCAACACACTTAGGAATCCCCACGATTCCTAAGGAGAAAACGCACTTACGAGATCCTCATGACTTGTAAGGAGAATTCCCCTTTGAGACCCTCACGGCTCATAGGATTCAAAAACCTTAAGCTACATGGATCTGAAGCTATTCTCAAGCCGTCATACACCCCGATTTTGCCCTACAAGCATTTCAATATTGATCCTTGTATATAATCCACGGGCACGAATAAACATTTCCCTAACAGAGTCCCACCAGCGACTAGGGATATGCTCACACGGTGAACAAACACTTGTAGGTCCTCTTGAATTGCAAGGAGAAAACACTCTTTTAAGATCCTTACGACTTATAAGAGAACACACTTAGGAATCCTCACGATTCCTAAGGAGAAAATGCACCTACGAGATCCTCACGACTCGTAGGGAGAAAAATCTTTATGAGACCCTTACGGCTCATTAAGTCAAAAGCCTTAGTCGACAGGATCCTAACCCTGTTTGCTAAGCCACCTTTGTTGGAATCAACAAAGGCAAATGATGATTCGCTCCTGGCAATGTCCCAGTTGTAGCGATGCTGATACCTGAATCGGAATCAAATTCCAAGTCCTTTCACGGCAAATGATGATTCGCTCCTGGCAATATTCCAGTCATAGCGATGCTAATGCTAAGACTGGCACTAGATTCCAAATTCCACACCCGCGATAAAAATCAGCGAGCCAAAAATGCATATGAAATAGCCGAAATGGTAGGGCAACTTGCAACAAAATCAGCAAGTAAAATATATGCATATAGAAATAACCGAAATGTTTGGGCAACTCGCAATAAAAAGTAGCGAGTAAAAACAAAAAAATAGCCGAAATGATTGGGCACCGCGTAAAATAGCCGAAATGATGGGGCAATCGCGACTTTCGCGATACAAAAAGCTGAAATGATAAAGCATCGCGGAAAGAAATAAAAAAAATAAAATGAAACTTTTTGCCCTGCAGATGAGATCACATCGATCCCCGTATACAATCCAGGGGCACAAACAAAGAGGGAATCATATCATCCCACCAAGCTCTTTCAAATGAAGAGTCAAATCTCAACGGCGACATCTACAGCCTAGAGATCATCAACGACGTTTCTCCTCATTCTAGCAGGATACGGGCGCGACATCCACCAAACGGAGCCATGGCAAAGTCCCTAGTTCCAGATTTCAACGGCGACATCTACAGCCTAGAGATCATCAACAGCATTCTTCCTTATTCCAGCAGGATACAGACGCGACATCCACCAAACGGAGCCATGGCAAAGTCCCTAGTTCCAGATTTCAATGGCAACATCTACAGCCTAGAGATCATCAACAGCGTTCCTCTTCATTCCAGCATGATTCAGATGTGACAATCAATCTCGGAGCTACGACAGAGTCCCTAGTTCCAAGTCTCAACGGCCACATCTACAGCCTGGAGACTCATAACATCGTTCCTTCACATTCCAGCAGGATATGGACGCGACATCAACCAACGGAGCCATGGCAAAGTCCCTAGTTCCAGATCTCGACGGTTCATAGATAACCTAGAGACTACCTCGACATTCGTCTCGTTACAACATGCGTAAAGTCAGCAAAGTGGAGCCGCGGAAAAGTTCCCAGTTCCAGGACTCGGTGGTGCACAGACAATCGAGAGTCAACCCCTGACCTCGTACGGCCAAAGTCAATCCTGACCCCGTATAGCCAAAGTCAACCCCTGATCCCGTACGGCCAAAGTCAATCCTGACCCCGTATGGCCAAAGTCAACCCGTGATCCCGTACGGCCAAAGTCAATCCTGACCCCGTATGGCTAAAGTCAACCCCTGATCCCGTACGGCCAAAGTCAATCCTGACCCCGTATGGCCAAAGTCAACCCCTGATCCCGTACGGCCAAAGTCAACCCCTGATCCCGTACGGCCAAAGTCAATCCTGACCCCGTACGGCTAAAGTCAACCCCTGACCCCGTACGGCCAAAGTCAACCCCTGAATCCATACGACCAAAGTCAATCCCGACCCCGTATGGCCAAAGTCAACCCCTGACCCCGTATGGCTAAAGTCAACCCCTGACCACGTACGGACAAAGTCAACCCCGACCCCGTACGGCCAAAGTCAATCCTGACCCCTGTACGGCCAAAGTCAATCCTGACCCCGTATGGCTAAAGTCAACCCCTGACCCCGTAAGGGTAAAGTCAATCCTGACCCCATATGGCCAAAGTCAACCCCTGACCCCGTATGGCTAAAGTCAATCCTGACCCCATATGGCCATAGTCAACCCCCGACCCTGTGGAACACGGCCAAAGTTAATCCTGACCCCGTGGAAAATGGCCAAAGTCAACCCTCGACCTCCCCGTCAAAGCAATGCTTTGATTCGGGAGCAAGTCAACTCATCAATCACTTACGAGTCCTCTCGACTTATAAGGAAGAAAATTCCCTTGTGAGATCCTTACGACTCTCAAGAGAAAAAACACACTTAGGAATCCTCATGATTCCTAAGGAGAAAATACACCTACGAGATCCTCTCGACTCGTAGGGAGAAAAGTCTTTGTGAGACCCTTACGGCTCATAAAATTGAAAAGTCTTAGGCAGCAGATCTGAACCTGTTTCCTAAGCCGTTGCTACCCTGCAAAGAGTTCAAGATGAACTATTATCTACAGACCACCTTTGCCGAAATTACATGCTAGAAAAATGAAGGTGCTGCTCAAGAACGCGTAAACTGCTTCGCGCCAAGTCAAAACAAAAGGCACAATCTACAGGCATCAACCACATACCATGCAAGACAATAAAGAGAACATTCGATTCGCATTCAGTTAAGAATTCAGAGCGCACCCATTCATGTATATATGAGAAGGTTTAACACAGGAAATAAAAGAACGGAAACACAAAATTTGCCAGTCATACTTCAGAAAATTCTTACATTGATGAAAACAGTAAACAAAAGTATCATTAAAATGTTTACAATGGCAAGACATCAGATCCAGGACATGGATTAAGAAATTCAAAAGTAAGGCCATCTAAAATATTTCGGGCCTCTCGGACCATTCTCGTATGCTTCCTCTCACGATCACAAGCGTCAGGGTCCTCGCTGATGTCCTCCACCCTTCGATAGGCAGCGATTATCGTCGCCTGTTGAAAAGTTTGATACAGAATATCAACAAGATTGTCTCGCCTTCTCTTTGAAATTAGGCCCATCAGATACACCGAGTGCACCTTGTCTTCGGTATCATGCAATGCCTTAAGCGGCATGCTTTGATAAAATAAAGGAAGTGCTTCCTAAATCGCTCTCACAATGAGCTTTAAAAGAGCAGAACGATGAGGAAGCAGTCGACCATTGTATTCATCAAAGCGATGCATGATTTCGGCGCACTGAGCATTTGTGAACTCCTGGTTCTGGCAGCGGCCTAGTGAGCGGATGTCTCCGTAAGAGAAAATCTCATTGAGATCATACAGATGAGCGGTCATAACGTCTGAAAAAGAAAATCAGTGAGAGTTAGCGGACAGATTGAAAAAGCTTATTGAAACAAACACGGGGATTTAAAAAAATCTTGATATCCTCACGAAGAAAATAAGTGCTGATTAAACACCCAACGAATTTAATTTTGTGCGATTAAGGAGAGAATCCTAAAAGGATTTCTCATTTAAGGTGAGACTCCTCGGGTCAAGGAGTTAAACTCCTCGAGAGCAACGCTCTGCAGACAGGAATGACACATGTCAAAATCAATTATGAAGGGAATAAAATTCCCCAAAAATCTTGAAGAGCCATGCTCTGTAAAATGATGGAATAACCCATCAGAAAACTTAAAGCAAAGCTTTTATTGAATCAAAAATGCCGAGATCTTCAAGATCTATGAACAAACTCTAAGAGTTTTCATGAAAAATTAACAAATCAAAGCTCTGTTAATGGGTTAAGAAACCCTAAGAAAGATCTCTTTAGATCTATGAAGAGCAAAGCTCTATTGAGAAACCCTAAAAATCTATATGATTTGAAAAGAGCAAAGCTCTGTTAATGGGTGAAACCTTAGAAAGATTTAATGTTTACCTAAATTTTTGACAAAGTTCTGTCCCTAAGAAAATTCTCAAGACGAAGAGCTATGCTCTGAAGGAGAAATATTTCTCAGAAAAAAAGTAAGGAGATGAACATAGGTCATCTCAAGGACCAAGGGTCCTATTTATAGGTATAAAGAGCCGTTTCAACTTCTGAATTGATCCAATGGTAGAGATGCTGCTACTGCTGCACTCACATGTAGGCCACGTGAGCGCAACGGTGGGGGGGCATTTGTTTCCCCCAATCAGAGCAAAGCTCTGTTCAAATTTCAAAATTTGAAATGAAGTAGCGCTTCATAACAGCGCCAGCGCTGAGAGTCAAAGACTCTGAGGCAGCGCTCACGTACAAAGCACATGAGCGCTAGCGCCAAGTGCGCTGCACTCTAAACAGCGCACCACGTGCAAAGCACGTAAGCGCTAGCGCCAAGAGCGCTGCACTTTAAGCAGCGCACCACGTTCAAAGCACGTAAGCGCTAGTGTTAAGAGCGCTGCACTCTAAGCAGTGCACCACGTACAAAGCACGTGAGCACAAGCGCTGGAACTAAATATTCCCCACCGTCGGATCAAAGATCTAACGAACATGATTAAAAATCATCAATTGACCAGAATAAAATTCTGTTGAGAAAACATTCGTCAGAATCTTTCCAAACAAAAAGATTTTGCTCTGTAAATCAGAGCACCGTCGGATCAATGATCCAATGGTGATTAAAAATCACTAAAGTACAGAATAAATTCTGTAAGGGAAAGATTTCCCAATCTTGTTAAAAACAAGAAGATTGCCTTCTGTAAATCGGAAGCCCTTGGATCAAAGATCCAACGGGGGAAATATCCCCAAATCAATTAGAGAAAAGATCTCTTCAACTGATTCAACATATCAGCTTGCTCTATATAAAGGCCTCAAGACTTCAAGTCTGATATAGAGGAACCCTCCCATAAACTTTGAGAAATTTCGGAGACAAAGAGCAAGCTCTCAGAAGAAGAAAATTTTCTTCAAGGTAAAAAAAGAAGAACAGAGAGATGAAATTATCTCATATAAAAAGAAGAATTTACTTCTTTTTCTAAGATCATAGATCTATAAGACCAAGATCTTTCACAACAAAGATCAAAGTATCTCATCATAAAAAAAAGGGGAAGAACTTAATCTTCTTCAGATCATAGATCTATAAGGCAAATTGTCTTTCAGAGATTATAATATCTCATTATAAAAGGGGGGGGAGAATAATTCAATTCTCTTAGGATCCTAGATCTATAAAGGCAGAGTCTTTCATCAAAAAATATAAGAGATTGAAACATCTCCTATAAAAAAAATAATAAGAACTTTGTTCTTAGATCCATGAGACAAAGTCTATTATAAGAAAGAGAATTTAATTCTCAGGGCGCAAAGCTTCCTAAAAAGAGCCATAGCGCTCCAATCAAAGAAGCGCTTCAGCGCTCCAAAATTAACGCATAACGTTGCAGAGCCTTAGAGCTCTAAACTTCACCAGAAGCGCAATGCGCTCATTGACTGACGCTCAGCGTGTGCGCTACTTCACCAGAAGCGCAATGCGCTCATTGACTGGCACTCAGCGCCAAGTGCGCCACGTGCTCCTCACGTGTGCGCTACTCACCAGAAGCGCAATGCGCTCATTGTTTGGCGCTCAGCTCCAAGCGCTCTACGTGCTTCTCATGTGTGTGCTACTTCACCAGAAGCGCAATACGCTCATTGTCTGGCGTACAGCGCCAAGAGCGCCACGTGCTTCTCATGTGCGTGCTAAATGAAGATAAACTGTTCTATAAAAAAGGCCCCAGAGCTATAATGAGTGTTCAGCACTCAATAAAAGACAAAAAGGCTGTCAGAATCCAGACCAATGCTCAGCATTGCTAAATGTTCAACATTTTAACTGAGTGGGCCGAGCCCAAAGTGGCCACAGAACCCTCATTCAGATTAATTGAGTCCATATGCTCATAAATTTTTGATCTTAGTCCCAAATTGGACTACAGATCTCCCAACCAATATTGGTTCAAGGGTACATCTCTTCACTTCTCTGATATGTGTCGTTGTAATCCTTCAACGTCTTCAGAGAGGTGACGGGTCCCGACAACCAGAAATTCTACGGACTGTGGGGTCCTTAAACTCATGTACTATGATGTCCTTAAACTTTACAGACTAAGATGTCTTTAAGCTGGACCGCAATATCCCTAAACTAAAACAATAGAGTCCAAATGCTCTTTTGTTGGATCTAAATGATCCTGTTAAGTAGATCTTGGTCTAAAATTAGACTAACGTATCTTTAACAAATGGTTAAGTTGATCTTAGTCTAAAATTAGACTAACGTATCCTTAACAAATGTTTAAGTTGATCTTAGTCTCAAATGAGATTAACGATCCTTAAACCAAAACCAAAACCCAAATCTAAGAAAATATGGATTTGGACTAATCCACGCCCTACGGGCGACAACATAAATTATTCTCCGTATACAATCCACGGGCAACTAAAAATAAAACAAACATACACGACATGAAGTGACTATCTGGAGAAGGAGAAAGTGGTTACCGCGATGCGGTAGCGTAATTAACTGCAGGGGCTTGCGCCTGTAGGGAAGAGCTCCCACAATAAAAAAACCCTCACAATGAGGGGGAATCTAACAAAGTCTGCTACAACGGCCGCATCCGTCTAAACCTCCGATACACGGTGCCATAAATCAACTTGGCATTTTTGGAGAGGTGGACGGATAAAACCAAATAGCATCTGCCCCCAAAATTCAGTCAAGATGTTTGTCTTCCCGGTTTTCGGCGGAAAACAGGCTACTTCCTTCTTCCTCCCCCACATCCTCTCGAGACACGTTCCACCTCGTCGTGCCCATCGCCAACGACTCCCCGAGATCCCTGGCCTCCTCCTCTCCCATGATCTCTCAACCTATCTCTCTTAATCTCTCACTCTCTTGTTTTCAAAACTCCCTCTCTCAAACTCAACTCCTCCATCTGTAAGCTCGAGCTGAGGCCAAACTTGCCGTGTTGCCGTGTCGTGCCAAGCCTGTGCGTGCATCGGGCCCGTTCTATTCATCGTCGTGATAATGCCAGGCAAGTGAACCCTTATTTTTCTGCTATAGTTAAGACATTTCTTGTATAAATACAACACTTTTAATATTAACTGAACCGAAATCAAAACCTTAGTATAAATCACACATTAATGTTTATGGAACACATAACCAATAAATTTTATACATGATGACGAACACCATATTGAAAATTGACACCAATCGGATAATGTTTGACCACGGATTCGATACCTCCAAGTCGAGTATCGAAATAGACTAATATGGCTCTCTTTAGGCCAATCATTGTCTTTATGCCTAGATTGCAGTACCACTGATACTTGTGTTTTTTTAGTGATAGATAGGGACACATTAAAGTTTTGTAGCAAAAGAACGCAATTTCACACATAAAGTGACGGCCCTAATGTCTATACCGAAACTCGCGATTTTCCGAACACTTGACACCATTAAATTCATAATTAATTCCAGGAAAATCCAATCACAGCGTGCTTGGGCTCGTTACGAAGTTTACTGCATAATATTTAACATGATATATAGTTTTGCTGTTAAATATAACATTTGAACACCGGAACCAGAGAACTTACCTGGCTTTGGACTGCAGTCCAGAGTAGGGATTCACCCCTTAAACATGCCTTTACTCATCTGAAACCTTGATGTTTAGATGTGATAGTGTGTGAATCCATTTACCTATGCGTAGACAGGGTTATGTCCTAGCCAACAACGGGCCGTAGTCTTGGGTACACACGAGACCCTCGTTAAACATGATCACTCTTTTCCACAATTCGATTTCAATTTGACCTAGAGACTAATAAGAATATAGATTATATACTGCATTGCCTATTTGTAACGACTCTGAATTTACTGTATGGAATTTTCCAGTTTAATGTACATAAATGAGTTATACAGCCTGAGATTGAGTTATAAATTAATTTTGGTAAATAACAGCAAGAAACAAATTGTAGCTCACTGGTAAAGCCCTTGCACTGCTATGACGTAGTCCCTGTGTTCGATCCCCACAGACACATTATTTTTTCTGATTTTTCTTTTTAATTTTTGGAAGCCCAAAAGTTTACACGTGCAATACACATAAAAATGAAAAGTCAGAAAAATCAAACATGTGCAAAAGGGTTTAAACACTGAGTTGTACACGTGACACAAATTCAGAGGCACGAAGCCCCAGATCGGCCGGCGGAAACCCAATTTAGACCGGCGCCGACGGTTCAACCGTGGCAAATGATGCCCGAGTTTTGCACACAGGACTCTTCCCGTACCCTAAACACCCTGCACCGTTTGATTGCTCTGCAATCAAACATAGACCCTTCATTTCATCATTTATCATCTTTTTAATGAATTTTAATTCACCATTTTAATTCCAAAACCCTAATTCTCCACTATAAATACCACCTCACACTTTGGCTCAATATCATTTTGAAAATTCTAACCAAAACTCTTAAAATTTCTTAAGTACAAGTGGAGTAAAAGAGGAGTTAGCAAGCGATCAATTTCCGGCGAGGATCGAAGCAAATTCCGGCGATCTCGTGACGCCACGTAGTTCAACTCTCCTTCTTCAACCTTTCTTTGACCTAACTAATTTGTAAGTCCCTTCCAATCTTCTTTTCTCTTCTTTAAAAATCCATTTTTAAAACGAATATCGGTAAGTGGAGTTAATACCGATATCTTTTTGCTAAACCCTAAAACCCCCCCTTTTCTTACATATTGTTCATCCAAATTTTACAAAATAATTGTAATCTTAATTATAAATGTTGAGAGTAAATTTTAATCTTGAATTCCATGCAAAATAACTTTAACTTAAACTTTTCATTAAAATACCATGAACTTTAAATATCACCTCTTTTAGTATTTGTTTAAACATACTTTTAGGAAAACTTCATGGGGTAACGACTTACCCCTCACGTATACACTTGGTTCCACAGCACGATACATCTTTGTTGGAAAATTTGTTACGAGTACAATATTACATTAAAATACCACTCACTTTAAAAACGGTTTTCTTTTAAAACAGTATTCTTATTTCCTTTGCGAATATGCCTCTATAACTCTCTTTAGGAGACCCGCTACTAGATGGTGCAGATTCTTGTACATCCTTGAGCTTGTAGAGAGAGATGCAGACCTCCTCACGGAGTATTCGGTCTCGAAAGGTTTTAAATACGGTTTTTTTAAGAAGAAAGACACATTTTTTTTAATTAAATAAAATTTAATTTTTGATAATTATATAAAAAATTACAAATCCATATATTTTCAAAATATAATAAACTTACATTTTTTTAAATGAAAGAATTATAAGTTTCACCAAAATACCATCAAGATACCAACGAAAGATAAGTTTTACAATAAAATACCATGAACTTTCCAAGCTATGTAATTATCACTAAAATACCTCAAATCCTTAAAATTCATATCCATAAAAACCCTAAATAATATAAATAAATTCTCGAGATTTATTTTTAATTTTATTAAAAAATATTTTTTTATAAAACCACCCCCTCAAGTTATATAAAACAATATTTAAGGAATTTGGTAAATATAGGTTTAAGCGGGATCAATTCTGTTGCGCCCCACTTCCCGGTGTACGAGGAAGGAGATGTGACGGGCACGCGACGTATTTACTCAGAAATAAATACGTTAAGCGTAAATAAGCAATATATGAAAAGCACAAGAAATGACAAGGGATATAATATAAATAACAACTTTTATTAGCATTCATCTTTACAATACAACCTATTTGAAAAGGAAATGTACAATGATAAAAGCAATGCCTAAACAGTGGCTTACAAACTGGAAGGTAAGTACAAGTAAAGCTAGTAGTCTGGCTGTGCCTCAATCTGATCCAAGTATTTCGGACTGGGCTCGATCTCCTGAAGGTCCTGTCCTCCTGACGAACATTCCAAGAAAGAAATAAACAGGAATGTCTTCAGCGAACTATCAGTATATACAATAAGTAATGCGGAAGGAAACTGTTAAGTTATACATGTATCCGTTTATTATTCTAACGTAATTGTTTGTAGCTTGGTACAGAAGGTATCAGTATATATGAGAGGAGTCCAACTATCCCGTGAACTATGGTAACATGTAAGTACAAGGCCCCGTCAAAACCCATGGGACAACGGCACGAGAGTTTATGTAGGTGTCTTTTAGTGACCATCACCGTACCACTTTTAATACATTCCGTACCAATCTACCCGGTTAACCCCTGGTAATGTATTGTATAGATTATAATTATCAGACTTACCGAGATCATAGATACAAGTTGTTCATGTAATCAGGTTCAGGATGTAAACAAGTAGTCATGTAATCAAGTCAAGTTATAGCCAAGGTTCGGTCAAGTCAAATCATGTTTGCATGTTGATATTGTTCTGGTATTCAGGTTCAGGTTCAAGTATACATGTTAGAATTTAGATTCATATTTGAATTGGATTCTGGTTTGAGTTTGGATTCAAGTTTGGTTTAGACTCAGACTTGCGTCAGACACTTGGAACTGATTTGGATCTTGAATTATGTTCGAGAGTTATCGGTAACTGTTGCATATGGACGGCAGGATTTGTGACTTTTTCCAAGACAATTACCATTGATAACACCGTTAAGTTTTTCTAGCCTAAATAGGTAAGCACTCACTTTCTCCGGTTCCCTGAGACTCAAGAGAATCGATCCTGCTTAAACCTATATTTACTAAAGTTCTTAAATGTAATTTTATATAATTCGAGGGGGTTTTATGAAAAATATTTTTAATATAGTTTCAAAATAATCTCAAGAAATTATTTATATTATTTAGGGTTTTCATGGATGTGTATTTTAAGAATTGAGGTATTTTAGTGATAATTACCTTAACTTGAATAGTTCATGGTATTTTACTGTAAACTTATCTTGTATTGATATATTTGATGGTATTTTTGATGAAACTTGTAATTCTTTTATTTGAAAAAAATATAAGTTATTATATTTTGAATATATATGGATTTTATAATATTTATATAATTATTAAAAATTAATTTTTATTATTAAGCAGAAAATTTCGTTTTTCTTTAAAATCGTATTAAAAACCTTTCGAGACCGAATGCTCCATGAGGAGGTTTGCATCTCTCTTTACTAGTCCAAGGGTGTGCGATAATCCGTACCATCCAATAGCGGGTCCCCTAAAAAGGGTTGTAGAGATTTATTTGCAAAGGGGTTTGAAATACAATTAAAAAAAATCCGTTTTTTTATAGTTGATGGTATTTTAATATAATATGGTAACAAACATATGTTCAAGGGATATCGTGCTATGAAAACATGTGTGTATGTGTAATGAATCTATTTTAATTTACAGAAAATTTGTTTAAAAGTTAATGTACAAATGGAGGATTTGCAATCCTATGTATGCTATAAGTATTTAATTTGCTTTTGAACAACAAGAAACACTTGTAGCTCATTGGTAAAGCCTTTGCACTGCTGTGATATAGCCCTTGTGTTCAAATCCCCTTAGCCAAATATTATTTTTGTTGATTTTTCTTTTAAACTTTTAGGAGCCCAAAATTTTACATGTGCAATACACGTAAAAATGAAAAGTCAGATTAAAAAAACATGTGGAAAATGCTATATGAACAGCCTAGGACACGTGGCCCCAATCCAAGCACCCCACCCTCAGATTGGACCGGGGAGATTCTTCATGGGGTCGGCGCCGCCGGGCCCCCCATAGGTACTGCCCCCAATTTTTGTGCCCTAGTCTCTTGGCCTCCCCCCTTAACTTCCATTATGTTTGATTACTATGCAATTATCGAAAGATTATAATTTCACTCTTTAATTATAATTTTAATGCATTTTTAATTCTCTCTTCACTCACAAAACTCTAATTTTATCCTATAAATACTTCCTACACTTTGGCCCTCCTCATTTTGAAATCCATTACCAAAACTCTCTAA
Source organism: Agapanthus africanus (assembly GCA_030015575.1). Lineage (NCBI taxonomy): Eukaryota > Viridiplantae > Streptophyta > Magnoliopsida > Asparagales > Amaryllidaceae > Agapanthus > Agapanthus africanus. The sequence continues at coordinate 697,976,276 of CM057343.1, read as the reverse complement.
AATTCCTAAGTCCAAAAGTTGTACAAGTAGACTTAGCCAAGGTCAAAGTTCTGGCGATAATTCGGGACAAATCCGGCGACGACGCGACCCCATGATGCCTTCGAAAGTTCCCTCTACCTCCCCTCTCTTCTCCAAATCAGTAAGTCCTCTCTTCCCTCCTCTCATTCTAATCTAAAACTCTCTCATTTCAAAACTCATCGGAAGCAGAGTTATTCTGACTTCCGATTCCTTTTTCTTTAAAAACCCAAATTTTATTAATAACAAACTTACCAATTCTTCATATATTGTTTAGCAATTATAACCAAACACTTTAGAACAAGTTTCATCTTAAAATAACATGTTATGCAACTTTTATCACATTTTTACGAATAAATACCAAAAATTTTACATTCTACATATTTCATCATATTCTTTTTTATTACCTTTAGAAAAATCACGAGGTAATGACCTATCTCATCACAACACTCATTCTTGACATAGCACGATGGCTTTTAGAACATTAGTTAGTGTGATAATTGCAAGTTTACAATAAAATACCCTAAACTATTACAAAACCGTATTCTTTAAAATTGTTTTATTTAATTCCATACGATTAATTCCTTACAGCCCATTTTGGGGAATCCGACTTGGTTGGTGCGGGTTATCGCACATCCATCGGATTAGTAGGGCGAGATGCAGACCTCCTCACGGAGCATACGATCTCGATGGAATTTGTATTACAATTTAAAAAAATATATGATTTCTATTTAATAAAGAAATTCCATTTTTTAATAAATATATATAAAAATAATATCAAAATACCTACTTTAAATATATTATATATATTCTATGTTTTCTAAATCAAAAGAGAAGAGTCATAAAAGATCATGAAAATACCATCACATTCAATACAAGTCAAATTACAAGAAAATACCATATACTATTCAAAGTTAGGTTTATATCCACTAGAATATTTCATTTTATAAAAAATTACAACTATGAAAACCCTAAAGACGATAAATAAATACTTGGGGTTTATTTTGAAAATATATCAAAACTATTTTTCATAAAACCCTTCAAGTTATATTAATTTACAATAAGGACCCTAGTAAATATAGATTTAAACGGGACCGGTTCTCTTGAGCCTCAGGGAGCCGGAGAATATGGGTGCTTGCCTATCTAAGGTATACAACCTAAAAAATGTGTTATCAATACGGTAATTGTCTTGGAAAAAGACACAAATCCTGCCGTTCATGTGCATCAGTTATTGATAACTCTAAAACTAATTCAGGACTTAAATTCTGTTTAAGTGTCTGACTCAGGCAGAGTCTCAGTCTAATATGAAATCAATCAATCTATTCTTGAATATGATTCAAGTATAACTCCAATTCAACATGAATCCATTTATACCAGAATTCAATCTATATCAACATGACTCGACCGAACCGAACCATGGATATACTCTGATTACATGACTATCCATTTATATCCATTTCGTTTACATGATATCATGGTTTCGGCAAGTCTTACATCTATTAAACAAAATAATACAAAATACATTACGGGGTTTTAAAGGAGTAGACTGGTACGGAATGTGTTAGAAGTGGCATGAGACGGTCACTTTAATACACCTAATCTGAATATCCATTGCTGTTGTTCCGTGGCTTAACGGTTCCTTGTGCTCCATATACCTTAGTCCACGGAATAGTTGGACTCCTCTCGTTTACACTGGCATATTCTGTACCAAGCTACAAACAACTACGTTAATATAACAAACTCACAATACACCAGTTATATTCTAATATCTGTCTATTCATCTGTCTATTCTATTCCTACTTTTCTTTGGAACTTACCGAGCGATTGTTCGCTGACAACATTTCTTCTCTCTTCTTTCTTTAGAATGTTGTCAGGTGGATCCGACTCACTGGAGATAGAGCCCAGTTCAGAGGACTTGGATCAGTTCAGCGAGGACCCCGAGCTCTAGACTCTTGTATATACTTTAATTTCATGTTCATGCCATTGTTTAGGCATTGCTTTCATCATTGTATTTACTTTTCAGTTGTATTGTAAAGAAATGTTTAATAAATAAAAGTTGCTGTTCATTTACCTTTCATGTCTTCTTGTGTATATTTACATTATATTGCTTAGTTACGCTTAACGTGTTTACTTCTGAGTAGATACGTAGTGGGCCAGTCACGTCTTATTACCCGTACACTGGGAAGCGGGGTGTGACAGGTTTTGTTGGCGGCCCATATAGATCAGTTCTGCATGGACATGTAGGTCAATTCTGCATGAAGTCCTAAGAAATATAACACAAGAATTAGCAACTAAAAACATTCTTTACATTTCATATTTCTTGAATCTTAAAATTTCATATTCTTTGAATCTATCATAACCCTATTTTTTCCTTTCAAGATTATAGATTCTCCAAACAATACCAGTACAAACATCAACAACACATCACTAATTCCACTTACACCTACCGTTGTAGCTCCGATCAATGAGCAAATGGTATTGCTTGAGGCAATCCGAAACTTCCTGGAAGGAAAGCAGCAGCAGACTGCTATCTTATTGAACTGCCCAGAAGCGGAAGCACCCGGAGTGAAACAATTTCAGGTATTGCACCCGAAGCAATTTTCTGAGAAAGAGAGCCCTTTAGAAGCTGAAGAATAGGCTCAGAGCATTGAGGACGATCTAGTAGCAGTATAAGTGCCAGAGATCGATTGGATACGGGTTGCAAAGTTGTAACTCACCGACAACGCCCGAGTATGGTGGAAGGCGGAAGAAAACCGTCTTGCCCAGCCGATCGAATGGAAAAAATTTCACGACATGTTCGACGCGAAGTACTTTCCAGAGATTGCCCGATTTGACATGGAGCAGCAATTCATCCATCTACAACAAGGCTCTATGTGGAGCAAATCGGTGGATAAGTATGATGCTGAGTTCACTATATTGAGAAGGTAAAGATATGTCTCAAATATTCAATTTTTTAATATCACATACTATACAGCTAACACAAGATCGTAATAGGTTTGCGGCACACTTCATTCCAACTACTGAGATCAGGTCTAAACAATTTCAGGAAGGGTTAGATCCGGAGATCCAAGATGCTTTAGCTACATGGGATTTTCCAACCCACGAACTGGCTCTAAAAGCTGCCCGTCATATGAGACAGCAGTAAAGATGAAGGGCAGACCCCAATCTTCCGGAGTGAAGTGCCCTGCCACTCAGATGGCAGGAGGAGCCTCTTCAAGGCCACCTTTTTTACCCAGAAGACCGGGAGTACCATTCAACCGGCCCAGTCCAACCTTTTGCACCTACTGCAGGAGGGATGGACACCTGGCAAAGAATTATAGACGTGCTGATCGCCTTTGCTTAGTCTGTGGCTCATCCACACATGATATTGGGTCTTGTCCTCGTAGACTCAATCCAAATGCTGTACCTAGACTAGCAATTACCTATCCGCAGTGGTCAGCTATCCAGGCATCTGCTCCACATCTTGCTCTCCCAGCTCCACCTCTTCATGGACCGACTGCACCTCCTCCTTGTCAGTTCCACCAAGCACAAAGGAACTTACCTCAAGTACAGAGGAACAGACAGAGAAATGCTCCTCTAGCAATGAGGAATGTACCGAGGCGACATGCTTTCACAATGACCGTGGAAGAAGCTGAAGCCACTGGCTAAGTCATCACTGGTAACTCTTTACTTTCAAGCTTTCTTTCAATCTTTATATATACCCATATATCTTTTTCTATACCTAAAACCTATCCCACATAACTTAGGTACAATCTTAGTAGCCTCACTTCCTGCACTACCACTCTTCGATACTGGAGTATCTCATTGTTTTATGTTACAACGGTTCGTCCGAACCCATGCGATTCCAGTCAAAACACTTGTATCCAGCTGGAATGTCAGTTCAGGGAACGACGTTCTAAAGGCAATAATGGGATACGACCCGTGTCCAGTGGTCTTCTGCAATAGAGAATTCTATGCTGATTTCAAGGTGCTGGACATACCGAATTTCGATGTCGTTTTGGGTATGGATTGGTTAGGAACATTCTATGCTACCATTGACTTTCGTCAAAGGAGGGTAGTGTTCGAGATTCCAGAGTATCCGGTCTTTTATTTCAAAAGTGGAGACCGTACCCTGGAGCCAAGCACATACGAAGCAAAACCTAAGAAGGCAGCAGTTGCAACACTTCAAGAAGAGGAAGGATTGAAACCAGAGGTAGTTCGAGAGTTCGACGATGTATTTCCTGAAGACATATCAGGTTTGCCTCCTGATCGAGCTCTTGAATTCAGCATTGATTTAGTACCTGGAGCACAACCGGTGATCAAAGCTCCGTATCGCTTGAGTCTCGAAGGTTTGAAAGAGATCCGAACTCAATTGGATGAATTATTGAATAAATGATTGATTCGTCCCAGCACTTCAAGTTGGGGATCGCCAGTTCTGCTTGTGAAGAAGAAGGAAGGTTCATACAGAATGTGCATTGATTATAGAGCTCTGAACGAAGTAACTATAAAGAACAAGTATCCACTTCCGCACATAGACGACCTATTCGATCAGCTAAGTGGATCCTGCGTTTTCTCCAAGTTAGATCTTTGTTCGGGTTATCATCAGGTGAAGGTCAAAGAGTCTGATATTCCGAAGACGGCATTTAGGACTCGCTATGGTCATTATGAGTTTCTAGTGATGCCATTTGGAGTGACCAACGCACCAGCTATATTCATGAACCTAATGAATCAAGTTTTCTGAGAGTACCTAGACAGGTTTATTGTCATTTTCATCGACGACATCCTGATGTATTCAAAGAGTCGGAAAGAGCATGCCGCGCACTTACGAATTGTCCCGGAGACTTTATGACAGCATCAACTCTATACCAAGTACAGCAAGTGCGAGTTTTAGCTAGATTAAGTCGGTTTTATCGGACATATTATATCAGGCGATGGAATCTCTGTAGATCCAACTAATGTATTAGCAGTAAGCGAATGGCCGACACCGAAGTCAGTGAAGGACATTCGAAGTTTCTTGGGTTTAGCAGGATATTACAGAAGATTCATCGAATGATTTTCGAAGATTGCAACACCCCTGACTAAGCTCACGCGTAAAGATGAAGAATTCGTGTGGTCAGAAGCATGCGAACAAGATTTCGTAGAACTTAAGTCAAGATTGACATCAGCACCTATTCTCGTCATACCGGACCAATCAGGAGGTTTTGAAGTGCATTGCAATACATCCGGTAAGGGATTAGGATGTGTTCTATATCAGCACGGTAAAGTTGTAGCCTATGCATCAAGACAGCTGAAGATTCATGAGCGCAACTATCGGACGCATGATCTGGAGTTGGCAGCCGTTATCTTTGCTCTTAAGATTTGGCGCCATTATCTTCTTGGAGAATGATTGACACGAAAAAGTGTATGTAGTTTAACCGCAATCAATAACGGTGTCGCGTGTAGCTAGACCGAGATGAGTACGGGTCGTCCTCTGGGAAACGTGGAACCTTTTAATTTTACTTTAGATGTGTTGAAAAAGAGAAAGAAATAAGAATTTTGTTGAATGGTTTCTAGATCTATGTTAAACAAGAATGTAAAATATAGATCTAGATTATTTTAAAGATGTAGTTAATATTAATAAGAGGGCTTGTAGGGTTCGTTAGGATTTAGTAGTTACGGACAATTAATTAAAAGTTACCCTTTTTATCCATTAATAGATTTAGAACTAGAACGATGGCGATGCGTGTAGATTAGGGTTTCTGGAGGGAAAAGGAATCTCACTCTTAACCCTTATCTCGACACGGAACTCCGTTCATATCTAGCCTTTACCAAAGCAATCATTAATCCAATCTCTAATCGCGGTCGGAACTAGCAAAGAATTGCTAGCGCGCCCGATTAGGATGTTAATGATTCTTTTGATAAAGTTCCTAAACTTTATAGGATTTAAAAAGGGTTTAGTTATTTTCATCGTCCATTAGCCTACCCTAATCCTACGAACCCTAACAAGCGGAGAATTACTCGCGCATGTTGGGAGAAGAAGATGAAAAGAAAGAGAGGGAAAACATAATGTAAAATGCAAAAATAATAAAAAAGAACTACCTTTATTAATCAACTGAACAAGCTACACTTTTATTCCGTAGAAAATGATTACAAACTAGTGCTTCTCGATCTTTCCTATGGAGGTAGTCGAACAGTCGATGATCAGCCTGGATGCGTGAGCGTCGGGAGCTTCGTGATCTCTTCGGCTTGATAGATTTTTCCAAGAGGCCCTCGGTGCCTTTATATAGTGAAAACCCAGAATCTTTTTGTTGAGAAGTTGGTAAAATTCAGCAGAGAATAATTCCCCAAAATCCTGCACTCCAATTCCATAAGATTGCGGCGGATCCGCGGCCCCAGGGTGGGTTTGGCCGCGGATCCGCGCTTAAGGGACAAGATCAATTGATTATTTTTCTTGTGCTTTCATCTGGTGACATTTGGCAATCCTAGGCATCTTCATATCTTTAAAATATTCTCTCGGTTGCTTCCAGACTTGGTCTCCAAGTTTGCTTCTTAATTTGGCAAGTTTTCTTCAACAAATTGATTTGTTTATTAAATCCTTCATAACAACTTGGAAATAATCTGCACAACAACTCAAATAAGATTTTAGTAGACTTTGTTCTACTAGAATTAGATCAATAATATTATTTGCATATATTTTCCTACCAAATGATAATTAAAATATATTAACACATGGAAAATAATGTTTTTACACATAAACCCTCATATGTATAATATATTATAATATAGTCCTTTTTTTAATATAAAAATGGTAGGCAAAATGTACTACAAATGTGCAGTTTTATCGACTGAACAGAGAACGAGTGGACATATACACAGAACACAAGAGTCTGAAATATGTGTTTACTCAGAAAGAGTTGAATATGCGGTAGAGAAGATGGTTAGAACTTATGGCAGATTTCGACATCAACCTACAATATCATCCAGGGAAGGTGAATGTAGTTCCTGATGCACTTAGTCGCCAACCACTATCAATGAATCTCACCGCACATTGGAAGCTTCAACAAGATTTGTATCAGATGGAGATAGAAGTGGTCATGCCAGGTAACGCTTCAAGTTTGATGAACCTACAAGTTCAGTCTACTATTGTCAATCAGATCAAAACAGCTCAAGCAAGTGATGCCAAGCTGCAAAAGATCAGAGAACAAGTAGAAAGTGGACTTAGAACAGACTTAATCATCCATAAAGAAGGATCTTTGAGATACGGCAGTAGATTGTGTATACCATAAGGTTCTGTTCGGGAAGAATTGATGAAAGAAGCTCAAAAATCTCCCTACTCAGTACACCCTGGTGGTATAAAGATGTACAAAGATCTGCGGCAACATTACTGGTGGCATGGAATGAAGTGTGAAGTAGCCAGAAGCGTCGCTAAACGTTTGGTGTGTCAGCAAGTAAAAGATGAACATCACAGGACTACTGGTTTACTTCAACCGTTACCTATCCCAGAATAGAAGTGGCAACACATCACTATAGATTTCGTTCCTGCACTTTCTCGCAGCACAAAAGGTAACGATGTGGTATGGGTTATTGTGGATTGACTCACAAAGTCGGCTCACTTCATCCCATTTCGAGTTGGCCAATCTACTGAGACACTAGTAAAGAAGTATATGAAAGTAAATATGAATCTAAGTAAGATTTAACTCTTCAATATGTACTATCTCTGATACCCATGAACTCATGTAGGAGATCGTGAGATTACATGGAGTACCGGTTTGCATTGTCTCGGATCGTGACACCAGATTTCGATCGCAATTTTGGCAGAGTTTGCAAGCTAGCTTGGGAACGAGTCTGAACTTCAGCACAACGTACTATCCTCAAACAGATGGACAGTCTGAGCGAACGATTCAGATACTTGAAGATATGCTAAGAGCTTGCATGCTAGACTTCGGAGGATCATGGTAAGATCACGTACATCTTGTGGAGTTTTCATACAACAACAGCTACCAAGCAAGTAATGGAATAGCACCCTTTGCAGCTCTATATGGAAGGAAGTGTCGTTCACCATTAAGTTGGGACGGTATCGGAGATAGAGAACTCCTTAGACCTGAGATGATAGTAGCAACAGTGGATGTGGTTCGCACTATCAGGGAAAGAATACGTATAGCCCAAGACCGACAGAAACACTGGGCTGATGCAAAGCGCCGTCACTTGGAGTTCCAACCGGGAGATCATGTCTTTTTGAAGATCTCACCAAACCATGGAGTGATTCGCTTTGGAATGCGGGGTAAACTAAGTCCGAGGTACATTGGATCGTTCGACATACTCAAACGAGTCGGAGAAGTGCATATCGTTTGGCACTTCCACCCTCATTGGAAGGAGTACACAATGTGTTCCACATATCCCAACTCAGAAGGTATGTAAATGACCCCAGTCACATTCTTGATCACTCCGAGCTCACTGTACAGACGGATCTATCTTATGAGCAACAACCCGTTGAAATCCTGGACAGAAAGGTGAAGTCACTTCGGAACAAGGAAGTAAACTTAGTACGGGTGATGTGGAGAAAAAACACACCAGGAGAATCAACGTGGGAAAGAGAAGACGATATGCGTGCAAGATTCCCTCACTTGTTTGTAAATTAGTCCTTAATAATTGTAAATTTCGAGGAAGAAATTTTTGTAAGAAGGGTAGAATGTAACGACTCTGTTTTAATGTACAGAAAATTTGTTTAAAAGTTAATGTACAAATGGAGTATTTGCAATCCTGTGTATACTATAAGTATATAATTTGCTTTTGAACAGCAAGAAGCACTTGTAGCTTATTTGTAATGCCCTTGTACTGCTGTGACATAGCCCCTGTGTTCAAATTCTCTCAGCCACATATTATTTTTGTTGATTTTTCTTATAAACTTTTAGAAGCCCAAAAGTTTACACGTGTAATATACGTAAAAATGAAAATTCAGATTAAACAAACATGTGGAAAATTCTATATGAACAGCCTAGGACACGTGGCCCCAATCCAAGCACCCCACCCTCGGATTGGACCGGTGAGATTCTTCATGGGGCCGGCGCCGCCGGGCCCCCCGTAGGTACCGCCCCTAATTTTTGTGCCCTAGCCTCTTGGCCTCCCCCTTTAACTTCCATTATGTTTAATTACTTTGCAATTATCCAGAGAGTGTAATTTCACTCTTTGATTCTAATTTTAATGCATTTTTAGTTCTCTCTTCACTCACAAAACCCTAATTCTATCCTATAAATACCCCATACACTTTGGCCCCCCTTATTCTGAAATATATTGCCAAAACTCTCTAAAATTCCTAAGTCCAAAAATTGTACAAGTGGAGTTAGTCAAGGTCAAAGTTCCGGCGATGATTCGGGACAAATCCGGCGACGACGCGACCCCACGATACCTTCGAAAGTTCCCTCTACCTCCTTTCTCTTCTCCAAATCAGTAAGTCCTCTCTTCCCTCCTCTTATTCTAATCTAAAACTCTCTTATTTCAAAACTCGTCGGAAGCGGAGTTATTCCGACTTCAGACTCTCTTTTCTTTAAAAACCCAAATTTTCTTAATAACAAACCTTCCAATTCTTCATATATTGTTTAGCAATCATAACCAAACTGTAACAACTCCAATTTTGTATACCAAAAATTTGCTTTAAATATAGTGTATACTTGGAGTATTAATGTTGCTGGAAACAATTTAAGTATCTAATTCCTTACAATAATTACAAGAAGGAGCTTGTAGCTCATTGGTAATACCTTGCACTGCTGAACCAAGCCACCAGAGTTCGAATCCCATGCCCCACATATTTTTTATATCAATTTGTTTTAATTTTTTTTAAAAGTCAAACGGTCAAACAGCCATAACTCATAATTTACTGCGAATTAAAGAAATTAAAGTACACCAAAACCTCCCCCAGACCACACCCGACCCGACGGCACCTGACTCGGCCCTGTCGGCCGGCGACTCAGCCGAATCGGTCGGCGCCGCCGGCCGGACTCGGCCGGTCGGCCGAGTCGTCAACACGAAAAATTTTCGTGTTGACCTGGTCTAACCCCCTGCATAGTCTATTTTTCCAGTACTGTTACACAATTCTCATTAATCCCCTTTTAAGACCAAAATTAATGAATTTTTAATGAATTTTTAATGATTTTTTACATTTTTTAAAAATATTTTTAATCCAAACCCTAACCCTAGCCTAGCCCTATATAAAGACCCTTACCCTCTACCATTTCACCTCACAACTCTAAGTCCACTCTATCAAATTCTCGAGAACTCGGTACGAAGAGCGAGAAGCGAAGCGCTGCCGAAATCGACGACGGATTCCGGCGACCGGATCAGAACCTTCGCGACGTTTTCGACGAATCGACAACCACCACACCCCTTAGCTTCCCTAGCTTGTCCAAACCGTAAGTCCCATCCCCTCTATCTCTCTTTTCTATAAGTATAAAAATACGACTTTTTGGAACCCGACGGAAATTGGACAAACCGATTTCCAATTCTTTTTCTATAAATTTCCACTTGTCACCTAATACATAATATCTACCCATACTCATGTTGATTATTAATCACCCATAAACCAATTTAATCAAACTTTTCACATAAAATGATAAGTTCTTTGCAAAACCGTATTCCTTTCATAAAAATACCATGAAGTTCATTTTTCTTAGTTTAATTAATTCCCTCACTCCTAAATAGGTTTATCTTGATCACTAAACTTGTAGAACCCAATTTGAATGAAATTTCACACATAAAATAATAACGTTTTCGAATACCGTATTCTTGCGCTATAATACCTTTAAGTTTAATATGTCATGTTTTACCTTTAAACTTCACCAAAACTTAAAATAAGTCACGAGGTAATGACCTACCTCTACACACACTCAATATAACCCTAATTGATAAATATCAAAACACAGAATACGAAATTACAGGACTTTTCACTAAAATACCCTAATCTTTATTTAAAGCTTTAAGTTGTAAACTTTTCTAGATAAAATCTTTTAATAAAATGAAAACACGATTGGTCATGGACATCGATCGTTTATCTAAACTGTCTTGTGATGACTAGGCAAGTGTGTCTAAGGCTAGTGGTTTTTAATTAGGCCCACGACCGTGGTTCCTTCCCACTTACCTGGCACTTACCTGACCGCAATTGACGGTGAAGAGACGATTTGAGGCTTCTAATGACTCATCGTTTAGACCTTAGAAATAGGCTAGTTGGTTTAGGAAACCCTAATAACTAAAATACGGAAAACTGTACTCTTTTGCAAATAAATACTCCATATTTATAAAACCGTTTTCCCAAATGAAAAGTATTTGTTAAAGCTAAGCAAAGCGCCGCTACAACCCACTTTTGGGGAACCTGTTAGGGATAGTACGGTTCATCGTGCACCCGCAGGCTAGTAGTGCGAGATTCAGACCTCCGCAAGGAGCATTCGGTCTCGAAAGGTTTAGAATACGATATTTAAGGAAAATGAGATTTTTGAAAATAAAATATTCATTTAAAAATTATTCATGTGTTAATATATATATAATTATCATTTAAACACCTATTTTATTATAATATAAAATTTCCACATTTTCCTAAAAAATTACAAGATTAAAAGTTACACTAAAATACCATGAATTTCAGATAAAACAATTAATACTTTTATTATGATATATTCACTAGAATAACACAAATAAAATTCACATTCACTATAACAATAAAGACGAATAATAAATACTTGAGGTGTATTTTGAAAACTATACAAAAGTACTTTTTACATAAAACCCCCTCAAGTTTTACAAATTACAATAAGGCCCCTAGCTAATATTGAACTTCAAATTATCTTTCTTTTAGTTTGACTCGGGTTAGAGTCTGACTATTCCTGACTCGAATATGATTCAAGTCAATCTTTATTCTTTTATATTCCAATACAATTTGAATACATGAAACCCTGAATCCAGTTAACAATATATTCTTTTTGACTGAATCAAACCATGGATATTCATCCATTATCCTGATATTCCATTTACCTGATTATACAGTTGCAACATGTTTACTGATATCATGGTTTTGGTCAGTCATCCAACTTACATATTCCAATACTACAATACTGTTAAAACACTACGGGGTTTAAGGGGTAGATTGGTACGGAAGGTGTTAAAGGTGGCACGAGGTGGTCAGATTAAGACACCTAACCTGAATCCTATTGCTGTTGTACCGTGGCATAACGGTTCCTTGTACTTTTCTTTTGCCCTGATCTCTAGCATATAGAGATCCCCCTCGTATACACTGGCACCCTTCTGTACCAAGCTACAAACAACAGCGTTACACAATGTTCCATAAGATTCAATAATATAATAGTTAGAAAATATTGTTACTCTGTCATTCTCATTCTTCTTATTCTTTGGGACTTACCGAGCGACCTGTTCGCTGACGACATTCTATTTCTTTCTTCTTTGAATGTCGTCAGGTGCATTGGACCAAGCTGAGATCGAGCCCACCGGTGAAGATTTGGAGCAGTTCCAGGAAGATCCAGAGCTCTAGATACTGTACCTTGTTCTTTCCAGTTTATTTCATTTTCTGTTATGCCACTGTTTAGGCATTGCTTTTCATTCCAGTTGTATTTTCTTTTCATGCATTGTACAAAGAATGTTATTAATAAAAGTTGCTGTTATTTCTATATTATTCGTCTCTTGTGATTTACTTTATATTGCTTAGTTACGCTTAGCGTATGTACTTCTGAGTATATACGTAGCGGGCCTCGTCGCTTCCACTTCGCCGTACACTGGGAAGCGGGGCGTGACAGGTTTTGTTGGTGGCCCATGCAGGTCAGAGCTGTATGAATCCCTGTCATGCAGTTCTGGTCTGCATGAACAACCTAAGCAATATAACACAAGAATCAGCAACTAAAACATTCTTTACAATTCATGTTCTTTGAAACTTGCAAATCTCTATTCCTTGAATCTTATCATTTCATGTATTTGAATCTGTCCTAATCCAAAATTTTTTTCTTCAGGATCATGGATTCCCCGAACAACACCAGCACTAACGTCAACAACACCCCTCCAGCAATACCTCTCACACCAGTTGTTCCGGCACCACCCACTGAGCAAACGATGTTATTCGATGCGATCCGCAGTCTTCTCGAGGGACAGCAACAACTTTTGAGCCGTCCTGAGACTGATGCACCGGGAGTAAAGCAATTCAGGGCTTTGCACCCAAAGCAGTTCTCTGGTAAAGGAAGCCTTCTCGAAGCAGAAGAATGGGCACAAAGTATCGAAGACGATCTGGCAGCAGCTCAAGTGCCAGACCACGCTTGGGTCCGTGTAGCGAAGCTACAACTCACGGATAATGCTCGCAATTGGTGGAAGGCGGAAGAAACCCGTCTAGCGCAGCCGATTGAATGGAAGACATTTCGCGAGAAGTTTGACGCGAAATATTTTCCTGTGACTGCCAGGTTCGCTATGGAGCAGCAGTTTATTCATCTACAGCAAGGATCAATGTGGGAGAAATCGGTAGATGAATACGATGCTGAGTTCACTATGTTGAGCCGGTAAGATATGTCACAATAGTTCAATTTTTAAATATCACATATTACACAGCTAACACAATTTTTAAACAGATTCGCGGCACACCTGATACCGACGGACGAGATCAGAGCCCGTCGTTTTCAGCAAGGTTTGGACACAGAGATCAAGGCTGCTCTAGCCACAGGAAAGTTTTTGACTCATGAGGAAGCCCTAGAAGCTGTCCGCAGTTATGAGGCAGTCATAAAAGAGAGGGGCAGACCTCAGTCTGCAGGAGTCAAACGCCCTGCCAACCAGATGGCAGGTGGAGCCACGTCCAGACCATCTTTCGTGCCGAGGCGACCCGGAGTACCAACTCATCGTCCTAGCCCAGCCTTTTGCACCTACTGCAAGAGAATTGGACATATGATGAAGGACTGCCGTCGAGCCAACCGCCTCTGCTTAGTCTGCGGTTCAGCCACTCACGATATTGGATCTTGTCCTCAGAGGCAGAACTCAGTTGCTGCACCCAGGGCAGCAAATACTTATCAGCAGTGACCAGCTCTTCAGGCACCTGCTCCCAGACTTGCACTGCCTGCACCACCCAGGGGATCACAAGCTGCACCACCTCCTCGACAGTTCCATCAAGCTCAAAGGAACGTTCAGAGGAATGCTCCTCAGGCCAGGAGGAATGTGCCGAAGCGCCAGGCTTTCATGATGTCTGTTGAAGAAGCTGAGGCCACTGGCCAAGTCATCACTGGTAAACTTCCTTCTCAAACTTATCTTTTAGTCTTGGTTAACTACACATTTTCCCTATACCTAAAACCTATCCCATATACCTTAGGTACAATCCTAGTAGCTTCACTACCTGCACTTGCACTGTTTGATACTGGAGCATCCCACTGCTTTATGTCGCAACGGTTTGTCCGAACCCATGCGATTCCAGTCTCACCGCTTGTATCCAGCTGGAACGTCAGTTCCGGAAATGGTGTTCTAAAAGAAACTATGGGATACAGCATGTGTCCAGTCGTCGTCTGCAGTCGAGGGTTTTACGCTGACTTCAAAGTACTGGACATACCAAATTTCGATGTGGTTCTAGGAATGGACTGGCTTGGAACCTTTTATGCTACCATCGACTGTCGTCAAAAGAGGGTAGTATTTGAGATTCCAGATCATCCGGTCTTCTATTTCAAGAGTGGAGATCGTACACTGGAGCCAAGTACTTACAAAGCGAAGCCAAGGGAAGCAGTAGTTGCAGCAGCTCATGCAGAGGAAGAATCAAGACCGGAGGTAGTTCGAGAGTTCGACGATGTATTCCCTGACGATATATCAGGTTTACCTCCCGATCGAGCTCTTGAATTCAGTATTGACTTAGTACCAGGAGCACAACCAGTGATCAAAGCACCGTATAGACTAAGTCCGGAAGGTTTGAAAGAAGTTCGAACACAGTTGGACGAATTACTGGCGAAAGGATGGATTCGTCCCAGCACTTCAAGTTGGGGAGCACCTGTACTGTTGGTGAAGAAGAAGGAAGGTTCATACAGAATGTGCATCGACTATAGGGCCTTGAACGAAGTTACTATAAAGAACAAGTATCCACTCCCGCGCATCGACGATTTATTCGATCAGCTAAGTGGATCTTGTGTCTTCTTTAAACTAGATCTTCGTTCAGGTTATCATCAAGTGAAGGTCAATGAAGCTGATATTCACAAAACAGCTTTCAGAACTCGCTATGGACATTACGAATTTCTAGTAATGCCATTTGGAGTGACCAATGCACCGGCGATCTTCATGAACCTTATGAACCAAGTCTTCCGGGAGTATTTAGACAGGTTCGTTGTCATATTCATCGACAACATCCTGGTATATTCTAAGAATCGGAAAGAGCATGCGGAGCACTTACGAACTGTCCTAGAAACACTTCGACAACATAAGCTTTATGCCAAATACAGCAAGTGCGAGTTTTGGCTAAAACAGGTTGGTTTTCTTGGACACATCGTATCAGGAGAAGGGATTTCTGTGGATCCAGCAAAAGTTTCAGCAGTTAGCGAATGGCCTACACCAAAATCAGTGAAGGATATTCGGAGTTTCTTGGGCTTAGCTGGATATTACAGAAAATTCATTGAAGGCTTTTCGAAGATAGCAACACCCCTGACCAAGCTCACACGAAAAGATGAAGAATTTTTGTGGTCAGAAGCATGCGAGCAAGCTTTCGTAGAACTCAAGTCAAGACTGACATCTGCACCTATTCTCGTCATACCAGATCAATCTGGAGGATTCGAAGTACATTGTGATGCATCTGGTAAGGGATTAGGATGTGTTCTACATCAGCACGGTAAGGTTGTGGCTTATGCTTCAAGACAACTGAAGACTCATGAGCGCAATTATCCGACGCATGATCTAGAGTTGGCAGCCGTCATTTTTGCTCTTAAGATTTGGCGCCACTACTTACTTGGTGAACGAGTGAACATCTACACAGATCATAAAAGTCTGAAGTACGTGTTTACTCAGAAGGAGTTGAATATGCGGCAGAGAAGATGGTTAGAACTTATGGCGGACTTTGACATCAACTTGCAGTTTCATCCAGGGAAGGTGAACGTAGTACCTGATGCTCTTAGTCGCCAACCATTAGCAATGAATCTCACCGCCCAGTGGAAGCTTCAGCAAGACCTACATCAGATGGAGATCGAACTAGTCATGCCAGGTGATGTTTCAAATTTGATGAATCTACAAGTTCAATCAACTATTGTTAATCAGATCAAAGCAGCTCAAGCCAGCGATGCTAAGTTGCAAAAGATCAGAGAACAAGTGGAGAATGGACTCAGAACAGATTTCATCATCCATGAAGACGGATCTTTGAGATACGGCAGCAGATTGTGTGTACTTAAGGGTCCTGTTCGGGAAGAGTTAATGAAAGAAGCTCATAGCTCTCCCTATTCAGTACATCCTGGAGGTACCAAAATGTACAAGGATCTACGTCAGAATTATTGGTGGCATGGAATGAAGCGTGAAGTAGCCAGAAGTGTCGTAAAATGTTTGGTGTGTCAGCAGGTAAAAGCTGAACATCACAGGACAGCTGGATTACTTCAACCGTTACCAATTCCAGAATGGAAGTGGCAGCACATCACGATGGACTTTGTAACTGCTCTTCTTCGCAGCACAAAGGGTAACGATGCGATTTGGGTCATTGTGGATCGACTCACAAAGTCGGATCACTTCATCCCATTTCGAGTTGGCCAATCAACTGAGACATTAGCGAAGAAGTACATGGAGGTAATAATCTAAATTAAGATTTAAACTCTTCATAATGTACTGTCTCTGATACCTATGAACTCATACAGGAAATTGTGAGATTTCATGGAATACCGGTCTGCATTGTCTCCGATCGTGACACAAAGTTCCGATCGCAATTTTGGCAAAATCTGCAAGCTAGCTTGGGAACAAGTCTGAACTTCAGCACGGCTTATTATCCACAAACAGATGGACAGTCGGAACGAACTATTCAGATCTTGGAGGATATGCTGTATGCTCGACTTCAAAGGATCATGGGAAAGGGAGGATGAGATGCGTGCAAGATATCCGCACCTTTTTGTAAATTAGTACTTAAATAAAAGTTGTAAATTTCGAGGATGAAATTTTTGTAAGGAGGGTAGATTGTAACAACTCCAATTTTGTATACCAAAAATTTGCTTTAAATATAGTGTATACTTGGAGTATTAATGTTGCTGGAAACAATTTAAGTATCTAATTCCTTACAATAATTACAAGAAGGAGCTTGTAGCTCATTGGTAATACCTTGCACTGCTGAACCAAGCCACCAGAGTTCGAATCCCATGCCTCACAACTCTAAGTCCACTCTATCAAATTCTCGAGAACTCGGTACGAAGAGCGAGAAGCGAAGCGCTGCCGAAATCGACGACGGATTCCGGCGACCGGATCAGAACCTTCGCGACGTTTTCGACGAATCGACAACCACCACAACGCTTAGCTTCCCTAGCTTGTCCAAACCGTAACTCCCATCCTCTCTATCTCTCTTTTCTATAAGTATAAAAATACGACTTTTTGGAACCCGACGGAAATCGGACAAACCGATTTCCGATTCGGTTTTTCTATAAATTTCCACTTGTCACCTAATACATAATATCTACCCATACTCATGTTGACTATTAATCACCCATAAACCAATTTAATCAAACTTTTTCACATAAAATGATAAGTTCTTTGCAAAACCGTATTCCTTTCTTAAAAATACCATGAAGTTCATTTTTCTTAGTTTAATTAATTCCCTCACTCCTAAATAGGTTTATCTTGATCACTAAACTTGTAGAACCCAATTTGAATGAAATTTCACACATAAAATGATAACGTTTTCGAATACCGTATTCTTGCGCTATAATACCTTTAAGTTTAATATGTCATGTTTTACCTTTAAACTTCACCAAAACTTAAAATAAGTCACGAGGTAATGACCTACCTCTACACACACTCAATATAACCCTAATTGATAAATATCAAAACACAGAATACGAAATTACAGGACTTTTCACTAAAATACTCTAATCTTTATTTAAAGCTTTAAGTTGTAAACTTTTCTAGATAAAATCTTTTAATAAAATGAAAACACGATTGGTCATGGACATCAATCGTTTATCTAAACTGTCTTGTGGTGACTAGGCAAGTGTGTCTAAGGCTAGTGGTTTTTAATTAGGCCCACGACCGTGGTTCCTTCCCACTTACCTGGCACTTACCTGGCCGCAATTGACGGTGAAGAGGCGATTTGAGGCTTCTAATGACTCATCGTTTAGACCTTAGAAATAGGCTAGTTGGTTTAGGAAACCCTAATAACTAAAATACGGAAAACTGTACTCTTTTGCAAATAAATACTCCATATTTATAAAACCGTTTTCCCAAATAAAAAGTATTTGTTAAACCTAAGCAAAGCGCCGCTACAACCCACTTTTGGGGAACCTGTTAGGGATAGTACGGTTCATCGTGCACCCGCAGGCTAGTAGTGCGAGATTCAGACCTCCGCAAGGAGCATTCGGTCTCGAAAGGTTTAGAATACGATATTTAAGGAAAATGAGATTTTTGAAAATAAAATATTCATTTAAAAATTATTCATGTGTTAATATATATAAAATTATCATTTAAACACCTATTTTATTATAATATAAAATTTCCACATTTTCCTAAAAAATTACAAGATTAAAAGTTACACTAAAATACCATGAATTTCAGATAAAACAATTAATACTTTTATTAGGATATATTCACTAGAATAACACAAATAAAATTCACATTCACTATAACAATAAAGACGAATAATAAATACTTGAGGTGTATTTTGAAAACTATACAAAAGTACTTCTTACGTAAAACCCCCTCAAGTTTTACAAATTACAATAAAGCCCCTAGCTAATATTGAACTTCAAATTATCTTTCTTTTAGTCTGACTCGGGTTAGAGTCTGACTATTCCTGACTCGAATATGATTCAAGTCAATCTTTATTCTTTTATATTCCAATACAATTTGAATACATGAAACCCTGAATCCAGTTAACAATATATTCTTTTTGACTGAATCAAACCATGGATATTCATCCATTATCCTGATATTCCATTTACCTGATTATACAGTTGCAACATGTTTACTGATATCATGGTTTTGGTCAGTCATCCAACTTACATATTCCAATACTACAATACTGTTAAAACACTACGGGGTTTAAGGGGTAGATTGGTACGGAAGGTGTTAAAGGTGGTACGAGGTGGTCAGATTAAGACACCTAACCTGAATCCTATTGTTGTTGTACCTTGGTATAACGGTTCCTTGTACTTTCCTTTTGCCCTGATCTCTAGCATATAGAGATCCCCCTCGTATACACTGGCACCCTTCTGTACCAAGCTACAAACAACAGCGTTACACAATGTTCCATAAGATTCAATAATATAATAGTTAGAAAATACTGTTACTCTGTCATTCTCATTCTTCTTATTCTTTGGGACTTACCGAGCGACCTGTTCGCTGACGACATTCTATTTCTTTCTTCTTTGAATGTCGTCAGGTGCATTGGACCAAGCTGAGATCGAGCCCACCGGTGAAGATTTGGAGCAGTTCCAGGAAGATCCAGAGCTCTAGATACTGTATCTTGTTCTTTCCAGTTTATTTCATTTTCTGTTATGCCACTGTTTAGGCATTGCTTTTCATTCCAGTTGTATTTTCTTTTCATGCATTGTACAAAGAATG
The DNA here is from genome assembly GCA_030015575.1 of Agapanthus africanus. Taxonomy (NCBI): domain Eukaryota; kingdom Viridiplantae; phylum Streptophyta; class Magnoliopsida; order Asparagales; family Amaryllidaceae; genus Agapanthus; species Agapanthus africanus. Next base: position 697,956,563 of record CM057343.1, on the reverse strand, counting down.
TTATTAATAAAAGTTGTTGTTATTTCTATATTATTCGTCTCTTGTGATTTACTTTATATTGCTTAGTTACGCTTAGCGTATGTACTTCTGAGTATATACGTAACGGGTCTCGTCGCGTCCACTTCGCCGTACACTGGGAAGCGGGGCGTGACACAAACACTTTAGAACAAGTTTCATCTCAAAATAACATGTTATGCAACTTTTATCACATTTTTACGATTAAATACTACAAACTTTACATTCTACATATTTCATCATATTCCTTTGTATTACCTTTAGAAAACTCATAAGATAATGATCTACCTCATCACAACACTCATTCTTGATATAGCACGATGGCTTTTGGAATATTAGTTTGTGGGATAATTGCAAGTTTATAATAAAATACCCTAAACTATTACAAAACCGTATTCTTTAAAATTGTTTTATTTAATTCCATATGATTAAGTCCTTACAACCCATTTTGGGTCCGACTTGGTTGGTGCGGGTTATCGTACATCCATCAGACTAGTAGAGTAAGATGAATACCTCCTCACGGAGCAAACGATCTCGATTGAATTTGTATTACAATTTTAAGAAAAACGTGATTTCTATTTAATAAAGAAATTCTATTTTTTATTAAATATATATATAAATAATATCAAAATACCTACTTTAAATATATTATATGTATTCCATGTTTTCTAATTCAAAAGAGAAGAGTCATAAAAGATCATGAATATACCATCACGTTCAATACAAGTCAAATTACAAGAAAATACCATATACTATTCAAAGTTAGGTTTATATCCACTAGAATATTTCATTTTATAAAAAATTACAAATATGAAAACCTTAAAGACGATAAATAAATACTTGGGGTTTATTTTGAAAATATATCAAAACTATTTTTCATAAAACCCCCTCAAGTTATATTAATTTACAATAAGGACCTTAGTAAATATAGGTTTATGCGGGACCAATTCTCTTGAGCCTCAGGCAGCTGCAGAATATGGGTGCTTGCCTATCTAAGGTAGACAACCTAAAAAAGATGTTATCAATACGCTAATTGTCTTGGAAAAAGACACAAATCCTGCCGTCCATGTGCAGCAGTTACCGATAATTCCAAAACTAATTCAGGACTTCAGTTCTGTTTAAGTGTCTGACTCAGGCAGAGTCTCAGTCTAATCTAAAATCAATCAATCTATCCTTGAATATGATTCAAGTATAACTCCAATTCAATATGAATCTATTTATACCAGAATTCAATCTATATCAACATGACTCGACCGAACCGAACCATGGATATACTCTGATTACATGACTATCCATTTATTTCCATTCCGTTTACATGATATCATAGTTTCGGCAAGTTTTACATCTATTAAACAAAACAATACAAATCAATACAAAATACATTACGGGATTTTAAAGGGATAGACTGGTACGGAATGTGTTAGAAGTGGTACGAGACGGTCACTTTAATACACCTAACCTGAATATCTATTGTTGTTGTTCCGTGGCTTAATGGTTCATTGTGATCCGTATACGTTAGTCCACGAAATGGTTGGACTCCTCTCGTATATACCGGCATATTCTATACCAAGTTACAAACAACTGCGTTAACATAACAAACTCACAATACACCAATTATATTCTAATATCTGTCTATTCTATTCCTACTTTTTTTGGGACTTACCGAGCGATTATTCGCTGACGACAATTCTTCTCTCTTCTTTCTTTGGAATGTTGTCAGATGGATCCGACTCACTGGAGATAGAGCCCGGCTCAGAGGACTTGGATCAGTTCAGCGAGGATCTCGAGCTCTAAACTCTTTTATATACTTTACTTTCATATTCATGCCATTGTTTAGGCATTGCTTTCATTATTGTATTTACTTTTTTGTTGTATTGTAAAGAAATGTTTAATAAATAAAAGTTGCTGTTCATTTACCTTTCATGTCTTCTTATGTATATTTACATTATATTGCTTAGTTACGCTTAGCGTGTTTACTTCTGAGTAGATACGTAGCGGGCCAGTCATGTCTCATTACCCATACACTGGGAAGTGATGCGTGACAGTATGTGAGGGGTATGTCATTACCCCATGAAGTTTTCTAAAGGTATGTTCAAACAAAGGAATAAAAGATGACGTATATAAAGTTCATGGTATTTTCATATAAAAGTTAGATTAAAGTTATTCAGGATTATTTTTTTGAGTGAAAGTTGGTTCTAAACATTATTTTTATGGTTATAAATATAGGGTAAGAATTTGGATGAAAGATATGGAAGAAATAGTGAAATTTTTAGGGTTTAGAATAAGATGTCGGTATTAACTCCACTTACCGATATGTTTTGAAAAAGAAATTTTTAAAGAGGAAGAATAGGGATTGGGAGGGACTTACAAGTGAATTAGGTTAAAGGAAAGGTTGAAGAAGATAGATTGGTAGTCGCGGCGTCGCGGGGTCGCCAGAATAGACTCGATTCCTCGCCGGAAGTTGGTCGTTGGCTAACTCCTTTTCTACTCAACTTGTACTTGAGAAAATTTGAGGGTTTTGGCTAGAATTTTCAGAATGAGGAAGGGCTAGGGCATGAAATAGTATTTATAGTGTGGAATTAGGGTTTTAGGATTAAAAGAGTGAATTAAAATGCATTAAAATGTGATAAATTGGGAAATTGAGAGGTTTCTGTTTGATTGCAGAGTAATCAAACAGTGCAGGGGTGATGGGGGTAGGCCAAGATTCATGTGTGCAAAGCACGAGCATAAATAGCCACGGGGGGCTTATCGGCACCGGCCATAATGGGTATCTCGCCGGTCATTTTGTGGAGGGGGCCTGGTGGATTCATGCCATGTGTCCTCCTTTGTATTTAAATCCTTTTCCACATGTTTATTTTTCCAGACTTTTTATTTTTATGTGAATTGCACGTGTAAACTTTTGGGCTTCCAAAAAGTTTAAAAGAAAAAATCAGAAAAAATATAATGTGTCTTATGGGGTTCGAACACAGTGCTACGTCACAGCAGTGTAAGGCTTTACTAGTGAGTTACAAGTTGTTTCTTGATATTCTTTAAAAAATTTAACTTTTAAAGTGTACTTAGGCTTATAAGCTCTTTTCTGTACATTAAATTAAAAAATTTAGTACAGTAAATTCAGAGTCGTTACAAATTCTCTTGAGCCACAGTGTAACATTTCAGAAAATATAAAAATATTATTTTTGGAATTTAATATTAAAATATTATGTTTCGCAAAAACTACCGATTTACAAATTTGGGGTTTTCGTAAAATGGTATAAATATAAGTTAATGGAAATTTGTGAGTTTTGATTTTGGTCAAATTCCTTCTTTTTGATTTTTGGCCAATTTCTTTCTTTGTTTTTTTGGCCAATTTCCTTGTGGAAATTTCGTGGCCTTTTCCTTAAGTGCCGGCATTGCTTAGGAATTTGATGAGGCATGGGCAGCATGGTCCTTAGATGAGGTGTCTATTGAGCATTAAATTGTATATTTTGTTGTGTGATGGTTGTTTTGTGAGGTGTCATTTGCTTTTAATGTTTCTTGTCAAGCTTATGATGTTTTTTTGTGATAGATTTTTCCTAACTTGTGGCCGAGCACTGTTGGTTGGCGGGGGGGAGGGTGGGAGGGATTAATTGGAGGATGATTTTTTTGGCAAGTGAGTGTGCTGGCAATTTTTTGGGAGAAGGTTTTTAATTAATGTGTTTAGCCTAACCACTTCTATCCTTTTGATACTTGGATTAATGAACCACCACCACAACAACTCCATTTTTCCACAGAGAGCACTTTTGTGTGCTTGATATTTTGGCCGAGCCCCACTTTTGGAGTGCATGCAATTTTTCCTTAGCAAAAATTCCAAGCTCACTTCTACACAAAATCTCCATGGCAACTTCAATTAATCTTCACCCAATTCATTGGGTGTCTTGAGACAAAGTATTCTACACTCTCTCTACCTCTTTCTTGGACATCTAGGCTAGCAAACTGGATGCCCGAGTTGCCTCGGTTTTGAGGCGGGAGCCCGAATAAAGAATTCTCGACGTGCATCCTCTTTGACGAGCTTGACCGGAGGGCGAACTTCGTCGAGGCAGCAGTAACATGCTAAGGACTGAGATTGAAGACCGAAAGATATGGATCGATTGGTATAATTTCTTAAACCACTTTACAGTTTACTAATATAGGGTTATTGGTACGCTTTTTTTTTTGGCGTGGCGGTTTTCATGATTAGCGACCCTAGTTAGGGTTTTGGCTAGGTTTTCTGGTATTGGGATTTCTTGGTTTTGCGACTAAATGTTGTATTTGGTCGTTAGACGTTTGTACGTCAACGACGAGAGTGTTTGGTTGTTTTGCATGCGTAGGATATAGGTTCTAACCTATGAGCGCACTGCGTGCCGTATTTGGATTTCCGAATTTGATATTAATAGCTTTGCGAATTTATATTGATTGTAGGTATATTCGCGTGGATTCCCAGACGACGAAGTAAATCGACTACGGCTAAGCAAGGAGTTTAGCAGGTGAGTAGATTTATATCTACGGGGGAAGTCGGGTGGATGCGTATAGCACCCCCGCAAATATTGATATGGAATATCGTTTGTTTATTTTATCCTGATAATGATATGCGATAGATATGATTGTAGGATTTACAAACGATAACATGATAGAAGTTGATGCTAATGGGCATATTGACACATGAGAATATGAAATGATAAGTGAATCATGATAAAGAGAACAAGTGTGACGTTTATATATTGTGATGCGAGATATTAATGTGATGAACGAGTATACGATGTAATATGATGACTTAGTGTGATATGTCGTTATATAGATTCGAGTCGATATGAGATTGTTGATACCTTTGTAGGTCCCCTGATACGAGATTAACATGGATGCGACCTGAGAGATAGGTATATATATATGGATAATGTTTTGCATATTGAGTGATATGCCGTACGAGACTTAGATCCGTACCCCCAATGTTGTATAGGTTGATAGAATACCTTTTTGTTTAATGCCGTCATACGATAGATTACTGTACGCGATGAGTTTTACCCGTTGATTTATCCATACCCTTGTTTAGAGGATACCGTACGATGGATTGTACCGTACGTGATGTTGTGAGGCTGGATGCCGATTGCTAGATTCACCGACTCGGATACATTCTGTAGACACGTATACCTTATAGCATTTAGTTCACGATGTACTTTATGCTGCATTCATGTTATTCTCATTGCATTTCACATACCTGTGCTAGTACACCTACACCATTATCAATGATTCGTATGTTACACTTACACAGATTGCCGGTTCACACACTTCATCATCGATAATTGCTATGCCACTTACACAGTAGAATTGCTGCATTATGCTATGATATACTTGCCATGTTCACATCACTATGCTAGGTTTCATGATATACTGACATGTACACCTACATACCTTGTTACAGCTACATGTACATCATGCATACATACTGACATGTACACTCACATATCTTACTATAGCTGCATATACCCCTAAGTGGTATTGTATTGACATGTGATTTGGAGACGTTGATTTTTGTGCTATTGCGCTTATAAAATGTATCATACATACTTGCTTACATGTAGATACTTATATCTTGCTATAGTTTCATGTACACCTTATATGATACTGCACTTGATTTCGGAGGATTTGGGAACTGCATGATATATTTTAAAGGCTGGATTTATTTAAAAGAGCGTTTTCCCTTAATATGCTCATATTGCTGTTTTATATTGCATATATCAGTTTTCATGGATTTACGCATTGATACATGGATTTCATGTGATTTATGGGGTGTTTCAAGAAATTTATGTATTTTTTGAAAACCCGGTTTATCTTGATATGATATTTCAGTGAATCCACCATGTGATTTCTTGGTTCTAATATTGGCATGTGATACCCGATTCGAGGAGTGGGAGGCACCATCTGTAAGTACATGGTGGACCCGGTATGGTACCCCGGGGCGAGAGGTGATTTCATGGTGTAGACGATGAGCCTGGCAGAGGGACCACTGGCAGAGGGACCACTGCCTACCGGTGATATTATTTGGACTCGGCGGATATCTGGGGGATACCGATCGGAGTTATGTTCAGACATGCTACGTGGATTTTGGGTGTCGATGTGGACACTCAGGTTCCATGAGATGTACTAACATCAGGGCCGGTCATGATGACGGCGCCTGACAGATGAGGATTTACGTGTCGATGCTAGACACGGGTTTCATGATGTTTCGAGTGTCGATGTGGACACTCCGGTTCCATGATTTTGGTTGTGTCGCGAGGGACACACGTTGATTTATCCTCATTTTACCTGCATATGTTTTTATGATATTTACATGCAGGAGTTGTTGTGTCAGTGGTTGACACGTGGACGAGATCCACCTGCATACATGCATTAATTATATTGTTGGACGAGATCCACTTGCATACATGCACCGATTATATTGTTGGACGAGATCCACATGCATACATGCATTGATTATTGTTGGATGATATCCACTTGCTGATAGGCATTTATTATGTGTTGGCACATATGCAGATACGGTCACCCTAGATATCATAGTATTACCTTTACGATATAGTTAACCTAGGAATCGTTGTTTATTTCGATTTCTACCTTATGATGTTTTTCTATTCACGAGTTGGTAACTCACCCCCGTTGTGCCACAGTTCTTGCAGGTTGACCGCATGGATCAGTAGCGGCATCGCTGGCACACAGCTGTTGTGGGTGATTTGCTTTTGGTAGGTGGTACCTATTGGATCGTGCCACTTTTGTATTATTATTCCTATTGTATCTAGTAAACTCTATCAATTCATAAACTAGTTATTGTATATGTTGCAGACTTAGAAGACTTGTAGTTGCGAGACTTGAGCGATGGGTTTTATGTTCGCTTTTGGGGGTGATGTCTTGCTTTTCTTTATTTCCTTATGTGGATCTTTGCCGTTGGGAGTCGTATATTTTTGCTTGAGGTGGTTGTTTCCGCCGTTGGGCGTGATTTGCTCTTGTTTGGGGATGCTTTATTATATTCTGTGTTGTACCCGTTTTCGGGGTTAGTTTTTACAAGGGAGGTGCTGCCCAATTTTTTTTTCAAAAGACAAAACATGATTTACTATACCTTTATTTCAAAGCTTCACCTCTTTATTTCTTAAAAAGGTTTAGATTTCTAGGTTTCAGCTTACTTGAATTACGTTACGCCTGTAGACGTCGTGTGATTCAAGTGCTGGTCGCAAGCTAATATTTTGGGTCGTGACAAAATTGGTATCAAAGCGCTAGGTTTAATCTTGGTTCGAGTCTAGGTTTGACTATGTGGAGTCTGGGGCGTAATTTATTCCGTTACATAGGCTTGACCTTACGGAACTTAGACTTGAATAAGGGGGTATTAGACCCGAACTTTCGTTTCATAGGCAGACCTGATTGATGGAGTAGGTAGCTTGTGTAGAATGACATACTGTACGTATGTTCTGCGGCATATTTACGATACGATACTCCACTTAAGTGTCCTTAGGATGTACATATTTTGAGATCTGTGATTCTCTTCGTACCCATGATTATACATCCATTTGAGATCCTTGATGTTATTCACTTCCATGATCATACTCTCAGTGATTTGACTCCTCCTTATGATCATGTATGCATTTTAGAATCTGTTGACTCTTTTCATCCCTTTGATCTTTTTCGTCGATACTTGTTTGAGGTTCCTGTCACCATGGTTTGAGCGCAGATTGAGCTGCTGCTGGTAATGCGGTCAGGGCGAGCTCGTCGTGGACGAGGACTGACCATTGTGTTTTCTGGTGACACTGGAACGTATTGATTTAGTGGTTGTGTTGTGACCTCTCGTTTGAGACGAGCGTCCTGTCTTGTACCGGATGATCGGGCCATTGTTAGAGGCTGCCTGTTAGGAGAGGACTGTTGAGGTACGGCATACCTCAGAAATTGTGATGTCATCAACCGTGCAGATAGATGACCCAGTTGTTGCTGAGATTGATGTGATGTCGCTTCCAGAGCTTACGAGCTGAGATCGCTGGAGCTTCCAGGCAGAGATGCGACAGGTGATAGCTAGTCTATCTTGAGTTGAGAGACGGAGGTGGTTCGTCAGATTTGATGTGCCGACGCAGGCCCTGTTGAGTTGAAGATTTCTAATGTGGAGAGTTTTACTCAGATCTAGAGTAGATCGATCCAGAGATGACGTTGTTCGTCGGATGTCCCGATGAGAGATCGGTAAGCTGACCAGTTTAGATGGAAGGACCTCACCCAGATGTGTTGTGAGTTGATCAAGAAACGGATGAGTATTGAATATTCCTCCGATGGTTGGGACGAGTTCCCGAGGACCCGTTCAGCTAGATATATTCTACAGAGTGATGAAGATACCGAGTTCATGATTTCGAGTCCGTGCAAGAGATTCCGGATTGATTGTCACCGAGAACCACTGCAGTACGCAGATAGCATGACATGATGTCAAAGTGGACGATATTAAAGACGAGTGGAGCAAGAGGTTCGTGCAAGATGTTAACGAGCTGTTGTTACTCCCTGTTGAGATAAGAGATCAGATATGTGTACAGAGGCGTTAGGATACGGCCAGTTCCCGAGAAAATGTTGTGCTGAGAACGCAGATGTCCAGAAAGCGAGAAAAGATTTGTAAATGTACCAGCCTCCGTACAATTCGGTATAGGCGAGATCGGAAGAGACCTTGAGCCGGTTCCTTCCAGGACACTGCTGCGATGAGATTGCATCGAGGATCAGTTGTGTCACGTGTATTCAGAGGGCCAGAGATCGACGCCAGTGACGTGCTGCTTTATGAGTGATCATACTAATTGGCCGAGAGTTGACCTGAGGAGTACCAGAGCGGAATCATTTCCGATAGCACACCTGACCGGGTAGATGAGCCGATAGAGTGAGAGATTGGTAATCCACTGAGAAATGAGGACCCAGAGACAGAAGACGCCAAACTGTGAGCAGGAGGCAAGCGGATGTTCTTGCTCTGCCAGTTTGGGCGCACCGAATTTTTTTCGACATTGTGGGAGGTGTACCTCAATGTCATTTGTTGCGATTTGCATTTGTGATCTGAGTATCACGCTTATATCGCTTGGATTTGAGTTTTGATGATTGAGTTTCAGGATATTGTTTTCGTGCACCATGGCTGCACCTACTGGGTATTTATATTTTGTGCATAGTTATTGCACTTGATATTGATTTTGTGCCTTGGCTCCACATGTTTATAATTTCGTGGATTTCATACGGTTGATTTGATATGTGCGTGTGGTATACTCTCGATTTGATTTTTGCACTCGGTATAGCTCACATATGCTTGCAGTGCATTGATACGTGTTTTGTGCATGCAGTTGCACACGTTTATGAGTTTTATACACCTTGGTACACTCGGTGTAGTTTTCATACGCATTTGAGTTATTGATGAGTTTCCGTGCAGTTGTGCACCAGATTTGATGTTTCGTGCACTGGATGCACCTGATTTGTATTTCGTACACAGGATGCACCCGATTTGTATTTTTGTGCATTTGTTGCACCGGATTCGTATTTCGTGCATTGGTTGCACTAGATTTGCATTTCATGCGCTTGTTGCACCAGGTGGGTATTTCGTGCATGTGGGATGCAATTGATTTCGATTTCGTTCGTGCATGACGGATGCACTTGATTTGGACTTTCGCGCATGTTGGGCGCGTGATATGATTCTTGTGCACACCTGATGCACTCGTTTGGGATTTTCGTTCGTGCATGATAGTTGCACCGGAGTGAGATTTTCGTGCATTATAGATGCACTAGATGTTGTTGTCGTGCACACCTGTTGCACTGGACAGATGCTTTCGTGCACACCAGTTGCACTTAGTTTTGCTTTCGTGCCTATTGGCACTTGTATTTGGATTTGATTTCCGTACGCACCAGACGCACGTGATTGTTGGATACGCCTTTTTAGGCTGATTTTGCTTTTGAGCATTGTTTTCATGATGAGGCCCTATACTTTGTAGTAGCCTAACAGGACTGATCCGAGGACAGTACCTGTGTACTTTGCAAGCATAAAAAGTTTACCAAGAGGTTTTCAAAAAGGAGCTATAGTCTCGCTATTTTTTATATGTCTGCGAGTGACACGAACGTTTACTAAGGACAACCTTGTGGGATATTTCAGAAAAAGGGCGGAACATATATTTGAGCAAAACATATATGCTAGTATATTATTACTTTACAAATGAACGTCCGCCACTTGTGCCGTGAGTTACGCATTATACGGCAGTTCAGAAAAGATTCTGCATATGTTTTATTCGCTATTTAGAGTTTTTTCAAGGATGCGTACTATATATATATTATAGTATTTGATTAGTGCTTATGGGATTTCAGTAGTGGATTTCGAGATCTGTATCTCCTTTGTAACTCCGATGATATGCGTGCAAGTCCGATGATTTGCGTGACGCTTGACGGAATTCGGTTTTGAGTTTTCGTACTCATTTTTCCAGCGCACAGGATGTGCTGTGGTATTTCTGTATCTTCCGTGATTTCAAAGCCCCGTTGATTTGAGCTGATTATTGAAATGTTTTAGCATTTGGGGATTTAAATTTAAATTCGGGGACCGAATTTATTTAAGGGGGGAAGATTGTAACATTTCAGAAAATATAAAAATATTATTTTTGGAATTTAATATTAAAATATTATGTTTCGCAAAAACTACCGATTTGCGAATTTGGGGTTTTCGTAAAATGGTATAAATATAAGTTAATGGAAATTTGTGAGTTTTGATTTCGGCCAAATTTCTTCTTTGATTTTTGGCCAATTTCCTTTTTTGTTTTTTTGGCCAATTTCCTTATGGAAATTTCGTGGCCTTTTCCTTATGTGTTGGCATTGCTTGGGAATTTGATGAGGCATGGGCAGCATGGTCCTTAGATGAGGTGTCCATTGAGAGCGAGTAGGAGAGGTGGCTTATTGACTTGTCTTGCCCCATCGTTAGCTAGTGTGCACAACACATTTCATGTGTCACAGTTACGGTGCTACATTCGAGACAATAGTCATGTTCTCGATCGTTCGGAGTTGACATTGGATATAGACTTATCTTATATGGAGCAGCCTATTACTATTCTCGATCGTAGAGAGAAGGTGCTGAAGAACAAGGTCATTCCGCTATTCCGAGTATCTTGGGTGGTTGTTCGCCAGAGAAGTCTACCTTTGAACATGAGGAGGATATCCGTTCATGCTTTTCGCATCTTTTTGAGTAGTTGTTTTTTTGTTTGTTTCCGTTATTTTTGTTCTCAAATTTCGAGGACGAAATTTTTAAAAGGGAGTATGATGTAAATCCCCAGTTCTTTGTAAATTTTTCGTATTTTTTAATACATATTTCCTAATTTTATTTTATTTTTCCCTAATTAATTAAAACTTAAAACCCAAACCATATATATATATATATATATATATATATATAGAGAGAGAGAGAGAGAGAGAGAGAGACACACACACACACACACATATATATATAATAATGAAGGAAAGATGCCATAGGAGGGAATTTCCTCCTATGGCGTCGAAAAAGTACGCACTCCGTCATATCCTCCGACGATCGGAATCCATCATCTTCATCGTTATCATCTAAGATGTGGGTACGCCAAATTTCGTGTGTGTAACAACCGAGTCCAATTCTACTAATTTCAGTTACCGTATGAATGGTGTGTGGTATTTATTTCATTTATCTTGCTTGACTGTTGCTAGTTATAATTTACCCAGACAATTCATATCCTTGCATATAACAACTTAAGTCTGTTAAAAATAAATTAAAAATAATTGACATGGCTTGCTTGACACCCCTAACCCTATGGTAGCATCCTTGCATCGTGTTCTCGTTCCGTTCAGTGAAACGGACGTGTTTGGACGGCTACGCGCACGCGCGTGCGTCCGTTCTTGGGGGTATGCTTTTAAATTATAAAATCCTTCATTTAAATTTTTGGAACCCGCCAATAATTTTCATTTTCCGAATTCAAAATTTTGGGCCCGTCCCGGGCGCAATTCTGAAATATTTTGTATTTTCGCCAAATCCCATTTTTCTAATTTTAAAAAACAAAATCAGCCAAAATGTTATTTAGACTGTTATCAATTTTTTTTACGCTGAAGATCTCTTGTTTCTACTGTTCCCAGATTAGAAAATGTTTATCAAAATTTCCCATAACCATTTTAACTCTCCAGCCAATCAAAAACGTTTCTTCTAAACCCCGGGCCCCACGAGACTCTCTCTCTCCTTTCCCTTTCTCTTTCTCTCTCTTCCTCTCTTTTCTTTCTCTCTCCTATCGCACTTTCTCTCTCCGCTCGCGAGTACTGTGCACTCCTCAATTCCCGTCACCGCGAGCGCGTTGTGGTCACCTCCCTCCACGTTTCTCCTTCTCCCTCCCTTTAAAAAATACCCTGTTGCCTCTTCTTCTCCTTTTAAAAACCAAAACCCATCACCTCGCGTAACCCTAACCTTAGCTGCATCAACACAAACCCTAACCCAGCACCTCCTCTTCTCCTCGTTTTCATCTTCTCCTTCTCCTCCTTCCTTTCTAAGTCTCGTTCCCTGTGCACTCACCCTCCAGCGAACCCAGAACCCACAGTTTCAACGCCGACGACTCCCTCTTCTCGTCGTCATCGTCTCCTTCTCCCTCTGTTCTGTCCCCTCTACTCTTTCCCCGAGCATCTATCCCGGCAAACCCAGCAGAAACCCTAGCAACTTCTACCCGAGCACAAAATCCTAATCAAACCCTAGATCTTCAGGAGCCTTTCGCCGGCGTTTCTCACCGTCGTCGATATTGCTGTCACTACCAGCACACCCCTCTGCAACCCCGTAAGCAACCCTCCTCTTCTTCTCCTTCCTCTTCTTCTTCTTTTTCTTCGTTCTCTGTATCTTCTTTTCATTTTAGTTTTTGCTCTGATAAATTTTGATCCTCTGTAGATCGCCGGAGCTCCGTCGACGACGCACCGACGACGCTGTCATCTCCTACAATCCAGTGAGTAAGTCTCCTTCATTAATCTCCTCCATTCTCTTGCCTTCTTCTTGTTTCGTTTCCATGCATCTCTTATCGATTACAATATTTACTGTTTTCTTTCTTGCCGGAATCTGACCGTGCCGGCAATGGTTCCCGACGCCCAGCGAGGACCCCTAACCCGCGTGACTCCACTGTTCGTCGTTTGGGCTGGTTCCGTGAACCGTGCGCGCGTCGCGATTTTTCCCCGCCGACGCGTAACGTTCCGTTTTCCGTTCCGCGACCCGTCGAGGCAAGTTAATCTTGCTACATGCTATTTAAATCATTTTATACATATTCTAATACCTGTAGTCTAAATATAGTACCCCATGCATCGTTTTATATCATTTCGATGTTCCGCTTACATCGGTTTATACTATTTTAGATCTCGAACTTGAAAGGTAATTATTGCATACATGATCACATTTAAATGTTAAATCTCGTAACCATAATCATATGTTTAATCACATTTTGACATAGCTTATGGTATCTTTCTATAGTTTTAATCCAACGGACACTTGTGCGCATTTAAAACCAGTTTTAGCTGTGACTTCATCTAGTGAACCTATTTATAGATTATTGCATTCCTGGAAATTCTTAATATTGGTTAACATGATTTAACGGCCATGAATGTCACCCTGTGTTCATATAATGTTGAAACCGTCTCTGAACCACAACTGATAACTGTACTGCTAATTAATTGAATCTGCTTTATTGTTTAATTCATTGCTTAGATTATATTGTTGATAACCATACTTGATTACTTATAACCATGATCATGCTTGCTGTTTATGAGTACCCACATGTTATCTTTTACACCCTGGCCTGACTTGCTACACATATATCGATTGACCGACATGGTACCGTACACTACTTGACTTGACTTGTTGTACCATGGATTGACCCGTTACCTGATCTTGGGTCTAATGCCAACAAACTTGACATGTAGTCCTCACGGACCGTTCCTGTTGTCTATCCAGACAAACCTGCTCTTACCTGATCCTGTGTTGGCATTAGTTCTTATTACCGAATACCTGACTTGACATACACATACAACTTGGGGGTATGGGGAAATCAATGATGAAACCTGACTTGTAACTCGACAGTGTACTACCTTTACTGATCAGTTTTAGAGGCTAGGCCAGCCTTGGAATGATGCTGCTGACATCATTCATCCGTACATATTTCCTGTTTTAGTGCCTAGCGGCATGTCTCGGATTCAGCCCGAGAATCTTGACCGTGATCCCGGGTATGCACGGGATACTATTGAGTTACATCGATAATTCATCAAATTGATTTCAAGGACTTTAGAATAGATAACCCAATAGAACAGTTTAGTTTACTCACTGCACACTACCCTGCACTGCCTGATTTACATTACTGTTACCCTGCTTGTTCATTCATGTTTATATTTGCATTGCCTGTTGCTCTGTTCATATTTTATTACTTGATGACATGACGCGCTGACGTCTGGATTTTGCATGGCCCAGATTTCGTACCTTTGCTGCAGTCCGAGCAGGAGTACTTCAGCCAGCAGGCTGAGCTGTGAGGTGTCGGTAGTAGTTAGTTCTTCATTTCCTGCATTTTATTCCTGATGTGAGCCCGCATTATGGGATGTACATTCCAGTTACTTGTATTGGATCTTTTGCTTCCGCACTTTTATTATTCTTGACTCATGTTATCTTGGCTTATGGACATGTTTTAGATAGTTATATTTTGTTCTTGATATCTCTACAGCCGTAATGTGACTGTGGATGGATACTTCCTACCCATAGGTAGCATGATTGGCTATGTCACGTGCCCAATTTAGCGTACTCTGGGAAGCGGGGCGTGACAGTGTGATTCTACAACCTTTTCACCGTTGATTTAGTAATGTAAAAAGTTCTATTGTCGGTAAACCGTTAATTTTGAACCCACTAATTCAACGGTGAAAAAGTTGTAGAATCACACGAAATTTGGCGTACCTACATCTTAGATGATAACGATGAAGATGATGGATTCCGATCGTCGGAAGATATGACGGAGGACGTACTTTTTCGACGTCATAAGAGGAAATTCCCTCCTATGGCATCTTTCCTCCATTATTCTCATATATATATATATATATATTAAACCCTAATAAACCTCGCAGCCAAAACCGGACCAAACCCCACATTGGCCTACTCCCTCTCTTTCTTCTTCCCTTCTTCTTCTTCCTTTCTTTTTCCTCTGAGCTCCTGCCCACGTCCTCCTCCCCCCTCACGACTGCTCCGCACTACTCGCTACTCCCCTGCGACTCACGAGCGGTGTTCACCGTTGGAAGACAGGGACGGACCGAGATGGATCATCTTGCCTGAATCTGGGGGCAGATACTATTTGGATTTATCCGTCCACCTCTCCGAAGATACCAAGTTGATTTATGACACCATATATCGGAGATTTGGACAGACGCGGCCGTTGTAACAGACTTTATCAGATCCCCCTCACTTTATGAGGGGTTTTTGATTGTGGGGACGCTCTTCTTTGCAGGCGCAAGCCCCTGCAGTTAATTACGTTACCGCATTGCGATAACCACTTTCTCCTTTTCCAGCAGTTCACTTCGTGTCGTGTGTATTTTTATTTGTTTTGGTTGCCCGTGGATTGTATACGGAGACTAGTTTATATCGTCGCCCGTAGGGTGCGGATTAGTCCAAATCCGTATATATTTTAGATATGGGCTTAAGTTTATTTAGGGACAGTTAATATGGTTTGAGATTAAGATTGACTTAAAACATATGAGCATTTGGGCCCAATCATTTTAGTTTAAGGACATCACGGTCTAATGTCACCATGTTTGAGGCAAAATTTTAGTTTAGGGACATTTCGGTCCGAAATTCCCATTTTGGGGACGAATGTTAGTTAAGAACGTTTCGGTCCATTATCGCCATATTTGAGGCGAAATTTTAGTTTAGGGACATTTCGGTCCATCATCGCCATGTTTGAGGCGAAATTTTAGTTTAGGGATATTTCGGTCCAACATTCATCTTGCGCGCACGTGTATTGTTTATGTGGCGGAAGTGAACGATGGTAACATGGAATGCGCCCAATTTGGGGTGCGATCCGATTTGAGGTGTGCACGTCAATTTGGAAGTGCATTGATGTGGGATGAACGGAGTTGTTCAAAGAGCTGTCGGGACCCGCCAGCTCTTTGAAGACGTTGAGGAATTATAACGACATATATCAGAGGTGTGGAAAGATGTACCCTTAAACCGAATTCCGTATTTGAGGGAAAGGGTTTGTGGTGGTCCTAAGAATCGTTAGTCGTATTTAAGACTAAAATTACTTTAGGAGATGCGAGATGAATATCATTTTGGATGTCATCAATGAGAGATCATTAGTCATGTTTGAAACTAAGATCAGTTTAACAATGTTTTTAAGGATCATTTTTACTTAAGATCCAGCAAAAGAGCATTTGGGCTCAACTGCAAGAAAACTTCAGAGACTTAGCCAATTTGGGCTTAGTCTGCTTATTCTTTTTCTTTTTCATTCAAAAGTGCTAAGCACTTATTTGGGCTATATTTGTTCAGCCCTTTTCTTTTTATGTAAAAGTGCTAAACACTTATTTGAATTCTGATGCTCACATATATATCATGTGAAGTATTCAGTCATGGGCGCTGCCCAATGAATATTGAACGCTTTAGTCTTTTTGACTAAATGTGAAGTGCTAATCACTTCCTATGGCGTCCGTATGATGTGCACGTGCGGCGCTGGGCGTTGCCCAATTAGTATTAAGCACTCAGCCGCTTTGGCTGTATATGGAGTGCTAAGCACTTTTATATGGCGCCTATGTGAGGATCACGTGAGGCGCTGGGCGCTGTCTAATCAGTACTAAGCACTTAGCTGTCTTCGGCTGTATATGGAGTGCTGAGCACTTTTATTCAGCGTCCACGTATGTTTCATGTGAGGCGCCGGCCTTCTGTTTTGGGCGCCCGCATGTTTTTCATGTGAGGCGATGGACGCTGTTAAAAGGGCGCCCACGCGGGAAGCACGTGAGGCGTTAGTCTCTTTTTTTATATGGAGATTTAATCTCTGTTGATATTTTTAGAGAACTTAAATCTCTGCTAATGGTATTTTGACCATTAACGCTCGCCAAAATCACTATATTTTTAGGATCTCGGGTTGAGTTTTTAAAGAACTAAGTTCTTGATTTGAAGGAACTGAGTTCTTGGAGTATTATGGACTCCATCTTCTTTCTCTTTAAATTTGTTCTTTCCTGAATCTTTGCTTCTCAAGAACAAGATCTTCCCGATGGGAATTAAATTCTCAACTTATGGGAGACTTGTCTTGTGGATTTCAGATCCAGAGAAAGAACTAAGTTCTTTTTAAAAGGGTTAAACGCTTAGATGTGATATCACATGTAGAGGAGATATTTTGATCTCTTTTCATCACATAGAGTTTTGAGAAGGAAGATCTTCTTCTTTGAGAATTGAATTCTCTGTTCTTTCTATCTGTGGTCTCTTCCTCTCTCTGTGTCCTCTCCCTCTCTGTGGGTCTGTGAGACTTGAAGTCTCGGGTCCTTTATATAGTGGAGGCAGATTGTTAATTAGTTTTGAGAAAATCTCTCATTAAGAGATTCCAATTGATTGAATTGGTCTCAAAATTGATTTGGAGAATTTTATCCACCGTTGGATCTTTGATGCAAAGACTTCTGTTTTACAGAATGTGTTTTCTTGTTTTTAACAAGACTGGGGAAATATTTTCCCATATACATAATTTATTCTGTAAAATGGTAATTTTTAATCATCGTTGGATTTTTAATCCAAGGGTTCTCTGTTTTACAGAGAGAATTTCTTGTTTGTTTAACAAGTTTAGGAAATATTTTCCTAAGATAGAATTTTATTCTATCATATGAATATCTTGTTAGTTTAACAAGATTAGAATTTTATTCTATCATATGAATATCTCGTTAGTTTAACAAGATTATGAATATATTTTCCTAATATAGAATTTAATTCTGTTATATGAATATCTTGTTAATTTAACAAGATTAGAATTTTATTCCAACATAGAATTTAATTCTATCACATAGAATTTTATTTTATCATATGAATATCTTGTTAGTTTAATAAGATTAGAATTTATTCTATCATATGAATATCTTGTTAGTTTAACAAAATTAGAAATATATTTTCCTAACATAGAATTTAATTCTGTTATATGAATATCTTGTTAGTTTAACAAGATTAGGAAAATATTTTTCTCGGATAGAATTTTATTCTATCAAATGATTTAATTGGTGATATTTTATCACCATTGGATTTTAAACTCAAGATTCTATGTTAGGGAAAGATCTTTTCATATTAGAAAGATTAAGAAAAATATTTACTAAATAGAATTTAATTTTATCATTTGATGATTTCAAATCACCGTTGGATGTTTGATCCAACGACTCTCTGTTTATCAGAGAATATTTGATCAGGGAGATATTTTTCCCCTGATACAATTTAATTCTATCATTTTGATGATTTATTATCACCATTGGATCTTTGATCCAACGGTTCTATTTAACAAAGTATATCCCAGATTTTAGGGAAATATTCCTCATGTAGAATTTAATTCTACCCTTTTTAATTTGGGCACTAACACTCATGTGTTATGCACATGGGCGCCGCCTAAGAATTTAATTCTTTTATAAATAGCCATTCACATGCTTTGCACGCCGGCGCTCCCGTGTATTCCATGTGAGGTGCCATTATAGGATTTAATCCTAACAGAGGCTGGTGCTGGCACTCACGTGGGAAATATTTGAGGACCCAATATAGGATTTAATCCTATCTGAGGCGGTATCTACATGCTTTGCATATGGGTGCACGTGTTTAACACGTGGGGGGTTTTCTTTATTTTTATAAGGGAACAATAAGCTCTGAGCCAAAAAATTTGGCAGGAACAAGCGGTTTCCCTCATCTCTTCAACCATTATTCCCTCCTTTTCTTTCTTTTCCTTCCTTTCATTTTTTAAAAAACCCAATGGCTACTTCCCTCTTCCTCGCCCACATCCCCTCGAGACCCATTCCATCTCATCATTCCTATCGCCAACAACTCCCCGAGATCTCCGTCTTCCTCCTCTCTCATGATCTCTCAACCCATCTCTCTTAATCTTTCTTTCTCGTTTTCAAAACTCCCTCTCTTAAACTCAACTCCTCCATCTCCAAGCTCGAGCCGAAGCCAAACTTGCCATGTTACCGTGTCGTGCCTAACCATGCATGCATAAAGCCTGTGCCATTCGTCGTCGTGATCGTCGCCAGGCAAGTGAACCCATTCACTTGTTTTCATGCTATAATTAAGACATTTCGTGTATAAATACAACACTTTTAATATTAACTGAACCGAAATCGAAAACCTAATGTAAATCATCCATTAATGTTTGTGGAACACATAACCATTGAATTTTATACATGATGATGAACAACATATTGAAAATTGACACCAATCGGATACTATTTGACCACGGATTCGATACCCCCAAGTCGAGTATCGAAACAGACTAATACGGCTCTCTTTAGGCCAATCCTCGTCTTTACGCCTTGATGGCGGTACCACTGATACTTGTGTTTGTTTAGTGATAGATAGCGACACGTTAATGTTTCGTAGCAAAAGAACGCAATTTCACACACAAAGTGACGTTCCTAATGTCTATACCGAAACTCGCTGTTTACCGAACACTTGACATCGTTAAATTCATAATTAATTCCAGAAAAATCCAATCACAGCGTGTATAGTCTCATTTCGAAGTTTACTGCATAGTCTTTAACATGATATATAGGTTTTCTGTTAAATATAACATTTGAACATCGGAAACAAAGAACTTACTTGACTTTGGACTGTAGTCCAGAGCAGGGATTCACCCCTTAAACATGCATTTACTCATCTGAAACCTTAATTTTTAATTGTGATAGTATGCAGAGATATTTACCTCTGCATATACAATTGTTTCATCTTTCCAATGGTACTAGTTTCACTGAATTCCGGTATAATATGGTATTTTAAACATATTTTAAACGGATGACATGTACGACAGATTTCTGCAAATTTCAGTTTGCACCCTTCATCAGTAAACTGATCATAACCTATAAATTAAGATGACTATTGTTGATCCGTACTCTGCGTTGTAAATTTAACTCATAGTTCTACAAATAGTTGAACTGTAGCATCACCTAATTATGATCCCAACAGGGAGTAAAATATGTTACGAAATGAACTTTCAGTTCAGGAACTGGATTTCAAGCAAAGAACACTTAAAATGGAACGACCGTAATTTGCAAACCTGAAACTTGATTCACATGAAACAAATTTTGTTGAATTACCGTTTAAGTTTAATTTCTACCCCTTTTGTATCATTTTGCCTAATTACGATCGTACAATTTGATATGTTTTTCTGAACTATAATACATGTTATGATTCATAACGTACATGACTTGATTAGTAGCATAATTAACATATTTACCCGACCGTGATATATTTAGCGATAGTGAACGCTCTTATTGATTCTTATTGCATTGTCAAACATGAGTGGTATCGGATTAGTTGTGTCAAGTACGCCAGTGATAAGCGAATGATTTGTGAAAGTGAACAGTGCAGTGAAAGGTGAATAAAACCGCGTTATTGGTGCGTACTTGTACACAACTAGCCCCATGCATATAGTTATTGAAACCTGGGAAAAAGAAGAAATCGAAGTGTAATGGAACTTGTATTTAGCGAGGTTAGCGATTTAGAGGATGATCATTGGAACGACTATTATATATATTTTAGATTATGGACTTAGCGGTCCGGCTGACAGGGTTATGTTCCGGGTAACAGTGGGCCGTAGTCTTGGGTACGCATGAGACCTTCGTTAAACATGATCATTCTTTTCCACAATTCGATTTCAATTTGATCTAGAGACCAATAGGAACATAGATCATATACCATATTGACTATTGATACACTGATTACTTGCATTCACTGTCTCCACCGTATTACATTTCATTTCATACTTTATTATATTGCTATTATATATTTGCTATTGCGTCGCCCAGATGACCTGAGTATGCATGCTCAGAGCTTGGAGAGAACGCCGCTCAAGAGTCAGATCTACCGTTTGAGCTTGTAGAGATCTAGACGGTTTTAATTTGAACACTTTTACCGCTTTTCCTAAAGTAACCTTGCATTCACACTTAGTTAGTAGTTTCCTTTACAGTTGAACTTTTGTAAATTGTGAACAGTGAAAGTTGATGTAATAAACTTGTGATGTGTTTTCTTTACTTCGGTACCGTGTTTACTGATTTCCATATAATGCTACAGGCCGAAGTGTGACTACGGCGGGATTATTTCTTGACCGTAGGAGCATGGCTGGCATAGTCACCTCTTGTATTCCGTATTTTGGGAAGCTGGGCGTGACACCTAATAACAAATTATAAACCCTAATTACAAATTATATCTCACTACTTGGTATTTGTGACATCTGTGATGAATATTAGATTAATTTAGGATAAGATGGATTATAAAAAATTATTAGATGAATTTAGGGTAAGATGATTTTTAGGTAATTGATGGAATGTGTGAGTGTGTGAGCGAGTATGCGCGTGCATGTGTGTTTGTACGTATGTGTGAGTGTGCGTACACATACGTATGTGAGTCTGTGAGCGAGTGTATGTATGAATGTGTGAGTGCGCGTGTAACAACCCTAAACTTTCTGTACATTTTTTTTTCAAAAATACAGAAAAGAGTACTTAAGGCTGAGCACAAGTTATAAATTTGATTTGCTTTTGAACAACAAGAAAGCACTTGTAGCTCATTGGTAAAGCCTTGCACTGCTGTGACGTAACCCCTGTTTGAATCCCTCCAGCCACATTATTTTTAATTGATTTTTCTTTTAATCTTTTAGAAGCCCAAAGGTTTGCACGTGTACTGCATGTAAAATGAAAAGTTACACAGTAAATAAACATGTGTAATAGGCTAGTTGAAGCGACGGGGACACGTGGCCAAAATCCCAAGCCCTCTCACTGGTATTGGACCGGCGAGATAAGCTTAGAGATCGGCACCGCCGAGCCCCCCGTAGGGGATACTCCCCAAATTTTAACCCTAAACCCCTTGGACTCCCCAAACTACTCTTATACTGTTTGATTTCTCTGCACATTTCCAGAGAATTAAAAATGGGCATTAATCCACATTTTAATTCTATTCTTCATTACCCTAAACCCTAATTTTCCCTATAAATACCACATCACATTTCACCCCTCCTCATTCAAAATTTCATAACAAAAAACTTTGTAAAATTTTCAAGTCCCAAGTTGTACAAGTGAAGTTAGCAAGAGGTGAAGTTCCGACGGCATTTTGGGAAGATTCCGGCGACGAAACGACGCCCTGACGGTTTTGAAAGCTTCCTCCTTCTCCCTTCTTCCTTTGTAACCAGTATGTCCCCACTCTCCTCCTCCATCTCTATTCTAAAACAATCTATTTTCAAAACTCATCGGAAGTGGAGTTATTCCGACTTCCGATTCGTTTTTCTTTAAAAACTCCATTTTTCTTAAACAATAAAATACCATATTCCTTTATAATGATCAAAAAACATAAGTGAAGACATTAGAACAAGTTTCATCTCAAAATAATAAGTATTGCAATTTATATTTCACTCTTACAGTAAAATACCATCATGTTTACATACGGCTTTTATTTAATGTTTTATCCTATTACCTTTAGAAAACTCATGAGGTAATGACCTATCTCCTAACAACACACATTTTTGACATAGCACGATAGCTCTTGGGACATTAGGTTATGGGAAAATACGAGTTTTCGATTGAATACCATGAACATTTAAAAACCGTTTTCTTTAAAAGTGTATTACTTAATTGCTTGCAAATAAACCTCTACAACCCATTGGGAAACCCCGATCAGGATGGTGCGGGTTATCGCACATCCTCGGGCCTAGTAGAGCAAGATGAAGACCTCCGCAAGGAGCATTTGATCTTGATAGAATTTTTAATGCAATTTTTAAGAAAATGAGATTTCTACAAAATAAATAAAATTATTTTTATTATATATATTATCAAAATATCTGTTTTAAATATATTATATATATATTCCATTTTTTCTAAATCAAAGGAATCATAAATTTCATTAAACTAGCTTTACAATTCAATACCATTCCAAGATTACACTAAAATACCAAATACAATGAAAACTAGGTTATATTCGCTAGAATATTTCACTTTATAAAAATTACAATTATGAAAATACTAAAGATGATAATTAAATACTTGAGGTGTATTTTGAAAATATATCAAAACCATTTTTCATAAAACCCCCTCAAGTTATATTAATTTACAATAAGGACCCTAGTAAACATAGGTTTAAGCGGGACCAGTTCTCTTGAGCCCTAGGAAGCCGGAGAATATGGCTGCTTTCCTATCTAAGGTAGACAACCCAACAACGGTGTTATCAACACGTTTGTTGTCTTGGAAAAAGACACAAATTCTGCCGTCCATGTGCAGCATTTACCGATAACATCAAAACTAATTCAGGACTTCAATTTCTTTTCAAAGTGTATGACTCAGACAGAGTCTCCATCTAATATGAAATCAATCTGACTTGAATCCAATTCAAGTATAATTACAATACAACATGAATCCGTTTATACCAGAATTCCATCTATATCAACAGGATTCGACCGAACCGAACCATGGATATACTCTGATTACATGACTATCCATTTATATCCATTCTATTTACATAATATCATGGTTTCAGCAAGTCATCCATCTATAAAACAAAACAATACAAATCAATACAAAATACATTACGGGGTTTTTAAAGGGATAGACTGGTAAGAAATTTGTTAGAAGTGTCACGAGACGGTCACTTTAATACACCTAATCTGTATATCCATTGCTTTTGTACCGTGGCTTAACGGTTCCTTGTGCTCCGTATACCTTAGTCTCCGGAATAGTGGGACTCCTCTCGTATACACTGGCATATTCTGTACCAAGGTACAAATAATTGCGATAACAGAACAAATGATAATATTATACAGTTATATTCTCTTTTCTGTCTATTCTACTTCTCTCTTTCTTTGGGACTTACTGAGCAATTGTTCGCTAACGACATTCCTTTTCTTCTTTCTTTGGAATGTTGTCAGGTAGATCCGACTCACTAAAGGTCGAGCCCAGTACTGAAGACTTGGAGCAGTTTGCCATCGACCTAGAGCTGTAGGCACTCGTATATACTTTTCATTTCAGTTATGCTATTGTTTAGGCATTGCTTTCTACTCTTGTATTTACATTTCTAATTGTACTTGTAAAGAATTGTTAAATAAATAAAAGTTGCTGTTCATTTATATTCATGTTTCTTGTGTACATTTTACTTTATATTGCTTAGATACGCTTAGTGTGTTTACTTCTGAGTAAATACGTCGCGCGGCCCGTCGCGTCTCCTTACCGTACATCAGGAAGCGGGGCGTGACAAGTTTTGTTGGTGGCCCATGCAGGTTAGTGTTGCATGGAACCTTACCATGCAGGTCAGTTCTGCATGGACATGCAGGTCAGTTCTGCATGGACATGCAGGTCAGTTCTGCATGGACATGCAGGTCAATTCTGCATGAAGTCATAAGTAATCTAACACAAGAATCAGCAGCTAAAAACATTCTTTACATTTCATATTGCTTGAATCTTACAATTTCATATACTTTGAATCTATCCTAACCCTATTTTATTTCAAGGTTATGGATTCTCCAAACAATACCAACACCAACTTCAACAACACACCACCACCTCTACCGCTTATGCCTACCATTGACGGTCCGATCAATGAGCAGACGGTACTGCTTGAGGCAATCCGAAGTCTCCTAGAAGGATAGTAGCAGCAGACTGCTATATTACTGAACCGTCCAGAAACAGAAGCGCCCGGAGTAAAGCAATTCCGGGCATAGCACCTAAAGCAATTTTTTGAGAAAGAGAGCCCTTTAGAAGCGGAAGAATGGGCTCAGAGTATCGAGGATGATCTGGCAGCAGAACAAGTGCCAGAGATCGCTTGGGTATGAGTTGCGAAGCTGCAACTCACCGACAACGTCCGAGTTTGGTGGAAGGCGGAAGAAAGGCGTCTTGACCAACCGATCGAATGGAAAACCTTTCGCGACATGTTCGACGCGAAGTACTTTCCAGAGACTGCTCGATTTGACATGGAACAGCAATTCATCCACCTACAATAGGGTTCGATGTGGACCAAATCTGTGGATGAGTATGATACTGAGTTTACCATACTTAGTAGGTAAGATAAGTCTTAATATTCGATTTTCTAATATCACATACTACACAGCTAACAAAAGACCGCAACAGGTTCACGGCACACTTGATACCGACTGCTGAGATCAGGTCTAGACGATTTCAGCAAGGGTTGGACCAGGAAATCCAAGCTGCCTTAGCTATAGGGGATTTCCCAACCCACGACCTGGCTTTGAAAGCTGCCCGCCGATATGTGGCAGTAGTGAAGAAGAAGGGTAGATCTCAATCTGCCGGAGTGAAGCACCCTGCCATTCAGATGACAGGAGGAGCCCCCTCAAGGCCAACTTTTGAACCCAGAAGACTGGAAGAAACAAATAACCGGCCAAGTCCAGATTTTTGCTTCTACTGCAAGAGGGAAGGACACCTGTGGAAGGACTGTAGGAGCACAAAAGGCCTGTGCTTAATTTGTGGCGCATCCAATCATAGAATTGGAACATGTCCTTATAGATGTAACACAGTTCCAACTCACAACACTTATCCTCAGCGGCCAGCTATCTAGGCTCATGCACCTCGTCTAGCTCTTCCAGCTCCACCTCCATATGGACCTCATGTACAGCCTAATCGCCAATTCCAACAGGCACTGAGGAACATGTCTCGAGGGCAGAGAAACATGCCTTAAGGACAGAGAAATGTGCCTCCAACTAGGAGGAATATACCCCGGCGTCAGGCTTTCAATTTAGGAGGAATATACTACGGCGCCAGGCTTTCAATTTAGCAGCCGAAGAAGCCGAGACTGTAGTAATTCCCTCACATCTTTTTCAATCTTATCAAAACTTTTGCATTCTTTCGTTCTTCCAAATATTTCATGCACTATTAATAGTTCTATCACCAAACTTTTCTTGAATCTGTTACATTTTCCTTCTACAAATTTCGAGGACGAAATTTTTTTAAGGAGGAAAGAATGTAACAACCCTAAACTTTCTGTACAGATTTTTTTTCAAAAATATAGAAAGGAGTACTTAAGCCCGAGCACAAGTTATAAATTTGATTTTCTTTTGAATAGCAAGAAAACACTTATAGCTCATTGGTAAAGCCTTGCACTGCTGTGACGTAGCCCCTGTGTTCGAATCCCCTCAGCCACATTATTTTAAATTGATTTTTCTTTTAATCTTTTAGAAGCCCAAAGGTTTGCACGTGCACTGCACATAAAATGAAAAGTTACACAGTAAATAAACATGTGCAATAGGCTAGTTGAAGCGACGGGGACACGTGGCCATAATCCTAAGCCTTCTCACCGGTATTGGACCGGTGAGATAAGCTTGGAGACCGACACTGCCGGGCCCCCCGTAGAGGATACTCCCTAAATTTTAACCCTAAACCCCTTGGACTCCCCCACTACTCCTATGCTGTTTGATTTCTCTGCACATTTCCAGAGAATTAAATGGGCATTACTCCACATTTTAATTCTATTCTTCATTACACTAAACCCTAATTTTCCTATAAATACCACACCACATTTACCCCTCCTCATTCAGAATTTCATTACAAAAAACTCTCTAAAATTTCCAAGTCTCAAGTTGTACAAGTGGAATTAGCAAGAGGCGAAGTTCCGAACGTTTCGGGAAGATTCCAGCGACGAAACGATGCCCCGACGGTTTCGAAAGCTTTCTCTTTCTCCCCTCTTCCTTTATAACCAGTAAGTCCCCACTCCCCTTCTCCATCTCTATTCTAAAACAATCTATTTTCAAAACTTGTCGGAAGCGGAGTTATTCCGACTTCCGATTCGTTTTTCTTTAAAAACTCCATTTTTCTTAAACAATAAAATACCATATTCTCTCATAATGATCAACAAACATAAGTAAAGACATTAGAACAAGTTTCATCTCAAAATAATAAGTATTGCAATTTCTATTTCACTTTTACAGTATAATACCATCATATTTACATACGGCTTTTATTTAATGTTTTACCTTATTACCTTTATAAAACTCACGAGATAATGACCTACCTCCTCACAATATAAATTTTTGACATAGCACGATAACTCTTGGGACATTAGGTTATGGGAAAATACGAGTTTACGATTAAATATCATGAACATTCAAAAACCGTTTTCTTTAAAAGTGTATTACTTAATTCCTTACAAATACGCCCCCACAACCCATTTTGGGGAACCCCGATCGGGATGGTGTGGGTTATCGCACATCCTCGGGCCTAGTATAGCGAGATGCAGACTTCCGCAAGGAGCATTCGATCTCGATGAAATTTTTAATGCAATTTTTAAGAAAATGAGATTTCTACAAAATAAATAAAATTATTTTTATTAAATATATATATATATATATATATAAATATTATCAAAATATCTATTTTAAATATATTATATATATTTCATATTTTCAAAATCAAAGAAATCACAAATTTCATGAAACTACCTTTACACTTCAATACCATTCCAAGATTACACTAAAATACCATATACAATGAAAACTAGGTTATATTCGCTAGAATATTTCACTTTATAAAAATTACAATTATGAAAACCCTAAAGACGATAATTAAATACTTGAGGTGTATTTTGAAAATATAATAAAATTATTTTTCATAAAACCCCCTTAGGTTATATTAATTTACAATAAGGACCCTAGTAAACATAGGCTTAAGCAGGACCAGTTCTCATCAGCCTCAGAGAGCCGGAGAATATGTGTGCTTGCCTATCTAAGGTAGACAACCTAACAAAAGTGTTATTAACACGGTAATTGTCTTGGATAAAGACACAAATCGTGCCGTCCACGTGTAGCATTTACCGATAATATCAAAACTAATTTAGGACTTCAATTTCTTTTCAAAGTGTCTGACTCAGACAGAGTCTTTATCTAATATGAAATCAATCTGACTTGAATCCAATTCAAGTATAACTACAATACAACATGAATCCGTTTATACCAGAATTCCATTTATATCAACAGGACTCGACCGAACCGAACCATGGATATACTTTGATTACATGACTATCCATTTATATCCATTCTGTTTACATGATATCATAGTTTCGGCAAGTCATCCATCTATAAAACAAAACAATAAAAATCAATACAAAATACATTACGGGGCTTTAAAGGGGTAGACTGGTACGGAATGTGTTAGAAGTGGCACGAGACGGTCACTTTAATACACCTAACCTGAATATCCATTGCTGTTGTATCGTGGCTTAACGGTTCCTTGTGCTCCGTATACCTTAGTCTCCGGAATAGTGGGACTCCTCTCGTATACACTAGCATATTCTATACCAAGCTACAAAAAACCGCGATAACAGAACAAAGGATAACATTATACAGTTATATTCTCTTTTCTGTCTATTCTACTTCTCTCTTTCTTTGGGACTTACCGAGCGATTGTTCGCTGACGACATTCCTTTTCTTCTTTCTTTGGAATGTTGTCAGGTGGATCCGACTCACTAGAGATCGAGCCCAGTACTGAAGACTTGGAGCAGTTTGCCAACGACCTAGAGCTGTAGGCACTTGTATATATTTTTCATTTCAGTTATGCCATTGTTTAGGCATTGCTTTCTACTCCTATATTTACATTTCCAGCTGTACTTGTAAAGAATTGTTAAATAAATAAATGTTGCAGTTCGTTTATATTCATGTCTTTTATGTACATTTTATTTTATATTGCTTGGATACGCT
Source organism: Agapanthus africanus (assembly GCA_030015575.1). Taxonomy (NCBI): domain Eukaryota; kingdom Viridiplantae; phylum Streptophyta; class Magnoliopsida; order Asparagales; family Amaryllidaceae; genus Agapanthus; species Agapanthus africanus. The sequence goes on along the minus strand of CM057343.1, from coordinate 697,927,671 downwards.
TAGCGTGTTTACTTCTGAGCAAATACGTCGCGTGGCCCGTCGCGTCTCCTTACCGTACATCGGAAAGCGAGGCGTGACAGCGCGTGCGTATATGTTTGAGTGTGTATATATGTGTGTGTGTGTCCGCATATAAAATATTTCACAAATATATTCATCCTAATTTCTAGCTTCTATTTTGTAAATTTAATGATTTGAAATCTTGTTGTCTATAATTTACCGTTTAGATTTTTAAATTTTAGTTTCATCTATAAACCAAATCAAAATTTATATCAAATCCTTTAATATTGTTGCTTTGAGAGCCTTACTGGCCTACAATGAAATTTGATCTGCCATGAAAGTTGAACGAATGTATTTTTATATTCTAGTATGTCCTGGGGTTATAGGGTCTTTTGGGTTGTAACTTGCACTAGTAGAAACTGTACACATTAGGGACAGTATATTAGGGACCGTAATAATCTTAACGGTCGTATGAAACATCCGTGCCGCACATCTTGTATATATGTTACTTCTGTTCATGTATACGTATATGCTTGTCTATGTCGGTATAATTTTAAAGATAATTTAGTGTAAAAATTCATTAAATATCTATGGGTTTATATAAATTGCAGTTATGCTCGATGTACCCGCTTCATCCCTGTTGGTATCTTTAGGGTCCAACTTGTTGGGTTATGGGAGCGCCCCGGCCATCGAACCGTGGCCTAATGCGGAACAAAAATTTCTAAAAACCCGGCGCTACCATTACCCGATTTCCAAGATCGAAACCATTAACCCTAAAACTAGCAAGCTAACAAAAGGAGATAGAATGGTTATACTTAATGAACCAAGTCCTTCGGGTCTTCAACCATTTCCAAACTCCTAGTGATGCGGATCGACTTTGGTCGACGGTCTTCCTTCATCTTCGATGATCCACCCGAGGTAAACGACACAAGCTCCAGGTTCGCCAAGCGGACCAACCGACTCTCTAGGATTGCTAGTAGTAGAGAGTGGAGGTGTAGGACAGTGTCACTCTAATCTTCTCTCAAAATATAATTCTCATAGAGCAACCATGGAAGATGTGGAGGTGATGAAAGCAAGAATGGCATGAGCTAAATTTGGCTAAGTGTTTTTGGTGTGAGAGTGAATATGAGCAAGAGAGAGAGAGCATCAAGTGTATGTCAAAATGAGCAAGCAAATCCCCACCACCAATGTGGCCGGCCCCTCTCTCTTCCCCTCAAAAATAATGCACACCCAAAAAACACTTATCCAATTAACAATAAACAAATGAGACCATACCAATTTCTACATGAGAAAAGCCCATGCTTTAACCAAAACCCATGCCTTGCCATGTCACCATTTCCACATCATTATTAACATGTGATTTTATAAATAAAATCAATAATGAGGTGGCATCTTCTAGAAGTCATTTCGCACAAATACGGAATACTTCCCGGTACATGTATCGAAATACACATACGCGTATTCGTACGAAAATACGAATAGCCAAAGAGAGGAAAAATAAATAGTGAGCGATAATACTAGAACATATATATATATATATATATATATATATATATATATATATATAAATACATATGTAAATTATTAAATCAAAACTTGATTTAACAATCTGGCTTTATCCTAAACCGCTAGTATTATCAACCGTGCGATTAAAGTCTGTGCAGTCCATGCAGACATTTAATCGGACACCTGTATATATCAACATACATCACCTACACCATATCGCCTGAACCGTGAAAACTCTCTGTGTGTGACTCTAAAGACTCGTCAATACGCTGGCAGTGGGTTTAACCACAAGCACGTCAGCGGCACTAGCTGTACGTAACGGCTACCCAGGTATTGAGCGAAAGGAAGGCCGACGAGCAAACTCATCCGAACCCCTACTGAGCTTGTCAGTGACAATATCTGTACAGTCCGGTATGTTCGTCTAAGAGTATCGCATATCGAGTCTAGGGGGTGGATAAAGTCAGACCCCTAACAACGTGATAATTCGTGTCGGTATGAAACCCATCACTACCTGAGAAACTATCGATCCTGGATCGGTAATTCTCATATACCCCGGCTGAGGATTTCTAGTGATGGCCACCCGTACACTGCGCGACATCAACCCCCAATACCGAGAAAGAAGAATCCCCGACGATCCGCTCACTGCCTCCATGTGGCTCGGGACTGTACCCAACTAAAACCTGTTTGCACGACTCCTTTGAGCCGTGGTAGGGTAGTAATCAAAGCACAGTGGGAACTCACACGAGACAAATGACGATCTCAGGTCGACAGACTAACCTGTACACATGTCACCAGGGAACTGCTATCTGACTATAGGTATAATACCAACTAGCATGTACCCGGCGAGTCCGTCCAGTGTACTCATAACCCAATGAGCACCTGTATACTATCTTAGGTGAACAACTGACACCAGTGGCTTGTGAGACCGGCACCGCCCCTCGTCAGGGTCTAGATAAGTATACACCAGTCTACACTGGAGTATCGATGCCCAGTCTCGATACTCCCACGACTAGGGACATTTAAGGATTTGCTTATAGACCCCCAGCTCCCACGTATGTGATCGCCATCACAATGCTGGCAGTCAAGCAAGAATCCTATGGGCTTTATCAACATATGATGATAAAGACAAACCAGATAGCATACTATCATCTCGAGTAAGACTGTTTTATTGGTATAGGTCCTCGCTCAATCATCATGATCACATACCTGCGAATATGATAATTGCCTTGAGGGCACTATAGCCAACAATCTCCCACTTGCACTTAAGCCTAATTATTGCGATGTCGCATACTTACAGCCCGTGTGATACCGAACACCCAACTCCTCTACTAATCAGTTTCACAAAGCTCGTTTGTAAAACTATTGCGTTCGAGAAATAGCCTCAGTGAGTGGATCCGCTCCAGTGTTTCTTTCTATGTCTCTCTTTATCTCAATTTCGCGGAGAAAACTATCTCCCGAAATGAGCAATACCCGTCTTAGAATATTTCTGGATATCTGATGGGACCCAGTTAACAAATGAACTCCAAATCCAGCAAATTTCTTAGACTGTATCTTCCACTGAACTTAATCAGTATACTGCACCATGCCTTCCTCAGTATCCGCTTGGACCACCTGTCCAACATATTGTCCTTCGTCAGATGGAAAACTATAACTCTGACAGTCACTCTGTCATCCAGGTCACATTGGAAGCTTGAAATGATAACCGTCTCCAGAAGGAGGCTGCCGTTATCAAATCCCTAGAACATCCACTTATGTTCCAAAGACTGCTTCCCAACGTTTCTCTAGGATTGGATTAATATCTCAACTTATTGTATCTAGTGCAAAAACAACATCTGGTATGGTACTTGACATGTCATGATTGACTCAATTGCCTAAACAAGTGATATGCCAATCATGCACATCCCTCTCCCCTTTAGTCTGTAAGACACCTTTAGAGAGGGTGACTCCATCACCTGCAGGTTCACCACCATGCTAGGAGCCGTCCATTCTAAAATACTTTTAGAATACTGTCTAAGTACCCAGATTGGGACACTTCCCAAATCTAGATCTAAAACCATAGATCTAGTAACCAGAATGTCTGATATAATATTCATAACCTATGTGGAGAAACTACTGTGTGACAACCAAAGTATAACCGATCGTAGTACAGGAATTTCACTTCCTATAAAGTGCATGTCATCTAAATACCAGGACATCACACCATATTACTATCTTAACAGATCCATCCCCTATTCTGATGAAGTCAAAGCCCATAACTGTCACATCAAAAATAGAGGATCTTTCTCCGATATATCTGCTTTAATCTATAAATAGACATAAGCTACTTGTCCACTACGCTTGCGCTGCTCCCACTGACTACGACAACCCTCTGGCAGAGTCATATATACGTGCACTTCTAAAGCTAGTTTAGAACGATGCTATACTTATCCTCCTGCTGGGTCTCATAGTCTGGAACAACAGTAATGTCAAGTCTGGGTAAACAAAAACCTCCCTGTTACCGTCCTTGAGGCTACCGGAATACCTCTCGGGTGCTTGAGGTTACCCACCATATCTGCGGAATGGCTAATGGAATGTCAAACCAGATTGAATCTTTAGGTTCTATTAAATTTTCCGTAATCGTTTGCGGTTCTGGAATCACTTCCAGTTCTACCATACTCCCACTACTGTTTTCTGAAAAAGTCCATTTTACTAAAACTGTGGTGAGTCAAGAACAATATAAATATTGATCTTCCTGATGGTAGAAAGTTAACCCTCATCAAAGCCCGGGATAACCCATAAAAAGCCATTACAGAAACGTGCCTTAAGTTATCCAGAGTCTGGTTTTAAGCATAAGCCGGACAACTCCCCGTACCTTAACAACGTTAAGATATGAACCATTCTATATACAATATAGAAATAGAGGCACTGATTTAATTGGAACCAGATTCAAATCATGCAGCTGTCTCCAGTGCATGTCAACTAAATGGAGAGAGGCCGATCAGCATTACTCGACTTAGGAGTGCATCCAATTATGAGTAACCCGAAAGAGAAACAAGTTTCTCAAAACCATTACTATCAACTGAATACCATACACAAGTATCTACATCTTCAATTACCTTGAAGAATCCTGATACTTGCAACACATGGTTCTCTACTTTATTCCTTTACCTATAAATTCTCAAACTTGGACCTTGTATTTCTACGAAACACTTGTTTAAAACTTGAGAAGTCACAAGTAAACAGAATACAGTACGAGGAACAACCCCTTTGTCCTAATGGACACTGGACAATATACAATACTTTGTATAAGTCCCCTGAGTTGAATAACTCAAACTCTGTGCGCCGTAGGTTGAAAACTGTACCCAGGCGATTTCCTCAAATACCACCAATTACAACGAATTCCGATATAATGAGGATGATCACCTAATTCCCAATAACTTACTCTCACTCATCATCTGCAAAACCATACAAATGTGAGAATCATACCTGGTAAATACATACCCTGGAGCAAGGGCCTAATTGGGAAATCAGTTTTCTATTAACAATACACAGTGAAACTGAAACATGAATATATTTCGAAGGGGTATCCGGGTATACCTAGTAATGTCTCTTCCATTATTAGATTCATGACTGTAACCGTATATTTCGTTGCCATCTCTCCAAATCCCTTTATTTGTCTTTAGTCATTACCTTCTGTACACCATCGTTAAGCTAAGTGGTTTTCTTCTTTCCCTACCGTTCGGCACCAGCCTATGGGTTGGAAGAAGACTATCCAATAAGCATAATAGGTGTACTCTCCTAATCCTAGGAGCACTCGCAACCTGAGAGAAGGTAAGGATAAAAGACAACCGAATAAATCTTATTCCTATTTCTCCTGAACCAGAATCCATCCTCAAAAAGGTACCTTCGAGTTCGTATATAACCATACGATGGATTTATCCAATGGAATTGGATGTTCATAGTGATACGGGGTGTTCTGGAGAAATACAAAGGTGAATTAGGAGTGGCGATAAAATACGTGGTTTGGTCATGAATGATAGCAGTCGCAATTTACATTGCCCTCTTTCTGATCCCTTTATTTGTCTTTACTTATTACCTTCTGTACACCCAACTTAGGCTAATTGGTTTTCTTCATTCCCTACCTTTCGGCACCTGCCTCTGGTTTGGAAGAAGACTATCCGATAAGCGTAATAGGTGTACCCTCTCCTAATCCTAGGAGCCCCTACAGCCTGAGAGAAGGTAAAAGGAAAAGACAACTGAATAGTCCTATTCATTTTCTCCAGAACCGGAAACCATCCTCAAAATAGTTCCTTTCGAGTTCGTATATAACCATACGATGGTTTTATCCAATGGAAGTGGATATTCGTAGTGATACGGGTGTTTTGGAGAAATGCAAAAGGGTATAAGAAGGAGTAGCAATGATGTATGCAGTTTGGACAATCCAAAAACCAGTGTTTTAAGAAGATTCGGTTAATTATTGTTGCTGCTTGTGTTCAATGTTCTTCCTTAGTGTTGGTTTTGATGTTGTTAGTGTTGGTGTTGGTGGTGATGTTTTTGGTGCTGCTGTTGTAGTTGTTGGTGTTGGTGGTGATGTTGGTGTTGTTGTAGCTATAAGGACCAAGAGAGTTAGGCTTTGGGCTAAGGGTTAGAGCCGGGGGGTTAGGGTTAGGGTTACGACTAAGGAGGGTTAGGGTTTAGGGTTAGGATTAAGGGTTAGGGTATTTTAGAGTAAAATTGCAACAATAGTAGTTAAGGGTATTTTAGTGAAATTGCAACAATAGTTAAGGGTATTTTAGTGTAAAATAGGTAAAATTGAGCAAACTAGGGTTTTTAGTAAAATTTTAAGGTAATTTAGTTGAAAATCATTAATAGCTAAGGGTATTTTAGTGAAATTTATAATAATTTAGTTAATTTAAGAAGATGAATTGTTTAGGGGGTTAGGGTTAATTAGGGTTAGCGTTAGGATTAAGGTTAATGGTTAGGGTTCGAGTTAATGGTTAGGGTTAATTAGGGTTAAGTTTATAACCATTAGTAAATATATATTCTGTATGTTTGTGTGTATGTGTGTATGAGCACACACACACACACACAAGGATACACACACACACACACACACACAGACATGGACACGCTCACACGCGCACACGCACATACACAAGCATACATGAGCGTGCGCACACGCACACATACACATACACACACAAACCTTGATTCATCGTCTTTCTTCTCTACCTTGAACTCTTTTCAAATCCCACCAAATGTAAATCCAAAATCTTAAACTCGATTAAGAAAACCCGCATTTTTAAAAAAAATTACCCTAAACTTAAAACTTCAAAACTTTGTATTTGAAACGTAAACATAAAACTAATTGAATAAACTAAGTGTATGATTTTCGATGATAATATGTAATTTTCATATTCTCATCGATAATTAATCATATGTGAAAATGAAAACGTGACTTAGTTTCCGTCTATCGGTTAACATACGTTCGGTGTTTGTCATGACATAAAACTACATGAAAATTGTTAAACACCGGACATTATCATTCGGTTTCTAACAACCGTCGCATAGTCTATGTGACGAGAATTTATATTCGATCGTATGATAACCAATAGATTTGTCCCGTGTGGACATGTTAGTAATGTATAAAGCAGACACCTACATTCACTTGTGTTTTTCATTCGTTTCGGGATATTTCGTCGGTACATTTTTGCTGGCTCTCCGTAGACCATGATAGATTAGATGTTCGTTTCAATGGTGTTTCACAGCATTGAAACGATTATCTGTTCTATTACAGTATACTCGGAGAACAGCGGAAAGGCGCTGTCGAAAGTTTCTCGAAACGGATGAAAACACAAGTGATATGATAGGTGCCTTACCCCTACAGCCGTTACCTTCGACATCCAATAATTTTTTTTAATATTATCATCATCTTTCTTGGAAGAAGAATCCAATTCTCGAGTTTTGAGATTAGGAGAAAGTTCTCAATAGAAGTTTGAGGAGAGCCCAATCCAATAAAAAAATTAACGAAGTCGTCAATTAAACCTAACACTAATCCTTCTTATTATCCATCTATCTCGTATTTATCACGAAATCTTAATTCCACGACTCTTATCTATAGAAACTGTACCATGTTCCATTTTCTTCCAATATAGTATTCCAGTACCTTTACGACAAGAGTTGGACGTACGTCGACGTTACCTCGAGAACCACTGATTTTTTCCTTAACGGTGTTTACTTTTGCACCGATTTTGCTTAAGCACGTCTTGGGATACCGAAAGAGCTTGAAATCTTTTGTTCTTACTATAAGCGTATGAACACGTGATTGCAGAAGAAGTCGGATGTCGAGTTACACATCATGAAAAACGGTTTCGTTAGAAATTACACTAAGTGGGATATTCACAGACAAAAGGACGATAGAGGGCCAGTGCAAGAGATGGAAAATGAATTCATTGAAGAGAAAACCGAAGAGTGGTAAGGGATAGTAGAAGAAGAGGAGGAAGATGTGGAATGGCAGTTTGAAGAAGACAAAACAGTCGAAGACGATGATGCTGTGTTCGTGCCGTCGATGACATGGATGGGCTTATAAATGCCGCTGGACTTTCTTATGATATAGAAAGCACTGAACCCACGGTATTGGAGAAGTACAAGTCTTCTTTGAGAATCTCTCTATATCCAAATTTTAAAAGGTTTTCGATACTATCATTTTTCATACATCTCTTTCAGATCAAGTGTAAGAACAGATGGAGTGACTATTCTTTCACCGATCCCCTAGTATTTTGGAAGGAAGATTTTTCCGACGGAAATGAAATGCCACCGAGCTGGTACGAGGCGCAAAAGATAATTATAAATATCGGCCTAAAGTGTGAGAAGATACATGCATGCGAGAATGACTGTGTTTTGTTCCGGAAAGAACACGCTGCACTCAAAAGTTGCCCAGTGTGCGGAAAAAGCCGGTTCAAGCCTAAGAAAGACTCCCGTTCGAGTGATGTGCCCGTGAAGATTCTTCTTCATTTTCCATTAATACCGAGATTGCAACGTTATTTATGTGTGAGGAGACGGCGTCTGAAATACAGTGGCACCATAAAGCGTCTCGTGAAGAAGGAAAAATGAGTCATCCTAAATATTCGATATCGTGGAAAGTTTTAGATGAAAAACATCTTTCGTTCAGCGCAGACACTCATAACGTGAGGCTGAGAATTGCGAGTGATAGTTTCAGTCCATTTGAGATGGTTCGCGGCAGGCGTACTCACAGTACCTGGCCCGTTGTGGCGACTATATACAACCTGCCACCATGGAGGGCTATGACGCAGTCTTATTTTATGTTGGTGCTTTTAATCGACGGTCTCTCGTCTCCTGGGAAAAATATCGACGTGTACCTTCAACCTTTGATTGATGAGTTAAAGTTGCTTTGCGAATGTCACACCCCGCTTCCCAAAATACGTAAATACGATACGTGACAGAGCCAACCATGCTACCTATGGCTAGGAAAGATCCCTCCATAGTCACATTACGGCTGTCAATCAGATATCAAAGCAGTAAATAAAATCTACTAACACGTGTCCATCTGCCACATTAGATAAAAGTCAAGAAATGTATATAGCGGAAACGAATAAAGATCCAAAAATAATAATAATATCTGAATCACATCTCTTAGGAGATCACATCGATAAATTTAAACTACAGAAATAAAATAAACTAAGCATCTCTTAAACTAGTCATCAAGCTCCTCACTGCTCGACTTGCTTGTTAAAATTCTCCTGATCTTTCTAAGATAAGGTCAAAGGAACTGGGCCATACAATGTTAGTTATATGTATGCCCTAGAGGCCATTACTGTATATGCGATGTATATTGTAGTGGATGCTTGGACATATATAGGGAGGACTTTCTTGCTCGACATGATAGTATGCTATCTGGTTGCACTTTATCTTAACATGTTAACAAATACTGTTTTGTGATCACATGTTGATAAAGCCCTCAGGATATTACTTGACTACCAGGATTATGATGTAGATCATACTAGTGGGGACATGGTAGTCGATAAGTACATCCTTCAAATGTTCCTAGTCGTGGGAGTATCGAGACAGGGCATCGATACTCCAGGGTAGACTAGCGTATGCGCTTCTTGACCCATATGATAAGCGATGGATGATCCCATATCCATTGGTGTTTGACATCAGAGAAGGTATACGGGTGCTCAGTGGAGACTGGGTACACTGGACGGACTCGCCGAGAACTCCTAGATGGTATTATACCTATCGTCGGATTGCAGTTCTCTGGTGACACTGGTACAGGTTAGTCCGTAGACCCGAGATCGTCATAGAGCCTTGTGTGATTCCCACGGTGCTTTGATTTCTACCTTACTACGGTCAAGAGATCGTGCAAAACTGTGGCTTTTGAGTATAGTCCCGAGTCACATGGAGGCAATGAGCGATAGGAGGGGTTTTGTCTCTCCCGGTATTGGGAGTTGATGTTGCGCTATGCTCGATTGGCCATAACAGGAAATCCCTGGCCAGGGTTGCTGAGATTTACTGATAAGTGTTATCAGAAGTTTCTCGAATCGTTATGGACCTTGCATCGGCATGACTTATCAGGCTATTGGGGTATGACGTTATACCACCCCCAGGCTGTTGATATGTGACATATCAGACGAAGAGACCGGACTGTACGGTAATGTTACTGATTGGATTCACAGGAGTTATAGCAGGCTTGCTTGTTGATCTACTGATCGCTCAATACCCGGGTGGCCGTTACGTTTAGCAGACCGCTTGCGGCTTGTGGGTGTTTGATATGATCATCACCTACTGTCGGCGTATTGACGAGTCTTTAGAGTCCTACACAGATGTTTCCTGGTTCATGCGAAACGGAGTAGGAGAACATATGTGATATGTGCGTGACCGAGATTAATACGAGTATGTGATACCGTATTCTATTCTCGCGATATGTGATATCGGCCGGTTATATGTGATATAGCCGGGTTATCGGATCAAGTATTGATTCGACGAAATAATATATATATATATATATATATATATATTATGCTCACTTAAATATTTATTATTCTCACTTATGATGCATTTAACATATATGTGATATATGTTTATTGTATTGTTTTCTTTTGTTACATGAATATTATATATGTGATATATAATATTGTGACATACTAGGTTACACATGCAACATGTATGTATGAGACTCATACCATACTGGGGTTTATGTTAGGGTTTCATTTATCATTAAGTAATTACAAATTAGTGGATTTAATCAAAGTTAGAAGCTTGTAGAAGCTTGTAGATAAGCTTTGACTTAGTCCACTCTTTTGTTTCTATTTAAGATATTTTGTGACCTAACCATTAATCCTTACCATGGTTAATTCTCTACATGGGTTACTGAATGGATGATATACTCATCCAAGGGTTGCATTTGAACCATGAGAGATATTTTCATCACTTGAGATATTTCCTTCTTCTTCTTCTTCTTCTTCTTCCTCATCTCATTTTCTCTCTCTTGATTTTGAGATCAAGAAGAAATATAGTGAGAAATTAAATACTAAAGTGAGCTAAATTCCTACTTCATCATCCTCTACTATTAGCCATTTATTTTAAGGTGTTTGCTTCACTAATCTACACAATTAGTGAAGAGATAGCATGAGCTAGTGTCTCCTCAATGTAGATCATCTTTGGCCTTGAAGACTTCGAAGCAAGCTTGTTCGTTTCTTCATGGGAGCCTCTCTAGAGTCCGGAAGTTCGTGATCGCAGCGAAGGGACTACTATACGGAGCTATTGAAGTGAAGGACCGGTCTACAAAGGTTGTATTCGTTGTTCACTTAGATGTAAAGAGTTTACATATCATGTTTAACCTTAATTCTCTAGTTCGATTACTTGGTTGGTTTGTTTGGCACCCCAAAATTTTTAAAGTAGCATGATCGATGCTTGCCAAAACCTTCTAAGGTGCTAAGCTAACCCTACATGCAAAACCCAGACGTCAATGCGTCATACATATCAAAATAATAGTAATAACCATAATAGAATGCTATAATTAAATATGAGTGCAAATAATAAACACATGTATAAAATAGTGAGGCATAGGTATGTGATGTGTATTCTAAAGTCTGTGCTTCTAGATTATCTATTCTACAAGTCTTTGAAATCAATTAATGGAATCGTCGATGTAACTCAATAGTATCCCGTGCGTGTCCGGGACTATGGTCAAGACCCTCGGGGCTGAATCTGAGACGTGCCGCTAAACAGTAAAAACAGGATATCATGTACAAATGAATGATGTCAGCATCATCATTCCGAGGCCGAAGCCCGTATCGACTGATCAGTCTCTGGAAAGTATCGAACAGTTGAGTTACAAGTCAGGTTTCATTATTGATTTTTCCTTTTTCCCTAGGTTTCGTGTTCAATTCATGTATTGATGATATCAATCTAATGCCAACACAAGATCAAGCAGGTATCGGTCTTGTCTATCTAGACGACAAGTCACGTCCATCAGGACAACAAGTCAGGATTGTCGGCATTAGTAATAATCCAAGTAACCAGCCTGGTAATGTGTCTCGAACATGTCAAGCAGTGTATAATAACAGGAAGAATACTAGGTGAAAAACAGTAACCAGTTATCTAAATACGGTAGAAATTACTAGTGCATATTTTCTATATGGTAAGTGTAACCAATCTATTCATATATCTATTTGTAATAATCATTTTACGTCTGCTACAAGGTATAGGACAATCTAGATAAAGGATACTGAAACAAAACGAAACATTATAATAATATTATAATGAACCGGCATGCAACTAGATAAAACCGTTACTGATATAAATATGGATTGATACGGTAAACTTTGTAAATTGCAAATAACATGCTAACTATTATCATACGCATACTAATAATTGCCATATGTATAATGGAATATGTAATGTAGCATGTCGCAAGTTTAGAAACTTGTCTGATCGAAAACTCACGACGAAATACAGATATTCACACGATGCACGATCGAGAAAACACGGCGCACCACGTACGATCGAACAAGCCTCGGCCAGGCAAACACGACGATGAATCCTGGGTTTGAGAAGTGGTGACTGGAGATGGGGTCTGGGTTGTGCTCGTCGGCGGTAACCAGCTCCGGCGAAGCAAGAAAAGAGAAAAGAAGAAGGAAAAAAGAAGAAGATAAAAAGAATGGGGCTGTTGGGTTCTAGGGTTTTGACGTGGACGAGGAAGAAAAGGACGTTGGTCAGTGACAAGGTGATGGGGAACGAGGTTGACGATGAGGTGTTGTGGGCGGTGAGGGGTTGGGCTGGTGATCGGGGAAAATAAAAGAAGAAGAAGAGGAAGAGGAGATGGTGGTGTGGGGCGCTCTGGTGCCGACGACTGTTCACCGCCGAAAGACTCGACCGGGACGTTGGGACGTCTGGCCTGAATTTTAGGGGCAGATGCTATTTGGATTTATCCTTCCACCTCTCCGAAGATGCCAAGTTGATTTATGGCACCGTATATCGGAGGTTTGGACGGATGCGGTCGTTGTAGCAGACTTCATCAAATTCCTCCTCGTTTTGCGAGGTGTTTTTGATTGTGGGGACGCTCTTCCCTGCAGTCGCAAGACCCTGCAGTTAATTACATTACCGCATCGCGATAACCACTTTCTCCTGCTCTGGATGTTCACTTCGTGTCGTGTGTGTTTTCATTTGTTTTGGTTGCCCGTGGATTGTATACGGAGACTAATTTATGTCGTCGCCCATAGGGCGTGGATTAGTCCAAATCCGTATATCTTAGATTTGGGTTTGTTTCATTTAAGGATCCTTATTCTGGTTTGAGATTAAGATCGACTTAAATGTATGAGCATTTGGAGCTCGATTTGTTTTTGTTAAGGATACATTAGTCCAATTTGAGATCCATTTAACTGGGTTTCAGGATCACTTTTATTTCAGATCTAACAAGAGAGCATTTGGGCTCCATTGTCTTAGTTCAGGGACATTTCGGTCCATTATCGCCATTTTGGGGGCGAAGTTCTAGTTTGAGAACATCTCGGTCTGTTGATTACTATTTTGAAGGTGAGATTTTAGTTTAAGGACGTCACGGTCCATTGATCACCATTTGGGGGTGAGATTTTAGTTTAAGGACATTACGGTCCGTTGATCACCATTTTGGAGGTGAGATTTTACTTTAAGGACGTTACGGTCCGTTGTTAGTTTAAGAACATCTCGATCCATTGATCACCATTTTGGAGGTGAGGTTTTAATTTAAGGACGTCTCGGTCCGTTGATCACCATTTTGGAGGTGAGATTTTAGTTTAAGGACGTCTCGGTCTGTTGTTAGTTTAGAGACATCTCAGTCTATTGTCCATCTTACTGTAAGTGCACGGCAGCGCCCCGGCCGTCTGAACGAGGCCAAAATGCGGAAACGATACTTTTCTTTAACATAGAAAGCGGCGCTACCGCGTACTAAAAGCCCGTATCGGGCCATTAACCTAATCCTAGCTAACTAAAGAAGGGGTAGAGAGATATACTGAGCGATCCGTGTCCTTCGGTCTTCTCGTCGTCATCCCGATCTCCCCGCGGAATCTCCGGTCTTCATCTCCTCGTCGGAAGGGCACTACATCGCCGGGTTCTTTTACGAGCTCTCACCTCTGGACCGAGGCAACTAGGGCACAAAGTTGGCGAGTCGACGTGTCCAAGAATGCTGTAGGCTAAGTGTAGAACACTGGGTCTCATGGGGTCACTAGAAGTTGCCATATTATGAAGGTGGAGAAATGGGCTTTTGGAGATGAGCTAAAAAGATTTTGTGCAAGCCAAAAGAACAATTTTCCCACCCAAAAAATTTTGGGACAGCCCCCACAAACTTGTGGCCGGCCTCCTCATGAAGAATGAGAGAGGGGAGGAAAAACAAAGGGAGGGGAAACCATCATACAAGAGAGAGAGAGAGAGAAAGGTGATGATTAAGAATCATCATCACAACAAAGTCCACACTCATAAACCCATCACCAATCTCATCAAAACAAAAGTCAAGCAATGATGAACCATGGAGTCAAGTGATGGTTGAACCATCATGAAGCTATCATTACAAAAAGTCTTCTCCATAATAAAATGCACAATTGCAAATAACCCCCTCCACCAATTTTCAGCCAAAAAAAGAAACAAAGGAAAATGGCCGAAACGGAAAGCAAACTGGTGTTCAGACCATAATATTGTATTTATCATTCCCCTATTCTTATCCGTTTTAGAAATAAACAGGTACTCTTGACGCACTTTTGTTGCATGTTACAGGATACAGGCTCTTGGAGCAAATACAGTGAAAAAGACGAAAGCTGATACAGAAAAGGGACTTTTGACGAACAAGTAGACAGATCCTAGTCAAGCTAGTGCAAGGTCCAAAATGTCAAGTGAACGGTCAAAAGATACGTACAAGTTTTCACTGAAGATCTGGAGAAGCCCCAGAAGCCAAAAAGAGAAAACAAGTATAAAAGTAAAAAGCCCATGAAGCCCTGAACCAAGACCATAAATTTCATGCACTAATTCCTTTGTTTGGCCGCGGAACCGCGGCCAAACCTAGCCTGGCGCCGCGGTTCCGCGGCCGTTTGGAGCCCGTGTTGGTGGATTTTTAGTGCGTCGGTGCAGATGTTGGGATTTTACGTGGGCAAATCTGTAATTTTGTGCGAGAGTCTGTAACCCTAGGTTTCCTATTTTCCTATAAATTGTAATTTTAGATCTGTAAAATGTTATGCTTCTTTTCAATAAATAAAATTCAGAATTTCTGGGAATGACTTTCAGATCTATTCTGTCTTCTACTTGGAGGGAGCCATCAAATCAGTAGGTAATTTATTTCCTTGCTTTTATTTTCTAGTATAATTTATCATCCCCTAATGAGCGAGTAGTCTCCTCGCTTGTTAGGGTTAGCCTTAGCGAAAAGGTTGAGAGATGAGATCTCTCACCCCTTTCAATGCCATCTTCACTTTAGAGTTAGAACTCCATGCATACGCACACATCCGCTCCCTACGGCACCCTACCCCTCGAGGTAACGGTGAACCGTAGTATAAAGGGCCGGTTGCGCGCGTTTTCCATGGGGGTTAGGGTAATTATCAACAAAGGAAGGATACAAATCTAGAGGAAGAAACATCTTCCCAAAAGATTCGTATCCACTTTATTGATAATTAACGTAACACCTAATAGATCTAAAAAAAGAAGGTATTGAAAGCGGTGAAGGAAACGTTAATCTCCAAAACTTCCCCTAAGCCTAACCCTAGCAAGACTTTAAATTAGATTAATTAGATCTAGTTTTTATAGATTTTTATAAACCAATTAAAACGACATTGTGAATCAACTCGTTAAAACACATAAAAGGAATTTACCCGTCTCTGTGGATCGACCCGTACTCACCGGCTAGCTGCGAAGCGACGCCGTTCTTGATTGCGGTAATTATATTTTTGATCGTAAAATCTCTATTAATCAAATGGCGCCGTTGCCGGGGACGGCGTAATTTTTCTTTTTGTGAATTTTCGGGTTGATATAAATTTTAAAAATTATAAAAATCTGAAAAGATAAAAAATACAAAAATTAGCAACTTTGATCTGTTTGAAGGGTGTATCTTTTGAATCTTGCAGGAACAGCGAAGAATCGTGGATCTGGAATTTTACAGAGGGCAAAACAAAAATTAGTACATAAGAACAGAGAGGAATTGAAAGTACAGAACCACAGAAATTTTTCCAGAGCGCGGTCCCACCAGACGACCGCGTTTCCGCCGCATTAGGAGCCTCCCGCCGCGGTTCCGCGCTCATTTGGCCACGTCAGCACCTCAAATTTTGTGAGTTTGATCCTCCTTCTCCCCTCTGTAACCTACAATATATCCACTGTAAAAATTTTCTGCAGGGTTCTTTGCGCTAAAAAAATATTTCTCCCCCTTCTAAATAACAGATTTTCTGCAGGTTTCTTTGTGCCGCGCTAAAAAAATTGATTGCAAGTGAAATTTTATTGTTTTACATAATTTAACCGGACTCTAAGGGGCTAATTGACCAAACTCAGATTGGGTGGGGATTTCATCACCCTTCCCAGGACCCCAGAAAACACCTAAGCATTTTGCATCGACCACAATTAATTAAAAAAGATTAGACTCAGACCTAAGGACATCGAGCTCAATAGGAAAAAGACTACTATAGGTATCGGCCGTTTATCCTAACCGACTTTGCGGTGTCTAGGCTAGTGGTTATTAATTAGGCCCACTGTAGTGGTGGTTCCTTCCCACTTACCTGGCCGTATTTGTCCGTGAAGAGACAGTTTGAGGTCCTATTTCTAGCCCTAGTTAGGAGCTGTCTAGCAGACCTAGACAACCCTAGATCTAGGCCTGATTGTGCATGTATGGTTGATACATTTGTGTCACGAGTCCCATTTTCTAAAACCTTCTCGCAAAACTCTCCAATAAAAAAAAATAATAAAGGGAAATTTTTATAAAAACTTGCAAAAATTTTGTCACTAAGAAATCCTTGCATTCTTCTATCATGGGTACCCCACATCATAAATGTCTTGCCGAATTTTGGTATCCCGAACCTAACTTTGCATCATTCGTCAATTGTTTCGGTCAATTTAAAAACGATCCCTCCTTGCCAAAAATTTCGTTGAAAGATCAAATAGAGGCGTCTAGGAGAAATAGTTTGACTTTTCAACCCACTTTGTGTCAACCTAGTCAACCTTTACAACCTACATATGTTGATACCACTTCTTCAAGTCCTTCTGTCACTCCTAGGCCGATGTCCATTGCTGAGCATATTGCTCAATCTCGCAGTCGATCTTTCACCCCTCTCCACTCATCTAGTTTTAGGGATCCGCACGATTATTCACCTTCTTATCCATATGTTGACCCTACTCCTGTCTTACCACCCACTTCCTACCAGTCATACCCGACTTTCCCACCTTCACTAGACACTGTTTCGACACAGCCATTAGGGAGTTTCACATATCCAACCAATTTTGAATCTTTTACTGAAACCCCCTCACCACCTAAGTCTAGTTTGGAAGAGTCGTTGGAAGCATATATTGCTGCAACAAATAAAATGATGAGGAATGTGGAAGCGTCCATGGCCTCCCTTATGCAACCTAGTGAACCGGTAGCTAGTATCCCGCTAGCTCCGAATTTTTCAATGTATAAGGTGGCAGTTGGACAGAGTGAGAATGAGAGAGGATTCTCAAATCAAACCTACCCTTACCCAATTGAAACCCACAACTCCGGTTTTCCATCGATTGTTCCAAATGATTCACCAGTTGAAAATAAAAATGAGTTGTGCGATTTTGTAGTGTTTGATTTGCCAAATTGTGAGGAATCCCTTTCGAGTGAAACCGCATCTAATCCTTTCGATCTTTACACCTCCACTCTAGAACCTACATTGATAAATATCCATGCTGTGGATGAAGTGTCTAAAGAAATTGATTTTCACTTGATTGAGGATATAGACGCCGGGAATATTTCGGATGATGAACCTGTCGATTTAATAGAAATTTTATGTTCAAATCATCATCCTGAGTTATTAAATGTTTCCCCCGAATCTCATATGCGTCTAGATTTTGATGATAATGGCATGGATGAATTACATATTGAGGATAGTACTGAGGAGAGTCTTGAGGATAATATCGAGGTTGAACCATTTTTATTTGATGTGTCGGATTTTCCAATTCAGCCTCCTGAACCTTTGACTGTTATATCACCCTCCCTCATTCCTATTGTTCCGACCGAACAAATGACCGTTACACTTTCATCTCCTATACCAAGTTCGGCGTACCCATGTTTTCTTACGAATCTTGAGGGATTTGACCCCATTTCCCGACGGGTTGATAGGTTAGCGCAATCGCTTTTAACACACCGTTCATCACATATTGCGCTAATTTATTCACTCGATTTACACCCTCTAGATCGTACTCCACTTCTTTCTCCTTTCCGCCATTCTTCTCCTCCACCGAGACCGTATTCTACCCTTCTTCCCACACGGTCTCGCGTGTTTCTCATTTCTTTCCTCCACACCCTATTCTTGCACCAACTATACCATTACCACGATAAGATCTTTGAATGGTTGGTGCTAACCTTTGGCTTGTGTAAGGCCAAGCTTAAGTTTGGGGGGAACCTTTGTATATATGTATATATCTTTTTGTTTTCTTTTTCTAAAAAAAAAAAAAAATATTCAAAACATTAAAAATAAAAAAAATAAAAAAATTATAAATAAATAAACAGGGGAGTGCCGGTATTTTGACCCTCTTGGTTTAGCATGACAGTGAGGACACTGTCAAGTTCAAGTTTGGGGGTATGCTCGGTACGTCTTCTTCCTTCGCATTCATTTGTACATATTTTTGCATTTGCATACCTATTTGAAAACCCATAAAAATTTGAAAAATTTCAAAAATTATAAAAATTAATGTATTCAATTTTGGCTAATTGACTTGAGTTTGACAAATAGGTTAACTGGCTAGGAACAACTAGATTTTAGACTTAGTGAATTAAAAACCCTAAAGATAACCTTCCTTAAAGTTTAACGGTAGAAAGTATATGCATTGTAGTTTATTTAGAAATAGGCAAATTTTGGGTTCACTTCTTGGGCTAAGTCGAAACAAAGGAAAAGTATTGATGTTCTTATTAAAGTATAAGTTTGAAAAATAGTTCCTAGCTTAAGTCTAGATTCTGAAAATGTATACCCTACAAAATTGCACAATCACACACCTTGAAACTTGGAATAGTAGAAGAGACCTTGAAATACTCTTGTCTAAAGTCCTTAGTACGAAGAAAATAAAAGAAAAAGTGTGAATAAAGAATAAAAAAAAATGGACACTGGTTTTTGTGATTACTTAAGGCTGCAAAAATAGAAAAATATTTAGCGAGAGTGCTTCATCACCTAGTGCCTTAGACCAACTGGTTTGGGAGTCACTGCTAAAGCCTTGGGTGTTGCAAAGACTAGGAAGTACGCTTTAAAGTGCAAACGCATTTTGTAATCGGTCGTTGGTACCTCAAGAAGTATTAACGGTCGCATGAAGAATGTGTAAGCAAATTTCATTTAAATTCACCAACTAATTAGTACTTTGGACAACGGACAAGGGGTTGATTGCTTAATTTGAATTTCCAAGTGTAGGGGTGACTTATACACACACGTAGGGGTATGTGATTGGAATTTAGATGAGAGAGAGGAATGAAGAATAGAACTTGTATCTTTAGTAGAGTTGATAGAAATTTCTAAGTGGAGATGGAACCCTAGAAGGAAAACTTAGGAAATGCCGAAAGCTAAGTAAGTCTATAGAACATATATAATCTTAAGTTAAATGATGAGGAAGCGTGAAGAATATGGGTGGACAATTTGCGAGTCAAAAGATAATAGAATTCCTTGTTAGAAAACCTAATTGGAGAACAAAAATCAATGGGCCGAGTTGATAGGATTTTGTGGGTGTAATCCGCTGAAAACCCTCAGGAGACAACACTCCTCCTACTAGGGACACCTAGAGGTTTAACGGCTTGTTGCACGTGCTCAGTGCAATCGCGTTTCCCTGCGAAAGTGTGGTTAGGATTTTAGTGAATAAAATAATAAGTTTGCTCGAGGACGAGCAAAAGATAAGTTTGGGGGTATTTGTTCAGACCATAATATTGCATTTATCATTCCCCTATTCTTATCCGTTTTAGAAATAAACAGGTACTCTTGACGCACTTTTGTTGCATGTTACAGGATACAGGCTCTTGGAGCAAATACAGTGAAAAAGACGAAAGCTGATACAGAAAAGGGACTTTTGACGAACAAGTAGACAGATCCTAGTCAAGCTAGTGCAAGGTCCAAAATGTCAAGTGAACGGTCAAAAGATACGTACAAATTTTCACTGAAGATCTGGAGAAGCCCCAGAAGACAAAAAGAGAAAACAAGTATAAAAGTAAAAAGCCCATGAAGCCCTGAACCAAGACCATAAATTTCATGCACTAATTCCTCTGTTTGGCCGCGGAACCGCGGCCAAACCTAGCCTGGCGCCGCGGTTCCGCGGTCGTTTGGAGCCCGTGTCGGTGGATTTTTAGTGCGTCGGTGCAGATGTTGGGATTTTACGTGGGCAAATCTGTAATTTTGCATGTGCGAGAGTCTGTAACCCTAGGTTTCCTATTTTCCTATAAATTGTAATTTTAGATCTGTAAAATGTTATGCCTCTTTTCAATAAATAAAATTCAGAATTTCTGGGAATGACTTTCAGATCTATTCTGTCTTCTACTTGGAGGGAGCCATCAAATCAGTAGGTAATTTATTTCCTTGCTTTTATTTTCCAGTATAATTTATCATCCCCTAATGAGCGAGTAGTCTCCTCGCTTGTTAGGGTTAGCCTTAGCGAAAGGGTTGAGAGATGAGATCTCTCACCCCTTTCAATGCCATCTTCACTTTAGAGTTAGAACTCCATGCATACGCACACATCCGCTCCCTACGGCACCTTACCCCTCGAGGTAACGGTGAACCGTAGTATAAAGGGCCGGTTGTGCGCGTTTTCCATGGGGGTTAGGGTAATTATCAACAAAGGAAGGATACAAATCTAGAGGAAGAAACATCTTCCCTAAAGATTCGTATCCACTTTATTGATAATTAACGTAACACCTAATAGATCTAAAAAAAGAAGGCATTGAAAGCGGTGAAGGAAACGTTAATCTCCAAAACTTCCCCTAAGCCTAACCCTAGCAAGACTTTAAATTAGATTAATTAGATCTAGTTTTTTATAGATTTTTATAAACCAATTAAAACGACATTGTGAATCAACTCGTTAAAACACATAAAAGGAATTTACCCGTCTCTGTGGATCGACCCGTACTCACCGGCTAGCTGCGAAGCGACGCCGTTCTTGATTGCGGTAATTATATTTTTGATCGTAAAATCTCTATTAATCAACTGACAACTCTAAAAATCGATCCTGTAATAAATTACAGGAAAACCCCGCGACTGTATATACATACCCGCATTTGTATTCCGACCGAATACAAATGCAATGAGACAAAATCTACACTGTACAATACTAGGATCCGGCTTAAACCAAAGCCCGCTAGTATTATCCGTCCGATCATGATCCGTGTAATACCGCACATATATGATCGAACCCTGCCATATATCCATACGGCCTCTACAGCGTTTCGCCCGAAACTTGAGAAACTGTCTGTGGGGGACTCTAAAGACTCGTCAACACTTTGGCTGTGGATTTAACCACTAGCACGTCAGAGGTATTAGCCATACGTAACGGGCTACCAGGTATTGACCAAAAGGGACGTCGATGAGCGAACTCATCCTGACACCCTACTGAGCCTGTCAGTGACAATATCCGTACAGTCCGGTCCGTTCGTCTATGAGCATCGCATGGCGGGCCTAGGGGGTTTGTAAAATTCAGACCCCCAAAAGCGGTACAAGTCGTGTCGGAGTGTAGCCCAGAACACCCTGAGATACTACTGGAATACCTACCAGTAAATCTCCTGCCTTGGCCAAGGACTTTGTGTAATAGCTCTCCTAGACACAGCGCGACCTCACCCCCAATACCGGGAGAGACGAACCCCTGAAGATCCGCTCACTGCCTCTATGTGGCTCGGGACTGTACCCAACTAAAACTTGTTTGCATGACTCCTTTGAGCGTGGTAGGGTAGTAATCAAAGTACAGTTGGAACTCACACGAGACAAATGACGATCTCAGGTCGATGAACTAACCTGTACACATGTCACCAGGGAACTGCTATCTGACGTCAGGTATAAGACCAACTAGCATGTTCCCGGCGAGTCCTGTCCGGTGTACTCATAACCCAATGAGCACCTGTATACATCTTAGGTGAACCAACTGACACCAGTGGCTTGTGAGACCGGCCACCGCCCCTCGTCGGGGTCTCGACTGTATACACTAGTCTACTCTGGAGTATCGATGCCCTGTCTCGAAACTCCCACGACTAGGGACCCTTTAAGGATGTGCTTATAGACCCCAGCTCCCACGTATATGATCGCCATCATACTGCTGGCCGTCAAGCATGAATCCTAAGGGCTCTATCAATGCGCAATAGTGACCTGTAAGGTCACCTAAAGCAGTACACGATGATAAAGATAAACCAGATAGCATACTATCATCTTGAGTAAGACTGTCCTACCGGTATAGGTCCTCCCTCAATCATTGCAATCACGTGCCTGTGATCTAATAATTGACTATGAGGGTACTATCTCCAACAATCTCCCACTTGCACTCAAGGCTAATTATTGCGATGTCGCATACTCACAGCCCGTGTGATACCGAACACCCAACTTCTCTACTAATCAGTCTCACAAAACCCGCTTGCGAAACTAATGCGTTCGAGGAATAACCTCAGTGAGTGGATCCGCTCAGATGTTTCTTTCTATGTCTCTCTTTATCTCAAGTTCGCGGAGAAACCCATCTCCCGAAATGAGCAATACCTGTCTTAGAATGTGTCTGGATGTCTGATGGGACCTAGCTCATAAATGAACTCCAAATCCAAACTTCTTAGACTGTATCGTCAACTGAACTTAATCAGTATCCTGCGTAATGCCTCCCTCAGTGTCTGCTTGGATCACCTGTCCAAAACACTGCCCCTCGTCAGAGGGAAAACTATAACTCTGACAGTCACTCTGTCATCCAGGTCACCTTGGAAGCCTGGAATGATAACTGTCTCCCGAATGGGGCTGTCGTTATCATATCCCTGGAACATTCACTTATGTTCTAAAACTGCTTCCGAATGTTCCTCCAGGATTGGATCAATATCAACTTATTGCATCTACTGCAAAAACAACATGTGGTGTGGTACTTGACATCTCCAACACTTACGTGCACGTGTATTTGTTACGTGGCGGGATGAGCAACGATGATATGGGATGCATCCAGTCTGGGATGTGGTTTGATTTGGGATATGCACGTCAGTTTGGGAAGTGCACCAAAAAGCAGTTGGTTGTCGGGACCCTCCACCTCTCTGAAGACGTTGAGAAATTACAACGATATGTATCAGAGGTGTAGATAGATGTACCCTTGAACCAATTCCCGTATTTGAGGGAAAAGGGATTAATGGAAAACCCAGGAATCATTAGTCGTATTTTGAGACTAAGATTTTTTCGGGAGGATGTAGGATGAGTATCATTTTGAATATCATCATTTGGAAGATCAATAGTTATATTTAGGACTAAGATCATTTTAGGAAAACATAAGCACAGAGGCTTGGTTGATTTGGAGATCAAAGAAGTTTTGACCTCGGGAAGACTTAGCCAATTTATGACTAGGTTTGGGTCTTCATATTTACCCTTGTAGTGTTAAACACTGATAAATGTAGTACTCACGTGTATCCTGTGTGAGGCATTAGACCAGTGTTAAACACTGAACTTTGGAGGCGCTCATGTGTGAATCACGTGAGACGTCCTAAAGTGGGCTGTTTCCCCCAATTAGAGCAAAGCCCTGCTCAAATTTTGAAATTTGAAATGAAGCAGCACTTCATAAAAGCGCTCGTGCCAGGAGCGCCAGCTCTAAGAGTTAAAGACTCTGAGGTAGCGCTCACGTGCAAAGTACGAGAGCGCACGCGCCAAGAGCGCCAGCGCTAGAAGTCAAAGACTCTGATGCAGCGCTCATATACAAATCACGAGAGCGCTAGCGCTAGGAGTCAAAGACTCTGATGCAGCGCTCACGTGCAAAGCACGAGAGCGCTAGCGCTAAGTGCACTAGCACCAAGAGTCAAAGACTCTGATACAGCGCTCACGTACAAAGCACGAGAGCGCTAGCGTTGGAACTAAATGTTCCCCATCCTTGGATCAAAGATTCAACAAAGATGATTAAAAATTATCAAATTACCATAAAGAAAGTTCTGTTAAGAAAATACTCCTCAAATCTTTCCAAACAGGAAAGATTGTCCTCTGAAAATCAGAGCATCGTTGGATCAAAGATCCAATGGTGATTAAAAATCACCAAGATACAGAATAAGTTCTGTATGGGAAAATATTTTCCTAATCTTGTTAAAAACAAGAAGATTGCCTTCTGTAAAACAGAAGCCCTTGGATCAAAGATCCAACGGTGGGAAACATTCCCAAATCAATCAGAGAAAAGATTTCCTTAACTGATTCAACAAATCAGTCTCCCCTATATAAAGGACCTAAGACTTCAAGTCGTAAAGAGAAGAAACCCCCCCATAAGTTTGAAGTTCTTAAAAAAGAAAAAAGAGAAGAGCAAGCTCTCAGAAGAAGAAAATTTCTTCAAGGTAAAAAAAAAAAGAAGAGAGATCATAACATCTCCTTAATATTTGAGGGTTTTAACTCTCACATCATGAGAACTTAGTTCTCTTTCTAGATCACAGATCTACAAGACAAAGTCTTTCACAGAAACGAAAAGATCATAGTATCTCATCAAAAAGAGAAGAACACAGTTCTTAGATCCATGAGACAGTCTCTTATAAACAGAGAATTTAATTCTCGGAGTACAGAACTCGGAACAAACCAGATCTGTTAAAGAAGAGCCTTAGCGCTCCAATTTTAAAAAGAAGCGCTCTAGTGCTCCAAGCCTAGCGCTCAGCGCCAAGCGCTCCACGTGCGCCTCACGTGAGCGCTACTTCAAAAGAAGAGCTCCAGCGTTCCGAGTCTGGCGCCCAACGCTCCAAGAGCTATTTGATAAGAGCGCTCTGCGCTCATTATCTGGCGCTCAGCGCCAAGCGCGCCACGTGCTCCTCACGTGGGCGCTTCTTGACATAGAGTGTTATACATCATCACATAGGACCCAGTGTAAGCCCGCGGGGGCGCCCCGGCCGTCGATCCGACGCCGGAAACGCGGAAAACAAAAACTTTGCGAACTTTGCAAAACGGCACCGCCGCGGACTTTCTACCCAGATCGGGCCATTAACCTAGCTAGCTAGCAAAAAGAAAAGAGTAGAGAAGTTATACCAAGCGATCCGTGTCCTTCGGTCTTCGTCTCCACTCCGATCTCTTGCGGAATCTCCGTCACCTCCTCGCTCGTCGGAAAGGGGCACCACGTAGCCGGAATCTTTTACGGGCTCCCGCCTCTTGACCGAGGCAACTCGGGCGCGAAGTTGGCTAGCCGACGCGTCCAAGGCTTGCTATAGAATAGTGTAGTGAGTTGTCTCTTTAGGGTTTATGGAAGTTGCCATGAAATGGTGGAGGTGAAGAAAACAACTCAAAAAGAGCTTATCAACTTTTTAGCATGAGAAAGGATATGAAACATATTTCTCACACAAAAGGAAAATGATCCTCTCTCTCTCTCTAAAGTGGCCGGCCCCCTCTCCATCAAATTAGATTGGAGAGAGAAAAGAGAATGGCATAAGACAATATATCAAAAAGATAATACAAACCTCACATCCTTTCTCTTCTCATCTCACAAATCAATCCCTTTTCTCATTAATGCATAAGAAGAGAAAGAAAAGGAATCTCATGATGCTAGTCTCATCAAAATCCACAAGTGCAAGAAAACCCTCCACAAAAGAGTTATTTGCAAATTGCAAATAACCCCCTCCACCAAAAGTCCGGCCGAGAAGGAATGAAGGAAAACCGGCCGGAACGGAATGCAAACTGGCAACTTCATAAAACCGATCCCGTAATAAATTACAGGAAAACCCCGCTACTGCAAATACATGCCCGCATTTGTATTCGCACTGAACACAAATGCAAAGAGACAAAACTACACTATCAAATACTAGAATCCGGCTTAAGCCAAAGCCGGCTAGTAAAAACTGTCCGATCACGATCCGTGCAATACCGCACGTATCTGATCGAACCCTGCCATATCTCCATACGGCCTCTATAGCGTTTCGCCCGAAACTTGAGTAACTGTCTGTGTGGTGGACTCTAAAGACTCGTCAATACTGTGGCTGTGGATTTAACCACTAGCACGTCAGAGGTATAAGCCAATACGTGACGGGCCACCAGGTATTGACCAAAAGGGACGTCGATGAGCGAACTCATCCTGACACCCTACTGAGCCTGTCAGTGACAATATCCGTACAGTCCGGTCCGTTCGTCTATGAGTATCGCATGGCGGGCCTAGGGGGTTGGTAAAAGTCAGACCCCCAAAAGCGGTACAAGTCGTGTCGGAGTGTAGCCCAGAACACCCTGAGATACTACTGGAATACCTACCAGCAAATCTCCTGCCTTGGCCAAGGACTTTTCATGTTCTGGCTCTCCTAGACACAGCACGACCTCACCCCCAATACCGGGAGAGACGAACCCCTGCAGATCCGCTCACTGCCTCCATGTGGCTCGGGACTGTACCCAACTAAAACCTGTTTGCACGACTCCTTTGAGCCGTGGTAGGGTAGTAATCAAAGTACAGTGGGAACTCACACGAGACAAATGACGATCCCAGGTCGATGAACTAACCTGTACACATGTCACCTGGGAACTGCTATCTGACGTCTGGTATATCCCAACTAGCAGGTTCCCGGCGAGTCCTGTCCGGTGTACTCATAACCCAATGAGCACCTGTATACATCTTAGGTGAACCAACTGACACCAGTGGCTTGTGAGACCGGCCACCGCCCCTCGTCGGGGTCTCGACTGTATACACTAGTCTACTGTGGAGAATCGATGCCCTGTCTCGAAACTCCCTCGACTAGGGACCATTTAAGGATGTGCTTATAGACCCCAGCTCCCACTTATATGATCGCCCTCATACCGCTGGAAGTCAAGCAAGAATCCTAGGGGCTTTATCAACGTGTAATAGCGACTCGTAAGGTCACCTAAAGCAGTACACGATAATAAAGATAAACCAGATAGCATACTATCATCTCGAGTAAGACTGTCCTACTGGGACAGGTCCTCCCCTCAATCATTGCAATCACGTGCCTGTGATCCAATAATTGACTCTGAGGGCACTATCTCCAACAATCTCCCACTTGCACTCGAGGCTAATTATTGCGATGTCGCATACTCACAGCCCGTGTGATACCGAACACCCAACTCCTCTACTAGTCAGTCTCACAAAGCTCGTTTGCGAAACTATTGCGTTCGAGGAATAGCCTCAGTGAGTGGATCCGCTTTGATGTTTCTTTCTATGTCTCTCTTTATCTCATGTTCGCAGAGAAAACTATCTCCCGAAATGAGCAATACCTGTCTTAGAATGTCTGGATGTCTGATGGGACCTAGCTCATAAATGAACTCCAAATCCAAACTTCTTAGACTGTATCGTCAACTGAACTTAATCAGTATCCTGCGCCATGCCTTCCCTCAGTTTCCACCTGGACCACCTGTCCAAAATACTGCCCCTCGTTAGAGGGAAAACTATAACTCTGACAGTCACTCTGCCATCCAGGTCACCTTGGAAGCCTGGAATGATAACCGTCTCCTAAAGGAGGCTACCGTTATCAATTCCTTAGAACATCAACTTATGTTCTAAAACTGCTTCCGATTGTTTCTCCAGGATTGGATCAATATCAACTTATTGCACCTACTGCAAGAACAACATCTGGTGTGGTACTTGACATCTCATGATTGACTCACTTGCCTAAGCAAGTGATCTGTCAATCATGCGTGTCCCTCTCCCCTTTAGTCTGTAAAACAGCTTTAGAGAGGGTGACTCCATTACCTGCAGGTACACTACCGTGCCAGGAGTCGTCCATTCTAAATACCTGTAGAATGCTGTCAAAGTACCCAGATTGGGAAACCACCCAAATCTAGATCTAAAACCATAGATCTAGTAACCAGAATGTCAGATATAATATCCAAGTCCTATGTGGAGAAACTACTGTGTGACGACCAAAGTATAACCGATCGTAGTATAGGAATATCACTTCCTACTCTGTGTATGTCATCAAATACCAGGACATCACACTCTACTACCTTCTCAACAGATCCATCCCCTATTCTGATGAAGTCAAACCTATGACTGTCACATCAGAAATAGATGATCTATCTCCGCTATATCTACTCTAGTCTATAAATAGACATAAGCCTGATATCCACCAATGCTTCCGCTGCTCCCACTTACTACGAAAACCCTCTGGCAGAGTCATATAGACGTGCACTTCTAAAGCCAGTTTAGAACGACGCTATACTCATCCTCCCGCCGGGTCTCGCAGCCTGGAACAACGGCAATGGCAAGTCTGGATAAACAAGAACCTCCCTACCACCGTCCTTGAGCATACCGAAGTACCTCTCGGGTGCCTGAGGTTACCCACCTTATCTGCGGAGTGGCCAATGGAATGCCAAACCAGATTGAATCTTTAGGTTCTTATCAAATCTTCAGTAATCGTTTGCGGTTCTGGAATCACTTCCAGTTCTACCATACTCCCACTACTGTTTTCTGAAAAAAGTCCATTTTTATTAAAACTGTGGCGAGTCAAGAACAATATCACTATTGATCTTCCAGATGGTAGAAAGTCAACCCTCGTCATAGCCCGGGTCAACCCACAAACAGCCACTACTGAAACGTGCCTTGAGTTGTCCAGAGTCTGGTTTTAAGCATAAGCCGGACAACTCCCCGTATCTTAACAATGTCAAGATATGAACTGTTCTATATCCAAGAAACAGAGGCACTGATTTAATTGAACCGGATTCAAATCATGCAGCTGTCTCCAGTGCATGTCAACTAAATGGAAGAGAGGCCGATCAGCGCTACTCAACTTAGGAATGCTTCCAATTATGAGTAACCTGAAAGAGAAGCAAGTTCTCTTAAACATTACTATCAACTGAATACCATACACAAGTATCTACATCTTCGATCACCTTGAAGAATCCCGATACTTGTAATACCTGGTTCTCTACTTTATTCATATACCCATAACTTCTCAAAACTTGGACCTTGTGTTTCTACGAAACACATGTCTAAGAACTAGAGAAGTTAAAAGTAAACAGAATATAGTACGAGGACCTACCCCTCTGTCCTAATGGACATTGGACAATATACAATACTCTGTATAAGTCCCTTGAGTCTGGTGACTCATTCACTGTGTGTCGTAGGTTGAAAACTGTACTTTTGGTTAAGAAGAATTACACCGTTGTTCAATGCTCCTTACCTAACCATCCACTGGTATAGGTAAATGTCATAGACATAATTTCAGAAAGGTATATCTCACTCTATAAAAATAGACGTACAGATATATCAATTTGAAATTGGTGCATAACAACGGATATTCAAAACCAAATATTTGCCGACCGGCAAACAACCCAGGTGACTTCCTCAAATATCACCGATTACAACGAATCCCAATATAATGAGGACGGTCACCTAATTCCCAATAATTTACTCCCACTCATCATCTGTAAAACCATACAGATGTGAGAATCCAACCTGGTAAATACATACCCTGGAGTAAGTGTCTAATCGGGAAATCAGTTTTCTTTTAACAGTACACAGTGAAACTGAAACATTGAAATGTTTCGATGGGTTATTCTGGTATTCCTAGTAATGCCTCTTCCATTATCCAGATTCACAACTATAACTGTATAATTCTTTGCCACCTCTCCAAATCCCTTTACATGTCTTTAGTCATTACCTTCTGTACACCCCTTTAGGCCAAATGGTTTTCTTCCTTCCCTACCGTTCGGCACCAGCCTATGGTTTGGAAGAAGACTATCCAAAAAGCATAATGGGTGTACTGTCCTAATCCGAGGAGCACTCGCAAATGCGAGAGAAGGTGAGGATAAAAGACAACCGAATGTACTTAATTCATAGGTGATTTAGGATTGACAAAGAAGTACATGGTTTGGTCGTGAATAGCAGTCGCAATTTACTTTGCCCTCATACTAATCCCTTTCTTTGTCTGAACTTAATACCTTCTGTACACCGTTTAGGCTAATTGGCTTTCTTCATTCCCTACCGTTCGGCACCAGTCTAAGGTTTGGAAGAAGACTGTCCAATTTGCGTAATAGGTGTACTACTCCTAAACCAAGGAGTACTCGCAACCTGAGAGAAGGAAAAAGGAAAAGACAACTGAATAGTCCTATTCGTTTTCTCCAGAACCGGAAACCATCCTCGAAGTCCTTCGAGTTCGTATATAACCATACGATGGTTTTGTCCAATGGAAGTGGACGTTCGTAGTAATACGGGGTGTCCCGGAGAAAAGAGTAAAAGTAGGAGTGGCAAAGAGGTCTGCAACTCTGACAATCCAAAAGCCAGTGTTAAGAAGGTTCGGTCAACTTGGTCACTGAGTCATAGTCTAGGGTCGGGTCAATGGTCGCTGCCAGAGAGAGAGAAAAGAAACACTCAGCGTGCACTCTAACCTAGATCAGAATGGTTACCAATTTATCTAATCTGGAAACCTCCCACTGTAACGTCAAATTCTTCCCCAAACCTGAAAGAAGAATTAGCCGGGATAACCCGAGGAGTAAACCAACTCATCAGTGGGAATCGGGATCCAACTCTCATCGCATGATAACGTGACGGAATCCGCTCACGTTATCATACTCCAGAAGGTATGCGCATA
Organism: Agapanthus africanus; assembly: GCA_030015575.1. Lineage (NCBI taxonomy): Eukaryota > Viridiplantae > Streptophyta > Magnoliopsida > Asparagales > Amaryllidaceae > Agapanthus > Agapanthus africanus. The sequence continues at coordinate 697,896,818 of CM057343.1, read as the reverse complement.
TCTGGCAAGTTTCAGTACTTTTGAAACTCCCGATGTGGATTTTTACCCCATGCTCTTATGACCTTGACTTTGGCCAACATATCATAAGTCACATGTCAAGTTCTACCCGTCATTTTCCTGGTTAATTTGAACCCACCCGTACCTACCCTTGACTTTGGCCAAAATGGCAGTACGACTGTCCCAAACCAACGCATCTATCTATGCTACATATGAATACCCAACAGCTACCAAACACTGTGCCTTGACTTTGGCCAACATACACAGCTTGAATACTATTGACCATCCATATGAAACGACGGAGGGCTACGAATGGTTTCTGGCGAAAACCTTTAACGTAATGAACTTGATATCGTTGAAGGAACTGATAGCTTTTGAAAAATATAGTGACGAAAACCTTTGCTAAAGAGGTCACTCCCGGTGAAGGGATCTCGGCTCTTTCCCCGTAGAATGAGGTGCAGGATATTCCAACTGAATACCACGATGCAAAGCAAAAGTAATCGGCTATAGTGAAGTTAATGCCCTGACGCAAACTTTTGTCCAAGGGGTCACTCCCGGTGAAGGGATCTCGGCCCTTGCCTCGTCGACTGAGAAGCAGGATATTCCAACTGAATACCACGATGCAAAACAAAAGAGAACGCCCTTGCAATAACAGCTTTTTGAAAAAGTGTTCCAACAACATCAGAATAGGTTTGTTTAACTTGCATTGATCCGAATCAACGCAGTCCCATCAATTGATCACACCACAAAGAACGAAAATATACTGATGTACGTATATGCCATCCGCATTCGCCACTGGGTCCCGTCATCACCCGTTAGGTCAGCTAACTAACGACAGAGCGGGGACTGGACTAGCGCGGATGAAAAACATATACAACATCTATAAATATATATATACCAATATATAATTTTCGCTCAAGGCGTGATAAACAATGCAGCACAGAAAAGTACAGCAACACAGATCAATACAGATATCTGGGATCCCCAGGTTTCACAGAGCCGCTGAAACCCGACGTTCCCCTGGTCGTGTGGATAGCCTGTGCAATGAAAATCCTAGACCCCTACGGGCGCGGCAAGTCACCCGCCAAAACCTGAAGCGAGGCAGCCCCCTTCAGCTACGTGAATGGACCACCCAGCACTTCACGGAATCCGGTAACTTGGGCACCCCTCCTGGGTCAACCCTATACCCCCTACGAGTGCGGCGAATAGCCCGCCAATTCTAGAGTGAAGCCCCCTCCGTCTCAATGCCATGAGATGCGGGCTTGTTGCCCTCTAGAACCCGGCTATCCGTGCACCCCTCCGTGGGGTATCCTAGTACAGAAAGTAAAATATACATACAACAGGTACATCGACCGCAACCAGGTCGTGCCCCAAATGAATAATACAAACAGGCAGCGACGGCAGTCCACATGTCGGACGCTCGCCCCGCAATATCAAATGTACATACAAAACAGAACTGTACTACCACTGCAACCAGGCTATCCCCACGACCGATCCGCAACAACACAGTACAATCACAGAACATCAACGTGAAAGTCACGTTCGCAAATCCGTCTAACCGGGCTATAGCAGTTAGACGGGATTTACCGATCAAGTGACATTCACGGTCGCAGATATAAAGTAAATACTGTGAACTAGCATGTTTAAAATATCCGATCGAACAAATTTATCAAGTGGGCCCCAAGCAGTACTGTAGCACTTACAGAAAATCTGGGCCCAAATAAAATATCCCAAAAGCCCTATTTCTATACCACAAGCTTACTGGGAAAATTTGGTGCCACAATTCCTTTTATCCGCCGCGCAAGCGCGGCCAAACCAGGGTTTTGGCCGCGCTTCCGCGGTGGAACTGAGGAATTAGTGGATCGTATTTTCCCAGATTTCTTATAATTTCTTGTACATGCCTCTGCAACAACCTGAAAAATTTTAGGAGCTCAAAAAATTTTAACAGAGAACACATGTGCACAAAATACGGTTTTTGGGGATTTTGTTCGATCGAGTTCTAAACGCGCTAGAGCAAGCTAGTGAAGGTTAATGGCGTGGCTCTGATACCATTGTAAGCCCGCGGGGGCGCCCCGGCCGTCGATCCGACGCCGGAAACGCGGAAAACAAAAACTTTGCGAACTTTGCAAAACGGCACCGCCGCGGACTTTCTACCCGGATCGGGCCATTAACCTAGCTAGCTAGCAAAAAGAAAAGAGTAGAGAAGTTATACCAAGCGATCCGTGTCCTTCGGTCTTCGTCTCCACTCCGATCTCTTGCGGAATCTCCGTCACCTCCTCGCTCGTCGGAAAGGGGCACCACGTAGCCGGAATCTTTTACGGGCTCCCGCCTCTTGACCGAGGCAACTCGGGCGCGAAGTTGGCTAGCCGACGCGTCCAAGGCTTGCTATAGAATAGTGTAGTGAGTTGTCTCTTTAGGGTTTATGGAAGTTGCCATGAAATGGTGGAGGTGAAGAAAACAACTCAAAAAGAGCTTATCAACTTTTTAGCATGAGAAAGGATATGAAACATATTTCTCACACAAAAGGAAAATGATCCTCTCTCTCTCTCTAAAGTGGCCGGCCCCCTCTCCATCAAATTAGATTGGAGAGAGAAAAGAGAATGGCATAAGACAATATATCAAAAAGATAATACAAACCTCACATCCTTTCTCTTCTCATCTCACAAATCAATCCCTTTTCTCATTAATGCATAAGAAGAGAAAGAAAAGGAATCTCATGATGCTAGTCTCATCAAAATCCACAAGTGCAAGAAAACCCTCCACAAAAGAGTTATTTGCAAATTGCAAATAACCCCCTCCACCAAAAGTCCGGCCGAGAAGGAATGAAGGAAAACCGGCCGGAACGGAATGCAAACTGGCAACTTCATAAAACCGATCCCGTAATAAATTACAGGAAAACCCCGCTACTGCAAATACATGCCCGCATTTGTATTCGCACTGAACACAAATGCAAAGAGACAAAACTACACTATCAAATACTAGAATCCGGCTTAAGCCAAAGCCGGCTAGTAAAAACTGTCCGATCACGATCCGTGCAATACCGCACGTATCTGATCGAACCCTGCCATATCTCCATACGGCCTCTATAGCGTTTCGCCCGAAACTTGAGTAACTGTCTGTGTGGTGGACTCTAAAGACTCGTCAATACTGTGGCTGTGGATTTAACCACTAGCACGTCAGAGGTATAAGCCAATACGTGACGGGCCACCAGGTATTGACCAAAAGGGACGTCGATGAGCGAACTCATCCTGACACCCTACTGAGCCTGTCAGTGACAATATCCGTACAGTCCGGTCCGTTCGTCTATGAGTATCGCATGGCGGGCCTAGGGGGTTGGTAAAAGTCAGACCCCCAAAAGCGGTACAAGTCGTGTCGGAGTGTAGCCCAGAACACCCTGAGATACTACTGGAATACCTACCAGCAAATCTCCTGCCTTGGCCAAGGACTTTTCATGTTCTGGCTCTCCTAGACACAGCACGACCTCACCCCCAATACCGGGAGAGACGAACCCCTGCAGATCCGCTCACTGCCTCCATGTGGCTCGGGACTGTACCCAACTAAAACCTGTTTGCACGACTCCTTTGAGCCGTGGTAGGGTAGTAATCAAAGTACAGTGGGAACTCACACGAGACAAATGACGATCCCAGGTCGATGAACTAACCTGTACACATGTCACCTGGGAACTGCTATCTGACGTCTGGTATATCCCAACTAGCAGGTTCCCGGCGAGTCCTGTCCGGTGTACTCATAACCCAATGAGCACCTGTATACATCTTAGGTGAACCAACTGACACCAGTGGCTTGTGAGACCGGCCACCGCCCCTCGTCGGGGTCTCGACTGTATACACTAGTCTACTGTGGAGAATCGATGCCCTGTCTCGAAACTCCCTCGACTAGGGACCATTTAAGGATGTGCTTATAGACCCCAGCTCCCACTTATATGATCGCCCTCATACTGCTGGAAGTCAAGCAAGAATCCTAGGGGCTTTATCAACGTGTAATAGCGACTCGTAAGGTCACCTAAAGCAGTACACGATAATAAAGATAAACCAGATAGCATACTATCATCTCGAGTAAGACTGTCCTACTGGGACAGGTCCTCCCCTCAATCATTGCAATCACGTGCCTGTGATCCAATAATTGACTCTGAGGGCACTATCTCCAACACCCAGCGCCATAATAAAGAGTGTCCAACACTCAATAAAAGACAAAAGGAGAAGGAGTGTCAGAACCCAAAATTAATGCTCTGCATTATTGAACAAAAAGGGCCTGAGCCCAAACAAATGTTAACATTTTGTTCAAAAATGAATGGAATGAGTCCAAATAAGTGTTCAAACATTTTTACTGAATGGGCCGAGCCCAAGTAGGTCATAAATCCCCCAATTCAGATTAACTGAGCCCATGTGCTCCCAATATTTTTAATTGGTCTTAGTCCCAAACCTGACTATAGATCCCCCAACTAACATTGGTTCAAGGGTACATCTCTTCACACCTCTGATATGTATCGTTGTAATTCTTCAACATCTTCAGAGATGTGGCGAGTCCCGACAACCAGACACTTTATGGACCGCAACGTCCCTAAACTAAACTCTATGGACTATGATGTCCTTAAACTTATGGACCGCAACGTCCCTAAACTAAACCCCACAGACTATGACGTCCTTAAACTCTATGGACTATGATGTCCTTAAACTCTATGGACTATGATGTCCTTAAACTTATGGACCACAACGTCTCTAAACTAAAACGATAGAGCTCAAATGCCCTGTCATCGGATCTAAATGATTCCGAACCCCCGTTGAGTAGATCTTAGTCTAAAATTAGACTAATGTATCCTTAACAAACGTTTAAGTTGATCTTAATCTCAATGAGATTAATTATCCTTAAACCCAACCCAAACCCAAATCTAAGAAAATACGGATTTGGACTAATCCACGCCCTACGGGCGACAACATAAATTAGTCTCCGTATACAATCCACGGGCAACCAAAAATAAAATAAACACACACAACACGAAATGATCATCTGGAGAAGGAGAAAGTTGTTACCTCGATGAGGTAGCGTAATTAACTGCAGGGGCTTGCACCTGCAAGGAAGAGCATCCCCACAATCAAAACCCCCTCAAATGAGGGAGAATCTGACGAAGTCTACTACAACGGACGCATCCGTCTAAACCTCCGATATACGGTGCTATAAATTAACATGGTTCCGTCTCTGTATTCGGCGGCGAACAGATTCTGGCACGCCCGGTGGGACCTTTTCCTCTTTCCACTCCACACTTCGTGTGTCGTGTTCGCGATCGAATCGCGGTTTGATATGGTTGCCCATGGACTCGAGGTACTAAGATTTGGTTTCTTGCTCCCGTGCAGAGAAAATGGCTTCCAACTGCACTAACTGCAACAACAATTCTTACTCCGTCCCCACTGGAGGAGTAACCTATGGGCCTCAAGCGGCCTCCCTTTTTACGATGCCAGTGGAACAGGTGACGCAAGCCACCACTGGGCTATTTTTTGGGACCATGCTCCCACCAATGAGCTTCAACGCCCTACTGCTGTCGCAAGAAGCTCCAAAGAAGTCGGTCTTTGATCGGCGTACAACTACCGTGGCCCCTCTTAACGGGTCGCCCAAATCCAACGCCTCGGTCTTTAACAGACTGGGCCAAAGCTCATGTGGGCCCGTGAAAAAGCCTACAATACCTGAAGGAGTTATCCCGAAGCAGATAGCTATCCGTGCTCCAGTAAATGAAGTCATCAGAGAGACTTCTCCTACTAAGGGCTCGGTCTTCATAAGATTGGCCGTTCCAACTCCCGCTTCAGGCGAAATCACCAAGGCTGCTACCCCTGTTTGAAAGTCTGCCTTCGACAGGTTGGCTATCCCCTCTCAACGGACATCAGTCTTTGATAGGCTTACACCAATAGCAGTTTCTCATCAAAGCATGAGGCACGATGCGGCTACCCCAACAGCAGAGGTGGTCCCGGCCGCTCGACATGCTCGACGTCGCCACTGGCGCTGAGTGAGGAAAGCTGGGGGCAGTTCCCCTTCTGGAATGACTCCACCAGCTCCAATGGTGGAAATCGATGCTGCTGTTCCAACTGAGAACAGTTTTGAACCACTTAGGAGGGTGCGCAAAAACTCTCCAACTACTGTGTTGAAAAGATCTCCTCCACCTATGGAGAACGCTACAAAGGCAAAGCTAGAGCAGCCCCCTCAGCGGTTGTCCTCCAAAATTCACAGGGTCTGGCGAAGGGTCCAATACTCTGTGATTAACTAAGACTACTCCCGCCAACCAAAGAAAATGAAGGTTTGGCAAGAGAAGGACCACCCTGTCGTCCCATAGAAGGTGTTATCTACTTAGGTGCCCGCTGCAACGGCCCCCTCAACTTCGACCGCCCACAAAAGAAGAAGGCCGGAGAAAGTCCCCGTATCCACGACAAAGCTCAAAAGCACTGAATCCAAACGCCCCAAGTCTGGGGGCATGGTGGTGCACACCATTTACATGGCTTCCGAAAAGAAGGATAGCCGTATCTCCACGGGCCATCGACCACTCAGCCAATCAATAACAAAGGCTCCGGAGCAGCAACAGCAAAAGCTCCAGGAGATGCTAACGAAGATGGCTGCGCTCACTGGACGAAAAGAAAGCCCGGAGACGTCGTCGGAGCAGCGCCAGGAACAAGAAACCGATGCTGAGTTTCTCCGCAGAATCCTTGAGAAGAAAGACAAAGAGGCCGCGGAACAAGGCGGCTAATATAAAGCAAATGACGCTTCTGTTTCAAGATATGGTCGGAATGATGATACAGCCGGATCCTCCAGCTGAAGACCCTCCGATTATCCTTGAAGACGACAGAGGGGAGACATCAAACCCTCTTCTGGCTTTGTCAGCAGCCAAAGAGGAGACCATCTCCAAACCCGCCCTTGACGACTATATAGCTCAACAGATACGAGCTCATCAGGCAAATGAAACAACCGGCCAAGTCTTCAAAACTGGACGACCCTATCCGGGTTGGTACGATCAAATAAAGTACCTGCTAGGATACACGATCCCCAAATTTCACGTATATAAGGGGACCGACAATCCTCATCAGCATGTCGCCCAGTTTAGGGCTCTATGCGGCAATACCGGAGGTGATGATAAATTGCTACTTTGCCAATTCGTCGGCAGCTTGGCGGAGACGGCATTCGAATGGTATTCAGAGCTTCCCAACAACTCCGTCAGAACATTCATGGAGATGGAGCTGTTATTCACCCAGCGTTTCGCAAGCATTAGCGAACGCACCCCAATCACGGCGTTAATCAATGCCAGAGTGAAGCCAGGAGAAACATGGGTTCAGTATGCGATACAGTGGCGGAACCTATGGTCGAAATGCGAACAACGCATCGAAGAAACTCCTGCAGTAGGCATGTTCATAGGTACCCTCGATCCGCAGGTGACCGTATCCCAGTTCATGATGTTTTTCAAGCCGACTACCTTCCAGGCCTTGATCGACAAGCCGACCTAAATGGATCAGATGGGCCATAGACCGTCTTCTTCAAAAATGGAGCCTCGAAATGAAAAGGGGAAAGGGAAAGCGATCTTTGTCGCCAATGCTCAACAGCAGCCCAGTGGTCCAAAACCAGCTGATCGCTAAAGTGATAGACAACAACTCTTCAACGACAGGCTAAAATGCCCTTATTCGTTTCCCCGGGATAAAACGAGAAGACTGTTCGAGTTGGCGGTGCGGAACAGGCTCATCACCCTACCAGATACGAAACGCCCACTGCAGCCCGGTGACGTCAACAGTCTCAACTATTGCCCCTACCATCGAATAGTAGGCCATCCAATTGAAGATTGCTTTGTCTTCAAAAACTTGATCGAAGACCAGTACTAGCAAGGCAAATTCGCATTGTCTGAAAACTTGAGGGTAAACCCGCCACAACCACACGCTCCGAAAAGATGGACACGCCGGGGGCATCATGCTCATTTGTAGAGAAAGCTCCATGGGAAGTTGTTCTTTCAACAAAAACTAAAAGAATACTGAAAGATCTTCAAGCATGTCCGGTGATTAGGTGGAAGAGCCCGCTGGAGCTCGAGGTTATTGAGGGGATACTGAAGCCGTGCCCAACGCTGAAAGTTGGTGAAGGTGGACGAAACATTCAGGCCAAGCCTCCAAAGTCTTTAAAGAAAAAGAAGAAGGCCAAGAAGCCCGTCCAACCCGAAGACAGCCGTACAGATCTGCAGAAATACATCGATGCAATGGAAGAATATAACCAGAAGGCACGGACTCCAATCACGTTGGATGAATTCTTTAAGCATGTTCTTGAGAATGAAGCCGATGACGCCGATGAAGGAGACAATTCTTAAGAAGAGACCGAGGATTATATGGCAAACTGCCACATGATTTCTCACTCATCAATAAATGGTAAAGAAGCTCCTGATCCAGAGAAACTGGGGGTAGATCCAGAACCGGAATCAAAATCCTTGGAGCCATCGGACGAATTGATTGAGCGACTGCTGAACGAAGCTCTTCAGAAAAGAAAATCTGACCAAGAGCGTGAAACGCCCATATATGAAAGGGCCAAGCATCGACATCGCATTGAAGAAGCTCCGGTATTGAGAAGGCATAGAGTATCCCAACTGGATAGAAGCACTTCTGCCGCCGGTAAAAGCAGGTTTAAGACAAGGAAGCAGTTCGCTAAAGCCCTGTCGATGGGAATGAAGTTGCCACCCTTCAAATAAGACACTTCAGAAAATACGTTCCCCGACGAACTAGATGCACATCCAAACTACTGCTTATACCATCGGAGGATCACACACCCTACCGAGGAATGCATGGCCTCTAAAAATTGGTGGCAGGGATACGTTGCTCCAAGCGTATGAAGCGCAAAACTCGTCAAGAGCAGAGAAGCACGACAGATGAGCGCAAAAGAATTGTCGGCGACTGTTACATGGTTGGTTTCGGGGGATCGTAAGTTCTCACCTTCAGGAGCGATTCTGATGAAAAAATAGCCCTCGGACCTCTCTTCAAAGAATCTATCTCTGAAACAAAAGGGATAAAGACCTGCGAAAACATTCAGCTGCGTAATCGCACGTTACCCGAAAAGAATCTTGGACCCACAAACTAGGGATCGAACAAAAAAGATAAGGGGAAAGAAAAAGTCCCTGAAGATATCTCCCTCAATGACCGAGTAGCCGAAGAGCTTACAGCCAAAGACCCACCCAAGAAAAACAAGGTGGATTACAACGTTCTGGCACACCTGAGGAAGATACCCTCGCAGCTGAGCATTCTCGATGCCCTCCTGCTATCTAAAGAGGCGAGAGATTCTTTGATCAAGGCACTACAAGAGCCTGAGCAGTTTGAAGCTTTCCTTGCCGAAGAAAAGATGAAGGATGAGCTAGAAGAAGTGCACACTGCTGACATCACTTTCAGCGATGAAGATCTCCTCCTTGGAATATGCGAGCATAATCGTCTCCTATATATCTCCGGGTATTGCCATGACATCAAGATAGGGAAGATCCTAGTTGACAATGGGTCCTCTGTCAATCTCCTAAATGTAAGGGTGCTAAAAGAAATCTGCATGAGCGTCCATTACCTCGCTCGGGATAAAATCACCATCTCCGGGTTCGACTCCCAGTCATCACGGACGCTCGGGTCTGTGATACTGACGTTACGCTTTGGGCTGCTCGTCACTGACATCAAGTTTCATGTCATTGACGCCAAGACTTGCTACGACGCTTTGCTCGGCAGGCCTTGGTTACACGAATACAACATCATCCCTTCTGCATAATATCAGTGTATGAAGTACTTCAGAGATGGTCTCGAGTATACCGCGACAGGGGAGCTGAACCCATTCACCGTGAATGAAGCCCGAAAGTACGAAGATGCAAAGTATTTCTTATCAGACTTTGAAGACACGGAAAGATGCCATAAGCCGGAGAATAAGCATAAAGCTATCACCACTATTCCGGTCTTGGAAGCGATACCAAGGAAGAGGAAGAGATAGTCTATTCAGGACCACCCCATGCAAAAAACCGGGACCGTCTCCCCTATTCTACTTTTTGGTAGTGACTCTGAAGACGAGGTCAACGCAGTATTCTCGGTCCGTCCATCAATGCAGGCCTTCACTCGAGATGATTAGAGTTTGCAGATCACCATGGTTCCGCAAAAGCATTACAAAGAGCTCGACGCGCTTGAGACATATAGCGTGCAAGAGCTGCAGATGTTCTACGTCCCTCCCAGGCGAAAAGATAAAAAGGCGATCCTCTTTTATCGGTTCGCGGAAACCAAAGTAGAGAAAGAAATCTGGTATGGTGCCGATTTGGTACTTAACAGGCTCCAGCCCATCCGTCTGCCCAGATACTACACAGAAGGATTAAAAAGGCTGTTGAGGCGTCGAGGCATACCCTTCAAACAGACTACTCGACAAGCTCAGTTCTACAACAGGATCTGGAACATCCCCGGAACTCAGCGAAAATTGCCCAACGGGAAAATGGAAACGATCGGGCTCGGATATGTCCAATCCAAGAAACGGGAGCAATTCCATGACTGCTATGTTATATATGACTTCGATGAGGAAGGAGATGCTCTGTTAGAAGACATTGCGATTGAAACAAAACGAGATCCTGCCGTAAAAATGCCAAGTTCGTCGTTTGAGGAACCGATGGACAAGCTAATAAGGGAAGCGGGTCAAAAGGCCTGGGATGACCACAACCGTGAAATGGCCATTTACGAGAAAGTCAGGACACAGCGTCTCCTTCAGCAGGCTACGGAGAATGACGATGCCCTTCGTCGCCAGCCCATCATACAGAAGACCCGACGCGGAGGCAAAAACAAACTAAAGAACGGGAAAAACGTTCGACAGCGGCAAAGCGGGTCCAAGAAGCCACTCGGTTGAGAATTGAACAGCCGGGATCCGTCTCTTATAAAGAAGATGAGTCGAGCATATTCTTTTCCCCAAGACAAGACAAGGAAGATATTTGATCTTCTCATGAAACATCAAATGATTACGCTCCCGGAGTCCAAACACCCCGAACAAGTAGACGAGGTCTCCCACCCGGATTATTGCTCCTATCACCGAGCGATAGGACATCCTCTTGAAGACTGCTTCACTTTCAAAAACTGGGTTGAAGACCAATATCAGCTCGGCAGGTTCGCTTTATCCAGCAGTTGGAGGGTAACCCCACTACAGAAGCATGTTCCAAAAGTAACGTACATAGCGAGAGTAGAACCGGATCAACATCGGTCTTGGAAACGATCTCGTACCTGTCACGCGATAACGCTGTCAGAAGAAGGAATACGCGAGGATATGGATGACCTCTCCTGGTTCTTCGAAAATGAGGATGAAGATGAGTTGATCTCAGAACTTCCACCGGCGCCCAAAAAGCTGGAAGATGGAATATATACTACTGCGGACAACCTAAGCAAAATCGACTTGGGGACGGCAAACGAACCGAGGCCTATGTTCGTCAGTGAGCTGCTGTCCGAAGAATAGGTAGCTACGCTAAGAGATGTGCTTATGCAGTATAAAGACTGCTTCGCATGGAACTACTCCAAGATGCCGGGGCTAGATCCGAAAATAGCTGTGCATAAATTGGCGATATCCCCGGACGTCAAACCAGTCAAATAAGCACCGAGAAGAATGCGGCTCGAACTTGAAATGATCATCAACGCCGAAGTCAAGAAGCTAATCGACTCCGGCTTTATCCAAGAAGTTCAGTATCCTGACTGGATCACCAATATTATCCCAGTGATGAAGAAAAATGGGATGGTGCGCATCTGCATAGACTTTAGGGACCTCAACAAAGCTTGCCCGAAGGATGATTTTCCCATATTGGTTACCGAGCTGATGATAGACAACACGTCCACTCATGAAGTCTTCTCCTTCATGGACGGATCATCAGGGTACAATCAAATAAAAATGCACCCCGAAGACCAGAAGCATACCGCTTTCCGGACTCCTGTAGGAATATTCTGCTACAAAGTGATGCATTTCGGCTTGAAGAATGCCGGTGCTACCTATCAGAGGGCTATGAAAAAGATTTTCGATGACCTCATGTATGAAATCGTCGATTGCTATATCGATGACCTCGTGGTAAAAATCAAGTCGTACGAGGAGCATTGGGAGTATCTGAAGATCGTGTTTCAGCGCCTTCGAAAATACAACCTGAAGATGAACCCTCTGAAATACGCGTTCGGAGTTTCCTCGGGCAAATTCCTAGAATTCATCGTACGACACCGGGGCATCGAGATAGACCCGTCGAAGATCAAGGCGATCATGGAAATGCCTCCGCCAAGAACTCTCAAGCAACTGCGGTCTCTCTAAGGAAATCTCGCATATATCCGACGATTCATAGCTAATCTCTCAGGCAAGTGCCGCCCTTACAGTCACTTGATGAAGAAGGGAACCCCGTTCGTCTGGGATCGCAAATGCCAAAGTGCACTGGACGAAATCAAGCAATACCTGCAGAATCCGCCGGTACTAACCGCTCCAGTCAAAGGAAAGCCCCTCATCCTGTACACAACAGCCCTTGAAGGTTCTTTAGGCGCGCTATGGGCACAGGAAAATGACCAAGGGAGAGAGAGAGAGCCCTCTACTATTTGAGTTGAGTTCTCCTGGGGGCAGAAAACAACTACTCCCCTACCGAAAAACACTGCCTGGCGTTAATCTTCACGATAACGAAGCTCGGACACTATGCTTTGGCGCATGAGGTCCATCTTATATCAAAAGTAGATCCTCTCGAGTATTTGATGTCAAGAGACATATTAACTGGAAGACTCGCTAAATAGGCCCTCCTCTTGATGGAGTTTTTGATAATCTATCGACCTCTCAAAGCGGTGAAAGGCCAGACCATCACCGACTTCCTCGCTGAGCATCCGATACCTGCCGACTCACCCCTAAATTGCGAATTGCTAGACGAGCACGCATTTGACACGATTGACAAGGAAATAAGTGGGAGTGAAACCCGATGGGAACTCTATTTTGATGGGGCATCTTCTATGAAGAAGCGAAAGCACAGCTCCCCTATAATCAAATCTGGGGTAGGCCTTATCTTCGTGACTCCACAAGGAGGGATAATGCGCTTTGCCTTTTCCTTAACAGAACCAAGGACAAACAATGAAGCCGAGTATGAAGCTTTGATTGCAGGTCTTGAGATCGCTGTCAACATGGGAATAGAAAACCTCCTCATATACGGAGACTCCCAGCTGGTCGTTAGTCAAGTAAACGACGACTATCAAACGTGCAAGCCCGAGTTGGTAAAGTACAGCGAGAGAGTACAATAATTGCTGACTCAAATTCCTTCCTACGTTCTGGAAAGCATACCACGTACGGAAAATAGCAAAGCGGATGCATTAGCCAAACTCGCTAAAGATCTGGCTGACGAAGAACTCGATGATGTAAGGATCGTTGTGCAAAACCGTCGGGTTCTTGCACCAGTGGAAATATCTCCGAAGTCGTCTGAAGAAAAAGGAGTGACCAAGCAAACGACTCTACAAATAAAATTCCAGGAAAAGGCTATGGATTGGAGAGAAGTCATTATAGACTACTTCAAATCCCGTCGAACATTTGAAGATGCATCCTCGAGACATCAGCTTATGAAACGAGCTCTGTCTTTTGCCTTCGTCAATGAAACGCTGTATAAGAGATCGTTCGACTCCCTGTGGCTAAGATGCCTGGGACCGGAAAAAGCAAGGAGATTCGTCTAAGAAACTCATGACGGACTCTGCGGTTCTCATCAAGCCAGGCCAAGGATGAAACTGAAGATCAAAAGTATGGGCTACTATTGGCCCATGATGATCTAGGACTGCCTCGAATATGCAAAGCAGTGCCACTCGTGCCAAATTCACGGAGACTTCATCCACCAGCATTCAAACCCGCTACACCCAACGGTGGCTAGCTGGTCGTTCGAAATGTGGGGAACCGACATAATTGGGCCCATCGAACCAGCGTCATCCAGGGGACATCAGTTCATATTGGCAACAACCGATTACTTCTCTAAATGGGCAGAAACAGTGCCGCTAAGGGAAGTTAAGACGGAGAACATCCTCCATTTCTTCAAGACACACGTCATCTATCGGTTCGGCACTCCGCGATGGGTTATCTCCGATAACAGGCCGGCCTACAGAAGTCACAGAATCATACGCTTCGCACAACAACATAATATAGACTGCTGATACTCGTCGGTCTATAATGCCCGAGCTAACGGTCTAGCTGAGGCTTTCAACAAAACCTTGACGAAGATTATAAAGTAGACGGTGTCAAAAAATAAGAAAGACTGGCACGAGAGACTGCATGAATCTCTCTGGGCTTATCCGGCCACGTTCAAAACGGTCACAAACACAACGCCGTATGCATTGGTATTCGGCGCTGAAGCAGTACTCCCCTTGGAGATAGAATTACCCTCTCTACGAGTGGCAGTTCGTTACGAGCTAACAGATGAAGAGAATGCTCATCTTCGGCTCGAGGAGCTCGACGCCCTTGATGAAACTCGGCTCATGGCACAGCAAAACTTGGAGGCCTACGAAGTGAAGATGATGCGCTTATACAAGAGATTGACTAGGCCAAGAACATTCCGCCAAGGTGAACTCGTGCTAGTGGTCAAAAAATCTATGATTCCCAATCGTGCCAAACTGGGGAAGTTCGAGCCGAACTATGAAGGCCCGTACATTATAGACAATGTCTACCTAGGTGGGGCTTACTTGCTCATGAATATGCATGGCGAAAGACCCTTCGGGCCAATAAACGGTCGGTTCTTAAAAAAATACTACGCCTGACCGAAATGTCCATAAACTACTGCAAACCCCCGGCATCCCCAGGCTGACGTGGTGTAAGAAAAAACGATACATCCACAAGCAAAATGGGCACGGATGAAAACCCGAAAGGGCTCCGTGAGTAAAAACAGTAAGGCTACCAGCGATGTTTGTGAAAACCCGAAAGGGCGCAGACTCATAAAAAAAACGGTACGTCTACAAGCAAAATGGGCACGGATGAAAACCCGAAAGGTCTCCGTGAGTAAAAATAGCAGGGCTACCAGCGAGTTTATGAAAACCCGAAAGAGAGCAATCTCGTTAAAAGAAACTTGCAAGGTCCTCTCGACCTTATGAGGAGAAAACACCTGTGTGAGATCCTTACGACTCACAAAGGGGCGATACACTTAGGGATCCCCATGATTCCTAAGGAGAAATTACACTTACGAGATCCTCACGACTCGTAAGGAGAATCCTCTTATGAGACCTTCACGGCTCATAAGATTCAAAATCCTTAAACTACAGGGATCTGAACCTGTTCTAAGCCATCACCTTTCTCAGATTGCCCTACAAGCAGTTCAATACTGACCCTTGTATACAATCCATGGGCACAAATAAGCATTTCCTTGCTGAGTCCCACCGACGACGAGGAATGCCCCCGTTTGATGAACAAACACTTGTAGGTCCTCTCAATATACAAGGAGAAAACACTCTTGCAAAATCTTTACGACTTACAAAAGAACATACACTTAAGAATCCTTACGATTCTTAAGGAAAAACACACTTACGAGATCCTCACGACTCCTAGGGAGAAACACCTTTATGAGACCCTTACGGCTCATGAAGTCAAAAGCCTTAGTCGAAGGGATCTTAACCCTGTTTGTTAAGCCACCTTTGTTCGAACCGACAAAGGCAAATGATGATTCGCTCCTGGCAATATCCCAGTTGTAGCGATGCTGATGCCTAAATCGGTATCAAATTCCAAGTCCTTTCATGGCGAATGATGATTCGCTCCTGGCAACATTCCAGTCGCTGCGATACTGATGCAAGATTAGTATCAGACCTTGAGTTCCATACTAAAAAAAATGCATATGAAATAGCCGAAATGTTTGGGCAACTTGCAATAAAATCAGCGAGTAAAATATATGCATACAAAAATAGCCGGAATGATTGGGCAACTCGCAATAAAAAACATGGAGTAAAAAGGAAAAAACAGCCGAAATGATTGGGAACCACGAAAAATAGCCGAAATGATTGGGCAATCGCGACTTTCGCCATACAAAAAACTGAAATAATGGAGCATCGCAGAAAGAAAACAAAAAAATACATATAAAATGAAACTTTTGCCCTGCTGGTAAGTCCATACTGACCCCTGTATACATTCCATGGGCATAAACGAAAAGGGAACCACATGTCCCAACAAACTCTATCAAAGGGAGAGTCAGATCTCGACGGCAACATCTACAGCCTGGAGACCCACAACGGCGTTCCTTCTCATTCCAGCAGGATACGAACGCGGCACTACCAATCGGAGCCGCGGCAAAGTCCCCAGTTCCGAGACTTTGCGGTTCGCAGACAACCGAAAGTCAATCCCGACACCGTAGAAAACGGCGAAAGTCAACCCTGACACCGTAGAAAACGGAGAAAGTCGATCCCGACACCGTAGAAAACGGCGAAAGTCGATCTGGACACCGTAGAAAACGGCAAAATTCAACCATGACACCGTAGAAAACGACGAAAGTTGATCTCGACACTGTAAAAAACGGCGAAAGTCAACCCTGACACCGTAGAAAACGGAGAAATTCGATCCCGACACCGTAGAAAACGGCAAAGGTCGATCCCGACACCCTAGAAAACAGTGAAAGTCTAACACCATACAAAACGGCAAAAGTCAACCCTGACACCATAGAAAACGAGGAAAGTCAACCCCAACACCGTAGAAAACGGCGAAAGTCGATCCCCGACACCATAGAAAACTGAAAAAGTCAATCCTGACACCGTAAAAAACGGCGAAAGTCAACTCTGACACCGTAAAAACAGCGAAAATTGATCCCGACACCATAGAAAACGGCGAAAGTCAAACATGACACCGTAGAAAACGGAGAAAGTCGATCTCGACACCGTAGAAAACGACGAAAGTCAGCCATGAGACCGTAGAAAACGGCGAAAGTCGATCCCGACACCGTAGAAAACGGCGAAAGTCGATCCCGACACCGTAAAAAATGGAGAAAGTCGATCCCGATACCGTAGAAAACGGTGAAAGTCAACCATGACACCGTAGAAAACGGAGAAAGTCGATCCCGACACCGTAAAAAACGGCGAAAGTCAACCATGACACCGTAGAATACGGAGAAAGTCGATCCCGACACCGTAAAAAATGGTGAAAGTCAACCCTGACACCGTAGAAAACGGAGAAAATCGATCCCGAAACCGTAGAAAACGGCAAAGGTCGATCCCGACACCGTAGAAAACGGCGAAAGTCGATCCCGACACCGTAGAAAATGGAAAAGGTCGATCCCGACACCATAGAAAACGGCGAAAGTCGATGCCGACACCATAGAAAACGGCGAAAGTCTACCATGACACCGTAGAAAACTGAGAAAGTCGATTCCGACACCGTAGAAAACGGCGAAAGTCAACCATGACACCGTAGAAAACGGAGAAAGTCGATCCCGATACTGTAGAAAACGGCGAAAGTCAACCATGACACCATAGAAAATGACGAAAGTCGATCCCGACACCGTAAAAAACGGTGAAAGTCAACCCTGACACCGTAGAAAACGGCGAAAGTCAATCCCGATACCGTAGAAAACGGCGAAAGTCAACCCTGACACCGTAGAAAACGGAGAAAGTCAACTCTCGACCTCCCCGTCGAAGCAACGCTTCGACTCGGGAACAAGTCAACTCATCAACCACTTACGAGTCCTCTCGACTTGTAAGAGAGAAAATTCTCTTGCGAGATCCTTACGACTCTCAAGAGAAATCACACTTAGGAATTTTCACGATTCCTAAGGAGAAATTACACCTACGAGATCCTCTCGACTCGTAGGGAGAAAAATCTTTATAAGACCCTTACGGCTCATAAAGTTGAAAAGTCTTAGGCAGCAGACCTGAACCTGTTTTCTAAGCCATCGCTACCCTACAAGGAAGTCAAAATGGACTATCTACGGGCCGCATTTGCCAAAGCCACATTCGCCAATGAAACAAAGAAGCTACTTACGAGTCCTCACGATTCGTAAGGAAAAATACCCGAGTGAGATTCTTACGACTCACGGAGGCGATGAACACTTAGAAATCCTCACGATTTCTAGGGAGAATATACTCCTATGAGATCCTTTCGACTCATAGGGAGAAAAAACCTTCTTGAGACCCTTACGGCTCATGAAGATGAAAAATGTCTTAGGCTACAAAGATCCTAAACTTGTCTTCTAAGCCCTCAATTCAATGGCCATGCATAACTCTGCACTATTTCACCCACGTGCATACTTACGTGGGCAAATTAGTGAGGGGAATTTGTTCCCGCCAAAATTTTCTGAGCAAAAGAGCCCAAGGTATCAAATGATAGCGATACGCTTAAGAAAATGCAAAGAAGTATTTTCCGGGCTGTATTTTGACAAACTCTCGAATGAGAACCAGCCAAATTCTGATGTCATCGAAAGTATCTCGAAAAATCCTTCGATTTGATATATTATGGGTCTCATAATTCATCCAGGATCAAAAGTTATGAGCAAATGTGCTATGCACATGTAATCTAAGTAATGCTCTATTACATGGGGGATATATTTTAAGTCTCACATTGGGAAAAAGAGAGTGGAAAAAGAGAGATCTCTTCTCTACTACTCATATATAAATAAGAGGGGATACCTCTTAGAAAAGGAGGAGAATTTAATTCTCAAACGAGATTAGTTCTCCATAGGAGCTTAGTGCTCCAAGTTAGGGCCATAGCTACCCCCCCATAATGCGCATTGTAGGATTCCTAGGCACACTCAAGAGGTCTCACAAGGCATCAACCATGCCAATTTCAAAAATTACGGTGCCGAGAAACCCTAATACGGATCGTTGGCTAGAAGACAAGGCGATGCAAGCAAGTAAACGGAAATATAGCTAAAGGGAAGGGGCTACAACCTTTGTAGATCCGGTCCTCCACATCCTAAGCTCCGCGATGATGTCCCTCCACTGTCCAAGTCGGATCCCGAACTCTAGCATCGGCTTCATCGAAGAAATGGGCGGGCTTGGTCGTCGGCTCGATGCCGAAGATGATCTACGTCGAGGCATCACAAGATCAAGCTCTCACTTCATCAAGTCATGAAAACTTGTGAAGGAAACACCCTATACTACTTGGCAAGAGGTAGAGGATGAAGAAATAGGAGGTGGGTTCACTTTAGAATTGGATTTCTCACTCATATTCTCAAGTTGCCATTGATGGTGGCAAGGTTTTTCTTCTTGAAGAAGAAGAAGAAGAAGAAGAAGATATATATGATAAGTTCTTTTAAAATAAAAACAATATGATACTTATCATAATCTCAACCATGGTTTAGTGTAGAGATTTAACTAAGGTTAGATGAGTGGTTAGGGTTAGAGAAGAGACAAGAATGGTGGACTTGTTCAAAACTTCAAGAAGCTTCAACAAAAAACAAACTAAGCCACCATTTCTTTTTCTCTTTATCTTTTCCAAAACAATAATAAATAGATAAATAAATAAGAGAAAAGAAACCCTAACCATTCACTAAACATAGTTTAATCTTTACACAAACCCAAATGAGCAAGTATCATCAAACATGATACAAACAAGTGCACAAAAATATATCACATATACAATGTGCATTTCAAGTGAGAAAATCCTTTTAAAGTGAACAAATACTAGTTAATGCAAAGTGATATATCAAATATAAAATTATACATTAAATCATTAAATCAACACTTGATTTAACGATCCGGTCATATCGCATATAACCGACTAGTATCCTATGTATCGGCTTATCGAATCAATCCTTGATTCGATAACTAGGTTATATCGCATATAACCAATCGATACATTCATCACGAGAATGGAATACGGTATCACATACACGAATTATTCTCGGTCCCGCACATATCTCATATGCGCTCCTATTTCGTTTCGCTTGAGCTAGGAAACCTCTGTGTAGGACTCTAAAGACTCGTCAATACGCCGGCAGCAGATGATGATCATATCAAACACCCACAAGCCGCAAGCGGTCTGCTAAACGTAACGGCCACCCGGGTATTGAGCGATCAGAAGATCGACGAGCAAGCCCGCTCACACTCCTGTGAATCCAACCAGTAACACTTACCGTACAGTCCGGTCTGATCGTCTGATATGTCGCATATCTCGCCTAGGGGTGGTAAACGTCAGACCCCAATAGCTCGATAAGTCGTGTCGACGTGAAGTCCATGACATGTGTGAAACTACTGATAACACTTACCAGTAGGTCACTGCAACCCTGGCCAGGGATTTCCTGTTATGGCCAGTCGAGCATAGCGCAACATCAACCCCCAATACCGGGAGAGACGAATCCCCTCCTATCGCTCATTGCCTCCATGTGAATCGGGACTGTACCCAATAACCACCTGTTTGCACAACTCAGTAGAGCCGTGGTAGGGTGGAAATCAAAGCACAGTGGGAGACACACAAGACTCTATAACGATCTCGGGTCAACAGACTAAGCTGTACCAGTGTCACCAGAGAACTGCCATCTGACGTGAGGTATAATACCATCTGGGAGTTCTCGGCGAGTCCTTTCAGTATACCCAGTCTCCACTGAGCACCCGCATACCATCTCTGATGTTAAAAACCAATGGATATGGGATCATCCATCGCCCATCGCATGGGTCGAGAAGATATACGCTAGTCTACTCTGGAATATCGATGCCCCGTCTCGATATTCCCTCGACTAGGAACATTGAAGGATGTACTCATGGACTATCCAGGCCCCACTAGTATGATCCGCATCACAGTCCTGGAAGTCGAGTACACATCCTAAGGGCTTCATCAACATGTAACAGAGAGACAGAAAGTATACACGTTAAGATAAAGAGCAACCAGATAACGTACTATCATGTCGAGCAAAAAAGTCCTACCTATATATGTCCCAGCATCCACTACAATATACATCCAATGTACAGTAATGGCCTATAGGGCATACATATAACTAACACGCATATGCGCAAGCGCCATGTACGCTATGTGCAACGCACATGCGCCCGCCACATGCGCACCACGTGCAATGCACGTGCGCACCACGTGCGAGGATTCAATCCTTAAAGGAGCTTAGTGCTCCAAGTTAGGGCCATAGCTGCCTCCCCATAATGCGCAAGCGTCATGTGCGCCACGTGCAACACACGTGCGCACCACGTACGAGGATTCAATCCTCAAAGGAGCATAGTTATCCAAGTTAGGGCAATAGCTGCCTCATATAATGCGCATATGCGCAAGCTCCATGTGCGCTACGTGCAAACATGTGCGCCCAGCACGTGCGACACATGTGCGTGAACGCAAAGAAGCCTTTTTCAGCAGTGAGAAGCTTAAGCTCCAGCCTGTTCTTTCCCCCCGATGAGTGGGATATGGTTCAAAGGGTACATCCCTCCACACCTTCGATATATGGCGCTGTAATCTCTTAGTGTCGTCGGAGAGGTGATGGGTCCCAACGACCAATGATCCTTCTTTCTAAAAAAAGAAAGAAATAGAGGAATCCCCCATAAACTTCAAAAAGAAAAAGAGAAGAGCAAGCTCTAAGAAGAAGAAATTTTTTTCAAGGTAAATGATAATAAGTGAGATCATAACATCTCCTCGATTTTGAGAGTTTAACTCTCACATCAAAAGAACTCAGTTCTTTTTCTAGATCACAGATCTACAAGACAAAGTCTTTCGCAAAAACAGAAGAGATCATAGCATCTCTTCATAAAAAGAAGAACTTAGTTCTTAGATTTACGAGACAAAGTCTCTCATAAAGAAAAACAAAAGGGATCATAGAAAAACTTAGTTCTTAGATCCATGAGACAAAATCTCTTATAAATGAGAATTTAATTCTCAGAGCACAGAACTGACCAGAACTACCAAAGAAGCGCATAGTGCTCCAAATCTGGCGCTCAGCGCCAAGCGCACCACGTGCTCATCACGTGTGCGCTATTTCATAAAAAGCGCTTCAGTGCTCCAAATCGAGCGCTCAGCGCTAAGCGCACCACATGCCCCTCACTTGTGCGCTATTTCAAAGGAAGCGCTTCAGCGCTCCAAGTCTGGCGCTCAGCGCCAAGTGCTCCACATGCTCCTCACGTGTGCGCTATTTCATAAGAAGCGCTTCAGCACTCCAAGTCTGGTGCTCAGCGCCAAGCGCACCACGTGCTCCTCTCGTGTGCGCTATTTCACAAGAAGCGCCTTAGCGCTCCAAGTCTGGCAAACCGCCAAGCGCACCACGTGCTCTTCACGTGTGCGCTATTCTAAAAGAAGCGTCTTAGCACTCCGGGTCTGGCGCTTAGCTCCAAGCGCACCATGTGCTCCTCACGTGTGCGCTGAGGAAACACAAAGTGTTCTTTAAATAAAGCCCAGTGCCATAAAAAGTGTTCAACACTCAGTAAAAGACAAAAGAAAAAGGGGTGTCAGAACCCAATTTAATGCTCAGCATTATTGAACCAAAAGGGACTGAGCGCAAACAAATGTTCAGTATTTTATTCAAATCTGAGTGGATTGAGCCTAAGTTGGCCATAAGTCCTCAATTCAAATTAACTGAACCCATATGCTAATAATCTTTTTAATTGGTCTTGGTCCCAAACCTGACTATAGATCTATCAACCAATATTGGTTCAAGGGTACATCTCTTCACACCTCTGATATGTTTCGTTGTAATTCTTCAACGTCTTCAGAGAGGTGGCGGGTCCCGACAACTAGAATCATTACAGACTACGATGTCTGTAAACCCCATAGACTATGATGTCTTTAAACACAGACTATGATGTCTTTAAACTCCATGGACCATGACGTCCTTAAACCCAATGGACCGTAACGTCTCTAAACTAAAACGATAGAGTCCAAATACTTTTTCGTTGGATTTAAATGATCCCAAAATCCTGTTGAGTAGATCTTAATCTAAAATTAGACTAACGTATCCTCAACAAATGTTTAAGTTGATCTTAATCTCAATGAGATTAACGATCCTTAAACCTAAATCAAACCCAAATCTAAGAAAATACGGATTTGGACTAATCCACGCCCTATGGGCGACAACATAAATTAGTCTCCGTATACAATCCATAAGCAACCAAAAATAAAATAAACATACACGACACGAAGTGACCATCTAGAGAAGGAGAAAGTTGTTACCGCGACGCGGTAGCGTAATTAAATGCAGGGGCTTGCGCCTGCAGGGAAGAGCGTCCCTACAATCAAAAACCCCTCAAATGAGGGGGATCTAACGAAGTCTGCTACAACAGCCGCATCCGTATAAACCTTCGATACACGGTGCCATAAATCAACTTGGCATTTTCGGAGAGGTGGACGGATAAAACCAAATAGCATCTGCCCCCAAATTCAGGCAAGACGAACCTACGCGGTTCCGTCTCTGTATTCGGCGGTGAACATGGGCGCTGTTCTTTGGATTTTATCTCTCCTTTTTTATATAAGTGCTAAACACTTGATTGGAGATTGCGTCCAAGACACGTGACTGCCCTAGGAAGCACTTCTTTTTCTTCTTTTAAGCGCTTGCGTGGGAAACACGTGCGCTCCTCGTTATAGTGTTTAAACACTAATGAGTCACCAGTCTTTCCTTCTGGGTGTTTGGAGATTTTAATCTCATGTTAATGACCCTAGGATTTTGAGGATCTCATGTCTCTTGTTTTGTAAGAATTAAATTCTTTTTATAGGGTTAAACCCTAGTTTTCATGTATTTTGTAAGAATCAAATTCTTTGAACTCAATTCTTTCCCATAGACTTTGAATCTGCATGACATAATCTTCCAGATGAGAATTAAATTCTCAACTTGTGGGGAGATCTGCTTCTGCAGATCTCAACTAGAGGAAGAACTAAGTTCTTGCATGAAGGGTTAAACCCTTAGAGAGGCCAAAGAGAGACAAGATGATCTCTGAGTTTTGTTTTCTTTTTACCTAGGGTTTCAATGAAACAAGTCTTCTGTGAGAATTAAATTCTCTGTTTCTTTTGAAGCTCTTCTCTCTTTCTTTTTTTTAAAAGCTTTTGAGGGGGTTCCTTTTTGTTCACTCTCCTCCCCCGAGACTTGAATTCTTTGGTTCTTTATATAGTGGAGAGAAGTTTGTTTAATTCTGAGAAAATCTCCCGTTGAGATATTCTAATTGATTTAATTGGTTTCAGATTGATTTGGGGAATTTTTCCCATCATTGGATCTTTGATCCAAAAGTTTTTTGTTTTACAGAACATATTTTTCTTTTTTTTAAAACAAGATTGGGAAAATATTTTCCCATATGCAGAACTTATTCTGTAAAAATAGTGAATTTTAATCATCATTGGAATTTTAATCCAAGGGGGCTCGGTTTAACAGAGCACAATCTTTCTTTGTTTATAAAGATATGGAAAATATTTTCCATCTTATAGGATCTTTGATCCACCAACTTTCTGTTTAACAGAGAATTTCCCTCCTCATTAGAAAGCTCTATGTTTAATCACCATTGGATCTTTGATCCAACGATCCCTTGTTGAGTAGAATTTAATTCTTCGTAGGGGGTGCCCTCACGTGTTTAACACGTGAGGTTTATTTAGTTTGTCAGCTGTTTGATTGTAGCGCCTATATACTTTGCATATGGGCGTTCACTTGTTTAACACGTGAGGTTTTTTTAGCCTATAGTTGTTTGATTTGCAGCGCCTATATACATTGCATATAGATGCTCACGTGTTTAACACGCGAGGCTTATTTAGTCTATAAGTTGTTTGATTTGCAGCGCCTATATGCATTGCATATAGGCGCTCACGTGTTTAACACGTGAGGCTTATTTAGCCTGTAAGTTGTTTGATTTGCAGCGCCTATATGAATTGCATATAGGCGTTCACGTGTTTAACACGTGAGGCTTATTTAGCCTATAATTGTTTGATTTGCACCGCATATATGCATTGCATATAGACGCTCATGTGTTTAACACGTGAGGCTTATTTAGCCTGTAAGTTGTTTAATTTGCAGCGCCTATATGCATTGCATATAGGCGCTCACGTGTTTAACACGTGAGGCTTTAAACAGTAAGGAATTTTCCATCTTCCTTTTTTATAAAGGAATAAATGCCCCCCAGCATTGCTCTCGCGTGGCTTGCACGTGAGTGCAATGTTTTCTGCCCTTACAACCGTTGGATTGCCTAGGGTAACGGGGAGATGAACCGCTCCCCGTCACGTTTTATATATGAGAGGGCTTGGCTCTCGAAAGGGCCACCGTTTCTTCATCTTCTTCCTTAGTCTTCTCTTGAAAATTTAATTCTCCTTTCAGAGCTTAGTTCTCTTCCTATTGAAATTTCAGAGTTAAACTCTGTCAGAAAGAACATTTTTAGGTAAATATCTTGAACGACATTTTTCTCTTAGGAACAAGAAACCCTTTTCTTTAATTCTTTTTTCTGGATTTTAAATCTACCGTAAGAGTTTTGCTCTCTTCTGGAACCGATCTCTTAGAGATCCAAAAAGACATAATCTTTGATTAGTAAACCCCAATGTCTTTGAAGATTGGGCATTTTTCTTCTGACCTTTTAGGGTCTATGGAATTTTAATTCTATTTTTCGTTTCCCCATCATGGGGGTTTCTGGAATTTAATTCCACTTCTTAAAAGGAATTTAATTCCTCATCAAAGATCTTAGCTCTGAAAGATCAAGAGGGCCCTTCGAGAATTTCATTCCCTGGTGTTCTTGAGAATATTTTCATCGGGTTTTGCCCTTATTTGCACAAATTTAAATTTGTTGGGTACTTTAACAGAATTCATTTTTCTTCGAGGATGTCAAGAGTTGTTTAAATTCCAGTGTCTATTTAATGAGAATCATTTTTAATTCCCACAATGATTATCTTGTCTCATTATTGGTGAGCCGCCATATTGATTTTGTGGGGTCCATTAATTTTGCATCCAATGGTCCCGTGAAACAAACATCTCGTTTTTTAATATTATTCTATTATTATTTTTTATTATTACATATATTTTTTTAAATGGGTTTTTTTTCTTTCCCCTCTTATTTCAGGAACGATGGTCTTACTTCTAGACTTCTCTTACACTCGCTCAGAAGCCGCTTTTCCGCAGTCGCCATCAGACGAGGAAGTTATGGCGATGATTAGGGCGTATGACAAGGACCGTACGAGTCTTCTCTTATAGGGGGTGTGGTATGGTCATATCATTAGGGGCCGCTGTAACTTTACCTGTGAAGTGCCAACCGAACCCATCCGCCCGATCTCATTGATGGAACGCCCACGGACTACTTATGCGGTGGAGGCGACTAATTGGACTCCCATGAGCCGGCTCGATCCGTCAACGACCGGGATACCCAACAAGCCCCCGGTGGCTATTGATATTTTGGGGCGCCGTATATATCAAGGTGAAGCTCGAACCTGTGGGCAGGTGTATAAGGTAGGCATTACCCCGCGCCATCCAGTGAGCTACCAATTTTGGGCTCGATACATTCTCTCTGCCCAACGCGCACGGCTGCAGAAGGTTGGGTTGTACCAAGCAGTGTATGCGTCATAATTTTACTATCACGCACCTTACGTATGCTGGGTCAAGGCTTTCCTGAACTAGTGGAACCTTCCAACAAATACGTTTCTGCTAGGGGACCACGAAGTCTCTATTTCGCTGGAGGAGTTCCGGGACATTTTAGGGCTGCCGATTAGGGGAGAACATTATGAAGAGTTACTACCTCCTGATGAATATGTGTTTGCTACGGTGTCCGCTATACTTGACGGCCTGACGACTGAGAACGCCATTCGTCACAAGCACCCAAGTCTAATCAAGGCCCTGCGCATCTTTAAAAAACTTTTCGTGACATCGGAAGGGCAAGATGTCACTTTTGACGCTTTCATTGCCTGCTTTCTCCGCGAGGATGTCTTATCCAAGAATGATCCAAAATTCGCGAAAATTGAAGATCCCTTTGGAATCGGGTTGAAGAAACTACCGGCCAAAGATTAAGACCTGCCACAGTTTTATATTCCAAACTTGTCGACTGTGGATTTTGATGCAATTGCGGCCCCTGGTATGGACGAAGAAACTTTCTTCGTCGGCTTTATCAGTCTTTGGCTCAGCTGGTTTGCCATGCCGATGCATCGCCGCTTTATGAGAGCCACCGTCTTTTATCCTGCTCATCGCATAGCTGGAGGAGCTCAATTAGCTGTTGGCGTCGCGGGGTTGTCGCATCTATATCACGGGTTAAGCGTTGCAGCTAATACTTTGAACCCGGGTGCGAATACCGTGAATTTCTCCCTCCACTACTTCATGTCGTGGATCGAGATGCATGTGCTAGGAGCGTTTACTGTGCACCAGCGACCCGATTTTTATGAATCATATACTTTCCCGCAGATCATGAGGTTGGTTGATGCTTCCGCTCCCGATCCGACCCAGTTAGGGGCTCTCCGCGTACTGCTGAATCCATACTCAAATGAAGGCGGAATGGTTTTCAGCGATTGAGTCCTTTCTGCTCCAGCGGGGCCCGTTCAGCAATTGTTTGATTTGTTGAAGGGTGGGGTTCCGGATTTAAAGCCTAAGGAGATTATGCATCTATACTCGATCAGGCCGGGTTATTTGGTGTTCCGCCAGAATGACACTGCTCTCTTCATCCGGTATAATCCGCATCGTTTCGCCCAGCAGTTAGGCTACAACCAGGGCGTTCCTTTAGAGACATTTTTAGTTGAGCCTACCCTCTCCCTGGAGGTTACTTGCGATTTCATTCACCATTTCATGCGGTTAAACACTGGATTCCTCTTCATGATCCCGGAGCCCGACTATCTCCCGAGGCCTATGGAGTCCTTCAAGGGTTGGTACCGCCATCGGGTCGGCCCCGTCATTGCAGAGGAGAGACGGGTACTTTTCGAGTGTAGAGCTCCCATTCCGGCTCAGGTCACCAGCTCCCCATTGTGGCCGCGGTCGGTGGTTCGCCCTCCTCTGAGGGATAGCGGTTCGGTGTTTTTCCCCAAAGTCCCAGAAATAGAATCGGCCCCTCGCACTGCTGATATGCCGGTGCGTACTAAAGCCCAGGCGGAAGTTTCCGATAAAGCACCCATGGTGGTATCACCAAAGGGTGATACTGAAGGCGAAGTTGGGCAACGTCGCGCCAAAGCACCAAAGAGGAGGAAGCGCTCCTCCGTTAGCGTTAGCACAGGCTCTAAAAGGAGAAAGAAATCGGTCGCCGGCCTACTCGACACTTTGCTTGAATCGGAGCCCTTTATTCAGGACGAGCCGATATCTATGCAGGAGCCGGACGACGGTCTTCTCTTTCCTGGTTCGTTTGCCGAGGAGGCCGTGCAGTTGGCCGAAGCTTTAAGGCGCTCAAAAGACGAGACTGAAAACGTGTGCATCCCGAAGAAAGCCTTCCCCCCGTTGTATTCTACGACGTTGACCCATCATTACGTAGGGTACACATGGGTCCTTTGTTAATGGAAAAAAAATGGGCCCTCAAACAGCCCATCTCGGTTTCTTATGAAGACGAGCTTGCACTGAAAACAGGTAGTCATTTATTTGCGCTTGAAGCCCGGCGAGCGTATTTAATCAGAAAAGAACAACGGCTTGAAAAATCCATACTTCAGGCTTCCTGGCGTATTGGTATGCGTATTTTTCGTGTCCTTCTTTTGGCGAGTAATTTGTATTACTTTTATGCCTTCTTATTTTTGCGTAAATTTTGCATGGACTTCTGCAGCAGAAGTGGATTTGAGTCCAGATCGAGCCATGGCTGCGGATTCTACCAAATCTCCCGTGATGCACCGGTGGGTATAGAGGAATTACTGAAGCTGCTACCCTTGCTGTGGAGCTCCCGGTGGTGGCTTGTGTGCCTTCCGAGTCTACTCCTCCGGCAGAGGTGGTCTCGTCGGCCATAGATCCCATGGATATCTCTAGTGACGCATCGGAGGGTGTAGTAGAGATGGTTGAAACTGTTAACCCCGCTTCAGGGCCTTCCGCGGTGGCTTTCGTCCCTTCATTGGAGGCTGCCATGCCGGATATAAATTTCACACATATCCTCAGTGATGCACCTGAGGGTGTAGAGGAGGCTGCCGAAGCTGCCATCCCTCCAGTTCAGGGCTGGCGGAGCATCGAAGGTAATCTTCTATACATACACATTTTGTTTAACGATCCCTTCGTTATCTGAACTTTTCCTTTCCTCAGAATTGCGGGAGCTGGCGGCTTCCATCGTGGATCTTTCCCCGAGGAAAACCTTCCAGCGATTGCTTGACATGGAGGCCCCCCAAGCGATACCTCCTCAAAGCGTAGTACTCTCTTCCGGCCAAGGTCGATATTCTTTCTCCCTTTTTGTTTTATATTTTTATCATGATGCTGATATGCCCTTCATTTTAAACCACAGTTCTGGAAGCCGACGACAAAGTCGAGATTCTTGATGGACCTGGGGATCTTTCAAGCCCGCCGTGCATGACTGTGGGTAAGTGAGACTTTATTTTTGGCTTCATTTTGCTTACTTTATATTTGAAAATATAACTGACCGCACACATATCTTCACAGCTTTTCCAACCCTGACCCCATTAGAGTCTCGGATCCCCATGCCACCAGGTCCTTACGCTCAACGCGCATCTGAGAGGATGGAAAGATAGAGCGTTTATTCCCTGGCGGCTCTCATCGAAGATCTTCACACTGGTTCTTTTGTTGCGGCCGAAGAATTCGCTGCCGAGCCAACGCTTCTTTATCTGCTCTTGCCACTTATCATGACGAGGCATTGGTGCGCACCTGGGTTGAGTATTGCCGCAGAGTGGAGGCTTGTCTACATAAGATTGAATACATACTCCTTCCCTCCGACCTCTTGTCTGTAAAAGCGAGCTTGCGTGGATGGGTCGAACGATGTGCAGCCAATCTCCAGTCATGCGAGAAGAGGCTCAACCGGAAGTTTTCGACGAGGGAGTTGGCTTCAAAAGCTTTAGGGGAGCTTCAAGCTCAGCTCACTGCCAAGACCACCCGTGCATATGAAATTTGGCGGGTGCTTCAAGAGGCTATCACAGAAGTGGCGGATCTCGATAAACCCGTTATTTTTACCCATGAGATAGTTGAAGCCCTCAAAGTCGCCGAGAAAGAGTTTGAAAGTCGGTTCGCTTCATACCAGAGTTAACAGGCACAGGCAGGGACTCGTATTAAGTCACTAATAGAGCTCGAAGCAGAAGTCCAGCGGAAAAGCGACGAACTTGCTGGCTTATTGAACCGTCCGCCGGCTTAGACAATTTTGTCGCCGTATACTCTCCCTCTTTTTTACTTGTATTCATTTTGATTCATAAATAAGAGTATCTTGTATTCATTTTGATTCATGAATAAGAGTAGCTTGTATTCATTTTGATTCATAAATAAATGACATATTTCATTTCATACTAGCGCTTTTCTTTCTTTTGCTGTCTTAACTTGGCATAAAATAGTTTATGTACTCATTGCGGAGTTTGTAGTTTATTCACTCATTTCAGATTCTCTAGTTTATGAACTCATTTCGGAGCTTGTAGTTTATTCACTTATTCTGGAGTCTCTAGTTTATGGACTCATTTCGGAGTTTGTAGTTTATGGACTCATTTCGAAGTTTATTTAGTTTACCTCCCTTGGGCTTGTAGGAAAACTTATCCTAACGTCATAGATAACCCCTGCTCTTTGCGACAGAGGTCCGTTAGGTTTTGGGGTACTAGGGTTTTTAGTCTTTGGTACCGTCTCGTTGGCTGATGCATTCCCCGATATGCAGTCTTTACGCTGCTGTTCGAGTAGCCCCGCGACTGTCGTGTCTCTGATCCCTTCGGGGGCTGGACAAGACGTCTTCAAGTAATCTTCTTTGGTAATTTGACCGTCGGAAGAGCAAGCGGTAGGAATTTTGCCATGCCGCTTTTTAGTTGAGGTTAGGCTCAGTTTAGGAGCCCCGATGAGTCATAACCACTCCGCACTAGTGTGGGATGATCTCCGATAGTCTTTCGGGTTTTATTTGAGTTTCCATAAAGACCCCGAAGCTAACAATTTGGCCTTCGTTTCCTTTTGATTTGGCAATTTTGGATCCTTTGTTGGCGTTGCTTCTGCATCCTGCTGGAGTGAGAAGGAATGCCGTAGTAGTCTTCAGGTTGTTTTGTGAACCGTCAAGACTTAGAGCTAGGAATTTTTCCATGACTCCATTTTGTTTCGACCCTGGGGTCTTTTGTTGACGTCGCGTCTGCATCCTGCTGGACTTGAGAAAGAACGATGTTGTTGACATTGCATCTTCTGTAATGAGACGAATGTCGGAGTAGTCTTTAGGTTGTTTTGTGAACCGTCAAGACTGGGAGCTAGGAATTTTGCCATGAATCCGTTTTGTTTTTTGACCCTGGAGGCTTTGTTGACGTCGCGTCTGCATCCTGCTGGGGTGAGAAGGAACGCCGTTGTTGACATTGCATCTGCTGCAATGAAACAAATGTCGGGATAGTCTTTAGGTTGTTTTGTGAACCGTCAAGACTTGGCTCTCGCTTTGACGGAGCCTGGCGTGAAAATATGGTTCCCCTTTCGTTTGTGCCCATGGATTGTATACAAGGGTTGATGTGGACTTACCTGTAGGGAAAAAGTTTCATTTGATTTTATTTCTTTCCGCAATGTTCTATCATTTCAGCTTTTTATATCATGAAAGTCGCGATTGCCCAATCATTTCGGCTTTTTATCGCGGTGCCAATCATTTCGGCTATTCTTTCTTTTTACTCGCTACTTTTTATTTCGAGTTGTCCAAACATTTTGGCTATTTTTATATGCATATATTTTGCTCGCTGATTTTTATTGCGAGTTGCCCTATCATTTCGGCTATTTCATATGCATTTTTTGCCCGCTGATTTTTGTTGCGAGTATGGAACTTGAAATCTGATACCAATTCTGGCATCAGCATCGCTGCGACTGGAATATCGCCAGGAGCGAATCATCATTTGCCTTGAAAGGACTTAGAATTTGATACCTGTTCAGGTATCAGCATGGCTGCGACTGGAATATTGCCAGGAGCGAATCATCATCTGCCGTGAGAGGACTTGGAATTTCATACCGATTTAGGCATCGGCATCGCTACTATTGGAATATCGCCCGGAGCAAATCATCATTTGCCTCTGTCGACTTGAACAAAGATGGCTCAGTAAACAGGGTTAGGATCCTGTCGACTAAGGCTTTGATATTTTATGATCCGTAAGGGTCTCATAAAGTTATTTCTCCCTACGAGTCGTGAGGATCTCATTGGCGTATTTTCTCCTTAGGAGTCGTGAGGATTCCTAAGTGTGTGTTCTCTTATAAGTCGTAAGGATCTCATAAAAGTATTTTCTTCCTATAAGTCGAGAGGACTTACAAGTGTCGTTCATCACATGAGGACATTTATCATCATTGGCGAAACTTGGTGGGGAAATCGTTTATTTGTGCCCATGGATTGTACACAAGGGCTAATATTGGACCGCCTGTAGGGCAACTTGGGGAATACGATGGCTTAAGAAAAGGTTTGGATCCCTGTAACTTAAGACATTCAAATTCTATGAGCCTTGAGGGTCTCATAGGGGGAGTTCTCCTTACGAGTCGAGAGGATCTCGTAAGTGAAAATTTTACGAGATTGCGCCATTTCAGATTTTCACAAGCTCGCCGGTAACCCTGCTGTTTTTACTCACGGCAACCTTTCGGGTTTTCATCCGTGCCCATTTTGTTTATGAATATACCATTTTTTTAACAACGAGATTGCGCCCTTTCAGGTTTTCACAAGCTCGCCGGTAGCCCTGCTGTTTTTACTCACGACGCCCTTTTGGATTTTCATCTGTGCCCATTTTTCTTGTGGACGTATCGTTTTTTTAACAATGAGATTGCGCTCTTTCAGGTTTTCACAAGCTTGCCGGTTGCCCTGCTGTTTTTACTCACGGTGCCCTTTCGGGTTTTCATCCATGCCCATTTTGCTTGTGGACTTACCGTTTTTTTACCCATCAGTTTGCCAATGGGACTTAGGAAGTGGATTCATTGCTGCGGTAGCTGTGTAGTCGGTAGTACTTGAGTTGCAACTTCTGCTGTTGAGATTTCGATTGCA
The DNA here is from genome assembly GCA_030015575.1 of Agapanthus africanus. Lineage (NCBI taxonomy): Eukaryota > Viridiplantae > Streptophyta > Magnoliopsida > Asparagales > Amaryllidaceae > Agapanthus > Agapanthus africanus. The sequence continues at coordinate 697,863,921 of CM057343.1, read as the reverse complement.
ACGCAGATCTTAAAGGCGGATATTGTTCTTTGGGGCGATGCGCCATATTTGAGGCGACGTACTAGTTTTAGGACATTCCGGTCCATTGTCGCCGTGTTTGAGGCGACGCGCTAGTTTAAAGACATTCCGGTCCATTGTTAGTTTAGGGACATCCCGGCCCATTACCAGTTTAAGAACATAGTGGTCCATTATCACCATTTTTGAGGTGAAGCTTTTCCGAATACTACTTAGAGTTTTGACTCAGGAAGATAGCGAGCGGACACGAGCTTCGTCATCTATAATTGACCTAAGTCGTGACTCGTCAAGCATGGTATTTCTTGAGGAATCGGCCGTTTATTGGCCGGAAAGGTCTTTCGCCGTGCATATCCATGAGCAAATAGGCCCCACCTTGATAGACCCTGTCTATGATGTATGGACCTTCATAGTTTGGCTCGAATTTCCCCCATTTTGTACGATTGGAGATCATAGGTCTTTTGACGACTAACACGAGTTCTCCTTGGCGGAATATTCTCGGCTTAGTCAGTTTTTTGTATGAGCGCGTCATCCTTAACTTGTAAGCTTCTAGGTTTTGTTGCGCCATGAGGCGAGTTTCATCGAGGGCGTCGAGCTCCTCAAGCCGAAGATGGGAATTTTCGTCATCTGTTAGCTCGTATCGAACCGCTACTCGAAGAGAAGAGAGTTCTATTTCCAAAGGAAGGACTGCTTCAGTGCTGAATACCAACACGTATGGTGTTGTATTCGTAGCCGTTCTGAACGTCGTTCGGTACGCCCAGAGAGATTCGTGCAGTCTCTCATACTAGTCCTTTTTGTTTCTGGACAACGTTTTCTTTATAATCTTGGTCAAGGACTTGTTGAAAGCTTTAGCTAGACCGTTGGCATGAGGATTATAGACAGAGGAGTATCTCCAGTCTATTTTTGTTCTGCGAAGCAGCTGATTTTATGGCTCCTATAGGCTGGCCCATTATCCGAGATTATCCGTCGCAGAGTACCGAACCGGTAGATGACATGTGTCTTGAAGAAATGGAGAATATTCTCCTTCTTCACCTCCCTTAGTGGTATTGCTTCCGCCCACTTAGAAAAGTAGTCTGTCGTTTCCAGTATGAACCAGTGTTCTTTGGATGATGTTGGCTCAATGGGGCCGATTATATCGGTTCCCCACATTTCGAACGACCAGCTAGCTACCGTTGGGTGTAGGGATTTGGATGTTGGTAGATGAAGTCCCCGTGAATCTGGTACGAGTGGCACTGCTTCGCTTTGGTTGGAGTACTTTGTAACTCTTCCTCCCTGCGTCTTCTTCATCCTGACGCCGATATTTGGCCTTTTCGTATATGGTCGTTTCATGTTCTCGGTAAGCTCTGCTCTTTTGAAAAGCTTCGTTTAGCAGCATGTTGTTCCCTTATAAAAAAAGGGATGAGGGAAAGATCCCCACTGAAAGAGCCCCACGTGTTTAACACGTGAGTGCCTATATGCAACGCATATAGGCACCGCAATTAAACAAATTGCTAGGCCAAAAGAGCCCCACGTGTTTAATACATTAGTGCCTATATGCAACGCATATAGGCACTGCAATTAAAACAATTACTAGGCTAAAATAGCCCCATGTGTTTAACACGTGAGTGCCTATATGCAACGCATATAGGAACTGCAATTAAAAAAATTGCTAGGCTAAAAGAGCCCTACGTGTTTAACACGTGAGTGCATATATGCAACGCATATAGGCACTGCAATTAAAACAATTGCTACGCTAAAATAGCCTCACGTGCTTAACACGCGAGTGCCTATATGCAACGCATATAGACACTGCAATTAAAACTACTACTAGGCTAATAAGCCTCACGTGTTAAACACGTGAGGGCACTTCCCTACGTAGAATTAAATTTTACTCAACAAGGAACCGTTGGATCAAAAATCCAATGGTGATTAAGCATATAATTAAATTCTATTGGGCCTTTTAAATGAGAAATGATATGTTTTGTTAAACAGAAAGTTGGCGGATCAAAAATACCATGAATTGGAAAATATTTTCCATATCTTTCTAAACAAGAAAGATTTCCCTCTGTAAAACAGAGTATCGTTGGATTAAAAATCCAGGTGATTAAATAATCACTAATCTACAGAATAAATTCTGTATGGGAAAATATTTTCCTAATTTTTTTTTAAAAAACAAGAAAATATGTTCCGTAAGACAGAAACTCTTGGATCAAAGATCCAACAGTGGGTAAAACCCCCAAAATCAACTAGGATCTCTCCATGAGAGATTTCCTAAAACTAATCAACAAACTTCTCTCCACTATATAAAGAACCCATGACTTCAAGTTAAAGGAGGAAAAGAAAAAGAAGAGAGAGAGAGAGAGAGAGAGAGAGAGAGAGAGCTACCCAGAGAGACGTAAAGAATATACAGTGAGAGAATTTAATTCTCAGAAGAAAAGACTTGTTCCCTTGAAACACTAAGTAAAGGAAAAAACAAAAGACCGTTCTTTGCATCTCTAAGGGTTTAACCCTTCATCGAAGAACTTAGTTCTTCCTCTGGTTGATATCTGCAGAAGCAGATCTTCCCATAAGTTGAGAATTTAATTCTCATCGGGGAGATTCTGTCATGCAGATTCAAAACCTAGGGGAAAGAACCGAGTTCAAACAATTTAATTCTTACAGAAATATATGGGAATTTAATTCCTCTGAAAATCAAGGTTTAACCCTACAATAAGAAATTGGTTCTTACAAAAACAAGAGGCATGAGATCCTCCAAAATCCTAGCATGAGATTAAAATCTCCAAACACTCAGAAGGAAAGATTGGTGATTCATTAGTAATATTACAATAAGATCTCACGTGCTTCACATGAGCTTCTCTAATGAATAAAAAGGGAAAGACACAAACCGCCTCGCTCGCTCGCACGTGAGCACCACAGGAATCAAGTGTTTAACACTTCTATATAAAAAAGGTGGAATAGAATCCAGAGAACAGCTCCCACTGAGGGGCGCCTCACGTGCCCATACGTGAGCGCTTCCAAAGTGCAGTGTTTAACACTAATTCAGAGCCTTACGTGGGAACACGTGAGTGCTGAACATAACTAAGTGCTCAGCACTTATAAAAAAGAAAGGGGGAATAGAACCCAGAGAACAACTCCCACTTTGGGGCACCTCACGTGCCCACACATGAGCGCCTCCAAAGTGTAGTGTTTAACACTGATTCGGAGCCTCACGTGGGAACACGTGAGTGCTGAACATACACCGGTGTTTAGCATTATGGGAAATCAACTTCAGCCCTAAATTGGCTAAGTCTTCCTGAGGTCAAAACCTCTTTGATCTCCAAATCGACTGAGCCTCCGCGCTCATGTTTTCCCAAACTAATCTCAGTCTCAAACATGACTGATGACCCATCAACTGATGATATCCAAAATGATATTCATCCCACATTTCTCCCGAGGAAATCTTAGTCTCAAAATACGACTAATGGTTTCTGGGTTGACCACCAACTCCTTTTTTACTCAAATAAGGGAATTGGTTCAAGGGTATATCTCTCCATACTTTTGATACATGTCGTTGTAATTCCTCAACATCTTCAGAGAGGTGGCGGGTCTCGATAACCAACTGCTTTTGGGTGCCCTTCCCAAGCCGACGTGCACATTCAACGGACCGTAACGTCCTTAAACTAAAGCCTCACCTAAAAAATGGTGATCTACAGACCGAAACGTCCTCAAACTTAACGTTGCCTCTAAAATGGCGACAACTGACCGTAACGTCCTTAAACTAAAATCTCACCTCAAAAATGGTGATCTACAGACCGAAATGTCCTCAAACTACAATTTCGCCTCCAAAACGGCGATGAGGAACCAAAACGTCCTTAAACTAAAACAACAGAGCCCAAATGCTCTCTTGTTGGATCTAAAACAAGAATGATCCTAACACCCTGTTAAGTAGATCTTAGTCTCAAATTGGACTAACGTATCCTTAACAAAAAACCAACCGAGCCCCTAACTGCTCGTATACATTTAAGTTGATCTTAATCCCAAACCAGATTAACTATCCTTAAATAAAACAAACCCAAATCTAAGATATACGGATTTGGACTAATCCACGCCCTACGGGCGATAACATAAATTAGTCTCCATATACAATCCACGGGCAACCAAAAATGAAATAAACACACACAACACGAAGTGAACTTCTGGAGCAGGAGAAAGTGGTTATCGTGATGCGATAACATAATTAACTGCAGAGGCTTGCGCCTGCAGGGAAGAGCATCCCCACAATAAAAAAAACCCCTCATAAACGAGGGGGAATCTGATGAAGCCTGCTATAACGGCCGCATCTGTCCAAACCACCGATATACGGTGCCATAAATCAACTTGGCATCTTCGGAGCGGTGGACGGATAAATCCAAATAGCATCTGCCCCCAAATTCAGGCCAAACGACCTACGCGGTTCATCTCTGTTTTCGGCGGTGAACAGATTCTGGCACGTCCGGTGGGACCTTTTTCTCTTTCCACTCCACACTTCGTGTGTTGCTATGGCCTGAAAGAACAGATTCAGGCCAGACGACATACGCGAACAAAATCGCGGTTTGCTATGGTTGCCCTTGGATTCGAGGTACTAAGATTTGGTGTCTTGCTCCTGTGCAGAGAAAAGAAGATCAATGGCTTCCAAGTGTACCTGCAACAGCAACTCCCGCTCCGTCCCCGCTGGAGGAGTGACATACGGGACAGATGCGGCATGCATCTTTTCAATGCCAGTGGAACAGGTGACTCAGGCCATCACTTAACTGTTCTTCGGGACCATGCTCCCGCCAACAAGCTTCAGCGCCCCAGTGCCACCACATGAAGCTCCAAAGAAGCCGGTCTTCGATCGACTTGCAACTACCACGGCCCCTCTTAACAGGTCGTCCAAGTCTGCCACCTCAGTCTTCAACAAGCTGAGCCAAAGCTCAAGTGGGCCCGCAAAGAGGCTCGCAATACCTGAAGGGATTATCCCGAATAGGATAGCCGTTCCAGCTCCTACGGGTGAGATCGTCAAAAGTGCTTCCCCTACCGGAAAGTCGGCCTTCGAAAGATTAGTCGTCCTCGCTCAAAGGACGTTAGTCTTTGACAGGCTGGCGCCGGCAGTAGCCCTGCACTAAAGCAGAGGGCTTGACGAAGCCACTCCCACAACTAAGGCAATCCCATCTGCAAGGTATGCTCGACGTCGCCACTGGCGCCGAGTGAGGAAAGCTGGGGGCAACTCTCCCTCTGGACTTACTCCACCAATGCCAATGGTTGAAGTTGATGTTGCTGTTCCAACCGGGAACAACTTTGAACCGCTTAGGAGGGTGCGGAAAACTCCCCAACCGCAGTGACGAAGAAATCTCCACCACCTACTGAAAACATGACGCATGCAAAGCCGGAGTTGCCCCCTCAGCGGCTGTCCTCCTAAATCTACAGGGTCTGACGGAAAGTCCAAGATTCTGTGATAAAAAAGAACTACTCTTGTCAACCGAAGAAAATGAAGGTCCGACAAGAGGAAAATCATCCATCCACCATGCAGCGAGGGACTTCTTTCATGAAGGCGCCTGTTAGAATGGCTCCTTCAACTTCGACTTCTCACAAAAGAGAAGGCCGGAGAATCTACCACCACCGGCGGCAAATCCCAAAGGTGATGGATCCAAACACCCCAAGTCTGGGGGCATGATCGTGCACACAGTTTATATGGATTCCGGAAAAAAGGAAAGCCGTGTTTCTGTCGGTCATCGGCTGTAAACTCGGTCGTTGACAAAGGCTCAGGAGCAACAACAAATGCTTCGGGCGATGCTAATAAAAATGGCAGCACTTACCGGGCAAAAAGAGAGTCCGGAATCAGAAAGTGAATATTGCCAGGAGCAGGAGACCGATACGGAGTTTTTGCGGAGGGTTCTAGAAAGAAAGGATAAGGAGGTTACGAAACAGGCTGCTAATATAAAACAGATGGCGCTCTTGTTCCAAGACATGGTTAGGATGATGATCCAGCCAGAACTTCCAGCTGAAGACCCACCGATAATTATCAAGGACGACAGTGGGGAAACATCAAACCCTCTTCTAGCTTTATCGATGGCCAGGGAGGAAACGATCTCCAAAGTTGCCCTTGATGATTACATAGCTCAACAAATTCGAGCTCATCAAGCGAATGAAGCGGTTGGCCAAGTGGTCAGAACTGGGCAACCGTACCCGTGCTAGTATGACCAAATCAAATACCCGCTGGGATATACGATCCATGTTCCATGTGTATAAGGGGACAGGCAATCCACACCAGCACGTCTCTCAGTTCAGAGCTTTGTGTGGAAATACTGGAGGCGGCGACAAATTGCTGCTTCGCCAGTTCGTTGGCAGCTTGTCGGAGACGGCATTTGAATGGTACTCGGAGCTCCCAAATGACTCCGTCAAAACATTCACAGAAATGGAGCTACTATTCACACAGCTGTTCGCAGGCGCAAGCGAACGCACCCCGATCACGACATTAATCAATGCCGAGGTGAAGCCAGGAGAGACCGGGGTTCAATACGCAATTAGGTGGAGGAATATATCGTCGAAATGCGACCAACGCATCGAAGAGGATCCTGCCATGGGCATGTTCTTAGGGACTTTCGATCCTTAGGCGACCGTGTCCCCGTTCATGACGTTCTTTAAGCCGACCACCTTCCAGGCTTTGATCGACAAGCTGACCTAAATGGACCAGATAGGCCATAGGCTTCCCTCTTCAAAAATGGACCCTCGGAATGCAAAAGGTATAGGGAAGGTGGCTTTCGTTGCCAACACTCAACAACAACCGAGTGACCCAAAATCGGTTGCTATCCAAAACAGCGCGTGCCCGCACCAATCCCTGGAAGAGAAGTTAGGACGAGCTTACTCGTTTCCCCATGATAAAACGAGGAGATTGTTCGAACTGGCAATGCGCAACAAATTCATCACACTGCCGGATCCGAGACGTCCACTGCAGCTCGGTGACGTCAACAGTCCCAACTAATGCTCCTACCACAGAATAGTGGGCCACCTAATTGAGGATTTCTACGTCTTCAAAAACTTGGTTGAGGACCAGTATCGCCAAGGGAAATTCGCACTGTCAGAAAACTTGAGGGTGAACCCGCCACAGAAGCACGCTCCTAAAAAGGCAGACACGCTGGGGGCATCATGCTCGTTTTTGGAAGAAGCTCCTTAGGAAGTGGTCCTTTCAGCTAAAACTAAAAGAATGCTGAAAGATCTTCAAGCATGTCCGGCGATTAAATGGAAAATCCCGCCGGAGCCCGAGATCATTGAGGGGATGCTTAAACCGCGCCCAACACCGAAAGCTGCTAACGATGGCAAAACACCCAGTTCAAGCCTTCGAAGTATTCGAAGAAAAAGAAGAAGACCAAGAAGCCCGTACAGCCTGACGACAAGCACACGGGCCTGCAAAAATACTTCGACGCGCTGGAGGAATACAACCAGAAGGCGCGGACCCCAGTCACATTCGAAGAGTTTCTCAACCATATCCTTGAGAACGGAGATAGTAACGATGATATGGGAAATGACTCGTCGGGAGAAACTGAAGATTATGTAGAAAGTTGCCACATGGTTTCTCATTCGTCGTTAAATGACGAAGAAACTCCCTTTCCGTCCGAAAGCAACGCAGAGGAACTGGGGGCAGGACCGGCGCCAAAATCCCTGGAACTGTCAGAAGACCCAATTGACAGGCTGCTAAACGAAACCCTTCAAAAGAGCAAAACTGACCGAGAATGTGAAATGGCCATATACGAAAAGGCCAAGCGTCGGTGTCAGGCTGAAGAATCTGCGGTAAGGATGAGTCGTAAAGTACTCCAGCTGAACCAAAGCAGAACTTCTACAAACAAGAGCAAGATCAAGGCAGGGAAGCGGTTCGCCTTGTTAATGGGAATGAAGCTGCCCCCTCTCATGGAAAACACTCCCGGGAGTACGTGTCTCGATGAAGCGGATGTACATCCGAACTACTGATTATATCATCGGAGGGTCACACACCCCACCGAAGAGTCCAATGCCTTTAAGAAGTGGTGGCAAGGATATGTTGCTCACCGGTAACACTTCAAACGGATGAAGCGCAAAACCTGTCGACAATAAAGAAGCGCGACATATGGACATGAAGGAACGGCTGGCAACTGTCATATGGTTGATACCAGTTCGACAAAAGGAAAATCTCAAGTTCTTACATTCGGGAGCGATTCTGAGGAAGAAATAACTCTCTACCCTCTCTTCAAAGAATCCACCTCTGGAAAAGAAGAAGAGAAGAAGAACTGCGAGAACATTCAGCTGCGTAACCGTACATTGCCTGGAAAAAAAACCTCGAGCCTACAAACAAAGGTTCGAGCAAGGGGTAGGAAAAAGTCCCTGAGGAAATTATCCTCGATGATAGAGTCGTCAAAGAGCTCACAGCCAAGGATCCGTCTAAGAAAAATTAGGTGGATTACAATGTCCTGGCACATCTGAGGAAGATACCTTCACAATTGAGCATAGTGTATACTCTCCTCTTGTCCAAAGAGGCACGAGATTCTCTGATCAAGGTACTGCAAGATCCTCATCAGTTCTAAGCTTTCTTTGCGGAAGAAAAGATGAAGAACGAGCTTACAGAGGTTCATACAGCTGACATCACATTCGGCGATGAAGATCTCCTCCTCGGAACGTGCGAGCACAACCGTCCTCTATATGTCACCAGGTACTGCCATGACATCAAGATAGGAAAGATCCTGGTCGACAACGGGTCCTCTATCAACCTTCTCATCGTGAAGGTGATAAAGCAGATCTGCATGAACGTTCAGCATCTGGATCGGGATAAAATTACCATCTCCGGTTCGAATCGAAGTCATCACGGACGCTGGGGTCCGTGATATTGACATTACGCTTTGGGCTTCTCGTCACTGACATCAAATTTCATGTCATCGACGCCAAGACTTGCTACACCGCTTTGCTCGGTTGCACGTTCAAAACGGCTATGAATACAATGCCATTCGCGTTGGTATTCGGCACGGAAGCGGTACTTCCCTTGGAGATAAAGCTACCCTCAATACGAGTGGCAGTTCGATACGAGCTGACGAATGAAGAAATGCCCATCTTCTGCTTGAGGAGCTCGATGCCCTCGATGAAATTCGTCTCATGGCGCAGCAAAACCAAGATGCTTACAAAGCAAGGACGACACACTCATACGAAAGACTAACCAGGACAAGAACATTCCGCCAAGGTGAACTCGTGCTAGTCGTCAAAAGGCCTATGATCCCCAATCGTGCAAAACAGGGAAAATTCGAGCCAAACTATGAAGGCTCGTATATCATAGACAAAGTCTACCAAGGTGGGGCCTATTTTCTCATGGATATGCATGGCGAAAGACCCTTCCGGCCAATAAATGGCCGGTTCCTTAAGAAATACCATGTTTGAAAAGTCACATCTTAGGTTAATGATAGATGATGATGCTCGTGTCCGCTCTCTATCTTCCTGAGTCAAAACTCTAAAATTAGTATCCAACAGAATCTCCGCCCCAAACATGGAGACAACGGACCGAAATGTCCTTCAACTAACCGTTGCCTCTAAAATGGCAACAATGTAACGAGATGTCCCTAAACTAACAACGGATCATAATGTCCTTAAACTAAAACTTCGCCTAAAAATGGTGATAGTGGACCACTACGTCCTTAAACTAGTAATGGACCACTACGTCCTTAAACTGGCATTGGACCGAAATGTCCCTTAACTAGTACTTCGCCTCAAACATGGCACATCGCCCCAAATACGGCGATATCTTCGCTTAGGATCTATGTTGCAATCAAAGCTCCAACGGCAAAGACTGCAAAAAAACGGTACGTCTATAAAAGAAATAGGTACGGATGAAAACCCGAAATGGCGTCGTGAGTAAAAACAGCAGGGCTACCGGCGAGCTTTTGAAAACCCGAAAAGGCGCAACCTCGTAAAAAAAGGTATGTTCATAAGCGAAATAGGCACGGATGAAATCCCGAAAGGGTGCCATGAGTAAAAATAGCAAGGTTACCGGCGAGCTTGTGAAAACCCGAAAGGGCGCAATCTCGTGAAATTTTCACTTACGAGATCCTCTCGACTCGTAAGGAGAACTCCCCATATGAGACCCTCACAGCTCATAGAATTTGAAAGTCTTAAGTCACAGGGATCCAAACCTATTCTTAAGCTGTCGTATCCCCCAAGTTGCCCTACAGGTGGTACAATGTTGGCCCTTGTATACAATCCACGGGCACAAATAAAGGTTTTCCCCAACAAGTTCCACCAATCACGAGGAATGTCCTCATATGGTGAACGGCACTTGTAAGTCCTCTCAACTTATAAGGAGAAAATACTCTTATGAGATCCTTACGACTTATAAGAGAAAACTCCACTTAGAAGTCCTCATGACTTCTAAGGAGAACATACACCTACGAGATTCTCATGACTCATAGGGAGAAATACTTTTATGAGACCCTTACGGCTCATAAAGTCAAAAGCCTTAGTTAACAGGACCCTAACCCTGTTTACAAAGCCACCTTTGTTCAAATCGAGAAAGGAAAATGATGATTCGCTATCGGCAATATCCCAGTTGTAGCGATACTCATGCCTAAATTGGTATCAAATTCCAAGTCCTTTCATGGCAAATCATGATTCGCTCCTGGCAATATTCCAGTCGCAGCGGTGTTGATGCCAAGATTGGTATCAGATCACAAGTTCCATACTTGCAACAAAAATCAGCGAGCAAAAATAAATGCATATGAAATAGTTGAAATGATGGGGCAAATCGCAATAAAAATCAACGAGCAAAATATATGCATATAAAGAACGTTTGGGCAACTCGCAATAAAAAGCAGCGAGTAAAAAGAAAAGAATAGCCGAAATGATTGGGCACCGCGATAAAAAGACGAAATGATTGGGCAATCGCGACTTTCGTGATATAAAATACTGAAATGATAGAGCATCACGGAAAGAAGTAAAAAAAATGAATGAAACTTTTGCCCTGCAGGTGAGTCCACATCAACCCCTGTATACAATCCATGGGCATAAACGAAATGGGAACCATATTTTCCCACCAGGCTCTATCAAAGGGAGAGCCAAGTCTCGATGGTTCACGAACAACCTAGAGACCACCTCGACATTCGTCTCATTACAACAGACGCAATGTCAACAATGACGTTTTTTTCTCACCTCAGTAGGATGCAGACGCGACGTCAACAAGCAACTCCAGGGTCAAAACAAAACAAAGCCATGGCAAAGTCCCTAGTTCCAATTCTTAACGGTTCACAAAACAACCTAAAGACTATCCTCGACACTCATCTCACCAGCAGACATAGTGTCAACAACGGTGTTTCTTCTCACTCCAGCAGGATACAGACGCGGCGTCAACAAGCGACCCCAGGGTCAAAACAAAACGGAGCAATGGCAAAGTCCCTAGTTCCAAGCCTTGAAAGTTCACAAAACAACCTAAAGACTATCCTCGACACTCGTCTCGTTACAGCAGACGCAATGTCAACAACGGCGTTTCTTCTCACCCCAGCAGGATGTAGACGCGATGTCAACAAAACGGAGCCATGGAAAAGTCCCTAGTTCTAAGTCTCGACGGTTCACAAACAACCTAGAGACCACCTCGATACTCGTCTCGTTACAGCAGACGCAATATTAATAACGGCGTTTCTTCTCACCCCAGCAGGAGGCAGACGCGGCGTCAACAAAACGAGGCCATGGCAAAGTCCCTAGTTCCAATTCTCGACGGTTCATAAAAAACCTAGAGACCGCCTCGACACTCGTCTCGTTACAGAAGACGCAGTGTCAACAACAGCGTTTCTTCTCACTCCAGCAGGATGCAGACGCGACATCAATAAAATGGAGCCATGGCAAAGTCCCTAGTTCCAGTCTCGACGGTCCACAAACATCCTAGAGATCACCTCGACATTCGCCTCATTACTGAAGACACAGTGTCGATAAAGGAAGTGAAGGACAAATTCCTAGCTTCAGGGTCTTGACGGAAACTCAAATAAAACCCGAAAGACTATCGGAGATCATCCCACACCAGCATGGAGTGGTTATGACTCATCGGGGCTCCCAAACTGAGCCTAACCTCAAGTAAAAAGCGGCATAGAAAAATTCCTACCGCTTACTCTCTCGACGGTAATATGACCTAAGGAGATTACTTGAAGACGTCTTGTCCAGCCCCCGAAGGGATCAGAGACACGACAGTCGCGGGGCTAGTCGAACAGCAGCGTAAAGTCTGCATATCGGGGAATGCATCAGGAAACGCGACGGTACGATGGACAAACACGTTAGTACCACAAACCCTAATGGACCTGTCATGCCCTGCTTCCCAAAATACGGGAAACGAGGGATGACTAGGCCAGCCATGCTCCTACGGCCAAGAAATCATCCCGCCGTAGTCACACTTCGGCTTCTAGCATTACATGGTAATCAGTAAATAAAGCACAGTACTAAAGGAATCACATCACTAATTTATTACATTAAAATTTCATTGTTCACAAATTACAGATAACAAGAGCAAATACTAACCAAGTTCAATCACACGATCACTCTATGGAAAACAGTAAAGATAGGGAGTACACCAGACTATATCTCTGTGAACTCGAAGGATAGATCCGTCTCCTGTGCTGGTCCTCCCGCGGGATCTGAGCATGCATACTCAGGTCGTCAGAGCGACACAATAACAATATTATTATAATAAGATGAAACAGGTATATGAAGTAATACTGGTGTAAGAACAATGCAAGTAATCACTATGTCATTATATGATGCAGAATATGTTATGTGTCCCTATCGGTCTCTAGGTCATATTTGATATCGCATAGTGGAAGGATGATCATGTTTAACAGGAGTCTCGTACATACCCGAGACAACGGCCCACATGCCCGGGACATAACCCTGTCAGCCGGATCGCTAGATCCTACCCTACATGTATCAGTATCACGGTTCGAATGATTATCCTCTAAACACGGTCCCGCTAAATACGATACTCTTTCCATTTTGATTTCCCCTTTTTCCCCAGGTTTACACTATTTATGATCTTGATCTAGTCGTGTACAAGTATACCAATGGCACGGTTTTATCACTGTTCACTGTATCAATCACTGTCACGAATATTCACTTTCCATTGGTGTACTCGTCACTCCTAAACCAACATCTGTCACGCATGATAATGCAATGTTCACACGCACTAACACTGAGTATATGGGAAGGGTATGATATATGTATGTATGCTACCAATAATCTCTGTATGTTATGAAATCGACATGCATGTCATTAACTTACATAAATTGCATAAATTAATACGTTAAGAATTCAGCAAAATGATACAAGTAAGATAAATAGAACACTCAGCCAGCAATTCATCAAAATTTGTTTCAGTTCAATCGGAATTCCGGTTTTCAAGATATAGCTGTTTCATTTTAAGTGCTCGCGGCAGGAAATTCAGTTTCAGAACTGAACGTCCGTTTCGCGACACGAATTACACCCAGTTGGGCTCAGAATTTAGCGATGTTACAGTTGAATGAAATCTAGGGTTTTCAATAGAGTATTCAACGCAATAGACGGATCCTCAATCGTATCTGTACGTTGAAAGTTATACACAGTTTAACCTCAGTGTGTCATTTCTGAATCTGTTCTGGACAGTTATACGTTCTGTCCTTTTATTTACAGTTTAAAATAGCAAATGGTGATGAAACGGAATGGAACCATCTGTTTTATTTAGCTAACAGAGTTATCTTTAATATACTGTAGAGTTCCGTAACATACGACTTCAAGAACCACAGTGTCACAGGTATTGGGACAGTACACAATAATCAGAAACGCTCTGGACTGCAGTCCAGAGTCGCATTCCGATCTAATTATCATCACGGTTACAGAACAGAAATCATTGGAATTTTACATAGAGTTAAAGTTCGTCGAGTCGTCTTCGATTTAAGCCCTCGAACGCATCATTCCAGTTTGTATGTAATTTACGGTGATTTTATTCATTTTCAGATACGAGAAAAATATTAGTTTTAACGGCATATTTGGGGGTATCAATTTTTGTCACTAACAATCGTATTTTCCAGCGAGATTCATACACGATATTTATCATCAAATGGGCCAACAGAAAATATCATCTTCCGTCAAAATAAACTATTATAATCATTGGAGACTAGCATCGAACACTTAGGTCACAATACGTATCGGGAATCGGTAAATTCGTAAACTAGATTATTTAGGTTTGTACCACTATTATTTTAGCATGAAGCAAGTAAACACTTGCCTGGAAAATGTCTCGGGGTCGCACGGCAGCAACGGTGTCACGAACGCGCGATGTACGCCGCAAAACGAATTGCGCGAGCTTGGCTCGCGATACGGAATTTGCGTCGGAGTTGCCCGGAGCCGTCAAGTACTTGCTGGAAGCGGAGGTGGTGCTCTGTGGTTGGCCTGGGACTTGCTGGGGTCGACGATGTCGGCGGTGGTCGCTCCGGCGACGTGCACAGTGAAGCTCGCAGTGATCACTTGGTGTGGGTTTTGGAGAGAGAGGGGGAGCAGTGGGGGTCGGGTTTGGAGTGATGAGGATGGTGCTGAGGATGTAGAGGGTCGCAGAGGTGGTTCAGGTGAAGTGGGGGCTCGTCGGCGTCGGTTGCAGCGGTGACCGTGGTTGGGTGCAAGTGGGTTTGGGAGTGCAGGGGATGCTTGGCGGGGGCTCGGTTGATGAAGGGTGGAGTCGTGGAGGGAGAAGGTTGGTAGAGGAGGAGCTGTAGTCGTCGTGGGGGCGAGCGGAGTGATGGGTGTTCGCCGGCGGTGGAGTGGGGAACACGGCGGCGTTGGGTGTTCTGTGAGTTTCGAGAGGGAGAGATGTGAGGGATTTGGGAAAAATGAGGGGATAAGCGAGTGTGAAGGAGCTAATGGAGACGAGGAGGTGTGTGCGTCGTCGTTGTAACGGCAGGAGCGGGGCGTGAGCGTGGGCGCGAGGCGCGGCGGGGAAAATGGGATCGCGCGCGTGAACAGGGGAGGTTACCGTTGGAGAAAGAAGAGGAACAGTAGCGGGTCGGGTCTTAAGGAGGCGGGCTGCTGAGCTGGGCCGGGCCCGTAAAAAAATAATTCCTTTTAAAAATATTCTGTGGGCTGAGGGATAAACGGGCCGAGGGAGAAATGATTAAAGAATTTATTTGGGGGAAAAATGTGTGGGCTGAGATAAGAAAAACGGGCTGGGGATTTTTTTATAAGGAATTTATTAAGGAAATTTTGAGTGGGCTGAGGGAATTAAATTTAAGTTTGGGCTTAGGTGTTAGTTGGAAAATAATTCTAGGATTTCGATTAAGTTAAATCTTGAATCTCGAGTAACCAATTACAAACGAAAATACGAGGGAAAAATCAGGAGACAAACGGGATTTGGAAAATACAGGAAAATTTTATAGATGGAGAACGGGGATTTACAGGACCTCTGTCTTAAAGAGCAGGAGTTAACTGTAATGTTATGACAGGTTTGCCTACAAGCCCAAGGGAGGTAAACTAAACAAACTCCGAAATGAGTCCATAAAATACAAACTCCGAAATGAGTTCATAAACTAGAAACTCTGGAATGAGTGAATAAACTACAAACTCCAAAATGAGTATATAAATTACTTTACGCCTGATTGATAGAGTTTTAGTTACCGCAATTAAGACGGTGTCGCTTTGCAGCTAGCCGGTTGAGCACGGGTCGTCCGCAGGGAGATGGTAGTATGTTCGTTCTTGTCTTAGACGAGTCAATAAAGAATGTGTATTTGTTGGTCCAAATCTATTCTAAGTGTTTGTATTTATATTCAAGTAATCTTGTCAGGGTTAAGGTCGGTTAGTAGAGTTAGGATTAGTCTTGTACTTTTCTTTTGCCAATCTTAAAATGAAATTGGGATAATAGAAAGTAGCGGGGATTAGGAGGACATAGGAATGGGATTTGCGAGTTTAAGCAAGCTTTCCAACGCTAAATCCATTCCTAGTGCCCCTTGTCCTTCCGCTACGTGCGCTTATTTCCAACCCTCGACTAAACACCTGCAACCATGTATCCAATTGGGTCACAACTACATGTCACGTTGTAGTGCGCCCAAAGGACTTCTCGGCTTAGGTCGCGGATATATGTCACGTATAGCGCGCCTAAATGAGGGGGTTGCGTTTGTTTGGTCGAAGTTCGTTTTAGGATGTTTGGCGAAGAGAAGCACAAGAGATTTTTCTATCCCTCATACTGATCTTCCTTAGTCCCTAACAAGTGGAAATTATTCACACATTAAAATGAAAATAAAACAAAGCAAGAAAGAAGCAAAGAAAGAATGGAAAAATACGGTTTTACAAAGATACAAGCTAACTACTTGGGTCCTCACCTAACCAAGGAACTCCATCGAGTATCATGGTTTGAAAATAATACGGATAAGAAGAAAAGAAAAAGAAAACAAGAAAAGAAAAGAAAACCAACAACTACTTAACAACAACAATAAAATTATACTAAGAATTAAAATTACAAGACAAGAAATAAAAGATACAAGATAATAAAAACACCCTCATCTTCATTAAATATCCACTCAAAAGCTCTCACTACACTTTAATGGAGGAATAGATGAAGAGGAAGAAGAAGATACAATCTAACCTACACTAATTCTAACTAAAAAGAAGCATCCTTTACTTGGCAGAAAACTGGGCTATTTATAGGCAGAGAGCCGAAACCCTAGGGCTAAATTCTGAGCCCAAATACAATGACCAAAATAACCCCAAAATTTGGTCAGATGATGACACGAAACCGCGGTGGAACCGCAGCAAAAACCCACATTTGGCGGCGGTTCCGCCGCGGTTTTGGGGAATTAGCTCCTCGTGTTTTCTGTGCTTTCTTATGTTGCTATCTTATGTTGTTCTACATGTCCCAAATTGCAAATTGCTTCCAAAATTTCTTCAGATCTACAACAGTCCAACATGGCTTCACTTTTAATTCATTTGGCCTTATCTCCCTCAAGCTCCGCGCACCCATTGAATCTTGTGCTGCCCCTCTCGTGCTCTATGCTTGTCTGAGACACGAATGACCACTGTTCTTTGTCTTGTCTCTTGAACTGGTAAGCGGCACTGGACAGATACGGATGACCGAAACCCGGCTTTTATCTGTCGGCAACAGATGTTCTGGATTTTGGCATAACTGTGAAGGTTTTCTATGATTTGCGTTATTTTGGGCTAGGAACCTATAACCTGTAAATATGTAGCAAACACGGATCAAAAGCACATGCCTATAAACAAACGAGCAGAAGAATGGGTGGTATTAAATGCAATATTCTGGTGTGAACAACGCCAAATCAAGACATCGAAGAAAAGAGAAATGCTAGTATGAAATAAAATATGTATTTTATTCATGAATTTGAGTGAATACAAGATACATTTCATTCGGGAATCAAAATGAATATATTTTATTCATGAATCAAAATGAATACAAGATACTCTTATGCAAAAAGAAGAGAATATACAGCGACAAAAATATTTCAAGTCGGCGGACGGTTCAATAGGCCAACCAGTTCATCATTCTTCCGCTGGACTTCGGCTTCAAGCTCCACCAGTGCTGCGAGACGAGTCCCTGCCTGGGTCTGTTGAGTCTGGTATGAAGCAAACTGAATCTCGAGCTCCTTCTTAGCGACCTTATGGGCTTCAACCATTTCAAGGGTAAAAATAACAGCTTTGTCAAGTGCCACTACCTCTGTAATGGCTTCTTGAAGCACCCGCCAAATTTCATACGCACAGGTAGTCTTGGCAGTAAGTTGTGCCTGAAGTTCCCCCATTGCGTTTAAAGCCAACTTTCTCTCTGAAAACTTCCGATTGAGCCTCTTATCGCAGTAAGTTGAGCCTGAAGTTCCCCCAACGCGTTTAAAGCCAACTCTCTTCCGATTGAGCCTCTTCTGTTTAAAGCCAACCCCAAAATCAAAATCAGTTCCAAAGCAATTATCAAAGACCTCCTCCACAGCAACCACAACCACAGAATCAGCTCCCCTTTCAGTCACAGAATTTTCAAAATCCGGCCAACACTTCTACACCACAAGTGGCCGGTACTGACAACTCTTCACTCGCACAAACTTTGGATATGTTTATGAAACATACCATTCAAATGCCGGCTGAGATGAAGTCTTCTATTGATACCATAAAGCAAGATTCCTCCTCCCATGGCGAAAGTATTAAATCAATAGAAAACCAACTCGCACAGTTAACCGCCGCAATGAGTGCGAGAGAGAAAGGAAAACTCCCATCTCAACCCCTACCGAATCCTGGCCATTCACAAAATCATAATGTGAATGCCGTTACTACGTTGAGATCGGGAAAAGTGCTGAATAACCGAGTGGGTGAGCAATGTGATGATGTTAGTGACACCAATGATACCCCAGCTTCTTCTTCTTCCCCTAATTCGTCTAGTCTCCCACCTTCATCCGAGCCTATTCTCTGTTTTCCCCAAGGCTCGAACCCTTCGCCCATTTCCTTGAATCTACCTAAAACGATCCCCACTCCAATTCTAGGATCCACTCCATCCCCACAATCCTCTCCAATGTTGGACCAAACCCTTATTGATAAAGCACCTTATCCAAACAGGTTAAGGGGCAACAGACCAAGTCCACAAATGGAGAAGATTGTGGAAATTTTTAAGCAAATTAATATAAACATTCCTCTCCTAGATGCTATTCAACAAGTTCCGTCATATGCGAAAATCCTAAAGGACTTGTGCACTAGGAAGAGAAAAGTTCAAGTACCTAAAAAAGCTTTCCTTGCGAGTAATGTGAGCACTGCTTTTACACAACAACTACCCAAGAAACGAAAGGACCCTGGAAGTCCTACAATTTCTATTTCTATTGGGGGTAAAAATATCAATCGTGCTCTACTCGATTTAGGTGCTAGTGTTAACTTGGTTCCGTATTCTGTTTATGAGCAATTAGGGATCGGAGAGTTAAAACCTGCGCATTGCACTTTTCAGATGGCCGATCGATCTATCACCCAACCTAGGAGTGAGCTAGAGGATGTGTTAATCAAAGTCGGGGAATTTATATTTCCTGTGGACTTTATCGTTATTTATACACAACCTGTGGCAAACCCACGCAATCAAATCCCGGTGATACTCGGTCGACCCTTTTTGGCCACTTCCAACGCTGTAATCAATTGTAGAAACGGCTCCATGACCCTATCCTTTGGAAAGAAGTCAATTGAGCTTAACATTTACAAGTTGGGAAGTGAACCCTCCGAACCCTATGCTCATGTGTGTTCTGTCGAATTAATGGATGTCGACAGCAGCGACTTCGATCAACCTCATGATACTGACTCTTTTCATATGTTGTTGTTTGACCCAACCATGTATTATACATACACGGACTCTTCCACCGAGTTGTCCGGGTCAACATCTAACGCTGATGAGGAATTTTTTTATAGAGTCTGACGATCACCCCATTTTTTCTGATGACATTATTCTTCGGGGTATCGACGAAAGCTTTGAGGAAATTTTCGCTGATGAACTCGCATTTTTACAAGACACGGGTGTTGAGATAAATCAACTCCAAGACAAAGAAATTGAACCTCCACCCCTTCTTCTGGAAAATCACGATAATGCGAGTAATCCATCATCACTATCACTGTGTCGTCTCTCCAAATTGAGACGCAATCCTTTTCCATTACACCTCTTATCACCTCCCCACTTCTTCACGTCGAAAGGTGACATGTTCTTCCACCAACCTTGGTGCTTCATCGATAAAAATTTTGAATGGTTGGTGTTGACTTTTGGTCTTTACAAAGCTTGGCATTGACCAATAACTTTGACCCCCTCGTGTGATTTTAAAAGATTAACATTGTTTAACTCAAGTTTGGGGGGTATATTTTGGCTCTTGAAAGAAAAAGAATTTTTATAAGATTGTGAGCCAAAAATAAGTTTGGGGAAGGATTTCACTTGCATTATTTCTTGTCCCCTTTTTCCTCCCAAGTCTACAGGTTTTTGAGCTTAACGGATGACATCAGTGAGGACACTGCTGTAAACAGGTTTGGGGGAGGTTTGTGCTTATTTACACATCAATTTGCATCATACTTTGCATAAGCACAACAGTTTCAAATATTTAAAAAAAATTTATAACAAAAGAGTAGAAAGTGAAAAATTACATCCAAAAGATAGGAATAGTTTAAGAAAACCAAGAAAATTAGAAGTTTTCTTAAACGAACTAGTAATGAGTAGTTATGAGCTGTTGTCCCAAGGATTAGTAAGATGAAGGAAGTCACTAGTCTGAGGATAAAAATAAGTCTGAAAAATAGTTTCTATTCTGGAAGCTAAACATTTGAATGTTGATACCCTACTATATACACTTACACACGTCTTGAAACTCAGGATGGTAGAGGTTACCTTGAAATGCTCTTGTCTAAAAGCCAAAGTATGAAGGAAATATTAAATGAAGAAAATATAAAAATGGTGAAAAGAAAAATGAACACTGATTTTGTTATCGCCAAGGCAGCAATAAAAAAATATAGCGAGGGTGCTTCATCACCTAGTGCCTTAGACCAACTGGTTTGGGAGTCACTGCTAAACCTTAGGTGGTGCAAGACGAGGAAAATACTATCACCTAATCAGCAAGCACATGAGTAATCGGTCGGTTAGTACCTCAATAAGTATTACGGTCGCATGAAAATTTGTGAGCAAATCTAAATATTCATCAAATTAAAAAGTACCGAGACAGATGGACAAGAGTATGATAGCTTGAATTGAATTCTCCGAGTGTAGGGATGTTCTATTATACACACGTAGGGTTATATGATCGATGTTTGGATAAAAGGTAGGAATGAAGAATAAAGACGATGTTTTATTGAGGGATGATGTGATTTCTAACATTTTTTCATGACTATTAAGATAGGGCTCATGACAACTGAAAAGCTAGTATAGTTGGAAACTCTTATTTTCAAAGTTTTTCTTTTATGGTTCTTATCTTTATATGTAAATTTCACTATCTCTCTTTTATTATAGGATTTTGTGGGTGTAATCCGCTGAAAACCCTCAGGAGACAACACTCCTCCTACTAGGGACACCTAGAGGTTTAACGGCTTATTGCACGTGTTTAGTGCAATCGTGTTTACCTATGAAAGTGTGCTTTGTCTTCTCCTTTCTTTTCTCTTTCTCTTGAATAAACTAGTTTGCTCGGGACGATCAAAAATAAGTTTGGGGGTATTTGTTCAGTTGATAAAACTGCACATTTGTTATTACATTTTTCTTACTATTTCTATATTAAAAAAGGTCTTTATTATAATATATCATACATATGAGGGTTTATCTGTAAAAACACTATTTTCCATGTGTTGATATATTATAATTAGCATTTGGTAGGAAAATGTATGCAAATAATATCATTGACCAAATCTTAACTCTACCAAATATTATTTGAGTTGTTGTGCAGAATTTTCAGGTCTAAAATCAAGGAAATCAAGTTGTTAAAGCAAACCTGCCTAATTAACAAACCAAAACTTAGAAATCAAGTCTGGCAGCAACTACGAGAAGATTTCTAAGTTCCAAATGTTCCCAAGATTGCCAAATGTCACACAGATAAAGCCTCAGGAAATTGATCAAGTGATCTGCACCCTTAGCCGCGGATCCGCGGCCAAACCCCCCTGTTGGCCGCGGATCCGCGGCAATGTAGAAGAGTTAGGGGCTGCGCTTTTTGGGGGTGAATCTCTACTGTTATCTTCCTAATTTGGAAGCAAGGTTTCTGGCTTTGGGACTATAAATAAAGACCGAGAGCCTCTTGGAAAAATCATCAAGTCGACGAGATCACGAAGTCCAAGACGGCTCACGCATCCAGGCTGATCATCAACGGTTCATCTATCTCCTTAGAAGAGATCGAGAAGCAACTAGTCTTTGTAATCATTTTCTAAGGAATCAAAGTGTAATGAATATTGTTGATTAATAAAGGTAGCGTTCTTTTTCTTATTCTATTTCTTCCTAGTTTAATTATGCATTTTCTTTCCATCTCTTTTTCTCCCAACATGCGCGAGTAATTCTCCGCTTGTTAGGGTTCGTAGGATTAGGGTAGGTTAATGGATGATGAAAATACCTAAACTCCTTTTACGTCCTATAAAGTTTCTAAAATTTATCAAGACAATCATTAACATCCTAATCAGGCGCGCTAACAATTCATTGTTAGTCTCGACCGCGATTAGAGATTAGATTAATGATTGTTTTGGTAAAGGCTAGATATGAACGGAGTTCCGTGTCGAGATAGGGGTTAAGAGTGGGATTCCTTTTCCCTCCAGAAACCCTAATCTACACGCATCACTGTCGTTCTAGTTTTAAATCTATTAAAGGATAGAATGAGTAATTTTTAATTAATCATCCATAACTACTAAATCCTAACGAACCCTACAAGCCCTTTCTTATATTAACTACATCCATAAATAATCTAGATCTATATTTTGCATTAGTGTTTAACGTAGATCTAGAAACCATTCTACAATATTCTTTATTCCCCCCCTCTCTCAACACATCTAAAGTAAGAATAAAGATTCAACGTTTCCCAGAGGATGACCCGTACTCACCTCGGTCTAGCTACACGCGACACCGTTCTGATTGCGGTTAAACTACAAAAACACTTTTTCGAACCAATCAGCGGGTTTGAAAGATCCCCAGGTCCGTCAAGAATCTCAACTTCGTCATCAGCCTCCAGAACTGTGGTTTAAAATGAAGGGCATATCAGCATCATTATGAAAATATAAAACCAGAAGGGTAAAGCATACCAATCTTTGCCTGAGGAAAGAACTATGCTTTGTAGGGGTATTGCTTGTGGGGTAGCCATGTCAAGCAAGCGCTGGAAGGTTTTCCTTGGAGAGAGGTCTATGATGGAAGCCGCCAATTCCCGCAATTTTGAAGGAAAGAAAAGAGTCAGATGACAGAAGGGTCATTAAACAAAAATACATGTATATGAGGTTACCTTCAATACTTTGCCCGCCTTGAGCTGGAGGGATGGCAGCCTCAGCGGTCTCCTCCACACCCTCAGGTGAATCACTGAAGATATTTGTAAAATCTATAGCCGGTGCGGTGGTCTCCAATAGAAGGACAAAAGCAGCCGCTGAAGGCTCCAAAGCAGGGATGAAGGCTTCAACAATCTCCTTTACACCCTCCGGTATGTCACTGGGGATGTCCATAGGATCTATGGCTGATGATGTCAGCTCTGCTAAAGGAGTAGACGCGGGAGGGACACCAGCCACCACCAGAAGCTCCACAGCATGGATGGCAGCTTCAGTCATCTCATCTATACCCTTCGGTGCGTCACGGGAGATGTTCGTAGAATCTGCAGCCGTGGTTCGATCCGGACTCAAACCCGCTTCTGCTTCAGAAGTCCCTGCAAAGTTTTCGCAAAAATGAGAAGACATAAAAGTAATAAAAATTACTCTCTAAAAGAAGGACACGAGAAAGACGCATACCAATACGCCAGGAAGCCTGAAGTATGGCTTTTTCGAGCCGTTGTTCTTTTCTCATTAAATACGCTCGTCGGGCTTCAAGCGCAAATGAATGATTACCCATTTTTAGTGCAATCTCGTCTTCGGAAGCAACCGAGATGGACTGTTTGAGAGTCCATTCTTCTTCCATTAACAAAGGACCCATGTGTACCCGTCGTAAGGATGGGTCAACGTCATAGAATATAATGAGGGGGTAGGGCTTTTTCGGGGCACACACGTTCTCAGTCTCATCTTATGAGTGCCTTATAACCTCAGCCAACTGCGCAGCCTCTTCGACAGACGAACCGGGAAAGAGAAGACCGTCGTACGGCTCTTGCATAGATATCGGCTCGTCCTGAATGAATGGCTCCGATTTAAGCAGAGTGTCGAGTAGGCCGGCGACTGATTTCTTTCTCCTCTTGGAGCTTGTACTAACGCTAACGGAGGAGCGCTTCCTCCCCCTGTGTGCTCTGGCATGACGCTGCCCAACTTCACCTTCGGTATCGCTCTTTGGTGACACCACCGCTGGTGACACTACCGTTGGTACTTCATTAGAAGCCTTTTTTTCGGCTCTAGTGCGCATTGGCATACCAGCAGTACGAGGGGTCGATTCTATTTTTGCAGGTTTAGGGATAAGTACCAAACTGCTATCCCTCAGTGGAGGGCGAACCACTGACCGCGGACGTAATAGGGCGTTGGTGGCCTGAGTTGGAATGGGAGCTCTACCCTCAAAAAGCACCCGTCTCTCCTCTGCAATGACGGGGCCGACCTGATGGCGATACCAACCCTTAAAGGACCCTACAGGCCTCGGAAGATAGTCGGGCTCCAGGATCATGAAGCGAGAGCCAGTGTTTAACCTCATGGAGTGGTGAATGACATCGCGAGTAACCTCCAAGGAGAGAGTAGGCTCGAATAAAAATGCCTCGAGGGGAACGTCGTAGTCATAGCCTAACTGCTGGGAAAAGCGGTATGGATTATACCGCATAAAAAGGACAGCATTATTCCGGCGGAACACCAGATACCCTGGCTTGATAGAGTATAGGTGCATGACCTCTTTTGATTTCAAAGCCGGGACCCCACCCTTCGATAAATCAAACAATTGCGGAACGGGCCCCACTGGAGCGGAAAGGAATCGATCGCTGAACACCATTCCGCCTTCATTTGAGTACGGGTTCAGCAGCACGCGGATAGACCCTACCTGGGTCGGATCAGGTGCGGAGGGATCAACCAATCTCATGAGCCGTGGGAAGGTGTACGAATCAAAAAAATCGGGCCGCTGGTGTGCAGCGAACGCTCCTAGCACATGCATCTCGATCCACGACATGAAGTAGTGGAGGGGGAAATTCTTGGCTTCCGCACCCGGATTTGAAGTATTAGCCGCAACGTTTAACCCATGATATAGATGCGACAACCCTGTGAAGATAACGACCAGTCGTGCTCTTCCAGCTATGCGATGAGCAGGATAAAAAACGGAGGCTCTCATAAAGCGGCGATGCATCGTCATGGCGAACCAGCTTAGCCAAAGACTGATAAAACCAACGAATAAGGTTTCTTATTCAATCCCAGGGGCCGCGATTGCGTCAAAAGCTACGGTTGACGAGTTTGGAATATAGAAATACGGCAGGTCTTCCACCTTAGCCGGCAGCTTCCTTAACCCTAATCCAAAAGGGTCTTCAATTTTTGCAAATTTCGGAGCCTTTTTGGATAAGACGTCCTCTCGAAGGAAGCAAGCAATGAAAGCATCAAAGGTGACACCTTACCTTTCCGATGTCACGAACAACTTTCAAAGATATCTAGGGCCTTGATTAGACTCGGGTACTTGGGGCATACGGCGTTCTCAGTCGACAGGCCGTCAAGCATAGCAGGCACCGTATCAAACACATATTCATTGGGAGAAAATAACTCTTCATAGCGCTCTCCCTTGATCGGCAACCCGGAGATCTCACGAAACTCTTCTAGTGAAATTGAGACCTCCTGATCCCCTAGCAAGAACGTGTTGGTGGGAATGTTCCAATGATTCAAGAAAGGTTTAACCCACTAGACGTGAGGGGCGTGGTAATAAAACAACGAAGTGTACACTTCCTGGTACAACCCGGCCTTCTACAGATGTGCGCGTTGGGCAGAGATAATGTACCGAGCTCAGGGAAGGTAGCCCACTGGGTGGCGGGAGATAATGCCTACCTTATAAACCTGCCCCCGAGGTCGAGCTTCGCCTTGACATATTCGGTGCCCCAGAATATCAATGGCCACCATGGATTGGTTGGGTATCCCGGTCGTTGACGGCTTAAGTCGGCCCGCAGGAGTCCAGTTAGTCGCCTCCACCGCATAAGCAGTCCGTGGGCGTTCCATCAATGATATAGAGAGGATGGGTTCTGTCGGCTCTTCGCAGGTAAAACTACGGCAGCCCCCGATGATATGACCGTACCACTTTCCGCACAAGAGAAGACTAGTATGGTCCCTGTCATGCGCCCTGATCATCGCCATAACCTCCTCGTCTGATGGCGACTACGGAAAAGCGGCTTCTAAGCGAGTGTAAAGGAAGTCGGGAAGCTAGGCCATCGTTCCTGAAATAAAAAAAACCATTTAAAAGTAATAATAATAAATAATAAGGTAACATAAAATAAAATAACAGAAAACCATGATGTGACGGGACCATTGCCTGCAAAACCAATGGACCACACAAAATCTAAATAGCGGCTCACCAATGATGAGGCAAAATAACCATTGGGAGAATCAAAAAGGATTCTCATCAAGTAAACAGTAAAGTTTAAACGACTCTTAAAGTGAGTTCTATTGAAAAAGCACAATAGATTCAAATCTGCGTTAGGAGCATTAAAACCCTCAAATACTCGAGAGCATTAGAGAATAAAATTCCCAAAAATCTCCGAGTCTTTCTCAGAGCCAAGCTCTGTTAATAAGGAATTAAATTCCTTTAATAAAGGGGTTAA
This sequence comes from Agapanthus africanus, assembly GCA_030015575.1. Taxonomy (NCBI): domain Eukaryota; kingdom Viridiplantae; phylum Streptophyta; class Magnoliopsida; order Asparagales; family Amaryllidaceae; genus Agapanthus; species Agapanthus africanus. Next base: position 697,837,567 of record CM057343.1, on the reverse strand, counting down.
ATCCCAGAAAACCCCCATGGCCCGGAGGCAAAGAAATGGAATTAAATTCCAAGGATCTTTAAAGATCGGTGACAGGGTAAAATCTTAAGAGGAGGATTAACAATCCCCATTGATTCAAGACTTCAAAATCTACAAAAAAATGTGTGCTTTGGATCTTTAAGAAATCAGTTCAAGAAAAGAGCAACACTCTGTCCCCAGATTTAAAATCCACGACGAAAAAAAGGGGGGTTCCGTTCATGATCCTTATCAAAGAAAAGTTTTAACAGAGTTTAACTCTGAGATTTCAGCGGCCAGAGAACTAAGCTCTAAAGAAGAGAATTAAATTCTCAAGGAAAATAAGTAGGGAAGAATATGAAAAAATAGTGGTCTTCTCAGAGGCAAAACCCCCTCCATTTATAAGAAATGAAGGGGAGCGGTTCATCTTCCTATTCTCCTAGGCAATCCAACGGCTGTGAGGGTAGACAGCGTTGCACTCACGTGCATGCCATGTGAAAGCAACGCTGGGGGGCATTTGTTCCCTTATAAAAATGGGATGAGGGAAAGATCCCCATTGAAAGAGCCCCACGTGTTTAACACATGAGTGCCTATATGCAACGGATATAGGCACTGCAATTAAAACGATTGCTAGGAACTGCAATTAAAACTGCTTTTGGGTGCCCTTGCCAAGCTGGCGTGCACATTCAACGGACCGTAATGTCCTTAAACTAAAACCCCACCTCAAAAATGGTGATCTAAAGACCGAAACGTCCTCAAACTAAACGTTGCCTCCAAAATGGCGACAACGGACTGTAATGTCCTTAAACTAAAACCTCACCTCAAAAATGGTGATCTACAGATCGAATTGTCCTCAAACTACAACTTTGCCTCCAAAAAGGCGATAAGGGACCGAAACGTCCTTAAACTAAAACAACGTAGCCCAAATGCTCTCTTGTTGGATCTGAAATAAGAATGATCCTAACACCCTGTTAAGTATATCTTAGTCTCAAATTGGACTAACGTATCCTTAACAAAAAACCAACCGAGCCCCCAACTGCTCGTATACATTTAAGTCGATCATAATTCCAAACCAGATTAATGATCCTTAAATAAAAAAAATCAAAATCTAAGATATACGAATTTGGACTAATCCATGCCCTACGGGCAACAACATAAATTAGTCTCCATATACAATCTACGGACAACCAAAAATAAAACAAACACACACGACACGAAGTGAACTTCTGGAGCAGGAGAAAGTGGTTATCACGATGCGATAACGTAATTAACTGCAGGGGCTTGCGCCTGCAGGGAAGAACGTCCCTACAATAAAAAACCCCTGACAAACGAGGAGGAATCTGACGAAATCTTCTACAACGGCCGCATCCGTCCAAACCTCCGATACACGGTTCCATAAATCAACTTGTCATCTTCGGAGAGGTGGACGGATAAATCCAAATGGTATATGCCCCCAAATTCAGGCCAGGAGACCTACGCTGTTCGTCTTTTTTTTCGGCGGTGAACACCTGTCAATTAGGCCTTCTAGAAGCTCCGGGGATTTTGGCACCGACCCCGCCCCCAGTTCCTCTGCGTTGGTTTCCGACGCCGAGCGAGTTTCTTCATTATTTAACAACAAATGAGAAATCATGCGGCAACTTGCTACATAATCTTCGATTTCTCCCTACGAGCCATTTCCCTCATCATCGTCACTATCTCCGTTCTCAAGTATATGGTTGAGAAAATCTTCGAGGGTGACTGGGATCGCGCCTTCTGGTTGTACTCCTCTAGCGCGTCGATATACTTTTGCAAGTCCGTGCGCTTGTCTTCAGGCTGCACGGGCTTCTTGGCCTTCTTCTTTCCCTTCAATGACTGTTTACCGTTGAAAACAGAGATGAAACAGCATAGGCCGTCTTGCCTGAATTTGGAGGGATGCTATTTGGATTTATCCGTCCACCTCTCTGAAGATGCCAAGTTGATTTATGGCACCGTGTATCGGAGGTCTGGACGGATGCGGCTATTGTAGCAGACTTTGTCAGATTCCCCTCGTTTGCGATGGGTTTTTGATTATGGGGACGCTCTTCCCTACAGATGCAAGCCCCTGCAGTTAATTACGTTACCGCATCGCGATAATTACTTTCTCCTGCTCCAGAAGTTCACCTCGTGTCGTGTGTGTTTGTTTTATTTTTGTTTGCCCGTGGATTGTATACGGAAACTAATTTATGTTGTCGCCCGTAGGGCGTGGATTAGTCCAAATCCGTATATTCTTAGATTTAGGTTTGATTTGATTTAAGGATCGTTAATCTCGTTTGAGATTAAGATCAACTTAAATGTTTGTTAAGGATACGTTAGTCCAATTTTAGACTAAGATCTACTTAACAAGATTTTAGGATCATTCAGATCCAACAAAAGTGTGTTTGGGCTCTATTATTTTAGTTTAAGAACGTTACGTTCAATTGTTAGTTTAAGGACGTTATGGTCCGTAGTCACCATTTTGGGAAGTGCATCCAAAAGCAGTCAGTTGTCGGGACCCGCCACCTCTCTGAAGACGTTGAAGAATTACAACGACATGTATCAGAGGTGTAGAGAGATGTACCCTTGAACCAATTCCATCATTAGTCATATTTTGTGAATAAGATTTCTTCATTAGTTTGGGAAGTCATGAGCATAGAGGCTCGGTCCATTTGGAGATCGAAGATGTTTTAATCTCAAGAAGACTTAGCCAACTTGAGGCTGAAATTGATTTCCCATAGTGTTAAACACTAGTATACGTTCATCACTCACGTGTTCCCACGTTAGGCTCTAAAACAGTGTCAAACACTGAATTCCAGGGGCGCTCACGTGTGGGACGTGAGGCACCTTAAAGTCGGCTCTGTATATTGGGTTCAAGTCCCCATTTATATATAACTATTAAACACTTAATTCTTGTGGCACTCATATGTGAGCACGTGAGGCGCCTTAAAGTTGGGTACTGCCTTTTTGGGTTTTATTTCCCTTTTCTTTTAGAAGTGCTAAGCACTTAATTCATTAATGCTCACGTGCAAACACGTGAGGTGCTCTCAAAATGTGAGCATTGCCTTTGGGTTTATTCCCTTTTTCATATAAGTGCTGAGCGCTTAGTCCATTAATGCTCACGTGCGAATACGTGAGGTTTCGTTATAGTGTTGAACACTAATGAATCACCAGTCTTTCCTTCTATATGCATGAAGATTTTGATCTCATATTAACGACGCTGGGATCTGAGTTTAGAGAATTTCAAGTCTCTTGTTTTATTAGAACTAAATTCTTTTTACAGGGTTAAACTCTAGTTTTATCAGAGAAATTTAATACCTATATACTTTTATAAGAATTAAATTCTTTGAACTTAGTTCTTTCCCCTAAGTTTTGAATCTGCATGACAGAATCTCCCCGATGAGAATTAAATTCTCAACTTATGGAGAGACCTGCTTCTGCAGACCTCAACCAGAGGAAGAAATAAGTTCTTCGATGAAGGGTTAAACCCTTAGAGATGCAAAGAACGGTCTTTTGTTTTTTGCGTTACCTAGTGTTTCAAAGGAACCAGGCTTTTCTTTTTGAGGATTAAAATCTCTGATCACTGTATATTCTTTAAGTCTCTGAGGAGTTTTTTTATCTCTGCAGTTGTCTCTCTCTTTTTTTTAAAGTTTATGGGGGGGGTTCCTCTCCTTTTAAAGAATTAAATTCTCTCTGTCTTTTTTCCTCTCTCCCTCTCTTTGCTCCTATTTATATGAGAAGAAAAGGAGTCAATTTGTTAAGAAAATCCCTCATTGAGAGATCATGATTGATTCCATGATCTTTTAGATCAATCGGTGAATTTTATTCACCGTTGGATTTTTAATCCAAAGGCTCTCTTTGTAACAGAGAAGATTTCTTATTTGTTTAACAGGATTATGAATATCTTGTTAGTTTTAATAAGATTAGAATTTTATTCTATCATATCTTTTTAGTTTAACAAGATCAGAAATATATTTTCTTAATATAGAATTTAATTCTATCTCGTTAGTTTAACATAGAATTTTATTCTTATCATATGAATATCTTGTTAGTTTAACAAGATTAGGAAAATATTTTCCTATGATAGAATTTTATTCTACCAGATGATCACCGTTGGATCTTAGATCCAACGGTTCCTTATTGAGTAGAATTTAATTCTACGTAGGGAAGTGCCCTCACATGTTTAACACGTGAGGCTTATTAGCCTGGCAATTGTTTTAATTGCAGTGCCTATATGCATTGCATATAGGCACTCACGTGTTAAACAATGCATATAGGCACTCACGTGTTAAACACGTAGGGCTATTTAAGCCTAGCAATTGTTTTAATTGCCGTGCCTATATGCATTGCATATAGGCACTCACGTGTTAAACACGTAGGGCTGTTTTAGCCTAGCAATTGTTTTAATTGTTGTGCCCATATGCGTTGCATATAGGCACTCACGTGTTAAACACGTGGGGCTGTTTTAGCTTAGCAATTGTTTTAATTGCTATGCCTATATGCGTTGCATATAAGCACTCACGTGTTAAACACGTGGGGCTGTTTTAGTGGAGAACTTTCCCTCATCCTTTTTTTATAAGGGAACAAAGATTTTGAGGGCTTGACCTGGGTGTTTTGCTGTCACGACCCAAAATAGAACGTAACTAGCACTTGAATCATGTGAAGTCTATAGGACCACACCTAATTCAAGTAAGCCAAAAGCCCAGAAATCTAAACCATTTTTAAAGAAAGTGAAAGAAAAACTTATTTAAAACAAGTGGTTTAAATAACATGAATGGCATTAAACGTTTAAAAGCAACTTCATATTTTCCCGAAAATTTCGGCAGAGTCTCCTTTGTAAATACTGGCCCCGAACGGGTACAAACATGAATAATATATATAAAGGCATCCCCAAGCGGGAGCTAACTCTTCGTCAATTGACGGTCACAACCACGTAAGCAATATAATATACAACGCCAAGGGCGAGGATCAAAACTCAAAAGGAAACTCAAAAAAAATCAAGAAAACCCATAATAATACAACGCGCGACTCTAAAGTCGAATAATAACAACTGGTTTTCTAAGCCTGAAAAATATACAAGTCTGGTTGATGGAGTTTTACTAGATACAACTGAAATAACAAATATACAATGGTGGTCACGATGCAAGTGAACACACCTACCAAAGCAATCACCCGGAAGGAACAGTGTGCCAGCAAAGCCGCAACGAAACCTGTACGGCAAAACCTGTAAGGAACTGTGGCACAATGGAGGTGAGTTGCCAACTCGTGAGTAGAAAACATCATAGAATAGAAATCGCATGTACGACGCATCCTAGGTCATATCAAGTAATATTCTCAAATAATATCCTGATCCATCTACATATAAGTGCAATACTACGTGCTCGTGTCAGTGCCTCAGATAGCAACATATCAGATATATGATGTATGAATGCATTACGAATGGAAACAGAATACATCATGAGTGAGACAACTGTTTTCTTTATTTAATGAGATTCCTGTATGTATATAAATCGAATATCATCAATGAAATCAACAGAGAAATCAGTGTTAAGTATCGACACAAAACATGAATCTCAATATCTCAATATCTCAGGTTCCGGCTATCCGGACTGGCCTGTATCATCAAATCTCAATATCTCAGTGTCTCAAATCTCAATATCTCAATATCGCAATACCTCGGGCTCCGTCAGTTCGGATTGGCCCATATCATCAATCACACGACCACGAACGGTATCCTCCGGATATCCGCCGCGCCAAACAATCACCGGTAGGCAGTCTTCCCCTGCCGGGCTCATCGTCTACAACTCGAGCTTCTTGTCCCGGGGTACCATACCGGGTCCACCATGTACCCGCAGACGGTTCATCCAATTCCTCGAATCGGGTCTTGAAAACCATCTCAGAACCGAGAAAATATCATGGTGGACAATACTCATCATATCAAGAAAAACCGCATCTATCTCTGTAAAACAAATCATCAGTTTATAAAACTTTCACATGCGGTTTCCAAATCCAGAAATCTCATGAAGGATCTGAAATCATAAAAATCATGATATCAATAAACAGTGAATACCGGCATAAATCTCCATAATACTGCATGACCAATGAATATATGAATGTATCTAATATCATGCAATAAATGCAATAGTTAAACTACCATATGTAAGCTATAACATATTGCAACTATCAACTAGCAAGCTATGTCAATGAATAGTATTCTCTAAAGTGTACGTGACATGACAATTACCGATGATGATGTGTGTGAGCCGGCAAACAGGTGTACGTGGAACATACGCATCATCGGTAATGGTGCTGGTGTCCTGACAGCAGGGTTTCATAATAATTATAGATAACATATGTACAAGCATGCAATACGATGAAACATCATGAATATACAGAAAGTGATGTAGTAACATCAACACTGAAAAAACTATACCTACCCAATATACGAGTCATACAGTTTGATATTTAAATTACTCACAATTCTCCACTTTTGAAAACTAATATGACTCGAGCCCAGTCAAAAGGGAAAGGAAATCCACCTAAGTCTGAGTCGATCTATAAATATACCTAGTAGTCGGTGATCTCGCCTCAATAGTATCACGTACGATACAATATATATATATATATATATATATATGACATCCTCGAGTCAAGGATACGGATCTAACATCATAACTATATCTCGTACGGTAAATCTATCGTACGGCATCCTAAATTTGGGTACGGGTCAAATATCATATTTATCTCATTACTCATCTGGTATCCTTATCATCATATGTCATGAACTGGGATACAGATCTAAGTCTAGTACAAACTGATACCATCAACAAATATATGTGCGTGTGTCTGAAATACATCGCCTAAAGATCCACTAAAATCTTCATTCGTATCTCATAGTACGAACCAAATCACATCACGGATCTCACGGCATCCTACCCAATCACATCGACTCATCTCTAAGTACCATATACTATCTTCAACCTCCGTGTATACGTGTATGTATATATATATATATATAAGCACCAATACATCCACATATATATATATATATATATACACACACACATATGACGTATCTACCCAAGACCATATCCCATGTGTGTACAACCTTACTCTAGGGTTCATGACTAAGAAACCAACTAAATCCTTTCTTCAATTCTCGCTAACACTAACCCATGATCTCCTAATGCTTTTCTTTCTAAGGTTCATATCTCGCAATAACCCATATATGTATCTCTATACCATATCACATCAAAATCTTATGAATTTGCGGGGGTGCTATACGCTATCCACCCGACTTTCCCCGTAGATATATATCGACTCACCTTGATCTTCGCTTTCCGATACCGATGTCGCCACGCGCTTGCTCGTCGTCTCAAAGTCCTCGTGAGGGTACCTACATATCATAACACATCGTATCGCATTAAAATCCGACTCATGACCAAAACGACACCCGAATCTCACATAGGTCAAAACCTATGGTCCGCTCATGCAAAAGAACCAAATAACCATCGACATCGGCGTACAAACGCCGAGTGATCGAGAAAAACCCAAACACGCCATTCGTGGTTTCACAACACACTAAATATATATATGAAATAGGGTTTAAATCATCAAAACTTCAAATTCGCTTTAAAAGCTATTTTTCGGAAACTCCAGTAAGCAACAATTGCCAATTTAGTTCAAATCTAGTTGTTTTAAAAATTCTAGCGGCTACAATGCTCACTAAATATCTTGATTAAGCCACCCAAACCCAAACTAAATTTTAAACTCACTCATTTCCATCAATCCCAAAATTCTAGTTTGCAATTTAGCTTAATTAGTAAAATTCTAAAATAACAATTTGCAAACTAGCTACTAGGTTTGCTTTTACATGCCTTAATACGATAAATTACACACTTAAACTATGTTCAAATGATATAAAACCCTAACTAGATTTTAATCTCACGTTTGCAATTAAATTACAAAACCTAGTTTTCTAAAAACTTAATTTGGACATTTTAAATGTTACAATTAGCAAATTAGCAACTAGATTAGTTATTACATGCTTTGATGTGTTAAACTACATATTAAAACTATGAGCAAGTAATAAAACCCTAACTTCAATTCACAAACCCTCACTTGAATTCTCACAATCTTCCATTAAACCCACAATTTAACACCTAATTAACTAGGTTCAAACATACAATTAACAACTAACAAATTTGGATGAAGTTTTATACCTCATGATTAAGAGATCAAACATGAAGATCATAGCCTCCAAAATGCCAAGTTTCCTCCAAGATCCATTCTAGCTTGGGCAAAGAAATAATGGGTAGAAATTGGATTTGGATTTTATGAGGTTTTTGATTTGGATTTTTGATGAAATTTTTGGGGGTTTTGCAATGAAGTGGAGAATAATTGGGAGGGGGCTGCTGCCAAGGGGGTTTCAACCAGATTATGGGGGGAGGGAGATGTGAGTGGGTATGGTTTTGGTCAACTCAAGAAAGGTCCAAATACAATATATATCCAAACCTCATACTTCATTCTATATTCTATCCCTTTTCAATTTCTTTTCTTTTTAATGAAGTGGGGCAAATGAGTGGGGATTGGGGGCTGCCAAGGCTGCTGGTTCGGCCAAGCTTGGGAGGGGGTATTTGGGTGAGTGAGTGAGGAAATTTCCATGTAAAGAAAACCCAAATCAACATGCTACATACCCCTTTGTTTATTATATTTTATTTAAGCTTTTTCTTTTACATTTTCTAAACCATCTTGACAAATTTCTTTTCATTTCAAAAACAACATGTTAAATTTTTTTTTAATGTGTCATGATGCACAAAATTTGTATTAACCCATTCTAATCTGTAATTATCACTAATAAAATGTATTAGTGACGGCTTAAAATAATATTAAAATAATTAATTTCGGAAAAATTTTCAGTCAACTAGAAATTTTGCAAGTGACTCAATAAACACCAATTACTAGCAATTATATAGCTAGAATAGGTATATTCGATTTTATGATGAAAGATAATTATATCTTGAATTTTACGGAAAACACCCGTTATTTTACCGATTCTCCGAACTTTCACCTAAACGATTTTCAAAACGTTACATTTGCCCATCGTTAGTAGTTTTCGGCGTAGGACGCGGTTTCAGCATTCCCTTAATGATCTCGGCCACCAGCAGGCTTTTCCACCTGCTCGCCGGACATGCTTGAACATATTTCTGCATTTTTTTTGGTTTTATCTGAAAGGACAACTTCCCACGGAGCTTCTTCCAATAACGAACATGATGCCCCCGGCGTATCCACCTTTTTAGAAGCGTACCTCTGTGGCGGGTTCACCCTCTAGTTCTCTGACAGCGCAAATTTCCCTTGACGGTACTGGTCCTCGACCCAGTTCTTGAAGATGTAGTAATCCTCAATGGGGTGGCTCACCATTCGATGATAGGAGCAGTAGTTAGGATTGTTGACGTCACTGGGCTGTGGTGGACGATTTGGGTCCGGCAGAGTGATGAGTTTGTTGCGCACTGCCAGTTCGAATAGTCTCCTCCTTTTATCACGGGGAAACGAGTAAGCATGTCCTACCTTCTCTTCTAGGGATTGGCGCGAGCGCGTGTTATTTTGGTGAGCAACCGGTTTCGGGTCACTCGGTTGTTGTTGAGTGTTGGCAACGAAGGCCACTTTCCCATTGCCCTTTGCATTCCGAGGGTCCATTTTTGAAAAGGAAGGTCCATGGCCTATCTGGTCCATTTGGGCTAACTTGTCAATCAGAGCCTGAAAAGTGGTCGGCTTAAAGAACGTCATGAAATGGGATACAGATGCCTGAGGATTCAGAGTCCCTATGAGCATGCCCATGGCAGGAGCTTTTTCGATGTGTTGTTCGCATTTTGACCATAGGTTCCGCCACCGGATTGCGTATTGAACCCAGATCTCTCCTAGCTTCACCCTGGCATTGATTAATGCCGTGATCGGGGTGCGCTCGCTTGCTCTGGCGAACCGCTGCATTAATAGCAGTTCTATCTCTGTGAATGTTTTGATAGAGTGATTTAGGAGCTCCGAGTACCTTCGAATGTTGTTTCCGACAGGCTGCCAACGAACTGGTGAAGCAGCAATTTGTCATCGCCTCCCGTATTTCCGCATAAACCTCTGAACTGAGCGACGTACTGATGCGGGTTGCCTGTTCCTTTGTACACATGGAATTTGGGGATCGTATATCCCGGCAGGTATTTGATTTGATCGTACCAGCCTGGGTACAGTCGCCCTGTTCTGATGACTTGACCAGCCACTTCACTTGCCTGATGAGCTCGTATTTGTTGAGCTATGTAATCATCAAGGGTTGTTTTGGAGATCGTTTCCTCCATAGCTTTCGATAAAGCTGAAAGAGGGTTTGATGTTTCCCCTCTGTCGTCCTCGATAATTATCGGCGGGTCTTCAGCTGGAGGTTCTGGCTGGATCATCATTCCAACCATGTCTTGGAACAGGAGCGCCATCTGTTTTATTTTAGCAGCTTGTTCCATGGCCATCTTATCCTTTTTTTCCAGCACCTTTCGCAAGAACTCTGTATCGGTCTCCTGCTCCTGGCGCTGTTCTGATGTTGACTCCGGAATTTCTTTCTGTCAGGTGAGTACTGCCATTTTCGTCAGCATCTTCTGGAGCTTTTGTTGTTTCTTTTGAGCATTTGTTAACAACCGAGTTTGCGGTCTATGACCCACGGAAGCACGGCTTTCCTCTTTCCCGGAAGCCATGTAAACCGTGTGCACAATCATGCCTCCAGACTTGGGGCGTTTGGATCCATCACCTTTGGGATTTTCCGCCGATGGTGGTATTTTCTCCAACCCCGTCCTTTTGTGGGAGGTCAAAGTTTAAGGAGCCATTATAACAGTCACCTGTGTAAAAGACACCCCTCGCTGTATGCTGGAGGGATGGTCTTTCTCTTGCCGAGCCTTTAATTTCTTTGGTCGACGAGAGTAGTTCTTGTCAATCATGGAGTCCTGGACTTTTTGCCAAACCCTGTGAATTTGGGAGGAGTGCTGTTGATGGGGGCGCTCCGGTTTTGCCTGTGTCATGTTTTCAGTAGGTGGGAGAGATTTCTTCAGCACCGCGGTTGGGGAGTTTTTGCGCATCCTCTTTAGTAGTTCAAAGCTTTTCCCGGTTGGAATAGCATCGTCAACTTCCACCATTGGAGCTGATGGGGTGAGTCCGGAGGGGGAGTTGCCCCCATCTTTTCTCACTCGGCTCCAGTGGAGACGTCGAGCGTGCCTTGCAAATGGGACCACCTCAGTTATGGAAGAGGCTCCGTCGTGCCCCCTGCTTTGCTGAGGGGCTACTGTTGGTATCAGCCTATCGAAGAGTGACGTCCGTTGAGAAGGAACGACCAATCTTTCGAAAGCTGATTTTCTGGTAGGGGAAGCACCTTTGACGACTTCACCCGCAGTAGAAGTTGGGAGGACTATCCGTTTCGGGATAGCCTCTTCAGGTATCGTGAGCCTCTTTGTGGGTCCACTTGAGTTTCGGCTCAGCCTGTTGAAGACTGAGATGGAAGGCTTAGATGATCTGTTGAAAGGGGCCGTAGTGGCTGCAAGTCGATCGAAGACCGACTTCTTGGGAGCTTCCTATGGTGGCACTGGGGTGCTGAAACTCGCTGGCGGGAGCATGGTCCCGAATAAAAATCCAGTGGTGGCTTGAGTTACCTGCCCTACTGGCATTGAAAAGATGGAGGTTGTATTGGGCCCATATGTCACTCCTCCAGTTGGGGCGGAGCGGGAGTTGCTGTTGCTGTTTGTGCAGCTGGAAGCCATTGATGTTCACTTCTTCTTTCTGCATAGGAACAAAACACCAAATCTTAGTACCTCGAATCCAAGGGAAACCATAGCAAACCGTGATTTTTTGTTTGCCAAACACGACACACGAAGTGTGGAGAGGAAAGAGGAAAAGGTCCCACCGGGCATGCTAGAATCTGTTCACCTCCGAAAGACGCGACCGGGACGTTGGGACGTTTGGCCTGAATTTTGGGGGCATATGCTATTTGAATTTATCCTTCCACCTATCCGAAAATACCAAGTTGATTTATGGCACCGTATATCGGGTGTGTGGACGGATGCGGCCATTGTAGAAGATTTCATCAAATTCCCCTTCATTTTGCGAGGGGTTTTATATTGTGGGGACGCTCTTCCCTGCAGGCGTAAGCCCCTTCAGTTAATTACGTTACCGCATCGTGATAAACACTTTCTCCTGCTCCGGAATTTTACTTCGTGTCTTGTGTGTTTTTATTTGTTTTGGTTGCCCGTGGATTGTATACGGAGACTAATTTATGTTATCGTCCATAGGGCATGGATTAGTCCAAATCCGTATATCTCAGATTTGGGTTTGTTTTATTTAAAGATCGTTTCTGGTTTGAGATTAAGATCGACTTAAATGTATGAGTATTTGGAGGTCGATTTGTTTTTGTTAAGGATACATTAGTCCAATTTGAGACTAAGATCCACTTAACGGGGTTTCAGAATCATTTTTATTTCAGATTCAACAAGAGAGCATTTGGGTTCCATTGTCTTAGTTTAGGGACATTTCGGTCCATTATCGTCATTTTATGGGCGAAGTTCTAGTTTGAGAACATCTCGGTCTGTTGATCACCATTTTGGAGGTGAGATTTTAGTTTAAGGACGTCACAGTCCGTTGATCACCATTTGGGGGTGAGATTTTAGTTTAAGGACGTCACGGTCTATTGATCGCCATTTTGGAGGTGAGATTTTAGTTTAACGACGTTACGGTCCGTTGTTAGTTTAGGTACATCTCGGTCCATTGATCACCATTTTGGAGGTGAGGTTTTCGTTTAAGGACGTCTCGGTCCGTTGATCACCATTTTAGAGGTGAGGTTTTAGTTTAAGGATGTCTCGGTCCGTTGATCACCATTTTGTAAGTGAGATTTTAGTTTAAGGACGTCTCGGTCTGTTGTTAGTTTAGGGACATCTCGGTCTATTGTCCATCTTGCGTGCACGTGTATTTGTTACATGGCAGGATGAGCAATGATGATATGGGATGCATCCAGTCTGGGATGTGGTTTGATTTGGGATGTGCACGTTAGTTTGGGAAGTGCACCAAAAAGTAGTTGGTTGTCGGGACCCGCCACCTCTCTGAAGACTTTGAGGTATTACAACGACATGTATAAGAGGTGTAGAGAGATATACCCTTGAAACAATTCCCGTATTTGAGGGAAAATGGATTAATGGTAAACCCAGGAATCATTAGTCGTATTTTGAGACTAAGATTTTATCGGGAAGATATGGGATGAGTATCATTTTGGATTTCATCAGTTGGAAGATCAATAGTCATATTTGGGACTAAGATCATTTTGGGAAAACATGAGCACAGAGGCTCGGTCGATTTGGAGATCAAAGAAGTTTTGACCTCGGGAAGACGTAGCCAGTTTGTGACTAGGTTTGGGTCTTCATATTTACCCTTGTATTGTTAAACACTGGTAAATGTAGTATTCACATGTATCCCGCATGAGGCATTAGACCGGTGTTAAACACTGAACTTTGGAGGCGCTCACGTGTGAATCACGTGAGACGTCCCAAAGTGGGCGTTGTTCTTTGGATTTTATTCCCTCCCTTTTTATATAAGTGCTAAGAACTTGATTGGAGATCGCGTGCAAGACATGTAACTGCCTTAGGATACACTTCCTGTTCTTCTTTTAAGTGCTTGCGTGGGAAACACGTGTGGTCCTCGTTATAGTGTTTAAACACTAATGAATCATCAGTCTTTCCTTCTGGGTGTTTGGAGATTTCGATCTCATGTTAATGACCCTAGGATTTTGAGGATCTCATGTCTCTTGTTTGGTAAGAATTAAATTCTTTTTATAGGGTTAAACCCTGGTTTTCATGTGTTTTGTAAGAATCAAATTCTTTGAACTCAATTCTTTCCCCTAGGTTTTGAATCTGCATGACAGAATCTCCCCGATGAGAATTAAATTCTCAATTTGTGGAGAGATCTACTTCTACAGATCTCAACCAGAGAAAGAACTAAGTTCTTGCATGAAGGGTTAAACCCTTAGAGAGACAAGATGATCTCTAAATTTTGTTTTCTTTTTACCTAGGGTTTCAATGAAACAAGTCTTCTTCTGTGAGAATTAAATTCTCTGTTTCTTTTGAAGCTCTTCTTTCTTTCTTTTTTTTAAAAGCTTTTGAGGGGGTTCCTTTTTGTTCACTCTCCTCCCCCAAGACTTGAAGTCTTTGGTTCTTTATATAGTGGAGAGAAGTTTGTTTAATTCTGAGAAAATCTCCCATTGAGAGATTCTAATTGATTTAATTGGTTTCAGAATTGATTTGGGGAATTTTGCCCACCATTGGATCTTTGATCCAAGGGTTTTTTGTTTTACAGAACATATTTTTCTTTTTTTTTAACAAGATTGGGGAAATATTTTCCCATAAGCAGAATCTTATTCTGTAAAAATAGTGAATTTTAATCATCATTGGAATTTGAATCCAAGGGGGCTCGGTTTAACAGAGCACAATCTTTCTTTGTTTAGAAAGATATGGAAAATATTTTCCATCTCATAGGATCTTTGATCCACCAACTTTATGTTTAACAGAGAATTTCCCTCATCATTAGAAAGCTCTATGTTTAATCACCATTGGATCTTTGATCCAATGATCCCTTGTTGAGTAGAATTTAATTCTTCGTAGGGGTGTCCTTACGTGTTTAACACGTGAGGTTTATTTAGTTTGTCGGCTGTTTAATTGGAGCGCCTATATATGCTTTGCATATAAGTGCTCACGTGTTTAACACGTGAGACTTTTTTAGCCTATAGCTGTTTGATTTGCAGCGCCTATATGCATTGCATATAGGCGCTCACATGTTTAACACGTGAGGCTTATTTAGCCTATAAGTTGTTTGATTTGCAGCGCCTATATGCATTGCATATAAGCGCTCACGTGTTTAACACGTGAGGCTTATTTAGCCTATAGTTATTTGATTTGCAGCACCTATATGCATTACATATAGGTGCTCACGTGTTTAACACATGAGGCTTATTTAGCCTGTAAGTTGTTTGATTTGCAGCGCCTATATACATTGCATATAGGCGCTCACGTGTTTAACACGTGAGGCTTTAAACAGTAAGGAATTTTCCATCTTCTCTTTTTTATAAGGGAACAACGACGAGAAAGGGTAGTACCGAGGATCCTTGGTGGTGGACGGGTTTGAGCGGCGGCGTCAACGAAGGAGATGAAGGTGGGTTCTCGGGTGTGGTATCGGGCTTGGGTAAGGCCTCGGGAACAGAGGAAGGAGGTGATGACGGTGGTGGTGATGAGGAGGTGAGGGAGAAAAGGTGGTGTTGGTGACGAGGTGTGGACGGCGACGAGGGGGTCACCGCGGGTTAGGGTACTGTGCGGTTAGGAAGAAAAGAATGCGAGGAGAGAGAGATAGAGACGGGGGGAGAGAGAGTTACAAATAATTTATTTAAAATATATTATATATATACATATATACGCAGTTAATAATATAGGTTTAGGAATATGTTAGGTAATATATTATATATATTTTGTAGGATTTTACAGATAATACCATATCACTCCAAATATTATCCGTATCTAGTCAAAATATTGTGTCACGCCCCGCTTCCCAGTAGACGGAAACGGTGACGTGGCAAGCCCGCGGCATATTTATCTATAGAAGGCCATTCCCTAAATAAATATACTAAGTGTATTGAAACAATAATACACAATACAAGAATAAATGGAGACTGTAAAATTTTTCAACAAAAAACTTTATTTACATTCAACTTTCAATATTTATAAATATACGAGTTTATGCTGGAAAGTAAATATAATAAGGAAAATGCCTAAACAAGTGATATACATAAACTGAAGAAAAAGTGAAGCTGAGCTAGCCCTGAACAGCGATCTGGTTGTAGTCCTTCTCTGTGGTTTCAACTTCCTCCGACTCGACCGTATCTGACGAGCATTCCAACAGAAGAAAAGTGGGTGGAATGCCCGTCAGCGAACTAGCGCTCGGTAAGTCCCAAAGATAAGTAAGAGTAAAGAAAATGAAAATTTTAGAATATATAGATGACGAGTAAGAGTATATGATCATGGGTAAATATGTTCTATAGCTCTCTATATGGTCACTATGTTAATGTTAAGTTCCAAGTGTGAATGTCAACGCAGCCGAAGAAGTATTCACAAGCTCAAGAGTGGGGCCCTAGAAGTAAGGAAACACGGGTCTATTTCATGTGTTAGTATCGGGGATCTAGGCTGTGGATGTGTCAACCCGACTGATATTCGAGTAAAATAAAAAAGAGATTAATACGGGACTCCTGAAGCTTCGTTGGATTCACACAAGAAACTATCCCAGACACCCCGAGTACAATATATTATAACCGGTTAATTTACTTAATTGATTTAATTGATTGATTAACATGTTTTGATCGAAACCATAGATTACAAAATGTGTAGAATGTAGTCGAGTGAGTCGAGTAATATGCGAGTCATGACAATTGCAATCTTGGTTCGAGTAGTTTGGGTTCAAGTTCACATTCGAGTTTAGTTTCGAGTTAAGTTAAAGTTCGAGTTTGTGTTCAAGTTCGAGTTCAAGTTTAGATTCGAGATTGGATTCGAATTCATGTCTTTTTCATAGGAATTGATTTAACTGTTAAAAATCTTATGTTCGGGAGAAATCGGCAACTGCTGCACATGGACGGCAGGATTTATGTCTTTTTCCAAGACAGTTGCCATTGATAACTCCGTTAAGTTGTCTAATCTGAATAGGAAAGCACTCACTTTCTCCGGCTCCCTGAGGCTAAAGAGAAATGATACCGCTTAAGCCTATATTAATTCTAGAGTGCTTAAAATATCGTTTGCATCTCTCAAGGGGTTTTTATGAAAAATACTTTAATATAGTTTAAAAATAAATCTCGAGGGTGATTTGTAATATTTAAGGTTTTAATGAACATGTATTGTCAAACCCCACTTCCCAGTGTATGGGTAAGGAGACGTGGCGAGGCCGCGACGTATTTACTCAGAAGTAAACATGTTAAGCGCAAATAAGGAATATAAGTAAAAGCATAAGAAATGACAATAGATATAAATAAACAACAACTTTTTATTGATAACCATTCTTTACATACAACCGAAAAGTAAAATACAATGAAAGAAAGTGATGCCTAAACAATGTCATAATAACTGAAAGAAAAGTAAATACAAGTAGGAACTAGAACTTTGGCTCCTCGGTGAACTTCTCTAAATCGTCCTGGCTGGGCTCGATCTCCTGATAGTCAGATCCTCCAGATAACATTCTAAAGAAAGAAGAAATAAGAATGTTGTCAGCGAACTAGTGCTCGGTAAGTCCCAAGAGATAGAATAGAAATAGACAAATAGAGTGAATAGAACTGATAAAGAAAATGTTAGTTATGCTAACGTAGTTGTTTGTAGCTTGGTACAGAACGTGCCAGTGTATACGAGGAGTCTAACTATCCCGTGGACTATGGGAAACGGAAAGTATAAGGCCCCGTCAAAATCCACGGGAAAACGACACAGATGTTCATGTAGGTGTCTTTTAGTGTCCATCATCGTGCCGCTTTTAACACATTCCGTACCAGTCTACCCCTTTAAAACTCCGTAATGTATATTGGATTGTTTTGTAGTATAAGACTTACCGAAACCATGGTATAAGTTTTCATGTAAACGGTTCAGGATGTAAACGGATAGTCATATAGTCAAGTCAAGATTGTATCCATGGTTCGGTCAATTCAAGTCATGTTGCATGTTTGTATTGTTCGGTATTCATGTTCAGGTTCATGTTGGATTGGAGTTATGATTGGATTCATGTTTGGATTGTATTCAGATTAGACTGAGACTCAGATTGAGTCAGACATTTAAACAAATTTGGATTCCTGAATTAGGTTTTGGAGTTATCGGTAACTGCTACACATGGACGGCTGGATTTGTGTTTTTTTCCAAGACAATTACCATTTGATAACCCCGTTTTAGTTTTCTACCTTAAATAGGCAAGCACCCACTTTCTACGGCTCCATGAGGCTCAAGAGAATCGGTCCCGCTTAAACCTATATTTACTAGGATCCTTATTGTAATTTAATATAACTTGAGTTGTTTTTATGAAAAACTATTTTTAGTATACTTTCATGGATGTGAATTTTATATTTTTTAGTGTTTTCATGGATGTGAATTTTATAGGATGTGGTATGTTGGTGAATATATATATATATATATATATATATATATATATATATATATATAGTTTGAATAGTTCAAGGTATTTTAGTGTAAACTTGACTTGTATAGATTCTTGATGGTATTTTTATGAAAACTAGTAATTCTTTTATTTTGTTTGGAAAACATGGAATTTAATAATATCTTTAATATATGTGGTTTGATAATACATATATAATTATTAAAAATAATTTTTTATTATTAAATAAAATTCTCGTTTTTCTTAAAAATTGTATTAAATTCCATCGAGATCGCATGCTCCGTGAGGAGGTCTGCATCTCGTCCTACTAGTCCGATGGATGTATGATAACCCGCACCAACCGATTCAAATTCCTCAAAAGTGGGTTATAGAGACACAATCACAAGGAATTTAAAATACTATTTACAAGAAAACGGTTTTTAATAGGTTAGGGTATTTTATTGAAAAGTATTATTTTGCCACAAAACTATTGTTCAAAAAAATCGTGAAATGTCAAGATGTGTATATGTGAGAGGTAGGTCATTACCTCGTGAGATATTCTAAAGGTATACTAAGCTAAAAGATAAAAATATGGCATATGTAAAGTTTATGGTATTTAAACGAAACATGTACTATAAAGTTATTTAATATGATCTTTTCAAGGTGAAAATTATTCTAAACATTTGTTTCATGATTGAATAACAAAGTATAATGATTTGAATGAATGATTCTATAAAAAAAATTATAGTTTTTAAAGATTTTAGAAAAGAATATCGGTATAACTCCACTTACCGACATGATTTGAAAAGAGATAGTTTTAAGGTAAGAAGAGAGGGCAATGGTTGGGACTTACTGTCACGCCCCGCTTCCCAGTATACGGGCAGAGGACGCGACAAGACCGCTATGTATTTACTGAGAAGTAAACACGCTGAGCGTATCTAAGCAATATAAAATGTAATGTACACAAGAAACAAGATATAAATGAACAACAAATTTATTTATTAACATTCTTTTTACAATACATCTGAAAAGTAAATACATGGAATGGAAAGCAATGCCTAAACAGTGGCATAAAAAAATGGAAAATACAGAATGTAAATGTGTATAAGGAATTTAAAGCTCTGGGTCGAAAGCTAGCTGGTCCAAATCCTCGCTGGTGGGCCCGATCTCCAGTGAGTCCGAATCACCTGACGACATTCCAAAGAAAAAGAAAGAGAACGTCGTCAACGAACAAATCGCTCGGTAAGTCCCGTAAATAGACAAGAATGAAATAGACAGAATATAGAGTATATTGTTATAATGTTGTATTTAGTGTTAATACTGTTATTTGTAGCTTGGTACAGAAGATGCCAGTGTATACGAGAGGAGTCTCACTAGACCAGAGACTATGGTATATGGAGTATAAGGAACCGTTCAGCCACGGTACAACGACAATTGAATTCAGATTAGGTGTCTTTATGGTTGCTGTCTCGTGCCACTTCTAACACCTTCCGTCCCAATCTACCCCTTATAAACCCTGCGATATCTTGATTGTATTATTTTTATTGTATTTTCTTGATTTATATAGATGGATGACTTTCCGGAACCATGATATCAGTAAATGGATGTAACTGGAGAATCATGTAGATGGATGTATATCCATGATTCGGTTTAGTCAACATAGATTGAATATATGGATTCATATTGAATTGTAGTTTTGTGATTTCATACTTGAATCATATTCAAGTCATATTGATTATATTGAGACTCAGTCTGAGTCAGACAATTAGAAAAAAAATTGAATCCTGAATTAGGTTTTGGTGTTACCAGTAACTGCTGCACATGGACGGCAGGATTTGTGTCTTTTCCAAAGACAATTACCGTGTTGGTAACACTGTTTGTTAAGTTGTCTACCTTAAATAGGCAAACACCCATATCTCCGGCTCCCTGAGGCTTAAGAGACTGGTCCCGCTTAAACCTATGTTTACTAGGGTCCTTATTGTAATTTAGTATAACTTGAGGGGGTTTTATGTAAAATAGTTTTGTTACACTTTCAAAATATACCACAAATATTTAATTATCATCTTTAGAGCTTTCATAGATGTTTCTTTTATTTAATGTGAAATTTCTAGTGAATATGACCTAGTTTTATAGTACAAGGTATTTATTTGAAATATTGGATGTATGGTATTTTCTTGTAAACGGAATGTTTTTCTTGAATTTTGGAAATGTGGAATATTATAAATATTAAAAATAGATATTTTAATACTAATTACATATATATTTATTTATTAAAAATATAAGTTTTATTTATAATAGAAATCATATTTTCTAAAGAAAATTTTTTAAAAATCTTTCGAGATCGTATGTTTATTGAGGAGGTCTGCATCTCACTCTACTAAGCCCGAGGATGTGCGATAATTTGCACCATCCCGAACGGGTTCCCCAAAATGGGTTTTAGAGGCGCAATTGCAAAGATTTGTTAAATATACTTCTTATAGAAAAATGTTTTATAAGTTGAAGGTAGGTCATTACCTCGTGAACTATCTATAGGTATAACAAGGATTTGTTATATGTAAAGTCGTATTTTCCCAAATCTATGTTCCCAAATTCTGTCGTGCTATGTTAGATATATGTATTGTGAGGAGGTAGGTCATTACCTCGTGAACTATCTATAGGTATAACAAGGAATTATGACGGTGTATGTAGAAACTAAACTATATGGTATTTTTCTGAAAAAGTATAATAAAAGTTACAAAAATGATTAGTTTGATGTGCAACTTGTTTTAATAAGTTTGTTAATGTTTATTAATCAATATATAAGAATATGGTTTTATTTCGTTAAAGAAAAGTGTAGTTTGTAAAGAAAACCGAATCGGAAGTCGGACTAACTTCGCTTCCGTCGGATTTTAGTTTTGAATGTTTTTAGAATAGAGAAAAGAAAAGAAATAGGGATTTACTGGATGACTGGCTAGAGGAGAGAAAGAGGAAGTGGTGGGAGTTGCCGGTGCATCGTTTTGTCATCGGAAACTCCTTGAGTTGTCGCCGGAAGTTCGTTAGAGCTTTGCCCTTTTGTTAACTCCACTTGCACCCAAAAGACTTGGGAATTTTCTTGAGAGTTTGGGCAGGGATTTAGGAGTGAGGAGGGGTGATTTTAGGGTGGTATTTATAGGAAAAATAGGGTTTTAGGGTAGTGAAAGGGTGTCTTCAAAATTTGTATTAAAATGGATTAAATGTGTGTTTTAATGTGCTCTGTAAATGTGCAGGAAAAACAAATAATACAGGAGTTATGGGGGGAGTCCAAGAGTCTCCACGGTTGAAGAAAATTTGGGTTTGGACCAATTCAGACCGGTGGTGCCGGCCCGAGTCACGAGTTAGGGGCTCGTATTGGGGCTACTTGTTGGGGTCGGTTGGTCTACTGTAGTGCTCTCGTTTGTTTTATGTATGACTCTTCAGTTTACGTGTTGTGCTCATGTAGACTCTTGGGCTTCTAAAAGATTAAAAGAATTTCAAATAAAAATAATGTGTGGCTGATGTGATTTGAACTCTGGTGCTTTGGTTCAGCAGTGCAAAGTCTTACCAATGAGCTACAAGCTCCTTCTTACTGTTCAAAAGTAAATCAAATTCTTATAGTACTCACAGAAATTGTAAATACCCCAAGTATACATTAACTTTAAATGAATTTTATGTACACTAAAATTAGAGTTGTTACAGTCTACCCTCCTTACAAAAATTTCGTCCTCGAAATTTACAATTTATTTTAAGGATTAGTTTACAAATAGGTGAGGGTATTTTGCACGCATCTCGTCTTCCCTTTCCCATGTCGATTCTCCTGGAGTGTCTTTTCTCCATATCACTCGAACTAAGTTGACTTTTTTGTTCCGAAGTGACTTCACTTTCTTGTCCAGGTTGTTGCTCACAAAATAAGTCGGGTTGTACAGTGAGCTCAGAATGATCGAGAATATGGCTGGGGTCACTCACATACCTTCCGAGTTGGGATATATGGAACACATTGTGCACTCCTTCCAATGAAGGTGGAAGTGCCAAGTGATAAGCCACTTCACTGACTCGTTCGAGTACGTCGAACGGTCCAATATACCTTAGACTGAGCTTACCCCGTCTTCCAAATCAGATCACTCCACGGTTCAGAGATATCTTCAGAAATACATGATCTCCTAGTTGAAACTCCAAATGACGGCGCTTTACATCAGCCCAGTACTTCTGTCGATCTTAGTCTATGCGCATTCTTTTCCTAATAGTACGAACCACATCAACAGTTGCTACTATCATCTCAGGTCCAAGAAGTTCCCTATCACCGATGTCGTCCTAACTTAATGGCGATCGACACTTCCTTCCATAATGTGCTGCAAAAGGTACCGTTCCGATCCTTGCTTGGTAGCTGTTGTTGTATGAAAAATCCACAAGATGTAGGTGATCTTCCCACGATCCTCCGAAGTACAACATACACGCTCTGAGCATATCTTCCAAGATCTGAAGAGTTCACTCAGACTGACCTTCAGTTTGTGGATGATAAGATGTGCTGAAGTTCAGACTTGTTCCCAAGCTCGCTTGCAGACTTTACAAAAATTGTGATCGGAACCTAGTGTCACGATCGGAGACAATGCAGACTTGTACTCCATGAAATCTCACGATTTCCTGTATGAGTTCATGGGTATCAAAGATTGTACATTATGAAGGATTTAAATCTTAAGTAGATTCTTACCTCCATATACTTCTTTGCTAATGTCTCAGTTGATTGGCCAACTCGAAATAGGATGAAGTGAGCCGACTTTGTGAGTCGATCCACAATGACCCATACCGCATCATTACCTTTTGTGCTGCGAGGAAGTGCAGTCACAAAAGCCATGATGTGTTGCCACTTCTATTCTGGGATAGGTAACGGTTGAAGTAATCCAGCAGTCATGTGATGTTCAGTCTTTACTTACTGACACACCAAGCATTTAACGACGCTTCTGGCTACTTCACGCTTCATTCCATGCCACCAGTAATTTTGACGCAGATCTTTGTACATCTTTGTACCTCCAGGGTGTACTGAGTAGGGAGAGTTGTGAGCTTTTTTCATTAACTTGTCCCGAACAGAACCTTTTGGTACACATAATCTGCTGTCGTATCTCAAAGATCTGTCTTCATGGATGATGAAGTCTGTTCTGAGTCCATTCTCCACTTGTTCTCTGATCTTTTGCAACTTAGCATCACTTGCTTGAGCTGCATTGATCTGATTGACAATTGTTGATTGAACTTGTAAATTCATCAAGCTTGACGCGTTACCTGGCATGACAACTTCAATCTCCATCTGATGCAATTCCTGTTGAAGCTTCCACTGGGCGGTGAGATTCATTGCTAATGGTTAGCGACTAAGGGCATCAGGTACCACATTCACCTTCCCTGGGTGATATTGCAGGTTGTTGTCGGAGTCCGCTATGAGTTTTAACCATCGTCTCTGCCGCATATTAAGCTCCTTCTAAGTAAACACATATTTCAGACTCTTTTGATCTGTGTATATGTTCACTCGTTCACCAAGAAGATAATGGCGCCAAATCTTAAGAGCAAAGATTACGGCCGCCAACTCCAAATCATGCGTCGGATAATTGCGCTTATAAATCTTCAGCTGTCTTGAAGCATAAGCCACAACTTTACCATGCTGATGTAGAACACATCCTAATCCCTTACCGGATGCATCACAATACACTTCGAAACCTCCAGATTGGTCCGGTATAACGAGAATAGGCGCTTATGTCAACCTTGACTTGAGTTCTACGAAAGCTTGTTCGCATGCTTCTGACCACACTAATTCTTCATCTTTACGTGTGAGCTTGGTCAGGGGTGTTGCTATTTTCGAAAAGCCTTCAATGAACCTTCTGTAATATCCAGCTAGACCCAAGAAACTTCAAATGTCCTTCACTGACTTTGGTGTCGGCCATTCGCTTACTGCTGAAACTTTCGCTGGGTCCACAGAGATTCCTTCGCCTGATACAATATGTCCGAGGAAACCAACTTGATCTAGCCAAAACTCGCACTTGCTGTACTTGGCGTATAGTTGATGTTGTCGTAGAGTTTCCAGGATAATTCGTAGGTGCTCGGCATGTTCTTTCCGACTCTTAGAATACACCAGGATGTCGTCTATGAAGATGACAACAAACTTGTCTAAGTACTCCCGGAAAACTTGATTCGTTAGGTTCATGAATATCGCCGGTGCATTGGTCACTCCAAATGGCATCACAAGAAATTCATATTGACCATAGCGTGTTCTGAATGCCGTTTTATGGACATCAGATTTCTTGACCTTCACCTGATGGTAACCCGAACGAAGATCTAACTTGGAGAAAATACAAGATCCACTTAACTGATCGAACAGATCGTCGATATGTGGTAGCGGATACTTGTTCTTTATAGTTACTTCGTTCAAGGCTCTATAATCGATGCACATTCTATATGAACCTTCCTTCTTCTTCACAAGTAGTATATGTGATCCCCAACTTGAAGTGCTGGGACGAATCCATCATTTCGCCAATAATTCATCCAAATAAGTTCTGACTTCCTACAAATCTTTCGGACTCAATCGATACGGTGCTTTGATCACCGGTTGCGTTCCTGGTACTAAATCAATCCTGTATTCAAGAGCTCGATTGGGAGGCAAACTTGATATATTGTCAGGAAACACATCGCCGAACTCTCGAACCACTTCTGGTTTTGATCCTACCTCCGCTTGAATTGCTGCAATCACTGCCTTCTTTAGTTTCGCCTTGTAAGTACTTGGCTCCAGGGTACGGTCTCCGCTTTTGAAATAGAAGACCGGATCCTCTGGAATCTCGAATACTACCCTCCTTTGACGAAAGTCAATGGTAGCATAGAATGTTCCGAGCGAATCCATACCTTGAACCACATCAAAGTTCGGTATGTCCAGCACCTTGAAGTCAGCATAAAATTCTCTGCTGCAGACGACTACTGGACACAAGCTGTATCCCATTGTTGCCTTTAGAACGCCATTTCCTAAACTGACATTCCAACTGGATACAAGCGGTGTGACTGGAATCGCATGAGTTCGGACGAACCGTTGCGACATAAAGCGATGAGATGCTCCAGTATCGAATAGTGCTAGTGCAGGGAGTGAGGCTACTAAGATTGTACCTAAGTTATGTAGGATAGGTTTTAGGTATAGAGAAAAATATGTAGGTGGGTGTTAAGACTGAAAGAAAAGCTTGAGAAGAAAAGGTTGCCAATGATGACTTGGCTAGTGGCCTCAGCTTCTTCCACGGTCATCGTGAAAGCCTGTCGCTGTGGTACATTCCTCCTGGCCAGAGGAGCATTCCTCTGAACGTTCTTTTGAGCTTGATGAAACTGACGAGGAGGAGGTGCAGTTGGTGGTCCTAGAGGTGGTGGAGCAGGGAGAGCGAGTCTTGGAGAAGGTGCCTGAAGGTCTGGTCTCTGCTGGTAAGTGATTGCTGTCATGGGTCAGCAATTGGGTTGTGTCTTCGGGGACAAGACCCAATATCATGAGTAGCTGAGCCGCAAAATAAACAAAGAAGGTTGGCTCGCCAGCAGACTTTCACCAAATGTCCATCTCTCCTACACTAGGTACAAATTGGTTGGCTGAGTCGGTTGATTGGTACTCCCGGTCTCCTGGGCACAAATGGTGGCCTTGATGAGGCTCCTCCTGCCATCTGGGTGGCAGGGCGCTTAACTCCAGCAGATTGAGATTTGCCCCTCATCTTTACCACAACCTTATAACGGCGGGCAGCTTTCAGAGCCGATTCATGAGTCGGAAAATCTCCTGTGGCTAATGCAGCCTGGATCTCCGAATCTAACCCTTGTTGAAATCGACAGGCTCTGATCTCATCCGTCGGTATCAGGTGTGCCGCAAATCTGTTAAAGTATAGTGTTATCTATGTAGTATGTAATATATTGAAAAATCGAATTATTGAGACATATCTTACCGACTGAGCATGGTGAACTCAGCATCGTATTCATCCACTGATTTGGTCAACATCGAACCCTGTTGTAAGTGGATGAACTGTTGTTCCCTGTCAAACCTGGCAGTCTCTGGGAAATACTTTGCGTCGAACATGTCGCGGAAAGTCTTCCATTCGATGGGTTGATCAAGACGGCTTTCTTCCGCCTTCCACCAAACCCGTGCATTGTCCGTGAGCTGCAGCTTCGCAACACGAACCCAAACTATCTCTGGCACTTGTGCCGCTGCCAGATCATCTTCGATGCTTTGGTATAACATTGGAAGTGTTAATTCTATGTTATCTCTCCCGGTTCTTTCGGGGTTGCGGAAACGGTGAAAAACAATTTTTAGGGTTTTGGTAACATGGACTAGAAAACCCGGATCTTTGCTAAACAACACGCTAGCAACAACTACGAGCTTTACCTACTCGGTTAGGGGGTTATACCTAGTCTTGAACTCCTTCTCTTCTTGTTGTTCTCCTCTTTGCTTGCTCCTTGTAATAGTTTGTACGGCTCCTCCTCGTCGTCTCCTCTTTGTCGAAGATAGATCCACCCGAGGGTTCGAACTTGAGCTCCTACCTCAACCTAGAGGTAACTAAGGTGCTTGGTTTGCTAAACCTAGAACCCTAGAAAGAGTAGAGAGTAGTCTTGGTGTTTTATCTCAAAGTAAAATGGTTCTCAACTCATGAGAGGGATTTTCCTTGAGCTAGAGGAAGAAGGAGAGCAATGGATGAGAGAGAAGATGCAAGTAAGAATGATACCATTTTACAACCATGCTCTCATAATTTAGAAAAATGATAATAATAATAATAATTAACAATTTGTGATGGTGAGTTGATGAATGACCATTATCATTTCATTCATTAAATGCTTTTGCAAAGAATAAGAAGCATCTTTGAAAACAAATGATGATGGTCAACTAGTCCACTTTGGTCAACCGGTCAACTAAGTCAACAAGTCAACAAAAGTCAAGAATTCAAACTCAACCATGGCACAATAATTGTTAACTAATATTATTAATCATATTTCCTATTCTCATTAGGGTTTGGAAAAAGACAACAGTCAACTGTGCATACACACCCGTACCATAACCCAAATGAGAATCCTCTGCCTCTGCCTCAGTCAACTGTGCATACACACCCGCATCCGTGATCCGAGGAACACGAATACAATGAGATAAAACTAACCCCAAAACATATACTAGGATCTGGCTTAAACCAAAGCCCACTAGTAATAACTGTCTGGACAGCAAACGTGCACAAGTGCGCGGATGTGAACGAACCCTGTCGCAAAACCATGCGATCTCTACTCTGTTTTGCCCAAAGGCGAATAACCCTCTGTGTGGGACTCTAAAGACTCGACACTACGCTGGCAGTAGGGTTAACCACAGACCGCAAGCGGCACTAGCTGTACGTAACGGTCCCCAGGTAGACGCCGATAAGAAGACTGATGAGGTGAACCCATCCGAACTCCTACTGAGCCTGTATGTGACAATCTCCGTACAGTCCGGTCTGTTCGTCTAAGAGTATCGCATGGCGGGCCTAGGGGGTGGCAAACGTCAGTCCCCTAATAGCGGTACAAGTTGTGTCGGAGTGAAGCCCAAAACACCCTGAGAAACTACTGGTAACACTACCAGCAAATCTCGCTTTCCCTGGCCAGGGACGACTATGTGTAATGGCTCTCCTAGACACAGCGCGATATCAACCCCCAATACCGGGAGAGACGAATCCTGTCTAACCGTCACTGCCTCTAAGTGCTTCGGGACTGCTCCCAACTACTACCTGTTTGCACGACTCAGTAGAACCGTGGTAGGGTAGTAATCAAAGAACAGTGGGAACACACTTGAGGCGAAGTGACAGTGTCAAGTCAGCGGACTAAGCTGTACTCATGTCACCTGGGAACTGTTAACTGACGATAGGTATAATACCAACAAATAATTCCCGACGAGTCCTGTCAATTGTACTCGTAACCTAACGAGCACATGCATACTATCTCCAGTACGACGCACTGATGGCTGTAGGACAGACCATCTCCCCTGCTGGGAAGAAAAGCGTATGCACCAGACTACTCTGGAGTATCGATGCCCTGTCTCGATAATCCTACAACTAGGGACCAGAATAAGGATATGCTTGTGGACTACCCAGCCCCCACGAGTGTGATCGCCACCACAACGCCGGTAATCAAGCAAAGATTCTAAGGGCTCTACTAATGTGTATAGGCGATATGTTAAAAGAAACACATGTACACACATTGAAGTAGAAACAAACCAAGTAGCATACTACTATTTTGAGCAAGATTGTGTGTACAATGGTGAATATCCCAAGCTTCCATTAAGTAATATACAAACTAGTATGATACAGTAATGGCCTCTAGGGCATATACACTAACAATCTCCCACTTGCACTAAGGCCGTGTACTGGCGTATCGAAGACCTATCATCTCGATCAGCCGCTCGAACTGAGTCTGGGGCAAGGCCTTTGTGAATGGATCCGCAGTGTTGTCTTTTGTGTCCACTCTCCGTACCTCGATCTCCTGGCGATCAATGATCTCCCTGATCAGGTGATACCGCCTTAAGATGTGTCTGGATATCTGATGGGACCTTGGTTCCTTCGCTAAAGCTATAGCCCCATTGTTATCGCAATACAAAGGTATTGGGTCAACAATAGACAGAACCACCTGAAGTTCACTAATGAACTTCTTCATCCAGATCGCCTCTTTTGCGGCATCGCTTACAGCAATGTATTCAGCCTCCATCGTCGAGTCTGCGACGGTATCCTGTTTGGAACTCCTCCAACACACCGCCCCTCCGTTGAGGGTAAACAAAAAATCCGAGACAGACTTGCTGTCATCTTTATCACTCTGGAAGCTTGAATCGGTAAAGGACTCGACCCTGAGGTCTCCATTACCGTAAACCAAGAATATCTCCTTAGTCTTTCTTAGGTACTTGAGAATGTTCTTCACTGCCGTCCAGTGGTCCTCACCTGGGTCTGATTGATACCGGCTCACCACGCTAAGTGCGTAAGCTACATCTGGTCTTGTACATAGTATCGCATACATTATAGATTCTACCGCCGAAGCGTAGGGTATAGTGCTCATGCGAACCCTTTCCTCGTCAGTCTTAGGAGACATCTTCTTGGATAGGGTAATTCCGTGCAATGCGGGTATGTTACCGCGCTTGGAATCCTCCATACTAAATCTCTTTAGTACGGTCTCTATGTACCTGGACTGGGAAAGTCCCAGTAGTCTCTTGGATCTATCTCTGCAGATCTTGATCCCCAGAATGTAAGAGGCATCACCCAGGTCCTTCATTGAGAACCGTTGTGACAAAAATAGCTTGACCGATTGTAGCATAGGAATGTCATTTCCTATCAAAAAAATGTCGTCCACGTACAAGACTAGAAACACGACAATTCGTCCTACAATCTTCTTATAGACACAAGGTTCATCTTCGTTCTTGATGAAATCAAATTCCTTGATTGCCTCATCAAAACAGATGGTCTAGCTCCGCGATGCCTGCTTTAATCCATAAATGGATTTAAGCAACTTGCACGCCTTCCCGCTGCTCCCACTGTCTACGAAACCTTCTGGCTGATACATGTAAACGCACTCTTCTAAACAGCCGTTTAGAAAAGCCGTTTTAACGTTCATCTGCCAGATTTCATAGTCATGGAAGGCAGCAATGGCAAGTATGATCCGAATGGATTTGAGCATAGCCACTGGAGAAAAAGTTTCGTCATAGTCCAAACCCGGTCTTTGACGAAAACCTTTTGCAACGAGTCTAGCCTTATAGGTTTCCACCTGCCCATCTACACCAAGTTTCCTTTTGTAGATCCATTTGCATCCAACGGGTTTTACCCCAGGTGGAGCAATATCCAAGGTTCACACTTTATTGGCGTACATGGACTCCATTTCGGATTGCATTGCTTCCTGCCACTTATCAGAGTCCCTACTGATAATGGCCTGCCTGAAACTGGTAGGGTCATCTTCTTCCAAGATGCAATCCTCTTGATCCCCGTCTATGAGAAAACCCTAGTATCTCTCGGGCGGATGAGAAATCCTACCAGATCTGCGGAGTGGCTGAGATTCGTCTGGGACTATTGAATTTTCTGGTTCTGCTAAATTCTCAGTTTGAGATTGTGGATCAGATATTTCATCCAGTTCTACCGTGCTCCCACTTATTTCTTTTGCAAGAAATTGCCACTCTAAAAAGGTGGCGCGACGAGCAACGAACACCTTCTGTTCCTCAGTGTGGTAGAACAGATATCCCAGAGAATTTCAAGGATATCCCACAAACTTGCACAAAACTGACCGTGCCTTAAGCTTGTCCGGATTTTGTACTTTTTGTTGCGCCACGGCAGCGCCCCGGCCGTCTTACTCGAGGCCAAATTGCGGAATCAAAATTTTTCCTTACTCGGAAACCGGCGCTACCGCGGACAAAGAAAACCCGGATCGTTAACCATTAACCTACGCTAGCTAACAAGAGATGGGAAAAGAAGTATACCAAGAGATCCGGTCCTCCGGTCTTCTCATCATCGCCCCGATCTCCCACGGAAAGTGTAGTCTCCATATCGTCGCCTCCTCGCCGGAAAGGGCACCACATCGCCTTCGTCTTTTACGGGCTCCCGCCTCAATACCGAGGCAACTCGAGCATGAAGCCGGCAACTCGACATGCTCAAGATTTGCTGTAGAATGTGTAGTGTAGAATCATAGTCTCACTTTGGGGTTTGTTGCCTTTGGATGGAGGAATGAGGACAAGGAAAATATGGTGCTATCATTTTTCCTTGCATGAAAGCAAGATCAAGAAGGAAACTCTCAAGAATCAAGCTCTCTCTTCTTCTTCTCTCTTCTTTTTTTCAACCATGAATAACTTATCATCTTTTAGTGAGAATGGTGGAGGAATGAATAACAAGCATGAAGGGAGGTGATGGTAGGAGCACAAGTGGTGACCATAACCAAACATAATCATAACAAACTTACATCAACCATTCTTATCAATTCTAATCAAGATAAAGCATGAAAAGATCAAGGAAAAGAATGGCATCTAAAGATGCTATCATAATAAATCATCTTGCAAATAAACCCTCCACAAAATGTAATTTGCAAAAGTGCAAATTACCCCCTCCATCAGAAAAGTCCGGCCGGGAAAGAACAAAGAAAAACCGGCCGGAACGGAATGCAAACTGGCAACTCCAGAAAACTGGTCCCGTAATAAATTACAGGAAAACCCCGATACTGTGCATACACACCCGCATCTGTATTCCGACCGGATACAAATGCAATGAGACAAAATCTACACTGTACTAAACTAGGACCGGCTTAAGCCAAAGCCGGCTAGTAAAATCCGTCCGATCCTGATCCGTGCAATACCGCACGTATCAGATTGAACCCTGCCATATAACTATACGGCAACTAGTACAAAACTGTCCGATCCTGATCCGTGCAATACCGCACGTATCTGATCGGACCCTGCCATATCTCCATACGGCCTCTACAGCGTTTCGCCCGAAAGCTGAGTAACTGAAAGTGTGGTGGACTCTAAAGACTCGTCAATACTATGGCTGTGGATTTAACCACTGGCACGTCAGAGGTATAAGCCAATACGTGACGGGCCACCAGCTATTGACCAAAAGGGACGTCGATGAGGAAGCTCACCCCGACACCCAACTGAGCCTGTCAGTGACAATATCCGTACAGTCCGGTCCGTTCTTCTATGAGTATCGCATGGCGGGCCTAGGGGGTTGGTGAAAGTCAGACCCCCAAAAGCGGTACAAGTCGTGTCGGAGCGTAGCCCAGAACGCCCTGAGATACTACTGGAATACCTACCAGTAAATCTCCTGCCTCGGCCGAGGGCTTTGCGTAATGGCTCTCCTAGACACAGCGCGACCTCACCCCCAATACCGGGAGAGACGAACCCCTGCAGATCCGCTCACTGCCTCCATGTGGCTCGGGACTGTACCCAACTAAAACCTGTTTGCACGACTCCTTTGAGCCGTGGTAGGGTAGTAATCAAAGCACAGTGGGAACTCACACGAGACAAATGACGATCCTCAGGTCGATGAACTAACCTGTACACATGTCACCAGGGAACTGCTATCTGACGTCTGGTATAAGACCAACTAGCAGGTTCCCGGCGAGTCCTGTCCGGTGTACTCATAACCCAATGAGCACCTGTATACATCTTAGGTGAACCAACTGACACCAGTGGCTTGTGAGACCGGCCACCGCCCCTCGTCGGGGTCTCGACTGTATACACTAGTCTACTAATGGAGTATCGATGCCCAGTCTCGAAACTCCCACGACTAGGGACCTTTTAAGGATGTGCTTATAGACTACCAGCTCCCACGTATATGATCGCCATCATACTGCCGGCAGTCAAGCAAGAATCCTAGGGGCTCTATCAACGTGTAATAGCGACATGTCAGGTCACCTAAAGCAGTACACGATGATAAAGGTAAACCAGATAGCATACTATCATCTCGAGTAAGACTGTCCTACCGGGATAGGTCCTCCCTCAATCATTGCAATCACGTGCCTGTGATCCAATAATTGACTCTGAGGGCACTATCTCCAACACTTTTACATAGGCCGGACAACCCCATATCTTAATACGTTCAAGATACGGTTTTTTACCACTCCATATTTCATATGGAGTCTTAGGCACAGATTTAGACGGAACCTGATCCAGTAAGTATGCCGCTGTTTCTAGCGCAAGTCCCCAGAATGAAAGAGGTAACTCAGCATTACTCATCATGGATCGAACCATATCCAATAGGGTACGATTCCTTCTCTCTGATACACCGTTGTGCTGTGGTGTATAAGGAGGAGTAAGCTGAGAGAGAATACCATTCTCTTTTAAGTAATCTCGAAATTCCGTGCTTAAGTACTCCCCTCCTCTATCAGATCGGAGGATCTTGACACTTTTTCCTGTCTGGTTCTCTACTTCGTTTCTGAATTCCTTGAATTTCTCAAAAGTTTCAGATTTGTGTTTCATAAGATACACATATCCGAATCTAGAGAGATCGACAGTGAATGTGATGAAGTACGAGAATCCACCCCTTGCATGTATAGACATCGGACCACATACATCACTGTGTATGAGTCCCAAGAGCTCTGTTGCTCTTTCTCCATGTCCGGTGAACGGAGATTTGGTCATTTTCCCTTTGAGACAAGACTGACAAGTTTCATAAGATGAAAACTCGAACGTATTCAAGAGTCCATCTTTATGCAACTTACTTAGTCTTTTCTGTCCGATATGACCAAGTCTACAATGCCACAAGTAGGATTCATTCGTATCTGAATTCTTCCTCTTGCGCGTGTTTTGTATATTGAGAACTGTATTCTGATTTAGAACGTAGATACCATTACACAGTGTACCTTCTGCAACCGGTACCTTATGAAGGTAAATGTTCATGATATTCCTATCAAGAACAAAGTTATATCCATCTTTATCGAGTAAAGAAACTGATATAATGTTGCAAACCATGGAAGGTACATAGTAGCAATCGTTCAAAATCATAGTATTTCCATTTGACAACACTAGGTGATATTCACCGAACGCTGCAGCATTAACTTGTGCTCCGTTCGCTACTCTGAGCGACATATCACCAGGTGCAACTTTCCTACTTTTTCTCAGTCCCTGCAATAAATTACAGATATGAGATCCTGATCCGGTATCAAGTACCCAGGAGGTAGGGCTGACCGTAGAGCAGTTCTCAATTACAAGAACACCTGAAGTAGATGCAAAAATATGCTTCTTCTTCAACTGGGTATCCTTGGAATCCATACAATCCTCTTTCTCTTGCTCATACTTATGACTGTTGTCACAAGTTAGAGCCGAACCAACGTTCCCCAGCCCCGAATAAGAATTCGGATCGGTCAAGTGATACATTTTATTATCTTGATTAGGGCGTGAAATGGTTGCTACCTGGAGAGAGAGAAAAGAAACACTCAGCGTGCGCTCTTGCAAGATTAGATTGGTTTATTGATTTATCTAACCAGGATGGCTCCCACTGTTTCCTCAAATTCTTCTTCAAACCCTAAAAGAAGAACTAGTCAGGATTAATCGCACGTCACAATACTTGCTTAACCTTTCAGCCAGGCTGGTGTTGGTACTTCGAGGGAGGTTTTCCAACGCTTTCGCGAAGTTCCTTAATTAAATAACCTCTTTTCCCTGGAGGGGTAACCCCGCTAACACCGTTCTAGACACCTACTTGGTTTATAGCATTGATTGTTAAGTGAAATAATCTCCCGAGAGTAATCCAACTCATCAGTGGAATCGGGATCCAACTATCATTGTGCGATGACCTAGATGGAATCCACTCTAATCACCACACTCCAGAAGGTATGCTAAATCTGCAAGTTTCAGTTTCTTTAGAAACTCCCGATGTGGATTTCTGCCCCTAACGGTTTATGACCTTGACAATGCCAACATATCATTAACCGCTAGTTAAGTTCGGCCCGTCATTATCTTGATTAACTTAGACCCACCCGCATATCTCTTGACAATGCCAACATAGCTATGCGGCTGTCCTAAATAATCCGAAAAATAAAACTGCAAACAAGCAATACTTAGCTACCGATCACTACGCCTTAACAATGCCAAAATACGCAGCTCGAATACTAAGTAGTACTTGTAGGAAATGACGGAGGGCTACGGCTGGGTTTTTGGCGAAAAAACCCGTTAACGTAATGAACTTGATATCGTTGAAGGAACCTGATAACCTTTTTGAAAAATATAGTGGCGAAAACTTTTGCTAAAGAGGTCACTCCCTGTGAAGGAATCTCGGCTCTTTCCTCGTCGAATGAGGTGCGGGATATTCCAAACTGAATACCTCGATGCAAAGCAAGAATAATCGACTATAGTGAAGTTATTACCCTGACGCAAACTTTTTGTCCAAGGGGTCACTCCCGATAAAGGGATCTCGGCCCTTGCCTCGTCGAATGAGGTTCTGGGCATTCATAACCGAATACCTCTGTGCAAAACTAAAATGAACGTCCTTGCAATAACAGTTTTTTGAAAATTGTTCCAACAACGTCTTTTAGGTTTATTTTCTTGCATTAATTTAATGTGTCCCATCAATTTATCCTACCATTGCAGAAAACAACGAAAATATGACGTACGCTTATGCCATCCGCATTCGCTACGGTCCCGTCATCACCCGTTAGGTTACTTAACTAACGACAGAGCGGGGGCTGGACTAGCGCGGATGCAAAACATAAGCAACGCCTAAATAGATATGATATATAGATATATAAATCCATTCGTCAGATGCAATGATAGCCATTCTAGATCACAGATGAATACTTTGGATATACTAGGAATCTGCATTTCGTTCGAGCCTGCAACGAAGGACAGATTACACGGTCGCGATGAATAGTCAAATACCCCACCCTAGACCCCTACGGGTGCGGCAAACTACCCGCCAAATACCCGAAGTGAAGCAACCTCTCTCAACAACGTGAGTAGGCCACTCGCCACTTCGAGGTACCCGGTAGTTTGTGCACCCCTCCTTGGGTCTATCCTAGGAGCAAAAACAGTAAAAAGAAATTATACAATGGCGGCTACAACCTCATCCCGGATGTGCGGCCATACAAATAATATTACATCAATTTACATATTACATGAATTGAAAGATAAAGAAAACTCAAATCTCACAACCCCCCGGCTATTCATCCGCGACAATCCAATGAATTCATATACACAAACCATCCACATTACAGATCACAGATATGTATAACCCCCACTAATCGAGGTATAGCGATTAGCAGACGTTCAATACATATATCACATTACAGATATAACCCATTAGCCAAAGTCTACAGAAATTCGATCAAAATACGGACTTGTAACCACCCCAAAAACAAATTTTGTTCTCTGGAAATTCTGGGCAGAAACAAACAATTCTAAAAATCACAAAACACCAATATAAGAACACTGAAAGAAGTTTGACCCACGGCTGAGTTAACTCGGCCGCGGATCCGCGGCGCGTTAATCGACTCACTGGACCAAATTTCTTCTGTGTTCTGCAAAAACCCTGAGCCGTTTTTTAGTACATGATTTATTAATTTTTGAACAGATCTAAAAATCGGCAGAAAGTTAACCTTTTGTGCTTGTTTTGCGGTTTTTTGTCCGATCGAAATTCTAGATACTTTGCTAACATACTAGTGTGTGTTTAGCTAGGCTCCGATACCACTGTTAGGTCCACGTTACCTCTCCCGGTTCTTTCGGAGTTGCGGAAACGGTGAAAAACAATTTTTAGGGTTTTGGTAACATGGACTAGAAAATCCGGATCTTTGCTAAACAACACACTAGCAACAACTACGAGCTTTACCTACTCGGTTAGGGGATTATACCTAGTCTTGAACTCCTTCTCTTCTTGTTGTTCTCCTCTTTGCTTGCTCCTTGTAATAGTTTGTACAGCTCCTCCTCCTCGTCTCCTCTTTGTCGAAGATAGATCCACCCGAGTGTTCGAACTTAAGCTCCTACCTCAACCTAGAGGTAACTAAGGTGCTTGGTTTGCTAAACCTAGAACCTTAGAAAGAGTAGAGAGTGGTCTTGGTGTTTTATCTCAAAGGAAAATGGTTCTCAACTCATGAGAGGGATTTTCCTTGAGCTAGAGGAAGAAGGAGAGCAATGGATGAGAGAGAAGATGCAAGTAAGAATGATACCATTTTACAACCATGCTCTCATAATTTAGAAAAATGATAATAATAATAATAATTAACAATTTGTGATGGTGAGTTGATGAATGACCATTATCATTTCATTCATTAAATGCTTTTGCAAAGAATAAGAAGCATCTTTGAAAACAAATGATGATGGTCAACTAGTCCACTTTGGTCAACCGGTCAACTAAGTCAACAAGTCAACAAAAGTCAAGAATTCAAACTCAACCATGGCACAATAATTGTTAACCAATATTATTAATCATATTTTCTATTCTCATTAGGGTTTGGAAAAAGACAACAGTCAACGGTGCATACACACCCGTACCATAACCTTAATGAGAATCCTCTGCCTCTGCCTCAGTCAACTGTGCATACACACCCGCATCCGCGATCCGAGGAACACGAATACAATGAGATAAAACTAACCCCAAAACATATACTAGGATCTGGCTTAAACCAAAGCCCACTAGTAATAACTGTCCGGACAGCAAACGTGCACAAGTGCGCGGATGTGAACGAACCCTGTCGCAAAACCATGCGACCTCTACTCTGTTTTGCCCAAAGGCGAATAACCCTCTGTGTGGGACTCTAAAGACTCGACACTACGCTGGCAGTAGGGTTAACCACAGACCGCAAGCGGCACTAGCTGTACGTAACGGTCCCCAGGTAGATGCCGATAAGAAGACTGATGAGGTGAATCCATCCGAACTCCTACTGAGCCTGTATGTGACAATCTCCGTACAGTCCGGTCTGTTCGTCTAAGAGTATCGCATGGCGGGCCTAGGGGGTGGCAAACGTCAGTCTCCTAATAGCGGTACAAGTCATGTTGGAGTGAAGCCCAAAACACCCTGAGAAACTACTGGTAACACTACCAGCAAATCTCGCTTGCCCTGGCCAGGGACGACTATGTGTAATGGCTCTCCTAGACACAACGCGATATCAACCCCCAATACCGGGAGAGACGAATCCTATCTAACTGTCACTGCCTCCAAGTGCTTCGGGACTGCTCCCAACTATTACCTGTTTGCACGACTCAGTAGAACCGTGGTAGGGTAGTAATCAAAGAACAGTGGGAACACACTTGAGGCGAAGTGACAGTGTCAAGTCAGCGGAATATGCTGTACCAATGTCACCTGGGAACTGTTAACTGACGATAGGTATAATACCAACCAACAGTTCCCGACGAGTCCTATCCAGTGTACTCGTAACCTAACGAGCACCTGCATACTATCTCCAGTACGACGCACTGATGGCTGTGGGACAGACCATCTCCCCTGCTGGGAAGAGAAGCGTATGCACCAGTCTACTCTGGAGTATCGATGCCCTGTCTCGATAATCCTACGACTAGTGACCAGAATAAAGATGTGCTTGTGGACTACCCAGCCCCCACGAGTGTGATCGCCACCACAACGCCGGTAATCAAGCAAAGATCCTAAGGGCTCTACTAATGTGTATAAGCGATATGTTAAAAGAAACACAAGTATACACATTGAAGTAGAAACAAACCAAGTAGCATACTACTATTTTGAGCAAGATTGTGTATACAATGGTGAATATCCCAAGCTTCCATTAAGTAATATACAAACTAGTATGATATAGTAATGGCCTCTAGGGCATATCCACTAACAGGTAGGGCAAGAGATATCACCGAGCGACCAGTTTAGATATCTAGGTTCCATCATCCAAAAGAATGGGGAGATCGATAGCGGTGTTAATCAAAGAATCCAAGCTGGTTGGTTGAAATGGAGGAGTGCAACAGGGATTTTGTGTGATCGTAACTTTCTGTTAAAATTGAAAGGGAAGTTTTATTGGAGAGCTATTCGGCCTGCCTTATTATATGGTACAGAATGCTGGGCTCCTAAGAAGCATCATACACAGAAGATGCACGTAGCGGAGATGCGCTTGCTTCGTTGGATGTGCGGTAACACTAGAAAAGATAAGGTGCGAAATGAGGATATTCGTGCAAAAGTTGGTGTAGCAGCTGTGGAAGAGAAGATACGGGAAAACCGGCAAAGATGGTTTGGTCATGTGCGACTCAGACCTATGGAAGCACCGGTTCGACGAATAGATACTCTAGATATGGGCAATGGAAAAAAGGCAAAAAGAAGACCGAAAAAACATGGATGGAGGTGATACGAAACGATATGGTTGCCAAAGGACTCGGTGAAAGTATATTGTTCGATAGGAGTGAGTGGAGGCGGAGGATTCATGTGCTGGATGTAGGGTTCTTAGGCACTCTTGTGAGGATTCATAAGGCATCAACCATGCCCGAATAAAAATTTAGACGTGCCGAACAACCCAAAGCCGGGATCTTTGCTAGATTATTAGGGTTTAACATGCAAGTAAACATCTTCACTACTAAGTGTGAAGGATTACAACCTTTGTAGTCCGCTCCTTCGCTTCATAAGCTCCGAGTAGAAGTCCCTTCACCGCGATCCACGATCTCCCAGACTCAAGAGAGGCTCCATGACTCGAACGATCCATGCTAGCTTGTAGTATTCCTTTTCTTCGATGATCTACGTCGAAGTTGCTATAACTCAAGCTCTCTCACTCTAATGAGGTGGACACCCAAATCTAATGGGCTAGATTAGATGAGAATGATGGAGTAGTATTTATGCTATCTTTTTATATCAATTTCTCACAAGAAATCAGCACAAAATGAATAACTAGTAAGCTTTCTCAAAGCTCAAAAGAGAAGAAGAAGATGAAAAATGAGTTAATCCTTTTGTGATGAATAATAGAAATGAATATATGAATAATAATGGAACCATGGTCAAGGGATGACAAGGATAACCCTTGTAGAGAATTAACTAGGGCTAAGGTTTGGTTAGGTTCAAGAATGAGTCATGGATAAATATCAACCATAATATCTTCTTCATGACAAAAAGAACTGCTTCTAGAAGGTGCATGCAGCAACTAACCCTAATCAAACCCTAACCTTGTTTAATCTCTACTAAACGTGTTCCATTATTAATCATATCATGTTGCAATAATATATATCATATATATATTATATATTTGCAACAAAAGAAAATAATACAATTAACATATATCGCATATATATCAATGTATTATCCGGTGAGAAAATGAAATAATAAAGCGAGCCAATATTGGATAATATAATACAATATATCATATATATTATTATACATTAAATCATCGAATCAACACTTGATCCGACAATCCGGCTATATCAAATATAACTGACTAATATATCATGTACCGATTCATCGAATCAACACTTGATCCGATGTCCCGGTTCATATCTAAATATCACGAGAATATAATACGGTATCTCATATCGCATTATCCTCGGTTCTGCGCATATCACACATGTGCCTCTACTCCGTTTTTCCTGAGCCAAGAAACCTCTGTGTAGGACTCTAAAGAATCGTCAATACGCCGGTAGCAGGTGATGATTATATCAAATGCCCACAAGCTGCAAGCGGTCAGCTAAACGTAACAGCCACCCAGGTATTGAGTTATCAGAAGATCAACAAGCTAGCCTGTACGTTCTCCTGTGAATCCAATCAGTAACACTCCCGTACAGTCCGGTCTCTTCGTCCGATATGTCGCATATCAAGTCTAGGGGCGGTATACGTCAGACCCCAGTAACCGATAAGTCGTGTCGATGTGTGGCTTATAGCGGGTCGAGAAACTACTGGTAACACTTACCAGTAAATCTCTATATCAGCCCTGGCCAGGGACTTCCAGTTATAGCCAATCGAACACAGCACAACATCAACTCCCTATGCCGGGAGAGACGAATCCCCTCCTATCGCTCATTGCCTCCATGTGATTCGGGACTGCACCCAAAAGCCACCGTTTTGCACGCCCTCTTGGACGTGGTAAGGTGGAAATCAAAGCACGGTGGGAATCACACAAGACTCTATGACGATCTCGGGTCTACAGACTACCCTATACCAGTGTCACCGGAGAACTGCCATCTGACGTGCGGTATATCACCATCTGGGAGTTCTCGGCGAGTCCGTCCGGTATACCCAGTCTCCACTGAGCACCCGCATACCATCCTGTATGTCCAACACCGATGGATATGGGATCATCCATCGCCCATTATATGGGTCAAGATGCGTATACGCTAGTCTACTCTGGTATATCGATGCCCTGTCTCGATATACCCTCGACTAGGAACAATTATAGGATGTACTCATCGACTACCATGGCCTCACTAGTATGATCTCATCATAGTCCCAGTAGTCGAGTACAGATCCTAAGGTCTTTATCAACATATGAGAGAAAGACAGTAAACCAATACAAGTCAACATGTTAAGATAAAGTGAAACCAAATAGCATACTATCATGTCAAGCAAGAAAGTCCTCTCTATATATATCCAAGCATCCATTATAATATACATCATATGTACAACAATGGCCTCTGGGGCATATACATAACTAACAATCTCCCACTTGCACTAAGGCAAGCTGCTGTAGTATCTCATATCTAGCATCCTGAATAATCTCTCAAACTGTATCTGGGGAATGGCCTTCGTGAGTGGATCCGTAGTGTTGTCCTTCGTATCTACTCTCCTGACCTCGATCTCCCGGCGATCAACTATCTCCCTGATCAGGTGATACCGCCTCAGAATATGTCTGGACTTTTGATGGGACCTGGGTTCCTTGGCCAAAGCCACAGCTCCATTGTTATCGCAATACAGAGGTACTGGATGTTCAATGGATGGAACCTCACCAAGTTCACTTATGAACTTCTTTATCCAGACAGCCTTCTTGGCAGCATCATTGGCAGCGAAGTATTCAGCCTCCATCGTCGAGTCTACAATGGTATCCTGTTTGGAACTCTTCCAATATACCGCCTCTCCATTGAACGTAAAGAAAAATCCCGAGTGCGACTTAGAGTCGTCCTTATCACTTTGGAAGCTGGAATCGGTAAAGGACTCCACCCGGAGTTCTCCGTTACCATACACCAAGAACATCTCTTTAGTTCTTCGTAAGTACTTGAGAATGTTCTTCACAGCTGTCCAGTGACTCTCTTCAGGATCTGCTTGATACCGACTCACTACACTTAGTGAGTATACTACATCGGGTCTGGTACATAACATCGCATACATGATAGAGCCTACTGTCGAAGCATAGGGTATCCCTTGCAT
This sequence comes from Agapanthus africanus, assembly GCA_030015575.1. Classification (NCBI taxonomy): domain Eukaryota; kingdom Viridiplantae; phylum Streptophyta; class Magnoliopsida; order Asparagales; family Amaryllidaceae; genus Agapanthus; species Agapanthus africanus. The sequence continues at coordinate 697,795,676 of CM057343.1, read as the reverse complement.
GCGAGCTCTCTCCAAATCAGTCTTTGGAGACATCTCTTTGGAGAGAGTGAGTCCAGAGATCGTGGGTTGGTTCCCACGCTTGGATTCTTCCATACTAAACCTCTTTAGTATGGTGTCAATGTACCTGGATTGGGACAATCCCAGTATCCGTTTAGATCTATCTCTATAGATCATGATTCCCAATATGCAGGAGGCATCACCTAGATCTTTCATTGAGAATCTTTATGATAAGAAGAGCTTGACTGATTGCAGCATAGGAATATTATTTCCTATCAAGAGTATGTCATCCACGTACAATACGAGGAAGACAACCTTACTCTCTGCTACTTTTTTATAGATACAAGGTTCATCTATATTTTTGATGAAGTCAAACTCTTTGACTACAACATCAAAACAGATGTACCAACTTCGCGATGCTTGCTTTAACCCATAAATGGATTTAAGCAGCTTGCATACCTTTCCGCTGCTCCCACTATCTACGAAGCCCTCTGGCTGAGTCATGTACACGCTCTCTTCTAAATCACCGTTTAGAAAGGCGGTCTTAACATCCATTTGCCAGATTTCGTAGTCATGGTATGCAGCAATGGCAAGTAAGATCCGGATGGACTTAAGCATAGCCACTAGTGAAAAGGTTTCGTCATAATCCACACCTGGTCATTGACGAAAACCCTTTGCAACAAGTCTAGCTTTGAAAGTCTCAACTTTTCCATCTACACCAAATTTTTTTTTAAAGATCCACTTGCTCCCAATGGGTTTTACCCCTTCAGGAGCATTTTCCAAAGTCCATACTTTGTTGGTGTATATGGATTCTATCTCAGATCGCATTGCATCCAGCCATTTCACAGAGTCACCACTCGTGATGGCCTGCTCGAAACTAGTCGGGTCATCATCTTCCATGATGCAATCCTCGCTCCCACCATCAATGAGAAAACCGTAGTATCTCTCAGGTGGACGAGAAACCCTACTAGATCGGCGGAGAGGCTGGGGTTCGTCGGGTACTACTGAATCCTCTGGTTCCACTAAATCATCTGTTGTAGTTTGTTCTACTGGAACTTCTTCCAGTTCTACTTCAGAGCCACTAATCTCTTTTGCAAGAAATTACTTTTCTAAAAAGGTGGCATGCCGAGAAACAAACACCTTTTGTTCCTCGGAGTGGTAGAAGATATACCCTCGCGAATGTTTGGCATATCCAATAAACTTACATAGGACAGACCTTGCCTCGAGCTTGTCCGGATTTTGTGTTTTAACATAGGCCGGACAACCCCATATCTGAATAAAATTAAGACATGGTCTCTTCCCATTCCATATCTCATATGGAGTGGTAAGCAATGATTTGGTTGGAACTCTATTCAATAGGTATGCAGCTGTCTCCAGTGCATGTCCCCAGAAGGAAACAGGTTACTCTGCATTACTCATCATAGAGCGCACCATATCTAATAGAGTGCGATTCCTCCGCTCCGATACACCGTTGTGCTGTGGTGTATAAGGAGGAGTAAGCTGAGAGAGAATCCCATTCTCTTTTAGATAATCTAGGAACTCATTGCTTAAGTATTCACCTCCTCGATCAGATCGAAGAATCTTAATACTTTTGCCCGTTTGATTCTCTACTTCGTGCTTATATTCTCTGAATTTCTCAAAAGCTTCAGACTTGTGTTTCATCAGGAACACATGTCCGTATCTAGAGAGATCGTCAATGAATGTAATAAAGTAGGAAGAACCGTTCCTGGCATGTGTAGACATAGGACCGCATACATCACTATGTACCAGTCCTAAGAGTTCCGTAACTCTTTCTCCGTGTCCACTAAACGGAGCTTTGGTCATTTTACCTTTGAGACATGAATGGCAAGTATCATAAGATAATAATTCGAACAGATTCAAATATCCATTCTTATGTAACTTAGCTGGCCGTGTCGCATTAATATGACCAAGTCTACAATGCAACAAGAAGGATTCGTTCATTTCTGAACTTTTCCTCTTGTGTGTGTTTTGTATATTGAGGACTGTATTTTGATTGAGAATGAATATGCCATTATGTAATGAGCCTGATGCAATCAACTTTTGATTTCGGAAGATGTTCATAACATTATCCTGTACTACAAAATTATATCATTCTTTACTTAATAAAGAAACTGATATAATGTTGCACATCATGTTCGGTATATAATAGCACTCATTCAGAATTAGTGTATTACCACTTGGTAATACTAGGTGATATTCGCCAACTGCTTTGGCTGCAATATTTGCCCCATTCCCTACTTGAATGGAATGATCACCTTTTCCCAGTTCTCTACCTTTACGTAGCCCATGTAACAATTTATATATGTGGGATCCTGATCCGGTATCTAATACCCAGGACGTAGGGTGAACTGAGAAACAGTTCTCAATAACTAACACACCCGAAAAAGGTGCATCAATATGCATGTTCTCCATTTGGGCGACGTGAGAATTCAGATATTCTCCTGTTTCCTGTTCATTCTTATAACTCTTATAAGAAAGAACGGGACCAGCGTTCCCTTGCTCAGTATAATAATCGGGTTCAGTCAATACATCCATATTATTATCTTGATTATGGCCTGACATGGTCGCTACCTGGAGAGAGAGAAGAAAACACTTTAGCGTATGCTCTTGCAAGATTAGATTGGTTATTATCTTATCTAATCAGGATATCTCCCACCGTTTTTATCAAATCTTCCTTCAAACCCTAAAAGGTAATATTAGCCGGGATTAATTACACCCTACAATTTTGTCAATCTTTCAGCCAGATCAGTGTCGGTACTTTGAGGGAGGTTCCCCGTGCTTTCGCACGGACCTAATTAAAGTAAACCTCATTTTCCCAGAGGCGTAACCCCGTTAACACTTTTCTAGACACCTACTTGATCGGCTAATTGTCCTGTGTAAAACTCTCCCAGGAGTAACACTTACTCGCAGTGGGTATCGGGATCCAACTATCTCATAGAAGGTATGCAATCTCATTGCAAATTTCAACACTTGAAATTCCCGATAATGCTTTTACCCCTAACGTCCCATGACCTTGACGGAAGCCAAACTACCCATAGGGCGCTAGTCAAGTTCAACCCGTTCATTTCTTGATTGAATTAAACCCACCCGTACGACCTTTAACGGAGGCCAAACTACGCCGTACGAATACCCTAATCCAATCGTATCGTATGCTAGCAGATAAGCACTAGTTAGCTACCGTACACTACGCCTTGACGGAGGCCAAACTACCGCAGCACGAATACTAAGTAGCACTTATCTGAAATGACGGAGGGTTACGCAAGTTTTTAATAAAACCGTGAGCGTAATGAACTTGATATCGTCGTAGAATCAAGTGATTTTTGAAAAGGAGTGTTTTTTAGGCTTTTCTAGTTTCGCTAAAGAGGTCACTCCCGGTGAAAGGATCTCGGCTCTTTCCCCATCGAATAAGATGCAGGGTATATCATATATACTGCTGTGCAAAGCAAGAACTGTATAAGCTGTCAAAAACTAAACCGTGAGTTTGTAGCATCTGCCAGTTTCGCTAAAGAGGTCACTCCCGGTGAAGGGATCTCGGCTCTTTCCTCATCGAATAAGGTGCAGGGTATATCATATATACCACTATGCAAAGCAAAACTGTAGCTACCCTTTTTATAAAGTTTTGATTCTACAACATCTTTTAGGTTTCTTTTCTTTTTATTAATCTCATTAATAAAATCCCATCAGCTTATGCTTCGTAAGCATCACAGAAGAAACGAAAACAGTAATATTTATATATCAGCATATATATATAGTATAAGCATTCGTCTCAGGCAGTAATATGATCTCATCACAGAACATTGCAGCAGAAGAACATATATGAAATATTGGATATACTAGGAAGTCTGTGTTTTCAATACGAGCCGGTATAAAACACGGATTCCACGGTCGCGATGAATAGCCAAACCCACATCCCTAGACCCCTACGAGAGCGGCAAGTAACACTGCCAATTCTAGGGTTAGGAGACCCGGTCTCGACTCCTCTAGATGGCCTCTCACTGGACCCTAGAACCCGGTTACCTGTGCTCCCCTCCTTGGGTCTACCTAATGCAGAAAAGTAAAAAATATACACTGGTGACATCAACCTCATCCCGGAAGTGCCCCGATAAAAGAATATTACATACAAATGAATTTTACATGAATGAAAATAAAAACCCTCATCTCACATTAAAAAAACCCGGCTATTCAGAACACGACAATCCAATATAACATATCACAGCAACACATAATATCTCATATCATCAACGTAAGCAAGTATGCGTATCCCGATTGTCATTGATGTATAGCAACGAAGCCGGCGATACCCCACATACTACGGTTATGGTCATAGAAAAGAAATTGTTAAACAATAACATTTGGAATCCACAATCACTTTAGACATCGTAAATCCGAAATATCACATACTTCGTATTTCATGCCTAACTAGTTGAATTCCATATGTTGTATCACATTCCAGATAAATAGACAGTATTAAACTTCCCGATCGAATAATCAAATACCCAAGATTTCCTAAATAGCTCAACACTTGAGCGGAGTTCAAATAATCCCAGAATATGTCACAGTACCGATGATCCAGCCGTAGAAGGGTCAAGCCAACGCCTCACATGTGGCACGTCGTACTGCCCCAAACCCTAAGGTTTAGAGGCGGTTCAGATGGTCATATAATCGAGTTAAGGTTTGTGTTCTTCTAGAGGGTCCACAGCGTTACTTGCACATTTTTCCGAAAAATTTAAACCCGATAAAAATTCAACACTTGAAAGTTTTTCGTGCCGGGAAAAAATGAGTTAATGATATCCGCTCGAACATTTTAACAGTTTCTAAATATCCGGAAAACATAACGAAAATAAATTTTCCGATCGAATCAACGATTACAAAATAAACCCCAGAATACTCAACACTTGAGTCAGATTAAAAATTCCCAGAAGCAGCAACAAGCACCTACGGATATTATCCTGAAGACACGTGTCCCAATGCCAAAGTTCGGTCGCGGAACCGCGGCGGGAACCTGCTTCCCGCGGCGGTTCCGCGGAGACTTCATGGAATTGTGCGCTCGTATTTCATGGTAATTCTTAGAATTCCCTGCTGATTTTTTGAGTATTTTTAATGCAGAAAAAATCACATTTTTACAAAATTTCCAGAAAGGGGTTAATTTCGTTGTTCCGGGGTTCGATCGGAGTTTTAACTTCGTATACACGTCGCCTAATGCTCTAGCTAGGCTCTGATACCACTGTAGGGTTCCTAGGCACTCTTGTGAGGGTTCATAAGGCATCAACCATGCCCGAATAAAAATTTAGACGTGCCGAACAACCCAAACCCGGGATCTTTGCTATATTATTAGGGTTTAACAAGCAAGTAAACATCTTTACTACTAAGTGTGAGGGATTACAACCTTTGTAGTCCGCTCCTTCGCTTCATAAGCTCCGAGTAGAAGTCCCTTCGCCGCGATCCACGATCTCCCGGACTCAAGAGAGGCTCCACGACTCGAACGATCCATGCTAGCTTGTAGTATTCCTTTTCTCTGATGATCTACGTCGAAGTTGCTATGACTCAACCTCTCTCACTCTAATGAGGTGAACACCCTAATCTAATGGGCTAGATTAGATGAGAATGATGGAGTAGTATTTATGCTATCTTTTTATATCAATTTCTCACAAGAAATCATCACAAAATGAATAACTAATAAGCTTTCTCAAAGCTCAAGAGAGAAGAAGAAGATGAAAAATGAGTTAATCCTTTTGTGATGAATAATAGAAATGAATATATGAATAATAATGGAACCATGGTCAAGGGATGAAAAGGATAACCCTTGTAGAGAATTAACTAGGGCTAGGGTTTGGTTAGGTTAAAGAATGAGTCATGGATAAATATCAACCATAATATCTTCTTCATGACAAAAGGAATTGCTTCTAGAAGGTGCATGAAGCAACTAACCCTAATCAAACCCTAACCTTGTTTAATCTCTACTAAACATGTTCCATTATTAATCATATCATGTTACAATAATATATATCACATATATATTATATATTTGCAACAAAAGAAAATAATACAATTAACATATATCGCATATATATCAATGTATTATCCGGTGAGAAAATGAAATAATAAAGCGAGCCAATATTAGATAATGTAATACAATATATCATATATATTATTATATATTAAATCATCGAATCAACACTTGATCCGACAATCCGGCTATATATAATATAACCGACTAATATATCATGTGCCGATTCATCGAATCAACACTTGATCCGATGTCCCGGTTCATATCTAAATATCGCGAGAATATAATACGGTATCTCATATCGCATTATCCTCGGTTCTGCGCATATCACATATGTGCCTCTACTCTGTTTTGCCTGAGCCAAGAAACCTCTGTGTAGGACTCTAAAGAATCGTCAATACGCCGGTAGCAGGTGATGATCATATCAAACACCCACAAGCTGCAAGCGGTCAGCTAAACGTAACAGCCACCCAGGTATTGAGCGATCAGAAGATCAACAAGCTAGCCTGTACGTTCTCCTGTGAATCCAATCAGTAACACTCCCGTACAGTCCGGTCTCTTCGTCCGATATGTCGCATATCAAGTCAAGGGGTGGTATACGTCAGACCCCAGTAACCGATAAGTCGTGTCGATGTGTGGCTTATAACGGGTCGAGAAACTACTGGTAACACTTACCAGTAAATCTCTATATCAGCCCTGGCCAGGGACTTCCAGTTATAGCCAATCGAACACAGCACAACATCAACTCCCTATACCGGGAGAGACGAATCCCCTCCTATCGCTCATTGCCTTCATGTGATTCGGGACTGCACCCAAAAGCCACCGTTTTGCACGCCCTCTTGGACATGGTAAGGTCGAAATCAAAGCACAGTGGGAATCACACAAGACTCTATGACGATCTCAGGTCTACAGACTACCCTGTACCAGTGTCACCGGAGAACTGCCATCTGACGTGTGGTATATCACCATCTGGGAGTTCTCGGCGAGTCCGTCCAGTGTACCCAGTCTCCACTGAGCACCCGCATACCATCCTTGATGTCCAACACCGATGGATATAGGATCATCCATTGCCCATCATATGGGTCAAGATGCGTATACGCTAGTCTACTCTGGTGTATCGATGCCCTGTCTCGATATACCCTCGACTAGGAACAATTATAGGATGTACTCATCGACTACCATGTCCCCACTAGTATGATCTCATCATAGTCCCAGTAGTCGAGTACAGATCCTAAAGGCTTTATCAACATGTGAGAGAAAGACAGTAAACCAATACAAGTCAACATGTTAAGATAAAGTGAAACCAAATAGCATACTATCATGTCGAGCAAGAAAGTCCTCTCTATATATATCCAAGCATCCATTATAATATACATCATATGTACAACAATGGCCTCTAGGGCATATACATAACTAACACTGGACCCGGCGTGATTCTCATGTTGGTTCATGTAGCCTACCCCATATGCTTGGGATAAAAGGCTCAGTTGTTGTTGTTGTTGTTGTGCTTAGGGTGCAAGCCCTGAATTGCTTCACTCCACGTGCTTCTGTCTCAGGACGGTTCATTAGAATAGCAGTCTGCTGCTACTTTCCTTCTAGGAGGCTGCGGATCGCCTCAAGCAGAACCGTATGCTCGTTGATCGGAGCAGCGATGGTAGGTGTGAGTGGTATTGGTGGGGGAGTGTTATTGATATTCGTGCTAATGTTGTTTGGGGAATCCATAACCTTAAAAGAAAAATTTGGGTTAGGAAAGATTCAAAGTATATGAAATGATAAGATTCAAGGAATGTGAATTGTAAAGAATGTTTTCAGTTGCTGGTTCTTGTGTTATATTGCTTAGGTTGTCCATACAGTGCTAAACTGCATGGTAGGGTTCCATACAGCTCTGACCTGCATGGGCCACCAACAAAACTATGTCACGCACCGCTTCCCAGTATACGGGTAGAGGACGCGACGAGACCGCTATGTATTTACTCAGAAGTAAACACGCTGAGCGTATCTAAGCAATAAAAAATGTAATGTACACAAAAGATAAGATATAAATGAACAACAACTTTATTTATTAATATTCTTTTTACAATACATCAGAAAAGTAAATACATGGAATGGAAAGCAATACCTAAACGGTGGCATAACAGAAATGGAAAATACAGAATGTAAATGTGTACAGGGAATCTAAAGTTCTGGGTCGAAACCTAGCTGATCCAAATCCTCGCTGGTGGGCTCGATCTCTAGTGAGTCCGAATCACCTGAAGACATTCCAAAGAAAAAGAAAGAGAATGTCGTCAGCGAACAAATCGCTCGGTAAGTCCCGTAAATAGACAAGAATGGAATAGACAGAATAGAGAGTATATTGTTATAATGTTGTATTTAGTGTTAACGTTGTTGTTTGTAGCTTGGTACAGAAGATGCCAGTGTATACGAGAGGAGTCTCACTAGACCAGAGACTACGGTATATGGATTACAAGGAACCGTTCAGCCACGGTACAACGGCAATTGAATTCAGATTAGGTGTCTTTATGGTTCCTGTCTCGTGCCACTTCTAACACCTTCCGTACCAATCTACCCCTTATAAACCCCGCGATGTCTTAATTGTATTACTTTTATTGTATTGTCTTGATTTATATAGATGGATGACTTGCTGGAACCATGATATCAGTAAATGGATGTAACTGAAGAATCATGTAGATGGATGTATATCCATGGTTCGATTTAGTCAACATGGATTGAATAGATTGAATATATGGATTCATATTGAATTGTAGTTTTGTAATTTCATACTTGAATCATATTCAAATCAGATTGATTATATTGAGATTCTATCTGAGTCAGACAATTAGAAAAAAAATTGAATCCTGAATTAGGTTTTGGTGTTATCGGTAATTGCTGCATATGGACGGCAAGATTTGTGTTTTTTCCAAAGACAATTACCGTGTTGATAACACCGTTTGTTAAGTTGTCTACCTTAAATAGGAAAGCACCCATATCTCCGGCTTGCTGAGGCTTAAGAGACCGGTCCCGCTTAAACCTATGTTTACTAGGGTCCTTATTGTAATTTAGTATAACTTGAGGGGGTTTTATGTAAAATAGTTTTGTTACACTTTCAAAATATACCTCAAATATTTAATTATCGTTTTTAGAGCTTTCATAGATGTTTCTTTTATTTAATGTGAAATTTTTAGTGAATATGACCTAGTTTTATAGTTCAAGGTATTTATTTGAAACATTGGATGTATGATATTTTCTTGTAAATGGAATATTTTTCTTGAATTTTGGAAATGTAGAATATTATAAATATTAAAAACAGATATTTTGATAATAATTACATATATATTTATTTATTAAAAATATAAGTTTTATTTATAATAGAAATCACATTTTCTAAAGAAAAATGTTTTATAAATCTTTCGAGATCGTATGCTCCTTGCGGAAGTTTGCATCTCACTCTACTAAGCCCGAAGATGTGTGATAATCCACACCATCCCGAACGGATTCCCCAAAATGGGTTGTAGAGGCGCAATTGCAAAGATTTATTAAATACACTTCTTATAGAAAATATTTTATAAGTTGAAGATAGTTATATGTAAAGTCGTATTTTACCAAATCTATGTTCCCAAATTCTATCGTGCTATATTAGATATATGCGTTGTGAGGAGGTATGTCATTATCTTGTGAACTATCTATAGGAATAACAAGGAATTATGACGGTGTATGTCGAAACTAAAGTATATGGTATTTTTCTGAAAAAGTATAATAAAAGTTACAAAAAATGATTAGTTTGATGTGCAACTTGTTTTAATAAGTTTGTTAATGTTTATTAATCAACATATAAGAATATGGTTTTATTTCGTTAAAGAAAATTATAGTTTTTAAAGAAAACTGAATCGGAAGTCGGACTAACTCCGCTTCCGTTGGATTTTAGTTTTGAATGTTTTTAGAATATAGAAAAGAAAAGAAATAAGGACTTACTATATGATTGGCTAGAGGAGAGAAAGAGGAAGAGGTGGGAGTTTCCTGTGTTCGTTTCGTCGTCGGAAACTTCTTGAGTTGTCGCCGGAAATTCGTCGGAGCTTCGGCCTTTTGCTAACTCCACTTGCACACAAAAGACTTAGAAATTTTCTTGAGAGTTTGGGCAGGGATTTGGGAGTGAGGAGGTTTGATTTGAGGGTGGTATTTATAGGAAAAATTAGGGTTTTAGGGTAGTGAAAGGGTGTATTAAAAATTTGTATTAAAATGGATTAAATGTATGTTTTAATATGCTCTGTAAATGTACAGGAAAAACAAATAATACAGGAGTTATGGGGGGAGTCCAAGAGTCGCCAGGGTTGAAGAAAAATTGGGTTTGGACCGAGTCAGACCGGCGGCGCCGGCCCGAGTCACGAGTTAAGGGCTCGTATTGGGGCCACGTGTCAGGGTCGGTTGGTTCATGTAGCCTACCCCATATGCTTGGGATAAAAGGCTCAGTTGTTGTTGTTGTTGCTCAGTTGTTGTGTCAGGGTCGGTTGGTCTACTGCAGTGCACTCGTTTATTTTATGTGTGACTCTTCAGTTTACGTGTTGTGCTTGTATAAACTCTTGGGCTTCTAAAAAATTAAAAGAATTTTAAATAAAAATAATGTGTGGCTGATGGGATTTGAACTCTGGTGCTTTGGTTCGGCAGTGCAATGTCTTACCAATGAGCTACATGCTCCTTCTTACTGTTCAAAAGTAAATCAAATTCTTATAGCACTCATAGGAATTGTAAATACCCCAAGTATACGTTAACTTTAAATGAATTTTATGTATACTAAAATTGGAGTTGTTACACTTAAAAGTTAAAAAGATAGAAGAGAGGTTGAGAAAAGGAATGATGGCTTTCGTGGAGTCGCGGGGTCGCCGGAAGTGCTTCGAATTCTCGCCGGAAAAAGAACTTGGGCTAATTCCACTTGTACTCTTCTTTGACTTGGAAAATTTTGAGTATTTTTGACAAGAGATTTCAGAATGAAGAGGGCTAGGGTATGAGGTTATATTTATAGTGTGGAATTAGGGTTTTGGAATTAAAGTATTGAATTAAAATGTATTAAAAACGGGATTAAAGGGTGAATTTAAGTTCTCTGTTAATTTACAGAGAAATTAAACAGCATGGGGGTAATGGGGTAGGTCAAGGGATTTAGTGTGCAGTGTTTTGGGGCATTACCAACGGGGGGCTTGGCGGCGCCGGCCCAATGATGAATCTCGTCGGCTAAGTGTATGGGGTTGGCTCTTGGATCAATACTACGTGTCAATGTTGGTTCATATAGAATTTAGCACATGTTTGATTTTCTGTTACTTTTCATTTTACGTGTATTGTACGTGTAAACTTTTGGGTTTCCAAAAAGTTTAAAAGAAAAATCAGGAAAAATAATATGTGGCTGAGGGGATTTGAACACAGGGGCTATGTCACAGTAGTGCAAAGCTTTACCAATGAGCTACAAGTGTTTTCTTACTGTTCTTAAACAAAAACAACATTTAAAGTATACTCCGGCTTGTGAATACTCTATTTGGTACATTAACTTTAAAAATTTTGTACAATAAAAACAGAGTCGTTACATTCTACCTTCCTTATAAAAATTTCTTCCTCAAAATTTACAATTATATGAGGACTAGTTTACAAAAACGTAAGGGTATCTTGCACGAATATCATCTTCACGTTCCCACGTTGATTCTCCTGGTGAATCATTTCTCCTCATCACTCGGACCAAGTTTACTTTCTTGTTCCGTAGTGTCTTCTCCTTTCTGTCCAGGATTTCAACGGGTTGCGGCTCACAAGATATATCTATCTGTACAGTGAGCTCGGAGTGATCAAGGATGTGGCTGGGGTCGTTCATATATCTTCGAAGATGGGATATGTGGAACACGTTGTGCACTCCTTCCAATGAGGGTGGAAGTGCCAAACGGTATGCCACTTCTCCGACTCGTTCAAGTATGTCGAAAGGTCTAATGTATCTCGGACTAAGCTTACCCCTATTTCCAAAGAGAATTACTCTACGGTTTGGAGAGATCTTCAAGAATACAAGATCTCCCGGTTGAAATTCCAGATGTCGGCGCTTTGCATCAGCCCAATGTTTCTGTCTGTCTTGGGCTATGCGCATTCTTTTCCTGATCGTGCGAACTACATCCACAGTTGCCACGATCATCTCTGGTCCAAGGAGTTCCCGATCTCCGACGTCGTCTCAACTTAATGGTAATCAACACTTCCTTCCATAGAGGGCTGCAAAGGGTGCTATTCCAATACTTTCTTGGTAGCTGTTGTTGTATAAGAACTCCATAAAATGTAGGTGATCTTCCCACGATCCTACAAAGTCTAGCTTACAAGATCTTAGCATGTCTTCAAGGATTTGAATCGTTCGCTCAGACTGTCCATCTGTTTGTGGATGGTAAGTTGTGCTGAAATTCAGACTCATTCCCAAGCTAGCTTGCAGACTCTGCCAAAACTGCGATCGGAATCTGGTGTCACGATCGGAGACAATGCAAACCAGTACTCCATGTAATCTCATGATCTCTTGCATGAGTTCATGGGTATCAGAAATAGTACATTATGAAGAGTTAAATTTTACTTAGATTCAGACTTACCTCCATGTACTTCTATGCTAGTGTCTCTGTAGATTGACCAACTCGAAATGGGATGAAGTGAACCAACTTGGTGAGTCGATCCACAATAACCCATACCGCATCGTTACCTTTTGTGCTGAAGTGCAGTCACGAAGTCCATGGTAATGTGTTGTCATTTCCATTCTGGGATAGGTAACGGTTGAAGTAAACCAACAGTCCTGTGATGTTCAGCCTTTACTTTCTAACACACCAAGCATTTGGCTACGCTTATGGATACTTCACGCTCATGCCATGCCACCAGTAATGTTGACGTAGATTTTTTTACATCTTTGTACCACTAGGGTGTACTGAGTACGGAGAGCTGTGAGCTTCTTTCATCAACTCTTCCCGAACAGAACCTTGTGGTACACACAACCTACTTCCATATCTCAAAGATCCGTCTTCATGGATGATGAAATCGGTTCAAAGTCCACTTTCTACTTGTTCTCAGATCTTTTGCAACTTGGCATCACTTGCTTGAGCTGCTTTGATCTGATTGACAATAATAGACTGAACTTGTAAGTTCATCAAATACGAAGTGTTACCTGGGATAACCACTTCTATCTCCATTCCGTGCAATTCCTGTTGAATCTTCCACTGTGCGATGAGATTCATTGATAGGGGATGGCGACTAAGTGCATCAGGAACTACATTCACCTTCCCTGGATGATACTGTAGGTTGATGTCGAATTCCGCCATAAGTTCTAGCCATCTTCTCTGCCGCATATTCAACTCCTACTGAGTAAACACATACTTCGGACTCTTGTGGTCAGTGTATATGTCCACTCGCTCTCCAAGCAGATAATGGCACCAAATCTTAAGTGCAAAGATAACGGCTGCCAGCTCCAAATCTTGCGTTGGATAATTGCGCTCATGAATCTTCAGCTGTCTATATGCATAAGCTACAACTTTTCCATGCTGGTGTAGAACACATCCTAATTCCTTATCGGATGCATCGCAATGTACAACAAATCCTCCAGATTGGTCCGGTATTACGAGAATAGGCGCCGATGTCAATCTTGACTTGAGTTCCACAAAAGCCCGTTCACATGCGTCTGACCACACAAATGCTTCATCTTTACATGTGAGCTTGGTCAGGGGTTTTGCAATCTTCGAGAAACCTTCTATGAATCTTCGGTGGTATCCTGCTAATCCCAAGAAACTTTGATTGTCCTTCACTGTCTTTGGTGTCAGCCGTTCGCTTACTACTGATAGTTTAGCTGGATCTACTGAGATTCCTTTGCCTGAAATGATATGTCCGAGAAGGTGCACCAGGTACTAAGTCAATACTGAATTCAAGAGCTCGATCGGAAGGCAAACCTGAGATGTCTTCAGTAAATACGTCTTCGAACTCTCGAACTACCTGCGGCTTATCTTCTTCTTCTTGTATTGTTGCAATCATTTCCATCCTTGGTTTAGCCTTGTAGGTGCTAGGTTCCAGGGTACGGTCTCCACTCTTGAAATAAAAGCCCGGATGATCAGGAATCTCGAACACTACTCTCCTTTGACGACTGTCAATAGTAGCGAAGAAAGTTCTTAGCCAATCCATTCCCAAGACTACATCAAATTCGGTATGTCCAACACCTTGAAGTCTGCATAAAATTCTCTACTACAGACGATCACTGGACACAGATCGTATCCCATAGTTGCTTTTAGAACGCCACTTCCTGAACTGACATTCCAGCTAGATACAAGCGGTTTTACTGGAATCGCATGAGTTCGGACGAACCGTTGCGACATAAAGCAATGTGATGCTCCAGTATCGAAGAGTGCTAAGACAGGTAGGAAGACTACTATGATTGTACCTGTCACGCCCCGCTTCCCGGTGTACGCTCAGAGGTAAATACGCTAAGCGTAACTAAGAATTATAAAAGAAATATACACAAAAGACAAATGTAATGAACATCAACTTTATTTATTAACATTATTTTACAGTACATAGAAAAATAAATACATGGAATGGAAATCAATGCCTAAACAGTGGCATAACAGAAAAGTAAAGGAAATGTACAAGTGTAACTACAGCTCGGGATCTTCAGTAAACTGGTCCAAGTCTTCAGTGCTAGGCTCGATCTCTGGAAGGTCCAAATCACCTAACGACATTCCAAAGAAGAAGAAAGAGAATGTCGACAGCGAACAATCTCTCGGTAAGTCCCGTAAATAGACAAGAAAGAAATAGACAGAATAGAGAGTATATTGTTATATTGTTATAATGTTGTTTTTAGTGTTAACGCTGTTGTTTGTAGCTTGGTACAGAAGAGGCCAGTGTATACGAGAGGAGTCTCAGTAGACCAGAGACTAAGGTGAACGGAATGTACAAGGAACCATTTATGCCACGGTACAACAGCAATGGAATACATGTTAGGTGTCTTAATTCTTGCAGTCTCATGCCACTCCTAACACCTTCTGCACTAATCTACCCCTTAAACCCCGCGATGCCTTGATTGTATTGTTTGTATTGTATTGTAAATTGTATTGTCTTGTATTGTAGATGGAGGACTTGTCGAAACTATGATATCGTATAAATGGAAATGGATGTACTGGATAATCATGTAAATGGAATATATGCATGGTTCGGTTCAGTCAAGTTGTATAGATTGATTTGAACAAATTGAATATATGGATTCATATTGAATTGTTATATTGTAAATTGTACTTGAATCATATTCAAGTCAGATTGATTATATTGAGACTCAGTCTGAGTCAGGCAATTAAAAAAGAAATTGAAATCCTGAATTAATTTTTGATGTTATCGGTAACCGCTGCACATGGACGACAGGATTTGTGTCTTTTTCAAAGACGATTACCGTGTTGATAACACCGTTTGTTAAGTTGTCTACCTTAAATAGACAATCACCCATATCTCCGGCTCCCTGAGGCTCAAGAGACCGGTCTCACTTAAACCTATATTTACTAGGGTCCTTATTGTAATTTATAGAACTTGAGGGGCTTTTATGTAAAAATAATTTTGTATAATTTTCAAAATACACCTCAAGTATTTTATTATCTTCTTTAGAGTTTTCATTGATGTATATTTTTTTTCATTATGACATTTCTAGTGAATAAAACATATCTTTCATAATATATGGTATTTATTTGTAATATTGGAATTTGCATGGTATTTTCTTGTAAATGTGATGTTTTTCTTGAATTTTGGAAGTGTGGAATATTATAAATACTAAAAATAAATATTTTGATAATAATTACATATATATTTATATATTAAAAATATGAGTTTTATTTATAATAGAAATCACATTTTCTAAAGAAAATTGTATTTTAAATCTTTCGAGACCGAATGCTCTTTGCGGAGGTCTGCATCTCGCACTACTAAGCCCGAGGATGTGCGATAATCTGCACCATCCCGAACGGGTTCCTCAAATGGGTTGTAGCGGCGCTTTGCAAGCATTTGTTTAAAATGCATAATCTTGTAGAAAAAGGTTTTAATAGTAAAAGGTGTTTATATGTAAAATTGCATTTTCCCGTATTCTATGTTCCTGAAAGGTATCGTGCTATGTTGCATATGAGTGTTTTGAGGAGGTAGGTCATTATCTCATGAACTATCTAAAGGTATAGCAAGGGGTAATGATGTTTTATGTCGAAACTAAACTATATGGTATTTTTCTGTAAAAGTGCGATAAAAATTACAATATACATTTTTTTGAAATGGAACTTGTTCAATATGTTTTTTTAGTGATTAATAGTAATGTTGTTAGAGTTTGGTATTGTTTTGTTTATTTTTAAAGAAAACCGAATCGGAAGTCAGATTAACTCCGCTTCCGTCGTGTTTTAGAATTACAAGTTTTCAGAATAGAAAAGATAAGGGGGAAGAGGGACTTATTGGATTTTAGATTAGAGAAGAGGAAGAGGGAGTGGTAAGAGGTGTCGATGCGTCGTTTCGTCGCCGGAAGTTCCTAGGGTCATCTTCGGAAATTCGCCGGAGCTTCACCCTTCGCTAACTCTACTTGTACACAAAAATTATAGAGAATTTTCTTGAGAGTTTGGACAGAGTTTGTGAGTGAGGGGGTGCAAATTGGAGTGGTATTTATGGAAAAAGATTAGGGTTAGGGTTTGATAGAAATTGCATTAAAAATTATGCATTAAAAAGATTTTAATTAGGTTTTTATTTTCTCTGGAATAATGCAGGGAAATTAAACATGACAGGGGTTATAGGGATGCCAAAAGGAACAATTTTCAAGAAGGAAGAATTGGATTTTGGCCGAGTTCGGCCGGCGGCGGCGGCCGAGTCAGGCGAGTCGCCGGCCGATCCGGACCGAGTCGGGCCGATTCTTCCTGCCATGTGTCACTTGTCGCTTGGTCTATCTCCTGGGCCAGTTTTTTTTATATGTGACTTTTGGGTTTTACGAGTTATGCACGTGTAGACTCTTGGGCTTCTAAAAAGATTAAAAGAAATCAATATAAAAAATAATGTGGCTGATGGGATTTGAACTCTGGTGCTTTGGTTCAGCAGTGTAAGGTCTTACCAATGAGCTACAAGCTCCTTCTTGCTGTTCAAAAGTAAATCAAATACTTATAGTACTCACAGAAAATGTAAATACTCCAAGTATACATTAATTTTAAATCAATTTTATGTACACAAGAATTGGAGTTATTACAGTCTACCCTCCTTACAAAAATTTCGTCCTCGAAATTTATAATTTATTTAAGGACTACTTTACAAATAGATGGGGGTATCTTGCACTCATCTCGTCTTTCCTTTCCCATGTTGATTCTCCTGGCGTATCTTTTCTCCATATCACTCGAACCAATTGACTTCCTTGTTCCGAAGTGACTTCACTTTCCTGTCTAGGATCTCAACAGGTTGTTGCTCACAAGATAAGTTGGGCTGTACAGTGAGCTTGGAATGATCGAGACTGTGGCTGGGGTCACTCACATACCTTCTGAGTTGGGATATGTGGAATACATTGTGCACTCCTTCCAATGAAGGTGGAAGTGCCAAGCGATAAGCCACTTCACCGACTCGTTCGAGTATGTCAAACGGTCCAATGTATCTTGGACTGAGTTTACCCCGTCTACCAAATTGGATCACTCTACGGTTCGGAGATATCTTTAAGAATACGTAATCTCCCGGCTGGAACTCCAAGTGACGGCGCTTTGCATCAGCCCAGTGTTTCTGTCGATCTTAGTCTATGCGTATCTTTTCTTTGATAGTACGAACCACATCAACAGTTGCTACTATCATCTCAGGTCCAAGAAGTTCCCTATCTCCGATGTCGTCCTAACTTAATGGCGATCGACACTTCCTTCCATACAGTGTTGCAAAAGGTGCCTTTCCTATGCTTGCTTAGTAACTGTTGTTGTATGAAAACTCCACAAGATGTAGGTGATCTTCCCACGATCCTCCGAAGTCTAACATACATGCTCTGAGAATATCCTCCAAGATCTGAATTGTTTGCTCAGACTGACCATCAGTTTGTGGATGGTAAGTCGTGCTGAAGTTCAGACTTGTTCCCAAGCTTGCTTGCAGACTCTGCCAAAATTGCGATCGAAATCTAGGGTCACGATCAGAGACAATGCAGACCGGTACTCCATGAAGTCTCACAATTTCCTGTATGAGTTCATGGGTATCAGAGATAGTACATATTTGAAGAGTTTAAATCTCACTTAGATTCTTATCTCCATGTACTTCTTTGCTAGTGTCTCGGTAGATTGGCCAACTTGAAATGGGATGAAATGAGCCGACTTTGTGAGTCGATCCACAATAACCCATACTGCATCGTTACCCTTTATGCTGCGAGGAAGAGCAGTCACAAAATCCATTGTGATATGTTGCCACTTCCATTCTAGAATAGGTAACGGTTGAAGTAATCCAGCAGTCCTGTGATGTTCAGCCTTTACTTGCTGACACACCAAACATTTAGCGACGCTTCTGGCTACTTCACGCTCATTCCATACCACCAGTAATTCTGACGTAGATCTTTGTACATCTTTGTACCTCCAGGGTGTACTGAGTAGGAAGAGCTGTGAGCTTCTTTTATTAACTCTTTCCGAACAGAATATTTTGATACACAAAATCTGCTGCCGTATCTCTAAGATCCGTCTTCATGGATAATGAAGTCTGTTCTGAGTCCATTATCTACTTGTCCTCTGATCTTTTGCAACTTAGCATCATTTGCTTGAGCCGCTTTAATCTGATTGACAATGGTAGATTAAACTTGTAAATTCATCAAACTTGAAGCGTTATCTGGCATGACTACTTCAATCTCCATCTGATGCAAGTCTTGTTGAAGCTTCCACTGAGCGGTGAGATTCATTGCTAATGGTTGGCGACTAAGGGCATCAGGTACCACATTCACCTTCCTTGGGTGATATTGCAGATTGATGTCAAAGTCCGCCATGAGTTCTAACCATCGTCTCTGCCGCATATTAAGTTCTTTCTGGGTAAACACATATTTCAAACTCTTGTGATCTGTGTATATGTTCACTCGTTCACTAAGAAGATAATGGCGCCAAATCTTAAGAGCAAAGATAATGGCTGCCAATTCAAAATCATGCGTTGGATAATTGTGCTCATGAATCTTCAGCTGTCTTGAAGCATAAGCCACAACTTTACCATGCTGATGTAGAACACATCCTAATCCCTTACCGGATGCATCACAATGCACTTCAAAACCTCCAGATTGGTCCGGTATAACAATAATAGGCGCTGATGTCAACCTTGACTTCAGTTCTACGAAAGCTTGTTCGCATGCTTCTGACCACACAATGTCTTCATCTTTACGTGTGAGCTTGGTCAGGGTGTCGCTATCTTCGAAAATCCTTCAATGAACCTTCGGTAATATCCATCTAGACCCAAGAAAGTTCGAATGTCCTTCACTGACTTTGGTGTCGTCCATTCGCTTACTGCTGAAACTTTCGCTAGACCCACAGAGATTCCTTCGCCTGATACGATATGTCCAAGAAAACCAACTTGATCTAGCAAAAACTCAGACTTGCTGTACTTGGCGTAGATTTGATGTTGTCGTAGAGTTTCCAGGACAATTCGTAGGTGCTCGGCATGTTCTTTCCGACTCTTAGAATATACCAGGATGTCGTCGATGAAGATGACAACGAACCTGTCTAAGTACTCCCGGAAAACTTGATTCATCAGGTTCGTGAATATTTCTGGTCCGTTGGTCACTCCAAATGGCATCACAAGAAATTCGTAATGACCATAGCGAGTTCTGGAAGCCGTTTTGTGAATATCAGATTCCTTAACCTTCACCTGATGATAACCTGAACGAAGATCTAACTTAGAGAAGACACAAGATCCACTTAGCTGATCGAATAAATCGTCGATACGCGGTAGCGGATACTTGTTCTTTATTGTTACTTCGTTCAAGGCTCTATAATCGATGCACATTCTGTATGAATCTTCTTTCTTCTTCACAAGTAGAACTGGAGATCCTCAACTTGAAGTGCTGGGACGAATCCATCCTTTCGCCAATAATTCGTCCAACTGAGTTCGGACCTCCTTCAAACCTTCCAGACTTAATCGATAAGGTGCTTTGATCATCGGTTGTGCTCATGGTACTAAATCAATGCTGAATTCAAGAGCTTGATCGAGAGGCAAACCTGATATATCGTCAGGAAACACATCGTCGAACTCTCAAACCACTTCTGGCCTTGATTCTTCATCTGCTTGAATTGCTGCAATCACTGCTTTCTTTGGTTTCGCCTTATAAGTACTTGGCTCCAGGGTACAGTCTCCACTTTTGAAATAGAAGACCGGATGGTCTGGAATCTCGAACACTACCCTCTTTTGACGAAGGTCGATGGTAGCGTAAAAGGTTCCTAGCCAATCCATTCTTAAAACCACATCAAAGTTCGGTATGTCCAGCACCTTGAAGTCATCATAGAATTCTCTGCCGCAGACGACTACTGGACACAAGCTGTATCCCATTGTTGCCTTTAGAACGCTGTTCCCTGAACTAACATTCCAACTGGATACAAGCGGTGTGACTGGAATCGCATGAGTTCGGACGAACCGTTGCGACATAAAGCAATGAGATGCTCCAGTATCAAAGAGTGCTAGTGCAGGAAGTGAGGCTACTAGGATTGTACCTAAGATATGTAGCATATGTTTTAGGTATAAGAAAAATATGTAGGTATGTGTTAAGACTGAAAGAAAAACTTGAGAAGAAAGGGTTACCAGTGATGACTTGGCCAGTGGCCTCAACTTATTCCACGGTCATCATGAAAGCCTGTCGCCTTGGTACATTCCTCCTGGCCTGAGGAGCATTCCTCGGAAACGTTCCATTAAGCTTGATGGAACTAACGAGGTGGAGGTGCAGTCGGTGGTCCTCTAGGTGGTGGAGCAGGGAGAGCGAGTCTTGGAGCAGGTGCCTGAAGGGTCGGTCTCTGTTGATATGTGATTACTGGCCTCGGTGCAGCAATAGAGTTGGGTCTTCTGGGAAAAGACCCAATATCATGAGTAGCAGAGCCGCAGAATAAGCAAAGGCGGTCGGCTCGCCGGTAGTCTTTCATCATATGTCCATCTCTCTTGCAGTAGTTACAAAAAGCTGGGCCGGGCCGGTTGATTGGTACTCCCGATCTCCTTGGCACAAAAGATGGCCTTGATAAGGCTCCTCCTGCCATCTGGTTGGCAGGGCGCTTAACTCCTGCAAATTGAGCTCTGCCCCTCATCTTTACCACTGCCTTATAACGGCGGGAGGATTTCAGAGCCGATTCATGAGTTGGAAAATCTCATGTGGCCAGTGCAGCCTGGATCTCCGAATCTAAACCTTGTTGAAATCGACGGGCTCTGATCTCATCCATCGGTATCAGATGTGCTGCAAATCTGTTAAAGTATTATGTTAGCTGTGTAGTATGTGATTTATTGAAAAAATGAATTATTGAGACATATCTTACCGACTGAGAATGGTGAACTCAGCGTCATATTCATCTACTGACTTGGTCCACATTGAACCTTGTTGCAGATGGATGAACTGCTGTTCCATATCGAACCTGGCAGTCTCCGGGAAGTACTTTGCGTCGAACATGTCTCGGAAAGTCTTCCATTCGATGGGTTGATCAAGACGGCTTTCTTCCGCCTTCCACCAAACCCGTGCATTGTCCGTGAGCTGCAGTTTTGCAACACGGACCCAAGCTATCTCTGGCACTTGAGCCGCTGCCAGATCGTCTTCGATGCTTTGAGCCCATTTCTCCGCTTCCAGAGGGCTCTCCTTTCCTGCAAACTGTTTGCGGTGCAAAGCCCTGAATTGCTTCACCCCAGGTGCTTTTGCCTCTGGTCGGTTCATCAGGATAGTTGTTTGGTTTGCTGTTGCTGTCCTTCCAGGAAGCCGCGGATCGTCTCAAGCAAAACCATATGCTCGTTGATCGGAGCAGCGACGCAGGTGTAATCAGTAGGGGAGGTGGAGTGTTGTTGAAGTTGGTGCTGGTATTGTTTGGGGAATCCATAACCTTGAAAGAAAATTTGGGTTAGGATAGATTCAAAGTATATGAAATGATGAGATTCAAGAAGTATGAATTGTAAAGAATGTTTTCAGTTACTGGTTCTTGTATTATATTGCTTAAGTTGTCCACGCAGAACTGAACTGTATGGTAGGGTTCCATACAGCTCTGACCTGCATGGGCCGCCAACAAAACCTGTCACGCCCCGTTTCCCGGTGTACGGGTAAAGGGCGTGACTAGCCGCTACGTATTTACTCGGATGTAAATACGCTAAGCGTAAGTAAGCAATATAAAAGAAATATACACAAGAGACAAATGTAATGAACATCAACTTTATTTATTAACATTTTTTACAGTACATAGAAAAATAAATACATGGAATGGAAAGCAATGCCTAAACAGTGGCATAACAGAAAAGTAAAGGAAATGTACAAGTGTAACTACAGCTCAGGATCATCAGTAAACTGGTCCAAGTTTTCAGTGCTAGGCTCGATCTCTGGAAGGTCCGAATCACCTGACGACATTCCAAAGAAGAAAAAAGAGAATGTCGTCAGCGAACAATCTCTCGGTAAATCCCATAAATAGACAAGAAAGAAATAGACAGAATAGAGACTATATTGTTATAATGTTGTTTTTAGTGTTAACACTGTTGTTTGTAGCTTGGTACAGAAGAGGCCGGTGTATACGAGAGGAGCCTCAGTAGACCAGAGACTAAGGTGAACGGAATGTACAAGGAACCGTTTATGCCACGGTACAACAGCAATAGAATACAGGTTAGGTGTCTTAATTCATGTAGTCTCGTGCCACTTCTAGCACCTTCCGTACCAATCTATCTCTTAAACCCCGCGATATCTTGATTGTATTGTTTGTATTGTATTATAAATTGTATTATATTGTATTGTAAATGGAGGACTTGCCGAAACCATGATATCGTATAAATGGAAATGGATGTACTGGATAATCATATAAATGGAATATATCCATGATTCGGTTAAGTCAAGTTGTATAGATTGATAGATTGAACATATTGAATATATGGATTCATATTGAATTGTTATATTTTAGATTGTACTTGAATCATATTTAAGTCGGATTGATTATATTGAGACCCAGTCTGAGTCAGACAATTAGAAAAGAAATTGAAATCCTGAATTAAGTTTTGATGTTATCGGTAACCGCTGCACATGGACGACAGGATTTGTGTCTTTTTCAAAGACGATTACCGTGTTGATAACACCGTTTGTTAAGTTGTCTACCTTAAATAGACAATCACCCATATCTCCGGCTCCCTGAGGCTCAAGAGACCGGTCCCGCTTAAACCTATATTTACTAGGGTCCTTATTGTAATTTATAGAACTTGAGGGGCTTTTATGTAAAAATAATTTTGTATAATTTTCAAAATACACCTCAAGTATTTTATTATCTTCTTTAGAGTTTTCATTGATGTATTTTTTTTCATTGTGACATTTCTAGTGAAAAAAACCAATTTTTCATAATATATGGTATTTATTTGTAATATTGGAATTTGTATGGTATTTTCTTGTAAATGAGATATTTTTCTTGAATTTTGGAAGTGTGGAATATTATAAATACTAAAAATAGATATTTTGATATTAATTACATATATAGTTATATATTAAAAATATGAGTTTTATTTATAATAGAAATCACATTTTCTAGAAAATTGTATTTTAAATCTTTCAAGATCGAATGCTGCTTGCGGAGGTCTGCATCTCGCACTACTAAGCCCGAGGATGTGCGATAATCCGTACCATCCTGAACGGGTTCCCTAAATGGGTTGTAGCGGCGCTTTGCAAAGATTTGTTTAAAATACATAATCTTGTAGAAAAAGGTTTTAATAGTAAAAGGTATTTATATGTAAAATTGCATTTTCCCGTATTTTATGTTCCCGAAAGGCGTCGTGCTATATTGCATATGAGTGTTGTGAGGAGGTAGGTCATTACCTCATGAACTATCTAAAGTTATTGCGAGGGGTAATGATGTTTTATGTCGAAACTAAACTATATGGTATTTTTCTGTAAAAGTGCGATAAAAATTACAATATACATTCTTTTGAAATGGAACTTGTTCAATATATTTTGTTAATGATTAATAGTCATGTTGTGAGAGTTTGGTATTGTTGTGTTTAAGAAAATTGGAACTTTTTAAAGAAAACCGAATCGGAAGTCGGATTAACTCCGCTTCCGTCGGGTTATAGAATTATGAGTTTTCAGAATAGAAAAGATAAGGGGGAGGAGGGACTTACTAGATTTTAGATTAGGGAAGAGGAAGACGGAGTGGTAGGAGGTGCCGGTGCGTCATTTCTTCGCCGGAAGCTTCTAGGGTCGTCGTCGGAAATTCGTCGGAGCTTCACCCTTCGCTAACTCCACTTGTACACAAAAGTTCTAAAGAATTTTCTTGAGAGTTTGGACAGAATTTGTGAGTGAGGGGGATATGAATTGGAGTGGTATTTATAGGAAAAGATTAAGGTTAGGTTTTGATAGAAATTGCATTAAAAATTATGCATTAAAAAGATTTTAGTTAGGTTTTTAATTTCTCTGGAATAATGCAGGGAAATTAAACATGACAGGGGTTATGGGGATGCCAAAAGGAACAATTTTCAATAAGAAAGAATCGGATTTTGGCCAAGTTCGGCCGGCGGCGGTGGCCGAGTCAGGCGATTCGCCGGCCGATCCGGGCCGATTCTTCCTGCCATGTGTCCCTTGTCGCTTGGCCTATCTCCTAGGCCAGTTTTTTTTATATGTGACTTTTGGTTTTTACGAGTTATGCACGTGTAGACTCTTAGGCTTCTAAAAAGTGTTAAGTCCACGTTACCCACCCCGGTACTTTCGGGGAGGCGGAATAGGTAAAAATCAAAATTTTCTCACAAGGTAACATGGACAAAAATAGAGGATCTTTGCTAGACAAAAACTAACAAACTAGGTTAGATGGTTATACCTAGATCTTGAACTCCTTCTCTTCTTGTTGTGGTCCTCCTTCTTGCTAGCTCCTTGGAGTGGTGTAGACGACTCCTCCTCTTCGTCTTCTCTTTGCCGAAGAAAGATCCACCCGAAGGCCTCTACCTTGAGCTCCTAGCTCAACCAAGAGGTAACTAGAGTGCTTGGTTTGCTATACTAAGAACCCTCTAATGAGTAGAGAGTTGTCTTGAAGGTTTTATCTCACAAAACTCATGTTTTTCAACATATGAAAGAAGAGAGCTTTGAAAGAGGAAGAGGGAGAGCTTTTCATGAGAGAGAAAGAGCAAGAGAGAATGAGCAAGAATCACCACCATGCTCTCATATGAGAATAATAATAATAATAATAATAACTAAAGAAAATTGTGATGGTTAGTTGAAATGACCATTCTCATTTCACATTTAATGCAATTTTCAAGAATCAAGAAGCATCTTGCAAAAGAAATGATCGTGGTCAAATGGTCAACAAAAGTCAAATGGTCAACCAAAGTCAAATGGTCAACCTAACCATGGCACAATTATCCTTAATCAATATTATTAATCATATTTCTCATTCTCATTAGGGTTTAGAAAAAGTCAACTGTCAAAAACCCTAATGAGATTCCTCTGCCTCTGTCAACTGTGCATACACACCCGCATCCGTGTTCCGAGGAACACGAATACAATGAGACAAAACCAATCCCAAAACAAATACTAGGATCTGGCTTAAACCAAAGCCCGCTAGTAATAACTGCCCGGACACCAAACGTGCACAAGTGCGCGGATGTGAACGAACCCCGTCGCAAAACCATGCGACCTCTACTCTGTTTTGCCCAAAGGCGCACAACCCTCTGTGTGGGACTCTAAAGACTTGACACTACGCTGGCAGTGGGTTTAACCACAGGCCGCAAGCGGTACTAACTGTACGTAACGGTCCCCAGGTAGATGTCGATAAGAAAACCGATGAGGTGAACCCATCCGAACTCCTACTGAGCCTGAATGTGACAATCTCCGTACAGTCCGGTCTGTTCGTCTAAGAGTATCGCATGTCGGGCCTAGAGGGTGTTAAACGTCAGACCCCTAATAGCGGTATAAGTCGTGTCGGAGTGTAGCCCAGAACACCCTGAGAAACTACTGGAAACAGTACCAGTAAATCTCGCTTGCCCTGGCCAGGGACGACTATGTGTAATGGCTCTCCTAGACACAGCGCGATATCAATTCCCAATACCGGGAGAGATGAATCCTGTCTAACTGTCACTGCCTCCAAGTGCTTCGGGACTGCACCCAACTAGTACCTGTTTCCACGACAAAATAGAGCCGTGGTAGGGTAGTAATCTAAGAACAGTGGGAACACACTCGAGGCGAAGTGACAGTGTCAAGTCAACGGACTAAGCTGTACTCATGTCACCTGGGAACTGTTACCTGACGATAGGTATAATACCAACCAACAGTTCCCGACGAGTCCTGTCTAGTGTACTCATAACCCAACGAGCACCTGCATACTATCTCCAGTACGATGTACTGATGGCTGTGGGACAGACCATCTCCCCTGCTGGGATGAGAAGCGTATGCACCAATCTACTCTGGAGTATCGATGCCCTGTCTCGATAATTCTACGACTAGGGACCTGTATAAGGATGTACTTATAGACTACCCAGCCCCCACTAGTGTGATCGCCATCACAAGCCGATAGTCAAGCAAAAATCCTAGGGGCTCCATCAATATGTATTAGCGATATGTTAAAAAAAACATATACACATATTAAGATAGATACAAACCAAGTAGCATACTACTATATTGAGTAAGACTGTCGTAAATCCGTGTATATATCCCAAGCTTCCAAAATGTATTATACAAACTAGTACTATACAATAATGGCCTCTAGGGCATACATATCCAACAATCTCCCACTTGCACTAAAGGCCAGTAATTGGTGTACCGCATACCCAACGTTTGCACTGAGGCCGGCTGCTGGCGTACCGCATACCCAATAGCTCAAAAATTCGCTCGAACTGTGTTTGAGAGAGGGACTTTGTGAATGGATCCGTCGTGTTTTCTTTAGTGTTCACTCTCCGTACCTCGATCTCCTAGCGATCAATGATCTCCCTGATCAGGTGATACCACCTTAAGATGTGTGTGGACTTCTGATGGGACCTTGGTTCCTTCGCTAAAGCTATAGCCCCATTGTTATCACAATACAAAGGTATTGGGTCAACAATGGACGGAACCACCTGAAGTTCACTAATGAACCTCTTCATCCAGACCGCCTCTTTTGCGGCATTGCTTGCAGCAATGTATTCAGCCTCCATCGTCGAGTCTGTGACGGTATCCTGTTTGGAACTCCTCCAACACACCGCCCCTCCATTGAGAGTAAACACAAAATCCGAGACAGACTTGTTGTCATCCTTGTCACTCTGGAAGCTTGAATCGGTAAAGGACTCGACCCTGAGGTCCCCATTACCGTAAACCAGGAACATCTCCTTAGTCCTTCTCAGGTACTTGAGAATGTTCTTCACTGTCGTCCAATGGTTCTCACCTGGGTCAGACTGATACCGGCTCACCACGCTTAGCGCGTAAGCTACATCTGGTCTTGTACATAGCATCGCATACATTATAGATCCTACCGCCGAAGCGTAGGGTATAGTGCTCATGCAAACCCTCTCCTCGTCAGTCTTGGGAGACATCTTCTTGGAGAGGGTGATTCCATGCAATGCGGGTATATTACCACGCTTGGAATCTTCCATACTAAATCTTTTTAGTACGGTCTCTATGTACCTAGACTGCGAAAGTCCCAGCAATCTCTTGGATCTATCTCTGTAGATCTTGATCCCCAGAATGTACGAGGCATCACCCAGGTCCTTTATGGAGAACCGTTATGACAAGAATAGCTTGACCGATTGTAGCATAGGAATGTCATTTCCTATCAAAAGAATGTCGTCCACGTAAAAGACTAGGAATACGACAGTTGGTCCTACAATCTTCTTATAAATACAAGGCTCATCCTCGTTCTTGATGAAATCAAATTCCTTGATTACTTCATCAAAACAGATGTTCCAGCTCCGCGATGCCTGCTTTAATCCATAAATGGATTAAGCAACTTGCACACCTTCCCACTGCTCCCACTGTCTACAAAACCTTCTGGCTAATCCATATAAATGCACTCTTCCAAACTGCCGTTTAGAAAAGCCGTTTTTATGTCCATCTGCCAGATTTCATAGTCATGGAAGGCAGCAATGGCAAGTAGGATCCAGATGGATTTGAGTATAGCCACTGGAGAAAAAGTTTTGTCATAGTCCACACCAGGTCTTTGACGAAAACCTTTTGCAACAAGTCTAGCCTTATAGGTTTCCACCTGCCCATCTACACCAAGTTTTCTTTTGTAGATCCATTTGCATCCAACGGGTTTTACCCCAGGTGGAGCAATATCTAAGGTCCACACTTTATTTGTGTACATGGACTTCATTACAGATCGCATAGCATCCAGCCATTTATCAGAGTCCCAACTGATAATGGCCTGCCTGAAACTGGTAGGATCATCTTCTTCCAAGATGCAATCCTCTCGATCCCCGTCTATGAGAAAACCGTAGTACCTCTTGGGTGGATGAGAAATACTACCAGATCTGTGGAGTGGCTGAGGTTCGTCTGGGATTACTGAATCTAGTGGTTTCACCAAATCTTCAGTTACATTTTGTGGTTCATGGATTTCTCCCAGTTCTACCGAACTCCCACTAGTTTCTTTTGCAAGAAACTCCCTTTCTAAAAAGGTAGCATGGCGAGATACAAACACCTTCTGTTCCACAGTGTGGTAGAACAGATATCCTAGTGAATCTTTTGGATATCCCACAAATTTACATAGAACTGACCGTGCCTCTAGCTTTTCCGGTTTCTGTGTTTTCACATAGGCCGTACAACCCCATATCTTAAATCGCTTAAGATATGGATTTCGTCCACTCCATACTTCATATGGAGTCTTAGGCACAGATTTGGATGGAACGTAGTTCAGTAGGTATGCCGATGTCTGAAGCGCATGTCCCCAGAATGAAAGAGGAAACTCAGCACTACCCATCATGGAGCGAACCATATCCAATAGGGTACGATTCCTCCGCTCTGATACACCGTTGTGCTGTGGTGTATAAGGAGGAGTAAGCTGAGAGAGAATTCCATTCTCTTTTAAGTAATCTAGGAATTCCTTGCTTAAGTACTCCCCTCCCCTATCCGATCGGAGGATCTTGATACTTTTGCCAGTCTGGTTCTCTACTTCGTTTCTGAATTCCTTGAATTTCTCAAAAGCTTCAGATTTGAGTTTCATAAGATACACATATCCGAATCTAGAGAGATCGTCAGTGAATGTGATGAAGTACGAGAACCCTCCCCTTGCATGTATAGACATCGGACCACACACATCACTGTGTATGAGTCCCAAGAGCTCTGCTGCCCTTTCTCCATGTCCGGTGAACGGAGATTTGGTCATCTTTCCTTTGAGACAAGACTGACAAGTTTCATAAGATGAAAATTCGAACGTATTCAAGAGTCCATCTTTATACAACTTACTTAGTCTTTTCTCTCCGATATGACCAAGTCTACAATGCTACAAGTAGGATTCGTTTGTATCTGAACTCTTCCTCTTGCGTGTGTTTTGTACATTGAGAACTGTATTATGATTTAGAATATAGATACCATTACAAAGTGCACCTTCTGCAACCAGTACCTTATCAAGGTAAATGTTCATGATATTTCTATCAAGAACAAAGTTATATCCATCTTTATCAAGTAAAGACACTGATATTATGTTGCAAACCATGGAAGGTACATAGTAGCAATTGTTCAAAATCATAGTATTGCCATTTGGCAATACTAGGTGATATTCACCGACGACTGCAGCATTAACTTGTGCTCCGTTCCCTACCCTGAGGGACATATCACCAGGTGCAACTTTCCTACTTTTTCTCAGTCCCTGCAATAAATTACAGATATGAGATCATGATCCGGTATCAAGTACCCAGGAGGTAGGGCTGACCGAAAAGCAGTTCTCAATTACAAGAACACCTGAAGTAGATGCAATACTATGCTTCTTCTTCAACTGGTCATCCTTGGAATCCATACAATCCTCTTTCCCTTGCTTATACTTATGACTGTTGTCGTAAGTTAGAGTCGAACCGACGTTCCCCAGCCCCGAATAAGAATTCGGATCGGTCAAGCGATACATTTTATTATCTTGATTAGGGCGTGAAATGGTTGCTACCTGGAGAGAGAGAAAAAAAACACTCAGAGTGCGCTCTTGCAAGATTAGATTGGTTATTAATTTATCTAACCAGGATGGCTCCCACTGTTTCCTCAAATTCTTCTTCAAACCCTAAAAGAAGAACTATTCAGGATTAATCGCACGTCATAATACTTGCTTAACCTTTCAGCTAGGCTAGTGTTGGTACTTTGAGGGAGGTTTTCCAACGCTTTCGCGAAGTTCCTTAATTACATAACCTCTTTTCCCTAGAGGCGTAGCCCCGCTAACACCGTTCTAGACACCTACTTGGTTTATAGCATTGATTGTTAAGTGAAATAATCTCCCGAGAGTAATCCAACTCATCAGTGGGATCGGGATCCAACTATCATTGTGTGATGACCTAGATGGAATCTACTCTAGTCACCACAATCCAGAAGGTATGCTAAATCTGCAAGTTTCCTGTATATTTGAAACTCCCGATGTGGTTTTTGCCCCTAGGACCCTAGTGATCTTGACGGAGTCAACAAATCAAAGGGTCCTAATCAAGTTCAACCCGTCATTATCTGGATTGCATTAAACCCACCCGAATAACCCTTGACAGAGTCAACAAGATTATACGACTGTCCTAACCAATCCCATATAGTGCTACAAACAAGCACCACTCAGCTACCGTACACTACGCCTTGACGGAGTCAACAAACGCAGCATGAATACCAGGTGTTACTTGTAAGAAATGACGGAGGGCTACGACTGGGTTATTAGCGAAAAAACCGTTAACGTAATGAACTTGATATCGTTGAAGGAACCTGAGTGGTTTTACAAATATATAGTGGCGAAAACTTTTACTAAAGAGGTCACTCCCGGTGAAGGGATCTCGACTCTTTCCTCGTAGAATGAGGTGCAGGATATTCCAACTGAATACCGCGATGCAAAGCAAAAAGTAATCGACTATAGTGAAGTTATTACCCTGACGCAAACTTCTGTCCAAGGGGTCACTCCCGATGAAAGGATCTCGGCCCTTGCCTCGTCGAATGAGGTGCTGGATATTCATAACCGAATACCTCTGTGCAAAACAAAAGAGAACGTCCTTGCAATAACAGCTTTTTGAAAATTGTTCCAACAACATCTTTTAGGTTTATTTTCTTTGCATTAATATAATGTGTCCTATCAGTTAATCCTACCATTGCAGAAAACAATGAAAATATAACGTACGCTTATGCCATCCGCATTCGCCACGGGGCCCGTCATCACCCGTTAGGTTACTTAACTAACGACAGAGCGGGGGCTGGACTAGCGCGGATGCAAAACATAAGCAACATCTACTAAATATCATATATAGATATATATACATTCGTCACATGCAATGATAGCCATTCCAGATCACAGATGAACACATTGGATATGCTAGGAATCCGCGTTTCGCTCGAGCCTGCAACGAAAGACGGATTACACGGTCGCGATGAATAGCCACACCCCACCATAGACCCCTACGGGTGCGGCAAACTACCCGCCAAGTACCCGAAGTGAAGCAACCTCCCTCAACAACGTGAGTAGGCCACTCGGCACTTCAAAGTACCCGGTAGTTTGTGCACCCCTCCTTGGGTCTATCCTAAGAGCAAAAACAGTAAAAGAAATAATATACAATGGCGGCTACAACCTCAATCCGGATGTACGGCCATAAAAATAATATTACATCAATTTACAATTTACATCAAATAAAAGATGAAGAAACTCTCATCTTACAACCCCGGCTATTCATCCGCGACAATCCAACAAGTTCATATACACAATCCAACATCACAGATCACAGATATGCACAATTCTCACTAATCGACGTATAGCGACTAGTCGACGTTCAGTACATATATTACATTACAGATATAACAAATTAGCTAAAGTTTATAGAATTTCGATCAATATTCCAATTTGAAACTACCCCAAAAACAATACTGTTTTCTGAAGAATCTGGGCAGAAACAGATCATCTTAAAAATCACAAAACATCAGCCTGAACACACTGCAGGAAAAACGAGTCGCGACCGAGTCGACTCGGCCGCGGATCCGCGGCGAAACGCTTGGTTTCGCCGCGCTTCCACGGCAGTCTGATCGAGTCATGGGCTCGGTTTTCTTGGGTGTTCCTAAAAAACCCTGCACGTATTTTTCAGGTGTGTGGAAATATTTTTAGACCTGTTTTTAAAAACGGCAGAAAGCACAAGATTTTGATGTATTTTGCGATTTTTTTCCGGATCAAAGTTCTAAACACTTTGCTGACATATTAGTTGTTGTTTAGCTAGGCTCTGATACCACTGTTAGGTCCACGTTACCCACCCCGGTACTTTCGGGAAGCCAGAATAGGTAAAAATCAAATTTTTCTCACAAGGTAACATGGAAAAAAATAGAGGATCTTTGCTAGACAAAAACTAACAAACTAGGTTAGATGGTTATACCAAGATCTTGAACTCCTTCTCTTCTTGTTGTGGTCCTCCTTCTTGCTTGCTCCTTGGAGTGGTGTAGACGGCTCCTCCTCTTCGTCTTCTCTTTGCCGAAGAAAGATCCACCCGAAGGCCTCTACCTTGAGCTCCTACCTCAACCAAGAGCTAACTAGAGTGCTTGGCTTGCTAGACTAAGAACCCTAGAATGAGTAGAGAGTTTTCTTGATGGTTTTATCTCACAAAGCTCATGTTTTTCAACACATGAAAGAAGAGAGCTTTGAGAGAGGAAGAGGGGGAGCTTTTCATGAGAGAGAATGAGCAAGAATCACCACCATACTCTCATATGAGAATAATAATAATAATAATAATAATAATAATAATAATAATAATAATAACTAAAGAAAATTGTGATGGTTAGTTGAAATGACCATTATCATTTCACATTTAATGCAATTTGCAAGAATCAAGAAGCATCTTGCAAAAGAAATGATCATGGTCAAATGGTCAACAAAAGTCAAATGGTCAACCAAAGTCAAATGGTCAACCTAACCATGGCACAATTATCCTTAATCAATATTATTAATCATATTTCTCATTCTCATTAGGGTTTAGAAAAAGTCAACTGTCAAAAACCCTAATGAGATTCCTCTGCCTCTGTCAACTGTGCATACACACCCGCATCCGTGTTCCGAGGAACACGAATACAATGAGACAAAACCAATCCCAAAACAAATACTAGGATCTGGCTTAAACCAAAGCCCGATAGTAATAACTGCCCGGACACCAAACGTGCACAAGTGCGCGGATGTGAACGAACCCCGTCGCAAAACCATGCGACCTCTACTCTGTTTTGCCCAAAGGCGAACAACCCTCTGTGTGGGACTCTAAAGACTCGACACTACGCTGGCAGTGGGTTTAACCACAGGCCGCAAGAGGTACTAGCTGTACGTAATGGTCCCCAGATAGATGCCGATAAGAAGACCGATGAGGTGAACCTATCCGAACTCCTACTGAGCCTGAATTTGACAATCTCCGTACAGTCCAGTCTGTTCGTCTAAGAGTATCGCATGTCGGGCCTAGGGGGTGGTCAACGTCAGACCCCCTAATAGCGGTACAAGTCGTGTCGGAGTGTAGCCCAGAATACCCTGAGAAACTACTGGAAACAGTACCAGTAAATCTCGTTTGCCCTTACCAGGGACGACTATGTGTAATGGCTCTCCTAGACACAGCGCGATATCAATTGCCAATACCGGGAGAGACGAATCCTGTCTAACCGTCATTGCCTCCAAGTGCTTCGGGACTGCACCCAACTACTACCTGTTTGCACGACTCAATAGAGCCGTGGTAGGGTAGTAATCTAAGAACAGTGGGAACACACTTGAGGCGAAGTGACAGTGTCAAGTCAACAGACTAAGCTGTACTCATGTCACTTGGGAACTGTTACCTGACGATAGGTATAATACCAACCAACAGTTCCTGACGAGTCATGTCCAGTGTACTCGTAACCCAACGAGCACCTGCATACTATCTCCAGTACGACGTACTGATGGTTGTGGGACAGACCATCTCCCCTGTTGGGATGAGAAGCGTATGCACCAGTCTACTCTGGAGTATCGATGCCCTGTCTCGATAATCCTATGACTAGGGACCTGTATAAGGATGTGCTTATAGACTATCCAGCCCTCACTAGTGTGATCACCATCACAACGCCGGTAGTCAAGCAAAAATCCTAGGAGCTCCATCAATATGTATTAGCGATATGTTAAAAGAAACATATATACATATTAAGATAGATACAAAGCAAGTAGCATACTAGTATATCGAGCAAGACTGTCGTAAATCCGTGTATATATCCCAAGCTTCCAAAATGTATTATACAAATTAGTACTATACAATAATGGCCTCTAGGGCATACATATCCAACAAAAAGAATCAATATAAAATATAATGTGGCTGATGGGATTTGAACTCTGGTGCTTTGGTTCAGCAGTGCAAGGTCTTACCAATGAGCTACAAGCTCCTTCTTGCTGTTCAAAAGTAAATCAAATACTTATAGTACTCACAGAAAATGTAAATACTCCAAGTATACATTAATTTTAAATCAATTTTATGTACACAAGAATTGGAGTTATTACAATACCTAAGTTGTGTGAAATTTGTTTAGGCATCGGAAAAGATATTTATTGAGGTACACAAAGATTGAAAAGGTTTTGAAAGAGTTGGAGTTACCAATGATGACTTGTCCAATGGTTTCAGCTTCTTCCATAGTCATTGTGAAAGCCTGTCGCCTAGGTACATTCCTCCTTGCTGGAGGAGCATTCCTCTGTCCATTCCTCTGTCCTTGAGGTAGGTTCCTTTGTGCCTGATGGAACTGACGAGGAGGAGGTGCAGTAGGTCCACGAGGAGATGAAGCTTGGAGAGCAAGTCGAGTAGTAGGTGCCTGAATAGATGGTCGCTGTGGAAATGTGATGGGTGGTATGAGGGCTAGATTCGGATTGAGTCTACGAGGACATGCAACAATGTCGTGAGTGGATAAGCCACAGACTAAGTACAGGCCTTTAGCACGCCTGCAGTCCTTTGCTAGGTGTCCATTCCTTTTGCGGTAGAAACAAAAGTCTGGATTGGACCGGTTAAAAGTTACTCCTGGTCTCCTGGGTACAAACAGTGGCTTGGAAGATGCTCCTCCTACTATCTGAGTAGCAGGGCGCTGGACACCGACAGATTGAGGTATGCCCTTCTTCTTCACTACTGCCTTATATCGACGGGAAGCCTTCAGAGCTAAATCATGGGTTGGGAAATCCTCTATAGCTAGAGCAGCTTGGATCTTCTGGTCCAACCCTTACTGAAATCATCTAGCTCTGATCTCAGCAGTTGGTATGAGATGTGTCGCGAACCTGTTATGGTCTTGTGTTAGCTGTGTAGTATGTGATATTAGAAAATCGAATATTTGAGAAATATTTTACCTGCTCAGCATGGTGAACTCAGTATCATACTCATCCAAAGATTTTCTCCACACAGAGCCTTGTTGCAGGTGAATGAATTGCTGTTCCATTTCAAAACGGGCAGTCTCAGGAAAATATTTCGCATCGAACATATCGCGAAATGTCTTCCATTCGATCGGCTGGGTAAGCCGGCTTTCTTCAGCCTTCCACCATACTCTGGCGTTGTCTGTAAGTTGCAGCTTTGCAACCTTTACCCAAGCAATTTCTGGCACTTGTGCTGCTACCAGATCGTCCTCAATCGACTGAGCCCATTCATCTGCCTCCAAAGGGCTCTCTTTCCCAGAGAATTGTTTAGGGTGCAGTGCCCGGAATTGTTTCACACCGGGTGCCTCAGCTTCTGGGCAGTTCAGGAGTATAGCAGTCTGTTGCTGATGTCCCTCCAAGAGGCTCTTGATTGCCTCAAGCAAAACCGTCTGCTCATTGATCGGAGCTTCTATGGTAGGTGTAAGTGGAAGTGGTGGTAGGGTGTTGCCATTCACGTTCGTGCTGGTATTGTTCGGGGAATCCATAACCTTGAAAGAAAAAGTAGGGTTAGGATAGATTCAAGGAATTGAAATGTAAAGAATGTTTTTTGTTGCTGATTCTTATAATTCTTGTGTTATATTGCTTAGGTTTCATTGCAGAACTGACCTGCATGGGCCGCCAACAAAAACTGTCACGCCCCGCTTCTCGATGTATGGGTAAAGGGACGTGGCGAGGCCGCGACGTATTTACTCAGAAGTAAACACGTTAAGCGCAAATAAGCAATATAAGTAAAAGCACAAGAAATGACAATAGATATAAATAAAAGCAACTTTTTATTGATAACCATTCTTTACATACAACTGAAAAGTAAAATATAATGAAAGAAAGCGATGCCTAAACAATGGCATAATAACTGAAAGAAAAGTAAATACAGGTAGGAACTAGAACTCTGGCTTCTCAGCGAACTGCTCCAAATCGTCCTGGCTGGGCTCGATCTTCTGAGAGTTGGGTCCTCCTGACAACATTCCAAAGAAAGAAGAGACAGGAATATGTTCCCCTCCGAATGGCGGCGCGACGACAGAGAGACGTCTTGCCTGAGATTCGGGGCAGATGCTATTTGGTGCTATCCGTCCACCTCTCCGAAGATGCCAAGTTGATTTATGGCACCGTGTATCGGAGGTTTAGACGGATGCGGGTGATGTAGCAGACTTCTTCAGATTCCCCCTCGCTCGAGGGGTTTTTGATTGTGGGGACGCTCTTCCCTGCAGGCGTAAGCCCCTGCAGTTAATTACGCTACCGCATCGCGGTAACAACTTTCTCCTTCTCCAGAATTTCACTTCGTGTCGTGGGTGTTTGTTTTGTTTGTGGTTGCCCGTGGATTGTATACGGAGACTAATTTATGTCGTCGCCCGTAGGACGTGGATTGGTCCAAATCCGTATTTTCTTAGATTTGGGTTTGGGGTTTTGGTTTAAGGATACGTTAGCCATATTTGAGGCTAAGATCAACTTAAACGTTTGTTAAGGATACGTTAGTCTAATTTGAGACTAAGATCAACTTAACGGGGTTTAGATCCAACAAGAGAGAATTTGGGGGCTCTATTGTTCCAGTTTAGGGACATAGTGGTCCATTGCCAATTTAGGGACATAGTGGTCCATCATTCCCATTTTGGGGACGAATATTGGTTTAAGGACGCATTAGTCCATGAGTTTAAGGACCCCACAGTCCGTATTACCAGTTTAGGGACATGGTGGTCCAACATTCCCAATTTGGGGACGAATATTGGTTTAAGGACGCATACGACCATGAGTTTAAGGACCCCACAGTCCGTATTATGTGTGGTTGTCGGGACCCGTCACCTCTCTGACGACGTTGAAGGATTACAACGACAAATATCAGAGGAGTTCAGAGATGTACCCTTAAACCGGGTATAAATTGATTTGGGAGAGCAGTTATGCTCAGTTCCATTTAATTTGAGGACTTATGGCCAGAATTGGGTTAAGTCCAGTTAGAAAATGTCTAACATTTATTCACATTTGGCCTGTTAGGCCTTTGATTGGGCTCTGCCCTTTTTTAAATGATGCACAGCATCTAAATTGGTCTGTTAGACCTTTATTTGGGCTCTGCCCCTTTTTAATAATGCATTGCATTTTTTATTAGGCATGTTAGGCTTTTTAATTGGGCTCTGTCCCTTCTTTAATAATGCAAAGCATTTATTGTTCTGACAGTGCGCCGCGTGGCTTGTCAGGCGCTTTGCACCAATTGAGGAGCGCAAGACGCAAATTCATATGGAGGTGACACGTACCGCGCTCTGGTGAGCGCAAGCGCAGTGCGCTGCGCCGGTGCGCTGCCGACACGTGGCGCGCTCTGGTGACTTGCGCCAAACCAAGAGAGCAGTGCTCTGTTTTTAGAAGCGCAAGACGCAACTGTTCTGTGATTGACACGTGGCGCTCTCTGGTGGCTTGCGCCAATCCAAGAAGCGCAACAGTGCAAATTTCAAAAGTGCAGGGCACTGTTTAATATTTTGATCAAATTTATATCAAAGAAAACAATTTTTTCTTGTTTTCAAGAACCAGTGGTTCATCAAAAGGCAATGCCTTTATATAGATCAAAAGATCTAGTAAAGAAGTAAATTACTTCATTTTTATTATTATTTTTTTTTTATTAAAGATCTTGATCTTGTTCTTACATCATCGATCTTTTTAGAAGAAATTCTTTTTCTTCTTTTTTTCCAAAGGTTTTTACCTTTTTTTTATCTCTCTGAGTTTCTTCTCAAAGTTTTCTTTTCAAGAGCTCTGTATCTCTCTATCTTGATATCAATGTGTTTTAGACTTGGAGTCTAGGGGCCTTTAGATAGTGCCAATTGATTTGTTAAATCAGTTAAAGAGATTTTTCTCTGAGTGATTTAGGGATTTTCCCCACCATCGGATCTTTGATCCAAGGGCTTCTGTTTTACAGAAGATAATCTTCTTGTTTTAACAAGATTAGAAAGATCTTTCTGGAATTTTAATTCTGTTTTAGTGTTGGCACAGTTGGCGCAAGCGCACCTGCGCTTGACACGTGTCGC
Organism: Agapanthus africanus; assembly: GCA_030015575.1. Classification (NCBI taxonomy): domain Eukaryota; kingdom Viridiplantae; phylum Streptophyta; class Magnoliopsida; order Asparagales; family Amaryllidaceae; genus Agapanthus; species Agapanthus africanus. The sequence continues at coordinate 697,756,992 of CM057343.1, read as the reverse complement.
GCAGCGCAGAGCGCAAGGCAACTGCGCTAACACGTGTCGCGCAGCGCAGAGCGCAGATCATCTGAAGCGTTGCTTCCTTCATTTTAATTTTAAATAGAGCCTTGCTCTGATTGGGTGCGCTGTCTTGGGCGCAGCGCTGGCGTGTCAGCTTTTGACACGTGGCGCGCTGCGCGCAGCGCAAGGAATCTGAAGCGTTGCTTCAATTTTTGAATTTTTGAAATTCAAACAGAGCTTTGCTCTGATTGGGGGAAACAAATGCCCCCCTACCGTTGCGCTCACGTGGCACACACGTGAGTGCAGCGGTGGCAAGATCTTAGCCGTTGGATCAACTCAGGAGTTGAAGGGCGCACAAGCGCCTATAAATAGGACCCTTGGTCCTCAACAGATGATTATCATCTTCAAGATTTTTAATTTCAGAACTTCAGAGCCTTACTCTTGTTTTTCAAGAACTTCAGAGTTAAAACTCTAGAAAAATCCTAGGTAAAATTTAACTTAATTTAAATTAAATTAATTATTATTAACAGAGCCTTGCTCTCACAGATCTTTGATCTAAAGAAAACCCCTTTGGGGTTTCACCAACAGAGCCTTGCTCTCACAGATCTTTGATCTAAAGAAAACCCCTTTGGGGTTTCAACAACAGTGCATTGCTCTCAAGAATCCATAAATCTAAAGAGATCTTGTTTCAGGGTTTTTACCCATGAACAGAGCTTTGCTCATGGACAAAATATTGATCTTTTTTATCTAAAAATGAAGAACTCTTAAGAGTTTTCATGGATCTCTAAGATCCCAAAAAAAATTAATTTCTAGGAGTTAATTTTTTTTTCTTTTAATGGATTCTCTCATCATTATTACAGAGCTAGGCGCTTTTAAGGAATTTTATTCCCTTGAGACCAGAGTTTGACAAGTGTCACTCTGTGACAGAGCTTTGCTCTGAAAGGGAAGATTTTCTCCTTGTCTCTAGGGATTTCTCATTTAATGAGAGTATTCTTTTGGGGATCTACTCATTAATTGACAGTCCCATTGTCACGCCCCGCTTCCCAAAGTACGCTAAAGTGGGCACGTGACATAGTCAACCATGCTACCAGTAGATAGGAAAAATCCTTCTACAGTCACATTACGGCTGTGGAGATATCAAGAACAGGAAAGTAAACTAACTACCTAGTACATGTCCATAAGCCAGAGTAAAAGAATCAAGAGATAACAGTATGCGGAAGCCAAAAGATACAATAAATGAAACACCTGGAGTGAAACTACGTACCGACAGGAACCTCACCGCTCGTCTAACAGCGGCAAAACTCCTAATCAGTCTGCAGCAAGGTAGAAGAATCTGGGCCATGCAAAACCCAGACGTCAGCGTGTCAAGTCATCAAGTAATAACATAGTAAACAGGCAATGCGAATATAAACATCAATAAATCAAGGATAACAATAATATAAATCGGAGCAGTACAGGGTAGTGTGCAGTGGGTAAACTGGATTGTTCTATCAGGTTCTCTGTTCTAAAGTCTTTGAAACCAAATTGATGAATCATCGATGTAACTCAATAGTATCCCGTGCATGCCCGGGACCACGGTCAAGGACTCTCGGGCTGAAACCGAGACGTGCCGCTAGGCAGTAACAGGTAGCAGGATGGGCGAGTGATGTCAGCATCATCACTCCGGGGCTGGCCTAGCCCGTAAGACTGATCAGAACAGGTATCGAACTGTTGAGTTACAAGTCAGGTTTCACCTTTGATTTCCCCATACCCCCAAGTTATATGTGTATGTCAAGTCAGGTATCCAGTAATCAAGAAACTAATGCCAACACAGGATCAGGTAAACAGGTTTTTCTGGATAGACAACAGGAACGGTCCATGAGGACTACATGTTATGTTTGTTGGCATTAGACATAAGATCAGGTAACAGGTAAAGCCATGGTACATCAGGTCAAGCCAGGTAATGTATAAAAGTGTCATGTCATGTCAAGAGTGTACGGTACCATGTCATGTCAAGAAGGAAGTGTAACAGGTCTTGTCAGGAAGCACAAGATGTCATGTGGGTGCTCATAATCAAACTAACATAAGCATGTGTATAAATAAACAAGCATGAGTACTATCAGAACAGTGAACTGGAACATGTAATATGATATGCAAATAGATATAATATCAAGGATATGGATGCACAGTTATCGATTAGGGTTACATTTATAGTTCCAATATTAATTAGGATGCAATTTATTAAACATGGAGTGTTAATATCATATTATTATATAGTAATGTGATCTATGGATGCAATTATATGTATCTTAAATGCGATGGATGCAAACGGGTATCCGAAAAGTTATAAAACTATAAAACGGTAATGTGGGATGTACAACTAAGCAATATGTGATATAAATATTGATATAATAATATTAATATGGATAGCATATTCAAAGCGATTAATAACTATAAAAGTGGTATTGATTAACCATGCACAAGAAAGTTCCGTTCAGAAATTCAGAGTCACCCTAATTTGTAAAATAGCTTAAAAATAACAAACGTTCTCCAAAAGGGACGTGTTTTATACCAAAACAAAGATAATTCAATATGGTTTGCATTTTTATAAGTATAAGCATCTCAGGTTGTCCCTACAAAAAGTTATGAACATTCGAAATTGAAAGTTTGCTGCTGGAATTTTCCTGGACAGCAGTTTGGAGACATTTTCATTTGCATTTTACGTTATTTAAAAAATTTATTTTGCAATTAAATATTTCATAGAGTTATAGTATTCTTAGTTAGCTTCGTATACTAATGATTTTTCTATGATTTATAATGAATTTTATAAGGTAAGGTGTATAGTAAATTTCAGATTTGTCGTATCCGCTTTTTCAACGACGTTTCATGTGTAAACTATAATATTTTCAAATATATAATATTATAAAATGTAGATTATAAACTAATTAAAGATAATAATAAGAAATATTATGACGATACATATTTTAATTGATATGGATATAGTATAATGTAATCTAGTATGTCACAAGATAAGTTTTCATGATCTAGATTTAATATGATATAAACGGATGCAAACGGAACATCGAAACGTTATAAAATTAAACATGGGGCACTAGATTGAAACTATAGGTATGGTATTTATTTAAATAGGTATAAAATGAATTATATAGCATGTAGCAAGATTAACTTGCCTTGATGGGTCGCGAATCCGGAAAACGGAACGTTAACCGTCGGCGGGGAAAACTCGCGACGGGCGCACGGTTCATGGAATGAACCCAAAAGACGAACAAAGGAACCACACGGGTCGGGGTACCTCGCTGGAACGTCGTGAAGCATCACCGGCACGACGGAATTCCGGCAACAAAAGAACAGTTAAAAAAAATGAGAAACGAGACATGAAGCAAGAAGAGAAAGAATGATAAAGAGAAGTACGAGAGAATATATGAGAGAGAGAGAGAAAAAGTGGAGAGAGAGAGAGAGAAAGCGAGAGAGAGAGAAGAGGGACCCACGGGGTTAAAGGGGAGGTTGCGATTGGCTGAGAGAATAAATTGAGAAGGATATAAAAGATTGTAAAAATATTATATGGTTAACTAAATTATATATGATGGTTTAAATATATTAAAATCTGGGATTTTGGCGCAAAGTAAAACATTTCCAAATCGCGCCCGGGTCGGGTCCAAAAATTTGAAATTGAAATAATAGAATTTTAGGCGGGATCCAAAATTTAAAATGAAGTATTTTATGATCAAAAAGCATACCCCAAAACGGACACACGTACGTGCACGTAGCCGTCCAAACTCGCCCGTTTCATTGAACGGGACGAGAACACGATGCACGGACGCTACAACAGGGTTAGGGGTGTCAAGCCGGCCAAGATGAATATTTTTAATTTTATTTTAGATGCCAAAAAATTGTTATATGCAGAAATTAATTTCCGGGTAGAATTTACAATAATTAACCATCAAGCAAGATAAATGAAATAAGTGCCACACTACGTTCGAACGGTAACTGAAATTAGTAGCATTGGGCTCGGGTGTTACATTATATCCAACTACAAAAAGAATTTCGTCCTCGAAATTCCAAGAATACAAAGATAGATAACTACAAGAAAAGGTGAGGAAACTTCTGCCGGATTTCATCTTCTCGTTCCCAAGTGGACTCTCCATGCGAGTGATTACCCCAAGAAACAAGCACAAGAGGGATTACTTTATTCTTAAGAACATTTTCCCTTCGATCCACGATTCCAATCGGTCGCTCCTCAAAAGTCAAGTCTTCTCGTACTATTAGCTCCGAATGATCCAATACGTGTGTTTCATCTCGAACATACCTACGGAGTTAAGATACGTGAAACACATCGTGCACATTCGCCAAGGACTGCGGTAACGCCAAACGATACGCTACCTCACCAACACGCTCCAAGATCTCAAAGTGTCCAACGAATCGAGCACTAAGCTTTCCTCGACTTCCAAAACGAATCACCCCTCTAGTCGGTGATATCTTCAAGAATACCAAATCACCCACGGCGAACTCTAGAGGTCTTCTTGACGTATCTGCCCAACTCTTCTGTCGGTCCTGTGCTGACTTCATATGATTTCTGATAGGGTTAACCTTCTCAACTGTCTGCACAACCAAATCTGGTCCCAATAATCTTAGTTCACCGACATCGTTCCAACAAACAGGTGAACGGCATTTACGACCATACAAAGCTTCAAATGGAGCCATCTGAATAGTTGCCTGAAAACTGTTGTTGTAAGACAACTCCACCAAAAGTAGATGATCCTCCCAAGACCCCTTGAAGTCCAACCTGCATGCTCTCAACGTATCCTCAAGAGTTTGGATCGTTCTCTCCGACTGACCATCAGTTTAAGGATGATAAGCTGTGCTAAACTTCAATCGAGTCCCCAAACTTTCCTGTAAACTCCCCCAGAAGTGTGATAAGAACCGAGTGTCCCGATCGGACACGATGCTCACCGGTACTCCATGCAATCTTACAATCTCTTGCATGTACCGCTCTGCCAAAGTCTCTGTTGATTGACCAACCCGAAAAGGAATAAAATGAGCTGCCTTGGTCAATCGGTCAACAATCACCCATATAGCATGGTTGCCTTTTGGACTTCTCGGTAAAGCCGTCACGAAATCCATGGTTATATGTTCCCACTTCCACTGAGAAATCGGAAGTGGTTGCAATAAACCAGCAACCCTTTGATGTTCAGCCTTAACTTGCTGACACACCAAGCACTTTGCCACAAAGCGAGAAATCTCCCGTTTCATGCCTTCCCACCAGAAATGCTGTCAAATATCTCGGTACATCTTTGTGCCTCCTGGATGTACAGAATAAGCTGAACTGTGTGCCTCCTTCATAAGCTCTTCACGAATATCTCCCTTTGGCACACACAAACGGGTACCAAACCTCAACGAACCATCTTCGGGGATTAATAAATCTGTTCGTAGTCCGGCTTCAACCTGTCCTCGAAACTTCTGCAGTCTAGGGTCCTGCGATTATGCTGCTTTAATATTCTCGATCAATGATGACTGTACTTGCAGCTGCATCAACTGTCCCGTAGAATGCGATAGCACAACCTCCAAGTCAAATCTTCGAAAATCTTCAACGATTTCCTTCTGCGTAGTTAACACCTGAATTGCTGGTAACCGACTAAGCGCATCCGGCACGACGTTAACCTTCCCCGGATGGTACTTAAGATCAAGATCGTAGTCAGCCATCAGCTCCAACCATCTACGCTGCCTCATATTAAGCTCCTTCTGTGTGAACACATACTTCAAGCTCTTATGATCAGTAAAAACTTTGACCTTTTCGCCCAGAAGGTAGTGTCTCCAAACCTTCAAAGCGAAAGTCACAGCCGCAAGTTCCAAGTCATGAGTTGGATAATTCTTCTTATGAGTCTTCAACTGTCTCGATGCGTATGCTACAACCTTCCCATGCTGCATCAAAACACATCCCAGTCCTTTCCCAGATGCGTCGCTGTGAATCACCAATCCTCCGGAATTGTCTGGCACGGTCAGAATAGGGGCGGTTATCAACTTCTGCTTCAACGTCTCGAAAGCTAACGCACACTTATCCGTCCGTACAAAAGGTACCTCCTTACGCGTAAGCTTGGTTAACGGCTCCGCCAGACGAGCAAAGTTCTCCACAAATCTTCTGTAATACCCGGCGAGTCCAAGAAAGCTTCTTATCTCCGCAACATTCTTTGGAATCGGCCAATCACGAACTGCTGCAATCTTTTCTGGATCGACGGCAATTCCATCGCCAGACACAACATGCCCCAAAACTTTACTTCCTCCAGCCAAAACTCGCACTTGCTCATCTTCGCATATAACTTCTCCTGTCTCAACGTCCGCAGTGCGATCTTCAAATGCTCAGAATGTTCCTCAAAACTCTTCGAATAAACCAGAATATCGTCAATAAAAAAAACCACGATAAACTGGTCCAAGAACGGTGAAAAGATTCGGTTCATCAAGTCCCTGAATACTGCCGGCGCATTCGTTACTCCGAAGGGCATCACTAAGTACTCGTAATGTCCATACCGAGTTCGGAACGCCGTCTTGCAAATATCTTCTGTTTCCACTCGGACCTGATGATATCCGGATCGCAAATCCAGCTTCGAGAATACCCTCGCGCCACTAAGCTGCTCGAAAAGTTCGCCAATGCGAAGGATCGGGTACTTGTTCTTAATAGTCACCCGGTTTAATTCTCGATATTCGATGCACATCCTTCTTCTTTACTAGAAGAACTGGAGCTCCCCAAGGCGAGTTACTGCTTCGAATCCAACCTTTCTCAAGCAATTCAGCAACCTGTTTCTTGACTTCTTCCAATTCTACTGGCGCCATTGGATAATACGCTTCGGATACTGGTGCTGCCCCAGGAATAAGATCAATTGCGAACTCCACGTCTCGCTTTGGCGGTAAACCCGATATATCTTCAAACACGTCCATAAAATCACGAACAACAGCTGGCTCTTCACTTTCATCACTTCCATTGATGCAAGAATATTATTTGTCGGCCTAGCCCTAAACTCGACTGGCCCGACAGAAAAACTCCCCTTCATCCCAAATAAACTCTGCTGCTCTCGGCTGCCGCAAGTACTTGTGAGAAAGTGGTCAAACCCAGGGAGACAATCTGCCTCTGGATGTCCACGTCCAGGCTGCGCATGAACCTCCATGCCCTGTCTGCATCGTTGGCAACTAAAGGTCCAGCGAAACTACTGAGTCTCGTCCATTCTGCTGCATGCACATCTACGGGTGCTCCCTTCTGCTTTAGTCCGATGAACTTCTCTTCCATTTCCTCCCGTGCAGTCCACGGAAAGAACTTCTCCAGGAAACTCTTCGAAAAATCCGCCCACTTGATCGGCTTGGGCAAACGGTTCTCTTCTACAAGCCACCATTCTCGGGCGTAATCCACTAACTGAATGCGTACCACATCAACTCTTTCTCATCTGGAATCTATGCCGCTATAAGCAAATTCTCTGTGTCAACTAGCCACTGCTCTGTTGGCAACGGCTCCTCCAATCCAGTAAATGTATACGGACCCAAACGTCTGAAATCTGCTACTGTCCCTACTCGGTCAACTGGCTTAGCTCCAACATTGTTCACAGACTGCTGAACGATCTGCAAACCTTTCTGAAACGAGTCCGCTTGCTGCTGGATCAGCTCGGTCTGTTTCTTTTGATTCTCCAGCATTCCCCTTATCACTCCAAGCATGGCGGCTTCGTCTACACGCCTTGGTATGTCTTCAAATTCTTACCGGCCATATTCCTGAACTCAAAACACGCAACATTAGCATGATGATAGATTCTGAATATAGATCAAGGCTAGAACTCCAAGATACTTAAATAGAGTGCCGCATTGTAACTATGTCGCGGTATCATAGCCACAATTACATAACTCTACCCAAGTCGCCTAAGTCCTAGAGATAACAAGGAATCAGGTTTCGAGTCGATATGCAAAGGAAGTTTGCACATCGTAAAAGATATAATCAGGAAGAATGTGATTCAAGAATGGTAAACGGTAAGGCGGCAGGACATGTTTCCTAAACACGGGTATTCTGATTCGTGTATTGGGTACAACACCCAACTACAAAATAATCAACCCGACTATCCTATGCTCTGATACTAAAAGAACCATGTCACGTCCCGCTTCCCAAAGTACGCTAAAGTGGGCACGTGACATAGCCAACCATGCTACCTGTAGATAGGAAAAATCCTTCCACGGTCACATTACGGCTGTGGAGATATCAAGAACAGGAAAGTAAACTAACTACCTAGTACATGTCCATAAGCCAGAGTAAAAGAATCAAGAGATAACGGTATGCGGAAGCCAAAAGATACAATAAATGAAACACCTGGAGTGAAACTACGTACCGACAGGAACCTCACCGCTCGTCTAACAGCGGCAAAACTCCTAATCAGTCTGCAGCAAGGTAGAAGAATCTGGGCCATGCAAAACCCAGACGTCAGCGCGTCAAGTCATCAAGTAATAACATAGTAAACAGGCAATGCGAATATAAACATGAATAAAGCAAGGGTAACAATAATATAAATCAGAGCAGTACAGGGTAGTGTGCAGTGGGTAAACTGGATTGTTCTATCAGGTTCTCTGTTCTAAAGTCTTTGAAACCAAATTGATAAATCATCGATGTAACTCAATAGTATCCCGTGCATGCCCGGGACCACGGTCAAGGACTCTCGGGCTGAAACCGAGACGTGCCGCTAGGCAGTAACAGGTAGCAGGATGGGCGAGTGATGTCAGCATCATCACTCCGGGGCTGGCCTAACCCGTAAGACTGATCAGAACAGGTTTCGAACTGTTGAGTTACAAGTCAGGTTTCACCTTTGATTTCCCCATACCCCCAAGTTATATATGTATGTCAAGTCAGGTATCCGGTAATCAAGAAACTAATGCCAACACAGGATCAGGTAAACAGGTTTTTCTGGATAGACAACAGGAACGGTCCATGAGGACTACATGTTATGTTTGTTACAAGATCAGGTAACAGGTAAAGCCATGGTACATCAGGTCAAGCCAGGTAATGTATAAAGGTGTCATGTCATGTCAAGAGTGTACGGTACCATGTCATGTCAAGTAGGAAGTGTAACAGGTCATGTCAGGAAGCACAAGATGTCATGTGGATGCTCATAATCAAACTAACATAAGCATGTGTATAAATAAACAAGCATGAGTACTATCAGAACAGTGAACTGGAACATGTAATATGATATGCAAATAGATATAATTTCAAGGATATGGATGCACAGTTATCGATTAGGGTTACATTTATAGTTCCAATATTAATTAGGATGCAATTTATTAAACATGGAGTGTTAATATCACATTATTATGTAGTAATGTGATCTATGGATATAATTATATGTATCTTAAATGCGATGGATGCAAACGGGTATCCGAAAAGTTATAAAACTATAAAATGGTAATGTGGGATGTACAACTAAGCAATATGTGATATAAATATTGATATAATAATATTAATATGGATAGCATATTCAAAGCGATTAATAACTATAAAAGTGGTATTGACTAACCATGCACAAGAAAGTTCCGTTCAGAAATTCAGCGTCACCCTAATTTGTAAAATAGCTTAAAAATAACAAACGTTCTCCAAAAGGGACGTTTCTTATACCAAAACAAAGATAATTCAATAAGGTTTTCAGTTTTATAAGTATAAGCATCTCAGGTTGTCCCTAAAAAAAGTTATGAATATTCGAAGTTGAAAGTTTGCTGCTGGAATTTCCCTGGACAGCAGTTTGGAGACATTTTCATTTGCATTTTACGTTATTTAAACAATTTATTTTGTAAGTAAATATTTCATTGAGTTATAGTATTCTGAGTTAGCTTCGTAACGAACTAAATAACGTATACTAATGATTTTTCTATGATTTATAATGAATTTTATAAGGTAAGGTGTACAGTAAATTTCAGATTTGTCGTATCCGCTTTTTCAACGACGTTTCATGTGTAAACTATAATATTTTCAAATATATAATATTATAAAATGCAGATTATAAACTAATTAAAGATAATAATAAGAAATATTACGACGATATATATTTTAATTGATATGGATGCAGTATAATGTAATCTTGTATGTCACAAGATAAGTTTTCATGATCTAGATTTAATATGATATAAACGGATGCAAACGGAACATCGAAACGTTATAAAATTAAATATGGGGCACTAGATTTAAAATATAGGTATGGTATTTATTTAAATAGGTATAAAATGAATTATTTAGAATGTAGCAAGATTAACTTGCATCGATGGGTCGCGAATCGGGAAAACGGAACGTTAACCGTCGGCGGGGAAAACTCGCGACGGGCACACGGTTCACGGAATGAACCCAAACGACAAACAAAGGAACCACACGGGTCGGGGCACCTCGCTGGAACGTCGTGAAGCATCACCGGCACGACGGAATTCCGGCAACAAAAGAACAGTTAAAAAAAATGAGAAACGAGACATGAAGCAAGAAGAGAAAGAATGATAAAGAGAAGTACGAGAGAATATATGAGAGAGAGAGAGAAAAAGTGGAGAGAGAGAGAGAGAGCGAGAGAGAGAGAAGAGGGACCCACGGGGTTAAAGGGGAGGTTGCAATTGGCTGAGAGAATAAATTGAGAAGGATATAAAAGATTGTAAAAATATTATATGGTTAACTAAATTATATATGATGGTTTAAATATATTAAAATCTGGGATTTTGGCGCAATGTAAAACATTTCCAAATCGTGCCCGGGTCGGGTCCAAAAATTTGAAATTGAAATAATAGAATTTTAGGCGGGATCCAAAATTTAAAATGAAGTGTTTTATGATCAAAAAGCATACCCCGAAACGGACACACATACGTGCACGTAGCCGTCCAAACTCGCCCGTTTCACTGAACGGGACGAGAACACGATGCACGGACGCTACAACAGGGTTATGGGTGTCAAGCCGGCAAAGATGAATATTTTTAATTTTATTTTAGATGCCAAAAAATTGTTATATGCAGAAATTAATTTCCGGGTAGAATTTACAATAATTAACCATCAAGCAAGATAAATGAAATAAGTACCACACTACGTTCGAACGGTAACTGAAATTAGTAGCATTGGGCTCGGGTGTTACACCCATCCAATGATAGGGCTGTCTTATTAACTGATGCATTGTCATCCAGATTTTATGGGTCCATTTTTGGTCCCCTTTTCACTGCATTGCAGTGTGGTACAAATTTTAAAGTACCAAGCATTGGGCTTTTAAAATTAAATCATGATACTGACGGCTGAATCTCGTTTTTCTTTGCAGGCAATCATGTCTGCTGATCTGTCTTTCCCATTTGTTCGCTCAGAGGGAGAATTTCCTGAGGCGCCGGTGGACCGGGAGGTGCTCGCTCTCATTAAGGATCATGACCCCGAGTATAAGAACCTTCACTTATGGGGTAGATGGTATAGTGAAATCATCAAGGGTCGCCAAAGCTTCGGTCGCGCGACGTCGTCAGAGCCTATCTCGTCAATCCCCTATGCGGATGAACCCCCGGTGAAGTATGCCGTGGAGGTCGTGAACTGGAATTCGGAGGATCTTCTCCAGCCTTCGATTGCCGCCATTCCCGTGCAGCCGCCTCCAGCCATGGACATTTTGGGGCGGCGCATATGCCAGGGTGAGGCATGCCCTTGGGGACAACCTTATAATATTGGATTGACCCCTCGACAACCGTCCGGATATTTGCAGTGGGCCAGGTACATCCTATCAGCGAAGAGGACGCATCTGATGAAGATTGGTCTGTACTCCGCCATCTACGTCTCATTGTTTGAGTACCCTATTCCCCCGACGTGGTGGGTTAAGGCATTCATAGAACAATGGAACATCCCCACCCATACCTTCCTTCTATCGGACAAGGAAGTCTCCATCTACTTGGAAGAGTTCGCTGAGATCTCGGGTTTGCCGGTGAGGGGGGAGCATTATGAGGAGCTGCTTCCTCCTGACGAGTATGTCTTCGCCACCAAGCCATTGGTGATGGGCCTAACACCCGAGAATGCTATTCAGCACCAGTTCCCGAGTCTGGTGAAGGTGCTGAATATATATGAAGGTCTTTATTTAGAATCGGGAATCCGGGGAGTCAGTTTTGCAGATTTCATCGCCCGATTTCTTCGACCGGAGATTCTATCGCAGCGGGGTGAAAAGTTCGCCAAGCTCGACGACCCCTTCGGCTTCGGCTTAGATCGTCGACCAGCATTGGAAGACGATCAAAAGGATTTCTATCTCCCTGATGCCACCATCATGCCCTTATCAGAAATCGCCGCCCCGAGCATTGATGAGGAGACCTTCTTTTTAGGGTTTCTAGGATTGTGGCTGTGCTGGTTCGCGCTCCCCATGCACCCGCGCTACATGAGGCCGTCCGTTTTCTACCCAGCGCATCGGATGGTGGCTGGCATACAGTTGTCGATCGGAATTGCCGGGTTGGCCCACCTATACCATGGACTCAGCGTGGCGGCGGACGCAAATGAACCTGGGGTGAAACCTGCCAATTTCCCGATGCACTACTTCACTTCGTGGATGGAAATGCATGTGCTTGGGGTATTCGGCATTCATAAGAGCCCTTCGTTTTTCGAGAAGTGCAGACTCCCAAGAGTTATGCGGCTGATTAGCGCCTCGATTGTGAATCCGTCTCCGCAGGAGGCTAGGGGGTTGCTTCTTCGTCCGCACATGGTCGGAGCGAAGACTTCTTTCATGGACAAAGTCATGACCATCGGCCCGGAGAGCTCCAAGGCAGTGTTGGCGCTGCATGATGGTTTCAAGGACGGGGCTTCCGTATTGAAAGCCCGGGAGATTCTTCACTTATACTCTATCTGGCCGGGCTTCCTGGTGTTCAGGAAAAATGACATGGCGCTCTTCATGAGGTACAACCCCCATCGGTTCTCTCAACAATTGAGCTATAACCAGGGGGTCCCACTGGAGGCGTTTTTGGAAGAGCCTGCGACCACCGAAGAGGGGATACGGAATGCATTACATCACTTTATGCGGCTGAACACGGGCTCCCATTTCTTTATCAGCGAGCCGAGCTGCGTCCCACGGGCCCTCAACGTGTACGTGGCTTGGTACGCGCATGCGATGGGTGTTGTCATCCGAAAAGAGAAGCGATTGTTGGTTGATCACAAGGGTGCGCCCCCTGGCAGCGACCGCAAAGCTCCCCTGAGGCCAAAGATTCATGTCGTTCCTCCGCTAAGAGATGCTGGAGCTGAGCCACTGCGCGTGTTGAGCCCTCCGCGCGGATTGCCCCATGCTGCCGTGGACGTGCCCTCAGCACCCCGTGCTCCAGTGGAGACAGTGAATGTAGTTTCGCCTGAGTCTGGCGTGGGCTCGGACATCGGGACCCGCCGTCCCAAGGTGCCCACGAAGCGCAAGTTGATTTTGGGTGCACCCGGGGCTCGCATGCAGAAGAGGAAGAAGAAGTCGATCCTCTCTGCTGACGTTGTGTTCGGTCAGGAACCTCATGCTCCTTATAACGAGGGCTTAGGTGAGTATGGGACCAACGAGGCCCTATTTACGCCGCCAGATGACACTGATATGGCGGCCACCATCGCAGCTTCTGAGCGATTGGTAAGGCGCGATGCATGGTTGGCTAAGCTTGCACAATTGGGTAATTACTAGCTGTATTTTTCTGTCATTGCATTGTACTTTATCATTGTCTTTGACTAACGCTGTTTTTTTTTTGTTTTTTTTTTAACAGGAATTTCCACCGAAGAAGCTATCGCTGCTTCCCTCAAAACTTTCCAGGAGAAGGAGCAACTCAGAGCATCCTTAGGCCTTGGTACATTTCGGTTCATTATGTCTCTCCTTCCATTCCTTATGAGTAATCTGACCCCTTTTTTGTCTTATCGCAGGGACCACAAGACCTATCTCGCAAATTGATGCGGGACTTCTCTCCGGGCCAACTACCGATGTTCCGGCCTCTTCGGAATTGCCGCAAGAGACCCAACTCAAAAAGCCGATGATGGATGCCTTGAAGGCTCTGGAGGCAACTCTGAACTCGGACGACGACGCCTTGCTGAAGGAGGCTTCCAAAAGGTCCGTCGTAACGGCCCGGGAGGAGAGGAAACGGTTGAGGCGCGCAGTGAAAGAGCGCAGCGCTGCTTTGGCCGTTGGAGCGGGCTCAAGCGTCGTTACTCCCGCTGCTACTCCTTCCGAGGAGCCACCGGTCGCCTTGTCTACTGCTCATAGACGGGCGGTGCGTGCAGCCCGAGAAACCAACGATCAATCCACCTCAGGTAACGTGTTTTTCGAGGCTTTGTTGTAAGAGTTGTACAACTATCGGTTCTTATATATCTTGTCCTGCAGGGCCAACTCCAACTGAAGGAGCGGCGGAAACCGTCGAGCCTAAGGGGACAGTGGAGGAGGTACTGGCTGAACCCGAGGCGACGGTAGGTGACATAACCGGGGTTGCTAGACCCGAGATAGTAGCTGGTGAGACAGCCACGCCTACTGCGCCTGAGACGACTGCCACTGCCGAGCGTGAGGTAGCGGCAAATGAGACGACTGCTATAACCGAGCCTGGGGTAGCAGCGGATGAAGTGGCTGAGACCGACGACCCTATGGCAATGGTAGACGAGACGGCCGCGACCGCTGAGCCCGAGGGAGTAGCGGGTGAGACGGGCATGATTCCCGAGGACGAGTCGGCCACTCTTTCTCAAGAGTCTGGCAATGCTCCGATCATTGCTCTCCCCGCCTACGGTCCTCCACCGTCTCTTGGCCTCGCGAGCACGACGACGGCTCCCGTAGAGTCTGGCGATGAAGCAACGGGAGGTAGACCCATGTCAATGGAGGAGGGAGACGCCTCCGTTTCGGCTGGTGACTCATCAGGTAAATTTTGGGTTACCGTCTTTTTCTTTATTCTGTAATTTTTCTGACAGTGCTTATCTTGCTTTCAACGCAGGTGCGGCCAGTGCTGATGTCCTATTGCTCGAGGGAGCGCCGTCCGTTACTGCCTTGACGGTGGTCACCTCTCTGCCTTCTCTTGCACCATCTTAAATGCTGGAAGGTATGGACTCATAACCCATCAGTCTTATCTTTCGGCCGTATAATTCATGTACTGATGTTGTGCCATTGTGTCCTCGCAGGAGTACTTTTTGATCACCTTTACCAGGTGCAGCATCCGCACTTCTCCTTCCCGTCGGAGCTTGCTTCCTCCAGTGGCGCTGGTGAGTATGGTTTTCAATTAATACCCTTCCTTTTTTCAGTAATGAAATTATTTCTGATTCTTCCTCGCCCTGATTGCAGTGCTACAAATCGAAGGAGGAGATGTAAGATCGGTCGCGCCACCGGCCCTCCCGACTTTGCCGCCTGCTGCAGCTGGTATAGTAAACTCTCCCATTAATGACTTTCTTATATTTCTTGAACCGTCATCTGATTGTGTTTTTTTTTTCAGCTGTCGTTCCGATTCCGGCCCCCTTCGAGTCTCGCCTTATAATGCCGGCAGGCCCCTTCTTGAGACGTCCATCTTCAAAGGGTGCTGCGATGAGTTTGGGCATGCTGAGCGGATACGTCGAAGAGCTTAACGCAGACGCTCCCCCATCTGCCGCAGATTTCGCTGCGGAGGTTAATCCAATGCTGGCGACGCTTGTAAATTTTCATAATGAAGGCGTCGTCGAGTCTTGGGTTAATCACTGCAGGGAGATCGAGGCCCGCCTGCATCAACTGGAGTCTATGCGTCCTACCCTCGAGATCTTGGCCGCGAGCACTCAACGGGCTGCATGGATCGAGCAGAGCACTCCTTACTTCCGCCATCTCGAACAAGAATTTGATTTAAGGCGTAAGGAGCACGGCGAGACTTCGAGCAAATCTGCCTAACTGCATGCTCAGGTGGATGCAAACGCTGCACAGCTGAAGGTTATCTTTGAAGGCCTTCTGCGATGCATCTCCGAAGGGTTAACACTGAGGCAGCAGCTTGACGTCGTCAAGCGGGATGCACCAAATCAGGAGGCAGCCCAGCAGGAAGTTGAGGAGCAACTTTCATCCTACCTGCAGCAGCGGGCCCAGGTGGAAGCAGAAGTGGCCGCGGCAGCCGCTCAGGAGGAGGCGTTGAAGGAAGTGCGAGAGCAGCTCGCAGATTTGTTGAAGACACTTCCTTCTCCATGACGATCTTGTATCATTTATAATTGTAAATAAAATGTATTTGTTTCTTTCATTCTTTACTACAATGTATCTTGTACTCAATCAAATTTATGAATAAAAGATATACATTCTTCATAATGTCTTATGTCATTGCTCCGCTTTCTTCTTTCTTTTATTATCAGCATGTTACCTTAGTAAACATAGTTGACAGATGATAGAGCGAGCATCTTGTATTGGCTTCTTCAGGAGGTAGTGATGGCTTAGGCCGCAGGTTCAGATCTGCTGCTTAAGACTTTTCAACTCTATGAGCCGTGAGGGTCTCATAAAGGCTTTTATCCCTACGGATCGAGAGGATCTCGTAGGTGTATTTTCTCCTTAGGAATCGTGAGGATTCCTAAGTGCGTTTTCTCTTGAGAGTCATAAGGATCCCACAAGAGAATTTTCTTCCTTACAAGTCGAGAGGACTCGTAAGTGATTGATGAGTTGATCTACTCCCAAGTTAATGCATTGCTTCAACAGGGAGTCGAAGGTTGACTTCGGGTTGTCTGTGCACCGCCGAGTCATGGAACTGGGAACTTTGCCGTGGTTCCACTTTGCTGACATTGTATATTCCTGCAGAGACACTGATTTCTCTACGGGTCAACGCAAATCGAGATATTCTCGTCAAGGACGTTGATTTCCCTGAATCAAGGTATTTGCCAAGGACACTGATTTCCTCGGAGTTGAAACGAATCGAGGTATTCCTGCAAAGACACCGATTTCTCTGCGGGTCGACGCGAATCAAGATGCTCTCGTCAAGGACGCTGATTTCCCTGAATCGAGGTTTTGCCAAGGACACCGATTTCCCTGGAGTCGAAACGAATCGATGTATTCCTGTAGAGACACTGATTTCTCTGCGGGTCGACGCGAATCAAGATGCTCTCGTCAAGGACGTTGATTTCCCTGAATCGAGGAGGTTGCCAAGGACACTGATTTCCCTGGAGTTGAAACGAATCGAGGTATTCCTGCAAAGACACTGATTTCCCTGCGGGTCGATACGAATTAAGATGCTCTCGTCAAGGACGATGATTTCCCTAAATCGAGGTATTTTCCAAGGACACTGATTTCCTCGGAGTTAAAACGAATTGAGGTATTCCTGCAAAGACACTGATTTCTCTGCGGGTCGACGCGAATCAAGATGCTCTCGTCAAGGACGCTGATTTTCCTGAATCGAGGTATTGTCCAAGGACACTGATTTCCTCGGAGTTGAAACGAATCGAGGTATTCCTGCAAAGACACTGATTTCTCTGTGGGTCGACGCGAATCAAGATGCTCTCGTCAAGGACGCTGATTTCCCTGAATCGAAGTATTTGCCAAGGACACTGATTTCCCTGGAGTTGAGACGAATCGAGAAGTTCTCGCAAAGACACTAATTTCCTCACGAGTCGAGACGAATCGAGCATTTCTCGCTAGAATATCCTAACGTCATAGTTAACCTCTGCTCTTTACGACAGAGGTCCGTTAGGGTCTGTGGTACTTAGGGTTTTGTCCGTCGTACCGTCGCGTTGGCTAATATATTCCTCAATAGGCAATCTTGCTGTTCGAGTAGCCTTGCGATTGTCGTGTCTCTGATCCCTTTGGGGCTGGACAAGATGTCTTCAAGCAATCCTCCTAGGCAGTTTAACCGTCGGAAGAGCAAGCGTTAGGAATTTTGCCATGCCGCCTTTTACTTGAGGTTAGGCTCATTTTAGAGAGCCCCGATGAGTCATAACCACTCCGCACTGGTGTGGGATGATCTCCGATAGTTATTCAGGCTTTATATGACTTGCCGTTAAGACCCTGAAGCTAGGAATTTAGTCTTTGCTTCGTTTGTTGACATTGTGTCTGCAATATTGCGACAAATGCCGAGATTGTCTCTAGGTTGTCTATGAACCGTCGAGATTTGGCTTCGCTTTCTGGTGGAGCTTGTTGGGAAGGTATGGTTCCCTCTTTGTTTGTACCCCTTGGATTCTATACAGGGATCGATGTGATCTTACCAGTAGGGCAAAAAGTTTCATTCTTTCATCATTTTTTTATTCTTTCAGCGATGCTCTATCATTTCAGCTTTTTTATATCGCGAAAATCGCGATTGCCCAATCATTTTGGCTATTTTTCGCGGTGCCCAATCATTTCGGCTATTTATTTTATTTTCACTCGCTGCTTTTTATTGCGAGTTGCCCAATCATTTCGGCTATTTTGCATGCATACATTTTTACTTGCTGATTTTGTTGCAAGTCGCCCCATCATTTCGGCTATTTCATATGCATGTGTGGCTCGCCGTCTTTTCGCCGCAAGCTTGGGATTAGACACCGATTTCGGCATCAGCACCGCTACAACTGGGATATTGCCAGGAGCGAATCATCGTTTGCCTCTGTCGATGTCGGACAAAGGTGGCTTAGCGAACAGGGTTAGGGTCCTGTCAACTAAGGCTTTTGACTTCATGAGCCGTAAGGGTCTCATAAAGGTATTTCTCCCAACAAGTCGTGAGGATCTCGTAAGTGTGTTTTCTCCTTAGGAATCATGAGGATTCCTAAGTTCATGTTCCCCTGTAAGTCGTAAGGATCTTATAAAAGGGTTTTCTCCTTATAAGTTGAGAGGACTTACAAGGGTTGTTCACCATATGGACATATCCCTAGTCACGGATGGGACTTTGCTGGGGAAATGTTTATTCACGCCCGTGGATTGTATACAAGGGTCAGTATTGAGCCACTTGTAGGGCAATATCGAAGGTTGTGGGGGTTACTTAAGAACAGATTCAGGTCTCTGTAACTTAAGACTTTCAAATCTTATGAGCCGTGAGGGTCCCATAAGAGAGTTCTCCTTACGAGTCATGAGGATCTCGCAAGTGTAATTTCTCCTTAGGAATCGTGAGGATCCCTAAGTGTGTTTCTCCCTTGTGAGCCGTAAGGATCTCACGCAGGTGGTTTCTCCTTACAAGGTCGAGAGGACCCTGTAAGTGTCTTTTAACGAGGTTGCGCCCTTTCGGGTTTTTACAAACATTCGCCGGTAGCCCTGCTGTTTTTACTCACGGAGCCTTTTCGGGTTTTCATCCGTGCCCGTTTTGCTTATGGACATACCGTCTTCTCTTTTTTTTATTCTTTTTATTCCTTTTTCAAACGAGGTTGCTCCCTTTCGGGTTTTCACAAACACTCGCCGGTAGCCTTACTGTTTTTACCCACGGAGCCCTTTCGGGTTTTCATCCGTGTCCATTTTGCTTATGGACATACCGTTTTTATTATTTTTATTATTTTTTATTATTTTTTTTTATTTTTTTTGTATCGGCTTCGGGATATTGCGATCCACCGTAGTTTATCGACATCTCGGTCAACAGCTAGTTTTAGGACGTAGTGATCTGTCATTAGTTTAAGGACGTTTCGGTCCGTTGTTGAAGAAGGCCGGCTACTACTTATAGAGTCTGGGCTTAGGAAGATAGCGAGCGGACATAGTCGTCGTCATCTATCATTGACCTAGGTTGTGACTTATTAAGCGTAGTATTTCTTCAGGAAGCGACCGTTTATTGGCCTGAAAGGCCTTTCACCGTGCATATCCATGAGTAGATAAGCTCCACCCTGGTAGACCTTGTCTATGATGTACGGGCCTTCATAGTTCGGATCGAATTTTCCCCGCTTGGCGCGATTGGGGATCATAGGTCTTTTGACCACTAGCACGAGTTCGCATTGGCAGAATGTCCTCGGCCTGGTCAATCTTTCATATGAGCGGGTCATCTTTGCTTTATAAGCTTCCAGACTTTGTTGCGCTATGAGCCGGGTTTCATCAAGGGTATCAAGCTCCTCAAGCCGAAGGTGAGCATTTTCTTCGTCCGTCAACTCATAGTGGACTGCCACTCGTAGAGAGGGTAATTCTATTTCTAGGGGGAGTACTGCTTCTGTACCGAATACCAACGCGTACGGCGTTGTGTTCGTG
The DNA here is from genome assembly GCA_030015575.1 of Agapanthus africanus. NCBI lineage: Eukaryota > Viridiplantae > Streptophyta > Magnoliopsida > Asparagales > Amaryllidaceae > Agapanthus > Agapanthus africanus. The sequence goes on along the minus strand of CM057343.1, from coordinate 697,736,962 downwards.
GCCGTCTTGAACGTAGTTCGATACGCCCAGAGAGCTTCTTGCAGTCTCTCGTGCCAGTCCTTCTTATTTCGGGACACCGTCTTCTTTACGATCTTCGTCAAGGTCTTGTTGAAAGCCTCAGCTAGACCGTTAGCTCGGGTATTATAAACTGAGGAATATCTCCATTCTATGCTGTGTTGTTGCGCGAAGCGGCTAATCTTGTGGCTTCTGTAGGCTGGCCCGTTATCGGAGATGATCCATCGCGGAGTTCCAAACCGATAAATGACGTGCGCCTTGAAGAAATGGAAGATATTCTCTGTCTTCACTTCCCTTAGCGGTACTGTTTCTGCCCATTTGGAGAAGTAGTCAGTCGTCGCCAAGATGAATCGATGTCCCCTGGACGATACTGGTTTGATAGGGCCGATTATGTCAGTTCCCCACATTTCGAACGGCCAGCTGGCCACTGTTGAATGTAGAGGATTTGGGTGTTGATGGATAAAGTCCCCATGAATCTGGCACAAGTGGCATTGCTTCGCATACTCGAGGCAGTCCTGAATCATCGTGGGCTAGTAGTAGCCCATCCATTTAATCTTCAACTTCATCTTCGGGCCTGCTTGATGAGAACCGCAGAGTCCGTCGTGAACTTCCTGAATGACTCTTTTCGCCTCTTCAGGTCCCAGACATCTCAACCACAGAGAATCAAACGACCTCTTGTACAGAGTATCATTGACGAAGGCGAAAGACAGAGCTCGTTTCATGAGCTGATGTTTTGAGGACGCATCTTCAGGCGTTCAACGAGATTTGAAGTAGTCTATAAAGACTTCTCTCCAATCCTCGGTCTTTTCCTGGTTTTTTATTTGTAGGGCCGTCTGCTCAGTCGCTTCCTTTGCTTCGGACGACTCCGGAGATATTTCCGTTGGCGTAAAAACCCGACGGCTTTGCACAACGATTCTCACGTCATCGAGGTTTTCGTCGGCCAGTTCTTTAGCGAGCTTGGCTAACGCGTCCGCCTTGCTATTCTCTGCACGCGGTATGCTTTCCAGCATATAGGAAGGGATTTGAGTCAGCAGTTGTTGTACTCTCTCGCCATATTTCACCAGTTCGGGTTTGCACGTCTAGTAGTCGCCATTTACTTGACTGACGACCAGTTGAGAGTCTCCGTATATGAGGAGGTTTTCGATTCCCATGTCGATGGCGATCTCGAGGCCTACTATCAAAGTTTCGTATTCGGCTTCATTGTTCGTCCTCGGCTCTGTTAAGGAGAAAGCAAAGCGCATTATCCCTCCTTGTGGAGTTACGAAGATGAGGCCTACCCCCGATTTGATTATAGGGGTGCTTTGTTTGCGCTTCTTCATGGAAGACGCTCCATCAAAATAGAGTTCCCATCGGGTATCACTACCGTCGATTGCATCAAACGCATGTTCGTCTGGCAGCTCGCAATTCAGAGGAGAATCGGCAGGTATTGGATGCTCAGCGAGGAAGTCAGCGATGGCTTGGCCTTTCACTGCCTTAAGAGGTTGATAAGTTATTGAGAACTCCATCAAGAGCAGGGCCCATTTAGCGAGCCAACCTGTCAATATAGCTTTTGACATCAAGTATTTGAGAGGGTCCACCTTCGATATGAGACGGACTTCATGTGCCAATGCATAGTGCCGGAGTTTCGTTATCGCGAAGATTAACGCCAGGCAGTGTTTTTCGATGGGAGAATAGTTACTTTCTGCCCCTAGGAGAACTCGACTTAAGTAATAGAGAGCTCTTTCTTTCCCTTGGTCACTCTCTTGTGCCCATAATGCGCCTAAGGAACCTTCGAGGGCGGTTGTATAAAGAATGAGAGGCTTTCCCTTGACCGGAGCAGCCAACACTGGCGGATTTTGCAGATACTGCTTGATTTCGTCCAGCGCGCCTTGGCATTTGTGATCCCAGATGAACGGGGTTCCCTTCTTCATCAGGTGACTATAAGGATGGCACTTGCCAGAGAGATTGTCTATAAACCGTCGGATATACGCGAGCTTCCCTTGGAGAGACCGCAATTGCTTGAGAGTCCCTGGCGGAGGAATTTCCATGATCGCCTTGATCTTTGACGGATCTATCTCGATACCTCGGTGTCGGACGATGAATCCTAGGAATTTGCCCGAGGAAACTCCGAACGCGCATTTGAGAGGGTTCATCTTCAAGTTGTATTGCCGAAGACGTTAAAACACAATCTTAAGATGCTCGAGATGTTCCTCGTACGATTTGCTTTTCACCATGAGGTCGTCGATATAGCATTCGACGATTTCATGTATAAGGTCATCGAAGATCTTTGTCATGGCCCTTTGATAGGTGGCACCGACGTTCTTTAGACCGAAGGGCATCACTTTGTAGCAGAATATACCCAGCGGGGTCTGGAAAGCGGTGTGCTTCTGGTCTTCGGGATGCATCTTTATCTGATTATATCCTAATGAGCCGTCCATGAAGGAGAAAACCTCGTGAGTGAACGTGTTATCTATCATCAGCTCAGTGACTGGCAGTGGGAAATCATCCTTCGGGCAGGCTTTATTGAGATCCCGAAAGTCTACACATATCCGTACAGTCCCATTTTTCTTCATCACCGGGACGATTTTAGCGATCCAATCGGGATACTGAACTTCCTGGATAAACCCAGGGTCGATCAGCTTCTTAACTTCGGCGTTAATGATCATCTCAAGCTCGAGCCGCATTCTTCTTAGTGCTTGTTTGATTGGCTTAACGTCCGGGGATATCGCCAATTTATGCACAGCAATTTCTGGATCTAGTCCTAGCATTTCGGAATATTTCCATGCGAAGCAATCTTTATACTGCATAAGCACGTCTTTTAATGAAGCCACCCTTCCTTCAGACAACAGCTCACTAACGAATGTCGGTCGCGGGCCGTTCGCCGTCCCCAACTCAATTTTCTTGAGGTTATCTGCCGTGGTGTGTATCCCATCTTCCAGCTCTTTTGGCGCTGGTGGGAATTCTGAGATCACCTCGTCATTGCTGTTTTCGAAGCACCAAGGAAGGTTATCCATATTCTCGGGCTCTTCTTTTGATATCGTTACCATATGACAAGTGCAAGCTCGCTTCCAAGACCGATGTGTATTTGGTTCTACTCTCGTAGCCTTGGGTTCATGCTTCTGCGGCGGAGTTATCCTCCAACTGTCAGATAGAGCGAACTTGCCGAGCTGATACTGATCTTCGACCCAATTCTTGAAGGTGAAGCAATCTTCGAGAGGGTATCCTATTACCCTGTGATAAGAGCAATAGTTCGGGTGTGAGACTTCGCCTTCTTGTTCGGGGTGCTTAGACTCCGGAAGCGTAATCATTTGGTGTTTTATAGCTAGGTCAAGCATTTTCTTTGTCTTGTCTTGAGGAAAAGAGTACGCTCGATCCATCTTCTTCATAAGGGATAGATCCGGACCACTTGATTCCCGAATGCGTGGCTTCTTGGTCCCGCTTTGTCATTGCTGAATGTCTTTTCCGCTTTTTGACTTGTTTCTGCCTCTGCGTCGGGCCTTTTTTATAACAGGTTGACAGGGAGCGGCATTTTCGTCTTTCACAGCCTGTTGAAAGAGGCGTTGCGTCCTGGCTTTCTCGTAGATAGCCATTTCGCGGTTGTGGTCGTCTCGAACTTTTTGACCAGCTTCCCTTATAAGCTTGTCCATTTGTTCTTCGAACGACGGACTGGGCATTTTTACGTCGGGGACTTTTCTAGTTCAGGGTTAGCATCTGCCCATTGAGCATCCCCTTCTTCATCAAAGTTATGCACAACATAGCAGTCACGGAGTAGCTCCCGTTTCTTGGACCGAACATATCCAAGCCCGATTGCTTCCATTCTCCCGCTAGGCAACTTGTACTGAGTTCCGGGAACGTTCCAGACCCTGTCATAGAATTTAGCTTTTCGAGCGATCTGTTTAAAGGGTATCCCTTGGCGCTTCAATAGCCTTTTCAATCCTTCCGTGTAATATCTAGGTAGACGGATGGGCTGAAGCCTGTCAAGCGTAGGATTCGCACCGTGCCAGATTTCTTTCTCCACTTTAGTTTCCCCGGAGCGGTAGAATAGAATCGCTTTTTCGCCTGGGAGGGACATAGAACGTCTGCAGCTCTTCTACACTGTAGGTATCAAGCGCGTCAAGTTCTTTATGATGTTTAAGTGGAACTATGGCGACTTGCAGACTTTGCTTTTCATCAGCAAAAGTTTGTGTTGAAGGCCGAGCAGAGAATATAGCGTGGACTTCATCTTCCGAATCGCTGCCAAAGATCAACATGGGAGCGGACGGTCCCGGCTTGTTGTGTTGGGGTGGACCCGAATAAACCATCTCTTCCTCTTCCTCAGTATCACTCCCGAAGACAGGGATGGTGGTGATAGCTTTGTTCTCTGGCTTGTGACACCTCTCCGTGTCTTCGAAATCTGGCAAGAAGTATTTTGCATCTTCGTACTTATGGACCTCGTTTACGGAGAATGGGTTCAACTCTCCTGTTACGGTATACTCGAGACCATCCTTGAAATATTTCATACACTGATCTTATGTAGAGGGAATGATGTTATACTCATGTAACCAGGGCCGGCCGAGCAAAGTATTATAGCATGTCTTGGCGTCTATGACGTGAAATTTAATGTCCGTGACGAGTAGCCCAAAGCGTAACGTCAGTATCACAGACCCGGGAGTCCATGATGATTGAGAGTCGAACCCGGAGATGGTGATCTTATCCCGAGCGAGGTGCTGGACGCTCATGCAGATTTCCTTCAATCCTCGTACATTGAGGAGATTGACGGAAGACCCATTGTCAACCAAGATTTTGCCTATCTTTATATCGTGGCAGTACCCTGAGACATAGAGGGGACGATTGTGTTCGCACGTCCCAAGGAGGAGGTCTTCATCACCGAAAGTGACATCAGCTGTGTGCACTTCTTCCAGTTCGTCCTTCATCTTTTCTTCGGCGAGAAAAGCTTGGAATTGCTCCGGCTCTTATAGCACTTTGATCAATGAATCTCTTGCTTCTTTTGATAGTAAGAGGGCATCGAGAATACTGAGCTGTGAGGGTAACTTCCTCAAGTGTGCCAGAACGTTGTAGTCCACCTTATTTTTCTTTGGCGGGTCCTTGGCGGTTAGCTCTTCCATGACTTGGTCATCTAGGGCGATATCCTCAGAGACCCTTTCTTTTCCCTTATCTTTTTTATTTGAGGGTCCAAGATTCTTTTCGGGTAGCGTACGATTATGCAGCCAGATATTTTCGCAGGCCTTCGGCTCTTCCTCTTTTCCCGAGGTGAACTCTTTAAAGAGAGGGCTAAGAGCCATTTCCTCGTCAGAGTCACTCCCGAATGTGAGAATTTGCGCTTCCCCGGCGTTAACCATGCGACAATCGCCGGTAGTTCTTCTAAGCTCCTCGGTCGTACTTTTCTGCTCCCGACGAGTTTTGCGCTTCTCCCGCTTAAAATGTTGTCGGTGAACAACATACCCCTGCCACCATCTATTGAAAGCTTTGCACTCTTCGGTAGGGTGCGAAACCTTCCGATGATACAAGCAATAGGAAGGGTGCATTTCTGCTTTGCCGGCTGTGTTTCCTTCAGAGGGTGGTAGCTTCATCCCCATTGATATGGCTTTAGCCAACCTTTTCCTCGTCTTGAATTTGTTTTTATTCACAACGGATGTCTTTTGATTTGACGGGAGTGTCTCAACTCTTTCGTCTAGTCGCCGGCATTTGGCCCTTTCAAATATGACTGTCTCGCGTTCCTGATCAGCTTTAGTCTTCAAAAGAGCTTCGTTGAGGAATGCATCAATTGTTTCATCTGATGGCCCCAGAAGTTCCGGTTTAGGATCTGCCCCCAGCTTCTCAGTGCAGGGAGTTTTCTCATCTTCTGTAAACGAGTGGGCGATCATATGACAACTTGCTACGTAACCCTCAGATTCATCCGACGAGCTTTCTCCATCATCTTCTTCCTGAAAGACGTGGCTGAGGAACTCTTGGAGCGTTATGGGAGTCCGTGCCTTCTGATTATACTCCTCCAGCGCGTCAATCTATTTCTATAAGTCCGTACGCTTATCGCCAGGTTTCACGGGCTTTTTGGATCTTTTCTTCTTCTTCTTTGAAGATTTCGACGGTTGGGTACAAGCGTTTGGGCCATCACCACCGATCTTTGGAGTTTGGCGCGGCTTCAGCATCCCTTCGATGATCTAGGGTTCTAGCGGGTTCTTCCACCTGATCGCCGGGCATGTCTTGAGATCATTCAGCATCCTTTTGGTTTTGGCTTATAGCACAACCTCCCACGGAGCTTCTTCAACAAGGGAGCATGTTGCCCCCGGCGTATTCACCTTTTTAGGGGTATGAGGTTGCGGCAGGTTCACCTTCCATCTTTCGGACAACGCGAACTTGCCTTGTTGGTATTGGTCTTCAATCCAGTTTTTGAAGACGTAGCAATCTTCGATCGGATGACCCAATACTCGGTGGTAGGGGCAGTAATTAGGATCATTGACGTCGTTTGGCTGCAACGGGCGTCTTGAATCCGGCAGATTGATGAGTCTGTTGCGCAATGCCAGCTCGAACAGTCTTCTCGTTTTATCTTGAGGAAACGAGTAAGGACGTCCTATCCTCTCCTCGAGGGATACGCGTGGACGCATATTGTTTTGACGGCCAACCGGCCTCAAGTTGCTCGGCTGTTGTTGAGCATTGGCGACGACGATCGCTTTTCCTTTCCCCTTCTCATTTCGAGAGTCCGGCTTTGGAGGAGACGGTCTATGGCCTATCTGGTCCATTTGAGCTAATTTGTCAATCAAGGCCTGGAACGTGGTCGGTTTAAAGAACATCATGAACTGTGAAATAGTTGCATGAGGGTCTAGGGTGCCCATGAACATGCCCACCGCTGGCGCTTATTCAATGCGTTGTTCGCATTTCGACCACAAGTTCCGCCACCGGATTGCATATTGAACCCAGGTTTCGCCTGGCTTTACTCTTGCATTGATCAAAGCTGTTATTGGAGCACGCTCGCTGGCGCTAGCGAAACGCTGGGTAAACAACAACTCCATTTCAGCGAAGGTTTTAACAGAGTCGTTCAGAAGCTCGGAGTAACATTCAAATGCCGTCTCCGATAAGCTACCGATGAATTGGCGAAGCAGGAGCTTATCATCGCCGCCGGTGTTGCCACAAAGAGCCCTGAACTGGGCAACATGTTGATGGGGATTGCCTGTCCCCTTGTAAACATGAAATTTTGGGATCGTGTAGCCCGGCGGGTATTTGATCTGATCATACCAGCTCGGATATGGTCGCCCCGTTTTGACAACTTGACCGGCTGCCTCGGTTGCCTGGTGAACCCGTATCTGCTGAGCTATATATTCATCCACGGCAGCTTTGGAAATTGTCTCCTCCTTGGCTGTTGAAAGAGCCGGTGGAGGATTCGATGTCTCTCCTCTGTCATCTTCGAGGACAATCGGAGTATCTTCAGCGGGAGGATCCTGCTGGATCATCATACCCACCATGTCCTGGATCAGAAGGGCCATTCGTTTTATATTGGCTGCTTGTTCCACAGCCTCTTTATCCTTCTTTTCCAGTATTCTCCGAAGGAATTCGGCATCGGTTTCTTGCTCCTGGCGTTGATCCGAGGATGCTTCTGGGCTTTCTTTTGGCCCAGTGAGCGCGGCCATCGCAGTCATCATTTCTTGGAGCTTCTACTGCTGCTCTTTAGCTTTAGTCACCAATCGCGTAAGCGGTTTATGACCTGTGGATATACGGCTATCCTCTTTTCCGGACGCCATGTAGACGGTATGTACCACCATGCCCCCAGACTTAGGGCGTTTGGGTTCACTGCCTTTGACATTTGCCGCAGGCGTGAGGATTTTCTCTGGCCTTCTTCTCTTGTGGGCCATCGAAGTTGAGGGGGCCGTTGCTGTGGGCACTCAGGTGGCCGTCGTCTTCCGTTGCTTAACAGGGCGATTGTCTTCCTGTCGGGCTTTCGACTTCTTATGCTGATGGGAGAAGTTCGGATCAATCACCGATTCTCAGACTCGTCGCCAAGTCTTGTAGACTTTGGAAGACAGCCGTTGAGGAGACTGCACCGGCTTTGTTTCTACGACAGTCTCTACCGGTGGAGGAGACTTTTTGAGCACAGCAGTTGGCGAATTCCTGCATACCCTGTTCAGTAGCTCAGAGCTGTTCCCGGTTGGAACATCGGCCTCAATTTCCACCGTTAGAGCTGGCGGAGTTAGCCCAGAGGGGGAGTTGCCCCCAGCTTTCCTTATCCGGCGCCAGTGGCGACGTCGGGCATGACGGGTTGTCGAGATTGGTTCAGCGATGGCTTTATCTTGCCCCCTGTTCAGGTGAGGGGCTGTCGTCGGTGTCTGCCTCTTGAAGACTGACGTCCGTTGAGAAGCCGTGTCCAACCGGTCAAACACAGATTTCTGAGCGGGAGCGGGATTGGGAGCAGTCAGCCTTGCGAAGATCGACCCTCTTGCAGGAGAAGCCGCCTTGACGACTTCAGGAGCAGCTATCTTCTTTGGGATGGCCACTTCAGGTATTATGGGCTTCTTGGTAGGCCCTTTGGAGCCCGAGTTCAGCCTGGTGAAGACTGAGGAATTGGACGACCCGTCGAGAGGGGCCGTGGGAGTAGCAAGCCGATCGAAGACCGATTCTTTGAAGCTTTCGGTACGGGCACTGGGATGGCGAAGCTCGCTGGTGGGAGCATGGTCCCGAAAAATAGACCGGTAGTAGCTTGGGTAATTTGTTCCACCGGCATCGTGAATAGTGATGCCACCTGCGGTCCATAGGCTACACCTCCAGGTGAGGCGGAGCGTCGGTTACACTTGTAGTTGGAGCAGTTCGAGTAGTTGAACGCCATTGCTGTTTGATTTCTGCGCCAAGCAAGAGACCAAATCTTAGTAATTTGAAACCCGGGGGCAACCATTAACAAACCGCGATTCGTTCGCGAATACGACGCACGAAGTGTGGAGTGGAAAGAGGAAAAGGTCCCACCGGGCGTGCCAGAATCTGTTCCCCTCCGAATGGCGGCGCGACGACAGGGAGAGGTCTTGCCTGAGATTCGGGGCAGATGCTATTTGGTGCTATCCGTCCACCTCTCCGAAGATGCCAAGTTGATTTATGGCACCGTGTATCGGAGGTTTAGACGGATGCGGCCGATGTAGCAGACTTCGTCAGATTCCCCCTTGCTTGAGGGGTTTTTGATTGTGGGGACGCTCTTCCCTGCAGGCGCAAGCCCCTGCTGTTAATTACGCTACCGCATCGCGGTAACAACTTTCTTCTTCTCCAGAATTTCACTTCGTGTCGTGGGTGTTTGTTTTGTTTGTGGTTGCCCGTGGATTGCATACGGAGACTAATTTATGTCGTCGCCCGTAGGACGTGGATTAGTCCAAATCCATATTTTCTTAGATTTGGGTTTGGGGTTTTGGTTTAAGAATACGTTAGCCATATTTGAGGCTAAGATCAACTTAAACGTTTGTTAAGGATACGTTAGTCTAATTTGAGACTAAGATCAACTTAATGGGATCGTTTAGATCTAACAAGAGAGCATTTGGGGGCTCTATTGTTCCAGTTTAGGGACATAGTGGTCCATTGCCAGTTTAGGGACATAGTGGTCCATCATTCCCATTTTGGAGACGAATATTGGTTTAAGGACGCATTAGTCCATGAGTTTAAGGACCCCACAGTCCGTATTACCGGTTTAGGGACATGGTGGTCCAACATTCCCAATTTAGGGACGAATATTGGTTTAAGGACACATAAGTCCATGAGTTTAAGAACCCCACAGTCCGTATTATGTGTGGTTGTCGGGACCCGTCACCTCTCTGACGACGTTGAAGGATTACAACGACAAATATCAGAGGAGTTCAGAGATGTACCCTTGAACCGGGTGTAAATTGATTTGGGAGAGCAGTTGTGCTCAGTTCCATTTAATTTGAGGACTTGTGGCCAGAATTGGGTTAAGTCCAGTTAGAAAATGTCTAACATTTATTCACATTTGGCCTGTTAGGCCTTTGATTGGGCTCTGCCCTTTTTTAAATGATGCACAGCATCTAAATTGGTCTGTTAGACCTTTATTTGGGCTCAGCCCCTTTTTAATAATGCATTGCATTTTTTATTAGGCCTGTTAGGCTTTTTAATTGGGCTCTGTCCCTTCTTTAATAATGCAAAACATTTATTGTTCTGACAGTGCGCCGCGTGGCTTGTCAGGCGCTTTGCGCCAATTGAGGAGCGCAAAGCGCAAATTCAAATGGAGGTGACACGTGTCGCGCTCTGGTGAGCGCAAGTGCAGTGCGCTGCGCCGGTGTGCTGCCGACACGTGGCTCGCTCTGGTGACTTGCGCCAAACCAAGAGAGCAGTGCTCTGTTTTTAGAAGCGCAAGGCGCAACTGTTCTGTGATTGACACGTGGCGCTCCCTGGTAGCTTGCGCCAATCCAAGGAGCGCAACAGTGCAAATTTCAAAAGTACGGGGCACTGTTTAATATTTTGATCAAATTTAGATCAAAGAAAACAAGTTTTTCTTGTTTTCAAGAACCAGTGGTTCATCAAAAGGCAATGCCTTTATATAGATCAAAAGATCTAGTAAAGAAGTAAATTACTTCCTTTTTATTATTATTATTTTTTTATTAAAGATCTTGATCTTTTTCTTAGATCATCGATCTTTTTAGAAGAAATTCTTCTTTTTTTTCAAAGGTTTTTACCTTTTTTTATCTCTTTGAGTTTCTTCTCAAGTTTTCTTTTCAAGAGCTCTGTATCTCTCTATCTTGATGTCAATGTGTTTTAGACTTGGAGTCTAGGGGTCTTTATATAGTGCCAATTGATTTGTTAAATCAGTTAAAGAGATCTTTCTCTGAGTGATTTAGGGATTTTCCCCACCGTTGGATTTTTGATCCAAGGGCTTCTGTTTTACAGAAGATAATCTTCTTGTTTTAACAAGATTAGAAAGATCTTTCTGGAATTTTAATTCTGTTTTAGTGCTGGCATAGTTGGCGCAAGCACACCTGTACTTGACACTGCGCTAGCGCGACTGCGCTGACACGTGTCGCGCAGCGCAGAGCGCAGATCATTTGAAGCGTTGCTTCCTTCATTTTTATTTTAAATAGAGCCTTGCTCTGATTGGGTGCGCTGTCTTGGGCGCAGCGCTGGCGTGTCAGCTTTTGACACTTGGCGCGCTGCGCGCAGCGCAAGGAATCTGAAGCGTTGCTTCAATTTTTGAATTTTTGAAATTCAAACAGAGCTTTGCTCTGATTGAGGGAAATAGAATATTGTCAGCAAACTAGCGCTCGATAATTCCCAAGAGATACGATAAAAATAGACAACTAGAGTGAATAAAACTGATAAAGAAAATGTTAGTTATGCTACAGTAGTTGTTTGTAGCTTGGTACAGAATGTGCCAGTGTATACAAGAGGAGTCCAACTATCCCGTAGACTATGGGAAATGGAAAGTACAAGGCCCCGTCAAAACCCACGGGACAATGGCACGAATGTTCATATATGTGTCTTTTAGTGTCCATCATCGTGCCACTTTTAACACATTCCGTACCAGTCTACCCCTTTAAAACCCCGTAATGTATATTGTATTATTTTTTAGTATAAGACTGTTGGATATATGTATGCCCTAGAGGCCATTATATGATAGTGGATGTATTTGTACATATATATATATTCAGTATACATTCTTGCTCGACATGATAGTATGCTATCTGGTTCTTCTTTATCTGACATGTTGATTTGATCATGCTTTTATTCATTCATACATGCTGATAAAGCCCTGAGGATATCGGCTTGACTGCTGTGATTATGATGGAGATCATACTAGTGGGACATCTGTAGTCTATAAGCATATCCTGGAAAGTCCCTAGTCGTAGGTATATCGAGACGGGGCATTGATATACCAGAGTAGACTAGCGTATATGATACTAGACCCATACGATGGGCGATGAATGTTCCCACATTCATTGATGTTTGACATCAAGATCATGTAAGGGTGCTCAGTAATGACTGGGTACACTGGACGGACTCACCGAGAACTCCTATATGGAATTATATCTATCGTCGGATAGCAGTTCTCAGGTGACACTAGTACAGGTTAGTCTGTAGATCCGAGATCGTCATAGAGTCTTGTGTGCTCTCCCACTGTACTTTGATTACCACCCTACCACGGCTCTACTGAGTCATGAAAACAGGTGGCCATTGGGTACAGTCCCGAGACACACGAAGGCGATGAGCGATAGGAGGAGTTTCGTCTCTCCCGGTATTGGGAGTTGATGCTGTGCTGTGCTCGACTGGTTATATCAGTAAGTCCCGGCCAGGGCTGCTGAGATTTACTGATAAGTGCTATCAGTAATTTCTCGATCTGTTATAGACCATTCACTGGCACGACTTATTGAGTTATTGGGGTCGACGTTACCATCCCTAGACTCGATATGCAGCATATCTGATGAAGAGACCGGACTGTACGGTAGTGTTGCCGGTTGGCTCGACGGGAGTTGTAGCAGGTTCGCTTGTTTTCTTCTGATCGCTCAATACCCGGGTGGCCGTTACGTTTAGCTGACCGCTTGCGGCTTAGGGGTGCTTGATATGATCATCACCCACTGCCGGCGTATTGACGAATCTTAGAGTCCCACAAAGAAGTTACCTAGTCCAGGCGAAACGTTGTGGTGCCCGTATGCGATATGCGCATGGACCCGGTTAAAATGCGCGTATGAGATACCGTATATTAATTGGACGGATTGCTTTTGGTCGGGTCATATGTGATATGACCGGGTTGATAAATCAAGTGTTGATTTATCATTTAACCATTAGCTTCTCACTAGAAATCCTATCTTGTTTCTTTTGGATGTATGCATGCATGTATGCATTCATTCTTGTTCATGCACATATGGATGTGCATGCACACATGCATACATACATCATTCTATCATGGTTGTTTATACATAGAAAATGGTGGCAATATAAGACTCACACCTTGGTTATTTATATGGATTATCACTTATATTTGTTTTAAAACAAAATCAAAAAGGAAAGGATAATTCATGGTTTGTTTCTAGTCTCTTCTTTGACCTAACCATGCTCACCTACCCTTAACCATGGATTAAACTTTCCTTTCATGTTTTAACTCAAATTAAATAATATCTTCATGATTTAACCATGGTTTGAGATGAGAAGAAATAAATATATATACATATATTTTCTTTTTCTTATCATGAGTTTATCTTCTCTTCTTCTTAAAAATAGCCATCATCTTCTTCAACCTTGAGCTCTTGCTCTCTAGACTTTTCAAGTGAGCAAAATACTAAAAAAGATAGGATTTTGAAGTGAGAAAGAGAACCACAACAGCATTCTACACAAGTCTAGCCCACTTGTTTAGAGTGTTAGCTTCATTTCATCTTCTTGTTAAAGTGAAGTTGATAGCTTGGACAAAGGAGCTTCGGGTGGATCGTCGTGGACGTTAGAGGACCTCAAGCGAACCCTTTTCCAACTCTCAAGTGGCCAAGGAGTCTACTAAAGGGAGCTACAAAAGTTGTACTCTCAAAACCCTAGCCTTTGTAACATATGATGTTAGTTAAAGTTCATGAAACCCTAATTTTCTAGGATAAGATCCTTTGTATGCTTGCTTAGCACCATAAAAATTTGATCTTTGTGACATGCGATGCTTCCAAACTCTACATAGGGTGCTAGGTAAACCTAACATTGGTATCAGAGCCGACCTAGAACATTAGGCGACACTTTTACGAAGCAAAAATCCCGATCGGAACAAAATACGATTTTTCGAGACCTTCTCTGGACAAATTTTAAAATCTGACATTTTTCAGAATTAAAAATACTTAAAAAATATAGCAGGAAATTATAAGAAATGCTATGAAAAATGAACCAATGATCCGTACAAACCGCCGCGGAACCGCGGCAAATCCTTCCTTAGGCCGCGGTTCCGCGGCCGTACAGAGGCTTCATTGCTTCATTTTTGCACATTAATTCATAACACTTCTTGTATATTGTTTTAGGTATGTTTAATCTGAATTAAGTAATGTAAATTCTAGAGATGGTTTTGGACTCGACGATTCGATCGGAATTTTCATTTCGTTTCTTTTCCGGGTAAACTAGAAAGTATTGAAGTGTTTGAACGAGTATCATTTGCTCACTATTCACGGGGTTTAAATATTTTGGAGATACGTGCAAGTCTTTTTGTGGTGGACCCTCTAGAAGACAACAAACCTTAACTCGATTATGTGACCGTCTTGAACTGTCTTTTGAATCTTAGGGTTTAGGGCAGTACGGCGTGCCACATGTAAGGCGTTGGCTTGACCCTTCTACGGCTGGACCGTTACTACTGTGTCACACTCCGGGTTTTTGAACTCTGCTCAAGTGTTGAGTTTTAGTGAATCTTGGGTATTTGATCGTTCGTTCGAAAATTTTAATACTGTCTGTTTATCTGGAATGTGATACAATATGTGGAATTCATATAGTTTAGGCATGAAATACGAAGTATGTGATATTTCGCATTTATGATGTCTAAAGTGTATGTGGATTCCAAATATTGTAGTTTTACACTTTCTTTTCTGTGACCGTAAGTGTAGTATGTTGGATATCGCCGGTTTCGTTGCTATACATCAATGACAATTGGGGTACGCATACTTACTTACGTTGATGATATATGATATTATGTGTTGCTGAGATATGATGTGCAGGATTGTCGCGATCGAATAGCCGGGGGGTTTTATGTGAGATGAGAGTTTTATATTTTCATTCATGTAAACTCAAATGTAATGTAATATTCTTTTATTTGGGGCACTTCCGGGTTGAGGTTGTGTCACCAGTGTTGTATATTATTTACTTTTCCGCTTTATGATAGACCCAAGGAGGGGAGCACAAGTGACCGGGTTCTGGGGTTCAGTGGGAGGCCATCTCGAAGAGTCGAGACCGGGTCTCCTAAACTCCAGGATTGGTAGGGTCGCTTGCCGCTCTCGTAGGGATCTAGGGGTGTGGGCTTGGCTATTCATTGCGACTGTGGAATCCGTATTTTCTATTATTGGCTAAATACTAAATACGGACGTCCTAGTATATCCCACATTATATATATGTTTCTGCTGCCTTTATTCTGTGATATCTGAGACGAATGATATATTATATATGAGATATATAGTAGACGTTGCTTATGTTTTACACCCGCGCTAGTCCCGTCCCGGTATGCCGTTAGTTAAGTAACCTAACGGTGCATAACGGAACATTGCGGCGAATGCGGATGGTATAAGCGTACGTGTTATTTTCGTTTCTTTTCTGTGATTGGCTTAAGGACTTAAATGATGGGATTACATTAATATGATTAATGTAAAGAAAATAAACCTAAAAAGATGTTGTAGAATCAGATTTGAAAACCACTCGGCTCTTTATGAAAAAGCTGTATTTCAAAAATTGCGGAGCACAAGCCACTCCTTTTCAAAACCATTTGATTCTACGACGATATCAAGTTCAAAGCGTTAAAGATTTTCTTACAAATCATCCGCAACCCTCCGTCATTTTAGGAAGTAGAGTACTTTGTATTCGTGCTACGTTTGTTGACTTTAGTTAAGGCGTAGTGTATGGTAGCTAAGTGATGTCTTCCTACACTGCATATGATGCAGATTAATTAGGACATTCATGCGACTTTGTTGACCATAGTTAAGGGTCATATGGGTAGGTCTAATTGATCAAGAAATGACGGGTAGAACTTGACTGGTACTTATGATTTGTTGACCATAGTTAAGGTCATAAGTACTAGGGGTAAAAAATTACATCGGGAATTTCAGGTGTTGAAATTTGCAATGAGATTGCATACCTTCCATGTGATGGTTGGATCCCGATCCCACTGTGGGCAATAGTTGCTCCTAGGAGAGTTTTGCAGTTTACAATTAGCTAACTCATTAGGTGTCTAGAAAGGTGTTAACGGGGCTACACCTCTGGGAAAACGAGGTTTACTTTAATTAGGTCCGTGCGAAAGCACGGGGAACCTCCCTCAAGTACCGACACTGGCCTGGCTGAACGGTTAGCGAAGTTGTAGACTGTAATTAATCCTGGCTAGTTTTCTTTTTAAGGTTTGAAAGAAAAACTTTATTAAAGCAGTGGGAGACATCGATTAGACAAGATAATAACCAATCTGATCTATGCAAGAGCTTTCGCTGAGTGTATTCTTTTCTCTCTCTTAATGGCAGATACCAATGACTGGACTCAAGCTTCTACTAGATAAAAATAAACTGAATGGGACCAATTATAAAGACTGGCTGAGGAATCTGAAAATAGCCTTGACTTATGATAAAGTATCATATGTCCTCACGGCTTCAGCCCCGCCCGTCCCAGGTCCAAAATCCTCAGTTGCGGACATTGAAGTCCGCAAGACATGGGACGCTGACTGTGCCACGGTCAAATACCTCACGCTTGCATCGATGGATAACACACATCAAAAGCAGCACGAGGATATGGACATTCACGGTATATTGCTCCATACAAAGGAGTTGTATGGAGAGCAATCCCGCGTATTACGATACGAAGCATCAAAGAAATTGTTTCAGATGCGAATGGCCCCTGGCACATCAGTAGGAGACCATGTTCTGAAGATGATAGCTCTTATAGAAGAGCTTGAGGACCTTGGATGGACTATGGACAATGAACAATATATAGATATTATTCTGCAGTCTCTCCCCTCCACCTTTGCTCAATTCATAGTCAACTTCAACATGCATGGCATGGAGAAGGAGCTACCTGGACTCCTTAATATGTTAAGGAGTGCAGAGAGCACTATGAAGTCAGTAAAAACTCCCGTTATGACTGTTGGATAGTCTTCCTCTTCTTGCCCAAAGGCTAAGGCCAAGGGAAAGAAAAAGAAGAAAACCACCAATCCTAAAGGTGGAGTTAAAAAGGTGAAGGGAAAGGAAAAGTCCAAAGCTGGAGACTCGGGAAAAGGCGAATGTTTTCATTGCCACAAGACAGGACATTGGAAGCGCAACTGTACAGAGTACTTGAACCTCAAGAAGAAGCATGGGGATGCTTCCGCTTCAGGTGTGTTTGTGGCAGAAAACTGTTTTTCAATAAACTCTGCTTCCTGGGTATTAGATACCGGTTCAGGTTCTCACATTTGCAATTCTATGCAGGGACTGAGAAATAGCAAAGTTTTGAAGACAGGTGACCATACTCTCCGCGTTGGAAATGGTTCCAATGTACATACAGTCGCAGTGGGAGAGTATCACTTGGGGTTGCCATCTGGATGTATTTTGGTTTTGAACCCATGTTATTTTGTACCAAGTATGCTATGTAATATAATATCAGTTTCTTTGTTAGACAATGAAGGATATAACTTTATATTGCAGAATAATGTTATGAACATTCATCTGAATCAAATGTTGGTTGGGTATGGTACACTTAATAACGGGATATACGTCCTAAATCAACACACAGTTTTCAGTATACAACACACTAATGAAAGAAAACTTTCAGAATTAAATGAAGCTTTTCTTTGGCACTGTAGACTTGGTCATATTAACGAAACAAGACTAAACAAGTTACACAAAGATGGATATTTAAACTCTTTTGAATATAAATCTTATGTGACTTGCCAGTCTTGTATCAAGGGTAAAATGACCAAAACTCCGTTTACCGGACACGGAGAAAGAGCTACACAGCTCCTGGGCCTCATACATAGTGATGTATGTGGGCCAATGTCTACACAGGCTAGAGCCGGTTTTTCATACTTCATTACATTCACTGACGATTTCTCAAGATTCGGTCATGTATTTTTATTAAAGCACAAGTCCGAAGCTTTCGAGAAATTCATTGAATATAAACAAGAAGTAGAAAAACAAACCGGCTTAAGTATCAAGATACTTCGATCAGATCGAGGTGGGGAATACCTTAGTACAGAATTTGCAAACTTCCTAAAAGAGAATGGGATTCTCTCTCAGCTCACTCCTCCTTACACACCACAGCACAACGGTGTGTCTGAACGACGGAATAGGACCCTATTAGATATGGTCCGATCCATGATGAGTGATGCTGAGTTACCCGTCCCATTTTGGGGGCATGCATTGGAGACTGCAGCGTTTCTGCTAAACAGGGTTCCGACCAAAACCATGTCTACCACGCCATATGAGATATGGCATGGGAAGAGACCATCTCTTAAAAGAATTAAGATTTGGGGTTGCCCGGCCTATGTTAAAAAGCAGAATCCGGACAAACTCGAGACACGGTCAGTCATGTGTAATTTTGTGGGGTATCCAAAGAATTCTTATGGATATCTATTCTACCACAAAGAGGAACAAAAGGTGTTTGTTTCTCAGTATGCCACATTCTTGGAAAAAGAGTTTTTCACAGATAAAGATGATAGCAAAGTGGTGGATCTAGAAGAGGTTCTAGAGACACAAACTACAAATGACAATTTGGTTGAACCGGCTGTTGCAATAGAAACTGAGGAACCCCGGCCACTCCGAAGGTCTGGTAGGACTTCTCGCCCACCAGAGAGGTACTACGGTTTCCTCATTGATGGTGACGGAGAAGACTGCATCATGGATGATGATGATCCTACCAGTTTTCAGCAAGCTATCACGAGTGGTGACTCTGTGAAGTGGCTGGATGCCATGAGATCCGAAATGGAGTCTATGTACACCAACAAAGTATGGACTTTGGACATTGTACCCCCTAGGGTAAAACCTGTGGGATGCAAATGGATCTTTAAAAGAAAGATTGGTGTATATGGGCAGGTAGAGACCTATAAGGCAAGACTTGTGGCAAAGGGTTTTCGCCAAAGACCAGGTTTGGACTATGACGAAACTTTTTCGCCCGTAGCCATGCTTAAATCCATTCGGATCCTACTAGCTATTGCTGCTCACTACGACTATGAAATCTGGCAGATGGATGTTAAAACAGCATTTCTAAATGGAGATTTAGAAGAATGCGTTTATATGGATCAGCCAGAGGGCTTCATTGACAGTGGGAGCAGCGGGAAAGCATGTAGATTGCTTAAATCCATATATGGGTTAAAGCAGGCATCTCGGAGTTGGAACATCTGTTTCAATGATGTTATCAAAGAGTTTGATTTCATCAAAAATCCAGATGATCCTTGTGTTTATAAGAAGGCTGTGAGCTGTCACAATCCTCGTATTGTACGTGGATGACATTCTTCTAATAGGAAATGATATTCCTATGCTACAGTCGGTCAAATCTTTCTTATCACTAAGGTTCTCCATGAAGGACCTGGGTGATGCCACATACATCCTGGGCATAAGGATCTATAGGGATAGATCTAAAAAGTTATTGGGATTGTCCCAAACCAGGTACATCAACACCATCCTAAAAAGGTTTAGTATGGAAGACTCCAAGCGGGGTGCCTTACCCGCTTGCCATGGGGTCACTCTCTCCAAGGATTCTTGCCCAAAGACCGATGAAGAGAGAGCTCGCATGAGTGTTATACCTTATGTTTCGGCAGTAGGATCTATAATGTATGCGATGTTATGTACACGCCCAGATGTAGCTTATACACTTAGTGTTGTAAGCAGGTATCAATCCAACCCAGGGGAGAACCACTGGACAGCTGTGAAGAACATTCTTAAGTACTTACGAAGGACTAAAGAATTGTTCTTGGTGTATGGTAATACAGATCTCCAAATGGAGGCCTTTACTGATTCGAGCTTCCAGAGCGATAAGGACGACAGCAAATCTATCTCAGGGTTTGTATTTACCCTCAATGGAGGGGCGGTGAGTTGGAAGAGTTCCAAACAAGATACCGTTGCAGACTCAACGATGGAAGCTGAGTACATTGCTGCAAATGATGCCGCCAAGGAAGCCGTCTGGATGAAGAAGTTCGTCTCGGAGCTAGGAGTAGTTCCATCCATTATTGATCCAATACCTTTGTATTGTGATAATAATGGGGCTATGGCGTTGGCCAAGGAGCCCAGATTCCATCAGCGGTCCAGACACATCCTGAGGCGTTTTCATTTGATCCGGGAGATTGTTGATCGCCGCGAGATCGAGATTAGGAGAGTAGACACAAAGAATAACGCCACGGATCCATTCACCAAGGCCCTCCCTCAGCCGCAGCATGAGCGACTTTTTGAGATGTTGGGTATAAGATACGCCAATAACTGGCCTTAGTGCAAGTGGGAGATTGTTGGATATATGTATGCCCTAGAGGCCATTATATGATAGTGGATGTATTTGTACATGTATATATATTCAGTATACATTCTTGCTCGACATGATAGTATGTTATCTGGTTCTTCTTTATCTGACATGTTGATTTAATCATGCTTTTATTCATTCATACATGCTGATAAAGCCCTGAGGATATCGGCTTGACTGCTGTGATTATGATGGAGATCATACTAGTGGGACATCTGTAGTCTATAAGCATATCCTGGAAAGTCCCTAGTCGTAGGTATATCGAGACGGGGCATTGATATACCAGAGTAGATTAGCGTATATGATACTAGACCCATACGATGGGCGATGAATGTTCCCACATTCATCGATGTTTGATATCAAGATCATGTACGGGTGCTCAGTGGTGACTGGGTACACTGGACGGACTCACCGAGAACTCCTATATGGAATTATATCTATCGTCGGATAGCAGTTCTCAGGTGACACTGGTACAGGTTAGTCTGTAGACCCGAGATCGTCATAGAGTCTTGTGTGCTCTCCCACTGTACTTTGATTACCACCCTACCGCGGCTCTACTGAGTCGTGAAAACAGGTGGCCGTTGGGAACAGTCCCGAGACACACGAAGGCGATGAGTGATAGGAGGGGTTTCGTCTCCCGGTATTGGGAGTTGTTGCTGTGCTGTGCTCGACTGGTTATATCAGTAAGTCCCTGGCCAGGGCTGCTGAGATTTACTGATAAGTGTTATCAGTAGTTTCTCGATCTGTTATAGACCATTAACTGGCACGACTTATTGAGTTATTGGGGTCGACGTTACCATCCCTAGACTCGATATGCAACATATCTGACGAAGAGACCGGACTGTACGGTAGTATTGCCGGTTGGCTCGACGGGAGTTGTAGCAGGTTCGCTTGTTTTTTTCTGATCGCTCAATACCCGGGTGACCGTTACGTTTAGCTGACCGCTTGCGGCTTGGGGGTGCTTGATATGATCATCACCCACTGCCGGCGTATTGACGAGTCTTAGAGTCCCACAAAGAAGTTACCCAGTCCAGGCGAAACGTTGTGGTGCGCGTATGCGATATGCGCATGGACCCGGTTAAAATGCGCGTATGAGATACCGTATATTAATTGGGCGGATTGCTTTTGGTCGGGTCGTATGTGATATGACCGGATTGATAAATCAAGTGTTGATTTATCATTTAACCATTAGCTTCTCACTAGAAATCCTATCTTGTTTCTTTTGGATGTATGCATGCATGTATGCATTCATTCTTGTTCATGCACATATGGATGTGCATCCACACATGCATACATACATCATTCTATCATGGTTGTTTATACATAGAAAATGGTGGCAATATAAGACTCACACCTTGGTTATTTATATGGATTATTACTTATATTTGTTTTAAAACAAAATCAAAAAGAAAAGGATAATTCATGGTTTGTTTCTAGTCTCTTCTTTGACCTAACCATGCTCACCTACCCTTAACCATGGATTAAACTTTCTTTCATGTTTTAACTCAAATTAAATAATATCTTCATGATTTAACCATGGTTTGAGATGAGAAGAAATAAATATATATATATATATATATATTTTCTTTTTCTTATCATGAGTTTATCTTCTCTTCTTCTTAAAAATAGCCATCATCTTCTTCAACCTTGAGCTCTTGCTCTTTAGACTTTTCAAGTGAGCAAAATACTAAAAAAGATAGGATTTTGAAGTGAGAAAGAGAACCACAACACCATTCTACACAAGTCTAGCCCACTTGTTTAGAGTGTTAGCTTCATTTCATCTTCTTGTTAAAGTGAAGTTGATAGCTTGGACAAAGGAGCTTCGGGTGGATCGTCGTGGACGTTAGAGGACCTCAAGCGAACCCTTTTCCAACTCTCAAGTGGCCAAGGAGTCTACTAAAGGGAGCTACAAAGGTTGTACTCTCAAAACCCTAGCCTTTGTAACATATGATGTTAGTTAAAGTTCATGAAACCCTAATTTTCTAGGATAAGATCCTTTGTATGCTTGCTTAGCACCATAAAAATTTGATCTTTGTGACATGTGATGCTTCCAAACTTTACATAGGGTGCTAGGTAAACCTAACAAAGACTTGCCGAAACCATGGTATAAATTGTTTATGTAAACGGTTCAGGATGTAAACGGATAGTCATGTAGTCAAGTCAAGATATATCCATGGTTCGGTCAATTCAAGTCATGTTGCATGTTTGTATTGTTCGGTATTCATATTCAGGTTCATGTTGGATTGGAGTTATGATTAGATTCATATTTGGATTGTATTCAGATTAGACTGAGTCTCAGAATGAGTCAGACACTTAAACAGATTTGGATTCCTGAATTAAGTTTTGGAGTTATCGGTAACTGCTGCACATGGACGGCAGGATTTGTGTCTTTTTCCAAGACAATTACCATTTGATAACCCCATTTTAGTTTTCTACCTTAATAGGCAAGCACCCAGTTTCTCCGGCTCTCTTAGGCTCAACAGAATTGGTCCCGCTTAAACCTATATTTACTAGGGTCCTTATTGTAATTTAATATAATTTGAAGGGTTTTTATGAAAAAATATTTTTAGTATACTTTCAAAATAAACCTTAAGTATTTATTTATATTTTTAGGGTTTTCATGGAAGTGAATTTTATAGAATGAGGTATGTTAGTGAATATATATATATATATATATATATATATATATATATATATATATATATAGTTTGAATAGTTTAAGGTATTTTAGTGTAAACTTGACTTGTATGGATTCTTGATGGTATTTTTAAACTTGTAATTCTTTTATTTTGTTTGGAAAACATGGAATTTAATAATATCTTTAAAATATGTGGTTTGATAATACTTATATAATTATTAAAAATAAATTTTTATTATTAAATAGAAATTCTCATTTTTCTTAAAAATTGTATTAAATTCCATCGAGATCGTATGCTCCGTGAGGAGCTTTGCATCTCGCCCTACTAGTCCGATGGATGTGCGATGATCCGCACCAACCGATTTGGATTCCCCAAAAATGGGTTGTAGAGGCACAATCGCAAGAAATTTAAAATACTATTTACAAGAAAACGGTTTTTAATAGGTTAGGGTATTTTATTGAAAAGTCGTATTTTGCCACAAAACTATTGTTCAAGAGAATCGTGCTATGTCAAGATGTGTGTATGTGAGAGGTAGGTCATTACCTCGTGAGATATTCTAAAGGTATGCTAAGCTAAAAGATTAAAATATGACATGTGTAAAGTTTATGGTATTTAAACGAAACATGTACTATAAAGTTATTTAACAAGAACTTTTCAAGGTGAACTTTTCAAGGTGAAAATATGACATGCTAAGTATAGTGATTTGAATGAATGATTCTAAAAGAAAATTGTAGTTCTTAAGAATTTTAGGAAAGAATGTCGGTATAACTCCACTTACCAACATGATTTGAAAAGAGATAGTTTTAAGGTAAGAAGAGAAGGAAATAGTTGGATCTTACAAGTTAAAGAGATAGAAGAGAGGTTGAGAAAAGGAATGATGGCTTTCGTGGAGTTGCGGGGTCGCCGGAAGTGCTTCGAATTCTCGCTGGAAAAAGAACTTGGGCTAACTCCACTTGTACTCTTCTTTGACTTGGAAAATTTTGAGGATTTTTGATAAGAGATTTCAGAATGAAGAGGGCTAGGGTATGAGGTTGTATTTATAGTATGGAATTAGGGTTTTGGAATTGAAAGATTGAATTAAAATGCATTAAAAATGGGATTAAAGGGTGAATTTAAGTTCTCTGTTAATTTACAGAGAAATCAAACAGTATGGGAGTAATAGGGTAGGTCAAGGGGTTTAGTGTGCAGAGTTTGGGGGCATTACCAACAGGGGGCCCGGCGGCACCGTCCCAATGATGAATCTCGCCAACCAAGTGTATGGGGTTGGCTCTTGGATTAATGCCACGTGTCCATATCGGTTCATATAACATTCAGCACATATTTGATTTTCTGTGACTTTTCATTTTACATGTATTGCACGTGTAAACTTTTGGGCTTCCAAAAAGTTTAAAAGAAAAATCAGTAAAAATAATAAGTGGCTGAGGGAATTTGAACACAGGGGCTATGTCACAGCAGTGCAAGGCTTTACCAATGAGCTATAAGTGTTTTCTTGCTATTCTTAAACAAAAACAACATTTAAAGTATAGGCTTGCGAATATTCCATTTGGTACATTAACTATAAAATTTTTGTACAATAAAAACAGAGTCGTTATATGTATTTTAATTGTTGTTGTGTTTCGGTGATAAAACCTAGATTTTTGAAAGTTTATGGTACTTATGTGAAAACTAATACTTTTGGAAACTTGATGGTATTTTATTAAAATTCTAATCTTTCATTTTAAAAACATAGTTTCATAATATGTTTTTTTATTGAAAATACGGATTCATAATTTTTATATAATTTTTCAAAAATTAGTTTTGTTTAGAAAATTCGCATTTCTAAACAAAACTAATTTAAGAAATGCGACTTTTCTTACTGGGCCCGACTGCTGCAGGATGAGGGGTCTTACTGGGCCCGACTGCTGCAGGCCGCTGTCACATCCCGCTTCCCAGAGTGCGCTAACTACGGTACGTGACAGAGCTAACCATGCTACCTATGGATAGAAATTATCCCTCCATAGTCATATTATGGCTGTCTATAGGATATCAAGAATAGTAAGATATAAAATCTATCTACTACATGTCCATTTGCCAAAATATAAGAGTCGAGAAATGTATAAGCGGAAACGATAGTAATATCGAATAAAAAAACATCTAGAAATACGTCCCAATATGGGATCACATCAAGAAATGAAAGTGCGGAAAAATAAGCTAAGAGTTTAAAAGCTAAACATATCTAAACTACACATAATCAATTCCTCACTACTCGGTTTGACGGCTAAAGTACTCATGTTCAGCCTGCGATAGAGATAGAGGAACTGGGCCATGCAAAACCCAGACATCAGTACGTCATAATATCAAAACATTAGTAATAACCAGGATGTAACGACATAGGTAAATATGAATATAAAGAAAAACACGGATATGAACGGTGAGGTATGTATGTGTATGCGAAGTGCATTGAGTAACCTAAACCGTGCTACTAGGTTATCTACTCTAAAGTCTTTAAAATCAATTTAATGGAATCGTCGATGTAACTCAATAGTATCCCGCGCGTGCCCGGGACCACGGTCAAGACTCTCAGGCTGAATCCGAGACGTGCTGCTAGGCAGTAAACATGTAACATATATAGATGAATGATGTCAGTAGCATCATCCTGGAGGTGGCCTAGCCCGTAAAGACTAATCAGTATAAGCATCGAACTGTTGAGTTACAAATCAAGTTTCATTATTTATTTCTCCTTACACCCCAGGTTATGTGTTCAAGTCAGATATTGATGATGTAAGTCTAATGCCAATACAGGATCAAGTAGGTACGGGTTTGTCTATATAGACAACAGGTTACATCCATCAGGACAACAAGTCAGGATTGTCGGCATTAGTAATAAGATCAAAGTAACAAGTCAAGTAGTGTGTCATGACATGTCATGTGATGTACATTAACTAAATAGGTGCCAAATATGAAACTGCAATCGATATCGGAACCACGGTAAAATAGTACTGATGTCAGGATGCATATGTGTCTATCTGTAATATATATATATATATATATATATATATATATATATATATATATATAAGACTATGTATGATGCAAGATAGATAACATGTCGCACTAATATAGAAGTAACATGATATAATGAGGTTCTGGCATGCGACTAGATATGCAATAGACAGTACGGATACGAACGGATATCGAAAAACAGTAAAACTATATCATCGGATGAATAATTAAAATACATGTATTATTTTTATTCATATGGATATAAATATATTGTCATAGCATGTTGCAAGATAAACTTGCCTGATCGGATCTTACGTCGGGGTACGTACGTCACGTTCGACGCCGGGTAAACTTCGCGATGCGCACACACGCGTACAAGACTGGACCTGACTAATCCAAGACGTGACCACGTTGGATGACGACGATAACTGGGTCTCCCGGATCGTCGGTGACGTGTGCGACTCCGGCGACGGCCGGAAAACCAAGAATCAAGAAGGAAAAGAAAAGAAAGAAAGAAGAGAAGAAGGAGAAGAAGAAGAATAGGTTGGCTTCTGGTGTTGGCTCTGGACTCAGGGGACAGAGGGGACGATAACGGGGTCAGAGAGATCAGCGGTGAGGAGTTGCAGGCGTGGGCTTCGGGTTTGCAGTGTCGGTCGGGGTTGTGGTGTATGGGTGCAGGGACCGCTCGGGAAAGGAGGAGGAGAGAGGAGTGGAGGTGGTTAGGGTGAGGTCGGGGTGGTGATACTAGGGTAGTGACGGCGGTCAGCGACAAGGTCGGCGGCCATGGCGAGTCGGGGTTTGCTGGTGGTCGTGGGTGTAGGGTTGCTGGGTGTTGGTGGTGGTGTTGGGAGGTCAGAGAGGGATAAAGAGGTGAAGGCGGGGATGGTGAAGACGATGATGTCGTCGGTGATCGGCGATGAGGGGTTTGTAGGGTTTCTGGGCGATGGGTTCTCGGGGTTGTGGTCGTCGGGAAAAGGAGGAGAAGGAGATGAGGTCGAGGGGATGATGACGAGGGCGAAGAGATGATGAAGGTGAGGTTGGGACGGTCGTAGGGAGGTCGACGAAGAGGGCTTGGGTCGACGAGTTTTGGGTTCTCGTGGGTTTCATGGGCGGGAGGCAGGAAAAGAAGTAGAGGTGAGAGAGAGAGGTGTTGTAAATAATATATTAGGTTTAATAATTAATACAGTAGAGAGGAGGAGAAAGAGAGAGATAGCGAAGAGAGAGAGAGAGATAGTGGGGGAGAGACGTGAGGATTTATTAGGATTTATATATATATATATATATATATATATATATATATATATATATATATATATTCTTTTAACTGATAATTTAAAAAATATTATAATATATTTTTCTAAGATTATATAGCTAATAACAAAATACTCCGAAAAATACCCGGGTTCTGTCTAAAAATCCAGTTTTAAAATACGGATAATATACGTATCAGTTAAAATTATAATGCGACATCCGGTTAGATAAAATGCATACCCCCAAGAATGGATACACATAAAAATACGTAGCGATCCAAACGAGTCCGTTTCATCAAGCTGGACATGAGCACGATGTATGGATGCACTCGCAAGATATGGGGTTTGATAACAGGCCATGCTAGACATTAAAAATATTGTATTTCGATATAATTTGTATTATCTGAAAGAAATGTAGATGCAACATATCATATAAGTGTAATATCAAATCTAAATGTGCACGGATCCTTCGAACTAGTAAGGATATATCGTAATCTAGAACCAAGACAGGTTTCGAGCATGTGGGTCAGATTGGATACTAACCATAGATACCAAAGCACTATCCGCGCCCAAAACAAATAATAATCAAGAAATAGTCACAAGATTAAGAAATACTCAAATCGAATATGGTATAAAAGAACTCGGGTGTTACAGCCGCGGGTGGATGCTGAGCCATGGGATCTGATCTTTAATGCGAAATGTGTGCTTGTTGGAGTGCATGCGACCCAGTGGGGGATTATGTTGGGCAGGAGATACATACTTATTATAAGTATCCGCTCCATATTCGGTGGAACAAGACCCAGACCGAGCATGCTACGTGGTTTTTTGGGTCATAGGAGGTATGACATACCCTTTCACACATTTAAATTTCAATCGTTGTTATATACATATATATATATACAAATACATATAATTATTTGTTTAGTATATTTCAATTTCAGACCAGGAAAAATTACAGATTCGTTGGCGAGTCCGGCGAGAATGGCGTGTACATGCCATTTGATATAGATCGCACACTCGCTCATTTCCTAGGCCAGTATCAAGTGATCAAGCGATATCGCCGATGGGAAGTGAAGAGTGACCTTTACCTTCCTTGGGCCGCGGCAACCGAGGATCAGCAGATGCACTTGATGGAGGTCGTAGCGCTAGAGATCCCGAGAGAGAATTGGTCGTTTCTTGTCGTCTATTTTGAGTGTGATGATGTGCAGCTATCAATTTAATCTTTAAGATTTTAACAATATAATATGAAATCATATTCTAAAATATATTATAATATTTATTTTTGCAAAACGATGTCTGTTCGAAATAAGCAGAACCAGAATAACGGTGTGTGAGAACGCGCTATCCCGATCCAAGAGAAGCGCTCGCAGGCCAATGCTCAGTGGCACTTGGTGAGTATTTCGATGCTTAGTTCCATATGTTTTCTATATCGTTAATTAATTATTAAACTAAATTCTAATTTCATCGCAGGGAAAGAAAGACCTCGCCAACTACAATGAAGCCACGGGATGGGCCGTGTTATACAAGGGCACGGACGCGTACATGTTAAGTTCTTATAATCAAGTTGATTACGTATTTAAAATTAGCACCTATGTGTGTATGCTTGGGACTTAGCCCCGGTGACTCGATCACTGCCATTTTCCCTGTCCTGAATTCGATATCTAGCAGGCATCACGGTGGGTATGAGCTCGGGGTTAGTTCCGGAGCCCATCGATTTTTTTATAGACGTTCGGCCGCGCATGAGTACGCCGTGACCCAGACGCGAGCGGATGTGGCGGATGCGACGCGGTAGGAGATTCATCGGCTCTACGAACATGTGGAGCAGCAACATCTGACGTAGCAGGAGACGCGGCAGGAGCTTTAGGAAACGCGTCATGAGCTGTAGAAGTTTAGGATGGAGATCCAAGACATGAGGTACTCATGCGCCGATTCCGTTCAGCAGGTCATACGGGCTGAGTTGAGTGCATTTTTTAGGCCATGGAATGATGGAGGTGGATCGTCGTCCCAACGACGTTAGTTCTATTTTTGAATTGTAGACACATACAATAGTAGTTTAGTGGAGTATTGATCATATCGGACGATTTTTTGACGCATACATTTTTTGATTTGTTGATTAGTGGAGTATTGATCATATTAATTGTATGTATAATTTTTGTTTATGTTTGCATACGATTTGAAGCTTATTAATTTGATTATCGTATATTAATTGCTTGAGATTTGAATATATTGCGTGAATGATTATTATATATTGATGCCGGTGAATGAAAATTATATATTGCTTGTGATTGAAATTAACGCTTGTGGGACGCGGAAAATTTAATTATTTAAAAAAAACAAAATAACTTGTCACAGTTGTAACCGTGATTAAATACACTTGCTCATGGTTACAACCGTGAACAAAAGACTGCTCCAGATACTGATATCTGGAGCAGGTCTGTGTTATGGGTCATGGTTACAAGTTTTGTTTACGGCTGTAACCGTGACCCATAACTGGTTTTGTTTACGGCTGTAACCGTGACCCATAACTGGTTTTGTTCACGGCTAGAGCCGTGAACAAAAACCTGGGGCCCATCAACTAACCGATTTTTTTAACTTTTCATGCTTAGATCGTTTACGGTTACACCCGTAAACGTTTTGTCTTATGTTCACGGTCAGAACCGTGACCCATCCTTTACTTACGCAGGTTTGGGTCATTATTCTCTCACGGTTTAAATTGTGACTAAAATGACTTTTGTTCACGGTTTAAACCGTGAACAAATCCCTACCCTACGGTTGTGGCTCTTTAAAACTAAGTTTGAGACTAAGCCTATTGGCTTCCACAAGTATATTGTTGACGCGTGAGTTTACGCATGCATGTGATTGATATTTGTAGGTTACAATCAAGCGTATAATCTAGGTATCTAATTAGGAAGGAATACTTTCAGGATACCGCTCGATACTATTCAAGGAGAGCTTCTGATGGCGATGATTGTGGCGGGAGTTAGTGAGGTACTTATGTATATGTGTTGGTGTAGCTTGCATTGGTTCGAAAATTATGATTTGAGTTCATGTATATATATATTTTTGATTTGTAGGGTTCTTAGGGTTGAGTGAGCTGGAGTTGCGCACGATTTGGAGAGTTTTTTTTGTATTGTTGTACAACGCGGATTGAAACTTTTCAAGACGGGGTTCTAATGGCGATGACAGCGGTGGAAGTTAGTGAGGTACGTATTTACATGTGTTAATTAATGTAGCTATCGTGTTATTTAATTTCAAAAATTATGATTTGGGCTCATGTATTTATTAAACTTGTTTTGGATTTGTAGGGTTTGTACGGTTGAGTGAGCTACCATTGCGTGCGCGATTTGGAGAGTTTTTCATATTGTTGGAAATTTAGTAAGTAATGTATTATTTGTATTCAAACCAATATTGTCTGTGTTGATTTGGTGAGAGTTTCGTATTTTTCATATCGTTTAAGTTATTGAAATTGTTGGATTTATAATAGTTTGTGATGGAAATTATATTGGTTTGTGATATATCGTGTTTATATATTTTTTCTGATCTATTATATTGTGATTAAATATATTATTGTATGGGAAAATGCATTTTCTGTATTTTTTTCAAAAATATATGGGTATTATCGACCGTTCAAGCTACAGGAACGGTCTCTAACACTACTACAATAAGGGGTTGCCCCTACGGATATAGTTATCCGTGGAGGCAATAATAGTTTGCCCATACGGATTAATCCATAGGTCCCCTTGGTTGTCCCTACGGTGCCATACGAATTAATTTAAAATATTAAAACGTAATTTGTTATTTGGTCCTACTGAGCCGCAAAAGAAGGACCTACGGTTGTATCCGTAGGAGCATGTATATGGTTATTAATAAGAAAATAAACACAGAAAAGTCCTCGATCCTAAAAAAACTCTCTCATCACTTGATCTCCCGCGCGCGCCTCTCGTCGCAACCGTCCGCGCCTCGTCGCCACCCGCCCTCCCGCGACTCGTCGACTTCCTCGTCACCACCGCCCGCGACTCGTCGATGACGCGATTGCGTCGTCGACCATCTCCGGTCTTCTCCATCGCCGGCCTAGCTACAGGTTAGTAAATTTCATATTTTTACTTCTAATTATGCTATTAATTTATGTTTTTGTTGATTATTGGGTTGCTACTTGGGCTAGGGTTAGGGTTCAGGGTTCGGTTAGGGAGTGGGTTAGGGTTCAGTTGAGGGTAGGGTTCAGTTGAGGGTAGAGTTGGTTAGGGTTTGGTTGAGGGTAGGGTTAGGGTTATGGTTAGGGTTCGGTTCAGTTAGGGTTAGGGTTAAGGTTAATTAGTTAGGGTTAGGGTAATACTTGGGCTAGGGTTAGGGTTCAGTGTATGGTTAGGGTTAGGGTTAGGGTTAGGGTTTGGTTCAGGTTTAGGGTTAGAGCCTAGGGTTAATTTGGGTTAATTATTGATAATTTGATAGGGTTAGGGTGTTGATTAGGGTTAATTAGGTTAATTTGGGTAAATTGGGTTAAGCTTGGATTGATTAGGGTTAATTAAGTTAATTTGGGTAAATTGGGTTAAGTTTGGGTTAATTAGGGATAATTTGTGTTAGGGTAACGATTATGATTAATTGTGGTTAATTAGGTTAATTTGGATTATTTAGGGTTTAGGGTTTAGGGTGCACTAGTTCATTCAGTAGGATACTCGATGATAACGTAAACGTACAACTTTACCGTAATCGCAAGAAAAATTTACCCTAAACTAAAAACTTCGAATGCTTA
Source organism: Agapanthus africanus (assembly GCA_030015575.1). NCBI lineage: Eukaryota > Viridiplantae > Streptophyta > Magnoliopsida > Asparagales > Amaryllidaceae > Agapanthus > Agapanthus africanus. Next base: position 697,705,253 of record CM057343.1, on the reverse strand, counting down.
ATAACGAAACATAAACGTAAAACCTATTCAAGTTAAATGTTCAAGTTAAAACTAATATATGATACTCGATGATAATATGAAACTTTCATATTCTCATCGATACTCATATATGAAAATCAAAACGCAACTTAGTCCCTGTCTATCGGTTAACATACGTTCAATATTCGTCGTGACATAGAAGTATACGAAGGATATTAAATATCGGACGGTATAGTTCGATACTAACAACCGTCGTATAATCTATGTGACGAGAAGATTCAATCGTATGATAACCGATAGATTTGTCCAGTGTGGACAAGTTAGGAATGTATAAAGCAAACACCTGCATTCACTTGTGTTTTCATCCGTTTTGAGTTATTTCGTCGGTACTTTTCCGCTGGTTCTCCGTGTAAAAAAATAGATTAGATGTTCATTTCAATGTTGTTTTACAGCTTTGAAATGATTATCTATTCTATTACAGTGTACTCGGAGAACAGCGGGGAGGTGCTGCCAAAATTTACTCGAAACGGTTGAAAGCACAAGCGAATGGGTGTCTGCTCTATACATTCTTAATGGGATAGAAGCCTTACCCCCGACAGCCGAAACACACACATACAACATGAATACACAACAAACGCACACACAGCACATACACACTAACAACCCTACACTTAAGCGAAATCATAAATTGAAACACACATATATAGAATACAACTCATACATGGGTATCCCTAAATCTAACTTTGATTATCGCTAATTTATTATTTTCAACGACAAACGCACACACAAAGGATATACACGGATTTTCTCCTTTGTCAGTAACCATCCCGTTCTTAGATTTCTCAATATAGTCATCATAACCTACAATTTATATGTTATACAGTCTAACATAGCCCATGAGTAAATCAGAGTTAAGGACTGGATGTATATGGATTGGCAACAACGTATGCAACCTAAGTTTGTCGCAGGAGTTGCTGTTTTTATTGAATTTGCACGCGCACATAATAAGATCGTGATAGAGAAGATTCTCTGTCCATGCGATAGATGTGGGAATAAGTACTGGCAGAAGGTAGAATTTGCAAAGCTTCATATCATTAAACATGGTTTTACTAGACTTTATACAACTTGGCTATATCACGAGGAAGGAAAAGAAGACAGTAATGCGGCAGAAGAAGAAGGAGAAGATGGTAATGCGGCAGAAGAAGAAGGAGAAGACGGTAATGCGGCAGTTCTTTTCAGGAGAAGAAATGGACGATATGGTAGAGGCTGCCCTAGATGAATCTATTCGTACCGAAAATGACATTCCTTCCGGTCAAGGACCGCGTGCGGATAAGTATGAAAATTTCATGAATGATACTAGAAAACTAATTTATAAGAATGCAAAGTATTCCACCCTTTCATGGTTCATCCAACTTTTCCAGATTAAGTGCCTAAATGGATGGAGCAACAAGTCATTCACAATACTTCTTTCGTTCTTGAAAGATTCTATGCCCTCGGGAAATAACGTGCCCGACAGCTGGTACGGAGCCCAGAAGATGATGTCTGATTTGGGTCTGAAGTGTGCGAAGATTCAAGCATGTTCTAAAAATTGCGTGTTGTACCGGAAAAAGAATTCAGATTTGAAAGAGTGTCCAACATGCGGAGAGGCCAGGTATAAGCGAAAGATTCTGATAAGAAACCCGATATATCTGTCAAGATGGCCCGATATACCTGTTAGATCCACGATCCGAACTTGTCTGCATCATTAGAAAGTGATTCAAGATGTTTAGCTCGGTTTCCCAGTATGAAGGTTGCATATTATAAAGGATTCGGTGTCCTTGGATATAAATTCGAAGTTAAGGACATAGAAACATCTAGAACCACTCAGAATAGTGGGATTGCGACGGTAGGATCGGATGGTGTGATTTATTATGGATACTTAAATTGTATACTTGGCATCCGATATCCCAGACGATCAGAACCGTTTTATATATTTCAGTGTGCTTGGTACGATACACGAATCGATACGGATGAGTGAAGAAGCAATCTCGGGACTTGGAAAGATGAATATGGATTGACCCGTGTGAACACACTTCGATTTTACGGTCAGAAAGATCCGTTTATCTTTCCAAACCAACCGTTCCAAGTATACTACTCACAGTGTTTGAAGCATCCGGGATGGAGTGTCGTATGCCGTTGGAAACCCAGAGATGTTTACGATGTCCCAGAATTCGAGAACAACGATGAGGATGAAGAAGAGAGAAGACTTAGAGTGCTCCGACCGTCTGTTTCGAAAGACGGGTTGTCTTCGGCTGATCATGAAGTTACGTGGGTTAGAAATGATATCGATGATGAAATCCAAGTAGATCTGTCTAATGCGTCCACGAAACGAAAAAGGTTATCAGTAATTTTATATTATTACTTCACATTTTACGATCTATACATATATAACATGCATATGTAATGATTGTCTAATGCGTCCACGAACCGTTTTATCTAGATTTGATGACGATGACGGGAGCAGCGAGGGGCGGCAGGAGCTCCAGCCGCGGCACCGGCAGAGGCAGAGGCAGAGCGGTTTTGCCGCCCGGAGAGCTGTGTATGGAGTTTCAGAGGGCCGGTCTTGCACCCCGATCGGAAACCCCTTCGGATGCATCCTTCTGTATGGACTTTGCCACACCTCCAGTTATATTGCACGCATATTCATTTTGAATGTAATATTATAGATATGCATGCATATTCATGTCAAAATTACTTACATAGTCAATGTTTGATTGTCTAGCTGTTGGTGGTGCGTCCACATCAGGGACAAAGACCACTCCCGCACCTCCAGGCATGTTTATATATCATATAGTGCATGTATATTGATTTATAATACTATATCATAAATATACATAGATTCTTTTTGCTCTTACGTACTTACATCTCGGGCTGTAGGTGGTGCCTCCACATCTCGGGCAGAGGCACCACCGCACCTGCGGGTATGTTTATATATCCTATAGTGTACACATATTAATTTAGAATGTTATATTATTGATATATACATTTTTTTTGCAATTACTTATATAGTCAATGTTTGATTGTCTAATTATAGGTGGTGCGTCCACGTCTGGTGCAGGGGTCACTCCCGTCACTTTCATACCCTCCGCTCAGTCTGCAGGTTTGTATGAATAAATATAAAATATTTATTCATTTTACATATCCTTTAAGAATAAACATGAACTTCATGTAATTTTTTCGATGTTTATTTTCTAATTGGAAATGCATCCACATCCGGGTCACCGGCTGTTCCTCACCGGAGGAACTATCGTCCTGCTCGTGCTGCTGTCCGGGCCCAGGCTCGTGCTTCTGTCGCCGGAGGTATATATCACACTTCAATTTTCGTTAAACCTTGATTTCTTAATACCATTTTGTCTTAATATTGATTGTCTTCATATTTCTTGTAGGTTCAGGGCATCCCCATCCCGAGAGGGGGACTCGAGGCCCGAATCAGTTCCACAGGCTGAGGCCCGACAGAGCTAGAGGGAGGCAGCATTCCCCCTCTTCTTTACCCCTGATTATCGCTATACCGGCGATTATTCCGAGAGGTTCGTCCGGTTTATGGGGGATGAGAGCCGCCTCGTGAAGAAGTATCCACTTCACCTTGAGTGGGGCAACCAGCACAGGCGCTCATTTGCCCTCTTCTGGGATCAGGCTCGGGTATTAATATATAGTTTCATTTGACTTACCCAATATATTTATTATTATTTAACACTTGCAATTTAATAACATTATTTATTTTGTATTTGCAGTTGGAGTACGACTTTCAGTCTGTACCCGACCCTGATCACCCTGAGAGAGCGCTCGATCTTCACGCTCTGTACCATGGCCTGATGAAGAACATGCAATCAAATGTCCGAAACAATAGGAACAAGCTGAAGATCGACTGCTATTCCCTGTAGATGACGATCCCCAAGGCAGAGAGAGCGGCTCTTCTACATACTCCGGCCTTTGCGAGAGTCGACATAGATACATGGGCTCTCTTGTTCCAATATTTCGACTCTCAGCACAAATATGTTTGTATTTTAAATGTAATTCATTATTTAGTATATAATTTATTTTTTGTGTTGCTTAATTAGAAAACTAAATCTGAATGTGTTGTGCAGAAACAGGCCGATCAAAATAAAGAGAATAGGAAGTCGGCGAAGAGGGGTCGCCCAAATTATACAGGTGGTTCGAGGAATATTACTCGTGCCATGAAATTATCGGTAAATTACAATAGACCTACTTTGATATAATGTAATATTAAGAGTTATTTTATAATATATATAAATTTTTCGCGAATTGCAGAGAGCTCAGACCGTGGCGCAGGGTGGTACACGAGCGTGCTGTCCGCGTATCTTGCCGTCCACGGCACCTCGACAGATCCTTCCACGGGCGAGCTTCGATTTCCCGACACCGCTACCCAGGAGTAGTGCGTAAGTGTTAATATTTATTCTAACATGATTGAAATTTTTGTTTTGAAAAGTTCAAATTTAAATGATATACTTATATTTTAATGGTTAATGTGGGTGTAAGAGCGGGTGGTGGAGCAGACGGAGGTATCGAGGATCGATTTTACTGGACAGAACGATCCGATACTGCCAACCCCAGTTCTAGACGCCGCACACGGAGGGCACCATGGAGGTTAGGAGAGAGGCCGGGGACTGGATCCTAGCAGGGCCCATATGAGGTTGGACTCTACTCCGGCGGTTACTTCTCTTACCCTCCGTGAGCGACGTCTAGAGCAAGATGTTGCCGCCTTGAAGACTACCGTTCAGGAGTTGAAGGAGATGATAGTATGTATACTACTTAATAGTAAAATATTATACCATATTATAGATAGTAACATATCCAATATTAGTAGCCTAAGCTTATTTTGTTGTAGACTTAACTTTGATTAATCTTAGAATGGGGTTTCGCAATAATCTGATAATGAAACTAATTCGACTAATACACAGTTCTTACCCGTTTATTATACACAAAATTGAACAGATGCGACATGGTACTTCGGCTGCGGATCCGCATGCATCTCTTTCGGCTGCGGCTTCGCAAGTCACTACCTCGGCTGCGGTTTCGCGAACCACTCCTGCAACTCCACAGCCCGCTCAGACTCCTGCACAGTCCGCTCCTTCATTGGTCGAGTTTTTGACGACTCGGGGCTGCACCAAGGAGCAGATGTGCCAGATTACGTCGATTATTTGAAGTGGAGGAGCTGGACTGAGCTAAGATAGTTTTATTTATATTTTGAGAATGTATATACTTATCCGATACATATTGTATAAATTTTGGACGATAATGGTTGGTGGTTGTTTATGAACGATGATTTATCCTGATATCGTATTCTGTGTGTCTATTTCTATTATATATTATGCGTGACATGGTTGATTATGAATATTTCGGTATTATGTCTATTTCTATTATATTTATCCTGATATCGTATGATATATATATTATTGTGCACATGGCGGGTCAAAAACAGGAAGCCCTTTTTTTTAAAATAACCCTGATATTTTGTCCCTACGGATTAAGCCGTAGGCCATCAATTGCACCTACGGCTTAATCCGTAGGTCCAATATTTTCCCCTACATATTTATCCGTAGGGACAAAATATCAGGATAACTGACAGTTTGCCCCTATGGATTCAGTAACAGGAGTTACACTTATCCTTGCGGATACACCCGTAGGGGCTTATATGTAGACCTACGGCTAACTCCGTAGGGGCTGGATAACTGATATTTTGTCCCTATGAATTCAGTAACAGGAGTTACACGTGCCCCTACGGATACACCCGTAGAGGCTTATATGTAGACCTACGGCTAACTCCGTAAGGGATGGAAGTTGCCCATACGGACAGCACAGGAGAGACAAGTATTTTATTTTATAAACCACTAAATTAAATAAATATTTTGTCCCTACGGAATACAACATAGGTACATAGTCCCATACGTATAAAACCGTAGAGGCAATTTTTACTCCGTAGGAGCATGTTCAGGACGAAAATTTGCACCTGCGGCGATTGCAACTACGGAGAATTTTCTAGCCGCTACGAATATATCCGTAGGAGCGGTAGTTTGCCCCAACGGTAAAGCCGTAGGGGCAACCCCTTATTGTAATACCCATATTAATGACCGTTCACTGATAAAGAAAACAATTTAGAGTCATTTGTTTGTCCGCGTGGCATAGCATTGGCGACCGTGACAAACGGTCGCTAATAAGTCATTAGCGACCGTTTGTATTAGCGATCGTTCGTAGATGGTCACTAATACATGTGTCAGCGATCACTCTTTTTGCGATCATGTATTAGTGACCGTTTAAAATAAATACGTACGGTCCCTAATATTTTTTTAAAACCGTACCTTTAGTATTAGAGACCGTTTAAGACGGAATCTAATATGTATAATATCCAGTAGAGTGGTCTCTTACACAAGCGAGGAACGTTCCTAGGAAGTATATACCCCTAAGAAGTTAACCATACTATATACCCCTGTGAAGTTTTATAATAAATTGCTCATATAAGTTTGTATATGCATTGCTAGCCAGCCTGATCAGGCACTAAATTCAACACGAGTGTGCGCACACATGCTAAGAACTAAGAAGTCGTTTGTTCTTATAATTAAAGAATGAAACAAAATAAAACGTACCGTGCACAAAATTAAAATACATCATGCTATTTTTTTTATGTGCAATGCTTCGAGACTAATAAAATGTGTAATCAAGTAGGGAAAGCTTCTTATTAACTATTAATCAAATGAGAAATACTTCAATCAAGAAAAAGAAAGAGAAAAAAGTTAAGAGAAAAGTTGGGTAAATTTTTTTTTAATATGCCGATTAGATCCTTCAGTTTCTTGGGATGAGGTTCCGGGTTTCCTTACCTCCAAAGTGACATCATGAAAAGGAAAAAAAACATAATGAGCACTCATATATATGAATATTATATGTGTTGATTTTTTCCTATGTCCCAATTTAGCTAGCTATCATATATGACATGATCACACCACTATAATACATTATAATTAAAAAGACATATTTTAAATTATTTTTATTGATTAATCTTCACTTACAATAAACCAGAATTTATGCATTATGATGCATTTGAAAGATAAGACAGTATAATAACGAGAGTCAAATTGTATAAATTTATAAATATTGAGAGGTCGTGTATAATTCTCCTTTTCAAGTCCCACGTGCATTATGGATGCCCTTCTCTTGTGTGCGTGTGTGAGAGAGAGAGAGAGAGAGAGGGAGGGAGGATGGCGTGCATGCTTCTAGAAATTAGAATATATTATGGCTAGAGATTTTAACCTCTTTTTGAACTTCTCCTTAAAAATGGCAAAATGCCGTATGGCCGCCTTGAGTTCTGGTTACTAGGGCATGTGCAATGCACGTCTAAATTATAAATTGAAAATGACCGGCGTGAGATTTTTAAGAAAAAATATGTTTCAAGCAAATAAATAATTAAGTTTTATGCATTACACATTTTTTATTCTCAAACAATAGTGGCTAATATATGATATATATATGAGAATAATGGAGGAAAGAGGCCATAGGAGGGAATTTTCTCCTATGTCGTCGAAAAAGTACGCTCTCCGTCGTATTTTCCGACGATCGGAATCCATCATCTTCATCGTTATCATCTAAGATGTGGGTACGCAAAATTTCATGTGATTCTATAACGTTTTCACCGTTTATTTAGCAATGTAAAAAATTCTATTGTCGGTAAACCGTTAATTTTGAACCAACTAATTCAACGGTGAAAAGGTTGTAGAATCACATGAAATTTGGTGTACTCATATCTTTAGATGATAACGATGAAGATGATGGGTGCCGATCGTCGGAAAACACGATGGAGGGCGTACTTTTTCGACCCATAGGAGGAAATTCCTTCCTATGGCATCTTTACTCCATTATTCTCTCTCTATATATATATCTATATATATAAGGAATCAAATTGTCATAAGTATTAATAAAAAGTTTTATTTTTCTTAATTTAGGTGCACGTCTTTTTTCTTGAGTGAGCTGGGGATGGGTTTGACTTTTCCAAGGGAAGCTTTTTTAAAGAGATGTTAGATGTTCTTTTGTCTTGTACTACAGATGATGTGGACAAACTTATGGTGAATCATGGAGCAATTGCTTTTTCTTCTATTTTTAGTTGCAAAATGATGTCTTAATGATATCATTATCCAATCAGTTTGAGTTATAATACTGAAGATGAGAAATCATGAAAGTATTAACTCTCACATGAACCGAAGATATTTTGTCATCCAACTTCCTACTTCACACACTTAATTAACATCCATTTCAAACTTCACACTTAATATATATATATATATATATATATATATATAACATCTTGAACGGTCGTGGCTTGAAGTTGACCTTGTTATTTTGTTGGAGCAAATAGCTATACTACATGCATGGGTCTTCTTATGACATTCTGTCCTAGCTAGATCGAGCAAATAGATATGAGGGAAAATGATCAGATACAAACACCGACAAACAATTTTACGTCATCAGTAATTTGCACGTTGAATAAAATAACCTCATCATGTTCCTTCTTCGCTAGATCTCAACACAAACCTATATATAATTAATGGTGATCAGATATATACCTCAACCATTGCTTTCACTTCCGATTAGATAGAAGTTATATAAGATGATGAGATACATTAATACACATCTATCGGATTTGAATCTGATGAATGTCTCCGATATGCCATATCCTATCCTACCAATAACAAAAACATAAGGTGGTGCATGTGAGAAATATTTTTTTGTTCAACACTTCTAGCCATCACAAATGTACATCTCATTCACATTAATATTCAACCCTGGTTTTTAAGTTAATTAATTATTATCCTGAATTTGCATTAATTGATGGGAGAGAAAAAGGGTTCATAACATCATAAATTTTTTATGGTAATATAAAGAGAGAGAAAATAATATTCCATATATGTGATGATTAAAGATATATATAAGCCCTCCGACCATGTGTCTTGGAGAGAGAGAGAGCATGCCATGAGTGATATGATTGCCCTCTCTCTCCTTGTTAGCTATTAGGAAGGAAAAAAGCCTTGGGATTGAAGGCGCGAATTTCAATCATGGCAGAGGAGGTATAATCATCTCCCTGTTATTGCAGTGAAGTGAAGAAAAAAGGGCTGTATAGCTACTTCATACAAATAGTCATAGAGAAGAAGGAAGAAAAAGAGAAGAGATCAGAGAGAGAGAGAGAGAGAGAGAGAGAAACAAAAACAAAAACAAAAAAGATTTAGAGAGAGGGGGGGAGAGAGGGGGAGAGAGGGCTTTTGATGGATGCTTCATTTTTTCACCAGCCTTTTGCTTTCACTTCAAAAGCAATATGGTTTGAGTGGATGAAGATTTTGAAAAGAGGAAAGTGAGAGTTGAAAAAAGAAGACCCATGGGCATACTCGACAAATATTTCTTTTGAGCAAATAGAGTTTTGAGATTCCTTCTTCTCTCTCTTCTCTCTCGCCTCTTGGGAGTTGGGACTATCAAATTATCATCAAGCAACCTTTCTTTCTTCTTTTTAAAAAGAAAGATAATAATTATCATGATGGAGTCTTCCAATTTAAATCTAGATCTCCACCACCAAGATGACTTCCATGGCTCCTCCTCCTCCTCCTCTTTACTACTTCCATCTCTTCAAGATCTCATTCAGTAAGTACAAAAATATTTATTTATTTAGCTTGTACAATTTTTCTTCTTAATTTGCAGCAGCAGAGAAAGTCCAAATTATCTTTGTCTTATTCTTTGCAATTAGTTAAGATTAATTCTCATGACAACAAATTCCTAGGATTTGGATTTTCTTTCCATGAATTGTCTCCTTATGACATGTACGTGTTGTCATTGAAGACTAGGGTTTTTTGTAACCCTATAATTATCAAAATATTAGCTAGGGGTTATTTGTTATATATTTCTCTCTCTTCACTTCATATATATGCATGCAAAAAATAGATTATGCCTGCACTAACTATTATGAAATTTTCTATCTTGTATCATGCAGAAATAGTGGTGAGTTCTGTGATGGAATCCTTTCAAGCACAAGAGATCACTTCATGATGCAAGAACTAGGGTTTCAGTGGGGTCCCACTAGCAATCTCCAAGACTACAACTTGATGCCTTCTCATGTGAAGCATGAATTCAACCAAATAAATGGGTTTGTTCAACCAAGCTTTGAGCCAATGAATTTGGCTGTTAATAATAATATTGGAAGAAGCTTGAGCATGGTGTTGCCAAGTACTGCTAATATCCTGAGTTCTCCAAGCTTGCATCCTTTGTATTCATCAAGTTCTTTTGGGATGGACCTTCAAGCTTTAGATCTCTTGGCTTCAGCTAGATTTGGAAGGCCAATGTCTCAACCTTCACTACTCAATGATATGGCATTGTTGAGAGAAGATTTAGCTTATGGCACTCTTGGCCAGTTGCAAGAACAAACTCATGCCGCACAAATCTCTAGTACTAGCCATTGTAAGGTGAGTATATTCTTCACTGCTTTTCAGCCCTATAAATTTATACCAGTTTTTTTTAATAATTTTTTTAAGGAAAAGAGCAGAACTCTTAAGAGTCCGTCTCATAAATATTTATACCGTATTTTGAATTTGACTAGCTAAACCCCATGCACTGCTAGTGTTTGAGCTTGTATATAATTAATCAAATTAAAAATAGATGCTATAGAATAGATATTAATTTAAACCGATCAAACTGTTTAGCAAGATAGGGTATATGAATTTTTATTTTTCTGACGAAAAGGATATATGATTTTTAATTAGTTTATAAAAACAAAATTTCATATGGTTTGAAGAACTTTTTGTGCATTGATCTATAACTTACATGGGTAATGCACGAAAATGTGTCGGTCTGTATGTTAGGCAACTCATTTTGTAATGTGTTGATCACTTTTCCAAATCTTTAAATCATCTGCTAATCTTTCATCTGATTTTAGAATATTAATTTACATAACATATACATGCAATTAAATTTCTTGTAAATTAAATTCCAAATTTTGATGCTATCTAGCTTTAACATGCATTTTTTCTATGGATAGGTTTAAGTCTCAAATTTAATAAGTAGTAGTAGTATAGTATAGGAACTAAGGAAAAAGATGGTGACAATTAATAAGGACAATCGGGTAATGTCAAGAACCATTTTTACCCAAATTAAAGCTTAATTAATTAAGCTGTTAGGTTGTGGAATAACAAAATTTATATCAAGATCCATGATACTTGAATAGGTAATGAATGTAGAACTAATTAATTAAAATGAAAGAAATGGAAATGGTACTAAAAACATTGGGGGTAATTAATGCAACTAGTAATTAAGTTTTTTCTTTGTGCTTTGACAAAGTTTAATGTGTATGATCATGCACTTATGCTCAAGTCTGTTTTTTAATGTTGTTGATATCTAGCATCATTATTAATACTATTTAAAGGATTTAAGAATAATTAAGTACGTACATAAATAATTATATATAGATATTACTTGTAGGGTACTGATTAGGTTAATTAATCTGTTGAGCTCTTATTAATTTTAAAATAAGCAATTAAAGGAATTAAGCTTTACTGATTATGCATGCTACATTACTGACAGTTGGAAAAGATGATGATGCCAAATAACAAGGAATACATATGATTAGTTATACATATTATATATCAATAATATATATTCCATTGTGTTAATTTGAAAATGTAGGATGCTTTCATTTTCAATCTCTGCACAAAGTAAGTTCGATCTATGATATGATATTTGTTATTGTCTTTTACAATAATATTGAACAAATTAAAGACTACCACCAAAGGGAAGTCATAAAGCAAACTTTTCAGCTTTAGGAGTGACATGATTTCTCTCAGCTTTCTTTTTCAGAGGAAGATAAAATAGAAAGAAGAGAGAGAGAGAGAGAGACGCCATGTGCATCAACAACACGATAACAAATTTATCCTTAATTTTTGTGTTTTTCTCAACTTGAAGGCCTCACATTCAGCAAGTGGATCAGCTACAGAATTAGCAAAGAGAAGCAACAGTACTGTGGATTGCGGAACATCTCAACCAACAGCGAAGAAACCTCGGTTTGAGTCCCGTTCTTCTTTTACTCCCTTTAAGGTACAAATATTAATTTGGCCTTACGGAAGCCACTAATATATATGCATGTTCGAATTCTTGTATATATTTATTATCTATCAAATTTCTATATAAGGGATGTTTTAGAATTTTCCGATATCAAAAAAACATTAATATAATGTATATGACAAATGTGGATTATTCTCTCCACTCTTAATTTTCGCAATATTTTTCTCATGCTAAGAATATGTTAAATACATGTATGTAAAAGAATTGATATATATGCATATACGTGTATCCTAGCTAATAATAAATTAAGGATGAATTAAATTGTATCCATCAACCATCACGTTTTTTGTCTTTGATGCTATAGACTTTAATATTAATTAGAGATTGTTACCGGGAACTTTTTTTTTTGGACATAACTACCACATGACATTAAAAATTGTGCATGAATGGATCGTTATACCCTTCAATTTAACTTCAATTTCAAAAAAAAAATTAAAAAGAAATTAAAAAACCTCAGGCCACCACCTCCCGCCCCACATCCGTGACCCTCCTCCTTTCTCCGCCGCCACCACCGACATCCATCATCAACACCATCATCATCATCACCTTCATCGTCTTCTTCTTCTTCTTCAATTTCTTCTCCCTCCACCACATTACCTCCGCCGGTGCGGCCCCCGGCCTCCCTTTTTGTCGCCCACCCCTCCTCGTGGCCTGCAATCAACATCACCACGACCATCACCATCATCATCACCGCAACCATCACAACCACCACCACCTGCTGCTTCGGTGCACGCCGCCTCCGCTTCCACCACGACCCGCCGTCACTCCTCCTCGTGTCCCGCCATCATCATCATCGTCATCACCACAACCACCGCTGTCGCCGTCTACTGCTCCGGTGCACGCCACCTCTGCTTCCACCACGACCCACCACCACCGTCCTCCTCTTGCTCCCTTTCCTCTTCGTTAAATCCTCAGTCGATGGCTTGATTCGTGTTGGATTGAAGATGAAGGCGCTAGATCGATCGATTTAGCCCCCAAATCCTTAGAAAATTGTATTAATTTTTTATGATGCTCGATATCGGTGGTGTCCCAGATCAGGACACGTGGCAGATGAAGTGTCCCAGAGCATGCAAGAAAGGACTTACAGTGGCCGACCAAACCATCCCTGTACCCGTCCTACAAGCAAACGCTGGCTCACCTCCGAACCCCCAACATAATTGGCCTCCTCGGCCCCACGGCTCGTCTCCGAGCTATCACTGGCCCGAGCCTCCTCGGCCCTCTTAGCTCGCCTCCGGGCTCGAGCAGAACAAAGATACCTCGGCTCTCCCGCTCCTCCGCGAGCTCTCCCGCCGAGGTCATCTTCCTCGGTCTCATCGACCAACCATCGACACCGCTTACAGGCGTAACCGCCATCCCACGAATCTCGCCATACGCGAGATTTCCGCCGGCCACATCCCATGTTCCACGCCACCACGATCCCCCATTGATGAGCATGTCTCGCCATTAATGGGAGGTCCCGCTCATCACGCGGGCGTGACGTCGGGAGCGTAACAGCCGGCGTGATTCTCACGCCCGTCTCGCCTGCTACCACCGCTATATAAACCCCCTCTTCAGACGGTTGAGGTAAGCTATTTTGACCCCCACTAAGCGTTACTCTGCTCGGATTTCCTCTAACTTGATCGTCGGAGGGTCCTCGGTGGTACAACCACACCGGGACTTTCTTGTAAGTAACTCGGCAACCACAACCTCAACCCATTGAGATCCACACGCCTCAGGAGCGACAGCCACCGGACCAAATCTCAGTCATTCACCACTGCCATCAGCAGATCAATAGAAGGCAACATCTGAAGGAGATCGCAGCCTCCATCAGCTAGCGCCGTCTGTGGGAACACTTGATTCTACAAAAATAAAAGTTCTCCTTTATATTTCAACCTAATGGCGAGCGACCATCGCGATGACCCAAGCTCCAGCCGCCGCCTCCTCCTCAACGGAGGCGCGGACGAACCTCCTTGGCCAAATGCCATCGACGCCCTCGCCGACCGGATAGACCGACTCGCGTCCATCGTGGAAGCGCTCATCCGCGTCCAGACGGCAGGGCAAGATCACCAAGTTGCCGCTCCCCCGCCTCGGGACCAGGACCTCTACAAGGGGGAGAAGACTCCGTCCGCGCAGGCGCTGCCGACCGCAGCCTCATCATTTCCGGCAACCGCGATTTCCTCGGGCCGACGTACTCGAAAACCCGGTGGGCACCGCTAAGTTCGGTTCTGAGGTCTTACGCTAGAGAGTTACGCCCCGAGTCTCGTCGCACCCCTGTCCCTCCCGAGGCGGTGGCGGTCAGTTCGTCTATTTACAGGCACGACCAGCACCCCCTCTCTCGACGGGATCGCACACGCGAGACTCTCCACGGCAGCTCAAAAACTACCCCACCAGGGGGTGTAAGGAACCTCACTCAAGGGAACCAAGGATTGGTGAAAGTCATGGTCATAAATAATCGGGGGTACGTCGGGTACATACATGACTCAGCACCCCGCGCCAGCCACAGGGGCAGACAGCCGACCGACAAAGAGATCAAAGGAAACCGAGACGATCACTTTTGACGACGGGGACCTTCACGGCATATCCTTACCCCACAACGACCCCCTGGTGATTACGGCTCGAGTCCATCGATACGAGATGCACAGGATCCTGGTCGACTCGGGAAGCTCGGCAGACATTCTCTTCCACGACTGCTTGCTGCGCATGGAACTCGCTTCGGCAGACCTAAGGCCGACCTCCCACGTCCTCTCAGGATTCACTAACCACTCCATCCCGGCGGAAGGGGTAATCACTCTACAGTTCAACGTCGGGGAAACCAACCATACGCGAACACTACCGGTGGAATTCATCATGGCTAGGATCCCATCGACCTATAACATCCTCCTCGGCCGCCCCATGCTGAACTCCCTCCGGGCCTAGATATCGACCTATCACCTGGCGATGAAGTTCCCTCTCGACCAGGGCGGGATAGGTCAGGTCTACGGAGACCAGCGAATTGCAAAAGTTTGCTTCACCGCAGCATCCTCGTCGGAGGGACCGGTCGACGATGTCGAAGGTGAGGGTAACATCAGAGGTTCTCTAGACACTCGAGACGAGAAAACAGAGGTCCGGGGGACCCCGGTGGAGCCTCTGACAGAGGTCCCCCTCGTAAAAGGGGACAACGAAAAACTCGTTCAGATCGGGTCGCTTATGACAGGAGCTCAACGAGATGACTTGGTCCACTTCCTCAGAAACAATTCCGATGTATTTGCCTGGGCGCCTGGTGATATGCCCGGGATCAACCCCAAAATTATATCTCACAAGCTCGGGGTCCATCCTACGGCCTGACCCGTCAGACAGAAAAAGCGATGCTTCGCCCGGTCAAACAGAAGGCTATTGAGGAAGAGGTGGATCGGCTCCTCGCCGTCAGCTTCATTTGGAACGTGCCCTATTCGGAGTGGCTAGCGAACGTAGTCCTGGTCAAGAAATTAAGCGGGAAGTGGCGCATGTGCGTCGACTTCACCGACCTCAATAAGGCTGCCCCAAAGACAACTATCCCCTATCTCGGATAGATCAGCTCGTTGACAGCTCGGCAGGTCACGAGTTATTGAGCTTCATGGACGCCTTCTCCGGCTACAATCAGATCCGTATGAGTCCGGCAGACGAAGATCTTACCGCATTCACAACGGACCGGGGGGTATACTGCTATAAGGTGATGCCTTTCGGCCTTAAGAACACCGGAGCTACGTACCAACGGTTGGTCAACCGCATGTTCAAGCCACAGATCGGCAGGAACATGGAAGTTTATGTCTACGATATGCTCGTCAAATCGATCTCGTCGACCGACCACTCCAAGGACCTGGGCAAGGCCTTCGAGGTCCTCCGCAAGTTCAAGATGAAGCTAAACCCCGCCAAGTGCGCATTCGGGGTCACCGGGGGAAAGTTTCTCGGTTTCAAAGTCACCCACCGTGGAATCGAGGCCAACGCGGAAAAAATTGACTATATCCTCAACATGACCGCGCCCAAGACCAATGTTGAGATCATGCGGCTAACCGGGCGGATGGCCGCTCTGAGCCGCTTCATGTCGAGGTTTGGGGAAAAATACATCCCCTTCTTCAAAGCTCTAAGGAAAATCCTGAAGTTCGAGTGGTCGGAAGAGTGTCAAACTGCCTTCGACCAGTTAAAGAGGCACCTGGCAACGCCACCGCTGCTCACCCGACCAGTTGAAGGAGATGAGCTATCGCTGTACCTGGCAGTATCCGACCAAGCAGCAGGCTCAGTGCTCGTCTGGGAAGTCGACGGAGTGCAGAAGCCGGTATACTACGTGAGCCACGTCTTCAAAAACGCAGAAACGAGGTATCCGGCCATAGAGAAGATCGTCCTGGCCCTCATAGTGTCCTCAAGAAAGCTACGACACTACTTCCAGGCGCACACTATCCTCGTCCTCACCGAGCGCCCGCTAGGGGCTATCTTCGTCTCATCCGAATCCTTGGGCCGCTTAGAGAAGTGGAGGTAGGAGCTGTCCCAGTTAGACATAAAGTACCGCCCGAGATAGGCCATCAAAGCGCAAGCCCTGGTCGATTTTATTGTCGAGTGCACCATCCCCAGCAAGGAACCGGAGCCCGCGATAGCCTCCGCGGATCAACACCCGATCGTGGGGAAACCCGACTCGATCCCTGAGTGGGTCATCAACGTTGAAGGGTCCTCAACCGAGGACGGCTGTGGCGCCGGCCTTATCATTCGGGGCCCGAACGAAGCAGAAATGGAGTATTCTCTGAAGCTCGGATTCAGGGCCTCCAACAATGCGGCAGAGTATGAGGCCCTGCTGGCCGGACTGCGCATGGCCTCCGGACTGGGGCTGAAAATAATTCGAATTCGTAGTGACTCAGCCCTAGTCGTTGGACAAGTGACCGGCCACTTCGAGGCTCGGGAACCACTAATGGCAAAGTACCTGGCCGAGATAAGAAAACTTCAGAGGAACTTCGACGAGGTCCAGATAGAGCAAATACCCAGGCAGCTCAATGCCCAAGCTGATGCCCTGAGAAAGCTAGCTTCATCCTACTCGGCCAACAACAAGTGATCTATCCTCTTCGAGACCCTGCCACGGCCCAGCGTGGAAGATGGGGCGACAATACTTCATGTGTACACAATGCTAGAAGGCGACAAAGACTGGAGGAAGCCTCTCGTGGAATTCCTAAGGGATGGAGTGCTCTCAGGAGATCGGGGAGCAGCCCGCCGTCTCCGGGCCAAAGCCCGTCACTTCGTTTGGAGCAATGGGAACCTTTATAAGAAATCCTTCACCCAGCCCCTGCTCCGGTGTGTCGACCCCCACGAAGCCGACTACGTCCTCCGTGAAATCCATGAAGGGGTCGGCGGTGCACACCAAAGGGCCCGAATCTTAATCCAGAAGGCATTGCTCCACGGGTGCTATTGGCCAACTATTCACGAGGACGCCCAGAAGCTCGTCAGGAGATGCAAAAGCTGCCAACTCCACGGAAGCGTACCACGCCTACCGGCTACCGAGCTTACCGCACTGACCTCCCCATGGCCGTTCTCCCAGTGGGGATTGGACATGATAGGCCAGTTCCCTACCGGCCCGGGCGGGCACAAATATGTTCTCGTCACAGCGGATTACTTCATGAAGTGGATCGAGGCAGTCCCCATTAGGAAGCCAGACGCCGCCACGACCATCAAGTTCCTGCAGAATAACCTGATACTCCGGTTCGGCATCCCGAGATGCAGCATCAACGACCACGGACGAACTTCGAAAACGAAAAAGTGAAGGATTTCTTCAACGAATATCATATCCTCATGAAGTTTGCCGCGGTTGCACATCCCCAATGCAACGGGCAGGCCGAATTCGCTAACCAAGATGTCCTCCGAGGTCTCCGGACCCGCTTGGAGGGACGCCGAGACAGTTGGGTCGAGAAATTGTCCCAGGTCCTATGGGCCCTGCGCACGTTAAAGAAGACCCCCACCGGGAAAACCCCTTTCAGGCTCTGCTACGGGACCGAGGCAATGGTCCCGGTGGAGATTGGGCTACCCAGTCATCGGGTCGAACACTTCGACGACGAAGCAAACACCACGGCACTACGGACCTACGGTGAAATGAGTTCGTCGATCAAGGCAAGCTACACAAGTTTTCCCCAAAATGGGACGGTCATTTCCTCGTTATCGAGGTACTTCCCGGCGGAGCCTACCGCTTGCAGGACGCGGTCGGGCGCAGGTTTCCGCGGCCATACAACGCCGAGAAGCTCAAGCTGTACCAGTGAAATCACTACCCGTAAGTGTGCACCTCTCTTTTCACAAAGACAATGTAAATTTTTCTAAAACGTCATTTTCATCTGAATAACAAGAAGGGAAAGCTAGAACATTGCGAAAAGAAGAGTTCTGTCTTTGTGACCTAAGCCCTCACTAAGAGGAAACTGAGTAGCTCCACTGCTCGGTCTGTCCTTAGCAGGCCTCCCACGGCGCCTCCTGCGCTAAGGATAAAAGCCCTCGCCAAGAGGCAGCCGAGCAGCTACCCTGCTCGGCTATCCCTGGCTGGTAGCTTTCCTACCTCACAACGCCAGGGATCAAAGCCCTCACCAAAAGGCAGCCGAGAGGCTACCATGCTCGGCTATCCCCGGCCGGTAGCTTCCCTACCTTACAACGCCAGGGATCTAAGCCCTCACCAAGAGGCAGCCGAGCGGCTACCCTGCTCGGCCATCCCTGGCCGGTAGCTTCCCTACCCCACAACGCCAGGGATCAAAGCCCTCACCAAGAGGCAGCCGAGCAGCTACCCTGCTCGGCTATCCCTGGCTGGTAGCTTCCCTACCCCACAACGCCAGGGATCAAAGCCCTTACCAAGAGGCACCGGGCAGCAACCCTGCTCGGCCATCCTTAAGGACAAAAAGCCCTGGCCAAGAGGCACAGGGCAGTAACCCTGCTCGGCCATCCTTAGTAGGCCAATCACGGCCCCTCCCGCGCTAAGGGTGAAAAGCCCTCGCAAGCGGCAACCGAACCCGCCCTTGTTCGGTTATCCCTGGCCGGTAGCTCCCTACCCCAACAAACCAGGGATCAAAGTCCTCACAGAGGCAACCGGACCCATCCTTGTTCTGTTATCCCTGGCTGGTAGCTCCCTACCAAACCACGGATCAAAGCCCTCGCCAAGAGGCACCGGGCAGCGATCCTGCCCGGCCCGTCCTTAAAGATCAAAGCCCTCGCAAGAGGCAACCGGGCCCGCCCTTGCTCGGTTATCCCTGGTTGGTAGCTCCCTATCCCAACAAGCCAAGGATCAAAGCCCTCGCCAAGAGGCACCGAGCAGCTACCATGCTCGGCACCATCCTTAGCAGGCCACTCACGGTACCTCCCGCGCTAAGGATCAAAGCCTTCGCCAAGAGGCACCGAGTAGCTATCCTGCTCGGCACCATCCTTAGCAGGCCACTCACGGCCCCTCCCGCACTAAGGATCAAAGCCCTCGCCAAGAGGCACCGAGCAGCTACCCTGCTCGGCACCATCCTTAGCAGGCCACTCCCGCCCCCTCCCGCGCTAAGGACCAAAGCTCTCGCAAGAGGCAACCGGGCGTAAAGAGGCACCAAGCAGCTACCTTGCTCGGCACCATCCTTAATAAGCCACTCACGGCCCCTCCAGCAACTAAGGAACATGAACTGAACAAGAGGCATCCGTTCTATCAACGTCTTAGCGATCTCCACGTCGACTTTGGGGCCATGGAGATACCGTCTTCCCGCCGATCCTCGCGCACTCGGTAAACGATCGGAGTCAAGTCGACGAGTAATCGCTAGACAAGAAACATGCCGACTGTAAAAGCAGTACTATGCAGATACAAGTGTCTACCAACAAAAGGAAGTACAAGCACAAACATTACTGCAAAAACAAAAAGTTTTTATTCATAAAGCCAAAAGTCTTTACAAGGGTATTGTGGGCTTCCCAGCCTTATCCAAATTGCCTGGAGGCTTACAAAAGAGAAAGAGGAAAAAAAAAAAGGTCGGGGCGCAAGCCCCACCTAGACCTCACTCCCTTCATCACTATCGGCCGGAGGCGGGACCACCGATAGTGGGACTCGAGCATAGAGCTCACCGTCGGCGAACTCCGGAAGTTGCTCCTTGACGGCATCAAGAGCCCTGTTCCATGCAGTGGCGGAGGCCTTGCCGAGGTCGCCGTAAAACTGGTCTGACTCCTTGTAATCCGCCACCGCCTTCCTAGCCCGTGCCTCGGCGGCCTCAGCCGCCTGAAGCGCCGCCTCGACGTCCCGCCTGCTGGCATCTTTCGTCTTCCTTATGGCTGCAAAGCGATCGGCAAGTTCCATCAACTTTGCCTCAACGAGTCGGTGGGACTCACTTAGGCGACAGTAGGACTCCCGGCACTTTGAAACGATGAGATCCGTGGCTTCTGACCAGGATCTGAGGGCGAGCGACCTCTCCCTCTCCAGACGCAGCTCGAGTTGCAGACCCTCGACCTCCGAAGAAGACTCTTCTGCTGACCTCGCAGTCCAAATAGCCCCTTCGGCTTCCATAAGAGTAACAAGGGCGCAGTGCTGGAGGACCTGGCGAAAAATGGCAGAGAAACTTAAGGACACCCAAACTGAGAAAAGGTCCCCCGAAATAACACATGAGGGAGTACATATCTGAACCGCCTCCTGTGCGATAGCCGCCAGTTGGGCCCTCAAGGTCCCCCGCGGCATCCGGCCTCCGGCCGACGGGTCTATGCCAGCAAGAAGGCTCGCGGCAACGGAATGCCCCGACGGGACCACGAACTGGACATCCCCTTCCTGCACAGGAGTCCCCTCCAGAATCCCCGTCGACGGCGCACGAGAGACCGTCCTCTTCCGCTTGAGAGGAACCTTGTCCTCGCCCTCTCCTGCATCCTTCGTCTGAGATTCGTGAACCCGTGTACGCCTTTGGCCGCCGCCGGAACAGCCGTCAGGAGCTCGTGACGGGGCAGATGGCCCCGCCGTCAGGGGCACATCTGGACCGGGGCTTGAGTAGGCCGGAGGCACCAAGAGTCTGAGATCGAATCATCTGTCCTGCCAAAAGGGAGAAGAGGCACGACTCAAAAGAAGAAGCAGAAGGAAGAAGAAGCAAGATCCGACCTAAAGGGGAGAGCGCCGAGCTAACAAGACTCAGAATGAGAAAATGTGAAGAGAGAGAGACCCCAAATCAGGCCTCCCCTCGATTTATACAGCCGGCGTCCTCATCCAACGGCGACGGTCGACTCCCGCTAAAACGGTTCACTACACTCAACGGCCACGATCGCTCCACTTGTCGCAAGCACATTGGCAGCATCCTATCGGATGCCAGAAGCCTGCGGCATGTCACATCAGCCAACCGGCGCCCGACACGTGGTCCGTCGCTTCACCAAAGAGCACACGATCTGGCGCTCCCTCTTTAATGAAAAAGATCTCGCCTTGATTTGCTGGCCTCATCCTGAAAAGACAGTCAATTGCCCAGAGACACGCCCGACGATATCTTCGGAAAGGAGCTCACCTCGGGGGAGCTGGCAAACCACTCTCGACCCGACCCATCAGCTGGTCGGGACGAGAGTGGGGGGCTAATGATGATGCTCGATATCGGCGGTCTCCCAGATCAGGACACGTGGCAGATGATGTGTCCCAGAGCATGCAAGAAAGGACTTACAGTGGCCGACCAAACCACTCCTGTGCCCGTCCTACAAGCAAACGCTGGCTCACCTCCGAGCCCCCAGCACAATTGGCCTCCTCGGCCCCACGGCTCATCTCTGAGCTATCACTGGCCCGAGCCTCCTCGGCCCTCTCAGCTCGCCTCCGGGCTCGAGCAGAACAAAGATACCTCGGCTCTCCCGCTCCTCTGCGAGTTCTCCCACCGAGGTCATCTTCCTCGGTCTCATCGACTGACCAATGGCACCGCTTGCAGGCGTAACCAACATCCCGTAAATCTCGCCATGCGCGAGATCTCCGCCGGCCACATCCTGCATTCCACGCCACCACGATTCCCCATTAACGAGCTTGTCTCGCCATTAATGGGAGGTCCCGCTCATCACGCGGGTGTGACGTCGGAAGCGTAACGGCCGGCGTGATTTTCACGCCCGTCTCGCCTGCTGCCATCGTTATATAAACCTCCTCTTCAGACGGTTGAGGTAAGCCATTTTGACCCTACTAAGCCGTTACTCTGCTCGGATTTCCTCTCTAACTTGATCGTCGGAGGGTCCTCGGTGTTACAACCACCCCGGGACTTCCTTGCAGGTAACTCGGCAACCACAATCTCAACCCATTGAGATCCACACGCCTCAGGAGCGACAGCCTCCAGACCAAATCTCAGCCATTCATTGCCGCCATCAGCAGATCAACGGAAGGCAACATCTGAAGGAGATCGCAGCCTCCATCAATTTTATTTTTCAAATGGATGATTTGAAAGTCAATTTGCATATTCAGATTGGCCAATGTGATTAAGGGCCAATTTGCAGATCTCCTATGAATTGGCAAATGTGATTGAATATTTTATCTCCAAATTCATTAATTTGTAGTCAATTTGCAGTATTCATTAATTTGTATAAATTCAAAAAATGAAAAGTTGAATATGTGGTTGTTTGAGGGAAGGGGATGGGCATATGGATAGGGGTTTGGTGAGGGGATGAGAGAGAGTGGTAGTGGTGGTGATGATGGCGGATAATGGCGGCGGCGGTTGTGGTGATGGTCGAAGATGGGAGAGGTGAGGGCAGAAGGTTGGGGAAGGGAAGGGGAGATAAGGACAGAGGGTTGGGGGAGGGGAGGGCAGCTGGCCGCGGCCGAGAGGGGAGGAGGTCAGAAGAAGGGGCCAGAGATGGTGTGATGATGATGAAGGTGACGAAGAAAATGGTGATGATGATAGTGATGAAGATGATGAAAAAGATGGTGAGAGTGGAGAAAGAAAGAGAGTTTTTTTTATTTCCTTTACTTTTTTTTTTCTTTTCTTTGAAGAAGAAGGAGGAGGAGAAGGAAGGTAAAAAGGAATGACATTACAAAAATGGCTGCGTGGCAGTTAAAAATAACGTTCGCGTTTCCATGCTAGCAAGTTGCAACCGGAGGTGGTAGTTCATACTACCAATCTGCTATAAAATTTGTTCATGGTATCAAATGCAAAAAACGTGATAGTTCATGTGTATATTTTTGCAATCTACCCTAAAATTAATTGCTGAAGTTAATTTAAGGATAGTATTAATATTAACTACCTTTTTCCTTAAAAAATTTAAATAAATATTAACTATATTTTTTGGTTAATTTGGATTTAAATAGGTGAGGAAGGAGAAGCTTGGAGATAGGATTGCAGCTTTGCAGCAATTGGTGGCACCTTTTGGAAAGGTTTGCATGTACACTAAATTGCAACTTACTTCACATAGAGATAATTTTAAATAAATGTGCAGGCTTACTCATTTCTCATCAGTAGTAAATTTGATTCAAAATGTATTGTCAATGTCTGAAAAGATAAAGGAGTTGATGCATATAATTATTCTAGTCTATTGTTTCTGGAATTTTTGATATTTTTTTGTTAGTTCATTTTTTATTTTCACCAAACTAATTAATGGTTCTGATGTAGTTTTTCTATATGTTATTATGCTTTTGTGATGAACGGCCTCCTTTTCATTAAAAAGACTTTAATTCAAAATATTTTCTAATTATATATCCCAAGATTTTAATTCAAAATATCTTCTTATTAATAAAAAATATAGGATAAAACATGAGTGCTATTGCTTAAATTTTCCAGAGTCATTAATGATGTATCTAATCCTAACATGACTTATAATTAACATGCTCGTTTATGTAGACTGATACAGCGTCTGTGCTGATGGAAGCTATTGGATACATTAAATTTCTCCAAGGTCAAGTTGAGGTAATTTTTACATAATATTCATGCAACAAATGCATGTTAGCAAAGTTTTTATTAAATCGTCATTGGCTAAAAAATTGAATCGTGATTGAAAATTTTAGCTTATACATACATTGCATGCTATTCTCTCGTTCCATGATCGATCATACTTATTAGCCAAAAGTTATATAGCTTGAAATTCTTTTTTAATTAATCGTATCATCCCCATGCAGTAGTTTTTTCTCTTTGCGTTAATTTGTTATACCTAGGCTAAAATTGTGGTTTAGTCATTGTTTCTTTTCAACTTTTTCCCTTAAAAACTTAGCACAAGGAAGACTAATTAATTTCCTCGCATTTTCCAAGCTTATGGTCCAAATCCCAATTAAACAAATTAAGTGCTCTTTTATAAAAAAAAATTTAAAAAATCTTTGCATATTTTTCTTTTCTTTTTTAATGATATAATGATATTCTTTTTGGTTTCCTAATAATTCATGCAGACGCTAAGTGTGCCTTACATGAGGTCTTCCAACAATAAGAAAACAAGGGCATCACAAGAGGTATGTTTGTACCAAATTAACAACAAAGTATTATTTGTAAATGAAATATATGAAGCATATATATATTGCATATATGTATGCATGGTATGAAAATTGCATGTTGTTTGCCACTTGCATATCACATTCTTAATGGTCATCGCATATTCTATAGCATGCACATTTTCCCATTCTATAGCAAATTAATATAGTGAAAACTTAATTAATAGAAATTTGTTTATTCCATGTATGCTTTTGCATTGGTTTGAATATGTCGATATGGTAAATTTAAAGGGAGGTGGCAATTATATCTAGACAAATTGACTGCCCCTCTCTCTCTCTCTCTCTCTATATATATATATATATATATTGCAAGTTTTGTATATGTTTAATGGGAAAATGAGGTTGTATGGTCGTTCAGACTCATTTGGCTATGAACGACACACACTTGCTGTAGGCCCTTATAACTTAAACAAAATGACATGGGGGTTATGACTGCTGTTCATAGCCAACCAACTATGAAACATTCGCAGCCCCATTGACTTCATATTTAATATTCTTTTTAATATGACGGTTTCATTGGTTCAAATCTTGTGACTCGCTGCAGAAGAGAAGTCTAATTTTTTATACGTTGTATATTGATTAATGGTTTCTAACAAATTAAATTTGTTTAATTTGGGAATTATAGGTAGCAAGTGAAGATAGAGATGAAGCTAAGCCAGATCTAAGGAGTAGAGGGCTTTGCCTTGTGCCCTTGTCATGCATGTCCTATGTCACAAATGAGAACGGAGGAGTTTGGTCCCCTAATTCTAATTACAGGGGAGGTTCTTGAAACATATTAATTGTTACATATATGTGTAGCAAGTAGAATGAATTATAATTAATGCAATGGTTTTTAAAAAGAGAAATTAGAAATCATGTCATCGAATGGATCTTAAAAGGATTCATTGATTCTCTCCCTCAATGATTTCTTGCTCCTCCCCTTAATTTTGTTTATTGGTTGTTGTGATATAACAAGCTTAATTCCCCAAAGGGAAATGTGGGATTATTATGTGCATGATGGAGCAACCTTGATCAACTTAAGGAGAAGTTCTAAGATGGTACAAGTTTGCTCCACCGGTTTTTGTAAAATTCCATGCTTAATGGACCAATATTATATATATATATATATATATATATATATATATATATATATATATATTAATTGCTTCAAAAATTAATCTGACAACCTTCATCATATCCTTCTTCTTTATGCTCATATATATACATTTTGTGTGCTTGTGTCTATGTTTGATCGGAAAGCGAAGGGTGATACAATACGTACGATATGGTTTCTGCTGTAGTTTGAAAGTAAAGAAATTCCGAGAGGAAATGCTAGTATACATGTGTTGATACATATATGCAGATTTAAAAGAAATATATTTGGTTGTCGTACATATGAGGATGGACAAATAGCCCAAGCGGTTGGAAGCCCAATATCTATATAGGTTCCGCAATTGTTTTGATATCCGTCTGTGATTAAGACTGCCAATAGACAGACACGAATATAGAAAAGAACATGACCTGGATAACGATATTGATATGGACATGGATCAATATTGTGTCTCTATTCTGATCGGATATGATTTGGGATAATCCGTATTCCCAAATTATCAAATCTGGAAAGTGATTAGAATGCCTAAGGCAAGCTCTAAAAACAGAATATGTTCTCATTTATCTTTTGCCACGTGTCAATGGTTCCTTCCATTGGCCGAAAGAGAATTACGGCGTTATAGCCAGTCACACAGCATAGACGAAAATACCCTCTACAGGACCGTTAATTATTCGAAAAGATTCGATCATTAAATACAGCATGCTGACAAGGGCATTATTGTCCATTCAATAAACAACAGATTTCAACTTGCCAAACTTTAATTATTTGATTCGTCAAGATACCCTCGTAAAGTATCCAATTTCGGTTAAAGTCCGCCTCACAAATCTCACAATCATCAAAGGACCATTACAAATTTCAATCCTATATTTTTTCCCTTTTAGCTTGGCCACAATAATTATTCATGTTTAACCTCCTCAACAAATGCATTTTTGTTCATTGCACCCTTTAAAATAAGGCTCGTTTTAGATTAAAATGGAGCTCATCAAAACTTCTAAAACCCCAATTTATTCTTCATATATAGCGCATCTAATTAATCGAACATTTGAACTTATTCAAATTGCACAAACTCTATATATAGTTTCAATAATCAAGGAATCATTATTATTCCCAAAATCATATCTGTGCATAACAAAATTCTAGTCTATCCAATCAACAACTCAATATAAATTTCTTATCTCAAAAACTTAATATAAATTTCATCATTGGTATCCAATTTGGTGGTTAAAAGATGATGAATATAAGGGTTTTTAACCTACAATACTATTGAGTGCTAGACATCTATAGTTTTTCTAAGTAAAACAGACATCTTATATTATAATACAAATCTTGAGATGGGTTTGCAATTTTGCTTTAATCTGATGTAGATGCTATATGAGGGGAAAAAGAAAATACTTTCATCCTATTCGTATATGCATAAATTATACTTCTCTAAATGGCTATTTGGGTATATAAATTTTTGGTGGAAATTGTTCTATAACAACCATGTGTTGACTTCTCAAAAATACTTATTAAATTGACATTATAATTGCATAAACCTAGGGTAAACTGTCAAAAAAACCTAGGTAAATTTTTCTGGTGACAAAAAACTCTGGTTCCGAAACGGTTGTAAAAAACCTCTTGAAAAGGTTTTCAGTTGTCGAAATAACCCATGCATGCTAATTTTTATATAATAAGTATGCAGTTGCTTATGATATCTATGCAGTTGACTGTGATATGTATAAGCTAATTAGATATAGTATGCAACTATACAAATCTTGCACAAAAAAATTATTAAGTGTAAACCGCTTTGAGAGGTTTTTTTTTTGTTGACAATTTACCCTAAATACTGACAATGCAGGAAGGCTTCATTACACAGCCCTCTCTCTGAGATCTCTTCTTCTTATTATTATCATTATTCTAAATTCATATTCTCAAAATCTTAAGGGTTAGCGTTTTTTCCCAATCGATTCGAAATTTTGTTCGAATCCTTTATCATTTGATCGCAGATCCAAAGAAACGAATAAGATATCGCTTGCTTAATTTCTCCTCTAATAGCAGATCGAGCTCGTGAAAGCGGCTTCAGGCATTCATTCTCTTTGATGCGATTTTCTGTCTTCTTTTATATATTTAAGCAAAACTATTAGGATTCCACTTTGATTGCTGTTTGATTGCAGAAATGTTCCACCTTTGTATCAAATTTTGTTCGCCCTATTTAGTTTTTCATTCGATCATAATTCTTGTGGCTGAGTTTTTTCCCACTTGATGATGCTCGATACCGGTGATTCCCCTGATCATGACACGCGGCAGATGACGTGTCCCAGAGCTTACAAGATGGGATCAAGATCGGTATGTTGGAAGCATACCCCGGGCTTCCAATCCGAGAATATTCCCGATCTTCGGTGGCCTTCTAGACCACTCTTACGATCACCTTACAAACAACCATCGGCTCGCCCCGGAGCCTCCCGCACGCTGAGTTCCCTCAGACCTCCAGCTCGCCTCCGAGCTATCACATATCCAAGATGCCTCAGCCTCCCGCTCATTTCCGAGCCTCCCGCCGAGCTTATCTTCCTCGGTCTCATCAACCGACCCACAACACCGATCACAGGCGTCTCCGTCTCGGCTCCGTGAATCTCGTCAGACACGAGATATCCGCCGCCCATGATCCCGCGTTTCACGCCATCGCGTTTCTCCATTAACGAACATATCTCGTCATTAATGGGGAGTCCCGCCTTTCATGCGGGCGTAACGCCAGGGGCGCAACGGCCGGCGTGAATCTCGCGCCCGCCTGCCCTTGGCTGCCACTATATAAATCTCTCCCTCAGACGACTCAGGTAAGCCAATTTTACCCTAATAGGCTGTTGCTCCGCCAAAATACCCCGTCTAACTTGATCGTCGGAGGGTCCTCGGTGGCACAACCACCTCGGGACTTCCTTGCAGGTAGCTCGGCCTCAACCACATAAATCCCATTGAGATCCACACGCATTGAGAGGTAACCCTCAAATCCAATCTCAGCCATCCATCAACGCTCACTGCAGATCAACAGAAGGTAACATCTGAAGGAGATCCAGAGATCCATCAGTTGGCGCCGTCCGTGAGAAATTCCAGTTTCACTCAACGAAAGTTCACCTTCCGATCTCAACCTCATAGCGAGCGATCGCCGCGACGATCCAAGCACCAGCCGTCGTCCTCCTCACAATAGAGACGAGGGAGGATCCCCTCCTCCCCCGAATGCCATTCACGCCATATCTGCTCAGATAGATCGACCCGCGTTCTTCGTGGATGCGCTCATCAGTGTCCAAACAGCCAGGCAAACTCCCCAGGTCGCCGCTCCCCCACCTTGGGATCGGGACCCCTAAAAAGGGAGAGAAGCCGTTGCCCATGTTGGCACGATAGAGCACCACCTCGCTGTCTCCGGCGGACGCAGATCCCCTGTGGTGACCAATTCAATGACTTGCTGGACGCCGCACAGCTCAACACCGAGGTCTCCCGCGAGAGCGCGCCGCCCCTGAAGCCCCTCGCGCTCCTGTCCCTCCCGAGGAGGTGTCGGTCAGCTCGCCTGCTCCCAGGCATGATCGGCACCCCCTCCCTCGACGGGGTCGTGCGGACGGGACTCACCACGGTAGCTCGAAAACGACTTCGCCAGGGGACCTCAGGAAGCTCATCGAGCACAATCAGAGCCGCGGTCAGATGCAGGTCGCCGGCAGCAGAGGCTGTAAATCAGAGTATGCCGAATCGTCGGGATACCACGGTCGGCTCGACGCCCTCGAAAAGAAGATCGAGGGCATACATCGGGAAAATCGTCCTTCAAGCGACAGAGCTAAATATGCCGCCAACTCGCTCACGAAGTCCTTCACCAAAGAACTACTCGCCGTCCACGTCTCCTCTCGGAACAAGCCCCCGAAGGTCTCCCTCTTCGATGGGAAGTCCGACTCGAAAGACCATTTGGACGCGTTCACGGCCGGGTTTAGTTTCCAGGATAAATCCGACGCCGCACAATGCCGCGCTTTCCACGCCACTCTCATCCGCTCTGGACGAGACTGGTTCCGAGGACTCACGTCGCACTCAATCTCTACCTTCGATGAGCTGGCCACCCAGTTCCTCGGTCATTTCGTCAGGAACAGACGGCAAAAGCGGACCATTGATCATCTCTTCACCATAAAGAGCGGGGACAAAGAATCCTTCAAAAGATACGTCACCCGCTTCTACAACGCCCTCCTTGAGGTCCCAGAGCACCGGGACGAGACGGTCATTACGGCCCTTAGGTCGGGTCTTGGACACAAAGAGTAGCTACGCTCCTTTGTATTAGCGCAACCTAAGACCATGGACGAGATAAAGGTCTGGACCGAACGCGAGATCCATCTTGAGTCCGAGGTGGACGCCAACCTGCCCCGGACAGAGTAAGCCGATCAGAAGAAAAGGGCCAGGGAGGAGAAAAAGAAGATTGAGCGGTCAAATCTGTAACACCCTACTTCATTTATACCAGTTCTTTTGGGTATTTCTTTATTTATGGCTATTTCTTGATTTATTGTGTTTTGGATGCGAATAGTATAAATGGTATGTGTATTTGCATCTGACCCGACCCGCATGCTGGGAAACCCGTCTTGATTCCTGTTTGTAATTTATCCCGGCTAGTTATGAGGATCTGTACACTGTCATGTTGTATATCCTGTATATCTGCATTATATCTGACATCTGCATTTTTTAATAAAAACAAATAAAATATTTTAAAAATATTTAGCATGGCGTGCATCATACCCCTAACCCCGTCGTGGCATCCGTACATCGTGTTCTCGTCCCGTTCAGTGAAACGAACTCGTTTGGATAGCTACATGCACGCTACGTGCATCCTTCTTAGGGTATGCATTTTCGTTATCAGGATATCCTATTTTGGTTTTGATTGATACGTATATTATCCGTATTTTCAAATCGTAATTTTAGACCCGACCCGGGCATATTTTGGATTATTTTTGTATTAGCCAAAATCTTAAATATAATCAATATTATATTTCAAATGTTAATATATACGTTTTAAACTAAACTATTATTTTAAATCTCAAAAAAAATCTTAATCTCAACTAACTCTTAAGGCACTTCTTTATTCATTATATATATATATATATATATATTAATTCTTTATTTATTTTTATAAACCCATACTTACCTGCAATCACGTTCTCTCTCTCTCCTCTCATTTTCGTTTTCCCACCCTAGCCTTGTCGTCGCAACCCTCGCCGGCATCCCCATCTCCCCGACCTCATCGACTTTTCCTCCTCACCTCTCTCCCTTGTCCCGTCACGAATGCACACCCACGGCGACGACACCCATCACCATACGACCCTCGCCAGCTCCCTTCGCTTTTCGGCGTCGCCTTCGCCACCGTTGACCCTCGTCATCACCCTCTCCTCGACTCACACCTCTCCTCCTCTACCCCACGACGAGATCCCCTACACCTGAGCCTCCCCTCTGCACATAACCCGCGCCTGCAACCCTCTGCCCTCGCCTGCGTCTCCGTTGCCGGCACCTTCACCGCCGACCACCCTCGTTGGCCTCCCCTTGCCACCTTCTCTGAACCCAGAGAACGGCCACAGCCCCTTCTCCCTCTTCTTCTTCTTCTTCTTCTTCATCTTCTTCTTCTCTTTGCTTCTTGATTTCTTGGTTTCCCGGTGATCGCCGGAGCCATGCTCGTCGTCGACGATCCGGGCAACCAAGTGGACATCCCCAGCCAGCGTGGTCACGTTCTTTCTTCGCCTGGTTCTGTTCTGTACGCGCGTGTGTGCATCGCGATATTTACCCGACGTCGGACGCAGCGTACGTACCACGTCGTGAGATCCGATCACGCAAGTTTATCTTGCTACATGCTATGATAATATATTTATGTTCATATGAATAAAAATATCATATGTTTATTGCATTGTGCATCCATGTTACCGTTTTACTGTTTTCGGATAGCCGTTCGTATCCGTATCATTTATTACATATCTAGTTGCATGCAAGTTTATCTTGCTACATGCTATGATAATATATTTATGTTCATATGAATAAAAATATCATATGTTTATTGCATTGTGCATCCATGTTACCGTTTTACTGTTTTCGGATAGCCGTTCGTATCCGTATCATTTATTATATATCTAGTTGCATGCAAGTTTATCTTGCTGCATACTATGATACATATTTTGCATCCATATGAATAAAAATATCACATGTTTACTGCATTGTACATCCATGTTACCGTTTTACTGTTTTCGAATAGCCGTTCGTATCCGTATCATTTATTATACATCTAGTCGCATGCCAGATCATATTATTTCATATTATTGTTACATTGGCACTCTATACTTGATAATGTGCATCCTACGTAGTCATGGAGTTGTAGATGTGATCCCTGATAAACAATTGTGCATCCGTGTTTTACAGTGATTCGATACTTGCTACATTTTACTGTTGGGCATCCATTTGATACACTGTGCACCACCTGACATGACCTGATACACCACTGCTTGACCTGATACCTGATCTTGTTACTAATGCCGACGACCTTGACTTGTTGTCCCGACGGACATATCTTGTTGTTTATTCAGACAAAACCTGTACCTGCTTGATCCTGTCTAGGCATTAGCTTCATATTTATCAATACCTGACCTGAATACATAACCTTGGGGGTAAGGAGAAATCAAGAATGTAATCGAACATAACTCAAAGGGCTATTACATTGTTACCGTGGTCCCGTGGGGAATGAACGGGGCATAGACTGATGGATTACAGAATATATTGTTACCGTGGTCCCGTGGGGAATGAACGGGGCATAGTCTAGAATATATTGTTACCGTGGTCCCATGGGGAATGAACGGGCCATAGTCTAATAGGTTACGATGAGGATTACATTAATTGATTTCGAAGACTTTAGATTAGATAAGCTGGAGTCCAGAAATAGGTTGCATGCCACATGTACATATACCTCACTGTTTTATTTCCGTGTTTACTTTCTATATTCATGTCATCGTTTATATTCATACCTGCATATCTCGTGTATCCTGTTCATTTATTATTGTTGATATTATGACGCACCGACGTCTGGGTTTTGCATGGCCCAGATCCTCTGTCTCTTTCGCAGGCCGATCAAGAGTATTTTCGCTTTTAGGCCGAGCGGTGAGGATCTTGTTAGTTTAGTTTAGTTTTATTTCCGTACTTTCATTTCCTGATGTGAGCCCGTATTTGGGACGTACTTTCCAGATGTTATTGCTTATTGGATTTATTGCTTCCGCACATTTATATTTCTTGACTCGTTTATTCTGGCATATGGACATATACTAGATAGTTTATTTTATTTTACTGTTCTTGATATCTTATAGACAGCCGTAATGTGACTGTGGAGGGATGTTTCCTAACCACAGGGAGGATGGTTGGCTCTGTCATGTGCCGATCTTAGCGCACTCTGGGAAGCGGGGTGTGACAGGGTTTGTTTGGTATCAGAGCTATAGGATTTAGGTTAATCGGGTTTGATTCTTTTGTAGTTGGGTATTGGACCCAACACACGAGTCAGAAAACCCGTAATTAGGAACATGTCCTGCCTTATTGCTATCTTGCCATCCTTGAATTCATAACTATCTTGCTTCTTGTATCCTGTTTATTGAATCTTGTTTATCATGCTAATCCTCTTCGGTGTCTTGGCTTCAGAATCACGGCAGACAGAAATCTGCGATCGTACCAGAGGCGTGTTGATGATGCTGCATTGCTTGGAGTAATTCGTGGGATGCTGGAGAACCAGAAGCTGCAAACCGAGCCGAATCAATGGCAAGCCGAACCTTTTCAGGAGGGTTTGCGGACAGTCAGCAGTCCGTAGACGTAGTTGCAGCCAAACCGGTATAGCGTGTGGGTACCGTGGCGGATTTCAAGAGATTTGGTCTGTCCACTTTCACTGGTTTGGAGGAGTCGTTGCCAGCAGAACAGTGGCTAGTCGATATGGAGAATTTGCTCTTCGCCGCACAGATTCCGGAAGACAAGAGAGTGGATGGTGTACGCATCCAATTGGTGGACTATGCCCACGAGTGATGGCTCGTGAAAGAGATCCGTTTGCCCAAGCCGATCAGTTGAGCAACTTTCTCGCAGAGTTTCTTGGAGAAGTTCTTTCCGCAGACTGCACGGGAGGAAATGGAAGAAAGATTTATCAGTCTGAACCAGAATGGCGGATCCGTGGATGCGCATGCGGCTGAGTGGACACGACTCAGTCGATTCGCGGGACCTTTGGTTGCTAACGAGGCTGATAGGGCATGAAGGTTCATGCGCAGTTTGGACGTGGAAATCCAGAGGCACATTATATCTCTGGGATTAACCACTTTCTCGCAAGTTCTAAAAGCAGCCAGGGAGCAGCAGAGCTTATTAATGAAAACGAAGGGTACACAGCAGCAGGCTGAAGTAGTACGGAAGCCGGCGTTTACGCCAAACCGAGCTCCTTTACGCAGAGGTATTCCAGTGAATCGACGTGGTGTTGTACCTATGAAGAGGCCCGTCGCACCCGAGCAGAAAGGAAGGGTGCTTTGCGACTACTGCCAACGATCGGGTCACTTCTAGAGAGATTGTCAAAGGAGGCTTGGACTTTGTCTTATTTGCGGATCAGCTGATCATACCATTGATACTTGTCAGTCAAAGCTACGTTTGAAGGATGATACTCAGTGGCCACTGCAGAAGCAGATTCAGGGGCAGAAGCAGATAACTCAGGGGCCCAATCAAGCTCGAGCCTTTACTCTGACGTTCGAAGAGGCAAGGCTTCAGAGGAAGTCGTTTCAGGTATCTTACTTGTTCATGATTTTCCCGCATTAGTATTATTCGATTCTGGTGCATCCCATTGTTTTATGTCGTCCAATTTTATTGCTGCACATTCGATTTCTTGCATGATCCTGTCTTGTTGTTGGGACATACACACTGGGAACGGGAAGATCATATCTAGTAGTGAGTGCAAGGATTGTTCAGTTGTTATCTGCGGACGAGAGTTATTTGCAGATTTCTTAGTGATCGATACCGGCAGTTATGATGTTGTCTTGGGAATGGATTTTCTCGGCACTTTCCACGCACACTTTGATTATAAGGCAAAGAAAGTGATTTTCCAGATTCCCGGACATCCGGAGTTTGTTTTCGCTGGAGGCAGCAGTTCTGTCGGGCCAGTCGAGTTTAGGGCTAAACCGACAAGCTCCGTTCTTTCGTCGATGGAAGTTGATAAAGAGGAAGCGCCAGCTGTAGTTCGAGAGTTCATGGACGTGTTCGAGGACATTTTGGGTTTACCGCCAAAACGAGATATGGAGTTCGCGATTGATCTTGTTCCTGATGCAACGCCAATCTCAAAAGCGTACTATCCGATGGCACCAGTGGAATTGGAGGAAGTGAAGGAACGGGTTACTGAATTTCTAGGGAAGGGTTGGATTTGCAGCAGCAATTCACCCTAGGGAGCTCCAATTCTTCTAGTCAAGAAGAAAGATGGCACAAGGAGGATGTGCATCGACTATCGAGAATTAAACCGTGCGACTATTAAGAACAAGTATCTGATCTCTCGCATTGGCGAATTATTCGAGCAACTTAGTGGCACGAGGGTATACTCGAAGCTAGATTTACGATCTGGATATCATCAAGTTCGAGTTAAATCAGAGGATATCTGCAAGACTGCATTCCAAACTCGATATGGACATTACGAGTATTTAGTGATGCCATTCGGAGTCACGAATGCACCGGCGATATTTATGGACTTGATGAACCGAATCTTTTCACTGTTCTTGGACCAGTTTATAGTGGTGTTCATCGATAATATTCTGGTCTACTAGAGGAGCCTAGAAGAGCATGCAGAACACTTGAGGATCGCACTGCAGAAATTGAGGCATGAAAGATTGTATGCAAAGATGAGCAAGTACAAGTTTTGGCTTGAAGAAGTGAAGTTTTTGGGGCATGTTTTATCCAGAGATGGAATCTCCGTTGACCCTGAGAAGATTGCAGCAATTCAAGATTGGCCGATTCCGAGGAATGTAGCGGAGATCAGAAGTTTTCTGGGACTTGCAGAATACTACAGAAGATTCATGGAGAATTTTGCTCGATTGGCTGAGCCTTTGACCAAACTTACACGGAAGGAGATACCATTCGTATGGACGGATAGTTGTGCGTCAGCTTTTGAGGCGTTGAAGCAAAAGTTGATAACCGCTTCTATTTTGACCGTACCAGACGGTTTCGGAGGATTGGTGATTCACAGCGACGCATCTGGGAAAGGTTTAGGATGTGTTTTGATGCAGCATGGGAAAGTCATAGCCTATGTATCAAGTGTAAGTCCGTGTTGCCCATCCCGGTGCTTACGGGAGGCGGAAAACATAATAAAAAACGGATTTTTTTAATGACTTAGGCAACATGGACTTTGCTTGTGAGGATCTTTGCTAAACGAAAACTAGCTAAAGAAAACTAACAACTAACTAAGTTGTAGAAAGGTTATACCTTTGGTCTTTAGTCCTTCTCTCCTTGCTCCTAGGAATGGTAGAACGAGTTCACCTTGCTTGTCTTCTCCCGTCAAAGAAAGATCCACTTGAAAGCCACCACCTTTAGCTTCAACTCCAAGCTAGGAGTAACTAGAGTGCAAGAAATGCTAAGACTTGAACCCTAGAAGAGAGTAGAGAGGATCAAGTGAAGGTTTTTCTCAAGCTTTTTGTTTCTCAACACATGAGAGGGAGAGAGCTTGAGGGAGAGGATGAACAAGAGAGAGAAATGATATGAGAGAATGAGAAAATAATAGAGCTTTTCTCACTAATATGTGTGAATTAATTTAATTGAATAATTAGCTAGATAATTATCATGGTAAATCATGACATGACCATTATCATTTCAAATTGCAAAGATCAAAAAGCATCTTCCAAAAGAAATTATGATGGTCAAAGTGTCAACCTTGGTCAACAAGTCAAAGAAGTCAAAAGGTCAATAACCACAACCATGGATAATTATCAAACTAATTACTAATTAACAATAACACACACATAAATATTAGGGTTAATAAAATGACAATAGCCATTAACCCTAATCAAGGTCCTCTCCCTCAATCTCAAGCAACTGTGCATACGCACCCGCATTCGTGATCCGAGGAACACGAACACAATGAGAAAAACCAATCTCAAATCATATACTAGGATCCGGCTTAAACCAAAGCCCGCTAGTATAAACTGTCCGGACAGCAAACGTGCACAAGTGCGCGAATGTGAACGAACCCTGTCGCAAAACCATGCGACCTCTACTCATTTTGCCTAAAGGCGAATAGCTCTCTGTGTGGGACTCTAAAGACTCGACACTACGCTGGCAGTGGGTTTAACCACAGACCGCAAGCGGCACTAGCTGTACGTAACGGTCCCCAGGTAGATGTCGATAAGAAGACTGACGAGGTGAACCCCATCTGCACTCCTACTGAGCCTGTATGTGACAGTCTCCGTACAGTCCGGTCTGTTCGTCTGATACATCGCATGGCGGGCCTAGGGGGGCGGTGAACGTCAGTCCCCTAATAGCGGTACAAGTCGTGTCGGAGTGTAGCCCAGAACACCCTGAGATAACACTGGAAACCTACCAGTATATCTCGCTTGCCCTGGCCAGGGACTACCCGTGTAATGGCTCTCCTAGACACAGCGCGATGTCAACCCCCAATACCGGGAGAGACGAATCCTGTCTAACCGTCACTGCCTCCAAGTGCTTCGGGACTGCACCCAAAAACTACCTGTTTGCATAGCTCCTTTGAGCCGTGGTAGGGTAGTAATCAAAGTGCAGTGGGAACACACTCGAGGCGAAGTGACAGTGTCAAGTCAGCGGACTAAGCTGTACTCATGTCACCTGGGAACTGATAACTGACGATAGGTATATTACCAACCAACAGTTCCCGACGAGTCCTGTCCAGTGTACTCGTAACCTAACGAGCACCCGCATACTATCCCAAGTACGACGTACTAACGGCTGTGGGACAGACCGTCTCCCACACTGGGATGAGAAGCGCATACGCTAGTCTACTCCGGAGTATCGATGCCCTGTCTCGATAGTCCAACGACCAGGGACCTGTATAAGGATGTGCTTATAGATTACCCAGCTCCCACGAGTGCGAGCGCCATCACAACGCTGGTAATCAAGCAAAGATCCTAAGGGCTCTACTAATATGTATACCAGCAATATGTTAAAAGAAACACATGCACATATTAAAGCAGAGACAAACCAAGTAGCATACTACCATTTCGAGCAAGATTGTATATACAACTGTGAATATCCCAAGCTTCCATTAAGTAATATACAAACTAGTATGATACAGTAATGGCCTCTAGGGCATATACACTAACAATCTCCCACTTGCACTAAGGCCATGTACTGGCGTATCGAAGACCTATCATCTCGATCAGCCGCTCGAACTGAGTCTGGGGTAGGGCCTTCGTGAATGGATCTGCTGTGTTATCTTCTGATGCAACTCTCCGGACCTCGATCTCCTGGCGATCTACGATCTCCCTGATCAGGTGATACCGCCTTAAGATGTGTCTGGATTTCTGATGGGACCTGGGTTCTTTCGCTAAAGCTATAGCCCCGTTGTTGTCGCAATACAGAGGTATTGGGTCAACAATGGACGGAACCACCTGAAGTTCTTTCAAGAACTTCCTCATCCAGACAGCTTCTTTTGCGGCATCAGATGCAGCGATGTATTCCGCTTCCATAGTCGAGTCAGCAACGGTTTCCTGTTTGGAGCTCTTCCAACACACCGCCCCTCCATTGAGGGTAAAGACAAAACCCGACATGGACTTGGAATCATCCTTGTCACTCTGGAAGCTGGAGTCAGCAAAGGCCTCAATCTGCAGGTCTTTTCCGCCATACACCAAGAACATCTCCTTAGTCCTTCTCAGGTACTTGAGAATGTTCTTTACTGCTATCCAATGTTTCTCCCCAGGGTTTGACTGATACCTGCTTACCACACTCAGTGCATAAGCCACATCCGGTCTGGTACACAACATCGCATACATTATAGAGCCTACCGCAGAAGCGTAGGGTATAATAGACATGCGATCCCTCTCCAAATCAGTCTTGGGAGACATCTCTTTGGAGAGGGTGATCCCGGGACAAGCCGGTAGATTACCGCGCTTGGAATCTTCCATACTGAATCTCTTCAGTATGGTGTCGATGTACCTGGACTGCGAGAGTCCTAATATCCTCTTGGATCTGTCACGGTAGATCCGGATACCCAGAATGTAGGAGGCATCACCCAGGTCTTTCATGGAGAACCTGTGTGACAAGAACCCCTTGACAGATTGTAGCATAGGAATGTCATTTCCTATTAAGAGAATGTCATCCACGTATAAAACGAGGAATACTACAGTTCTCGCTACAAATCTACAATAGATGCATGGTTCATCTGGATTTTTGATAAAGCCAAATTCTTTGACCGTCTCATCAAAACAGATGTTCCAACTCCGCGATGCCTGCTTGAGTCCATAAATGGACTTGAGCAACTTGCACACCTTTCCGCTGCTCCCACCCTGAATGAAACCCTCTGGCTGATCCATATAGACACACTCTTCTAAATGACCATTTAGAAAAGCTGTCTTTACGTCCATCTGCCAAATCTCATAATCGTGGAAAGCAGCAATGGCAAGAAGGATCCGAATGGATTTCAGCATAGCTACTGGAGAAAAGGTTTCGTCATAGTCCAAACCAGGTCGCTGACGAAAACCCTTTGCTACCAGTCTAGCTTTATAGGTCTCAACCTGTCCATCTACACCAATCTTCCTTTTGAAGATCCACTTGCATCCTACGGGTTTTACCCCATCTGGAGCAATGTCCAACGTCCATACTTTGTTGGTGTACATGGACTCCATTTCGGTCCGCATTGCATCCAGCCATTTTACCGAGTCGACGCTCTGAATGGCTTGCTGGAAGCTAGTAGGCTCATCACAATCCAGGATGCAGTCTTCTCTATCCCCGTCAATGAGAAAACCGTAGTACCTCTCGGGCGGATGAGACTGCCTACTACTCCTGCGGAGCGGCATAGGAATGTCCTGTTCTTTTGAACCTTCTGGTTCCACTAAACTTTCAGTAATAGTTTGTGGTTCTGGAATTTCTTCCAGTTCTATTGCGCTCCCACTTATTTCTTTTTCTATGAACTGATGTTCTAGAAAGTGGGCATGGCGAGAAACAAGGACTTTTTGTTCCTCTTCGCAATAGAAGTAATATCCCTTGGAGTTCTTTGGATATCCCACAAACTTGCACTGTACTGAGCGTGCCTCGAGCTTGTCCGCATGCTGCTTTTTTACAAAAGCTGGACATCCCCATGTCTTAATGTGATTAAGATAGGGTTTCTTCCCACTCCATAACTCATATGGTGTGGTAGGCACAGTCTTAGTGGGAACACGGTTCAAAAGATATGCAGCTGTTTCTAGCGCATACCCCCAGAATGATCGCGGTAACTCAGCGTTACTCATCATGGACCGTACCATATCCAATAGGGTTCGGTTCCGTCTCTCCGATACACCGTTATGTTGCGGAGTGTATGGAGGAGTAAGCTGAGAGAGAATTCCATTCTCTTTTAAATAGTTCAGGAATTCGGCACTTAAGTATTCTCCTCCTCGATCCGATCTTAGGATCTTGATACTTTTGCCTGTTTGTTTTTCTACTTCATTCTTATATTCCTGGAATTTTTCAAAAGCCTCGGATTTATGTTTCATTAAGAAGACATAACCGTACCTTGAAAAATCATCCGTAAAGGTAATGAAGTAAGAATAACCGCTTCGCGCATGTGTAGACATTGGACCGCACACGTCGCTGTGTACGAGTCCCAAGAGCTCGCTCGCTCTTTCTCCGTGTCCAGAAAACGGAGCCTTTGTCATCTTTCCTTTGAGACAGGATTGACAAGTTGCATACGATTGATATTCGAATGAATCTAAATATCCTTCAGTATGTAACTTAGTCAATCTTCTCTCGTTGATGTGACCCAGTCTACAATGCCATAAGAAAGTTTTATTAATTTCTGGAGACTTTCTTTTGTGTGTATTCTGGATATTGAAAATCTGTGGTTGGTTTAAAACGTATATACCGTTGTTCAATGTACCTGACCCAATCAACACTTGATTAAGGTGAATGTTCACTACATTACTTACAAATGCAAATTCATAACCTTCTTTAGATAATAAAGATACAGAAATGATATTACAGGTTGCATTTGGTACATAATAACAACTATGCAAAACCAAAAAGTGTCCATCTGATAATCCCAGGTGATAGTCCCCCACGGCCTCAGCATCCATGCTAGCACCGTTCGCAACTCTGAGGGTCATGTCACCTGCCTTCAAAACTCTACGCTTTCTCAACGCCTGCAAAGAATTACAGATATGAGATCCTGATCCGGTATCCAATACCCAGGAAGTAGAGTTTATTGATAGACAATTTTCAATAACATACACACCTGAAGCTGAAGCTGCAACTCGCTTCAAATCCTGTGTTCTGGCTTTCCAAGCCTTGCAATCTTGTTTCCAGTGACCACTTTTGTGACAATAGAAGCATTCTTCCTTCCCCACCAGCTTCCCCGCTACCTTTGTTGCTTTACCCTTTCCCTTCGTATCCACTTTACCGACACCGCCTCTTGGTTTGGCGGGGGCTTTCTTCTTCTTGCCCTTGGCTTTCGCCCTGGACCTAGAAGAGGAAGATCCTCCTACAAACAAAGTGGATGTCTCCCTACCCTTCTGTAGGGTGCCCTCAGCAGTCCTCAACATGTTCAGAAGCTCGGCAAGTTCAACCTCCTTTCCTTGCATGTTGAAGTTAAGAATGAACTGGGCGTAAGTAGAAGGAAGGGACTGGAGAATCAAATCGGTATAGAGTTCATTCTCCAACGTGGTCCCAAGGTCCGCGAGCTCCTCTATGTAGCCGATCATCTTAAGCACGTGGTCCGCTACCGATGATCCGACGGCCAACCTTGCCGAAAAGAGCTTCTTCGACACTTCGTATCTTGCGATACGAGACTGCTCTCCATACAGTTCTTTTGTATGGAGAAATATGGACTCTAGGTCCATATTCTCGTGCCTCCTCTGATGGTCATTGTCCATCGAGGCTAGTACGAGGCATCTGGCCCTCGCGCAATCTATCTCCCATGTCTTACGGATTTCAACATCCGCGACGCTGGAGGTGGGACCTGGGACAGGGGGAGCTTTGGTGGTAAGTATATACCCCAGCTTGTCATAAGTGATAGCCATCTTGACATTCCTGAGCCAATCTTTGTAGTTTGGCCCTGTCAATATGTTTTTATCTAATAGTAA
Source organism: Agapanthus africanus (assembly GCA_030015575.1). Taxonomy (NCBI): domain Eukaryota; kingdom Viridiplantae; phylum Streptophyta; class Magnoliopsida; order Asparagales; family Amaryllidaceae; genus Agapanthus; species Agapanthus africanus. The sequence goes on along the minus strand of CM057343.1, from coordinate 697,663,411 downwards.
CTTAAGTCCGGTCATCTTGAATGGTCGCTGCAATTAGGAGAGAGAAAAGAAACACTTTAGCATGATGCTCTTGCAAGTTTAGAGTGGTTTTTAGTTTGTCTAAACTGGATGGCTCCCACTGTCTCTCGAATCCCTTCTCAAACCGTAAAGAAAAGGATTAGCCGGGATCATTCTCACCGTACAATACTTGCTTAACCGTTCAGCCAGGCCAGTGTCGGTACTTCGAGGGAGGTTTTCCAACGCTTTCGCGAAGTTCCTTAATTAAGTAACCTCTTTTCCCTGTGGGCGTAGCCCCGCTAACACCTTTCTAGGCACCTACTAGGTTTATAGCATTGATCGTTAAGTGAGAGTTTTCCCGAGGAGTAGCATATACTCACAGTAGGATCGGGATCCAAATATCATCGCTTGATAAAGCCGAAGGAATCCTACCAGAATCATCACACTCCAAATGGTATGCAACACTAGCAAGTTTCAGTACTTATGAAACTCCCGATGTGGATTTTTGCCCCATGCTCTTATGACCTTGACTTTGGCCAAAATATCATAAGTCACATGTCAAGTTCTACCCGTCATTCTCCTGGTTAATTTGGACCCACCCGTACCTACCCTTGACTTTGGCCAAAATGGCAGCACGACTGTCCCAAATCAACGCATCTATCTATGCTGCACATGAATACCCAAACGCTACCAATCACTATGCCTTGACTTTGGCCAAAATACATAGCTTGAATACTTTTGACCATTCATGTGGAATGACGGAGGGCTACGAATGGTTTTGGCGAAACCGTGAACGTAGTGAACTTGATATAATCGATGGAACGAGATAGCTTTTAAAAGGAGTGGTTCAAGCTCCGCGTTTAAAAGTTTAGTTTTGAAAAGAACCGAGTGGTTTTCAAAGTGTTCCAATCGACTTTTACTTGGTTTATTTCTTGCATTAGTTCTTTTAATGCGTCCCATCATTTAATCCTACCATTGCAGAAAACAACCAAAATATGACGTACGCTTATGCCATTCGCATTCGCCACGGGGCCCCGTCATCACCCGTTAGGTTACTTAACTAACGACAGAGCGGGGGCTGGGCTAGCGCGGCTGTAAAACATAAGCAACGCCTAAATAGTTATTATATATAAATATATAGCAATGATAGACATTACAGATCACAGATGAATACATTGGATATACTAGGAATCCGCAATGCGTTCGAGCCTGCAACGCAAAGCGGATTACACGGTCGCGGTGAACAGCCAATACCCCACCCAAGACCCCTACGGGTGCGGCAAACTACCCGCCAAGCACCCGAAGCGAAGCAACCTCCCTCACCACCGTGAGTAGGCCACTCGGCACTTCGAGATACCCGGTAGTTTGTGCACCCCCTCCATGGGTCTATCCTAGGAGCAAAAACAGTAAAAAGAATTATACAATGACGGCTACAACCCCGACCCGGTTGTGCGGCCATACAAAGAATATTATTACATCAATTTACATGTTACAAATGAATGAAAGAAAAACAACGCTCATCTCACATCCACCCCGGCCATTCACCCGCGACAATCCAATCCATTCATATCCACAAACCAATAACAATCACAGATCATGTATAACCCCGACTAATCGTCTTATAGCGATTAGCCGACGTTCAATACATGCAAGCATTACAGATATAACCGATGTAGTTAAAGTGTAGTGAAGTTCCGAAAAATACGGATTTATAGGCCCCCAAAAGTAAATTTTAGTTCTGGAAAATCTGGGCACATATAATATATCCTAAAAATCCCAAAACCAACAACAACACACACTGCACGAAAAACGATGCTCCGATAACGACAAACCGCGGCGCTTCCGCCGCACATGCCTACCTCGTGCGGCGGAAGGGCGGCGGTTTGATGGAATTAGGGTATCGTTTTTCTTGGGTGTATTCAGAAAACCCTGAGACGATTTTACAAGTATAAATATTTTCATTTTGAGCAGAAAAAATTTTAACAGAAACTAGGGTTTTGCAAGTTTGGTTTTTCGATTTTCCGGTTTCGAAACTTCGTTACACTTAACTACTTAGCTAGTTTAGGTTTAGTTAGGCTCTGATACCACTGTAAGTCCGTGTTGCCCATCCCGGTGCTTACGGGAGGCGGAAAATATAATAAAAAACGGATTTTTTTAATGACTTAGGCAACATGGACTTTGCTTGTGAGGATCTTTGCTAAACGAAAACTAGCTAAAGAAAACTAACAACTAACTAAGTTGTAGAAAGGTTATACCTTTGGTCTTTAGTCCTTCTCTCCTTGCTCCTAGGAATGGTAGAACGAGTTCACCTTGCTTTTCTTCTCCCGTCAAAGAAAGATCCACTTGAAAGCCACCACCTTTAGCTTCAACTCCAAGCTAGGAGTAACTAGAGTGCAAGAAATGCTAAGACTTGAACCCTAGAAGAGAGTAGAGAGGATCAAGTGAAGGTTTTTCTCAAGCTTTTTGTTTCTCAACACATGAGAGGGAGAGAGCTTGAGGGAGAGGATGAACAAGAGAGAGAAATGATATGAGAGAATGAGAAAATAATAGAGCTCTTCTCACTAATATGTGTGAATTAATTTAATTGAATAATTAGCTAGATAATTATCATGGTAAATCATGACATGACCATTATCATTTCAAATTGCAAAGATCAAAAAGCATCTTCCAAAAGAAATTATGATGGTCAAAGTGTCAACCTTGGTCAACAAGTCAAAGAAGTCAAAAGGTCAATAACCACAACCATGGATAATTATCAAACTAATTACTAATTAACAATAACACACACATAAATATTAGGGTTAATAAAATGACAATAGCCATTAACCCTAATCAAGGTCCTCTCCCTCAATCTCAAGCAACTGTGCATACGCACCCGCATTCGTGATCCGAGGAACACGAACACAATGAGAAAAACCAATCTCAAATCATATACTAGGATCCGGCTTAAACCAAAGCCCGCTAGTATAAACTGTCCGGACAGCAAACGTGCACAAGTGCGCGAATGTGAACGAACCCTGTCGCAAAACCATGCGACCTCTACTCATTTTGCCTAAAGGCGAATAGCTCTCTGTGTGGGACTCTAAAGACTCGACACTACGCTGGCAGTGGGTTTAACCACAGACCGCAAGCGGCACTAGCTGTACGTAACGGTCCCCAGGTAGATGTCGATAAGAAGACTGACGAGGTGAACCCCATCGGCACTCCTACTGAGCCTGTATGTGACAGTCTCCGTACAGTCCGGTCTGTTCGTCTGATACATCGCATGGCGGGCCTAGGGGGGCGGTGAACGTCAGTCCCCTAATAGCGGTACAAGTCGTGTCGGAGTGTAGCCCAGAACACCCTGAGATAACACTGGAAACCTACCAGTATATCTCGCTTGCCCTGGCCAGGGACTACCCGTGTAATGGCTCTCCTAGACACAGCGCGATGTCAACCCCCAATACCGGGAGAGACGAATCCTGTCTAACCGTCACTGCCTCCAAGTGCTTCGGGACTGCACCCAAAAACTACCTGTTTGCACAGCTCCTTTGAGCCGTGGTAGGGTAGTAATCAAAGTGCAGTGGGAACACACTCGAGGCGAAGTGACAGTGTCAAGTCAGCGGACTAAGCTGTACTCATGTCACCTGGGAACTGATAACTGACGATAGGTATATTACCAACCAACAGTTCCCGACGAGTCCTGTCCAGTGTACTCGTAACCTAACGAGCACCCGCATACTATCCCAAGTACGACGTACTAACGGCTGTGGGACAGACCGTCTCCCACACTGGGATGAGAAGCGCATACGCTAGTCTACTCCGGAGTATCGATGCCCTGTCTCGATAGTCCAACGACCAGGGACCTGTATAAGGATGTGCTTATAGATTACCCAGCTCCCACGAGTGCGAGCGCCATCACAACGCTGGTAATCAAGCAAAGATCCTAAGGGCTCTACTAATATGTATACCAGCAATATGTTAAAAGAAACACATGCACATATTAAAGTAGAGACAAACCAAGTAGCATACTACCATTTCGAGCAAGATTGTATATACAACTGTGAATATCCCAAGCTTCCATTAAGTAATATACAAACTAGTATGATACAGTAATGGCCTCTAGGGCATATACACTAACATCAAGACAGTTGAAGACCCATGAGAAGAATTACCCAACTCATGATTTGGAGCTAGCAGCTGTGATTTTCTCTTTGAATATTTGGAGACACTACTTATTGGGCGAAAGGGTTGAAGTATTCACCGATCACAAAAGCCTAAAGTATGTGTTCACGCAGAAAGAGCTTAACATGAAGCAGCGTAGATGGTTGGAGCTGATGGCCGACTATGACCTTGATCTCAAGTACCATCCCGGGAAAGCTAATGTAGTACTGGATGCGCTTAGTCGGCTGCCAGCAATTCGGATGTTGATTGCACAGAATGAGATTATCGAAGATTTTCGGAGATTCGAGTTGGAGATCGTGTTAGCACATTCTTCAGGACAGTTAATGCAGCTGCAAGTACAGTCGTCGTTGATCGAGAGTATTAAAGCAGCACAATCACAACATCCAAGGTTGCAGAAGTTTCGAGGACAGGTTGAAGCGGGACTTCGAACGGACTTGTTGATTCATGAAGATGGTTCGTTGCGATATGGTAGCCGTTTGTGTGTGCCGAAAGGAGATATTCACGAAGAACTTATGAAGGAGGCGCACAGTTTCGCATATTCCGTACATCCAGGAGGCACAAAGATGTACCGTAATCTACGACAGTATTTCTGGTGGGAAGGCATGAAAAGGGAGATTGCCGGCTTTGTAGCGAAGTGCTTGGTGTGTCAGCAAGTTAAGGTTGAACATCAAAGGGTAGCTGGTTTATTGCAACCACTACCGATTCCTCAATGGAAGTGGGAACATATAACCATGGATTTCGTGACATCTTTACTGCGGAGTCCAAAGGGCAACAATGCAGTTTGGGTGATCGTTGATCGATTGACCAAGGCAACTCATTTCATATCATTTCAAATTGGTCAGTCAATGGAATCGTTAGCAGAGCGGTACATGCAGGAGATTGTGAGATTTTATGGTGTACCTGTAAGTATCGTTTTCGATCGTGATACCCGATTCTTATCGCACTTCTGGAGGAGTTTACAGGAAAGTTTGAGAACGCGATTGAAGTTTAGCACTGCTTATCATCCCCAGACAGATGGCTAGTTGGAGAGAATGATCCAAACTCTTGAAGACATGTTGAGGGCTTGCATGTTAGACTTTAAGGGTTCATGGGAGGATCATCTACACTTGGTGGAGTTTTCTTACAATAACAGCTTTCAGGCGACTATTCAGATGGCTCCATTCGAAGCATTGTATGGTCGCAAGTGTCGCTCACCCGTCTGTTGGGACGATATTGGAGAGCGAAGATTGTTGGGATGGGATTTGATCGTGCAAACAATAGAGAAGGTTAATACTATCCGGAATCACATGAAGGCAGCACAAGATCGGCAGAAGAGTTGGGCCGATACATCGAGAAACCTCTAGAGTTCGCTGTTGGTGATATCGTATTCTTGAAGATATCACCAACTAGAGAAGTGATTCATTTTGGGAGTCGAGGCAAGCTCAGCCCTCGATTCGTGGGGCCTTTCGAGATTATTGAGCGTGTTGGAGAAGTGACGTATCGATTGGTTTTACCACCATCTTTGGCGAGTGTTCATGACGTGTTTCATGTATCTCAACTCCGTAAGTATGTTCGAGATGAAACACAGGTGCTAGATCATTCGGAGCTGACTGTAAGGGAGGATTTGACCTATAAAGAACGACCGATGTCGATTGTTGATCGAAGAGAAAAGTTCCTCAAGAACAAGGTTATCCCTCTCGTACTTGTTTCATGGGGAAATCGCTCGCACGGAGAATCGACTTGGAAACGAGAAGATAAGATTCGACAGAAGTTTCCAGACTTCTTCTCGTAGATTCATGTTTGTTTATCTTTTCTTGTTCCAGGAATTTCGAGGACGAAATTCTTTTTGTAGTTGGGTATAATGTAACACCTTAGTTCATTTATAGCAGTTCTTTTGGGTATTTCTTTATTTATGGCTATTTCTTGATTTATTGTGTTTTGGATTCGAATATAAATGGTATCTGTATTTGCATCCGACCCGACCCTCATGCTGGGAAACCCGTCTTGATTCCTGTTTGTGATTTATCCCGGCTAGTTATGAGGATCCGTGCACTGTCATGTTATATATCCTGTATATCTGCATTATATCTGACATCTGCATTTTTTAGTAAAACAAATAAAGTCAAATAAAATATTTTAAAAATATCTAGCATGGCCTGCATAATACCCCTAACCCTTTCGTGGCATCCGTACATTGTGTTCTCGTCCCGTTCAGTGAAACGAACTCGTTTGGATAGCTATGTGCACGCTACGTGCATCCTTTCTTGGGGGTATGCATTTTCGTTACCTGGATATCCTATTTTGGTTTTGGTTGATACGTATATTATCCGTATTTTCAAACCGTAATTTTAGACCCGACCCGGGCATGTTTTGGATTATTTTTGTATTAGCCAAAATCTCAAATATAATCAAGATTATATTTCAACTGTTTATATATACCTTTTAAACTAAAATATTTTTTTAAATCTTAAAAAAAAATCCTAATGTCAACTAACTCTCAGGCTCTTCTTTATTCATTATATATATTAATTCTTTATTTATTTTTATAAACCCATACTTACCTACAAGAACGTTCTCTCTCTCTCTCTCCTCACATTTTCGTTTTCCCGCTCTAGCCTCGTCATCGCAACCCTCACCGGCATCCCCATCTCCCCGACCTCGTCGACTTTCCCTCCTCACCTCTCTCCCTTGTCCCCATCGCGACTGCACACCCACGGTGACGACACCCATCACCGCACGACCCTCGCCCGCTCCCTTCACTCGTCGCCGTCACCTTCGCCGCCGGTGACCCTCATCATCACCCTCTCCTCGACCCATACCTCTCCTCCTCTACCCCACGACAAGAACCCCTACACCTGAGTCTCCCTTCTGCACAGAACTAGCGCCTGCAACCCTCTGCCCTCACCCGCGTCTCCGTTGTCGGCTCCCTCACCGCCGACCACCCTCGTCGGCCTCCCCTTGCCACCTCCTCTGAACCCAGAGAATGGCCACAGCCCCTTCTCCCTTTTCTTCTTCTTCTTCTTCTTCTCTTTGCTTCTTGATTTCTTAGTTCCCGATGATCGCCGGAGCCGTGCTCTTCGTCGACGATCCGAGCAACCAAGTGGATATCCCCAGCCAGTGTGGTCACGTTCTTACTTCGCCTGGTTCTGTTCTGTACGCGCATGTGTGCATCGCGACGTTTACCCGACGTCGGACGCAGCGTACGCACCCCATCGTGAAATCCTATCAGGCAAGTTTATCTTGCTACATGCCATGATAATATATTTATGTTCATATGAATAAAAATATCTTATGTTTATTGCATTGTGCATCCATGTTACTGTTTTACTGTTTTCGGATAGCCATTCGTATCCGTATCATTTATTACATATCAAGTTGCATGCAAGTTTATCTTGTTACATGCTATGATAATAAATTTATGTTCATATGAATAAAAATATCATATGTTTATTGCATTGTGCATCCATGTTACCGTTTTACTGTTTTTGGATAGCCGTTCGTATCCGTATCATTTATTACATATCTAGTTGCATGCAAGTTTATCTTGCTATATGCTACGATAATATATTTATGTTCATATGAATAAAAATATCATTTATTTATTGCATTGTGCATCCATGTTACCGTTTTACTGTTTTCGGATAGCCGTTCGTATCCGTATCATTTATTACATATCTAGTTGCATGCAAATTTATCTTGTTACATACTATGATACATATTTTGCATCCATATGAATAAAAATATCACATGTTTACTGCATTGTATATCCATGTTGCCGTTTTACTGTTTTTAGATAGCCGTTCGTATCCGTATCATTTATTATACATCTAGTCGCAAGCCAGATCATATTATTTCATATTATTATTACATTGGCACCCTATGCTTGATAATGTGATCCTATGTAGTCATAGAGTTATAGATGGGATCCCTGATAAACACTTATGCATCCGTGTTTTACCGTGATTCGATACTTGCTACATTTTACTGTTGGGCATCCATTTGATACACTATGCACCACCTGACATGACCTGATACACCACTGCTTGACCTGATACCTGATCTTGTCACAAATGCCGACAACCCTGACTTGTTGTCCCGACGGACATATCCTGTTGTCTATTCAGACAAAACCTGTACCTGTTTGATCCTGTGTTGGTATTAGCTTCATATTTATCAATACCTGACTTGAACACATAACCTTGGGGGTAAGGGGAAATCAAGAATGTAACCGAACGTAACTCAAAGGGCTATTACATTGTTACCGTGGTCCCGTAGGGAATGAACGGGGCATAGACTGATGGATTACAGAATATATTATTACCGTGGTCCCGTGGGGAATGAACAAGGCATAGTCTAGAATATATTGTTACCGTGGTCCCGTGGGGAATGAATGGGGCATAGTCTAATAGGTTACGATGAGGATTACATTAATTGATTTCGAAGACTTTAGATTAGATAAGCTAGAGTCCAGAAATAGGTTGCACGCCACATGTACATATACCTCACTGTTTCATTTCCGTGTTTACTTTCTATATTCATGTCATCGTTTATATCCATGCCTGCATATCTCGTGTATCCTGTTCATTTATTATTGTTGATATTATGACGCACCGACGTCTGGTTTTGCATGGCCCAGATCCTCTGTCTCTTTCGCAGGCTGATCAGGAATATTTTCGTCGTCAGGCCGAGCAGTGAGGATCTTGTTAGTTTAGTTTAGTTTTATTTCCGTACTTTCATTTCCTGATGTGAGCTCGTATTTGGGACGTACTTTCCAGATTTTATTGCTTATTGGATTTATTGCTTCCGCATATTTATATTTCTTGACTCGTTTATTCTGGCATATGAACATGTACTAGATAGTTTATTTTATTTTACTGTTCTTGATATCTTATACATAGACATAATGTGACCGTGGAGGGATGTTTTCTAACCATAGACAGTATGGTTGGCTCTGTCACGTGCCTATCTTAGCGCACTCTGAGAAGTGGGGAGTGACAAAATCCCTTCTCCCCGAAGTTTCAGGAGTATACCCCGCTCAACGTCTCCCAGACGGTACTGTTGAAGGAGGCTATTGGGGAGAGGTTCTTCAAACTCCCCCTAGTCTTGAATACGGCGGCAAAGCGTACCCTGGGCCCCTACTGCGCTTTCCACAGGTCGCAGGACCACTCCACCGAGAACTGCAAGCAGCTCCGAGACTACATCGAGGAGATGATCCGCTCGGGGCACCTAGCAAGGTACCTGCGAGACAAGCGGCAAGCCGACCATGAACAAGAACACCAGCCCCTCCCGGTGAGTTGAAAATCAGCCAAATCATAGTCGTGTCAGCGGGGGGTATGACGAGGATCGACGGGGCGCGACACCTCTTACCGATCGAGGAGACTGGCAACCACCTAAGGAAGAAGGCTAAAGTGGCTGAGCCGATCATCTTTACCGAGGAGGACCTCCATGGGACATCTCTACCTCACAACGACCCACTGGTGATCATAGCCCGGGTCCACCGTTACGAAGTGCAGAGGATATTGGTCAATTCGGCAAGCTCGGCGGACATTCTCTTTTATGACTGCTTTCAGCGCATGGGACTCACCCTGTCGGATCTAAGGCCGACCGCCTACATCCTGTCGGGGTTTACTAACCACCCCATCCCGACAGAAGGGGTGATCACCATCCAATTTAACATCGGGGAGGCGGGCCGTACGCGCACTGTGCCTATGGAGTTTATCGTCACGAGAATTCCATCGGCCTACAACGTCCTCCTAGGTCGCCCGACGCTGAACTCCCTCCGCGCCCAGATATTGAACTACCACCTAGCGATGAAGTTCCCGCTCGACCAAGGCGGGATAGGTTGGGCCTACTGTTCCTGCCAAAAATTTCTGCACAAAAGAGCCCAAGGCATCAAATGGCAGCGATACGCTTAAGAAAATGCGAACCTGTATTTTCCGGGCTATATTTTGACAAACTCCCGAATGAGAAATAGCTAAATTCTTATGGTATTGAAAGCATCTCGAAAAAACCTTCGATTTGATATATTATGAGCCTCATAATTCATCCGGGATCAAAAGTTATGAGCAAATGTCTATGCACATGTGATCTAAAGAAGAAAATACGAACCGGTATTTTCCGAGCTGTATTTTGATAAACTACGGAATGAGAAACAGCTAAATTTTGATGGTATCGAAAGTATCTCGAAAAATCCTTCAATTTGATATATTATGAGCCTCATAATTCATCCGAGATCAAAAGTTATGAGCAAATGTGTTATGCACGTATAATCTAAAATAATACTCTACTACATGGGGAATGCATTTTTAGTCCCACATCGGAAAAAGGAGAGATGGCTTCTCTACCACTCCCATATAAATAAGAGGGATACCTCTTAGAAAGGGTAGAGTTCAATCCTCAAAAGATTCAATTCTCAAAGAAGCTTAGTTCTCCATATGAGCTTAGTTCTCCAAGATAGGAGCATGCTCCTTCCCATAATGTGCAAGCGCTACGTGCGCTACGTGCAACGCACGTGTGCCCGCCATGGGCGCACCACGTGCAATGCACGTGCGCACCACATGAGAATATTCAATAATATTAAAAGGAGCTTAGTTCTCCAAGTTAGGAGCCTGCACCTCTCCATAATGCGCATATGCGTAAGCGCCATGTGCGCTACGTGCAACGCACGTATGCCCGCCATGCGCGCACCACGTGCAACGCATGTGCGCACTACATGATAACATTTAATAATATTAAAAGGAGATATGTTCTCCATAGGAGCTTGCTCCCCCCCCATAATGCGCATATGCGCAAGCTCCATGTACGCTACGTGCAAATATGTGCGCCCAACACGTGCGACGCACGTGCGCGAACGCAAAGAATCCGTTTTCAGCAGCGAGAAGCTTAAGCTCCAGCCTGTTCTTTCCCCCTAATGAGTGGGACATGGTTCAAAGGGTACATCCCTCCACACCTTTGATATATGGCGCTGTAATCTCTCAGTATCATCGGAGAGGTGGTGGGTCCCAACGACCAATGATCCTTCTTTTCAATAAAAAAGAAAAAGAAACAGATATACAGAAGCAACTAGAGAAACCCCCTACAAACTTTGAGAAAACTCAAAGAAATAAGAGTAAGCTCTTAGCAAAAGAAGATTAATTTTCCAAGGTAAAGAACATGATTCTTGAACACAGAGATGAAATCATCTCCTGAAAAGAAGAACCATCTTCTAAAAAAAGATCATAAAGACCAAGGTCTCTCATAAAAAGATCAAAAGATCTAATCATAAAAATAAAAGAAGTATTTACTTCATTCACAGATCCTTAATCTACAAAGGCAGAGCCCTTTTATAAATAAGAACTTTTGTTCTTGAATCTTGAGGCAAATCCTCATTTAAAAAGAACATAGACTTGTTCTCTGATCATAAATTTGATCAAATACGCCTTGCGCTATTGGAAAGTGCCTTGCACTCATGAACTGCGCTTTTGCGCTTCTTGGACCGGCGCTCAGCGCCAAAGCATGCCACGTGCCAACCGCAGACACAACTTGCGCTTTGCACTTTTGAAACAGAGCACTGCGCTCATGAGCTGGCGCTCAGCGCCAAGCGCGCCACATGTCACTCACTGGTGCACCACTAAACTAGCGCAAAGCGCTCACAAATTGAAAGCGCAATGCGCCAATAAACTGGCGCTTAGCGCTAAACGCGACACGTGTCCTCTTCGTGTGCACTACCTAATAGAAGCGCAATGCGCTCTTTGATTGGCGCAAAGCGCCTGGCGTGCCACGTGGCGCACTGTCAGAACATACATTGTTCTGATGAATGCTATGCATTCAATACAAGACAAAAGATGTCAGAACCCAATGCTTAGCATTATTAAAAGGGCCAAGCCCAAATAAAGGCTCAACAGCCAGAGAAATAAAAATGTTAAATATTTTAATTGGACTTAGCCCAACATTGGCCGTAAGTCCTCAACATTATATTCAATTGAGCCCATCTGCTCACGAATATTCAACAAATCTTAGTCTCAAACTGGGCTATAGATTTTCCAATCAATCTACATCCGGTTCGAGGGTACATCTCTTTACTCCTCTGATATCTGTCGTTGTAATCCTTCAACGTCTTCAGAGAGGTGATGAGTCCCGACAACCACACATTTCTACGGACTGTGGGGTCCTTAAACTCATGGACTACGATGTCCTTAAACCTTATAGACTACGATGTCTCTAAACCGGACTGTGGGGTCCTTAAACTCATGGACTACGATGTCCTTAACCTGGACCACCATGTCCTTAAACTGGTAATGGACCACCATGTCCTTAAACTGGTAATTGACCGAAATGTCCTTAAACTAAACAATAGAGCCAAAATGCTCTTTTATTGGATCTAAATGATCCTGTTAAGTAGATCTTAGTCTAAAATTAGACTAACGTATCCTTAACTAACGTTTAAGTTGATCTTAGTCTAAAATTAGACTAACGTATCATTAACAAACATTTAAGTTGATCTTAGTCTCAAATGAGACTAACGTATCCTTAAACCCAAACCCCAAACCCAAATCTAAGAAAATACGGATTTGGACTAATCCACGCCCTACGGGCGACAACATACATTAGTCTCCGTATACAATCCACGGGCAACCACAAACAAAACAAACACACACGACACGAAGTGACCATCTGGAGAAGGAGAAAGTTGTTACCGCAATGCGGTAGCGTAATTAACTGCAGGGACTTGCGCCTGCAGGGAAGAGTGTCCCCACAATCAAAAACCCCTCAAACGAGGGGGAATCTAACGAAGTCTGCTACATCGGCCGCATCTGTTTAAACCTTCGATACATGGTGCCATAAATCAACTTGGTATCTTCGGAGAGGTGGACGGATAGCACCAATCAGCATCTGCCCCGAAATTCAGGCTAGACGTTCATCGCGTCTCTGTCGCGTCTTTCGGCGGGGAACAGATTCTGGCACGCCCGGTGGGACCGATTCCTTTTTCCACTACACACTTCGTGTGTCGTGTTCGTGAACGAATCGCGGTTTGCTATGGTTGCCTGTGGATTCGAGTTACTTAGATTTGGTGTCTTGCTTCGTGCAGAAAACAGAAGATCAATGGCTTCAAACTGTACTAACTGCAACTGCAACTCTCGCTCCGTCCCGTCCGGAGGAGTGACTTACGGGCCTCAAGCGGCCTCCATCTTCGCTATGCCGGTGGAACAAGTGACTCAGGCCACCACTGGGCTATTCTTCGGGACTATGCTCCCACCGATGTGCTTCAACGCCCTACTACCATTGCAAAAAGCCCCGAAGAAGTCGGTCTTTGATCGACTCACCAATACTGCGGCCCTTCTCAATGGGTCATCCAAATCCAATGCCTCTGTTTTCAATAGATTGGGCCAAATCTCCAACGGGCCCATGAACAAGCCCGCAATACCTGAAGCAGCCATCCCAAAGCGGATAGCCATCCCGGCTCAAGCAGACGAAATCATCGGAAAGGCTTCTCCTGCCAAGAAGTCAGTTTTCACAAGGCTGGCCACTCCGGCTCCCGCTCCAGGCAAAGTCACCTCTGCCCAGAGGTCTGTATTCGATAGACTGGACATTACTTCTCGGCGAACGTCAGTCTTCAAGAGGCTAGTACCAGCAACGCCTGACCAGAGCAGGGGGCATGACAAAGCCATCCCCATAGCTGAACCAACACCATCTGTGCGACATACTCGCCGTCGTCACCGGTGCCGAGTACGGAAGGCTGGGGGCAGCTCTCCGTCTGGATTTACTCCACCAACTCCAACGGTGGAGATCGATGCTGCTGTTCCAACCGGGAACAGCTTTGAGCTGCTGAATAAGGTGCGCAGGAACTCTCCTACCGTCGTGCTGAAGAGATCTCCTCCACCGATGGAGACGGTCACAGAAATGAAGCCAAAGCAGTCCCCTCAACGGCTGTCCTCCAAAGTTTACAAAGTCTGGTGACGTGTCCAAGAGTCAGTGATCGATCAAGACTATCTTCGCCGACAGAAGAAGCTGAAGGTTCAGCAGGAAGAGAACCGTCCTAGCAAGCCACAAAAGATGACAACTGCCTGGGTGCTCGCTGTGACGGCCTCCTCAACATCAACTGCTCAAAGAAGAAGGAGGCCAAGAAAAGCCCTTATGAATACGGCAGAATGTAAATACGCCGAGACCAAACGCCCCAAGTCTGGGGGCATAACGGTCCATACTGTTTACATGGTGTCCGGGAAAGAGGATAGCCACGCTTTGACGGGCCACCGACCGCTCACCCGATTAATAACAAGGGCTCAAGAACAGCAACAGTAGAAGCTTCAAGAGATGCTGACTACAATGGCCGCACTTACCGAGCCAAAAGAAAGGCCGGAGGCATCATCAGAACAGCGTCACGAACAAGAAACTGATGCTGACTTCCTACTCAGAGTTCTCAAAAAGAAGGACAGAGAAGCAGCAGAACAAGCGTCTAATATAAAACAAATGGCGCCTCTCTTCCAAGACATGGTAGGGATGATGCTACAGCCGGACCCTCCAGCTGAAGACCCTCCGATCATTGTTGAAGACGATAGAGGGGAGACATCTAATCCTCCTTCGGCTCTTTCACCAGCCAGAGAGGAAACTATTTCCAAGGCTGCACTGTATGATTATATAGCTCAGCAAATACGAGCTCACCACGCGAATGGAGTGGCTGGCCAAGTTGTCAAGACTGGACGACCCTATCCGGGCTGGTATGACCAAATAAGTTACTTGCCGGGATATACGATCCCTAAGTTACATGCATATAAAGGGACGGGGAATCCACATCAACATGTCGCTCAATTTAGGGCTCTTTGCGGCAACACCGGGGGCGATGATAAACTGTTGCTTCGCCAATTCGTCGGCAGCTTAGCGGAAACGGCCTTCGAAAGGTATTCGGAACTGCCTAACGACTCTGTCAAAACATTTATGGAGATGGAGCTGCTGTTTACACAAAGATTTGCAAGCGCCAGCGAACACACCCCGATCACCGCATTGATCAACGCCAGGGTAAGGCCAGCCGAAACGTGGGTTCAATACGCAATACGGTGGTGAAACTTATGGTCGAAATGCGAACAACGCATCGAAGAAGCGCCGGCAGTGGGCATGTTCGTGGGCACTCTTGACCCTCAAGCGACCATCTCGCAATTCATGATGTTTTTCAAGCCAACTACTTTCCAGGCCTTGATTGACAAGTTGGCCCAAATGGATCAGATGGGTCATAGACCATCTCCTTCAAAGACGGATCCTCGGGTGAAAAGGGGAAAGGAAAAGCAACTTTCGTCGCTAATACTCAACAACAGCCGAGTAACTTAAAGCCGGTTGTCCATCAAAACAATATGCGTCCACGCCCATCCCTTGAGGAAAGACTAGGACGCTCTTACTCGTTTCTTCAGGATAAAATGAGAAGACCGTTCGAACTGGCAGTGCGCAACAGGCTCATAAATTTGCCGGATCCAAAATGTCCGTTGCAGCCAGGCGATCTCAACAATCCTAATTACGGCCCTTACCATCAAGCAGTAAGCCATCCAATCGAAGATTGCTTCATTTTCAAAGGCTGGATTGAGGACCAATACCAACAAGGCAAGTTCGCATTATCCGAAAACCGGAAGGTGAACCCGCCACAACCCCATGCTCCTAAAAAAGTGGACATGCCGGAGGCATCGTGCTCTTTTATAGAAAAAGCTCCATGGGAGGTCGCTCTTTCAGCCAAGACGAAAAGAATGCTGAAGGATCTTCACACATGCCCAGCCGTCAGGTGGAAAAATCTGCCAGAGCTCGAGGTCATTGATGGGATGCTGAAACCACGCCCAACACCGAGAATTGATAGCAGTGGGCAAAACACCCAGGCACAGCCGTCAAAGTCTTCAAAGAAAAAGAAGAAGACCAAAAAGCTCGCGCAGTTTGATGACAACGCACGGATCTGCGAAAACATATTGATGCACTAGAAGAATATAATCAGAAGGCGCGGACCCCAGTCACATTCCGAGAATTACTCAGCCACGTCCTTGAGGACGGAGATGATGACAAAAACTCGTTGGATGAACCTGAGGATTATATGGCAAGCTGCCATATGATCTCTCACTCGTCGATAGACGGTGAAGAAGCTCCTGACGCAGAGAAACCGGGGCCAGATCCCGAACCAGAACTTCTAGGGCTATCAGATGAAACAATTGACGCATTCCTGAACGAAGCCCGTCTAAAAAGCAAAGCTGATCGGGAGCGCGAGATGGCCATATTTGAAAAGGCCAAACGCCGGCGACTGGACAAAAGGGTCGAAACACTCCCACCAGATCAAAGTACATCCGCCGCAAATGAAAGCAGGATCAAGACAAGGAAACGATTCGCCAAAGCCATATCGATGGGGATGAAGCTGCCCTCTTTTAGAGAAAATTCTCCTGGCGGTATACATCTTGATGAAGCGGACGTACATCCTGACTTCTGCTTATATCATCAGAAGATCGCACATCCTACTGAAGACTGCAACTCCTTTAAGTGTTGGTGGCAAGGGTATGTCGCTTACAGGCAACACTTCAAGAGGACAAAGCGTGAAGCTCGTAGACAGCGGAAAAACGCGACAGATGAGCGTAAAAGAATTGCCGGCAATTGTCATAGGGTTGATCCCGGGGGATCGCGAGTTCTCACCTTCGGGAGCAACTCCGAAGAAGAAGTAACCCTCGGCCCTCTCTTCAAGGAATCCATCTCTGAAACGAAAGAACTGAGGAGTTGCGAGAACATTCAGCCGTGCAATCGCACGCTACCCGGAAAGAATCTCGGACCCGCAAACAAGGGATCGAACAAAAAGGATAAGGGGAAGGGAAAAACGGCCTTCGTCGCCAACGCTCAACAACAATCGAGTGGCCCTAGACCGGTTGTTCGCCAAAGCAACAAGCGGCAACCCCTCTATGAGAAGTTGAAACGTCCTTACTCATTTCCCCAGGATGAAACAAGGAGACTGTTCGAACTAGCAGTGCGCAACAGGATTATCACTCTACCGGAGCCGAAACACCCATTACAACTGAACGATGTCAACAATCCTAATTACTGCCCTTACCACCGAGTATTGGGCCATCCGATCGAAAACTGCTATGTTTTCAAAAACTGGGTTGAAGACCAATACCAACAGGGCAAGTTCACGCTGTCCAAAAACTGGAAGATGAACCCGCCGCAACCACATGCTCCAAAAAAGATGGATATGCCGGGGGCATCATGTTCATTCATAGAGAAAGCCCCATGGACCACTATGTCCTAAAACTGGCTGCGGACCGAAACGTCCCTAAACTAACAATGGACCACTATGTCCTAAAACAGGCTGCGGACCGAAACGTCCCTAAACTAACGAAGGACCACTATGTCCTAAAACTGGCTGCGGACCGAAACGTCCCTAAACTAACGATGGACCGCAATATCCTAAAACTTACAAATGACCGAAACGTCGTTAAACTACTACCAACCGGCGACATCCTCAGGCTGACGTGGTAAAAAAAAACGGTATACCCATAAGCGAAATGGGCACGGATGAAAACCCGAAAGGGCTCCGTGAGTAAAAACAGCAGGGCTACCGGCGAGTTTTGTGAAAACCCGAAAGGGCGCAACCTCGTTAAAATAAAAAATAATAAAAAAAAGAAAACGGTATGTCCATAAGCGAAATGGGCACGGTTGAAAACCCGAAAGGGCTCTGTGAGTAAAAACAGCAGGGCTACCGGCGAGTTTTGTGAAAACCCGAAAGGGCGCAATCTCGTTAAAAGACACTTGCAAGGTCCTCTCGACTTTGTAAGGAGAAACCACCTGCGTGAGATCCTTACGACTCACAAGGGAGCAACACACATAAGGATCCTCACGATTCCTAAGGAGAAATTACACTTGTGAGATCCTCACGACTCGTAAGGAGAACCCTCTTATGAGACCCTCACGGCTCATAAGATTTGAAAGTCTTAAGCTACAGGGATCTAAACCCGTTCTTAAGCAGCCACCTCAACTTCCGGCATTGCCCTACAAGCGGCTCAATGCTGACCCTTGTATATAATCCACGGGCGCGAATAAACATTTCCCTAACAAAGTCCTATCCGTGACTAGGGATATATGTCTACACGGTGAACAACCCTTGTAAGTCCTCTCGACTTATAAGGAGAAAGCACTCTTGTAAGATCCTTATGACTTATAAGAGATCATGCACTTAGGAATCCTCACGATCCTTAAGGAGAAAACGCACTTACGATATCCTCACGACTCGTAGGGATAAATACCTTTATGAGACCCTTACGGCTCATGAAGTCAAAAGCCTTAGTCAACAGGACCCTAACCCTGTTCGCTAAGCCACCTTTGTTCGACATCGACAGAGGCAAATGATGATTCTCTCCTGGCAATATTCCAGTTGTAGCGGTGCTGATGCCGAAATCGGTGTCTAATCCCAAGCTTGCAGCGAAAAGCCGGCGAGCCATACATGAATGCAAAATAGCCGAAATAATGGGGCAACTTGCAACAAAATCAGCAAGTAAAAATGCATGCAAAATAGCCGAAATGATTGGGCAACTTGCAACAAAATCAGTAAGTAAAAATGCATGCATGCAAAATAGCCGAAATGATTGGGCAACTCGCAATAAAAAGCAGCGAGTAAAAATAAAACAAATAGCCGAAATGATTGGGCAACTCGCAATAAAAAGCAGCGAGTAAAAATAAAACAAATAACCAAAATGATTGGGCACTGCGAAAAATAGCCGAAATGATTGGGCAATCGCGACCTTCGCGATACAAAAGCTGAAATGATAGAGCATCGCGGAAAGAAATAAAGAAAAATGAAATTTATGCCCTACAGGTGCTATCACATCAATCCCTGTATACAATCCAGGGGCGCAAACAAAGAAGGAATCACGCCTTCCCTCCTCAGGCTCCACCAGAAAGAGAGCCAAATCTCGACGGTTCACAGAAAACCTAGAGACCATCTCAACATTCATGAATGTCAACAACGATATTACTTCACAATCCAGCAGGATGCAGACGCAACGTCAAAACAAAACGGAGTGATGGCAAAATCCCAACTCTACCTCAGCATTCGTCTCGTTACAACAGACACAATATCAACAACGGCGTTCCTTCGCAATCCAGAAGGATGCAGACGCAACGTCAAAACAAAGCGGAGTGATGACAAAATCTCAACTCCACCTCAGCATTCGTCTCGTTACAACAGATGCAATGTCAACAATGACGTTCTTTCGCAATCCAGCAGGATGCAGACGCAACATCAAAACAAAGCGGAGTGACGGAAAAATTCCAACTCCACCTCAGCATTCGTCTCGTTACAATGGACGCAACGTCAACAAAAGACCTCATGGTCAGAGCAAAGCGGAGTGATGGCAAAATCCCAACTCCACCTCAGCATTCGTCTCGATACAGCAGACGCAACATCACCAAAAGGAGCCACGGCAAAATCCCTAGTTCCAAACCTCGACGGTTCACCAGCAACCTAGAGACAACTGCGACATTCGTCTCGATACAGCAGACGATATGTCACTACAGCGTCTTTCCTCCAACAGGATTCGGACACGCCAAAGCAAACGAAGCGAAGGCCAAATTCCTAGCTTCAGGGTCTTTACGGAAACTTATATAAAACCTGAAAGACCATCGGAGATTATCTCACACCAGCGTGGAGTGGTCACCACCTCGACGTTCGCCTCGATACAGCAGACGATATGTCACTACAGCGTCCTTCCTCCAACAGGATTCGGACACGCCAAAGCAAACGAAGCGAAGGCCAAATTCCTACCTTCAGGGTCTTGACGGCAACTCATATAAAACCCAAAAGACCACCAGAGATCACCCCACACCAGCGCGGAGTGGTCACCACCTCGACGTTCGTCTCGATACAGCAGACGAGATGTCACCACAGCGTTCTTCCTCTAGCAGGATTCAGACGCGACAATCAAACAACGGAGCCACGGCAAAATCCCTAGTTCCAAACCTCGACGGTTCACCAGCAACCTAGAGACAACCGCGACATTCGTCTCGATACAGCAGACGCAATGCCAGCAAATGAAGCGAAGGCCAAATTCCTAGCTTCAGGGTCTTGACGGCAACTCATATAAAACCCGAAAGACCACCAGAGATCACCCCACACCAGCACGGAGTGGTCACCACCTCGACGTTCGTCTCGATACAGCAGACGAGATGTCACCACAGCGTTCTTCCTCTAGCAGGATTTAGACGCGACAATCAAACAACGGAGCCACGGCAAAATCCCTAGTTCCAAACCTCGACGGTTCACCAGCAACCTAGAGACAACCGCGACATTCGTCTCGATACAGCAGACGCAATGCCAGCAAACGAAGCGAAGGCCAAATTCCTAGCTTCAGGGTCTTGACGGTAACTCATATAAAACCTGAAAGACTATCGGAGATCATCCCACGCCAGCGCGGAGTGGTCACCACCTCGACGTTCGTCTCGATACAGCAGATAAGATGTCACCACAGCGTTCTTCCTCCAGCAGGATTCAGACGCGACAATCAAACAACGGAGCCACGGAAAAATCCCTAGTTCCAAACCTCGACGGTTCACCAACAACCTAGAGACAACCGCGACATTCGTCTCGATACAGCAGACGCAATGCCAACAAACGAAGCGAAGGCCAAATTCCTAGCTTCAGGGTCTTTACGGCAACTCATATAAAACCTGAAAGACTATCGGAGATCATCCCACGCCAGCGCGGAGTGGTTATGACTCATCGGGGCTCTCCAAAATGAGCCTAACCTCGAGTAAAAAGCGGCATGGCAAAATTCCTAATTCTTGCTCTTCCGACGGTCAAACTGCCTAGGAGCATTGCTTGAAGACGTCTTGTCCAGCCCCCGAAGAGATCAGAGACACGACAATCGCAAGGCTACTCGAACAACAAGATTGCCTATCGAGAAATACATCAGCCAACGTAACAGTACGACGGACAAAACCCTAGTACCACAGACCCTAACGGACCTTTGTCGTAAAGAGCAGAGGTTAACTGTGACGTTAGGATATCCTTGCGAGAAATGCTCGATTCGTCTCGACTCGTAGGGAAAAGCCTTAGGCAATTGGGATAAGAACCGGTTTCCTAAGCACTGGGGCCCTGTAAGTCGGTCCAAAATGGACTTTTGCATACTATTCACGGGCCACACTCTCCAAAGTCGAATCTCGACAAGGAGGGAAACAACCACTTATGGGTCCTCTCGACTTGTAAGAGGGAAAATTCTCTTGTGAGATCCTTACGACTCTTAAGAGAAAACGCACTTAGGAATCCTTACGATTCCTAAGGAGAAAATACACCTACGAGATCCTCTCGACTCGTAGGGAGAATAGTCTTTATGAGACCCTCACGGCTTATAAAATTGAAAAATCTTAGGTGACAGATCCTACCCCTGTCTCCTAAGCCATTACTATCTTATAAAGAGTTCAAGATTAACTATTATTTACCATCTATGGGCTACACTTGCCAAAGCTACATGCCATTGAAATGGAGAAGTTACTCATGAGCATATAAACTACTTCACGCCAGAGTAAAACATAAAGGAATAGAAGGGTACGGCTCATGGAGCTGAGGGTTTGGGACTATACCCCTTAAGAGTCGAGATTTGAGTCAATGATAAATGACGACGCTTGTGTCCACTCGTTATCTTCTCAGATCAAGATTCTGAAAATTATATACCAATCCGAAACTGGTCATACACTATGAATTACTCTGCACCACTTCACCCACATATATACTTATGTGGGCAAAGTAGTGGGGGGCATTTGTTCCCGCCAAAAAATTCTGCACAAAAGAGCCCAAGGCATCAAATGGCAGCGATACGCTTAAGAAAATGTGAATCTGTATTTTCCGGGCTGTATTTTGACAAACTCCTAAATGAGAAACAGCTAAATTCTGATGGTATTGAAAGCATCTCGAAAAACCTTCGATTTGATATATTATGGGTCTCATAATTCATCCGGGATCAAAAGTTATGAGCAAATGTCTATGCACATGTGATCTAAGGAAGAAAATGCAAACCAGTATTTTCCGAGCTGTATTTTGACAAACTACGGAATGATAAACAGCTAAATTTTTATGGTATCGAAAGTGTCTTAAAAAATCCTTTGATTTGATATATTATGGGCCTCATAATTCATTCGAGATCAAAAGTTATGAGCAAATGTGGTATGCACGTGTAATCTAAAGTAATGCTCTACTACATGGGGAATGCATTTTTAGTCCCACATCGGGAAAATGAGAGATGGCTTCTATACCACTCTCATATAAATAAGAGGGGATACCTCTTAGAAATGGTAGAGTTCAATTCTCAAAGGATTCAATTTTCAAAGGAGCTTAGTTCTCCATAGGAGCTTAGTTCTCCAACATAGGAGCATGCTCCTCCCCATAATGCGCATATGCGCAAGCGCCACGTGCGCTACGTGCAACGCACGTATGCCCGCCATCTGCGCACCACGTGCAATGCACGTGCGCACCACATGAGAATATTCAAAAATATTAAAAGGAGCTTAGTTCTCCAAGTTAGGAGCCTGCTCCTCCCCATAATGCGCATATGTGCAAGCGCCATGTGCGCTACGTGCAACGCACGTATGCCCGCCATGCGCGCATCACGTGCAACACACGTGCGCACTACATGAGAACATTTAATAATATTAAAAGGAGATATGTTCTCCATAGAAGCTTGCTCCCCCCATAATGCGCATATGTGCAAGCTCCATGTACGCTACGTGCAAATATGTGCGCCCAACACGTGCGACGCACGTGCGCCCAACGCAAAGAAGCCTTTTTCCGCAGTGAGAAGCTTAAGCTCCAGCCTGTTCTTTCCCCCTAATGAGTGGTACATGGTTCAAAAGGTACATCCCTCCACACCTTCGATATATGGCGCTGTAATCTCTCAGTGTCGTCGGAGAGGTGGTGGGTCCCAACGACCAATGATCCTTCTTTTCAATAAAAAAAGGGAAAAGAAACAGATATACAGAAGCAAATAGAGAAACCCCCTACAAATTTTGAGAAAACTCAAAGAAAGAAGAGTAAGCTCTTAGTAAAAGAAGATTAATTCTTCAAGGTAAAGAACATGATTCTTGAACACAGAGATAAAATCATCTCCTAAAAAGAAGAACTGTCTTTTAAAAAAAGTTCATAGATCTAAAAAAGACCAAGGTCTCTTATAAAAAGATCAAAAGATCTAATCATAAAAATAAAAGAAGTATTTACTTCATTCACAGATCCTTGATCTACAAAGGCAGAGCCCTTTTATAAATAAGAACTTTTGTTCTTGAATCTTGAGGCAAAGCCTCCTTTAAAAAGAACATAGACTTGTTCTCTGATCATAAATTTTATCAAATGCGCCTTGCGCTATTGGAAAGTGCCTTGCACTCATGAACTGCGCTTTTGCGCTCCTTGGACCGACGCTCAGCGCCAAAGCATGCCATGTGCCAACCGCAGACACAACTTGCGCTTTGCGCTTTTGAAACAGAGCACTGCGCTCATGGGCTGGCGCTCAGCGCCAAGCGCGCCACGTGTCACTCACTGGTGCGCCACTAAACTAGCGCAAAGCGCTCACAAATTGAAAGCGCAATGCGCCAATAAACTGGCGCTTAGCGCTAAACGCGACACGTGTCCTCTTCGTGTGCGCTACCTGACCGAAGCGCAATGCGCTCTTTGATTGGCGCAAAGTGCCTGGCGCGCCACGTGGCACACAGTCAGAACATAAATTGTTCTGATGAATGTTATGCATTCAATACAAGATAAAAGATGTCAGAACCCAATGCTCAGCATTATTAAAAGGGCCAAGCCCAAATAAAGGCTTAACAGCCAGAGGAATAAAAATGTTAAACATTTTAATTGGACTTAGCCCAACATTGGTCGTAAGTCCTCAACATTATATTCAATTGAGCCCATCTTCTCATGAATATTCAACAAATCTTAGTCCCAAACTGGGCTATAGATTTTCCAATCAATCTACATTCAGTTCGAGGGTACATCTCTTTACTCCTCTGATATCTTTCGTTGTAATCCTTCAACGTCTTCAGAGAGGTGACGGGTCCCGACAAACACATATTTCTACGGACTGTGGGGTCCTTAAACTCATGGACTACGATGTCCTTAAACCTTATAGACTACGATATCTCTAAACCGGACTGTGGGGTCCTTAAACTCATGGACTACGATGTTCTTAACTTGGACCACCATGTCCTTAAACTGGTAATGGACCACCATGTCCTTAAACTGGTAATCGACCGAAATGTCCCTAAACTAAACAATAGAGCCCAAATGCTATTTTGTTGGATCTAAATGATCCTGTTAAGTAGATCTTAGTCTAAAATTAGACTAACGTATCCTTAACTAACGTTTAAGTTGATCTTAGTCTAAAATTAGACTAACGTATTCTTAACAAACGTTTAAGTTGATCTTAGTCTCAAATGAGACTAACGTATCCTTAAACCCAAACCCCAAACCCAAATCTAAGAAAATACGGATTTGGACTAATCCACGCCCTATGGGAGACAACATACATTAGTCTCCGTATACAATCCACGGGCAACCACAAACAAAACAAACACACACGAAACGAAGTGATCATCTGGAGAGGGAGAAAGTTGTTACCGCAATGCAGTAGCATAATTAACTGCAGTGTCACGTCCCGAAAGTACGGAACAAGACCGGCACTTAAACTACGAACGTCTCGAGGCGTACGTAATCTAAGTAAACCGAAACCCCAGAAATCCAAACCAAGAAAAGTAGTAGAGTGAAGGAAAACCAATTCAAATCAAGTAGTTTTAATAGCATAAGCCGAATTATGCGTTTTAAAAAAAAATCAAATATTTACTGAAAATTTCGGCAGAGTCTCCTTTGTAAATACTGGCCCCAAAACGGGATACAACATGAATAGTATACGAAATCAAAAAAAGGCATCCCCAAGCGGGAGCTAGCTCTTCGTCAATCGACGGTCACAACCACACAAGCAAAATAATATACAACGCCAACGGCGAGGATCAAAATTCAAAAGTAAACTCAAAACCACAAGAAATCCACAGAAATATAATGCGCGACTCTACGGTCGGAAGAATAACATCACTGGTCTCTATCTCAAAATAAATACATATTTGGTTGATGGAACTTCTAGATACAACAAAATAATAATATACAAGATATAATGATGGGTGCGATACAAATAAACCCACCTACTAGCAAGTCACCCGGAAATGGAAATAGTGCCAGTAAGCCGTAACGAAATCTGTACGGCGAAACCTGCAAGAAACTGTGGCACAACGGGGGTGAGTTGCCAACTCGTGAATAGAAAAACATCTACGCACAGAAATCGCATAAATAACGCAAGCTAGGCCAATGATCATAATATATCCTCAAATATATGTATAACATGCAGCCTATAATAAGGCTAGGGTAAATATCTAACCCAAGTGTAATTCCATGTGCCCGTGTCAGTGCCTCAGGTAGCAATGTATCATATGGATGATGTATGAATGGATGAAACAGAATACATGTACTGAAGAAACTGCTTTCATAAATCAGTGAGATTTCTGTATTTTAAAAGTGAGGTACCGTAAATGAAATCAGCATAAAACAGTGCCCAGCATCGACACAAAACAAGTGTCCAAATATCTCGATATCTTTGTATCACAATCTCTGTACCTCAATATCTCAAACACAATATCTAGGGCGCCGTCAGTCCAGACCGGCCCCTACCATCCATCTCAAGACCACGACGGTATCCTCCGGATATCCGACGCGTCGGGTAAAATCACCGGTAGGTAGTGCTCCCCTGCCAGGCTCACATCGTCATCATCACGCGCTTCTTTCCCCGGGGTACCTTACCGGGTCCACCATGTACCCGAAACGGTTCATCCGTCTCCTCGAATCGGGTCTCGAAATCCATCAGCAAACTCATGGTGGACGACTCATACATCATGGGAAAAACCGCACTTTTATTTAAAAAGAGAGAAATCAGTTTATATATGTTTTGCGGTTTTCCTCCAAATCCAGAAAATATCATGGAAATCCGAATCATCAATAGCATGTAAAACCATGAATATAAGCATGAGAATGAATAACAGTATGCATGAAGCGACAAGTAATAACTACAATATCTAAGCTGGCATATAAGGTATGTACACTAATATTATGTCAAACTACTGGCTATCAAGCTAAGTTAAGCAACAATATTTTCTAAGGTGTACGTGACATGGCAATTACCGATGAAGATGTGTGTGAGCCGGCAAGTAAGTGTACGTGGTACATACGCATCATCGGTAATGGTGCTGGTGTCCTAACAATATGATATCAACAATGCATTAAGAAATTATAACATAAGTATGCGATGCGGAGCGAACAGCAATAATGAACGGAATACTAGACACAACGATAACTAAACTGCATTACCCTAATATAAATCCTACAAATGGTGCCTTTTGAAATAACACGAATCATGGGGTTTTGAAAATAGGGGCTACGGTGTTTTTATGAAAAGATACGTCTTTTGAAATATCCGTAGGATCCCTTGGGCTGTCCTTTAAAATACCCACGATTCGTTAGTTTTAGAAATAGATAAGAATCGAATCTAATCTAACAACTAAACTAAACTAAAGGACTAAGTTAACAAGCTGGACTACAGGTAAGGAAACCTCCTAACATCTGAGTCAATCCATATACATACCTGTATATATATTAGTCGGTGATCCCGCCTCAATAATATCATATCCGATACCATATCTATAATCAGACATCCCAAGTCAAGAGTGCGGATCAATCATCAAAATATAGCTCGTACGCAAATCTGTCGTGCGGCATCCCCAAATCTGGGTACGGGTCAATATCACATTCCTCATACTATTCACATGGTATCCTCTTTATCAAATATCATGATCGGGGTACTGATCTACGTCTAATACAATACTGATACCGCCTGAGTATGCATGCACGTGTGTGAAACACTACGTCAAGGACCCGCTACAACGTCATGTCGTATCTCAAATACGAACCCTGCTATATCACCGATCTCATGGCCTCAAAATCAAATCTCATCGACTCATCATAAATCCCAAGTATCATCCTCAAATCCGTATGTGAACACATAGTCCCATATCCATGTGAACACATAACTGTATAATCCCGTAAGCACAGATGAAAGAAGAAAGTATGCCAGTATGGGTTGGTGTGTGCATGTGTGGTGCGACCACTACTCTAGGGTTTCGCGACACTAACTATCCAAGAACACCAAATATCCATATTATCATCAATATACTCAAACAATGTATAAACAATATATATATGTGTATACATATTCGTATAAATCACCACGAACTGCGGGGGTGCTATACGCCATCCACCCGACTTCTCCTCGTAGATATAAATCTACTCACCTGGTCCTCGTTCGCCGGTGCCGATGTCGCCACGCGCTTGCTTGTCGTCTCGAAGTCCACATGGGGTACCTACATATCATAACGCACCGTATCGTATTAAAATCCGATTCATGACCAAAACGACACGTGAATCCCACATAGGTCAAAACCTATGGTTGTTTTCACAAATCAACCCAAAAATCCTCGACGTCGGCGTACAAACGCCAAACCATCGAGAAAAACTCAAACGTATCAATCGTGGTTTCACAACACCTTAAATATATATAAAAAAAAGTTAAAATCACCAAAACTTCAAATTCGCTTTAAAGCTATTTTTCCGAAAACCTAATAAGCAAAAATTATCCGCTTTAATACAACATCTTGATGTTTAAACGAATCTAGCGGCCACAATATTCACTAAATATCATAACAAAGTCATATAAACCATTCCTATAATTTATTCTCATCAATTTCCATAAATTCCAAAATTCTAGTTTACAATATACCCAAATTTAACAATTTTATAACAAAAATGCACAAACAACAATTTAGCTTGGATTTTCATGAACTAAAGTATTAAACTATATTTTATAATGTTAATAAAGTCATGAAAAACCTAATTAGATTTTTAGTCTAACATTTGCAATAAATTTCCAAAACCTAGTTTGCATAAAATTCCAATTTTAACAATTACAAGCATCAATTAGTAAACTAGCAACTATGTTAGTTTTAGCATCACATTAACATGTTAATCCCCACATCAAGATCAATACCCAATGAAGAAAACCCTAATTTTATTTACAAACCCTTTTCTTGAATTTTTCCAAATAAGCAATTAAACCTAATTAAACACCTAATTAGCTAGATTAAGGTAATTAAGCAACAATTGAACTTAAGGGAAAGGATTTTATACCTCACAAATTGGTAGATCAACATGAAACTAAGCCTCCCAAATTAGCTACCTTGCTCAAGATCCATCCTTGATTGTGCTAAGAAATAAAGGGTTAGGATTTAACTAGGAATTAGTAGTAATTTGGAAGGATTTTTGATGGAAAATGAGAAGATTCTTGAGGGAAAAATGAGATGGAGAATTGTTGGGGCTGCTCATGGGGAGGCTCGGCTGAATTTTTGGAGAGGGGAGAGAGAGAATGTGAGTGTTGAAATGATTGTGAAGTCAAGACAAGAAGAGAAAAGCCCATACCTCTTTTAATTAACTCCATGCCTTCTTTATTCTATTCATTCTCTTTTCTTTCTTTCTTTTTTTTGAAGAGAGGGCTGCTGGAATGTGGTGGTGGGGCCGGCCATGTGAGTGGGTGAGAAGAGACGGGGTGTGTGTGGAGCAATGAACACCAAACACCAATACAATATGCACCAAAACCCTTTTATTTTCACAAAATAAGCCTTTTTCTTCAATATTTTCTAAACCGTTTTGGCAAACGATTTCAATTCAAAAACCACATGATAAAATTTTATTTAATATTTTATGATGTACAAATTTTTTTTCAACTCATTCCAATTTGTAATTTTCCCTAATTAAATATATTAGTGACGGCTTATAATAATTAATTTCGGAAAAATTTTCGGAAAATTTGAAATTTCACCAGTGGCTCAATAAACACCAAATACTAGCAACTACATAGCTAGAATATGTATATTTAATTTTATAATAAATATATTTGCATTTTGACTTTTTACAGAAAACCCCCTTATTTTACCGTTTTTTCGAAATTTCACCGAAACGATTTTCAAAACGTTACATGCAGGGACTTGCGCTGCAGGGAAGAGCGTCCCCACAATCAAAGACCCCTCAAACGAGGGGGAATCTGATGAAGTCTGCTACATCGGCCGCATCCGTTTAAACCTTCGATACATGGTGCCATAAATCAACTTGGCATCTTCGGAGAGGTGGACGGATAGCACCAATTAGCATCTGCCCCGAAATTCAGGCTAGACGTTCACCGCGTCTTTGTCGCGTCTTTCGGCGGGGAACACCTACGGGGACCAACAAACCGCAAAGGTTTGCTTCGCCGCAACAACCAGATCCATTTGAATCCGGCGGATGAGGATCTCACCGCATTCACTATAGATTGAATCAACACTTAGTATCTCGAATGATCTTTATGCCCAAGATTTGCTTTGCCGCTCCTAAATTCTTCATAGCGAATTTCTTGGCCATCATCCTTTTCAAACTTTGAATCTTCTTAAAACTTGGACCCGCTACCAATATGTCATCCACATACAATGACAAAATGACGTAGTCTAAGTCCTTGAAAGTTTGAACGTAGACGCAGTGATTTGATTCACTCCGCACAAATCCTGTCTCTAGTATGAACCGATTGAACTTGAGATACCACTGCCTAGGAGTTTTCTTGAGGCCATACATGCTCTTTCGCAGCATACACACCATTTTCTCTTTCTCCTCGACCTTGTATCCTGGTGGTTGTATGATATAAATCTCCTCATCCAAATCTTCATGAAGCAACGCAGTCTTGACATTTAGCCGCTCTAAGTGCAAATTCTCCATCACCACAATACTAAGAATCATCCGGATAGATGTCATCTTTACCACAGGGGAAAAAATCTCTTGATAGTCGATACTTTGTTTTTTTGCGTATCTCTTGACTACCAAACAAGCCTTGTACCATTTCACACCATCAGTATCATCTTTAATCATGTACATTTACCTATTAAGCAATACTTTCCGATCTTTGGGTAGCTTCACTAGGTCCCATGTATGGTTCTTCTTCAAAAATTCCATCTTCTCGTCCATTGCTTGCTCCTACTGCTTGCCAGCACCATCATTTGTTGCTTCTTCAAGGGATTCTCTTCTGCATCTGTGTACAAAACGAAGTCGATCAAAAGTCTTTTAGATATCCTCTTTTCTTTCGTAGATCTTCTCAGAACCGGCATATCTGGTTGCTGAACATGGTCACCATCCTGTTCTTAAACCTGATCCTGCACCGCGGCTTCATCGACGTTCTAATCACCACGTGTAGGAACCTAAATGCTCTCTTGAGTTCCATCCAGCTTGATGAACTCACGTACTGCACCTTGCTTGTCTTGCCTTTCTTCTTTGTACAAGCGATGCTCATCAAAGATGATGTTCCGGCTTCGTATTACTTTCTTACTTGTGTAATCCCACAGCCTATATCTGAACTCATCCCCACCATATTCGATGAAAGCGTATTTTCTAGACTTAGAGTCAAGCTTACTCCTTTCCGTCTTATCAACCAAAAAATACGTAACGCAGCCAAATGCTTTTAGGTGCGAGTAATCAACCGGTTTACCTGACCAATTTTCTTCCGGAATGCCTCCATCAAGATCACTTTTCGGTCTTCTGTTAATCAAGTACACAGCAGCATTAACTGCCGCTGCCTATAGAAACTTTAGTACATCCGCGTCCAAGGTCATGCTCCACACTCGTTCTAGGATCATCTTGTTCATCCTTTCAGCGATTCCATTTTGCTATGACGTCCCCGGTACCATCTTCAGCCAACGAATACCCTTCCGCGAGCAAAACCCCTCGAACTCATTTGTGCAATATTCCTCTCAATTATCAGACTTAAGGCATTTAACCTTCAACCCCATTTGGTTCTCCACCCGCGTAATCCAGTATTTGAAGATACCAAACATATTGGACTTCTTCTTCATCACGAAAACCCATGTCTTCCAACTTGCATCATCGATGAACGTCACGAAATACCGATTACCTCCATAATACTCCACCGAGGCTAGACCTCATACGTCTGTATGCACCATTTTCAGCTTCTTGGTGTTGGGGTAAAAATTTTCCCCCTGTTGCCAAACTCAAAAATCAAAATCAAGCTCAAAATTAGAGCCGAAATTTAAATCAAAAGCCAAGTGGGCCCAAGCCCAAACCCAAGCCCAAGTCGAGCCCAAGTCAAGCCCAAACATGAAAAGGGGGCTGGCCAAAGAAAAGAAAAGAAAAACTAAATGTAATTTTTGTTTTTAATAGGCGATAAACCAATTTTTGTACAAGCCATGCAGTTAAATGTAAAAAATGTAAGCCTATAAAAGGCCCCCCATGATGATTAAAAAAAGACAACAAAAAATCTTAATCTGAATCCTAATCTTGATTCCTAAAAAAAATCTTGAGTTTTGAGCCACTCTTTATTGCGCAAGTCTCTTTCTCCTTCCTTCTTTCTGTTTTTCAAAGTGTGCACGTCAAGAGGCTTCAAAAAGGAGAAAAAGAGCCCCGTTTGATCTTCAAAAGTCAAAATCTTGATATCTTTGGACTGTTGCTTCATTAGGTTTCGACCCTACTTGCACTATGCCAGGTACAAATTTGGCTAGGTGTGCACCCCGTTGGGTGCACATCAAGCCAAGTGCATACAGGCCCAGGTGCACACCTCGCTAGGTGTGCACTTTCCTAAGTGCGCACCTTACTGCACCTTTTGGCCCATTTGGGACCCTTTGGCTCTCTTCACTCTCTCGCACCTTACCAAGCGCCCACCTTATTAGGTGCG
Organism: Agapanthus africanus; assembly: GCA_030015575.1. NCBI lineage: Eukaryota > Viridiplantae > Streptophyta > Magnoliopsida > Asparagales > Amaryllidaceae > Agapanthus > Agapanthus africanus. The sequence goes on along the minus strand of CM057343.1, from coordinate 697,631,453 downwards.
CGTCTCGGCAGGTGCGTACTTGTCATGTGCACCCCTTAGTAGTCATGCACTTAATTAGGTGTGCGTTTTGGCAGGTGCGCACTTGTCATATGCGTTCCTTGCCACGCACGCACTTAATATATATACACTCATCACCTCTCCAGTTAGAAAAAAATTCTAACGGGGCACTGTCCCGCACCCCGAAAGGGGGCTGCTAGCCTCTTTGACCCCTAACCCGCTATTCGGGTAGTGGGACCCCCGTAAAAACTCTACGGGACCCCGATATGCCCGAAGCACTCTCAGCTTGTTCCCAAACACAACTCTCACACATTGCATATTGAGTTTGTATGATCTATTTGACCTGTTAATCGGAGGTTCCCTTACTCCTAAAGTGAGGGGTAATTAACGGCAGCTTAGTACACGGCTATCGGAGATTCAGATCCCCACAATCATTAAACTCTAACCTACTCTAGGCAGGAGAAATCTGTAATATGCCTGACAAGCGACGCACATTCTTGTCTCAATAGGGTGACGAAAATCACTCTACACTTGGTCTTCTTTGCTACGCTTTCAATCTGAAATTTGAGCGTGTTTTGCTTCCCGCAAACATAACTCTCACACAGTCCCAACTCCATCTTCTTCAGCCCTGAAAGAAAACCCCCTTCCTTGAAGAATTTTCATGTTTTTCTCGTTGAGGTGCTCCAATCTTCTATGCTACAACGAAGTCTATGAATTTAACTTCGAACCCATTGCCAATGCAACCAAATCTCCGCTACTCCGAATGAAGGAATACAACGAACCACTAAACTTGCCCCTAACAACCACCAACGACCCTTTGGTAATATTCCACTGTGAATTCCCAAATGTCTTGATAAAACCATCGTTGTCAAGATGACTGGTAGAAATCAAGCTCTTCTTCAAATCTGGAATATGACAATCATTCTACAATTTTAATTGACCACCTCCTGACAGTTGCAAGATGATTTTCCCTTTACCAACGATCTTGCACAGCTGACTGTTTCCCACCGTTACATGTCCAAGGCCCCTCCGAACATACTCGCTGAAGTGATGTCGCCCTGAAGTGCAATGGAAGGATGCTCCCAAATCTATGAACCAAGTATCCTCCTTTGTGTTCTCGCTCTTCGATAAAAAAAGATCTTGTTCATCATGTTTAGACACCACATTAACTTTCTTTCCATATGCTTTCTCATTCAAGTCTTTTTTTGGAGTTTTACAGTCACTTTTCCTGTTACCCTTCTTCCCACAATTCCAACAAGCGCTTTGGATTTTTCCTTATGATTTTCCTCGGGTTTTAGACTTTCCCTTCTTCCCTTCCCCTTTTCCATCGTTCTATCGCAATTCTTCACCGAAAGCGTGGAAGTTCTCGAACTCCCACTTCTGGCCTTTCTCCGCATCTCATCGTTTAATATGCAACTCACTGCTTCATTAAACGTGAGAGTCTCCAAGATCGAATTGTTAAGCACCATCACTAGGTTCTCCCAACTCTTCTACAATGAACAGAGGAATAGAAGTGCCGAATCCCGTCTTCAAAGACGATTTTCACCGATTCGAGTTGGCTCGTCACGCTATTGAACTCATTCAGGTGCTCCGTCATCGAGCCGTTTTCAGCCATCTTCATGTTGAAAATCTTCTTCATTAGGAAGATTTTGTTTGATGTGGCAGGCTTTTCATACAACTTTGCCGTCATGACCCGAATTTGGTAAGTGACCGGCACTTAATTCACGTGACGTCTAAAATTGTCGACGCGATCTAAGTAAGCCAAAAACCAAGATCTAAACTTTTTTAAAGAATATAGAAGGTGAATTTTTCAAAAGGGTATTTAACATGAAACACGTTTTGTTTATAAGGATTGTTTGTGTTAAAGCATATGTAATGTGCTTTGAAATAGGATTGAAAACGTTTTTGTTATTTGAAATTTCGGCAGCACCTCTTTTGTATTTTTTGATAAAAATAAGTACATAAACATATAAATATATCGACATTCCTACTTAGGAGCCATCTCAACGCCAAACGGCGGAATCACAACCACGCAGTCATATACGATTCTCAAAGGCGAAGCATCATAAGCAAATATAATTAAACCGTGTAAGTAAAGCTAACTAGTCGACTCTAACTGAGTTCAACCCAAAAGAATATACATAAAGTCCCAACTCGATCTAAGTCAAATAATACAAATTTTCTGATGAAGTGACACTAGATACAAGGAAAAATATATACAAAAGAGGTGGTTACTATGTGTAAGGTTGTCGTGCTTGCTGGATGGGTTTCAAAAATTTTGCGGAAACGCAAAAACGACAAAATCCGAAGGAACAAGACGACCAAACCCTAGAATGCTACCATAGACTATAACTTGTAAACAATTAAAAGCTAGAGAAGAGAAGATACAATCTTTGATATTTCTTCTCATGTCCTACGATGAAACCAAGGACTTCGGCTAAGCTCCGAGGCACAACGGATCTCGCTTGGTTTTCGATCGGTTTCGTCGAAAATGATCCACACGAAAGCCACCGGTTCTAGCTTCAACTTCAATCTAATTGAAGTAACTCACTCACTCAATTTTCTAGATAGATAAAGTAAGAAATAAAGTAAATTGTTTTCTCATTTGCTTTCTTCTTCCTTTTTTAGCTCTTTTCATCTTTTCTTTCTACTTTTTGTTCTTGGATGAGAGAAGGAAGCATGAACCTTTAAAAATTAGTTAAGTGTTGTGTGAAGTGTAGTCTACCCCTTCACACATGACACCCTCTTCATACCTTATCACAAACACTTGTTATGAGAAAGTGAGAGTGTATGCCACCTAGCATACACCTCATTCTCATGACAAGGAAAATTAGGAAGAAATATAATAAATGAGCTAATGATAAATATCATATGTTTAAAAAGATTTAAACATATAATAATAGATTATGTACATCATATATTACAGAACCAAAGAAAAATGAAAATGAGAAAAAAAGATATAACACTAGTTTATATATGCACCATCATATATAAGAAATATCATTAAATCAACACTTGATTTAATGATCCGGTTCAATCATAAACTGGCTAGTATCATCCGTCCGATTAATACATGTAGTATCACATACACATGTTTAATTGGACCCTGCATGCATCGCTATACATGCACTATATCATTTCTCTAGAAGAGGAAAACCCTCTGTGAGACTCTAAACACTCGACAATACGCTGACAGTAGGTCAGGATCATATCCAATTGATCTGAAACAATTACAGATCAATCCCCTACCGGGTTAACCTACAAGCATTTTAGCGGTACTAGTTGTACATAACGGCTACTCAGGTATTAAACGAAAAGCCAGTTGAAAAGCAAGCTCGTCCCTATCCTGCCAAAGCCTATCAGTGACATTCACCGTACAGTCCGGTCTCTTCGTCTAAGACTGTCGCATACTGGGTCTGGGAGGTGGAAACCGTCAAACTCCCAATAACCCGATAAGTCGTTCCGACGTCATGTAACATTTCAGAAAACGGAAAATGTTATTTTAGAATTTAAATAATAAAATAATAAATTTTACGGATATCATACAAGTATGGATTTGAGTTTTAGTAGAATTGTATAATTATATACCTATATTTTGTAAGTCCACGTTACCCGTCCCCGGTTCTTTGGGGTGGCGGAAATGGTGAAAAACGATTTTTTCGGTGGGGGTAACATGGACTCTAGAAACCGGATCTTTGCTAAACAAACTATCTAACAACCTAGCTAAGAGTTTAGCTACTATGTTAGGGGTTATACCTAATCTTGAACTCCTTCTCTTCAACTCCTTGTGGTGGTCGGATTGGCCTCACCTCGTCGTCTCCTTGTGCCGAAGATGGATCCACCCGAAAGCTTCTACCTTTGGCTCCAACCTCAATCTAGAGGAAACTAAAATACTTGTCTTGCTAGACCTTGTATTCTAGGATGAGTAGAGAAGTGTTTTGGGTTTTATCTCAATGGTTCTTGTTTCTCAACTCATGAGACAAGAGAACCATGAGCAAGAGGAAGAGCAAGAGGAAGAGGGAGAGCTTGAGGATGAGAGAGAATCAATATGATAGAATGAGAGAAGACTTTTACAACCATACTCTCAAAAGCCAAAATAATCATCATAATAATAATAATTAAGTATTCTTGTGATGGTTCATGTCAAATGGCAATATCATTTCATGCACTCATTTTTTAAACCACAACAAGCAAGCAAAAGTCATAGCCATGAAATGATAGCCATGCAATGATGATGGTCAACAAGTCCAAACTAATCAACCGGTCAACAAAGTCAACAAATCAACAAAGTCAAACTTTCAACCCAACCATGGCACAATAATACTTAATTAATATTATTATTAATCATATTTCATATTCTCATTAGGGTTTAGAAAAAGTCAACAGTCAACAACCCTAATGAGAATCCTCTTCCTCTGTCTCTGTCAACTGTGCATACACACCCGCATCCGTGTTCCGAGGAACACGAATACAAAGAGATAAAACCAATCCCAAAATGTATACTAGGATCTGGTTTAAACCAAAGCCCGCTAGTAACAACTACCCGGACACCAAACGTGCACAAGTGCGCGGATGTGAACGAACCCTGTCGTAAAACCATGCGATCTCTACTCTTTTTGCCCAAAGGCGAATAGCTCTCTGTATGGGACTCTAAAGACTCGACACTACGCTGGCAGTGGGTTTAACCACAGACCACAAGCAGCACTAGCTGTGCGTAACGGCCCCAGGTAGATGCCGATAAGAAGACTGATGAGGTGAACCCATCAGAACTCCTACTGAGCCTGAATGTGACAGTCTCCATACAGTCCGGTCTGTTCGTCTGAGAATATCGCATGGCGGGCTTAAAGGGCGGTGAACGTCAGTCCCCTAATAGCGGTACAAGTCGTGTCGGAGTGTAGCCCAGAACACCCTGAGATAACACTAGAAACCTACCAGTGTATCTCGCTTGCCCTGGCCAGGGACGACTGTGTGTAATGGCTCTCCTTGACACAGCGCGATATCAACTCCCAATACCGGGAGAGACGAATCCTATCTAACCGTTACTGCCTCCAAGTGCTTCGAGACTGCACCCAACTACTACCTGTTTGCACGACTCCTTTGAGCTGTGGTAGGGTAGTAATCAAAGTACAGTGGGAACACACTCGAGGCGAAGTGACAGTGTCAAGTCAGCGGACTAAGCTGTACTCATGTCACCTGGGAACTGATAACTGACGATAGGTATAGTACCAACCAATCAGTTCCCGACGAGTCCTGTCCAGTGTACTCGTAACCTAACGAGCACCCGCATACTATCTCAAGTACGACGTACTGACGACTGTGGGACAGACCGTCTACCCTGCTGGGATGAGAAGCGCATACACTAGTCTATTCCGGAGTATCGATACCCTGTCTCGATAGTCCTACGACTAGGGACCTGTATAAGGATGTGCTTGTGGATTACCCAGCCCCCACGAGTGTGACTGCCATCACAACGCTGGTAATCAAGCAAAAATCCTAAGGGCTCCACTAATGTGTATAGACGATATGTTAAAAGAAACACATGTACACACATTGAAATAGAGACAAACCAAGTAGCATACTACTATTTTGAGCAAGATTATCTATACAATGGTGAATATCCCAAGCTTCCATTAAGTAATATACAAACTAGTATGATACAGTAATGGCCTCTAGGGCATATACACTAACAATCTCCCACTTGCACTAAGGCCATGTACTAGCATATCGAAGACCTATCATCTCGATCAGCCGCTCGAACCGAGTCTGGGGTAAGGCCTTCGTGAATGGATCAGCAGTGTTATCTTCTGAATTTACTCTCTTCACCTCGATCTCCCGGCGATCTACGATCTCCCTGATCAGGTGGTACCGCCTCAAAATGTGCCTGGACTTCTGATGGGACCTGGGTTCCTTCGCTAAAGCTATAGCGCCGTTGTTGTCACAATACAGCAGTATTGGATCAACAATGGTAGGAACCACCTGAAGCTCCGTAAGGAACTTCTTCATCCAGACAGCTTCCTTTGCGGCATCGCAAGCAGTTATGTACTCCGCTTCCATAGTTGAGTCAGCAACGGTTTCCTGCTTGGAGCTCTTTCCGCAAACCGCCCCTCCATTGAGGGTAAAGACATAACCCGACATGGACTTGGAGTCATCCTTGTCACTCTGAAAGCTGGAGTCAGCAAAGGCCTCGATCTGGAGGTCTTTTCCGCCATACACCAAGAACATCTCCTTAGTCCTTCTTAGGTACTTGAGAATGTTCTTTACTGCTATCCAGTGTTTCTCCCCTGGGTTCGACTGATACCGGCTTACAACGCTCAATGCGTATGCTACATCTGGTCTGGTACATAACATCACATACATTATAGAGCCTACTGCAGATGCGTAGGGTATAGATAACATGTGAGCCCTTTCCAAATCAGTCTTGGGAGAAATCTCTTTGGAGAGGGTGATTCCATGACAAGCTGGTAGATTACCGTGCTTAGAATCTTCCATACTGAATCGTTTCAGTATGGTGTTGATGTACCTGGACTGTGAAAGTCCCAACATCCTCTTCGATCTATCACGATAGATCTGGATCCCCAGAATGTAGTTGGCATCGCCCAGGTCCTTCATGGAGAACCTTTGTGACAAGAATCCTTTGACTGACTGTAGCATAGGAATATCATTTCCTATTAGGAGAATGTCATCCACGTACAAGACAAGGAATGCTACAGTTCTCCCTACAATCTTACTGTAAATGCATGGTTCATCTGGGTTTTTGATAAAGTCGAATTCTTTGACAGTATCATCAAAGCAGACGTTCCAACTCCGCGATGCCTGCTTCAATCCATAGATGGACTTGAGCAACTTGCACACTTTACCGCTGCTCCCACTCTGATTGAAACCCTCTGGCTGGTCCATATAGACACACTCCTCTAAATTTCCATTTAGAAAAGCGGTCTTTACGTCCATCTGCCAAATCTCATAATCGTGGAAGGCAGCAATGGCAAGAAGGATCCGAATGGATTTCAGCATAGCCACTGGAGAAAAGGTCTCGTCATAGTCCAAACCAGGTCTTTGACGAAAACCCCTTGCAACAAGTCTAGCTTTATAGGTTTCAACCTGCCCATCTACACCAATCTTCTTTCTGAAGATCCATCTGCAGCCTACGGGTTTTACCCCTTCTGGAGCAAAGTCCAAAGTCTAAACTTTGTTGGTGTACATGGACTCCATCTCGGTCCGCATTGCATCCAGCCATTTTACTGAGTCACCGCTCTGAATGGCTTGCTGGAAGCTAGTAGGCTCATCATAATCAATAGTGCAATCCTCTCTATCCCCGTCTATAAGAAAACCGTAGTATCTCTTGGGCGGATGAGACTGCCTACTACTCCTGCGGAGCGGCGCAGGAATGTCCGGTTCTCCTGAAACTTCTGGTTCTTCCAAGCTTTCAGTAATAGCTTGTGGTTCTGGAATTTCTTCCAGTTCTATTGCCCTCGCACTTATTTCTTTTTCTAAAAACTGATGTTCCAGAAAGTGGGCATGACGAGAAACAAAAACCTTTTGTTCCTCTGCGTAATAGAAAAGATACCCCCTGGAGTTCTTTGGGTATCCCACAAACTTACACAGTACTGAGCGTGCCTCGAGTTTGTCCGCATGCTGCTTTTTAACAAAAGCTGGACATCCCCATATCTTCAGATATTGAAGACGGGGTTTCTTCCCACACCACATTTGATATGGTGTGGTAGGCACAGTCTTGGAGGGAACCTTGTTCAAAAGATATGCAGTTGATTCTAGTGTATAACCCAAGAAGGATCGCGGTAACTCAGCCTTACTCATCATGGAACGAACTATATCCAATAGGGTTTGATTCCGCCTTTCCGATACACCGTTGTGCTGTGGTGTGTATGGAGGAGTAAGCTGAGAGAGAATTCCATTCTCTTTTAAGTAGTCCAGAAACTCGGCACTCAAGTATTCACCACCTCGATCAGATCTCAGTGTCTTTATACTCTTGCCTGTTTGTTTTTTAACTTCATTCTTGTATTCTCGAAATTTCTCAAAGGCCTCGGATTTATGTTTCATCAGAAAGACATGTCCATACCTAGAGAAATTATCTGTGAAAGTAATGAAATATGAATAACCACTTCACGCATGTGTAGACATTGGACCACACACATCACTGTGTATGAGTCCCAAGAGCTCGCTCGCTCTTACTCCGTGTCCAGTGAACAGAGTCTTTGTCATCTTTCCCATGAGACAAGATTCACAAGTGGCATAAGACTGATACTCGAACGGATTCAAGTATCCCTCTTTATGTAACTTAGTTAATCGTGTCTCATTAATATGACCCAGTCTACAATGCCATAAGAAAGCCTGATTTAATTCCGGAGACTTTCTTTTAAGTGTGTTCTGGACACTGAAAATCTGAGCTTGATTCAATACGTATATCCCGTTTTCTAATGTACCTGCCCAATCAGAACTTGATTTAGGTGGATGTGGACCACATCGTTTACAAAAGTAAAATCATATCCTTCCTTAGAAAGTAAGGATACAGATATGATATTACAAGTCGCACCTGGTACATACAAACAGTTACGCAGAATCAATATCTGCCCAGTTGTCAGTCCAAGATGATATTCCCCTACGGATTCAGCGTTCATGCTCATTCCGTTAGCAACCCTGAGAGTCATATCACCTATCTTGATAACCCTACGGTTTCTCAGAGCCTGTAATGAATTACAAATGTGAGATCCTGATCCGGTATCCAATACCCAGGAAGTAGGGTTAACTGACATACAGTTCTCTACTACAAACACACCCGAAGCCGAAGCCACAACATGCTTCGAATCCTGGCTACTGGCTTTACTAGCCCTGCAATCCTTCTGCCAATGTTCATTCTTGTAACAATAGGAACGTCCCTCCTTTACTACATCCAGTCCCGAAACTTTTGCCCTTCCCTTTCCTTCTACTTCCCTGGTTTCCTTCAGCGTAGAAGGTAGAGACTGTAGAATCAAGTCAGCATCTGACCCGTTCTTCAACATGGTCTTCAGGTCCGTGAGCTCAAAATAACTGGTCTCTATAAGGACGTTGCCCCCTACAGATGACCCGATAGCCAACCTCGCTTGAAGCAATTTGTTCGAGGTCTCATATCTTGCGATACGAGATTGCTCTCCATATAAATCTTTGTTATGGAGGAAGATAGAAACTAAGTCCATCTTCTCGTGCTGCCTCTGGTATGTACCATCAACTGAGGCACTTGGCTTTTGCACAGTCTTTTTCCGATATCTTACGGATATCACTATCCGTGACAGGGGAAACTGGTCCTGAGACGGCAGGGGTTTGATTAGTTAAGAGGTGTCCCAGCTTGTCATGGGCAATGGACATCTGGACAGACCTTTGCCAATCATAACAGTCAAATTCAGTCATTTTATTATCTAGATGTAACCTATGTGTGGTCACTGGGTCGATGCAATTAAGAGAGAGAGAAGAAAACACTCAGCATGATGCTCTTGCAAATTTAGATTGGTTTTTAATTTATCTAAACAGGATGGCTCCCACTGTTTCTCGAATCCCTCCTCAAACCAAAAAGGAAGAATTAGTCTGGATCAATCTCACCGTACAATACTTGCTTAACCGTTCAGCCAGGCCAGTGTCGGTACTTCGAGGGAGGTTTTCCAACGCTTTCGTGAAGTTCCTTAATTAAATAACCTCTTTTCCCTGGGGGCGTAGCCCCGCTAACACCTTTTTAGACACCTACTTGGTTTATAGCATTGATCGTTAAGTGAGAAAGTTCCCGAGGAGTAGCATATACTCACAGTAGGATCGGGATCCAAATATCATCGTGTGATAAAACTGAAGGAATCCTACCAGAATCATCACACTCCAAATGGTATGCAGCACTAGCAAGTTTCAGTTTCTTTAGAAACTCCCGATGTGGATTTTTGCCCCATGCTCTTATGACCTTGACGAAGGCCAACATATCATAAGTCACATGTCAAGTTCTACCCGTCATTATCCAGGTTAATTTGAACCCATCCGTACATACCTTTGACGAAGGCCAAAATAGTAGTACGACTGTCCCAAACCAACGCATCTATCTATGCTACAGATAAATATTCAGCAGCTACCAATCACTATGCCTTGGCGAAGGTCAAAATACATAGCTTGAATACTACTGAATATTTAACTGAAATGACGGAGGGCTACGAATGGTTTTGGCAAAACCGTGAACATAGTGAACTTGATATAATCGAAGGAATGAGATAGCTTTTAAAAGGAGTGGCTTAAGCTCCGCGTTTAAAAGTTGTTTTTGAAAAGAAACCGAGTGGTTTTGAAATTGTTCCAACGACTTTACTTTGTTTTATTTTCTTGCATTAATTTAATGCGTCCCATCATTTAATCCTACCATTGCAGAAAACAACAAAAATATGACATACGCTTATGCCATCCGCATTCGCCACGGGGCCCCGTCATTACCCGTTAGGTTACTTAACTAACAACAGAGCGGGGGCTGGACTAGCGCGGATGCAAAACATAAGCAACGCCTAAATAGATATCATATATAGATATATACATTCGTCAGATGCAATGATAGCCATTCCAGATCACAGATGAACACATTGGATATACTAGGAATCCGCATTTCGTTCGAGCCTGTAACGAAAAGCGGATTACACGGTCGCGATGAATAGCCAAGACCCCACCCTAGACCCCTACGGGTGCGGCAAACTACCCGCCAAGTACCCGAAGTGAAGCAACCTCCCTCAACAACGTGAGTAGGCCACTCGGCACTTCGAGATACCCGGTAGTTTGTGCACCCCACCTTGGGTCTATCCTAGGAGCAAAAACAGTAAAAGAAATTATTCAATGACGGCTACAACCTCATCCCGGATGTGCGGCCATATAAATAATATTACATCAATTACAAATTACATAAATTGAAAGATAAAGAAAACTCTCATCTCACAACCCCCCGGCTATTCATCCACGATAATCCAACGAATTCATATACACATACTAGCAACATTACAGATCACAGATATGTATAACCCCCACTAATCGATGTATAGCGATTAGCAGACGTTTAATACATATATCACATCACAGATATAACCCATTAGCCAAAGTCTATAGAAGTTTGATCAAAATACGGATTTGTAACCACCCCAAAACACAAATTTGCTTTATGGAAAATCTGGGCAGAAAAAATATATTGTAAAAATCCCAAAACACCCCTATAAGAACACTGCAGGAAAATTGACTCACAGCCGAGTCAACTCGGCCGCGGATTCGCGGCAGGAGCAAGCTCATGCCGCGGGTCCGCGGCGCTTTGACCGAGTTAGTGGACCAATTTTCTCCTTTGTTCTTTAAAAACCCTGAGCCGATTTTTAGTGTAAGATTAATTATTTTTTGAACAGAAATAAAAATCGGCAGAAAGTTAACATTTCGGGCATGTTTTGTGATTTTTTCTCCGATCGAACTTCTAGTTACTTTGCTAACATGTTAGATAGTGTTTAGCTAGGCTCTGATACCACTGTAAGTCCACGTTACTCGTCCCCGGTTCTTTGGGGTGGCGGAAATGGTGAAAAACGATTTTTTCGGTGGGGGTAACATGGACTCTAGAAACCGGATCTTTGCTAAACAAACTATCTAACAACCTAGCTAAGAGTTTAGCTACTATGTTAGGGGTTATACCTAATCTTGAACTCCTTCTCTTCAACTCCTTGTGGTGGTCGGATCGGCCTCACCTCGTCGTCTCCTTGTGCCGAAGATAGATCCACCCGAAAGTTTCTACCTTTGGCTCCAAGCTCAATCTAGAGGAAACTAAAATACTTGGCTTGCTAAACCTTGTATTCTAGGATGAGTAGAGAAGTGTTTTGGGTTTTATCTCAATGGTTCTTATTTCTCAACTCATGAGACAAGAGAACCATGAGCAAGAGGAAGAGGGAGAGCTTGAGGATCAGAGAGAATCAATATGATAGAATGAGAGAAGACTTTTACAACCATGCTCTCAAAAGCCAAAATAATCATCATAATAATAATAATTAAGTATTCTTGTGATGGTTCATGTCAAATGGCAATATCATTTCATGCACTCATTTTTTAAACCACAACAAGCAAGCACAAGTCATAACCATGAAATGATAGCCATGCAATGATGATGGTCAACAAGTCCAAACTAGTCAACCAGTCAACAAAGTCAACAAGTCAACAAAGTCAAACTTTCAACCCAACCATGGCACAATAATACTTAATTAATATTATTATTAATCATATTTCTTATTCTCATTAGGGTTTAGAAAAAGTCAACAGTCAACAACCCTAATGAGAATTCTCTGCCTTTGTCTCTGTCAACTGTGCATACACACCCGCATCCATGTTCCGAGGAACATGAATACAAAGAGATAAAACCAATCCCAAAACGTATACTAGGATCTGGATTAAACCAAAACCCGCTAGTAACAACTGCCCGGACACCAAACGTGCACAATTGCACGGACGTGAACGAACCCTGTCGCAAAACCATGCGACCTCTACTCTTTTTGCCCAAAGGCGAATAGCTCTCTGTGTGGGACTCTAAAGACTCGACACTACGCTGGTAGTGGGTTTAACCACAGACCGCAAGCGGCACTAGCTGTGCGTAACGGGCCCCAGGTAGATGCCGATAAGAAGACTGATGAGGTGCACCCATCGGAACTCCTACTGAGCCTGAATGTGACAGTCTCCGTACAGTCCGGTCTGTTCGTCTGAGAATATCGCATGGCAGGCCTAGGGGGGCGGTGAACGTCAGTCCCATAATAGCGGTACAAGTCGTGTTGGAGTGTAGCCCAGAACACCCTAAGATAACACTGGAAACCTACCAGTGTATCTCTCTTGCCCTGGCCAGGGACGACTGTGTGTAATGGCTCTCCTTGACACAGCGCGATATCAACTCCCAATACCGGGAGAGACGAATCCCATCTAACCGTCACTGCCTCCAAGTGCTTCGGGACTGCACCCAACTACTACCTGTTTGCACGACTCCTTTGAGCTGTGGTAGGGTAGTAATCAAAGTACAGTGGGAACACACTCGAGGCGAAGTGACAGTGTCAAGTCAGCGGACTAAGCTGTACTCATGTCACCTGGGATCTGATAACTGACGATAGGTATAGTACCAACCAATCAGTTCCCGATGAGTCCTGTCCAGTGTACTCGTAACCTAACGAGCACCCGCATACTATCTCAAGTACGACGTACTGATGGCTGTGGGACAGACCGTCTCCCCTGCTGGGATGAGAAGCGCATACGCTAGTCAACTCCGGAGTATCGATGCCCTGTCTCGATAGTCCTACGACTAGGGACCTGTATAAGGATGTGCTTGTGGATTACCCAGCCCCCACGAGTGTGACTGCCATCACAACGCTGGTAATCAAGCAAAAATCCTAAGGGCTCCACTAATGTGTATAGGCGATATGTTAAAAGAAACACATGTACACACATTGAAGTAGAGACAAACCAAGTAGCATACTACTATTTTGAGCAAGATTATCTATACAATGGTGAATATCCCAAGCTTCCATTAAGTAATATACAAACTAGTATGATACAGTAATGGCCTCTAGGGCATATACACTAACATATTTTTGGAAAATAACTGGAATTTAAAAAAGAATTATTAATTATGAAAGCATTTATTTAATTGGACTTTTCTTAAATTAGTATATAATTATAACCATACAAGTTTAATGTTAAATTTAAATTGTGTTTTTCTATTTTGTGCACTAAACCAGGTTTTATTTTCTTAACCATGCTTAGTGTGCATGACATGTTTAAATAGATTTAATATTTTCTTTTATCCTTTTATAATGGTTTTAAATTTGTATAAAATAAAATAAAATAAAATAAATGACAGTATGATTATTGATATTTTAATAGGTATGGACAAGTGAGAGAGAGAGAGAGAGAGAGAGAGCAAGCGATAGAGCTATAACCTTAGCCATTTGCATTCTCATTATTTTCATCATCTCCTATTCTTCTTCATCTTCCTCCTCCATCTTCTCCACCAACCACCACCACCACAAATATCAACCAAAAACATCTCAAAACACAATGTAGCCTTCACAAAAATTATTCATATCCTCATCCTAAGTATCTTGGTGGATCAAGTCTTCATTTTGGAACCTTTGGCCATCTTAGAATTTTCCCGAGTTGCCTTATGAGATAATAATCTCATTTTTAATCAAGTTTTAAGTATTATTTCCTTCATAAATTATTTTAGAGTTTAAAAGTTTAAGTTTTCTAGATTTGAGTTTTAGAAAGTGATTTGTGGTGGATAGAACTTATAGTGGTGATGTAGTAGAGTGTTAGAAAGTGATTACTAGCATATTAGTGATGGTATCTTTAGTTTAGATGAGTTTTGAAGTTTCAAAGATGAGTTTAGAATTTCAAATGTCGGTTTTTCTTTGAGTTTTGGTGATTAAACGAAATCTGGAGCAATTAGCTTACTATGAAAATTATATAGAGAATACATTGAGATGTATAGGCTAATAGAAGACCACTGTAGAAGCCCGAGCACCCAACTCCAAACCCAAACCGCCAAAATATCCCTTTTGGTAGTAATTTGCGGCTCTATTGATGAGTTAGGATGTGAATCTTGTTCTGTAGCACATACACTAGATAATTAAGCCTACCATATATTCTAAATAGTCCCAGATCACCTGAAAAAAATCTAGAGTTATTTTAACTTGGTTTTCGAAATGTTTTGCGATATTTGAAACTTTTTTTTGGATATTTGTGTTTTGACTCAATCGTTTGACGTTCGTACGTCGACGCCGGGGGGTATTTTGTTGTTTTAGCATGTGTTGGCCATAAGTTCTAACCTATGTGCGTTTCATTCGTGATTTCAACTTCGAATTGGGTTTTTATGCGATTTTGGTTATGATTTCGATTGTAGGTACAATCGTTTCGACTTCCGAGATGACGAAGAAGAGCAAGGCGTCCGTCGACTTCGACTGGAGCAAGACGTTTGTCAGTGAGTAGATATATATCTACGGGGGAAGTCGGGTGGATGGTGTATAGAACCCCCACAACCGTAGAATTAGGATACGATATATATATATATATATATATATAAGTTAGTCTAAAGGTTTTTCTAGAATACCATATTCGTATATTTCTATACTTAGTAGAAATTATACTCTTAGTCTCGCTACACACACATAATGATAATTACAATATGATGATATGAGTCGAGATGATATGATATGATGATATAAGGCAATATAATATGATATGATATGAGATGAAATGAGTTGATATTGGATGATATGAGATGAGATGATGTACGCGACTATAGATTCGTACCATTTGATTTGATGATATCGTACGAGGGATATTCCGTACGTGATATGATGAGGATAGATCGCTGACATTTATTTTGACTCAAGGAGTCTTATTTAAAATTATTAAAGTAGATATTATGAGATGTTTAGAGCCATACTTATTTTCAAAACTAACGAATCGTTACGTATTTTTAAAATGATACTTCAAGGTTTCGCTACAGATTTTCAAATGGTAGCTTTTTCAAAACATTGTAGCCCCATATTTCTAAAACAATGTTTCGTACTATTTTAAACTATAACTGATGGCTCATACTTAGTTGGATATTTTTATACTTGTTCACGTTACGATTTCTTTATTCCGTTTATTCTCACATTTCGATTTCTTATTTCTGCATACGTTCGCGCTTCAATCATTTATGATATATATTACGTTTATACTTTTAGCTCTACTTGACTTTGTTGGTTAGGACACACCCATCATTACCGATGATTTGCATGTTACACGTACACATACTTGTATGCTCACACATACACATCATCGGTAATTGCCATGTCATGTACACATATAGATTACTGTTTAGTACCCATCGCCACGTACTGTTTCAGATATTGCACTTTTTTTACATTGCTATACGACACGTTTATATGAACACACTTGCTATGCATTACAGTATTGTTCTGTGCCTGTACATATTATTTCATTATTGCCATATTCTAATGAGATTCTGCTTGCATGAGATTTCTGGATTTGAGAAACCGCAGATATGATTTACAAACTTGTGAATGTTTTAAAAACATGGTTTTCTCTTGATATTATATTTCGACGTCCACCATAAGATTTCTCGATTTAGATCTATGATTACTATCCGATTCGAGGAGTGAGGAGTCACCGTCTGCGGGTACATGGTGGACCCGGTAAGATACCTATAGGCAAGAAGATCGTATAGAAAGGCATTGAGCCTGGTTGGGAACACTACCTACCGGTGATAGTATTGAACTTGGTGGATATCCGGAGGATACCGACCGAAGTGATATGAGACAGATGGATATGAGGACTAATCTGATGAGACGGTGCCTGAGATATGAGGGCTGATCCGATGAGACAATGTATGAGATATAAAGATTTACGTGTCGATACTGGACACAGGATTTATGATGATTTTGAGTGTTGATGTTGGACACTCAGAGTTTTTTGATGATTTCGAGTGTCATTGATGGACACTCATGGGATGATACACACACACACATGCTATAGATGACATGTTACCACGTATTGATACAGGCACGATGTTATATTTATATACATATATATGCACGTTCGCTTCGTTACCACACGATATGATATTATTATTACAATATGACCTAGGTAGATCGTTATGCATTCGATTTCTACCTGATGATGTCTTCTACTTACGAGTTGGCAACTCACCCCCGTTGTGCCATAATTTTCTTGCAGGACCGACTGCTCGGATCAGTAGCGGTTTTCTGGCACGTTCTTCTTTAGGTGATTTGCTTGATAGGTGGGTTACATTCCAGATCGTAACTACCGCTTGTACACTTTTTATTTCATTTGTATGTAGTTAAAAACTCCATCAACTAGACTATATATATTTGTGGACTCAGAGATCAGTTTGTATATTCTTTTGACTTAGAAAAGAGACTTGATTATATTATTTATATTTGAGTTGATGATGTATTGGTATTTCTTTACTTTCTTTTCTGAGTTGATCTTCGCCTTGGACATTGTATATACTTATTTGTGTGGTTGTGATTCTGCCGATTGACGATGAATAGCTCCCGCTTGGGGATGCCAATATTATTATTGATTATCTACTGGTTTTGATCAAAATTTATAAAGGAGGTGCTGCCAAAATTTCAAATGACGAAAATGTTTTCAAACTTTAGTATACAATCCACTTGTATTTCTATAAACTTTAGTTATACTTTGAAATGAAGAGCTCGATTTCATTAATAACTATTTTCCAATACTTCACCTTCGCTATTTACTTTAAAAAGGTTTAGATTCTTGGTTTTTGTCTTACTTGGGTTACGGTGGGGCTTTATAGATTTCGCGTGATTCAAGTTCCGGTCACGCGCCATTTCCAGGTCGTGACACGTCAAGCTCATGCCCATCCGAGAAACTACTGATAACACTTATTAGTAAATCTTGTCTGCCAAGAACTTATGGTCATAACCAGTTGTGTACAGTGCGACATCAACTCCCTATACCGGAGAGATGAATTCCCTCGACCGCTTACTGCCTCCACGTGCTTCGGGACTGTACCCAACTAAAACCTGTTTGCATGACTCTTTAATGCCGTGGTAGGGTAGTAATCTAACTACAGTGGGAACACACACAAGATACTATGGCGATCTTGGGTCTAGGGATTACCCTGTAATCATGTCACCAGAGAACTGCTATCCGACGATTGGTATAATACCATCTAGGAGTTCTCGGCGAGTCCGTCCAGTGTAACTCATCCAATGAGCACCTGTATATAATCATCGGTGTCAAACACCAATGGCTATGGAATCATCCATCGCACCGTACAGGGTCATGAAACGTATACACTAGTCTAAACTAGAATACTGATGCCCAGTCTCGATATTCCTACGAATAGAGACTTTTAAGGATGTGTTTATAGACTATCCAGGCCCTACTATTATGATCCCTATTATAATCCTGGTAGTCAAGCAAAGAACCTATGGACTTTATCATCATGTAGTAGTGATACGTTATAATAAGTAAAACGTATACTTATGAATGAAAAATACAAACCAGATAGTTGGTATAGGCCCTCCTCGAATTCAGTAATTGCATTCCTGTAACCATGATAATTGCCTTGAGGGCACCTATATCCAACAATCTCCCACTTATACTCAAGACCAATTATTACGATATTGCATATACACATCTCATGTGCTACTGCATACCCAACTTCCGTACTAACAGTTTGTAACAACTCCAATTTCAATGTATAGAAAATTTATTTAAAAGTTAATGTACAAATGGAGTATTTGCAATCCTGTGTACACTATAAGTATTTGAATTGCTTTTGAACAGCAAGAAAACACTTGTAGCTCATTGGTCAAGCCTTGCACTACTGTGACGTAGCCCCTGTGATCAAATCCCCCCAACCACATTATCTTTTTATTAATTTTTCTTTTAATCTTTTAAAAGCCCAAAAGTTTACACGTGCACTACACGTAAACTAAAAAGTCACAGAGTAATTAAACACGTGCACTGGAGTATACCGAGCGATAGGGACACGTGGCCAAAGATCCAGCACCATCACCGGTTCTTGGCCGGCGAGTTTGGCCCTACGGCCGGCACCGCCGGACCCCCGTAAGGGATACTCCCTAAAATTTAACTCCACACCCCTTGGCCTTCCCCCTTAACCCCTGTACTGTTTGTTTTTATTAAAAATAAACAGAGAATTTAAAAGCGACATTAAACCAAATTTGTAATGCATTTTTAATTCATTCTTCATCAGCCTAAAACCCAACTTTTCAATATAAATACCACCCTCCATTCTCCACCTCCTCACTCAGAAATTCCCTGCCAAAACTCTCTAAAAAATTCCAAGTCCCAAGTTGTGAAAGTGGAGTTAGCAAGAGGCGAAGTTCCAGCAACGTTCCAAGGAGATTCCGGCAACGAAATGACACCCCGACGGTTCCTAAAGTTTCCTCCTCCTCTATTCCTTCTTAATATCTTGTAAGTCCCCTCTCCCCTTCTCTTTTGCTATACTAAAACTCCTCTTTTTCAAAACCCGTCAGAAGCGGAGTTATTCCAACTTCTGATTTGTTTTTCTTTAAAAATTCCACTTTTCTTAAACAATAAAATACCATATCTCATATAATATTTAACAAACATAAATAAATATATTAGAACAAGTTGCATCTCAAAATAATTCATGTTGAAATTTCTATTTCACTTTTACAGTAAAATACCATCATGTTACATACAATTTGTAAATATTCAATTTAACCGTATTACCTTTAGAAAACTTATGAGGTAATGACCTAGCTCATCACAACACACATTTTTGACATAGCACGATGAATATTGGGATTCTAGATAATGGGTAAAAACACTTTTACGAATAAATATCTTAAACAAATAAAAACCGTTTTCTTTAAAAAGAGTATTATTTAATTCCTTGCAATTACGCATCTACAACCCATTTTGGGGAACCCCGATCGGGATGGTGCGGGTTATCGCACATCCTCGGGCCTAGTAGAGCAAGATGCAGACCTTCGCAAGGAGCATTCGATCTCGATGGAATTTTTAATGCAATTTTTAAGAAAATGAGATTTCTACAAAATAAATAAAATTTATTTTTATTAAATATATAAATATATATATGAATATTATCAAAAGATCTATTTTAAATATATTATACAAATATTCCATGTTTTCTAAATCAAAGGAATCACCATTACATGAAACTACCATTTCAATACAGTACAAATTCCAATTTTTCATTAAAGTATCATATACAATGAAAACTAGGTTCTACTCACTAAAAATTTCCCTTTTATAAAATATATATCTATGAAAACCCTGAAGATAATAATTAAACACTTGAGGTGTATTTTAAAATTATATCAAAACTATTTTTACATAAAACCCCCTCAAGTTATACTAAATTACAATAAGGACCCTAGTAAATATAGGTTTAAGGGGAACCAGTTCTCTTGAGCCTCAGGGAACCGGAGAATATGGGTGCTTGCCTATCTAAGGTAGACAATCTAACAACGGTGTTATCACCTAATCTGAATATCCATTGCCGTTGTACCGTGGCTGGACGGTTCCTTATGCTCCGTATACCTTAGTCTCCAGATAGTGGGACTCCTCTCATATACACTAGCATATTCTGTACCAAGCTACAAACAACTGCTTTAATATTATAATTAAGCATTACTAGTTATACTCTCTTTCTGTCTATTCTATCTCTACCCATATTTGGGACTTACCTAGTGATTGTTCGCTGACGACATTCCTTTTCTTCTTTCTTTGGAATGTTGTTAGGTGGATCGGAGTCACTGGAGATCGAGCCCAGTATTGAAGACTTGGAGCAGTTAGCCTTTGCCCCCGAGCTTTAGATACTTGTGCATACTTTTCATTTCAGTTATACCATTGTTTAGGCATTCTTTCTATTCATGTATTTACATTTCCAGTTGTACTTGTAAAGAAATGTTAAATAAATAAAAGTTGTTGTTCATTTATATTCCTGTCTCTTGTGTACATTTTATTCTATATTGCTTAGATATACTTAGCATGTTTACTTTGGAGAATACGTCGCATGACCCATCGCGTCTCCTTACCGTACACCGGGAAGCAGGGCGTGACAGGTTTTGTTGGTGGCCCATGCAGGTCAGTTCTGCATGGACATGCGGGTCAATTATGCATGAAGTTCTAAGCAATATAACAAAAGAATCAGCAACTAAAAACATTCTTTAAAATTCATATTCCTTGAATCTTACAATTTCATATGCTTTGAATCTGTCCTAACCCTATTTTTCTTTTAAGGTTTTGGATTCTCCAAACAACACCAGTATCAACTTCAATAACACACCACCACCTCTACCGCTTATGCCTACCGTCGCTGCTCCTATCAATGAGCAGACGATACTGCTTGAGGCGATCCGGAGCCTCCTGGAAGGACAGCAGCAGCAGACCGCTATTCTGATGAACCGTCCAGAAGCGGAAGCGCCTGGAGTAAAGCAATTCCGGGTATTGCACCCAAAACAATTTTCAGGAAAACAAAGCCCCCTGGAAGCTGAAGAATGGGCACAGAGTGTTGAAGATGACCTGGCAGCGGCACAAGTGCCAGAGATCGCTTGGGTACGAGTTGCGAAGCTGCAACTCACCGACAATGCCCGAGTTTGGTGGAATGCGGAAGAAAGCCGTCTTGCCCAACCTATCGAATGGAGGACTTTTCGCGACATGTTCGACGTGAAGTACTTCCTAGAGACTGCTCGATTTGATATGGAGTAGCAATTTATTCATTTACAACAGGGTTCGATGTGGACCAAATCAGTGGATGAATATGATGATGAGTTTACCATGCTCAGTAGGTAAGATATGTCTCAATGTTCGATTTTCAAATACCACATACTACACAGCTAACAGAAGACCTTAACAGGTTCGCGGCACACTTAATACCGACTGCTAAGATCAGGTCCTGACGATTTCAACAAGGGTTAGATCCAGAAATCCAAATGCCTTAGCCACAGGGGATTTCCCAACCCACGAGCTGGCCCTGAAAGCTGCCCGTCGATATGAGGCAGTAGTAAAGATGAAGGGCAGACTCCAATCTGCCGGAGTGAAGCGCCCTGCCACTCAGATGGCAGGAGGAGCCTCTTCAAGGCTACAATTTATGCCCAGGAGACTGGGAGTACCAAACAACCGGCCTAACCCAGCCTTTTGCATCTACTGCAGAAGAGATGGACATTTGACGAAAGACTGCCAGCGTGCAAACCGCCTTTGCTTAGTCTGCGGCTCAGCCACTCATGACATTTGGTCTTGTCCTCATAGACATAACCCAAATGCTGCACCCAGACCAGCAATTACTTACCAGCAGCGCCCAGCCATCCAGGCACCTGCTCCACGACTCGCTCTCCCTTCTCCACCTCCTCGTGGACCGACTGCACCTCCTCCTTGTCAGTTCCATCAAGCTCAAAAAAACGTACCTCAAGTACAAGGGAACAGACAGAGGAATGCTCCTCCAGTAAGGAGGAATGTACCGAGACGACATGCTTTCACAATGACTGTAGAAGAAGCTGAAACCACCGGCCAAGTCTGATGCTCTGCATTATTAAAAGGGCCAATCCCAAGTAAAGGCTCAACAGCCCAGAACAACAAAATGTTAAACATTTTAATCTTATTGGACTTAGCACAATTCTGGCCATAAGTCCTCAACTTATATTTAATTGAGCCCATCTGCTCATAAATATTTCAACAGATCTCAGTCCCAAACTGGACTACGGATCTTTCAACCAACTCACACCGGTTCAAGGGTACATCTCTTTACTCCTCTGATATCTGTCGTTGTAATCCTTCAACGTCTTCAGAAAGGTGACGAGTCACGAAAACCACACATTCTACGGACTGTGGGGTCCTTAAACTCATGGACTATGATGTTCTTAAACTTCATAGACTACGATGTCTTTAAACCACGGACTGTGGGGTCCTTAAACTCATGGACTATGATGTCCTTAAACTTCATAGACTACGATGTCTTTAAACTATGGACTGTAGGGTCCTTAAACTCATAGACTACGATGTCCTTAACCTGAACTGTGGGGTCCCTTTAAACCCACGGACTACGATGTCCTTAACCTAGACCGAGGTGTCCTTAAACTAACATTGGACCGTAGTGTCCTTAAACTAACAATTGACCGCAATGTCCCTAAACTAAACAACAGAGGCCAAATGTTTTCTTTCTGGATCTAAATGATCCCGTTAAGTTGATCTTAGTCTAAAATCAGACTAACGTATCCTTAAAAACATTTAAGTCGATCTTAGTCTCAAATGAGGTTAACGTATCCTTAAACCCAAACCCCCAAACCCAAATCTAAGAAGATACGGATTTGGACTAATCCACGTCCTACGGGCGACAACATAAATTAGTCTCCGTATATAATCCATGGGCAACCAAACATAAAACAACAACCCACGACACAAAGTGACCATCTGGAGAAGGAGAAAGTTGTTACCGCGATGCGGTAGGGTAATTAACTGCAGGGGCTTGCGCCTGCAGAGAGGAGCGTCCCCACAATCAAAACCCCCTCAACGAGGGGGAATCTGACGAAATCTGCTATATCGGTCGCATCCGTTTAAACTTTCGATACGTGGTGCCATAAATCAACTTGGCATCTTCGGAGAGGTGGACGGATAGCACCAATTAGCATCTGCCCTAAAATTTAGGCAAGACAGACCTGCGCGGTCGCGTCTCCGTGTTTCGGCAGGGACAGGTCCCTCAGCAGCTCCTTTTTATGCATGCCCCCTCGCGGGGACTACAACCCACCGGAACACCTTCCGGTCTCGGAACATCCTGGTGGTAAGAGCTTATGCTTTGCCACACCGTCACACAGTGAGAACCCTACTCCCCCAAAATTTAAATATAATAAAAGAGCTAAGCTCTATCAAAAATTTGTTGAAGCAGCGCCTCACGTGCCCCTCATGAGGGCGCCGGCGCCTTAGAATTAAATCCTATGGTGGCGCTGCACGTGAAGCTCATGTGGGAGCCAATGTGCAAAGCACATAACACTTAAAATTAAATTCTTAAATGGTGCCCATGTGCATGACACGTGAGCGCCGGCACCCAAGTTAAAATCAAGTAGAATTAAATTCTATATAGGGATATTTCCCTAAAAATTGGGATACTCTCCGTTAAATAGAGCCGTTGGATCAAAAATCCAATGGTGATGATAAATTATCAAATAATAGAATTAAATTCTATTCTGAGGAATATTTTTCCTCAATCTTTACAAAAAAAAAGATTGCTCTCTGTAAAACAGAGAGCCCTTAGATTAAAAATCCAATGGTGATTAAAAATCACCATTTTACAGAATAAATTATGTATATGGGAAAATATTTCCCCAATCTTGCTAAAAACAAGAAAACATATTCTGGAAAACAGAAACATTTGGATCAAAGATCCAACGGTGGGTAAAATTCCCAAATCAATTTTGAGACCAATTAAATCAATTGGAAACTCTCAATGAAAGATTTCTCAAAACTAATTAAAAATTTGCTTCCAACATATAAACGACCCGAGACTTTAAGTCTCATATAGAGGGAACCCCCCTAAGCTTCTGAAAAACTATAGAAAGCTTCCAAAACAATAAAGGACTCAATTCTCAAGAAAAGAAGATGACTTTCCTCCTCAAAACCGTAGGTAAAGAAAACACAGAGATCAAAATATCTCTCTTTACCTATCTAAGGGTTTAACCCTTCTCAAAAAACTTAGTTCTTCCTTTGGATCAGAGATCCACAAGACAAGTCTCCCACAAGTTGAGAATTTAATTCTCATCAGGATGATCTTGTTCTTGAGAATCAAAGATTCAGAAAAGAACTAGGTTAAAAAGAAAGAAAAAAAGGAAAAGAACATGTATTCTGGGAATTTAATTCCTTCGAAATTAGGGTTTAACCCTACATAAAAAACTTAGTTCTTATAAAAAGAAAAAACGAACTTAGTCCTCCAATAAAAATAAAAAACGACCCAAGGTCTTCAAAATAGAGATCATGATGATCATTAATGGCCAAAATGACATTAAGAGAGTTTTAATCTCTAAAAAAGAAAAGAGATTAGCACCTCACGTGTTCTCCACGTGGGCGCCTTTCCAATAGCGCCCAGCACCTCACGTAAAAAACACGCGGGCGCCCAAAGCAGAGGGCCAGCGCCTCACGTGAAACACACGTGGACGCTGAATCTAAGTGCTTAGCACTTCATATACAACCAAAACAGTTAAGTGCTTAGCGCTGATTGGGCAGCGCCCAGCGCCTCACGTGCTCCTCACGTGGGCGCCACATAAAAAATGTTTAGCACTTTATATACAGCTAAAACGGCTGAGTACTTAGCACTGATTGGGCAGCGCCTAGCGCCTCACATGCTCCTCACGTGAGCGCCATACAAAAAGTACTTAGCACTTCATACATAGCCAAAATAGCTAAGTGCTTAGCACTGATTGGGTAGTGCCCAGCGCCACACGTGCTCTTCACGTGAATGCCATATAAAAAAGTGTTTAACACTATATATATAACTGAGTGTTTAGCACTGATTGGGCAGCACCCATAACTGAAAGCTTCACATGATACCCATATGAGTGCCAGAGCATCAAACAAGTGCTCAATACTTTTGCATAAAAAGGGGGACTAAACAAACAGAGCCCAAATAAGTGCTTAGCACTTTTGAACAAAAAAAGACTGAGTAGACAAAGCCCAAATTGGTTTAGTCACTCTAAAAAGGTTTTCTTGCAACTGAGCCCAAATGCTCTGTTGTTGGATCTGAAATAAAAATGATCCTCGAAATTTTGCTAAGTTGATCTTAGTCTCAAATATGGTTAACGTATCCTTAGTTAAAAAGTAAATTGAGCCTAAATGCTCGTATATTTAAGTCGATCTTAATTTCAAACTAGATTAACGGTACTTAAATAAAACAAACCCAAATCTAAAATATACGGATTCAGACTGATCCACGCCCTACGGGCGACGACATAAACTGGTCTCCGTATACAATCTACGAGCAACTACATAAAAACAAATAACACACGACATGAAGTGAACTGCTGTAGAAGGAGAAAGTGGTTATCGCAATGCGGTAACATAATTAACTGCGGGGGCTTGCGCCTGTGAAGTGCATCTCCACAATAATAAAAAAAAACCTCACAAATGAGAGGGAATCTGATAAAGTCTGCTACATCAGTCGCAACTATCCAAACCTCCGATATACGATACCATAAATCAATTTTGTATTTTCGAAGAGGTAGATGGAGAAGTCCAAATAGCATCTGCCCCCAAATTCAGGTAAGACGATCCATCCCGGTTTGTCTTTATTTTCGTCGGTGAACAGATTCCGGCACGCCCGGTGGGACCTTTTCCTCTTTCCACTCCACACTCCATATGTCGTGTTTCGCGAACAAAATCTTGGTTCGCTATGGTTGCCCTTGGATTCGAGATACTAAAACTTGGTGTCTTGCTCCTATGTAGAGAGATCGATGGCTTCCCAATGCACTTCATGCAACAGCAACTCTCGCTCCACCTTAACTGGAGGAGTGACTTATGGGCCTAACGCGGCCTCTATTTTCTTAATGCCAGTGGGAAAAGTTACGCAAGGCACTACTGGATTGTTCTTTGGGACTATGCTCCCACCGGTGAGTTTCGGTGCCTCAGCACCACAAGAGGAACCTCCCAAAAGGTCGGTCTTCGATCTACATGCAACCACAACGGTCCATCCAGATCCAGCATTTCAGTCTTCAATAGGCTGAGCAAAAGCATAAACGGGACCGTAAAGAAGCTCTTGATACCTAAAGGGGCGACCCCAAAACGGCTAGCTATCCCAAATCGTGCTACGGGCGAAGCCGCCAAAAGTGCTTCCCCATCAGAAAGTCGGTCTTTGAAAGATTGGCCGGCCCTCACCAAACTTTAACAAAGATGTCGGTCTTCAACAGGATGACACCAATTGCAGCTCCTCAGGAAAACTAGGGCGTGGTGAAGCCGCTTCTAAAACTGGGGCAGTCCCTTCAGCATGGCATGCTCGATGTCGCCACTGGCGCCGAGTGAGAGAAGCTGGAGGCAACTCCCCTTTTGGATTCACCCTACCAGCTCCAATGGTAGAAGTCGACACTGCTGTTCCAATCGGGAACATGTTTGAACCACTTAAGAGGTTGCACAAAAACTCTCCAACAGCGGGACTGAAGAAATCACCCCCGCCTGCAGAAGTTACAGCGCAGGCAAAGCCGTAGCAGCTTCATCAGCAGCTCTCATCCCAAATTCATAGGGTCTGGCAAAAAGTCCACGACTCTGTCATTGACCAAAACTACTCTCGTCGACCGTAGAAATCGAAGGCTCGACAAGAAAAGGACCAACTTTCGCCATACAACGGAGGACTTCTTCTAGGCAGGTGCTTGTCATAACGGCTCCTTCAACTCCAATCTCCCATAAAAGGACGAAGTTAGAAAAAACCCTACCGCCCGCGGAAAATTCAAAAGGCAATGGATCCAAATGCCTCAAGGCCTGGGGCATAACAATACATACGGTCTACATGGCTTCGGGAAAAGAAGAAAGCCGTGCTTCGGTGAGTCACCGACCGCAAACTCAGTCGCTGACAAAGGCTCAGTAGCAACAAAAAAAGCTCCATGAAATGCTGACCAAAATGACAGCACTTACTGGGAAGAAAGAAAGTCCCGACAAAGAAGTTGAATAGCGCCAAGAGCAGGAGACCGATACAAAGTTCCTGCGAAGGGTGCTCGAGAGAAAGGACAAGGAAGTCGCTGAGCAAGCTGCTAACATAAAGAAGATGGCTCTCTTGTTCCAAGACATGGTTGGAATGATGATCCAGCCAGAACCCCCGGCCAAAGATCCGCCGATAATCGTCGAGGATAACAAGGGGAAACATCAAACCCTCCTCCGGCTTTATCAGCAGCCAAGGATCAAACGATCTCCAAGGCCATCCTTGATGATTATATTGCTCAACAAATAAGAGCTCATCAAGCTAATGAAGCTGCTGGCTAAATCATCAGAACTGGGCGACCTTATTCAGGCTGGTATGATCAAATCAAATACCCGCCGGGATATACGATCCCCAGGTTCCATGTGTACAAAAAGACAGGCAACCCTCATCAGCATGCCGTGCAGTTCAGAGCTCTATGCGGCAACACTGGAGGCGACGACAAACTGTTTCTTTGCCAGTTCATTGGCAGCCTGTTAGAAACGACCTTTGAATGGTACTGGGAGCTCCCAAATGACTCTATAAAAATATTCACAGAGATGGAACTGATGTTCACACAGCGTTTCGCCAGCGTGAGCGAGCGCACTCCAATTACGGCATTAATCAATGCCAGGATAAAGCCGGGTCCGGTGGCGGAACCTATGGTCTAAGTGCAAACAATGCATTGAAGAATCTCCTACCGTGGGCATATTCATCGGGACCCTAGATCCTCAAAAGACTATGTCCCACTTCATAACATTCTTCAAATCAATCACCTCTAGGCTCTGATAGATAAACTGGCCCTAATGGACCAGATGAGCCACGGGCCTTCCTCCTCAAATAAGGACCCTCGAAATAATAAGGGTAAAAGGAAAGCGGCTTTCATTGCCAATATACAACAACAACCGAGCGGCCCAAAACCGGCTGCTCGCCAAAATAACACGCATTCACGCCCATCCTTGGAAGAAAGACTAGGACATGCTTATTTGTTTCCCTACGAAAAGACGATGAGACCGTTCGAATTGGCAGTGCGTAATAAACTCATCACATTGCCAGACCTGCGGCGTCCACCGCAACCCGGCGACGTCAACAACTCTAACTACTGCTCCTATCACAGAATGGTGAGTCACCCAATTGAAAATTGTTACATCTTCAAAAACTGGGTTGAAGACTAGTTTCAACAGGGGAAATTCGTGATGTCTGATAACTGGAAGGTAAACCCATCCCGGAAGCATACTCCTAAAAAGGTGGATGAGCAAGGGGAATCATGCTCACTCGTGAAAGAAACTCCATGGGAAGTCTTTTTTTCAACAAAAACCAAAAGAATGCTGAAGGATCTACAAGCAAGTACGGAAGTCAGGTGAAAAAGCACACTTGAACCCAAAATTATCGAAGGGATACTGAAACCATGTCCCACACTGAAAATTGCTGACGAGGGGAAACCCCCAAGTCAAGCCTTCAAAGTCTTCGAAGAAAAAGAAGAAGACCAAGAAGCCTGTCCTGCCTGCCGAGTATGATGACAAGCGCACAAATCTACAAAAATATATTGACGCTGTAACATTTCAGAAAATATAAAATATTATTTTTGGAATTTAATATTAAAATAATATATTTCGCGAAAACAACCCGATTTGCAAAATTGGGGTTTTCGTAAAATGGTATAAATATATACCAATAATTGTGAAATAATTGGAGATTAAAATGATTTATTCATTTAAAAATATATTTATTAGATTTGGCATTTTTTTAATTAATTATACACAAGTTTAAATAAAAATTGATTAGTGCACTACTAATCGCGATTAAGCCAAATCTGTGTTTCTACATTTAACCATGGCTAGTGCACCATAACATGTTGTATTTTGTGGCATGTTGTTTCATTTGTGTTGCTTTATTGGTATTATGTGTTTTATGGTGAGAAAAGAGAATGAATTATTAAGGAGAGAGAGAGGGGGGGGCCACATCATGGCATGGGAGCATGCCATGAGAGAGAGTGAGAGTGAGAAAGAGAGAAAGAGAGAGAGAGAGAGGGCATCCATCATTCTTTCTCCCCCATTATTTTCTTCGCCTCCTCCATCTTCAAGCTCCACCTCCTCTACCCTCATGACCCATCTCAATTCCCTCACCAAAACCCTATACTCCCTTCACAAAAGTTGATCCCCACTTCATCCTTAACACATTGGACCAATCAAAGTTGAATTTTGAAGACTTTGAGCAACTTAAGAAAATTCTTGAGTTGCCAAAAGAGCTATTTCCTACACCATTAGCTTAGTAATTTAGTTGCTTTAGTTTCTATTTTAGTTTAAAATTGGTTTGGTTAGGTTATGCGATGTTTCGAAATTCCAAGAAAGATTTAGGGTTTGAGTTATGTTGTGGTGATATTTAGGGGCTGTTACAAGACCTTAGTGTCGACTTTACTGGCCAAGACCCGGATTTGAAACCAAAACACGAACTTAGAACTTTCCGACATTGGCTATTTGACAGATTTCGAGTGTATATGGGAATCTGGGATGACCCGAGACCATTATAAAATAAGTTCCCTTGACAGTGAGACGTGCAGGCAACCATATATCTACCCCTGTAACCCGAGACCCCAAGTCCCAATCCTGGCCGCAAATAAACTCCATATGGCCACAAATTTCGGCCTGGGTATGTTGGAAATGGTTCGTACTTGGTCCGTAGCTCCCATATCTTCTAATTAGACCTCCCTTGTATGCAAAATTCCCTAGTTTGGCCTAGGGTGAAATCTGGTAGTGATTTCCTTCGTTGCTGAATTTTTTTTTCCGATTTCTGAATATGGGATTTGATATTTGATATTGTATTGGGTCGTTGGATGTTTGTACGTCAACGACAAGGGTTGATTAGTTGTTTTTGTATGCGTAGGCTATAGGTTCTAACCTATGAGCGCACCGTGTGCCGTAATGGTTTTCCAAACTTGATTTTAATAGTATTTGCGATTGTGTATTTATTGTAGGGTCGCTAGGCACACACACAAGGGTCTACGAGGTATCAACCATGCCCAATTTAAATTTTAGCCATGCCGAACTACCCAAAGCCGGATCTTTAAACTAGAGATTAGGCGAAAACAAGCATGTTAAACACTTTAACGCTAAGTGAGAGGGATTACAACCTTTGTAGATCCGGTCCTTCACTTCTTAAGCTACGTGTTGAGGTCCCTTCGCTGTGATCATCGTGTTCCGGACTCTCGAGAGGCTCCACGAAGAGAAAGATGCAAGCTTGCTTCCGATCTTCGATAACAAAGACGATCTACCTTAAAGTTTCATTAACACAAGATCTCACTCACAAAATGAAGTGAACACTCTCATCTAAATGGTAAGGGTAGATGAGGATGATGAAGTAGGATTTTTTCTCTCATTTATAATCTTTTTCCCACACATAATCATCACTTAGAAAAAGCTAGAAAGCTTTTTCCATGAAGAACTCAAGGAAGAAGAAGATGAATAATAGTAAATCCTTTTGTGATGAATAATGATAAGAAGATAATGATTAATTATGCAACCATGGTCAACTAAACCTTTGTAGAGAATTAACCAAGGATAAGGGTTTGGGTTGGGTTAAGAATGAGTCATTTGAAAATATCTTAGCAAAAACAAAAAGAAACCTTCTAGAAGCATCAAGAAGGAACTAACCCAAAACAAACCCTAACCTTGTTTAATCTCCACTAATCATGTTGCATTAGTAATCATATTATGTTACAATATTATATATCACATATATATTATTTATTGTAACAAAATAAAATAATACAATTAACATATATCGCATATATATCAATGTATTACCAAAGTGAGAAAAAGAATTTTTTAGTGAGCTAATATTAGTTAATGTAATTTAATATATCATATATATTATTATACAATAAATCATCGAATCAACACTTGATCCGACAATCCGGCTATCTCCCATATAACCGACTAATATATCATTTACCGATTCATCGAATCAACACTTGATCCGATGACCCGGCTGATATCAAATATCGCGAGAATAGAATACGGTATCTCATATCGCATTATCCTCGGTCCTGCACATATCACATATGTGCCCCTACTCCATTTTGCCTGAGTCAAGAAACCTCTGTGTAGGACTCTGAAGAATTGTCAATACGCCGGCAGTAGGTGATGATCATATCAAACACCCACAAGCTGCAAGCGGTCAGCTAAACGTAACAGCCACCCAGGTATTGGGCGCTCAGAAGATCAACAAGCAAGCCTGTACATTCTCCTGTGAATCCAATCAGCAACACTCCCGTACAGTCCGGTCTCGTCGTCTGATATGTCGCATATCTCGCCTAGGGGTGGTAAACGTCAGACCCCAGTAGCTTGATAAGTCGTGTCGATATGAGGTCTATAACAGTTCGAGAAACTACTGATAACACTTACCAGTAAATCTCAGCAACCCTGGCCAGGGATTTCCAGTTATAGCCAATCGAACACAGCGCAACATCAACTCTCTATAGCGGGAGAGACGAATCCCCTCCTATCGCTCATTGCCTCCATGTGATTCGGGACTGTACCCAAAATCCACCATTTTGCACGCCCTCTTGGACGTGGTATGATGGAAATCAAAGCATAGTGGGAATCACACAAGACTCTATGAAGATCTCGGGTCAACAGACTATTCTGTACCAGTGTCACCGGAGAACTGCCATCTGACGTGAGGTATAATACCATCTGGGAGTTCTCGGCGAGTCCGTCCAGTGTACCCAGTCTCCACTGAGCACCCGTACACCATCCTTGCTGTCAAACACCGATGGATATAGGATCATCCATCGCCCATCATATGGGTCAAGATGCGCATACGCTAGTCTACTCTGGTGTATCGATGCCCTGTCTCGATACACTCTCGACTAGGAACAGTTATAGGATGTACTCGTCGACTACCGTGGCCGCACTAGTATGATCTCATCATAGTCCCAGTAGTCGAGTACATATCCTAAGGGCTTTATCAACATGTAACATAGAGACAATCAGAGTACATGTTAAGATAAAGTACAACCAGATAGCATACTATCATGTCGAGCAAGAAAGTCCTCCCTATATATGTCCAAGCATCCATTACAATATACATCGTATGTACAGTAATGGCCTCTAGGGCATACATATAACTAACAATCTCCCACTTGCACTAGGGCCATCTGTTGTGGTATCACATACCCAACAATTAGCTGTGGTTAAAGTATCTCATACTCAACCATCCCATAAAAGTCTCTTCTGGGAAAAAGGCCTTCGTGAGTGGATCCGCGCTGTTGTCCTCTGTGTCTACTCTCCTAACCTCGATCTTGCTGGAGATCAACCATCTCCATGATCAGGTGATACTGCCTAAGAATTATATCTGGATATCTGATGGGACGGGGTTCCTTGGCAAAAGCCACAACTCCATTGTCTCACAATGGTAGGAATGAAGTTCATCTCATGTACTTATATCTATCCAGACTGCCTCTTTGGTAGAATCCTTGGTAACGATGTATCTTGCCTTTAATCGTCTAGTAAGTCACGGTATCTAGCTTGGAACTCTTCCAACATACCGTCCCTCCACTGAGGGTAAAGACAATGCCTGCGACTGACATTCAGTCGTTCTTATCACCCTGGAACTTTTCCAGTGATTCTCTCCAGGATCGATTGATACCATCTCACTACAACTAGTGAGAATTCTAACATCCATTTAGATCTATCTCATAGATATAAAACCTAGGATTTAGGAGGTATCACCTTGATCCTATATGGAGAATCCTTGTGATAAGCGGAGATTCATCGAGCGTAGCATAGGAAACTCCTTCCCTATCAAGAGTATGTCATCCATGTACTCTACAAGGATCACCACCATACTCTCTACTACCTTTTTGTATATACAAGGTTCATCTACCATTTTGATGTAGTCAAACTCTTTGACTACCACATCAAAACAGACGTTCCAACTCCGCGATGCCTGCTTTATCACATAAAACATCTTGCAAACGTTTTCGCTGCTCCCACTATCTACGAAGCCCTCTGGCTGTGTACTTATAGACGCTCTCTTCCAAATCATCATTTAGAAAAGCAGTCATGACACTCAACCGCCAGATATCGTAGTCATGGTATGTAGCCGTGGCAAGTAGGATCTGGATGGACTTAAGCATAGTTTTGAAAGTCTCAACTTTTCCATGTACACCAAGTAATCTTCTCAAGATATACTTGCTCCTGATGGGGATTTAACCTTTCAGATAAAGCAACCAAAGTCCATACCTTGTTTGTGTATAAGGATTCCTATCTCAGATCGCTAAGCATCCAGCCATTCTTACAGAGTCCCACTCCTGATGGCTTGCTCGAAACTAGTTGGGTCATCATCTCATGATGCAATCCTCGCTCCCATTGTCATAAAGAAACCGAAGTATCTCTCAGGTGGGTGAGGAACCCTACTAGATCGGCGGAGAGGCTGAGGTACGTTAGAATCTATTGAATCCTTTGGTTCTACCAAATCATCTGCTGTAGTTTGTATAGCTGGAACTCCTTCCAGTTCTACCTCATGACCACTAATTTCTTCACAAGAAATTCCCTTTCACAAAGGTGGCATGTTGAGAAACAAAACATTTTTTGTTCCTCGGTTAGGTAGAAGATATTCCTTTGCGAATGCTTGGGATATCCAACAAACTTCTACAGATCTGTTTTTGCCTCGAGCTTGTCCGGATTTTGCTTTTTAGACATAGGCCGGACAACCCTAAATCTTAACAGACTTAAGATATGGGCTCTTCCCATTCCATATCACATATGAAGTGGTAGGCAACTGATTTGATTTGAACCCTATTCAATAGGTATGCAACTTCTCAAGTGCATAACTCCCAAAAGGAAATAGAAAACTCAGTAGTACTCATTATAGAGCACATCATATCACATAGGGTGCTATTGCTCCGCCCCGATATACCATCGTGCTATGGTGTATTTAGAGGAGTAATGCTGAGAGAGAATTTCATTCTCCTTTAGAATAGTCCAGGAATTCCATGCTCAAGTATTCTCCTCCTTGATCTCATCAAAGGACATAATACTTATATCCATTTTTGGTTCTTTACTTCTAACTTATATTCATTGAATTTCTCAAAAGTTTCAGACTTGTGTTTCAACAGGAACATATGTCCGGATCTTGAGAGATAATCAGTGAATGTAATGAAGTACAAAGAACCGGTCCTGGCATGTGTAGACAGGAGACCTTCATACATCAGCATGTATCAATCCCAAGAGTTCACTAACTCTTTCTCTGTTTCCAATAAACGGAGCTGTCGTCATCTTATCTCTGTGACATGACTAGCAAGTTTCACAAGATGTAAATTCAAACTAATTTAAATATGCATCTATATGTAACTTCAGCTAGTCGGGTCGCATTGATATGACCTAGTCTACAATGCCTCAAGAAGGATTCGTTCATTTCTGAACTCTTTCTCTTGTGTGTGTTCTGTATACTAAGAACTGTGGTTTGATTTAGAACGTCAATGCTTTTAGATAACGTGTCTGATCCGATCAACTCTTGATATAGGAAATGTTCAAAACATTATCCAACAATAAAAAATTATATCCTTTCTTTACTAATAAAGAGACTGATATGATGTTGTATTTCAGGTTCGGTATCTAATAACATTTGTTTAGAATCAATGTATTCTGGTAATACAGGATGATAGTGACCAACAGACTTGGCTGCAACACTTGCACCGTTTCTATCTCATGAAACTTATCACCCGTTCTCAGTTCTCTACCTATCTGTAGCCCATGTAACAGATTACATTTGCGGGATCCTGATCCAGTATCACATACCCAGGACGTAAAGGATATTGAGAAACAGTTCTGTGTAATAAACACACCCGAAGAAGATGCATCAGCATGCACTTTCTTCGTTTGGGCGGAACGGGAATTCTAGTAATCCCCTATTTCCTGCTCTGTCTTATAACAATTATAAGTTGGAGCGGGACCAACGTTCCTTAGCGCAGTATAATAGGCGGGTTCGGTCAATACATCCGTATTATTATCTTGATTAAGGCGTGACATAGTCGTAACCAGGAGAGAGAGAGAGAAGAAAACATTCAGCGTATACTCTTGTAAGATTAGATTGATTATCTAATATATCTAATCATGATGTCTTCCACTGTTTTAGTCAAATCTTCCTTCAAACCCTAAAAGGAAAGACTAGCCGGGATTAATTACACCCTACAAGTTCGCCAATCTTTCAGCCAGGCCAGTGTCGGTAGTTTGAGGGAGGTTCCCCATGCTTTTGCACGGACCTAATTAAAGTAAACCTCATTTTCCCAGGGGCGTAACCCCATTAACACCTTTCTAGACACCTACTTGATCGACTAATTGTAATGTGTAAAACTCTCCTAGGAGTAACTCTTACTCGCAGCGGGTATCGGGATCCAACTATCTCATAGAAGGTATCCAATCTCATTGCAAACTTCAACACTTGAAATTCCCAATAATATTTTACCCTTAGCGTCCTATGACCATGACGTAGGCCAACAAACCATAGTCCGCTAGTCAAGTTCAACCCGTCATTTCCCGATTGAATTAAACCCACCCGCACGACCCTTGACGCAGGCCAACAAAGTCGCACGACTACCCTAACTCAATCGCATCATATGCTTTTACAGATAAGCATAAATAGCTACCGAACATTACGCCTTGACGCAGGCCAACAAACGTAGCACGAATACTAAGAAATACTTATCTGAAATGACGGAGGGCTACGACAGGTTTTTAAGAAAACCCTTTGCGTAATGAACTTGATATCGTTGTAGAATCGAGTGATTTTAAATGGAGTGTTTTTTAGGCTTTTCTAGTTTTTCTAAAGAGGTCACTCCCGGTGAAGGGATCGTCGGCTCTTTCCTCATCGAATAAGGTGCAGGATATTTTATAAATACCGCTGTGCAAAGCAAGAACTATAGAAGCAATCAAAAGACAAACCGAGTTTGTAGCATCTGCTAGTTTCACTAAAGAGGTCACTCCCAGTGAAGGGATCTCGGCTCACTCCCAGTGAAGGGATCTCGGCTCTTTCCTTATCGAATAAGGTGCTGGATGTTCTACAAGGAACACCGCTATGCAAAACAAGAACTAGAGCTACCAGTTTTTAAACAAGTTTCTACAACATCTTTAGGTTTCTTTTATTTCATTAATCTCATTAATGAAGTCCCATTTTATTATGCTTCACAAGCATCACATTTGAAACGAAATCTGCAATATAACATATATCTTATATATATAATATAAACATTCGTCTCAGGCAGTAATATGATCTCATCACAGAACATTGCAGCAGAAGAACATATATGAAACATTGGATCTAGGACGTCCGTGTTTTTAATACGAGCCTGTATAAAACACGAATTTCACGGTCGCGATGAATAGCCAAACCCACATCCCTAGACCCCTATGAGAGCGGCAAGCAACACTGCCAATTCTAGGGTTAGGAGACCCGGTCTCGACTCCTCGAGATGGTCTCCCACTGGACCCCAGAACCCGGTTACTTGTGCTCCCCACCTTGGGTCTACCTAATGCGGAAAAGTAAATAATATACAATGGTGACATCATTCTCAGCCCGGAAGTGCCCCAATAAAAGAATATTACATACAAATGAATTTTACATGAAAGAAAAAGAAAAACTCTCATCTCACATAAAACCCCGGCTATTCAAAACGCGACGATCTAATATAACATATCACAGCAACACATAATATCTCATATCATCAACGTAAGCAAGTATGCGTATCCCGATTGTCGTTGATGTATAGCAACGAAGCCGGCGATACACCACATACTACGCTTACGGTCACAGAAAAAAAGTGTAAAACTACAACAGTTGGAATCCGCAACCTTCTTAGACATCGCATGCCTAACCAAATGAATTCCTTAGACATCACATGCCTAACAATTATAAACCCCGCATTTTAGTCTCATTATCGAAAACTCTTTTCAATATCAAGTCGGGCAATTCAACAAGATTCCCGACATCCTGATTGAATGCTCGTCGCAAACTTTAGTAGACGGCCGCACCCCCGATGCCGTCGACGAAGTGCACTAAGGCGGAACACCGCTGCCACGAGCACCCAAACGGATGCTTTTGGCGACGGGGTTCTCCTACAGTCACTTGGTCGGGGCTATGGGGCGTGGCTGTCTATTAAGTTTACCTGGCGAGTATCCGCGTACGCTACATGATTGCGACGGACTTTTGATCACATCAAAATTCAGTGGCAACCGATCAATTGAGACTAAACTGCTATATTTATAACATTCAAATTAGTTATCTCATAACTACTTATGGATTCCAAATATTGTATCACATTCCAGATAAAAAAATAGTGTTAAAC
This sequence comes from Agapanthus africanus, assembly GCA_030015575.1. Taxonomy (NCBI): domain Eukaryota; kingdom Viridiplantae; phylum Streptophyta; class Magnoliopsida; order Asparagales; family Amaryllidaceae; genus Agapanthus; species Agapanthus africanus. The sequence continues at coordinate 697,593,882 of CM057343.1, read as the reverse complement.
TTTCCGATCGAATAATCAAACACCCAAGATTTCCCAAATAGTTCTCAACACTTGAAATTAGTTTAAAAACATCCATCACATGCCACAGTACCAATGGTCCAGCCGTAGAAGGGTCAAGCCAACGCCTCACATGTGGCACGCCGTACTGCCCTAAACCCTAAGGTTTAGAGGCGGTTTAGACGGTCACATAATCGAGTTAAGGTTTGTTGTCTTATAGAGGGTCCACCGCGTTACATGCACGACTTAGAACGTTCTTAAACTATGGAAAAATCCAACTTTTGAAAAATTTTCCGACAGGGGAAAAAGTGAGTTATTGATATCCGTTCGAACTTTTTAACAGGTTCTAAAATTATCCGGAAAAACTTTAAACGAAGTTAAACTTTCCGATCGAATCAACGAGTCCCCAATACAACCCAGAAAACTCAACACTTGAGTAGAATTAAAAATTCCCATAAGAATCAGGAAGTTGGTACTGAAGTTACTGTACAAAACCCTAACCCTAATTCTACTATTCCGCCGCGGAACCGCCGCGCAAGCAAGGTATTGCCGCGGTTCCGCGGCCCTTTAGTGGAATTAAGATGTCGTATTTCACAGTAATTCCTAAAATACCCTGCTGATTTTTTTGAGTATTTTTAATTCACAAAAAATCAACTTTTTGAAAAATTTCCAGAAAGGGGTAAAAACTAGGGTTTCGGGGTTCGATCAGACTTTAAACTTCGTCTAGACTTCGCCTAAGGCTCTAACCTGGCTCTGATACCACTGTAGGGTCGCTAGGCACACACACAAGGGTCTACGAGGTATCAACCATGCCCAATTTAAATTTTAGCCGTGCCGAACTACCCAAAGCCGGATCTTTAAACTAGAGATTAGGCAAAAACAAGCATGTTAAACACTTTAACGCTAAGTGAGAGGGATTACAACCTTTGTAGATCCGGTCCTTCACTTCTTAAGCTACGTGTTGAGGTCCCTTCGCTGTGATCATCGTGTTCCGGACTCTCGAGAGGCTCCACGAAGAGAAAGATGCAAGCTTGCTTCCGATCTTCGATAACAAAGATGATCTACCTTAAAGTTTCATTAACACAAGATCTCACTCACAAAATGAAGTGAACACTCTCATCTAAATGGTAAGGGTAGATGAGGATGATGAAGTAGGATTTTTGCTCTCATTTATAATCTTTTTCCCACACATAATCATCACTTAGAAAAAGCTAGAAAGCTTTTTCCATGAAGAACTCAAGGAAGAAGAAGATGAATAATAGTAAATCCTTTTGTGATGAATAATGATAAGAAGATAATGATTAATTATGCAACCATGGTCAACTAAACCTTTGTAGAGAATTAACCAAGGATAAGGGTTTGGGTTGGGTTAAGAATGAGTCATTTGAAAATATCTTAGCAAAAACAAAAAGAAACCTTCTAGAAGCATCAAGAAGGAACTAACCCAAAACAAACCCTAACCTTGTTTAATCTCCACTAATCATGTTGCATTAGTAATCATATTATGTTACAATATTATATATCACATATATATTATTTATTGTAACAAAATAAAATAATACAATTAACATATATCGCATATATATCAATGTATTACCAAAGTGAGAAAAAGAATTTTTTAGTGAGCTAATACTAGTTAATGTAATTTAATATATCATATATATTATTATACAATAAATCATCGAATCAACACTTGATCCGACAATCCGGCTATATCCCATATAACCGACTAATATATCATTTACCGATTCATCGAATCAACACTTGATCCGATGACCCGGCTGATATCAAATATCGCGAGAATAGAATACGGTATCTCATATCGCATTATCCTCGGTCCTGCACATATCACATATGTGCCCCTACTCCATTTTGCCTGAGTCAAGAAACCTCTGTGTAGGACTCTAAAGAATTGTCAATACGCCGGCAGTAGGTGATGATCATATCAAACACCCACAAGCTGCAAGCGGTCAGCTAAACGTAATAGCCACCCAGGTATTGGGCGCTCAGAAGATCAACAAGCAAGCCTGTACATTCTCCTGTGAATCCAATCAGCAACACTCCCGTACAGTCCGGTCTCGTCGTCTGATATGTCGCATATCTCGCCTAGGGGTGGTAAACGTCAGACCCCAGTAGCTTGATAAGTCGTGTCGATATGAGGTCTATAACAGTTCGAGAAACTACTGATAACACTTACCAGTAAATTTCAGCAACCCTGGCTAGGGATTTCCAGTTATAGCCAATCGAAGACAGCGCAACAACAACTCCCTATACCGGGAGAGACGAATCCCCTCCTATCGCTCATTGCCTCCATGTGATTTGGAACTGTACCCAAAAGCCACCTTTTTGCATGCCCTCTTAGACGTGGTATGATGGAAATCAAAGCACAGTGGGAATCACACAAGACTCTATGAAGATCTCGGGTCAACAGACTACTCTGTACCAGTGTCACCGGAGAACTGCCATCTGACATAAGGTATAGTACCATCTGGGAGTTCTCGGCGAGTCCGTCTAGTGTACCCAGTCTCCACTGAGAACCCGTACACCATCCTTGATGTCAAACACTGATGGATATGGGATCATCCATCGCCCATCATATGGGTCAAGATGCGCATACGCTAGTCTACTCTGGTGTATCGATGTCCTGTCTCGATACACCCTCGACTAAGAACAGTTATGGGATGTACTCATCGACTACTGTGGCCCCACTAGTATGATCTCATCATAGTCCCAGTAGTCGAGTACATATCCTAAGGGCTTTATCAACATGTAACATAGAGACAATCAGAGTACATGTTAAGATAAAGTACAACCAGATAGCATACTATCATGTCGAGCAAGAAAGTCCTCCCTATATATGTCCAAGCATCCATTACAATATATATCGTATGTACAGTAATGGCCTCTAGGGCATACATATAACTAACATTTATTGTAGATACCTTCGCGTGGATTCCGAGACGACGAAGCACATCGACTACGGCTGAACAAGGAGTTCCGCAGGTGAGTAGATTTATATCTACGAGAGAAGTCGGGTGGATGGCATATAGCACCCCCGCAAATTAAATGGAAACCGATATATATAGAATATGGTTAAGGAAACTATGTTAGAAACTTATGAATATGGTCAGAGAAACCTATACTAGGAACCCACAGATGTGATTAAAGGTTTAGTATGAAATGATATGATTGATAAGGATATCTCGAAGATATATAAGAATGTGAAACATAAATGTGAATCACGATATATAAATATAGGTAGTGCACGAGAATAAGTATGAGATTTAGAGTAGCATGACATGAGATTTATAAGATAGAATGTATATGTAAGATGACTTGATGTGGGATATTAATGTGATAAAAAGAGTATACGATGAGATATGATGACTTGGTGTGATATGCCGTTATATGGATGCGAGTCGATATGAGATAGTTAATATCTTTATCGGTCCCACGATATGAGATTGATACGGATGTGACCTGGGATATAGGTATATAGATATATATAATGTTGTGAATCATGAATGTTATGCCGTACGAGATGTTAAGTCCGTTCCCTCATTGTCATATAGGCTGATTGGATCCCTAATTGTTTAATACCGCCGTACGATAGATTACTATACGTGATGAGCTTTACCTGATGATTGATCCATACCCTTGACTAGAAGATGCCGTACGATATATTATACCGTACGTGATGTTGTGAGGTTGGATGCCGATTGATAGATTCATCGACTCAAATATGTTATAAATACGTATACCTTATAGCATTACGCCCATGATTTACTTTATGCTACGTTCATGTCACTCTCATTGCATTGCATATACCTGTGCTAGTACACCTACACCATTATCGATGATGCCTATATTACACTTACACAGATTGGCCGGCTCACACACTTCATCATCGATAATTGCTATGTCACTTACACAGTAGAATTGTCACATCATTATGATATGTCACATGATATATTGATATTGTCACATCATTGTTCCATGATGCATGATATACTGAGACGCTTACATTTCTGTTCTATATTTGCATATATCATGCTTTACGATTATATACACTGAAATGCTGTTTTCATGAGATTTCTGGATTTGAGAACCGTGGTTATATCACAAGAAAGTAGGCATTGTTATAAAAACTCGGTTTCTCTTGATATGTTATTTCGAGACGTCCACCATGTGTTTTCTCGGTTCTGAGAATGATATGTGAAACCCGATTCGAGAAGCTGGATGAGGACGTTTGCGGATGCATGGTGGACCCGGTATGGTACCCCCGGGGCAGACGGAGCCTGTGGGCCGATTCGGACTGACGGAGCCCGAGATATGAGGATTTACGAGTCGATGCTGGACACGGGTTTTATGATGTTTCAAGTGACGATGCTGGACATCCAGGTTCCATGATTTTGATGTGTCGTTGATGGACACACGTTAGTTGATATCCTCATATTTACATGCATATGCTTTCATGATATTTACATGCATGATGTTGTTGTGTCATTGATGGACACGTAGATGTTAGCCACATGCAGATAGGCAGTTATTATATTGTTGGCATATATGCAGATACAGTCACCCTAGATATCATAGTATTACCTTTATGATATAATTGACCTTGGAATCATTGTTTATTCGATTTCTACCTGATGATGTTTTCTACTCACGAGTTGGCAACTCACCCCGTTGTGCCACAGTTCTTGCAGGCTAACCGCATGGATCAGTAGCGGTATCGCTGGCACACAGCTACATTCAGGTGTTTTGCTTTGGCAGGTGGTACATGTTGGATCGTACCACTCTTGTATTTATTATTCCTATTGTATCTAGTTAACTCCATCAATCAGAAACTAGTATTTGTATAAGTAGTAAGACTTAGCAAGATTTGTAGTTGCGAGACTTTGAGCGATGGGTTATATGTTCACTTGGTGGGTTTGATGTCTTGCTTTACATTATTCTTTGTGTTGATCTTCGCCGTTGGGCGTCGTATACATATATTCTGTCTTGCGTGGTTGTGATTCCACCGATTGGCGAAGAGCTAGCTCCCGCTTAGGGATGCCTTTTATATTATCATATGTATGTGGTTTTGGATCAAAAATACAAAGGAGGTGTTGCCCAAATTTTTAAAAGACGAAACATATTTTTCAACTAGTAAAATCCACTTGCATTTTTCATGTTCCACTATTTATGCATTTAAGAAAACTTTTGATTTTATGATACCTTTATTTCAAAACTTCACCTCTTTTATTTTCTTAAAAAGGTTTAGATTTCTGGGCTTCGGCTTACTTGAATTACGTTACGTCTGTAGACGTTGCATGATTTAAGTGCCGGTCACGAACTAAATTTTCGGGTCGTGACAAAGTTGGTATCAGAGCGCTAGGTTTAATCTGGGTTCGAGTCTAGGTTTGACTATGTGGAGTTTGGGGTGTAATCTATTTCGGAACCTAGGCTTGACCTTACGGAACTTAGACTTGAACAGGAGGGTATTAGACCCGAACTTTCATTACATAGGTTGACCCTGATTGATGGAGTGGGTAGCTTGAGTAGAGTGACGTACTGTACGTATGTTCCGCGGCATATTTGCGATACGATACTCTGCTTAAGTGACCTTAGAATGTACATATCTTGAGTTCTGTGATTCTCTTTGTTCCCTTGATCATACATCCATTTGAGATCCTTGATTTTATTCGTTTCCATGATCATACTCTCACTGATTCCGTTCCTCCATATGATCATGTATCCATTCTGGATCTGTTGATTCCTTTCGTTCCTTGACTATCTTCATCGATATATGCTTGAGGTTCCTGTCACTATGATTTGAGTGCAGATTGAGCTGCTGCTAGTGATGCGGTTAGGGCGAGTTCGTTATGGACGAGGACTGACCATCGTTTTTTCTGGTGACATGGGAACATTTCGATTTAATGTTTGTGTCGTGACATCTCGTTGAGGCGAGTGTTCGGTTTTGCACCAGATGATCGGGCCATTGCTAGAGGATGCCTGTTGTATGAGGACTGTTGATCTACAGCCTGCCTCAGAAATTATGATGCCGTCTACCTTGCAGAAAGATGACCCAGTTGTTGCTGAGATTGATGGGATGTCGCTTCCAGAGCTTATGAGCTGAGATTGCTGGAGCTTTCAGGCAGAGATGCGACAGAAGATAGCTAGACTATCTTGAGTAGAGTTGAGCGACTGAGATGATTCATTTGATTTGATGCGCCGACGCAAACCCAGTTGAGTTGAAGATTTCCAGTGTGGAGAATTTTACTCAGATTTAGAGTAGATCGATCCAGAGATGACGTTGTTCGTTAGATGATCCGATAGGAGATCAGTAAGTTGACCAATTTCGGATAGAGGACCTCACCCAGATGCGTTGTGAGTTGATAGAGAACGGACGAGTATTGAGTATTCCTCCGATAGTTGGGACGAGTTCCTGAGGACGTGTTCGGCTAGAGATCTTCTACAGAGTGATGAAGATACCGAGTTCACGATTTCGAGTCCGTGTGAGATATTCCGGATTGACTGTAGTCGAGAACAATTGCAGTACGCAGATAGCATGACGTAACGTTAAAGTGGGCAAAAATAAAGATGGATGGAACAAGAAGTTCGTGCGAGATGTTAACGAGTTGCTGTTACTCCCCGTTGATATTGGAGATCGGATATGTATACAGAGGGGTTAGGATACGGCCAGTTTCCGAAGAAATGCTGTGCTGAGAACGCAGATGTCCAGAAAACGAGAAAAGATTATGTAAGAGTACCAACCTCCGTATTGTTCGGCATAGGCGAGATTGGAAGAGACCTTAAGCAGGTTCCTTCCAGGACACTGCTGTATAAGATTTGCACTGAGGATCAGTTGTGTTACGTGTATTCAAAGGACCAGAGGCCGACGCCAGTGACGTACTGCTTTACGAGTGGTCGTGCTAATTGGCCAAGAGATGACCAGAGGGTGTCAGAGCAGAATCATTTCCGTTAGTACACCTGACCGGGCCGATGATCCGATGGATTGAGAGATTGGTAATCCAAAGAGAAAATGAGGACCCAGAGACAGAAGACGCCAGACCGTGAGTAGGAGGCAAGCGGATGTTCTTGCTCTGCCAGCTTTGGGCGCACCGATATTTTTTCAACATTGTAGAGGGTGTATCTCAATGTCATTTGTTGCGATTTGCATTTGTGATCCGAGTATCACACTTATATCGCTTGGATTGGAGTTTTGATGATTGAGTTTCATGATATTGATTTCATGCACCATGGCTGCACTTACTGAGTATTTACCTTTTTGTGCATAGTTATTGCACTTGATTTGTGTTTATACACCGCTATATCGGTTTGCAACTTGTGCATATCTATTGCACTTGATATTCATTTTGTGCCTTGGCTGCACGTGTTTATGATTCCGTGAATTTCATACGGTTGATTTGATTTTGTGCATGTGGTACGCACTCAATGTGATTTTTGCACTCGGTATAGCTTACATATGCTTGCAGTGCATTGATACGTGTTTTGTGCACATAGTTGCACACGTTTTTGGATTTTATACACCTTGGTACACTCGGTGTTGCTTTTTATATGCGTTTGAGTTATTGATGAGTTTCTATGCATTTGTTGCACTAGATTGTTATTTCGTGTACTGGATGCACCGGATTCGTATTTCGTGCACTTGATGCACCGGATTTGTATTTCGTGCACTTGATGCACCAGATTTGTATTTCATGCACTGGATGCACCGGATTTGTATTTCGTGCACTGGATGCAACGGATTTGTATTTCGTGCACTGGATGCACCGGATTTGTGTTTCGTATATTTGTTGCACTAGATTTTCATTTTGTGCATTGGTTACACTAGATTTATACCCCGTATATTGGTTGCACCCGATTTATCTCTTTCAGCATTTGTTTTAGCAGATTTATGTTTTTGTGCGCGTTTTCTCTTGACGTTCGTTTTCGTGTAAGCTACTTCACTAGATGCTTTTTACAGACCCAACACTCCTGGGTTGGATTTTTGCGCATATTAGGCACTTGGTATTGGATTTCATGCGCATCGGATGCACTTGAGTGAGATTTTATTCGTGCATGTTGGATGCACTTGATTTAGACTTCATTCGTGCATGACGGATGCACTTGATTTGGATTTTCGCGCATGTTGGGCGCATGATATGAGTGTTATTTTGTGCATACCGGATGCACTCAATTGGGATTTTCTTTTGTGCATGTTAGTTATACTGGATTGAGGTTTTCGTATATTCTAGATGCACTTGATATTGTTGTCGTGCACATCCGTTGCACTGGATAGATGCTTTCATGCACACCCGTTGCACTTAGTTTTGGCTTTTGTGCATATCGTAGCACTTGTATTGGATTTGATTTCTGTGCGCACCAGACGTACGTGATTGTTGGATAAGCCTTTCGAGGCTGATTTTGCTGTTGAGCACTTTGTTTTCATGATGGGCACTATATTATATAGTGGCCGGACAGGACTGATCCGAGGAAAGTACCTGAGCACTTTGCATGCATAAAAGTTTACCAAGAGGTTTTCGAAAAGGAGCTATAGTCTCGCTATTTCCTACGTGTCCGTGAGCGACACGAGCATTTACAAAAGAGAACCTTTTGGGTATATTTTAGAAACGGTGGAATGTATATTTTAGCAAAACATATATGAATGTATATTTATTACTTTACAAATGAGCGTCCGTCACTTGTGCCGTGAGTTACGCATCATGCGGTTATTCAGAAAAGATTTTGCATGTGTTTCATTTAGTTTTTGAAGATTTTTCCAAGGATGCGTACTATATACGTATTATAGTATTTGACTAGTGCATATTGGATTGCAGTAGTGGATTTCGAGATCTGTATCTCCATTGTAACTCCGATGATTTGCGTGCAAATCCGATGATTTGTGTGACGCTTGACGGAGTTCGATTTTGAGTTCCGTACTCGTTTTCAGGCGTACGCGATGCGCTGTAGTATTTCTATATCTTCCGTGATTTCGGAGCCCCGTTGATTTGAGTTGATTATTGAAATATTTTAGCATTTTGGGGTTTAAATTTAAATTCGGGGACCGAATTTATTTAGGGGGGGGGAAGATTTTAACATTTCAGAAAATATAAAATATTATTTTCGGAATTTAATATTAAAAAAATATATTTCGCGAAAGCTACCCGATTTGCGAAATTGTGGTTTTCGTAAAATGGTATAAATATATACCAATAATTATGAAATAATTGGAGATTAAAATGATTTATTCATTAAAAATATATTTATTTGATTTGGCATTTTTGTAATTAAGTATACGCAAGTTTAAATAAAAATTGATTAGTGCACTACTAATCGCGATTAAGCAAAATCCGTGTTTCTACATTTAACCATGGCTAGTGCACCATGACGTGTTTTATTTTGTGGCATGCTGTTTCATTTGTGTTGTTTTATTGGAATTATGTGTTTTATGGTGAGAAAAGAGAATGAATTATTGAGGAGAGAGAGGGGGGACTACATCATCGCATGGGAGCATGCCATGAGAGAGAGTGAGAGTGAGAAAGAGATAGAGAGGGAGGGAGGGCAGCCATCATTCTTCCTCCCCCACTATTTTCTTCACCTTCTCCTTCATCTTCAAGCTCCACCTCCTCTACCCTCATGACCCATCTCAATTCCCTCAGCAAAATCCTATACCCCCTTCACAAAAGCTGATCCCCACTTCATTCTCAACACATTGGACCAATCAAAGTTGGAGTTTGAAGATTTTGAGCAACTCAAGAAAATTCTGGAGTTGCAAAAAGAGCTATTTCCTACACCATTAGCTTAGTAATTTAGTTGCTTTAGTTTCTATTTTAGTTTAGAATTGGTTTGGTTAAGTTATGCGATGTTTGGAAATTCCAAGAAAGGTTTAGGGTTTGAGTTGTGTTGTGGTGATATTTAGGGGATGTTACAAGACCTTAGTGTCGACTTTACTGGCCAAGACCCGGATTTGAAACTAAAACATGAACTTAGAACTTTCCGACATCGGCTATTTGATAGATTTCAAGTGTATATGGGAATCTGGGATGACCCGAGACCATTATAAAATAAGTTCCCTTGACAGTGAGACGTGCAAGCAACCATGTATCTACCCTTGAAACCCGAGACCCCAAGTCCCAATCCTGGCCGCAAATAAACACCATATGGTCGCAAATTTCGGCCTGGGTATGTTGGAAATGGTTCGTACTTGGTTCATAGCTCCTATATCTTCTAATTAGACATCCTCTGTATGCAAAATTCCCTAGTTTGGTCTAGGGTGAAATCTAGTAGTGATTTCCTTCGTTGCTGAATTTTGTTTTCCGATTTCTGGATGTGGGATTTGATATTTGATATTGTATTGGGTCATTGGATGTTTGTACGTCAACGATGAGGATTGATTAGTTTTTTCTGCATGCATAGGCTATAGGTTCTAACTTATGAGCGCACCGTGTGCCGTAATGGTTTTCCAGACTTGATTTTAATAGCATTTGCGATTGTGTATTTATTATAGGTAGCTTCGCATGAATTCCGAGATGACGAAGCACATCGACTACGGCTGAACAAGGAGTTCCGTAGGTGAGTAGATTTATATCTACGGGGGAAGTCGGGTGGATGGCATATAGAACCCCCGCAAATTAAATGGAAACCGATATATATAGAATATGGTTAAGGAAACCATATTAGAAACTTATGAATATGGTCGGAGAAACCTATACTAGGAACTCACGGATGTGATTAAAGGTTTAGTATGAAATGATATGATTGATAAGGATGTCTCGAAGATATATAAGAATGCGAAACATAAATGTGAATCACAATATATAAATATAGGTAGTGCACAAGAATAAGTATGAGATTTAGAGTAGCATGACATGAGATTTATAAGATAGAATTTATATGTAAGATGACTTGATGTGGGATATTAATGTGATGAAAAGAGTATACGATGAGATATGATGATTTGGTGTGATATGTCCTTATATGGATGCGAGTCGATATGAGATAGTTGATACCTTTGTCGGTCCCACGATATGAGATTGATACGGATGTAACCTGGGATATAGGTATATAAATATATATAATGTTGTGAATCATGAGTGTTATGCCGTACGAGACGTTAGGTCCATACCCTCATTGTCATATAGGCTTATAGGATCCCTATTTGTTTAATGCCGCTGTACGATAGATTACCGTACGTGATGGGCTTTACCTGATGATTGATCCATACCCTTGACTAGAGGATGCCGTACGATTTATTATACCATACGTGATGTTGTGAGGCTGGATGCCGATTGATAGATTCATCGACTCGGATATGTTATAGATACGTATACCTTATAGCATTACGTCCACGATTTACTTTATGCTACGTTTATGTCACTCTCATTACATTACATATACCTGTGCTACTATACCTACACCATTATCGATGATGCGTACGTTACACTTACACAGATTGGCCGGCTCACACACTTCATCATCGATAATTGCTATGTCACTTACACAGTAGAATTGTCATATCATTATGATATGTCGCATGATATACTGATATTGTCACATCACTGTTCCATGTTGCATGATATACTGAGACGCTCACATTTCTGTTCTATGTTTGCATATATCATACTTTACGATTATCTGCACCGAGATGTTGTCTTCATGAGATTTCTGGATTTGAGAACCGTGGTTATTTCAAAAGAAAGTAGGCATTGTTTTAAAAACCCGGTTTCTCTTGATATGATATTTCGAGACGTCCACCATGTGCTTTTTCGGTTCTGAGATTGATATGTGAAACCCAATTTGAGGAGCTGGATGAGGCCATTTGCGGATAAATGGTGGACCCGGTATGGTACTCCGAGGCAAGAAAGGGATTTCACACTGTAGACGATGAGCTTGGCAGATGGACTACTACCTACCGGTGATTGGTTGGACCTGGCGGTTATCCGGAGGATACCGACCGAAATCGAGAGATGGATATGGGCCGATCCGGAAAGATAGAGCCCGTGGGCCGATCCGGACTGACGGAGTCCGAGATATGAGGATTTACGTGTCGATGCTGAACACGGGTTTCATGATGTTTCGAGTGTCGATGCTGGACACTCAGGTTCCATGATTTTGATGTGTCATTGATAGACACACGTTAGTTGATATCCTCATATTTACATGCATATGCTTTCATGATATTTACATGCATGATGTTGTTGTGTCATTGATGGACACGTAGATGTTAGCCACATGCAGATAGGCAGTTATTATATTGTTGGCATATTTGCAGATACGGTCACCCTAGATATCATAGTATTACCTTTATGATATAGTTGACCTAGGAATCGTTGTTTATTCGATTTCTACCCGATGATATTTTCTACTCACGAGTTGGCAACCCAACCCAGTTGTGCCACAGTTCTTGCAGATTGACCGCATGGATCAGTAGCGGCATCGCTGGCACACAGCTGCATTCGGGTGTTTTGCTTTGGTAGGTGGTACATGTTGGATCGTACCACCCTTGTATTTATTATTTCTCTTGTATCTAGTTAACTCCATCAATCAGAAACTAGTATTTTTTATAAATAGTAATACTTAGCAAGACTTGTAGTTGCGAGACTTTGAGCGATAGGTTATATGTTCGCTTGGTGGGTTTGATGTATTGCTTTACATTATTCTTTGTGTTGATCTTCGCCGTTGGGCGTCGTATACATATATTCTGCCTTGTGTGGTTGTGATTCCGCCGGTTGGTGAAGAGCTAGCTCCCGGTTAGGGACGCCTTTTATATTATCATGTGTATGTGGTTTTGGATCAAAAATACAAAGAAGGTGTTGTCCAAATTTTTAAAAGACGAAACATGTTTTTCAACTAGTAAAATCCACTTGCATTTTTCATGTTCCACTATTTATGCATTTAAGAAAATTTTTGATTTCATCATACCATTATTTCAAAACTTTACCTCTTTTATTTTCTTAAAAAGGTTTAGATTTCTGGGCTTCGGCTTACTTGAATTACATTACGCCTGTAGACGTTGCGTGATTTAAGTGCCGGTCACGAACTAAATTTTCAGGTCGTGACAGACGCGCTGGAGGAGTACAACAAGAAGGCACGGACACCGGTCACCCTCGAAGAGTTCCTCAGGCATATTCTTGAGGACGAAGATAGAGACAACGATGAGGAAAATGACTCATCAAAAGACACCGAAGAATGTGTAGCAAGTTGCCACATGGTCTCCCATTCGTCGTTATATGATGAAGAAACTCTCTCAGTGTCAGAAAACAACGCAAAGGAACTGGGGGCAGAATCGGCCCTAAAATCTCCAGAACTGCCAGAAGACCCGATCGATAGGCTATTAAACGAAGCCTTTCAAAAAAGTAAAGTTGACCAAGAACGCAAAACAGCCATATACGAAAAGGCTAAGTGTCGGCGTCAGGACAAAAAAGCTGCGGCAAGGATGGATCGTAAAATACTCCAACCAAACCAAAGCATACCTGCTACAAATAAAAGTAGGATCAAAACAGAGAAGCGGTTCACAAATCCTTCCCTGTCAATGGGAATGAAGCTGCCACCTTTCATGAGGAACACTCCCGGGGTCATATGCCTCGATGGAAAAGATGCATGCCCAAACTACTGTTTATATCATCGGAGGGCCACCCACCCTACCGAGAAATGCAGTGCCTTCAAGGAGTGGTGGAAAGGATACGTTGCCCATCAAAACACTTCAAGAGGATGAAGCATGAAGCTCGTGCTCGTCAACGGCAAAATTGTGCGACGAACACACCTGTAGGTACGACTAGCAACTATCATATGGTTGGTACTAGTCCGGAAGGGGAAAACCCCCAAGTTCTTACCTTCGGAAGTGATTCTGAGGACGAAATACCCCTCAGCCCTCTCTTCAAAGACTCCACCTCCGGAAAAGAAGAGGAGGAGAAGAACTGTGAGAATATTCAGCTGCGTAATCGCACGCTGCCTGAAAGGAACCTCGGACTTACAAATAAAGATTTGAGTAAAAAAGACAAAGGGAAAGAAAAAAATCTCTGAGGAAATTGCCCTTGTCGATGGAGTTGTCAAGAGCTCGCAGCAAAGGACCCGCCTAAAAAAACAAGGTGGATTACAACGTCCTGGCATATCTGAGAAAAATACCCTCACAACTGAGCATATTGGATGCCCTCCTCCTATTCAAAGAGGCACGAAACTCCCTGATCAAGGCATTATAAGAGCCCGATCAGTTCCAAGATTTCTTCGCAAAAGAGAAGATGAAGGATAAGTTGGCAAAGGTCTACACGGCTGACATTACATTCAGTGATAAAGACCTTTTCCTTGGTACATGCGAGCATAATTGCCCGTTATACGTCACCGGATATTGCCATGACTTCAAGATAGGGAAAATTCTTGTCGACAACGGATCCTCCGTTAAGCTTCTTAACGTGAGAGTGCTGAAGGAGATTTGCATGAACGTTCAACACCTGACCCGAGAAAAAATTACCATCTCCGAGTTTGACTCACAGTCATTATGGACGCTTGGATCTATAATACTGACACTACGCTTCGGGCTGCTCATCACTAACATCAAATTTCATGTCATTGACGCAAAGACTTGTTATAATGCTTTGCCCGGCAGGCCTTGGTTACACGAATACAACGTTATCCCTTCTACACAACATCAGTGTATGAAGTTGTAAGTCCATGCTACCTCTCCCGGTACTTTCGGGCAAGCGGAATTTGATAAAAAACGATTTTCATATAGGTGGTAACATGGACTTAAAAATCCGGATCTTTGTTAAACATCTAACTAACAACCTAACTACGAGTTGCTAACTACTCGGTTAGGGAGTTATACCTTTCTTTTTCTCGAACTCCTTCGTCTTCAAGCTTCGATGGTCATCCGAATCGGCTTCTCCCCGTCGTCTCCTTGCACCGAAGATAGTTCCACCTGAAAGCTTCAACCTTTGGCTCCTTCTTCGAACTTTGAAGAAACTAGTTCACTCGGTTTGCTAAACCTTGTGAACTAGAATGAGTAGAGAAGAGTTTGTATGTGATTTTATCTATGGTTCTTGGTTCTCAACTCATGAGACAAGTGAACCATAGAGTCAAGAGAGGGAGAGCAAGAGGAGGAGATGAGAGCTCAAGAACAAGAGAGAGAATGAGCATGAAAGAATGAGAGAAGACTTTTCTCATTTGGCTCTCATAATCCAAAACAATCATAACACCTCATATCAATCAAGTATTATGTGATGGTTTAAGCAACCATAGCCATATCATTTCATGCACTCATTTTGCACAAGAGAGCAAGCAAGCAAAAGTCTTTGCCATGAAATGATAGCTATAGTTATCATGATGGTCAACTAGTCAAGCCTAGTCAACCGGTCAACAAAGTCAACAAGTCAACAAAAGTCAACAAGTCAATAAAGTCAATCCCTCAACAACCATGTCACCATAATACTTAATTAATATAATTGTTGATCACATATCATATTCTCATTAGGGTTGAGAAAAAAGTCAATAGTCAACTGTCAACGGTCAACAACCCTAATGAGAATCCTCTGCCTCTGTCTCTCCGTCAACTGTGCATACACACCCGCATCCGCGTTCCGAGGAACACGAATGCATACTGGATAAAACCAATCCCAAAAGGTACACTAGGATCTGGCTTAAACCTAAGCCCGCTAGTGTGAACTGTCCGGACACTGTACGTGCACAAGTGCACGGATGTGACCAAACCCTGTCGCAAAACCATGCGACCTGTCGCAAAACCATGCGACCTCTACTCTTTTGCCTAAAGGCGAATAGCTTTCTGTGTGGGACTCTAAAGACTCGACACTACGCTGGCAGTGGGTTTAACCACAGACAGCAAGCTGCACTAGCTGTGCGTAACGGTCCCCAGGTAGATGCCGACAAGAAGACTGACGAGGCGAAACCCATCTGAACTCCTACTGAGCCTGAATGTGACATTCTCCATACAGTCCGGTCTGTTCGTCTGATACATCGCATGGCGGGCCTAGGGGCGGTAAACGTCAGTCCCCCAATAGCGGTACAAGTCGTGTCGGAGTGAAGCCCAAAACACCCTGAGATAACACTGGAAGCCTACCAGTATATCTCGTTTGCCCTGGCCAGGGACTACTCGTGTAATGGCTCTCCTAGACACAGCGCGATGTCAACCCCCAATACCGGGAGAGACTAATCCTGTCTAACCGTCACTGCCTCCAAGTGCTTCGGGACTGCACCCAACTACCACCTGTTTGCATGACTCCTTTGAGCCGTGGTAGGGTAGTAATCAAAGTACAGTGGGAACACACTCGAGGCGAAGTGACAGTGTCAAGTCAGCGGACTAAGCTATACTCATGTCACCTGGGAACTGATAACTGACGATAGGCATAATACCAACTAGTCAGTTCCCGACGAGTCCTGTCCAGTGTACTCGTAACCCAACGAGCACCCGCATACTATCTCAAGTACGACGTACCGACGGCTGTGGGACAGACCGTCTCCCACACTGGGATGAGAAGCGCATGCGCTAGTCTACTCCGGAGTATCGATGCCCTGTCTCGATAGTCCTGCGACCAGGGACCTGCATAAGGATGTGCTTATAGATTACCCAGCCCCACTAGTGTGACTGCCATCACAACGCTGGTAATCAAGCAAAGATCCTACTAATGTGTATAGGCGATATACTAAAATAAACACATGTACACATTGAAGTAGAAACAAACCAAGTAGCATACTACTATTTTGAGCAAGATTGTATATACAAGGTGAATATCCCAAGCTTCCATTAAGTAATATACAAACTAGTATGATACAGTAATGGCCTCTAGGGCATATACACTAACAATCTCCCACTTGCACTAAGGCCATGTACTGGCGTATCAAAGACCTATCATCTCGATCAGCCGCTCGAACTGAGTCTGGGGCAAGGCCTTGGTGAATGGATCTGCAGTATTATCTTCTGAAGCGACTCTCCGAACCTCGATCTCCTGGCGATCCACGATCTCCCTGATCAGGTGATACCGTCTCAAGATGTGTCTGGATCTCTGATGGGACCTGGGTTCCTTCGCTAAAGCTATAGCCCCGTTGTTGTTGCAATACAGAGGTATTGGATCAACAATGGACGGAACCACCTGAAGTTCTTTCAAGAACTTTCTCATCCAGACAGCTTCTTTTGTGGCATCAGATGCAGCGATGTATTCCGCTTCCATCGTCGAGTCTGCAACGGTTTCCTGTTTGAAACTCTTCCAACACACCGCCCCTCCATTGAGGGTAAAGACAAAACCCGACATGGATTTGGAATCATCCTTGTCACTCTGGAAGCTGGAGTCAGCAAAGGCCTCGATCTGGAGGTCTTTTCCGCCATACACCAAGAACATCTCCTTAGTCCTTCTCAGGTACTTGAGAATGTTCTTTACCGCTCTCCAGTGTTTCTCCCCAGGGTTTGACTGATACCGGCTTACCACAATCAGTGCATAAGCTACATCCGGTCTGGTACACAACATCGCATACATTATAGAGCCTACCGCAGAAGCGTAGGGTATAATAGACATGCGATCCCTCTCCAAATCAGTCTTGGGAGACATCTCTTTAGAGAGGGTGATCCCGTGACAAGCCGGTAGGTTACCGTGCTTGGAATCTTCCATACTGAATCTTTTCAGTATGGTGTCGATGTACCTGAACTGTGAAAGTCCTAATATCCTCTTGGATCTATCACGATGGATCCGGATCCCCAGGATGTATGAGGCATCACCCAGGTCTTTCATGGAGAACCTGTGTGACAAGAACCCCTTGACAGATTGTAGCATAGCAATGTCATTTCCTATTAAGAGAATGTCATCCACGTACAAAACGAGGAATACTACAGTTCTCGCTACAAATCTACAATAGATGCATGGTTCATCTGGATTTTTGATAAAGCCAAATTCCTTGACCGTCTCATCAAAACAGATGTTCCAACTCCGCGATGCCTTCTTTAGTCCATAGATGGACTTAAGCAACTTGCACACCTTTCCGCTGCTCCCACTCTGAATGAAACCCTCTGGTTGGTCCATATAGACACACTCCTCTAAATTTCCATTTAGAAAAACTGTCTTTACGTCCATCTGCCAAATTTCATAATCGTGGAAGGCAGCAATGGCAAGAAGGATCCGAATGGATTTCAGCATAGCCACTGGAGAAAAGGTTTCGTCATAGTCCAAACCAGGTCTTTGACGAAAACCCTTTGCCACAAGTCTAGCTTTATAGGTCTCAACCTGTCCATCTACACCAATCTTCCTTTTGAAGATCCACTTGCATCCTACGGGTTTTACCCCGTCTGGAGCAATGTCCAACGTCCATACTTTGTTGGTGTACATGGACTCCATTTCGGTCCGCATTGCATCCAGCCATTTTACTGAGTCAACGCTCTGAACGGCCTGCTGGAAGCTAGTAGGCTCATCATAATCCATGATGCAATCCTCTCTATCCCCGTCTATGAGAAAACCGTAGTATCTCTCGGGCGGATGAGACTGCCTACTACTCCTGCGGAGCGGCGTAGGAATGTCCTGTTCTTTTGAACCCTCTGGTTCCACTAAACTTTCAGTAATAGTCTGTGGTTCAGGAATTTCTTCCAGTTCTACTGCGCTCCCACTTATTTCCTTTTCTAAGAACTGGTGTTCTAGAAAGTGGGCATGACGAGAAACAATAACTTTTTGTTCCTTTTCGCAGTAGAAGAAATATCCCTTGGAGTTCTTTGGATATCCCACAAACTTGCACTGTACTGAGCGTGCCTCGAGCTTGTCCGCATGCTGCTTTTTGACAAAAGCTGGACTTCCCCATGTCTTAATGTGATTAAGATGGGGCCTCTTCCCACACCACATCTCATATGGTGTGGTAGGCACAGTCTTAGTGGGAACTCGGTTCAAAAGGTACGCAGCTGATTCTAGCGCATACCCCCAGAATGATCGCGATAACTCAGCGTTACTCATCATGGACCGTACCATATCCAATAGGGTGCGGTTCCGTCTCTCCGATACACCGTTATGTTGCGGAGTGTATGGAGGAGTAAGCTGAGAGAGAATTCCATTCTCTTTTAAATAGTCCAGGAACTCGGCACTCAAGTATTCACCACCTCGATCCGATCTTAGAATCTTGATACTTTTGCCGGTCTGTTTTTCTACTTCATTCTTATATTCCTGGAATTTTCCAAAGTCTTCGGACTTATGTTTCATTAAGAAGACATAACCGTACCTTGAAAAGTCATCCGTAAAAGTAATGAAGTAAGAAAAACCGCTTTGCGCATTTGTAGACATTGGACCGCACACGTCGCTGTGTACGAGTCCCAAGAGCTCGCTCGCTCTTACTCCGTGTTCAGTGAACGGAGACTTTGTCATCTTTCCTTTGAGACAGGATTGACAAGTGGCATACGATTGATATTCGAACGGATTCAAATATCCTTCTGTATGTAACTTTGTCAACCTTCTCTCATTGATGTGACCCAGTCTACAATGCCATAAGAAAGTCTGATTTATTTCCGGAGACTTTCTTTTGTGTGTATTCTGGACATTGAAAATCTGTGGTTGGTTTAATACGTATATACCATTGCTCAATGTACCTGACCCAATCAGAACTTGATTAAGGTGAATGTTTACAACATTGCTTACAAACGCAAATTCATAACCTTTTTTAGAAACCAAAGATACAGAAATGATATTACAAGTTGCGTTGGGTACAAAAAAGCAATTACGCAAAACCAAAACATGTCCATCTGACATTCCCAGGTGATAGTCCCCCACGGCTTTAGCATCCATGCTAGCTCCATTCACAACTCTGAGGGTCATGTCACCTGCTTTCAAAACACTACGGTTTCTCAACGCCTGCAAAGAATTACAGATATGAGATCCTGATCCGGTATCCAATACCCAGGAAATAGAGTTTATTGAAAGACAGTTTTCAATAACATACACACCTGAAGCTGAAGCTGCAACCTGCTTCAATTCCTGTGTTCTGGCTTTCCAGGCCCTGCAATCATTCTTCCAGTGTCCTTTCTTATGACAATAGAAGCATTCTTCCTTATCCACAAGCTTCCCCGCTTTCTTTGTTGCTTTAGCTTTTCCCTTCGTATCCACTTTACTAACACCGCCTCTTGGTTTGGCGGGGGCTTTCTTCTTCTTTCCCTTGGCTTTTGCCTTGGACCTAGAAGAAGATGATCCTCCTACAAACAAAGTGGATGTTTCCCTACCTTTCTATAGGGTGCCCTCTGCGCTCCTCAGCATGTTGAGGAGCTCTGAAAGTTCAACTTCTTTTTCTTGTAAGTTGAAGTTCAGTATAAACTGGGCGTAAATGGAAGGAAGGGACTGGAGAACTAAGT
Organism: Agapanthus africanus; assembly: GCA_030015575.1. Lineage (NCBI taxonomy): Eukaryota > Viridiplantae > Streptophyta > Magnoliopsida > Asparagales > Amaryllidaceae > Agapanthus > Agapanthus africanus. Next base: position 697,573,580 of record CM057343.1, on the reverse strand, counting down.
CCGTATATAGCTCACTCTCCAATGTGGTCCCTAGGTCCGCGAGCTCCTCAATGTAGCCGATCATCTTAAGCACGTGTTCTGCTACTGATGATCCGACGGCCATCCTTGCCGAAAATAACTTTTTCGACGCTTCGTATCTTGCGATACGAGATTGCTCTCCATACAGTTCTTTTGTATGAAGAAATATGGATTCCAAGTCCATATTCTCGTGCCTCCTCTGATGTTCATTGTCCATAGAGGCAAGTACGAGGCACTTGGCCTTCGCGCTATCAATCTCCCAAATCTTACGGATTTCCTTATCCGCGACGCTGGAAGTGGGACCAGGGACAGGGGGAGCTTTGGTGGTAAGAAGATACACCAGCTTGTCGTAAGTGATTGCCATCTTGACATTCCTGAGCCAATCTTTGTAGTTTGGCCCTGTCAGTATGTTTTTATCTAGAAGTAACTTAATTCCAGTCATGTCGATTGGTCGCTGCAATTAGGAGAGAGAAGAAACACTCAGCTTGATGCTCTTGCAAGTTTAGAATGGTTTTTAGTTTGTCTAAACAGGATGGCTCCCACTGTTTCTCGAATCCCTCCTCAAACCAAAAAGGAAGAATTAGTCGGGATCAATCCCACCGCACAATACTTGCTTAACCGTTCAGCCAGGCCAGTGTCGGTACTTCGAGGGAGGTTTTCCAACGCTTTCGCGAAGTTCCTTAATTAAATAACCTCTTTTCCCTGGGGGCGTAGCCCCTCTAACACCTTTCTAGACACCTACTAGGTTTATAGCATTGATCGTTTAGTGAGAAATTTCCCGAGGAGTAGCATATACTCACAGTAGGATCGGGATCCAAATATCATCGCGTGACGAAACTGAAGGAATCCTACCAGAATCATCACACTCCAAGTGGTATGCAAATCTAGCAAGTTTTAGTACTTATGAAACTCCCGATGTGGATTTTTGCCCCATGCTCTTATGACCTTGACTTTGGCCAAAATATCATAAGTCACATGTCAAGTTCTACCCGTCATTCTCCAGGTTAATTTGGATCCATCCGTACCTACCCTTGACTTTGGCCAAAATGGCAGTACGACTGTCCCAAACCAACGCATCTATCTATGCTACACATGAATACCCAATAGCTACCAATCACTATGCCTTGACTTTGGCCAACATACACAGCATGAATACTATTGACTATTCATGTGAAACGACGGAGGGCTACGAATGGTTTTGGCAAAACCGTGAACGTAGTGAACTTGATATAATCGATGGAACGAGATAGCTTTTAAAAGGAGTGGCTCAAGCTCCGCATTTAAAAGTTAGTTTTGAAAAGAACAGAGTGGTTTTCCGAAAGTGTTCCAACGATTTTAACTTGGTTTATTTTCTTGCATTAGTTCTTTTAATGCATGATATTCTTGCATTAGTTCTTTTAATGCGTCCCATCATTTAATCCTACCATTGCAGAAAACAACCAAAATATGACGTACGCTTATGCCATTCGCATTCGCCACGGGGCCCCGTCATTACCCGTTAGGTTACTTAACTAACGACAGAGCGGGGGCTGGGCTAGCGCGGCTGTAAAACATAAGCAACGCCTAAATAATATCATATATAGATATACTGCAATGATAGCCATTTCAGATCACAGATGAACACATTGGATATACTAGGAAGCTGCAATTCGTACGAGCCTGTAACGAAAAGCAGATTACACGGTCGCGGTGAATAGCCAATACCCCACCCAAGACCCCTACGGGTGCGGCAAACTACCCGCCAAGTACCCGAAGCGAAGCAACCTCCCTCAACCCCGTGAGTAGGCCACTCGGCACTTCGGCATACCCGGTAGTTTGTGCACCCCTTCCATGGGTCTATCCTAGGAGAAAAAACAGTAAAAAGAAATTATACAATGACGGCTACAACCCCGACCCGGTTGTGCGGCCATACAAATAATTATTACATCAATTTACAAATTTACATGAATTGAAAGAAAAGAAAACTCTCATCTCACAACCCCTGGCTATTCACCCGTGACAATCCAATGAATTCATATACACATTCCAATAACATTATAGATCACAGATTTGTATAACCCCCACTAATCGACATATAGCGATTAGTAGACGTTCAATACAAAGATCACATCACAGAAAAACCCGTCAGCTTAAGTCTTTTAGAAGTTCGATCAAAAATACGGATTTACAGGCCCCAAATACAAAATTTTCGTTCTGGAAAATCTGGGCAGAAAATACATATTCCAAAAATCCCAAAACAACCCCAGAAATACGCTGCACCAAATTTGGACCTCGGCCGAGTCAACTCGGCCGCGAAACCGCGGCGGGAGCGTGCTCCCGCGGCGGTTCCGCGGCGCTTTGAACGGTTCGTGGGACCAAATTTTATGGTTATTCTAACAAAAGCCTGAGCCGATTTTTAAGATGAAATTTATCAACTTTTGAACAGAATAAAAATCGGCAGAAACTTGAAAATCTCAGGTTCGTTTCGTGACTTTTCTTTGATCGATCTTCTAGCTACTTTGCTAACATGTTAGATAGAGTTTAACTAGGCTCTGATACCACTGTAAGTCCATGTTACCTCTCCCGGTACTTTCGGGCAAGCGGAATTTGATAAAAAACGATTTTCATATAGGTGGTAACATGGACTTAAAAATCCGGATCTTTGTTAAACATCTAACTAACAACCTAACTACGAGTTGCTAACTACTCGGTTAGGGGGTTATAACTTTCTTTTTCTCAAACTCCTTCGTCTTCAAGCTTCGATGGTCGTCCGAATCGTCTTCTCCCCGTCGTCTCCTTGCGCCGAAGATAGATCCACCTGAAAGCTTCAACCTTTGGCTCCTTCTTCGAACTTTGAAGAAACTGGTTCACTCGGTTTGCTAAACCTTGTGAACTAGAGTGAGTAGAGAAGAGTTTGTATGGGATTTTATCTATGGTTCTTGGTTCTCAACTCATGAGACAAGTGAACCATAGAGTCAAGAGAGGGAGAGCAAGAGGAGGAGATGAGAGCTCAAGAACAAGAGAGAGAATGAGCATGAAAGAATGAGAGAAGACTTTTCTCATTTGGCTCTCATAATCCAAAACAATCATAACACCTCATATCAATCAAGTATTATGTGATGGTTTAAGCAACCACAGCAATATCATTTCATGCACTCATTTTGCACAAGAGAGCAAGCAAGCAAAAGTCTTTGCCATGAAATGATAGCTATAGTTATCATGATGGTCAACTAGTCAAGCCTAGTCAACCGGTCAACAAAGTCAGCAAGTCAACAAAAGTCAACAAGTCAACAAAGTAAATCTCTCAACAACCATGTCACCATAATACTTAATTAATATAATTGTTAATCACATATCATATTCTCATTAGGGTTGAGCAAAAAGTCAATAGTCAACTGTCAACGGTCAACAACCCTAATGAGAATCCTCTGCCTCTGTCTCTCCGTCAACTGTGCATACACACCCGCATCCGCGTTCCGAGGAACACGAATGCATACTGGATAAAACCAATCCCAAAAGGTACACTAGGATCTGGCTTAAACCAAAGCCCGCTAGTGTGAATTGTCCGGACACTGTACGTGCACAAGTGCACGGATGTGACCGAACCCTGTCGCAAAACCATGCGACCTGTCGCAAAACCATGCGACCTCTACTCTTTTGCCTAAAGGCGAATAGCTTTCTGTGTGGGACTCTAAAGACTCGACACTACGCTGGCAGTGGGTTTAACCACAGACCGCAAGCGGCACTAGCTGTGCGTAACGGTCCCCAGGTAGATGCCGACAAGAAGACTGACGAGGCGAAACCCATCTGAACTCCTACTGAGCCTGAATGTGACATTCTCCGTACAGTCCGGTCTGTTCGTCTGATACATCGCATGGCGGTCCTAGGGGCGGTAAACGTCAGTCCCCCAATAGCGGTACAAGTCGTGTCGGAGTGAAGCCCAAAACACCCTGAGATAACACTGGAAGCCTACCAGTATATCTCGTTTGCCCTGGCCAGGGACTACTCGTGTAATGGCTCTCCTAGACACAGCGCGATGTCAACCCCCAATACCGGGAGAGACGAATCCTGTCTAACCGTCACTGCCTCCAAGTGCTTCGGGACTGCACCCAACTACCACCTGTTTGCACGACTCCTTTGAGCCGTGGTAGGGTAGTAATCAAAGTACAGTGGGAACACACTCGAGGAGAAGTGACAGTGTCAAGTCAGCGGACTAAGCTGTACTCATGTCACCTGGGAACTGATAACTGACGATAGGCATAATACCAACTAGTCAGTTCCCGACGAGTCATGTCCAGTGTACTCGTAACCCAACGAGCACCCGCATACTATCTCAAGTAAGACGTACCGACGGCTGTGGGACAGACCGTCTCCCACACTGGGATGAGAAACGCATGCGCTAGTCTACTCCGGAGTATCGATGCCCTGTCTCGATAGTCCTGCGACCAGGGACCTGCATAAGGATGTGCTTATAGATTGCCCAACCCCACTAGTGTGACTGCCATCACAACGCTGGTAATCAAACAAAGATCCTAAGGGCTCCACTAATGTGTATATGCGATATACTAAAATAAACACATGTACACATTGAAGTAGAAACAAACCAAGTAGCATACTACTATTTTGAGCAAGATTGTATATACAAGGTGAATATCCCAAGCTTCCATTAAGTAATATACAAACTAGTATGATACAGTAATGGCCTCTAGGGCATATACACTAACAGAAGTATTTCAAGGATGGCGTGGAGTACACCGTCACGGGAGAGTTAAATCCATTCTCCATAAACGAAGTCCAGAAATACGAAGACGCAAAATACTTCCTACCAGACTTCGAAGATATGAAAAGGTGTCATAAGCTAGAGGAAAAACAGAAGTTCGTCACCACTGTCTCGATCTTTAGGAGTGATACCGAGGAAGATGAAGAAATAGTTTACTCGGGGCAACCCCAGAAAGAAAACAATAAGCCCGGATCATCTACTCCTATTCTGGTTTTTGGCAGCGACTCTGAAGACGTGGCCAACGCAGTGTTCTCCATCCGCCTGTCAATACAAACCTTCGCCGGAGCAGATCAGAGTGTGCAAATCACAATGGCTCCACCTTGGCATTATAAGGAACTTGATGCGCTCGATATATATAGCGTACAAGAACGGTGAATTTTCTACGTCTCCCCTAGGCGATGAGGGGAAAAGGCGATTCTCTTCTACCAATCTATGGAGACCAAAGTAGAAAAAGAAGTCTAGCATGGTGCCGATTTTGCACTCGACAAGCTTCAACCAATCCGTTTGTCCAGATATTACGCAGAGGGATTGAAAAGGCTGTTAAGATGCCAAGGTGTACCCCTCGAACAAACTGTTCGACAAGCCCAATTCTACAAAAAGATCTGGGATATTTCCGGGACTCATCGAAAGATACCCAATAGGAAGATGGAGACAACCGGACTCGGATACGTTTGGTACAAGAAATGAGAGCAGATCCACAGTTGCCGTGTCGTAAACAGCTCCAGTGAAGTGGAAGACGCTCTTCCAAATAGCCGTGACGTCACACCGAAGCGTGATCCTGCTCTAAGAACGTTAAGTCCGTCGCTGGAAGAGCAAATTGATAGGTTAATAGAAGAAACTTGTCAAAACAGCGGGGACAATCACAACCGCGAAATGACCATTTATGAAAAGTCCAGGATGCAGCGTCTCAGTCAGCAATCTGCGGATAAGAAAGACTACAACGCTTTTCATCCCCGGCACACCGTATGTTATCGCAAAAGGGTAAAATCCTAAAATAGAGGAAAAAACAGGGCAAAGAATGCAAACAACGTTCGGAAACAACAAAGTGGATCCAAGACGCCATGCAATCGAGAAAAATTCGGTTGGAGCCTGTTCTTTATAAAGAAGATGGGTCGGGAATACTCTTTCCCCAAGACAAGACAAGGAAAATATTCAACCTTGTCATGAAGTACCAAATGATTACACTTCCGGAGTCTCGGCATCCCAAACAAATAAACGAAGTCGATCATCCGGATTATTGCTCCTATCACCGAGTGATAGGTCATCTCTTTAAAGACTGCTTCACCTTCAAAAACTGGGTAGAAGACCAGTATCAATAAGGCAGCTTCGCTTTATCCGACAGCTGGAAGGTAACCCCACCACAAAAACATGAGCCAAAGAGGACCTATACCGTGAGGATAGGACCGACTCAACATCAAGAATGGAAGCGAACTCGCACTTGATACATGATAACACTCTCAAAAGAAGGAGGGCACAAGACTATGGATGACCACCACATGTGCTTCGCAAATGAAGACGAGAAAGGGATGATCTCAGAGCTTCCACCAGCACCAGAAGAGCTGGAAGATGGGATACATACCATGGTGGACAACCTAAGAAAATTTGACCTAGGGACGGAAAATGATCCGAGACCAACGTTCGTCAGTGAACTGCTATCTACAAAGCAGGTGGCTACATTAAAAGATGTGCTTATGCAGTATAAAGATTGCTTCGCCTGGAACTACTCTGAAATGCTGGGTCTAGATCCAAAGGTGGCAGTACATAAACTGGCTATATCGCCGGGTATAAAACCAATCAAACAGGCGCCAAGAAGGATGAGACCCGAACTTGAGATGATCATCAACGCTGAAGTCAAGAAACTAATCGACTCCGGCTTTATCCGATAAGTTCAATATCCCGACTGGATCGCTAATATCATTCCATTGATGAAGAAAAATGGGACAGTCCGCATCTGTGTGGACTTTAGGGACCTCAACAAAGCTTGCCCGAAGGATGATTTCCTAGTACCTGTTACCGAGCTGATGATCGATAACACGTCTACCCATGAGGTCTTCTCCTTCATGGATGGATCTTCAGGATACAACCAAATAAAAATGCATCCAGAAGACTAAAAGCATGCCGCCTTCCGGACCACACTGAGCATATTCTGCTATAAAGTGATGCCCTTCAGTTTGAAGAACGCTGGCGCTACCTACCAGAAGGTCTTGACAAAGATCTTTGATGACCTTATACATGAGATCGTCAAATGCTACATCGACGACCTTGTGGTGAAGAGCAAATCTCACTAGGAATATTGGGAACATCTAAAAATAGTGTTACAATGCCTTTGGATGTATAATCTGAAGATGAATCCTCTAGAATATGCGTTTGGAGTTTCCTCAGGCAAATTCCTAGGATTCATCATACATCACCGGGGTATTGAAATCGATCCCTCAAAGATTATGGCGATATGGAAATGCCCACGCCAAGAACCCTGTGGTCTTTCCATGGAAAGCTCACATACATCCGGCGGTTCATAGCCAACCTCTCTGGAAAATATCATCCCTAAAATCATTTGATGAAGAAGGGGACCCTGTTCGTCTGGGATCAAAAGTTCCAAAACGCACTAGACGAAATCAAGCAACACTTGCAAAATCCGCCGATATTGACTGCTCCGGTTAAGGAAAAACCCCTTATCCTATATACAATAGCGCTTGAAGGTTCTTTGAGTGTGCTATGGGCACAAGAGAACGATCAGGGAAAGGATAGAGCTCTATACTATTTGAGTCGAGTTCTCCTACGGGCAGAAAACAACTATTCCCCCATAAAAAATCATTGCCTGGCTCTGATCTTCGCAATAACGAAGCTCAGACATTACGCCTTGGCACATGAAGTCCATCTCATATCAAAGGTGGATCCTTTCAAATATCTGATGTCGAGGGCCATACTAATAGGAAGGCTCGCCAAATAGGCCCCCCTCTTGATAGAGTTCTCGATAACGTATCGTCCCCTTAAAGCCGTAAAAGGACTGGCCATTGCCGACTTTCTTGCAGAGCATCCGATACCGGCTGACTCCGCCTTAAATTACGAGTTGCCAAACGAACATGTGTTCGATACAACCAAAGAAGAAAATGATTCCCAATGGGAAATTTACTTCGATTGAGCATCTTTCATGAAGCAGCGAAAGCAAAACACCTCCATAATCAAAGCCGGGATGGGCCTTATCTTCGTGAGTCCACAAGGAGGGATATTGCGTTATGCCCTCTCCTTAACAGAGCTAAGGATTAATAACGAGGCTGAATACGAAGCTTTGATAGCAGCTCTCGAGATCACTATCAACATGGGAATCAAAGACCTCTTCATATATGGAGACTCCCAGCTGATCAATAGCCAGGTAAATGGCGACTATCAGACATGCAAACCAGAGATAAAGTATGGCGAAAGAGTGTAGCAATTGCTGAAACAAATCTTCTCCTTTACCTTGGAGAGTATACCGCGTGCAGAAAACAGCAAGGCAGATGTATTGGCCAAATTGGCTAAGGAACTGGCCGATGAAGACCTTGATGACATAAGGATTATTGTGCAAAGTCGCAGGGTTCTCGCGCCAACGGATATATCTTCGGAAGACCTAATAGAGCCATCCGAAGGAAAATAAACGACCGAACAAGTAGCCCTTCAAATAGAGGACGAAGAAAAGGTCAAGGACTGGAAGGAAGTCTTTATAGACTACTTTAAGTCCTAACGAACGCCCGAAGGCGCGTCGTCTAGACATCAGCTCATGAAACGAGCTTTGTCTTTCGCCTTCGTCAATGATACTTTATATAAGAGATCGTTCGACTGTCTATGGCTAAGCTGCCTGGGGATGGAGGAAGCAAAGAAAGTCGTCCAAGAAAATCATGACGGACTCTGCAGTTCTCATCAAGCTAGGCCAAAGATGAAACTAAGGATAAAAAAGAATGGGTTACTATTGGTCCACAATGATTCAGGACTGCCTCGTATATGCGAAGCAGTGTTACTCGTGCCACATTCACAGGGACTTCATCCACCAACATCCAAATCCGCTACACCTAACAGTGGTAAGCTGGCCGTTCGAAATATGGGGAACCGATATAATTGGCCCCATTGAACCGGTATCCTCCAAAGGATATCGGTTTATATTGGCAGCGACCGATTACTTCTCTAAGTAGGCAGAAGCAGTACCACTAAGGGAGGTGAATACGGAGAATATCCTCTATTTCTTCAGAACCCATGTCATCTATCGGTTTGGCACTCCGCAATGAATTATCTCGGATAATGGGACAGCTTACAGAAGTCATAAAATAAGCCGCTTCGCACAACAACATAAAATAGATTGGAGATACTCCTCAGTCTATAATTCTCGGGCCAACGGTCTAGCTGAAGCTTTCAATAAGACTTTGATAAAGATTATAAAGAAAACAGTGTCCAGAAACAAAAAGAATTGGCATTAAAGGCTGCATGAAACTCTTTGGGCGTACCGAACAACGTTCAAGACGGCCACAAACACAACACCATATGCGTTGATTTTCGACACGGAAATAGTACTCCCCCTGAAAATAGACCTCCCTTCTCTATGAGTGGCGGTTCAATACGAGATGACAGATGAAGAAAATGCTCATCTTCGGCTTGAGGAGCTCGATGCCCTCGACGAAACTCGTCTTGTAGTATAGCAAAAACTGGAGGCTTATAAGGATAACACGGTCATACGAAAGACTGACTAGGCCAAGAACATTTCGCCAAGTTGAACTCGTATTAGTCGTCAAAAGACCAATGATCCCCAATTATGCAAAATGGGGAAAGTTCGATCCGAACTATAAAGGCCCCTACATTATAGACAAAGTCTATCAAGGAGGATCCTACCTGCTCATGGATATGCATGGCAAAAGACCCTTCCGGCTAATAAACGGCAGATTTCTTAAAAAATACTATGCTTGAAGCATCATGACTTAGGTCAAAGATAGATGACGACGCTTATTTCCGCTCACTATCTTCCTGAGTCAGAACTTCGAGAGTAGAATCCAAAAATTTCCGTCGTCTCAAAAACGGCGACAACGGACCGAGATGTCTATAAACTAGAAACGGGCCGAGACGTCCCTAAACTAATATTCATCCCCAAAATGGGAAGGTTGGACCGAAAATTCCTTAAACTAAAAATTCACCTCAAACATGGCAATAATGGACCAGAACGTCCTTTATCTAGCGCATCGCTCCAAATATTGCGCTATACTCCCTTGAGATCTATATTGCAATCGAAGTCTTAGTAGCAAAGGTTACAACTCAAGTCCCATTGGCTGCACAGCTACTCCAGCAATAGAGCCACCCCTAAGTCCCACCGATAAACAGATGGGCACCTGCGGTGAAACTACTCTCGGAAAGTTCATCGTAAAAAAACGGTATGTCCACAAGCGAAATGGGTGCGGATGAAAATCCGAAAGGACGCCATGAGTAAAAAACAGCAGGATGGCCGGCAAGCTTCGAGAAAACCCGAAAGGGCACAATCTCGTAAAAAACCCTGCGTGAGATCCTTACGGCTCACAATGGGGCAACACACTTAGGAGTCCCCATGATCCCTAAGGAGAAATCACACTTGCGAGATCCTCTCAACTTATAAGGAGCACTCCCCCTATGAGACCCTCATGGCTCATAGAATTCAAAAGCCTTAGGCAATATATCTAAACCTATTTCTTAAGCCATCGTTGCCCTACCGGAGGTCCCATATTGACCCTTGTATACAATCCACGGGCATAAATAAATATATCCCCCACCAAGTTCCACCAAAGACGAGAAATGTCCCATATGGTGAACGACACTTGTAAGTCCTCTCAACTTATAAGGAGAAAATACTCTTACAAGATCCTTACGACTTACAAGAGAAAATATCACTTAGGAATCCCCACGATTCCTAAGGATAAAATACACCTATGAGATCCTCACGACTCGTAGGGAGAAATATCTTTATGAGACCTTTACAGCTCATAAAGTCAAAAAGCCCTAGCCGACAGGATCCTAACCCTGTTTGTTAAGCCACCTTTGTTCAAATCGACAAAACCAAATGATGATTCGCTCTTGGAAATATTCTAGTGGTAGCGATGCTGATACCTAAATAGGTGTCGAATTTCAAGTCTTCTCATGGCAAATGATGATTTGCTCCTATAAATATTCCAGTTGCAGTGATGATGATGCCAAGATTGGTATCAGATCTCAAGTTCCCAACTCGCAATAAAAAGAAGCAAGTAAAAATAAAAAATATATAGCCGAAATGATTGGGCACCGCGATAAATAGCCGGAATGATTGGGCAATCGTGACTTTCGCGATATGAAAAGCAGAAAAGATTGAGTATCGCAGAAATAAAAATATATATAAAATGAATTTTTCTCTGCCTGCAAGTATGTCCATATTGACTCTTATATACGATCCATGGGCGCAAATGAAAGAAAGGGACCGTATCTTCCACCATGCTTCATCAAAAGAAGAACCAAGTCTTGATGGTTCATATACAACCTAAAGACTATCCAGGCGTTCCTTCTCATTCCGGAAGAATGCAGACACAACGTCACCGTCAAACAAGAACGACCAAGGGGTCGAAACAAAAATGGAGTAATGGCAAAATCCTAACTCCAAGTCTTGAGGTTAATATACAACCTAAAGACTATCTCGATGTTCCCCCTCATTTCAGCAGGATGTGGACGCGACTATCAAATGAAATTAGAGCAATAATATATTCTTAGCTCCAGACTTCAATTGCAATACATACAGCATAGCGGTCCTATAGATATCTACCCTACTTCAACAAAGAATCGGCGTGATATCGTCAAAGCAAAAAACGAAGTGACGGCATATGCCGAGCTTCGAGTCTTAACGGCAACTCATATAAAACCTAAAGACCATTGGAGATCATCTTACCCTAGAAGGGTGCGGTTATGACTCATCAGGGCTCTAAATTGAGCCTAAACTCAAGTAAAAAGCGTCATGGCAAATTCTTAACGCTTGCTCTTCCGACGGCAATAAAACCTAAAGAGATTGCCTGAAGACGTCTTGTCCAGCCCTCGAAAGGATCAGAGACACGACAGTCACGGGGCTACTCGAACAGCGGCTTAAAGACTGCATATCGAGGGATATATCAGCCAACGCGACGGTACCATGGACTAAAACCCTAACGCGACGGTACCACAAACCTAACGGACCTCTGTTGTAAAAAGAATGGGGGTTATCTACATGCAACGTTAGGACAAGTTTGCATGTAAACCCAAAGGAGGTAAACTAAAGAGACTCCGAAATGAGTGAATAAACTACAAACTCCGAAATGAGTACATAAACTAGAGACTCCGAAATGAGTGAATAAATTACAAACTCCGAAATGAGTACATAAACTAGAGACTCCGAAACGAGTGAATAATCTACAGACTCTGAAACGAGTGAATAAACTAATTAGCGCTAAATTAAGACATCAAACACATAGGAGCACATGCAAAAATTGTATATTCTTTATTCATGAATCAAAATGTTTGAAAGATACAATTTATATAAAAAAAATAGGGGATACAATTCTAGCCTTTAAGAAGGTGGGGCTTTCAATAAAGTGGCAACCCGCTCACTCTCTTGCCGCAGCTCCTCCTCACGCTTCATTATTGTAGCCAGCAATGCTTCTATTTGGGCCCATCGTTGCAATCATGAAGAAAGCTTCTCAGTAATTTCCTATTTAGAAACTTTGCAATCTCTCAGTCACCACTCAGTAAAGTCTAGGTTCTGCTTCAGCGCCACTCCTTCATGTAGGAATGCCTAGCACGACAGCAAGATTTCGGGAGGTACCATCCATGCCATTTTCAAAATTTTGCCATGCTAAACAACCCTAAACCTAGAATCTTAACTAGAGATTTAGACGAAATAACATGTAAACATCTTTACATCTAAGTGAATATGGAATACAACCTTTGTAGACCGGTCCTTCACTTCAATAGCTCCATGTAGTAGTCCCTTCGCTCCAAGTAGTGATCTTTCGGACTCTAGAATGGCTCCACAAGATGAAAGGAACAAGCTTGCACGAAGTCTTCGAGGCCGAAGATGATTTACGTCTAGGAGACACTAACCCAAGCTACTTCTTCACTAATTAGGGATAAATGAAGCTAACACCCTAAACTAAATGGTTGATCTAGTAGAGGATGATGAAGTAGGATTTTTGCTCACTTTAGAATTGATTTTCTCACTATTTTTCTTCACCTCTCAAAAATCTAGAGAGCTCACTCTTGATGAAGATGAAGATGAAAAAGATAATGTTATGGCAACCATGGGTGAGAAAATATCTCATATAACTCATGTAGAGACTTTACCATGGGTTTAGATAATGGTTAGGTTAATAAATATCTAAGGTAAGACAAAACTAGTGGACTAAGTCAATGGGTCTACAAGCTTCCACAAACTTCACCCACGTGACTAATTTCCAACTAATTTGGATTTACTTTAAATAAATAAAACTTACATTATCATGAGCATGGTGTGAGTCTCATACACCCATGTAGCATGTATCATCAAGCATGACACTAAAAGAAATACAATTAATATATATCACATATATATTAAATGCATAAGTGAGAAAAGAAACACTTAAGTGAGCTAATATTAGTTAATGCAAATTAATATATCAAATATATAATTATACATTAAATCAGTAAATCAACACTTGATTTAATAATCCGACTATATCTCATATGACCAACTAATATTATTTGTATCAACTTATCGGATCAACACTTGATTCGATAATCCGGCTATATCTCATATAACCGACCGATATCATAAATCGCGATAATAGAATATGGTATCACATACTCGTATTAATCTCGGTCCCGCACATATCATATATGTGCTCCTACCTCATTTTTCCTAAGCCAGTAAACTTCTGTGTAGGACTTTAAAGACTCGTCAATACGCCGGCAGTAGGTGATGATCATATCAGGCACCCACAAGACGTCAGCGGTACTAGATGGACGTAACGGCTACCCGGGTATTGAGCGATCAGAAGATCAACAAGCAAGCATGTTCTTACTCCTGTAAAGCCTGTCAGTAACACTACCGTACAGTCCAGTCTCTTCGTCTGATATGTCGCATATCTAGTCTAGGGGTAGTAAACGTCAGACCCTAGTAACCGATAAGTCGTGCCGATGTGAGGCTCATAACGGGTCGAGAAACCACTGATAACACTTACCAGTAGATCTCCGTATCAGCCCTGGCCAGGGACTTTCTGTTATAGCCAATCGAGCACTGCGCAACATCAACCCCCAATACCGGGAGAGACGAATCCCCTCCTATCGCTCATTGTCTCCATATGATTCGGGACTGTACCCAAAAGCCACCGTTTTACACGTTCTCTTGAACGTGGTAAGGTGGAAATCAAAGCACAGTGGGAATCACACATGACTCTATGATGATCTCGGGTCTACAGACTAACCTGTACCAGTGTCACTACAGAACTGCTATCTGACGATAGGTATAATACCAACTAGGAGTTCTCGGCGATTCCGTTCAGTGTACCCAGTCTCCACTGAGCACCCGTATACCATCTTTGATGTCAAACACCAATGGATGTGGGATCATCCATCACCCATCATATGGGTCAAGAAGCGTATACGCTAGTCTACTTTGGAGTAGCGATGCCCTGTCTCGATACACCCTCGACTAGGAACAATTAAAGGATGTACTTGTGGACTACCCTGGCCCCACTAGTATGATCTCCATCATAGTCCTGGTTGTCAAGTATACATCCTAAGAGCTTTATCAACATGTGAGAGCAATACAGTATCACAATACAAGTCTACATGTTAAGATAAAGAGCAACCAGATAGTATACTATCATGTTGAGCAAGAAATTCCTCTCTATATATATCCAAGTATCCACTATAATATACATCATATGTACAATAATGGCCTCTACGGCATACATATAACTAACACTTCAGAAACGCATTGTTGAAGATTTTCAAAGATAACTTGCAGTTGTGCGGCGTTCGCTTCGACCTGAACACGCAATTGGCTAGATTCGCCAAAAGCCTTCTCATGCTCCTTTTGCTTCAGAACCAACTTCTGCTCGAAGCATTGAATGGAAGCAACACTGTGCTCGATCCACGTGACAAGTTGAGCCTTTGAGGATAATGTCTCAGGCGCAAGACGTTTGTGCTCGATCTCATGAAGGCAAGCATCAATTCGATTACAGTAGTCAACCCAAAAGCTAACGAAATCGTCATTGTGGAAAGTCATAAGGGTTGCCAGTATAGGGTTGACCTCATCCGCAAAATCTGCAGTAGAAGAGAGAGCTTTGACATTAAGGTCTTCAATAAATTCTCTTAGCATCCGCTTGCTATTTGCCGCATCCCTGAAAGACTGATGCTTAGCGAAGGGGCCCACGGGCATAAAAATGCGAGACTCAAGAGGAGCCAAAGCCAGTGTAGCTGATACAGAGTAAGACACGCATAAAGAAGGGTTAGGTTTCAAACTACAAATAAAAAAGAATGATGATGAATGAGATCTAACATACCAATAGTCAAAAGTGACAAATCAGGGAGCATAGGAGGCTCAGCTATTCCTTCGTCCTCTCTCTTGAGCCGTAAGACTGTGGTCAATACGAGAAAAGATTAGCAATAGAAAGATTACTCGTAAAAAGATGAAATAAGGAATGAAGAATATACTAACCAACGCCTGAAGGAGGGACGGATTCCGATTGGAAAGCAAAGTGCGAGCTTAACATTTGGCATAAGCGGTCGAAAAGCACTCCTACAGGATTGCAACAATATACGGTAAAGAAATTAATCCGAGAAATAATATCTATACTGAAATGAGGAAATAAAAGATTCATTACCTTCCGTTGCTGAACACGAGAGAACTTGGGGGTGCGAAAGAGATAAATGGAACAGCGACAGTCATGGTGACGGTTGATGGGGATTCTTCAATCAACACAGTGCCAGGCTTTACCGCACCTATATTCGAAATAAAGGAGATATTAGCGAATGTGTCAAACAGGACTGAAAACCCAAAAGTAATAATACAAGGAATACCTGACGGGGCAGAAACCATATCACTGCCTGGAGCGCCACTAAGTGTGACGGCTTTCTCGATTTCCACCATCACCGGAAAG
Source organism: Agapanthus africanus (assembly GCA_030015575.1). NCBI lineage: Eukaryota > Viridiplantae > Streptophyta > Magnoliopsida > Asparagales > Amaryllidaceae > Agapanthus > Agapanthus africanus. The sequence goes on along the minus strand of CM057343.1, from coordinate 697,557,680 downwards.
ATGGATTCAACGTCTACACCTTCATCCCTTGAATTAATAAGGGCCGTCATCATGCTCACATCACCCGCCGATGTCGGGGATCCACAAGGGGAAGAAACGGCAATTGGAAAAGTCCCAGATTCGAAAGGAAGGCCCAACGCCCCAGACTCTTCAAACGCTGGCACCTCATTCGCCACGTTAACACCTAAACTCAGCCCTGCTGCATCATTCAAGGACAAATGTGTTATAATTCAAGAAAAACTGCTGTAGAAAGAAACCTGGAAAAATTAATAAATCCTACTAGGTTTCAATAAGGGACCACACGCTGTTTTACTTTGAAGTAACCGCTCAGCCTCTTCATGAGCCGCACGCGCAATCTGCCTATAAACGGTGGAAAAGACAGAAGGTATGTCCTCTATGGGAACATCAAGGGTTCATGTATCACTCAAAACCGTGCCTGTGGCCAAGTTAGCCTGATACTCCCTTGCTGCGTGCTTTCGGCGCTTCTTCTCAGCTTTAGCTGTACGAAGAGACCTCCTTAGAACCTCCGACAGATGAATTTCTTTATCTAAATTAGGTTCAGCCTCCGGATCTGCTACAACGTTCGTCATCGGCTGCTTTAGCGACGCTTCTCGTAGCGGCCCTAGGGTGACCTCAACTGTAGGCGGTAGTTTTAAAGTCTCCTCCGCACCACGACCTAAGGACGGCATCACTCAGAACAACACGAGTTGCAGTGGTTCCTGTAATAAAAAAAGAAAGATAGAAAGGGGTCAGGGTGTCAACAAAATGAGCTAAATATATATATTCATAGGCGCCGTAAAAAGAATCATACCGAGACTCATAGAAGCGTGAAGCCTCTCCTTTTTCTCAAATGTCTTGAGGGACGCCAAAAGAGCCTCTTCAGTGGAGATTCCTATTAAGAAAAGAGCGTTAATAAAGCATAATAAATTCAATATATATACACACACACAGAAGAATGTAAATGAGATATACCTGATGCTGCAAGAGAAGCAAGCACTGCTTGCTCGCGGGCTAATCTCTCAGAAGTCTCAATAGTGGCTTGAAGATCAGTAGAGGAATTCTCATCAGTAGAAGCCCCGAACAGACTGTCGTTGGTGCCGTATTCAGACAAGCCCTCGCTGTAGGGAGCATGTAGCTCTTGACTGAAGACAACATCAGTCGAAAATAAAGATTTCTTCTTTTTCTACTAGCCGGCAACAACACCCGACGATAAAAGCTTACGCTTTACGGGCTTCTTAGGACGGCGAGTCCCAATTTCCAAGCTAATACCCGATTCAGGAGATGCCGCCACTACCAAAGGAGCACTTACGTCTTGCCGTGGCTTATCCAGAAAAGCTCGCGGGGCTACAGCCGCGGTGCTCTCTCTCAAAGAAGGACGAACAACTTCTTATCGCTTCAGCGGAACCGCAAGATTACCAGCCGGGACAGGATCCTTATGGTCAAGAAGCATCCGTCTTTCCTCCTTGACAATAGCACTCGACGCATGCTGATACCAGGCGATGTAAGCATTCGAGACCTTCGGGATATGACTCAGCTCACTGATTAGGAAATAAGACCCCGTATTTAGCCGTATAAAATGATGCGCCGCGTTGCGAACACTCTCCTCTGTAGCAACCAGATCAATGAGAAACGCTTCAAGGGGAACGCCTTGGTTGTAACCAGATTGCTGGTGAAAGCGATGCGGATTATATCTTATAAACAACACCGAAGCATTCTGTCTGAATACAAGGAAACCCGGCCTGATAGAATACAAATGCGCAATCTCTCGGGCTCTCAAAGCAAGAGCTCCATCCTTGAAGACATCGTGGAGCGGCTGGATTACTTTGGAGGGTTCCTTTCCAATGGTCAGAACCATGTCAACGAAGGTCATGCTATCCCTAACCATGTGCGGAAGAAGAAGCAAACGCCGGGCCTTTCGCTGTGTTGGGTCTGGAGAAGAAGCATCAACCAATTGCATGACCCGAGGGAAGTTGTACCCTTCGTAAAATCTAGGCCTTTTATGCACGCCAAACGCACCTAACATATGCATCTCGATCCAGGAGGTGAAGTAGTGCAATGGGAGATTTACGGGCTTCAAACTCGGCTGGGCGGTGTCGGCCGCTATACTTAGGCCATGATATAAGTGGGCCAGTGCGGCAACCCCAACAGCCATACGTGTCCCCGCCGTGATGCGATGAGCCGAATAAAAGACAGACTGTCTCATGTAGCGAGGGTGCATTGGGAGCGCAAACCAGCTCAGCCACAAGCCAATAAAGCCTACGAAAAATGTCTCAACATCACTATCTGGAGCGGCGATCTCTGCAAAAGGGACGATGGGGGTATCCGGAATAAAAAACTGCTTTAAATCTGTTTCTGCAGTTGGCAATTTATCCGAGCCAAATCCGAATCAATCATCGAGCTTGGCGAACTTTGCAGCCTTCTTCGATAAAGCCTCTGGTCGAAGGAAACGGGCAACGAAGTCAGAAAAACTAACCCCATGCCCCTCAGACTCCAAAAACAAGCTCTCATAAATATTCAGCACTTTGATCAAACTAGGGAACTTGTATTGAATAGCGTTTTCCGAGATAAGGCCCTTGACTACCGACTCGGTGGCAAAAATGTACTCATCAGGAAGAAGTATCTCCTCTTAATGCTCCCCTCTGACGGGTAACCCGGATATTTCTGCGAATTCCTCCAGCAAGATTGATACTTCATGGTCCGATAAAAGGAACATGTGGGTCGGAATATTCCGCTGCTCCAAGAAGGATTTAACCCAGCACGCATGAGGAGTGTGGTAATAAAAGAGATACGCGTAGACCGCCGGGTACAACCCGGTCTTCAGCTGCAGCGATTTCTTAGCCGACAAAATGTAACGGGCCCACTGCAGATAACTTGTTGGGGGTCACTCCTATTGTATAACCTGACCCCAAGGACACGCTTCTCTTTGGCATATGCGACGCCCCAGAATATCTAGGGCCATCGGTGGCTGGACGGGTATCGATGCCATAGAAGGTTGGAGACGACCTTCCGAGGTCTAATTGACCTCTTCTACTGTATAAGCGACCTGTTGGGGGTCAGCATAATGAATCGACGGGATCGGTTCTGATGGCACCGCACAAGTAAAGCCGCACCGACCCCGGATAATATAACTGTACCACGATCCCCATAGATGAAGAGACTTCTACTCTAGGTCGTAGTCCCGGATTAGCGCAAAGACTTCCCGATCCGTAGGCACGTCGGCAAAAGCGCTCTCCGAACGGACATAAAGAAAAAATGAATCGGAAGCCATAATACCTAAAAAAAACCGTAGAGAGTTAGCGATTGGCATAATTCAATTAACTGCAACTAAAGGCTTCAGTATTTTCAGTACACCCAAATATGTACCCCATTATGGCATAATAAAGTCACTGCAGTCAAAAAAAGTGGACCCCACAAAATCAAGGTCATGGCTTATCAATGATGAGACATGCACCCATTGTGAGAATCCAAAAAGATTCTATCACGCCCTGCTTCCCGGTGTACGGATAAGGAGACGTGAAAAGACCCGCGATGTATTTACTCAGAAGAAAACACGTTAAGTATAAATAAGCAATATAATATAAATGTACACAAGAAAAACATGAGATGTAAATGAACATCAACTTTTTTTATTTATTAAACATTCTTTACAATACAACTGAAAAGTAAATACAATATGGAAAGCAATGGTATGAACTGGAAGTAAAAGTATATACAAGTGACTAGAGCTCGGGGTCCTCGATGAACTGCTCCGAGTCTTCTGAGCTGGGCTCAATTTCCAGAAAGTCGGGTCCTCCTGACAATATTCCAAAGAAAGAATAGAAAGGCAATGTCGTCAGCGAACAATCTCGTCAGTGAACAATCGCTCGGTAAGTCCCTAAGAGATAGAAATAGAATAGAAAGATAAGAGAGAATATAACTGTATAATGTACGTTTGTTATACTAACGTAGTTGTTTGTATCTTGGTACAGAATATGCCAGTGCATACGAGAGGAGTCCAACTATTCCGTGGACTAAGGTATTCGAAGCATAAGGAACCGTTAAGCCATTGAACAACAACAACGGATATTCAGGTTAGGTGTATTAAAGTGACCATCATCGTGCCACTTTTAACATATTCCATACCAATCTACCCCATTAAAAACCCCGTAATGTTTATTGTGTTATTTTATAGATGTAAGACTTGTCGAAACCATAATATCAATTTCTCATGTAAACGGATAAGGATGTAAACGGATAGTCATGTAATCAAGTCAATGTATATATATGGTTCGGTCAGTTCAAGTCATGTTGATATTTAATGGTATTCAGTATATATGGATTCTTGTTGTATTGGAGTTATATTTGGATTGTGTTTATGTATGGATTGTATCCCGATTAGACTAAGACTCTGTCTGAGTCAGACGCTTAAATAGAATTGGATTCCTGAATTAGGTTTTGGATTTATCGGTAACTGCTGCACATGGACGGTAGGATTTATGACTTTTTCCAAACCAATTACCATTGATAACCCTGTTTTAGTTTTCTATCTTAAATAGGCAAGCACCCACTTTCTCCGGCTCCCTGAGACTCAAGAGAATTGGTCCCGCTTAAACCTATATTTACTATGGTCCTTATTGTAAATTAATAAACTTGAGTGGGTTTTATGAAAAAATAGTTTTGATATAATTTCAAAATAAACCTCAAGTATTTATTAGTCGTATTTAGGGTTTTCATGGATGTAATTTTTAAAAGTGAAGTATTCTAATGATTATAAATCTAGATTGAATAGCATATGGTATTTTAGTGTAAATTGGAATTTTATGGATTTGTGATGGTATATTCATGAAATTTGTGATTCCTTTGTTTAGAAAACATGGAATTTATTATATATATTTAAAATAGATATTTTAATAATATATATATATATATAATTATTAAAAATAGAATTTGTTTATTAAATAGAAAATCACATTATTCTTAAAAATTGTATTAAAAATTCCATCGAGATCAGATGCTCCGTGAGGAGGTCTGCATCTCGCTCTACTAGTACCGAGGATGCGTGATAACCCGCACCATCTAAAAATTGGGTTCCTCAAAATGGATTGTAGAGGCTTAATTGCAAGAAATTTAATTAAAACAATTTTAAAGAATACGTTTTTATTAGTTTAAGATATTTTATTGTAAAATTGTATTCATCCCATAAAAAACTGTTCCAAAAGCCATCGTGCTATGTCATGATGAGTGTTGTGATGAGGTAGGTCATTACCTCATGAGTTTTAAACATAATATGAGCAAATTTGATGAAAGATGTCGAATAGAAAGTTTGTGGTATTTAACTGTAAAAGTGAAATAAAAGTTGCATAGCATTGTATATTGAATTGAAACTTACTCTAAATGTTGGTTTATGATTACTAAACAAGTTGTAACAATATGGGTGTTTAGTTATTAAGAAAAGTTATGTTTTAATCAAAATTAAAATCGGAAGTCGGAATAACTCCATTTCTGACAAGTTTTGAAAAGATGTCATTTTGGAATAGGAGGAGAGAAGAGGGGACTTACTGGACGAAAAGAGAGAGGAGAGGTATGGGAACAAGATGGAAGCTTCGTGGAGTCGCGGTGTTGCCGGATTTGTCTCGAGTCATCGCCGGAAGATGACCTTGGGCTAACTCCACTTGTACAACTAATTTGACTTGGAAAAATTTGAGAGTTTTGATAATAGATTTCAGATTGGAGAGGGCTAGGGTGTGGGGTCGTATTTATAGAATAAAATTAGGGTTTAGAGAATTAAAAATGAGAATTAAAATGCATTAAAATATTGGTTTAATGGTGAATTTTAATTCTCTGTTAATTTGCAGGAAAAAAACAGAAGAAGATTAGTGGGGGGAAGGCCAAGAAGTGTTGGGGAAAATTTAGGAGCATTCCCTACGGGGGGCCCGGCGCCGCTGGCCCAATGTGCAATCTCCGCGGCCACTTGTCTAGGGCTATGGCTTGGATTCTTGCCACGTGTCGGGGTTTATTCATCTAGCATTTTCCACATGTTTATTTCGGAGACTTTTCATTTTTACGGGTATTGCACGTGTAAACTTTTGGACTTCCAAAAACTTTAAAAGAAAAAATATTAAAAATAATATGTGGCCGAGGGGATTCGAACACAAGCGCTATGTCACAGCAGTGGAAGGCTTTACCAATGAGCTACAAGTGTTTTCCTGCTGTTCTTAAACAAATTAATTACTTATAGCATAATCAGGTTTGCAAATACTCCATTTAGTACTTTAACATTAAACAAATTTCTGTATATTAAAAATAGAGTCGTTACAGATTCTCATTAAATGAATAATCCTATTGAGCAGTGGAGTTAAAAACTTCAAATGTTCTCGAAAAACGAGCCCTGCAACAGATTCAAATCTGTGAAAAAGGGTATTAGAACCTTATATATACATACACATACATATATATATATATATATACACATACATATATATATATATATATATATATTTAAAAAAAGGGAAATAGGAAAGGGAATGAAATTCATAAAAAGTTCAAAAAAAATTCACTATGCTCTGTAAGACAAAATGGAATTAAAATTCTTTAGATAATGAGATTAAATCCCAGAAGTCCCCCATATTTGGAGATAGATGGAATTAAATTCCAGAAACCCTCAAAGAACAAGATCAATGATAGGGTAAAATCCTAAGAAAAGAACTAACAGAGATTTGAAACCCACGGTTCATTTAAAAAGGGGTAAGAAGTTCTTCTTAAGATCTCTGAGAGATCATTTTTAAAAAAAAGAGAGCCAAGCTCTGTTAATGGGTTAAAAATCCAAGACAAGAAAGAAGGTTCTTTTAAGAGTTGAACTCTGGTCATAAAGGTTCTTTTAAGAGTTGAACTCCGGTCATGATACTTACCAATTTTTATGACAGAGTTTAATTCTGAAAAAGTTTTGTGGACAGAGATCTAAGCTCTGAGATGAGAATTAAATTCTCAAGGAGGAAGAATACTCAAGAACTATGATGAGACGACAGTCATCTCAAAGGCCCAAGGCCTTATTTATAGGATGTGAAAAGACGGTTCAAATCCCTAGAATATCAAACGGTGGAAAAAGTGATATCGTTGCACTCACGTAGGAGCCACGTGAGAACAACGGTGGGGGGCATTTGTTCCCCCAAAATTTAAACATAATAAAAGAGTTAAGCTATGTTAAAAATTAGTTGAGGCAGTGCGTCACGTGGGCCTCACGAGTGCGCCAGCGCCAGCGCCTTAAGATTAAATTATATGGTGGCGCCGCATATGAAACTCATGTGGGCGCCAATGTGCAAAGCACAAGAGCACCTAGAATTAATTCTTAAATGGCGTCCACGTGCATGACACGTGAGAGCCGGTGCTCAAGTTAAAATCAAGAAGAATTAAATTGTACATAGGGATATTTCCCTAAAAATTGGGATAATCTTTGTTAAATAGGGCCGTTGGATCAAAAATCCAATGGTGATGATAAATCATCAAATAATAGAATTGAATTCTATTCTGAGGAATAATTTTTTTCAATCTTTACAAAAAAAAAAAAAGATTGCTCTCTGTAAAACAGACAGTCCTTGGATTAAAAATCCAATGGTGATTAAAAATCACCGTTTTACAGAATAAATTATGTATATGGGAAAATATTTCTTCAATCTTGCTAAAAAAAAGAAAACATATTCTGTAAAACAGAAATATTTGGATCAAAGATCCAACGGTGGGTAAAATTTCCCAAATCAATTTTGAGACAAATTAAATCAATTGAAATCTCTCAATGAGAGATTTTCTCAAAACTAATTAACAATTTGCCTCTACTATATAAAGGACATGAGATTTCAAGTCTCATATAGAGAGAAACCTCCATCATAAGCTTCTGAAAAAATACAGAAAGCTTCCAAAACAACAGAGAACTCAATTCTCAAAAAAAGAAGAAGACTTTCCTCCTCAAAACCCTAGGTAAAGAAAACACAGAGATTAAAATATCTCTTTTTACCTATCTAAGGGTTTAACCCTTCTCGAAGAACTTAGTTCTTCCTCTGAATCAGAGATCCACAAGACAAGTCTCCAACAAATTGAGAATTTAATTCTCATCGGGAAGATCCTGTTCTTGAGAATCAAAGATTTAGAAAATAATTAGGTTAAAAAGAAAGAAAAAGGAAAAGAACATGTATTCTGGGAATTTAATACCTCCGAAATTAGGGTTTAACCCTAAATAAAGAACTTAGTTCTTATAAAAAGAAAAGAAGAATTTATTCCTCCATTATAAAAAAATCATCCAAGGTCTTCAGAATAGAGATCTTGATGATCATTAATAGCCAAAATGGCATTAACAAAGATTTAATTTCTAAAAAAGAAAAGAGATTAGCGCCTCACGTGTTCCCCATGTGGGTGCCCTCCCAATAGCGCCCAGCGCCTCACGTAAAAAACACGCGGGCGCTCAAAGCAGAGAGCCAAAGCCTCACATGAAATACACGTGGGCGCTGAATCTAAGTGCTTAGCACTTCATATACAGCCAAAATGGTTGAGTGCTTAGCACTGATTGGGCAGTGCCCAGCGCCTCAGGTGCTCCTCACGTGGGCGCCATATAAAAAGTGTTTAGCACTTCATATACAGCCAAAATGGCTGCATGCTTAGCACTGATTGGGCGGCGCCCAGCGCCTCATGTGCTCCTCACATGGGCGCCATACAAAGAGTGCTTAACACTTCATACATAGCCAAAATGGCTAAGTGCTTAGCACTGATTGGGTAATGCCCAGCGCCGCATGTGCTCTTCACGTGAACGCCACATAAAAAAAGAGTGTTTAACACTATATATATAACTGAGTGCTTAGCACTGATTGGGCAGCGCCCATAACTGAAGGCTTCACATGATACCCATGTGTGTGCCAGAGTGTCAAACAAGTTCTCGGTACTTTTGCATAAAAGGTGGGGCTGAAAAAATACAGCCCAAATAAGTGTTTAGCACTTTTGAACAAAAAAGGACTGATCAGACTAAGCCCAAATTGGTTTAGTCTCTCTAAAAAGGTTTTCTTGCAACTGAACCCAAATGTTCTGTTGTTGGATTTGAAATAAAAATGATCCTCGAAATTTTGCTAAGTTGATCTTAGTCTCAAATATGGCTAACGTATCCTTAGTTAAAAATAAATTGAGCCCAAATGCTCATATATTTAAGTTGATCTTAATCTCAAATTAGATTAACGGTCCTTAAATAAAATAAACCCAAATCTAAAATATACAGATTTGGACTGATCCGCGTCCTACGGGCGACGACATAAACTAGTCTCCGTATACAATCCATGGGCAACTACATAAAAACAAAATAACACACGACACGAAGTGAACTGCTTGAGAAGGAGAAAGTGGTTATCGCAATGCGGTAACCTAATTAACTGCGGGGGCTTTCACCTGCATGGAAGAGCTTCCTCACAATCAAAAAACCCTCACAAATGAGGGCGAATCTGATAAAATCTGCTACATCGGTTGCATCTATCCAAACCTCCGATATACGGTGCCATAAATCAACATTGTATGTTTGGAGAGGTGGATGGAGAACTCCAAATAGTATCTGCCCCCAAATTCAGGAAAGACGATCCATCCCAGTTTGTCTCTATTTTCGGCGGTGAAAAAAACCCCATAGGTCGGCATCCAATGCTTAGTAGGTCTGTTACCACTGTATGGTTGTCGTGCTCACCGAATGGGTTTCGAAAACTTTGCAGAAACGTAAAAACGACAAAATCTAAGCGAACAAGAAAACCAAACCCTAGAATGCTACTACAGACTATAACTTGTAAACAATTAAAAGCTAGAGTAGAGAAGATACAACCTTTGATACTTCTTCTTATGCTCCTACGATAAAACCAAGGACTCCGGCTATGCTCCGAGGCATACCGGATCTCTCTTGGTTCCCGATCGGCTCCGTCGAATGTGATCCACGTGAAGACCACCGGTTCTAGCTTCAACTTCAATCTAATTGAAGTAACCCACTAACTCAATTTGCTAGATAGATAGAGTAAGAGATATAGTAATTTTTTTTTCTCATTTGCTTTCTTCTTCTTTTTCTTTAGCTCTCTTCACCTTTTCTTTCTACTTTTTGTTCTTGGATGAGAGAGGGAGGCATGAACCTTTAAAAATTAGTTAAGTGTTGTGTGAAGTGTAGTTTACGCCTTCACACATGACACCCTCTTCACTCCTCATCACAAAAATTTGTCATAAGAAAGTGAGAGTATTCCACCTAGTATACACCTCATTCTCATGACAAGAAAAATTAGAAGGAAATATAATAAATGAGCTAATGATAATTATCATATGTTTAAAAAGATTTAAACATATAATAAAAGATTATGCACATCACATGTTACATAACCAAAGAAGAAAGAAAATGAGAAAAAAAGATATAATACTAGTTTATATATGCACCATCATATATAAAAAATGTCATTAAATCAACACTTGATTCAATGACCCGGTTCAATCATAAACCGGATAATATCATCCGTTTGATTAATATATGTAGTATCACATACACATGTTTAATTGGACCCCACACGCATCGCCGTACGTGCACAACATCATTTCATTAGAAGGGGAAAACCTTCTGTGTGGGGCTCTAAATACTCGACAATACGCTGGCAGTGGGTCAGGATCATATCCGATTAATCTGAAACACTTTCAGATCAATCCCCCACCAGGTTAACCTATAAAGACGTTAGCGGTACTAGCTGTACATAACGGCTATCTAGGTATTGAACGAAAAGTCGGTCGACAAGCAAGCTCGTCCGTACCCTGCTAAAGCCTATCAGTGGCATTGACCATACCGAGTCTGAGAAGTGGAAACTGTCAGACTCCCAATAACCCAATAAGTCGTTCTAACGTCAAGCTCATGCCCATCCGAGAAACTACCGATAATACTTATCAGTAAATCTCGTCTGTCTTGGCCAAGAACTTATGGTCATAGCCAGTTGTGCATGGTATAACATCAACTCTCTATACCGGGAGAGACGAATTCTCTCGACCGCTCACTGCCTCCATGTACTTCGGGACTGTACCCAACTAAAAGCTGTTTGCATGACTTTTTAAAGCCTTGTAAGGGCAGTAATCTAATTACAGTGGGAACACACAGAAGACACTATGGCGATCTTGGGTCTAGGGACTACCCTGTACTCATATCACCAAAGAACTGCTATCCGATGATTGGTATAATACCATCTAGGATTTCTCGGCGAGTCCGTCCAGTGTAACTCATCCAATGAGCACCGGTATACAATCATCGGTGTTAAACACCAATCGCTATGGGATCAACCATCTCCCTATATAGGGTCATGAAACGTATACACTAGTCTAAACTGGAATACCGATGCCCAGTCTCGATATTCCTATGACTAGGGACTTTTAAGGATGTACTTATAGACTACCAGGCCCTACTATTATTATCCCTATCATAATCCTGATAGTCAAGCAAAGATCATATGGGTTTTATCATCATGTAGTAGTGATACGTTATAACAAGTAAAACATATACTTATGAATGACAAATACAAACCAGATACCGTACTATCATCTCGAGCAAGACAGTTCATGGTATAGGACCTCCTCGAATTCAGTAATTGCATTCGTACAACTACCAACACTATGCGTGTAACCTACCTCCAAAATATATGAAGAACCCTAAAAGACGAGTCTGTGACGCCGCTAAGTGTCCGTGCGGTCTGTCCTGTAAGAAGCTAAGGCATAACGGGGGTGAGTTGCCAACTCAGTGAATAAGAATATAACATCACAAGGTATAATATGATATGTGTTATAATGAATGTAAGTGCAATATAAATGAAGTCGCATAAGAATAATATCAATCATCATCAAATCCCCATCAATCTCGTGTCTATTATCGACACTAAAAATCTGGATATCGTAGGCACCGTCTAATCGATCAACCCTCTCCTAATATCAACTCAGCCATGGTCGGAATCCTCCAGATATCCGCCGCGCTCCAATGTCACCTCCGGTATCAATCATTCTCGCTAGGCTCTTCGCACCTCCCTACGGACTTCTTTCCCCTCGGAATCGTACCGGGTCCACCATGTATCCGTAATCGGTTAACCTTTGCCTCGATTCAAATATCTCATCATATAAACCAACAAACTCATAGTGGACATCAAAACATCAATCACGAGAAAACCACACTTTTGAAAACATAATCAGTTTTGTAAAAAAGATACCCGCGGTATTTTGATTCCATAGAAACATCAAGTCTATGATATCAATGGTGAATGATTAATTCATGCAACATTTGGCAACTATAACATGTAACTATACAGACTATAGCATTCGAATATTGGAACATGGAAAATAGCAATCAATACTATCATGAAACATTGTAATACGATTAAACATAGCAATTCTATATGTCATGGCAACACTAATGATGTGTGGTGTAGCATAGAGTCTGTGAACTGTGCAACATGGAATCATTAGTATCGTGCTTGTGTTTTATCCACTGTATCTATTCTAGCAAGTATAATTGTATACTAGGGATGTCATGGTAATCAATGTAATGTATATAACATAGAAATGCGGTTAAGTATCGCGAATGGAGTTTAAAAACCGATACGGGGTTTTATAAAGTTTCTGGTAGTCGGGGGTGCTATACTCCATCCACCCGAGTTCCCATTTGTAAATATTCTCCTACTCACCTAAAATCGACAGTGTTAGACGAAACTCGCGAATGCTTTGACCTTCTTCGCCACGTCGGATGTCTCCGCAACTGATCCTATATATTAAATTAAGCACACTCATAATAATCGAAATGCAAACGTTACAAAAATCTTAATGCACATAGGCTGGGGCGTACGATCGACGCGTTCTAATGCGTGCTATCTACATCGAACTACCCCCCAGAAATCACGAAAACTAAAACATAAGTTTTTAAATCGTAAAACGTCAAATTTTTATAAGATATGTGCCCTAGATTTTACTACATGTAACCTGGGACATAAAGAAGTATAAAAGGGTATAAATGGGAAGTTTTTAAGACACGGAACAAAGTTCAACCCCCAACTCAAAATTCTGGCTACAACTTATGGCCAATGGGATTAAATTGGCGGCCATGAATAGGGTAGGGGCTCACGCTTTGGGAGTGGTCTCATGTTGATCCAAGCATCTCAGAAAAATCACCAGTTTATTTTTTAGAGCTCCACAATAACACCAGATTTCATATGAGCACCACAAACACAAATATCTTAGTTTAAAAACTTTTAAAACTTAGTCTCCAAGTATCAAAATACCTCTATATTTCCCAAATAAGTAATGATTATCTACTAAGCCTTATAAACTAGGCAAGAAATGATAACTTGAATGGAAAAGAAAGATTTTTACCTTTTGTGATTAAGGGAAGAGGAATCTAAGCTCAAGAGATATCTTGTGAAGATCTTTGAAGAGATATGGTGTCTTGATCAATTTACTTAAAGAAATCTTCAAGAACTATGATGATTTTTGTGAAGGGAGGCTAGGTTTGAGTGAGGGTAGAGGAGAGTTAAAAATAATTTTGTTGTGAAGATAATGGAGAGAGGTGAGAGAAAATAGCTGTTATGCGGTATCGCATACTCTACTGGGCTCGTAGAGAGGCGGAATTTTCAAAAAATAATTTTTAAGACTTCAACACTGACTAATCTCAAGATCTACCGTCAGCCTTAGATAACAAAAACTTGCAAAGGTATTAATCTACTATGAAGTGATTATACCTATATGAACCAAGTCTTTTGGGTCTTCTTTTCCTCTTCTTAATTTCCTTGTCTGTCGGGATCGAGCTTGGTCGTCGGCCTCCTCATGTCGAAGACGATCCACCCGAGAGTTTATAGTTCAAGCACCAACCTCAAACTTGAGGTAATTAAAGTACCTAGTTTGTTAATTTAGGTATCTTAGAAGATGTATAGTGTTAATTGGATTGTATTTTCTCACAAAACTATGGATTCTCAACACATGAGAGGGTTATGGTTTTGGGAAGAAGAAGAGAGCAAAGGAAGAAAGAGAAAGCCAGGTATATAATGAAACTAGCATTGTGAAGAATGGGTAAGTCTTGTAAAATATCAAGCATGCAATATTTCTCATAGAATATTGCAACCATGCTTGAATAGTTAGAACAAATGAATAAATAAAACCAAGTAGTCATGCTTCAACCATGGTTGAATACACCTCATCCCTCCACCTCATTATCTATTTAGAAAAATAGATTTAAAACAAAATGAGGTGTTTTCTTCTTGAAGCATTCTAGTGAAATTACTAGAATACCCCGACCGTATATACATACCTGTATTCGTACCACAAAAAATACGAATACCAAGAGATAAAATAATCCAATTGTATAATACTAGAATGCGACTTAATTCTAAGCCCGCTAGTATTATCCGTTTAAACAAAATACGTGTAGCATGTACCTGTATATGATCGAAACCCTACACGTAAAACCATACGGCCTCTATATCGTTTCGCCTGAACTAGGGAAACTCTCTATGTGGGACTCTAAAGACTTGACAGTACGCTGGCAGTGGGTTTAACCATAAGCACATCAGCGGCACTACCTGTACATAACGGCTACCCAGGTACCCATCGAGAAGAAGACCGACGAGCAAACTCATCCGAACTCCTACTGAGCCTATCCGTGATAATCTTCGTACAGTCCAGTCAGTTCGTTTGAGAGTATCGCATGCCGGGTCTAGGTGTGGAAAACGTCAGAACCCTAATCTTAACAAGTCGTGCCAATGTGGCTCAAGACCATCCGAGAATTTACTAATCTACCTATCAGTAATTCTCAATCCGCCCTGGCCAGGGACTTATGGTGTTGGCCAATCGAACACAACGCGATTTCGACTCCCTATACTAGGAAAGAAGAATCCTCGACAATCGCACACTGCCTCCATATGGTTCGGGACTGTACTCAACTAAAACCTATTTGCACGACTCAGTAGAGCCGTGGTAAGATAGTAATCAAAGCATAGTGGAAACTCACACGAGACAAATGATGACCTTAGGTCGACAGACTATCTGCACTCATGTCACCAAAGAATTGTTGTCTGACGATTGGTATAATACCATCTAGTCATTTCTCGGTAAGTCCGTCCAGTGTACTCACCCCCAGTGAGCACCTGTATACGATCTTAGGTGCCAAAGACCAATGGCTGCGAGACCAACCATCACCCCTCGTCGGGGTCTCGAAACGTATACACCAGTCTACTCCGGAGTATCGATGCCCTATCTTGATACTCCAACGATTAGGAACATTTAAGGATGTACTTATCGACTATCCAGCTCCCATAAGTATGATTGTCATCACAACGTGGGTAAACAAGCATTGATCCTACGGGCTTTATCAACATTATTAAATGATACGTAATAACAAGTAAAACATATGCACATGTTAAGATAAAGACAAACCAAATAGCATACTATCATATCGAGCAAGATTGTCCTGTACATACATATGTCCAAACATCCACATATATGCATATATAATAATGGCCTCTAGGGCATACATATTCAACAGTCTCCTACTTGCACTAAGGCCATATATTGGCGTATCTAGTACCTAACGTCTGCACTAGGGTCAGTTGTTGGCGTATCGCATACCCAACATCTCAAATAGTCTCTCAAACTGTGCTTGAGGAAGGGCCTTGGTAAATAGATCCGCCGTGTTTTCTTTTGTATCTACTCTCCGCACTTCGATCTCCCGGCTATCAACGATCTCCTTGATGAGGTGATACCGCGTCAAGTTGTGTCTGGATTTCTGGTGGAACCATGGTTCCTTCACTAAAGCCATAGCCCCATTTTTGTCATAATACAAAGTTATTAGATCAACAATGGATGGAACCACCTAAAGTTTAGTAATGAAATTCTTAATCCAGGCAGCTTCTTTTGCGGCATCGTTTGCAGCAATGTATTCAGCCTCCATCGTCGACTCTGTGACGGTGTCCTGTTTGGATCTCTTCTAATAGACCGCCCCTCCGTTGAGGGTAAACACAAAACCCGAGACAAACTTGCCATCATCCTTGTCACTCTGAAAGCTCGAATCGGTAAAAGACTCCACCTGAAGGTCCCTATTACCGTATACCAAAAACAATTCCTCAGTCCTTCTCAGGTATGTAGGGTGTTTTTCGTCACCCCAATGAGATGGGAATGCGTGTGCTTGTCAATCATGTACAGATTCCCCCTGCCTGGGACAGGCCGGGGTTTATTGATTGTAGGGATCCGAATCTCCGGCAGCCGCGAACTAAGCTGTCGTTAATTACCCCTCGCTTTTGAAGCGAAGGAACCTTCGATTGACGGGTCAAACTGGTCATGCGAACTCAATGTGCCATGTGTGTGTGTTGTGTTTTGAAGGGTACTTGGATGTATCGGGGACCACACAGAGCTTACGGCAGTCCCGCTACCAGGATAGCGGGCTGGGAGTCAAGAGCGCTGGCAGCCTCCTTGCAGGATGTGAAGCAGCGCCCTATCAGAAATTTTTTCTAACGGGAGACGTGTTTTGAGTGTGGAGCATGAGGAAAAAGAGGGGTGAGGAGCGTCCTAAGGACGCATGAGTGGCGCGTGGGCAGTGGGCGCCAGCGGGCCACGTGCGTAGCACGTGGGCGGTGGGCGCCAGCGGGTCACGTGCATATCGCGTGGACGCTGGGCGCCAGCGGATCACACGCTTTACACCTGGGCGCTGGACGCCTGAGGAAAAAGGGGCTTAGCCCCTGTACTGGGAGTTGTGCTCCCGATTGACTTTTGGAGTTAAACTCCTAAAAAAAAGGAAAAAGGGGCTTAGCCCCTATACAGGGAGTTGTACTTCCCGGTTGACTTTTGGAGTTAAATTCCTAAAAAAAGGGATTTATTATTTTTTTTGGTGGAGTTAAACTCCTAAGAGATTTTCGGAGATAATGAAAGGGGACCCCTTTCTTCTCCCTTGAGCCCAGAATTTTCTCTTGAGCCTTAGATCTTCCCAAAGTGGGAATTTTGGAGACGGGTCTCCTTCTTCTTCCTTTCTGTTGGCTGGATCTTGGAGAAAAATGGGGGCGAGACTTAAAAATCTCCCCTTTTAGAAATTTGATGGGAGATCTGGGCTTCCCTTTGTGAGTTTTATGGTGAAAGCTATTTCTTTTTGAGAAAAGAAGAGTGAAACTCTTGATTTAATTCAAAAAGGTTTAGAACCTTGAGAAAAGAGAAGGAGGCACAGAACCCTAGATTTTTTTTGAGAGAATGAAAATTTCTTCTTGATTTTTTCATCATATTTGCTTTTATAGGCTACACACTTTACATATAACCCCTTGAGCTTTGCCAAATGGCACTTGTGCCATCCTATGCCTTATGTGCTTATCTCTTTTTGCACATAAGCCATGGGGTTTACAAAATTTTGGCTTTTTGCCCATTTTACATTCATTTATTCCTAAAAAAGAATTACATTGAACTAATTTATGGCTTCATTATTTTTGTCATAAGACCGGTCCCTTCCATGCTCGGTCTTGACCTGGGCTTAGGCCCACTTAGCTTGGGGTTGAATTTGATTTTGACTTGGTCAACTGGAGTGTAATTTTTGATCCCAACAAAGTGTCCCATCAATAAATTTACACCGCGTGTGCGGATTGTATGCATGAAATTGATGGATCTTGTTCTATAGCTTGATTTAGTTGTGTTCTCATTTGACGACGTAGAGGGTATGCTACTATTTTAACGACGTGGACGGTTGGTGCTGCCATTTTTGCGACGTGGACGGTTGGTGCTGCCATTTTTGTGACTTGGACGGTCCGTTCTGCCATTTTTGCGACGTGGACGGTCGGTACTGCCATTTTTGCGACTTAGACGGTCGGTGCTGCCATTTTAGCGACGTGGACGGTCAGTGATACTATTTTTGCGACGTGGACGGTCGGTGCTGCCATTTTTGCGACTTGGAAGGTCGGCGCTGCCATTTTTACGACTTGGACGGTCGGTGCTGCCATTTTTGCAACTTGGACGGTCGGTGCTGCCATTTTTGCAACTTGGACGGTCGGTACTGCCATTTTAGCGACGTGGACGGTCGGTGCTGCCCTTTTTGCGACTTAGACGGTCGGTGCTTCCATTTTTATGACTTGGACGGTCGGTATTTCCATTTTAGCGACGTGAACGGTCGGTACTGCCATTTTAACGACTTGGACGGTCGGTGCTGTCATTTCAGCGACTTGGACGGTCGGTGCTGCCATTTTAGCGATGCGGACGGTCGGTGCTACCATTTTAGCTACGTGGAAGGACGGTGCTTCCATTTTAGAGACGTGGATAGTCAGTGCTTCCATTTTTGCAACTTGGACGGTCGGTGCTGCCATTTTAGCGACGTGGATGGTCGGTGCTACCATTTTAGCGACTTGGATGGTCGGTGTTGCCATTTTTGCGACTTGGATGATCGGTGCTGCCATTTTTTCGACGTGGATGGTCCGTGCTGCCATTTTAGTGACTTGGACGATCGGTGTTGCCATTTTAGTGACGTGGACGGTCGGTGACTTGCTCCGCTTCTTGCAGTGTCGGGGTTGATTTGTTTCCGAAGTAGAGATTGATTCCACCGAGGAGGTGATTGGTTGACTTGTTTGATTTGATTTATTTTGGGAGTTTCCTTCCCGTCCAGCGGGACTTTTGAGCTTGGAAGCGCTACCGGATGGGACATTGATTTGATCTATTTGATTTCAGTTTTGTTTGGCGGGACTTTTGAATTTGAGAGTAACTTGGAATTTGGATTTTGTTTGGCACCAGCATTGCTGCACTGGAATAATACCAGGAGCAACTCATCATTTGCCTTTGGAAAAACTTGGGATTTGGGTTTTTGTTCGGCATCAGCATTGCTAACACTAAAGTAATGCCAGGAGCGACTCATCATTTTTCGTTGCCCGTTGAGGAGCGATGGCTCAGGAGACAGGTTTAAATCCCTGTCACCTAAGGCTTTTCAATTTTATGAGCCATAAAGGTCTCATAAAAGCATTTTCTCCCTACGAGTCGAGATGATCCCGCAGGTGTATTTTCTCTTTAGGAATCGTGGGGATTCCTAAGTGTGTTGCTCCTTTGTGAATCGTAAGGATCTCACGCAGGGATTTTCTCCTCACAAGGTCGAGAGGACTTTGCGAGTGTATTTTATCTCTTTTCACGAGTTTGCGTCCTTTCGGGTTTTCACAAACTCGCCGGCAGTTCTGCTGTTTTTACTCATGGAGCCCTTTCGGGTTTTCATCCGTACCCGTTTTGCTTGTGGACATACCGTTTTTTTAGCTTCATCACCGGTGGGACTTTAAATGTAGTCTCGTCGGTAGGACTTTGGGAGAGATAGGGGTCGTTTACGCCCGTGGATTGTATACGGTTTTACAGGATGTATGATCCAAACCGTAAGGCCGGTGTGCTCAATTTGTCTGTGACTTGGAGCATTCACGCATAGTATTTCTTGAGATATCGGCCATTGATGGGTGGCATGGGCCTTTCTCCCTCGGCGTTTATTACTTGGTAGGATCCTCCATCGAACACTTTCTCGATGACGTATGGCCCTTCCCAATTTGGCTCGAATTTTTCCTTGGCATGTCGATTGGGGATGATCGGCCTTTTGAGAACCAACACCAATTCGCCTTTCTTGAAAGCGCGGAGACGGGTCATCTTGTTATAGGCCCATGACATTTGGGATTGGTACAGCTCCAGATTTTTCTATACTGCAAGCTTCTTTTCTTCGAGGGCGTCGAACTCTTCGAGACGAAGGAGCACGTTTTCCTCCTCCATCAACTCGTGTTGAATGACCATTCTAAAGCTTGGAACTTTGACTTCGAGGGGGAGGATCGCCTCCACTCCGAAGAGTAATAAGTATGGAGTGGACTGAGCTAGAGTACGGTGTATAGTACGATATGCCCACAATGCCTCATGAAGTTTGAGATTCCAGTCTCTCTTGTTGGCTGAAGCATTTTTCCTCAGGAGCTTGCATAGAGTTTTATTGAAGGTTTCGGCTAGCCCATTGGCCCTTGGATTATAGAAGGAGGAATATCTCCATTTTATCTGAAGCAGAGTAGCAAATCTTGAGATTTTGAAACTCTTGAAAGAAGGCCCGTTGTCAGAAATGATCCTTCTTGATGTACCGAAGCGGTATAGAATATTATGTCCGAAGAACGTCAGAATATCTTCTGTTTTGACTTCTTTTAGCGGGACAGCTTCAGCCCATCTTGAGAAGTAGTCTGTTGCAGCCAATATAAACCGGTGGCCTTTGGATTATGGAGGATCAATTGGGCCAACTATATCGGTGCCCCAAACTTCAAAGGGCCTCGACGCCACCGTAGGATGCAACGGATTGATATGCTTATGAATGAAATCACCGTGAATTTGGCAGATATGACATTTCTTTGCATGCTCTTCGCAATCTCTTATCATGATAGGACAGTAATATCCAAACCGTTTTATCTGAAACCGCATTTTGGGCCCGAACTGGTAAGCCTCGCAGACGCCCGAGTGAACTTCTTTCATGACTTTTAGTATTTCGGCCAATGACAGACACCTGAGCCAGAGTTGGTCATATGATCTGCGGTATAGCGTATTATTTACAAACACGTATCAGAGAGCTCTCTTCTTCAGCTGAACCCTCGTAGATTTTTCTTCGGGCAACTTGTCATAACGGAAGTACTCAATGAAGGGCTCTCTCCAATCGGACTTCTCTTGAATGATCAAAACTTCTTCGGCAGGATTGCTCTTTTGTTCTGTGCTTTTCTCTTCTCGTAAAAATACTGGGGGAAAAATTTGCCGGATCCTGACTATGATCAGAATTTCATCCATGTCGGGATCAACCAGCTCTTTGGCTAGGCGAGCGAGTACACCGTCTTTTCCGTTCAACGCCCTACGTACTCTCATTAGTTCAATGTGAGTGAACCTTTTCATGAGTTCCACCACCCAGCTTCTATATCGAGCTAACTCGGGCTTATATTTCTTGTAGTCGCTGCTCACTTGGTTAATGGCTGTAAGTTGATGTCGCGCACCCCGCGAGTCCGCGGGGAGGCGGAATACACAAAAAACGATTTTCTTCATTTCAAAAGAATGGCTTCACAATATTGACCAAGACAACTCAGGATCTTAATTAAACCGTAACTAGCTACGACTAACTACTAAGAGGTTCTAACTACTCGGTGAGAGTTTATACCTCGTTGATCTAGTCCTTCGGGTCTTCTTGTTTTCTTCTTGGCTCCTTGGTTCAAGCTTGAATCTTCTTCTCCTTTACTTGACGCCTAAAAAGCTTGAATGGAACTCGATCGTCAGTCTCCTCTTTGTCGAAAATGATCCACCCGAGAGCCTATGGTTTAAGCTTCAACCTCAAGTGTGAGGCAACTAAGATGTCTAGTTTGCTAGACTAGACAACTTAGAAGATGTAGAGAAAGATGAATGGAGTATTTTATCTTAAGAGCCCTAGGATTCACAACACATGTGAGGGTTAGGCCTTGAAGAAGAAGGAGGAGAGGAAAAATGGAGAGAGAAAGAACAAACACAAATGAGCTCAAGTCTTGTGTTGTGGCAAGTGAGGAATGGCTTAGTCAACCACAATAATCAAGCATGCAATATTTTCAATAGAAAATAATGACTCATGTTTGAATAGTGAAGTCAAAGGCAATAAACAAATCAACTAGCCATGCTTCACCCATACCACAAATATCTCCATTATCCACCTCATTAATCTATTTCCACAAATAGATAAATCTAATATTGAGGTGCCTCCTTCTAGAAGCATGTCCTGTGAAATTACAAGAATGCCCACACCGTATATACATACCCGTATTCATATTCCGAAAAATACAAATACAATAAGATAATAATAATCCAAAAATATAATACTAGAATCCGGTTTAAACCAAACCCGACTAGTATTATCCGTCTGAACATCATCCGTGTAGCCAGTACACGTATATGATCGGAATCCTGCCGTAAGACCATACGGCATCTACATCGTTTTGCCTGAACCAGGAAAACCCTCTGTGTAGGACTCTAAAGACTCGACAGTACGCTGGCAATGGGTTTAACTACAAGTCCGTCAGTGGCACTAGCTGTACGTAACGGCTACCAAGGTATCTGTCGAAAAAGGAAGGCCGACGAGCGAACTCATCCAAACCCCTACTGAGCCTGTCCGTGACAATCTCAATGCAGTCCGGTCTGTTCGTCTGAGAGTATCGCATGCAAGGTCTAGGGGGCTTGAAAACGTCAGACCCTTAATAACCTGACAAGTCGTGTCGGTGTGGCTCAAGACTATCCGAGAATCTACTGGTCCAACTACCAGAAATTCTCAATCCGCCGTGGCCAGGGACTTATGGTGTTGACCAACTGATCACAGCGCGATATCGACTCCTTATATCGGGAGAGACGAATCCCCAACAGTCGCTCACTGCCTTCATATGGCTCGGGACTGTACCCAACTAAAACCTGTTTGAACGACTCAGTAGAACCATGGTAGGGTAGTAATCAAAGCACAGTAGGAACTCACACGAGACAAATGACGACCTCAGGTCGACAGACTATCTGCACTCATGTCACCAAAGAACTGCTATATGACGCTAGGTATAATACCATCTAGCCAGTTCTTGGAGAGTCATGTCCGGTGTACTCACACCCAGTGAGCACATGTATACAATCTTAGGTGCACCTCACCAATGGCCGCGGGACCAATCCATCGCCCCTCGTCAGGATCTAGATATGTATACACTAGTCTACTCTGGAGTATCGATGCCCAGTCTCAATACTCCTACGACTAGGGATACCTCTAAGGATGTGCCTATCGACTACCCAGCTCCCATAAGTATGGTTGCCATCATAACGCCGGTAGTCAGGCAAAGATCCTACGGGCTTTATCAACATGTATGTTTCCCCCGAATAATAGAAGAGTAAGGCTCTGTTCAAAATTTGAAAAGAGGCAGCGCCTCACGCGCTTTGCACGAGAGCGCCAGTGCTAAGAGTTAAAAAAAACTCTGAGGCAGCGCCTCACGTGTCTTGCACAAGGGCGCCAACGCCAAGAGTTAAAAACTCTGAGGCAGCGCCTCACGTGCCCCGCACGAGGGCGCCAGTGCCAAAACTAAAAGTTCTCTGCCGTTGGATCAAAGATCCAACGGAGATGATAAATCATCGAAACACAGAATTAAATTCTTATTGAGGAAATACTCCTCAATCTTTCTAAATAAGAAAGATTCCTCTCTGTAAAATAGAGCACCGTTGGATTAAAAATCCAAGGGTGATTAAAAATCACCAAGCTACAGAATAAGCTCTGTAGGGGAAAATGTTTTCCCCAATTTTTCTAAACAAGAAATATTATGCTCTGTAAAAAAGAGCACTGTTGGATTAAAGATCCAATGGTGATTAAAAATCACCAAGCTACAGAATAAGCTCTGTAGGGGAAAATATTTTCCCCAATCTTTCTAAACAAGAAAGATTATGCTCTGTAAAACAGAGCACCGTTGGATTAAAGATCCAATGGTGATTAAAAATCACCAAATTACAGAATAAGCTCTGTGTGGAAAATATTTTCCTAATCTTATTAAAAAAAAGAAAAATATCTTCTGTAAAACAGAAGCCCTTGGATCAAAGATCCAACGGTGGATAAAATCCCCAAATCAATTAAGGATCTCTCAATGGGAGATTTCTTTAACTAAATCAACAAACTTGCCTCCACTATATAAAGGCCCCAAGACTTCAAGCCTTGCACACAGGAACCCCTCCATAAACTTCAAGTGCAAAAAGAAGAGCAAGCAAAAAGAGCTTTAAGAGAGAAAAAGGAAGAAGAATTTTCATCAAGGTAAATAGAGATCAAAACTTCTTATCTGCATACCTAAGGGTTTAACCCTCATAAAAGAACATAGTTCTTTTCGTGGATCTGAGATCTATCAGACAAGTCTTCCACAAATGAGAATTTAATTCTCGTAGGGATGAATTTGTTCTTGGGGATTGAAGATCCAGGGGAGAGCAAAGAATCAAATTCTTTAGAAAAATACACAAAGAAAGAAACAGCGCCGAGCGCCTCACGTGCCCCTCACGTGGACGCTGCTTAATAAAGAGTGCTTAGCACTCAGTGGTTAGCGCCTAGCGTCGAGCGTCCTACGTGCCCCTCACGTGGGCGCTGCTTAATAAAGAGTGTTGAGCACTCGGTGGTTGGCGCCCAGCGCCAAGCCCCACGTGCCCCTCACGTGGGCGCTGCTTAATAAAGAGTGCTTAGCACTCAGTGGTTGGCCCCCAGCGCTGAGCGCCTCACTTGCCCCTCACATGGGCGCTGCTTAATAAAGAGCGCCGAGCGCCCAGCGCCAAGCGCCTCACGTGGGCGCCATAAAGAGTGTTTGACACTCCATAAAAAACAAAAAGAGGGGTGAGCGTCAGAGCCCATATCAATGCTCAGCATTGTTGCACAGAAAGAGGACCGAGCCCAAATAAGTGTTTAACACTTTATTCAAAGACTGAGTGGGCTTAGCCCAAGTTGACCAAAAGTCCCTAATTCAGATCAACTGAGCCCATGTGCTCACAATTTTTCCAAATTGGCCTTAGTCCCAAATACGACTATTGATCTTCCAACTGACATCGGTTCAAGGGTTCATCTCCCCACATCTCTGATATATGTCGTTGTAATCCTTCAACGTCTTCAGAGAGGTGGTGGGTCCCGACGACCAATAATTCTATGGACCGCAACGTCCTTAAACTAGCTATGGACTGTAATGTCCTTAAACTAGCTGTGGACCGCAACGTCTTTAAACTAACAATGGACCGCAACGTCCTTAAACTAAAACCATGGAGCCCAAATGCTCTTTTTTGGATCAAAAATGATCCTGAACCCCCGTTAAGTAGATCTTAGTCCAACATCGGATTAACGTATCCTTAACAAATTTTAAGTTGATCTTAATCTCGAACAAGGTTAACGATCCTTAAATCAAACTAAACCCGAATCTAAGAAAATACGGATTTGGACTAATCCATGCCCTACGGGCGACAATACAAATTAGTCTCCGTATACAATCTACGGGAAGCCAAAAATAAAATAAAAACACACGACAAGAAGTGACCTTCTGGAGCAGGAGAAAGTGGTTACCTCTACGCGGTAATGTAATTAACTGCAGGGGCTTGCGCTTGCAGGGAAGAGCGTCCCCACAATAAAAAAACCCTCACAACGAGGGGGAATCTGACGAAATCTGGTACAACGGCCGCATCTGTCCAAAGCTCCGATACGCGGTGCCATAAATCAATTTGGTATCTTCGGAGAGGTGGACGGATAAATCCAAATAGCATCTGCCCCCAAAATTCAGGCCAGACGTCCTAACGTCCCGGTCGCGTCTTTCGGCGGTAAATAGATTCTGGGACACCCGGCGGGACCTTTTTCTCTTTCCACTCTATACTTCGTGTGTCGTGTTCGCGAAAGAATCACGGTTTAATATGGTTACCCTTGGATTCGAGGTACTAAGATTTGGTGTCTTGCTCCGTGCAGAAGAAAAGATGACATCGATAGCTTCCAACTGCACCAATTACAACAGCACCTCCCACTCCGTCCTTGCTGGAGGAGTGACTTATGGGCCCCAAGCGGTCTCCATCTTTGCGATGCCAGTAGAACAGGTGACTCAGGCCACCACTGGACTTTTCTTCGGGACCATGCTCCCGCCAATGAGCTTCAATGCTTCAGTGACATCACATGAGGCTCCAAAGAAGTCAATCCTCGACCGGCTTGCAAATACCACGGCCCCACTCAACGATTCGTCCAATTCCAACGCCTCAGTTTTTAACAGACTGGGCCAAGGCTCCAATGGGCCCGTAAAGAGGCCTGCAATACCTGAAGGGGTTATCCCGAAACGGATAGCCATTCCAGCTCCGGTAGACGAAGTCGTCAAAGGGGCTTCTCCTGCTTTTTCAGTTAAAGCTAAGGGATCGGTCTTCATAAGACTGGCCATTCCAACTCCTGCTATGGGTGAGGTCGTTACAAGTGCTTTCCCTATTCGAAAGTCAGTCTTCGACAGGTTAGATGTTCCCTCTCAACGGACGTCAGTCTTCGACAGGTTGGCACCAACAGCAGCCTCTCATCAAAGTAAAGGGCATGACGAAGCCACTCCCGTAACTGAACCGGTCCCATCTGCAAGGCGTGCTCGATGTCTCCATTGGCGCCGAGTGAGGAAAACTGGGGGCAACTCTCCCTATGTACTTACTCCACCAGCTCCAACGGTGGAAGTTGATGCCGCTGTTCCAACTGGAAATAGCTTTGAACTGCTCAGGAGGGCGCGCAAAAATTCTCCAACCACCATATTGAAGAAATCTCCTCCGCATGTTGAAAGCATGACACAGGTGAAGCCAGAACAACCTCCTCAGCGGTTGTCCTCGAAGATCCACAGAGTCTGGCGAGAAGTCAAAGACTCTGTAATTGACGAAGAATACTCGCGCCGGCTGAAGAAGACGAAGGCTCGGCAAGAGGAGGACCATCCCTTTGCCACACCACGAAAGGCATCGTCTGCGTGGGTGCCTGCCGCAACGTCCCCCTCAACTTCGACCTCCCATAAGAGGAGAAGGCCGAAGAAGATCCCCCTGCCCAAGGCAAATTTCAAAGGCAGTAGATCCAAACGCCCTAAGTCTGGGGGCATGGTTGTGCATACTGTCTACATGGCATCCGGAAAAGAGGATAGTCGTGCTTTCATGAGTTATCGACCACTCACACGGTCTGTGACGAAAGCTCAGGAGCAAAAACAAAAGCTCCAGGAAATATTGACAAGGATATCCACACTTACTGGGCAAAGAAAAAGCCCGGAAGTATCGTTGGAACAACACCAGGAGCAGAAGACCGACACCGAATTCCTATGGAGGGTGCTCGAAAAGAAAGATAAAGAGGCGGCGGAACAAGCGACTAATATAAAACAAATGACGCTTCTCTTCCAAGACATGATGGGGATGGTGATCCAACCAGATTCTCCGGCCGAAGACCCGCCAATAATCATTGAAGACGACAGAGGGGAGACATCAAACCCTCCTCCGGTTTTATCAACATCCAGAGAGGAGACAATCTCTAAAGCTACCCTTGATGTAACGACCCTAGTATTACTGTACCTTCGTGTTTTCTTTCTTTAGTAAAATATTGTATTTATTTATTCTTAGTATTTTCTGTATATTTTGTTTTTTATAAATATATTGTTTTATTCTTCTATCTATTTTTCCCAAACACATTTCTTTAAAACTAAATTTTAACCTTTTTTCAAATTAAACATAAGACCTAACCCAGCCCATAACTCAAATCCAATTTCATTTTCTTTAATAAAACTATGAGCCCAAAAGCCCACTTTTTTAAGCAACATCATATATTTAATTCTTATTAAATATGTGTATGAACAACCCTTTAGCTCATTGGTTAACTCTTTGCATTGTTATTCCATAGATCACATGTTCAAATCCCCATTCTTGCAATTATGCAAGAATTATTTTTTTTTATCAATTTTTTATTCTTCTCATAACTTACAAATGAGACCTTTCATTTCCAAAATGAATGGTGACCTTTCATTTCTTTTTTAATTCCCATATTGAATGCATATATTATTATACATAATTCACCATTATACCATCTTTGTTTGTCCTCCTCTATCTTTTCTTTCCTCATATTTTTCTATCTCTCACTTCTCTCTCTTCACCTAGAGTCCAAGAAGAAGAACATAAAGAAGTCTTCAAAAAGATCTCGCTGGTAACGCGAGGCTATCGGCGGATAGACAAGCCCGGTGACAATACTGGCTTGTGTATATAAGTCCCTTCTCTCTCCTTCCCCCCATCTCTTATTTTCCTCTTGTCATACCTCGTGAACCCGTAAGAGAGGATAAATATAAATATATACATATATATAAGTCTAGATATATATTGTTTTATATGGTTTAATAATACCTTATTGCATCTTGTTCAAATTAAAGTGTTTTTAATTCTTTGTTCATGACTATGAATGTTTATTACAAGTTGTGAGAACACAGATTTCATGCCACAATATATCTATAATGTCTCATAAAATCGTTTTGTTTATTAAAAGAAAAATAGAAGCCTGCATAAAATACTAGTTAATCTTTTTGCCGATTTTAGTATACACATCAATACCTTTAGCTTTAAAATAATTTTTAGAAATTAATTTTTACTTCTGAAAATTTCAGGAAATTTATATATGATAGAGTATATTATTTTGTACATGCTGTAAAAATTTTAGATCGAATCACTTAACGGTTTAGGAATTATATCGTTTTTATTCACTGTTCGTAAAATAGAAAACTGCAGTTATTGGTCAACTTCTAGGACACATAACTTGGTATAACGATATCCAAATTTCACAAACTCAGGTGTTTTAGATATCTACATCGAATAATATAGATTTTATTAGTTTTAAGTTTTTACTTAAAACTAACGTAAGATAAACAAAAATGCGTTACAATATTAAACGACGAATCTGGACAGAATATGTCCTGATTCGCACACTGTTTTTAAATAGGACATAACTCGAAATCCCGATATCCGTTCGTGACAAAATTTAGATGTATAGATGCATAAATGATAAAGCTATAATTTTCTGTATATTAGATTACTTATAAATGCATGAAATAACCCGATATAGGCTTTGCAATATAACATATAATCGTTGTCCAGAAATCTGAATTTCTGTTTTAAACGCTGATGTTACAATGATCATAACTAGAGTTTAAGAAATCCAAATCGTGCGAATCTTAGTGATTTGGATAAGTACATCGAAAGACCTAAAATTTTCTAATATTTTTTTGTAACCTGAAACCCGATAAAAATTAACTCAAATTGTGTTTTAAAAATATGCGACGGTGCTGGACAGATTCAGATCTGTTCTGTGCGACAAAACGAAAATGAATGTATCTCCCAAACTGGTAGTCGTATTTAGGCGTGACTGGAGCTCACACGTGCAAAGTACTTAGAACCATATTTCTTTTTATATTCCGCATTCGTTTGACTTGATTAATTAGCCGTACATAATATTTCTTTACAGCATTGTTTATGGTAGTTAGTCGAATAATATACTTGACTCATTTCATACTATTCGAACATGTATACATATTTATCTTGATCATTAAATTGTTGTATGTACATAAAGACGATAATTAAATACTTGAATTGTATTTTGAAAACTATACAAAATTAGTTTTACATAAAACCCCCTCAAGTTATATAAATTACAATAAGGACCATAGTAAATATAGGTTTAAGCGGGATCAGTCTCTTGAGCCTCAGGGAGCCGGAGATATGGGTGCTTGCCTATTTAAGGTAGACAACTTAACAAACGGTGTTATCAAAACGGTAATCGTCTTTGAAAAATACACAAATCCTGTCGTCCATGTGCAGTGGTTACCGATAACATCAAAACCTAATTCAGGACTTCAATTTCTTTTCTAATTGTTCTGACTCAGACTGAGTCTCATTATAAATAATATGACTTGAATACGATTCAAGTACAATCTACAATACTACAATTCAATATGAATCCATGAATCCATATAATCAATACGTTCAATCTATTCAATCTGTATTGACCGAACCGAATCATGGATATACTTCCATCTACATGATTCTCCAGTTACATCCATGATTCTTCAGTTACATCCATTTACTGATATCATGGTTTCGGCAAGTCATCCAATTATACAATCTATATTACAAGACAATACAAGTTGCAATACAATATAAACAATACAATCAAGACATCGTGGGGTTTAAGGGGTAGATTGGTACGGAAGGTGTTAAAAGTGGCACGAGACTGCCAGATTTAAGACACCTAACCTGAATACAATCGCCGTTGTTCCAGGCATTCTAACGGAGAATTGTACTTCCATTTGCCTCTAGTCTCTGGCATATAGAGACTCTTCTCGTATACACTGGTATTCTTCTGTACCAAGCTACAAACAACAGCGTTAACTCTAAATACAACAATATAACAATATAATACATCTGTAAAAGCTACTCTCTCTCTCTCTCTCTCTTACTCTCTGTCTATTCTATTTCTCCCTTATCTTTGGGACTTACCGAGCGATTGTTCGCTGATGACATTCCTTCTCTTTCTTCTTTGGAATGTTGTCAGGTGATCTGGATACTCAGGAGATCGAGCCTACCAGTGAGGACTTGGATAAGCTAGCCTACGACCCAGAGCTTGAGATTCATTGTACACATTTTATTTCAGTACTTTTCATTTCTGTTATGCCACTGTTTAGGTATCGCTTTATCCCATGTATTTACTTTTCCATGTATTGTAAAAATAATATTAATAAATAAAGTTGTTGTTTCATTACATTGTCTCTTGTATACATTTCTTTTATATTGCTTAGTTACGCTTAGCGTATTTACTTCAGAGTAAATACGTAGCGGCCTCGTCACGTTCTCTGCCCGTATACCGAGAAGCGGGACGTGACACTTGATGACTACATAGCTCAACAAATACGAGCTCATCAAGCGAACGAAGCGGCAGGCCAGGTCGTTAGAACTGGGCGACCTTACCTAGGATAGTACGACCAAATTAAGTACCCGCCAGGATATACGATCCCCAAATTCCATGTGTATAAGGGGACGGGCAATCCTCATCAGCACGTTGCTCAATTCAGAGCTTTGTGCGGTAATACTGGGGGCGATGACAAATTGTTGCTCCGCCAGTTTGTTGGCAGCTTGTCGGAAACGGAATTTGAATGGTATTCCGAGCTCCCAAATGACTCTTTCAAGACATTTACGGAGATGGAACTACTGTTCACACAGCGGTTCGCAAGCGCAAGTGAGCGCACCTCGATCACGGCATTAATCAACGCCAGAGTGAAACCGGGAGAGACCTGGGTTCAATACGCAATTCGATGGCAGAACCTATGGTCAAAGTGTGAACAACGTATAAAAGAATCTCCTGCTGTGGGCATGTTCGTAGGGACCCTTGACCCTCAGGAAACTATATCCCAGTTTATGATGTTCTTCAAGCCGACCACATTCCAGGCCTTGATTGACAAACTGACCTAAATGGACCAGATGGGCCATAGGCTGTCCTCTTCAAATATAGACCTTCGAAATGAAAAGAGCAAAGGGAAAGCGACCTTCGTCGCCAATGCTCAAGAACAACCGAGTGATCCGAAACTGGTTATTCGCCAAAACAGTAGACCGCGAGACCTCGAAGAGAATTTGAGACGTCCTTACTCGTTTCCCTGTGATAAAACAAAGAGACTATTCGAACTAGCGGTGCGCAACAGGCTCATCACTCTGCTGGATTCGAGACGCCCATTGCAATCGGGTGACGTCAACAATCCCAATTACTGCCCATACCACCGAATAGTAGGCCACCCAATCGAAGATTGCTATGTTTATAAAAACTGGGTCGAAGACCAGTACCAACAGGGCAAGTTCACATTGTCCGAAAACTGGAAGGTAAACCCGCCGCAGCAGCACTCTCCTAAAAAGGTGGATATGCCGGGGGTATCGTGCTCATTTATGGAAGAAGCTCCGTAGGAAGTGGTCCTTTCAGCTAAAAATAAAAGAATGCTGAAGGATCTTCAAGCATATCCGGCGATTAGGTGGAAGAGCCCACTGGAGCCTGAGATCATTGACGGAATGCTGAAGCCGCGCCCAACGCTGAAAGTTGGTAACGATGGGCAAAACCTCTAGGCTAAGCCTCAAAAATCTTTAAAGAAAAAGAAGAAGGACAAGAAGCCCATGCAGCTCGACGGCAATCGTACGGGTCTGCAGAAATACATTGATGCACTGGAGGAATACAACCAAGAGGCATGGACCCCAGTCACACTAGAAGAGTTCTTCAAGCATGTTCTTGAGAACAGAAACAGTGATATTGATGAAGGAGACGATTCTTCGGAAGAACCCGAGAATCATGTAGCGAGTTGTCACATGATCTCTCACTCGTCGATAAATAGCAAAGAAGCTCCTGACGTAGAGAAACCGGGGGCAGATCCAGAGCCAAAACCTATGGAACCGTCAGATGACCTCATCGATAAGCTGCTGAACTAAGCTCTTCAAAAGAGCAAAGCAGATCGAGAACGTGAAGCGGCCATTTACGAAAAGGCCAAGCGCTGGTGTCAGGCCAAAAAATCTCCGGTGATGAGAAGCCATAAAGTAGCTCAACCGGATCAAAGTGCCCTTGCCACCAGCAGGAGCAGAATCAAGATAAGGAAGCAGTTCGCCAAAGCTCTATCGATAGGAATGAAACTGCCACCTTCCAAAGAAAATACTTCCGGGAATACGTACCCCGACGAACCGGATGTCCATCCAAAATACTGCTTGTATCATCGGAGGGTCACACACCCTACCGAAGAGTGCAATGCCTTCAAGAAGTGGTGGCAGGGATACGTTACCCACCGACAACACTTCAAGCGGGTAAAGCGCAAAGCCCGTCGGGAGCAGAGAAGCACGATAGACGAGCGTGAAGGAACAGACGGTAACTGTCACATAGTTGATGCCATCCTGACAAGAGCAAAACCTCAAGTTCTTACCTTCGAGAGCGATTCTGATGAAGAAATAGCTCGCGGCCTCTCTTCAAGGAATCTACCTCTGAAAAGGAAGAGGAAATGAAGAACTGAGAGAACATTCAGATGTGTAACCGTACGTTGCCTGAAAAGAATCTCGGACTTTCAAACAAAGGTTCGTGCAAGAAAGACAAGGGGAAGAAAAAAGTCTCTGAGGAGATTGCCCTCGATGATAGAGTCGCCGAAGAGCTCACAGCCAAGGACCCGTCCAGGAAGAACAAGGTGGATTACAATATCCTGGCGCATCTGAGGAAGATTCCTTCACAATTGAGTATTTTGGATGCCCTTCTCCTGCCTAAAAAAGCACGAGATTCCCTGATCAAGGCATTACAAGAGCCCGACCAGTTTCAATCCTTCCTAGTGGAAAAAAGATGAAGGACGAGCTGGAAGAAGTCCACACAGCTGATATCACATTCAGTGATGAAGACCTCCTTCTAGGAATGTGCGAGCACAACCATCTGCTGTATGTAACCGGGTATTGTCACGATATCAAAATATGGAAGATCCTGGTCGAAAACGGGTCATCCGTCAACCTACTCAATATAAAAGTGTTGAAGGAGATTTGCATGAATGTTCAACACCTGGCTCGGGACAAAATTACTATCTCCGGGTTCGGCTCGCAGTCATCACAAACGCTCGGATCTGTAATACCGATACTGCGCTTCAGGCTGCTCACCGACAACAAGTTCTATGTTATTGACACTAAGACTTGCTACAACGCTTTGCTCGGCAGACCTTGGTTACATGAGTACAACATCATCCCGTCTACATAACATCAGTGTATGAAGTACTTTAAGAACGGCCTCGAGTACACAGTCACAGGGGAGCCGAACCCATTCTCCGTAAATGAAGTTCGCAAATATGAAGACGCCAAGTACTTCTTACCAGACTTAAAAGACATGGAAAGATGTCGCAAAATGGAGAATAATCAAAAAGCCATCGACACTATCCCGATATTCGGGAGTGATACCGAAGAAGATGAAGAGATGATCTACTCAGGCCAACCCCAAGGTAATAGGCCAGGACCATCTACTCCTATGCTGGTCTTTGGCAGTGACTCTGAGGACGAGGCCAACTCAGTGTTCTCCGTCCGCCCGCCAATGCAGACCTTTGCTAGAGCTGACCAGAGTTTACAGATTACCCTGGTCCCACAGCGGCATTACAAAGAACTTGATGCACTTGATACGTACAGCGTGCAAGAGCTGCAGACCTTCTACGTCCCTCCTAAACAAAGAGGTAAGAAGGCGATCCTTTTCTACCAATCCACGGAGACTAAAGTGGAGAAAGAAGTATGGCACGGTGCCGAACCTGCACTCGACAGGCTTCAACCAATCCTTCTGCCCAGATATTACGCAGAGGGACTGAAAAGGCTATTGAGACGCCAAGGCGTACCCTTCAAACAGACTGCTCGACAAGCCCAGTTTTATAACAAGATTTAGGACGTTCACAGGACTCAGCGGAAGATGCCCAGCCGGAGAATAGGGACGACTGGCCTTGGATACGTTCGGTCTAATAAGGGGAGCGATTCTATGGCTGATGTAGGGTGTTTTCGTCACCCTATTGAGATGGGAATACATGTTGGGGTAAAAATTTACACCCCGGTTGACCAAGTCAAAATCAAAGTCAACCCCAAGCCAAGTGGGCCCAAGCCCAGATCAAGTAGGCCCATGCCTGGGTCGAGTCCGAACATGAAGCGACCGGCCACCCCCATGCCAAGATAAAATTTTTTGTAATAAATAATTTTATTGTATTTCTTTTATTTTATTTTAAGAATGAATGTAAGAAAAATGGGCATAAAGCCAAATTTTTGTAAAGCCCATGGCTTATGTGCAAAAAGAAATGACACATGAGCCATGGGATAGGCAAAATGCCATATTGTGAAGCCCAAGGGGCTATGTGTAAAGTGTATAGCCTATAAAGGTAAGGATAATGAAATATCCCAACAACTTTTTTTCTCTCCAAAAAAAAAAGTTTAGATCTGAGATCTTTCTCCTTCCTCAAGGTTCTAAAACCTTCTTCTTTCTTTTGAATTAAATCAAGAGTTTTACTCTTCATTTTATAAAGCTAAATAGATTTTCACCACAAAACCCATAAAGGGGAACTCAGATCTTCCATCAGATCTCAAAAAGAAGAGATTTTTAAAATCTCACACTTCTTGATCTTCAAGATCCGGCCAACAAAGGAAGAAGAAGGAGACCCATCTCCAGAAACCCCACTTTGGAGAAGAACTAGGGCTCAAGGGGAGAAGCCCTTCATCAGCTTCAAAACATCTTAGGAGTTTAATTCCACTCTAATTTCCCTTTCGGGAGTTTCTGGGGCTAAAAGCCCCTTTTTCTCCCCGGCGCCCAAGCACCCGAGCGCCTTGCGCTCAAGCGCCCAGCGTCGACATGCCGACACGTGGCGCGCTAGCGCTCCAACGCCCAGCGCCCACATACCGACACGTAGTGCGCTAGCGCTCGAGCGCTTTGAGCTCAAGCGCCCACGTGCCGACATGTGGCGCGCTAGAGCTCGAGCGCCCAGCGCTCAAGCGCCAAGCGCCCACGTTCCGACACATGGCGCGCTAGTGCTCGAGCGCCCAGCACCCACGTGCCGACATGTGGTGCGCTAGCGCTCGAGTGCCCAGCGCTCAAGCGCCAAGCGCACACGTACCGACACGTGGTGCGCTAGCGCTCGAGCGCCTAGCGCTCAAGCGCCCAGCGCCCACGTGTCAGATAGCGCGCTAGCGCCTAAGCACATAGCACCTAAGCACACAGCACTCAAGGCGCTGGCCCCACGCGTCCTTTGGGTGCTTTTTCCCTTTTTTTTATATATATGTATACATGTATATATATGTGTAGATACACACACACTCCACAACACTGTCCCCACCAAAAAAATTTTTAGGCGGGGACGCTGCCCCGCACCCCGCACCCCGTAAGGGGCTGCTAGCCCCCTTGACCCCCAGCCCGCTATTCGGGTAGTGGGACCCCCGTAAAAACTCTACGTAGCTCCCGATATATCCAAGCCCCCTCCAAAAAAAACACAACACTGTACATTGAGTTCGCATGACCAATTTAACTCGTTAATCGGAGGTTCCCTCGCCCCAAAGGCGAGGGGTAATTATCGGCAGCTTAGTCCGCGGCTGCCGGAGATTGGGATCCCCACAATCATTAAACCCCGGCCTACCCTAGGCAGGGGGAATCTGTAATACGCCTGACAAGCGCGTGCGTATTCCCATCTCAATGGGGTGACGAAAAATACCCTACAGATTCTGGCACGCCCGGTGGGACTTTTCTCTCCTCCCATATTTCGGGTTAAACGTTCATGCGAACTTAATCAATATACATATCGATTGCCTATACTGAAATAATGTTTTTTTCCGTGCAGCAATCAACTTTCCAACGACAATGTCTCCCAAGACGAATTTAGCTTCGAACGTGACCCCGACCTCGCACGTGGTCAAGATCAATGCTTGTGTAGTTCTCCCCGCAAGCCTCAGTCGACAGTGGGAAGAACTGCCCCGCCAGTTTGGTTCCGTCATCATCTACCCTGCCGGAAGCGCTCATCTGGAAGAAATCCCGACAAAACAGGTGGCCAAGCCGGTCTCACAAGGGGCAAGAGTCCGAATGTTGTGATCGCTAAGGCACCACAACCGAAGCTTAAGACAGTGTCTGAACGACTCTCTGGTGCTCCAGCTGGGGGCAAGACTTCCGGTACAAAGGGCAACATTAAATGTTGCGGACGAGCTCAGGTGATGACTCCAACAAATGCACAATCGAGCGTATCTCCAAAATCCTCCATCGCCCGGTCTACGTTGTCTTCCCAAAAAGCCGAAGTCTGCCAGGTGCTTAGAAAAGAAAAGTTAAGGCAGAAGCGGCTCAGGTATCGAGCCAACAAGAGTGCCAGAGCTTCAGCCAAGTGGAATCTTATGAAGTTCTAAGAGCAGGGTTACTCTGTGACGACGGCTGAGTCGGCCGTAAAGATCAGTAATTCCTTCGAACCTCTGAAATGAGTTCAGAAAAATGCCATGACCGCCAGAATCAAGAAGACAGCGGTCCGAACGTCGCTACAAAGAGACGTGTCCCGTCCCCAATAGAAAAAGTATGACACTGTCTCTTCAAGAGTCTATCAAGCGCTCTGTGCCTCACGAAAGCAGCGGGGCAAACCCAGAAAAGAAGCGCCAGCGCCATTCAAGAACCTAGTCAGGCCAGCCGCCGATAATAAAAAGACGGCTGGATATATTATCCACACGGTCTATTTGGCGGGCGGGCGCCCCAGTGACAACCTTCATAGCAAAAGCAAGGATAGGGCTACCACATCCCAAGTCCAATCTGGCTTGAATGTGGTTGCCGCTGCCCAAGAACAGCCGCCTCCGCTGGATGAAGAAAACCCTCTCGATGAGGACGATAGGCAAAAGGACCCTTCGGTCCAGGCAGAGTCAAGTTCGGACAGCGAGGAAGAGCCGACTTTCCGCCCCAGGACCGCGGAGCAAGAGCTGCTTCAAGAGCTTCGGAAACAGCTCAAGAGAAAAGATAAAGAGATGGCCAAGCTCTATTCAAAAATTGACGACCTAACGAACGTTGTGATGCAGCTTACGGCTCAAATTGCTCAAGCGCATCCCAGTCAAGCATAAGTCGCTACTCATCAGCCGGGTGATGACAATCCGAAGCAGCCAATTCCTGTTCCTTTGGGTCCAAGACTGGTCGAGCCGCACGAAAGCCGGCTACATT
The DNA here is from genome assembly GCA_030015575.1 of Agapanthus africanus. Lineage (NCBI taxonomy): Eukaryota > Viridiplantae > Streptophyta > Magnoliopsida > Asparagales > Amaryllidaceae > Agapanthus > Agapanthus africanus. The sequence continues at coordinate 697,520,494 of CM057343.1, read as the reverse complement.
CCGCTTCTGGGGACGCCTTGGCCCCAGATAGCACTATCCCGCTAACACAAGACCGGATAATGGATTTGGTCACCAGCAAGGTTAAAACATTGGCGGCCGAAGCTGAAGCTCAGAAAGAAGTTGGCAGTAGTGGGCGGCCATATCCCGCACAGTACGATCTGATCGAGTTCCCGAGCGGCTACGTCATTCCTAAGTTCAGAAGATTTGACGGAACGGGAAATGCAAATCAGCACGTCGCCCACTTCAAAGTATCGTGCGGAAATATAGGGGGCAATGATGCGCTCCTTCTTCGTCAGTTCGTCAACAGCCTGACTGGTGTCGCTTTCGACTGGTACGCGAGTATACCAGACGGGTCCGTCATTACCTTTGCCCAAATGGAGTCTCTGTTTCGGCAAAGGTTCATGAGTGTTAGTGATAAAATCTCCATTGCCGACCTTGTGAGGACCAAGCCGCGGAAGAATGAAAGCAACACCAACTTTATCGCCCGATGGCGTAATCTCACGGTCAAGTGCGAACCGCCGCTGGAGCAGGACCAGTCCGTCAGCCTTCTCGTTGGGAACCTCAGCAATTGGATGGTCCCGTTCGTGTGTACAGCAAGCCTCAAGATGTTTCAAGAGCTAACCAAGAAATTCCAAATGCTGGAACGCTCGAAGCAAGAGTCTACCCCGGATTCTCAGAGAGACAAAACTTGGAAGAGCAAGCGGGACGACAGCCGTAGAAGCGGGAGTTCCAGCAGTACCAATGTCTTCAATGCGTCCGACAATGAAGAAAAGCGATGGGCGGGCGAATCCAAAACCAACCGGTCTCGAAAGCCATTGCTGGGAGGAGATGGACCTTCCCTAGAGGAGAAAAAGAACAAGGTTTACTCTTTCAGGAGGGACAAGGTCCGAAAGATATTTAAAGATGCCTTGAACAACGGTCTACAATTGCCAGAGTCGAAAAGACCTCAAGAAGCAAAAATGACCGACAATCCCCTATATTGCCCGTACCACCGAGTAGTGAGCCATGCAATCGAGGATTGCTATATCTTCAAGGACTGGGTCGAGAAGCAGTACAAGGCTGGAGAGATCGAGCTGTCCAAAAGTGTGTTGGTGAACAATCAAGTTGCAACCAGCAACTTTATACAGACAGAAGCTGAAGCCTTCTGGGAGCAGACAGCCGAACCCGCTGCCCTGAGAAATGAAACGGACTCACCGCGGCCTTCTTGGAGTACGCACATATCTAATAATAATAAGAAGATGATAAAGCTACTTCGGAAAGAGCCCAGGACGGAATGGGAAGGGCAAAAGAAATCTACCTTTCCAGCTGCCAATGCGGTTCCATCAGGCTCAAAATCCAAAAAGCTCAAGAAGAAGAAAAGTGCAGCTTGGCTTGAAAAGGAGTCTGCAGGGAGATCGACCATTCAAAAATATATCGATTCCCTCGAAGAATATGAATAGAGGGAAAGAACTCTAATTCAATTGAAAGAGTTCCTCCCTGTACGAGCGGCTGAAATTCTGGAGGAGTTAGAAGAAGACTCCAATGAAGAGATCTCAGTAGCGACCTGCTACGCCATCCATCTTGGCAGCGACTCGAAGGAGGAGCTCTGTTTTCCCGAAGAGGATGATGAGCTCGCCACAAAGGCCAACCAAATCCAGCTTAGAATCGGCAGGGCTCTACCGCCAAATCAGGGCAACGCCCTAAAAGGGAAGGAAAAACAAGTCGCTAATGAAGAAGATAGCAGAGAACTTGCTCATGAACATTCTAGTCCTTCCCCAGTAGACTGTAATGTCTTGGCTCACCTCCGAAAGCTTCCATCTCTCCTTAGCATCTACGATACCTTGGTTCTATCTCAAGAACTTAGAGATGTTCTCATTCATGCTCTACAAAACCCTGAGCGGTATCAGGCTCACTTTGCGGAAATTAATATGAAAGAAGCTCAGTACACTTTGCAAGCCACCGCAGTCACGTTTAAGGATGAAGACTTGCTACTGGGAACGGCTGAGCATAATCGGCCACTTTATGTGACCGGGTACAGCGACGGAGATCGGATTAATCGCATATTAATTGATCTGGGGTCTTCAGTGAACATCATGAACTTGCGGACTCTGAAGGGTTTGTTAATGGACGTCCGACACCTGAAAGGGAAAGGATTGTTATTCAAGGCTTCAATCAAAACTGCCAGCGAGTTCTGGGGTCTATAGCTTTGCCAATCAAATTCAGGCATTTGCAAACTGAAGCTAAGATATACGTAATCGACACTGACACGTCTTATAAAATTCTCTTGGGACGGCCGTGGTTCCACGATTACGGCATCGTTCCGTCAACTCTCCATCAATGCATGAAGTATACTAGAAATGGCGAAGAAAGACGCATTGACGGAGACATCCAGCCGTTCGGTGTGCATGAAGTCCGATATGAAGATTCTCGGTAATTTGTGAACCTACAAAGCGCTGAGCCACAGCTGACCAAAGACAGAACATCCCCAAAACTCAAAAGCAAGTTTGAGCCGACTGTCACTTTCAAAAGCAAAAACGCCCAAGTGCGCCCGCATTTCGGTAGCGACACTGATGAGTCCGATGCTGAAAGTCCGTCCTTCCGTAAAACTCTCCCTCGTTTCGGTAGCGATACGAACGAATCTGTTACTGAGGCCCCATCTAGCAACAAAGTCCGCCCTCATCTTGGCAGCGACAATGCAGAGTCAGAGGAAGAGGACCTGCCGTGCAACAGCTGTGCAGGTTGGAACCCTATGCAACAAAAAAAACTATGCGAGACCTTCGAAATCGCAGAAGGGCCCCTAGCTGTCACAAGGGTACCGGAGAAGATATGCAAAGAGCTCGATGCATTGTCAGTCTCCACCGTGGACCAGCTGAAAACTTTCTACGTTCCCGGAAAGAAAAATGGACAGAAGGGCATCCTGTTTTATGGGTCAAATGCTGTTGTGCACCCGGTCGATTTGTCTGTCGCGTGCCTTCCCTATGAGAGGGGGATAAGAGTCGTCCTCAATCCCAGATACTATGCACCCGAGATGCCGGAATATTTCAAAAGGTGCGGATGCCGGCTATATCAAGTGGAGTCCGAAGCAAAGTTTTATGAAGGACTATGGCATCCGCCTCAGGTCCGAGCACTCATCGATGGACGCATTACAGATAGACGGAGCATAGGTTTCATCCATCCTGAGTCTAAGGCGTGCTATATGATCCATATTGGTGAAGCCAGTGAAAGATCAAATGACGATGACGAGATAGCCGAACCAGAAGAAGCTCCTCAAGAACTCGAAGATGGGGGACAAGCAACCTTTGACGAGCTAACCGAGATTTATTTAGGAACGCCCGATAATCCAAGGCCGACCTACATCAGCTCGCTCTTGTCAGAGGAAATGAAAGCGCAGATAATCGCCCTGCTGCATGAGTTCATCGACTGCTTCGCATGGACGTATAAAGAAATGCCCGGACTTTCCCCTGAAGTAGTCATGCATAAACTGGCTATATCTCATGATGCTAAGCCAGTCAAACAAGCTCCTCGAAGAATGAGAAGGGAACTAGAAGAAAAGGTCATCGAGGAAACCAAGAAGCTCATCGATGCCAGCTTCATCAGGGAAGAGAAATATGTGGACTGGATCGCATGCATAGTCCAAGTGAAGAAGAAAAATGGGCAGATCCGAGTTTGTGTCGATTTTAGGGACCTCAACAAGGCATGTCCTAAAGACGACCTCCCGCTACCTGTCATGGAAATGATGGTCGATGACATCTCAAATTACGAGTTGTTCACCTTTATGGATGGCTCGTTTGGATATAATCAGATTAAGATGTCGCCTGAGGATGAGAAGCACACAACATTTCGAACCCCGATCGGAATATACTACTACAAAGTGATGCTGTTCGGACTGAAGAACGCCGGTGCTACATATCAAAGGGCAATGACCAATATCTTTGATGACCTAATCCATAAAGTCGTCGAATGCTATGTTGATGATCTGGTCGTCAAGACTAAAGCCAAGGCCGATCACATCCAAGATCTTAGGACCGTTCTCACCAGACTGAGCGAATACGATCTGAAGATGAATCCTTTAAAGTGCGCTTTTGGCGTGTCATCGGGAAAATTCCTGGGCTTTATAGTCCGTCATCGAGGGATCGAAGTTGACCCATCAAAGATAAAGGCCATCATGGAGATGCCCCCTCCAAAGAGTCTGACGCAGCTGAGATCATTTCAAGGCAAGCTCGCTTATATACGGAGGTTTATCTCAAATTTATCGGGAAGATGTAGGCCCTTCTCAAAGCTCATGAAGAAAGGTGCTCCTTTTATCTGGGATGCCGAATGTCAAGCAGTGTTCGAAAGCATCAAACAATACTTGTTGCACCCTCCAGTGCTGGCCGCTCCCATTCCAAATAAACCGCTGATTCTCTACACTGTCGCGCTAGATGAGTCACTCGGTGCGCTCCTTGTCCAGAATAACGAGGAGGGAAAAGAAAATGCCCTCTACTACCTCAGTCGAACTCTAGTTGGGGCGGAACACAACTATTCCCCAATCGAGAAGCAATGCCTCGCTCTGATATTTGTTGTGAAGAAGCTGAGGCACTATCTGCTCGCTCATCGGGTTATGCTGATCTCCAAGGTCGACCCGCTCAAACACTTGATGACCAAAGCAAGTCAAGCCGGCAGAATGGCAAGATGGGCTGTCATGCTACTTGAGTTTGACATAATTTATACTCCTCAGAAAGCAGTAAAAGGGAAAGCTCACGCAGACTTTCTCGCTGTTCATCCCATACCAGAAGGGTCACCACTCAATTGCGAGTTACCCGACGAACAAGTGCTGCACCTCGAGAATGACGATCCATGTTCGGAGCTCTACTTCGATGGAGCCTCATCGATAAGGCCCTCCAGTAAATCAAGTGTCCCGGAGATAAAAGTAAGGATAGGATTGGTGTTCATCACGCCATCAATGGGAACCCTACGGCGTTCTTTTGCTCTCACCGAGCCTCGCACAAACAATGAGGCCGAGTGCGAAGTTCTGATAGCTGGTTTGGAGCTCGCCATAGAAATGGAAATCCTTCGGCTACGGGTTTACGGTGACTCCCAGCTTGTCGTCAACCAAGTAAGCGGCGACTATAAGATATACAAACCCGAGTTATCTCGGTACAGAAGCCGGGTGGTGGAACTCATGAAACGGTTCACTCACATTGAACTAACGAGAGTCCCTAGAGTGTTGAACGGAAAGGCTGACGTACTTGCTCGCTTAGCCAAGGAGCTGGCAGATCCTGACATGGACAAAATTCTGATCACAGTCAGGAGCCGGCAAATTCTACCCCCTGTCTCTCTACAAGAAGAGGAAAGCGCGGAACAAAAGAGCAGTCCCACCGAAGAAGCTTCGATCGTTCAAGACGAGCCTGATTGGAGAGAACCCTTCATAGAGTACTTCCGATACGACAAGCTGCCCGAAGGAAGATCTGCGAGGGTTCAGCTGAAGAAGAGAGCTCTCCGATACGTGTTTGTAAATGACACACTATACCGCAGGTCATATGACCAACTCTGGCTCAGGTGTCTGTCATTGGCCGAAGCCCATAAAGTCATGAAAGAAGTTCACTCGGGCGTTTGCGGTGCTCACCAATCTGGCCCTAAGATGCGACTTCAAATCAAACGGCTTGGGTATTACTGGCCCACTATGATACGGGATTGCGAAGAGCATGTAAAGAAATGTAATATCTGCCAAATTCACAGTGATTTCATTCACAAGCATCCCAATCCATTGCATCCTACGATGGCGTCGTGGCCCTTCGGAGTCTGGGGAACCGACATAGTTGGCCCAATTGATCCTCCGTCATCCAAAGGCTATTGGTTCATATTGGCCGCAACTGACAATTTCTCCAGATGGGTTGAAGCCATCCCGCTAAAAGAAGTCAAGACAGGAGCTATTCTGACATTCTTCCAGCATAATATTCTATACCGCTTCGATACACCAAGAAGAATCATTTCTGACAACGGGCATTCTTTCACGAGCTTCAAAGTCTCAAGATTCGCTACTCAACACAGGATAGACTGGAGATATTCCTCCATCTATAATCCAAGAGCCAATAAGCTGGCCGAAGCCTTCAATAAGACTCTATGCAAGCTCCTGAGGAAAAATGCTTCAGCCAACAAGAGAGACTGGAATCTCAAACTTCATGAGGTGTTGTGGACATATCGTACCACGCACCATACTCCCACTCAGTCCACTCCATACTCATTGCTCTTCGGAATGGAGGCAGTCCTCCCTCTCGAAATCGAAGTTCCAAGCTTAAGAATGGCCGTTCAGCACGAGTTGACAGAGGAGGAAAACGTGCTCCTTCGGTTTGAAGAGCTCGACGCCCTCAAAGAAAAGAGGCTCGCGGTGCAGCAAAATCTGGAGCTATACCGAGCCCAAATGTCACGGGCCTATGACAAGATAACCCGTCTCCACGCTTTCAGGAAAGGTGAATTGGTGTTGGTCCTCAAAAGACCGGTCGTCCCCAATCGACACGCCAATGGAAAATTCGAGCCAAACTGGGAAGGACCGTACGTCATCGAGAAAGTGTTCGACGGAGGATCCTACCAACTAATAAGTGCCGAGGGAGAAAGGCCCATACCACCCATCAATAACTGATATCTCAAGAAATACTACGCGTGAATGCTCTTAGTCGCAGGCGAATTGAGCACATCAGCCCTATGGTCTGGATCATACATCCTGCAAAACCGTATACAATCCACGGGCGTAAACGACCCCTATCTCTCCCTAATCTTGCCGGTGAGACTACTTTTAAAGTCCCACCAGCGGCGGAAAAAAAAGAGACTACCAGCGAGTTTGTGAAAACCCGAAAGGGCGCAAACTCGTGAAAAGAGATGGAATACACTCGCAAAGTCCTCTCGACCTTGTGAGGAGAAAATCCCCGCGTGAGATCCTTACGACTCACAAAGGAGCAACATACTTAAGAATCGTCACGATTCCTAAGAAGAACATACACCTGCGATGTCCTCTTGACTCGTAGGGAGAAATGCTTTTATGAGACCCTTACGGCTCATAAAATTAAAAAGTCTTAGGTGACAGGGACCTAAACCTGTCTCCTAAGCCACCACTCCCCAACGGGAAATGGCAAATGATAGGTCGCTCCTGGCATTATGCTTCAGTGTTAGCGGTGCTGATGCCGACCAAAAACCCAAATCCTAAGTCCTCCCAAGGCAAATGATGAGTTGCTCCTGGGATTATTCCAGTGCAGCAATGCAGATGCCAGACAAAAACCGAAATCCTCAAATCCATGCATGGCAAATGATGAGTTGCTTCTGGCATTGCTCAAGTGCAGCAATGCTGATGCCGACCAAAACCCAAATCCTAAGCCCTCCCGGGGCAAATGATGAGTTGCTCCTGGCATTATTCCAGTGCAGTAATGCTAATGCCAAACAAGATCCAAATTCCAAGTCCCCAAATGGCGAATGATGAGTCGCTCCTGGTACCATATTCCAGTGTAGCGATGCAGACGCTAACCAAAATCCAATTTTTTCAAAATTCACCCAGCCCTACGGTTAGTCCTCAAATTGACTACCGTATACAATCCACGGGCTCAAATAATTCTCATCATACCCATACCCCACCGCAATCACCAGTCCAGCGGCCGGTCTCCGCCCTTGGACTTATGTTCCACTTGGGAAGACCCACTCATGTGTCCTCACGATACATGAGGAGAACAAACTTACGGGATCCTCACGACTCGTAAGAAAACACTTTCGTGGGATCCTTACGACTCACGAAGGAAAACACACTTGGGAATCCCCACGACTCCTAAGGAGAAAGTACACCTACGAGATTCTTTCGACTCGTAGGGAGAAATGCTTTTATGGGACCCTTACGGCTTATAAAATTGAAAAGCCTTAGGTGATAGGGACCTAAACCTGTCTCCTAAGCCATCGCTCCCCCAACAGGAAAAGGCAAATGATGAATTGCTCCTGGCACATGTGCTTCAGTGTTAGCAACGCTGATGCCTACCCTAACCCCAAAATTCCAAACTCCAATCCAAATGACCCTTAAGTCGTTAAACTGGAAATGAGGGAAGTTTCCTCATGACAAATGATGATTCGCTCCTGGTACCAAATTCCAGTGTAGCGGTGCTGATGTCAATCCAAATCATATCAAATCAGCAAAACAACCAATGACCTCCCTGGCAGAATCAAATTCCACCTCGAAAGCAAGTTAACTCCGTCCTTGACACCGCAAGGAGTGGAGCAAGTCAAATCCAGAACCAACCGTCCACGTCGCAAAAAGGGCAGCATCGACCGTCCACGTCACAAGAAGGGCAGCATCGACCGTCCACGTCGCTAAAAGGGCAGCACCGACCGTCCAAGTCGCAAAAAAGGCAGAACCGACCGTCCACGTCACAAAAAGGGCAGCATCGACCGTCCAAGTCTCTAAAAGGGCAGCACCGACCGTCCAAGTCGCTAAAAGGGCAGAACCGACCGTCCACGTCGCAAAAAGGGCAGCATCGACCGTCCAAGTCACTAAAAGGGCAGCATCGACCGTCCAAGTCGCTAAAAAGGCAGCATCAACCGTCCACGTCGCTAAAAGGGCAGCACCGACTGTCCAAGTCGCTAAAAGGGCAGAACCGACCATCCACGTCGCAAAAAGGTCAGCATCGACTGTCCAAGTCGCTAAAAGGGCAGCACCGACCGTCCAAGTTGCCAAAAGGGCAGAACCGACCATCCACGTCGCAAAAAGGGCAGCATCGACCTTCCAAGTCGCTAAAAGGGTAGCATCGACCATCCAAGTCGCAAAAAGGGCAGAATTGACTGTCCATGTCGTAAAAAGGGTAGTGCCAGCTTCCCAAAAGCGGGAACCAAATCAAGTCGCCTCCACGTGAAAGAAGATCCATCAATTCTATGCACACAACCCACATGTGTAGTGTGCATTCATTGATGGGGGCAATTTGTTGGGGTAAAAATTTACACCCCGGTTGACCAAGTCAAAATCAAAGTCAACCCCAAGCCAAGTGGGCCCAAGCCCAGATCAAGTGGGCCCATGCCCGGGTCGTGTCCGAACATGAAGCGGCCGGCCTCCTCCCATGCCAAGATAAAAAATTTTGTAATAAATAATTTTATTGTATTTTTTATTTTATTTTACGAATGAATGTAAGAAAAATGGGCATAAAGCCAAATTTTTGTAAAGCCCATGGCTTATGTGCAAAAAGAAATAGTACATGAGCCATGGGATAGGCAAAATGCCATTTTGTGAAGCCCAAGGGGCTATGTGTAAAGTGTATAGCCTATAAAGGCAAGGATAATGAAATATCCCAACAACTTTTTCTCTCTCCAAAAAAAAAAGTTTAGATCTGAGATCTTTCTCTTTCCTCAAGCTTCTAAAACCTTCTTCTTTCTTTTGAATTAAATCAAGAGTTTTACTCTTCATTTTATAAAACTAAATAGTTTTTCACCACAAAACCCATAAAGGGGAACTCAGATCTTCCATCAGATCTCAAAAAGAAGAGATTTTTAAAATCTCACACTTCTTGATCTTCAAGATCTGGCGAACAAAGGAAAAAGAAGGAGACCCATCTCCAGAAACCCCACTTTGGGGAAGAACTAGGGCTCAAGGGGAGAAGCCCTTCATCAGCTTCAAAACATCTTAGGAGTTTAACTCCACTCTAATTTCCCTTTCGGGAGTTTCTGGGGCTAAAAGCCCCTTTTTCTCACCGGCGTCCAAGCGTCTTGCGCTCAAGCGCCCAGCGCTGACGTGCCGATACGTGGCGCGCTAGCGCTCGAGCGCCTAGCGCTCAAGCGCGCAGCGCCCGCGTGCCGACACGTGGTGCGCTAGCGCTCGAGCGCTTTGTGCTCAAGCGCCCAGCGCCCACGTGCCGACACGTGGCGCGCTAGCGCTCAAGCGCCAAGCGCCCACGTGCTGACACGTGGCGCGCTAGTGCTCGAGTGCCCAGTGCCCAAGCGCCAAGCGCCCGTGTGCCGACACGTGGTGCGCTAGCGCTCGAGCGCCTATCGCTCAAGCGCCCACATGCCGACACGTGGTGCGCTAGCGCTCGAGCGCCTAGCGCTCAAGCGCCCAGCGCCCACGTGTCGGATACGTGGCGCGCTCGCGCCTAAGCGCATAGCACCTAAGCGCACAGCGCTCAAGGCGCTGGCCCCACGCTTCCTTTGGGCGCTTTTTCCATTTTTTTTTATATATATGTATACTTGTATATATATGTATAGATACACATACACTCCACAACACTGTCCCCACCAAAAAAAATTTTGGGCCAGGGCACTGCCCCGCACCCCGTAAGGGAGCTGCTAGCCCCCTTGACCCCCAGCCCGCTATCCGGGTAGCGGGACCCCCGTAAAAACTCTGCATGGCTCCCGATATATCCAAGCCCCCTCCAAAACAAAACAAAACACTGCACATTGAGTTCGCATGACCAGTTTAACCCGTTAATCGGAGGTTCTCTCGTCCCAAAGACGAGGGGTAATTAACGGCAGCTTAGTCCGCGGCTGCCGGAAATTCGGATCCCCACAATCATTAAACCCCGGCCTACCCTAGACAGGGGGAATCTGTAATGCACCTGACAAGCGCGCGCGTATTCCCGTCTCAATAGGGTGACGAAAAACACCCTACAATACGCACGCGCTTGTCAGGCGCATTACAGATTCCCCTTGCCTAGGGTAGGAGGGGGTTTATTGATTGTGGGGATCCGAATCTCTGGCAACCGCGAACTAAGCTGCCGTTAATTATCCCTCGCCTTTGGAGCGAGAGAACCTCCGATTGACGGGTCAAACAGGTCATGTGAACTTAATGTGCAGCGTTGTGTTTTGAAGGGGTTTTGGATATATCGGGGTCCCCGCTGTGTTTTTAGGGGGGTCCCGCTACCCGGATAGCGGGCTGGGGGTCAAGGGGGCTAGCAGCCCTCTTGCGGGGTACGGGGTATCGCCCCGTTAGAAATTTTTTTCTAATGGGGAGGTAATTTTTATGTGGAGTGTATATAAAATGAGGGGGAAAAGCGTCCAAAGGACGCGTGGGGGCCAGCGCCTCACGTGCATGGCATGCAGGCGCTGGCGCCTCACGTGCTTGGCACGTGGGTGCCAGCGCCCCACATGCTTGGCGCACGGGCGCTGGGCACCAGCGCCCCATGTGCTTGGCGCGCGGACGCTGGGCGCCAGCACCCCACGTTCTTGGCGTCAGCAGGAAAAGGAACTTGGTCCCTACACTGGGAGTTGTGCTCCCGATTTGATTTATCGAGTTGATCTCCTGACAGGGAGTGAGCTTAGTCCCTGCACTGGGAGTTGTACTCCCAAAAAGAAAGATTTATTATTTTGTGTGTGTGTGTGTGTGTTTGTGTGTATATATATATATATATATATATATATATATATATATATATATATATATATTTAAGGAGTTAAATTCCTAAGATATTTTTGGAGCTGATGAAAAGGGCTTCTCTCTTAAGCCCTGGATCTTCCCCAAAGTGGCATTTTTGGAGATGGGCCTCCTTCTTCTTCCCCTCTATTGGCCGGATTTTAGATGAAAAGGGGGTGAGATTTAAAAATCTCCCCTTTCGGAGATTGGATGGAAAATCTGAGCTTCCCTTTGTGGGTTTTGTGGTGAAAAACTATTTATTTTTGGAAAAGAAAGAGTAAAACTCTTGATTTAATTGAAATGAGGAATAAGATTTAGAACCTTGAGGAAGGAGAAGGAGGCACAAAGAACCCTAGATTTTGAGGGGAATGAAAAGTTCTTTTTTTATTCGTCATCATGTTGCCTTATATTGGCTTACACATTTACATATAGCCCCTTGGGCTCTACAAAATGGCATATTGCCAATCCCATGTCTCATGTGCTCATTTCTTTTGCACATGAGCCATGGGCTTTACAAAAATTTGGCTTTATGCCCATAAATATTACATCAAAATTATTTATTACATGATTTTTATTTTGGCATAGGGAAGGCCGGCCGCGGGGCTCGACTTGGGCATGGGCCCACTTGATCTGGGCTTGGGCCAGCTTACCTGGGGTTAGCTTTGACTTTGACTTGATCAAACGGGGTGCAATTTTCGACCCCAACAAAGTTCCCCCATCAATAAATGCACACCGCATATTGGGTCATGTGCATGAAATTGATGGATCTTCTTTCACGTGGAAACGACTTGATTTGGTTCCCGCTTTTTGGGAAGCTGGCACCGCCCTTTTTACGACATGGACGGTCGATACTTGACATGTCTCCGAGATGGAGTATCGGTGGTTGACGTGTCTCCGAGGCGGAGTGTCTGGTTGACTTGATTCCAAGGCGGAGCGTAATTCCGACGAGGAGGTCGATGCTGCTCTTTTAGCGACGTGGATGGCCGATGTTGCCCTTTTAGCGACTTGGACGGTCGGTGCTGCGATTTTAGCGACGTGGACGGTCGGTGCTGCCATTTTAGCGACGTGGACGGTCGGTGCTGCCCTTTTAGCGACGTGGACGGTCGATGCTGCCCTTTTAGTGACATGGACAGTCGGTGCTGCCCTTTTAGCAACTTGTACGGTCAGTGCTGCCCTTTTAGCGACTTGGAGGGTCGATGCTGTCCTTTTTGCTACGTGGATAGTCGATGCTACCCTTTTAGTGACGTAGATGGTTTGTGTTACCCTTTTTGCGACTTGGACGGTCGGTGCTGCCCTTTTAGCGACTTGGACGGTCGGTGCTGCCCTTTTAGCGACGTGGACGGTCGATACTGCCCTTTTAGCGACGTAGACGGTCGGTGCTGCCATTTTAGCGACGTGGACGGTCGGTGCTGCCCTTTCAGAGACTTGGACGATCGATGCTGGCCTTTTTGCGTCATGGACGGTCGATGCTACCATTTTAGTAACTTGGACGGTCGGTGCTGCTCTTTTAGCGACGTGGACGGTCGATGTTGCCATTTTTGCGACGTGGACGGTCGGTGTTGCCCTTTTAGCGACGTGGACGGTCGGTACTGCCCTTTTAGCGATGTGGACGGTCGATGCTGCCCTTTTTGTGATGTGGATGGTCGATGCTGCCCTTTTAGCGACTTGGACGATCGATGTTGCCCTTTTAGCGACTTGGACGGTCGATGCTGCCCTTTTAGCGACTTGAACGGTCGATGCTGCTCTTTTAACGACTTGAACGGTCGATACTGCCCTTTTAGCGACATGGACGGTCGATGCTTGATTTGACTTGCTCCGCTTCTTGCGGTGTCAGAGTTCGATTTGACTTGCTCTGCTTTTCGCGGTGTCGGGATTTGACTTGTTTTCGATGTGGAGCTTGATTCCGCCATGTAGGTCGTTGGTTGTCTTTTACTGACTTGATATGATTTAGGTTGACATCAGCATCGCTACAATAGAATATTGTACCAGGAGTGAATCATCATTTGCCATGAGAGGATTTAGGGATTTTGGTTTTTGGGTCGGCATCAGCATTGCTGCACTGGAATAATGCCAGGAGCAACTCATCATTTGCCGTGAGGGGTTTTCCCTCGTTTCTAGTTTAACGACTTAGAGGTCATCTGTTCCCAGTTTAACGACTTAGAGGTCATCTGTTCCCAGTTTAAAGACTTAAGGGTCTATTGTGCCCAGTTTAGAGACTTAGGGGTCTTCTGTTCCCAGTTTAATGACTTAGAGGTCATTTATGCCCAGTTTAACGACTTAGAGGTCATCTGTTCCCAGTTTAAAGACTTATGGGTCTATTGGATCGGAAGTTTAGAATTTTGGGGTAAGGGTCGGCATCAGCGTTGCTAACACTGAAGCACAGGTGCCAGGAGCAATTCATCATTTTCCTTTACCTGTTGGGGAGCGATGGCTTAGGAGACAGGTTTAGGTCCCTATCACCTAAGGCTTTTCAATTTTATGGGCCATAAGGCTCCCATAAAAGCATTTTCTCCCTACGAGTCGAAAGGATCCCGCAGGTGTATTTTCTCCTTAGGAGTCGTGAGGACTCCCAAGTGTGTTTTTCCTTTGTGAGTCGTAAGGATTCCACGAAGGTTTGTTCTACTCATGTATCGTGAGGACACATGAGTGGGTCTTCCCAATGGAGCATAATTCCAAGGGAAGAGACCGGCCGCGTGACTGGTGATTGCGGTGGGGTATGGGTGTGATGAGGATTATTTAAGCCCGTGGATTGTATACGGTAGTCAATTTAGGGTCTGCTCGTAGGGCTGGGAGAATTTTAGGACTTTATTGGCGTATGCATCGCTGTACTGGAATATGGTACCAGAAGAGACTCATCATTCGCCGTTGGGATATGTGATTTGGAATTTGGTTGGCGTCTGCATTGCTGCACTGGAATATGGTACCAGGAGTGACTCATCATTCGCCCTTTAAGAATTTTGGATTTTGGTTGGCGTCTGCATCGCTGCACTGGAATATGGTACCAGGAGTGACTCATCATTTTTTTACCACGATTGCTCTGTCATTTCATCTTTTCTTATCGCGAAGCTCGTGATTGCCCTATCATTTCGGCTATTTATTCGCGGTTGCCTTATCATTTCGGCTTTATTTTTCATCTTTATTTTACTTGCTGATTTTTATTGCGAGTTGCCCCATCATTTCGTCTTTTCTTTTTTTTACACATTTTTTGACATTCCCGGTTTAACAACTTAGAGGTCAACTATTCCCATTTTAACGACGTAGCGGTCGTATGCTCCCAGTTTAATGACATCGTGGTCAGCTGTTTTCAGAGAAAGGCAGATGTCTGAGAGAATCAGGTTCCCGAAGGACTTCGGTCTCCGTTTGTATGAAATTGGCGATTGCAGCTTGACTATTTGTTAACATGCCTTTAGACAGTTCTATCTCTTCTGTCTTGTATTGCTTTTCGACCCAATTTTTGAAGATGAAGCAGCCCTCAATGGCATGACCTATCACTTTGTGATAGGGGCGGTATTTAGGGTCATCGGTCATATTCGCTTCTTGCGATCTTTTGATTCTGGCAATTGTAGACCGTTTCTCAGGGCATCTTTGAATATTTTACGGACTTTGTCCCTTCTGAAGAAATAGACCTTATCCAGCTTCTCTTTCAGTGGAGCTTCTCCTCTCTCTCCGAACACTGGCTTCTGAGGCCGGTTGGCATTAGGCCCGCTCAACCCTTGCTTATTTCGGTTAGCCGAGGTGTTGAAAGATTCAGAATCGTCGGAATTTCCGCCTTTGCGATTATCGTCCTTACGGTTTCTCCAGAACCTATTGTTATTTTGGGAATCAGAGGAGCATTCCTGCTTTGAGCGCTCCAACATTTGAACTTTCCTGGTCAGCTCTTGGAATGTTTTGGGACCCGCGGTGTATAGAAACGGGGCCATCCAATTGTTGAGATTTCCGACGAGGAGACTGACAGATTGGTTCCGCTCTATCGGTGGTTCACATTTGACGGAGAGATTGCGCCATCGAGTTATAAAATCCATGCTGCTTTCGTTGTTCTTTGGCTTGGTCCTTACGAGATCGGCAATGGTGATCTTATCGCTGACACTCATGAACCTTTGTCGGAACAAAGATTCCATTTGGACGAAAGTAGTAACGGAGCCATCCGGTATGCTCGCGTACCAGTCGAAAGCGACATCGGTCAAGCTATTAATGAATTGGCGGAGGAGAAGCGCATCATTGCCCTTAGTATTCCCGCAAGAGGATTTAAAGTGGGCGATGTGTTGATTCGCATTTCCCGTCCCATCAAATCTTCCGAATTTAGGGATGACATAACCGCTAAGAAATTCTACCAGATTATACTGTGCAGGATATGGTCTCCCACTACTGCTGATATCTTTTTGCGCTTCGGCTTTGGCTACCAATATTTTGACTTTGTTGGTAACCAAATCCATGATTTGATTTTGAGTTAGCGGGCTACTATCATCGGTAGCCAAGACATTTCCTGAGATAGGATACGACCGACTTTCATGCGGTCCGCCCACCTTTGGATTTAAAGGAATAGGCATCGGCTGTCTCGAGACACCGTTTCCCGGTTCATGAGCAGAGCCCTGCGCTTGATTGGTCGGCTGAGAGGTAACTTCGGCCGTAAGCCGTAAGACGACATTTGTCAAGTCGTCAATCTTTGAGTAGAGCTTAGCCATCTCGTTGTCTCTACTTCTGAGCTATTTTTGGAGCTCTTGGAGAAGTTGTTGCTCTGTGTTCTTTGGTACGGAAGATTGTCTCCTCTTGGCTTTCCGAGCCCGACTCCTTATGAACCGAGGGATCTCTACCTTCCGAAGGGTTCTAGTCTCGAGAAGTGACAGCCACATTCACACCAGATTGGATTTGAGATGTAGTGGCTACATCCTTGCTCTTGCTGTGCGTGCCCACCATGTAGACAGTGTGGACCACATATCCAGCCATCTCTTTATCTTGGGTGGAGTAACCCTGTTCTTAGAACCTCACGATGTTCAAATCAGCAGAAGCCCTAGCCCTTTTGTTGACTCTGTATCTAAGCCTTTTCTGTCTTAGCTTCTCGATTTTGAGGGCTAGGCGGGCGTCCGTTATTAAGGAAGCCATCATGAGTCGATTGACGGGGAGCTTAGAGAAGATACCCAATTGAGCAGTTGTCGGGGGCGTCGCTAAAGCTTGCCCGAGATGCCGTGTTACTTTGTTAGTGTTGACGGCCTTACCCCCAACTGGGGCCAAGGAAAGTCGTTCAAACACCGACTTGCGTTTGGGTAGTAGTGCCCTCGAGATCACCACATTTGGCATCTTGCCTTTCGATACCGGTTTGTCTATTACCGGAGCTTGAGGAGCTGGGATGGCGTTAGCTGACACGAACAAAATAGAGCCAAATGGTAGTGGCGGCTCCTCCCATTGTCGCCCGAGACTGACCGGGAGGACCGTCCCGGCGTTCATCTTCATCGTGTAGGAGATGGGAGCTGTGTCGAGAGCTGAGCTGATCCTTGGAGACATTTTTTGCGTCCGGAGATTGCAATTTGAAATTTGTTAACCTGCATGAAGAAACATGATTTCAGTACAGACAACTGATATGTATATTGATTGAGTTCGCGTGAACGTTTAACCCGAAATATGAGAGGAGAGATCTGTCCCACCGGGCGTGCCAGAATCTGTAGGGTGTTTTCGTCACCCATTGAGATAGGAATACGCACGCGCTTGTCAGGCGCATTACAGATTCCCCCTATCTAGGGTAGGCAGGGGTTTATTGATAGTGGGGATCCGAATCTCCAGCAGCCACGAACAAAGCTGCCGTTAATTACCCCTCGCCTTTGGTGCGAGAGAACCTCCGATTGACGGGTCAAACAGGTCATGCGAACTCAATGTGCAGCATTGTGTTTTAAAAGGGTTTTGGATATATCGGGGTCCCCGCAGAGTTTATACGCGGGTCCCGCTACCCGGATACTGGGCTGGGGGTCAAGGGGGCTAGCAGCCCCCTTGCGGGGTGCGGGGCACCACCCCGTTAGAATGTTTTTTCTAACAGGGGAGGTATTTTTAGTATGGAGTGTATATAAAATGAGGTGAAAACGCATCCAAAGGACGCGTAGGGGGCCAGCGCCTCACGTGCGTGGCATGTAGGCGCTGGGCGCTGGCGCCTTACGTGTCTCACGTGCTTGGCACGCAGGCGCTGGGCGCCCGTGCCCCATATGCTTGGCACTCGGGCGCCGGGTGCCGAAGTCTCACATGCTTGGCACGTGGGCGCTGGGCATCGGCACCCCACGTGCTTGGCACGCGGGCGCTAGGCGTCAGCAGGAAAAGGGACTTGGTCCCTGCACTGGGAGCTATGCTCCCGATTTGACTTATGGAGTTGAACTCCTGACAGAGAGTGGGCTTAGTCTCTGCACGTGGAGTTGTACTCCCAAAAAGAAAGATTTATTATTTTGTGTATATATATATTTAAGGAGTTAGACTCCTAAGATATTTTTGGAGCTGATGAAAGGGGCTTCTCCCTTGAGCCCTGGATCTTTCCCAAAGTGGGATTTTTGGAGATGGGTCTCCTTGTTCTTCCCCTCTGTTGGCCGGATCTTAAATGAAAAGGGGGTGAAATTTAAAAATCTCCCCTTTCGGAGATTGGATGGAAGATTTGAGCTTCCCTTTGTGGGTTTTGTGGTGAAAAACTATTTATTTTTGGAAAAAGAAGAGTAAAACTCTTGATTTAATTGAAAAGGGGAAGAAGGTTTAGAACCTTGAGGAAGGAGAGGGAGGCACAAAGAATTCTAGATTTTGAGGGGAATGAAAAGTTCTTTTTTTATTCGTAATCATGTTGGCTTATATAGGCTTACACATTTACATATAGCCCCTTGGGCTTTAAAAAATGGCATTTTGCCTATCCCATGTCTCATGTGCTCATTTCTTTTGCACATGAGCCATGTGCTTTACAAAAACTTGGATTTATGCCCATAAATATTACATCAAAATTATTTATTACATGATTTTTATTTTGGAATGGGGGAGGCCGGCCGCGTGGCTCGACTTGGGCATGGGCCCACTTGATCTGGGCTTGGGCCAGCTTACTTGGGGTTAATTTTGACTTTGACTTGGTCAACTGGGGTGCAATTTTCGACCCCAACAACTGCCATGTCATAAATAATTCCGGTGGAGAAATGAATGCATTTCCAGATAGCATTGATGTCGAACCAGAGTGAGATCCTGCCGTGAGAATACTAAGCCCGTCATTCGAAGAACAGATTGACAAGCTGATGAGAGAAGCGGGTCAAAAGGTTCGGGATGACCATAACCGCGAAATGGCTATTTATGAGAAAGATAGAACGCAATGTATCATTCAGCAAGCTACGGAGGATGACGATCCCCTTCAGCCTCAACCCGTTGTACGCTCTTGTGGCAAAAAGAAAGCCTGACGTAGTAGCAACAATAAGGTAAAGACAGGGAATGACGTTCGAAAACAGCGAAGCGGATCTAAGAAGTCGCGCGGTCGAGGAAAAGTCAGCTGGAATCCGTCCTTTATAAAAAAGATGGGTTGGGGGTACTCCTTCCCTCAAGACAAAACAAGGAAAATCTTCGACCTTTTCACAAAACATCAAATGATGGTGCTCCCGGAGTCTCAGCACCCCGAACAAATACACGAGGGCCATCACCCGGATTATTGCTCTTACCACCGAGTAGTGGGGCATCCTCTTGAAGACTGCTTCACCTTCAAAGACTGGGTTGAAGATCAGTATCAGTAAGGCAGGTTTGCTCTATCCGATAGTTGGAGGGTAGCCCCGTCACAAAAGCATGAGCCGAGAGCAACCTACACTGCAAGGGAAAGTCTAGATCAACATCGAGCCTGGAAATGAGCTCGTGCCTGCCATATGATAACATTCTCAAAGGAGGGAAAGCACGAGAATGTGGACGACCTCTCCCAGTGCTTCGCAAATGAAGATGAGAACGAGGTGATCTCAGAATTTCCACCGGCGCCAAAAAAGCTGGAAGACGGGATACACACCACAGCAGACAACCTGAGAAAAATCAACTTGGGGACGGCAAACGAGCCAAGGCCAACGTTCGTCAGTGAGCTGCTGTCTAAGAAACAGGTAGCCACGTTAAAGGACGTGCTTATGCAGTATAAAGACCGTTTCGCATGGAACTATTCCGAGATGCCGGGATTAGATCTAGGGATAGCTGTGCATAAACTGGCGATATCGCCGGACATCAAGCCAATCAAACAGGCACCAAGAAGAATGCGGCTTGAGCTTGAGATGAGTATCAATACCGAAGTCAAGAAGCTAATTGACTCCGGCTTCATCCAAGAAGTTCCGGTAAAGAAGAAAAATGGGGCAGTACGCATCTGCGTAGACTTTCGGGATCTCAACAAAGCTTGTCCAAAAGATGACTTCCCAGTGCCTGTCACCGAGTTGATGATCGATAACACATCCACTCATGAAGTCTTCTTCTTCATGGATGGATCCTCAGGGTACAACCAAATCAAGATGCACCCTAAAGACCAAAAGCACACTGCTTTCCGGACTCCACTGGGCATATTCTGCTACAAAGTGATGCCATTCGGTCTAAAGAACGCTGGCTCCACTAGAGGGCCATGACAAAGTTCTTCGAAGACCTCGTACATGAAATTGTTGAATGTTATATCGACGACCACGGGGTGAAAAGCAAATCATACGAGGAACACTGGGAGCATTTGAAAATAGTGTTCCGGCGTCTTCGAAAATATAATATGAAGATGAACCCTCTGAAATGCGCATTTGGAGATTCCTCAGGCAAGTTCCTAGGATTCATCGTATAACACCGGGGCATCGAAATAGACCCGTCGAAGATCAAGACGATTATGGAAATACCTTTTCCAAGAACTCTCAAGCAATTGCGGTCTCTCCAAGGGAAGCTCGCGTATATCCGGCGGTTCATAGCTAACCTCTCTGGCAAATGTCGCCCCTATATTCATTTAATAAAGAAGGGGTTCCCGTTCGTTTGGGATCGTTAATGAAAAAGCGCACTGGACGAAATCAAGCAATATCTATAGAACCCGCCGGTACTGACCGCGCCGATCAAGGGAAAGCCCCTCATCCTGTACACAACAGCTCTTGAAGGTTCTTTAGGCGCGTTATGGGCATAGGAGAATGACCAGGGGAAGGAGAGAGCTCTCTATTATTTGAGTCGAGTTCTCCTGGGGGAAGAAAATAACTACTCCCCCATCGAAAAGCATTGCCTGGCATTGATCTTCGCGGTAACGAAGCTCCGACGTTACGCCTTAGCACATGAGGTTCATCTTATATCAAAGGTGGATCCTCTCAAATATTTGATGTCGAGAGCCATATTAACAGGAAGGCTTGCTAAATGGGCCCTCCTCTCGATGGAGTTCTCAATAGTATATCGACACCTCAAGGCTATAAAAGGTCAGGTCATCGCCGACTTTCTCGCAGAGCATCCGATACCTGCCGACTCTTCTTTGAACTGCGAGTTGCCGGACGAACACGCGTTTGACGCAATTGACAGGGAAAAAGAAGGTAATGATACCCGATGGGAACTCTACTACAATGGAGCGTCCTCCTTGAAGAAGCAAAAGCAAAACACCCCTATGATTAAAGACGGGGTGGGCCTTATCTTCGTGACTCCACAAAGAGGGATTATACGTTTTTCCCTTTCCTTAACGGAGCCAAGAACAAACAATGAAGCCGAGTATGAAGCTTTGATAGAAGGTCTCGAGATTGCTGTCAACATGGGAATCGAAAACCTCCTCATATACGGAGACTCCCAGCTGGTCGTTAACCAAGTAAATGGAGACTACCAGACATGCAAACCGGATATGATCAGGTATGGCGAAAGAGTGCAGCAACTGCTGACGCAAATCCCCTCCTACACCCTGGAAAGTATACAACATGCGGAAAATAGCAAAGCGGATGCGTTAGCCAAGCTCGCTAAAGAACTGGCCGACGAAAACCTCGATGACGTAAGGATCATTGTGCAAAGTCGCTGGATTCTCGCACCAGCAGAAATATCTCCGAAGACGTCTAAAGGAGAGGAAGCAACTGAACAAGAGGCTTTCCAATTGGAGGATGAAGAAATAGCGAAGGATTGGAGAGAAGTCTTCATAGACTACTTCAAATCCCATCGAACGCTCGAATACGCATCATCCAGACATCAGCTCATAAAGCGAGCCCTGTCTTTCGCCTTATTCAATGGTACTCTTTATAAGAGATCATTCGATTGTCTATGGATGAGATGCCTGGGACCAGAAGAAGCAAAAAGGGTCGTCAAGAAACTCATGACGGACTCTGCGGTTCCCATCAAGCTGGGCCAAAGATGAATCTGAAGATCGAAAGAATGGGTTACTATTAGCCTACGATGATTCAGGAATGCCTCGGATATGCGAAGCAGTGTCACTCGTGCCAAATTCACGGAGACTTCATCCACCAGCATCCGAACCCGCTACACCCAACATTGGCTAGCTGGCCATTCGAAATGTGGGGATCCGATATAATCGGGCCTATCGAGCCAGCATCATCCAAGGGACATCGGTTCATATTGGCAACGACTGATTACTTCTCCAAGTGAGCAGAAGCAGTGCCGCTAAAAGAAGTGAAGACAGAAAACATCCTCCATTTCTTCAGGACACACGTCATCTACCGATTCGGCACTCCGCGGCGGATCATCTCGGATAACGGGCCAGCCTACAGAAGCCATAAGATTAGCCACTTCGCACAGCAGCATAAAATAGATTGGAGATATTTTTCGGTTTATAATCCCCGAGCTAACGGTCTAGCTGAGACTTTCAACAAGACCTTGATGAAGATCATAAAGAAAATGGTGTCCAGAAATAAGAAGGACTGGCATGAGAGATTGCATGAAGCTCTCTGGGCTTATCGGACCACGTTCAAGACAGCCACGAATACAACGCCATTCGCGTTAGTATTTGGCACGGAAGCAGTACTTCCGTTAGATATAGAGCTACCCTCTCTACGAGTGGCGGTTTGGTACGAACTAACGGACGAAGAGAATGCCCATCTTCAACTTGAGGAGCTCTATGCCCTCGATGAAACTCGTCTCATGGCGCAGCAAAACCTATAAGCTTACAAAGCAAGGATGACGCGCTGATACGAAAGATTGACTAGGCCGAGAACATTCCGCCAAGGTGAACTCGTACTAGTCGTAAAAAGACCCATGATCCCCGACTGTGCCAAATGGGAGAAATTTCGAACCGAACTATGAGGGCCCGTACATTATAGACAAGGTCTACCAAGGTGGGGCCTACTTGCCCATGGATATGCATGGCGAAAGACCCTTTCGGCCAATAAACAGCCGGTTCCTTAAGAAATACTACGTTTGACAAGTCACGGCTCAGGTTAATGATGGATGACGACGCTCGTGTCCGCTCGCTATCTTCCTGAGTCCAAAATCTATAAGTGGTATTCAGCGAAACCTCGCCTCAAAATACCACGGATCGCAACGTCCTTAAATTAGCTGTGGACCGAGATGTCTTTAAGCTAGCATTAGACCGAGATGTCTTTAAATTAACAATGGATCATAATGTCCTTAAACTAACAGCGAACCGCGACGTCCTTAAAACTAGCTGTGGACCGAGATGTCCTTAAACTAACAACGGACCGAGATGTCCCTAAACTAATAACTTTGCCTTAAACACGGCAATAGTGGAGTGCAAGTCCACAAGTCCCAGTGGTGAGGGCTGCAACTCAAATCTCGCGGGCAAATGGACGGATCACATGCGGCGAAACTATTCTCGAGAGTTTCATCGCCAAAAAAAAGGGTACGTCCACAAGCGAAATGAGCACGGATGAAAACCCGAAAGGGCGCCGTGAGTAAAAACAGCAGGACTACCGGCGAGTCTGTGAAAACCCGAAAGGACACAATCTCGTTAAAATAAAGACACCTGCAAGGTCCTTTCGACCTTGTGAAAAGAAAATACCTGCGTGAGATCCTTACGTCTCATAAGGGAGCAACACGCTTAGGGATCCCCACGACTCCTAAAGAGAAATTGCACTTACGAGATCCTCACGACTCGTAAGGAGAATTCCCCCTATGAGACCCTCATGGCTCGTAGGATTTAAAAAGCCTTAAGCTACAGGGATCTGAACCTATTCTTAAGCCATCACATTCCTCAAGTTGCCCTACAAGCAGTTCAATATTGACCCTTGTATACAATCCACGGACACAAATAAACGTTCCCCCACCAAGTTCTACCAACGGTGCGAAATTTCCCCATATGGTGAACGACACTTATAAGTCCTTTCGATTTATAAGGAGAAAACACTCTTGTAAGATCCTTACGACTTATAAGAGAACACACACTTAAGAATTCTCATGATTCCTAAGGAGAAAATGCACCTACGAGATCCTCATGACTCGTAGGGAGAAACATCTTTATGAGACCCTTACGGCTCATGAAGTCAGAAGCCTTCGTCGACAGGATCCTAACCCTGTTTGCTAAGCCACCTTTGTTCGAACCGACAAAGGCAAATGATGATTCGCTCCTGGCAATGGCCCAGTGGTAGCGATGCTGATGCTTAAATTGGTATCAAATTCCAAGTCATTTCAAGGAAAATGATGATTCGCTCCTGGCAATATTCCAGTCGCAATAATGCCGATGCCAAAATTGGTGTCAGATCTTGAGTTCCATACTCGCAACAAAAAATCAGTGAGCCAAAAATGCATATGAAATAGCAGAAATGATAGGGCAACTCGCAATAAAAATCAGCGAGTAAAATATATGCATATAAAAATAGCCGAAATGATTGGGCAACTCGCAATGAAAAGCAGCGAGTAAAGAAAAAGAAAAATAACCGAAATGATTGGGCACCGCGAAAAATAGCCGAAATGATTGGGCAATCGCGACTTTCGCGATATAAAAAGCTGAAATGATAGAGAATCACAGAAAGAAATAAAAAAAATGAAACGTTGCCCTTGTTTCCTCCAATCAGAGCAAAGCTCTGATTGAAATTCGAATTTCAAAAATTGAAGCAACGCTTCAGATCCAGCGCCAAGTGCGCTGCGCCCTAGGCAGCACACCATGTATGCGCTAGCGCTAGGCGCGCTGCGCACCATGTGTGCGCTAGCGCTAGACGCGCTGCTCACCACGTGTCAAATACGGGTGCGCTAGAGCAAGGTGCGTTGCGCTCTGAGCAGCGCACCACGTGCAAAGCACGAGTGCACCAGCGCTGGAATTAAAAAATTCCCCATCATTAGATCAAAAGATCAAATAGTAATGATAAATCATTAATTAATCAGAATTAAATTCTGTTATGGAAAGATTTTCCAATCTTGTTAAAAACAAGAAGATTTCCTTCTGTAAAACAAAAACCCTAGGATCAAAGATCCAATGGTAGGAAATATCCCCAAATCAATCAGAGAAAAATCTCTTTAACTGATTCAACAAATCAGCTCACCCTATATAAAGGCCCCAAGACTTCAAGTCTCATATAGAGAAACCCCCCTATAAATTTTGAGAAACTCAAAGATAAAGAGCAAGCAATTGCAAGAAGATACTTCTTTAAGGTAAAGAAGATGAATGATGAACACAGAGATGAAATCATCTTATAAAAAGAAGAATTCTTTTCTTTTAAAAAAGATCATAGATTTTCAAGACAAAAAGTCTTTCACAAAAGTGATCAAAAGATCTCAACATAAAATAAAAGAAGAACATATTCTTCTCATAGATCATGGATCTATAAAGGCAAAGCCTTTCATCAAAACAAGAGATTGAAGTATCTCCTGCAAAAATAAGAAATGTTGTTCTTAAATCTTGAGACAAAGTCTCTTTTAAAAAGAACATAAATTTGTTCCCAGATCATAAAATTGATCAAATGCGCTTTGCGCTTAAGAAATGCGCCTTGCGCTCTTGAACAGCGCTTCTGCGCCCTCTGGACCGGCGCTCAGCGCCAAAATGCGCCACGTGTCAACCATGTATGCGCTAATTAACAACTTGCGCTTTGCGTTTCTGAAATAGCACACTGCGCTCATGGGCTGGCGCTCAGCGCCAAGCGCACCATGTGTCACTCATGTCTGTGTCACTAAATTGAAAGCACAATGCGCTTATGGACTAGCGCTCAGCACTAATAAATTGGCATCATGCGCTCATCATCTGGCGCAAAGTGCCAAGCGCGACACGTGTCAACCATGTGTGCGCTACTTGGCAGAAGCGCATTGCGCTTTTTAACTGTCTCAAAGCGCCAAGCGCGACATGTGTCCTTCACACGTGCGCTACTTGGCAGAAGCGCACTGCGCTCTTTAACTAGCGCAAAGCGCCTGGCGCGCCACGTATTGTGCTGACAGAACATAAATTGTTTTTTATGAGCCAGAGCTCTGATGAATGTTCTGCATTCAATACAAGACAAAAATTTTGTCAAGATATAATGCTCAGCATTATGAAAAGAGCCAAGCCCAAATAAAGGCTCAACAACCCAAAATAAAATGTTAAACATTTTAATCTGATTGGACTTAGCCCAAGATTGGCCATAAGTTCTCAACTTATATTTAATTGAGCCCATCTGCTCATAAATATTTCAACAGATCTTAGCCCCAAATTGGACTACAGATCTTTCAACCAACTCACACCGGTTCGAGGGTACATCTCTTTACTCCTCTGATATCTGTCGTTGTAATCCTTCAACGTCTTCAGAGAGATGACGGGTCATGACAACCACACATTTCACGGACTGTGGGGTCCTTAAACTCATAGACTATGATGTCCTTAGACTTTATAGACTATGACGTCTTTAAACTACGGACTGTGGGGTCCTTAAGCCTATGGACTATGATGTCCTTAACCTTGACTGTGAAGTCTTCAAACTCACGGACTACGATGTCCTTAACCTTGATTGTGAGGTCTTTAAACTCACGGACTACGATGTCCATAACCTGGACCGAGATGTCCTTAAACTAACATTGGACCGAGATGTCCCTAAACTAACATTGGACCGAGATGTCCTTAAACTAATGTTGGATCTGAACGATCCCATTAAGTTGATCTTAGTCTAAAATGAGACTAACGTATCCTTAACATACGTTTAAGTTGATCTTAGTCTCAAATGAGGCTAACGTATCCTTAAACCCAACCCCCAAACCCAAATCTAAGAAGATACGGATTTGGAGTAATCCACGCCCTACGGGCGACAACATAAATTAGTCTCCATATACAATCCACGGGCAACGACAAACAAAACAAACACACACGACACGAAGTGACCATCTGGAGAAGGAGAAAGTTGTTACTGCGATGCGGTAGCGTAATTAACTGCAGGGGCTTGCGCCTGCAGGGAAGAGCGTCCCCACAATCTAAAACCCCTCAAACGAGGGGGAATCTGACGAAGTCTGCTACATCGGCCGCATCTGTTTAAACCTTCGATACATGGTGTCATAAATCAACTTGGCATCTTCGGAGAGGTGGACGGATAGCACCAATTAGCATCTGCCCCGAAATTCAGGCGAGGCGTCTGCCGCGTCTCCCCGCGTCTTTCGGCGGGGAACATATTCTGGCACGCCCGGTGGGACCTTTTCCTCTTTCCACTCCACCCTTCGTGTGTCGTGTTCGCGAACGAATCGCGGTTTGATATGGTTGCCCTTGGGTTCCAGGTACTAAGATTTGGTGTCTTGCTCTATGCAGAAAACAAAAGATCAATGGCGTCTACTTGCATGAAATGTTCCAGCTGCAACTGCAACTTCCGTTCCACCTTATCTGGAGGTGTAACTTACGGGCCCCAGGAGGCCTCCCTGTTCACAATGCCGGTAGAGCAGGTGACGCAAGCTACCACCGGGTTGTTTTTCGGGACTATGCTCCCACCAGTGAGCGTTAACATCCCGCTGCCGCAAGAAGCGCAAAAGAAGTCGGTCTTTGATCGGCTCACTACCACCACGGTCTCTCTCAACGGGTCATCCGATATCAAGCCAACAGCATCAGTCTTCGATAGGCTGAGCCTGAACTCCAATGGGCCTGTCAAGAAGCCCACGATACCTGAAGCGGCCATTCTAAAGTGGATAGCCATTCCTGCTCTCGAGGTCACTAAAGAAGTTTCTCCCGTCAAAGGATCAGTCTTTACGAGCCTGGCCACTCCGGCTCCCGTTCCTGCTCAAAGGTCTATCTTTGACAGATTGTATACTGCTGCTCAATGGACGTAGGTCTTCAAGAGGCTGATACCAGCAGTGCCTCACCAGGACAGGGGGCATAACGAAGTCACCCCTAAAGCTAAAACAATCCCAACGACTCGACACGCTCGATGTCGCCACTGGCGCCGAGTAAGGAAAGATGGGGGCAACTCCCCCTCTGGGCTAACTCCACCAGTCCTAACGGTGGAAGTCAATGCTGCTGTTCCAACTGGGAACGGATTCTAGCTGCTTAACAGGGTGCGTAGGAATTCACCCACCGCCGTACTGAAAAGATCTCCTCCACCCGTGGAGAATGTTGCAGAAACGAAGCCGGAGCAACCCCCTCAGCGGCTTTCTTCTAAAATTACAAAGTCTGGCAACAGGTTCAAGCCTCAGTAATTGATCAAGATTACCCTCACCGACAGAAGAAAGTGAAAGTTCAGCAAGAAGAGAACCATCTTGCCAAGCCACAAAAGGCAACAGCTGTTTAGGTGCCCATTGCAACGGCTCCCTCAACATCAACTGCTCAAAAGAGAAGGAGGCCAAAGAAAGCCCCTGTGAATGCAGCAAACCGCAAAGATGCTGAACCCAAACGCCCTAAGTCTGGGGGTATGATGGTGCATACCGTTTATATGGCTTCCGGAAAAGAGGAAAGCCGTGCTTCTACGGGCCATCGACCGCTTACTCGATCAATAACGAGGGCTCAGGAACAACAACAGCAGAAGCTTCAGGAGATGCTGAGCCAAAAGAAAATCCGGAGACCTCAGAGCAGCATCAGGAACAAGAAACAGACACCGAGTTCCTCCGAAGAATGCTCGAGAGGAAAGAAAAAGAGGCTACGGAACAGGCAGCCAATATAAAACGAATGGCTCACTTGTTCCAAGACATGGCTGGGATGATATTACAGCCGGAACCTCCAACTGAAGACCCTCCGATCATTATTGAAGACGACAGAGGGGAGACATCGAACCCTCCTCCGGCTCTTTCAGCAGCCAAAGAGGAAACCATTTCCAAGGCCGCTCTGGATGACTACATTGCTCAGAAAATATGGGCTCACCAGGCGAATGAAGCGGCCGGCCATGTTGTTAAAACTGGGCGACCATATCCAGGCTGGTATGACCAAATAAAGTACCCGCCAGGATATACGATCCCTAAATTCCATGTGTATAAGGGGACGGGTAATCCACATCAGCATGTCGCTCAGTTCAGGGCTCTTTGCGGCAATACTGGAGGTGATGATAAACTTCTACTTCACCAGTTCGTCGGTAGCATAGCAGAGACAGATTTTGAATGGTACTCGGAGCATCCCGACGACTCCGTCAAAACATTTACAGAAATGGAGTTGTTATTCACTCAGTGATTTGCAAGCGCCAGCGAACGCACCTCAATCACAGCATTGATCAACGCCAGAGTGAAGCCGGGAGAGACATGGGTGCAGTATGCAATCCGATGGAGGAACCTATGGTCGAGATGCGAACAACGCATAGAAGAAGCTCCTGCCGTAGGCATGTTCATATGGACCCTTGACCCTCGGTCAACTGTCTCCCAATTTATGATGTTCTTCAGCCGACCACGTTCCAGGCCTTGATCGACAAGCTGGCCCAAATGGACCAGATGGGCCATAGGCCTTTCCCTTCAAAAGTGGGTTTTCGGAATGAAAAAGGTAACAGGAAAGCGACCTTTGTCGCCAACGCTCAGCAACAGCCGAGTAACCCGAGACCGTTTGTTCGTCAAAGCAACAAGCCGCGATCCTTCGATTAGAAGTTGAAACGTCCTTACTCATTTCCCAGGGATAAAACAAGGAGACTATTCGAACTGGCAGTGCGCAACGGACTCATCGTTCTGCCAGACCCAAAACATCCATCGCAACCAGGTGACGTTAACAATCCTAACTATTGTCCCTACCATAGAGTAATGGGTCACCCACTCGAAAATTGCTACGTCTTCAAAGGCTCGATTGAGGATGAATACCAAAAGGGCAAATTCACGTTGTCTGACAACTGGAAGGTGAACCCACCACAACCACATGCTCAGAAAAGGATGGACACGCCGGGGGCATCATGCTCTTTTATAGGGGAAGCTTCATGAGAAATTGTTCTTTCGGCAAAAACTAAAAGAGTGCTGAAAGATCTTCAAACATGTCCGACCTATGAACAACGGACCGAAACGTTCTTAAACTAACGATGGACCGCTATGTCCTAAAACTTGCAATTGACCGAGACGTCGATAAACTACTACGCACCGCTGCATCCCTAGGCTGACACACAAAAAAAACGGTATGTCCATAAGCGTAAAAGGGCACGGATGAAAACCCAAAAGGGCTCCGTGAGTAAAAACAGCAGGGCTACCGGCGAGTTTTGTGAAAACCAGAAAGGGCGCAATCTCGTTAAAAGACACTTGCAAGGTCCTCTTGACTTTGTGGGGAGAAACCACCTGCGTGAGATCCTTACGACTTACAAGGGAGCAACACACTTAGGGATCCCCACGATTCCTAGGGAGAAATTACACTTGCGAGATCCTCACGACTCGTAAGGAGAACCCACTTATGAGACCCTCACGGCTCATAAGATTCAAAAGTCTTAAGCTCCAAGGATCCGAACCTGTTCTTAAGCGGCCACCACAACCTCCAACTTTGCCCTACAAGCGGCTCAATGCCGACCCTTGTATACAATCCACGGGCGTGAATAAACATTTCCCTAACAAAGTCCCATCCGTGACTAGGGATATGTTTATACAATGAACAGCCCTTATAAGTCCTCTCGACTTAAAAGGAGAAAATACTCTTGTAAGATCCTTACGACTTACGAGAAGCCATACACTTAGGAGTCTTCACGATTCCTAAGGAGAAAACGCACCTACGAGATCCTCACGACTCGTACGTAGAAATACCTTTATGAGACCCTTACGGCTCATGAAGTCAAAAGTCTTAGTCGACAGGATCCTAACCCTGTTCGCTAAGTCACCTTTGTTCGACATCGACAGAGGCAAATGATGATTTGCTCCTGGCAATATCCCAGTTGTAGCGGTGCTGATGCCGAAATCGGTGTCTAACTCCAAGCTTGCAGCAAAGAAGCTAGCGAGCCACACATGCATACGAAATAGCCGAAATGATGGGGCAACTTGCAACAAAATCAGCAAGTAAAAATGTATGCAAGCAAAATAGCCGAAATGATTAGGCAACTCGCAATAAAAAGCAGCGAGTAAAAATAAAATAAATAGCCGAAATGATCGGGCACCGCGAAAAATAGACGAAATGATTGGGCAATCGCGACCTTCGCGATATAAAAAGCTGAAATGATAGAGTATCGCGGAAAGAAAAGTAAATAAAATGAAACTTTTTGCCCTACAGGTGATATCACATCAATCCCTGTATACAATCCAGGGGCGCAAACAAAAAGGGAACCATATCTTCCCACCAGGCCTTGTCGAAGCGAAGCCAAATCTCGACGGTTCATAGACAACTTAGAGACAATCTCGACATTCGCCGCAATATTGTAGACACAATGTCAACAAATGAAGCGAAGGAAGATCCCTAGCTTCAGGGTCTCGACGTCAACATCGACAACTTAGAGATCAATACCGGCGTTTCTCCTCATCCCAGCAGGTTTCAGACATGACAATCAAGCGGAGACACGGCAAAGTCCTAGTTCCAAGACTCTATGGTCCACAAACAATCTATAGTCAACCAATGACTTCCTCTCCGTCTCAACGCTCCGTCTCAGAAACAAGTCAACCAACTCCGAGGAAATCAGCATCCTTGGCAAATACCTCAATTCAGGGAAATCAGTGTCCATAACGAGAGCATCTCGATTCGCGTCGACCCGCAAGGAAATCAGTGTTTTTGCAGGAATCTCTCGATTCGTCTCAACTCCGGGGAAATCAGTGTCCTTGGTAAAAACCTCAATTCAGGAAAATCAGCGTCCTTGACGAGAGCATCTCGATTCGCGTCGACCCGCAAGGAAATCAATGTCTTTGCAGGAATCTCTCGATTCGTCTCAACTCCAGGGAAATCAGTGTCCTTGGCAAAAACCTCAATCAGGGAAATCAGCGTCCTTGAAGAGAGCATCTTAATTCGCGTTGACCCGCAAAGAAATCAGTGTCTCTGCAGGAATATACGACGTCCGCACAACGGAGCCATGGAAAAGTCCCTAGTTCCAAGCCTCGACGGTTCACCAACAATCTAGAGACAAACCGCGACATTCATCTCGATATAGCAGACGCAATGCCAGTAAACAAAGCGAAAGCAATATTCCTAGCTTCAGGGTCTTGACGGCAACTCATATAAAACCTGAAAGACTATCGGAGATCATCCCACACCAGCGCGGAGTGGTTATGACTCATCGGGGCTCCCAAACTGAGCCTAACCTCAAGTAAAAAGCGACATGGAATATCCCTAATGCTTGCTCTTTCGATGGTAATATCACCTGGAAGATTATTTGAAGACATCTTGTCCAGCCCCCGAAGGGATCAGAGACACGACAGTCGCGGGGCTACTCGAACAGCAAGATTATGCGTCGAGGAATACACCAGCCAACACGACGGTGCGATGGGTAAAAAAACCTAGTACCACAGGCCCTAACGAACTTCTATTAGCAGGAGTTAACTGTGACGTTAGGACATTCTTGCGAGAACTTCTTGATTCGTCTCGACTCATGAGGAAATTAGTGTCCTTGCGAGAATTTCTCGATTCGTCTCGACTCGTAGGGAAAAGCCTTAGGCAATGGGGATGAGGACCTGTTTCTTAAGCACTGGGGTCCTGCAAGTCGGTCCAAAATGGACTCTTGCATACTATTCACGGACCACACTCTCCAAAGTCGAATCTCGACAAGGAGGGAAACAACCACTTACGAGTTCTCTCGACTTGTAAGAGGGAAAAATTCTCTTGTGAGATCCTTACGACTCTCGAGAGAAACCACACTTGGGGATCCTCAAGATTCTTAAGGAGAAATTACACCTACGAGATCCTCTCGACTCTTAGGGAGTAAAGTCTTCATGAGACCCTCACGGCTCATGAAGTTGAAAAGTTTTAGGCAGCAGATCTGAACCTGCTTCCTAAGCCATCACTACCTCTCGGAGAATTCAAAAACAGAATGCTCAATCATCTACAGGCTACGCTTACTAAAGGTAACAAGCTGGCGGCAAAGAAAAGAGAAGAAAACAGTAATTGAACAAAAAAATATGTATCTTTTATTCATGAATTCAGTGTAATACAAGTTGAATCGTATGAAAGAACAAAAAAAATGGATACATGTTATCCAAAGATTACAAGCAAAACAGCTACTGAGAAGGAAGCGTTTTCAACAAGTCCGCAAGCTGCTCTCGCACTCCTTTCAGCGCCTTCTCGTGATCAGCCGCCGTGGTCAGCTCCGCTTCAATTCGAGCCCTTTGCTGCAAGCATGATGAAATCTTCTCATCGATTTCTTGTTTGACAGCTTCGCGACTCTGCATAACCCGCTCAATAGAGTCGAGCTTCCGCCTCAATACAAGCCCGTCCGAAATACATTGCTGCAAGGTGTCAAAAGCAGCTCTCAGTTGCGTAGCATTCGCTTTAACTTGGGCACGCAGCCGGGAAGATTCACCCGAAGCCTCCTCGCGTTCCTCCCGCCTCAAGGTCTCTTCTTGTTCGAAATGGCGGAGGAAAGCCACACTCTGCTCGACCCATGCAGCCCGCTGGGATTTCAAAGCCTGAATCCTCAGGAGCAAGACGCATAAGCTCAAGCTCATGCAGGCAGGCCTCAATCTTCCTGCAGTGGTTAACCCAAGACTCAACGACGCCTTCGTTATGGAAGTTCACAAGCGTCGCCAGCATTGGATTAACTTCGGCAGCAAAATCTACAGCAAACGTAGGGGCCTCCGCATGAAGCTCTTCAATGTAATCGCTCAACATACGCAGATTGGTCATAGCACCTTTTGAGGATAGACGTCTGGAAAAGGGCCCTGCCGGCATTATAACACGAGACTCAAACGGGGCTGGAGTCGATATGACCGCTACAAAGACAAATCACAATCAGATGTCGTCTTAAGAAATTAAAAAAAATAATACATGAACAAAAGAGTCTATTATACCGGCTACAACAGAGGGCAGAGCTGGGAGTTCCGGTGGCGCGGTGATACCCTTGACCCCCCTTCAATTTGTAAGGCTACGAGTAATGCAAAGAAGAATTAGCAATAACATGAATGCCCGCTAAAGAAAAGCAAGGACGTCGGTTAGAAAAGATTCTCACCGACACCAACGGGTGGACTAATCTCCGACGGGAAAGAGAAGTGCGGGTTCAGCACCTGATACAAATAATCAAAAAGAACTCCTGCGAGATCACGATGATACATGGTCAGTACACGAAAGATACTGTCCCCGATTTAAATTTATCACAAACCCATACCTTCCAGCATTTGAGAAGATATAAGAGAAGATGGAGGGACGGTCACCGTCAAAGCGGTAACTGGTGGCGCTTCCTCGGGCGGCATAACCTCAACGCCCGCCGCAGCTGCATTCAAAACAAAAGTACTATCAGAAAAGGTAGAAAAGGGATTGCAGAATAAAATAGAAAGCAATAACCTGAAACTTACCTGGTAAGTCACCGATCAAGACCACAACAAGGGCATCACTGGATGCAGCGACTGCTTCACCCTCCTCCATGCTCCCGAGCACATCATCAGGGATATGGGCCGGTATAGTAACTTCCAGTGGAGAAGTAGTAACCATCGCTACAGGCTCCAATGGAAGGACGGTGGCCTTGACTACCTGTCCCGCAGTCTCCGGGCCATCCCTAGAGAGACCCGTTGAATCCGCAGCCAATGAAGATGCCTCTTCCGGAGGAGCAATCACCTGGGGAGAAGGAATCGCCAAGGGAAGCTCCATCGCAGGAACAACAATTGTGTCAACCCCCTCCACACTGATTAGTGTCTCATTGGGGATATCTACGAAGTCCATAGTCAGGGAGCGACTTGGACTCAGCTCCTCTGCCATCGCCGAAGTCCCTGCAAAGTTTTTACGAGGATAAGAATATATATATATATATATATATGTATGTATACAAGCAATACAAAATATTACAAAGAGATACATGAACATACCGATGCGCAAGGGAGCTTCTAGTATGGCTTGTTCAAGCTGACGCTCCTTCCTGAGGAGGTATGCTTGCCGAGGTTCGAGAGTAGACTCGTGGCCACCAGTCCACAATGAAAGTGCATCCTCGGTGTCGGCTGAGACGGCCTGCTTAAGAGCCCTTTCGCCCCATTCTTCCAAAGGGCCTATGAATAGCCGCCGTATCCACCGAGGGTCTTCATAAAAGATGACGGCAGGGTAAAGCCTCTTCGGGATCCTTACACTCTCAGATTCGTCTTGTGAGTGTCTTATAGCCTCAGCCAATTGTGCGGCTTCCTCGGCAGATGAACCAGGAAAAAGAAGACCGTCTTCTGGTAGACTAGTAACGGTCTTCTTCCCCCACTTTAGTCCAGAGCTAGTGATTGCAGAAGATCGCTTCTTTCCCCTTGCCATCTGTTTTTTGGGCTGCTTCTCGGTTTTGACAGGGAGAAGAGACTTCTTCAGGACCTTCGCCAAGTAGATATTATCACTAGAGCTGGGTTTTACCTTCGAAACCGTTACGGTATCCATCATCGGTCGTTCAAGCGAAGCCTCTGTTGGCAATGAGACGCGAAGCCTTTCCTCCTCTCTAAAGGTTTTAAGCGAAGCAGCAATAGCTTCCTCTGTGGAGGCACCTATTAAAACAGCAAGCATCAGTCAAAGCATGATAAAAAATATATATAAACAGCGGACAGATAAGGGTAATGTATACCTGACTGCGCAAGGGTGGCCAGTTCTTTTTCGAAGATGGCTGACTGATCGGAAGCTTCGATGGCAGCCTCCAAATCGGTATCATCGAGCGTCCCGAATAAACCCTCATTCGTCCCATATTCTCTTAAGCCTTCGCTAGACGGAGCAGGGGGCGTCGAGCCTAATATGGTGTCCAAAGAAAGTACTTATTTCTTTTTCTTCTGAGGACGACCGCCAGTAGCCGATAACACGAGTTCGCATTTAGCAGGCGCCTTTGGACGACGAGTACCAATTTCTTTTCCTACGTCCGACTCGGGGGACGCGACAGCCACCTCTTTTTCAGGCGCGCTAGATGGAGGCAACCCGCGCGTAGGGCTTAGCACGTGTGGAGGCTCAACTGCAGTGACCTCTCTTAAGGGAGGATGAACAATGTTCCGTCGCTTCAGAGGAACATTTCGATCACCAGCTGGTACTGCGCCCTTGCGATCAAGCAGTAATCGCTTTTCCTCCCTAATGACGGCACCCATCGAATGTTGGTACTACGCGACATACACATTCAGGGCTTGCGGAACACAACTCGGTTCGCTGATGAAGAAGTTAGACCCTGTGTTCAGGCGCATAAAATGATGAAGTGTGCTCCGAGTACCCTCTTCAGTGGCAGTCGGTTCTGACAAGAAAGCCTCGAGTGGGACGCCCTGATTGTAGCTTAACTGCTGGGCGAAGTGATGCGAGTTATACCTCATAAATAAAGCAGAGTCATTCATCTTGAATACAAGAAAGCCCGGCCGGATAGAGTACAGATGAAGAATCTCCCGAGCCTTCAAGACGGAGACCCCATCTTTAAATATGTCCTGCAAGGGCAGCACCGTCTTCCTCGATTCCTAGCCAACGGTCAAAACTTTATCAGTAAAGGACATGCCAGCTCCAACCGTGCGCGGGCGAAGAAGCAAGCCTCTAGCTTCCCGTTGCGTTGGAGTCACAATAGAGGCACCGACCAGTCGCATGATCCGAGGGAACCTGCACCTGTCATAAAAACCCGGCCTCTTGTGGATACCAAAGACGCCTAGCACGTGCAACTCGAGCCATGACGTGAAATAATGCATCGGGAAATTTACCGACTGCACTCCTGGCTCAGTGGTATCCGCTGCCAGGCTGAAGCCATGATACACATGGGCTAACCCAGCAATCCCTAGAGCCACTTGTATCCAAGCAACCATCCGATGCGCAGAATAGAAAACAGATGGCATCATATGGCGAGGGTGCATGGGGAGTGCAAACCAACTCAGCCATAACCTAAGAAACCCTAAAAAGAACGTTTCTTCGTCAATCCCGGGAGCTGCCAGCTCTGCAAAAGGGATGACCGGGGTATCGGGTAGAAAGAACCTCTTCTGATCCGCCTCCGCCGCCGGCAGGTTGCCCAAACCTAAGCCGAAGGGATCGTCAAGACAGGCGAATTTCTCGACCTCTTCCTTCAATACTTCTGGGCGAAGAAAATCAGCGACAAAAGCCGTAAAATTAACTCCACGACCTTCGGATGCAAGAAAGAGGTTCTCATAGATATTCAACACCTTTATCAAACTTGGAAATTGGTGTTGAATAGCGTTCTCGGGAGTAAGATCCATTACCACTGATTTGGTGGCGAAAATATACTCATCCGGGAGAAGCAATTCCTTATAACGTTCTCCCCTAACGGGTAAACCCGAGACCTCTGCAAATTCCTCCAAAGAAATAGAGAGTTCTCGATCAGATAGGAGGAAGGTGTGGGTCGGAATATTCCACTGCTCCAGAAAGGCCCTGACCCACCATGTAGGAGGCATGGAATATTGAAACAAAGAAGCGAAAACGGCGGGATACAATCCTAGTTTCATCAACTGGGATTTCTTCGCCGATAAGATATACCAAGCCCACTGCAAATACCCGGCTGGGTGACTGGGAGTTAGTCCTACATTGTATGGCTGTCCCCAAGAACGTGACTCGCCCTGACATATACGCCGCCCTAGGATGTCTAAAGCCACCGGCGGCTGCACGGGTACTGCGGCAATAGAAGGCCGAAGGAGACCTTCTGAAGTCCAGTTGACCTCCTCCACAGTGTAATTTATCGGAGGTGCATCCGCATAAGCGATTGCTGCAATAGGCTCCGAGGGAGTCGCACAGGAAAAGCTCCGTCGGCCCATGATAACTTGATCGTACCATTTACCCCATAGATGAAGACTTTTGTGCTCCGGGTCATGGTCTTTTATCAGCGCGAAAACCTCTCGGTCTACGGGTGCTTCAGGAAATCCGCCTTCTGAGCAAATGAACGGGAAGGAGGTGTCGGAAGACATAGTGCCTGCGTAGAATAGGACGAATTTTCAGCCGCCAATTCTATAAATTAAATTTTATTACAAGGTACTATAAATCCGTACCGCACTGCAATACAGTTAAAAGGGACCAAAGGGGACCCACAAAATCTAGATAGCAATTCATCATTAATAAAACAGCCTCATCATTGGATGAGGCTGTCATTAAAAGAGGAAATCCTCAAGAGATTCTTATTAAATGAGAAATCCCTCGGGCAGAGGAGTAAAACTCCCATTGAGAGCAGCGCTCTTCACTAGACAGACATCTGTCAAAGTCTAATGATGAAAGAAGAAACTTCCTCAGGAAGAGCCTTGCTCTGAAAAGATGATGGAATGATCCATCAAAAATAAAATTTCATTTTTTTGATCTTCAAGATCCATGAACAAACTCTTAAGAGTTCTTCTATATGATCTGAAAAGAGCAAAGCTCCATTAATAGATTAAGTAATCATAAGCAAGATCCTTTTAGATCTGTGATTCCAAGATAGCAAAGCTCTGTTAATAAGACCCTAAAAAGGATTTTTTTTAGATCAAAGATCTATGAAGAGCAAGGCTCTGTTAATGGGTAAAACCCTAGATTATCTAAAATTTTTACTTAAAATTTTGGTAGAGTTTTGACTCTTGAAAATTCTTAAGATGGAGAGCTATGCTCTGTGAGAGAATAAAATTCTCAGAAAATTAAGAAGATGAACAGAAATCATCTAAAGGACTAAAGGTCCTATTTATAGGCATTGAAACGCCTCTTCAAATTCTGAGTTGATCCAAGCGCGCAGATACTTCCACCGCTGCATTCACGTGTGGGCTACGTGAGCGCAATGGTGGGGGGGCATTTGTTTCCCCCAATCAGAGCAAAGCTCTTTTTGAAATTCGAATTTCAAAAATTGAAGCAACGCTTCAGATCCAGCGCTAAGTGCGCTGCGCCCTAGGCAGCGCACCATGTGTGCACTAGCGCTAGGCGCGCTTCTCACCACGTGTCATATACGGGTGCGCTAGCGCATGGTACGCTACGCTCTAAGCAGCGCACCACGTGCAAAACACGGGTGCGCCAGCGCTGGAATTAAAAAATTCCCTATCGTTAGATCAAAAGATCTAATAGTAATGATAAATCATTAATTAATCAGAATTAAATTCTGTTATGGAAAGATTTTCCAATCTTGTTAAAAACAAAAAGATTGCCTTCTGTAAAACAGAAGCCCTAGGATCAAAGATCCAATGGTGGGAAATATCCCCAAATCAATCAGAGAAAGATCTCTTTAACCGATTCAACAAATCAGGTCGCCCTATATAAAGGCCCCAAGACTTCAAGTCTCATATAGAGAAACCCCCCCTAAATTTTGAGAAACTCGAAGACAAAGAGCAAGCTCTTGCAAGAAAATACTTCTTCAAGATAAAGATGATGAATGATGAACACAGATATGAAATCATCTTATAAAAATAACAATTCTTTTCTTTTAAAAAAGATCATAGATCTTCAAGACAAAAAGTATTTCACAAAAGAGATCAAAAGATCTCATCATAAAATAAAAGAAAAACATATTCTTCTCACAGATCATGGATCTATAAAGGCAAAGCCTTTAATCAAAACAAGAGATTGAAGTATCTCTTGCAAAAATAAGAACTGTTGTTCTTAAATCTTGAGACAAAGTCTCTTTTAAAAAGAACATAAATTTGTTCCCAGATCATAAAATTGATCAAATGCGCTTTGCGCTCAAGAAATGTGCCTTGCGCTCTTGAACAGTGCTTCTGCGCTCTCTGGACCAGCGCTCAGTGCCAAAATACGTTACGTGTCAACCACGTATGCGCAAATTAACAACTTGCGCTCTGCGCTTCTGAAATAGCGCACTGCACTCATGGGCTGGCGCTCAGCGCCAAGCGCACCACGTGTCATTCACGTGTGCGCCACTAAATTGAAAGCGCAATGCGCTCATGGACTAGCGCTCAGCGCTCATAAATTGACATCATGCGCTCATCATCTGGCATAAAGCGCCAAGCGTGACACGTGTCAACTATGTGTGCGCTACTTGGCAGAAGCGCATTGTGCTCTTTAACTGGCGCCAAGCACGACACGTGTCCTTCACGCGTGCGCTATTTGGCAGAAGCGCACTGCGCTCTTTAACTGACGCAAAGCGCCTGGCGCGCCACGTATTGCGTTGACAGAACATAAATTGTTTTTTAATGAGCCAGCGCTCTGATGAATGCTCTGCATTGAATACAAGTCAAAAATTATGTCAAGATATAATGCTCGGTATTATTAAAAGAGCCAAGCCCAAATAAAGGCTCAACAGCCCAAAATAAAATGTTAAATATTTTAATCTGATTGGACTTAGTCTAAGATTGGCCATAAGTTCTCAACTTATATTTAATTGAGCCCATCTGCTCATAAATATTTCAACAGATCTTAGCCCCAAATTGGACTACAGATCTTTCAACCAACTCACACCGGTTCGAGGGTATATCTCTTTACTCTTCTGATATCTGTCGTTGTAATCCTTCAACGTCTTCAGAAAGGTGACGGGTCCCGACAACCACACATTTCACGGACTGTGGGATCCTTAAACTTATGGACTATGATGTCCTTAAACTTTATAGACTATGACGTCTTTAAACTACGGACTGTGGGGTCCTTAAGCCCATGGACTATGATGTCCTTAACCTTGACTGTGAGGTCTTCAAACTCACGGATTACGATGTCCTTAACCTTGACTGTGAGGTCTTTAAACTCACGGACTACGATGTCCTTAACCTAGACCGAGATGTCCTTAAACTAACATTGGACCGAGATATCCTTAAACTAACATTGGACCGTAATGTCCTTAAGCTAATCGACCACAATGTTCCTAAACTAAACAATAGAGTCCAAATGCTCTTTTGTTGGATCTGAACGATCCCGTTAAATTGATCTTAGTCTAAAATGAGACTAACGAATCCTTAACATACGTTTAAGTTGATCTTAGTCTCAAATGAGGCTAACGTATCCTTAAACCCAACCCCCAAATCCAAATCTAAGAAGATACGGATTTGGACTAATCCACGCCCTACGGGCGACAACATAAATTAGTCTCCGTATACAATCCACGGGCAACCACAAACAAAACAAACACACAAGACAAAAAGTGACCATCTGGAGAAGGAGAAAATTGTTACCGCGATGTGGTAGCATAATTAACTGCAGGGGCTTGCGCCTGCTGGGAAGAGCGTCCCCACAATCTAAAACCCCTCAAACGAGAGGGAATCTGACGAAGTCTGCTATATCGGCCGCATCCGTTTTAACCTTCGATACATGGTGTCATAAATCAACTTGGAATCTTCGGAGAGGTGGACGGATAGCACCAATTAGCATATTCCCCAAAATTCAGGTGAGATGTCTGCCGCGTCTTCCCGCGTCTTTCGGCGGGGAACAGCCCTGCAGGTAAGATCACATTGACCCCTGTATACAATTCATGGGCACAAGCAGAAAGGGAACCATATCATCCCACCAGGCTTCGTCAAAAGGAAGCCATATCTCGATGGCTACACCTATAGCCTATAAATCAACAATGACATTCCTTTTCGTTCCAACCAGAAGCAGATACGACGTTAGCAAAATGGATCCATGGCAAAGTCCGCTAGTTCCAAATCTCGGCGGTTCACGGATAACCTAGAGACAACCTCGACATTCGTCGCAATATTGCAGACACAATGTCAACCAGCGAAGCAAAGGAAGATCCCTGGCTTCAGGGTCTTGACGGCAACTCAAATGAGACGTGAAAAACTATCGGAGATCATCGCACTCCAGCGCGGAGCGGTCATGACTCATCGGGGCTCCCAAACTGAGCCTAAGCTCAAGTAAAAAGCGATATGGAATATCCCTAATGCTTGCTCTTCCGACGGTAGTATTACCTGGAAGATTACTTGAAGACGTCTTGTCCAGCCCCCGAAGGGATCAGAGACACGACAATCATGGGGCTACCCGAACAGCAAGATTGCATATCGGGGAATATATCGGCCAATGTGACAGTGTGACGAGTAAAAAACCCTAATACCACAGACCCTAATGGACTTCTATTAGGAGGAGTTAACTGTGACGTTAGGAAACCCTTGCGAGAACTTCTTGATTGATGATTTTTCTCGCTGTGTAGGTAGAAAATGTATAGAAATCACAACCAGAGAAATTTGTTAACCGCAATCAATAATGGTGTCGATGTAGCGCGTTAATGAATACGGATCGTCCACTGAGAAAGTGTGATTTGATCGTAATTGATTTAGATGAATTGAAAATTAAAGGATAAAAGAAAAGAGAACTCGATTCAAGATTTATAAAAGTGAATTTCAAGAATTATCAAAATCTAGATCTAATATCAAGAATACTAAAAATCAAGAATTGATGATATCCAAGTCGAATTAGTAATCAAGATTTGTAGTGAGGCTCGTAGGAATCGATCGAATCGATAGTGAGGATGAAGACTTGTGATTACGTATTCTTATCCATTGATGATTTGTTGCTAGATCGATGACAATCAATGAGGTTTAAGGATCTATTGAAGGAACTAGGGTTTCTTCATCTTATCCTTTGTCCTTTCGTTGATTATCATTCAAATGCTAGCCTCTAGAAAATTCAATCACCGATTGTTGATCTCTAATTAAGAGCGAAAACATTCAAGAAAGTATCTCGCTCGAAACTAGATTGCTGATGATTCAATTTTATAGAGTTTATAAGACTCATAGGAGTTAAGAATCGTTTCAAGATTGTAATCATCATCATCTATCTATTCTCTCGATTCCTCCACGAGCGGAGTTTTTACTCAAACATCATGACAAAGAAATCAATCAAGAATTGAAAACTCATCATAATGCTCAAATGTAAAGATAAGCAAGATAAAGAAATTTCACCTTTTATTATTCAACAATTCCGTTACAATTCGCTCAAGAACTATAAGAATTTGAGAAAAGAACTCGATCGTCGAATTAGCTCCGCATCGTCTCCGTGAGTCGCGGATCATCTTGGATCACTTGCTCGGTTGAAAATCGGCGTCGCTTCTAAAAGGTTGAAGGCTTCTTGCTTGATTTGTACTCGGAGATCTTGAATTTGGCTTTTAGTGATTGGATTAGGGTTTGGGTGCACAAGTTGTGTCACTCAACTTGTGGGTGAATTGATGTGGAATGATCAACAACCCTTGAGAAGAAGCCTTGGGTCTCCTTTTATAGCCTTCACCTTTAGCTTCCCCTAGAAACTTGATTAGGATTAGCTTCCTTTAGAAGCTTGGTTGTTAAGGAGAACATTCTAGATCTAGCTATCTTGGTTGAGAAGCTTGGGGGTGGTTAGCTTGTACAAGAAGCTTGGCTGTTCGGACAGAAGCTTCTAGAGATTTCTGGAGAACGAAGTGGCTTGAATGAGTTTTTATCTTGGAAGGAGAAACCCGACAATGTGCTCTGCTGACGTCATGATGACGCGGTCGCGGATCCGCCGCACAAAGGGTCAAAGGGCCGCGGATCCACGGGCCTTTGATGGCATCTGTGCATGCAATTTCCTGTGCTGCTTTGTATTGGCCTCATGGTGTTTTTATGATGTCTGGAATTTTTTTATAATGTCTTGTTTGCTTCCAGATCACAAGTCTTTGGACTTGGCGTATTTTTGTCAGCACTTTTAGCAGTTTCGGTTCTTTTCCTGGAATTTCCTGCACACATTCTCGAGACAAGTGTTGCACTATACAAAGATTATGCGTGCAATGATAAACAATCAATTTCCCTCAAAATGCCGGTTATAATATATAACACAATTTATTTGGTATTTTACAGACGTTTTGCTAATATGTGCTATATTTATACCGAATACCTTTAGATGAGTGCAAATAGTAGGGAAATTGATGTGTTAAAAAATGCAATATTTTCGACTGATCAAATTCCCCCAAACTTAATTTTGTTCGTCTCGAGCTAACTGTTTTATTAAGAAGAGAAGGAGAAAATATAGCAAAAGAAAAACTAACTAGCACACTTTCGTAGGCAACACGATTGCACTGAGCACGTGCAACAAGCCTTTAAACCTCTAGGTGTCCCTAGTAGGAGGAGTGTTGTCTCCTGAAGGTTTTCAGCGGATTGCACCCACAAAATCCAATAATAAAAGGAAGACCGTGAAAGTTACATATAAAGATAAGAATTATAAAAGAAAGACTTTGAAAATTAGAGTTTCCAACTAATACTAGTTTTTCAGTTGTCATGAGCCCTATCTTAATAGTCATGAAAAGAAGTTAGAAATCACATCATCCCTCAATAAAACATCGCCTTTATTCTTCATTCCTATCTTTCTTCCAAACATCGATCATATAACCCTACGTGTGTGTAAAAAACATCCCTACACTCGGAGAATTCAATTCAAGCTATCATACTTTTGTCCATCTGCCTCAGTACTTTTTAATCGATGAATATTTAGATGAAGTTGCTCACACATTTTTCATGCGACCGTTAATACTTCTTGAGGTACTAACCGACCGATTATTCATGTGCTTGCTTATTAGGTGTATTAGTATTTTCCTCATCTTGCACCACCTAAGGCTTAGCAGTGACTCCCAGACCAGTTGGTCTAAGGCATTAGGTGATGAAGCACCCTCGCTATATTTTTTATTGTTGTCTTGGCGATAACAAGACCAGTGTTCATTTTTCTTCACCATTTTATATTTTATTCAATTTTTTATTTCCTTCATACTTGGCTTTTAGACAAGAGCATTTCAAGGTATCCTCTACTATCCCGAGTTTCAAGACGTGTGTAAGTGCGTATAGTAGGGTATCAACGTTAAAATGTTTGGCTTCCAGAATAAGAACTATTTTTCAGACTTATTTTTATTCTCAGATTAGTGACTTCCTTCATCTTACTAACCCTTGGGACAACGGCTCATAACTACTTATTACTAGTTCGTTTAAGAAAACTTCTAATTTTCTTGGTTTTCTTAAATTTTTCCAATCTTTTGGATGTAGTTTTTCACTATCTAATCTTTTATTATCTTATTTATGTACAAAATTAAATATTAAATATTTTTATCTTTTGAAATTTTTTGAAATTTTTTATAGGTTTTAAGTTTTAAATGTTTTGTGCTAATGCAAAGTATATGCAAATGATGCGAAAATAAGCATAAAGCTCTCCCAAACTTGTTTTCAACAGTGTCCTCACTGTTGCCATTCGCTAATTCACAAAAACCTATAAGCTTGGAAGGAAATTTATTGATGGGGGCAATAAATATGATCGTGAAAATCCTCCCCCAAACTTAGTCTTTTCACTCACCTCCATTCAAAAGATGATACAGTGATTTACAGGACATGAA
This sequence comes from Agapanthus africanus, assembly GCA_030015575.1. Lineage (NCBI taxonomy): Eukaryota > Viridiplantae > Streptophyta > Magnoliopsida > Asparagales > Amaryllidaceae > Agapanthus > Agapanthus africanus. Next base: position 697,475,677 of record CM057343.1, on the reverse strand, counting down.
GGTGAGACGGAGGAATTTTAATCAAGATAAATTGGCTCCTGTAAAAACAGGAGCTCCTCCGTGGGGTCAGTGGAAAAATACGGCTTTAATCTATGTCCATTTAGTTTGAAAAATGTACCGTTTTTAGTATTTTCAACCTCAACTGCCCCGTGCGGGTATACAGACTGCACAACAAAAGCTCCTTTCCACCGAGATCGTAGCTTACCCGCGTGAAGATGGAGTTGTGAATCATAAAGAAGGACTTGTTGACCAGGTGTAAAAGTTTTTCTCAAAATGTTTTTATCGTGAAATACCTTAGTCCGATTCTTTACAATTACAGCATTATCATAAGCTTCATCGCGGAGTTCGCTTAGCTCGTTTAATTGCAGCTTCCGAAAGTTGCAGGCTTGATTTAAGTCAAAGTTGATTTCTCTAATGGCCCACATTGCTTTGTGCTCTATCTCGACCGGTAGGTGACAAGCCTTCCCAAACACTAACCTATAAGGAGACATCCCTAGATCGGTTTTATATGCAGTTTGGAATGCCCAAAGAGTATCCGTCAATTTGGTCGACCAATCTTTTCGATTTTTAGAAATAGTTTCTCCAGAATTTGTTTGATTTGTCTGTTAGAAACCTCAGCCTGCCCGCTCGTTTGGGGATGATAGGGTGTGGAAAGTTTGTGGTTGATTGCATATTTCCACATCAAAGTCTCGAAAGACCGATTGCAGAAATGTGTCCCGTTATCGGTAATGATAGCGCGTGGGTGTCCAAATCGCGAAAAGATGTTTTATTTTAACTTAATGACAACCTTTTTTTCATTAGTGCGATAAGAAATAGCTTCAACCCACTTTGAGACGTAACCAACCGCAAGCAGTATGTACAGATTCCCAAAGGAGTTGGGAAAGGGACCCATAAAGTCAATGCCCCAAACGTCAAAAATTTCAACCACTAAGATGGGTTGCTGTGGCATCTCATTTCTCCGGGAAACCCTACCCGTGTGTTGACACTGTGCACAGGTTTTGCAACGATCAAATGCATCTTTGAACAAAGTCGGCCAATAGAAACCGCATTGCAAAACCTTCTCCACCGTCCTTCTAGGACCGAAATGACCCCCGCATGCCTGATCATGACAAAAAGATAGAACACTCTTAAATTCATCATTCGGGACACACCTGCGAATGATCTAGTCAGGACAATACTTAAACAGATAGGGTTCATCCCAGTAAAAGTGTTTTACTTGGGATAGAAATCGATGTTTGTCCTATTTTGACCATTCGCGGGGAATAAGTCCCGTGGCAAGATAATTCACGATATTCCTGAACCAAGGTTCATAGGATACGTTCAAGAGTTTTTCATCCGGAAAAGAATCATTGATCGGCAGGGTCATAGGTGAAGAAGAGACGCGTGAAAAATGGTCGGCTACAACGTTTTCACATCCTTTCTTATCTTTAATAACAAGATCAAATTCTTGTAATAGAAGGATCCAACGTATTAGCCTACCTTTAGCATCTTTCTTCGCCAAAAGATGTTTCAAAGCGGAGTGGTCAGTGTACACAACAATAGGTGAGCCAATCAAGTAAGGCCTGAATTTTTCTAATGCAAATACAACTGCCAAAAGTTCTTTTTCGGTAGTTGTATAGTTAATTTGAGTATCGTTCAGGATCTTACTTGCATAATAGATCACGTGTGGTATCTTTTCAATGTGCTGTCCTAAGACTGCACCAACTGCAAAATCTGATGCATCGCACATAAGCTCAAAAGGGTGGTTCCAATCTAGAGAAGATAGAACGGGGGCTGTAGTGAGAGAGTGTTTGAGGGAGTCGAATGCTACCTCACAATACGAGTCAAAGTGAAAGGTTGTGTCCTTGGCCAAGAGAAGAGTTAAGGGTCTAGCAATTTTGCTAAAATCCTTAATGAATCTCCTGTAAAAGCCTGCATGGCCAAGAAAAGATCGTATATCCTTGACGCATTTGGGATGATGAAGGTTTTGAATGACATCTATTTTAGCTTTGTCAACCTTAATGCCTTTTCGTAAAATAACATGTCCAAGCACAATTTCTTCTTGGACCATGAAATAGCATTTTTCCCAATTCAAGGTTAAGTTCTTCTCTTTACAACGAGTAAGAACTGCGTCAAGATTAGATAGGCAGTCAGAAAAAGAATCTCCGAAAATCGAGAAATCTTCCATGAAAATCTCCAAAAAATTCTCGACCATGTCCAAGAATATCCCCATCATACACCGCTGGAATATAGCGGGAGCATTGCATAACCCAAAGGGCATGCGTTAATAAGAAAATGTACTAAAAGGACAAGTAAATGTGGTTTTGTCTTGATCCTTTTTTGCAATAGCGACCTGGTTATAGCCAGAGTATCCGTCCATAAAGCAATAATATTCACGTCCAGCTAAGCGTTCTAGCATCTGGTCAATGAAAGGTAGAGGAAAGTGGTCTTTCCTCGTTGCGGCATTGGGTTTTCTGTAATCAATATATACACGCCACCCAGTTTGAGCGCGTGTCTGAATTAACTCATTTGCCTCATTGGTAATGACTGTGATGCCAGATTTCTTAGGGACGACATGAATTGGACTTACCCATTGGCTATCGGAGATTGGGTAAATAATACCATTGTCAAGGCATTTTACGATTTCTTTCTTCACCGCATCCTTCATGACGGGGTTCAACCGTCTCTGTGGTTCTCTGGTTGGTTTGGCTTCATCCATCAAATGTATATGATGTTCTACAATCAAGGGACTAATCCCTTTGATGTCCGCCATAGTCCAACCAAACGCTTGCCTATTAGATCTTAATACCGTCAAAAGCACATTCTCTTGCTCTGATGCTAGAGAAGCGGATATGATCACCGGTAAAGACTCATTCTCACCTAAATATGCATATTTAAGGTGAGAAGGTAAAAATTTGAGATCTAATGCTGGCGGAGAAATAATAGAAGGTGGGATCATCGAATGATTTTCGGAGTCACAAAGAAGCTCATAGCCTGCAAAAGATACAGACTCGGAAGGTAATGAGTCAAGAGTGTAGGACTCAAGCGTGGAAAGAGTGTCCTCACTAAGATGTGCAAGATCAAATATTGATATGGTAGTGTCGTCGAGATTTTCAAAGCAAAATTCATCAACTTCGTAACTTTCGGGAGCAATCTCGTGGACAGAACAAACATTAAGTATATAAGCAGAGGGTTCAGATGGCTGACTTCCAATTTTGTCGATGTTCAGTTCAATTGTCATTTTTCCAAAAGATAAGTTCATTGAACCGTTTCGACAGTTAATGACAGCATTGGAAGTGGCAAGGAATGGTCGACCCAAAATCACCGGAATTTGGTTCCGTGGGTTTGCTACAGGCTGTGTATCGAGAACAATGAATTCCATAGGGAATACAAATTCCCCAACTTTTATTAACACATCCTCCAGTTCACCCCTAGGTTTGGTGATTGAACGGTCTGCCATTTGGAGAGTGCAATGAGCTGGTTTCAACTCTCCAATCCCTAACTGCTCGTAGACAGAATATGGAAGCAGATTAAAACTTGCGTCTAGTTCAAGTAAAGCACGGTTGATGTTTTTACCCCCAATAGAAATCGATATCATAGGACATCCTGGGTCCTTACGTTTCTTTGGTAGCTGTGGAGTAAAAGCAGTGCTAACATTATTAGTCATGAAGACCTTTTTGGGCACTTGAGTCTTTCTCTTCCTAGTGCATAAGTCTTTAAGAATTTTCGCATAAGCGGAGACTTGTTGAATAGCATCTAGAAGAGGGATGTTGATGTTAACCTATTTAAACATTTCCATAATCTTCTCCATATGTGGACTCGATTTGTTACCCCTTAACCGATTAGGATAAGGAGCTTTAGCAATAAGAGCTGGGTCTATCATAGGAGAAGGTGGTGTGTGTCGACATGATCCCAGAATAGGAGTGGGGATCGTCTTTGGTGGACTAGAAGAGGTTTGCTGAGGTGTCGAGCCTTGTGAGAAACGGAGAATAGGCTCGCAAGAAGGCGGTGGGGTAGAAGAACAAGGATCAGAAGTAGAAGTGTGTGTGGAAGGAAAGGTCTCAGCCGGGATGATATTGATAGATTTTTCAGTATCATCAATTTCTTCCCCAACATGATTATTCAACACTCTTCCTGATCTCAACGTTGTGATGGCACTCACATTGTAGTGTTGTGAATGCCCAGGATTCGGTAAGGGTTGAGACGGAAGTTTCCCTTTCTCTCTCGCACTCATTTCGGCTTTTAATAAGCCAATTTGGTTTTCCAACGATTTTAAACTCTCAGCTTGGAGGTCAGAGTTTTTCTCAAATTTATCGAGGGAAGACCTAAATTCGGCCGACATTCGTTTCATGTACATTTCAAAAGTCCGTTCGAGTGAAGTAGAGAGATCAGTACCAGTCAACTGTGCAGGATTATACGGTGCAGGTGTGTTGACTGGATCTTGAAAGTTTTGTGATTGGTAGGGGTGCTGAGTCAGTTGAAATGGCTGCTGTTGTGGTGGAAGAGCCCTTTGAAAATTATTTTGATTTTGAACCATGTTTTGATTTTGTTGTTGGTTCCAAGCAAAGTTAGGGTGATTCCTCCAACCCTGATTATATGTGGAAGAATACGGATCATTTCTAGGTCTTTGAAAAGCAGCATTGGTATACTCTTGACCTTGAAACGGAGAATTCAATGGACATTCTTCTGTAAGATGAGATGGATCAGAACAGCATCCACATACAGTTTTGGAGAGTGGCATCTGATTTAGGGAGGCTGCTAAAAAATTTTGTTCCATAGCTTCTAGCTTCTTTTACATTGCTGCCATTTCAGCTCTAACTTCTATGGAAACATCAATTTGGTGAATGCCACCCGTAGACGATGACTGGTTTACTCTCTCCCACTGTAAAGATTTTTCAGTGAAATCTTCTAAGAATTTCCAATCTTCACTATCATCTTTGGTCATAAAAGTGTCTTGACACATGGATTCAAGGTTCTGTTTAGTGGTAGGATTAATGCCCTCATATATGATTCTGTACAGATCCCATCTAGGAATTCCGTGATGTGGACATTGAACTAACAGATCCTTGAAGCGTTCCAAACACTTCGTGAATGGTTCATTTGGAAGCTGGGTAAATTGATTTATTTCGCTACGGACTCGAGCTGTTTTATGATTGGGGTAGAATTTCTTAAGGAATGCTGCGATGAATTCTTCCCAATTTGAAATGGAATGTGCGGTTGTGTTATAAAGCCACTTCTCAGCTATATCGCACAAAGTAAATGGGAGAAGACGTAGACGCATAGCATCCACAGAAAGCTGTGAAGTACCCATCATAGCGCATGCATTTTCAAATTTGGTAATAAAGACATATGCGTCTTCAGACTCGAGACCGTGATATTTTGGTAGAAGATTGATGTATTGGGTTTTTATTTCAAAGTTGTCCCCGTTGGCTGGTGGAATGGTGAAACAGATCGAAAGAGGACCTCGCATAGGATAGTATCTCTCTTGGAGAGAGATGTGGGGTAGATTCTGCGCATCTGCGGACGGTGGCAGAGTAGTGGTAAAGAAGTTCGATGGAGAACCGTCCATCGATGTGGGTGTGGTGGTGGATAAAGAAAAAGTAGACGTAGAATTACCGACTTCGGAGTCGATAGGGGGAACGCGGACAAGTTGGGCACTAGAATCCCGTATCCAGCCGAGCATGCACTAAAGGGTTTAGCACAAGTGGCAGCGTTAAGATAATTAAGGAAAATGATAAGTTGGTGTTTGTTTCGAAAAAGATACGGATTTTTGAAAAAATGCAAATCATAAAAAATGCACAAGCAACCCTAAGTCTAATGGTCACCTAGGTCAAGTCTCTAGACCGCTCCTAACTGCCAAAAGACAAATCGCAGGATCAATTCTCTACTATCTCTTTGTCTCTCCTGTGGCCAGGTAAGTGCCAGGTAAGTGGGAGGTTCTCCACTACGTAAGTAGTGGGCCTAATTAAGTAACCACTTGTCTTAGACACACTTGCCTTAGACACTATAAAAGAAACGCGGATAAGCAATAGATTACCCACGACCTCCTTCTGTCCTAAGTGAGCGCGACGGTCCTTAGAGTCATGTCTAGATATTTTTTAGTTAATGAGGGTAATGCGGATGCAGTTTTGTGATTTTCGGGGCTTAGGAAGGGTAATGAACTCCCCGCCTAATCTGAATTTGGTCTTTGCCCCTTAATTTCCGTATTAAAAATGTAAACAACCAAGATCAAACACGCACAATTTTTTTATTTTTGCGGCACTGCGAATTTTTGCAAAGAATCCTGCAGAAATTGGTTAATGGAGCAGATGAAGGAGGAGATAAGAAAGTTAGAATTATACCTGAGAAATTCCGTACAGAGAAGCAACAGGACCACCGCGGATCCGCCACAATAAGCACTGTAATGCCGTGGTTCCGCCGCAAGTCAGAGGGTTTCCTGCACAAAAAAATTTTGGCACTACTTCTGTTCACTCCCTGAACTCTCTGAAATATTCAGAAAATTTTTCCACTTGCTCCACTGATTCCGGATTTCCTAACAACAAATCACAACGAATCGTTTAGTGTTTGCGCTAATTTTGATCTAAAAATTCTGATGGAATAAATTTTTCAACTCAAATTTCAAAAACGAACAAATTAGTACACTATCCCCGGCAACGAAGCTATTTGATTGATGATTTTTCTCGGTGTGTAGGTAGAAAATGTATAGAAATCACAACCAAAGAAATTTTTTAACCGCAATCAATAACGGTGTCGATGTAGCGCGTTAATGAATACGAATCGTCCACTGAGAAAGTGTGATTTGATCGTAATTGATTTAGATGAATTGAAAATTAAAGGATAAAAGAAAAGAGAAGTCGATTCAAGATTTATAAAAGTGAATTTCAAGAATTATCAAAATCTAGATCTAATATCAAGAATACTAAAAATCAAGAATCAAGAATTGATGATATCCAAGTCGAATTAGTAATCAAGATTTGTAGTGAGGCTCGTAGGAATCGATCAAATCGATAGTGAGGATGAAGACTTATGATTACGTATTCTTATCCATTGATGATTTGTTCTAGATCGATGACGATCAACGAGGTTTAAGGATCTATTGAAGGAACTAGGGTTTCTTCATCTCATCCTTTGTCCTTTCGTTGATTATCATTCAAATGCTAGCCTCTAGAAAATTCAATCACCGATCGTTGATATCTAATTAAGAGCGAAAACATTCAAGAAAGTATCTCGCTCGAAACTAGATTGTCGATAATTCAATTTTCTAGAGTTTACAAGACTCATAGGACTTAAGAATCATTTCAAGATTGTAATTATCATCATCTAACTATTCTCTCGATTTCTCCAGGAGCGGAGTTTTTACTCAAACATCATGACAAAGAAATCAATCAAGAATTGAAAACTCATCATAATGCTCAAATGTAAAGATAAGCAAGATAAAAAAAATTCACCTTTTATTATTTAACAATTCCGTTACAATTCGCTCAAGAACTACAAGAATTTAAGGAAAGAACTCGATCGTCGAATTAGCTCCGCATCGTCTCCGTGAGTCGAGGATCGTCTTGGATCACTTGCTCGGTTGAAGATCGGCGTCGCTTCTAAAAATTTGAAGGCTTCTTGCTTGATTTATACTCGGAGATCTTGAATTTGGGTTTTGGTGATTGGATTAGGGTTTGGGTGCACAAGTTGTGTCACTCAACTTGTGGGTGAATTGATGTGGAATGATCTACAACCCTTGAGAAGAAGCCTTGGATCTTCTTTTATAGCCTTCACCTTTAGCTTCCCGTAGAAGCTTGATTAGGATTAGCTTCCTTTAGAAGCTAGATTGTTAAGGAGAACATTCTAGATCTAGCTAGCTTGGTTGAGAAGCTTGGGGGTGTTTAGCTTGTACAAGAAGCTTGGCTATTCGGACAGAAGCTTCTGGAGATTTCTGGAGAACGAAGTGGCTTGAATGAGTTTTTATCTTGGAACGAGAAACCTGACAATGTGCTCTGCTAATGTCATGATGACGCGGCCGCGGATCCGCCGCACAAAGGGCCATTTGGCTGTGGATCCGCGGCCCTTTGATGGCATCTGTGCATGCAATTTCCTGTGCTACTTTGTGTTGGCCTCATGGTGTTTTTATGATGTTTGGAATATTTTTATAATGTCTTGTTTGCTGCCAGATCACAAGTCTTTGGACTTGGCGTATTTTTGTCAGTACTTTTAGCAGTTTCGGTTCTTTTCCTGGAATTTCCTGCACACATTCTCGAGACAAGTGTTGCGCTATACAAAGATTATGCGTGCAATGATAAACACTAAATTTCCTTCAAAATGCCGGTTATAATATATAACACAAGTTATTTGGTATTTTACAGACGTTTTGCTAATATGTGCTATATTTATACCGAACACCTTTAGATGAGTGCAAATAGTTCGGAAATTGATGTGTTAAAAAATGCAATATTTTCGACTGATCACTTCTCGATTCGTCTCGACTCGTGAGGAAATTAGTGTCCTTGCGAAAACTTCTCGATTCGTCTCGACTCGTAGGGAAAAACCTTAGGCAATAGGGATAAGGACCCATTTTCTAAGCATTGAGGCCCTGCAAGTCGGTCCAAGATGGACTATTGCATACTATTCAAGGGCCACACTCTCCAAAGTCGAATCTCAACAAAGAGGGAAACAACCACTTACGAGTCCTCTCGACTTGTAAGCGGGAAAAATTCTCTTATGAGATCCTTACGACTCTCAAGAGAAAATGCACTTAGCAGTCCTCATGACTCCTAAGGAGAAAAGACACCTAGGGGATCCTCTCGACCTATAGGGAGAAAAGTATTTATGAGACCATCACGGCTCGTAAAGTTTAAAAGTCTTAGGTGGCGGATCTGAACCTGTCTTCTAAGCCATCGTTGTCCTGCAAGGAGATCAAGGTAGACTATCTACAAGATGCATTTGCTAAAGGGACACGTGCATATAAAATAAAGTATGTCTTTTATTCATGAATTCAAGTGAATATAAGATACATTTCACAAAGGAATCAAAATGAATACATGTTATTCATAAACCGCAAGTTTACAGTAAAAAGAAACAAAAGGCACAAAGACGGTTATTAAGGAGGAGGCGTCTTCAACAAATCAGCAAGCTGTTCACGTGCTCCTCTTAATCCTTTCTCATGGTCAGCCACCGCGGCCAACTCCACTTCAATTTGAGTTCGCTGCCGTAAACAGGACGAAATCTTTTCATCGGTTTCTAGCAGGTCAGCTTCGCGGTCCTGCATGACCCACTCGGTAGAGTCAAGCGTCCACCTCAGCGTCAACCCATCCGAAATACATCTTTGCAGATTGTTGAAGACAGCTTTTAACTGTGCAGCATTCGCTTCAACCTGGGCGCGTAACCGAGCAGATTCGCTTGAAGCCACTACATGTTCCTTTTGCCTCAAGGTCGCCTCTTGTTCAAAATGGCGAATGAAAGGAACACTACGCTCGACCCACGCAACCCGCTGGGAGTTCGAAGCTAATACTTCAGGAGCAAGACGCTTGAGCTCAATCTCGTGCAGGCAAGCCTCGATCTTTCTGCAGTAATCAACCCAAGAGCCGACGAGAACTTCATCATGGAAGTTCATGAGTGTCGCAAGTATTGGATTGACTTCAACAGCAAAATCCGTAGCAGAACTGAAGGCCTCGGCATCGAGATTTTCGATGAATTCACTCAACATTCGCCTGCTATTCGCAGCGCCCCTGGAAGATGTGCATTTAGCAAAGGGCCCTGTGGGCGTTATAATGCGAGACTCAAAAGAAGCTGGAGCCAGTGCAATTGCTGCAAAACAAATTATGGTCAAATGTCGACTTGGGAGATAAAGAAAATACACGAGGGATGGAGTCTATTATACCGGCTGTGGCAGGTGGTAGAATGGGAAGTACCGGGGGCGCGATTATTCTCTCGTCTCCTCCTCCGATCCGTGACGCTGCGATCAATATAAAGAAGACTTAGCAACAATACGGCTATTCATAAAAGAAAGTGGGAAACGTAAGTTGAAGAATATACTAACCAATACCAGGAGGCAGAATAAATTCCGCTTGGAATGAGAAATGCGGGTTCAACACCTGGTATAGATGGTCGAAAAGGACTCCTGCAGAGTTGCGAAAATATACTTTCAATACAAGGAGGAGGATACCCACAGTAAAACAGATAAGTCGCAAACCCATACCTTCTAATATTTGAGAGGGCACGGGAGAAGGCGAAGGGATGGCGACCGTCAGAGCAGCGACTGGTGACGCTTCTTCAGATGGCACAGCCTCGGGATTAACTGCACCTGTACTCAAGACAAACAAAATATCATTAGAAGGGCTAACCAGGATTGAAAAACTTAAAAATAGCGACCCAGTGACTACCTGATAAATCATGGACCGAAACCATGACAAAGGCGTCACCAGGTGTAGCAGCTTCTTCGCTCCCTCTCGGAGGAATAGACTCTGCGCCTATAGCTTCGTCCCCTGACTTGATGAGGGCCGTCGTGACGCTTGCGACGCCCGCCGATACCAAGGAGCCACAGGGAGAAAGGGCAGCGGTCTGGACATCCCAGATTCCAGAGAAAGGGTAGTAACTTCGGGCACTGTGCCAGAGTTTCACCCGTCATCCCATCGCCAAGACTTGGCCCTGCAGAAAATGCATATGTCAAAATTTGAAGATCAAGTTATAGTAAAAAGTGTTACGTTACCTTGGAGCAGCTTTTCAGTTTCTTCCCGAGCCACGCGTGCAACCTGTCTATGGGCGGTAGACAAGGCAAAGGGAACATCCATCGAAGGAGTTTCAGCAAGAGAAACGCTGCTTGAGCCTGCACCTACGGACAAAATGGCATCGCGCTCCCTCACCGCGCGCTTCCTGCACTTCCTTTCGGTCTGAGCCGTGAGAAATGACCTCCTCAAGACTTCTGACAAGGGGACGTCATAGTCCAAACCGAGCTCTGCCACCGGAGCCGTTACGGCGTCCATCATCGGCTGCTTTAACAAAGCCTCCTGCGGTGACGTTGGGAGAGCTAGGGCCACAGTGGCTGGCTCTATAAGTGTCGCCGCATCACCACTCAGGATCGGCACCGCACTCAGAATAACCTGAGTCGAAGTAGTCCCTGCAATGAAATAAAGGAGAGGGTCAGAGCACGAATAAAAAAAAGGGAATAAAGGTATAATGAACTGAATTATACCAAGACCCAAAGAAGCGCGGAGCCTCTCTTCCACCAGAACTTCTTGATGGAAGCCGCGAGAGCCTCTTCGGCAGAAATACCTGTTGAAGAAAAGGTCATTAATAAAAGCATAATAATAAGAAATGAATGGACATGGAAGAATACAACTGAAGTATACCTGACTTCGCGATGGTGATCAACGCCGCTTCCTCGCGAGCCAGTTGCTCGGAAGCTGCGATGGCAACCTGAAGATCATTGTTAGTCACAGGCGTGTCGAACAAACCCTCGTTGGTACCGTATTCGCATAAGCCCTCGCTATAGGGAGCATGTGGCTCCTGCCCAAATATGACGTCGGCAAAAAACAACGACTTATTCTTCTTTTGCAAGCGAGCGCCAGCGGCCGATGACAGGAGCTTGCGCTTAACGGGTATTTTTGGGCGACGGGTCCCGATTTCCACACCAACGCCAGACTTCGGGGACGCTACAGCTGTCATTTCTATAAGAACACGGGGTAGAGGCTTCTCAGGGAAGGCGCACGGGACCACAACCGCAGCAGATTCTCTTAAGGAAGGACGAAAAGTAGTCTGTCACTTCAAAGGAACTGCTGGATTACCAGCTGGGACAGCATCCTTGTGATCAAGAAATAGCCGCCTCTCTTCCCTGACAACAGCACCTGTCACATGCTAATACCACGCCGTGTAGGCATTCGAAGCTTTCGGCACGTAGCTTGGCTCGCTGATGAGAAAGCTAGACCCCGTGTTTAGCCGCATGAAGTGGTGCAGCGCGCTGCGGATACCCTCTTCCATAGCAACCGGCTCAGCTAAGAAAGCCTCGATCGGGACACTCTGATCGTAACCCGACTGTTGAGCAAAACGGTGCGGGTTATACCTCATGAACAATGCCAAGGCACCTTGCCTGAATACTAGAAAGCTTGGCTTGATCGAATATAAATGCAGGATCTCCCGAGCCTTCAACGTAGGAGCACCGTCTTTGAAAGTATCACGCAGCGGTTGCACTGCCTTGGTGGATTCCTTGCCGATAGTTAAGACTCTGTCGACAAAAGTCATACTATCCTCGACCATATGCGGGCGAAGGACTAGACGTCGAGCCTCTCGCTGCGACGGATCTAATGCGGAAGCGTCAACTAGAAACATGACTCGGGGAAAGTTATAACTGTCGTAGAAGAAGGGAAGTTTGCGGACTCCGAAAGCACCAAGCACGTGCATTTTGACCCAGGACGTAAAGTAGTGCAGCGGAAGATGTACAAGTTTCACTCCAGGTTGAGTAGTATCCGCTGCTAAGCTCAGGCCGTGGTATGGATGAGCCAGCCCCGCAATCCCAACGCTCACACACGTCCCCGCAACTATGTGGTGGGCTGGGTAAAAGACTGACGGCCTCATATAGCGAGGGTGCATCGAAAGCATGAACCGGTTCAACCACAAGCCAATAAACCCCAGGAAGAACGTATCTTCATCGACGTCTGAAGCAGCAAGCTCTACGAAAGGAACAACTAGGGTGTCCGAAATGAAGAAGCATTTTAAATATGCTTCCGCCGTTGGCTGGTTATCCAAACCAAAACCAAACGGGTCGTCAAGCTTGGCGAATTTCGCAGCATGTTTTGATGAGACTTCCGGCTGAAGGAAGCGGGCGATGAAATCTGTGAAGCTGACACCGTGCCCTCCATACTCTAGAAATAGACTCTCGTAAATGTTCAACACCTTGATCAGGCTTGGAAATCGATGTTGAATGGTATTCTCCGGGGTAAGGCCCATCACCACTTATTTGGTGGCGAAGATGTACTCGTCAGGGGGAAGTATCTCCTCGTAATGTTCCCCTCTGACGGGTAAGCCGGAGATATCTGCAAACTCGTCCAACAAGATTAAAACTTCCCGATCTGATAGAAGAAAGGTGTGAGTCGGGATATTCCATTGTTCCAAGAAAGCTTTGACCCACCATACAGGGGGCGTGGAATACTGGAAAAGAGACGCGTAAATTGCGGGGTACAACCCGAGCTTCAGCAGCAGTGATTTCTTGGCCGACAAGATGTATCGAGTCCACTGCAGATATCCAGCAGAATGGCGAGGAGTCAAACCAATCATGTAAACTTGTCCCCAAGGGCGCGACTCGCCTTGACATATACGCCGCCCCAAAATATCCAAAGCCGTCGGCCGCTGTACAGGTATTGAGGCCATAGAAGGCTGAAGGCGACCCTCTGAGTTCCAGTTGACCTCCTCCACGGCATAATTCACCTGAGGCGAGTCAGCGTAGTGAATCGCTGAAATGGGCTCTGAGGGCACTGCACAAGAGAAACTACGCCGACCCTGGATAATTTCATTATACCACAACCCCCATAGATGAAGAGATTTCTGCTCCGGGTCGTGATCTTTAATGAACGCGAAGACTTCCCGATCCATAGGCGCGTCAGCGAAGGCGCTCTCTGAACGAACAAAAGGAAAGGAAGAATCGAAAGCCATGGTACCTGCACGAAAAAATGGCAAGGGTTAGTTACCAACGCTATCCTGACACTTGGTACTTTAAAATTGTACCACACTGCAATGCAGGAGAAAGGGACCAAGAGGGACCCACAATATCAAAGTGACAGCTCATCATTGATGAGACAGTCACTCATTAATGAGGAAATCCTAAAAGGATTCTCATTTAATGAGAGTCTCATTGGGCCAAGGATTTAAACTCCCTCGAGAGCAGTGCTCTGCAGACAGAATTTACATCTGTCAATTAAGAAAGGAATAAAATTCCCCAAAAATTTCTAAAGATCTATGCTCTGTAAAACCCAAAGATCTTTAAAGATCTGAAGTAAAAATCCTAGAAACTCTAAGAATTCTTCATTAACGGTTTAAGAAACTCTAAAAAAGATTTCTTTAGATCTATGATCTAAAAAGAGAAAATCTCTATTTTCATTTAACGAGTTTAGAAACCCTAAAAAACATTTTTAAGATCTACGATCTAAGAAGAGCAAAGCTCTGTCAAGGGGTTCGATTATAATCCTTACCAAATTGTTGGGCAGAGTTCTAACTCTAAGAAGAGATTTCTTTGAGTCAGAGATCTAAGCTCTGAAAGGAGAATTAAATTCTCAGAAGAAGGAAGAACAAAAGAAGATGAACAGCAGTCGTCTCAAGAGCCAAAGGCCCTACTTATAGATAGGGGAAGCTGATCCAACTTCCAAGAAGATCCAACGGCGGAAAAGCTGCCACTGCTGCACCCACGTGTGAGCCACGTGAGCACAACGGTGGGGGGCATTTGATCTATTCTTTCGGGTCTTCTTGTTTTCTTCTTGGCTCCTTGGTTCAAGCTTGAATCTTCTTCTCCTTTTCTTGACTCCTAGAAAGCTTGAATGGAACTCGATCGTCGGTCTCCTCTTTATCGAAAATGATCCACCCGAGAGCCTATGGTTTAAGCTTCAACCTCAAGTGTGAGGTAACTAAGATGTCTAGTTTGCTAGACTAAACAACTTAGAAAATGTAGAGAAAGATGAATGGAGTATTTTATCTCAAGAGCCCTAGAATTCACAACACATGTGAGGGTTAGGCCTTGAGGAAGAATAGAGAGAGAAAGAACAAACACAAATGAGCTCAAGTCTTATGTTGTGGAAAGTGAGAAATGGCTTAGTCTACCACAATAATCAAGCATGCAATATTTTCAATAGAAAATAATGAATCATGCATAAATAGTGAAGTCAAAGGCAATAAACAAATCAACTAGCCATGCTTCACCCATACCACAAATATCTCCATTATCCACCTCATCAATCTATTTCCACAAATAGATAAATCTAATAATGAGGTGTCTCTTTCTAGAAACATGTCTTGTGAAATTACAAGAATGCCCTCACCGTATATACATACCCGTATTCATATTCCGAAAAATACGAATACAATGAGATAATAATAATCCAAAAATATAATACTAGAATCCGGCTTAAACCAAACCCGACTAGTATTATCCATCCGAACATCATCCATGTAGCCAATACACGTATATGATCGGAACCCTGCCGTAAGACCATACGGCATCTACATCGTTTCGCCTGAACCAGGAAAACCCTCTGTGTAGGACTCTAAAGACTCGACAGTACGCTGGCAATGGGTTTAACCACAAGTCCTTCAGCGGCACTAGCTGTACGTAACGGCTACCCAGGTATCTGTCGAAAAAGGATGGCCAACGAGCGAGCTCATCCGAACCCCTACTGAGCCTGTCCGTGACAATCTCCGTGCAGTCTGGTCTGTTCTTCTAAGAGTATCGCATGCAAGGTCTAGGGGGCTTGAAAATGTCAGACCCCTAATAACCAGACAAGTCGTGTCGGTGTGGCTCAAGACCATCCGAGAATCAACTGGTCCAACTACCAATAATTATCAATCCGCCGTCGCCAGGGACTTATGGTGTTGACCAACCGATCACGGCGCGATATCGACTCCCTATATCGGGAGAGAAGAATCCCCAACAGTCGCTCACTGCCTCCATATGGCTCGGGACTGTACCCAACTAAAACATGTTTGCATGACTCAGTAGAACCATGATAGGGTAGTAATCAAAGTACAGTAGGAACTCACATGAGACAAATGACGACCTCAGGTCGACAGACTATCTGCACTCATGTCACCAAAGAACTGCTATATGACACTAGGTATAATACCATCTAGCCAGTCCTCGGCGAGTCATGTCCAGTGTACTTGTTAGTTATGTATATGCCCTAGAGGCCATTGTTGTACATGTGATGTATATTATAATGGATGCTTGCATATATAGAGAGAGGACTTTTTCTTGCTCGATATGATAGTATGCTATCCGGTTTCACTTTATCTTAACGTGTTAACAAATACTGTTTTGTGATCACATGTTGATAAAGCCCTTAGGATATGTACTCGACTACTAGGATTATGATGAGATCATACTAGTGGGATCAGGGTAGTCCACGAGTACATCCTATAACTGTTCCTAGTCGAGGGTGTATCGAGACAGGGCATCGATACTCCAGAATAGACTAGCGTACACGCATCTTGACCCATATGATGGGCGATGGATGATCCCATATCCATTGGTGTTGGAAATCAAAGATGGTGTACGGGTGCTCAGTGGAGACTGGGTACACTGAACGGACTCGCCGAGAACTCCTGGATGGTTTTATACCTATCGTCGGATAGCAGTTCTCCGGTGACAACGGTACAGGTTAGTCTGTAGACCCCAGATCGTCATAGAGTCTTGTGCGATTCCCACTGTGCTTTGATTTCCACCTTACCACGTCCAAAAGGGCGTGCAAAACGGTGGCTTTTGGGTATAGTCCCGAATCACATGGAGGCAATGAGCGATAGGAGGGGTTTCGTCTCTCCCGGTATAGGGAGTTGATGTTGTGCTGTGTTCGATTGGCTATAAATGGAAGTCCCTGGTCAGGGATGATATGGAGATTTAATGGTAAGTGTTATCAGTAGTTTCTCGACCCGTTATGAGCCTTACATCGACACGACTTATCGGTTACTGGGGTCTGACGTTTACCACCCCTAGACTAGATATGCAACATATCAGACGAAGAGACCGGACTGTATGGTAATGTTACTGATTGGATTCACAGGAGAATGTACAGGCTTACTTGTTAATATTCTGATCGCTCAATACCTGGGTGGCTGTTACGTTTAGCTGACCGCTTGCAGCTTGTGGGTGTTTGATATCATCATCACCTACTGCCGGTGTTTTGACGATTCTTTAGAGTCCTACACAGAGGTTTCCTGGCTCAGGAAAAATGGAGTAGGAGCACATATGTGATATGTGCGGGACCGAGAATAATACGATATGAGATACCGTATTATATTCTTATGATATGAGATATCGTCCGGGTATGTGTGATATAGCCGGGTCATCGGATCAAGTGTCGATTCGATGAATTGGTATATGTTATATTAGTCGGTTATATGCAATATAGCCGGATTGTCGGATCAAGAGTTGATTTGATAATTTAATGTATAATTATATATGTGATATATTACATTACGTTAACTAATATAAGCTCGCTTTATTGATTCATTTTCTCACTGGATAATACATTGATGTATATGCGATATATGTTAATTATATTATTTTCTTTTGTTACAAAATATATTGTATATGCGATATATAATATTGTAACAAGTTAGGGTTACAAATACAACATGGTTGTTAAGTTTAAACAAAGTTAGGTTTTGAATTTGGGTTAGCTTTTGGATTAGCTTTTTCATGAAACTTCATGAAGCTTTCCTTTTGTCATTTTGCTTTGATATTTTGTGTAGATATTTGTTAACCCAACCCAAACCCTTAACTCTAGTTTATTCTCTACATGAGTTAAAGCCTTCATTTTATTAACTCATGGTTGTAATTGTAACCACAACAATAATACGTTATTCATCACAAAAGCTTTCTTCTTCTTCCTCCTCCTTGAAAAAGCTTTCTAGCATTTTGTGTTGTGATGATTAAAAGTGAGAAATTGAAAACAAAAGAGAGCAAAATTCCTACTTCATCATCCTCATCTATTCTAGACACTTAGATTAGGGTGTTCACTTCACTAATACTTGATTAGAGAAGTGAGAGCTTGAGTTTGAGATTCTTCAAGGTAGATCATCTTCGAAAAGGAAGATTTCTAGCAAGCATGGATCATTCGACTTGTGGAGCCTCTCTAGAGTCCGGAAGTTCATGGATCACGGCGAAGGGAATACTATTCGGAGCTTATGAAGCGAAGGAACGGACTACAAAGGTTGTAATCCCTCTCTCTTAGATGTAAAGTTGTTTACATGCATGTTAACCCTAATTCTCTGGTTAAGATCTTGGTTAGGGTTTGTTTAGCACCCCAAAAATTTTAAAGTAGCATGATTGATGCTTGCCAAAACCTTCATAAGGTGCTATGGTAACCCTACAGTACTCACACCCAGTGAGCACATGTATACAATCTTAGGTGTACCTCACCAATAGCTGCGGGACCAATCCATCTCCCCTCATCAGGGTCTAAATATGTTTACACTAGTCTACTCTGAAGTATCGATGCCCAGTCTCGATACTCCTACGACTAGGGACACCTTTAAGGATGTTCCTATTGACTACCCAGCTCCCACAAGTATGGTTTCCATCACAACGCCAATAGTCAGGCAAAAATCCTACGAGCTTTATCAACATGTATGTTTCCCCCCAATAATAGAAGAGCAAGCCTCTGTTCAAAATTTGAAAAGAGGCAGCGCCTCACGTGCCTTGCACGAGGGCGCCAGTGCCAAGAGTTAAAAAAACTCTGAGGCAACGCCTCATGTGCCTTGCACGAAGGCGCCAGCGACAAGAGTTAAAAACTCTAAGGCAGCATCTCACGTGCCCCGCTCGAGGGCGCTAGCACCAGAACTAAAAGTTCTCTGCCGTTGGATCAAAGATCTAACGGAGATGATAAATCATCGAAACACAGAATTAAATTGTGATTGAGGAAATCCTCAAATCTTTCTAAACAAGAAAGATTCCTCTCTGTAAAACAGAGCACCGTTGGATTAAAAATCTAAGGGTGATTAAAAATCACCAAGCTACAGAATAAGCTCTGTAGGGGAAAATATTTTCCCCAATCTTTCAAAACAAGAAAGATTATGCTCTGTAAAAAAGCGCACCGTTGGATTAAAGATCCAATGGTGATTAAAATTCACCAAGTTACAGAATAAACTCTGTAGGGAAAAATATTTTGCCTAATCTTTCTAAACAAGAAAGATTATGCTCTATAAAATAGAGCACCGTTGGATTAAAGATCCAATGGTGATTAAAAATCACCAAATTACAGAATAAGCTCTGTGTGGAAAATATTTTCCCAATCTTATTAAAAACAAGAAAAATATCTTCTGTAAAACAGAAGTCCTTGGATCAAAGATCCAACGGTGGATAAAATCCGCAAATCAATTAAGGATCTCTCAATGAGAGATTTCTTTAACTAAATCAACAAATTTGCCTCCACTATATAAAGGCCCCAAGACTTCAAGTCTTGCACAGAGGAAACCCTCCATAAACTTCAAGTTCAAAAAGAAGAGCAAGCAAAAAGAGCTTTAAGAGAGAAAAAGGAAGAAGAACTTTCTTCAAGGTAAATAGAGATCATAGCATCTCATCTGCATACCTATGGGTTTAACTCTCATAAAAGAATATAGTTCTTTCTCTGGATCTGAGATCCATGAGACAAGTCTTCCACAAATGAGAATTTAATTTTCATAGGGATGAATTTGTTCTTGGAGATTGAAGATCCAGGGGAGAACAAAGAATCGAATTCTTTAGAAAAATGCACAAAGAAAGAAACAGCACCGAGCGCCTCACGTGCCCCTCACGTGGGTGCTGCTTAATAAAGAGTACTTAGCACTCAGTGGTTGGCGTCCAGCGCCGAGCGTCCCACATGCCCCTCACGTGGGCGCTGCTTAATAAAGAGTGCAGAGCACTCAGTAGTTGGCGCCTAGCGCCAAGCACCCGACGTGCCCCTCACGTGGGCGCTGCATAACAAAAAGTGCTTAGCACTCAGTGGTTGGCCCCCAGCGCTGAGCGCCTCACGTGCCCCTCATGTGGGTGCTGCTTAATAAAGAGTGCTGAGCACTCAGTGGTTGGCGTCCAGTGCCAAGCGCCCCATGTGTCCCTCATGTGGGCGCCATAAAGAGTGTTTAACACTCCATAAAAAACAAAAAGAGGGGTGAGCGTCAGAGCCCATATCAATGCTCAGCATTGTTGCACAGAAAAGGGACTGAGCCCAAATAAGTGTTTAACACTTTATTCAAAGACTGAGTGGGCTGAGCCTAAGTTGACAAAAAGTCCCTAATTCAGATCAGCCGAGCCCATGTGCTCACAATTTTTCCAAATTGGTCTCAGTCCCAAACACGACTATTGATCTTCCAACAGACATCGGTTCAAGGGTACATCTCCCAACACCTCTGATATATGTCGTTGTAATCCTTCAATGTCTTCAGAAAGGTGGTGGGTCCCGACGACCAACAATTCTACGGACCGCAACGTCCTTAAACTAGCTATGGACTGTAATGTCCTTAAACTAACAATAGACCGCAACGTCCTTAAACTAAAACCATGGAGCCCAAATGCTCTTTCTTAGGATAAAAAATGATCCTGAACCCCCGTTAAGATCTTAGTCCAATATCGGATTAACGTATCCTTAACAAATATTTAAGTTGATCTTAATCTCGAACAAGGTTAACGATCCTTAAATCAAACTAAACCCGAATCTAAGAAAATACGGATTTGGACTAATCCACGCCCTACGGATGACAACACAAATTAGTCTCCGTATACAATCCATGGGCAGCCAAAAATAAAACAAAAACATACGACACGAAATGACCTTCTAGAGCAGGAGAAAGTGGTTACCGCTACGCGGTAATATAATTAACTGCAAGGGCTTGCGCCTACAGGGAAGAGCGTCCCTACAATCAAAAAACCCCTCACAATGAGGGGGAATTTGACAAAATCTGCTATAACGGCCGCATCCATCCAAACCTCCGATACGCGGTGCCATAAATCAACTTGGTATCTTCGGAGAGGTGGACGGATAAATCCAAATAGCATCTGCCCCCAAAACTCAGGCCACACGTCCAAACGTCCCGGTCGCGTCTTTCGGCGGTAAACAATGTATACAAGATATGAAATAAAAAGTAAAAAACATCACATGTTAAGATAAAGACAAACCAAATAGTGACTATCATATCGAGCAAAATTGTCCTGTACATACATATCCCCAGCATCCTATACAATGTAGGCCTCTAGGGAATATATATCCAACAATCTCCTACTTGTACTAAGGCCTGTAATTTGCGCAATAAGTACCCACTGTCTGCACTAGAGCCAGTTGCTGGCGTACCGCATGCCCAACATCTCGAACGGTCTTTCGAACTAGACTTGAGGGATGGCCTTGGTGAATGGATCTATCGTGTTGTCTTTTGTGTCCACTCTCCGCACCTCGATCTTCTAGCTATCCACAATCTCCCTGATCAGGTGGTACCGCCACAAGATATTTATGGATTTCTGATGGGACCATGGTTCCTTTGCCAAAACCATGGCTCCATTGTTATCACAATACAAAGGTATTGGATTAGCAATAGATGGAACCACATAAAGTTCATAAACGAACTTCCTAATCCAGACTGCCTCTTTTGCGGCATCATTAGCAGCGATATACTCAACCTCCATCGTCGAGTCTGCTACAGTATCCTGTTTGGAACTCTTCCAACGGACCACCCCTCCGTTGAGGGTAAACATATAACCCAAGACAAATTTAGAGTCATCCTTGTCACTTTAGAAGCCAGAGTCGGTAAAAGCCTCGATCTGGATGTCCCCATTACCGTACACAAGGAACATCTCTTTAGTCCTTCTGAGGTACTTAAGAATGTTCTTTACTGCTATTCAATGTTTCTTACCTAGGTTATACTGATACCTGCTGACCACGCTAAGTGCGTAAGCTACATCTTGTCTGGTATATAATATCGCATACATTATCGACCCTACCGCCGAAGCATAGGGTACTATGCTCATGTGAGCCCTCTCCTCATCAGTTTTAGGAGACATCTCTTTGGAGAGGGTGATTCCATGACAAGAGGACAAATTACCGCACTTAGAATCTTCCATAATAAATCTCTTTAGTACGGTGTCAATGTACCTTGACTGTGAAAATCCCAACATTCTTTTAGATCTGTCACGATAGATTTTAATCCCCAGAATGTACGAGGCATCACTTAGGTCTTTCATAGGAATATCATTTCCTATTAAGAGAATGTCATCAACGTATAAAACGAGGAATACCACAGTTCTCCCTACAATCTTCTTATAAATATAAGGCTCATCTACATTTTTGATAAAGTCAAATTCCCTGACCGTCTCATCAAAGCAGATGTTCCAACTCCGCGATGCCTGTTTTAATCCATAAATGGTTTTAAGCAACTTGCACACCTTTCCGCTGCTCCCACTGTCTATGAAACTCTCTGGTTGATCCATGAAAACACACTCTTCTAAACTTCCATTTAGAAAAGTGGTTTTAACATCCATCTGCCAGATGTCATAGTCGTGGAAGGCAGCAACGGCAAGTAGGATCCGAATGAATTTAAACATGGCCACTAGTGAAAAAGTTTCGTCATAGTCCAATCCTAGTCTTTGACGAAAACCTTTAGCAACAAGTCTAGCTTTGTACGTTTCTACCTGACCATCTACACCAATCTTTTTTTTTTTTGAAGATCCATTTGCATCCTATGGATTTTACCCCAGTAGGAGAAAAATCCAAAGTTCAAACTTGGTTAATGTACATGGATTCCATCTCGGACCGCATAGCATCCAGCCACTTCACCGAGTCTTTACTTGTGATGGCTTGCTGAAAACTAGTCGACTCATCATCATCAATGATGCAATCCGCTCGATCCCCGTCTACGAGAAAACCGTAGTATCTCTCGGGCGGATGAGACTGTCTACTAGATCTGCGGAGTGGCTTGGGTACGTCCTATTCCATTGAAATATCAGGTTTTACTAAGTTTTCAGTAATAGTTTGTGGTTCTGGAATTTCTTCCAACTCTATCGCACTCCCACTTATCTCTTTTTCGAGAAATTGATTTTCCATAAAGCGGGCATGATGAGAAACAAAGACCTTTTGTTCATCAGCGTGATAGAAATAATACCCCCTAGAATTCCTGGGGTATCCCACAAAATTACACAGTACTAAACGTGCCTCGAATTTGTCCGGATAAACCTTTTTGACAAAGGCAGGACAGCCCCATATCTTCATATACTTAAGACAGGCTTTCTTCCCACTCCACATTTCATATGGAGTTGTGGGCACAGACTTAGTTGGAACCTTGTTCAATAGGTATGCGGCAACTCAGCATTACTCATCATGGAACGCACCATATCAAGTAAGGTGCGATTCCGTCTTTTTGATACACCGTTGTGTTGTAGTATGTATGGAGGAGTAAGCTGAGAGAGAATTCCATTCTCTTTTAAATATTCCATGAACTCAGCACTTAAGTATTCACCGCCCCGATCGGGTCGGAGCATCTTGATACTTTTGCCGGTTTGCTTTTCCGCTTCATTCTTATACTCTTGGAATTTCTTAAAGGCCTCGAATTTATATTTTATTAAGAATAAATATCCATACCTTGAGAAATCATCTGTGAAAGTAATGAAGTAGGAATAGCCACTTCTTGCATGTGTAGACATTGGCCCACACACGTCACTGTGTATGAGTCCCAAGAGCTCAGTGGCTCTTTCTCCGTGTCCAGTGAACAGAGTTTTTGTCATCCTTCCTCTGATACATGATTGACAAGTTGTATATGATTGATACATAAACGGATCTAGGTATCCTTCTTTATGTAACTTAGTCAGTCGTGTTTCATTGATATGACCGAGTCTACAATGCCATAAGAAAGTTTGGTTTGATTCTGAAGCCTTTCTTTTTAATGTGTTTTGGACGTTGAAAACTTGATGTTGATTGAGAATGTATATTCCGTTACTGAGTGTACCCGGCCTAAGCATTTCATGATTTAGGTGAATGTTGATAATATTGCTTACAAGTGCAAAATTATATCCTTCATTTGATAATAAAGATACTGATATAACATTACACACCATACTGGGTATACAAAAGCAGTTACGCAATAAAAAAATATATCCACTCGCTAATCCTAGGTGATATTCTCCTACTGCAACAGCATCCACACCGCCTCCGTTGCCAACCCTGAGGGTCATATCACATTTCCTCAAAACTCTATGACTTCTCAGCGCCTGCAAAGTATTACAGATGTGAGATCCTGATACGGTATCCAATACCCAGAAAGTAGAGTTTATAGAGAAGCAGTTTTCAATCACGAACACACCTAAAACCGAAGCCACAATATGCTTCTTGTCCTGATTTCTGACCTTTAGGGCCCTGCAGTCCTTCTTCCAATGTCCCTTTTTCCGACAATAGAAGTATTCTTCCTTTGTGGATTCCCCCTATCTTTTCCTTTCCCTTTCCATGCACCTTCTGCACACCTCCCCTCGGTTTGGTGGGAGCTTTCTTCTTCTTCCCCTTGGATCTAGCAGAAGAAAATTCCCCAACAAAAAAAGCGGGTGTTTCCTTGGATTTCTTCAAGGTGCCCTCTATCATCCTCAACTTGTTGAGAAGCTCAGGAAGTGAAACTTCCATACTTTGCATATTGAAATTCAATATGAACTGGGCATAGGTGGAGAGAATGGACTGTAGAATCAAGTCGATGTACAACTCGTTCTCCAATGTAGTTCCAAGATCCACGAGCTCTTCAATGAGAGAAATCATCTTTAGGACGTGGTCCCCAACAGATGATCCGATAGCCAACCTCGCTTGAAATAATTTCTTCGAGGTCTCATATCTTACGATACGAGATTGCTCTCCATATAAGTCTTTGGTATGGAAGAAGATGGAAGCAAGTTCCATATTCTCATGCTGCCTCTGATGTTCATTATCCATGGAGGCCGGCACGAGGCACTTGGCTTTCGTGCAATCAAGATCCCATGTCTTACGGACCTCAAATTCCGCGATCAAGGATTCTGGTCTGGGAACAGGGAGAGCTTTCGCCGTGAGGACGTATGCAACCTTATCATATGTAAGGGCCATATGGACATTCCTCATCCAGTCTTTATAGTTTGGCCCAGCGAGTTTATTTTTATCTAGTATTAGCTTAAGTCCCGTCATGGTTGTTTCAATTAGGGGAGAGAGAAAAGAAACACTCAGCATTAGCTCTTGCAAGTTTAGATTAGTTATTAGTTTATCTAAACAGGATGGCTCTCACTATTTTCTCGAATTCTTCTTCAAACCCTAAAAGAAGAATTAGTCAGGATTAATCGCACGTCACAATTCTTGCTTAACCTTTCGGCCAGTCTAGTGTTGGTACTTCAAGGGAGGTTTCCCAACGCTTTCGTGAAGTTCCTTAATTACATAACCTCTTTTCTCTGGAGGCGTTATCCAGCTAACACTGTTCCAGGTACCTACTTGGTTTATAGCATTGATTGTTAAGTGAAAAAAATTCCCAAAGAGTAGCAGATACTCACTGTAGGATCAGGACCCAACTATCATTGTGTGATGAATTTGAAGGAAGCCTACCAAAAACACCACACTTAAGAAGGTATGCAGCACTAGCAAGTTTCCTTTATATTTGAAACTCCTGATATGATTTTTGCCCCGGGCGCTTATAATCTTGACGAAGGTCAAAACATCATAAGTCGCAAGTGAAGTTCAACCCTGCTGGTTTTTTCTTAGCACCCTTACTAGGTTTTAACAAGTATCAAACATGCAACTTTAAAAAATCTAGGGTGCTAACCAAACCTAACCTGGAATCGAACTAAAGGATTAGGGTAAAACTTAACAAGTATCACATACTAGTAAGTGTCTGACACTAAGAGGAAAGAAATATAACCTTTGTAGACCTCTCCTCCTTGACTCCTTGGTTCTACTTGGAGTTTGAATGGGTTCGCTTGAAGCCTTCGAAATCCATGAAGATCCACCACGGAGTTCCTTGGATCAAGCTCCTTACTTCACTTGATCTAAATGAAAGTGATGCAAACAACCTACACTGGTGGGCTAGACTAATATAGATTGGTGAAGTGGGTAATATTATCACTTAAAAACATTTCTTTTTCTTTCTCTTCACTCACTTAGAAAAAGGTAGAGAGCTTGGAGAAAGAAGGAGATGGAAAATGGCTTTGCTTGAGCTCAAGAGAGATAAACTCAAGATAATAATGAGAGAAAAGAGAGTCACACTCACTCTTAAACCAAGTGTCTCGCCCCGCTTCCCAGTGTACAGGCAGAAGGCGCGACGAGACCCGCTACGTATTTACTTAGAAGTAAACACGCTAAGCGTATCTAAGCAATATAAAATAAAGTACACAAGTGACAAAATGTAAATGAACAACAACTTTATTTATTAAACATTCATTTTTACAATACAACTGAAATGGAAATACATGGAGTAAAAGAAATGCCTAAACAATGGCATAACAGAAATGTAAATGAAAAGTGCAAGTAACTAGAGCTCTGGGTCGAAAGCTATCTGATCCAAATCCTCGCTGGTGGGCTCTGTCTCCAGAAGGTCCGATCCACCTGACAACATTCCAAAGAAAAAAGAAACGGAATGTCGTCAGCGAACAATCGCTTGGTAAGTCTTAAAGAATAAGTAGAGACAGAATAGACAGAAGAAGAATGTAACTTTTAAAATTGTATTATATTGTTAACGTTGTTGTTTGTAACTTGGTATAGAAGAGACCAGTGTATACGAGAGGAGTCTCACTATCCCGGAGACTAAGGTATAAGGAGTACAAGGAACCATTCAGCCACGGTATAACGACAATGGAGATTCAGGTTAGGTGTCTTATGGTTGCAGTCTCGTGCCACTTCTGACACTTTCCATACCAACCTACCCCTTATAAACCCCGCGATGTCTTGATTGCATTGTTTGTATTGTATTGTTTTGTCTTGTTAAATATAGATGGATGACTTGCCGAAACCATGATATCAGTAATGGAACTGATATAATGGATGCACATGTAGATAGAATACATCCATGGTTCGGTTCAGTCAATACAGATTAATATAGATTGAATAGATGGATTCATATTGAATCATGTTGTATTGTAGTTTGTACTTGAATTACATTCAAGTCAGGTTGGTTAGATTGAGACTCAGTCTGAGTCAGACACTTTTAAAAGAACTTGAAATCCTGATTGTTTTGATATTATCGGTAACTGCTGCACATGGACGGCAGGATTTGTGTCTTTTTCCAAGACAATTACCATATTGATAACATCGTTTATTAGGTTGTCTACCTTAAATAGGCAAGCACCCATATCTCCGGCTCCCTAAGGCTCAAGAGACCGGTCCCACTTAAACCTATATTTACTAGGGTCCTTATTATAATTTAGTATAACTTGAGGGGGTTTTATGTAAAAATAATTTTGTATAATTTTTAAAATAACCTCAAGCATTAAATTATCATTTTTAGAGTTTTCATAGATGTATAGTTTATATATGTGACATTTCTAGTGAATAAAACATAATTTCATAATATATGATATTTATTTGTAATATGGATATTGTTTTGAATTTTCATGGTAGTTTCATGTAATATTGGAATTCTTTTCTTGAGTTTTGAAACATGGAATATTATATATATTTAAAATAAGTATTTTGGTAATAATTATATATATATATATAATGAAAATAATTTTATTTATTTTCTTGTAAAAATCTCATTTTCTAAAGAAAAATGTATAAAAATTCCATCGAGGTCGAATGCTCCTTACAGAGGTCTGCATCTCGCTCTACTGAGCCCGAGAATATGCGATAATCCGCACCATCCCGAACGGGGTCCCCAAAAATGGGTTGTAGAGACGCAATTGCATGGAAAGTTAAATACCCTTTTTAAAGAAAACGGTTTTATAAGTTAAAGATATTTATTTGAAAAATCATATTTCCCGTATTCTATTATCCCAAGATTCATCGTTCTATAATAGATATGTGTGTTGTGATGAGGTAGGTCATTATCTCGTGAACTATCTAAAGTTATTGCAAGGAATTAAGGTTACAATGTCGAAATGAATAGTTTGTGGTATTTTAATGTAAAAATGTGATAAATGTCGCAAAAATGATTATTTGATTTGAAACTTATTTTATTTAGTTTGTTAATGTTTAAGAATCAACATATGAGAATATGGTTTTATTTTGTTAAAGAAAAGTGTAGTTTTTAAAGAAAACCGAATCGGAAGTCGAACTAACTCCGCTTCCGTCGGGTTTTAGAAATAGAACTTTTTAAAGATAAAGATGAGAGGGGAAATAGGACTTACTGGCTTATAAGGTAGAGGGGAGAAATAGGAAGAGTGGGGAAGTGCCGGTGCGTCGTTTCATCGCCGGAAACTCCTTGTACTTTCACCGAAAGCTCGTCGGAGCTTCGCCCTTCACTAACTCCACTTGTACACTAAAAGACTTGGGAATTTGGTATAGTTTTTGTAGGAGAATTCTGAGTGAGAGGGATGTAAGATGGAGTGGGTATTTATAGGACAAATTAGGGTTTAGGGGTGATAAATTTGAGAATTAAAATGCATTAAAACATAGAGTAATGCTAAAGTTTAATTCTCTGGAAAATGCAGGGAAACAATCAGATAGGGATTAAAGAGGGGAGTCTAAGGGTTGCAGGGATCCAAAAAAATCGGGTTTGGGATAGGTTGGACCGACGGCGTCGGGGATTCTCGCCGGTCAGATCCGAGGGGCTAGGGTCTGGATTGGGGCCACGTGTCCCTGTCATTTGGTCTACCCCCGTGCACATGTTTGATTAGGTTGTGTCTCTTCAGTTTACGTGTAGTGCACGTGTAGACTCTTGAGCTTCTAAAAGATTAAAAGAAATTAAAACGAAAAAATAATGTGGCTGATGGGATTTGAACTCTGGTACTTTGTAACAGCAGTGCAAGGCTTTACCAATGAGCTACAAACTCTTTCTTGCTGTTCTAATTCAAAACAAATTCTTATAGCATTCACAGGAAATGTAAATACCCCAATTGTACATTAACTTTTAAACAATTTTATGTACACAAGAATTGGAGTTATTACACCAAGCATGGAAAATATCTAGATATTTCTAATGGTTGAATTAAATAGATAATTAGAAAATGAAACCATGGTTAGAGTAGATATTTCAAGAAGTGTGTAGAAGAAAAAAGTAATCAACCATGATTTATTTCACATTTTTTTCTTTAACTCAATAATTAAAATATCATAATAGTTTCCATGTGAGTCTTGCATAGCCATCTCCAATGTATCATCAACCATGACATATGTATGCATGTATGTGTGCATACATATCAACATAAACATACATACATGCATGCATACAAAATAAAGAAAGGGTTTTAATAAATGAGCTAATGGTCATTTGATATTAAATCAACACATGATTTAATAATCCGGTCATATCATATACGACCCGATCAATAGAAAACGCCAGATTAAAATACGGTATCATATACGCGCGTTTAATCAAGCTCCTGCGCATATCCCCATATGCGCCCCATATCGTTTGAAACCCCTTTGTGGGAATCTAAGACTCATCAATACGCTAGCAGTAGGCAGTGATCATATCACATACCCACAAACCGTCAGCGGCACTAGCTGTATGTAACGGCTCCCAGGTATTGAGCGAACAGAAGAACAACAAGCGAACCTGTCAAAACTCCCGTAGATCCAACCAGCAACACTTACCGTACAGTCTGGTCTCTTCGTCAAATATGCTGCATATCGAGTCTAGGGATGGTATCATAGACCCCAATAACTCAATAAGCTATACCGATGTATGGCCTATAACAGATCGAGAAACTACTGATAACATTTATTAGTAAATCTCATCAGCCCTGGCCAGGGACTTCCTGTTATAGCCAATCGAGCACAGCGCAACATCAACCCCCAATACCGGGAGAGATGAAACCCATCCTATCGCTCATTGCCTCCATGTGTCTCGGGACTGTACCCAAAAGCCACCTGTTTACATGACTCGGTAGAGCCGTGGTAGGGTGGAAATCAAAGTACAGTGGGAGAACATACAAGACTCTATGACGATCTCGGGTCTACAGACTAACCTGTACCGGTGTCACCTGAGAATTGCTGTCCGACGATAGATATAATACCATATAGGAGTTCTCGGTGATTCCATTCAGTGTACCCAGTCTCCACTGAGCACTCATATACAATCTTTGATGTCAAACACCAATGGATATGGGATCATCCATCGCCCATCATATGGGTCAAGAAACGTATACGCTAGTCTACTTTGGAATATCGATGCCCTGTCTCGATACACCCATGACTAGGAACATTTAAAGGATATGCTTATAAACTACACGTGTTCCACTAGTATGATTTGCATCATAATCACAGTAGTCAAGCAAATACCCTAAGGGCTTTATCAACATGTATCAAATGAATAATATGCATGATCAAGTGAACATGTCAAGATAAAGAGTAACCAGATAGCATACTATCATGTCGAGTAAGAATGTCCTCTGAATATATATATATATACATGCCGATACATCCACTATCAAATAATGGCCTCTAAGGAATACATATATCCAACAAACCCATCATTATCCAGATTAATGTAGACATATTCGTACAACCCTTTGACGAAGGCCAAAACAACTGTACGCCTGTCCTAGACTAATGCATCTATCTATGCTACAGATAAGCACTCACTAGCTACCAAACACTATGCCTTGGCGAAAGTCAAAACACATAGCATGAATACTAGTAGATACCTATCTGAAATGATGGAGGGCTACGGCTGGTTTTGGCGAAAACCGTTAACGTAATGAATTTGATATAGTCGAAGGAACCAAATAGCTTTTGAAAAGGAGTGATTTAAGCTCCGCTTTTAAAAATGCTTTTTGAAGAAAACCGAGTGGTTTTGCAATTGTTCCATCGACATCAGATTTTAGGTTTATTTCCTTGCATTAATCAAAATTAATGCGGTCCCATCAATTAACCTTATCATTGCAGAAAAAACGAAAATAGAACATACGCTTATGCCATCCGCATTCGCCACGGGGCCCCATCATACACCGTTAGGTTGCTTAACTAACGACAGAGCGGGGCTGGACTAACGCGAGTGCTGGACTAACGTGGGTGCAAAACATAAGCAACGTTTATTATATATAACATATATATATATATATATATATATCCATTCATCTCACACAATAATAAGCATTCCAGATCACGAAATCACAGATGAATATATTGGATATACTAGAATTTTCGTATTTCGTTTTAGCCTATAACGAAACACGGATTCCATGGTCGATGAATAGCCAAACCCCACCCTAGACCCCTACGGGTGAGGCAAACTTCCCGCCAAATTCTTGAAATGAAGTAACCTCCTTCAATAAAATGAGTAAGCCACTCAGCATTTTAAGACCTCAGTAGTTTGTGCACCCCACCTTGGATCTATCCTAGGTGCAAGAAAAGTAAATGAAATAATACAACGGTGGTTACAACCTCAACCCGGATGTGCCCCACAAAAATAATATTATATCAATTTACAAATATACATGAATGAAAGAAAAGAAAACACTCTTCTCACATCCCCCGGCTATTCATTCACGACTATAAAATACTCCATATACATAAACCCTCATCAAATCACAGTTATGTGCCACCCTTACTAATTGACGTATAGCAATTAGCAGACGTTTAGTAACACATATATAAACACAGAAAACCCAGATTAGCAAAATAACTTAGAATTTCGATCAAATCTATTTTCTGTGTCTACCCCATGTACAAACCAATACACAAACAATTCTGGGTAGAAACCAAATATACAATAAATCATATTTCCAAGAATAAGACCCAAAGAAAAAAATTGGAGTGAATCGACCACGGCTCGGCCGCGGTTCCGCGGTGGTTTTGGACAATCACTTGCTCGAATTTTTGTGTGTTCTTATAAATGCCTGCATGTATTTTAAAAGCATCTGAAATAATTTTTTGAACAGTTTTGAAAATAGACAGCAAGCATGACGTGAAAATTTGATTTCGGGTAAATTTTCCGACGATCAAAGTTCTAACTACTTGCTAACTAGTTAGTTAGGGTTTAAGTGGCTCTGATACCATTGTAAGTCAATGCCGCGCACCCCGCAAGTCCGCGGGGAGGCGGAATACACAAAAAACGATTTTCTTCATTTCGAAAGAGTGGCTTCGCAACATCGACCAAGACAACTCAGGATCTTAATTAAACCATAACTATCTACGACTAATTATGAAAAGGTTCTAACTACTCGATGAGAGTTTATACCTTGTTGATCTAGTCCTTCGGGTCTTTTTGTTTTCTTCTTGGCTCCTTAGTTCAAACTTGAATCTTCTTCTTCTCTTCTTGGCTCCTAGAAAGCTTGAATGGAACTCGATCATCGGTCTCCTCTTTGTCGAAGATGATCCACCCAAGAGCCTATGGTTCAAGCTTCAATCTCAAGTGTGAGGTAACTAAGATGTCTAGTTTGCTAGACTAGACAACTTAGAAGATGTAGAGAAAGATGAATGGAGTATTTTATTTCAAGAGCCCTAGGACTCACAATGTGAGGGTTAGGGCTTGAGGAAGAAGGAGGAGAGGAAAAATGGAAAGAGAAAGAACAAACACAAATGAGCTCAAGTCCTGTGTTGTGGCAAGTCGGGAATGGCTTAGTCAACCACAATAATCAAGCATGCAATATTTTTAATAGAAAATAATGACTCATGCTCGAATAGTGAAGTCAAATGCAATAAAAAAATCAACTAGCCATGCTTCACCCATACCACAAATATCTCCATTATCCACCTCATTAATCTATTTCCACAAATAGATAAATCTAATAATGAGGTGTCACCTTCTAGAAGCATATCTTGTGAAATTACAAGAATGCCCTCACCGTATATACATACCCATAGTCGTATTCCGAAAAATATGAATACAATGAGATAATAATAATCTTAAAATATAATACTAGAATCCGGCTTAAACCAAAGCCCACAAGTATTATCCGTCCGAACATCATCCGTGTAGCCAGTACACGTATATGATTGGAACCCTGCCGTAAGACCATACAGCCTCTACATCGTTTCTCCTGAATGAGGGAAACCCTCTGTGTGGGACTCTAAAGACTCGACAGTACGCTGGTAGTGGGTTCAACCACAAGTTCGTCAGCAGCACTAGCTGTACGTAACGGCTACCCAGGTATCTGTTGAAAAAGGAAGGCTGACGAGCGAACTCATCCGAATCCCTACTGAGCCTGTCCGTGACAATCTCCGTGCAGTCCGATCTGTTCGTCTGAGAGTATTGCATGCAAGATCTAGGAGGTGGAAAACGTCAAACCCCTAATAACCAGACAAGTCGTGTCAGTGTGGCTCAAGACTGTCCGAGAATCTACTAGTCCAACTACCAGTAATTCTCAATCCGCCCTACCCAGGGACTTATGGTGTTGACCAACCGATCACAGCGTGATATCGACTCCTTATACCGGGAGAGACGAATCCCCAACAGTCGCTCACTGCCTCCATGTAGCTCGGGGCAGTACCCAACTAAAACATGTTTGCATGACTTAGTAAAGCCGTGGTAGGATAGTAATCAAAGCACAGTGGAAACTCACACGATACAAATGACGACCTCAGGTCGACAGACTATCTGCACTCATGTCACCATAGAACTGCTATCTAACGCTAGGTATAATACCATCTAGCCAGTTCTCAGCGAGTCCTTTCCGGTGTACTCACACCCAGTGAGCACCTGTATACAATCTTAGGTGCATCTCATCAATGGTTGCGGGACCAATCCATCACCCTCGTCATGGTCTAGATATGTATACACTAGTCTACTCTGGAGTATCGATGCCCGGTCTCGATACTCCTACGACTATGGACACCTTTAAGGATGTGCCTATCGACTACCCAGCTCCCACAAGTATGACTGCCATCACAATGCTGGTAGTTAAGCAAATATCCTACGGGCTTTATCAATATGTATACAAGATATGAAATAAAAAGCAAAACACATCACATGTTAAGATAAAGACAAACCAAATAGCGTACTATCATATCGAGCAAGATTGTCCTGTACATACATATCCCTAGCATCCTATACAATGAAGGCCTCTAGGGCATACATATCCAACAACGACAAGCTGGGAGTCACCGTAAACCCGTAGCCGAAGGATTCCCATTTCTATGGCGAGCTCCAAACTAGCTATCAGAGCTTCGTACTCAGCCTTGTTGTTTGTGCGAGGCTCGGTGAGAGCGAAAAAACGTCTTAGGGTTCCTTTTGATGGAAAGACGAACACCAATCCTATCCCCGCTTTTATTTCCGAGATGCTTGATTTACTGGAGGTCTTTATTGATGAGGCTCCATCAAAGCAGAGCTCCCAACATGGCTCACTATTCTCGAGGTGCAGCACTTGTTCATCGGGTAATTCACAATTTAGCGGCGACCCTTCTGGTATGGGATGAGCAGCGAGGAAATTGGCGAGTGCTTTCCCTTTTATTGCTTTCTGAGGAGTATAAACTATGTCAAACTCAAGCAGCATGATAGCCCATCTTGCCATTCTGCCTGCTAGGCTTACTTTGGTCATTAAGTGTTTGAACGGGTCGACCTTGAAGATCAGCATAACTCGATGAGCGAGCAGATAGTGCCTCAACTTCTTCACGGCGAATATCAGGGCCATGCGTTGCTTTTCGATCGGGGAATAGTTATGTTCCGTCCCGATTAAAGTTCGAATGAGGTAGTAGAGGGCATTTTCCTTTCCATCCTCATTATTCTGGACAAGGATCGCGCCGAGTGACTCATCTAGCGCAGCAGTGTAGAGAATCAGCGATTTATTTAGAATGGGAGCAGCCAGCACTGGAGGGTGCTACGGGTACTGTTTGATGGTTTCGAACGCTTCTTAACATTCGGCATCCCAGATAAAAGGAGCTCCTTTCTTCATGAGCTTTGAGAAGGGCCTACAACTTCACGATAAATTTGAGATAAACCTTCATATATAAGCAAGCTTGCCTTGAAAAGATCTCAGCTGTGCCAAATTCTTCGGAGGGGGCATCTCCATGATGGCCTTTATCTTTGATGGGTCAACTTCGATCCCTCGATGTCGGACTATGAAGACCAAGAATTTTCCCGATGACATGCCAAAAGCGCACTTTAGAAGATTCATCTTCAGACCGTATTCCCTTAGTCTGGTGAAAACAGTTCTGAGATCTTATATGTGATCGGCCTTGGCTTTAGTCTTAATGAACAAATCGTCAACATAACATTTGACAACTTTATGGATTAGGTCATCAAAGATATTGGTCATTGCCCTTTGATATGTAGCATCTTCATTCTTCAGTCCAAACGGCATCTTTGTAACATGCCAATCGGGGTTCGAAATGCTTTATGCTTCTCATCCTCAAGCAATATCTTTATCTGATTGTACCCTGACGAGCCATCCATGAAAATGAACAGCTCGTAATTTGAGGTATCGTCGACCATCATTTCCATGACCGGGAGCGGGAAATCATTTTTAGAGCATGCCTTGTTAAGGTCTCTAAAATAAACGCAAACTCGGATCTGCCCATTCTTCTTTTTCACTGGGATGATGCATGCGATCCAGTCCGCATATTTCTCTTCTCTGATGAAGCCAGCATCGATAAGTTTCTTAGTTTCCTCAATGACCTTTTCTTCTAGCTCCCTTCTTATTCTTCAAGGAGATTGTTTGACCGGCTTGGCATCAAGAGATATAGCCAGTTTATGTACGGCCACTTTAGGAGAGAGGCCAAGCATTTCTTTGTACGTCCACGCGAAGCAGTCAACGAACTCATGCGGTAGGGCGACTATCTGCTCTTTCATTTCCTTTGAAAAGAGTAAGCTGATGTATGTCGGCCTTGGATTACCGGGCGTTACCAAGTCAATCTCGGTTAGCTCGTCGAAGGTTGTTTGTCCGCCTTCTTCGAGCTCTCGATGGGCTTCTTCTGGCTTGGCTAGCTCGTCTTCATCATTTGACCTTTCACTGGCTTCACCAACATGGATCATATAGAATGATTTGGCATCAGGTTGAATGAAACATATGCCCCATCTATCTGGAATTCGTCCATCGATGAGCGCTAAGACCAGAGGCGGATGCTAAAGCCCTTCATACAACTTCGCTTCGGATTCCGTTTGATATAACTGACATCCGCGCTTTTAAAATATTTCCGCATCTCGGGCGCATAATATCTGGGATTGAGGACGGCTCTTATGCCTCTCTCATAGAGAAAGCACGTGACAGACAAGTCGTTCGGGTGCACAACGGGGTTTGACCCATAAAACAGGATGCCCTTCTGTCCATTTTTCCTTCCGGGAACGTAGAAAGTTTGCAGTTGGTTCATGATGGAGACTGAAAATGCATCGAGCTCTTTGCACATCTGCTCCGGCACCCTTGTGACGGCTAGGGACCCTTCCGTAACTTCAAAGGTCTCTCTTAGCTTCGCTTTTTGCACGAGAGCCCGATTTGCACAGCTATTGCAAGACGGATCCTCTTCTTCTGATTCTTCGGTGTCACTGCCTAAACAAGGGCGAATTTTGATGTCGAATGGGCCTTCGATATCAGACTCATTCGTATCGCTACCAAGATGAGGGCGGTTTTTATGGACGAACGGACTTCCAACGTCGGACTCATCAGTGTCCCTGCCGAAATGTGGATGCACTTAAGGGTTTTTGCTTTTGAAAGTGACAGACGGCTCAGATTCTCTTTAGAGTTTCGGGGCCGTTCTGTCTTTGGTCAGCTGTGGCTCGGCACTTTGGAGGTTCACAAAGTACCGAGAATTTTCATATCGGACTTCATGCACACCGAATGGCTAAATGTCTCCGTCAATGCGTCTTTCTTCTCTGTTTTTGGTATACTTCATGCACTGATGGAGAGTTGACAGAACGATGCCGTAATCATGAATCCACGACCTTTCCAGGAGAATCTCATAGGACGTGTCGGCATCGATCACGTATATCTTGACTTCAGTTTGTAGGTCCTCGAACCTGATCGGCAGAGCTATGGATCCCAGAACTTGCTTGAAATTTTGATTAAAGCCTTAAATGACAATCATTTCCCTTGACAGGTGTCGGATGTCCATTGACAAACTCTTCAGAGTCCGCAAGTTCATGATGTTCACTGAGGACCCTGGATCAATCAATATGCGATTAACCCGATCTCCGTCACTGTACCCTGTCACGTAAAGCGGTCGTTTGTGCATTGCTGTTCTTAGTAACAGGTCTTCATCTTTAAATATGACTGCGGCTGTATGTAGAGTGTACTGGGCTTCTTTCATATCAATTTCCCAAAGCAATCCTGGTACCCCTCGGGGTTTTGTAGAGTATGAATAAGAACATCTCGAAGCTCCTTAGATAGGACCAAGGCATCGTAGATGTTCAGGAGAGACGGAAGTTTTCGGAGATGAGCCAAGACATTATAGTCCACCGAGGAAGGACTCGAATTTTCATGAGCCGGCTCTCCGCCATCTTCTTCATTAGCGACTTGTTTTTCCTTCCCTTTTGGGGCGCTGCCTTAATTCGGCGGTAGAGCCTTGCCGCTTCTGAGCTGGATTTGGTTGGCCTTCGTGGAGAGCTCCTCGTCCTCCTCGGGAAAACAGAGTTCTTCCTCAGAGTCGCTACCAAGGTGGACGACGTAGCAGGTCACTATGGGAATCTCGTTATCGGAGTCCTCTTCTAGCTCTTTCCGAATCTCAGCCGCTTCTACGGAGAAGAACTCCTTCAATTGAATTAGAGTTCTTTTCTTTTGTTCATATTCTTCGAGAGAATCGATATATTTTTGAATGGTCGATCTCCCTGCAGACTCTTTTTCGCGTCGAGCCGCACTTTTCTTCTTCTTGAGCTTTTTAGATTTTGAGCCTGATTGAGCCAAATTGGTAGCTGGAACGGTGGGCTCCTTCTGCCCTTCCCATTCCGTTCTGGGCTCTTTCTGAAGTAGCTTTAGCATCTTCTTCGTCTTTTTAGACATGTGCATGCTCCATGGAGGTTGCGGCGAGTCAGTTTCATTCTTCAGGATAGCGGGTTCAACTGTCTACTCCCAGAAAGTTTCAGCTTGTGTCTGTATAAAGCTGGTGGTTGCAGCTTGATTGTTTACCAACACACTCTTGGAAAACTCGATCTCCCCATTCTTGTACTGCTTCTCGACTCAGTCTTTGAAAATATAGCAATCCTCGATCGCATGGCTCACTACTTGGTGGTACGGGCAATATAGAAGATTGTCGGTCATTTTTGCTTCGTGAGGTCTTTTCGACTCTGGCAATTATAGATCGTTGTTCAAGGCATCTTTGAATATCTTACGAACGTTGTCCCTTCTGAAAGAGTAAACCTTATTCTTTTTCTCCTCTAAGAAAGGCCCTTCTCCTCCCAGCACTGGCTTTCAAGATCGGTTGGTATTGGATTCGTCCGCCTTTCGCTTGTCTTCATTATCGGACACATTGAAGACATTGGTATTGCTAGAATTCCTGCTTCTACGGTTGTCGTCCCTCTTTCTTTTCCAAGTCTTGTCTCTCCGAAAGTCCGCGGCAGACTCTTGCTACGAGCGTTCTAACATTTTAACTCTCTTGGTCAGCTCCTGAAACGTCTTGAGGCTTGCTGTACACAAGAATGGGACCATCCAATTACTGAGGTTCCCAATAAGGAGGCTGACGGACTAGTCCTGCTCTAGCGGCAGTTCGCACTTGTCAGTGAGATTGCGTTATCGGGCAATAAAGTCCGTGTTGCTTTTGTTGTTTCCCGGTTTGGTTCTCACAAGGTCAGCAATGGAGATTTTATCACTGATGCTCATGAACTTTTGCCGAAACAGAGACTCTATTTGGGCAAAAGTAATGACGGACCCATCTGATATACTCGCATACCAGTCAAAAGCGACACCGGTCAGGCTGTTGAAAAACTAACGAAGAAAGAGCGCATCATTACCCCCTGTATTTCCGCATGACGCTTTAAAGTGGGCGATGTGCGGATTTGCGTTTCTCGTCCTGTCAAATCTTCCAAACATAGAAATGACGTAGCCACTCGAGAACTCGATCAGATCGTACTGTGCGGGATATGGCCGCCCACTACTGCCAGTTTCTTTCTGAGCTTCTGTTTCGGCCACCAATGTTTTAACCTTGCTGGTGAACAAATCCATTATCCGATTTTGTGTTAGCTGTATAGTGCTATCTAGGGCCAAGAAATTCCCAGAAGCGGAATGTGGACGGCTTTCATGCGGCTCGCCCAATCTTTGACCCAAAGAGACAGTCATCAGTTGCTTCGGGTTGTCATCACCCAGCTCATGAGTAGAGACTTGTGCTTGATTGGGAGGCGCCCGAGCAATTTGAGCCGTAAGCTGCATCACAACGTTCGTTTGGTCGTCAATTTTTGAAGAGAGCTTGTCCATCTCTTTATCTTTGCTCTTGAGCTGTTTTCGAAGCTCTTGAAATAGCTCTTGCTCTGCGGTCCTGGGGTGGAAAGTCGGCTCTTCCTCACTGTCCGAGCTTGACTCCACATGGACTGAGAGGTCTTTCTGCCTATCGGCCTCATCGAGAGGGTTTTCATCATTCAGCAGAGGCGGCTAATCTTGGGAAGCGGCAACCACATTCAAGCCAGATTGGGCTTGGGATGTGGTAGTCCCATTCTTGCTTTAGCTACGAAGGTTGTCGCTGGGGCGCGTGCCCGCCATATAGACAATGTGGATAACATATCCGGCCGTCCTTTCATTATTGGTAGCTGATTTCGTGGACCGCTGTCGGGGCCCTTCTATTTCGGTAACGGATAA
The DNA here is from genome assembly GCA_030015575.1 of Agapanthus africanus. Lineage (NCBI taxonomy): Eukaryota > Viridiplantae > Streptophyta > Magnoliopsida > Asparagales > Amaryllidaceae > Agapanthus > Agapanthus africanus. The sequence continues at coordinate 697,436,250 of CM057343.1, read as the reverse complement.
TCGATTGAAGACGGCTAGCCTGACCGGGTTCTTAAGTGGTGCTGGCGCTTCTTTTCTGGATTTTCCCCACTGCTTTCATGCGGCACAGAGCGCCTGATAGACTCTTGAAGAGATGGTGTCATGCTTTCTCTTTTGGGGCTGGGACACGTCTCTTTGTAGCATTGTTTGGACTGCTGTCTTCTTGATTCTGGCGGTCATGGCATTTTTCTGAACCCACCTCAGAGGTTCGAAGGAATTGCTGACTGTTACGGTCGACTCAGCCGTCGTCATGGGGTAACCCTGCTCTTGGAACCTTACAAGATTCTACTTGGCCGGAATCCTAGCCCTCTTGTTAGCTCGATACCTGAGCTGCATCTGTCGCAGCCTTTCTTTTTTGAGCACTTGGCAGGTTTCGGCTCTTCAGGAAGCTAACGTAAACCGATTAACAGGGAGTCCAGAGCAGACACCCACTCACGCGATTGTCAAGGGCGCCGTCTGAGCCTGCTGGAGATGCTTTGTGACTCCATTAGTGTTGACTGCCTTGCCCCCAATTGGAACGGTGGAGAGCCATTCGAATATAGATCTGCATTTGGGGTGGGATGCTTTAGCGGCCACAACGTTTGACCTCATGCCCCTTGAGGTCGATTTGGCCGCTTGGTTTGCCGTGACCTCCGCCAGATAAGCACTTCCGGCAGGGTAGATGATGACGGGACCAAATTGACAGAGTGGCTCCTCCCATTGCTGGCTGAGACTTGCAAGGAGAACTATGCGGGCATTGATCTTGACCACATACTAGATTGGGGTCGCGTCGGAAGCTGAATTCATCTTAGAAGACATCGTCGTTGAAAGTTGATTGCTACATGAAAAAACATTATTTCGGTATAAACATCGGTATATATTTTAAATGAGTTCGCATGAACACTTGACCCAAGATATGGGAGGAAAGAAAGTCCCACCGGGCGTGCCAGATTCTGTTGGGTGTTTTTCGTCACCCCATTGAGATGGGAATGCTCGTGCTCATCAGGCATGTACAGATTCCCCTGCCTGGGGCAAGCCGGGGTTTATTGATTGTGAGGATTTGAATCTCCGGCAGCCGCGGACTAAGCTGCCGTTAATTACCCCTCGCTTTTGAAGTGAGGGAACCTCCGATTGACGGGTCAAACTGGTCATACGAACTCAATGTGTCGTGTGTGTGTATTGTGTTTCGAAGGGTATTTGGACATATCGAGGGCCACGCAAAGTTTACGGGGTTCCCGCTGCCCGGATAGCAGGATGGGGGTCAAAGGGGCTAACAGCCCTTTTGCGGGATGCGGGGCAGTACCCCGTTAGAAATTTTTTCTAACGAGGGACATGTTTTGAGTGTGGAGCATGAGGGAAAAGAAGGGGTAAGGAGCGTCCTAAGGATGTGTGAGTGGCGTGTAGGCACCAGTGGGTCATGTGCGTGGAGCATGGGCGCCGGGCACCAGAGGGTCACGCGTCCCGCACGCGGGCGCTAGGTGCCAGCGGTTTACGTTCCTGGCACACGGGCGTCGGGCGCCAGCGGGTCACGTGTCCCGCATGCGAGCGTCGTGCGCCATCGGATCACGCACCCTATACGTGGGAGCTGGGCACCCGCGGAAAAAGGGGCTTAGCCCCTGTACTGGGAGTTGTACTCCCAATTGACTTTTAGAGTTAAACTCCTAAAAAAAAAGGAAGAGGGGCTTATCCCCTGCACAGGGAGTTGTACTTCCCGGTTATTTTTGGAGTTAAACTCCTAAAAAAAAGAGATTTATTAATTTTTTTGTGGAGTTAAACTCCTAAGAGATTTTCGGAAGTTATGAAAGGGGACCCCTTTCTTCTTCCTTGAGCCCTGGATTTTCTTTTGAGTCTTGGATCTTCCCAAAGTGGGATTTTTGGAGATGGGTCTCCTTCTTCCTCCTCTTTGTTGGCTGGATCTTGGAGAAAAAGAAGGGGTGAGACTTAAAAATCTCCCCTTTTAGAGATCTGATGAGATATCTAAGCTCCCCTTTGTGGGTTTTATTGTAACGACTCTGAATTTACTGTATTGAATTTTCTATTTTAATGTATAGAAATGAGTTTACAGCCTGAATTTGAGTTATAAGTCAATTTTATTAAATAACACCAAGAAACAACTTGGAGCTCACTGGTAAAGCATCTGCATTGCTGTGACGTAGCCCCTATGTTCGAACCCCATTAGACACATTATTTTTTCTGAATTTTTCTTTTAACTTTTTAGAAGCCCAAAAGTTTGTATGTGCAATACACATAGAAATGAAAAGTTCAGAAAAATCAAATATGTGCAAAAGGGTTTAAATACCGAATTTATTAAGTGGCACGAATCTCGAGGCAAAAGCCTCGAGATCGAACAGCCAAAGTCATCAAAAGACTGGCGGGGACGGTCAGATGAAGTCCAAAGAGCCCCGGGCTTTGCACAACCCTTCACCTACCCCTAACTTCTCTGAACTGTTTGATTTCCTTGCAATCAAAAAGAGACCCTTCATTTCACAATTAAGCATCATTTTAATACTTTTTAATCCGCCATTTTAATTCCAAAACCCTAATTCTCCACTATAAATACCATCCCCTATCTTGGCTCAGCGCCATTCTGAAAATTATAGCAAAATTCTCTCTAAAGGTTCCTAAATACAAGTGGAGTAAAAAGGAATTGGCAAGAAAGCAACTTCCGGCAAAAATCGAAGCAACATCCGGAGCTCCCACGACGCTATGAAGCTCACCCCTTTTCTTCAACCCCTCTTTAAACTCTTCAAACAGTAACCCCTCTTTAAACTCTTCAAACAGTAAGTCCCTCCCAAACTTCCCTTCTCTTCATTGAAAATTGTTTTTAATCAAAATCATAAAAGTGGAGTTATACCGATATCATCTTTTATAAAAACCATAACTCCAATTTCTTTTATATTTTGGTCAAACAAACTTTATCTCATCACTTGTAATTTTAATATCAATATTTAGAATCAAGATTTAACCTAGAATCTCATGTAACACAACCATATTTGAATTTGTTCATTAAAATACCTTGAACTTTATAAACACTACTTTTAGTATTTGTTGAAACAATACATTTAGGAAAACTTCACGGGGTAACGACCTACCGCACACGCACACTTGGATCCATAGAACGATGTCTCTTTTGTATGGATATTTGTTACAAAGATAATATTACGATAAAATACCACATAATTTTAAAAACCGGATTTCTTTTAAATGGATATTTCATATCCTTTGCGAATACGCATCTACAACCCTCTTTAGGGGATCTGCTAATGGATGGTGCGGATTATCGCACATCCTTGAGCTAGTAGAACGAGATGCAGACCTCCTCATGGAGCATTCGGTCTCGAAAGGATTTAAATACGGTTTCTAAGAAATACGTATTTTCTAAATAAAATAAAATTATTTTTAAAATTAAAATTATATAAAATTATAAATACATTTTTCAAAATATAATAAATCTATATTTTTCAAAAATGAAAAGATTAACATATGTCAATAAAATATCATCAAAATACCAAAAAGGCAAGTCTTACAATAAAATACCATGAACTTTCCAAGCTAAGTAATTATCATTAAAAATACCCCAAATACTTAAATTCCATGCTCATGACAACCCCAAATAATATTGATCACCATCGAGGTATTATTTTTAAACTATAATAAAATATTTTTCATAAAAACCCCTCGAGTTATATAAAAACAATATTAAGAATTTTAGTAAATATAGGTTTAAGCGGGATCAATTCTCTTGAGCCCTAGGGAGCCGGAGAAAGTGAGTGCTTGCCTATTTAAGGTAGAAAACTTAACGGAGTTATCAATGGTAATTGTCTTGGAAAAAGACACAAATCCTGTCGTCCATATGTAGAAGTTACCGATGACTCCGGAACCTAATTCAAGAGCTAAATCTGTTTACAAGAGTCTGACTCAGTCTGGGTCTAAATTCAAACCCGAATCCAATTCAAACCTGAATCCAAAATAAAATTTGAATACTTGAACATGAACATGAATACTCGAATCCAAACATCAATATCAAACATGTATGACTTGACTTGACTTGACCGAACCATGGTTATGAATTGACTTGAATACTTGACTACATACTGAACATGAATACTTGAACAACTTGTATCCATGGTTTCGGCAAGTCTGATAATTATAATCTATACAATACATTATGCGGGGATAAAGAGATAGATTGGTACGGAACGTATATCGTGGCACGAGAGGTCACTTAAAAGACACCTACATGAATTCACGTGCTGTTGTCCCGTGGGTTATGACGGAGCTTTGTACTATATGTTACCATAGTCTACGGGGTAAGATGGACTCTTCTCGTATACATGAATACCTTCTGTATCATGCTACAAACGACCACGTTATAATAACCATCATATACATGTACAACTTACCGGTTCATTCACATTACTTGTTATATTCTCTTTCTTCTTTTAGGACTTACCAAGCGTTAGTTCACCGACAACATTATTTTCTATTTTTTTCTTTGGAATGTTCATCAGAAGGACCGGACTTTCAGGAGATCGAGCCTAACCAGGAGGACTTGATCAGCTGGCGACACAGCCAGACTTCTAGTTTCTTATACTTACTTTCATTTTGTATGCCACTGTTTAGACACTGCTTTATATCATTATATCTTTTCTTTTCAAACATTTGTATGTAAAGATGAATGTAAATAAAGTTTTTATTATTTTATATCACTTGTCATTCTTGTACATTTTTATATATTAATTACGCTTAATGTATTTATTTCTTAATAAATACGTTACGGCCTGCTACGTCACCGTTTCTGTCTACTGGATAGCGGGGCGTGACATTTACGGTGAAAAACTATTCCTTTTGGGAAAAGAAGAGTGAAACTCTTGATTTAATTCAAGAAAAGGAAGAAAATTTAAAACCGTGAAGAAGGAGAAGAAGGCACAGAACACTAGACTTTTTTTGAAAGAATGAAAAAGTTCTTCTTGATTTTTTCATCATGTTTGTCTTTATAGGCTACACACTTTACATATAACCCCTTGAGCTTTGCCAAATGGCACTTGTGCCACCCCATGCCTTATGTGCTTATCTTTTTTTTGCACATAAGCCATGGGGTTTACAAAATTTTGGATTTTTGCCCATTTTACATACATTTATTCCTAAAAAAAGAATTACATTAAACTAATTTATGACTTCATTATTTTTGTCATGGAGCCGGTTCTTTCAATGCTCGGTCTTGACCTAGGCTTGGGCCCACTTAGCTCGGGGTTGAATTTGATTTTGACTTGGTCAACCGGGATGTAATTTTTGACCCCAACAAGGTACTTAAGAATGTTCTTCACTGCTATCCAGTGGTTCTTTCCTGGGTTCGACTAATACCAGCTCACCACGCTAAGCGCGTAAACTACATCTGGTCTGGTATATACCATCGCATACATTATAGATCCTACCGCCGAAACGTAGGGTATAATGCTCATGCAAACCCTCCCCTCATCAGTCTTAGGAGACATCTCTTTGGAGAGCGTGATTCCGTGCAATGCGGATATATTACCGTACTTGGAATCTTCCATACTAAATCTCTTTAGTACGAACTCTATGTACCTGGATTATGAAAATCCCAACAACCTCTTGGATCTATCTCTCTAGATCTTAATCCCCAGAATGTAGGAGGCATCACCCAGGTCTTTCATGGAGAACCTTTGTGATAAGAACAGCTTGACCGATTATAGCATAGGAATGTCATTTCCTATCAAAAGAATGTCGTCCACGTACGAGACTGGGAATACGACACTTCGTCCTACAATTTTCTTATATATACAAAGTTCATCCTCGTTTTTAATGAAGTCAAATTCCTTGACTGTTTCATCAAAACAGATGTTCCAGCTCCGCGGTGCCTTCTTTAATCTATAAATGGATTTAAGCAACTTGCACACCTTCCGCTGCTCCCACTGTCTACGAATCCCTCCAGGTGATCCATATAAACGCACCCTTCCAAACTTCCGTTTAGAAAAACTGTTTTTACATCCATCTGCCAGATTTCATAGTCATGGAAAGCAGCAATGGAAAGTAGGATCCGAATGGATTTGAGCATAACCACTGGAGAAAAGGTTTCGTCATAGTCCACAACTGGTCTTTGACGAAAACCTTTTGTAACAAGTCTAACCTTATAGGTTTCCACCTGTCCATATAAACCAATCTTCTTTTTGAAGATCCGTTTGCATCCAATGGGTTTCAACCCAGAGGGAGCAATATCCATGGTCCAAACTTTATTGGTGTACATGGACTCCATCTCGGATTGCATAGTATCCAGCCATTTAACAGTGTCTCTACTGGTAATGGCCTGCTTGAAACTAGTAGGATCATTTTCTTCCAAGATGCAATCCTCTCGATCCCCGTCTATGAGAAAACTGTAGTATCTCTCGGGCGGATGAGAAATTGTACTAGATCTGCGGAGTGGCTGAGGTTCGCCGGGTACTACTGAATCTAGCGGTTCCACCAAATCTTCAGTTACACTTTTTGGTTCAAGAATTTCTTCCAGTTCTACCGTAGTCCCACTAATTTCTTTTGCAAGAAATTCCCTTTCCAAAAATGTAGCGTGGCGAGATACAAACACCTTCTGTTCCTTAGTGTAGTAGAACAGATATCCTAGTGAATTCTTAGGATATCCCACAAACTTACATAGAACTGATCGTGTCTCCAGTTTGTCCGGTTTTTGCGTTTTAACATAATCCGTAAAACCCTATATCTTAATGAATTTAAGACATGGTTTCTTACCACTCCATATTTCATATGGAGTAGTAGGCACGGATTTGGTCCATATTTCATATGGAGTGGCAGGCATGGATTTTTTCGGAACTTGATTCAAAAGATATGTTGTTATTTGAAGCGCATGCCCCCAAAATGAAAGAAGCAGGTCAACACTACTCATCATGGAGCGAACCATATCCAATAGGGTACGGTTCCTCCATACTGATACACCGTTGTGCTGTGGTGTATACGGAGGAGTAAGCTGGGAGAGAATACTGTTCTCTTTTTGGTATTCTAGCAATTCCGTGCTTAAGTACTCCCATCCTCTATCAGATCGGAGGATCTTGATAGTTTTGCCAGTCTGGTTCTCTACTTTGTTTTTTTATTCTTTGAATTAATCAAAAATTTCATATTTGTGTTTCAAAAGATACACATATCCGAACCTAGAGAGATCGTCAGTGAATGTTATGAAGTATGAGAACCCACCCCTTGCATGTATAGACATTGGACCACATACATCACTGTGTATGGGTCCCAAGAGCTCTGGTGCTCTTTCTCCATGTCCGGTGAACGGAGATTTGGTCATCTTTCTTTTGAGACAAGACTGATAAGTTTCATAGGATGAAAATTCGAACGGATTCAGATATCCATCCTTATGTAACTTAGATAGTCTTTTCACATTGATATGACCAAGTCTACAAGACCACAAATAGGTTTCGTTCATATCTGAACTCTTCCTCTTGCGTGTGTTTTGTATATTAAAAACTGTGATTTGATTTAGAACGTAAATACCATTACATAGTGTACCTCCTGCAACCAATACCTGATTAAGGTAAATGTTCATGATATTTCTATCTAGAACAAAGTTTTATCCATCTTTATCGAGTAAAGAAACTGATATGATGTTGTAAAGGATAGAAGGTACATAGTAGCAGTTGTTCAAAATCATAGTATTGCCGCTTGGCAGTACTAGGTGATATTCACCGACGGCAGCAGCATCAACTTATGCTCTGTTTCCTACTCTAAGGGGCATATCAGCAGGTCCAACCATCCTACTTTTTCTTACTTTAGACGAGTGTCGCTAGTAGCTAGCCACGATGAGTACGGGTCATCCGCAGAGAAACGTGAACCTTTTTCTTGCTTTAGACGAGTTGGTGGAAGAAGGATAATTGGTTATAGTTACGGATATGCTAATGTTCCCGCCAAAATCTTCGGCCAAGAGCTATTAGTTCCTGTTTATGCCGGCTTAAGTTTCGTTTACAGATATGTGTGAAACCAGGCTCATTCATGTACGCACTTGCACACATCAGAGGAAGAACAGGTGTTCAACGACAAAAACAAAGCATTTAATTGAACATTTTATTCTATAGGAAATAGATCACCAAACATAGGATCGAAAGTACAGGGATTCACAAAACTATGGATAAAATTATCTAACTCTCTCTCTGCCTTCTCCACCATGACAAAGCGGCGATCTTCACGAGGAGTAGCTACCCATCGGTCAGCACCGCACCCATCAGCAAAGGCAGACATGACGACCCGTTGAGCCCGTATCTCGCTTAGCAGCCGGACAGAGCGATCCCTTAGAGCCGTGGTGATCAAAAGTGCCTCGTGGAAGCACTCAATCTTGTCTTCTGCGGTATCGAGCATTGCCGGAGTCATCTCCACTGGAGGAGGGGGAATATCATTGATCACAGACAAGAAAACCATCCGGAGCCAAATGGAGCCGATGGGGAGAGGAGATCCAATACGAGTCAAGAGCTCGTGCAACACCGCGTCGCATTGGTCATCCGTAAGAGTAGGGTTCAACAAGCGCACAGTAAAACGAGGAACAATTTCCTCAATGGGCACCTCCCATAGCTGACGGTGAGCATGTGGGCGATTACAAGCCATAGCTCTTCTATGTTAAAATGATTCTCTGAAAATGAGAGAGAAAAGATGCATTGCTTCAGATTATGAAGGGAGACATTTAAGTCTAGGCACAGAAAATGCTGTGCATGATGGAACTATTTCCAAGCTCTGGGAAAGAGAAGCTTGACTTAGGAAAAGTGGAGAAGGAAGGTGAAAAGACACCTTCAGTAATGAGGCAGCGCCTCACGTGCAAAGCATGAGAGCGCTGAGCGCCAGCGCTAAAGAATCAAAGACTCTGATGCAGTGCCTCACGTGCAAAGTATGAGAACGCAGAGCGCCAGCATTATAAGTTAAAGACTCTAAGGGAGCGCCTCACATGCAAAGTACGAGAGCGCTGAGCACCGGCGCTAAAGAGTCAAAGACTCTGAGGCAGTACCTCACGTGCAAAACACGAGAGCGCCAAGCGCCAGAACTAAATTTTCTCCACCGTTGGATCAATGATCCAATAGTGATTAAAAATCACCAAAATGCAAAATAAATTCTGTATGGGAAAATATTTTCCAATTTTGTGAAAAACAAGAAGATTGCCTTCTGTAAAACAGAAGCCTTAGGATCAAAGATCCAACGGTGGGAAACATCCCCAAATCAATTAGAGAAAAGATCTCTTCAATTGATTCAACAAATCAACCTACCCTATATAAAGGCCCCAAGACTTTAAGTCTGATATAGAGGAACCCCCCCCCCCCATAAACTCTGAGAAAGTTCAGAGAGAAGAGCAAAACTCTTAACAGAAGAAGAATTTTTTCAAGGTAAAATAAAGAGATCAAAGTATCTCATCATAAAAAGAACTTAGTTCTTATAACAGATCATAGATCTATAAGACAAACTATCTTGCACAAAAGAGATCATAACATCTCATTATAAAAAGGGGGAGAAAAATTCAATTCTCTTAGGATCACAGATCCATAAAGCCAAAGCCTTTCACCAAAAATATAAGAGATTGAAACATCTCATATAAAATAAGAACCTGTTCTTAGATCCATGAGACAAAATCTCTTATAAGAGAGAATTTAATTCTCAGAGAGCAGAATTGCCTAAAAAGAGCCCCAGTGCTCCAAATTTAAAGCAGCGCTCCAGATTTAGCGTACAGCGCTGCAAAGCCTTAGCGCTCCAAATTTCACAAGAAGCCCTCAGCGCTCATTGATTAGCGCATAGCGCCAAGCACGCCATGTGCTCCTCACGTATGCGCTACTCACAAGAAGCGCTTTGCGCTCATTATCTGGCGCATAGCGCTAAGCGCGCTACGTGCTCCTCACGTGTGCGCTATTCACAAGAAGCGCTTTGCGCTCATTATCTGGCGCATAGCGCCAAGCGCGCTACGTGCTCCTCACGTGTGCGCTACTCATAAGAAGTGCTTTGCGCTCATTATCTGGCACATAGCGCCAAGCGCTCCACGTGCTCCTCACGTGTGCGCTACTCACAGAAGCGCTTTGCGCTCATTATCGGGCGCATAGCGCCAAGCGCGCCAAGTGCTCCTCACATGTGCGCTACTTGACAGAAGCGCTCTGCGCTCATTGGCCGACACTCAGCGCCACGTGCTCCTCACGTGTGCGCTGAGAGAACATAAACTGTTCTTTAAACAATAAAGCCCCAGAGCTATGATAAGTGCTCAGCACTCAATAAAAGACAAAAAGGCTGTCAGAACTCAAACCAATACTCGGCATTGTTAAATGTTTAACATTTTTTACTAAATGGGCCGAACCCAAAGTGGCCACAGAACCCTAATTCAGATTAATTGAGCCCATATGCTCATAAATCTTTGATCTTAGTCCCAAATTGGACTACAGATCTCCCAACCAATATTGGTTCAAGCATACATCTCTTCACTCCTCTGATATTTGTCGTTGTAATCCTTCAACGTCTTCAGAGAGGTGACGGGTCCCGACAACCAGACATTCCATGGACTGTGGGGTCCTTAAACTCATGGACTATGATGTCCTTAAACTTTACGGACTGTGGGGTCCTTAAAATCATGGACTATGATGTCCTTAAACTTTACAGACTATGACATCTCTAAAATAGACTATGATGTCTTTAAACTCCCTGGACTATGATGTCCTTAAACTTCTGGACCGCAAAGTCTCTAAACTAAAGCAATAAAGCCCAAATGCTCTTTTGTTGGATCTAAATGATCCTGTTGAGTAGATCTTAGTCTAAAATTAAATTAACGTATTCTCAACAAACGTTTAAGTTGATCTTAGTCTCGAATGAGATTAACGATCCTTAAACCCAAACCAAAACCCAAATCTAAGAAAATACGGATTTGGACTAATCCACGCCCTACGGGCGACAACATAAATTAGTCTCTGTATACAATCCACGGGCAACCAAAAACAAAACAAACACACACGACATGAAGTGACCATCTGGAGAAGAAGAAAGTTGTTACCGCAATGCAGTAGCGTAATTAACTGCAGGGGCTTGCGCCTGCAGGGAAGAGCGTCTCCACAATCAAAAACCCCTCAAATGAGGGGGAATCTGACGAAGTCTGCTACAACGGACGCATCTGTCTAAACCTTCGATACACGGTGCCATAAATCAACTTGGCATCTTCGGAGAGGTAGACGGATAAATCCAAATAGCATCTGCCCCCAAATTCAGGCAAGACGTTTGTCTTTCTCGGTTTTCGGCAGAGAACGGATTCTGGCACGCCCAGTGGGACACTTTCCTCTTTCCACTCCACACTTCATGTGTTGTGTTTTTCCCGTAATCAGATAATCACGGTGTGCATGTTTGTGGTTGCCTTTAGGGGAGTGGATACTGAAGTCAGCGCTTCATCTCTATGAAGAATGGCATTTGTTCCCACCTTAGCAACACAGGCTCTGTCATAACTGGTGGAGTCAAGTACGAGCCACTTGCAGGCTCAAATCTCTGCAATCCATCTCTTCAAGAAATCAACGGGCTTCTCTTTGAGCCGATACTCCCACCTCTTACCCTTGGTGCCTCAACGCTGATGGAGGAAGCCTAGAGGAAGTCTGACTTCCACAGGCGGGCTCCCCAAGCAGCAACTTTGCTGACGGAATCAGTCCTCAAACAAATGGCACATGCCAAGGACCAAGGTCGACGCAGGGAGCAGAATATTCAAGCTCTCAAAGGAAACAGGGGGCAGGCTCGCAAAATCCTGAAGCTAATCAAATCCCGGCCGTAAGAAATGGTCAGCGTCGATATCAGCGTCATACAAAATGAGCTGGGGGCAGTCTCCGTATGGTCCTGTTTCAACCCCAGCGGTGAATGTTGTTGTTCCAACTGGGAACAGCTTCAAATTGTTGTGAACTGTTAGACAAAATTCTCCTACCGCAATATTGAAGAAGTCTCCGCAGCTCTGTTCCCCTCCGAAGGACGGCGCACAGGACCGCGATGTGTCCTGACGCTGGGATTCGGGGCAGATGCTATTTGGTTTTATCCGTCCACCTCTCCGAAGATGCCAAGTTGATTTATGGCACCGTGTATCGGAGGTTTAGACGGATGCGGCCGATGTAGCAGACTTCGTCAGATTCCCCCTCGCCAGAGAGGTTTTTTTGATCGTGGGGACGCTCTTCCCTGCAGGCGCAAGCCCCTGCAGTTAATTACGCTACCGCTTCGCGGTAACAACTTTCTCCTTCTCCAGAATTTCACTTCGTGTCGTGGGTGTTTGTTTTGTTTGTGGTTGCCCGTGGATTGTATACGGAGACTGAGTAATACCGTCGCCCGTAGGACGTGGACTAGTCCAAATCCGTATTTACTTAGATTTGGGTTTGGTGTTTTTAGTTTAAGGATGCATTAGTCGCGTTGCGGCTAAGATCAACTTAAACGTTCGTCAAGGATACGTTAGTCCTGTTTGAGACTAAGATCAACTTAACGGGGTGATCCATTTAATATATGGCCGTCGGGACTCGTCACCTTTCTGACGTCGTTGAAGGATTACAACGACAGATGTCAGAGGAGTTCGGAGATGTACCCTTGAACCAAGGTCGATTTGGAATTTTATCGTTCATTTGAGTGTTTAAGGATACATTAGCCGTATTTGGGACTAAGATCAACTTAAACGGGACCGTTTAGATCCGGCAAAAGAGCATTAGGAGGCTCTATTGTTCCAGTTTAGGGACGTAGTGGTCCATATTCCAGTTTAGGGACGTGGTGGTCCAACATTAGTTTAAGGACGTTCCGGTCCACGAGTTTAAGGACCCCGCAGTCCACATTGATGTGTGGTCGTTGGGACCCGTCACCTCTTTGACGTCGTTGAAGAATTACAATGATGGATGTCAAAGGAGTTCGGAGATGTGCCCTCGAACCGATTGTAAATTGATTCAGTAGAGCAATTTTGCTCAGTCAATTTAATTTAAGGACTTATGGTCAAAATTGGGCTAAGTCCAGTTGAGAATATCCAACGTTTTATCTGTTTTTGCATAGCATTTCTTTTTATTTTTATTTGGGCCTTGCCCAGGAAGGATGCAGAGCATCAATTTTGTTTTAGGCTCTGCTCTTTATAATGATGCAGAGCATCAATTTCATTTGGGCTCTGCCCTTTATTGCTTTGCAATTTATTTTGGCCTGTTAGGTCTTTCTGATTTGGGCCTGGCCCTTCAAGTAATGCATTGCATTTGTGCAGAGCACTAAGAATCTTTTTTAGATTCAAGAACAGAAGTGCAAGGCACTTTTTAATCTCCTGATCTAAATTTAGATCAAAGAAAAACAAGTTTTTCTTTTCTTGTTTTTCTTTATCCCAGAGAACCAAGGGTTCATAACAAGTGCAAGGCACTATTTATTTTTTTATTTATTTTAATTATTTACTTATTTATTTGTTGTTGAAGATCCATGATCTTGTTCTTAGATCAATGATCTGTTTCTAAGAGAATTTTCTCTTCTTTTAAAGGTTTTACCTTTTTTTTTTATTCTTCAAGAGTTCTCAAGAGTTCTCTTCTCTCTCTTTTTTTTTAGCCAGATCTTCCTTCTTCTGAATTAAGGTCTGGGGTCCTTTTTATAGTGCCCATTAATTAGTTAAATTTGTTACATAGATCTTTTTCTGAGTGATTTGGGGAATTTTCCCCACCGTTGGATCTTTGATCCAAAGGCCCCTGCCTTATACAAGAAAATTTTCTTGTTTTAACAAGATTTATTCTGTTTTGCGCAAGAATCCCCAGTGCGTGACACGTGTCGCGCAGTGAAGCGCTTGCGCAGCTGCGGTTGCACAACTGCGCAGACACGTGTCGCGCAGTGAAGCGCTTGCGCAGCTGCACTTGCGCAACTGCGCAGACACGTGTCGCGCAGCGCAGCGCTTGCGCAGTAGTGTGTGCGCAACTGCGCAGACACGTGGCGCGCAAAGGTGCGCTTGCGCAGCAGTGCTTGCGCAACTGCGCAGACACGTGGCGCACAACTGAGCGTTGCTTTAGTTTTTTAAAGAGCCTTGCTCTGATTGGACGCACTGCCTTGGGCGTTGTGCTGGCGTGTTAACTTTTGACACGTGGCGCATTGCGCGCAACGTACGGAATTTGAAGCGTTGCTTCAAAAATTTGAATTTTTAAAATTCAAACAGAGCCTTGCTCTGATTGGGGGAACAAATGCCCCCCCACCGTTGCGCTCACGTGGCGCGCACGTGAGTGCAGCGGTGGCAAGATCCTAGCCGTTGGATCAAGGGGGTCAGTTGAAGGGGCGTAGACGCCTATAAATAGGACCCTTGGTCCTCAAAAATTTCTTTACCACTTCAAGAATTTTGACTCAGAGCCTTGCTCTTGCTTAAGAATTTTCAGAGCCTTGCTCTTGATTTTTTTCCAAGAACTCCAGAGTTCATAACCATCGTAGGTATTTAATAAAATAAAATTAAATTAAATTAAATTAAAACTGATTAATAGAGCCTTGCTCTCATAGATCTTTGATCTAAAAAGAACCCCTCTGGGGTTTCATCAACAGAGCCTTGCTCTCAAAAACTCACAGATTTACAGAGATTTGGTCCATGGGTTTTAACCCATGAACAGAGCTTTGCTCTTGGATCCACTGTAGATTTTTTTTTTTTAGATTTTGAAAAATAAAACACTTTTTCTTTTTTTATAAGTTTTCATGGGTTTTTTAAGATTCCAAAAATTCTAATTCTAAGTAAAAAAAATTGATGGATATTTCCATTATTACCACAGAGCTATGTTCTTTTAAGGAATCTTGTTCTCTTGAGACCAGAGTTTGACAAATGCCACTCTGTGACAGAGCTTTGCTCTAAAAGAGGAGATTTTCTCCTTGTCTCTAGGGATGTCCCATCAATGAGGGTATTTTCGTGGGGACCTTTTTATTAATTGACAGTCTCATCTAATGATGGGGTTGTCTTATTAAATGATGTACCGTCATCCAGATTTTGTGGGTCCCCTTTTTGTCCCCTACCCACTACATCACAGTGTGGAGTAAGATTTTAAAATGCCAAGTGTCAACACTAACGGTTATTTTTGTCTTTCTACAGGAAACATGTCTGACGACTTGTCTTTCCCCTTTGTTCGCTCGGAAGGAGGGTTCCCCCATTCGCCGGTGGACCGGGTGGCGTTCGCTCTCATTAAAGATCATGACCCTGAGTGCAAAAAGCTCCACTTGTGGGGAAGGTGGTACAGTCAGATCATCCAAAGCCGTCGCGGCTTCAGTTCCGCCTCGCCGTCTGAGCCTATAGTCACGATCCCCTATGCAGACGAACCCTCGGTGAAGTATGCCGTGGAGGTTAAAAACTGGAATTCTGATGACCTCCTCCAGCCTGCGATCTGTGCCATCCCAGTGCAGCCGCCGCCGGCGATAGACATCTTGGGGAGGCGAATCTGTCAGGGTGAAGCACGCCCTTGGGGACAGGCTTACAATATTGGATTGATCCCGCGACCGCTTGCCGGATATTTGCAGTGGGCCCGGTACATCTTATCGGCGAAAAGGACTCATCTAACGAGGATTGGTTTATATTCGGCCATCTACGTTTCGCTTTTCGAGTATTCCTCTCCTCCAACGTGGTGGGTCAAGGCCTTTATTGAACAATGGAATATCCCCACTCACACCTTCCTGATGGCGGATAGGGAAGTCTCTATCTCCTTGGAGGAATTCGCTGAGATTTCGGGTCTACCAATGAGGGGAGAGCACTACGAGGAGCTGCTTGCTCCTGACGAGTACGTCTTTGCCACCAAGCAGCTGGTGTTTGACTTAACTCCGGAGAATGCCATTCAGCATCAGTATCCGGGCTTGGTGAAGGTGTTGGAGATCTATGAGGAACTCCATTTGGGATCGGGCGAGCGGGGCGTCAGTTTCGCAGATTTTATTGCTCGCTTTATTCGCCCGGAATTCCTATCAGAGCAGGGAGAGAAGTTCGCTCAGCTTGCTGACCCTTTTGGTTTCGGCTTGGACCGCCGACCTGTATCGGAAAATGACCAGCGGGATTTTTATCTCCCCGGCACTGCCAACGTCCCTTTCTCAGAGATCGTCGTTCCTGGCATGGACGAGGAGACCTTTTTTATAGGGTTCTTGGGTTTATGGTTATGCAGCTTCGCGCTTCCCACGCACCCACGCCTCATGCGGCCCTCCGTCTTTTACCCGGCGCATCGAATGGTGGCTGGTTTGCAGTTATCGGTAGGGATCGCCGGGCTGGCTTACCTCTATAATGGACTTAGCGTAGCGGCGGACGCTAGTGAGCCTGGAGTACAGCCTGCCAACTTCCCGATGCAATATTTCACTTCTTGGATGGAGATGCACGTGCAAGGGGTGTTTGGTGCCCATAAGACTCCTCCGTTCTTTGAGAAATGTAGACTTCCGAGAATCATGTGGTTGGTCGGGGCTTCAATTGTGGTCGCATCCCCGCGGGATTCTAGGGGACTGCTCCTACGTCCGCATCTGTTCGGAGCGAAGATTTCTTTTGTGGATAAGGCCATCACTATAGGCTCAGAGACCACTAAGTCAGTGGTGCCACTACGTGATGATTTTAAGGGCGGGGCTTCTGTACTGAAGGCTCGAAAAATCCTCCACCTCTACTCCATTCGGCCGGGCTATCTAGTGTTTAGGCAGAATAAGACAGCCTTGTTTATGAGATATAACCCACACCGATTTGCCCGGCAGTCAAGCTATAACCAAGGGATCCCGCTGGAAGCTTTCTTGGAAACGCCCGTGGTCGGCCCAGAGGGGATAAAGAATGCGATGCATCATTTTATACGGCTTTACACAGGTTCCTATTTCTTCATCAGTGAACCCAGCTGTGCCCCTAAGATGCTTAATTCATATGTGGCCTGGTATGCGCACGTGATGGGCCCAATTATCTTAACGGAGAAGCGTATGCTGGTTGACCGTAGGGGTGCGCCTCCTGGCGGTGATCGCAAGGCTCCCTTGCAGCCAAGGATCCAGGTCATTCTCCCGATAAAAGACGCCAGAGTTGATCGACCACGCGTGTTGAGCCCCCCGCGTGGATTGCCACTGCCTGCTACGGTGGATGCACCACCGGCGCTCCGTGCTCCCACAAAGACGGTTAATGTGGTATCGCCAGGGTCCGGCGCAGGAGCAGATATCGGGACCCGCCGCCCTAAAGAGACTGCCAAGCGCAAATCTACTCCGGGTGGATCTAAGGCTGGCGGACAGAAGAAGAAGAAGAAGAAGTCCGTCCTTTCCCTTGACGCGGTCCTCAGCTTAGAGCCTGCAGCTCCTCCCAACGAAGGCATAAGTGAATATGGCAGCAATGAGGGCTTCTTGGTAGACCCTGCAGACACCAACTTGGCTGCCGCCATTGCAGCTTCGGAGCGATCGGCGAGACTCGAAGCGATGTTAAGTAAACTCGCTGAGTCAGGTAATCATCAGCCACTTTCTTCGTCATTTTATTGCACTTTTTATTATTATCTTTAACTAATATTTGCCCGATTTTCAACAGGTGTCTCTACTGAAGAGGCTATCGCTGCCTCTTTGAAAACCTTCCAAGAGGAGGAGGAGAAGCGCGCTCTAGCAGGAGTTGGTATGTCCCACCCCTTTCTCTTTTATAAGGAAAGTTTGTCATCTTTTCTGATGGTCAACCTAACCTTCTTTCGTTTCTTAGCAGGGGTTATATCAGTTGATGCGGGGATCCTTCCCGAGCCTGTCACTGAAGTCCCGGTCTCGTCGAGGCTGCTGGAGGAGCCTCGACTTGACAAAACGACGAGGGATGCCCTGAAAAATCTGGAGGCATCCCTATTCACGGATGAGGACGCCTCAATTAAAGAAGCCCTAGTGGCATCCGTCTCAACGGCTCGGGAGGAGCGGAAGCGGTTGAGACGCGAAGCAAAGGCGCGCAGAGCTGCTTTGGCCGCGGGAGCGGGCCCTAGCACTATTCCTCACGCTAACACTCCTTCTGAAGAGGTCCCTGTCGCTCTATCTACTGCTCATAGGCAAGTGGCGCGCGCGGCCCGAAGTGCAAACAATAAATCCCCTTCAGGTAGCATCTCTTTCAGAACCTTGTTGTAAGAATTATTATAAAGACATTGGCTCATATGCATTCCATCTTGCAGGGCCAAGTCCGACTGAGGGGGAGGCGGAGACCGTTGAACCCAGGGAAACGGCGGAAGAGGTGCCTACCGAACCCGAGCCGACGGTGAGCAACGTCGTTGGTGCCACGGGACCCGAAGCAGAGGTTGGGGGACCTGCAGCCGAGAGGGTCATGGACGCCGAACCTGAAGTGGCGGCAGATGAGATGATTGTCTTAACCGAGCCGAAGGTAGTAGAGGGCAAGGCGCTTGAGGCTGGAGACCTCGCGGCGCCGATGGACGAGAAAACCGTGACAACAGAACTCGAGGGAGTATCGGGTGAGGCGGCCACGATTCCTGAGGAGGAGCTAACCGCTCTTTCCCAGGAATCTGGCAATACCCCAATCATAGCCCTCCCCGCGTATGGTCCCCTGCCGTCTCCAGGGCTTGCGAGCACAACAACGGTTCCCATTGAGTCGGGTGATGAGGCTACGGGCGGTGGCCTCATGTCAATGGAGGAGGGGATTGCCTCAGTTTCGGCTGGCAGCTCGTCGGGTAAATTTCGAGTTACCAGCGTTTTTCTTTTTATATATCTTGCGATCTCTTCTAACAAGTTTGTCTTTGCAGGTGCGGCCAGTGCCGACGCTCCATTGCTCGAAGGAGCACCGTCAACTACTGCTTTGGCGGTGGTCACCTCCCCGCCTTCCCTTGTGCCATCGCGGATGTTGGAAGGTATGGATTTACGAATCATGAGTTAATCTTTTAAACGTGTAGCTTCTGTACTAACGTTATACCACTGTGTCCTTTTAGGAGTGCTCTTTGATCATCTATACCAAGTGTTGCTCCCACACTTCTCCTTCCCATCCGAACTCGCTTCTCCTTCTAGTGGTGCCGGTGAGTGTTATTTCGATGTCTTTATTTACTCCCTTTTTTAGCAATGGGATGATTTCTGACTTTTCCTCTTCCTTATTGCAGTGCCACAAATCGAAGGAGGGGACGCAAGACCTGCCACGCCACCGGCCCTTCCGGCTTTGCCGTCCGTTGCAGCTGGTATAGTAAATTGGCTTTTTGATAACCCTTCAACATCTCTTGAACCATCGTTTAACCATGTTTTGTTTTGCAGCTATTGTTCCGGCTCCGGTCCCTCTTGAGTCTCGCATCCTTTCACCGGCAGGCCCTTTCTTGAAACGTCCATCTTCAAAAGGTGCTGTGATGAGTTTGGGCATGCTGAGCGGGTATATCGAAGAGCTTAAAATGGACGCTCTCCCTTCTGCCGTGGATTTCGCCATGGAGGTTAACCCGATGTTGGCGGCGCTCGTAAACTTTCACAACGAAGGCGTCGTTGAATCTTGGGTTAACCACTGCAGAGAGATTGAGGCCTGCCTGCATCGGTTGGAGTCGACGCGCCCTTCTCCTGAAGCTTTGGATATAAGCACCCAACGGACAGCTTGGCTCGAGCAAAGCACTTCTTACTTCCGCCATTTGGAGCAAGAAGCAGCTTTACGGTTGAAGGAACGTCATGAATCTTCAAGCGCAACTGCTCGCCTGCGCGCTGAAGTTAGGACGAACGCTGCCGAGGTGAAAGCTGTCTTCGAAGGCCTGCTGGAGCGTATTTCTAATAGGCTAGCACTGAAGCGGAAACTTGATGCCGCCGAGCGTGATGCCCGAGGCCGTGAAGCAGCTCAGCAGGTCGTTGGGGAACAGCTTGCATCCTTCAGGCAGCAGCGGGCTCAAGCAGAGGCCGAACTGGCGGTGGCGGCTGGTCAAGAGAAGGCGTGGAAGGAAGTATGCGAGCAATTGCTAAATCTATACAAGACGCTTCCTTCTCAGTAATTCTCCTTGTATCATTTGTACTTGTAAAATAGATGTATATATTTTTTTATTCTTTAGTACAATGTATCCTGTACTCGATCAATATTTATGAGTAAAAGATGCACATTTTTGTAATGTTTTGTGTCATTTCTCCGCCCCCTTTTTTTTGCATGATATCTTTGATGAACCTTATTGGCCGATAACTTCATTTCTCCCAGAGATAGCGATGGCTTAGGCCGCAGGTTCAGGTCTACCGCCTAAGACTTTTCAACTCTATGAGCCATGAGGGTCTCATAGAGGCTTTTCTCCCTACGGGTCGAGAGGATCTCGTAGATGGGTTTTTCTCCTTAAGAATCATGAGGATTCCTAAGTGTGGTTTTCTCTTATAAGTCGTAAGGATCCTATAAGAGAATTTTTCCCTCTTATGAGTCGAGAGGACCCGTAAGTGGTTGTTTCCCTCCTTACCGAAACTCGACTTTGGAGAGTGAGACCCGTGAATAGTATGCAAGAGACCTTCTCAGATCGACTTGTAGGGTCCCGTTTTTTTTTAGGGATCAAGTTTTCACTCCTCCCCCGCCTGAGGTTTCATCTTGCTAATTGAGAAGCAAGCTGAATTTGTTAAAGAAATCTCTCTCTGAGTGATTTGGGGAATTTCCCCACCGTTGGATCTTTTGATCCAAGGGCTTCTGTTTTATGGAAAAATCTTCTTGTTTTAACAAGAATAGAAGAGATTTCTTTAGAACTTTAATTCCGTTTGGCGTAAATACTCCAGAGCGTGATACGTGTCACGCAGTGCACGGCGCCGCACAATTGTGTTAGCGCATCTGCGCTGACACGTGCCGTACAGCGCACGGCGCAGCGCAAATAATCTGAAGCGCTGCTTCATTTAATTTTTCTTGAAATAGAGCTTTGCTCTGATTGGGTGCGCTGCCTTGGGCACTACGCTGATACGTCTGCGCAAGACACACGGCGCGTTGCGCAGTGCAGATAATCCGAAGCGTCGCTTCATTTATTAGTTTTGAAAGCAGAGCTTCGCTCTGATTGGGGGAAGATGAAGCGTTGCTTCGTCTCCCGCCTTGGAATTTGAATCGTCGTGACAACTTTTGGGAGCCAAAGAGGCGCATGATGCCTATAAATAGGACCTTTGGTCCCCCACCGATGCTTATTATCTTTCAGATTTTATTTTCAACAAACTTCAGGGCTTTGCTCTTGCCTTCTAGAATTCCAGAGCTTTACTCTCTCTCTTCCAGCGTTCTTAGAAAAACTTCAGGTAACACCGATTCTTGGATTAACTCTAATTAATCCTAACCAGAAGAGCTTTTAGAGAAAACTTAGCCCTCTATGTATATTGTTTTTTCTTCTGTCGCTAATCTTCTGTAGTATTTCTTTCAGGCGTAATGGCGGTGCATCTATACAGCTTGCACGAGTTCATTACTTACGACGATATCCGCGCACAGGGTCGTGAACAAAACCAGGAGTTTACAGACGCTCAATGTGCAGAGGTTATGGGTCGCCTGAACGCAAGCGGTGGTTGGCTGCTACCTCGTCGTTCGGCTCTTTTGAAAGTCGTGCTGAGGGCAATATAGAGAGCACTTCCGGGTCTTCACGAGGCTTTACCACTCAATGCGCTGGATGATGCCAAAGACAAGGTGCATTCGGTGTACTTGACGGGGCTGATTTCGAAGAAACGGCGAAACAACCTCATTGATATCCTACATCAAATCTTTCAGCAGACGACGATCGTTGCTGCTTATCAAAGGCCGGAAGGGCTTGCCGATGATATCGACACCGAGGAGCGCGAGAGGCTGCGCATAAGAATAATTAGGAAGGCCAGAAGAACTTTGAACAGCCTTACTTTTGAATTCCTCAATCCATGCCCCGGATCTGAAGTTATTCCATTGTAATAATATTTTTCTTTTATTGTTTTTCATGATTGTAAGAATTTTTGCCAATATGAATGGAAACTTTTTATTTCAGCTTCTCTTATTTCTCGTCCTGAGTTTTCAGCCCGTGCATGAACGAGTATGTCTCGAATGCTTAATCAGATGTAAATCGGATGTTCCTTCCCTTTTTTTTTGGTCTGCCATCTTAATAAACATGGTCGACGGATAATAGAGCGCGCGTCTTGGCTTCCTTAAGAAATGGCGATGGCTTAGGCCGCAGGTTCAGATCTGCCGCCTAAGACTTTTCAATTCTATGAGCCGTGAGGGTCTCATAGAGATCTTTCTCCCTACGGATCGAGAGGATCTCATAGGTGGATTTTCTCCCTAGGAATCGTGAGGATTCCTAAGTGTGGTTTTCTCTTATAAGTCGTAAGGATCCTATAAGAGAATTTTCCCTCTTACGAGTCGAGAGGATTCGTAAGCGGTTGTTTCCCTCCTTGTCGAAAATCGACTTTGGAGAGTGAGACCCGTGAATAGTATGCAAGAGACCATTTTGGATTGACTTGCAGGGCCCCATTGTTCAGGGAGCAAGCTTTTCAATCCTTGCTGCCTGAGACTTCATCTTGCAAGTTGAGACGAACCGGGAATTCTCCCGCAAAGACAGTGGTGGCTCTGCGTGGGTCAAGAGGCTCTCGTCACGGAGTGTTTGTATCCGTGAGTCAAGGAGTTTGCTAGGGATTATTTGTTTCCCAAGCGCCAAGGATTATTTGTTTCCTTGGGGTTTGAAACGAGTCAAGGATTCCCACGGAGACGCTGGTGGCTCTGCGAGTCGACGCGGATCAGGAGGCTCTCGTCAAGGAGTGTTTTTATCCGTGAGTCGAGGAGTTTGCTAGGGATTATTTGTTTCCCAAGCGCCAGGGATTATTTGTTTCCTTGGGGTTTGAAACGAGTCGAGGATTCCCACGGAGACGCTGGTGG
Source organism: Agapanthus africanus (assembly GCA_030015575.1). NCBI lineage: Eukaryota > Viridiplantae > Streptophyta > Magnoliopsida > Asparagales > Amaryllidaceae > Agapanthus > Agapanthus africanus. The sequence continues at coordinate 697,413,533 of CM057343.1, read as the reverse complement.
CTCTGCGAGTCGATGCGGATCAGGAGGCTCTCGTCAAGGAGTGTTTGTATCCGTGAGTCGAGGAGTTTGCTAGGGATTATTTGTTTCCCGAGCGCCAAGGATTATTTGTTTCCTTGGGGTTTGAAACGAATCGAGGATTCCCACGGAGACGCTGGTGGCTCTGCGAGTCGACGCGGATCAAGAGGCTCTCGTCAAGGAGTGTTTGTATCCGTGAGTCTAGGAGTTTGCTAGGGATTATTTGTTTCCCGAGCGCCAAGGATTATTTGTTTCCTTAGGGTTTGAAACGAATCGAGGATTCCCACAGAGGCACTGGTGGCTCTGCGAGTCGACGCGAATCAGAAGGCTCTCGTCAAGGAGTGTTTGTATCTGTGAGTCGAGGAGTTTTGCTGAAGACACTGGTTTCTTCGGAGGTGGACTGAACCGTCGAGATTTGGCTTCGTCTTCTGGCGGAGCCTGTTAGGAAAGTATGGTTCCCTCTTTGTTTACGCCTTTGGATTGTATATAGGGATCGATGTGATCTTAACTGTAGGGCCAAAGTTTTATCATCATTTTTTTTGTTTTATCTCCGCGATGCTCTATCATTTCAGCTTTTATATCGCGAAGGTCGCGATTGCCCAATCATTTCAGCTATTTTTCGCGGTGCCCAATCATTTCGGCTATTTATTTTATTTTTACTTGCTACTTTTTATTGCGAGTTGCCCAATCATTTCGGCTATTTTGCATGCATACATTTTTACTTGTTGTTTTTTATTGCAAGTTGCCCTATCATTTCGGCTATTTCGTATGCATGTGTGGCCTACCGGCTTTTCGCCGTAGACCTGAAATTGGACACCGATTTCGGCATCAGCACCGCTACAACTGGAATATTGCCAGGAGCGAATCATCATTTGCCTCTGTCGTTGTCGAACAAAGGAGGCTTAGCGACCAGGGTTAGGATCTTGTCGACTAAGGCTTTTGACCTCATGAGCCGTAAGGGTCTCATAAAGATATTTCTCCCTACAAGTCGTGAGGATCTTATAGGTGTATTTTCTCCTTAGGAGTCGTGAGGATTCCTAAGTGTATTGTTCCTCTGTAAGTCGTAAGGATCCTACAGGAGGGTTTTCTCCCTGTAAGTCGAGAGGATTTACAAGGGTTGTTTATAATGCGAACATATCCCTAGTCTCAAATGGGACTTAGTTAGGGAAATGTTTATTCGCGCCCGTGGATTGTATACAAGGGCCAATACCGGACCACTTGTAGGGCAATGTCAAAAGTTGTGGGGGTTGCTTAAGCACAGGTTTAGGTATCTGTAACTTAATACTTTCAAGTCTTACGAGCCGTGAGGGTCCCATAAGAGAGTTCTCCTTACGAGTCGTGAGGATCTCGCAAGTGTATTTTCTCCTTAGGAATCGTGAGGATTCCCAAGTGTGTTGTTCCCTTGTAAGTCGTAAGGATCTCACGCGGGTGGTTTCTCCTTACAGGGTCGAGAGGACCCTATAAGTGTTTCTTAACGAGGTTGCGCCCTTTCGGGTTTTCACAAACACTCGCCGGTAGTCCTGCTGTTTTTACTCACGGAGCCCTCTCGGGTTTTCATCCGTGCCCATTTTGCATATGGACATACCGTTTTTTTTTATTATTTATATATATATATATATATATATATATTTTTTTTTTTACGAGGTCGCGCCCTTTCGGGTTTTCACGAACACTCGCCGGCAGCCCTGCTGTTTTTACTCACGGAGCCCTTTCAGGTTTTCATCCGCGCCCTTTTTGCTTATGGGCATACCGTCTTTATTTATTATATATTTTTTTTATATATTTTTTTATTCATCTCGTCAGCCTGAGGATGCTGCGGTATTAGTTTAAAGACGTTTCGGTTTGCTATTAGTTTAAGGACATTTCGGTCCGCTATTAGTTTAAGGACATTTCGGTCCAACATTGAGAGGCTGGCTACTGCTTATAAAACTTGAGCTTAGGAAGATAGCGAGCGGACATGGTCGTCGTCATCTATCATTGACCTAGGCTGTGGCTCATTAAGCGTAATATTTCTTCAGGAAGCGACCGTTTATCGGCCTGAAAGGCCTTTCACCGTGCATGTCCATGAGTAGATAGGCCCCACCCTGGTAAACTTTATCTATGATGTACGGGCCTTCATAGTTCGGCTCGAATTTTCCCCGCTTGGCGCGATTGGGGATCATAGGCCTTTTGACCACTAGCACGAGTTCGCCTTGGCGGAATGTCCTTGGTCGGGTCAATCTTTCGTATGAGCGCATCATCTTTGCTTTATAAGCTTCCAGATTTTGCTGCGCTATGAGCCGGGTTTCGTCAAGGGCGTCAAGCTCCTCAAGCCGAAGGTGAGCATTTTCTTCGTCCGTTAGCTCGTGGTGAACTGCTACTCGTAGAGAGGGTAACTCTATCTCGAGAGAGAGTACTACTTCTGTACCAAATACCAACGCATATGGCGTTGCGTTCGTGGCCGTTTTAAACGTAGTTCGATACGCCCAGAGAGCTTCTTGCAGTCTTTCGTGCCAGTCTTTCTTATTTCGTGACACCGTTTTCTTCATGATCTTCGTCAAGGTCTTGTTGAAGGCTTCAGCTAGACCGTTAGCTCGCGGATTATAAATTGAGGAATATCTCCAGTCTATATTATGCTGTTGCGCGAAGCGGCTGATTTTGTGGCTTCTGTAGGCTGGCCCGTTATCGGAGATGATTCGTCTTGGCGTTCCAAACCGATATATGACACGCGTCTTGAAGAAATGGAGGATATTCTCCGTCTTTACTTCCCTCAGCGGTACCGCTTCTGCCCACTTAGAGAAGTAGTCAGTCGTCGCTAGGATGAAACGATGTCCTTTATATGATGCTGGTTCGATGGGGCCGACTATATCAGTCCCCCACATTTCAAATGGCCAGCTAGCCACCGTTGGATGTAGTGGATTGGGATGCTGATGGATGAAGTCCCCATGAATTTGGCATGAGTGACATTGTTTCGCATATTCGAGGCAGTCCTGAATCATCGTGGGCCAGTAGTAGCCCATCCGTTTGATCTTTAACTTCATCTTTGGGCCTGCTTGGCGAGAACCGCAGATTCCGTCATGAACCTCTTGAACGACTCTTTCCGCTTCGTCCGGTCCTAAGCACCTCAGCCACAGAGAATTGAATGACCTCTTGTATAGAGTATCATTGACGAAGGCGAAAGACAGAGCTCGTTTCATGAGCTGGTGTCGTGCGGACGCATCTTCGGGCATTTGGTGGGATTTGAAGTAGTCTATAAAGACCTTCCTCCAATCCTCAACCTTCTCATGGTCTTTTATTTGTAAGGTCGCTTGTTCAGTCACTCCCTTCTCTTCGGGTGATCCCGGAGGTATTTCTGCGGGGGCGAGCACCCGACGACTTTGTACCATGATTCTAACCTCATCGAGGTTCTCGTCAGCCAGTTCTTTAGCGAGCTTAGCTAACGCGTCCGCTTTGCTATTTTCTGCGCGTGGTATACTTTCCAAAGTATAGGAGGGAATTTGGGTCAGCAGTTGTTGCACCTTTTCCCCGTATTTTACCAATTCCGGTTTGCATGTTTGGTAATCGCCGTTCACTTGACTGACGACCAGTTGGGAGTCTCCGTATATGAGGAGGTTTTCAATTCCCATGTCGATGGCGATCTCGAGGCCTGATATCAGAGCTTCGTATTCGGCTTCATTGTTTGTCCTCGGCTCTGTTAGGGAGAAAGCAAAGCGCATTATCCCTCCTTGTGGAGTTACAAAAATGAGGCCTACCCCCGATTTGATTATAGGGGTGTTTTATTTGCGCTTCTTCATGGAAGATGCGCCATCAAAATAGAGTTCACATCGGGTATCACCACCGTCGATTGCATCAAACGCATGTTCGTCTGGAAGATCGCAATTTAGAGGAGAATCGGTGGGTATGGGATGTTCAGCGAGGAAGTCGGCGATGGCCTGGCCTTTTACTGCTTTGAGAGGTCGATACGTTATCGAGAACTCCATTAAGAGCAAGGCGTATTTAGCGAGTCGTCCCGTCAATATGGCCTTTGACATTAGGTATTTGAGAGGGTCCACCTTTGAAATGAGATGGACTTCATGTGCTAATGCGTAATGTCTAAGCTTTGTTATTGCGAAGATCAACGCCAAGCAGTGTTTTTCAATGGGGGAGTAGTTGCTTTCTGCCCCCAGCAGAACTCGACTTAAGTAGTAGAGTGCTCTTTCTTTTCCCTGGTCATTCTCCTGCGCCCATAACGCGCCTAAAGAACCTTCGAGAGCAGTTGTATAAAGAATTAGAGGCTTTCCTTTAACCGGAGCAGCCAACACTGGCGGGTTCTGCAGGTATTGCTTGATCTCATCTAGCGCGCTTTGGCATTTTTGGTCCCAAACGAATGGGGTTCCCTTCTTCATCAGGTGGCTATAGGGACGGCACTTGCCTGAAAGATTGGCTATAAATCGCCGTATGTATGCGAGCTTCCCTTGGAGAGACCGCAACTGTTTGAGAGTCCTCGGCGGAGGCATTTCCATGATTGCCTTGATCTTGGACGGATCTATTTCGATACCCCGGTGTCGAACAATGAATCCCAGGAATTTTCCTGAGGAAACTCCGAATGCACACTTGAGCGGATTCATCTTCAAGTTGTATTGCCGAAGACGTTGAAATACGGTCTTCAGATGCTCGAGATGTTCCTTATATGATTTGCTTTTAACAACGAGGTCGTCGATATAGCATTCAACGATTTCGTGTATAAGGTCATCGAAGATCTTCGTCATGGCCCTTTGGTAGGTGGCACCGGCGTTCTTTAAACCAAAGGGCATCACCTTGTAACAGAATATTCCCAAAGGAGTCCGGAAAGCCGTATGTTTCTGGTCTTCAGGATGCATTTTTATTTGATTATATCCTGATGAGCCGTCCATGAATGAGAAAATCTCATGCGTGGACGTATTGTCTATCAACAGTTCGGTGACTGGTACTGGGAAATCATCCTTTGGGCAGGCTTTGTTGAGATCCCGAAAGTCCACGCATATGCGCACCGTCCCATTTTTCTTCATCACTGGGACGATATTAGCAATCCATTCAGGGTATTGAACCTCCTGGATAAAGCCGGAGTGTATCAGCTTTTTGACTTCAGTGTTGATGCTCATCTCGAGCTCGAGCCGCATTCTTCTCGGCGCTTGTTTGACCGGCTTGACACCCGAGGATATCGCCAGTCTATGTACAGCAACTTCTGGATCTAGTCCCGGCATCTCGGAATAGTTCCATGCGAAGCAATCTTTATGCTGTACAAGGACGTCTTTTAACGCAGCCACCCTCTCTTCAGACAGCAGCTCGCTAACGAATGTCGGTCGCGGATCGTTTATCGTCCCCAACTCAATTTTCTTGAGGTTATCTGCAGTGGTATGTATTCCATCCTCCAGTTCTTTCGGAGCTGGGGGAAATTCTGAGATCACCTCATCATTGCTGTTTTCGAGGCACCAGGGAAGGCTGTCCATGTTCTCAGATTCTTCTTGTAGTATTGTTATCATGTGACAGGTACGAATTCGCTTCCAATCCCAATGTGGAACTGGTTTTTCTTTCGTGGCCTTAGGCTCGTGCTTTTGTGGTGGTGCTACCCTCCAGTTGTTGGACAGAGCGAATTTACTAAGCTGATATTGATCTTCGACCCAATTCTTGAAGGTGAAGCAATCTTCAAGAGGATAACCTACTACTTGATGGTAAGAGCAATAGTCCGGGTGTGAGGCTTCGCCTGCTTGTTCAGGGTGTTTAGACTCCGGCAATGTAAGCATTTGATGTTTCAGGGCGAGATCAAGTATTTTCTTCGTCTTGTCCCGAGGAAACGAGTATGCTCGCCCCATTTTCTTCATAAGGGATAGATCAATAACGCTCGACTCCCGTTTGCGTGGCTTCTTAGCCCTGCTTTGTTGTTGTTGAGTGCCTTTTTGGCCTTTCGACTTATTTCTGCTTTTGAGCTGAGCCTTCTTTATAACGGGTTGATAAGGAGCGGCATTTTCATCCTTTACGGCCTGTTGGAGAAGGCGTTGCGTCTTGGCTTTCTCGTAGATGGCCGTCTCACGGTTGTGATCATCTCGGACCTTTTGACCAGCTTTCTTTATAAGTCTGTCCATTTGTTCCTCGAACGACGGACCGGGCTCTTTTGCATCTGGAACTATCACCGGCTTAGGATTAGCGTCCTCCCATTGAGCATCCGCTTCTTCATCAAGGTCATACACGACGTAGCAGCCGGGTAGTAACTCTCGTTTCTTTGACCGGATGTATCCAAGCCCTCTTGTTTCCATTCTCCCATTAGGCAGTTTGCGTTGGGTCCCGAGAATGTTCCAGACCCTGTCATAGAATTTGGCCTCTCTAACGGTCTGTTTGAAGGATATCCCCTGGCGTTTCAGCAGCTTCTTCAAACCCTCTGTATAATATCTGGGAAGACGGATAGGCTGAAGCCTGTCGAGCGCAGGATCTGCGCCATGCCAGATTTCTTTTTTCACATTGGTTTCTTCAGAGCGGTAAAACAGAATTGCTTTTTCGTTTTCTCGCCTGGGAGGGATATGGAATGTCCGCAGCTCTTCTACACTGTAGATATTAAGTGCGTCCAGTTCTTTATGATGTTTAGACGGCACCATGGCGACTTGCAGACTTTGCTCTTCATCAGCAGAAGCTTGTATTGAAGGTCGAGCAGAGAATACGACATGGACCTCATCCTCCGAATCGCTACCAAAGACCAATGTAGGAGTGGACGGTCCTGGCTTGTAATGTTGGGGCGGACCCGAATAAACGATCTCCTCTTCCTCCTCGGTATCACTGCCGAAGACAGGGATGGTGGCATTAGTTTTATTCTCCGGCTTGTGACACTTCTCCGTGTCTTCGAAATCCGGCAAAAAGTATTTGGCATCTTCGTATTTGCGGACCTCGTTCACAGAGAACGGGTTCAGTTCTCCCGTCACGGTATACTCGAAACCATCCTTAAAATACTTCATACACTGATGTTGTGTAGAAGGGATGATGTTGTACTCGTGTAACCATGGTCGGCCGAGCAAAGCGTTGTAGCATGTCTTGGCGTCTATGACGTGGAATTTAATGTCCGTGAAGAGTAGCCCGAAGCGTAGCGTCAGTATCACAGATCCAAGAGTCTTCGACGATTGGGAGTCGAACCCGGAGATGGTGATCTTGTCCCGAGCAAGGTGCTGGACGCTCATGCAGATTTCCTTCAACACCCGCACGTTGAGTAGGTTAACAGACGACCCGTTATCGATCAGGATTTTGCCTATCCTTATATCATGGCAGTATCCCGAGACATAGAGAGGGCGATTGTGTTCGCACGTCCCAAGTAGAAGGTCTTCATCGCCAAAAGTAACATCAGCCGTGTGCACTTCCTCTAATTCATCCTTCATCTTTTCCTCGGCCAGGCATGCTTGGAATTGTTCCGGATCTTGGAGCGCCTTAATCAACGAATCTCTCACCTCTTTTGATAGCAAAAGGGCGTCAAGAATGCTGAGCTGTGAGGGCAGCTTCCTCAGATGCGCCAAAACGTTGTAGTCTACCTTATTTCTCTTCGGCGGGTTCTTGGCGTTTAACTCTTCCGCCACTTGGTCATCTAAGATGATATCTTCAGAGACCTTTTCTTTCCCTTTATCTTTTCTGTTCGAGGGTCCGAGGTTCTTTTCGGGCAGCGTGCGATTACGTAGCCGGATATTTTCGCAAACCTTTGGTTCTTCTTCTGTTCTCGAAGCGGACTCTTTGAAGAGAGGGGCAAGTTCTAGTTCTTCATCAGAATCACTCCCGAATGTACGCACTTGTGATCCACCGGTGTTAACCACGCAACAATCGCCAGTAGTTCTTTTAAGCCTTTCGGTCATATTTCTTTGCTCTCGACGAGCTTTACACTTTTCCCGCTTAAAGTGTTGTCGGTGAGCAACGTATCCTTGCCACTATCTATCGAAAGCTTTGCACTCTTGAGTGGGGTGCGAAATCTTTTGATGATACAAGCAATAAGACGGGTGCATTTTCGCTTCACCGGTAATTTCTTCTTCGGAGGATGGTAGCTTCATACCCATTGACATGGCCTTAGCAAACTTCTTTTTTATCTTGAATTGGCTTTTGTTGGTAGCGGAGATGTTCAGCTCCAACGGGATCGTCTCAGCTCCTTCATCAAGTCGCTGGGGCTTGGCCCTTTCAAATATAACCGCCTCGCGCTCCCGATCAGCTTTACTTTTCAACCGAGCCTCATTAAGGAATGCGTTAATTACTTCATCTGATGGCCCCAGAACTTTTGGTTCAGAATCTGCCCCCAGCGTTTCAGTACAAGGGGTCTCCTCATCGTTCGAATGGGAAATCATATGACAGCTCGCCACGCATTCTTCAGCTTCATCTGACGAACTTTCTCCCTCACCTTCCTCTTGAAAGACGTGGTTGAGGAATTCTTGGAGCGTAATGGGAGTCCGCGCCTTTTGGTTATATTCTTCCAACGCGTCAATTTGCTTTTGTAAGTCTGTGTGTTTGCCACCAGGCTTCACGGGCTTCTTAGATTTCTTCTTCTTCTTTTTCGAAGATTTTGACGGCTGGCTGCAAGTGCTTGAACCGCCACCATCGGTCCTTGGAGTTGGACGTGGCTTCAACATCCCTTCAATAACCTGCGGTTCCAACGGATTCTTCCACTTGACCGCTGGACATGTCTGAAGATCGTTTAGCATCCTCTTTGTCTTGGCTGATAATACGACCTCCCAAGAAGCTTCTTCAATGACGGAGTATGTTGCCCCCGGCATATTCGTCCCTTTAGAGGTGTGGGGCTGCGGGGGATTCACCTTCCATTTGTCAGATAACGCGAACTTGCCCTGTCGGTACTGGTTTTCAAGCCAATTCTTGAAGACGTAGCAATCTTCGATCGGATGGCCTAGTACTCGATGATAAGGACAGTAGTTGGGCTCGTTGACGTCACTTGGTTGCAACGGACGTTTTGGATCTGGCAGGTTTATGAGTCTGTTGCGTAACGCCAGCTCGAATAACCTCTTCGTTTTATCACGGGGAAAGGAGTAAGGACGCCCTAGTCTCTCCTCAAGGTCTACGTACGGACGCGTATTACCTTGACGCACAACCGGCTTCGCATTATTTGGCTGTTGTTGGGTATTAGCGACAACGATCGCTTTTCCCTTCCCTTTATCATTTCGGGAGTCCGGCTTTGGGAGAGGGGGTTTATGCCCCATCTGGTCCATCTGCGCTAGTTTGTCAATCAAAGCCTGGAAGGTTGTCGGCTTGAAGAACATCATAAATTGCGAGATGGTTGCTTGTGGATCGAGGGTTCCCACAAACATACCCACCGCAGGAGCTTCTTCAATGCGCTGCTCACACTTTGACCATAAGTTCCGCCATCGTATAGCGTACTGAACCCACGTCTCGCCGGGTTTTACCCCGGCGTTAATCAGTGCTGTCATCGGGGTACGTTCACTAGCGCTTGCAAAACGCTGAGTAAACAACAGCTCCATCTCCGCGAAGGTTTTAATAGAGTCGTTCGGGAGCTCAGAGTACTATTCGAACGCCGTATCCGATAAGCTTCCAACAAACTGGCGAAGTAAAAACTTGTCATCTCCACCGGTATTGCCGCAGAGTGCCCTGAACTGGGCAACATGCTGGTGAGGATTGCCCGTCCCCTTGTAGACATGGAACTTGGGAATCGTATAACCTGGCGGGTATTTGATTTGATCGTACCAACTCGGATATGGTCTCCCCGTTTTCACGACCTGGCCGGCTGTTTCGGTTGCATGATGAACCCTTATTTGCTGGGCGATGTATTCATCCAAATCAGCTTTGGAGATTGTATCCTCTTTAGCTGCGGACAAAACTGGTGGAGGATTCGACGTCTCTCCCCTATCGTCTTCAAGAATGATTGGGGGATCTTCAGCAGGTGGATCTTGTTGAATCATCATACCCACCATATCCTGGAACAGGAGGGCCATCTTCTTTATGTTGGCTGCCTGCTCCGCAGCCTCTTTATCCTTCTTCTCTAGTACGCGACGAAGGAATTCAGCGTCCGTTTCTTGTTCTTGACGCTCGTCCGAGGACGTTTCAGGGGTTTCTTTTGGCCCTGTAAATGCGTCCATATCGTTCATCATCTCTTGGAGCTTCTGCTGCTGCTCCTGAGCCTTGGTCACTGACCTCGTGTGCGGTCTATGACCTGTTGATATGCGGCTATCCTCCTTTCCCGATGCTACATAAACTGTATGAACTATCATGCCTCCTGACTTAGGGCGTTTGGGTTCGCCATTTTTAACTTTTGCCACTGACGCGGGAGTTTTCTCTGGCCTCCTTCTTTTGTGGGCCGTTGAGGTTGAAGGAACCGTTGAAGTGGGCATCCTAGCGGCTGCTGTCCCCCGTTGTTTAATGGGATGGTCCTTGTCTTTTTCCACCTTCGCCTTTTTCTTAGATCAATGATCTGTTTCTAAGAGAATTTTCTCTTCTTTTAAAGGTTTTACCTTTTTTTTTGCATTCTTCAAGAGTTCTCAAGAGTTCTCTTCTCTCTCTTTTTTTTTAACCAGATCTTCCTTCTTCTGAATTAAGGTCTGGGGTCCTTTTTATAGTGCCCATTAATTAGTTAAATTTGTTACATAAATCTTTTTCTGAGTGATTTGGGGAATTTTCCCCACCGTTGGATCTTTGATCCAAAGGCCCCTGCCTTATACAAGAAAATTTTCTTGTTTTAACAAGATTTATTCTGTTTTGCGCAAGAATTCCCAGTGCGTGACACGTGTCGCGCAGTGAAGCGCTTGCGCAGCTGCGGTTGCACAACTGCGCAGACACGTGTCGCGCAGCGCTTGCGCAGCAGTGTGTGCGCAACTGCGCAGACACGTGGCGCGCAGATGTGCGCTTGTGCAGCAGTGTGTGCGCAACTGTGCAGACACGTGGCGCGCAGCGGTGCACTTGCGCAGTTGTGTTTGCGCAACTGCGCAGACACGTGTCACGCAGCGCAGCGCTTGCGCAACTGAGCGTTGCTTTTGTTTTTTAAAGAGCCTTGCTCTGATTGGACGCACTGCCTTGGGCGTTGTGCTGGCGTGTCAACTTTTGACACATGGCGCATTGCGCGCAACGCACGGAATTTGAAGCGTTGCTTCAAAGATTTGAATTTTTAAAATTCAAACAGAGCCTTGCTCTGATTGGGGGAACAAGCATGGAGATCCCATGAAAGCAGAAACCAGTTTGCTCCCTGAGACAACTTTCCTCATATATATATAAGGTGTGGAAGCAGGTGAAGGGGACTCACCCCAAGACGGATCCTGATACAGTGATTCCTTCCAAAACCAAAGCGGCTTTTCACAACAAGAGGCCCAATAAAGCTCAAGTGCCCGGAGCAAACTCCAAAGGCCAAAACTCCAAACACCCCAAGCCTGGGGGCATGGTAGTTCATATAGTCTATGTGATGAATTCCAAAGACGAAGTTCGAGCTTGTACTAGTCACCGACCTCAAACTCGGTCCTGACAAAATTTCAACTGCAACGTAAAAAGCTGCAGGAGATGCTCGCTCAGGCGGCAGCAAATGCTAATCCACAACCTAAGGAAAATCGACCTGGGGACGGCAAACGACCCACACCCAACGTTCGTCAGTGAGCTACTGTTTAAAGAATAGGTGGCTACGCTAAAAGACGTGCTCATGCAGTATAAAGACTGCTTCGCATGGAACTATTCCGAGATGCTGGGGCTAGATCCAGAGATAGCGGAGCATAAATTGGCGATATCTCCGGACGTCAAGCCAATCAAACAAGCACCGAGAAGAATGCGGCTCGAACTTGAAATGAGAATCAACGCCGAGGTCAAGAAGCTAATCGACTCCGGCTTTATTCAAGAGGTTCAGGATCCTGACTGGATCGCCAATATCGTCCTAGTGATGAAGAAAAATGGGATAGTATGCATCTGCGTAGACTTTCGGGACCTCAACAAAGCCTGCCCAAAGGATGACTTTCCCGTACCGGTCACCGAGCTGATGATAGACAACATGTCCACTCACGAAGTTTTCTCCTTCATGGACGGCTCATCAAGGTACAATCAAATAAAGATGCATCCCGAAGACCAGAAGCATACCGCTTTCTGGACCCCGCTAGGCATATTCTGCTACAAAGTGATGCCTTTTGGTCTGAAGAACGCCGGCGCTACCTATCAGAGGGCCATGACGAGGATTTTCGATGACCTCATACACGAAATTGTCGAGTGCTATATTAACGACCTCGTGGTAAAGAGCAAATCGCACGAGGAGCATTGGGAGCATCTGAAGATAGTGTTCCAACGTCTTCGGAAATACAATCTGAAGATGAACCCTCTCAAATGCGCGTTCAGAGTCTCCTCAGGCAAATTCCTAGGATTCATCGTATGACACCGGGGCATTGAAATAGACCCGTCAATGATCAAGGCGATCATGGAGATGCCTCCGCCAAAAACTCTCAAGCAACGGCGGTCTCTCCAAGGAAAGCTCGCATATATCCGACGGTTCATAGCCAACCTCACCGGCAAGTTCCGCCCCTACAGTCATTTAATGAAGAAGGGAACCTCGTTCGTTTGGGATCGCAAATGCCAAAGCGCACTAGACAAAATCAAGCAATACCTGCAGAATCCGCCAAAACTGACTGCTCCGGTCAAGGGAAAGCCTCTCATCCTGTACACAACAGCCCTTGAAGGTTCTTTAGGCGTTCTATGGGCACAGGAAAATAACCAAGGGAAAGAGATAGCCCTCTACTATTTGAGCCGAGTTCTCCTGGGGGCAGAAAACAACTACTCCCCCATCGAAAAACACTGCCTGGCGTTAATCTTTGCTATAACGAAGCCTCGGCACTACGCATTGGCGCATGAGGTCCACCTCATATCATAAGTGGATCCTCTCAAATATTTGATGTCAAGAGCCATACTAACAGGGAGGCTCGCTAAATGGGCCCTCCTCTTAATGAAATTCTCGATAACATACCGACCTCTCAAGGCAGTCAAAGGCCAGGCCATCGCCGACTTCCTCGCTGAGCATCCGATACCTGCCGATTCGCCCCTCAATTATGAATTGCCAGATGAGCACGCGTTTGACACGATCGACAGAGAGAAAGGAAGGAGTGATACCCGATGGGAACTCTATTTCGATGGAGCATTTTCCATAAAGAAGCGACAACACAACACCCCTATAGTCAAATCGGGGGTTGGCCTTATCTTCGTGACTCCGCAAGGAGGGATAATGCGCTTTGCCTTTTCCCTAACAGAGCCGAGGACAAATAATGAAGCAGAATATGAAGTTTTGATAGAAGGTCTAGATATCGCTATCGACTTGGGGAATCGAAAACCTCCTCATATACGGAGACTCACAGCTAGTTGTTAATCAAGTAAATGGCGACTATCAAACGTGCAAACCAGAGTTAGTAAAGTACGGTGAGATAGTGCAACAATTGCTGATTCAAATCCCTACCTATGCCGTGCAAAGCATACCACGTGCGGAAAATAGCAAAGCAGATGCGTTAGCCAAACTTGCTAAAGAACTGGCTGACAAGAACCTCGATAACGTAAGGATCGTTGTGCAAAGCCGTCGGGTTCTCGCACCGGCAAAGATATCTCCAGAGTCGTTTAAAGAAAAGGAAGCGACTAAGCAAGCGGCCCTACAGATAGAGGACCGGGAGAAGGCCAAGGATTGGAGAGAAGTCTTTATAGACTACTTCAAATCCTATCGAACACCTGAAGATGCGTCCTCAAGACATCAGCTCATGAAACGAGCTCTATCCTTCGCCTACGTCAATGACACTCTATATAAGAGATCATTTGATTTTCTATGGCTAAGATGCCTGGAACCTGAAGAAGCGAGGAGATCGTCCAAGAAACTCACGATGGACTCTGCGGTTCTCACCAAGACGGGCCGAAGATGAAACTGAAGATCAAAAGGATGGGTTACTATTGGCCTACAATGATCCAAGACTGCCTCGAATACGCAAAGCAATGCCACTCGTGCCAGATTCACGGGGACTTTATCTACCAGCATCCAAATCCGCTACATCCAACGGTGGATAGCTGGCCATTCGAAATGTGGGGAAACGACATAATCGGGCCCATTGAACCAGTATCGTCCAGAGGACATCGGTTCATACTGGCGACAACCGATTACTTTTCCAAGTGGGCAGAAGCAGTACCACTAAGAGAAGTGAAGACGGAGAACATCCTCCATTTCTTTAAGACACACGTCATCTATCGGTTCGGCACTCCGCGATGGATTATCTCCGATAACGGGCCGGCCTACAGAAGCCACAAAATCAGCCACTTCGCACAACAACATAATATAGACTGGAGATACTCGTCGGTCTACAATCCCCGAGCTAATGGTCTGGCTGAGACTTTTAACAAGACCTTGACGAAGATCGTGAAAAAGACGGTGTCCAAAAATAAAAAGGACTGGCACGAGAGACTGCATGAAGCTCTCTGGGCATATCGAACCACGTTCAATATGGCCACAAACACAACGCCATATGCATTGGTATTCGGCACTGAAGCGGTACTCCTCTTAGAGATAGAGCTACCCTCCTTACGAGTGGCGGTCCATTACGAGCTAACAGACGAAGAGAATGCTCATTTTCAGCTTGAGGAACTTGATGCCCTCGACGAAACCCGGCTCATGGCACAGCAAAACTTGGAAGCTTAAAAAGCAAAAATGACGCGCTCATACGAGAGATTGACTAGGCCGAGAACATTCCTCCAAGGCGAACTCGTGCCAGTGGTCAAGAGACCTATGATCCCCAATCGTGCCAAATGGGCGAAATTCGAGCCGAATTATGAGGGCCCGTACATCGTAGACAAAGTGTACAAGGGTGGGGCTTATTTGCTTATGGATATGCATGGCGAAAGACCCTTCAGGCCAATAAACAGCCGATTCATGAAAAGATACTACGCCTAACGAGTCATAGCCTAGGTCAACGATAGATGACGACGCCTATATCTGCTCGCTATCTTCCCAAGCCTGAACTCTGTAAGTAGTATCCGACAAAACCTCGCCCCGGAAACATGCTACGGACCGAAACGTCCCTAAACTAACGATAGACCGAAATATCCTAAAACTTGCAACTGACCGAGAAGTCTATAAACTACTACGGACTGGAGCATCCCAAGGCTGACGCAAAAAAAATAGTACGTCCATAAGCGAGATGGGCACGGATGAAAACCCGAAAGGGCTCCGTGAGTAAAAACAACAGGACTACCGGCGAGTTTGTGAAACCCGAAATGGCGCAATCTCGTTAAAAGTGTTAGTGATATGTATGCCCTAGAGGCTATACTGTACATACTATGTATATTGTAGTGGATGCTTGGACATATATATGGAGGACTTTCTTGGTCGACATGATAGTATGCTATCTGGTTGCTCTTTATCTTAACATGTATGTTGATTGTCTCTATGTTACATGTTGATAAAGCTCTTAGGATGAGTACTAGACTACCAGGACTATGATGCAGATCATACTGATGGGGACAGAGTAGTCGCTAAGTACATCCTTCAAATGTTTCTAGTCGCAGGTGTATCGAGACAGGGCATCGATATACCAGAGTAGACTAGCGTATAGCTTCTCGACCCATGTAGATGGGTGATGGATGATCCCATATTCATTGGTGTTTGACATCAGAGACAGTATACGGGTGCTCAGTAGAGACTGGGTACACTGAACGGACTCGCCGAGAACTCCCAGATGGAATTATACCTAACGTCAGATGGCAGTTCTCGGGTAATACTAGTACAGGTTAGTCTGTAGACCCGAGATCGTCATAGAGTCTTGTGTGATTCCCACTGTGCTTTGATTTCTACCTTACCACATTCAAGAGAACGTGCAAAACGGTGGATTTTGGGTACAGTCCCGAGTCACATGGAGGCAGTGAGCGATAGGAGGGGCTTCGTCTCTCCCGGTATAGGGAGTTGATGTTGCGCTGTGCTCGATTGGCTATAACAGGAAGTCTTTGGCCAAGGCTGCTTCAGAGATATACTGGTAAGTATTATCAGTAGTTTCTCTACCCTTTATGAGCCTTATATCAACACGACTTATCGAGTTACTTGGGTCTGACGTTTACCACCCCTAGACGAGATATGTGACATATCAGACGAAGAGACTCGACTGTACGGTAGTGTTACTGATTAGATTCGCAGGAGTGTAAGCAGGCTTGCTTGTTGATCTTCTGATCGCTCAATATCCGGGTGGCCGTTACGTTTAGCAGACCGCTTGCGGTTTCTGGGTGTTTGATATGATCACCACCAACTTTCGGCGTATTGACGAGTCTTTAGAGTCCTACACAGGGGTTTCCTGGCTCAAGCGAAACGGAGTAGGAGCACATATATGATATGTGCGGGACCGAGGTTGATACGATATGAGATACCGTATTCTATTCTCGCGAATTATGACATTGGTCGGGTATATGCGATATAGCCGGGTTATCGGATCAAGTGTTGATTCGATAAGTTGTTACACATGATATTAGTCGGTTATATATGATATAGCCGGATTATTAAATCAAGAGTTGATTTAATAATTTAATGTATAATTATATATTTGATATATTACATTACATTAACTCGTATTAGCTCATTTATGATTCTTTTCTCACTTGATGTGCACATTGTATATATGTGATATGTATATTTGTGTACATGTATTGTTTCATGCTTGATGATACATGCTAGATGGGTGTATGAGACTTATACCATCATAAAGTTAAATTAGGGTTCTAATTTTCTTAAGAATAACAAAAGAGTAAGACTTGGTCAATGTTGTCAAGCTTGATGAAGCTTGTAGAAACATTGACAAAGTCCACTCTTTTGTCATTCCTTAAGATATTAGTTAAACCAACCCTTAACCTTACACCTTGGTTAATTCTCTACATGAGTTAAGCATGATGACTTAACTCACCTATGGTTACATAATTCATTTGGATGAATTATTGACTTGAGTTCTTCTTCTTCTTCTTCTTCCTCCTCAAAAGCTTTCTAGCTCTAATGGAGTTATGAGAAAAAGTGTAAGAAAATCAATTCTAAAGTGAGTCCACTTCCTACTTCATCATCCTCTACTACTTGCCATATAGTATAGGGTGTTCTCTTCACAAAGTTCATGACATAGTGAAGAAATAGCTTGGGTTAGTGTCTCCTCGACGTAGTCATCTTCGGCCTCGAAGTCATCAAAGCAAGCACGTTCGTTTCTTCATGGAGTCTCTCTAAAGTCCGGAGTTTATGATCACAGCGAAGGGGACAACTACACGGAGCTATTGAAGTGAAAGACTGGTCTACAAAGGATGTACTCCTTGGTCACTTAGATTGCAAAGTGTTTACATATGTTATTCCGTATATTTCTAGTTTACGATTCTAGTTAGGGTTAGCTAAAACGACAAATTTTTGGATTTGGCATGGACGATACCTCCCGAAACCTTGCTGTCGTCGTAGGTAACCCTGCAGTGGTATCAGAGCCATGCTAAAAATTAATATGGATTTTGTTAAAATTACAAAACCGAAATACTTCGAAACCTGCATCGCCAAAACCTGCTTGCTGTCGATTTTTAAAAGTTGTCAAAAAAATTTTTAAACAAGTACAGAGTGATATATGGGATATATCAAGAACACTGACAAAATTTGAGGCCATTTGGACAAAATTGGGCCGAGCACCATCATGCCAATCTCGGCCAAATCCGAGCCCCAACCCCCCAATTTTTTTCAGTGTTCAAGTGATTGAGTTTTGGTGTTTCAGGTGTTGTTTATTTTTGCTAATTTTGCATGTGATGTAATTTTACACTATAAGCAATTCGGAGTGTTTCGTATTCGTAGTTTTAACATTATTTCGGGTTGTTCACATATTGTCTAGGTGAAATTAGAAAGTTCGATCGAATGTCAAAAACCCATTTTTCCAAGTTTAACGTATTCGGAAAAATATGCAAGTGATTTTGTGGACCCTCTAGAAGAACGAAACCTTAACTCGATTATGTGGCCGTTAAAACCACCACCAAACCCAAGGGTTTATGGTAGTTTAGCGTTGTCGCATGTGAGGCGTTGGTTTGACCCTTCTACGGCTGGTTCATAGGTACTGTGGTATCTTCTGGGTATTATTAAAATTGTGCTCAAGTGTTGAGCTGTCGGGAAATTGTGGGACTTTGATGAATCGATCGAAGAGTTTATCATCTTCTGGATATTATGTGATGGGATACAATATTTGGAATCCACAGGTAGTTATGAGATAACTAGTTTGAATGTTATAAATCTAACAGTTTAGTCTCATTTGATCGGTTGCCACGGGATTTTGATGTGATCAAAAATCCGTCGCAATCACGTAGTGTACGCGGATACTCGCTGGGTAAACTTAATAGATAGCCACGCCCCATAGCCCCGACCAAGTGACTGTAGGAGAACCCCGTCGCCAAAAGCATCTATTCGGGTGCTCACGACAGCGGTGTTCGGCCTTAGTGCACTTCGTCGACGGCATCGGGGGGTGCAGCCGTCTACTAAAGTTTCCGACGAGCATTCGATCAGGATGTCGGGAATCTTGTTGAATTGCCTGACTAGATATTGAATAGTGTTTTCGAGATCGAGACTAAAATGCGGGGTTTATAATTGTTAGGCATGCGATATCTAAGGAATTCATTTGGTTAAGCATGAAATCCAAAGTATGTGATACATTGGGTTTATGATGTCTAAGGTGGTTGCGGATTCCAGCTGTTGTAGTTTTTCACTTTCTTTTCTGCGACCGTAAGTGTAATATGTGGTGTATCGCCGGTTTCGGTGCTATATGTCAACGACAATTGGAATACGCATATTTACTTACGTTGATGACATGTGATGTTATGTGTTGCTGTGATATATTATATTGGATCGTCGTGTTTGAATAGCCGGGGGTTTTATGTGAGATGAGAGTTTTTCATTTTCATTCATGTAAAATTCATTGTATGTAATATTCTTTTATTGGGGCACTTCCGGGTTGAGGATGATATCACCATTGTATACTATTTACTTTTCCGCATTAGGATGACCCAAGGCGGGGAGCACAAGTAACCAGGTTCTAGGGTCCAGTGGGAGACCATCTCGAGGAGTCGAGACCGGGTCTCCTAACTCTAGAATTGGTAGGGTTGCTTACCACTCTCGTAGGGGTCTAGGGGTATGGGATTGGCTATTCATCATGACCGTGAAATCCGTGTTTTATACAGGCTTAAAATAAAACACGGAAATCCTAGTATATCCAATATTTCATATGTTGTTCTTCTGCTGCGATATCTGTGATGTGATCATTTAATATATTGAGATAGATACTGGATATAGTATATGTGATATATTATATAAACGTTGCTAATGTTTTACACCCGTGCTAGCACTGCCCCGCTCTGTCGTTAGTTACCTAACCTAACGGTGCACGAGGGGACATCGAGGCGAATGCAGATGGTATAAACGTACGTTGTATTTATCTGTGATGTATAGGTAACTTAAATGATGGGACTTCATTAATGAGATTAATGAAATAAAAGAAACCTAAAGATGTTATAGAAACTTGTCTCGAAAACTGGTAGCTCTAGTTCTTGCTTTGCATAGCGGTATTTCTTGTATAATATCCAGCACCTTATTTGATAAGGAAAGAGCCGAGATCCCTTCACCGGGAGTGACCTATTTAGCGAAACTAGCAGATGCTAAAAACTCGGTTTGTCTTTTGATTGCTTTTATAGTTTTTTCTTTGCATAGTGGTATTTATGAAATATCCTGCACTTTATTCGATAAGGAAAGAGCCGAGATCCCTTCACCGGGAGTGACCTCTTTAGCAAAACTAGTAAAAGCCTCAAAAACACTCCTTTTCAAAATCACTCGATTCTACGACGATATCAAATTCATTACGCAAAGGGTTTTCTTAAAAACCTGTCGTAGCCCTCCGTCGTTTCAGATAAGTACTTCATAATATTCGTGCTACGTTTGTTGGCTTTCGTCAAGGCGTAGTGTGCGGTAGCTATTTATGCTTATCTGCATAAGCATATGATGCGATTGAGTTAGGGTAGTCGTGCGACTTTGTTGGATTTCGTCAAGGGTCGTGCGGGTGGTTTTAATTCAATCAGGAAATGTACGGGTTGAACTTGACTAGCAGCCTATGGTTTGTTGGCTTTCGTCAAGGTCATAGAATGCTAGAGGCAAAACATTATCGGGAATTTCAAATGTTGAAATTTGCAATGAGATTGCATATCTCCTATGAGATAGTTGGATCCCGATACCCACTGCGAGTAAGAGTTACTCCTAGGAGAGTTTTACACATTATAATTAGCCGATCAAGTAGGTGTCTAGAAAGGTGTCAACGGGGTTACGCCCCTGGGAAAATGAGCTTTATTTTAATTAGGTCTGTGCGAAAGCACGGGGAACCTCCCTCAAAGTACCGGCACTGGCCTGACTGAAAGATTGGCGAACTTGTAGGGTGTAATTAATCCCGGCTAGTCTTTCCTTTTAGGGTTTAAATGAAGATTTGACTAAAACAGTGGGAGCCATCCTGATTAGATATATTAATAACCAATCTAATCTTGCAAGAGCATACGCTGAGTGTTTTCTTCTATCTCTCTCCAGGTAACGACCATGTCACGCCTTAATCAAGATAATAATACGGATGTATTGACCGAACCCGCTTGTTATACTGAGATGGGGTAATTGTTATAAGACCAAGCAAGATATAGGGGATTACCAGGATTCCCGTACCGCCCAAACGAAGAAAGTGTATGTTGATACATCATCTTCGGGTGTGTTCATTACAGAGAGCTGTTTTCTCAGTATCCTTTACGTCCTGGGTATGAGATACCAGATCAGGATCCCACATATGTAATCTGTTACATGGGCTACAGAAAGGTAGAGAATTGAGAAAGGGTGATAAGTTTTAAGAGTTAAAAATGGTGCAAGTGTTGCAGCCAAGTATGTTGGCAGTTATCACCCTGTATTACCAAATACATTGATTCTGAACGAATGTTATTAGATACCAAACCTGATATGCAACATCATATCAGTCTCTTTATTAGTAAAGAAGGATATAATTTTGTATTGTTAGATAATGTTTTGAACATTTCCTATATCAAGAGTTGATCGGTTCAGGCACGTTATCTAAAAGCATATACGTTCTAAATCAAACTACATTTCTTAACGTACAGAACACACACAAGAGGAAGAATTCAGAAATGAACGAATTCTTCTTGAGGCATTGTAGACTAGGTCATATCAACTGCGATCCGACTAGCTAAGTTATATTTAGATGCATATTTAAATCAGTTTGAATTTACATCTTATGAAACTTGCCAGTCATGTTACAAAGATAAGATGACCATACCTCCGTTTATTGGAAACAGAGAAAGAGTTAGTGAACTCTTGGGATTGATACATGATGATGTATGTAGGTTCCCTGTCTATACATGCCAGGACAGGTTCTTTGTACTTCATTACATTCAGTGATGATCTCTCAAGATTCGCACATGCGTTTTTGTTGAAACATAAGTCTGAACCTTTTGAGATATTCACAGAATATAAGTTAGAAGTAAAGAACCAAAAAGGGTATAAATATTATGTCTTATAATGAGATCAGGGAGGAGAATACTTGAGCACGGAATTCCTGGACTATTCTAAAGGAGAATGAGATTCTCTCTCAGCATTACTCCTCCGCATACACCACAGTTTGTTGGTGTATCGGGGCGGAGCAATCGCACCCTATGTGATATGGTGTGCTCTATAATAAGTACTACTGAGTTGCCTATTTCCTTTTGGGGTTATGCACTTGAGAAGCTGCATACCTATTGAATAGGGTTCCAATCAAATCAGGTGCCTGCCACTCCATATGCGATATGGTATGGGAAGAGCCCACCTTTTAAGGATGTTAAGATTTGGAGTTGTCAGGCCTATGTCTAAAAGCAAAATCCGGACAAACTCGAGGCAAGGTCGGTTCTGTGGAAGTTTGTTGGATATCCCAAGCATTCGCAAGGGAATATCTTCTACCACACTGAGGAGCAAAAGGTGTTGTTTCTCAGCATGCCACTTTTGAGAAAGGGAATTTCTTGTGAAGAAATTAGTGGTCATGAGGTAGAAATGGAAGTAGTTCCAGCTATACAAACTGTAGCTGATGATTTGGTAAAACCGTAGGATTCAATAGTTCTCAACGAACCTCATCCTCTCCGCCGATCTGGTAGGGTTCCTCATCCACCTGAGAGATACTTCGGTTTTCTCTATGACAGTGGGAGCGAGGATTGAATCATGAGATGATGACCCAACTAGTTTTGAGCAGGCCATCAAGAGTGGAGACTCTGTGAGAATGGCTAGATGCTATGCGATCTGAGATGGAATCCATATACACCAATAAAGTATGGACTTTAGTTGCTATATCTAAAGGGTTAAATCCCCATCAGGAGCAAGTATATCTTGAGAAGATTACTTGGTGTATATGGAAAAGTTGAGACTTTCAAAGCTAAGGCTTGTTACAAAAGGTTCTTGTCATTGACCAGGTATGGATTATGATAAGACCTTTTCTCCAGTAGTTATGCTTAAGTCCATCTGGGTCCTACTTGCCACTGCTACATACCATGATTACGATATCTGGCGGTTGGGTGTCATGACTGCTTTTCTAAATAGTGATTTAGAAGAGAGCGTCTATAAGTACACAGCCAGAAAGCTTCGTAGACAGTGGGAGCAGCGGAAAGGTGTGCAAGTTGTTTTATGGGATAAAACAGGCATCGCGAAGTTAGAATGTCTGTTTTGATGTAGTAGTCAAAGAGTTTGACTTCATCAAAAGGGTAGATGAACTTTATATATACAAAAAGGTGGTAGGGAGTATGGTGATGATCCTCGTATTGTACGTTTATGACATACTCTTGATAGGAAAGGAGTTTTCTATGCTACGCTCGATCAATCTTCTCTTATCACAAGGATTCTCCATATAGGATCAAGGTGATACCTCCTAAATCCTGGGGTTTTGGATCTATAAAATAGATCTAAGTGGATGTTAGGATTCTCACAAGGTGTAGTGAGATGGTATCAATCGATCCTGGGGAGAATCACTGGATAGCTTCCAGGGTGATAAGGTCGACTGAATGTTAGTCACAGGCATTGTCTTTACCCTCAGTGGAGGGACGGTATGTTGGAAGAGTTCCAAGCTAGATACCGTAGCATACTAGACGATAAAGGCCGTATACATTGCTACCAAAGATGCTACCAAAGAAATAGTCTGGGTGTATATAAGTTCATGAGATGAACTTTGTTCCTACCATCGTGTGACAATGGAGTTGTGGCTTTGGCCTAGGAACCCCCATCCCATCAGTGATCTAGACATATTCTTAGGTAGTATCACCTGATCATGGAGATGGTTGATCTCCAAGGAGATCGAAGTTAGGAGAGTAGACATAGAGGACAACAGCACGGATCCACTCACAAAGGCCTATTTCCCAGTAGAGACTTTTATGGGATGGTTGAGTATGTGATACTACAACCACTGCTAATTGTTGGGTATGAGATACTACAACAGATGGCTCTAGTGCAAATAGGAGATTGTTAGTGATATGTATGCCCTATAGGCCATTACTGTACATACGATGTATATTGTAGTGGATGCTTGGATATATATATGGAGGACTTTCTTGGTCGACATGATAGTATGCTATCTGATTGCTCTTTGTCTTAACATGTACGTTGATTGTCTCCATGTTACATGTTGATAAAGCCCTTAGGATGAGTACTTACTACCAGGACTATGATGCAGATCATACTAGTGGGGACACAGTAGTCGCTAAGTACATCCTTCAAATGTTCCTAGTCGCAGGTGTATCGAGACAGGGTATCGATATACCAAAGTAGACTAGCGTATTGCTTCTCGATCCATGTAGATGGGCGATGGATGATCCCATATCCATTGGTGTTTGACATCAGAGACAGTATACGGGTGCTCAGTAGAGACTGGGTACACTGAACGGACTCGCCGAGAACTCCCAGATGGTATTATACCTAACGTCAGATGGTAGTTCTTTGGTGACACTGGTACAGGTTAGTCTGTAGACCCGAGATCGTCATAGAGTCTTGTGTGATTCCCACTGTGCTTTGATTTCCACCTTACCACGTTCAAGAGAACGTGCAAAACGGTGGCTTTTGGGTACAGTCCCGAGTTACATAGAGGCAGTGAGCGATAAGAGGGGTTTCGTCTCTCCCGGTATATGGAGTTGATGTTGCGCTATGCTCGATTGGCTATAACAGGAAGTCCTTGGCCAAGACTGCTTCAGAGATATACTGGTAAGTGTTATCAGTAGTTTCTCGACCCGTTATGAATCTCATATCGACACGACTTATCGAGTTACTGAGGTCTGACGTTTACCACCCCTAGACGAGATATGCGACATATCAGACGAAGAGACCGAACTGTACGGTAGTGTTACTGATTGGATTCGCAGGAGTGTG
Source organism: Agapanthus africanus (assembly GCA_030015575.1). Taxonomy (NCBI): domain Eukaryota; kingdom Viridiplantae; phylum Streptophyta; class Magnoliopsida; order Asparagales; family Amaryllidaceae; genus Agapanthus; species Agapanthus africanus. Next base: position 697,389,157 of record CM057343.1, on the reverse strand, counting down.
AGCAGGCTTGCTTGTTGATCTTCTGATCACTCAATACCCGGGCGGCTGTTACGTTTAGCAGACCGCTTGCGGCTTGTGGGTGTTTGATATGATCATCATCTACTGCCGGCGTATTGACGAGTCTTTAGAGTCCTACACAGGGGTTTCCTGGCTCAAGAAAAATGGAGTAGGAGCACATATGTGATATGTGCGGAACCGAGATTGATACGATATGAGATACCATATTCTATTCTCGCGAATTATGATATTGATCGGGTATGTGCGATATAGCCAGGTTATCGGATCAAGTGTTGATTCGATAAGTTGTTACACATGATATTAGTCGGTTATATATGATATAGCCGGATTATTAAATTAAGAGTTGATTTAATAATTTAATGTATAATTATATATTTGATATATTACATTACATTAACTAGTATTAGCTCACTTATGATTCTTTTCTCACTTGATGTGCACATTGTATATATGTGATATGCATATTTGTGTATATGTATTGTGTCATGCTTGATGATATATGCTAGATGGGTGTATGAGAATTATACCATCATAAGGTTAAATTAGGGTTTTTATTTTCTTAAGAATAACAAAAGAGTAAGACTTGGTCAATGTTGTCAAGCTTGATGAAGCTTGTAGAAACATTGACAAAGTCCACTCTTTTGTCATTCTTTAAGATATTAGTTAACCCAAGCCTTAACCTTACACCTTGGTTAATTCTCTACATGAGTTAAGCATGATGACTTAACTCACCCATGGTTACATAATTCATTTGGATGAATTATTGACTTGAGTTCATCTTCTTCTTCTTCCTCCTCCTCAAAAGCTTTCTAGCTCTAATGGAGTTATGAGAAAAAGTGTGAGAAAATAAATTCTAAAGTGAGCCCACTTCCTACTTCATCATCCTCTACTACTTGCCATATAGTATAGGGTGTTCTCTTCACAAAGTTCATGACCTAGTGAAGAAATAGCTTGGGTTAGTCTCTCCTCGACGTAGATCATCTTCGGCCTCGAAGTCATTGAAGCAAGCACGTTCGTTTCTTCATGGAGTCTCTCTAGAGTCCGGAGTTTATGATCGCAGCGAAGGGGACTACTACATGGAGCTATTGAAGTGAAGGACCGGTCTACAAAGGTTGTATTCCTTGCTCACTTAGATTGCAAAGTGTTTGCATATGTTATTCCGTATATTTCTAGTTTACGATTCTAGTTAGGGTTAGCTAAAACGGCAAATTTTTGAATTTGGAATGGACGATGCCTCCCGAAACCTTGCTGTCGTCGTAGGTAACCCTGCAAAAAGACACTTGCAAGGTCCTCTCAACCTTGTAAGGAGAAAATACCTGCGTGAGATTCTTACGACTTACAAGGGAGCAACACACTTAGGGATCCCCACGATTCCTAAGGAGAAGTTACACTTACGAGATCCTCATGACTCGTAAGGAGAATTCTCCATTGAGACCCTCACGGCTCATAAGATTCAAAAGTCTTAAGCTACAGAGATCAGAACATGTTCTTAAGCCGTCATACACCCCGCTTTCGCCCTACAAGCGGTTCAATATTGACCCTTGTATACAATCCACGGGCACGAATAAACATTTCCCTAACAGAGTCCCACCAGCAACTAGGGATATGCTCACACGGCGAACGACACTTGTTAGTCCTCTAAACTTATAAGGAGAAAAGACTCTTGTAAGATCCTTACGACTTATAAGAGAACACACACTTAGGAATCCTCACGATTCCTAAGGAGAAAATGCACCTACAAGATCCTCACGACTCGTAGGGAGAAACACCTTTATGAGACCCTTACGGCTCGTAAAGTCAAAAGGCCTTAGTCGACAGGATCTTAACCCTGTTTGCTAAGCCACCTTTGTTCGAACCGATAAAGGCAAATGTTGATTCGCTCCTGGAAATATCCCAGTTTTAGTGATGCTGATACTTAAATCGGTATCAAATCCCAAGTCCTTTCACGGCAAATGATGATTCGCTCCTGGCAATATTCCAGTCGTAGCGATACTGATGCAGAGATTGGCATCAGGTTCAGAGTTCCACACTCGCGATAAAAAATCAACGAGCCAAAAATGCATATGAAATAGCTGAAATGATGGGGCAACTTGCAAAAAAATCAGCAAGTAAAAAAATATATGCATACAAAATAGCCGAAATAGTTGGGCAACTCGCAATAAAAAGCAGCGAGTAAAAAACAAAAAATAGCCGAAATGATTGGGCACCGCGAAAAATAGCCGAAATGATTGGGCAATCACGACTTTCGCGATATAAAAACTGAAATGATAGAGCATCGCGGAAAGAAAAAAATGAAAAAAATGAAATGAAACTTTTTTTTCCCTACAGGTGAGATCGCATCGATCTCTGTATACAATCCAGGGGCACAAACAAAAAGGGAACCATATCATCCCACTAGGCTCCATCAGAAAGAGAGCCAAGTCTCGATGGCAACATCTACAACCTAGAGATCAACAACGGCGTTCCTTTTTGTTCCAACCGGAAGCAGATACGACGTAAACAAACAGAGCCATGGCAAAGTCCCCTAGTTCCAAATCTCGAAGATTCACAGACAGCCTAGAGACTATCTCGGAGCGATGGCAGAGTCCCTAGTTCCAAGTCTCGATGGACACATCTACAGCCTGGAGACCCACAACAGCGTTCCTCCTCATTCCAGCAGGATTCAGACGCGACAATCAATCTCGGAGCCACGGCAGAGTCCCTAGTTCCAAGTCTCGACGGCCACATCTACAGCTTGGAGACCGACAACAGCGTTCCTTCTCATTCCAGCAGGATTCAAACACGACAATCAACCTTGGAGCCATGGCAGAGTCCCTAGTTCCAAGTATCGACGGCCACATCTACAGCCTGGAGACCCACAACAGCGTTCCTCCTTATTCCAGCAAGATTCAGATGCGACAATCAATCTCGGAACTATGGCAGAGTCCCTAGTTCCAAGTCTCGACGGCCATATCTACAACCTGAAGACCTACAACAGCGTTCTTTCTCATTCCAGCAGGATTCAGACGCGACAATCAACCTCGGAGCCATGGTAAAGTCCCTAGTTCCAAATCTCAACGGTTCACAGAAAACCTAGAGACCACTTCAACATTCGTCTCATTACAGCAGACGCAACGTCAGCAAAGCGGAACCATGGCAAAGTCCTTAGTTCCAGGACTCGGCGGTGCACAGACAACCGAGAGTCAATCCTGACCCCGTATGGCTAAAGTCAATCCTGACCCCATATGGCCAAAGTCAACCCTTGACCCCGTATGGCCAAAGTCAATCCTGACCCCGTATGGCCAAAGTCAATCATGACCCCGTATGGCCAAATTCAATCCTGGCCCCATATGGCCAAAGTCAACCCTGACCCCATATGGCTAAAGTCAACCCCTGACCCCGTATGGCTAAAGTCAATCCTGACCCCGTATGGCTAAAGTCAATCCTGTCCCCGTATGGCTAAAGTCAATCCTGACCCCGTATGGCTAAAGTCAACCTCTAACCCCGTAGAACACGGCTAAAGTCAATCCTGACCCCGTGGCAAATGGCCAAAGTCAACCCTCGGCCTCCCCCATCGAAGCAATGCTTTGACTCGGGAGCAGGTCGGCTCATCAATCACTTACGAGTCCTCTTGACTTGTAAGGAAGAAAATTCTCTTGTGAGATGCTTACAACTCTCAAGAGAAAACACACTTAGGAATCCTCACAATTCCTAAGGAGAAAATACACCTATGAGATCCTCTCGGCTTGTAGGGAGAAAAATCTTTATGAGACCCTCATGGCTCATAAAATTGGAAAGTCTTAGGTAACAGATCCTAACTCTGTTTCCTAGGCCATCGCTACCTTATAAAAAGTTCAAGATGAACTGTTACCTACCATCTATGGGTCACACTTGCCAAAACTACATGCCACTGAAATAGAGAAGTTACTCATGAGCATATAAACTACTTCATGCCAGAGTAAAACATAAAGAAATAGAAGGGTGCGGCTCATGGAGCTGAGGGTTTGGAACTATATCCCTTAAGAGTCGAGATTTGAGTCAATGATAAATGACGACGCTTGTGTCCACTCGTTATCTTCTCAGATCAAGATTCTGAAAATTATATACCAACCCGAAACTGGTCATATGCTATGAATTACTCTGAACTACTTCACCCACGTATATACTTACGTGGGCAAAGTAGTGGGGGGCATTTGTTCCCGCCAAAATCTTCGGCCAAGAGCTATTAGTTCCTGTTTATGCCGACTTAAGTTTCGTTTATAGATATGTGTGAAACCAGGCTCATTCATGTACGCACTTGCATACATCAGAGGAAGCACAGGTGTTCAACGACAAAAACAGAGCATTTAATTGAACATTTTATTCTACAGGAAATAGATCACCAAACATGGGATCGAAAGTATAGGGATTCATAAAACTATGGATAAAATTATCTAACTCCCTCTCTGCCTTCTCCACCATGACAAAGCGGCGATCTTCACGAGAAGTAGCTACCCATCGGTCAACACCGCACCCATCAGCAAAGGCAAACATGAAGACCCGTTGAGCCCGTATCTGGCTTAGCAGCCGGACAGAGCGATCCCTCAGAGCTGTGGTGATCAAAAGTGCCTCGTGGAAGCACTCAATCTTGTCTTCCGCGGCGTCGAGCATTGCCGGAGTCATCTCCGCCGGAGGAGGGGGAATATTATTGATCACAGACAAGAAAACCATTCGGAGCCAAATGGAGCCGATGGGGAGAGGAGATCCTATACGAGTCAAGAGCTCGTGCAAAACCGTATCGCATTGGTCATCCGTAAGAGTAGGGTTCACCAAGCGCGCAGCAAAACGAGGAACAATTTCCTCAATGGGCACCTCCCATGGCTGACGGCGAGCATGTGGGCGATTACAAGCCATAGCTCATCTCTGTTAAAATGATTCTCTAAAAATGAGAGAGAAAAGAAGTATTGCTTCAGATTATGAAGGGAGACATTTAAGTGTAGGCACAGAAAATGATGTGCATGATTGAACTATTTCCAAGCTCTGGGAAAGAGAAGCTTGACTCAGGAAAAGTGGAGAAGGAAGGTGAAAAGACCCCTTCAGTAATGAGGCAGCGCCTCACGTGCAAAGCACGAAGTGCTAAGCGCCAGCACTAAAGAGTCAAAGATTTTGATGCAGCGCCTCACGTGCAAAGCACAAGAACGCTGAGCACCAGCGCCATAAGTTAAAGACTCTGAGGTAGCGCCTCACGTGCAAAGCATGAGAGCGCCAAGCGCCAGAACTAAATGTTATCTACCATTGGATCAATGATCTAATGGTGATTAAAAATCACCAAAATGCAGAATAAATTCTATATGGGAAAAGATTTCCCAATCTTGTTAAAAACAAGAAGATTGCCCTCTGTAAAACAGAAGCCCTAGGATCAAAGATCCAACGGTGGAAAACATCCCCAAATCAATTAGAAAAAAGATCTCTTCAACCGATTCAACAAATCAGCCTACCCTATATAAAGGCCCCAAGACTTCAAGTCTGATATAGAGGAACCCCCCCATAAATTTTGAGAAAGTTCAGAGAGAAGAGCAAAACTCTTAACAGAAGAAGAATTTCTTCAAGGTAAAATAAAGAGATCAAAGCATATAATCATAAAAAGAACTTAGTTCTTATACCAGATCATAAATCTATAAGACAAACTGTCTTGCACAAAAGAGATCATAACATCTCATTATAAAAAGGAGGAGAATAATTCAATTCTCTTAGGATCACAGATCCATAAAGGCAAAGCCTTTCACCAAAAATATAAGAGATTGAAACATCTCCTATAAAATAAGAACTTGTTCGTAGATCCATGAGACAAAGTCTCTTATAAGAGAGAATTTAATTCTCAGAGAGCAGAATTGCCTAAAAAGATCCCCAGCGCTCCAAATTTAAAGCAGCGCTTCAGCGCTCCAAATCTAGCGCACAACGCAGCAAAGCCTTAGCGCTCCAAATTTCATAAGAAGCCCTCAACGCTCATTGACTAGCGCATAGTGCCGAGCGCGCCGCGTGTTCCTCACGTGTGCGCTACTCACAAGAAGCGACTTGCGCTCATTATCTGGCGCATATCGCTATGCGCGCCACGTACTCCTTACGTGTGCGCTATTCATAAGAAGCGCTTTGAGCTCATTATCTGGCGCATAGCGCCAAGCGCGCCACGTGCTCTTCATGTGTGCGCTACTCACAAGAAGCACATTGCGCTCATTATCTGGCGCATAGCGCCAAGCGCGACACGTGCTCCTCACGTGTGCGCTACTCACAGAAGCGCTTTGCGCTCATTATCGGGCGCATAGCGCCAAGCGCGCCACGTGCTCCTCACGTGTGCGCTACTTGACAGAAGCGCTCTGCGCTCATTGGCCGGCACTCAACGCCAAGCGCGCCACGTGCTCCTCATGTGTGCGCTGAGAGAACATAAACTGTTCTTTAAATAATAAAGCCCCGGAGCTATGATAAGTGCTCAGCACTCAATAAAAGACAAAAAGGTTGTCAGAATTCAAACCAATGCTCAGCATTGTTAAATGTTTAACATTTTTTACTAAATGGGCCGAACCCAAAGTGGCCACAGAATGCTATTTCAGATTAATTGAGCCCATATGCTCATAAATCATTGATCTTAGTCCCAAATTGGACTACAGATCTCCCAACCAATTTTGGTTCAAGGGTACATCTCTTCACTCCTCTGATATTTGTCGTTATAATCCTTCAACATCTTCAAAGAGTTAACGGGTCCCGACAACCAGACATTCTATGGACTGTGTGGTCCTTAAACTCATGGACTATGATGTCCTTAAACTTTACGGACTGTGGGGTCCTTAAACTCATGGATTGTGATGTCCTTAAACTTTACAGACTATGACGTCTCTAAACTAGACTATGATGTCTTTAAACTCTCTGGACTATGATGTTCTTAAACTTCTGGACCGCAAAGACCCTAAACTAAAGCAATAGAGCCCAAATACTCTTTTGTTGGATCTAAATGATCCTGTTGAGTAAATCTTAGTCTAAAATTAGATTAACGTATCCTCAACAAACGTTTAAGTTGATCTTAGTCTCGAATGAGATTAATGATCCATAAACCCAAAGCAAAACCCAAATCTAATAAAATACGGATTTGGATTAATCCACGCCCTACGGGCGATAACATAAATTAGTCTCCGTATACAATCCACGGGCAACCAAAAACAAAACAAACACACACGACACGAAGTGACCATCTGGAGAAGGAGAAAGTTGTTACCGTGATGCGGTAGCATAATTAACTACAGGGGCTTGCGCCTGCGGGGAAGAGCGTCCCCACAATCAAAAACCCCTCAAATGAAGGGGAATCTGACGAAGTCTGCTACAACGGCCGCATCTGTCTAAGCCTTCGATACACGGTGTCATAAATCAACTTGGCATCTTCGGAGAGGTAGACGGATAAATCCAAATAGCATCTGCCCCCAAATTCAGGCAAGACGTTTGCCTTTCCCGGTTTTCGGTGGAGAACAACTACGGATGTAGAATTTATAAAAAAAGAGGCTTGTAGGGTTCATATGACTTAGTAGTATTGGATGATTAATTAAAAATGACTCATTTTATATTTTAATAGTTTAAAACTAGATCGATAGTGATGAATTTAGATTAGGATTCTTTTGGAAGAAACTAGGGTTTCCCTACTCCTAACCCTTGTCCTTGCATTGATATCTATTCATGTCTAGCCCCTAACAAAACAAGTGTTAATCTAATCTCAAATCGTGGTCGAGACTATCAATAAATTGGTAGCGCGCCCGATAAGGATGTTAACATTTGTTTTGCCAAAGTTTATAAACTTTAAAATGTATAAAAGGAGTTAAATGATTTTATCATCTATTGATCTACCCTAGCCTACGAACCCTAGCAAGCTAGGAATTACTTGCTCATGGTTGAGATAGAAGAGAAGATGAAGAAAGAGATCATAATGTAAATATAGAAAGTAATGCAGAAATTAAATGCAGAAAGTAAATGCGAAATAATTAAACTAATGATCTGCCTTTATTAATCAACTTATCATTTACAAATCCTTTTTGAGAGTAGAATACAAAGAAGCCTATTTGTTCTCGATCGTATCTCGTTAGGACGTAGATGTTGAGTTGATTGATCACGTCGATTCGTGGATCGTCTTGGATCTCTTAATCTTGTTGGTGATCTATTCGGTGATGATTTTTCATATGAAGTTCTCGGTCCTATTTATAGTCACAGAAATTAGAAATCCTAGATCCTATGTGTGATGATTTGCTGTTGTGATCACACCTAAAAAATCCTAAATCCTACGGCCACAAGGAGGCCGCGGATCCGCCGCATATCATAGGGTTTGGCCGCGGTTGGACGGCTATTTGGTGAGATCATGGCTTCAAAATTCTTATGCTATTTGGTGTTGACACTTGGAGATCATTGTGATGTCTGAATTCTTCAAATCTTCCTCTGAGTCTCTATCATTTATGATTTTATGATTTGATTCAACTTTATCGGCAGATTTTATTCCCGACATCTCGGATCTCTCGATCTCCAGAACTGAGCTAATAACTGCACAATATCTCACTTTATAGCATTAGTCATATTTGTTATATTTGAGATATTATTCTAACTATTTTATATGATATTATATGTTAAGAATATTGATTAGAGATATTTGATATGATATGCATATATTTTCCTTCATAATGTTAATTATAATGTAGAAACATATGATAAAGAATATTTTATAGATAAACCCACATATGTTCCATATTTACAATAAACACATTTAAATACTTAACAAAAGTAAGGAAAATGTGCAATATTTTTGACTAAACAAATACCCCCAAACTTAATTTTGATCGTTCCGAGCAAACTAATTATTAAAGAGAAGAAGAAGAAAACGAAAAATCTAGCACACTTTCGTATGCAACACGATTGTACTAAGCACGCGCAACAAGCCTTTAAACCTCTAGGTGTCCCTAGTAGGAGGTGTGTTGTCTCCTGAGGGTTTTCAGCGGATTACACCCACAAAATCCCATAATAAAAGAAAGAAGATAAAAGTTACATACAAAGATAAGGAACATATAAAAGAAAGAACTTGAAAAGTAGCGTTTTAAACTATACCAGCTTTTCAGTTGTCATGAGCCCTATCTTAATGGTCGTGAAAAGATGTCAGCAATCTCATCATCCCTCAATAAAATATCGCATTTAGTCTTTCTCCCTACCTTTCTTCCAAATATCGATCATATACCCCTACGTGTGTGTAAAAGACATCTCTACACTTAGAGAATTCAATTCAAGCTATCATACTCTTGTCCATCTTCCTTAGTACTTTTTAGTCGGTGAATATTTTAGATGGAATTGCTCACACATTCTTCATGCGACCGTTAATACTTCTTGAGGTACTAGCCGACCGATTACCAAATGTGCTCACTCATTTAAGCGTAATTAGCAACTTCCTCGTCTTGCAACACTTAAGGCTTAGCAGTGGCTCCCAAACCAGTTGGTCTAAGGCACTAGGTGATAAAGCATTCACGCTATATTTTTTTTTTACTGCCTTAAGCAATTACAAAACCAGTGTTCATTTTCTTCACCATTTTTTTGTTTGTATATTTATTTTCCTTCATACTAAGGATTTTAGACAAGAGCATTTCAAGGTATTCTCTATTATCCAAAGTTTCAAGACGTGTACAAGTGCATATAGTAGGGTATTAACGTTCAGATGTTTGGACTCAAGAATAGGGATTATTTTTCAGATTTAATTCTATCCTCGGATTAGTGATTTCCTTCACCTTACTAACCCTTGGGACAACAGCTCATGACTACCTATTACTAGCTTCGTTATAAAATATCTAATTTTCTTTCTTTTCTTAAATTTTTCCTTCCTCTCATATGTTTTTTCACTTTCTAACTTTCATTATCAACTAAAATTTTTTGTGCTTTTATTTAATATAATGCAAAAATTGATGCGTGAATAAGCACAAACCTTGGTACTAAAATTTTTTGTGCTTTTATTTAGTATAATGCAAAAATTGATGCGTGAAAATTGATGGGTGAATAAGCACAAAGCTTCCCCAAACTCATTTGCAGCAATGTCCTCACTGATGTCATCCGTTAAGCTTAAAACCTGTAGACTTGGGAGGAAAAATTAGTAACGGGGACAAGAATTAATGACAGTGAAATCCTTCCCCAAACTTATTTTTGGCTCACAATTTTGTAAAAATTTGTTTCTTTTAAGAGCCAAAATATTTTCTCCCCCCCCCCCCCGCAAAATTAAGTAAAATAGTATTAAGCATTTAAAATTATAAGGGGGGTAAAGTTACTGGTCTATGCAAAGCTCTACAGAGACCAAAAGTCAACATCAACCATTCGAATATTTTATCAATATAACACCATGGTTTGTGGAAGATCATAGATGTGCAGAAGTGGGGAGATAGGAGGCGGAATTGATCGGGTTTACGTCTCGGTTGGTAGAGACAAAACGGTAATGGTGCACTACTCGCATTCTCGTTCTTAATAAGAAGAAGGGGTGGTGGTTCGACTTCTTAGGGTGGTTGATTCATCACAACTCCCATGCCTTCTAAGAATACGAGTTCTTTAGAAAAAAATATCTTCAAAACTTTCATCGAGATTCCGACTGATAATCTCATCGGAAAGGGAGTTATGAAACTCGGATAGCTCGACTAAACCATTCGACAAGTCAAAGGGTTCAGATTTAGGTGTGGACTTGTCGATAAAAGGATTTTCATGTGTATAATAAATAGTAAGATCAAACCCTAACGCACTAGTGGCGTCGAGATCAGTATCGTGAAGCTCCTCAAATTCGCAACTGTCGAAAGCTATCTTTTCGACGGAACAAACATGAGCATAGGGTTCTGATGGTTGACTTCCTGGTTTGTAAATGTTAAGCTCAATTGTCATCTTCCTAAAGGACGGGTTCATTGAACCGTTACGACAATTGATTATCGCGTTTGAAGTTGCTAGGAAAGGTCGATCTAGAATCACCGGAATTTGGTTCCGTGGGCTCGCTACAGGCTGTGTATCTATAACTATAAAGTCCACAAGGAATATAAATTCCCCGAATTTAATAAACACGTCCTCTAGCTCACCCCGAGATTGATTGATAAATCGATCGGCCATCTGGAGAGTGCAATGCGTAGGTTTCAACTCTCATATCTTTAATTGCTCATAAACAGAATATGGAAGCAAGTTAACACTAGCACCTAAATCGAGTAGAGCACGATTGATATTTTTACCCCCAATGGTTATAAATATTGTAGGACAACCGGGGTCCTTACGTTTCGTGGGTACCAATTGGATAAGAGAATTGCTCATATTACTCGCTAAGAAAAACTTTTTAGGTACTTGAGTTTTCCTCTTCCTGGTGCACAAGTCTTTAAAATTTTCGCATAGGACAGAACTTGTTTGATAGCATCCAGGAGAGGGATATTTATATTAACTTGCTTTAAAATGTCCACAATATTCTCCATTTGTAGACTTGGTTTATTTGGCCCTCAACCTATGTGGAAAATGAGCTTTATCAATAAGGGTTGGGTCCAATTTGTGAGGAGAAGTTTGTGGGGATGGAATGGATCCCAAAATTGGATTTGAGATGGTTGTAGATGGTAATTCTTCAAGAAAGTGGGATGAGGATTCGAGCCTAGTGGAAAATGGATAATAGGCTCGGAAGAAAATGTTGGATTAGACAAAGTAGGAGTAGAAGTAGTGGCCGAGGTTTCATCTGATTCATCCTCAACAACTTGTTTACCAACATTGTTATTCAGCACTCTTCCCGATCTCAACGTAGTTACGGTACTCACATTATGATTTTGAAAGATGATATTCGCGCTTTGTGAGTTACCAGGATTTGGTAGAGGTTGAGATAGAAGTCTCACTTTCTCTCTCTCGCTCATCGTGACATTTAACTGTGCAAGTTGTACTTCTATCGATTTTATATTTTCACTGTGGGAAGCAGTGCGTTGCACTAATGTTTGGATAGAAGATGTTAAATTAGCCGTCGTTTGCATGGATTGTTTAATGAACGTTTCTAAGTTACGTTCGAGCGCAGAGGTTTTATCGGTAACGGCCATTGAAATATTATAATAAGGATCAAAGTTGTTGGCTGGGGTTTGACAAGATTGCGGTTGAAAGGGGTGCTGATTTTATTGTGTTGGTTGCTGTTGCTGTGGGAGAGTCCTTTGACAGTTGCTTGGGAACTGTTTTTGATTTTGAGTTTAGTTTTGGTTCCAAGCAAAATTATGATGATTCCTCCATCCCTGATTGTATGTGGAAGAATAAGGATCGTTTCTAGGTCATTACTGAAAAGCCGCATTAGTTTGTACTTGACCTTGAAACGGAGAATTCAAAGGTCATTCTTCCGTTAAGTGTGATGGGTCAGAACAGCAACCACACACGGTTTTTGGGAGCGTAACTTGGTTTAGGAAGGCTGATGAGAATTTTTTTTCCATAACTTCGAGTTTCTTTTGCATCACGGCCATTTCGACTTTCAATGCGATGGAATAGCTGCCCTAGATAAAGTTGGTCTAACGCTTTCCCATTGTAAGGTTTGTTCGGCGAGATCTTCCAGAAATTGCCAAGTTTCGCCATCGTCTTTTAACATGAAATGGCATTGATAAATGGTTTCAAGCATCTATTTCGTGGCAGAATTAACACCTTCATATATAATTCGGCAAAATTGTCATCTATCAATTCCATGATGGGGGCATTGTAGAAAAAGATCCTTAAACCGCTCAAAGCATTTCCAGAATGGTTCGTTGGGCAGTTGGGTAAACTGGTTAATCTCGCTTCGAACACGGGCAGTTTTGTAACTAGGATAAAATTTCTTAAGGAATGATATAAAAAATTCGTCCCATTTGGCGATAGAATGTGCGGCAGTGCTATAAAGTCAATTTTCTGCTAGGTCGCACAAGATAAAAGGGAGAAGACGTAATCGCATAGCATCCCCTAAAAGTTGGGTTGTGACCATCATTGCACATACGTTCTCGAATTTGGTGATGAAAACCTATGCGTCTTCATATTCAAGCCCATGAAATTTGAGCAACAAGTTGATGAAGTGGGGTTTAATTTCGAAATTATCCCCATTGGCCGGTGGAATAGACAAACAAGTAGAAAGGGGTCCACGCACGGGATAGCATCTTTCTTGAAGAAAGATGTACGGTGGATTCTGCGCACCTATGAGTGGTGGCAGAGTGGTGTTGTGAAAATCTGATCGAAAACTGTCCATCTCGGTCGATGTGGTGGGTGGAAGGGAAATAGAAGATGAAGAAGTACCGACTTCGGAGTCGATAGCAGAAACGCAGACAAGATGGGCACTAGAATCCCGTGTCCAATCGATCAGGCACTAAGAGGGTTTAGCACACGTGGCGGCATATGTAAGAACGATTTTAAGAAAGTCTGTTTTGAAAAAGTGTCGGACGTGAGGCTTGACTCAACAAATCACAAAATGCACAATCAACCCTTGAACTAAGGTCACCTATGTCAAGCACTGGACCGCTCCTAAACTTCCAAAGGACAAGCCGCAAGATCAATTCTCTACCATCTCTTTATCACTCTTGTAGCCAGGTAAGTGCCAGGTAAGTGGGAGGTATCTGCTATACGAATCACCGAAAAATAGCGTAACCACTTTCCTTAGTCACACTTGACTAGACACCACAAGAGAGATGCGGCTAAGCGATAGATTACCCACGACTCTCCTCTGTCCTAATTGAGTGCAACGGTCTTTAGAGGCTTGGTCTAGATTTTTTTTTAATTAATGTAAGGTGAGAGTATGCTCATTTTGTGATTTGTGGGGTCTAGGAAGGGTGATGAAATCCCCACCTAATCTGGATTTAGGTTATTGCCCCCTTAATGTCCGGTTAAGATATGCATAAACAAACCAATATCAAAACACGCAAAAAGATTTTTGAGCGGCTCTTTTTGCAAAGAATCCTGCAAAAAAATCAGATTATTAGATCTTAAAGGAGAGAGAGATCAGAGAAAGATACCAGAGGATTTTGGCACTCCAATTCCCCCATGCCGCCGTGGTTCCGCCGCCAATAGCCCATTCCCACCGCGGTTCCGCTGCGCTTTTGAGGGTTCTTTTGCTAAAAATTTTTAGTGCCCTCCTATTATCCTTTGGGCTACGATTAAAGTATCTGTATCTCTTTTCCTTTGCTCCAGTTACTCCAGATTTCCTTGTAAAACTCACACAATAATCGTTAGATACATAAGATACGGTTTTGTTTATTTTATGATATGAATTAATAAAAATTCAACTCGAATAGTAAGAAAAAAAATTACAGCCGAATCCCCGGCAACGACGCCATTTGATTAATCTTGTTTTAAAGAAGTGTTTGGTAAAGTAACCGCAATCAGGAAGATGTCGCTAGTAGCTAGCCGCGATGAGTACGGGTCGTCTGCAGGGAAACGTGAACCTTTTTCTTGGTTTAGACGAGTTGATAGAAGAAAGATAATTGATTGTAGTTACGGATATACTACGGATGTAGAATTTATAAAGAAGAGCCTTGTAGGGTTCATATGACTTAGCAGTAATGGATGATTAATTAAAAATGACTCATTTTATCTTTTAATAGTTTAAAACTAGATCGATGGTGATGAATATAGATTAAGGTCCTTTTGGAAGAAACTAGGATTTCCCCACTCATAATCATTGTCCTTGCATTGATCTCTATTCATGTCTAGCCCCTAACAAAACAAGTGTTAATCTAATCTCAAATTATGGTCGAGACTATCAATAAATTGGTAGCGCGCCCGATATGGATGTTAATATTTGTTTTGCTAAAATTTATAGACTTTAAAATGTATAAAAGGAGTTAAATGATTTTATCATTCATTGATCTACCCTAGCCTAAGAACCCTAGCAAGGTAGGAATTACTCGCTCATGGTTGAGATTAAAGAGAAGATGAAGAAAGAGATCATAATGTAAATTTAGAAAGTAATGCAGAAATTAAATGCAGAAAGTAAATGCGAAATAATTAAACTAATGATCTACCTTTATTAATCAACTTATCATTTACAAATCCTTTTTGAGAGTAGAATACAAAGAAGCCTATTTTCTCTAGTTCGTATCTCGTTGGGACGTAGATGTTGAGCTGATTGATCACGTCGATTCGTGAATCGTCTTGGATCTCTTGATCTTGTCGGTGATCTATTTGGTGATGATTTTTCATATGAAACTCTCGGTCCTATTTATAGTCACAGAAATTAGAAACCCTATTTTCTATGTGTGATGATTTGCTGTTGTGATCACACGTAAAAAATCCTAAATCCTACGGCCACAAGAAGGACACAGATCCGCCGCATATCATGGGGTTTAGCCGCGGTTGGGCCGCTATTTGGTGAGATCAAGGCTTCAAAATTCTTATGCTATTTGGTGTTGATACTTGGAGATCATTGTGATGTCTGGATTCTTCAAATCTTCCTCTGAGTCTCTGTCGTTTATGATTTTATGATTTGATTCTACTTTATCGGCAGATTTTATTCCCGATATCTCAGATCTCTCGATCTCCAGACCTGAGCCAATATCTCACTTTATAGTATTAGTAATATTTGTTATATTTGAGATATCATCCTAATCATTTTATATGATATTATATGTTAAGAATATTGATTAGAGATATTTGATATGATATGCATATTTTAATTACTAAAATTTCATATAATATGTATATATTTTCCTTCATAATGCTAATTATAATGTCGAAACATTTGATACAGAATATTTTATAGATAAACCCATATATGTTCCATATTACAATAAACACTTTTAAGTACTTAAGAAAAGTAAGGAAATTGTTCAATTAAATATGCAATATTTTCGACTAAACACCCGCAAATTCTAGAGTAAGGTACTCCAGTCTCAACGCCATGAGATGGAGACCCGTTGCCCTCTAGAACCCGGCTACTAGAGCACTCCGCCATGGGGTAATTCTAGTACAGAAAAGAAATATATATACGGTGGTGAGATTGACCTCAACCCGGCTGTGCCCTAATAAAAGAATATACAATAAGACAGAAACGGCAGTCCACATGTCGGGCGCTCGCCCCACAATAATGAATATACAAATAAATCAAAACTGAACTACAAACATTGCACTATAGGCTATCCATCACGACAATCCGACAAAACCATCTCAAAGATATCACAAGCAACACCACAGATAAACAAGATGCATGCAACCCCTTATAACCGACGTATAGAGATTAGAAGACATTAAACAACACATGTACGCATCATAAAAGCAAGTAAAGAAAACCACGACGTTAGAATTCCTCGCACAACTAGCAAACGAAACCAATTTCCAAAACCATGAAAAATCAGTGAGCTAAAGTTCCAAAAACGATCGTTTTAAGCCAATCCGGGAGTCGAAACGAACTTGAAACCCGCCCGAATCTTTACAGAGGCAAAGGGATAAAATTAACTTCCGACTCAGAGGCCTAATGGGTACCCACCCCCGGGGTCCACCACGAGGTGCCCTATAAGGTGGGCAAACCCGAGAGCACCCTTTTGGGGTGCTCTCGGGTCACTACCCCCAATGCCGCCTTGTGGTGGTCTTGGGGTGCCTGGACTTTGGTCCCCTTCGGGGTGTCCCGAGGTGCCCATGCTCTACCCCGCGAATTCTCGGTTCAAACCGTGAGCCCGCGGGATGTGCAAACAACTCAAAACATCAATTTTTGAACTGTTTTTGTCGATAGTTCGTGCGCGACAAAAACGACGAATTTCTAACGTTGCTACGAGTTATCTAATGCTTATGAAATAGCTCTGATACAATGTTAGGCAGTGTTGCACACTCTACTGGGTTTGTAGAGAGGCAAAATTTTCAAAAAACAATTTTTAAGACTTGTAACACCGACTAATCCCAAGATCTACTGTAAACCTTAGATAACAAAAACTTGCAAAGGTATTAATCTACTATGAAGTGATTATACCTATATGAACCAAGTCCTTTGGGTCATCTTTTTCTCTTCTTAAGCTCCTTGTCTGTCAGGATCTAGCTTGGTCGTTGGCTTCCTTGTGTCGAAGACGATTGATTGAATGAGATTTTCCGTTGTGTCGTTTTTTTAAGAAAATTGTATAAAAATCACAACCAAAAATATTTTGACCGCAATCAATAACGGTGTCGGATGTAGCGCGTTAGTAAGTGCGGATCGTCCACAGGGAAAGTGAGATCCGTTCAATTTTCGAATTAGATGAGTAGAAAATTTAGAGAAAAGAAAAGAAAACAATTCATGATTTGTAATTGCATTTCAAGAATTAGAAAAATATAGATCTAAAAGAAACATTAAAATCAAGAATTGAGATGTGTGATAATTTCCAACCAACAATCAAGATTCGAAGTGTAGCTCGTAGGAGTAGATCGGATCTATAGATGTGATGAGATCTAATGATCACTCATTCTTATCCATTAACGAATCGATAGTAGATCGATGATAATTTACCGAGGGTTAAGGATCTTGCGGAGAATTTAGGGATTCCGCAACTCATCCTTTGTCCTTTCGATGAATCTCATTCAAATTCTAGCTTCTAGTTAATCAAATGATCAATAGTTATTCCCTAGTTTCGAGTGAACACAATCAAGAAAGCATCATCCCGAAACTATGTCATCAATCATTTGATTCACTAGAATTTACAAACATTATAGGACTTAAGAATTGTAAAAGTGTATAAATCATCATCATCCATCGATCGTCACAACTCCTACACGAGCGGAGATTTACTCAAACATCATGATAACAAACACAATCACAAATTGAGATCGAATCATAATGCTTGAATTAAAAGATAAGCAAGATATAGAAATTTCACCTTTATTTATCGACAAATTTCGTTACAACTCTCTTGAATTTACAAAAGGAAGGAAGTAGATCGTCGATTTCGGCTTCGCTCGGCTCCTTGAGTCGCGGATCTCCTTGGATCTCTTGCTCCGATGAAATCCGGCGTCGCTTCTAAAGGTTGAAGGCTCTCTTGCTTGAATGGTACTCGGGATCTTGATCTTGATTTTGAATTGGAATTAGGGTTAGGGTTTGAGGCACAAGTTGTGTCACTCAACTTGTGGGTAGAAGATAATAGGTGATTCTTGAACAACCTCAACCCTAGATCTAGGCTCCTTTTTATAGACCTAAAAACCCTAGATCTAGGATTTCAAATTTGAATTTTCCCTCCAAAAGTTTGTTAAGAGAGCCTTCTAGAAATAGTTTGTTAAGTCGAGCCTTCTAGATGCGCCACGTGGAGTTTCTGGGGTCTTCTGGAAGCCTTGGCCGTTAGAGGTAACACGTGGAAGAAATCTGGAGAGTTGGCGCCATCAAGCCGCCGCGAATCCGCGGCGCAAGCGGGCTCCCGCCGCGGATCCGCGGCGCTTTGGAAGCGTTGGGGCTTGGGCTCTCTGCTACTAGTTTGGGCTGATATGTGGGCCTTTTTCTGATATGTTGATTCTCAAAATTCTTTCTAGATTACTTCCAGATCTGAAGTCATTGAGTTGGCGTATTTTTGATCAGCTCTTTTCCCAATTTTTGGCTTTGCTTTTGGAATTTCCTGCATAATTTCTCGAGACAAGAGTTGCGCTATACAAGAATGATGCGATGCCATGATAAACGGTCAATTTCCTTTAAAGTGCCGGTTTTCAAGTCTACTACATGAAATCTGGTATTTCAGAGATGTTTTGCTAATATGTGCAATATGAATACCGAACACTTCTAGATGAGTTCAAATGATAGGAAAATTGCCGTGTTTAAAATGCAATATTTTCGACTGATCAACGATCCACCCAAGAGTGTATAGTTCAAGCTCCATCCTCAAACTTAAGGAAACTAAAGAACCTAGTTTGCTAATCTAGGTAGCTTAGAAGATGTAGAGTGTTAATTGGATTGGATTATCTAACAAAACCATAGATTCTCAACACATGATAGGATTATGGTTTTGGGAAGAAGAAGAAAGTAAAGGAGGAAAGAGAAAGCCAAGTGTATAATGAAACCAGCATTGTGAAGAATGGTTAAGTCTTGGAAAATATCAAGCATGCAATATTTCTCATACAATATTGCAACCATGCTTGAATAGTTAGAACAAATGAATAAATAAAATCAAGTAGCCATGTTTCAATCATGCTTGAATACACCTCAACCCTCCATCTCATTATCTATTTAGAAAAATAGATTTAAAACTAAATGAGGTGTCTTCTTCTAAAAGCATTCTAGTGAAATTACTAGAATACCCTCACCGTATATATATACCCGTATTCGTACTACAAAAAATACGAATACCAAGAGATAAAATAATCCAATAATATAATACTAGAATGCAGCTTAATCCTAAGCCCGCTAGTATTATCCGTCCGAACAAAATAAGTGTAGCCTGTACATGTATATGATCGAAACGCTGCACGTAAAACCATACGTCATCTACATCATTTCGCCTGAACCAGGGAAACCCTCTGTGTGGGACTCTAAAGACTCGACAGTACGCTGGCAGTGGGTTTAACCATAAGCACGTTAGTGGTACTGTTGGATATAGTGCCCTCAAAGTCAATTATTGGATCGCAGGCACGTGATTGCAATGATTGAGGGAGGACCTATACCGGTAGGACAGTCTTACTCGAGAGGTTTGTATACTATCTGGTTTGTCTTTATCATCGTGTACATGCTTTAGGTGACATTGTAGTTCACTATTACACGTTGATAGAGAATAGTATGCTACCATGGTTTATCTTTATCATCGTGCACTGCTTCAGGTGACATTACAGGTCACTATTGCACGTTGATAGAGCCCTTAGGATTCTTGCTTGACGGCCAGCAGTATGATGGCGATCATAAACGTGAGAGCTGGGGTCTATAAGCACATCCTTAAAGTGGTCCCTAGTCGTGGGAGTTTCGAGACTGGGCATCGATACTCCATTAGTAGACTAGTGTATACAGTCGAGACCCCGACGAGGGGCGGTGGCCGGTCTCACAAGCCATTGGTGTCAGTTGGATCACCTAAGATGTATACAGGTGCTCATTGGGTTATGAGTATACCGGACAGGACTCGCCGGGAACATGCTAGTTAGTATTATACCTGATGTCAGATAGCAGTTCCCTGGTAACTTGGGTACAGGTTAGTTCATCGACCTGAGATCGTCATTTGTCTCGTGTGAGTTCCCACTGTGCTTTGATTACTACCCTACCATGGCTCAAAGGAGTCGTGCAAACAGGTTTTAGTTGGGTACAGTCCCGAGCCACATGGAGACAGTGAACGGATCGGCAGGGGTTCGTCTCTCCCGATATTAGGGGTGAGGTCACGCTGTGTCTAGAAGAGCCATTACACGAAGTCCTTGGCCAAGGCAGGAGATTTACTGGTAGGTATTCCAGTAGTATCTCAGGATGTTCTGGGATACACTCTGACACGACTTGTACCGCTTTTGGGGGTCTGACTTTTACCAACCCCCTAGGCCCGCCATGCGATGCTCATAGACGAACGGACCGGATTGTACGGATATTGTCACTGACAGGCTCAGTAGGGTGTCAGGATGAGTTCGCTCATCGACCTCCCTTTTGGTCAATACCTGGTAGCCCGTTACGTACGGCTAGTATCTCTGACGTGCTAGTGGTTAAATCTACAGCCAAAGTATTGACGAGTCTTTAGAGTCCCCCACAGACAGTTTTCAAGTTTCGGGCGAAACGTTGTAGAGGTCGTATGATATATGGCAGGGTTCGATCATATACATGCGGTAGTGCACGGATCATACTAGTGGGTTTTGGTTTAAGCCGGATCCTAGTATTAGATTTGTTGGATTACTTTAGTCTCGCCGTATTCGCATTCAGTCGGAATGCGGATGCAGGTATGTATATACAAGTGAGGGGTATCCTTGTGATCCGTCACGAGTTTACTTTAGATATTGCCGTATCTTTTTATTGTTGTAAACATTTGGATTAATGTTTGCATATGGAAATTATGAGCTAGAAATCATCATTTTGTGCATTAATTGTGACATATGAAAACCTAGTGACTCATGGTCTCTTTTATTGTACATATGTCACATTTGATGATGGATTTGAGTCTTGATATAATAAGGAGAGAGAGAGGGGCTGCCATGAGATGTTTTTGGTCTTGTAATTTTTCATAACACTTCTCACACTCTCATTATCATCACAAGAAATAAGAAAAAGAAAAGGGAACTCCTTCTTCTTCCTCTTCTTCTTCTTGCTCTAGCTCACAATTTCCATGGATAGCATCACCTTCAACCTCCATCCATACAATGGATGCAAGAGACAAAGTTGTCACAAATATTCTCTACTTCGCCTTGGACACGTCGGCTAGCGAACTTCGTGCCCGAGTTGCTTCGGATGAAGCGGGGGCCCGTAAAAAGACTCGAAGATGTGGTGCCCTTTCCGACGAGGAGATCGAGACCGAAGATACCGCGGGGAGCTTAGGATGGTGGCCAAAGACCGAAGGACACGGATCAATCGGTATAGCTTTCCAACCCTTTCTCTAGTTGCTAGTTGTAGGTTAATGGTTCGATCCGGGTTTAAAGTATACGATAGCGCCGGTTTCTAGTTTTGAAAAAGTTTTCGTTTCCGCATTTTGGCCTCGGACAGACGGCCGGGGCGCTACCGTAGACTTACATGGTATCAGAGCCACGCCATTAACCTTCACTAGCTTTTTCTAACGTATTTAAAATATCGATCGAACGAATTTTCTAAAAACTGCATTTCAAGTCACAGTTTCTGTCGAATTTTTCCTGTAGTCAAAAAATTATTTAGTGTGCTGCAGAAAAACAGGCAGGGTTTTTTTAAGAGAACTGAGAAAATTTGGTGAGCTGAACCCACTGTAGCGCCGCGGAACCGCGGCCGTACCCACGCGTTGGCCATGGTTCCGCCGCAGTCCTGTAGCAAAACTTCACCAAATTTTCTGAGGTGGTCTCTGACTTGGAAATGGGGTTTCTGGTAATTTTATTTTTGGCCCAGATTATTTTGAGTACTGGGTATTGTACTTGGGGCCCACTTCGGGGAATTTGTCGATCGAAAATTTTAAACATGTTAGTTCACAGTATTTACATTATATATGCGACCGTGAATGTCATTCGAGCGGTAAATCCTGTCTACTTGCTATAGTTCTTTTAGACGGATTTGCGAACGTGACATTCACGTTGATGTTCTGTGTTGTGCTGTGATGTTGCAGATTTATCGTGGTGGATAGCCTGGATGCAATGGTAGTACAGTTTGGTTGTATTTGTACATTTGATATTGCGGGGCGAGCGTCCGACATGTGGACTGCCATCACTGCCTGTTTGTATATTATTCTTTTGGGGCACGACCGGGCTGAGATCGATGTACCCGTTGTATATTTTACTTTCTGTACTAGGATTACCCCGCGGTGGGGTGCATGGGTAGCCGGGTTCTAGAGGGCAACGAGCCCGCATCTCATGGCTTTGAGACGGAGGGGGCTTCACTCTAGAATTGGCGAGCTATTCGCCGCACTCATAGGGGATACAGGTTGACCCAAGGAAGGGTGCTCAAGTTACCGGATTCTGTGAAGTGATGGGTGGTCCATTCATATTGTTGAAGGGGGCTGCCTCGCTTCAGGTTTTGGCGAGTAACTTGTCGCGCCCGTAGGGGTCTAGGATTTCATTACACAGGCTATCCACACGACCAGGGGAACGTCGGGTTTCAGTAGCGGCTCTATGAAACCCGGGGATCCCAGATTATCTGTATTATTCTGTGATACTTATTACATTTCTGTGATGTTGCATTTTATCACGCCTTGAGCGAATACTATATATTGATATATATACTAGTAGATGTTGTATATGTTTTACACCCGCGCTAGTCCAGTCCCCGCTCTGTCGTTAGTTAAGTAACCTAACGGGTGATGACGGGACCCAGTGGCGAATGCGGATGGCATATACGTACATCGTATTTTCGTTCTTTTATGGTGTGATTAATTGATGGGACTGCATTGATTCAGATCAATGCAAGCTAAACAAATCTATTCTGATGTTGTTGGAACATTTTTCAAAAAAAGGCTGTTATTGCAAGGACGTTCTCTTTTGTTTTGCACAGTGTTATTGCAAGGACGTTCTCTTTTGTTTTGCAAGGACGTTCTCTTTTATTTTGCACAGTGGTATCCAGCACCTCAGTCGACGAGGCAAGGGCCAAGATCCCTTCACCGGGAGTGACCCCTTGGACAGAAGTTTACGTCAGGGTAATAACTTCACTATAGCCGATTGCCTTTTGCTTTGCATCGTGGTATTCAGTTGGAATATCCTGCACCTCATTCTACGGGAAAAGAGCCGAGATCCCTTCACCGGGAGTGACCTCTTTAGCAAAAGTTTTCGCCACTATATTTTTATAAAATGCTATCTGGTTTCTTCAATGATATCAAGTTCATTACGTTAAAGGTTTTTCGCCAAAAACCATTCGTATCCCTCCATCATTTCAGAAAGGTAGCACTTAGTATTCATGCTATGTTTGTTGGTCTTCATCAAGGCATAGTGAATGGTAGCTGCTTGTTACTTTTCTGCTGCATAGATAGATGCGTTGGTTTGGGATAGTCGTATAGCCTTGTTGGCCTTCGTCAAGGGCTTGTACGGGTGGGTTCAAATTAACCTGGACAATGACGGGTAGAACTTAACATGTGACTTATGATTTGTTGACCTTCGTCAAGGTCATAAGAGCATGGGGTAAAAATCACATCGGGGGTTTCTAAAGAAACTGAAACTTACCAGATATACGCATACCTTCTGGAGTGTGATAATGTGAGTGGATTCCATCACGTTATCATGCGATGATAGTTGGATCCCGATTCCCACTGATGAGTTGGTTTACTCCTCGGGTGATCCCGACTAATTTTTCTTTCAGGTTTGGAGGAGAATTTGACGATATAGTGGGAGGTTTCCTGATTAGATAAAGTGATAACCATTCTGATCTAGGTTAGAGTGCACGCTGAGTGTTTCTTTTCTCTCTCTTTGACAGCGACCATGGCCCGACTCTTGACTATGACTCTGTGACCAAGTTGACCGAACCTTCTTAAAACACTGGCTTTTGGATTGTCAGAGTTGCATACCTCATTGCCACTCCTACTTTTACCCTTTCTCCAGAACACCCCGTATTATTACGAACATCCACTTCCATTGGATAAAACCATCGTATGGTTATATAAGAACTCGAAGGAACTTGTTCCAGATTCAAGGATGGTTCCGATTCTGGAGAAAACGAATATGACTATTCAGTTGTCTTTTCCTTTTACCTTCTCTCAGGTTGCGAGGGCTCCTTGGATTAGGACAGTACACCTATCACGCTTATTGGATAGTCTTCTTCCAAACCATAGGCAGGTGCCGAACGGTAGGGAATGAAGAAGACCAATTATCCTAACGAAGGTGTACATAAGGTATTAAGTAAAGACAAATAAAGGGATTAGTAAGAGGGCAAAGTAAATTGCGACTGCTATTCACGACCAAACCAAATATTTCTTCGCCAATCTTATATCACCTTTGTGTTTCTCCATAACACTCCGTATCACTACGAAGATCCACAGTGATTTGGATACTCCATCGTATGGTTATATACGAACTCGAAGGAACTTGTTCCAGTTCGGGGATGGATTCTGGTTCAGGAGAAATAGGAATAAGGTTTATTCAGTTGTCTTTTATCTTCACCTTCTCTCAGGTTGCGAGTGCTCCTAAGATTAGGACAGTACACCCATTATGCTTATTGGATAGTCTTCTTCCAAACCATAGGCTGGTGCCGAACGGTAGGGAAGGAAGAAAACCATTTAGCCTAAAGGGGTGTACGGAAGGTAATGACTAAAGACATATAAAGGGATTTGGAGAGATGGTAAAGAAATATACGGTTACAGTTGTGAATCTGATAATGGAAGAGGTATTACTAGGAATACCCGGATACCTCTTCGAAACATTTATATGTTTCAGTTTCACTATGTATTGTTAAAAAAAACTGATTTCCCAATTGGCCCTTGCTCCAGGGTATGTATTTACCAGGTTTGATTCTCACATCTGTATGGTTTTACAGATGATGAGTGGGAGTAAGTTATTGGGAATTGGGTGATCATCCCATTATATCGGGATTCGTTATAATTGGTGATATTTGAGGAAATCGCTTGGGATGTTTGCCGGACGGCAAATATTTGGTTTTGAATATCCGTTGCTATGCACCAATTTCAAATTGATATATTTGTACGTTTATTTTTATAAAGTGAGATATAACTTTTTGAAATTATGTCTATGACATTTACCTATATCAGTGGATGGTTAGGTAAGGAGCATTAAACAGCGGTGTAATTATTCTTAACCATAAGTACAGTTTTCAACCTGCGACACACAACGAATGAGTTATTAGACTCAGGGGACTTATACATAGTATTGTATGTTGTCCAGTGTCCATTTGGACAGAGGGGTTGGTACTCATACTATATTCTGTTTACTTGTGACTTCTCTAGTTCTTAGACATGTGTTTCGTAGAAATACAAGGTCTAAGTTTTGAGAAATTATAGGTATAAGAATAAAGTAGAGAACCAGGTGTTGCAAGTATCAGGATTCTTCAAGGTGATCGAAGATGTAGATACTTGTGTATGGTACTCAGATGATAGTAATGATTAAGAGGACTTGCTTCTCTTTCAGATTACTCATAATTGGAAGCACTCCTAAGTTGAGTAATGTTGATCGGCCTCTCTCCATTTAGTTGACATGCACTAGAGACAGCTGCATGATTTGAATCTGGTTCCAATTAAATCAGTGCCTCTGTTTCTATATTGGATATAGAATAGTTCATATCTTAACAATGTTAAGGTACGGGGAGTTGTCCGGCTTATGCTTAAAACCAGACTCTGGATAACTCAAGGCACGTTCCTGTAATGGTTGTTTATGGGTTGACCCGGGCTATGACGAGGGTTGACTTTCTACCATCTGGAAGATCAATAGTGATATTGTTCTTGACTCGCCACAGTTTTAGTAAAATGGATTTTTTCAGAAAACAGTAGTGAGAGTATGGTAGAACTGGAAGTGATTCCAGAACTGCAAACGAATACTGAAAATTTGATAAGGACCTAAAGATTCAATCTGGTTTGACATTCCATTAGCCACTCCGCAGATATGGTGGGTAACCTCAGGCACTCGAGAGGTACTTCAGTATGCTCAAAGACGGTGACAGGGAGGTTCTTGTTTACCCAGACTTGCCATTGTTGTTGTTCCAGACTGTGAGACCCGACAGGAGGATGGGTATAGCGTCGTTCTAAACTAGCTTTAGAAGTGTACGTGTATATGACTCTACCAGAGGGTTGTCGTAGTCAGTGGGAGCAGCGGAAGCATAATGGACAAGTAGCTTATGTCTATTTATAGACTAAAGCAGATATGGTGGAGATAGATCATCTATTTCTGACGTAACAGTCATAGGTTTGACTTCATCAGAATAGGGGATGGATCTGTTAAGAAGGTAGTAGGGTGTGATGTCCTGGTATTTGGATGACATACACAGAATAGGAAGTAAAATTCCTATACTACAATCAGTTATACTTTGGTTGTCACACAGTGGTTTCTCCACATAGGATATGGATATTATATCAGATATTCTGGTTACTAGATCTATAGTTTTAGATCTAGATTTGGGTAGTTTCCCAATCTGGGTACTTAGACAGCATTCTAAAGGTGTTTTAGAATGGACGACTCCTGGCACGGTAGTATACCTGCAGGTGATGGAGTCACCCTCTCTAAAGGTGTCTTACAGACTAAAGGGGAGAGGGATGCGCATGATTGGCAGATTACTTGCTTAGACAATTGAGTTGATCATGAGATGTCAAGTACCACACCAGATGTTGTTTTTGCACTAGATGCAATAAGTTGATATTAATCCAATCCTGGAGAAACGTTCGGAAGCAGTTTTAGAACATAAGTGGATGTTCTAGGAATATGATAACAACAAACTCTTTCGGGAGACGGTTATTATTCCAGGCTTCCAAGTTGACCTGGATGACAGAGTGACTGTCATAGTTATAGTTTTCCCTCTGACGAGGGGCAGTGTTTTGGACATATGGTCTAAGCGGACACTGAGGGAGGCATGACGCAGGATACTGATTAAATTCAGTTGACGATACAGTCTAAGAAGTTTGGATTTGGAGTTCATTTATGAACTAGGTCCCATCAGATATCCAAACATATTCTAAGACAAGTATTGCTCATTTCGGAAGATGGCTTTCTCCGCGAACTTGAAATAAAGAGAGACAAAGAAAGAAACATCAGAGCGGATCCACTCACTGAGGCTATTCCTCAAACGCAATAGTTTCGCAAACGGGCTTTGTGAGACTGATTAGTAGAGGAGTTGGGTGTTCGGTATCACACGGGCTGTGAGTATGCAACATCGCAATAACTAGCCTTGAGTGCAAGTGGGAGATTGTTCGATATAGTGCCCTCAGAGTCAATTATTGGATCGCAGGAACGTGATTGCAATGATTGAAGGAGGACCTATACCGGTAGGACAGTCTTACTCGAGAGGTTTGTATACTATCTGGTTTGTCTTTATCATCATGTACATACTTTAGGTGACATTGTAGTTCACTATTACACGTTGATAGAGAATAGTATGCTACCATAGTTTATCTTTATCACCGTGCACTGCTTAAGGTGATATTACAGGTCACTATTGCACGTTGATAGAGCCCTTAGGATTCTTGCTTGACGGCCAGCAGTATGATGGCGATCATATACGTGGGAGCTGGGGTCTATAAGTACATCCTTAAAGTGGTCCCTAGTCGTGGGAGTTTCGAGACTGGGCATCGATACTCCATTAGTAGACTAGTGTATACAGTCGAGACCCCAACGAGGGGCGGTGGCCGGTCTCACAAGCCATTGGTGTCAGTTGGATCACCTAAGATGTATACAGGTGCTCATTGGGTTATGAGTACACCGGACAGGACTCGCCGGGAACATGCTAGTAGGTATTATACCTGACGTCAGATAGCAGTTCCCTGGTGACATGTGTACAGGTTAGTTCATCGACCTGAGATCGTCATTTGTCTCATATGAGTTCCCACTGTGCTTTGATTACTACCCTACCACGGCTCAAAGGAGTCGTGCAAACAGGTTTTAGTTGGGTACAGTCCCGAGCCACATGGAAGCAGTGAGCGGATCGGCAGGGGTTCGTCTCTCCCAGTATTGGGGGTGAGGTCGTGCTGTGTCTAGGAGAGCCATTACAAGAAGTTCTTAGCCAAGGAAGGAGATTTACTGGTAGGTATTCCAGTAGTATCTCAGGGTGTTCTGGGCTACACTCTGACACGACTTGTACCGTTTTGGGGGGTCTGACTTTTACCAACCCCCTAAGCCAGCCATGGGATGCTCATAGACGAACGGACCGGACTGTACGGATATTGTCACTGACAGGCTCAGTAGGGTGTCAGGATGAGTTCGCTCATCGACCTCCCTTTTGGTCAATATCTGGTAGCCCGTTACGTACGGCTAGTACCTCTGACGTGCTAGTGGTTAAATCCACAGCCAAAGTATTGACGAGTCTTTAGAGTCCCCCACAGACAGTTTTCAAGTTTCGGGCGAAACGTTGTAGAGGCCGTATGATATATGGCAGGGTTCGATCATATACGTGCGGTAGTGCACGGATCATACTAGTGGGCTTTGGTTTAAGCCGGATCCTAGTATTAGATTTGTTGGATTACTTTAGTCTCATCGTATTCGCATTCAGTCGGAATGCGGATGCAGGTATGTATATACATGTGAGGGGTATCCTTATGATCCGTCACGAGTTTACTTTAGATGTTGTCGTATCTTTTTATTGTTGTAAACATTTGGATTAATGTTTGCATATGGAAATTATGAGCTAGAAATCATCATTTTGTGCATTAATTGTGACACATGCAAACCTAGTGACTCATGGTCTCTTTTATTGTGCATATGTCACATTTGTTGATGGATTTGAGTCTTGATATGATAAGGAGAGAGAGAAGGGCTGCCATGAGATGTTTTTTGGTCTTGTAATTTTTCATAACACTTCTCACACTCTCATTATCATCACAAGAAATAAGAAGAAGAAAAGGGAACTTCTTCTTCTTCCTCTTCTTCTTCTTGCTCTAGCTCACAATTTCCATAGATGGCATCGCTTTCAACCTCCATCCATACAATGGATGCAAGAGACAAAGTTGTCACAAACATTCTCTACTTCGCCTTGGGCACGTCGGCTAGCGAACTTCGTGCCCGAGTTGCTTCGGATGAAGCGGGAGCCCGTAAAAAGACTCGAAGATGTGGTGCCCTTTCCGACGAGGAGATCGAGACCGGAGATGCCGCGAGGAGCTTGGGATGGTGGCCAAAGACCGAAGGA
The DNA here is from genome assembly GCA_030015575.1 of Agapanthus africanus. NCBI lineage: Eukaryota > Viridiplantae > Streptophyta > Magnoliopsida > Asparagales > Amaryllidaceae > Agapanthus > Agapanthus africanus. The sequence goes on along the minus strand of CM057343.1, from coordinate 697,359,852 downwards.
CACGGATCGATCGGTATAGCTTTCCAACCCTTTCTCTAGTTGCTAGTTGTAGATTAATGGTTCGATCCGGGTTTAAAGTATACGATAGCGCCGGTTTCTAGTTTTGAAAAAAAATTCGTTTCCGCATTTTGGCCTCGGACAGACGGCCGGGGCGCTACCGTAGACTTACAGGTACTAGCTGTATGTAGCGGCTACCCAGGTACCTGTCAAAAAGAAGGCCGATGAGCAAACTCATCCAAACTCCTACTGAGCCTATCCGTGACAATCTCCGTACAGTCCAGTCAGTTCGTCTAAGAGTATCGCATGCCAGGTCTAGGGGGTGGAAAACGTTAGACTCCTAATAAACCTGACAAGTCGTGCCGATGTGGCTCAAGACCATCCGAGAATCTACTGATCTACCTATCAGTAATTCTCAATCCGCCCTGGTCAACGACTTATGGTGTTGGCCAATCAAACACAGCGCGACATCAACTCCCTATACCAGGAGAGACAAATCCCCGACAATCGCTCACTGCCTCCATGTGGCTCGGGACTGTACCCAACTAAAACCTGTTTGCACGACTCAGTAGAGCCGTGGTAGGATAGTAATTAAAGTACAGTAGGAACTCACACGAAACAAATGACGACCTCAGGTCGACAGACTATCTGCACTCATGTCACCAGAGAACTGCTATCTGACGATTGGTATAATACCATCTAGCCAGTTCTCGGTGAGTCCTTCCAGTGTACTCACCCCCAGTGAGTATATGTATACGAGCCAAAGACCAATAGCTACGAGACCAATCATCATCCCTCGTCGGAGTCTTGAAACGTATACATCAGTCTACTCCGGAGTATCGATGCCATGTCTGATACTCCAACGACTAGGGACATTTAAGGATGTGCTTATCGACTATCCAGCTCCTACAAGTATGATTGCCATCACAATGCTGGAAGTCAAGCAATGATCCTACGGGCTTTATCAACATGTATAAATGATATGTAATAATAAGTAAAACATATGCACATGTTAAGATAAAGAAAAACCAAATAGCATACTATCATATCGAGCAAGATTGTCCTGTACATACATATGTCCAAGTATCCACATGTATACATATAAAATAATGGTCTCTATAGCATACATATCCAACAATAGCCATAATATATATGCTAGATATTTTTCAGGATATGTATCAAGTTGTAGTGAGGGTGAGGTACGTCTTAACTTAACTTATTCCCCTCTTCTCATTTTCAGAATTAGAAAAATCAAATGTTTTTCTCATATATAAAAATTCATTTTATTATTAAGTAAATACAAAAATAAATATTTTAAATTTTTATGAAATGTTACATCTGTTAATGTCGTCATTAGCGCCTTGGTTGTTTCTCCTTCGAGATATTAAAGGCCGCTTGCGGAGTCAACGACAACCAAATTGTCGTCAGAACTTTCCTATCCAAAAGGTTCCACGCCTCATCAGCCATCTTCTAGGGCTTTTCTCCAAGCAACGGCTTCTGCGGATCGCTTTAATATAGTCTCATAGCTTTGAGGAACCACTCGACCGGGCCCCCCCTTCAGTTACGGGACTGGTTTTTTCCTTTCTGCCTGCCTATAAGGTTTTTCAGTTAGACTCTCTTTCTTGTCTCGACCTTGTGGACCTTTTTTCTGTCTAGACTTGATTTTTTCTTCTTCCGTAGAGATCCACGATCCTCTATCTTTGCTTAGTAAGGATAACCTTTCACGCCCAGAGTCGGATTCAAATACGTCAATACTCCGAATTCATACATTTCTTACCTTTATTCAAAACCGGGAAGGAGATGAGGATGATTTCAAGTCATCATGCCCCTTATGCCCTGGGCGACACATGTGCTGCAATGGGCGGGACAAAGGGCCGCGATCCCGCAAGGGCGAGCTAACTCCAAAAACCCGTCCTCAGTTCGAATTGCAGGCTGCAACTCGCCTGCATGAAACCGGAATCGCTAGTAATCGCCGGTCAGCCATATGGTGGTGAATTCGTTCCTGGGCCTTGTACACACTGCCCGTCACACTATGAGAGCTAGCCATGCCCGAAGTCGTTACCTTAACCGCAAGGAGGGGATGCCGAAGTGGGGCTAGTGACTGGAGTAAACGTATCCATTTGATATAAGTAGTCCTCCATCTGCATGCGCCACCAACCAAAATTCTGACCGTTGAACTTTTCAATTCTTATTTTATTCTCCGCCATCTTTCGTCTCTGTCGCAGCAAACTTGACTTCTCCCTTGGACTGAACCAACGCCTTCAAAATGACAATCTAAGAAAATGGGGAAGAGAACGTAGTTGTTGTTACCCACCGTTGACCTAGATCGTAGATTTGAAGAACCCTAGGTTCGCTTAACCCTTACTCTGATACCAGTTGTTGGGGGTCGACAGGGAGAGATCAAAATGCAGAACAATGCTCGCGACAACACACAAATCACGCAAACACAATTACGCAATTAAACGACGAAAGAACAATATAAATATGCGAGAATAAAATAGTAAATCAAACACAGAAATACAAAAGATTTGTTAACGGGGTTCATCTACCATATGGCTAGTTTCCGGCAGAGCGGAATCTGCAAAGTCTCCACTATAATTTTCGAATCAATTACACGAGCAAAACCTTAGGAATTTTCTCTCAAAATTCTCTAGCCCTAACCGTCACCTTCTCATACAATGATCTCTTTCAATTGGCTGTAAATAATACATATGAGAGGTTCTTTTAAATAGGAAAACCCTAATTCTATAGTAAACATGAGATAAAACTAAATTTGGCAATTTTCGTTCGCATCAGAAAATCCCGACGGTAGACATCTGATCCACACTTGGGCAAACGTTTACCTACGCTCTGTTAAATTTTTATCTCTCAAGGGTAGACGTCCGAACCACACCTGGCCAGATGTCTACCCAGGCTCTGTATTAGGCTTCGTGGCTCCTACAAACGTTCGTCCCGATGAATTGCAGACGTCAGCCTCCGCTCTGGCGTTTCTCGTGTAGTTTCCAGACGCCTGAACTTGAGTTTCTCAGATGTCTGAAATATATATGATTACACCTTCAGACGTCTGCTGCTATTTACTTCAGACGTCTAACCTAAAGGATGTTCCACCGTTTCTAACACGATGGATTGACAAGCTCTCGAAAGTACGTACGGGCAACAAGAAGGAACTAGGCATGAGTCTATGGTAGCTTCTAATCCCTGTTAGTTCTACTGCTATCCTAAAAATCTCTCACACATTAGAATGCTCCATGGCAATGGCTTCAATCAAGAAAGATGGATATAAAGCTGATGTTTGAAAGCCCCAGACAAACATCCCCACTTCTTAATGCAGCATGTAAATATATATAGTTATCTATGCAATGTTACATATTTCTATTATATATATACATCTGTATAATTATCCAAGTCTGTAAATATATGTCTTTGTATATATAGCATGTTGTGTACTTGTATCTCAGATAATGTAACGACACTGAATTTTCTGTACAAAATTTTCTTTTAAAAAGTACAGAAAGGAATTGTAAGCTTGAGCATAAGTTATAAATTTAATTTGTTTAAGAACAGCAAGAAAACACTTGTAGCTCATTGGTAAAGCCTTGCACTGCTGTGACATAGCCTGTATTCAAATCCCCCCAGCCACATATTATTTTTACTGATTTTTTTATTTTAAATTTTTTGGAAGCTCAAAATTTTACACGTGCAATACACGTAAAAATGAAAAGTCAGATAAAATAAACATGTGCAAAAGGGTATTTATACAGACTATGACACGTGGTATCGATCCAGAGTGTCACGCCCCGCTTCCCAGTGTACGGCGAAGGAGACGCGACGAGGTCCGCTACGTATATACTCAGAAGTACATACGCTAAGCGTATCTAAGTAATATAAAATAAATACACAAGAGACAAGAAATAAAAAGAACAGCAACTTTTATTTATTAACATTCTTTGTACAATACATGAAAGGAAATACAACTGAAATAAAAAGATGCATAAACAGTGGCATAACAGGAAATAAAAAGTACAGAAAGGAAAAGTGTACAATGAAACTAAAGTGCTGGATTTTCGGCAAACTGCTCCAAGTCTTCTGCAGATGGCTCGATCTCTGCTGGGTCCGAATCACCTGACGACATTCAAAGAAGAAAGAAATAGAATGTCGTCAGCGAACAGGTCGCTCGGTAAGTCCCAAAGGTAAGAAGAGAAATAGAATAGACAGAGAGTAAGAGAGAGAGAGAGAGGGTGGCTTTTACAGTTGTATTATATTGTGATATTATTGTAGTATGGTGTTAACGCTGTTGTTGTAGCTTGGTACAGAAGGATGCCAGTGTATACGATAGGGGTCTCAGTATGCTAGAGACCATGGCAAATGGAAGTACAAGGCTCCGTTATACAACCCGGAACAACGGCAATTGGATTCATGTTAGGTGTCTTAATCTTACCGTCTCGTGCCACCTTTAACACCTTCCGTACCAATCTACCCCTTAAACCCCGCGATGTCTTGTTTGTATTGTTATCTTGTAAATTGTGTTGGTTGAATGATTGATTGATTGACTGACCGAAACCATGATATCAGGAAACGGTTATAACCGTAGAGTCATGTAAATGGAATACTGTGAATCATGTAAAAGGAATATATATCCATGGTTCGGTTCAGTCAAGTTGTGTAAATTGATGATTGTATTCATGGATTCATGTGTTCATATTGAATTGGAATCTTGTAGTTTATAAATTGACTTGAATTATATTCAAGTCAGATTAATCAGACTCAAACCCGAGTCAGACAATCAGAAATGTGAATCGAGGTCTTACAATTGCTAGGGTCATTAGGGTAACTTATAAAACTTGAGGGGGTTTTATGTAAAAAATACTTTTATATACTTTTCAAAATACGCCTCAAGTATTTATTATTCGTCTTTAGGGTTGTAATGAAAGTGGATTTTATATTGTGACATTTCTAGTGAAAATATCCTAGTTTTATAAATAAGGGTATTTATCTGTAATATTGATTTATTTGAAGTTCATGGTATTTTAGTGTAAAATTTATTCTGGTGATTTTTAGAAAAAGGTGGAATATTTATATTATAATAAAATAGATATTTAAATGATAAATATACATATATTTATACAAAAATAGTTTTAATAAATAATTTATATTCCAAAAATCTAATTTTCTTAAGATGTCGTATTTTAAACCTTTCGAGACCGAATGCACCTTGCGGAGGTCTGAATCTCGCACTACTAAGCCCGAGGGTGCACGATAAACCGTACTATCCCTAATGGGTTCCCCAAAGGTGGGTTGTAGCGGCGCTTTGCAAAAATTGTAAAATACTAATCCTTTAGAAAACGGTTTTATAAAGTAAAGGGTATTTATTTGTAAAGGTGTAAATTTTCCGTATTTTAGATTCTAGGGTTTCCTAAGCCAACTAGCCTATTTCTAAATGGTCTAAACGACAAGTCGTTAGAAGCCTCAAATCGTCTCTTCACCGCCAATTGCGGTCAGGTAAGTGCCAGGTAAGTGGGAGGCTCTCCACTACAAGTAGTGGCCCTAATTAAGTAGCCACTTGCCTTAAACACACTTGCCTAGATACCATAAAGTCAGGTTTAGATAAACAATCGATGTCCACAACTTATCGTATTTTTCCTATTAAAGATATTGTTTAAACAAATGTATCAAACCTAAACTTTTATAAAAGGTTTTATTAAGGAAATGGAATTTTAATGTAAAATCTTGTTTTATCGTATTAGGAGTTTTCAAGATAAGGTATTATGGTTGCATATGTGTGTGTGAGGAGGTAGGTCATTACCTCGTGATCTATTTTAAGGTATAGCAATATTAAAGGGTTAAATGTGAAATTGAAACATGATGGTATTAAAGTGAAAAAATACGGTAAATTGAAAAGGTTATCATTTCATGTGTGAAAACTTATTCAAATTGATTTTTACAAGTTTGGGGGAGGATTTTCATCTTCATATATTTTTGCCCCCATTAATAATGTCTTCCCAAGCTTACAGGTTTTTGTGATCCAGCAGATAGCAACAGTGAGGACACTGTTGAAAACAAGTTTGGGGAAGGTTTGTGCTTATTTACACATCAATTTGCATTATACTTTGCATAAGCACAACATTTTCAAAAATTTTAAATTTTTTTTTTTATAACAAAAGAATAGAAAGTGAAAAATTATATCCAAAAGATAGGAATAGATTAAGAAAACCAAGAAAATTAGAAGTTTTCTTAAACGAACTAGTAATAAGTAGTTATGAGCTGTTGTCCCAAGGGTTAGTAAGATGAAGGAAGTCACTAATCTGAGGATAAAAATAACTCTGAAAAATAGTTTCTATTCTGGAAGCCAAACATTTGAATGTTGATACCTTACTATATGCACTTACACACGTCTTGAAACTCGGGATAGTAGAGGATATCTTGAAATGCTCTTGTCTAAAAGCCAAAGTATGAAAAAAAATGAAGAAAATATAAGTGGTGAAAAGAGAAAAATGAACACTGGTTTTGTTATCGCCAAGGCAGCAATAAAAAAATATAGCGAGGGTGCCTCTTCACCTAGTGCCCTAAGGCCAACTGGTCTGGGAGTCACTGCTAAGCCTTAGGTGGTGCAAGACGAGGAAAATATTATCACCTAATCAGCAAGCACATGAGTAATCGGTTGGTTAGTACCTCAAGAAGTATTAACGGTCGCATGAAAATGTATGAGCAAATCTTAGTATTCATCAAATTAAAAAGTACTAAGGTAGATGGACCAGAGTATGATAGCTTGAATTGAATTCTCCGAGTGTAGGGATGTTCTATACACACACGTAGGGTTACATGATCAATGTTTGGATGAAAGGTAGGAATGCAGAATAAAGATGAAGTTTTATTGAGGGATGATGTGATTTCTAACATTTTTTCATGACTATTAAGATAAGGCTCATGACAACTGAAAAGCTAGTATAGTTGGAAACTCTTCTTTTCAAGGCCTTTCTTTTATGGTTCTTATCTTTATATGTAAATTCCACCATCTTTCTTTTGTTATAGGATTTTGTGGGTGTAATCTGCTGAAAACCCTCAGGAGACAACACTCCTCCTACTAGGGACACCTAGAGGTTTAACGGCTTGTTGCACGTGCTCAGTGCAATCGTGTCTGCCTACGAAAGTGTGCTTAGTTTTCTCCTTTCTTTTTCTCCTCTTAAATAAACTAGTTTGCTCGGGACGATCAAAGATAAGTTTGGGGGTATTTGTTCAGTTGATAAAACTGCACATTTGTATTATATTTTTCCTACCATTTTCATATTAAAAAAGGACTTTATTATAATATATTATACATATGAGGGTTTATGTGTAAAAACATTATTTTCCATGTGTTAATATATTTTAATTATCATTTGGTAGGAAAATGTATGCAAATAAATTCATTGATCTAATCCTAGTAGAATAAGTCTACTAAATATTATTTGAGATTATTGTGCAGAATTTTCCAAGTTGTTATGCAGAATTTATCAAACAAATCAAGTTGTTGGAGAAAACTTGCCAAATTAAGAAGAAAAACTTGGAGACCAAATCTGGGAGCAACCGAGAGAAGATTTCTGAATTCTGAAGGTGCTTAGGATTGCCACATGTCAAAATCACAAAGCCCAAGAAAAATGATCAAGAGATCCCCACCATTGGCCGCGGAACCGTGGCCAAACCCCCCTGTTGGCCGCGGATCCGCGGCAATATAGAGAGATCGTTGGCTAAAATTTTGGGGCATAAATCTATGATGAATTTTACCAAGTTTTCAACAAGAAGATTCTGGCTTTGCACTATAAAAGGGCACCGGGAGCCTCTTGAAAAAGTTATCAAGCCGAAGAGATCACGAAGTCCAAGACGCTCATGCATCCAGGCTGATCATCAACTGTTCGTCTACCTCCTTGGAAGAGATCGAGAAGCAAACTAGTCTTTGTAATCATTTTCTAAGGAATCAAAGTGTAGATTGTTCAAGTTGATTAATAAAGGTAGTTGTTTTATTTAATTCTTTTGCATTTTACATTATGTTTTCCCTCTCTGTCTTTTCATTTTCTTCTCCCAACATGCGCGGGTAATTCTCCGCTTGTTAGGGTTCGTAGGATTAGGGTAGGCTAATGGATGATGAAAATAACTAAACCCTTTTTAAGTCCTATAAAGTTTAGGAACTTTATCAAAAGAATCATTAATATCCTAATCGGGCGCGCTAGCAATTCTTTGCTAGTTCCGACCGCGATTAGAGATTAGATTAATGATTGTTTTGGTAAAGGCTAGATATGAACGGAGTTCCGTGTCGAGATAAGGGTTAAGAGTGGGATTCCTTTTCCCTCCAGAAACCCTAATCTACACGCATCACCGTCGTTCTAGTTCTAAATCTATTAATGGATAAAAAGGGTAATTTTTAATTAATCGTCCATAACTACTAAATCCTAACGAACCCTACAAGCCCTCTTATTATATTATCTACATCTCTAAAATAATCTAGATCTATATTTTACATTCTTGTTTAACGTAGATCTAGAAACCATTCTATAAAATTCTTTATCCCTCCTCTCTTTCTCAACACATCTAAAGTAAGAATAAAAGGTTCCACGTTTTCCTGAGGACGACCCGTACTCATCTCGGTCTAGCTACACGCGACACCGTTATTGATTGCGGTTAATTACTACTACACACTTTTTTCGTACCAATCAAATGGCGCCGTTGCCGGGGATACGTGCGTAATTTTTTATTATTACTATTTGTGTTGAATTCTTAGACGATTCATATCATTATTAAAACAAAACTGCAAATTGCATATTTAACGATTTGTGTGTGAATTTTGCGAGGGAATCTGGAGTCACGGACTTGAGGAAACAGGAGATCTAGGGTTTCACACTTCTCTGGTATCTTTCTTAACTCCTTCTCTCTCCTCTCAAATCCAATAAAATCTATTTTCTGCAGGATTCTTTGCAAAATTGCGCCGCTAAAAAATCTTTTTGCAAAAGTTTTGTGATTGGTTTTGCATATTTAATACGGACTTTAAGGGGCAAAGACCAAATCAAGATTAGGTGGGGATTTCATCACCCTTCCTAAGCCCCACAAATCACAAACTGAGCATATAGATCAACCCTTCATTAATTTAAAAAATATCTAGATCAGACTCTAAGGACTGTCGCGCTCAATAAGGACAGAGGAAGGTCGTGGGTAATCTATCGTTTATCCGCATTACTTTTGTAGTGCCTAGGCAAGTGTGACTAAAGCTAGTGGTTTTTAATTAGGCCCACGACGTGGTTCCTTCCCACTTACCTGGCACTTACCTGGCTACAAGGGTAGTACGGAGGCGGTAGAGGATTGATCCTGCGGCTTGTCCTTTGGAAGTCTAGGAGCGGTCTAGAGACTGGACCTAGGTAACCATAGTTCTAGGGTTGTGCATTTTTGTGTGATTTGTCTAAATCCGTCATTTTTCAAAACAAACCAATTACTTTCTCTCCTTTTTTACCCCTTCCCCCTTCTTCTCTTCTTATAATGGGTGACCTAAACAGAAGAACACTTGCCGAGCTTTGCTGTCCACAACCAGATATCTCTTGTTTTCGTAATCCCTTCGGTATACCGTCCGGCTCTTCCATGTCCTTAAGAGATCATATAGAACAAGCAGGAAGAAACAGTTGGCCACCTCAGTCTAGGTCTTATCAACCGTATCCTAATCTTACACCTGTTTCAGTTGATACCCAGAGTGAGGAAGCCCCTAGACGAATGTCCATTGCTGAGCACATAGCTAGGGCTAGAGGCCAAAGTTTCAACCCGGACCAATATCAACCATCACCTCCACTTTCCAAAGAAGAGTTTGATAGCCAACCGACCAACCCATATCAATATTCTTCTTATCATAATATTGATCCTACTCCTACCCAATTTTCGCAACCATTCTATTCCTATCAATCCAATCCGACTTTTCCACCTTCTCTAGACAGTTCTTCTAATCAGTCATTTGGGAGTTTTAATTATCCACAGGAATTTCAATCTTATACCGAAACCCCTTATCAACCAAAATCTAGTCTTGAGCGGAAATTAGAAGAAGGTATAGTGATGATGAACCGTATTAGAGAGGAATGGAAGGAAAGCATGGCTAAATATGAAAGGGCAACGAGTTCCGAACCAGCCCAAAATTTTTCAGTATATAATATGGGCATCGGACAAAATGAGAATTTGGGTAGAGAGACAGAATTATATACCCTTCCTAATCAAACCTCCCCTTTCCAAACTGAAATTCACAACTCCAGTTTCATAGATTCATCAAGTACACCAAATAGAATGACCGATAAGTTGTGTGACTTTGTATTGTTTGATTTACCCGACTGTGAAGGGTCCATTTCAAGTGAAACCATACCCAACCCTTGTGATCTCTACACCTCCACTCTTGAACCAAAACTGATTGAAAACCATACTTTTGATGAGGTGTTTGAGAATTTTAACCTTCACTTGAATGAGGTGATTGACGTTGGGGATATTTTGATTGATGAACCCAAAATTTTGGATGATTTTGTCCCACCAATTCATCAAATCCTTTCACTTCCTTGTGGTCATCATCTTGAGCCTTTAATTCTTCCCGAACCCCAAATATGTCTTGAAGTTGATAATAATGGTATACACGAAGATCGGTCCGAAATACAGCCTCCATCTTCCACATCTGGTTCAGCAACACTCTACACACCAATTTGTTTACCCATTTCACCTTCTACTTTCTCCGGTTCTTCTTCTGTTCCTATAGTTTCAGTGAGTTTTGATGAACCACAATCCGTTAATTCAAGTTCAATAATACCAGAAATTCAACTTGATTTGGATATTTTTGAAAATGAGGTAGATAAGTTTTTCGAGTTCTCTACCTCAATGATTTTTTATGAATCAAGTAGGATAAATTCTGGCACAAAACTCTTTGACAGCAAAATGCTCAATCACACCATTGATAAAAGTTTTGAAGAACTTTTTGCTGACGAACTTGAATTTTTAAACAATACGGATTTTGTGACTGATCAATCTCCACCTATAGAGGTTGGACCGTCACCATTCCTTCACTACTACAAATAAGGGTTGCCCCTACGGATTTATCCGTAGGGGCAAACCACTGCCCCTACGGATATATGCGTAGGGACGAAAAAATACCCCGTAGGTGCAAAGGCCGCAGGTGCAAGTTGAGGCCCTGAACTTGCCCCTACGGGCAAATTCTTGCCCCTACGGATTTCTGTGTAGGTCCTAGTGTCCCTACGGACGAAGCCGTAGGGTAAAAAAATTTATATTATTTACGGTTTTTTTTAATATTTTAAGTGTACCTACGGATATGTCCGTGGGTCCAAGTTATATACCCTACGGATAACTACGTAGGTACCTATCCGTAGGGGCAAAATATCAGGAATCCTGATATTTTGCCCCTACGGATATCTTCGTAGGGGAGAGGCTGTAGCCCCTACGGACATGTCCGTAGGGGCACTTCCAACCCCTGGTACTGAGATCAGGGGGCAAATGTCAGTTACTGCTGACATTTTTCCCCTACGGATATATCCGTAGGGGCAACATGTTTGCCTACGGATTAATCCGTAGGTACATATTGTCTGTATTTTTTTTAAAAAAAAGTGCTGCCTGATTTTTTCCCGCCCTGTGCACAATAATATATACATCAATCAAATATAAAAATAATCATCACACAACATATATCGCAGTATTCATAATCATATCTCACGCATATAATATACAAAAGAAATCCAAAAACTGAATATGATATAAATATAAACCAATATCGATATCGTTTCAAAATGTAGTACAATGTGTATGATATAAATAAATACATGTTTCCAAAAATAAGAACCAAAAAGCTACCCTAGTTCGGTCCAGCTCCACCTCTGAATAACGATAGAATAACACGCGCCTGCTCCTCGGTCAATAAACTCTGCAATTCGGCACGAGCGGGAGTCTGAGCGGCCTGTGGAGCTGGCGATGTGGTCTGCGCAGCCGCCGTCGAGGTAGTCGCTTGCGGAACCGCGGCTGTGGGAGTCTGAGTGGGCGGTGGAGCTACAGGAGCTGTCTGCGGAAGCGCAACCGATGTAGTGGCTTGCGGAGCCGTAGCCGAAGGAGATGCATGTGGAGGCTCGGCCGATGTACCCTGTCGCGTCTAGACCTAACGTGTGTAATAAGCGTGTAAGAACTGTGTATTATTCGAATTCGTATCATTATTAAGTTATTTCGAAACCCCGTTTGGATATCTAGTTTGTTGTTTATTTTAATTACATCTGTATGTATGATTAATCAAACTTAAGTCTAAAACCAAATAAACTCAAGCTACGTACTAATTATGGATATGTTGATATCTATATAATATGACATGATATTTTACTATAAAGCAGTATACATACCAGCATCTCCTTCAACTCCTGAACGGTGGCCCTCAAGCTCTCCAGTTCCTGATGGACACGTCGGTCACCGGAGACGGAGGAAGTAACCGCCGGGGTGGAGTCCAACCTCATATGGGCCCTGCTAGGGCCCAGTCCCCGGCCTCTCTCCCAACCTCCGTGGTGCCCTCCGTGTGCGGCGTCCAGAACTGGGGTCAGCAGCCTCGGATCGTTCTGTCCGGTAAAATCGATCCCCGAGGCCTGGGCCTGCTCAACCACCCGCTCCTACACCCACATTAAGCAGTAAAGTATAAGTATAAGATTTAAACTTGAACCTTCCAAAACTAAAATTTCAAATTTGGGTAGAAAAAATATTAACACTTACGCAGTACTCCTGGGTAGCGACGTCGGGATATCGAGCCTCGCCCGTGGCGGGATCTGTCGAGGTGCCGTGGACGGCAAGATATGCGGAAAGCACGCTCGGTGTACCACCTGACGCCACGGTCCGAGATGTCTGCAATATTAGAAAGTAACTCTTAATATTAGAAATATTAGAAAATAACTCTTAATATTGCAGAATATCACAAACGTCGGTCTATTGTAATTTACCGATAACTCCATGGCTCGAGTAATGTTCCTCGAGCCACCTGTGTAAGTGGGGCGACCCCTCTTCGCCGACTTCCTGTTCTCTGTATTCTGAGCGGTCTGTTTCTGCACAACGCATTAACATTTAGTTTTCTAATTAAGAAACACAAAGAAATAAATTATATCATAAATAATGAATTACATTTAAAATACATACCTGTTTGCGTTGGGAGTCGAAATAAGCGCACAATAGAGGCCATGTCTCTACGTCGACTCTCACAAACGCCGGAGTAGATAGGAGGGCCGCTCTCTCTGCCTCGGGGGTCGCCATCCACAGGGAGTAGCAGTCGGCCTTCAGCTCATTCCTGTTGTATCGGATCTTGGCCTGCATGTTCTTCATCAGGCCATTGTACAGAGCATGAAGGTCGAGCACCCTCCCCGGGTGATCAGGGTCGGCTACAGGCTGAAAATCGTAATCCAACTGAAAATACAAAAAAACATTGTTATTAGATTGCAAGTGTTAATAATAAATATATTGGATAGATCAAATGAAAATATATATTAATACATACCCGAGCCTGATCAAAGAAGAGGGCGAATGAGCGCTGGTGCTGCTCGCCCCACTCAACATGAAGTGGATAGTTCTTCACGAGCCGGCTCTCGTCCCCTAAATACCGGCCGAACCTCTCGGCATGAGGACCGGTATAGCGATAATCAAGGGTAAAAAAAAGGGGGAATGCTGCCTCCCCCCTAGCTCTGTCAGGCCTCAGCCTATGGGACTGATTCGGGCCTCGAGTCCCCCTCTGGGGATGGGGAGGCCCTGCGTCTGCACGAAATATCAAGACAATCAATAATAAGACAAAGTTGTATTAAGAAATCAAGGTTAAACGAAAATTCAAGTGTGATATATACCTCCGGTGACTATCGCACGAGCCTGGGCCCGGGCAGCAGCACGAGCGGGACGATAGTTCCTCCGGTGAGGAACAACCGGGGTCCCGGATGCGGACGCATCCCCTCCAACTAGAAAATAAACATCGACGCTAAATTTCCATGAAGTTCATATTTATTCTATAGAGCATATGTAAAATGAGTAAATATTTTAAATTTATTCATACTAACCTGCAGACGATGCGGAGGGTATAGAAGCGGCAGGAGTGGCCCCTGCGGAAGGTGTGGACGCACCACCTATAATTAGACAATTAAAAATAGATTATATAAGTAATTGCAAAAAGAATGTGTAGATTAATAATACAACGTTCTAAATCAATATGCATGCACTATAGGATATATAAACATACCCGCAGGTGTGGTGGTGTCACCACCTACAGCTAGACAATAATAAAAATTGCTAAGTAAGAGCAAAAGGAATGTGTGTATTTATGATATAGCATTCTAAATAAATATACATACACTATATGATATATAAACATACCTGGAGTAGCGGGGGTGGCCTCTGTCCCAGATGTGGACGCATCACCAACAACTAGACAATCAAACATTGACAATATAAGTAATTTTGACATAAACAGGCATGAGTATCTGTAATATTACATTCAAAATGGATATGCGTGCAGTATACCTGGAGATGTGGCAAAATCCACACGGAAGGAAGCATCCGAAGGGGTCTCCGATCTGGGTGCAAGACCGGCCCTCTGAAGCTCCCTACGGAGCTCTCCGGGCGGCAGAACCGCTCTGCCTCTGCCTCTGCCTCTGCCTCTGCCGCGCCTGGAGCTCCTGCCGCCCCTCGCTGCTCCCGACATCGTCATCAAATCTAGATAAACGGTTCGTGGACGCATTAGACAATCATTAAAAGTATTGACTATATATGTATAGAGCGTAAAATGTGAAGTAATAATATAATATTACTGATAACTTTTTTCGTTTCGTGGGCGCATCATACATATCTACTTGGATTTCATCGTCGATGTCATTTCTAACCCACGTAACTTCATGATCGGTCGAAGACAACCCGTCCTTCGAAACAGACGGTCGGAGCACTTTAAGCCTTCTCTCTTCTTCGTCCTCATCGCTGTCCTCGTATTCTGGGACATCGTAGACATCTTTGGGTTTCCATCGGCATACAACACTCCACCCCGGATGCTTCAAACACTGTGAATAGTATACTTGGAACGCTTGGTTCGGAAAGATAAACGGATCGTCCTGACCGTAAAATCGAAATGTGTTCACACTGGTCAATCCATATTCATCTTTCCAAGTCCCAAGACTGCTTCTCCACCTGTCCGTATCGGTTCGCGGATCGTACCAAGTACACTGGAATATATAAAAGGGTTCTGATCGTCCGGGATAGTGGATGCCGAGTATACAATTTAAGTACCCATAGTAAATCACACCGTCCGATCCTACCGTCGCAATCCCACTATTCTGAGTGGTTCTAGATGTTTCTATGTCCTTAACTTCGAATTTGTATCCAAGGACACCAAATCCTTTGTAATATGCAACCTTCATACTAGGAAATTGAGCTAAACATCTTGAATCACTCTCAAATGATGCTGACAAGTTCGGATCGTGGATCTAACAAAACAAATTTTACGACAAATACATAACGATACAAGTTTAGATTAAAACTGATAGCAATAAAATGTAATTCGAATAACTTACATGCTCTATGACCCAATCACAAAAATTATCCTGATGGTATTTTTCCAAACGTTCTTCGTTCCAATCAGAATGCCCCTCACGTACCTCGTTAAAATGAGTTCTGTTTTCGACAAATAATTGTGACATTAATATTATGTCATTTCATACACACACAAACACAGATATAACAATTAATCCAAAAGAACTTACTCTCTAATTTGTTCAAGACATGCGCAATTAAGCAAGATAAACCGGTATATCTTGTTGATAAACATAGTGTCTACCCTCTTATACTCGGCTTTACCACATGGCCCATCTTGAATTCTTCGTGGTCGGTTAAGCCTTGTCTCAATGTTCTCGTCCAGATAGCGGGAACAAAATGTGGTTGCTTCATCAAGAAGATAACCTTGCATGATAGAACCATCTGGTCGATTTTTATTTCGTATATACTTCTTAAGAGTGTAAAGGTACCTAATGAGAATATGTTGAATAAATAAATACGAGCATACAGGACAACAATAAATTTATAAATTGCACGAAACGAAAAATTACACGTACCTCTCGACGGGATACATCCATCGATATTGTACCGGTCCGGCTAGCTTCGCCTCAGTTGCAAGATGAACCGTCAAGTGTATTATGATATCGAAGAATGACGGTGGGAAAATACGCTCAAACTTGCAAAGTATCAACGCAATAGAATTTTCTAGTTTATCCAGCGTCGCAACCTCCAGTGTTTTAGCACACAACTCCCTGAAAAAACAACATAGGTTGTTGATTACTAGACCAACCGAGTCGGGGAGAGAAGTCCTGAGGGCTAATGGAAGAAGGTGCTCCACGATAACATGGTGATCATGACTTTTCAGCCCATCAATCTTACCCTTCACAATTTTTATTTTCTTACTGAATGATCCTGAGAAACCTGTGGGGACTTTAAAATCATGCAACACCTGCAGGAATCTTTTCTTCTCCGGTTGTGACATATGATAAGCGGCATTGGGAAGTACAAACTTGCCCGGTTTACCCGCTACCGGTTTAGGGTGCAGTTCACTTCTTATTCCCCACTCTTGTAGATCCATCCGAGCATTCATGTTGTCTTTCGATTTCCCGTCTTTACACAGAAGCAAGTTAAGTATGTGCTCTGATACTCCCTTCTCTATATGCATGACGTCCAGACAATGACGCACTGAATTTGTAGACCAGTACGGAAGCTCGAAGAAAATGCTTAACTTGTTCCAATATTGTGGTTTGACCTGTTTCGTCGGATCCATCCCGAAGGTCACGTCATTGTAACCATCTCATTTAGCAGTCACGTTCTCTCCGGACAATGGGGATGGAGGTCCAAGAAGCTCCTGATGACCATCAAAGTGAACCGTGTCTAACCTATAAGGGTGGTCTGGAGGCAGAAAACGTCGATGGCCGCAATAACAAACCTTCCTGCTAAAATTCAAAAATTTTGATGTTGTGTGTTCATGGCAATGAGGACATGCTTTGTGACCATATACGGACCAACCTGATAGCATTCCATACGCAGGAAAGTCATTAATTGTCCACATTAAAGCCGCACGCAGTATGAAGGTTGTATTTGTGTTTGAATCATATGTCTCTACACCATCAATGAACAAAGTTTTCAGCTCCTCGATCAGAGGTCGGAGATAGACGTCGATATTGTTCCCCGGTGAGTTTGGTGTAGGGTGTTTTTCGTCACCCCATTGAGATGGGAATACGCGCGCGCTTGTCAGGCGCACTACAGATTCCCCCGGCCTAGGGTAGGCCGGGGTTTATTGATTGTGGGGATCCGAATCTCCGGCAGCCGCGGACTAAGCTGCCGTTAATTACCCCTCGCCTTTGGGGCGAGGGAACCTCCGATTAACGGGTTAAACTGGTCATGCGAACTCAATGTGCAGTGTACGTGTGTTGTGTTTTGAAAGGGGGGTTTTGGATATATCGGGAGCCACGCAGAGTTTTTACGGGGGTCCCGCTACCCGGATAGCGGGCTGGGGGTCAAGGGGGCTAGCAGCCCCCTTGCGGGGTGCGGGGCAGCGCCCCGTTAGAAATTTTTTTCTAACAGGGACAGTGTCGCGGAGTATGTGTATATGTACATTTATATACATATGTATATATATACATGTAAATATAAGTAAAGGGGAAAAAGACATCCAAAGGATGCGTGGGGCCAGCGTCTAGAGCGCTGTGCGCTAAGGTGCTGTGCGCTCAGGCGCGCGCGCGCCACGTGTCGACACGTGGGCAACTTGCGCATGAGCGCTGCGCCCAGGTGCGCAAGCGCACGCGCCACGTGTCGGCATGTGGGCGTTTTGCGCAAGAGCGCTGCGCGCAGGTGCGCAAGCGAGCGCGCGCCACGTGTCGGCACGCGGGCGCTTTGCGCACTTGCGCAAGCGCGCCACGTGTCGTCACGCGGGCGCTTTGAGCACTTGCGCAAGTGCGCAGGTGCGCAAGCGCGCGCGCGCCACGTGTCGGCACGCGGGCGCTTTGCGCAAGAGCGCTGCGCGCAGGTGCGCAAGCGCGCGCGCCACGTGTCGGCACGCGGGCGCTTTGCGCGCTTGCGCAAGCGCGCCACGTGTCGGCACGCGGGCGCTTTGCGCACTTGCGCAAGCGCGCAGGTGCATAAGCGCGCGCCACGTGTCGGCATGCGGGCGCTTTGCGCACTTGCGCTGCGCGCCGGAGAGGACAAGAGGCTTTTAGCCTAAAAAGATTTCTCTGAAGAGAGATCAAAAAGGAGTTGGACTCCTGAGTGTTTTTTTCTTCTTTCTTGGGGGTTTAGTGAAAGATGTTCTTCTTCTTCCTCCTCTATTGGCTGGATCTTGATGATCAAGAGATGTGAGATCTAAAAATCTCTCCTTTCTGAGATCTAATGGTAGATCCAAGTTCCCCTTTGTGGGTTTTGTGGTGAAAGACTTCTTAGTTTTTGAAAAGAAAGAGTAAAACTCTTGATTTAATTCAAAAGAAATTAGAAGGTTTAGAACCTTGGAGAAGGAGCAGGAGGCACAAAGAACCCTAATTTTTGGGGGAATGAAAAGTTTTTTTTTTATTCATCATCATGTTGCCTTTTATAGGCTTACATATTTACATATAGCCCCTTGGGCTTTTCAAAATGGCTTTTTGCGTATCACATGGCTTATGTGTTATTTGTTTTTGCACATAAGCCATGAGCTTATAAAAATTTGGCTTTATGCCCATTTTGCATACAAAAATCATGCACAAAAATTACATAAAAATTATTTGTTACATGATTTTTGTTGTTGGCATGGAGGAGGCTGGCCGCGGCCTTGACTTGGGCATGGGCCCGCTTGCCCTGGGCTTGGGCCCACCTGCCTTGGGGTTGACCTTTGACTTTGACTCGGTAAACGGGGGTGTAAATTTTTACCCCAACATTTGGTCCGTCGATAAGAAGAGGCATCATAAAGTATGATTGGTCCATAGCCAACCAAGGCGACAGATTATAAATTATCATTACAACAGGCCATGTACTGTGACTTCCAGCCATATAGTTGAATGGGCAGAAGCCATCGGTAGCCAGTCCGAGCCGGACATTGAGAGGATCGCTACTGAATATTGCGTGCCTCCTATCGAAATCCTTCCATGCCGGTGAATCTCTTGGATGGCTCATTTTTCCATTTTCGCTTGGAGGAGCACGGTGATGCCAAATCATTGCCTCGGCTGTTTTCTTGCACCTGAATAGCCTCTGTAGCCTCTGTGTTATGGAAAAGTATCATGCTATCTTCACAGGTATATCAGGATTCTTATCAGAATCTTTCGGCTTATACCTGGCCTCTCCGCATGTTGGACACTCTTTCAAATCTGAATTTTCTTTCCGGTACAACACGCAATTTTTAGGACATGCTTGAATCTTCTCGCACTTTAGACCCAAATCAGACATCATCTTCTGGGCTTCGTACCAGCTTTCGGGCACATTATTTCCCGGAGGCATAGAATCTTTCAAGAACGAAAGAAGCATTGTGAATGACTTGTTGCTCCATCCATTTAGGCACTTAATCTGGAAAAGTTGGACGAACCATGAGAGGGTGGAATAATTCGCATTCTCATAAATTGGTTTCCTAGCATCATTCATGAAATTTTCATATTTATCCGCACGCGGTCCTTGACCGGAAGGAATGTCATCTTCGGTACGAATAGATTCACCTAGGGCAGCCTCTACCATATCCTCCATTTCTTCTGATGGAAATAAATTTCTGTCTCCTGCCGTATTACCGAATTCTTCTTCTTCTCCTGCCGCATTATCGTGTTCTCCTTCTTCTTCTACCGCAGTACTGCATTCTTCTCCTTCCCCGTGATATTTCCAAGTTGAATAAAGTCTAGTAAACCCATGTTTTACAATATGAAGCTCTGCCAATTCTACCTTCTGCCAGTACTTATTGCCACATCTATCGCACGGACAGAGAATCTTCTCTATTATGATCTTATTATGTGCGCGTGCAAATTCAAGGAAAGCAGCAACTCCTGCGACAAACTTAGGTTGCATACGTTGTTTCCAATCCACATACATCCAGTCCTTAACTCTGACGTACTCATGGGCCATGTTAGACTGAATAACATATAAATTGTAGGTTATGCTGACTATATTGAGAAATATAAGAACGGGATAGTTACTGACAAAGGAGAAAATCCGTGTATATGCTTTGTGTGTGCGTTTGTCGTTGAAAAGAATAAATTATCGCACGTATGTTAACTGATAGACGGGGACTAAGTGGCGCTTTTAGTTTCATATATGAGTATCGATGGGAATATGAAGGTTTCATATTATCATATATTGGTTTTAACCCGAACATCTCGAATCACTCTATAATTATGCGTTTGTATGTGTGTGTTCCGGCTGTCGGGAGTAGGCTTCTATCCCATTATGAATGTATAGAGCGAACGCCCATCACTTGTGCTTTCAACCGTTTCGAGTAAATTTCGGCAGCACCTCCCCGCTGTTCTCCGAGTACACTGTAATAGAATAGATAATCATTTCAAAGCTGTGAAACAACGTTGAAATGAACATCTAATCTATCTTTGTACATGGAGAACCAGCGGAAAGGTACCGACGAAATATCTCGAAACGGATGAAAACACAAGTGAATGAAGGCGTTTGCTTTATACATTCTTAACTTGTCCACACGGGACAAATCTATGGGTTACCATACGATTGAATTTTCTCGTCGCGTAGACTATACGACGGTTGTTAGTATCGAGCTATACTGTCCGATATTTAACAACCTTCGTATAGTTCTAGGTCACGACGAGCATCGCACGTATGTTAACCGATAAACGGGGACTAAGTGGCGCTTTTAGTTTCATATATGAGTATCGATGGGAATATGAAGGTTTCATATTATCATCGAGTATCATATATTAGTTTTAACCCGAACATCTCGAATCGCTCTCTAATTATGCGTTTGTTGTGTATTCTTGTTGTATGTGTATGTTCCGGCTGTCGGGGGTAGGCTTCTATCCCATTAAGAATGTATAGAGCGAACGCCCATCACTTGTGCTTTCAACCGTTTCGAGTAAATTTCGGCAGCTCCTCCCCGCTGTTCTCCGAGTACACTGTAATAGAATAGATAATCATTTCAAAGCTGTGAAACAACGTTGAAATGAACATCTAATCTATCTTTGTACACGGAGAACCAGCGGAAAGGTACCGACGAAATATCTCGAAACGGATGAAAACACAAGTGAATGAAGGCGTTTTCTTTATACATTCTTAACTTGTCCACACGGGACAAATCTATGGGTTACCATACGATTGAATTTTCTCGTCGCGTAGACTATACGACGGTTGTTAGTATCGAGCTATACTGTCCGATATTTAACAACCTTCGTATAGTTCTAGGTCATGACGAGTATCGCACGTATGTTAACCGATAGACGGGGACTAAGTGGCGCTTTTAGTTTCATATATGAGTATCGATGGGAATATGAAGGTTTCATATTATCATCGAGTATCATATATTTGTTTCATATTATTTATAGTTTACTTTATTTTATTTAATATTTATAATTAAATATATTGATAAATAATATTTGCAACAGAGAATCAAATTACCGAAATGCCCCATTTCATCTCCAAAGCTATTTATTTCCCCCAAAACCCCTCCAAAATCCTAAAAGAACCTTATCTATCTATATCAAAAAATTGAAACAACAAGCAGTGCCATTTCCTTCTCTTCTCCCAAAACCCAGCTCGCCTTCAATCTCTCCAACTCATCCTAACCCCAACCCAGCCCCAGCCGAACCCCAACCCAACACCAAACCCTAACCCGGCCTAACCCTAACCCCAACCCAGCCCCAGCCGAACCCCAAACCCAACACCAAACCCTAACCGAACCCTAACCCTAACCCTAACCCCAACACCAGTCGTCGAACCCCAACCGCCGATCGAACCCGTACCCTAACCCTAATCCTAACCCTAACCACAACCGATACCTAATCCAAACCCTCATCGATCGCTACCCTAACATCATTATAATCATGTTTAACTAATTACCTGTAGGCGACGACGGAGACGCAATCGGCGACGACGAGGGCGGTGGCGACAACGAGAACGGAGCACGGTGGCGACCACGAGATCACTGCGCAGGCGTGGCGACGACGATTCGGCTTGGATTCGGCGACGACGAGATCACTGCAGCGCGGCGGCGACGACGATCTCGATTTGGGAAAATTTGGTTTCGCGCGAGAATAAGAAAAAGAAATAATCAGCATAAGGATCGATCTCTTAAATCCCTATTTATATGCCCCTACGGATATACCCGTAGGTGCTTGGTTTGCGGCTCCGTAGGGGCAAACAACACTTATGATTTAATAAATTTTAAATAAATATTGAAGGACGGTAGGGGCAACCGTTTTACCCTACGGATTAATCCGTAGGGCCAAACTTTAACTGCCCCTACGGATGTTATTATCCGTAGGGGCAACCCCTTATTTTACTAGTGCTTCTTCCTAATCATTCACATTCATCCTCATTCTTTCTTTTCTCTAATTTCAAACCCTTTCCAGACCACCTCTTATCCCTTCCCCATCTTTTCTTAACTCGATACAACACATTCTTCCATCAACCTATACGATATACTGATAAAATCTTTGAATGGTTGGTGTTAACTTTTGGTCTTTGTAAAGCTTTATTTTGATCAAAAGACTCACCCCCTCTTAAAATGCTTCGTATTGTCTAACTCATGTTTGAGAGGGGTATATTTTTGGCTCTTGAACATAACTTTTGTCCTCAAATTTGTGAGCCAAAAATAAGTTTGGGGGAGGATTTTCATCTTCATATATTTTTGCCCCCATTAATAATGTCCTCCCAAGCTTACAGGTTTTTGTGATCCAGCAGATAGCAACAGTGAGGACACTGTTGAAAACAAGTTTGGGGGAGGTTTGTGCTTATTTACACATCAATTTGCATTATACTTTGCATAAGCACAACATTTTCAAAAATTTTAATTTTTTTTTTTTATAACAAAAGAATAGAAAGTGAAAAATTATATCCAAAAGATAGGAATAGTTTAAGAAAACCAAGAAAATTAGAAGTTTTCTTAAACGAACTAGTAATAAGTAGTTATGAGCTGTTGTCCCAAGGGTTAGTAAGATGAAGGAAGTCACTAATCTGAGGATAAAAATAAGTCTGAAAAATAGTTTCTATTCTGGAAGCCAAACATTTGAATGTTGATACCCTACTATATGCACTTACACACGTCTTGAAACTCGGGATAGTAGAGGATACCTTGAAATGCTCTTGTCTAAAAGCCAAAGTATGAAAAAAAATGAAGAAAATATAAGTGGTGAAAATAGAAAAATGAACACTGGTTTTGTTATCGCCAAGGCAGCAATAAAAAAATATAGCGAGGGTGCCTCTTCACCTAGTGCCCTAAGGCCAACTGGTCTGGGAGTCACTGCTAAGCCTTAAGTGGTGCAAGACGAGGAAAATATCATCACCTAATCAGAAAGCACATGAGTAATCGGTTGGTTAATACCTCAAGAAGTATTAACGGTCGCATGAAAATGTGTGAGCAAATCTTAGTATTCATCAAATTAAAAAGTACTAAGGTAGATGGACCAGAGTATGATAGCTTGAATTGAATTCTCCGAGTGTAGGGATGTTCTATACACACACGTAGGGTTACATGATCAATGTTTGGATGAAAGGTAGGAATGCAGAATAAAGATGATGTTTTATTGAGGGATGATATGATTTCTAACATTTTTTCATGACTATTAAGATAAGGCTCATGACAACTGAAAAGCTAGTATAGTTGGAAACTCTTCTTTTCAAGGTCTTTCTTTTATGGTTCTTATCTTTATATGTAAATTCCACCATCTTTCTTTTGTTATAGGATTTTGTGGGTGTAATCTGCTGAAAACCCTCAGGAGACAACACTCCTCCTACTAGGGACACCTAGAGGTTTAACGGCTTGTTGCACGTGCTCAGTGCAATCGTGTCTGCCTACAAAAGTGTGCTTAGTTTTCTCCTTTCTTTTTCTCCTCTTAAATAAACTAGTTTGCTCGGGACGATCAAAAATAAGTTTGGGGGTATTTGTTCAGTTGATAAAACTGCACATTTGTATTATATTTTTCCTACCATTTTCATATTAAAAAAGGACTTTATTATAATATATTATACATATGAGGGTTTATGTGTAAAAACATTATTTTCCATGTGTTAATATATTTTAATTATCATTTGGTAGGAAAATGTATGCAAATAAATTCATTGATCTAATCCTAGTAGAACTAAGTCTACTAAATATTATTTGAGATTATTGTGCAGAATTTTCCAAGTTGCTATGCAGAATTTATCAAACAAATCAAGTTGTTGGAGAAAACTTGCCAAATTAAGAAGCAAAACTTGGAGACCAAGTCTGGGAGCAACCGAGAGAAGATTTCTGAATTCTGAAGGTGCCTAGGATTGCCACATGTCAAAATCACAAAGCCCAAGAAAAATGATCAAGAGATCCCCACCATTGGGAACCGTGGCCAAACCCCCCTGTTGGCCGCGGATCCGCGGCAATATAGAGAGATCGTTGGCTAAAATTTTGGGGCATAAATCTATGATGAATTTTACCAAGTTTTCAACAAGAAGATTCTGGCTTTGCACTATAAAAGGGCACCGGGAGCCTCTTGAAAAAGTTATCAAGCCGAAGAGATCACGAAGTCCAAGACGCTCATGCATCCAGGCTGATCATCAACTGTTCGTCTACCTCCTTGGAAGAGATCGAGAAGCAAACTAGTCTTTGTAATCATTTTCTAAGGAATCAAAGTGTAGATTGTTCAAGTTGATTAATAAAGGTAGTTGTTTTATTTAATTCTTTTGCATTTTACATTATGTTTTCCCTCTCTGTCTTTTCATTTTCTTCTCCCAACATGCGCGGGTAATTCTCCGCTTGTTAGGGTTCGTAGGATTAGGGTAGGCTAATGGATGATGAAAATAACTAAACCCTTTTTAAGTCCTATAAAGTTTAGGAACTTTATCAAAAGAATCATTAACATCCTAATCGGGCGCGCTAGCAATTCTTTGCTAGTTCCGACCGCGATTAGAGATTAGATTAATGATTGTTTTGGTAAAGGCTAGATATGAACGGAGTTCCGTGTCGAGATAAGGGTTAAGAGTGGGATTCCTTTTCCCTCCAGAAACCCTAATCTACACGCATCACCGTCGTTCTAGTTCTAAATCTATTAATGGATAAAAAGGGTAATTTTTAATTAATCGTCCATAACTACTAAATCCTAACGAACCCTACAAGCCCTCTTATTATATTATCTACATCTCTAAAATAATCTAGATCTATATTTTACATTCTTGTTTAACGTAGATCTAGAAACCATTCTATAAAATTCTTTATCCCTCCTCTCTTTCTCAACACATCTAAAGTAAGAATAAAAGGTTCCACGTTTTCCTGAGGACGACCCGTACACCGTTATTGATTGCGGTTAATTACTACTACACACTTTTTTCGTATCAATCAAATGGCGCCGTTGCCGGGGATACGTGCGTAATTTTTTATTATTACTATTTGTGTTGAATTCTTAGACGATTCATATCATTATTAAAACAAAACTGCAAATTGCATATTTAACGATTTGTGTGTGAATTTTGCGAGGGAATCTGGAGTCACGGACTTGAGGAAACAGGAGATCTAGGGTTTCACACTTCTCTGGTATCTTTCTTAACTCCTTCTCTCTCCTCTCAAATCCAATAAAATCAATTTTCTGCAGAATTCTTTGCAAAATTGCGCCGCTAAAAAATCTTTTTGCAAAAGTTTTGTGATTGGTTTTACATATTTAATACGGACTTTAAGGGGCAAAGACCAAATCAAGATTAGGTGGGGATTTCATCACCCTTCCTAAGCCCCACAAATCACAAACTGAGCATATAGATCAACCCTTCATTAATTTAAAAAATATCTAGATCAGACTCTAAGGACTGTCGCGCTCAATAAGGACAGAGGAAGGTCGTGGGTAATCTATCGTTTATCCGCATTACTTTTGTAGTGCCTAGGCAAGTGTGACTAAGGCTAGTGGTTTTTAATTAGGCCCACGACGTGGTTCCTTCCCACTTACCTGGCACTTACCTGGCTACAAGGGTAGTATGGAGGCGGTAGAGGATTGATCCTGCGGCTTGTCATTTGGAAGTCTAGGAGCGGTCTAGAGACTGGACCTAGGTAACCATAGTTCTAGGGTTGTGCATTTTTGTGTGATTTGTCTAAATCCGTCATTTTTCAAAACAAACCAATTACTTTCTCTCCTTTTTTACCCCTTCCCCCTTCTTCTCTTCTTATAATGGGTGACCTAAGCAGAAGAACACTTGCCGAGCTTTGCTGTCCACAACCAGATATCTCTTGTTTTCGTAATCCCTTCGGTATACCGTCCGGCTCTTCCATGTCCTTAAGAGATCATATAGAACAAGCAGGAAGAAACAGTTGGCCACCTCAGTCTAGGTCTTATCAACCGTATCCTAATCTTACACCTGTTTCAGTTGATACCCAGAGTGAGGAAGCCCCTAGACGAATGTCCATTGCTGAGCACATAGCTAGGGCTAGAGGCCAAAGTTTCAACCCGGACCAATATCAACCATCACCTCCACTTTCCAAAGAAGAGTTTGATAGCCAACCGACCAACCCATATCAATATTCTTCTTATCATAATATTGATCCTACTCCTACCCAATTTTCGCAACCATTCTATTCCTATCAATCCAATCCGACTTTTCCACCTTCTCTAGACAGTTCTTCTAATCAGTCATTTGGGAGTTTTAATTATCCACAGGAATTTCAATCTTATACCGAAACCCCTTATCAACCAAAATCTAGTCTTGAGCAGAAATTAGAAGAAGGTATAGTGATGATGAACCGCATTAGAGAGGAATGGAAGGAAAGCATGGCTAAATATGAAAGGGCAACGAGTTCCGAACCAGCCCAAAATTTTTCAGTATATAATATGGGCATCGGACAAAATGAGAATTTGGGTAGAGAGACAGAATTATATACCCTTCCTAATCAAACCTCCCCTTTCCAAACTGAAATCCACAACTCCAGTTTCATAGATTCATCAAGTACACCGAATAGAATGACCGATAAGTTGTGTGACTTTGTATTGTTTGATTTACCCGACTGTGAAGGGTCCATTTCAAGTGAAACCATACCCAACCCTTGTGATCTCTACACCTCCACTCTTGAACCAAAACTGATTGAAAACCATACTTTTGATGAGGTGTTTGATTTTTCGTATTTGCGCTTTGCAAAGATTGTAAAATTCTAATCCTTTAGAAAACGGTTTTATAAAGTAAAGGGTATTTATTTGCAAACGTGTAAATTTTCCGTATTTTAGATTCTAGGGTTTCCTAAGCCAACTAGCCTATTTCTAAATGGTCTAAACGACAAGTTGTTAGAAGCCTCAAATCGTCTCTTCAGCGCCAATTGCGGCCAGGTAAGTGCCAGGTAAGTGGGAGGCTCTCCACTACAAGTAGTGGCCCTAATTAAGTAACCACTTGCTTTAGACACACTTGCCTAGACACCACAAATTCAGGTTTAGATAAACGATCGATATCCACAACTTATCGTATTTTTCCTATTAAAGATATTGTTTAAACAAATTTATCAAACCTAAACTTTTATAAAAGGTTTTATTAAGGAAATGGTTTTTTAATGTAAAATCTTGTTTTATCGTATTAGGAGTTTTCAAGATAGCGTATTATGGTTGCATATGTGTGTGTGAGGAGGTAGGTCATTACCTCGTGATCTATTTTAAGGTATAGCAATGTTAAAGGGTTAAATGTGAAATTGAAACATGATGGTATTAAAGTGAAAAAATACGGTAAATTGAAAAGGTTATCATTTCATGTGTGAAAACTTATTCAAATTGATTTTTACAAGTTTAATAATCATGATAAAGATGTTTAGACATGATTGAATTGATTAGAAGTGAAATTTTATAGAAAACCGAATTAGAAATCGGATTTGTTCCGATTCCGTCGGGTTTCGTAATCTCGTATTTTTGAGAATTAGAAAGGGAGATAGAATGGGACTTACGGGTTTCGATCTATTCTAAGGAGTGTAGGGGAACTAAGGGAGTTGCCGAGGCGTTGCTTCGTCGCCGGTTGTTTCTAAAAACGCCGCCGGAATTCCTGCCGGAATTTCATAGGAGCTTCGCCGCGAACTTGTTTTCAAAGTACACAACTCTTGGAAAATTTTGAGAGAGTGAGCTTAGAATTTTTGGGATGAGAGGGTAGAGGGGAGAGGGTGTATTTATACGGTAGGCTAGGGGTAGGGTAGGTGAAGGGTTTTTAAATAAAAATGTAAAAATGTATAAAATCATTAAAAGTTGGACTAAATAGGGTATATGAAAGGTTTTAATGTAAAAATATATAAAATCATTAAAAACTGGAGTAAATAGGGTATATGAAATGTTTTAATGTAAAAATGTATTAAAAAATCATTAAAATGGAGTAAATGGGGATTTCAAAGGTCTCTGAAACCGATCTAGGAATTTGAAGTGTACATGGGGGTTTAGAAGATGAAGAGACACAATATTGAAGAAAAATTTAAAACAAAATAAATATTAAAAATAATGTGAGACATGAGATTTGAACTTTGGTGGCTTGGTTCAGCAATGCAAGGTATTACGAATGAGCTACAAGCTCTTCTTGTAATTAAATTGCTAATTAATTACTTAAATCTTGTGCTCAGACAATAAATACCCCTTTATGAATTTTTGAAAAAATGAATTTAAAAATTTGTATAGGAAAAAGTGTATAAGAAAATTAGGGTTGTTACACAGAGCCCCACACCATACAGATGGCCGGCAAGATTGGCACTTAGGCCGGCACCGCCGGGCTCCCCCGTAGCTAATGCCCCCAAACTCTGCACACTAGTCTCTTGGCCTACCCCCACTACTCCTATACTGTTTGATTTCCCTGTAAATTAACAGAGAGATTAAAATCCCATTAATCCAAGTTTAAATGCATTTTTTTAATTCTCTCTTCAATTCTCAAAACCATAATTTTACCCTATAAATACAATATCATATCTTATCCCTCTTCATTTTGAAATCACTTGTTAAAAATTCTCAAAAATTTCCAAGTCAAAGAAAAGTACAAGTGGAGTTAGCACTAGGTCAAGTTCTGGCGAGGATTCAAGACGTTTCCATCGACTCCGTGACGCCACAACGACCTCAAACTCTTCCTCTCTCTTTTCTTAAACCAAACAACTAGTAAGTCTCACCTCTATACTTCTCTTTCTATTATAAAACTTCACTTTTTCAAATCACATCGGTAAGTGGAGTTATACCGATCTTTAAATTCTATTCTTTCTAGAATTACAATTTTTCTTAAGAACCAATCATCCAAATCATTAAACATTGCTTATTAATCATTAAATAATTTTTAGAAATAAGTTTCAATTTAAAACTCCATGTAAAACATCTTTTATTAAGCATTTATGCTTAAATACCATGAAATTACATATGACATCGTTTAATCATTCTTGCTTATATTACCTTTAGAAAAATATCACAAGGTAATGACCTACCTCTCACAAACACGCATCTTGATATAGCACGTTTCCCTTGAGCAACCATTTTTGTGACAAATACGACTTTTACATCAAAATACCATAAACTATAAAAAAAAATGGTATTCTTTAAATTGTGATATTTAAATTTCTTGCGATTGTGCCTCTACAACCCACTTTTGGGAAATCCGATTCGGTTGGTACAGGTTACCGCACATCCATCGAACTTGTAGGACGAGATGCAAACCTCTTCACAGAGCATACGATCTCGATGGAATTTTTAAAGAAAAACGTGATTTTCTATTTAATAAATAAATTTTTATTTTTAATAATTATATATAAATATTATCAAACCATCTATTTTAAATATATAATAAATTCCATGTTTTTCTAAACAAAAGAAAAGAATTACAAATTTCATGAAAATACCATCAGGAATCCATTCAATTCAAGTTTATACTAAAATACCTTGAACTATTCAATATATATATATATAATCACTAATATACCTCATTATATAAAATTCACATCCATGAAAATTCTAAATAACATAAATAAATACTTGAGATTTATTTTGAAAGTATACCAAAAATATTTTTCATAAAACCCCCTCAAGTTATATTAAATTACAATAAGGACTCTAGTAAATATAGATTTAAGCGGGACCAATTCTCTTGAGCCTCAGGGAGCTGGAGAAAGTGGGTGCTTGCCTATTTAAGGTAGAAAACTAAAACGGGATTATCAATAGTAATTGGTTTGGAAAAAGTCATAAATCCTGCCGTCCATGTGCAGCAGTTACCGATACCTCCAAAACCTAATTCAGAACCCAAATCTGTTTAAGTGTTGTTCCCCTCTGAACGGCGGCCTAGACTTAGGACGTCTTGCCTGAGATTCAGGTCAAATACTATTTGGTTTTATCCGTCCACCTCTCCGAAGATGCCAAGTTGATTTATGGCACCGTGTATCGGAGGTTTAGACGGATGCGGCCGATGTAGCAGACTTCGTCAGATTCCCTCTCGCTTGAGGGGTTTTTGATTATGGGGATGCTCTTCCCTGCAGGCACAAGCCCCTGCAGTTAATTACGCTACCGTATCGCGGTAACCACTTTCTCCTTCTCCAGAATTTCACTTCGTGTCGTGTGTGTTCGTTTTGTTTGCGGTTGCCCGTGGATTGTATATGGAGACTAAGTTATGCCGTTGCCCGTAGGACGTAGATTAGTCCAAATTCGTATTTACTTAGATTTGGGTTTGGTCTTTTAGTTTAAGGATACGTTAGCCATATTGAGGCTAAGATCAACTTAAACGTTCATTAAGGATACGTTAGTCTGATTTGAGACTAAGATCAACTTAACGGAAAGAGCAATTAGGGGCTCTATTGTTCCAGTTTAGGGACATAGTGGTCCATTTAATATATGGCCGTCGGGACCCGTCACCTCTCTGACGACGTTGAAGGATTACAATGACAGGTGTCAGAGAAGTTCGGAGATGTACCCTTGAACCAAAATTGATTGGGGGTCTTATAGTCCGATTTGGGACTAAAGTCTGTTTGAATGTTTAAGGATACGTTAGCCATATTTGAGGCTAAGATCAACTTAAACGGGATCATTTAGATCCGACAAAAGAGCGTTTGGGGGCTCTATTGTTCTAGTTTAGGGACGTAGTGGTTCATAGGTAGTTTAAGGACATTGCGGTTCATTGCCAGTTTAGGGACATGGTGGTCCATTTCCAGTTTAGGGACATAGGGGTCCATGTTCCAGTTTAGGGACATAGTGGTCCATTATTCCCATTTTAGGGACGGATATTAGTTTAAGGACGCATTAGTCCATGGGTTTAAGGACCCCATAGTTTATATAGATGTGTTTAAGGACGCATTAGTCCATTAGTTTAAGGACGCATAAGTCCATAGGTTTAAGGACCCCACAGTCTGTATGGGTATGTTTAAGGACGCATTAGTCCATTAGTTTAAGTACGCATAAGTCCATGGGTTTAAGGACCCCACAGTTCGTATGGGTGTGTTTAAGGACGCATTAGTCCATTAGTTTAAGGACGCATAAGTCCATGGATTTAAGGACCCCACAGTCCGTATTAATGTGTGGTTGTCGGGACCCGTCACCTCTCTGACGTCGTTGAAGGATTACAACGATAGGTGTCAGAGGAGTTCGGAGATGTACCCTTGAACCGGATGTAAATTGATTTAAGAGAGCAGTCTTGCTCAGTCAATTTAATTTGAGGACTTACGGCCATGATTGGGCTAAGTCCAGTTGAGAATATTAAACGTTTTTAATTTCGGCCTATTAGGCCTGTGCTAGGGCTTTTCCCCTGTTTAATAATGCACTGCATTTTCTTTTGGCACGCTAAGCCTTTTTGATTTGGGCTCTGGCCCTTTTAAATGATGCACAGCATCTGTTTTTGTTTGGGCTCTGCCCTTTTTAAAATAATGCATTGCATTTTATTCGGCCCGTTAGGCCTTTTTTAATTGGGCTTGGCCCTTCTGTAAATAATGCAGTGCATTAATCAAACTGACAGTGGCCATGTGGCCTGTCAGGCGCTTTGCGCCAATTATTGAACGCAAGCGCATGTGGAGGTGACACGTGTCACGCTCTGGTGAGCGCAAGCGCAGTGCGCTGCGCTGTTGCGCTGCCGACACGTGGCGCGCTTTGGTGAGTTGCTCAATTTCAGAGAGCAATGCTCTATCTTAAAAGCGCATAGCGCAAGTTATTCTGATGCTGACACGTGGTGCTCTCTGGTGGCTTGCGCCAACCCAGGAGCGCAACAGTGCAGATTTACAAGTGCAAGGCACTGTTTTAATATCTTGATCCAATTTTGGATTCAAGAAAAGAATCTTTAAGATTCCAGAACCAATGGTTCATAAAAAAAGGCAATGCCTTTGTTATTTATTATATTTTTTATTGAAGATCCTTAATCTTGTTCTTAGATTAATGATCTATTCAGAAGAAATTCTTCTTTTTATAAAGGTTTTACCTTCTTCTTCCTTTCTGAATTCTTCTCAAAATTCTTTAGAGGAGTTCTCTCTTTGTTTCTGTGTATTTTGTTTCTCTGTGTTGATGTTTTTAGAGTTGGGGTCTAGGGGCCTTTATATAGTGCCCATTAATTTGTTAAATTTGTTAAAGAGATCATTCTCTGAGTGATTTGGGGAATTTTCCCCACCGTTGGATCTTTGATCCAAGGGCTTCTGTTTTATAGAAGATAATCTTCTTGTTTTAAAAAGAACAGAAAGATCTTACTGGAATTTTAATTCTGTTTGGCGCAAATGCACCAGCGCTTGACACGTGTCACGCAGCGCAGAGCGCAGCGCAAGTGCGCTAGCGCAACTGCGCTGCCACGTGTCGCGCAGCGCAACTGCGCTAGCGCAACTGCGCTAGCGCACGTGTCGCGCAGCGCAGAGCGCAAATCATCTGAAGCGTTGCTTCTTTTGTTTTTTACTTTAAGTAGAGCCTTGCTCTGATTGGGCGCGCTGCCTTGGGCGCTACGCTGGCGTGTCAGCTTTTGACACGTGGCGCGTTGCGCGCGGCGCAAGGAATTTGAAGTATTGCTTCAATTTTTGAATTATTTTGAAATTCAAACAGAACTTTGCTCTGATTGGGGGAAACAAATGCCCCCCACCGTTGCGCTCACGTGGCGCACACGTGAGTGCAGCGGTGGCAAGATCCTAGCCATTGGATCAACTGGTGAGTTGAAGAGGCACAAGCGCCTATAAATGTAAGTCCACGTTACCCTTCCCCGGTTCTTTGGGGTTGCGGAAATGGTGAAAAACGATTTTCTTCGGTGGGGTAACATGGACTCAAAAACGGATCTTTGTTAAACTAACTATCTGACAGCCTAGCTAGGAGTTTTACCTACTCGGTTAGGGGGTTATACCTTAACTTGAACTCCTTCTCTTCGACTCCTTGTGGTGGTCGGATGGTTCTCTCCTCGTCGTCTCCTTGTGCCGAAGATGGATCCACCCGAAAGCTTCTACCTTTGGCTCCAACCTCAATCTAGAGGAAACTAGAACACTTGGTTTGCTAGACCTTGTATACTAGGATGAGTAGAGAAGTGTTTTGGGTTTTTATCTCTAAGGAAATGGTTCTCAACTCATGAGAGTGAGTTTCCTTGAGCTAGAGAGAGCAAGAGGAAGAGGGAGAGCTTGAGGATGAGAGAGAATGAGAATGATAGAATGAGCAAGACTTTTTTCACCCTTACTCTCATAATCCAAAATAATCATAACAAAAAATAATAATTGAGTATTATGTGATGGTTGTTATCATATCAAATAGCAATATCATTTCATGCATTAAATACAATTTGTGAACAAAACAAGCAAGTAAAGGTCAATGCCATGAAATGATAGCCATTGTCATGATGATGGTCAACAAGTCCAACCTAGTCAACCGGTCAACGAAGTCAACAAAGTCAACCTTTCAACCCAAACATGGCACAATAATACTTAATTAATATTATTATTAATCATATTTCAAATTCTCATTAGGGTTTAGCAAAAGTCAACAGTCAACAACCCTAATGAAAATCCTATGCCTCTGTCTCTGTCAACCGTGCATACATACCCGCATCCGCGTTCCGAGGAACACGAATACAAACGAGATAAAACCAATCCCAAAACGTATACTAGGATCTGGCTTAAACCAAAGCCCACTAGTAATAACTGTCCGGACACCAAACGTGCACAAGTGCACGGATGTGACCGAACCCTGTCGCAAAACCATGCGACCTCTACCCTTTTGCCTAAAGGCGAATAGCTCTCTGTGTGGGACTTTAAAGACTCGACACTACGCTGGCAGTGGGTTTAACCACAGACCGCAAGCGGCACTAGCTGTGCGTAACGGCCCCCAGGTAGATCCCGATAAGAAGACTGATGAGGTGAAACCCATCTGAACTCCTACTGAGCCTGAATATGACAATCTCCGTACAGTCCGGTCTGTTCGTCTGAGAATATCGCATGGCGGGCCTAGGGGGGCGGTAAACGTCAGTCCCCTAATAGCGGTACAAGTCGTGTCGGAGTGTAGCCCAGAACACCCTGAGATAACACTGGAAACCTACTAGTATATCTCGCTTGCCCTGGCCAGGGACGACAATGTGTAATGGCTCTCCATGACACAGCGCGATATCAACTCCCAATACCGGGAGAGACGAATCCTGTCTAACCGTCACTGCCTTCAAGTGCTTCGGGACTGCACCCAACTACTACCTGTTTGCACGACTCCTTTGAGCCATGGTAGGGTAGTAATCAAAGTACAGTGGGAACACACTCGAGGCGAAGTGACAGTGTCAAGTCAGCGGACTAAGCTGTACTCTTGTCACCTGGGAACTGATAACTGACGATAGGTATAGTACTAATCAACAGTTCCCGACGAGTCCTGTCCAGTGTACTCGCAACCTAACGAGCACCCGCATACTATCTCAAGTACGACGTACTGACGGCTGTGGGACAGAGCGTTTCCCCTGCTGGGATGAAAAGCGCATACGCTAGTCTACTCCGGAGTATCGATTCCCTGTCTCGATAGTCCTACGACTGGGGACCTGTATAAGGATGTGCTTGTGGATTACCCAGCCCCCACGAGTGTGACTGCCATCACAACGCTGGTAATCAAGCAAAGATCCTAAGGGCTCCACTAATGTGTATAGGTGATATACTAAAAGAAACACATGTACACATTAAAATAGAAACAAACCAAGTAGCATACTACCATTTTGAGCAAGATTGTCTATACAACTGTGAATATCTCAAGCTTCCATTAAGTAATATACAAACTAGTATGATACAGTAATGGCCTCTAGGGCATATACACTAACAATAAATAGGACCCTTGGTCCTCAGTAAATAATTACCATCTTCAAGAATTTTGATTTTCAGAGCCTTGCTCTTGCTTTTAAGAACTTTAGAGCCTTGCTCTCGTTTCTTTTCAAGAACTCCAGAGTTCAAATTTTTAGAACATCTTAGGTAAAATTTAACTTAAATTAAATTTAATTTAATTAACAGAGCCTTGCTCTCATAGATCTTTGATCTAAAGAAAACCCCTTTGGGGTTTCATCAACAGAGCCTTGCTCTCAAGAATCCATAGATCTACAGAGATCTTATTTCATGGGTTTTAACCCATGAACAGAGCTTTGCTCATGGATCAAATGTAGATCTTTTTGATCTGAAAATGAAGAACTCCTAAGAGTTTTCATGGATCTTCATGATCCCAAAATTTTTAATTCTTTCAAGAGTTAAATGTTTCTTTTGATAGATCTTTCCATCATTATTAACAGAGCTAGGCTCTTTTTAGGAAATTTTATTCCCTTGAGACCAGAGTTTGACAAATGTCACTCTGTGACAGAGTTTTGCTCTGAAAGAGGAGATTTTCTCCTTGTCTCTAGGGATTTCCCATTAATGAGAATATTCTCTTGGGGATTCTTCGTTAATTGACAATCTCATCCAATGATGGGGTTGTCTTATTAACTGATGCACTGTCATCCAGATTTTGTGGGTCCCCCTTTGGTCCCCTACCCACTGCATTGCAATGTGGTATAAATTTTAAAATGCCAAGCGTTGGAATTACAACACTGACGGCTAATTTTTTGTCCCTCCACAGGAAACATGCATGATGACCTATCATTCCCGTTTGTTCGCTCGGAGAGAGGATTTCCCCAGGCACCAGTGGACCGAGAGGTGCTCACTCTCATCAAGGATCATGACCCCGAGCATAAGAACCTTCACCTGTGGGGTAGGTGGTATAACGAGATCATCCAGGGTCGGCGAAGCTTCAGTTCCGCTATGCCGTCTGAGCCCATATTTTTGATCCCCTATGCGGATGAACCCCCGGTGAAGTATGCCGTGGAGGTCAAAGACTGGAATTCAAATGATCTTCTCCAGCCTGGGATTAGTGCCATTCCCGTGCAGCCGCCGCCGGCAATAGACATTTTGGGGAGGCGAATATGTCAGGGTGAAGCATGCCCTTGGGGACAGGCTTATAACATTGGATTGACCCCGCGACCACCCGCCGGATATTTGCAGTGGGCCCGGTACATCTTATCGGCAAAGAGGACTCATCTGATGAAGATTGGGTTGTACTCGGCAATCTACGTCTCGCTCTTTGAGTATCCCTCTCCTCCAACGTGGTAGATTAAGGCTTTTATCGAACAATGGAATATCCCCACTCACACCTTCCTTATGACGGACAGGGAAGTCTCCATCTCCCTGGAAGAGTTTGCTGAAATCTCGGGTCTGCCGATGAGGGAGGAGCATTACGAGGAGCTGCTTCCTCCTGACGAATACGTCTTCGCCACCAAGCCGCTAGTGTTTGATCTGACGCCGGAGAATGCTATTCAGCACCAGTTTCCGGGCTTGGTAAAGGTGCTGGACATATATGAAGGGCTCTATCTGGAATCAGGGGTCCGGGGAGTCAGTTTCGCAGATTTTATCGCCCGCTTCATTCAACCGGAGTTTCTATCGGAGCGGAGCGAGAAGTTCGCCAAGCCTGATGACCCTTTTGGTTTCGGCTTGGACCGTCGACCAACATCGGAGGACGATCAAAAGGACTCTTATCTCCCCGGCGCCGCCGTCATGCCCTTGTCAGAAATTGCCGTCCCGGGCATAGATGAGGAGACCTTTTTTGTAGGGTTCCTGGGATTGTGGTTGTGCAGCTTTGCGCTCCCCATGCACCCGCGCCACATGCGGCCGTCCGTTTTCTACCCAGCGCATCGGATGGTGGCTGGCCTGCAGTTGACAATAGGAATCACCGGGTTGGCTCACCTATATAATGGGCTTAGCGTGGCGGCGGACGCTAATAAACTTGGAGTGCAGCCGGCTAATTTCCCGATGCACTACTTCACCTCATGGATGGAAATGCATATGCATGAGGTGTTCGGCGTCCATAAGATCCCTTCGTTTTTTGAGAAGTGCAGACTCCCAAGAGTCATGCGGCTGGTCGGCGCCTCGATCGTGGTTGCGCCTCCGCGGGAGGCTAGGGGGTTGCTCCTTCGTCCACACCTGGTCGGAGCGAAGGTTTCTTTTTTGGATAAAGTCATAACCATAGGCTCAGAAACCACCAAGTCGGTGGTGCCGCTGCGCGATGATTTTAAGGACGGGGCCTCCATATTGAAAGCCCGGGAGATCCTTCACCTCTACTCCATTCGGCCGGGCTACCTGGTGCTCAGGCAGAATGAGACGGTGCTTTTCATGAGGTATAACCCTCACCGGTTCGCCCAACAATCCAGCTATCACCAGGGAATCCCGCTGGAAGCCTTTTTGGAAGAGCCCGTGGCCAGCCGGGAGGGGATAAGGAGTGTGATGCACCATTTTATGCGGCTTAACACGGGTTCCTACTTCTTCATCAGCGAGCCAAGCTGCACTCCCAAGGTCCTCAACGCGTACGTGGCCTGGTACGCACACGCAATGGGTCCGGTTATCCATATAGAGAAGCGCATGCTTGTTGACCGCAAGAGTGCGCCTCCCGGCGGCGATCGCAAGGCTCCCTTGAAGCCAAGGACCCCGTTCATTCCTCCGTTGAAAGATGCCAGAGCTGGGCCACCGCGCGTGTTGAGCCCTCCGCGCGGATTGCCGCCTCCTGATACTGTGGATGCGCCACCAGCGCCCCGTGCTCCAGTGGAGACGGTAAATGTGGTTTCGCCGGAGTCTGGTGTGGGCACGGATATCGGGACCCACCGCCCTAAGGTGCCTGCAAAGCGCAAGTTGATCTTGGGTGCACCCAAGGCTGGCGGGCAGAATAGGAAGAAGAAGTTGCTCTTCTCAGCTGACGTTGCGTTCGGTCAGGAACCTCATGCTCCCTATAGCGAGGGCTTGGGCGAGTACGGGACCAATAAAGGATTGGTTATGCCACCAGATGACACTGATCTGGCGGCCGCCATCGCAGCTTCAGAGCGATTGGCGAGGCGCGACGCATGGCTAGCTAAGCTTGTACAATCGGGTACTTACTAGTCGCATTTTTTTTATTGCATCGTACTTTTATTATTTGTCTTTGACTAATGCTTTTCCTCCCTTTTTTTCAAACAGGCATCACCACTGAAGAAGCCATTGCTGCTTCCCTCAAAACTTTCCAAGAGGAGGAACGACTCAGAGCGTCCTTAGACCTCGGTACATTTTGATTCATTAAGTCTTTATTCTCCTTTTGTTATGGTCGATCTAACCCTTTCTTTTTCTCATCGTAGGAACCACAATGTTGGTCTCATAAGGTGACGTGGAGACTCTTCCCGGGCTAGCCACTGATGTTCCGGCCTCATCAGGGTTGCCGCAAGAGCCTCGACTCGAAAAGTCGATGAGGGATGCCTTGAAGAATTTGGAGGCATCTCTGTTCACGGACGATGACGCCTCAATGAAGGAAGCTTTGAAGAACTCTGTCTTGACGGCTCGGGAGGAAAGAAAGCGGTTAAGGCGCGAGGTGAAGGCACGCAGGGCTGCTTTGGTCGTGGGAGCGGGCCCAAGCACCGTTCC
Source organism: Agapanthus africanus (assembly GCA_030015575.1). NCBI lineage: Eukaryota > Viridiplantae > Streptophyta > Magnoliopsida > Asparagales > Amaryllidaceae > Agapanthus > Agapanthus africanus. Next base: position 697,320,845 of record CM057343.1, on the reverse strand, counting down.
TTGTGCTGATACTCCCTTGGAAGAGCCCCCGGTCGCTCTGTCTATAGCTCGCAGACAGGTGGCGCGTGCAGTTCGGGAGGCCAACGATCAGTCCACCTCAGGTAACGTGTCTTTCAAGATTTTGATGTAAGAATTGTAAACCTGTCGGTTCTTATATATCTTGTCCTGCAGGGCCAAGTCCAACCGAAGGGGAGGTGGAAACTGTCGAACCTAAGGGGACAGAAGAGGAGGCACCGGCTGAACCTAAGCCGACGGTGGGCGACATCGCCGGGGTTGCTGGACCTGAGCTGGGGGCTGAAGAAACTGCGCCGGAGAAGGTCGTCGATGCCGAGTTTGAGGTAGCAGCAAATGAGACGACTGCTATAACCGAGCTTGGGGCAGCGGCGGATGGAGCACCTGAGACTGGCGACCCCATGGCGACGGCGGACGAGACAGCAGCGACCGCTGAGCCTGAAGGAGTAGCAGGTGAGACGGGCGTGACTCCCGGGGACAAGCCAGCCGCTCTTTCTTAAGAGTCTGGCAATTCTCCAATCATTGCTCTCCCCGTCTATGGTCCTCGGCCGTCTCCTGGTCGTGTGAGCACGACGACAGCCCCCGTTGAGTCGGGTGATGAGGCCACGGGCGGTGGACTCATGTCGATGGAGGAGGGAGACGCCTCTGTTTCGGCTGGCGGCTCATCAGGTAAATTTCGGGTTATTGTCCTTTTTTCTTTATTTGATAATCCTTCCTGACAGGTTTATCTTTGTTCTTAAACGCAGGTGCGGCCAGTGCTGACGCTCCATTGCTCGAGGGGGCGCCGTCAACTACCGCCTTGGCGGTGGCCACCTTTCAGCCTTCCCTCGTACCATCACAGATGCTGGAAGGTATGGATTTGCAACCCATTAGTTTTATCTTTCAGCCGCATGATCTATGTACTAATGTTGTACTATTACGTCTTTACAGGAGCGCTTTTTGATCACCTCTACCAGGTGTTGCACCCGCACTTCTCCTTCCCATCTGAACTCAATTCTTCCTCCAGTGGCGCTGGTGAGTATAGTTTCCAATTGATGTCTTTCTTTTTTCAGTAATGGAATTATTTCTGACTCTTCCTTGTTCTGATTGCAGTGCTACAAATCGAAGGAGGATATGAAAGATCGGACACGCCACCGGCCCTCCCTGCCTTGCCGCCTACTGCAGCTGGTATAGTAAACTATCCCGTCGATGACTTTTTCATATATCTTGAACCGTCATCTAATCGTATTTTGTTTTTTCAGCTGTCGTTCTGATTCCGGCGCCCTTTGAGTCTCGCTTTATAATGCCGGCAGGCCCCTTCCTGAGACGTCCGTCTTCAAAGGGTGCCGTAATGAGCTTGGGCATGCTGAGCGGATACGTCGAAGAGCTTGACGCAGACGCTCCCCCATCTGCTGCGGATTTCGCTGCGGAGGTTAACCCGATGTTGGCAGCACTTGTGAATTTTCACGATGGAGGCGTCGTCGAGCTTTGGGTTAATCATTGCAGGAAAATCGAGGTCCGCCTGCATCAATCGGAGTTTATGCGCCCTGCTCCCGAGACCTTAGCCGCAAGCAATCAAAGAGCAGCATGGATCGAGCAAAGCGCTTCTTACGTCCGTCACTTGGAACAAGAAGCGGCTTTAAAGCTGAGGGAATGCCAAGAGACCTCAAGCGAGATGGCTCGTCTGCGTGCTGAGGTTGAGGCGAACGCTGCCCAGGTGAAGGCTATCTTCGAGGGCCTTCTGGAGCGTATCTCTAATGGGCTAACACTGAAGCGGAAGCTCGATACCGCCGAGCGTGATGCCCAAGGCCGCGAAGCAGCTCAGCAGGCCGTTGGGGAGAAACTTGCATCCTTCTTGCAGCAGCGGGCTCAAATGGAAGCGGAACTGGCGGTGGTGGCCGATCAGGAGAAAGCATGGAAGGAAGTGCGCGAACAACTGATAGGGCTATTTAAGACACTTCCTTCCCAGTAGCTGCCCTTGTATTGATATACTTGTAAAAATTTTCTTTTTCAAATAAGATGTATCCATTCTTTATTCTTTTGTACGATTCACCTTGTACTTGATTGAATTAATAAATAAAGATACACATTTTTTTTCTTTGCAATGTCTTGTATCATTTCTTTGCTTTCTCCCTTCTCTTATTATCAGCATGCTGTCTTAATAAACATGGTTGACAGATAATAGAGTAAGCATCTGGGTTTCTTCAAAAGATAGCGATGACTTAGGCCGCAGGTTCAGATCTGCTGCCCAAGACTTTTCAACACTATGAGCCGTGAGGGTCTCATAGAGACTTTTCTCCCTACGGATCGAGAGGATCTCGTAGGTGGATTTTCTTCTTAGGAATCGTGAGGATTCCTAAGTGCGTTTTCTCTTATAAGTCGTAAGGATCTTATAAGAGAATTTTCCTTCTTACGAGTTGAGAGAACCCGAAAGTGGTTGTTTCCCTCTTTGTCGAAATTCGACTTTGGAGAGTGAGACCCATGAATAGTATACAAGAGACCATTTTAGGCCGACTTGCAGGGTCCCGGTGCTTAGGAAACAAGTTTTTTTTTAATCCCTGCTGCCTAAGGCTTTATCTTGCAAGTCGAGATGAATCGGGAAGTCCTCGCGAAGACACTAATTTCCTCACGAGTCGAGACAAATCGAACAGCTCTCGTCAAGGACACTAGTTTCCCTGAGTTGAAGTATTTTGCCGAGGACACTGGTTTCCTCGAAGTTGAAACAAATCGGAGTATTCCTGCGGAGACACCGGTTTCTCTGCGGGCCAACGCAAATCAGGAAGCTCTCATCAAGGACGCTAGTTTCCCTGAATTGAGGTATTTGCCAAGGACACTGGTTTCCCTGGGGTTGAAACAAATCGATGTATTCCTGCAAAGACGCTAGTTTCTCTGCGGGTCGACGCGAATCAAGATGTTCTCGTCAAGGATACTGGTTTCCCTGAGTCGAAGTATTTTGTCGAGGACGCTAGTTTCCTCGAAGTTGAAACGAATCGGAGTATTCCTGCGGAGACACTGGTTTCTCTGCGGGCCGACGCAAATCAGGAAGCTCTCATCAAGGACGCTAGTTTCCCTGAATTGAGGCATTTTCCAAGGACACTGATTTCCCTAGGGTTAAAACGAATCGAGGTGTTCCTGCAAAGACGCTGGTTTCTCTGCGGGTCGAGGTGAATCGGGGTGCTCTCGTCAAGGACACTGGTTTCCCTGAGTCGAAGTATTTTTCCGAGGACACTGGTTTCCTCGGGGTTGAAACGAATCGGGGTATTCCTGTGGAGACACTGGTTTCTCTGCGGGCCGACGCGAATCAAGAAGCTCTCATCAAGGTCGCTAGTTTCCCTGAATTGAGGATGCTGCCAAGGACACTGGTTTCCCTGGGGTTGAAACGAGTCGAGGTGTTCCTGCAAAGACGCTAGTTTTTCTGCGGGTCGACGCGAATCAAGAGGTTCTCGTCAAGGACACTGGTTTCCCTGAGTCAAAGTATTTTGCCGAGGACGCTAGTTTCCTCGAAGTTGAAACGAATCGGAGTATTCCTGCGGAGACACTGGTTTCTCTGCGGGCCGACGCGAATCAGGAAGCTCTCATCAAGGACGCTAGTTTCCCTGAATTGAGGCATTTGCTAAGGACACTGATTTCCCTGGAGTTAAAACGAATCGAGGTGTTCCTGCAAAGACGCTGGTTTCTCTACGGGTCGACGCGAATTGGGGTGCTCTCGTCAAGGACACTGGTTTCCCTGAGTCGAAGTATTTTGCCGAGGATACTGGTTTCCTCGGGGTTGAAACGAATCGGGGTATTCCTGCGGAGACACTGGTTTCTCTGCGGGCCGACGCGAATCAGGAAGCTCTCATCAAGGACGCTGGTTTCCCTGAATCGAGGATGCTGCCAAGGACACTGATTTCCCTGGGGTTGAAACGAGTCGAGGTGTTCCCGCAAAGACGCTAGTTTCTCTGCGGGTCGACGCGAATCAAGAGGTTCTCTCATCAAGGACGCTGGTTTCCCTGAGTCGAGATAATTTATGGTGGTCTCTCAGGTTTTATATGAGTTACCGTCAAAACCGTGAAGCTAGGATTTTGATCTAGGCTTCGTTTTTTGGCACTGCGTCTGCTGTTCGGAGACGAATTTCGCAGTTGTCTCTAGGTTGTTGGTGAACCGTCGAGATTTGGCTTCGCTTTCTGGCGGAGCCTGTTGGGAAGGTATGGTTCCCTCTTTGTCTGTGCCCTTGGATTGTATACAGGGATCGACGTGATCTCACCTGTAGGGCAGAAGTTTCATTCATTTTTTTTATATTATTGTTTTATTTCCGTGATGCTCTATCATTTCAGCTTTTATATCGCGAAGGTCGCGATTGCCCAATCATTTCGGCTATTTTTCGCGGTGCCCAATCATTTCGGCTATTTATTTTCACTCGCTGCTTTTTATTGAGAGTTGCCCAATCATTTCGGCTATTTTGTGTGCATACATTTTTACTTGCTGCTTTTTATTGCAAGTTGCCCCATCATTTCGGCTATTTCGTATGCATGTGCGGCCTACTGACTTTTCGCTGTAAGCCTGGAATTAGACACCGATTTCGACATCAGCACCGCTACAACTGGGATGTTGCCAGGAGCGAATCATCATTTACCTCTGTCGATGTCGAACAAAGGTGGCTTAGCAAACAGGGTTAAGGTCCTGTCAACTAAGGCTTTTGACTTCATGAGCCGTAAGGGTCTCACAAAGATATTTCTCCCTACAAGTCGTGAGGATCTTGTAGGTGTATTTTCTCCTTAGGAATCGTGAGGATTCCTAAGTGTATGTCCCTCTGTAAATCGTAAGAATCTTACAAAAGGGTTTTCTCCTTATCAGTCGAGAGGACTTATAAGGGTTGTTCACCATATGGACATATCCCTAGCCACGGGTGGGACTTTGTTAGGGAAATGTTTATTCGCGCCCATGGATTGTATACAAGGGTCAGTGCTGAGCTACTTGTAGGGCAATATCGAAGGTTGTGGGGGTTGCTTAAGCATTGGTTTAGGTCTCTGTAACTTAAGACTTTCAAATCTTATGAGCCGTGAGGGTCCCGTAAAAAAGTTCTCCTTACGAGTCGTGAGGATCTCGCAAGTGTATTTTCTCCTTAGGAATCGTGAGGGTCCCTAAGTGTGTTGCTCCCTTGTGAGTCGTAAGGATCTCACGCGGGTGATTTCTCCTTACAAGGTCGAGAGGACCCTGTAAGTGTCCTTTAATAAGGTTGCGCCCTTTAGGGTTTTCACAAACACTCGCCGGTAGTCCTGCTGTTTTTACTCACGGAGCCCTTTCGGGTCTTCATCCGTGCTCATTTTGCTTATGGACATACCGTTTATTTTTTTTTATTCTTTTTATTCTTTTTTTTTACGAGGTCGCGCCCTTTCGGGTTTTCACGAACACTCGCCGGTAGCCCTGCTGTTTTTACTCACGGAGCCCTTTCGGGTTTTCATCCGTGCCCATTTCGCTTATGGACATACCGTCTCTTTTTTTATTCTTTTTATTCTTTTTTTTCTCACAAGGTCGCGCCCTTTCGGGTTTTCACGAATACTCGCCGGTAGCCCTGCTGTTTTTACTCACGGAGCCCTTTCGGTTTTTCATCCGTGCCCATTTGGCTTATGGACATACCGTTTTTTTTTGTTTTTTTTATCGGCTTTGTGATGTTTCAATCCACCGTAGTTTATCGACATCTCAGTCGACAGTTAGTTTTAGGACGTAGTGGTCCGTCATTAGTTTAAAGACGTTTCGGTCCGTCATTAGTTTAAGGATGTTTCGGTCCGCAGCTAGTTTAAGGACGTTTCGGTCCGGCGTTAGTTTAAGGACATTTCGGTCCGGTGTTGAAGAAGGCCGGCTACTACTTATAGAGTTTGGGCTTAGGAAGATAGCGAGCGGACATAGTCGTCGTCATCTATCATTGACCTAGGCTGTGGCTCATTAAGCGTAGTATTTCTTTAGGAAGCGGCAGTTTATTCGCCTGAAAGGCCTTTCACCGTGCATATCCACGAGTAGATAGGCTCCACCCTGGTAGACCTTGTTTATTATGTACGGACCTTCATAATTCGGCTCGAATTTTCCCCGCTTGGCGTGATTGGGGATCATAGGTCTTTTGACCACTAGCATGAGTTCGCCTTGGCGGAATGTCCTCGGCCGGGTCAATCTTTCATATGAGCGCGTCATCTTTGCTTTATAAGCCTCCAGATTTTGTTGCGCTATAAGCCGTGTTTCATCAAGGGCATCAAGCTCTTCAAGCCGAAGGTGAGCATTTTCTTCGTCCGTCAGCTCGTAGTGGACTGCCACTCGTAGAGAGGGTAGCTCTATCTCGAGGGGGAGTACTGCTTCTGTACCGAATACCAACGCGTACGGCGTTGTGCTCGTGGCCGTTTTGAACGTAGTTCGATACGCCTAAAGAGCTTCTTGCAGTCTCTCATGCCAATCCTTCTTATTTCGGGACACCGTCTTCTTCATGATCTTTGTCAAGGTCTTGTTGAAAGCCTCGGCTAGACCATTAGCTCGCGGATTATAAACTGAGGAATATCTCCAGTCTATATTATGCTGTTGCGCGAAGTGACTGATCTTGTGGCTTCTGTAGGCTGGCCCGTTATCGGAGATGATCCGTCGTGGAGTTCCAAACCGGTAAATGACGTGCGTCTTGAAGAAATGGAGGATATTCTCCGTCTTCACTTCTCTCAGCGGTACTGCTTCTACCCATTTGGAGAAGTAATCATTCGTCGCCAAGATGAAACGATGTCCCCTGGACGAGGCTGGTTTGATAGGGCCGATTATGTCAGTTCCCCACATTTCGAACGGCCAGCTAGCCACCATTGGATGTAGTGGATTTGGGTGTTGGTGGATGGAGTCTCTATGGATTTGGCATGAGTGGCATTGCTTCACATATTCGAGGCAGTCTTGAATCATCGTGGGCCAGTAGTAACCCATCCGTTTAATCTTCAACTTCATCTTTGGGCCTGCTTGGTGAGAACCACAGAGTCCGTCATGAACTTCCTGAACGACTCTTTTCGCTTCGTCAGGTCCTAGGCATCTCAACCACAGATAATCAAACGACCTCTTGTATAGAGTATCATTGACGAAGGCGAAAGACAGAGCTCATTTCATAAGTTGATGTCTTGAGGATGCTTCGGGGCTTTCTTTTGGCCCAGTGAGTGCGGCCATCGCATTCATCATTTCTTGGAGCTTATGCTGCTGCTCTTGAGCTTTAGTCACCGATCGCGTAAGTGGTCTATGACCTGTAGATGTACGGCTGTCCTCTTTCCCGGACGCCATGTAGACAGTATGGACCACAATGCCCCCGGACTTAGGGTGTTTGGGCTCACCGCCTTTGACATTTGCCGCAGGCGTGGGGATTTTCTCCGGCCTTCTTCTTTTGTGGGCCGTCGAAGTTGAGGGGGCCGTTGCCGCAGGCACCCAAGTAGTTGTCGTCCTTTGCTGTTTGACAGGACGGTTCTTTTCTTCTTGAACCTTCACCCTCTTCTGCCGGCGAGAGTGATCTTGGTCGATTACTGAGTCCTGGACCCGTCGCCAGACCCTGTAAATCTTGGAGGACAGCCGTTGAGGGGGCTGCTCCGGCTTTGTTTTTGTAACCCTCTCCGCGGGTGGAGGAGATCTTTTTAGCGTGGCAATCGGAGAGTTCTTGCGTACCCTCCTTAGCGGTTCAAAGCTGTTCCCAGTTGGAACAGCAGCATTAACTTCCACCACTGGAGCAGGTGGGGTTAGCCCTGAGGGGGAGTTGCCCCCGGCCTTCCTTACTCGGCGCCAGTGGCGACGTCAAGCATGTCGAGCTGTTGGGACTGGCTCGGCGATAGGGATAATTTCGTTTTGCCCCCTGTCCGGAAGAGACGCTGCTGGTGCCAGCCTCTTAAAAACTGATGTTTTCGTTTGAGTGGCGATGTTCAGTCTGTCAAAGACAGACCCTCGAGTAGGAGCAGGAGCCGGAATAGTCAGCCTTGAAAAGACCGACTCTTTAACAGGAGAAGCCGCCTTGACGGATTCAGGAGCAGAGGTGGCTATTTTCCTCGGGACGGCCACTTCAGGGTTCATGGGCTTCTTGGCGGGCCCATCGAAATTCTGGTTCAGCCTGGTAAAGACAGAGGCTGCCGGCTTGGTATTGGACGACCCGTTGAAAGGGGCCGTGGTAGTAGCGAGCCGATCGAAGACCGACTTCTTGTGCGCTTCCGGTGCGGGCATTGGAATGGTAAAGCTTGCGGGCGGGAGCATGGTCCCGAAAAACAGACCGGTGGTGGCCTGAGTCACTTGTTACACCGGCACGGCAAGGATGGAGGCCGCTTGAGGCCCATAGGCTACACCTCTAGGTGAGGCGGAGCGTTGGTTGCACTTGCATTTGGAGCAACTTGAGCAGTGGGAGGCCATTGATGCTTGATTTCTGCGCCAGGCAAAAGACCAAATCTTAGTAACTTGAAACCCAAAGGCAACCATTAACAAACCGCGATTCGTTCGCGAAAACGACACACGAAGTGTGGAGTGGAAAGAGGAAAAGGTCCCACCGGGCGTGCCAGAATCTGTTCCCCTCCGAACGGCGGCCGAGACTTGGGACGTCTTGCCTGAGATTCGGGGCAGATGCTATTTGGTTTTATCCGCCCACCTCTTCGAAGATGCCAAGTTGATTTATGGCACCGTGTATCGGAGGTTTAGACGGATGCGGCCGATGTAGCAGACTTCGTCAGATTCCCCCTCGCTTGTGGGGTTTTTGATTGTGGGGACGCTCTTACTTGCAGGCGCAAGCCCCTGCAGTTAATTACGCTACCGCATCACGGTAACCACTTTCTCCTTCTCCAGAATTTCACTTCGTGTCGTGTGTGTTCGTTTTGTTTGTGGTTGCCCGTGGATTGTATACGGAGACTAAGTTATGCCGTCGCCCGTAGGACGTGGATTAGTCCAAATCCATATTTACTTAGATTTGGGTTTGGTGTTTTAGTTTAAGGATACGTTAGCCATATTGAGGCTATGATCAACTTAAACGTTCATTAAGGATACGTTAGTCTGATTTGAGACTAAGATCAACTTAACGGAAAGAGCATTTAGGGGCTCTATTGTTCCAGTTTAGGGACATAGTGGTCCATTTAATATATGGCCGTCAGGACCCGTCACCTCTCTGACGACGTTGAAGGATTACAACGACAGGTGTCAAAGGAGTTCGGAGATGTACCCTTGAACCAAAGTTGATTGGGGGTCTTATAGTCCGATTTAGGACTAAAGTCTGTTTGAATGTTTAAGGATACGTTAGCCATATTTGAGGCTAAGATCAACTTAAACGGGATCGTTTAGATCGGACAAAAGAGCGTTTGGGGGCTCTATTGTTCTAGTTTAGGGACGTAGTGGTCCATAGGTAGTTTAAGAACATTGCGGTCCATTGCCAGTTTAGGGACATGGTGGTCCATTTCCAGTTTAGGGACATAGGGGTCCATGTTCCAGTTTAGGGACATAGTGGTCCATTGTTCCCGTTTTAGGGACGGATATTAGTTTAAGGACGCATTAGTCCATGGGTTTAAGGACCCCATAGTCCATATAGATGTGTTTAAGGACGCATTAGTCCATTAGTTTAAGGACGCATAAGTCCATGGGTTTAAGGACCCCATAGTCTGTATGGGTGTTTTTAAGGACGCATTAGTCCATTAGTTTAAGTACGCATAAGTCCATGGGTTTAAGGACCCCACAGTCCGTATGGGTGTGTTTAAGAACGCATTAGTCCATTAGTTTAAGGACGCATAAGTCCATGGGTTTAAGGACCCCACGGTCCGTATTAATGTGTGGTTGTCGGGACCCGTCACCTCTCTGACGTCGTTGAAGGATTACAACGATAGATGTCAGAGGAGTTCGGAGATGTACCCTTGAACCGGATGTAAATTGATTTAAGAGAGCAGTCTTGCTCAGTCAATTTAATTTGAGGACTTATGGCCATGATTGGGCAAAGTCCAGTTGAGAATATTCAACGTTTTTAACTTCGGCCTATTAGGCCTGTGCTAGGGCTTTGCCCCTGTTTAATAATGCACTGCATTTTCTTTAGGCCTGCTAAGCCTTTTTGATTTGGGCTCTGTCCCTTTTAAATGATGCACAGCATCTGTTTTTGTTTGGGCTCTGCCCTTTTTAAAATAATGCATTGCATTTTATTCGGCCTGTTAGGCCTTTTTTAATTGGGCTTGGCCCTTCTGTAAATAATGCAGTGCATTAATCAAACTGACAGTGGCCATGTGACCTGTCAGGCGCTTTGCGCCAATTATTGAGCGCAAGCGCATGTGGAGGTGACACGTGTCACGCTCTGGTGAGCGCAAGCGCAGTGCGCTGCGCTGTTGCGCTGCTGACACGTGGCACGCTCTGTTGAGTTGCGCCAATTTCAGAGAGCAATGCTCTATCTTCAAAGCACATAGCGCAAGTTATTCTGATGCTGACACGTGGCGCTCTCTGGTGGCTTGCGCCAACCCAGGAGCGCAATAGTGCAGATTTGCAAGTGCAAGGCACTGTTTTAATATCTTGATCCAATTTTGGATTCAAGAAAAGAATCTTTAAGATTCCAGAACCAATGGTTCATAAAAAAGGCAATGCCTTTGTTATTTATTATATTTTTTATTGAAGATCCTTGATCTTGTTCTTAAATCAATGATCTATTCAGAAGAAATTCTTCTTTTTATAAAGGTTTTACCTTCTTCTTCCTTTCTGAATTCTTCTCAAAATTCTTTAGAGGAGTTCTCTCTTTGTTTCTGTGTTTTTTGTTTCTCTGTGTTGATGTTTTCAGAGTTGGGGTCTAGGGGCCTTTATATAGTGCCCATTAATTTGTTAAATTTGTTAAACAGATCATTCTCTGAGTGATTTGGGGAATTTTCCCCACCGTTGGATTTTTGATCCAAGGGCTTCTGTTTTACAGAAGACAATCTTCTTGTTTTAACAAGAACAGAAAGATCTTAATGGAATTTTAATTCTGTTTGGCGCAAACGCACCAGCGCTTGACACGTGTCACGCAGCGCAGAGCGCAGCGCACTTGCGCTAGCGCAACTGCGCTGACACGTGTCGCGCAGCGCAACTGCGCAGCACAACTGTGCTAGCGCAACTGCGCTGCCACGTGTCACGCAGCGTAGAGCGCAGCGCAACTGGGCTGCCACGTATCGCGCAGCGCAGAGCGCAAATCATCTGAAGCGTTGCATCTTTTGTTTTTTACTTTAAGTAGAGCCTTGCTCTGATTGGGCGCGCTGCCTTGGGCGCTGCGCTGGCGTGTCAGCTTTTGACACGTGGCGCGTTGCGCGCAGCGCAAGGAATTTGAAGCGTTGCTTCAATTTTTGAATTTTTTTGAAATTCAAACAGAGCATTTTTCTGATTGAGGGAAACAAGTGTTTGACTCAACCTGAGTCTCAGTCTAATCTGAATACAATCTAAATATAAATACAATCCAAACATTACTCCAACTCAACATGAATCCAATATATCAAAACATGAACACTTGAACTTGAACATGCATACCAGAGCTATAAAAACATGCAATATGTCTTTACTTGACCAAACCATGGATATATCTTGAACTTGACTACATGACTATCCATTTATATCCTGATCCGTTTACATGAACAATTTTTACCATGGTCTTGGCAAGTCTTATATCTACAAACAATACAATATATATTACGGGGTTTTTAAAGGAGTAGACTGGTACGGAATGTGTTAAAAGTCGCACGAGATGGTTACTAAAAGACGTAGACAAACATCCATTGCCATTGTTCTGTGGGTATTGACGGAGCCTTGTACTACGGGTTATCTTAGTCTGCGGGGAAAGTTGGACTCTTCTCGTATACACTGAAATATTCTGTACCAAACTACAAAAAACTACGTTAGTAGAACAAAATTAGATAAATTACTAGATCTATTCCATTTACTTGATATATTCATATCTCTCTTTTGGGAATTACCGAGCGATTGTTCGCTGACGACATTCCTATCTCTTATTTCTTTAGAATGTTGTCAGGAGGACTCGACTCTCAGGAGATCGAGCCCAGTCAGAACAATTTGGAGCTGTTTACAGAAGAGCCAGAGTTCTAGTTCCTACTTATACTTACTTTTCCTTCAGTTCATATGACATTGTTTAGGCATCGCTTTCCAGCATTGTATTTACTTTTCAACTGTATGTAAAGAATGTTTATCAATAAAAAGTTGTTGCTTTATTACATCTCTTTTCAGTCTTGTGATTTACATTTATATTGTTTATTTACGCTTAACATGTTTACTTCTGAGTAAATACGTCGCGGGCCTCGTCACGTCTCCTTCTCCGTATACTGGGAAGCGGGCCTCGTCGCGTCAGCTTCCGCTCTGGCGTTTCTCGTGTAGTTTCCAAATGCATGAACTTGAGTTTCTAAGATGTCTAAACTGTATATGATTACACCTTCATACGTCTGCTGTTATTTACTTCAGACGTCTGACCTAAAGGATGTTCCACCATTTCTAACACAATAGATTGACAAGCTCTCGAAAGTACGTACGGGCAACGAAAAGGAACTAGGCATGAGTCTATGGCAGTTTCTAATCCTTGTTAGTTCTACTGCTATCCTAAAAATCTCTCACACATTAGAATGCTCCATGGCAATGGCTTCAATCAAGAAAGATGGACATAAAGCTGTTGTTTGAAAGCCCTAGACAAACATCCCCACTTCTTAATGCAGCCTGTAAATATATATATATATATAGTTATCTATGCAATGTTACATATTTCTATTATATATATACATCTATATAATTATCCAAGTCTGTAAATATATGTCTTTGTATATATATCATGTTGTGTACTTGTATCTCAGATAATATAACGACCCTGAATTTTCTGTACAAAATTTTCTTTTAAAAATGAGTTGTAAGCCTGAGCACAAGTTATAAATTTAATTTGTTTAAGAACAGCAAGAAAGCACTTGTAGCTCATTTGTAAAGCCTTGCACTGTTGTGACATAGCTCTGTATTCAAATCCTCCCGGCCACATATTATTTTTACAGATTTTTTTATTTTAAACTTTTTGGAAGCCCAAAAGTTTACACGTGCAATACACATAAAAATGAAAAGTCAAATAAAACAAACATGTGCAAAAGGGTATTTATACAGACTAGGACACGTGGCATTGATCCAGAACCCTACCCCCTATAGATAGCCGGCAAGATTGGCACTTAGGCCTGCGCCGCCGGGCTCCCCCGTAGCTAATGCCCCTAAACTCTGCACACTAGTCTCTTGGCCTACCCCCACTACTCCTATGCTATTTGATTTCTCTGTAAATTAACAGAGAGATTAAAATCCCATTAATCCAAGTTTAAATGCATTTTTTTAATTCTCTCTTAAATTCTAAAAATCCTAATTTTACCCTATAAATACAACATCATAACCTAGCCCTCTTCATTCTGAAATCTCTTGTTAAAAATTCTCAAAAATTTCCAAGTCAAAGAAGAGTAAAAGTGGAGTTAGCACTAGGTCAAGTTCCGGCGAGGATTTGAGACGTTTCCTACGACTCCGCGACGCCACAACGACCTCAAACTCTTCCTTTCCCTTTTATTAAACCAAACAACTAGTAAGTCCCACCTCTATACTTCTCTTTCTATTATAAAACTTCACTTTTTCAAATCACATCAATAAGTGGAATTATACCGCTCTTTAAATTCTATTCTCTTTAGAATTGCAATTTTTCTTAAAAACCAATCATCCAAATCATCAAACCATTCTTGTTAATCATTAAACAAAGTTTTAGAAATAAGTTTCAATTTAAAACTCTATGTAAAACAAATTTTATTAAGCTTTTACGCTTAAATACCATGAAATTACATATGACATCGTTTAATCATTCTTACTTATATTACCTTTAGAAAAATCTCACGAGATAATAACCTACCTCTCACAAACACGCATCTTGACATAGCACGTTTCCCTTGAACAACCATTTTTGTGGCAAATGCGATTTTTACATCAAAATACCATAAACTATTAAAAACCGTATTCTTTAAATTGTGTTATTTAAATTCCTTGCGATTGTGCCTCTACAACCCACTTTTAGGGAATTCGATTTGGTTGGTGCGGATTATCGCACATCCATTGGACTAGTAGGGCGAGATGCAGACCTCCTCACGGAACATACGATCTCGATAGAATTTTTAATGCAATTTTTAAGAAAAACGTGATTTTATATTTAATAAATAAATTTTTATTTTTAATAATTATATATAAATATTATAAAACCATCTATTTTAAATATATAATAAATTCCATGTTTTTCTAAACAAAAGAAAAGAATAACTAGTTTCATGAAAATACCATCAGGAATCCATTTAAGTCAAGTTTACACTAAAATACCTTAAACTATTCAATATATATATATAATCACTAATACACCTCATTATATAAAATTCACATCCATGACAATTCTAAATAACATAAATATATACTTGAGATTTATTTTGAAAGTATACCAAAAATATTTTTCATAAAACTCCCTCAAGTTATATTAAATTACAATAAGGACCCTAATAAATATAGGTTTAAGCGGGACCAATTCTCTTGAGCCTCAGAAAGCCGGAGAAAGTGGGTGGTTGCCTATTTAAGGTAGAAAACTAAAACGGGGTTATCAATAGTAATTGGCTTGGAAAAAGTCATAAATCCTGCCGTCCATGTGGAGCAGTTACCGATAACTCCAAAATCTAATTCATGACCCAAATCTGTTTAAGTGTTGTTTATCACAGAAAACTGCATTTCAATACCACTCATTCATTATCTGTTTGTTATATATCGGTACTATTAACCAGTGTCTGCTCAGTAAATACAGATTACAAGTATCCGTGACACAATACTGGAAACACACTCAAAATCACGGATATAACGTTTGTGAGCCGACACTGCAACCGGAACTGCAAACCGATCGATATCCAAACAGTTCTTTTGCAATAAATAAATGTGTACAGAATTTTGGTCTAACACAATACAAGTGTGCACATAACACTTTGGCACATGGACCGTGGTGGGGCTGCCCATGGCACATGGTGGGCACAAGTGAGGTGATGTGTTTTAAATGCTAAAAAGGTGTGATGTGATATAAAGCTACATGTTTCCCTCCAAATCCCTGAATGCAGACCGGATTCATATAAACAAATCAAACAGCACCAGTGGAATTGTTGAGAGAACACATCATCACAGAACCAATATGAGCCCCAGACTCAACATTTCGATCGGCGACCTGTCCCTAAAGCCCGGCGCCGCCGGTTTTTGCTTGCCTAAAGCTCCCCAATTTTCTTCTTTCCATCCCTTGCTGTCACATCATCTTATTTTTATTGTTTGTTTAATCTTATTTTGGGCCTATAAATACAGATCAGTGAGCAAGGGAAGCAAGACATATATACTTGGATACACAACTCTTTTTCATTTTTCATTTTGTTTTAGTTCTTATACATAGCTAGTTCACCTTGAGTTCTTTACCTTCTCTTGATCTTGCAACGTCTTCATTGAGCTTGCAAGTTTAAGTTTTGGTTATTAAACTCAAGGTTTGTATCATCACTTGGACATAATAAAGCTTCCATTTTGCACTTGGGTTCTTAGTATTTATTTCTTGCCATTTACTTACTTGCAATTTTATTCCTTGCCATTTACTTACTTGCAATATTGTTTTATTCATTTCATTTGCTCTTTCTTTTTATTGTTTTGATGGTTTGTGAATATGGTGTTGTTAGGAAAGAGAACGGTATTGTAAATTAGGCATTCCATTTGCTCATTTCCTTTGCTCGATATTTACCAATTGAACTCCATCCAAACCTTAAGCAAATGCTCCGTTAGGCACCCTACCCTACCAAGGTATTGGGGATCCCTAACCGTGACCGGTTGCGTTCGGTTTGGCCGGAGGCGAAAGTCAAGAGACAAGAACGGACGGACAAGGGTCAATATGTCGGATTTCACAAATACCGTGCTTAAGCACCCTAATCCACATTGTTGCCAATTGTTCTAACTTCAATGGTCAAGCTCGGTTCAAAGGATTGAGTACGGAATTCACTAATTTACACTAACCTATCTATTCCTAACAAATTTATACTTTGCATATACAACACTTAGGTTAGAAACAAACCGCTTCCGACCCTTGCTTAACTCGTCATAACAAGAACGAAAAACGCACCGTCTTCCTGCGGATGACCCGTACTCATCGCGGCTAGCTACACGCGACGCCGTCCTGATTGTGGTTAACTTTAGAACTAAAACGACACGCCAAAAGTGCGTCAATCAAATGGCGTCGTTGCCGGGGAAATGGTAACGTTTTTATTCTTGTTATTTCGGATTAATCTCTGTATATCCTGTTTATAAATCTAACACCGTTCTTAAAACAAACAAAAAAAATCAAAAAATTTCAAAACAAAAACAAAAATTTAACATTTCTTACTTTTTGCTCTCTGGATTTTTGACCTGCTAGCACTCTGGGACTAAATAAAAAAGTTAAACAATATCATTGAGACAATAGTAAAATACTGAGATATCTGTAGAAATTTGGAGCCCCAATTCACAGGGAAGCCCGGCGAGATCCCCCATAAATCCGGCGCCGCCGGCCGTTTCTTCTTCTTCTACTCCCAAATTTTGTTATGTGCTCCAGTGTTCTATCACTGTCCCAATTTTATTGTTTGATTTTTATAATTTTTAGTGTGCAGGAGTTTGGGAATTCATATCGCTTTTTTGCACTAAAAATCTATTTTTCCGACATTTGCATATTTTGATAGATTTATGAACTGCGATCGTGTGGAGCAAAGTGTACATTCAAAACTAAGGTGATTGCGAAATATAGTACCAAAGATCCGGGTAGTTTGACCCGCGCAAGCGAACTTTCCAAGCTATTCGGATTTAATTCAAACGAGGGTTTCTTAACCCGAAAACTTATCAGTACGTATATCCTAACACCTTCTTTCTCAAATACGACGCATCCAATATACTATCTTTGCAGGATTCTTTGCAAGCTCGCTGTCAAACGCAAAAAGTGACTAACCCGTACTTGTTGCAGTGCTGTGCATAAACATAAAAAACGATTGTTTGATGTTTTAAACATTTTCATTGATTTGCGCATTGTATCCATTAATACGGACTTAAGAGCAAACGAACCCCACAACATACGGTAAAGGATTTCATCACCTTTTCCGTGGTCCACAAATCACGAAATTGAGCATAACATTTACCCGCACAAATTTTAAAAGAAACTAGAGTTTAAGCCTTTAAAGACTTCGCGCTCATTAGGAGAAGTTAACTGTGTTTAGAACATCGCTTAACGGTATGTCATTCACGGGGTGTCTAGAAAAGTGTTCACGGCGAAACCGCCAAAAGAGAAAGAGTTATCTAACTAAGGAACTTCGCGAAAGCGTTGGAAAACCTCCCCTTATCTCTGCACTTATCTAGCCTCGTGATCAGTATATCTTGAGCCCGTTTCTCGAAACAGTTTTACTTCGACAATCAAGTTCTTGAGCAGGTCTAGTTGACCTAGGTGAACCCTAGACCGATTAGGTGTGTGGTATTGTGTCGTGATTATTTTTTGTCTTTATCTTTTTGTGTGTGTATTTCATACTTTTGTTGATAACTAACAAAAATAAATTTTAAAAAATATTTAAAAAAACACATTCTTTTTTCATCTCCTTTTCTTCTTTTTCTTCTCTTCATATCATGGGTACCTCATATAGACCAACTCTTGCCGAACTTTGGTACCCTCAACCAGACATTATTTCATATGGTTCTTGTTTTGGTAGAAAGACAAACAATCCCTCCATGCCCAAACTTTCTTTGAAAGATCGGATAAACGCGTCTAGGACAAACAATTGAACTCCGCAATCCACTTCATATCAACCGTTTCAACCTCCCCCACCTTCTTACGTTGATACCCTTTTTGAGAGTCATGTTGCAACTCTGAAACCCATGTCCATCGCTGACCGAATTGAACAATCTCATAGCCGATCTTTCACTCCTTTCACCACTTTCAATTCTTTTGATCAACAATTCCAATCACCTTCTTATCATAACGTTGATCCTAATCATGTCCAGCTATTCAATTCCTATCAGTCCTACCCGACTTTTACACCTTTCCTAAACATTGCTTCTGAACAGCCTTTTGGGAGTTTCACGTATCCAAACAACTTTGAATCTTTTACTGAAACCCCTTCATAATCCATGTCTAATCTTGAGCGAACTTTGGAAGAATTTTGGGTAGCGTCGTACCAACAGATGGTGGATTTGAATACTTCCATGGACGCCCTCATACAACCCAGCGAACCGGCAGCTAGTTTTCAACTAGCTCCAAATTTTCCAATGTATGATGAGGCAATAGGACACAGTGCGGATTTGAGTCGTGAGAGTGAGCGGTACACCCTTCCAAATCAAACTTACCCATTGCAAATTGAATTCCACAACTCCGGTTTTGAAAGTCTATCGAGTGTCCCAAATGATTCACCAATTGAAGATAGAATGTTTAATGAGTTGTGCGACTTTGTAGTGTTTGATTTACCGGAGTGTGAAGGGTCCCTTTCGAGTAAACCCACACCCAATCCCTTTGACCTCTACACATCCATCATAGAACCATAATTGATTGAAATCCATGCTTTTGATGAGGTGTCTGAGAAATTTGATTTTCACTTGATTGAAGATATCGATGCTGGGAATATTTTGGATGATGAACCCACAGTTTTGGATGAGTTCTTCTCACCAATTCATCATGTCCTTTCACTTCCGTGTGGATATCATCCCGAGTTATTAACTGTTTTTCCTGAACTCCATATGCGTCTTGATATTGATGATGATAAATACATGGATGAGCTAATTTTTTAGGATAATTTTGAGGATGGACCAGTTTTACTTGATGAGTCAGATTTTCCAATGCATCATATCCCTTTCATTGACTGTGTACACCCTCCTAAATCTTTAACCGATACCATCCCTCAATCACCCCCCTCTATCTCTTCCATCGTTCCCATCTCGCAAGACACCGTATCACTTTTATTTCCTGTGTCTGGTTTACCAAGTTCGGTCTACCCATGTTTTCTCACGAATCTTGAGAGGTTTGACCCCATTTCTCAACGGGTTGATAGATTGGTACAATCGCTTTTTACACATCGGTCATTACAAATTGTACTAATTTATTCACTCCATTTCCACCCTCAAGTTCATATTTTATTTCTTTTTCCCTTCTGCCATTCTTCTCCTCATATACCGGGACCATATATCGCTTCCATCCTCATACGGTCTCGCGTATTCTCCATTTCTTTTCTTTCCGCATTCTTTCATCAGCCCGGACTTAATCACGATTGTTGGGGTCAAAAATTGCACCCCGGTTGACCAAATCAAAATCAAAGTCAACTTCAAGTAAACGGACCCAAGCCCAGCTCAGGTGGGCCTATGCCCAAGTCGAGCCCCACAGCCAGCCTCCCCCATGCCAAAATAAAAATCATGTAATAAATAATTTTGATGTAATCTTTATGGGCATAAAGCCAAATTTTTGTAAAGCCCGTGGCTCATGTGCAAAAGAAATGAGCACATGAGACATGGGATGGGCAAAATGCCATTTTGTAAAGCCCAAGAGGCTATATGTAAATGTATAAGCCTATATAAGGCAACATGACAATGAAATAAAGAAGAACAATTCATTCTCCCTAAAAACTAGGGTTTGTGCATCCATTCTCTCTCTCTCCTCCAAGTTCTTCATCTTCCTTTTCATTTTCCAATTAAATCAAGAGCTTAGCTCTCTTTTTTTTAAAACTAAATAAAGTTTTACCATAAACCCACCGAAGGAGAGTTTAACTCTCACATCCGATCAAAAAAGGGGTAGATTTTCGCTACCTTCTTCTCCCTCCTCAACATCCAATTTAAGAGAGGGAGAAGAAGGGAAACCCACCTCCCAAGACTCTATCAAGAGAAGAAAAAGGGTCTCTTTTTAATCATCCAAGATCTAATTTTGGAGTTTCAAGAGAACCCATTTTGGGTTTATTCTCAAAAGAGAAAGGAGAAAATCTTTTGGAGTTTAACTCCACAAATAAAATTATTTTGGAGTTTAACTCCATCAAAAAAATTCTTTTTGGAGCTCATGCTTTTTCTCACGTGAGAGAAAAGGGAGCTCCCACTAAGTGGGAGCTTTCCCTCCTTCTCACGTGAGGGGAAGGCTTCCTATTTAGTGGATTTTAACTCCACACCAAATAAAAATCTTTTTGGAGTTGAACTCCATTTAAAATTCTTTTGGAGTTTAACCTCACTACAAAAATTCTTTTGGAATTTAACTCCACAATAAAAATCTTTTTTGGGGAGTTTAACTCCACATTAAATCTTTTTAGGAGTTTAACTCCATTTAAAATACTTTTGGAGTTTAACTCCACATTTAAAATTCTTTTGGAGTTCAACTCCATGATAAAAATTCTTTCAGAGTCCAACTCCATGATAAAAATTCTTTCGGAGTTTAACTCCACAAATAAAAATACTTTTAGAGTTTAACTCCATACAAATGTTTTTGAAGTCTAACTCCTTATTTAAAAAATAATAATAAAAATAAAAATAAAAAAATTCATTTTGGGAGCCCCTTTATTCCCTCTCATGTAAGGGGGAGGCTCTCATTTTGGGTTGTTCTCTCTTATGTGAGTGCGAGTCTCCCATTTTAGGAGCCACTTTATTCCCTCTCATGTGAGGGGGAGACTTCCATTTTTGGGTTGCTCCTTCTTATGTGAATGGGAGGCTCCTATTTTGGGAGTCCCTTTCTCCCTCTCATGTGGGGGGCTCCCATCTTGGGGCCCCCTTTTCTCCCTCTCACATGAAAGAGGGAAGCTCCCACTCTGTGGGAGCTTCCTTTAAAAAAATATTTAAAAAATAAGTGTTTTGTTTTTGGAGTTCAACTCCACAATAAAAATTATTTTGGAGTTTAACTCCATTATAAAAAAATATTTTCTGGAGTTTAACTCCATTTAAAATTCTTTTGGACTTTAACCCCATAAAAAAAATTCTTTCGGAGTTCAACTCCATAATAAAAATTCTTTTGGAGTTTAACTCCATGTAAAATTCTTTTGGAGTTTAACTCCATAATAAAAATCTTTTTGGAGTTGAACTCTATTTAAAATTATTTTAGAGTTTAACTCCACATTAAATTTTTTTTAGGAGTTTTCCTCCATTTAAAATTCTTTTGGAGTTTAACTCCACAATAAAAATCTTTTTGGAGTTGAACTCCATTTAAAATTCTTTTGAAGTTTAACTCCACATTTAAAATTTTTTGGAGTTTAGCTCCACAATAAAATTCTTTCTTTTGGAATTGAACTCCATGTAAATAAATAAATTTGGGAGCCTCCATGTGAGGGGGAAGCATGGGAGCCTTCCCCCCCCCCCACATATGAAGGGGAGGCTCCCACTAAATGGGAGCCTTTTTCCTCCCCTCACGTGAGGGGTATGGGAGCCTTTTCCCCTCTCATGTGAAGGGAGGCTCCCACTAAATGGGAGCCTCTCTCCCCCCTCACGTGAGTAGGGGAGCCCCCTTTCTTTTCTTTTCTTTTCTTTAATCTTTTTTATTTTAAAAAATAAATAAATTGTGAATAATATATTTTAAAAAACATTTCTCTAAATATTTATTTATTTTTGTTACATTTTTTTATAAATATATATATATATATATATATATATATTTACAAATGGAACAAAAAAAATGAACATGTCTCAATTGTTATATAAAAAAACACCCATACTTCGCATTGAGTTCGCATGACCGGTTTTACCCGTCGATCGGAGGTTCTCTCGCTCCAAAAGTAAGGGGTAATTAACAGCAGCTTACTCCGCGGCTGCTGAAGATTCGGATCCCCACAATCAATAAACCCCGGCCTGCCCTAGGCAGGGGGGAATCTGTACATGTCTAACAAGCGCGCGCATTCACATCTCAATAGGGTGACGAAAAACACCCTACAGATTCTGGCACGCCTGGTGGGACAGATCTCTCCTCCCATATTTCGGGTTAAACATACATGCGAACTCAATCAACATATACATTGATTGTCTGTACTGAAATCATGCTTCTATTTGCAGGTTAACGACTTTCGACTGCAATTTTTGAACGTAACAAACTATCTTTAAAGGCAAGCTCAGCTCTCAACACGGCTCCCATCTCCTACATGATGAAAATAGACGCCAGGACGGTCCTTCCGGCCAGTCTCGGGCAACAGTGGGAGGAGCCGCCGCTATCATTCGGCTATATTCTGTTCATGCCAGCAAACACCATCTCTGCTCCTCAAGACCCGGTGATGGATAAACCAGCCTCGAAAGGCAAGAGGCCAAATGTGGTGGTCTCGAAGGCGCCCCAACCCAAACGCAAGTCGGTGTTTGAACGACTTTCCTTGGCCCCAGCTGGGGGCAAGGCCATCAACACCAATAAAGCAACAAGGCGTCTCGGCCAAGCTCCAGCGGTGCCCCTGACAACTGCTCAATTGGGTGTCTTCTCTAACCTCCCCGTTAATCGACTCACGACGGCTTCCTGGATAACGGATGCCCATCAAGCCCTCAAGATCGAGAGGCTAAGACAGTAAAGGCTCGGATATAGAGCCAACAAAAGGACTAGGACTCATGCTAGGCTGAACTTCATGACGTTCCAAGAACAGGGTTACCCCGCCAAAGATAAAGAGAGGGCCAGATATATAGTCCACACTGTCAACATAGTGGGCATGCGCAGCAAGAGCAAGGACGGGGCCACCACATCTCAAATCCAATCTGGTATGAATGTGGCTGCCACTTCCCACGACCAGCATCCTCTGGGAGGTAATGAAACCCTTCCAGTAAGGCTGATAAGCAGAGAGATCTCTCGGTTCATGAGGAGTCGGGCTCGGAAAGCAAAGATGAGCTAACTTTCCATCCTAAGACTGCAGAGCAACAACTTCTCCAGGAGCTCCGAAAGCAGCTCAGAATTAAAGACAAGGATGGCCAAGCTCTACTCAAAAATTGATGACTTGACAAACGCCGTCTTACAGCTCACGGCCCAACTTGCCTCTCAGCCGCCCAATCAAGCGCATGGCTCCGCTCATGAACCGGGAAACGGTGTCTCGAGGCAGCTGACGCCTATTCCCCCAAATCCAAAAGTGGGCGGACCACACGAAAGCCAGTCGCATCCTATCTCGGCAAATGTCTTGGCTACCGATGACAGCAGCCCTCTAACTCAAGATCAAATCATGGATTTGGTTGCCAACAAAGTCAAAACCTTGGTAGCCGAAGCCGAAGCACAAAAAGATATCAGCAGCAGTGGGAGACCATATCCTGCTCGGTATGATCTGATAGAATTTCCTAGCGGCTATGTCATCCCAAAATTCGGAAGATTTGATGGGACGGGAAATGCGAATTAGCACATCGCCCATTTTAAAGCCTCATGCGGGAATACTCGGGGCAATAATGTGCTTCTCCTCCGCAAGTTCGTTAATTGCTTAACCGATGTTGCTTTTGACTGGTACGCGAGCATACCGGATGGCTCCGTCACAACTTTCGTCCAAATGGAATATCTGTTTCGGCAAAAGTTCATGAGCGTCAGCGATAAGATCACCATTGTCGATCCTGTAAAGACCAAGCCAAATAACAACGAAAGCCTCACGGATTTTATAACCCGATGGCGCAATCTCTCCGTCAAATGTGAACCGCCGATAGAGCAAGACCAATCTGTCAGTCTCCTCGTCGGAAATCTCAACAATTGGATGGCCCCGTTTCTATGCACTGCGGGTCTTAAAACATTCCAAGAGCTGACCAGGAAAGTTCAGATGTTGGAACGCTCAAAGCAGGAGTCCTCCTCTGACTTCCAAAATAACAATAGGTCCTCGAGAAACCGAAAGGACGAAAATCGTAAAGGCGGAAATTCTGACGATGCTGAATCTTTTAACACTTCGGCTAACCGAAATAAGCAAAGGATGAGCGGACCTAATGCCAACCAGCCTCGGAAACCAGTGTTCGGAGAGGGAGAAGAATCTCTACTGAAAGAGAAACTGGATAAGATCTATTCCTTCAGAAAGGACAAAGTCCGTAAAATATTTAAGGATGCCTTAAGAAACGGTCTACAATTGCCGGAATCAAAAAGTCCGCAGGAAGAAAATATGACTAACGACCCCAAATATTTTCCCTATCACAGAGTGATAAGTCATGCTATTGAGGATTGTTTCGCCTTCAAAGATTGGGTCGAAAAACAATATAAGGCGGGAGAAATCTCATTGTCCTCTAGTGTGTTAATGAACAAACAAACTGCGACTGTCAATTTCATACAAATGGAAACTGAAGCCCTTTGGGAATCTGCTTCTCCATCGACCACTACATCGTTAAACTGGGGAGCAACCGACCACCACGTCGTTAAACTGGGAACCGATGACCACCGCGTCGTTAAACTGGGAATAATCGACCCCTACGTCGTTAAACTGGAGATATAAAAAAATGCGTAAATAAATAAAATAAAATAAATAGCCAAAATGATAGGGCAATCGCGAGCTTCGCGATAAAAAAAGCTGAAATGATAGAGCAATCGCGGTATAAAAAAAACTCCTCCAAATGGCAAATGATGATTCGCTCCTGGTACTATATTCCAGTGCAGCGATACAGACGCCAACCAAAATTCAAATCCCCGAATATCCCAATAGCGAATGATGAGTCGCTCTTGGTACCATATTCCAGTGCAGTGATGCAGACGCCAACCAAACTCAGAATGTCTCAATGGCGAATGATGAGTCGCTCCTGGTACCATATTCCAGTGCAACGATGCAGATGCCAACCAAAATTTCAAATCTCTGAATATCCCCAACGACGAATGATGAGTCGCTCCTGATACCATATTCCAGTGCAGCGATGCGGACGCCAAATCCCCAAATGGCGAATGATGAGTCGCTCCTGGTACCATATTCTAGTGCAGCGATGCAGACGCCAACCAAAATCCAATTTTCCAAAATTCCACCAGTCCTACAGTTGGTCCCCAAGTTGACTACCGTATACAATCCACGGGCTCAAATAATTCTCATTATACCTATACCCACCGCAATCATCAGTCACGCGGCCGGTCTCCGCCCTCGAAATTATGCTATATTTGGGAAGACCCACTCATGTGTCCTCACGATGCATGAGGAGAACAAAACTTACGGGATCCTCACGACTCATAAGAAAACACCTTCGTGGGATCCTTACGACCCACAAAGGAAAAACACACTTGGGAGTCCCCACGACTCATAAGGAGAAAGTACACCTACGAGATCCTTTCGACTCGTAGGGAGAATACTTATGGGACCCTTACGGCTCATAAAATTGAAAAGTCTTAGGTGATAGGGACCTAAACCTGTCTCCTAAGCCATCGTTTCCCAACAGGCAAAGGCAAATGATGAATTGCTCCTGGCACCTGTGCTTCAGTGTTAGCAACGCTGATGCCGACCCCTATCCCAAAATTCCAAGCTTCCAATCCAATAGACCCCTAAGTCTTTAAACTGGGAACAGATGACCTCTAAGTCGTTAAACTGGGAACAGATGACCCCTAAGTCATTAAACTGGAAACGAGGGAGATCCCCTCATGGCAAATGATGATTCGCTCCTGGTACCATATGTAAGTGCACGGCGGCGCCCCGGCCGTCAATCCGACGCCGGAATGCGGAAGCGGTGATAAACTTAAAATTTTGCGGACTTTGCAAACCGGCACTACCGCGCACTAAACATCCGGATCGAACCATTAACAAGTCTACGCAAACAAGAAGAAGGGATTAGAGATATACCGACGATCCAAGTCCTCCGGTCTTCATCTCCGCTCCGATCTCCTCGCGGGATCTCCGTCCATCTCCTCCTCGTCGGAAAGGGCACCACGAAGACGGGTACTTTTACGGGCTCCCGCCTCTATACCGAGGCAACTCGGGCACGAAGCCGGCTACTCGACGTGCCCAAGATATGCTGTAGGAAGTGTAGTGTAGAGGCTACTTGTCTCTTTGGGGTTTGTTGCCTTTGGATGGAGGAATGAGGATTGAACTTTGGAGGGAAATGAAGCTACCAATTTTTGCAAGGAAATGAGATGAAGAATGAAGCATCAAAAATGAACCTCTCATTTTTCCTCTCCTCACAATGTGTGGCCGGCCATCATGCTTTTTGAGAATGGTGGAGATGTATACAAATTGCAAGAGGGAGGTAAGTGTAGGAGAAACAAAAGAGGTGACCACAACATCAAGTATGCTTCATACATTAATCAAACCCATACCCTTTTCAAATCTCATTAAAGCAAAAGCATGGATGAAAGATATGAAGCTATCATAATCAATCATTATGCAAGAAAACCCCTCCACAAATGTAATTTGCAAAACTGCAAATTACCCCCTCCATCGGAAAAGTCCGGCCGGGAAAGAACAAAGGAAAACCGGCCGGAACGGAAAGCAAACTGGCAACTCCAGAAAACTGGTCCCGTAATAAATTACAGGAAAACCCCGATACTGTGCATACACACCCGCATCTGTATTCCGTCCGGATACAAATGCAAAGAGACAAAATCTACACTGTACTAAACTAGGACCGGCTTAAACCAAAGCCGGTTAGTATTATCCGTTCGATACTGATCCGTGCAATACCGCACGTATCTGATCGAACCCTGCCATAAACCTATACGGCTACTAGTACAAACCGTCCGATCCTGATCCGTGCAATACCGCACGTATCTGATCGGACCCTGCCATATCTCCATACGGCCTCTACAGCGTTTCGCCCGAAACTTGAGTAACTGAAAGTGTGGTAGACTCTAAAGACTCGTCAACACCTTGGTTGTGGATTTAACCACTAGCACGTCAGAGGTATAAGCCAATACGTGACGGGCTACCAGGTACTGACCAAATGGGACGTCGATGAGGAAGCTCACCCCGACACCCAACTGAGCCTGTCAGTGACAATATCCGTGCAGTCCGGTCCGTTCGTCTATGAGTATCGCATGGCGGGCCTAGGGGGTTGGTAAAAGTCAGACCCCTAAAAGCGGTACAAGTCGTGTCGGAGTGTAGCCCAGAACACCCTGAGATACTACTGGAATACCTACCAGTAAATCTCCTTGCCTTGGCCAAGGACTTCGTGTAATGGCTCTCCTAGACACAGCGCGACCTCACCCCCAATACCGGGAGAGACGAACCCCTGAAGATACGCTCACTGCCTCCATGTGGCTCGGGACTGTACCCAACTAAAACCTGTTTGCACGACTCCTTTGAGCCGTGGTAGGGTAGTAATCAAAGTACAGTGGGAACTCACACGAGACAAATGACGATCCCCAGGTCGATGAACTAACCTGCACACATGTCACCAGGGAACTGCCATCTGACGTCTGGTATATGACCAACTAGCATGTTCCCGGCGAGTCCTGTCCGGTGTACTCATAACCCAATGAGCACCTGTATACATCTTAGGTGATCCAACTGACACCAGTGGCTTGTGAGACCGGCCACCGCCCCTCGTCGGGGTCTTGACTGTATACACTAGTCTACTAATGGAGTATCGATGCCCGGTCTCGAAACTCCCACGACTAGGGACCTTTTAAGGATATGCTTGTAGACCCCCAGCTCCCACTTATATGATCGCCCTCATACTGCTGGTGGTCAAGCAAGAATCCTAGGGGCTCTATCAACGTGTAATAGCGACGTGTCAGGTCACCTAAAACAGTACACGATGATAAAGGTAAACCAGATAGCATACTATCATCTCGAGTAAGACTGTCCTACCGGGATAGGTCCTCCCTCAATCATTACAATCACGTACCTGTGACCTAATAATTGACTCTGAGGGCACTATCTCCAATAATCTCCCACTTGCACTCAAGGCTAATTATTGCGATGTCGCATACTCACAGCCCGTGTGATACCGAATATCCAACTCCTCTACTAGTCAGTCTCACAAAGCTCGTTTGCGGAACTATTGCGTTCGAGGAATAGCCTTAGTGAGTGGATCCGCTTAGTTGTTTCTTTCTATGTCTCTCTATATCTCAAGTTCGCGGAGAAAACCATCTCCCGAAATGAGTAATACCTGTCTTGGAATGTCTGGATGTCTGATGGGACCTAGCTCATAAATGAACTCCAAATCCAAACTTCTTAGACTGTATCGTCAACTGAACTTAATCAGTATCCTGCGCCATGCCACCCTCAGTATTCCCTTGGACCACCTGTCCAAAATACTGCCCCTCGTCAGAAGGATAACTACAACTCTGACAACCTCCTTGTCGTCCAAGTCACCTTGGAAGCCTGGAATGACAACCGTCTCCTGAATGAGGCTGTCGTTATCATATCCCTAGAACATCCACTTATGTTCTAAAACTGCTTCCGACTGTTTCTCCAGGATTGGATTAATGTCAACTTATTGCATCTAGTGCAAGAACAACATCTGGTGTGGTACTTGACATCTCATGATTGACTCACTTGCCTAAGCAAGTGATCTGCCAATCATGCACGTCCCTCTCCCCTTTAGTCTGTAAGACACCTTTAGAGAGGGTGACTCCATTACCTGCAGGTACACTACCGTGCCAGGAGTCGTCCATCCTAAATACTCTTAGAATGCTGTCAAGTACCCTGATTGGGAAACCACCCAAATCTAGATCTAAAACCACAGATCTAGTAACCAGTATGTCTGATATAAAATCCATGTCCTTTGTGGAGAAACCACTGTGTGACGACCAAAGTATAACCGATTGTAGTATAGGAGTTTCCTTTCCTACTCTGTGTATATCATCCAAATACCAGGATATCACACCCTACTACCTTTTCAACAGATCCATCCCCTATTCTGATGAAGTCAAACCCACGACTCTCACGTCAGAAATAGATGATCTATCTCCGCTACATCTGCTCTAGTCTATAAATAGACATAAGCAACCTGTCCACCAATGCTTCCGCTGCTCCCACTGACTACGACAACCCTCTGGCAGAGTCATATAGACGTACACTTCTAAAACTGGTTTAGAACGACGCAATACTCATCCTCCCGCCGGGTCTCGTAACCTGGAACAACAGCAATGGCAATTGTGGGAAAACAAGAACTTCCCTGTCACCGTCCTTGAGGCTACCGGAGTACCTCTCGGGTGCCTGAAGTTACCCACCTTATCTGCGGAGTGGCCAATGGAATGTCAATCGAGATTGAATCTTTAGGTTCTTTATCAAATCTTCAGTAATCGTTTGTGGTTCTGGAATCACTTCCAGTTCTACCATACTCCCACTACTGTTTTCTGAAAAAATCCATTTTTAATAAAACTGTGGCGAGTCTAGAACAATATCGCTATTGTTCATCCAGATGGTTGAAAGTCAACCCTCGTCATAGCCTGGGTCAACCCACAAACAGCCATTACAGAAACGTGCCTCGAGTTGTCCAGTGTCTGGTTTTAATCATAAACCGGACAACTCCCCGTACCTTAACATCGTTAAGATATGAACTGTTCTATATCCAATATAGAAACAGAGGCACTGATTTAATTGAACCAGATTCAAATCATGCAGCTGTCCCCAGCGCATGTCAACTAAATGGAAGGAGGCCGATCAGCGTTACTCAACTTAGGAGTACTTCCAATTATGAGTAACCTGAAAGAGAAGCAAGATCTCTTTATCATTACTATCAGCTGAATACCATACACAAGTATCTACATCTTCGATCTCTTTGAAGAATCCCGATACTTGCTACGCCTGGTTCTCTACTCTATTCAAATACCTGTAACTTCTCAAAATTCGGACCCTGTATTTCCACGAAACACCGGTCTAAAAACTAGAGAAGTCATAAGTAAACCGAATATAGTACGAGGACCTACCCCTCTGTCCTGATGGACCCTGGACAACATACAATACTCTGTATAAGTCCCTTGAGTCTGATAACTCATTCACTGTGTGCCGTAGGTTGAAAACTGTACTTATGGTTAAGAAGAATTACACCGCTGTTTAATGCTCCTTACCTAACCATCCACTGATATAGGTAAATGTCGTAGACATAATTTTAGAAAGGTATATCTCACTCTATGAAAATAGACGTACAGATATATCAATTTGAAATTGGTGCATAACAGCGGATATTCAAAACCAAATATTTGCCGACCGGCAAACAGGCCAGGTGATTTCCTCAAATATCACCGATTACAACGAATCCTGATATAATGAGGATAATCACCCAATTCCCAATAAGCTATTCCCACTCATCATCTGTAAAACCATACAGATGTGAGAATCATACCTGGTAAATACATACCCTGGAGTAAGTGTCTAATTGGGAAATCAGTTTTCTTTTAATAGTACACAGTGAAACTGAAACATTGAAATGTTTCGTTGGGGTATCCTGGTATTCCTAGTAATGCCTCTTCCATATTCACGACTGTAACCGTATAGTTCTTTGCCACCTCTCCAAATCCCTTCATATGTCTTTAGTCTTTACCTTCTGTACACCCCTTAAGCCAAATGGTTTTCTTCCTTCCCTACCGTTCGGCACCAGCCTATGGTTTGGAAGAAGACTATCCAATAAGCATAATGGGTGTACTGTCCCAATCCTAGGAACACTCGCAACACGAGAGAAGGTGAAGATAAAAGACACCTGAATGTACTTTATTCCTATTTCTCCTGAACCAGGATCCATCCCCGAACTGGAAGAAGTTCCTTTCGAGTTCGTATATAACCATACGATGGATTATCCAAATAAACTGTGGATCTTCGTAGTGATACGGAGTGTCCTGGAGAAATACAAAGGTGATGTGGGAGTGGTAACGAAATATTTGGTTTGGTCGTGAATATCTGTTGCAATTTACTTTGCCCTCTTACTAATCCCTTGCTTTGTCTGAACTTAATACCTTCTGCACACCATCGTTATGCTAATTGGTTTTCTTCATTCCCTACCGGTCGGCACCAGCCTAAGGTTTGGAAGAAGACAATCCAATTTGCGTAATAGGTGTACTACCCCTAAACCAAGGAGTACTCGTAACCTGAGAGAGGGTAAAAGGAAAAGACAACTGGATAATCCTATCCGTTTTCTCCAGAACCGGAAACCATCCTCGAATAAATTCATTCGAGTTCGTATCTAACCATACGATGGTTTTGTCCAATGGAAGTGGACGTTCGTAGTAATACGGGGTGTCCTGGAGAAAAGGGCAAAAGTAGGAGTGGCAATGAGGTCTGCAACTCTGACAATCCAAAAGCCTGTGTTAAGAAGGTTCGGTCAACTTGGTCTCTGAGTCATAGTCTTAGGGTTGGGTCAATGGTCGCTACCAGAGAGAGAGAAAAGAAACACTCAGCGTGCACTCTAACCTAGATCAGAATGGTCAACAATTTATCTAATCTGGAAACCTCCCACTGTACCTCAAATTCTCCTCCAAACCTGAAAGAAGAATTAGTCGGGGTTACCCGAGGAGTAAACTAACTCATCAGTGGGAATCGGGATCCAACTCTCATCGCATGATAACGTGACGGAATCCGCTCACGGTATCACACTCCAGAAGGTATGCGCATATCTGGCAAGTTTCAGTTCTTTTGAAACTCCCGATGTAATTTCTGCCCCATGCTCTTATGACCTTGACTAAGGCCAACAAATCATAAGTCACATGTCAAGTTCTACCCGTCATTGTCCAGGTTGATTTGAACCCACCCGTACAAGCCCTTGACTAAGGCCAACAAGGCTATACGACTGTCCCAAACCAACGCATCTATCTATGCAGCATATGAATACCCAATAGCTACCAAACACTGTGCCTTGACTAAGGCCAACAAACACAGCTTGAATACTATTGACTACCCATATGAAACGACGGAGGGCTACGAATGGTTTCTGGCGAAAACCTTTAACGTAGTGAACTTGATATCGTTGAAGGAACTGATAGCTTTTAAAAATATAGTGACAAAAAACCGTTGCTAAAGAGGTCACTCCCGGTGAAGGGATCTCGGCTCTTTCCCCGTAGAATGGGGTGCAGGATATTCCAAATGAATACCACGATGCAAAGCAAAAGTAATCGGCTATAGTGAAGTTAATGCCCTGACGCAAACTTCTGTCCAAGGGGTCACTCCCGGTGAAGGGATCTCGGCCCTTGCCTCGTCGACTGAGGAGCAGGATATTCCAAATGAATACCATGATGCAAAACAAAAGTGAACGTCCTTGCAATAACAGCTTTTTTGAAAAAGTGTTCCAACAACATCAGATTAGGTTTGTTTTTAACTTGCATTGATCCGAATCAATGCAGTCCCATCAATTGATCACACCACAAAGAACGAAAATATACTGACGTACGTATATGCCATCCGCATTCGCCACTGGGTCCCGTCATCACCCGTTAGGTTAGCTAACTAACGGCAGAGCGGGGACTGGACTAGCGCGGATGAAAAACATATACAACATCTACTAATATATATACCAATATATAGTATTTCGCTCAAGGCGTGAATAAAATGCAACATCACAGAAATGTACAGCATCACAGAAACAATACAGATATCTGGGATCCCCGGGTTTCACAGAGCCGCTGAAACCCGACGTTCCCCTGGTCGTGTGGATAGCCTGTGCAATGAAATCCTATACCCCCTACGAGTGCGGCGAATAGCCAGCCAATCCTGGAGTGAAGCCCCCTCCGTCCCAATGCCATGAGATGCGGGCTTGTTGCCTTCTAGAACCCGGCTATCCGTGCACCCCTCCGCGGGGTAACCCTAGTACAGAAAGTAAAATATACATACAACGGGTACATCGACCGCAACCAGGTCGTGCCCCAAAAGAATAATACAAACAGGCAGTGACGGCAGTCCACATGTCGGACGCTCGCCCCGCAATATCAAATGTACATAATACAACCACAACTGTACTAGCATTGCATCCAGGCTATCCCCCACGACCGATCCGCAACAACACAGCAAATACATAGAACATCAACGTGAAAATCACGTTCGCAAATCCGTCTAACCGGGCTATAGCAGTTAGACCGGATTTACCGATCGAGTGACATTCACGGTCGCAGATATAATGTAAATACTGTGAAAAATGTGTTTAAAAAATTTCCGATTGATCAAACAATTAACAAGTGGGCCCCAAAGAAAACTGTAGCACTCACAGAAACAATTGGCCCAACTTTAATATTCCAAAGCCCATATTTTAAGCCCATAAGGCCTCTGTAAAAAAATGGTGAAGTGATGTGAATAGTGCGCGGCGGAAGGGCCGCACCAATGGGGTTTTCGCGGCGGTTCCGCGCTCCAACTGTGGAGTTACTTCATCAAATTTTTACAGAACTCTTAGATTATC
This sequence comes from Agapanthus africanus, assembly GCA_030015575.1. Classification (NCBI taxonomy): domain Eukaryota; kingdom Viridiplantae; phylum Streptophyta; class Magnoliopsida; order Asparagales; family Amaryllidaceae; genus Agapanthus; species Agapanthus africanus. The sequence continues at coordinate 697,287,662 of CM057343.1, read as the reverse complement.
CAGTACATCAATATTTTACAACCTGAAAAATTTTTCGAGACCAAAAATTTTCAACAGAAACTGATGCGAACTAAAATGCAGTTTTGGAACTTTTTGATCGATCGGAAATGCAAACACATTACACAAAGCTAGACTAAGTTAATGGCGAGGCTCTGATACCACTGTAAGTGCACGGCGGCGCCCCGGCCGTCAATCCGACGCCGGAATGCGGAAGCGGTGATAAACTTAAAATTTTGCGGACTTTGCAAACCGGCACTACCGCGCACTAAACATCCGGATCGAACCATTAACAAGTCTACGCAAACAAGAAGAAGGGATTAGAGATATACCGACGATCCAAGTCCTCCGGTCTTCATCTCCGCTCCGATCTCCTCGCGGGATCTCCGTCCATCTCCTCCTCGTCGGAAAGGGCACCACGAAGACGGGTACTTTTACGGGCTCCCGCCTCTATACCGAGGCAACTCGGGCACGAAGCCGGCTACTCGACGTGCCCAAGATATGCTGTAGGAAGTGTAGTGTAGAGGCTACTTGTCTCTTTGGGGTTTGTTGCCTTTGGATGGAGGAATGAGGATTGAACTTTGGAGGGAAATGAAGCTACCAATTTTTGCAAGGAAATGAGATGAAGAATGAAGCATCAAAAATGAACCTCTCATTTTTCCTCTCCTCACAATGTGTGGCCGGCCATCATGCTTTTTGAGAATGGTGGAGATGTATACAAATTGCAAGAGGGAGGTAAGTGTAGGAGAAACAAAAGAGGTGACCACAACATCAAGTATGCTTCATACATTAATCAAACCCATACCCTTTTCAAATCTCATTAAAGCAAAAGCATGGATGAAAGATATGAAGCTATCATAATCAATCATTATGCAAGAAAACCCCTCCACAAATGTAATTTGCAAAACTGCAAATTACCCCCTCCATCGGAAAAGTCCGGCCGGGAAAGAACAAAGGAAAACCGGCCGGAACGGAAAGCAAACTGGCAACTCCAGAAAACTGGTCCCGTAATAAATTACAGGAAAACCCCGATACTGTGCATACACACCCGCATCTGTATTCCGTCCGGATACAAATGCAAAGAGACAAAATCTACACTGTACTAAACTAGGACCGGCTTAAACCAAAGCCGGTTAGTATTATCCGTTCGATACTGATCCGTGCAATACCGCACGTATCTGATCGAACCCTGCCATAAACCTATACGGCTACTAGTACAAACCGTCCGATCCTGATCCGTGCAATACCGCACGTATCTGATCGGACCCTGCCATATCTCCATACGGCCTCTACAGCGTTTCGCCCGAAACTTGAGTAACTGAAAGTGTGGTAGACTCTAAAGACTCGTCAACACCTTGGTTGTGGATTTAACCACTAGCACGTCAGAGGTATAAGCCAATACGTGACGGGCTACCAGGTACTGACCAAATGGGACGTCGATGAGGAAGCTCACCCCGACACCCAACTGAGCCTGTCAGTGACAATATCCGTGCAGTCCGGTCCGTTCGTCTATGAGTATCGCATGGCGGGCCTAGGGGGTTGGTAAAAGTCAGACCCCTAAAAGCGGTACAAGTCGTGTCGGAGTGTAGCCCAGAACACCCTGAGATACTACTGGAATACCTACCAGTAAATCTCCTTGCCTTGGCCAAGGACTTCGTGTAATGGCTCTCCTAGACACAGCGCGACCTCACCCCCAATACCGGGAGAGACGAACCCCTGAAGATACGCTCACTGCCTCCATGTGGCTCGGGACTGTACCCAACTAAAACCTGTTTGCACGACTCCTTTGAGCCGTGGTAGGGTAGTAATCAAAGTACAGTGGGAACTCACACGAGACAAATGACGATCCCCAGGTCGATGAACTAACCTGCACACATGTCACCAGGGAACTGCCATCTGACGTCTGGTATATGACCAACTAGCATGTTCCCGGCGAGTCCTGTCCGGTGTACTCATAACCCAATGAGCACCTGTATACATCTTAGGTGATCCAACTGACACCAGTGGCTTGTGAGACCGGCCACCGCCCCTCGTCGGGGTCTTGACTGTATACACTAGTCTACTAATGGAGTATCGATGCCCGGTCTCGAAACTCCCACGACTAGGGACCTTTTAAGGATATGCTTGTAGACCCCCAGCTCCCACTTATATGATCGCCCTCATACTGCTGGTGGTCAAGCAAGAATCCTAGGGGCTCTATCAACGTGTAATAGCGACGTGTCAGGTCACCTAAAACAGTACACGATGATAAAGGTAAACCAGATAGCATACTATCATCTCGAGTAAGACTGTCCTACCGGGATAGGTCCTCCCTCAATCATTACAATCACGTACCTGTGACCTAATAATTGACTCTGAGGGCACTATCTCCAACACCATATTCCAGTGTAAGCGGTGTTGATACCAAACCAAAACCAAAATTTCCTAATCCTCTTATGGAAAATGATGATTCGCTTCCGGTACCATATTCCAGTGTAGCGATACTGATGTCAACCCAAATCATCTCAAATCAGCATGTCAAATCCAGCGCCGACCGTCCAAGTCGCAAAAAGGGCAGCAACGACCTTCTTTGTCAGAATTATGCTTCGGCTCGGAATCAACCAGTGACCTCCCCGTCGGAATTATGCTCCGTCGCGGAATCAAGTCAACCAACCAGCTCTGCATCGGAATCATGCTTCGTCTTGGAGTGTACCCCGTGTCGAAATCATGCTTCGCCTCAGTGTATCTTCCTTCCCTGTCGGAATTATGCTTCGGCTCGGAATCAGCCAGTGACCTCCCCGTTGGAATTATGCTCCGTTTCGGAATCAAGTCACCCAATAAGCTCTGCGTCGGAATCATACTTCGTCTCAGAGTGTACCCCGTGTTGAAACTCATGCTTTGCCTCGGTGTATCTGCCTTCCCTATCGGAATTACGCTTTGACTCGAAATCGCGTCAAGCGTCGACCGTCCATATCATAAAAAGGGCAATGCCAGCTTCCCACAAAGCGGGAACCAAATCACTCCGTGCCGAGGAAATGTCTACCACGGACACTTCGTCTCGGAGACGCGTCAAGCATCAACCATCTATGTCATAAAAAGGGCAGTGCCAGCTTCCCACAAAGCGGGAACTAAATCACTCCGTGCCGGGGAAACGTCTACCACGGACACTCCGTCTCGGAGACGCGTCAAGCGTCGACCGTCCATGTTGTAAAAAGAGTAGTGCCAGCTTCCCAAAAAAAGCGGGAACCAAATCACTCTGTACCGGGGAAACGTCTAGCACGGATACTCCGTCTCGGGGACATGTCAAATATCGACCGTCCATGTCGTAAAAAGGGTAATGCCAGCTTCCAAAAAAGTGGGAACCAAAGCAAATCGCCTCCACGTGAAAGAAGATCCATCAATTTCATGCACACGACTCACATATGTGGTGTGCATTTATTAATGGGGGCACTTTGTTGGGGTCAAAAATTGCATCTCGGTTGACCAAGTCAAAATTAAAGTCAACCCCAAGTAAGCGGGCCCAAGTCAAGCTCAGGTGGGCCCATGCCCAAGTCGAGCCCCGCAGCCAGCCTCCCCCATACCAAAATAAAAATCATGTAATAAATAATTTTGATGTAATCTTTATGGGCATAAAGCCAAATTTTTGTAACGCCCATAGCTCATGTGCAAAAGAAATGAGCACATGAGATATGAGATGGGCAAAATACCATTTTGTAAAGCCCAAGGGGCTATATATAAATGTGTAAGCCTATATAAGGCAACATGACAATGAAATAAAGAAGAATAATTCATTATCCCCAAAAACCAGGGTTTGTGCCTCCATCCTCTCTCTCTCCCAAGTTCTTCCTCTTCCTTTTCATTTTCCAATTAAATCAAGAGCTTAGCTCTCTTTTTTTTAAACTAAATAAAGTTTTACCATAAAACCATCAAAGGAGAGTTTAACCCTCACATCCGATCAAAAAAAGGAGTAGATTTTTGCTACCTTCTTCTCCCTCCTCAAGATCCAATTTGAGAGAGGGAGAAGAAGGGAAACCCACCTCCCAAGACTCTATCAAGAGAAGAAAAAGGGTCTCTTTTTTTTATCATCCAAGATCTAAATCTTGTAGTTTCTAGGGAACCCATTTAGGGTTTCTTCTCCAAAGATAAAGAAGAAAATATTTTGGAGTTTAACTCCATAAATAAAATTATTTTGGAGTTTAACTCCATAAAAAAAAATCTTTTTGGAGCTCCTGCTTCCTCTCATGTGAGGAAGAAGGGAGCTCCCACTAAGTGGGAGCTTTCCTTCCTTCTCACGTGGGGGGAAGGCTCCCCATTTAGTGGAGTTTAACTCCACACCAAATAAAAATCTTTTTGGAGTTGAACTCCATTTAAAATTCTTTTGGAGTTTAACTCCACCACAAAAATTCTTTTGGAGTTTAACCCCACAATAAAAATCTTTTTTAGGGAGTTTAACTCCATATTAAATCTTTTTAGAAGTTTAACTCCATTTAAAATTCTTTTGGAGTTTAACTCCACATTTAAAATTCTTTTGGAGTTCAACTCCATGATAAAAATTCTTTCAGAGTTCAACTCCATGATAAAAATTCTTTCGGGGTTTAACTCCATTTAAATTCTTTCGGAGTTTAACTCTACAAATAAAAATTCTTTTTGAGTTTAACTCCATACAAATATTTTTGGAGTCTAACTCCTTATTTAAAAAAATAAAAAAAATAAAAAAATTCATTTTGGGAGCCTCTTTATTCTCTCTCATGTGAGGCGGAGGCTCCCATTTTGGGTTGCTCCCTCCCATGTGAGTGGGAGGCTCCCATTTTGGAAGCCCCTTTATTCCCTCTCATGTGAGGGGGAGGCTCCCAATTTTGGGTTTCTCCCTCTCATGTGAGTGGGAGGTTCCCATTTTGGGAGCCCCTTTATTCCCTCTCATGTGAGGGGAAAACTCCCATTTTTGGGTTGCTTCCTCTCATGTGAGTGGGAGGCTCCCAATTTGGGAGTCCCTTTCTCCCTCTCATGTGAGGGGGAGGCTCCCATTTTGGGGCCCCTTTTCTCCCTCTCACATGAAAGAGGGAAGCTCCCACTCTGTGGGAGCTTTCTTTAAAAAAAAATTAAATATTAAAATTATAAGGGTTTTGTTTGTGGAGTTCAACTCCACAATAAAAATTATTTTGGAGTTTAACTCTATTATAAAAAAAAATTCTGGAATTTAACTCCATTTAAAATTCTTTTGGACTTTAACCCCATAACAAAATTTCTTTCGGAGTTCAACTCCACAATAAAAATTCTTTCGGAGTTTACTCCATTTAAAATTATTTTGGAGTTTAACTCCATAATAAAAATCTTTTTTGAGTTGAACTCCATTTAAAATTATTTTGGAGTTTAACTCCACATTAAATTTTTTTAGGAGTTTTACTCCATTTAAAATTCTCTTGGAGTTTAACTCCACAATAAAAATCTTTTTGGTGTTGAACTCCATTTAAAAAAAATTTAGAATTTAACTCCACATTTAAAATTCTTTTGGAGTTTAACTCCACAATAAAATTCTTTCTTTTGGAGTTAAACTCCATGTAAATAAATAAATAAATAATTTGGAAGCCCTCATGTGAGGGGGAGGCATGGGAGCCCCTCCCCCCCTCACGTGAGGGGGAGGCTTCCACTAAATGGGAGCTTCCCCTCACATGAGGCTCCCATTTAGTGGGAGCCTTTTCCCCTCTCACGTGAGGGGATGCTCCCACTAAATGGGAGCCTCCCCCCCTCCCCCTCACGTGAGAGGGGGAGCCTCCCTTTTCTTTTCTTTTCTTTTCTTTAATCTTTTTTATTTAAAAAATAAATAAAAATAAATTATGAATAATATATATTTTTTAAAAACATTTCTCTAAATATTTATTTATTTTTGTTATTTTTTTATTAAAAAATATATATATCTTTTTTTTACAAATGGAACAAAATAAAATGAACACGTCTCGATGCGGTAGCGTAATTAACTGCACGGGCTTGCGCCTGCAGGGAAGAGCGTCCCCACAATCAAAAACCCCTCAAATGAGAGGGAATCTGACGAAGTCTGCTACAACGGCCGCATCTGTCTAAACCTCCGATATACGGTGCCATAAATCAACTTGGTATTTTCGGAGAGATGGATGGATCAAACCAAATAGCATCTGCTCCCAAAACTCAGGCCAGACGTCCCGGTCGCGTCTTTCGGCGAAGAACAGATTCTGGCACGCCTGGTGGGACCTTTTCCTCTTTCCACTCCACACTTCGTGTGTTGTGTTTCGCGAACGAATCGCGGTTTGCTATGGTTGCCCCTGGATTCGAGATACTAAGATTTGGTGTCTTACTCCGTGCAGAAAACAGAAGATCAATGGCTTTCAACTGCACCAACTGCAACAATTGCAACAACTCCCACTCCGTCCTTACTGGAGGAGTGACCTATGGGCCCCAAGCGGCCTCCATTTTTGCCATGCCAGTGGAACAGGTGACGCAAGCCACCACTGGGCTGTTCTTTGGGACCATGCTCCCACCCATGAGCTTCAATGCCCCAATGCCGTTGCAAGAAGCTCCGAAGAAGTCGGTCTTTGATCGGCTTACAACTACCACGGCCCCTCTCAATAGGTCGTCCAACTCCAGCACCTCAGTCTTTGATAGGCTAAGCCAAAACTCCAATGGGCCCGTGAAGAAGCCCACGATACCTGAAGGGGTTATCCTGAAACGGATAGCCATCCCTGATCCAGTGAAAGAAGTCGTCAAAGCAGCTTCTCCTGCTAAAAGATCAGTCTTTGCAAGACCGGTCGCTCCAACTCCCATTCTGGGCGAAGTCACCAAGGTTGCTACCCCTATCCGAAAGTCTGCCTTCGAAAGGTTAGCCATCCCCACACAGCGGACGTCGGTTTTCGACAGGCTAACGACGACGACAGCCCCTTATTAGAGCAGGGGGCATGAAGAAGCCACCCCCATAGATGAGCCAGTACCGTCTGCTCGACACGCTCGACGTTGCCACTGGCGCCGAGTGAGGAAAGCTGGGGGCAATTCTCCATCTGGACTTACTCCGCCGACTCCAACGGTGGAAGTCGATGCTGCTGTTCCAACTAGGAACAACTTTGAACCCCTCAGGAGGGTCCGCAAGAACTCTACGACTGCTGTGTTGAAAAGAGCTCCTCCACCTATGGAAAATGTTACAAAGGTAGAGCCAGAACAACCCCCTCAGCGGTTGTCCTCCGAAATTCGCAAGGTCTGGCGACAGGTCCAAAACTCTGTAATCAACCAAGACTACTCCCGCCGACCGAAGAAGATGAAAGTTTGGCAAGAGAAGGACCACCCTGTCGCACCACAGAAGGTGTTGTCTACTTGGGTGCCCGCTGCAACGGCCCCCTCAACTTCGATTGCCCACAAAAGGAGAAGGCCGGAGAAAATCCCTGTATCAGCGACGAATCTCAAGGGCACTGAACCTAAACGCCCTAAGTCTGGGGTCATGGTAGTGCATACTGTTTATATGGCTTCCGGAAAAGAGGAAAGTCGTGCTTCTACGGGTCACCGACCGCTCACCCGATTAGTAACAAAGGCTCAGGAGCAACAAGAGCAAAAACTCCAGGAGATACTAACACAGATGGCCGCACTCACTGGGCCAAAAGAAAGCCCGGAGACATCGTCAGAGCAGTATCATGAACAAGAAACCGATGCTGAGTTCCTCCACAGAATCCTCGAAAAGAAAGACAGAGAGGCCGCGGAACAAGCGGCCAACATAAAACGAATGGCACTTTTATTCCAAGATATGGTCGGGATGATGATACAGCCGGATCCTTCAGCTGAAGACCCTCTGATTGTCCTTGAAGATGACAGAGGGGAGACATTGAACCCTCTTCCGGCTCTACAACGGCCAAAGAGGAGACGATCTCCAAAGCCGCCTTGGATACCTATATAGCTCAACAGATACGAGCTCATCAGGCGAGCGAAGCGGCTAACCAAATCGTTAAAACTGGACGACCCTATCCGGGTTGGTACGATCAAATAAAGTACCCGTCAGGATATAGGATCCCTAAATTCCACGTATATAAGGGGACATGAAATCCATACTAGCACGTTGCTTAATTCAGGGCACTATGCGGCAACACCGGAGGTGACGATAAGCTACTGCTTCGCCAATTCGTTAGCAGCTTGTCGGAGGCAGCATTTGAGTGGTATTCCGAGCTCCTGAATGACTCTGTCAAGACATTTGCAAAAATGGAGCTACTATTTACACAGAGGTTCGTAAGCACTAGTGAATGCACCCCAATCACCGCACTAATTAATGCCAGGGTGAAGCCAAACGAGAAACATGGGTTCAGTACGCGATACAGTGGCGAAACCTATAGTCGAAGTGCGAACAGCGCATAGAAGAAGCTCCTGCAGTGGGCATGTTTGTTGGAACCCTCGATCCGCATGTGACCATATCTCAATTCATGATGTTCTTCAAGCCAACTACTTTCCAGGCCTTGATTGACAAGCTGGCCCAAATGGATCAAATGGGCCACAGGCCTTCCTGTTCGAAGTCGGAGCTGTGGAGTGAAAAGGGCAAAGGGAAAGCAACCTTCGTCGCCAATACTCAGCAACAGCCAAGTAGTCCAAAACCAGCCAACCGCCAAAACGATAAACAACGATTCTTTGACGAAAAGTTAAAGCGCCCCTACTCATTTCCTCGGGATAAAACAAGAAGACTGTTCGACCTAGCGGTGCGTAACAGGCTCATCAATCTGCCAGATCCGAGATGTCCGTTGCAGCCCGGCGACGTCAACAATCCAAATTATTGCCCCTACCATCGAGTAGTAGGCCATCCAATAGAAAATTGCTTCGTCTTCAAAGGATAGATTGAGGACCAATACCAACAGGGCAAATTCGCACTGTATGAAAATTAGAAAGTAAGCCCGCCCCAGCCACACGCTCCTAAAAAAGTGGACACGCCGGGGGCATCGTGCTCTTTTGTAAAAGAAGCTCCATGGGAAGTAGTTCTTTAAGCAAAAACTAAAAGAATGCTGAAAGATCTCCAAGCATGTCCGGCGATTAAGTGGAAGAGCCCGCTAGAGCCCGAGATTATTGAGGGAATGCTGAAACCACACCCAACATCGAGAGTTGGTAGCAATGGGCAAAACGCCCAGGCCCAGCCGTCAAAGTCTTCAAAGAAGAAGAAGAAGACCAAAAAGCCCGTGAAGTCTGATGACAAGTGCACGGACTTACAAAAACATATTGACGCGCTGGAGGAATACAACCAAAAGGCGCGAACCCCGGTCACACTCCAAGAATTTCTCAACAATATTCTTGAGAGCGGAGATAACGACAATAACGACGAGGATAACTTGTCAGAAGAATCTGAGGATTATGTGGCAAGTTGCCACATGATCTCTCATTTGGCGTTAACTAACGAAAAAGCTCACTAAGCGTTAGAAGATAGCATAAAGGAGCTGGGGGCAGGGTCGAAGCCAAAGCCCTTGGAACCGTCTGACGAGATGATCGACCTGCTGCTGAACGAAGCCCGTCAAAAGAGTAAGGATGATCAAGAACGCGATATGGCCATATTTGAAAAGGCCGGGAGTTGGCGTCAATTTAAAGAAGTCATGGGTCACGGAACACTCCAATCAGATCAAAGCATGCCCGCGGCAGACAAAAGCAGGTTTAAAACGAGGAAAAGATTCACTAAAGCCCTGTCAATAGGAATGAAGCTGCCACCCTCCAAAGGGAACACTCCCAGCAGGATACACCCTGATGAAGCGAATGCGCATCCTAGCTACTGTTTATACCATCAAAGGATTGCATACCCCACTGAAGAATGCATGGCCTTTAAAAAATGGTAGCAAGGGTATGTCGCTCACAGGCAACACTTCAAGAGGATGAAGCGCGAAGCTCACCAACGACAGAGGAATACGACAGACGAACGCAAAAGAACTGCTGGAAACTGTCACATGGTTGACACCAAGGGATCGCAAGTTCTCACCTTCGGGAGTGATTCCGATGAAGAAATAGCTCTCGGCCCTCTCTTCAAAGAATCCATCTCTGAAGCAGAAGAGACGAAGACCTGCGAGAACATTCAGCTGCGTAATCGTACGCTACCCGAAAAGAATCTCAGACCCACAAACAAGGGATCAAACAAAAAAGATAAAGGGAAGGAAAAATTCCCTGAAGATATCGCCCTTGATGATCAAGTCGTCAAAGAGCTGACAGCCAAGGACCCGCCAAAGAAAAACAAGGTGGATTACAACGTTCTGCCACGCCTGAGGAAGATACCCTCACAGCTAAGCATTCTCGATGCCCTTCTGCTATCTAAAGAGGCGAGAGATTCTTTGATCATGGCACTACAAGAGCCCGAGCAGTTCCAAGCTTTCCTTGCCAAAGAAAAGACGAAGGACGAGCTGGAAGAAGTGCACACTGCTGACGTCACTTTCGGCGATGAAGACCTCCTCCTTGGTACTTGCGAGCACAACCGTCCCCTGTATGTCACCGGATGCTGCCGTGACATCAAGATAGGGAAGATCCTAATTGACAAAGGGTCCTCTGTCAACCTCCTAAATGTAAGGGTGCTAAAAGAAATTTGCATGAGCGTACAGCACCTCGCTCGGGATAAAATCACCATCTCCGGTTTCGAATCTCAGTCATCACAGATGCTCGGGTCTGTGATACTGACATTACGTTTTGGGCCGCTCGTCACTGACATCAAATTTCATGTCATTGGCGCTAAGACCTGCTACAACGCCTTACTCGGTAGGCCTTGGTTACACAAGTACAACATCATCCCTTCTACACAACATCAGTGTATGAATTACTTCAAAGATGGTCTCGAGTACACTGTAACGGGGGAACTAAACCCATTCTCCGTGAACGAAGTCCGCAAATATGAAGATGCCAAGTACTTCCTACCAGACTTTGAAGACACGGAAAAATGCCATAAACCGGAGAATAAGCAAAAAACTATCACCACTATTCCGGTCTTCGGGAGCGATACCGAGGAGGAGGAAGAGATAGTCTATTTAGGACTGCCCCAATGCAACAAGCCGGGACCGTCTACCCCTATTATGGTCTTCGGCAGTGATTCTGAAGATGAGGTTAATGCGGTATTTTCTGTTCGGCCATCGATACAGATCCTCACTGGAGAAGATCAAAGCTTGAAAATCACTATGGTTCGGTGATAGCATTACAAAGAGCTCGACGTGCTTGATACCTATAGTGTGAAAGAACTGCAGACGTTCTACGTCCCTCCCAGGCGAAAAGATGAAAAGACGATCCTCTTTATCGATTCGCGGAAACCAAAATGGAGAAAGAAATCTGGCATGGTGCCGATTCTACGCTTGACAGGCTCCAGCCCATTCGTCTGCCCAGATACTACACGGAAGGATTGAAAAGGTTGTTGAGGCGCCAAGGCGTACCCTTGAAGCAGACCGCGCGACAAATCCAGTTCTACAATAGGATCTAGAACGTCCCTGGAACTCAACGAAAATTGCCCAACGGGAGAATGGAAATGATCGGGCTTGAATATGTTCAATCCAAGAAACGGGAACGATTCCATGGCTGCTACGTTATACATGACTTTGATGAAGAAGAAGATGCTCTGTCAGAGGACGCTAACCCTGAACCAAAACAAAGTCCCGCCATGAAAGTGCTAAGTCCGTCGTTCGAAGAACAGATGGACAAGCTAATAAGGGAAACGGGTCAAAAGGTCTGGGATGACTATAGCCGCGAAATGGCTATTTACGAGAAAGCCAGGACGTAGCGCCTCCTTCGGCAGGCTATGGAGAATGATGATGCCCTTCGTCGCCAGCCCGTCATACGGAAGACTCGACGTAGAGGCAAAAACAAACTGAAGAACGGAAAAAACGTTCGACAATAGCAAAACGGATCCAAGAAGCCACACGATCGAGAATTGGGCAACCTGGATCCGTCTCTTATAAAGAAGATGGGTCGAGCATATTCTTTTCCCCAAGACAAGACAAGAAAGATATTCGATCTTGTCATAAAACATCAAATGATTACGCTCCCGGAGTCCAAACACCCCGATCAAGAAAACGAGGTTCATCACCCAGATTATTGCTTCTATCACCGAGCGATAGGATATCCTCTCGAAGATTGCTTCACATTCAAAAACTGGGTAAAAGACCGGTATCAGCAAGGCAGGTTTGCTTTATCCAGCAGTTGGAGGGTAACCCCGCCACAGAAGCATGAACCGAAAGCCACATATGCAGGAAGAGTAGAGCCGGATCAACATCGGTCTTGGAAGCGATCTCGTACCTGTCACTTGATAATGATGTCGGAAGAAGGAAAGCACGATAATGTGGATGACCTCTCCTGGTGCTTCGAAAATCAGGGTGAAGATGAGTTGATCTCAGAACTTCCACTGGTGCTAAAAGAGCTGGAAGATGGAATACATACTACTGCGGACAACCTAAAGAAAATTGACTTAGGGACGACAGACGATCCGCGGCCTACGTTCATCAGTGAGATGCTTTCTAAAGAGTAGGTGGCTAGGCTCAAGGACGTGCTCATGCGGTATAAAGATTGCTTTGCATGGAACTATTCCGAGATGTCGGGATTAGATCCAGAAATAACCGTCCACAAATTGGCAATATCTCCGGATATCAAGCCAGTCAAACAACTGCCGAGAAGAATGCGGCTCGAACTTGAAATGAGCATCAACGCCGAGGTCAAGAAGCTAATCGACTCCGGCTTCATCCAAGAGATTCAATACCCTGACTGGATCGCCAATATCGTCCCAGTGATGAAGAAGAATAGGACGGTGCGCATCTGCGTGGACTTTCGGGACCTCAACAAAGCTTGTCCGAAAGATGACTTTCCCGTATCGGTTACTGAGCCGATGATAGACAATACGTCTACTCACGAAGTTTTCTCCTTCATGGACGGCTCATCGGGATACAATCAAATAAAGATGCATCCCGAAGACTAGAAGCATACCGCTTTTTGGACTCCTCTGGGCATATTCTGCTACAAACTAATGCCTTTCGGCCTGAAGAACACCGGCGCTACCTATCAAAGGGCCATGATGAAGATTTTCGATGACCTCATATATGAAATCGTCGAATACTATATTGATGACCTTGTGGTAAAAATCAAATCACACGAGGAGCATTGGGAGCATCCGAAGGTAGTATTCCAACGTCTTCGGAAATACAACCTAAAGATGAACCCTCTTAAATGCGTGTTCGGAGTTTCCTCGGGCAAATTTCTAGGTTCATCATACGACATCGAGGCATCGAAATAGATCCATCGAAGAACAAGGCGGTCATGGAAATGCCTCCGCCAAGAACTCTCAAGCAACTGCGGTCTCTCCAAGGAAAGCTTGCGTATATTCGGCAGTTCATAGCTAACCTCTCCGGCAAATGCCGCCCATACAGTAACCTCATGAAGAAGGGGAACTCGTTCGTCTGGGATCGCAAATGTCAAAGTGCGCTGGACGAAATCAAGCAATACTTGCAGGATCTACAAGTACTGACCGCTCCAGTCAGGGGAAAGCCTTTCATCCTGTATACAACAGCCCTCGAAGGTTCTTTAGGCGCGCTATGGGCATAGGAGAACGACTAAGAGAAGGAGAAAGCCCTCTACTACTTGAGTCGAGTTCTACTGGGGGCAGAAACAACTACCCCCTATCGAAAAACAATGCCCGGCATTAATCTTCGCGATAACGAAGCTCAGACACTATGCTTTGTCGCATGAGGTCCATCTCATATCAAAGGTTGATCCTCTCAAGTATTTGATGTCAAGAGCCATACTAACAGGATGACTTGCAAAATGGGCCCTCCTCTTGATGGAGTTCTCGATAGTTTATCGACCCCTCAAAGCAGTGAAAGGCCAGGTCATCGCCGACTTCCTCACCGAGCATCCGATACCTGCCGATTCACCCCTAAATTGTGAATTGCCAGACGAGCACTCGTTTGACACGATCGATGGGAAGAAAGGAGAGAGTGACACCCGATGGGAACTCTACTTCGACGGGGCATCGTCCATGAAGAAGCGAGAGCACAGCACCCCCATAATCAAAGCTGGGGTAGGCCTCATCTTCGTGACTCCACAAGGAGGGATAATGTGCTTTGCCTTTTCCTTGACAGAGCCGAGGACAAACAATGAAGCCGAATATGAAGCTTTGATAGCAGGCCTTGAGATCGCTGTCGACATGGGAATTGAAAACCTCCTTATATACGGAGACTCCCAGCTAGTCGTTAGTCAAGTAAATGGCGACTATCAAACGTGCAAACCAGAGTTGGTAAGATACGGTGAGAGAGTGCAACAATTGCTGACTCAAATTCCCGCCTACGCCCTGGAAAGCATACCGCGAATGGAAAATAGTAAGGCGGATGCATTAGCCAAACTTGCTAAAGAACTGGCTGACGAAAACCTCGATGATGTGAGGATCGTTCTGCAAAGCGTCGGGTTCTTGCACCAGCGGAAATATCTCCGAAGTCGTCTGAAGAAAAGGAAGCGACTGAGCAAACAGCCCTACAAATAGAGGACCAGGAAAAGGCTAGGGATTGGAGAGAAGTCTTTATAGATTACTTCAAATCCCGTCGGGCACCTGAAGATGCATCCTCAAGGAATCAGCTCATGAAAAGAGCTCTGTCTTTCGCCTTCATCAATGATACACTGTATAAGAGGTCGTTTGACTCTCTATGGCTAAGATGCCTAGGACCGGAAGAAGTAAAGAAAGTCGTCCAAGAAACTCACGACGGACTCTGCGATTCTCATCAAGCCGGGCCAAAGATGAAGCTAAAGATCAAAAGGATTGGCTACTATTGGCCCACGATGATCCAAGACTGTCTCGAATACGCGAAGCAGTGCCACTCGTGCCAGATTCACGGGGACTTCATCCACCAGCATCCAAATCCGCTATATCCAACGGTGGCTAGCTGGCCTTCCGAAATGTGGAGAACTGACATAATCGGGCCCATCGAACCAGCATCATCTAGAGGACATCGATTCATATTGGCGACAACCGATTATTTCTCTAAGTGGGCAGAAGCAGTACTGCTAAGAGAAGTGAAGACGGAGAATGTTCTCCATTTCTTCAAAACACACGTCATCTATCGGTTCGGCACTCCGCGACGAATTATCTCTGATAACGGGCCATCCTACAGAAGTCACAAAATCAGCCACTTCGCACAACAGCATAATATAGACCGGAGATACTCTTCGGTCTATAATCCCCGAGGTAATAGTCTAGCTGAGGCTTTCAACAAGACCTTGACGAAGATCATAAAGAAGACGGTGTCCCGAAATAAGAAGGACTGGTACGAGAGACTGCATGAAGCCCTCTGGGCGTATCGGACCACATTCAAAACGGCCACGAATACAACGCCGTATACATTGGTATTCGGTGCTGAAGCAGCACTTCCCTTGGAGATAGAGCTACCTTCTCAACGAGTGGCGGTCCATTACGAGCTAACAGACGAAGAGAATGCTCATCTTCGGCTTGATGATCTCGATGCCCTCGATGAAACTCGTCTTATAGCGCAGCAAAACTTGGAGGCTTACAAAGCAAAGATGACGCGCTCATACGAAAGATTGACTAGGCCGAGAACATTCCGCCAAGGCGAACTCGTGCTAGTGGTCAAGAGACCTATGATCCCCAATCGTGCCAAACGGGGGAAATTCAAGCCGAATTATGAGGGCCCGTACATCATAGACAAGGTTTATCAAGGTGGGGCTTACTTGCTCATGAATATGCATAGCGAAAGGCCCTCCAGGCCAATAAACGGCCGGTTCTTGAAAAAATACTATGCCTGACGAGTCACGGCCTAGGTCAATGATTGATGACGACGCCTATGTCCGCTCGCTATCTTCCCAAGCCCAAACTCTATAAGTAGTATCCGACGAAATCTCGCCTCGAAAACATCCGACGGACCGTAATGTCCTTAAACTAACAATGGACCGTAATGTCCTTAAACTAGCAATGGACCGAAACGTCCTAAAACTAACGACTGGCCGAAATATCTGTAAACTACTACGAACCGCAGTATTCTAAAGCTAACGCAAAAAAAAAGGTACGTGCACAAGCAAAATGGGCATGAATGAAAACCCGAAAGGGCTCCGTGAGTAAAAACAGCAGGGTTACCGGCGAGTTTGTGAAAATCCGAAAGGGTGCAATCTCGTTAAAAGACACTTGCAAGGTCCTCTCGACCTTGTAAGGAGAAAACTACCTGCGTGAGATCCTTACGACTCACAAAGGAGCAACAAACTTAGGGATCCCCATGTTTCCTAAGGAGAAATTACACTTACGAGATCCTCACGACTCGTAAGGAGAACCCTCTTATGAGACCCTCACGGCTCATAAGATTCAAAAGCCTTAAGCTATAGGGATCTGAACCTGTTCTTAAACCATCATCTTTCCCAGATTGCCCTATAAGCGGTTCAATACTGACCCTTGTATACAATCCACGGGCATAAATAATCATTTCCTTGCCGAGTCCCACCAACGACGAGAAATGCCCTCATTCGATGAACAAACACTTGTAGGTCCTCTCGATTTACAAGGAGAAAACACTATTGCAAGATTCTTACGACTTATAAGAGAACATACACTTAGGAATCCTCACGATTCCTAAGAAGAAACGACACCTACGAGATCCTCACGACTAGTAGGGAGAAACAACTTTATGAGACCCTTACGGCTCATGAAGTCAAAAGCCTTAATCGGCAGGATCTTAACCCTGTTTGCTAAGCCGCCTTTGTTCGAACCGACGAAGGCAGATGATGATTCGCTCCTGGCAATATCCCAGTTGTAGCGATGTTGATGTCTAAATCGGTATCAAACTCTAAGTCCTTTCATGGCAAATGATGATTCGCTCCTGGCAACATTGCAGTCACAGCGATGCTGATGCTAAGATTGATATCAGATCTTGAGTTCCGTACTCGAAAAAAATGCATATGAAATAGCCGAAATGTTTGGGCAACTCGCAATAAAAATTAGCGAGTAAAATATATGCATATAAAAATAGCCAAAATGTTTGGACAACTCGTAATAAAAAGCAGCGAGTAAAGAAAAAGAAAAATAGCCGAAATGATTGGGCACCGCGAAAAATAGCCGAAATGATTGGGCAATCGCGACTTTAGCGATATAAAAAGCTGAAATGATAGAGCATCGCGGAAAGAAAAAAATGAAATGAAACTTTATGCCCTGCAGGTAAGTCCATACTGACCCCTGTATACAATCCATGGGCATAAATGAAAAGGGAACCACATGTCCCAACAAATTCTATCAAAAGGAGAGTCAAGTCTCAGCGGCAATATCTGCATCCCAGAAGACCCACAACGGTGTTCCTCCTCATTCCAGCAGGATACGGGCGCGACGTCCACCGAACGGAGCCATGCCAAAATCCCTAGTTCCAGATTTCAATGGCGACATCTACAGCCTAGAGATCATCAATGGTGTTCCTCCTCATTCCAGCAGGATACGGACGCGACGTCCACCGAACGAAGCCATGCCAAAATCCCTAGTTCCATATTTCAATGGCGACATCTACAGCCTAGAGATCATCAACGACGTTCCTCCTCATTCCAGTAGGATACGGACGCGACGTCCACCAAACGGAGCCATGGCAAAGTCCCTAGTTCCAGATTTCAACGGTGACATCTACAGCCTAGAGATCATCAACGACTTCCTTCTCATTCCAACAGGATACGGACATGACATTACCAATCGGAGCCACGACAAAGTCCCTAGTTCCAAGACTATGGTGCACAGACAGCCTAGTGTCAACCCCTGACCTCCCTGTCATCAAGCAACGCTTCTACACGGATACATGTCAACCCCTGACCTCCATGTAACGCTTCGACATGGATACATGTCAACCCCTGACCTCCCTATCGTCAAGCAATGCTTCAATATGGATACATGTCAACTCCTGACTCCCTGTCGTCAAGCAACGCTTCGACTCGGATACATGTCAACCTCTGACCTCCATGCCGTAAAGCAATGCTTCGATACAGATACATGTCAACTCCTGACCTCCTTGTCGTAAAGCAACACTTCGACTTGGATACATGTCAACCCCTGACCTCCATGTCGTAAAGCAACGCTTCGACTCGGATACATGTCAACTCCTGACCTCCCTGTCGTAAAGCAACGCTTCGACTTGGATACATGTCAACCTCTGACCTCCATGTCGTAAAGCAATGCTTCGACACGGATACATGTTAACTCCTGACCTCCCTGTCGTAAAGCAACGCTTCGACACGGATACATGTCAACTCCCGACCTCCCTGTCGTAAAGCAACGCTTCGACTTGGATATATGTCAACCCCTGACCTCCATGTCGTAAAGCAACGCTTCGACTCGGATACATGTCAACTCCTGACCTCCCTGTCATAAAGCAATGCTTCGACTAGGATACATGTCAACCTCTGACCTCTATGTCGTAAAGCAATGCTTCGACACGGATACATGTCAACTCCTAACCTCCCTGTCGTAAAGCAATGCTTCGACTTGGATACATGTCAACCCCTGACCTCCATGTCGTCAAGCAACGTTTCGACACGGATACATGTCAACCCCTGACCTCATTGTCGTAAAGCAACGCTTCGACACGGATACATGTCAACCCTAGACCTCCCCGTCGAAGCAATGCTTTGACTCGGGAGCAGGTCAACTCATCAATCACTTACGAGTCCTCTCGACTTGTAAGGAAGAAAATTCTCTTGTGAGATCCTTATGACTCTCAAGAGAAAGCACACTTAGGAATCCTCACGATTCCTAAGAAGAAAATATATCTATGAGATCCTCTCGACTCGTAGGGAGAAAAAATTTTATGAGACCCTCACAGCTCATAAATTTGAAAAGTCTTGGACAGCAGACCTGAACCTGTCTCCTAAACCATCACTACCCTATAAAGAGGTCAAGATGGACTATTTACAGACCACATTTTTCAAAGTTACATGCCAAAGAAATGGAGGTGCTACTCAAGAATGCGTAAACTACTCTACGTCAAATCGAAATGGAAAGGTGTAACCTACGGACGTCAACCACATACTATGAATGACAGTAAAATGAACATTTGATTCGCATCTAGTTAAGCGTTCGAAGCATACCCATTTATGTATGTGCGGAAAAGGTTTAGTGCATAAAATAAACACGAAGAAACAAAAATTGTCTATTCATCCTTCAAAAAATTCTTACAGTGATGAAAACGGTAAACAAAAATATCATTAAAATGTTTACAATGGCAAGACATCAAATCCAGGATATGGATCGAGAAATTCAAAAGTTAAGCCATCTAAAATGTTTCGGGCCTCTCGGACCATTCTCGTATGCTTCCTCCCACGATCACAAGCATCAGGGTTGTAACGCCTTAGATTTGCGATTAGTGTTAATTAAGCGATAGTGCGGGTTTTCTGTAAAAAGTTTACCAATTCGGGTACCTCATATTTTATAACATTTAATTAATAATTTATTATTATTTGTTATGGCTTGCACGCACGTGTGCACGTTAATGTGAGGGTTTGTTTGTGCTAATCTAGTTTAGTGGCCATGACAACTTAACCAAATCCTAATCCTTACCTTAACCTTAACCCTAAACTCTTGATATTTGTAGAGAGATATTTCTTTGGTTGCTTTGGATTGGGAAGAGGTGGCATGGTGACTCACTTGAGGGCATGGTTTGCATTAATGGAGAGTTAATGCAATTGGTGCACTCACCCCTTACACTCACCTCTCTCTCTCTCTCTAACTCACTCACACTCTCACTCTCTCTCTTTTTCTCTCTCTCTCATTATTTTTCATACTCCTCAACTCTCAACTGAACACTTATCTTTTCCTTCACTAATCCTACATAAAACTTCACAAAATCACACCCAAATCACTTTTCATGACTTGTTTTGCCTCTAGGATCCATTGGAGCTTGGAAAGCTAGGATTTTTGAGCTTGTGGGAGTAGGTAATGATCTCTTTCTGTTAAATAAGCCTTTTTAATGCTGCGTAGCTTGTTAGTTTCAGTTTAGAACGCGTAAAGTTTCGTTTCGGGTAAATATCGTATTTTTAGTGTAGTTTTGGGTCTCGGATGATCTGCTATCAAACCAGGTATTTGTTGGAAAAGTTCCCATCACAGTGACCTTATGTAGTGACCTAGAACCCACCATAAAAACCTGAGGAAATTTCATGAACAGTGGGCCGCAATTTTATTGCTTCTGGCCACAATTTGCGGCCAGACTTGGGAGTTTGGGTTTGGGTTTTGGTTTGGGGGTCTCTGGGGTTGTGTGTGGTCTTGTGGTACGTGCAACTTTTACAAATTGTTTATGTAGCAAAATCTGGGATCACTTAGCTTATTTCTAGTGTTACGACTATGCGCGTTACGTTATCCGATATGGTTCGTGTCTTTGTGTATCTGTTGCTCTTGGGTTGGTTTCGTAGTGTCGCTACGTGCGTTAGCCACTAGACGAACACTTGAGAGTATGTTTAGAGTTAGTGTGTCGGTCAAACGTAGTTTGTACGTGTTATTGGTCGATTGCTAATATATACACTTGTTATTGTTGTTTTTGATCTTAGGGTCGCAGGCGGGGACTTCGGATGCTGCGAAAAAGGGAAAGCGAGTGGTTGGCTTTACTTAGGCCAGGATCTTCTATGAGTAGATTTAACATCTACAGGGGAGTCGTCCGCATGGCGTTATGCATCAGGGCTAGATATGATATGATATTAGCCACATGTTTATATTGCACATATAGAGTTTGCGCATAAACTTCATTGCATACTATTACTTGTTGTGCTTGGACTTGTACCCATTAGACACTGCACTATTATTGACGGCTCATGTTGCACAAGCATCGATTGTATGCCACACACACCGTCAATAATTGCCATGATACGCACAACACACATACATATATAATATTGTTTGGTTAGGGACATTGAGACATTGATTCATATTCCATTGTGCATATGACATATAGCATACCTGTATACCTACATGCTTACACATATGCCTTGCTATGCCTATATGAATACACATACCATGAGGGTATTGTATCATTATTGACATGTATATACACATACCTAGCTTGATATAGCTACACGCATACCTGGAGGGTATCACATCATTATTGATAAGTAGATACACATATCTTTCTATACCGACATGGTTATGCACACCTGGCTATAGCTACATGTTCACCTTTATATGATGTTGTATGGATTTGGAGAAATTAGGAACCGCATGATATATTTCATAACTTGTTGCGGTTAAATAACGGTTTTTCCTTTATATGCTCATATTACTGTTTCATGTTGCATATATTATATTTCATGGATTTACGTATTGAGATATGGATTTCATATGATGCTTTCTGGATTTGAGGACCGTGGTAGTTTCATGAAATTATGAATTATTTGAAAAACTCGGTTTCTCTTGATATGATATTTCAGCGTCCACCATGAGATTTCTCGGTTATGATATATACCCCATGCGAGGAGTGGTGTGGGCCGTGTGCGGGTATATGGTGGAGCCCGGTATGGTACCCCGGGACAAGAAAGGTATATCAACGGATTTTGCCGATGAGCCTGGCAGGGGATGTGCACTACCTACCGGTGATAATATTTTGGACTCGGCGGTGATCGTGGAGATATCGACCGGAGTCATGTACATATGGATACGGGGAATTCGAGTGTCAAAATTGGGCACTCGGGTTTCCGATGAACGTATGATACGTACATATCAGGGGCAGTCGGGGTGATGACGCCTGATAGATGAGTATTTATGTGTCGATGCTGGACACTAGTTTTCATGATATTTTACTCCTAAGTATATATATCAGTGGTATGGGACGCTGTTATATATATATCAGTGGTATGGGACGCTGTTATATATATATATATATATATATATATATATATATATCATCATAATGATCTGTGCAAGATGTTAGTTATGTATATGCCCTAGAGGCCATTGTTGTACATATGATGTATATTATGATGGATGCTTGGATATATAGAGAGAGGACTTTCTTGCTCGTCATGATAGTATACTATTTGGTTTCACTTTATCTTAACATGTTGACTTGTATTGGTTTACTGTCTTTCTCTCACATGTTGATAAAGCTCTTAGAATCTGTACTCGACTACTGGGACTATGATGAGATCATACTAGTGGGGCCATGGTAGTCGATGAGTACATCCTATAACTGTTCCTAGTCGAGGGTATATCGAGACAGGGCATCAATACACCAGAGTAAACTAGCGTATACGCATCTTGACCCATATGATGGGCGATGGATGATCCCATATCCATCGGTGTTTGACATCAAGGATAGTGTACGGGTGCTCAGTGGAGACTGGGTACACTGGACGGACTCGTCGAGAACTCCCAGATGGTGATATACCACACGTCAGATGGCAGTTCTCCGGTGACACTGGTACAGGGTAGTCTGTAGACCCGAGATCGTCATAGAGTCTTGTGTGATTCCCAATGTACTTTGATTTCCACCTTACCATGTCCAAGAGGGCGTGCAAAACGGTGGCTTTTGGGTACAGTCCCGAATCACATGGAGGCAATGAACGATAGGAGGGGATTTGTCTCTCCCGGTATAGAGAGTTGATGTTGTGCTGTGTTCGATTGGATATAACTAGAAGTCCTTGGCCAGGGCTAATATAGAAATTTACTGGTAAGTGTTACCAGTAGTTTCTCGACCCGTTATGAGCCACACATCGACACGACTTATCGGTTACTGGGGTCTGACGTATACCACCCCTAGACTTGATATGCAACATATCAGACGAACAGACCGGACTGTACGGGAGTGTTACTGATTGAATTCACAGGAGAACGTACAGGCTAGCTTGTTGATCTTCTAATCGCTCAATACCTGGGTGGCTGTTATGTTTAGCTGACCGCTTGCAGCTTGTGGGTGTTTGATTTGATCATCACCTGCTACCGGCGTATTGACGATTCTTTAGAGTCCTACACATAGATTTCTTGGCTCAGGCAAAACGGAGTAGAGGCACATATATGATATGCGCAGGACCGAAGATAATGCGATATGAGATACTGTATTATATTCTCGCGATATTTAGATATGAACCGGGTCATCGGATCAAGTGTTGATTCGATGAATCGGTACATGATATATTAGTCGGTTATATTCGATATAGCCGGATTGTCGGATCAAGTGTTGATTCGATGATTTAATGTATAATAATATATATGATATATTGTATTACATTATCTAATATTGGATCGCTTTGTTATTTCATTTTCTCACCGGATAATGCATTGATATATATGCGATATATATTAATTGTATTATTTCTTTTGTTACAAATATATAATATATATGTGATATATATTATAGTAACATGATATGATTAATAATGGAACATGTTTAGTAGAGATTAAGTAAGGTTAGGGTTTGATTAGGGTTAGTTCTTTCTTGCACCTTCTAGAACTTTTCCTTTTGTCATGAAGAAGATATTATGATAGATATTTATCCATGACTCATTCTTTAACCCAACCAAACCCTAACCCTAGTTTATTCTCTACAAAGGTTATCCTAGTCATCCTTGACCATGGTTCCATGATTAATCATATATTCATTTCTATTATTCATCACAAAAGGATTAACTCATTATTCATCTTCTTCTTCTCTCTTGAACTTTGAGAAAGCTTGTTAGTTATTCATTTTGTGATGATTTCTTATGAGAAAATGATATAAAAAGAAAGCATAAATACTACTCCATCATCCTCATCTAATCTAGCCCATCAGATTAGGGTGTTCACCTCATTAGAGTGAGAGAGCTTGAGTTATAGCAACTTCGACGTAGATCATCGGAGAAACGGAACACTACAAGCTAGCATGGATCGTTCGAGTCGTGGAGCCTCTCTTGAGTCCGGGAGATCGTGGATCGCGGCGAAGGGACTTCTACTCGGAGCTAATGAAGCGAAGGAGCGGACTACAAAGGTTGTAATCCCTCACACTTAGTAGTAAAGATGTTTACTTGCATGTTAAACCCTAATAATCTAGCAAAGATCCCGGCTTTGGGTTGTACGGCACGTCTAAATTTTTATTCGGACATGGTTGATACCTTATGAATCCTCACAAGAGTGCCTAGGAACCCTACAGTGGTATCAGAGCCAAACTAGAGCATTAGGCGACGTGTATACAAAGTTAAAACTCCGAACGAACCCCGAAACGACATTTTAAACCCCTCTCTGGACATTTTTTAAAAATTGTGATTTTTCAGAATTAAAAATGCTTTAAAATACCAGCAGGAAAATATAAGCACCACTGTGAAACACGTGTCAATGATCTGTACAATAAGCTGCGGAACCGCGGCAATACCTTGCTCCTGCCGCGGATCCGCGGCCGTACAGTAGTGTTGTTGACTCGTTTTTCCAGGGTTATATCCGTAGGTGATTATGTATTTTTCTGGGTATTTTTAATCTAACTCAAGTGTTGAGTGTTCTGGGGTTTATTTTGTAATCGTAGGTTCGATCGGAAAATTTAAATTCGTTATTGTTTTCCGGATATTTAGAAACTGTTAAAATGTTCGAGCGGATATCATTAACTCAGTTTTTCCCGGCACGTAAAACTTTCAAGTGTTGAATTTTTATCGGGTTTAAATCTTTCGGAAAATTGTGCAAGTAACGCGGTGGACCCTCTAGAAGAACACAAACCTTAACTCGATTATGTGACCGTCTTGAACTGCCTCTAAACCTTAGGGTTTGGGGCAGTACGGCGTGCCACATGTGAGGCGTTGGCTTGACCCTTCTACGGCTGGATCATCGGTTCTGTGACATATTCTGGGATTATTTGAACTCCGCTCAAGTGTTGAGCTATTTAGGAAATCTTGGGTATTTGATTATCTGTTCGGAAAGTTTAATACTGTCTGTTTATCTGGAATGTGATACAGTATGTGGAATTCATATAGTTAGGCATGAAATTCGAAGTATGTGATATTTCGGATTTATGATGTCTAAAGTGATTGTAGATTCCAAATGTTGTAGTTTTACAATTTCTTTTCTGTGACCGTAAGTGTAGTATGTAGTTGTATTGCCGATCTTCGTTGCTATACATCAACGACGATCGGTGTATGCATACTTACTTACGTTGATGATATGTGATATTATGTGTTGATGTGATATGTTATATTGGATCGTCGTGTTCTGAATAGCCGGGGGTTTTATGTGAGATGAAGGTTTTTATTTTCATTCATGTAAAATTCATTTGTATGCAATATTCTTTTATTAGGGCACTTCCGGGATGAGGTTGATGTCACCATTGTATATTATTTACTTTTCCGCATTAGGTAGACCCAAGGTGGGGAGCACAAGTAATCAGGTTCTAGGGTCTAGTGGGAGGCCATCTCGAGAAGTCGAGACCGGGTCTGCTAACCCTAGAATTGGCGGCTCTCGTAGGGGTCTAGGGATGTGGGTTTGGCTATTCATCGTGACCGTGGAATCCGTGTTTTATACCGGCTCGTATTGAAAACACGGACATCCTAGTATATCTAATATTTCATATATGTTCTTCTGCTGAAATGTTCTGTGATGAGATCATATTACTGCCTGAGACGAATGCTTATACTATATATATATGCTGATATATAAATATTACTGCTTTCATTTCTTCTGTGATGCTTAGGAAGCATAAGCTGATGGGATTTATTAATGAGATTAATAAAAAGAAAAGAAACCTTAAAGATGTTGTAGAATCAAAACTTTATTAAAAAAAAGGGTAGCTACAGTTTTGCTTTGCACAGCGGTATATATGATATACCCTGCACCTTATTCGATGAGAAAAGAGCCTAGATCCCTTCACCTGGAGTGACCTCTTTAGCGAAACTGGCAGATGATACAAACTCACGGTTTAGTTTTTGACAGCTTCTATAGTCTTGCTTTGCACAGCGGTATATATGATTTATCCTGCACCTTATTCGATAGGGAAAGAGCCGAGATCCCTTCATCGGGAGTGACCTCTTTAGCGAAACTAGACAAGCCTAAAAAACACTCCTTTTTCAAAAACCACATGATTCTACCACGATATCAAGTTCATTACGCAATAGGTTTTCTGAAAAACCTGACGTAGCCCTCTGTCATTTCAGATAAATCCTACTTAGTATTCGTGCTGCATTTGTTGACCTTGTCAAGGCACAGTGTACGGTAGCTAATTAGTGTTTATCTGTTAAAACATAAGATGTGATTAGATTAGGGTATTCGTACGGCCTTGTAGACCTTATCAAGGGTCGTACAGGTGGGTTTAATTCAATCGAAAAATGACGGGTTGAACTTGGCTAGCAATTATGATTTGTTGACTATGTTAAGGTCATAAGTTGCTAGGGGCAAAATATTATCGGGAATTTCAAGTGTTGAAATTTGCAATGAGATTGCATACCTCCTATGAGATAGTTGGATCCCGATACCCACTGCGAGTAATTGTTACTCCTAGGAGAGTTTTACACAGGACAATTAGCCGATCAAGTAGGTGTCTAGAAAAGTGTTAACGAGGTTACGCCTCTGGGAAAACGAGGTTTACTTTAATTAGGTCCGTGCGAAAGGTCCGTGCGAAAGCACGGGGAACCTCCCTCAAGTACCGACACTGATCTGGCTAAAAGATTGACGAAATTGTAGGGTGTAATTAATCCCGGCTAATCTTACCTTTTAGGGTTTGAAGGAAGATTTGATAAAAATAGTGGGAGATATCCTGATTAGATAAGATAATAACCAATCTAATCTTGCAAGAACATACGCTAAAGTGTTTTCTTCTCTCTCTCTCTTCAGGTAGCGACCATGTCAGGCCATAATCAAGATAATAATATGGATGTATTGACTGAACCGGCTTATTATACTGAGCAGGGGAACGTTGGTCCCGTTCTTTCTTATAAGAGTTATAAGACTGAACAGGGAATAGGAGAATATCTAGATTCTCATGCCGCCCAAACGGAGAACATGCATGTTGATGCACCTTCTTCAGGTGTATTAGTTATTGAGAACTGTTTCTCAGTTCACCCTACGTCCTGGGTATTAGATACCGGATCAGGATCCTACATATGTAAATGTTACATGGGCTATGGAAAGGTAGAGAACTGGGAAAAGGTGATCATTCCGTTCAAGTAGGGAATGGTGCAAGTATTGCAGCCAAAGCAGTTGGCGAATATCACCTAGTATTACCAAGTCGTAATACACTGATTCTGAATGAGTGCTATTATATACCGAACATGATGTGTAACATTATATCAGTTTCTTTATTAAGTAAAGAAGGATATAATTTTGTAGTACAGGATAATGTTATGAACATATTCCTAAATCAAAAGTTGATTGCATCAGGCTTGTTACATAATGGCATATTTATTCTCAATCAAAATACAGTCCTCAATATACAAAACACACACAAGAGGAAAAGTTCAGAAATGAACGAATCCTACTTGTGGCATTGTAGACTTGGTCATATCAATGCGACACGACTGGCTAAGTTACATAAGGATGGATATTTGAATCCGTTCGAATTATCATCTTATGATACTTGCCATTCATGTTTCAAAAGAAAAATGACCAAAGCTCCGTTTAGTGGACACGGAGAAAGAGTTACAGAACTCTTAGGACCAGTACATAGTGATGTATGCGGTCCCATGTCTACGCATGCCAGGAACGGTTCTTCCTACTTCATTGCATTCATTGACGATCTTTCTAGATTCAGACATGTGTTCCTGATGAAATACAATTCTGAAGTTTTTGAGAAATTCAGAGAATATAAGCATGAAGTAGAGAACCAAACGGGCAAAATATTAAGATTCTTCGATCTGATCGAGGGGGAGAATACTTAAGTAATGAGTTCCTAGATTATCTAAAAGAAAATGGGATTCTCTCTCAGCTTACTCCTCCTTATACACCACAGCACAACGGTGTATCGGAACGGAGGAATCACACCCTATTAGATATGATGCGCTCAATGATGAGTACAGCTGAGTTACCTATTTCCTTCTGGGAGTATGCGCTTGAGACAGCTGCATACCTATTGAATCAAGTTCCGTCTAAATCTGTACCTACCACACCATATGAGATATGGAGTGGGAAGAGACCGTATCTTAAACGAGTTAAGATATGGGGTTGTCCGGCCTATGTCAAAAGGAAAAATCCGGACAAACTCGAGGCACGATCAGTTCTTTGCAAGTTTGTAGGATATCCGAAGAATTCTTATGGATATTTTTTCTACCACAGTGAGGAGCAAAAGGTGTTTGTTGCTCAACATGCCACCTTTTTAGAAAAAGAATTTCTTGCAAAAGAAATTAGTGGCAATGAGGTAGAGCTGGAAGAGGTTCCAGCAACACAAACTGCAACTGAAGATTTAGTGGAACCAGAGAATTCAGTAGTGCCCGACGAACCCCAGCCTCTCCGTCGATCTAGCAGGATTTCTCATCCACCTGAGAGATACTACGGTTTTCTTATAGATGGCGAAAGCGAGGATTGCATCATGGAAGATGATGACCCGACTAGTTTCGAGCAGGCCATCATGAGTGGTGACTTTGTGAAATGGCTGGATGCAATGCGATCTGAGATGGAATCCATGTACACCAACAAAGTATGGACTTTGGAAAATGCTCCTGAAGGGGTAAAACCCATTGGGAGCAAGTGGATCTTTAAAAAGAAATTTGGTGTAGATGGAAAAGTTGAGACTTTCAAAGCTAGACTTGTAGCAAAGGATTTTCGTCAACGACCAGGTGTGGATTATGACGAAACCTTTTCTCCAGTGGCTATGCTTAAGTCCATCCGGATCTTACTTGCCATTGCTGCATACCATGACTACGAAATCTGGCAAATGGATGTTAAGACCGCCTTTCTAAACGGTGATTTAGAAGAGTGCGTGTACATGACTCAGCTAGAGGGCTTCATAGATAGTGGGAGCAGCGGAAAGGTGTGCAAGCTGCTTAAATCCTTTTATGGGTTAAAGCAAGTATCGCGGAGTTGGAACATCTGTTTTGATGTTGTAGTCAAAGAGTTTGACTTCATCAAAAATATAGATGAACCTTGTATCTATAAGAAGGTAGCAGAGAGTAAAGTTGTCTTCCTCGTATTGTACGTGGATAACATACTCTTGATAGGAAATGATATTCCTATGCTGCAATCAGTCAAGCTCTTCTTATCACAAAGATTCTCAATGAAAGATCTAGGTGATACCTCCTGCATATTGGGGATTATGATCTATAGAGATAGATCTAAACGGATACTGGGATTATCCCAATCCAGGTACATTGATACCATACTAAAGAGGTTTAGTATGGAAGAATCCAAGCGTGGGAACCTACCCACGATCTCTGGACTCACTCTCTCCAAAGAGATGTCTCCCAAGACTGATTTGGAGAGAGCTCGCATGCAAGGGATACCCTATGCTTCGGCAGTAGGCTCTATCATATATGCGATGCTATGTACCAGACCCGATGTAGCATTCTCACTAAGTGTAGTGAGTCGGTATCAAGCAGATCCTGGAGAGGGTCACTGGACATCTATGAAGAACATTCTCAAGTACTTGCCAAGGACTAAGGAGATGTTCTTGGTGTATGGTAACGAAGAACTCCAGGTGGAGTCCTTTACCGATTCGAGCTTCCAAAGTGATAAGGACGACTCTAAGTCGCACTCGGGATTTGTATTTACCCTCAATGGAGGGGCGGTATGTTGGAAGAGTTCCAAACAGGATACCGTTGCAGACTCGACGATGGAGGCTGAATACATCGCTGTCAACGATGCTGCCAAAGAGGTTGTCTGGATAAAGAAGTTCATTAGTGAACTTGGTGTGGTTCCATCCATTGAGCATCTAATACCTCTGTATTGTGATAACAATGGAGCAGTGGCTTTAGCCAAGGAACCTAGGTCCCATCAAAAGTCCAGACATATTCTGAGGCGGTATCACCTGATCAGGGAGATAGTTGATCACCGGGAGATCGAGGTCAGGAGAGTAGATACGAAGGACAACACTGCGGATCCAGTCATGAAGGCCATTCCCCAGATACAGTTTGAGAGATTATTCGGGATGCTAGGTATGAGATACTACAGCAGCTGGCCTTAGTGCAAGTGGGAGATTGTTAGTTATGTATATGCCCTAGAGGCCATTGTTGTACATATGATGTATATTATGATGGATGCTTGGATATATATAGAGAGGACTTTCTTGCTCGTCATGATAGTATGCTATTTGGTTTCACTTTATCTTAACATGTTGACTTGTATTGGTTTACTGTCTTTCTCTCACATGTTGATAAAGCCCTTAGGATCTGTACTCGACTACTGGGACTATGATGAGATCATACTAGTGGGGCCATGGTAGTCGATGAGTACATCCTATAACTGTTCCTAGTCGAGGGTATATCGAGACAGGGCATCGATACACCAGAGTAGACTAGCGTATACGCATCTTGACCCATATGATGGGCGATGGATGATTACATATCCATCGGTATTTGACATCAAGGATGGTGTACGGGTGCTCAGTGGAGACTGGGTACACTGGACAGACTCGCCGAGAACTCCCAGATGGTGATATACCACACGTCAGATGGCAGTTCTCCGGTGACACTGGTACAGGGTAGTCTGTAGACCGGAGATCGTCATAGAGTCTTGTGTGATTCCCACTGTGCTTTGATTTCCACCTTACCACGTCTAAGAGGCCATGCAAAACGGTGGCTTTTGGGTACAGTCCCGAATCACATGGAAGCAATGAACGATAGGAGGGGATCCGTCTCTCCCGGTATAGGGAGTTGATGTTGTGCTGTGTTCGATTAGCTATAACTGGAAGACCCTGGCCAGGGCTGATATAGAGATTTACTGGTAAGTGTTACCAGTAGTTTCTCGACCCGTTATGAGCCACACATCGACACGACTTATCGGTTACTGGGGTCTGACGTATACCACCACTAGACTTGATATGCGACATATCAGACGAACAGACCGGACTGTACGGGAGTGTTACTGATTGGATTCACAGGAGAACGTACAGGCTAGCTTGTTGATCTTCTGATCGCTCAATACCTGGGTGGCTGTTACATTTAGCTGACCGCTTGCAGCTTGTGGGTGTTTGATTTGATCATCACCTGCTACCAGCGTATTGACGATTCTTTAGAGTCCTACACAGAGGTTTCTTGGCTCAGGCAAAACGAAGTAGAGGCACATATGTGATATGCGCAGGATCGAGGATAATGCGATATGAGATACCGTATTATATTCTCGCGATATTTAGATATGAACCGGGTCATCGGATCAAGTGTTGATTCGATGAATCGGTACATGATATATTGGTCGGTTATATTCGATATAGCCGGATTGTCGGATCAAGTGTTGATTCGATGATTTAATGTATAATAATATATATGATATATTGTATTACATTATCTAATATTGGCTCGTTTTATTATTTCATTTTCTCACCGGATAATGCATTGATATATATGCGATATATATTAATTGTATTATTTCTTTTGTTACAAATATATAATATATATGTGATATTTATTATAGTAACATGATATGATTAATAATGGAACATGTTCAGTAGAGATTAAGCAAGGTTAGGGTTTGATTAGGGTTAGTTCTTTCTTGCACCTTCTAGAACTTTTCCTTTTGTCATGAAGAAGATATTATGATAGATATTTATCCATGACTCATTATTTAACCCAACCAAACCCTAACCCTAGTTTATTCTCTACAAAGGTTATCCTAGTCATCCTTGACCATGGTTCCATGATTAATCATATATTCGTTTCTATTATTCATCACAAAAGGATTAACTCATTATTCATCATCTTCTTCTCTCTTGAGCTTTGAGAAAGCTTGCTAGTTATTCATTTTATGATGATTTCTTGTGAGAAAATGATATAAAAAGAAAGTATAAATACTACTCCATCATCCTCATCTAATCTAGCCCATCAGATTAGGGTGTTCACCTCATTAGAGTGAGAGAGCTTGAATTATAGCAACTTCGACATAGATCATCGAAGAAACGGAACACTACAAGCTAGCATGGATCGTTCGAGTCGTGGAGCCTCTCTTGAGTCCGGGAGATCGTGGATCGCGGCGAAGGGACTTCTACTCGGAGCTAATGAAGCGAAGGAGCGGACTACAAAGGTTGTAATCCCTCACACTTAGTAGTAAAGATGTTTACTTGCATGTTAAACCCTAATAATCTAGCAAAGATCCTGGCTTTGGGTTGTTCGGCACGTCTAAATTTTTATTCGGGCATGGTTGATGCCTTATGAACCCTCACAAGAGTGACTAGGAACCCTGCACAAGTATTCTTATTCATTATTTATGAGGGCCGATCTGTGGGCCGATATGAGGGCCGACCTGAGGGCCGATTTGAGGATATTTGGGATTTGGATTGTCTTGATGGACACTGGTCCTGCCACGATGAGGATTCCGTGAGGATGACATGTTTTATCCCATATTCCGCATTTATTTATATGCATTGCTTCATGTATTAGTTGTACCTGATAGAGTACCTTTCATGGCGGGTGCATATACATATTGCCATATTATTGCTTCATATATTAGTTGTACCTGATAGAGTACCTTTCATGAATGTTGCATATACATATGGCCATTTATTGCTATTAGCTTGCATGTGATAGATTCGCGCAATACGTGCATACTTGCGATTACCTACATATGTTATTTACTATTCACGAGTTGGCAACTCACCCCCGTTGTGCCACAGTGTTTTGCAAGTAGTCCCTCAGGGCAGTCGTTGGCAGGGCTTTCCATCTATCGTATCATCTTTTACAGCGGATACCGCTACGGCTGACTGTGTGTAGTTTTTCTATAGGTGGGTTTTGCGTTTATCCGATATTGCTCATTGTATATCTTTGTACCTTGTACTCTCCATCCACTATTTTCATGTATTGACTTAGAGACGGGTTATGAGGACGATATTGTATATTATTTGTGACTTAGATATTTTCATGTTGTTCACTTTATATCATCTTTTTCTTCCCTTCGGCGTCGTATATTTGCTTGTGGTGGTTGTTTTCCGCTTTTGGGCGTGGATTTGCTCCTATTGGGGATGCTTTACTTATATCTTTATGTTGTACCCTTTTTGGAGGCTTGTTTTGCAAACGAGGTGCTGCCAAATTTTTAAAGGAAATAAATTGGGACTTTAAAGAATTTTGATTGAGATTTCAAAAGTTTTAACAATGTTATTATCATTTACTATTTTTGATGGTTTAGATTGCTGGGTTTTTGGCTTACTTAAATTATGTTATGCCTGGAGACGTTACGTAGTTTAAGGGTCATCACGTGCTAAATTTAGGTCGTGACAAGGGTCATCACTGATGTCCTCCGCCCTTCGATAGGCAGTGATTATCGTCGCCTGTTGAAAAGTTTGATGCAGAATATCAACAAGATTGTCTTGCCTTTTCTTTGAGATTAGGCCCATCAGATACACCAAGTGTACCTTATCTTCGGCGTCATCCAATACTTTAAGCGGCATGCCGTCATAGAATAAAGGAAGTGCTTCCCAGATCGCTCTCATAATGAGCTTCAAAAGAGCGGAATGACCAGAAAGCAGTCGACCATTGTATTCATCAAAGCGACGCATGATTTCGGCGCACTGAGCATTTGTAAACTCCTGGTTCTGGCAGCGGCCTAGTGCGCGAATGTCTTCATAAGAAATAATCTCGTCGAGATCATACAGATGAGCGGCCATAACGTCTGAAAAGGAAAATCAGTGAGAGTTTAGTAGGCAGACTGATTAAGAAAAATCTTATTGAAACAGACAATAAGTTTGGGGGCTTACTACCTAAAGATCGTGCATTCTTAGAGCTCCGAATGATGAGTTTTATTAAAGGGAAAAACCCTCGGTGTGGATTTAAAATCCAAAATGAATTTTATAAGAGGAGAAGAAAAGTTCCTCGGCCGTTCAAGATCCTTACCTGAAAAAGGATTCTTTTTGTTGACAGAGTTAAACTCTGGAATTTTTTGAACTGAGAACTGAGCTCTGAGGAAGAGAATTAAATTCTCAAAGAAAATAAAATAAGAAGAAGATGAAGGAACGGAGGTGCTGCTGAAGAGACCCTTACATTTATAAGGCATGATAGGAAACGGTTCATCTTCCCCGTTCCCTAAGCAAATCTAACGGCCACAAAGGTGATAGTATTGCACTCATGTGCAAACACGTGAGAACAACGTTGTGGGGGCATTTGTTCCCTCTTAGGAACTGAATAAAATACGAATAAAGTAGCAAGGAAAACCCCCAAGTGGAGTATCACGTGCCCATACGTGATCGGGCCTCACGTGAGGACACGTGACCTTTTATGGGCAAAGTCTATAGGTGCTGAAATAAACAATTGGAGATGCTTAATCAGTGGGGTCACGTGCCAACACGTGATGGGTTCCTGAGCCCTCTGAACTAATAGAATTAAATTTTAATTAGATGCTTAATCAGTGTGGTCACGTGCCAACACGTGATAGGTTCCCGAACCCTCTGAACCAATAGAATTAAATTCTAATTAAAAGAAATCAAAAGCACTACTTTGGAAAAATATTTCTTTGGATCTTTCTAAACAAGAAAGATTGCACTCTATAAAATAGAGCGTCGTTGGATTAAAAATCCAATGGTGATTAAAGATCACCAATTTATAGAAAGATTTCGTACAAGGAAATATTTTCCTAAAATTTGCCAGGAACAACAAATAAAATATCTTATGGATTAAAAATCTAATGGTGAATAAAATTCACCGAGTGATCTAAAAGATCATGTTGGTTATAAAATCAATCAAAATCTCCCAATGAGAGATTGGCTGAATAAACTGATTCTTTTCTTTCTTCTATAAATAGGAGCCAAGAAGAAAAGAGAGAGGAGAGAATACAACAGAGAGAAATAGAGAAGAAGATCTCTTCGGAGAAGAAAAAAACTCTAGGTAAGAGAAGAAAACAGATCATTTTATAAGCTCCCATAAAACAAAAAAGAATTTAATTCTCAAACCAAGAGTTTAACTCTTCTAAATAAGAACTCAGTTCTTCCTCTGGTTGAAGATCTGCAGAAGCAGATCTCCCCATAAGTTGAGAATTTAATTCTCATTGGGGAGATTTTGCCATGCAGATCCAAAAGTTAGAGGGAGAATTGGGTTTAAAGAATTTAATTTTTTCAAACACAAAGGAATTTAATTCCTCTAAATAAAATTAGGGTTTAACCCTATAAAAGAATTTAATTCTTAAACAAGGGATTTAACTCTCTATGCACGTAAAAGAGATCAGTACCCAACATGATCACGTGTGTCCACGTGAGCTCCCCTTCAATGATCAAAAGATAACGAATAAGTTTAGGTCACGTGCTCCCACGTGACCCTTGAATAAGCTTCCCAAAATAAAAAGGGAGTAGAGCGGAGGCATTTCACTTTCTGGCGTCTCACGTGCTCCCACGTGACCCTTGAACAAGCTTCTTAAAATAAAAAGGGAGTAAAACCAAGACAGTTTCACTTTTTTGGGCGTCTCACGTGTTCCCACGTGACCCCTAGCAATTATCAAACACTCATAAAAAAGAGGATTCTACCCAAAGGCAATGCCCGTCTAAAGGATGCCTCACGTGTCTCCACTTGACCCTTGACAAACACCTTTTTAAAGAGAAAATGGGGTAAAACTGAAGGATTATTATCCAACGCATGGGTACCTTCACGTGTCCACACATGATGATCATAAAGATCAAGTTTTTAATGCTTATATGCATATTCTGGGAGTAAAATAGAAGAAGTAAGGCCCAATCTTTAGGTGCCTCACGTGACCTCACGTGAGCGCTTCATTCTTAGTGTTTAACACTACTTTAAGCGCCTCATGTGGGAACATATGAGCGCTGAGTATACTCTAGTATTTAACACTATATTCAAACCAATCTTAGCCTAAATTAGCTAACTTGCCCAGAGGCAAGACCCCCCTTCAACTAAACCCCAACTATACTCTTGTCTTCCAAAATTGATCATCTCATATGGCATTCAAAGTAATTCCCAGAGTCTTTCAACCAACATTGGTTCAAGGGTACATCTCTTCATACCTCTGATATATGTCGTTGTAATCCTTCAACGTCTTCAGAGAGGTGACGGGTCCCAACAACCAGACATTCCACGGACTGTGGGGTCCTTAAACTCATGAACTATGATGTCCTTAAACTTTACAGACTATGATGTCTCTAAATTACCATGGACTGTGAGGTCCGTAAACTCACAGACTATGATGTCTTTAAACTTTACAGACTATGATGTCTCTAAACTCCATGGACTATGATATCCTTAAACCCACTGGACCGCAAAGTCCCTAAACTAAAACAATAGAGCCCAAATGCTCTTTTGTTGGGTCTAAATGATCCTGTTAAGTAGATCTTAGTCTAAAATTAGACTAACGTATCCTTAACAAATGGTTAAGTTGATCTTAGTCTAAAATTAGACTAACGTATCCTTAACAAACGTTTAAATTGATCTTAGGCTCAAATGAGATTAATGATCTTTAAACCCAACCCAAAACCCAAATCTAAGAAAATACGGATTTGAACTAATCTACGCCCTACAGGCCGTATACAATCCAGGGGCAACCAAAAATAAGAAGTGACCATCTGGAGAAGGAGAAAGTGGTTACCGCGATACGGTAGCGTAATTAACTGTAGAGGCTTGCGCCTGCAGGGAAGAGCGTCCCCACAATCAAAAACCCCTCAAATGAGAGGGAATCTGACGAAGTCTGCTACAACGGCCGCATCCGTCTAAATCTCCGATATACGGTGCCATAAATCAACTTGGCATCTTTGGAGAGGTGGACGGATCAAACCAAATAGCATCTGCCCCCAAAATTCAAGCCAGACGTCCCAACGTCCCGGTCGCGTCTTTCGGAGGAGAACATACGCTTTAAGCTCACACATTCAGTAATCGGCTGTTAGTGCCTCAAGAAGCATTAATAGTCGCATGAAAAGTGTGTGAGCAAAACAGTCCATCATAAACGAAAAGAAGTAATATTAGGTATTAGGGCAAGGGTACTATAGCTTGAATTGAATTCTTAAGTGTAAGGGTGACACACATGTAGGGGTATACAATCGATGTTTGGAGGAAAGATAGGAATAAAGAATAAGACTTATGTTTTCCGTAAAGATGATAACAATCCCTGATTGGAAACCGCACTTTAGAAGGAAAACTCAAAAGAAACCGAGATCTTTCTAAACTGTAAAAACGTATAGGATCTGAGGCTAAATAAATAGGAGGCGTGAAACATAAGGGTTGAATATTTCTAATTTAGGATGATAGAATTTCTAACCTAGATACTAAACTGAAGGAGTAGAATCAACATTAACTTATGAAACTAGCATGACGGGATTTTGTGGGTAGTGTCCGCTGAAAACCCTTAGGAGACAACACTCCTCCTACTAAGGACACCTAGAGATTTAACGGCTTGTTGCACAAGCTCAGTGCAATCGCGTTCCCTGCGAAAGTGAGATTAGGATTTTTTGTTTTGCTCGGGACAAGCAAAAGATAAGTTTGGGGGTATTTGTTTATCACAGAAAACTGCATTTCAATACCACTCATTCATTATTTGTTTGTTATATATCGGTACTATTAACCAGTGTCTGCTCAGTAAATACAGATTACAGGTATTCGTGACACAATACTGGAAATACACTCAAAATCACGGATAAAACGTTTGTGAGCCGACACTGCAACCGTAACTGCAAACCGATCGATATCCAAAGAGTTTTTTTGCAACAAATAAATATGTACACAATTTTGGTCTAACACAATACAAGTGTGCACATAACTCTTGGGTACATGGACCATAGTGGGGCTGCCCATGGCACATGGTGGGCACAAGTGAGGTGATGTGTTTTAAATGCTAAAAAGTTATGATGTGATATAAAGCTACATGTTTCCCTCCAAATCCCTGAATGCAGACCAGATTCATATAAATAAATCAAACAGTACCAGTGGAATTGTCGAGAGAACACATCATCACAGAACCAACATGAGCCCCAGACTCATCATTTCGACCGGCGACATGTCCCTAAAGCCCGGCGCCACCGGTTTTTGCTTGCCCAAAGCTCCCCAATTTTCTTCTGTCCATCCCTTGCTGTCACATCATCTTATTTTTATTGTTTGTTTAATCTTATTTTGGGCCTATAAATACAGATCGGTGAGCAAGGGAAGCAAGACATATATACTTGGATACTTGGATACATAACTCTTTTTCATTTTCCATTTTGTTTTAGTTCTTGTACATAGCTAGTTCACCTTGAGTTTTTTGCCTTCTCTTGATCTTGCAACCTCTTCATTGAGCTTGCAAATTTAAGTTTTGGTTATTGAACTCAAGATTTGTATCATCACTTGGACTTAATAAAGCTTCCATTTTGCACTTGGGTTCTTAGTATTTATTTCTTGCCATTTACTTACTTGCAATTTTATTCCTTGCCATTTACTTATTTGCAATGTTGTTTTATTCTTTTCTTTTATCATTTCATTTGCTCTTTCTTTTTGTTGTTTTGATGGTTTGCGAATAATGGTGTTGTTAGGAAAAAGAATGGTATTGTAAATTAAGGTTTTCCTTTCTCATTTCCTTTGCCCGATATTTTTCCATTGAACTCCGTCCAAACTTTACGCAAGCGCTCCGTTAGGCATGCTACGCTACCAAGGTATCGGTGATCCCTAACCGTCATCGGTTGCGTACGGTTTGGCCGGAGGCAAAAGTCAAGAGACAAGAATGGACGGACAAGGGTCAATAAGCCGGATTTTACTAATACCGTGCTTAAGCACCCTAATCCACGTTGTTACCGATTGCTCTAGCTTCAATGGTCAAGCTCGGCTCAAACGATTGAGTACGGACTTCACTAACTTACACTAACCTATCTATTCCTAACAAACTTATACCTTTTCATATACAACACTTAAGT
The DNA here is from genome assembly GCA_030015575.1 of Agapanthus africanus. Classification (NCBI taxonomy): domain Eukaryota; kingdom Viridiplantae; phylum Streptophyta; class Magnoliopsida; order Asparagales; family Amaryllidaceae; genus Agapanthus; species Agapanthus africanus. The sequence continues at coordinate 697,248,855 of CM057343.1, read as the reverse complement.
TAGAAACGAATCGTTCCGAACCTTGCATTAACTCGTCATAACAAGAATACAAAACGCACTGTCTCCCTGCGGACGACCAGTACTCATCGCGGCTAGCTACACGCGATGCCGTCCTTATTGTGGTTAACTTTAGAACTTAAAAACGACACGCCGAAAGCGTGCCAATCAAGTGTCTGACTCAATCTGAGTCTCAGTCTAATCTGAATACAATCTAAACATGAATACAATCCAAACATAACTCTAACTCAACATGAACCAATATATCAAAACATGAATACTTGAACTTGAACATGAATACCAGAGCTATACAAACATGCAACATGTCTTGACTTGACCAAATCATGGATATATCTTGAACTTGACTACATGACTATCCGTTTATATCCTGATCCGTTTACATGAACAATTTATACCATGGCCTTGGCAAGTCTTATATCTACAAACAATACAATATACATTATGGGGTTTTTAAAGGGGTAGACTGGTATGAAATGCGTTAAAAGTGGTACGAGATGGTTACTAAAAAACGTAGATAAATATCTATTGTTGTTGTTCTGTAGGTATTGACGGAGCCTTGTAATACAGGTTACCTTAGTCCACGGGGAAAATTGGACTCCTCTCGTATACACTGATATATTCTGTACAAAGTTACAAACAACTACGTTAGTATAAAAAAACAGATAAATTACCAGATCTATTCCATTTACTTGATCTATTCATATCTCCCTTTTGGGACTTACCGAGCAATTGTTCGCTGACGACATTCCTATCTCTTCTTTCCTTGGAATGTTGTCAGGAGGATTCAACTCTCAGGAGATTGAGCCCAGTCAAGACGATTTGGAGCAGTTTACAGAGGAGCCAGAGTTCTAGTTCCTACTTATACTTATTTTTCCTTCAGTTCATATGCCATTGTTTAAGCATCGCTTTCCCGCATTGTATTTACTTTTCAGCTGTATGTAAAGAATGTTTATCAATAAAAAGTTGTTGTTTTATTACATATCTTGTCATTCTTGTGCTTTACATTTATATTGCTCATTTACGCTTAACGTATTTACTTCTGAGTAAATACGCCGCGGGCCTCGTCACGTCTCCTTCTCCGTATAATGGGAAGCGGGGCGTGACAGATAATATCGTAAACCATTTTGAGCGTATTATCCATGAAAGCTTGTAGTTCATTAGTATACCTAACTTCTTCGCTGTCTTTTTTATTTTATTTATTCCTTATGATCCACTACTACAATGAGGGGTTGCCCTTACGGATATAGGAATTTCTAGGGGCAACTTTTTATTGCTCGTACGGATTAATCCATAAGGCCATTAATTTGCCCCTACGGTGGCCACCGTAGGGGCATAAATATATTTTAAAATGTAATCTTTTATTCGACTCTACGGTGCCGCAAAAGAAAGCCCTACGGATTAATTCATAGGTGCAACAAAGGGTTATTTATAAAAAAATAAAGCTAAATTATTTCCCACCGTTACCAAAATTTCCCACCAATTTTCCGATCGAGCACCCGCGCATCGTCGCCACTACACCCATCGCCGTTGACTTTCTCATCGCCACCACACCCGTCGTCGTCGACTTCCTTGTTACCACCACACTCTCGCTGCGAGCACCTCTTCGAGCTCCATCCCCGGCCTCCTCCACCTCGTCGAGCTCTTTGCCGCCGGCTGGTGACTACTGAGGTGAGTTAATTTCGATTTTAATTCATAATTATGTTGTTTTTTGTGTTATTGTTGTTGATTTTAAGGTTAGGGTTAGGGTTAGGCTTATAGTTAGGGCCGGGTTAATTAGGGGTTAATTTGGGTTAGGCTTAGGGTTAATTAGGTAGGGTTAGGGTTCGGTTGATATTTAGGGTTAGGGTTAATTAGGTAGGGTTAGGGTCAGGGTTCGGTTGATGTTTAGGGTTAAGGTTAGGGTTAGTTTGGGTTAATTAGGTAAAATAAGGTCGGTGATGATTAGGATTAGGATTAGAGTTAATTAGATTAATTATGGTTAATTTTGGTTTGGGCTAGGGTTAATTTGGGTTAGAGTTTGGGTGATGATTAGGATTAGGTTAATTTGGGTTAGGGTTTGGGCTAGGGTTAATTAGCTAAAATAGAGTGTATTTCTGTTAGGGTGTTGATTAGGGTTAATTTGGTTTAATCGGCTTAATTTTGGGTTAATTAGGGATAATTTGAGTTAGGGTGATGACTAGGGTTAATTTGGGTTAATTAGCTTAATTTTGGGTTAATTAGGGATAATTTGAGTTAGGGTGATGATTAGGGTTAATTTAGGTTAGGGTTTAGGGTGCACTAGTTCATTCAGTAGGATACTCGGTGATAACGTAAACGTACAATTTTACTGTAAACATAAGAAAACTTTACTTCCCTTAAAAACGAAATGTAAACGTAAAACTTATTCATGTTAAATATTCAAGTTAAAACCAATATATGATACTCGATGATAATATGAAACTTTCATATTCTCATCGATACTCATATGTGAAAATCAAAGCGCGACTTAGTCCCCGTCTATCGGTTAACATACGTTCGATGTTCGTCGTGACATAGAACTATACGAAAGTTATTAAATATCGGATGGTATAGTTCGGTACTAACAACCTTCGTGTAGTCTATATGACGAGAAGATTCAATCGTATGATAACCGATGGATTTTTCCAGTGTGGACAAGTTAGGAATGTATAAAGGAAACACCTGTATTCACTTGTGTTTTCATTCGTTTCAAGTTATTTCATCGGTACTTTTCCAATGGTTCTCCGTGTACAAAGATAGATTAGATGTTCATTTCAACGTTGTTTCACAGCATTGAAATGATTATTTATTCTATTACAGTGTACTCGGAGAACATTGGGGAGGAGCTGCTGAAATTTACTCGAAATGGATGAAAGTACAAGCGAATGGGTGTCTACTCTATACATTCTTAATGGAATAGAAGTCTTACCCCCGACAGCTGAAACACATGTACACAACACGAATATACAACAAACGCACACACAAAGCACATACATACTAACAACCCTACACCTAAGCGAAATTATAAATTGAAACACACATACACAGAATACAACTCATACTTGGGTATCTTCAAATCTAATTTTATTAATCGATAATTTATTCTTTTCAATGACAAACTTACCTCAATGGATTTTCTTCTTTGTCAGTAACCATCTCATTCTTAAATTTCTTAATATAGTCACCATAACATATAATTTATATGTTATACAGTCTAACATGGCTCATGAGTACATCAGATTTAACGACTGGATGTACGTGGATTGGTAACAACGCATGCAATCTAAGTTCGTCGCAGGAGTTGCCGCTTTCATTAAATTTGCACACGCACATAATAAGATCATGTTAGAGAAGATTCTCTGTCCGTGCGATAGATGTGGAAATAAGTTCTGGCAGAAGGTAGAAATCGTAGAGCTTCACATCATTAAACATGGTTTTACTAGACTATATACAACTTAGATATATCATGGGGAAGGACAAGAAGAAAACGGTAATGCGGCGGAAGAAGAAGGAGAAGACGATAATGCGGCAGAAGAAGAAGAAGATGAAAACTTTTTTCCCGGAGAAGAAATGGAGGATATGGTAAAGGCTGCCCTCGATGATAGTATTCCTACCGAAGATGACATTCCTTCCGGTCAAGGACCGCGTGCGGATAAGTATGAAAAGTTCATGAATGATGCTAGAAGACTAATTTATGAGAATGCAAAACATTCCACCCTATAATGGTTCGTCCAACTTTTCCAGATTAAGTACCTAAATGGATGGAGCAACAAGTTATTCACGATACTTCTGAAGTTCCTGAAAGATTCTATGCCCCCGGGAAATAATGTGCCTGACAGCTAATACGAAGCCCAGAAGATGATGTCTGATTTGGGTCTGAAATGTGAAAAGATTCATGCATATCCCAAAGATTGCGTGTTGTACCGGAAAAAAAATTCAGATTTGAAAGAGTGTCCAACATGCGAAGAGGTTGGGTATAAGGCGAAAGAATCTGATAAGAAACCCGATATACATGTCAAGATAGCACGATACTTTCCTATAACACAGAGGCTGCAGAGGCTATTCAGGTGCAAGAAAATAGCTAAAGCAATGATTTGGTATCACCGTGCTGCTCCAAGCGAAGATGGAAAAATGAGTCATCCAAGAGATTCACCGGTATGGAAGGATTTCGATAGGAGGCACGAAATATTCGATAGTGATCCTCACAATGTCATGCTCGGACTCGCTAGTGATGGTTTCTGCGCATTCAACTATATGGTTGGAAGCCACGGCACATAGCCCGTTATAATGATGGTTTATAATCTGTCGTCTTGGTTGGCTATGGATCAATCCTACTTTATGATGCCTCTTTTTATTGACGGACCAAACTCACCGGGAAACAATATCGACGTCTATTTCCGACCTCTGATCGATGAGTTAAAATCTTTATTCATTGATGGTGTAGAGACTTACGATGCAAACACAGATACAACCTTCACAATGCGTGTGGCTTTAATGTGGACAATTAATGACTTTCCTACGTATAGAATGCTATCAGGTTAGTCTGTACATGGTCACAAAGCATACCCTTATTGCCATCAATATAAAACATCGAAATGGCTGAATTTTAGCAGGAAAGTTTGTTATTGCGGTCATCGGCATTTCCTGCCACTAGACCATCCCTACAGGTTAGACACTGCTCATTTTAATGGTCATCGGAAGGTTCTTGGACCTCCAGCCTCATTTTCTGGAGAGGACGTGACTGCTCAGTGGGATGGTTACAATAATATGATTTTCGGGATAGATCCGGCAAAACAGGTCAAACCACCATACTGAACAAGTTAAGTATTTTCTACGAGTTTCCGTACTAGTTAACAAATTTAGTGCGTCGTTGTCTGGACGTCATGCACATAGAGAAGGGAGTATCTGAGCACATACTCAACCTGCTTCTTTGTAAAGACGGAAAATCGAAATACAACTTTCGTGCTCGGATGGATCTTCAGGACTGGAAAATTAGAAGTGAATTGCATCCTAAACCGATAGCGGATAAACCAGGAAAGTTTGTACTTCCCAATACCGCGTATCATATGTCACAACTGGAGAAGAAAAGGTTGCTGCAGGTGTTGCATGATTTGAAAGTTCACACAGGTTTCTCAGGATCATTTAGCAAGAAGATGAAAATTGTGAAAGACAAGATCGATGGGCTGAAAAGTCATGATCACCATGTTATTATAGAGCACCTTCTCCCATCACCCCTCAGGACTTCTCTTCCCGAATCGTCGATCTAGTAATCAATGATTTTTGTTGCTTTTTTAGAGAATTGTGCGCTAAAACCTTGGATGTTGTGATGCTGGAGAATCTAGAAAATTCTATTTCATTGATACTTTGTAAGCTTGAGCGTATTTTCCCACCGTCATTCTTCGATATCATAATACACGCGACGGTTCATGCAACCGGGGCTAAGTTTGCCGGACCGATACAATATCGATGAATGTATCCTATCGAAAGATACATGGAATTTTTCGTTTCATGCATTTTGTAAAGTTATTGTTATCTTATATGCCCGTATTTAAACATATTTTTCTTTAGGTACATCTACACTCTAAAAAAGTATATACGCAATAGAAATCGACCAGAGGGTGCTATCATGCAAGGTTATCCTCTAGATGAAGTAACCACATTTTATTCCTGCTATCTGAACGAGAATATTGAGACGAAGCTTAACCAGCCTCGGAGAATTCAGGACGGGCCATATGGTAAAACTGATTTTAAGATAGTAGACACCATGTTTATCAACAAGATATATCGGTTTATCCTCCTCAATAGTGTATGTCTTGAAGAAATTAGAGAGTAGGTTTTTTTGGATTAATTTTTATATTTGTGTTTGTGTGTGTATGAAATGATATAATATTAATGTCATAATTTATCGTTGAGAACAGAATTCATATTGATGAGGTGCGTGAGGGGCATCCTGATTGAAATGATGAATGAATGGAAAAATATAATCATGATTATTTTTGCGATTGGATTGCGGATAATGTAAGTTGTTCGAATAACATGTTATTTCTACCAGTCTTAATCTAAATTTATATCGTTATGTATTTGCCGTAAAATTTGTTTTGTCAGATCCACGATCCGAACTTGTTTGCATCATTAAAAAGAGATTCAAGATATTTAGCTCAATTTCCTAGTATGGAGGTTGCATATTATAAAGGATTCGATATTCTTGGATACAAATTTGAAGTTAAGGACATAGAAATATCTCGAACCACTCAGAACAGTGGGATTGCGACGGTAGGATCGAATGGTGTGATTTATTATGGATACTTAAATTGCATACTTGGCATCCAATATCCTGGACGATCAGAACCGTTTTATATATTTCAGTGTACTTGGTACGATACACGAACCTATACGGATAAGTGGAGAAACAATCTCGAGATTTGGAAAGATAAATATGGATTAACTAGTGTGAACACACTTCGATTTTATGGTCAGGACGATTCATTTATCTTTCCGAACCAAACGTTCTAAGTATACTACTCACAGTTCTTGAAGCATTCGGGATGGAGTGTCATATGCCGTTGGAAACCCAGGGATGTTTACGATGTCCCAGAATTCGAGGATCATATGAAGGACAGCAATGAGGATGAAAAAGAGAGAAGACTTAGAGTGCCCCGACCATCTGTTTCAAAAAACGGGTTGTCTTCGGCTGATCGTGAAGTTACTGGGTTAGAAATGATATCGATAATGAAATTCAAGTAGATATGTCTAATGCGTCCACGAAACGAAAAAAGTTATCGGTAATGTTATATTATTACTTCACATTTCTAGGATCTATACATATATTGCATGCATATGTAATAATTGTACTCTTATCTAGGTTTGATGACGACGCCCGGAGCAGCGAGGGGTAGCAGGAGCACCAGCCGCGGCAGAGGCAGAGGCAGAGCTGTTCTGCCGTCCGGGGAGCTGCGTAGGGAGCTTCAGAGGGCTGGTCTTGCACCTCAATCAGTATCCCCTTCGGATGACTCCTTCCGTGTGGACTTTGCCACACCTTCAGGTATATTGCACGCATATTCATTTTGAATGTAATATTATAGATATACACGCATATTTATTTCAAAATTACTTATATAGTCAATGTTTAATTGTCTAGCTGTTGGTGGTGCGTCCACATCAGAGGCAAAAGCCACTACCGCACCTGCAGGTATGTTTATATATCCTATAGTGCATGCATATTAATTTATAATGTTATATCATAAATATACACACATTCTTTTTGCTCTTACTTAGATAATCATTTTTTTATTGTCTAGCTGTAGGTGGTGCCTCCACATATTATGTATGTGTGTGTCTGTGTGTACGCGCGTGCATACACAGACACACACATACACACAAGCATATACACACAAACACATATACATAGACACACACACAAGCATACTCACACAGACACACACATATAAATAAGGCCAAATCTTAATTGATCATCATTCTCCTTTATATTGAACTCTTGTTAAATCCCTTCTAACCCCAACCTTAAATCCAAAATCTTAAACTTGATTATGAAACCCTTAACTTTAAAAAACTTTATCCTAAACTAAAAATTTCAAAACCTTGAAATTGAAACGTAAAACTAATTCAAATTATATCTTAAACTAACGTATGATACTAGATAATATGAAATTTTTGTAGGGATCGGTGCTAGGGTCCCAACAATTACGAATGTTATATCATAAATATATACACATTCCTTTTTCTCTTACTTAGATAATCATTCTTTGATTGTCTAGCTGTAGGTGGTGCTTCCACATCTTGGGCAGAGGCAACCACCGCACCTGCGGGTATGTTTATATATCCTATATTGCATGCATATTGATTTAGAATGTTATATTATTGATATACACATTCTTTTTGCAATTATTTATATAATCTATTTTTAATTGGCTAATTATAGGTAGTGCATCCACATCTGGTGCAGAGGCCACTCCCGCCACTTCCGTACCCTCCACTCAGTTTGCAAGTTAGTATGAATAAATATAAAATATTTATTCATTTTACATATCCTCTAAGAATAAACATGGACTTCATGTAATTTTATCATCAATGTTTATTTTCTAGTTGGAAAGGATGCGTTCACGTCCGGGTCATCGGTTGTTCCTCACCGGAGGAACTATCGTCCCGCTCGTGTTGCTGTCCGAGCCTGGGCTCGCGCTGCTGTCGCCGAAGGTATATATCGCACTTCAATATTCATTAATCCTTGATTTCTTAATACCATTTTTTCTTAATATTGCTTGTCTTGATATTTCTTGTAGATGCAGGGCAGCCCCATCCCGAGAGGGGGACTCGAGAGCCGAATCAGTCCCACAGGCTGAGGCCCGAAAGAGATAGGGGGAGGCACCATTCCCCCTCTTCTTTACCCCCGATGTAACAACCCTAAACTTTCTGTACAAATTTTTTTTCGAAAAATACAGAAAAGAACACCTGAACCTGAGCACAAGTTATAAATTTAATTTGCTTTTGAACAGTAAGAAAAAACTTGCAGCTCATTGGTAAAACATTGCACTGCTGTAACATAGGCCCTGTGATCGAATCCCCCCAGCCACATATATTTTTAATTGATATTTTCTTTTAATCTTTTAGAAGCCCAATAGTTTACACGTGCACTACACGTAAAATGAAAAGTCACAAAGAAAACAAACACATGGAAAATGATATACTAACAGAGACATGTAGCATAAATCCCACACCCCGACCCCACAAATCACCCGGCCAAGATTCTATTTGGACCGGCGGCGCTGGCCCCTCCCCCCTCGTCGGGAATGGTCCAAATTTTTGCCCCTGGCACCTTTTGGCCTACCCCACTATCCCCAATCTGTTTAATTTCTCTGCATATTTACAGAGGGATTAAAATCACCTCTTTAATCCATTTAAAATGCACATTTTAATTCTCAAATTCATTATCCCAAACCTTAATTTTCCCTATAAATATCATGCTCCATTTCACCCCTCCTCATTCAGAATTCCATTACAAAAACTCTCTAAAAATTTCCAAGTCCTAAGTTGTGCAAGTGGAGTTAGCAAAAGTCAAAGTTCCGGCGACGTTTCGAAAAGATTCCGGCGACGAGACGACTCCCCGACAGTTCTTATAGCTTTCCCTCTCTTTCCTCTTATTTTACAATCAGTAAGTCCTCACTCCCCTCCTATTTTTCTATTCTAAAACTTCTCATTTTCAAAACTCGTCGGAAGCGGAGTTATTCCGGCTTCCGATTCTCTTTTCTTTAAAAATCTAATTTTTTTCTTAATAACAAACCTACAAATTTTTAATAAATTGTTTAGTAATCATTAAAAAAACACATTAGAATAAGTTTTATCTCAAAAGAATCTATTATGCAACTTTTATCGCATTTTTACTGTTAAATACCATATACTTTACTTTCAACACAACTGAACATATTCCTTTGTATTACCTTTAGAAAACTCACGAGATAATGATCTATCTCATCACAACACACATTTTTGACATAGCACGATAACTCTTGGAACATTAGTTTATGGGAAAACACGAGTTTACAATTAAATACCTTAAACATTCAAAAACCGTTTTCTTTGAAAGTGTATTATTTAATTCCTTATAAATACACCTCTACAATCTATTTTGGGGAACCCCGATCGAGATGGTGTAGGTTATCGCACATCCTCGGGCCTAGCAGAGCGAAATGCAGACCTCCGCTAGGAGCATTCGATCTCGATAGAATTTTTAATGCAATTTTTAAGAAAAATGTGATTTCTATTTAATAAATAAATTCTATATTATTTTTATATATTAGATATATATAAATACTATCAAAATATCTACTTTAAATATACAATATATATATATATTCCATGTTTTCTAAATCAAAGAAATCACAAATTTCATGAAACTACCTTTACAATTGAAAACCATTCCAAAATTACACTAAAATACCATATACAATGAAAACTAGGTTATATTCACTAGAATATTTCACTTTATAAAAATTACAATTATGAAAACCCTAAAGACGATAATTAAATACTTGAGAACTATTTTTTCATAAAACCCCCTCAAGTTATATTAATTTACAATAAGGACCTTAGTAAACATAGGTTTAAGTGGGACCAGTTTTCTTGAGCCTCAGGGAGCCGGAGAATATGGGTGCTTGCCTATCTAAGGTAGACAGCCTAAAAACGGTGTTATCAACACGGTAATTATCTTGGAAAAATACACAAACCATGCCGTCCATGTGCAGCAGTTACCGATAACTTCAAAACAATCAGTACTTCAATTCTATTTAAAAGTCTGACTCAGTTCGACTCATGGTCAAATCTGAAATAATCTGATTTGAATTCAATTCAAGTATAACTACAATACAATATGAATCCACGAATACCAGAATACAATCCATATCAATATGAACATGACTTGAATCGAACCATGGATATACTTTGATTACATGACTATCCATTTATATCCATTCTGTTTACTGATATCATGGTTTCAGCAAGTCTTCCATTTACTACAAAACAATACAATACAATCAATACAATCAATACAATCAACACAATAAACATTACGGGGTTTATAAAGGGATAGACTGGTACGAAAGATGTTAACGGTGGCACGAGGTGGTCACTAAAAGACGTAATTACATCCATGCCATTGTTCTGTAGTATTATCGACGGAGCCTTGTACAGCGGGTTACCAAACTCCACGGTGTAAGTTGGACTCCTCTCGTATACACAGACATATTCTGTACCAAGCTACAACAACTACGTTAGTATAACAAATATAACATTATCTATTTCACCTGTTTTATTCTCTGTTTATTCTTCTCATTCTTTCTTTGGGACTTACCGAGCGATTGTTCACTGACGACATTCCTATTTTTCTTCTTCTTTGGAATGTTGTCAGGAGGACCCGACTCTAAGGAGTTCGAGACCAGCCAGGAGCACTTGGAGCAGTTCACAGAAGACCTTGAGTATTGACTTTACTTGTACTTACCTTTCATTCAGTTCATGCCATTGTTTAGGGATTGCATTCCAGACTTGTATTTATATTTCTAGTTGTACTTATAAAGAATTGTTAAATAAATAAAAGTTGTTGTTCATTTATAGTCATGTATCTTGTGTACATTTTACTTTATATTGCTTAGATACGCTTAGCGTGTTTACTTCTGAGTAAATACGTAGCAGACCTCGTCGCGTCTCCTTACCCGTACATCGAGAAGCGGGGCGTTACAAGTTTTGTTGGCGGTCCATGCAGGTCAGTGCTGCATGGAACCCTACCATACAGGTCAGTTCTGTATGGACATGCAGGTCAATTCTGCATGAAGTCCTAATCAATATAACACAAGAATCGGCAATTAAAAACATTCTTTACATTTCATATTCCTTGAATCTTACAATTTCATATATTTTGAATCTATCTTAACCCTATTTTTCTTTCATGGTTATGGATTCTCCAAACAATACTAGCACCAACTTCAACAACACACCACCACCTCTACCGCTTACGCCTACCGTTGCTACTCCGATCAATGAGCAGACGGTTCTGCTTGAGGCAATCCAAAGCCTCTTGGAAGGACAACAACAGCAGACTGCTATCTTACTGAACCATCCAGAAGAGAAAGCGCCCGGAGTAAAGAAATTCCGTGCATTGCACCCAAAGCAATTTTCGGGGAAAGAGAGCCCTCTGGAAGCGGAAGAATGGGCTCAGAGTATCGAGGACGATCTGGCAGCAGCACAAGTGCTAAAGATCGCTTAGGTACGAGTTGTGAAGCTGCAACTCACTGACAACGCCCGAGTTTGGTGGAAGGTGGAAGAAAGCCGTCTTGACCAGCCGATCGAATGGAAAACCTTTCACGACATGTTCGACGCAAAGTACTTTGCAGAGACTGCCCAATTTAACATGGAGCAGCAATTCATCCACCTACAACAGGGTTCGATGTGGACCAAAACAGTGGATGAGTATGGTGCTGAGTTTACCATGCTCAGTAGGTAAAATATGTCTCAATATTCGATTTTCTAATATCACATACTACACAGCTAACACAAGACCTTAACAGGTTTGCGGCACACCTCATTCCGACTGCTGAGATCAGGTCCAGAAGATTTCAGTAAGGGTTAGATCCGGAGATCCAAGCTGTCTTAGCTAAAGGGGATTTCCAAACCCACGACCTGGCTTTGAAAGCTTCCCGCCGATATGAGACGGTAGTGAAAAAGAAGGGCAGACCTCAATCTGCCGGAGTGAAGCGCCCTGCCACTCAGATGGCAGGAGGAGCCTCTTCAAGGCCAATTTTTGAACCTAGGAGACCGGAAAAAAAGTCCGGATTTTTGCTTCTACTGCAAGAGGAATGGACACCTGTGGAAGAATTGTAAACGCGCAAAAGGCCCGTGCTTAGTTTGTGGCGCATCCAATCATGGAATTGGAATATGTCCTTATAGACGCAACACAGTTCCAACTCACAACACTTATCCGCAGCGGCCAGCTATCCAGACTCCTGCACCTCGACTAGCTCTCCCAGCTCCACCTCTACGTGGACCTCTTGCGCAGCCTAATCGCCAATTCCATCAGGCACTGAGGAACATGCCTCGAGGGCAGAGAAACATGCCCTCAGGACAGAGGAATGTGCTTCCAGCTAGGAGGAATGTACCCCGGCGTCAGGCTTTCACTTTAGCGGCTGTAAAAGCCGAGACTATAGACTAAGGTAACCCTGGTAATTCCCTCACATCTATCCAAAACTTTTGCATTCTTTCGTTTTTCCACATATTTTTCATGCACTATCCATAGTTCTATTACCAAACTTTTCTTGAATCTGTTACACTTTCCTTCTACAAATTTCGAAGACGAAATTTTTATAAGGAGAGTAGAAATGTAACTACCCTAAACTTTCTGTACAGAATTTTTTCAAAAAATACAGAAAGAAACACCTGAGCCCGAGCACAAATTATAAATTTAATTTGCTTTTGAACAGTAAGAAAGCACTTGTAGCTCATTGGTAAAGTCTTGCACTGCTGTGACATAGCCCCTGTGATCGAATCCCCCAGCCACATATATTTTTAATTGATTTTTTCTTTTAATATTTTAGAAGCCCGATAGTTTACCCGTGCACTACACGTAAAATGAAAAGTCACAAAGAAAACAAACACATGGAAAATGATATACTAATAGACCCTGACATGTGGCATAAATCCTACACCCCAATCCCGCAAATCGATCGGCCAAGATTCTATTTTGACCGGCGGCGCTGGGCCCCCCCGTCAGGAATGGTCTAAAATTTTGCCCCTGGCACCTTTTGGCCTACCCCACTACTCCTAATCTGTTTGATTTCTCTGCACATTTACAGAGGGATTAAAATCACATCTTTAATCCATTTTAAATGCACATTTTAATTCTCAAATTTATTACCCTAAACCCTAATTTTCCCTATAAATACCACACTCCATTTCACCCCTCCTCATTCAGAATTCCATTACAAAAACTCTCTAAAAATTTCCAAGTTCTAAGTTGTGCAAGTGGATTAGCAAAGGTCGAAATTCCGGCGACGTTTCGGAAAGATTGCAGCGACGAAACGACCCCCCGACGGTTCCAATAGCTTTCCCTCTCTCTCCTCTTATTTTACAATCAGTTAGTCCCCTCTCCCTTCCTATTTTGCTATCTAAAACTTCTCCTTTTCAAAACACGTTGGAAGCCGAGTTATTCCGACTTTCGATTCTTTTTTCTTTAAAAATCTAATTTTTTTCTTAATAACAAATCTACAAATTTTTAATAGGTTGTTTAGTAATCACTAACGAACATATTAGAACAAGTTTCATCTCAAAAAAATCTATTATACAACTTTTATCGTATTTTTATGGTTAAATACCATATACTTTACTTTCAACACAATTCAACATATTCCTTTGTATCACCTTTAGAAAACTTATGAGATAATGACCTACCTCATCACAACACACATTTTTGATATAGCACGATAGCTCTTGAGACATTAGTTTATGGGAAAACACGAGTTTACGATTAAATACCTTAAACATTCAAAAACCGTTTTATTTAAAAGTGTATTATTTAATTCCTTACAAATACGCCTCTACAGCCCATTTTAGGGAACCCCGATCGGGATGGTGCAGGTTATCTCACATCCTCAGTCCTAGTAGAGCAAGATGCAGACCTCTGCAAGGAGCATTCGATCTCGATGGAATTTTTAATGCATTTTTTAAGAAAAATGTGATTTCTATTTAATAAATAAATTCTATATTATTTTTAAATATTAGATATATATAAATACTATAAAAATATCTACTTTAAGTATACAATATATATTCCATGTTTTCTAAATCAAAGGAATCACAAATTTCATGAAACTACCTTTACAATTGAAAACCATTCCAAAATTACACTAAAATACCATATACAATGAAAACTAGGTTATATTCACTAGAATATTTCACTTTATAAAAATTACAATTATGAAAACCCTAAAAACGATAATTAAATCTTTGAGGTGTATTTTGAAAATATATTAAAACTATTTTTTCATAAAACCCTCTCAAGTTATATTAATTTACAATAAGGACCCTAATAAATATAGGTTTAAGCGGGATCAGTTCTCTTGAGCCTTAAGGAGCCGGAGAATATGGGTGCTTGCCTATCTAAGATAGACAACCTAAAAACGGTATTATCAACACGGTAATTGTCTTGAAAAAATACACAAATCCTGCCGTTCATGTGCAACAGTTACCGATAACTCCAAAACAATCAGGACTTCAATTCTGTTTAAAAGTCTGACTCAGTTCGAGTCATGATCAAATCTGAAATAATCTGACTTGAATTCAATTCAAGTATAACTACAATACTACATGAATCTACGAATATCAGAATACAATCCATATCAATATGAACATGACTTGAACCAAATCATGGATATACTCTAATTACATGACTATCCATTTATATCCATTCCGTTTGCTGATATCATGGTTTCGGCAAGTCTTCCATTTACTACAAGACAATACAATGCAATCAGTATAATCAATACAATCAATACAATAAACATTACGGGGTTTATAAAGGGATAGACTGGTACGGAAAATGTTAACGGTGGCACGAAGTGGTCACTAAAAAACGTAATTACATTCATACCGTTGTTCCGTGGTATTATCGACGGAGTCTTGTACTACGGGCTACCAAACTCCACGGTGTAAGTTGGATTTCTCTCGTATACACTGGCATATTCTATACCAAGCTACAACAACTACGTTAGTATAACAAATATAACATTATCTATTTCACATGTTCTATTCTCTGTTTATTCTTCTCCTTCTTTCTTTGGGATTTACCGAGCGATTGTTCGCTAACGGCATTCCTATTTCTTTTCTTCTTTGGAATGTTGTCAGGAGGACCCGACTCTAAGGAGTTCGAGACTCGCCAGGAGCACTTGGAGCAGTTCACAGAAGATCCTGAGTATTGACTTTACGTGTACTTACCTTTCATTCAGTTCATGCCATTGTTTATGCATTGCATTCCATACTTGTATTTATATTTCCAGTTGTACTTGTAAAGAATTGTTAAATAAATAAAAGTTGTTGTTCATTTATATTCATGTATCTTGTGTACATTTTACTTTATATTTCTTAGATACGCTTAGCGTGTTTACTTCTGAGTAAATACGTAGCGGATCTCGTCGCGTCTTCTTACCCGTACATCGGGAAGCGGGGCGTGACACCCAATTATCGCTATACCGGCGATTATGCCGAGAAGTTCGGCCGGTATATGGAGGATGGGAGCCGCATCCAAAAAAGTATCCACTTCACGTTGAGTGGGGCGATCAGCACCGGCGCTCATTTGCCCTCTTCTCGGATCAGGCTCGGGTATCAATATATATTTTCGTTTGACTTATCCAATATATTTATTATTATTTAACACTTGCAATTTAAATACATTATTTTTTTGTATTTGCGGTTGGAGTACGACTTTCAGCCTGTATCCGACCCTGATCACCCTAAGAGAGTGCTCGATCTTCACGCTCTGTACCTGGGCCTGATGAAGAACATATAATCAAACATCCGATACAATAGGAACGAGCTGAAGATCGACTGGTATTTGGTATGGCTGGCGACCCCCGAGGCAGAGAGAGCAGCTCTCGTACATACTCCGGCCTTTGCGAGAGTTAACATAGATACATGTCCTCTCTTGTGCCAATATTACGACTCTCAGCGCAAACAGGTTTATAATTTAAATGTAATTCATTGTTTGGTATATAATTTATTTTTTTGTGTTGCTTAATTAGAAAACTAAATCTGAATGTGTTGTGCAGAAACAGGCCGATCAAAATAAGAAGAATAGGAAATCGGCGAAGAAGGGTCGCCCCACTTATACAGGTGGCTCGAGAAACATTACTCGTGCCATGGAGGCATCGGTAAATTACAACAGATCTATTTTAATATAATGTAATATTAAAAGTTATTTTATAATATATGTAAATTTTTGGCGAATTGCAGAGTGCTCAGACCCTGGCTCAGGGTGGTACGCCGAGCGTGCTGACCGCGTATCTTGCCGTCCACGGCACCTGGACAGATCCCGCCACGGGCGAGTTTCGATTCCCCGACACCGCTACCCAGGAGTATTGCGTAAGTGTTAATATTTATTCTAATTCGAATGAAATTTTTGTTTTGATAAGTTCAAATTTAAATGATATACTTATATTTTAATGGTTAATATGGGTGGTGGAGCGGGTGGTGGAGCGGGCGGAGGTATCGGGGATCGATTTGAGTGGACAGACCGATCCGATACTACCGACCCCAGTCCTATACGCCGCACACGGAAGGCACCACGGAGGTTGGGAGAGGCCGGGGACTGGGTCCTAGCAGGGCCCATATGAGGTTGGTCTCCACTCCGGCGGTTATTTTCCCTACCCCCCGTGAGCGACGTCTGGAGTATGATGTTGCCGCCTTGAAGACCACCGTCGAGGAATTGAAGGAGATGTTGGTACGTATATTATTTAACAGTAAAATATTATATCACATTATAGATAGTAATATATGCAATATTAGTAGCCTGAGTTTATTTGGTTGTAAACTTAGTTTTAATTAATCATACTTACATAAAACTATTTAATTAAAATAAACTACGGTTTTCCAAACTAAATACCCAAACGATGCCAAAGTCCCTAAGTCTTCTTAGATTGGGTTTTCGTAATAACCTGACAATGATACGAATTCGACTAAAATCTAATACACCGTTCTTACTCGTTTATTACACACAAAATTTAACAGATGCGACAGGCTAGTTCGGCTGCGGCTCTACATGCATCTCCTTCGGCTGCGGCTCCGCAAGCCGCTACCTCGGTTGCAGTTGCGCAGACCATCCTGCAGCTCCACAGCCCGCTCAGACTCCCGCACAGTTCGCTCCTTCATTAGTCGAGTTTTTGACGATTCAGGGCTGCACCGAGTAGCAGGTGCGCCAGATTACGGTGATTATCAGAGGTGGAGGAGCTGGACCTAGCTAGGGTAGCTTTTTTTTTATATTTTTGAGGATGCATGTACTTATCTGATACATATTGTACATATTTTTGACGATATTGATGGTTGTTTGCTTGTTCACGATGATTTAGATTGATATCGTATTCTATTTGTTTATTTCTTTTATATATTATGCGTGAGATGTTGATTATGAATATTTCTGTATTTAGTTATATGATGTGTATATTATTGTGCACAGGGCGGGGAAAAGCGGGGAAAAAATATGAAGCCCATTAAAAAAAACCTGATATTTTGTTCCTACGGATTAATCTGTAGGGCCATCTGTTACACCTACGGATTAATCCATAGGTGCAATGTTTGCCCTTACACAGTTCGCCGTAGAGACAAAATATCAGGACACCTGATATTTTGTCCCTATGGACTCAGTAACATGGGTAAAACTTGGATTAATCCGTAGGGATAATAAATCCGTAAGGGAATCTATCAGGCCCTACGAATAAATTCGTTGGGATAAGTATTTTATTTTATAAACCAATAAATTAAATAAAGATTATGTCCTTACGGAGTAATCCGTAGGGATTAATATCCCTACGGAGTAAGAAGCATGAGCAATTATTACTCCGTAGGGGCATGTTCAGGACGAAAACTTACAGCTGCGGCCTTTGAACCTACGGATTGGAAGTATGGCAGCATACATGTGTTAGTAATTTTTTAGTATTTAGAGGCGTAGACAGTTGCATCATTTTAGCGGGAAATTGCGATAGTTTTAGTTTACATTTTAGCGAGAAATTGCTTTATAAAGGAAGTAAAAATAAAACCTGCTAAGGGCTCGGAGTAGCCCATACATGGGGCTTGGACTAGCTTATTAGGAGACTCAGGATCAAGCCCGGACACCCATTAACGAGGGGATGGCTAATTTATCCCATCTATTATCTCAAATAATAGTAATAATAATGGTTACCTTATATTTGTTTAGAAATGTGTTTAGTCCTTATATTTGCAATATTATAACGGTTACGTTTTCATATTGATTTTGTAGATGTAAATGCATTAGAAGTAAATAAAATTTTAAGTTGCAAGCAAGATGGCATGGTGCCAACTGATAAAATCAGATATTTATTCGTACATCACTATATAGAATTAATATGGTTTTAAACATGTTAAACCAATCAATACAAACTTCAGCTTGTCGTGAGAGACCGGATCCTCTCTAACACCGTAATTCCAGCAATTGAGAATTTGTGTATAACATTCTTCACTAACGACCGATTATAATAACATGCATTGTTCACAGAAAAAATCTTAGAAGCAGACCAGACCTATCAGGTGGGACCCACATGACGTAATAGCTACAAAACGGTATGAAACATGTCCGTTGCCGATAAAGCCAACGCAGCCCAATGGGCCCACTCCTTCCGAAATCCTCGGCAACACGTGACGGCATTCAAACCATGGGGCCCAGCCCAGCCCAGCCCAACCCAGCTCAATTCTCTCTCCTCTCTCTTGCGAAAGCAAAGGCAGCGAGAGCTGCGAAGATAACTAAATCCTCCGATATTTTCGCAATCGAATGGCCGATTCTTTTCTCACACTCCTCTCTCTCTCTTCGTCGGCGATTTTCGAGAGGTATTCGATCTGATCGCAATTTGTCGACCCTAGGGTTTATTTTTCCTTTTATTTTCTAGGGTTTCTAACATGAATGCATGCTGTTTTTTTAGTAGATCTGCGATTGGTTTTCATAATACATTGATTGGATCAAGATCGACTGATAATGTCTGGACCGCTTGATCGATTCGCACGGCCTCGTAAGCTTCTAATTCTGAAATCTTTTTGTCAGTTTTCTTTAATTGAAAAGAGAATTAGGGTTTTGTCTGCTTTCGGGTCTTAGCTTAAGATTTTTTATTTTTTTTTCGTTTTGACAATTTATTTGATTTGATTTAATGATTTTTATCCCAATTGTGAAGAAAATTAGGGTTTTAATTAAAATTAGTGTTGCATTTATAAGATCATAGGAGCCTATAAATTATGGATGCCAATTTACTAACTATTATATATCATGTTAATTGCAATTTATATGATGCATCAAAGTTAATGTTAAAATCGAAACATCATCCACATTTGCATTTTGTGAACTATGTTTTGGGTAGAGAAGTGCTGAATCATTTTATGGGTTATTTAGGCTTTGAGGGTTCCTCTGGTCATGATGAACATAAGGAGCGTAAATCGGACATTGAAAATTCACAAGACGAAAGGAGGACAAGGATTGGATCCTTGAAGAAGAGGGCAATAGTCGCATCAAGTAGATTCAAGCATTCTTTGAAGAAAAAGAAGAGGAAGAGTGGCAGTCGGGTATGTTCTGTTTCAATTGAAGACATAGGGGATACTGAAGATCTACAAGCGATTGATGCATTTCGCCGAGCATTGATTTTGGATGAGTTGCTGCTTGCAAAGAATGATGATTATCATATGTAACACTCTAGCCCGATCGTACGTTTTTTCCTTCTTCTTTTTTGATTGTATTGGGTTTTGTTTTATTATTATTATTATTTTTAAATTCGAGTTTAATACTTTCTAGTTAAGATAGAACATATTATTATGATTGTTTAAGTTTATTATAATTATGGTTTTCCAAGTTGTTAAATAGATATATAATTAGTTTTAATATTTACTTTGTTAACCTACTAATATCTTATTTATATGCATATTTTATTGTTTAACATTAGTTTTGCAACTAAATGGATAATATTAGTATGGTTGTTTTAACAAAACATATTTTGTATTTAAGTTTAGTTTGCTAATATATTAATATCCTATTTTATATGCATACAATATTTTGTCTAATACTACTTTGGTAACTAAAGATATATTTTTGTAGTTTGATAGTTTTAATTTCTAATCTAATAATATCTTATTTATATTCTAGTATAATATTTTGTCAACCATAGAGATATTGTAGTTAATATTATGATATGATAAGTTTTGATAAATCCCTTTTAATATTTTTAAACATAGCTTATTGGTTTTATTTTGTGCGCAAGCTAACTTTTAGTATATATATAACCCATAATATATTTCTTTATATATGTATATAGCTGAAATCCTAAACAAATCATATCTTTTTCCCTCTCTCTTAAATAGATTTCTCTCTCTTCCCTATTCTATTTAATTTTAGCATCACCACCCTCATCATTATCTCTTTCTCATCTTTTTCCCTTCTCCTCCAAAATAAAACTAAGCCATAACCTAGAACCTCCGATCAACCCTTTACACCCGCAGCTCTTTCACCTTCTTCCCAACTTTGAGACCCGTCTCCTTTCACCCCATCGTCGACCTAACCCAGCATCCCATCGAACCCAAATCTCCATCCAACTCTTAACCCTAACCGAGCCAAGATCAAGCCAAGCAACATAGTATTTTCGAGCCGAGCATAACACCTTGAGCCAACTTGGAAACCCTAGCCGTACGTGTTCTTTGACGAGCTCAAGTTCCGATCTTGCCCCATTCGTATTTTTCGTGTCTGCATTTGTCTCGAGACAAGTACTCTTGCTCTTTTTAGCCGATGCAATATCGGCAAATATCACAATAAATTCTTAGTCTATAATATTCGAATGAAAATTGTATTATTGTGCAATTTCACTAAAATACCATATAATTATTATATACATGATGAAAACCTTAGTTTTATACTGCTCATATAAGTTTGCATGCTGCTCATATATATAGCTTATATTTAGACTTATTTACACGGTTGATATAAATTTTAATTAGTAAATGTGATTTTTCATTTCATTAAGTTAAATAATCAATTCAGTTTTATTTTTGTTGAATCTTTGTGAATATAGCTTACATAATACAGTGCTTAGTGAACAGTAGTTCAGGGTAATTAAATTATATATATATATATATGTATATAAGATCGTATCATTGTAACAGTAAGAAAATAAATATACAATATATAATACAATCAAGAATTTACTCATTGTTACCAATAGTATGAAATAGAATGCTTAAGTACATTTATATAAGATAACTATATTGAATGTGTTTTAATACCGTTTGTATTAATTTTATATATTTAGTTTTGTGTTTTTATTAACAATCAAACCATATGCTATTAAATGAAACCTTATGTTCATCATGTATGAAATGAAAATCCTAGGATTTCTAGAGTATCCATTAATCATATTAATTCTTTAAAACCATATTTTAGTTTATTATTCTTTCTAATAATAAATCCGGATATTAAATGGAGATACTTGCAAATTCATGTAGATTCTTGGCATGTCCTGCTTCCTAAAATACATGAATACGGTACGTGACAAAACCAACCATGCTACCTATGGTGAGAAAACATCCTTCCATAGTCATATTACGGCTGTTAAACAGTTATCAAGAACAGTAAATAAATATCTAACCATCACATGTCCAACTGCCACAATAAAATAATAACGAGAAAGATAATGGAAACGAATAAAGATCCAATAAGAAATAATATCCTAGTCTCGTCCTTTATGAGATCACAACGTTAAAACCATAACTAGAAAAATAAAATAAAACTAAATATCACTAAACTAATTAGCAAAGCTCCTCATTGCTCAGCTTGCCTGTCAAAATAATCTCGATCTTCCTATGATAAGGTTAAAGGAACCGGGCCTTGCAAAACCCAGACGTCAGTACGTCATAATCATCATCATAATAATAAACTGAACAGTGTGCTATATAGAGTGCCACGTGCAAAATAATGTATAATTATAAATAAAACAATCACAGGTGTTATAATAGTAGACTATAGGTATGTCACGTGTATGCTAAAGTCTGTGGTTTTAGGTTTACTATCGTACAAGTATTTGAAACCAATAAATGTACTCCTCCGTGTAACTCAAAAGTATATATCCCGTTGCCTTCTGGGACCACGGGTCAAGTATGAATCAAGAATGGTTCTGTTTCGTTACTCCCGGAACCACGGATCAAGTATAAGAATCACGATTGAGTCTGTTCCGTTACCCTCGGAACCACGGATCAAGTAATAAGAATCACGAATGATTCTGTTCCGTTACCCCCGGAACCACGGATCAAGTAATAAGAATCACGAATGATTCTGTTCCGTTACCCCCGGAACCACGGATCAAATAATATCCTTTTAAGTTGCACTTCGGTTACACTTTTGGTTTTCCCATTTCTCCAGGTTTCGTTTTCCAAGTTAGGTATGAATAATATCTACCTAATACCAACACAGAAACATGCAGGTACATGTTATGTCTATTTATACAACAAGTCACGTTTATCAGGACAACAAATCAGGATTGTTGGCATCGGTAAATATTATTGGTAACAGGTATAAGCAATATAGCAATAGCAGTAGTAAGATGGCAGGTTGCAAGCATGTCAAGTATTGCGTACTAAACAGGTGAAGTATTTACTTGCACAAACAAATCATAATAAAAAGCCGGAATATAATTGTCCTGGTTATCTAACTGTAACGAATCGATGTATTCATTATTGCTTGTTAATATATATATATATATATATCACTGTATTTATAATAGCGTTTTACGATTGGTAATTATAAATTAAACTGTAACTACACACGTGCTAGTGTTGACTAAATATTAAAATACGGATTATCTATATAAAATTGTATATTGATAATAATTTACGATATTATAAATATATATATATATATATATATAGGTATAGGGAAACTAGCATGTAGCAAGTTAGAAACTTGCCTCAATCAATCATGGAAACAATACGATGCGACGTAAGATCCAAGCTATGTGCTCGGCTTGGTGAACTGCGACAAACGACGACTAGGTGACTGGAGTTCTCGGGCCTAGGGTTTGGGTGTGCTTTGCTCGAGGGCTTCGAGATGTGGGGATTTCGGGATGGTGATGGAGGGTTTTGTGAAGTTGAAAAGGGGTCGATGAAACTGCTCGGCTGACGCTGGGGAGATGAAGGTGATGATCTCGGCTGTTAGGGTTGTCGGTGGATAGGTTGGAGATGGTGTTTGGCGATAGGGGTGAAGGTTCGATGAAGGGAGATGGCTGGGTTGCTTAGAGGATGGAGATGAGTGGTCGGTGAGTCGAGGGAAGGATGGTTGCGCCGGTGATGGTGGGCGTTGCCTGCGGTTGAAGATATGGCGAAGAGGCGTCTGAGGTGAAGCCGGAGGTGTTGGAGTTGGGGAAGATGAAGAGGAAGAGGACGACGATGTGAGGTTGGGTTTTGGGTTTTGGATTCACGGTGAGATGGTGTCGGGTTGTGAGGAGGTGGTCGATGGAGATGGAGTCTTGGATTGCGATCGAAGATGAGGGGAAGTAAGGTGGAGGTGGAGGTGGCGGTGTAGAGAGGATGTCAGCTCCGGTGAAGAGAGGTTGGTGGCAAGGACGAGGAAGAGGGTGCAGGCGACGACAAGATGAGAAAAGGGTGAGTCGACGGCGGGGTGAGTTGGAAAAAGTGCGATGATGGGTGCGAGGGTTAGGGCTCGGGGAAAGAGAACGAGGAAGATGGGGGGAGAGAGATTTCTGTTGTATAAAAAAATATAAAAGTATATAATAGTATATATATAGTACAGTATATATATATTAAGTTATATATATATATAAATTATATTTTAATATAACTAATAGTATAAAGATAAAATCAACTTCGATCCGTTTCCACTAAAATCTCACTGTAAATATATTGGAATAATAATATATATACGTAACCTATCTAACCATAATGCAAAGAATATAATTTTAAGTATCTTATTCCCTATTTAAGATTTAACAGGATTTAAATATATTTAAATCTAATAAATATTTGGTATATAGATTCTATTAGATAGATAAAAGTCAAAATAAAATATGAGATACTTAAATTATCCTAATGACAGTTAATAATGTAATTATCCCTGACGTGTGGCTACCGGAAGATATATGATGATTTAGAAATTATATATATCTGCTATACTAGATTCACATGGATTTAGTTTACTGAATATTAATAAAAATATAATCTAGCACCATAACGGGTTTCACACATGCGGGTCGAGTCGAATAACCACTTCGACTATTCAAATCAAATGCAACCCAAATGATAAATAAAACAAGTCTAAAATGCTAATTAATATCGTACGAACGTGTTAGGGTGTTAAATTATACCCATCTACAAAAGAATTTTGTTCTCGAAATTCACGAAACAGGAAAAGATAAAAATAATGAAGATACGGATTTAAGAAAAGAGATGTTGAAACTTTTATCGAATTTCGTTTTCGCGTTTCTAAATAGATTCTCTATGCGAATGATATCCTCATGAAACAAGTACTAAAGAGATTACTTTATTCTTAAGAATCTTTTCTCATCGATCTACAATAACCATCGGTTGCTCTTCATAAGTCAAATCCTCTTTTATTGTAAATTCCGAGTGATCAAAGACGTGCGTCTCATATCGAACATACTTGCGGAGTTGAGATACATGAAGTACGTTATGAACACCCTCCAAGGATGGCGGTAAAGCCAATCGATAAGCCACCTTTTCAATACGCTCAATGATATCGAAAGGTCTTTTTCCAGTATCTGCCCAATTTTTCTGTCGATCTTGTGCCACCTTCATATGATCATGAATCAAGTTAAATTTCTCCACAGTTTGCACAATTAGTTCCGGTCCCAACAATCTTCTTTTTCCAATATCGTTCCAACATACTGGCGAGCGACACTTACGACCGTACAATATTTCGAATGGAGCCATCTGTATAGTCGCCTGAAAACTGTTATTGTACAAGAACTCCATTAAATGTAAATAATCCTCCCACGAACCCTTGAGGTCTAATATATAAGCTCTCAACATATATTCATGAGTTTAGATCGTTCTTGCGGACTGTCCATCTATCTGAGTAAGATAGGCCGTACTAAATTTAAAGCAAGTTCCTAAACTTTCTTGTAGACTACTTTAAAAATATGATAGGAATCGGGTATCACAATAAAAAACAATACCCACCGGTACTCCATGCAATCTCACATTCTCCTGCATGTACCTCTCTGCTAAAGCCTCCGTCGATTGACCAACTCAAAAAGGTATGAAATGAGCTGCCTTGGTCAGTCGATCGACAATCATCCAAACTGCGGTATTGCCCTTTGGACTTCATGTTAAAGCTGTCACGAAATCCATGGTTATATGTTCCCACTTCTATTGGGATATCAGAAGTGGTTGCAGCAAACCAGCTACCTTTTGATATTCAGGCTTAACTTGCTGACACGCCAAGTACCTCGACACGTAACGAGCAATCTCTCTCTTCATGCCTTCCCACCAAAAGTGTTGTCGTAAATTTCTATACATTTTCGTGCCTCCTGAATGTACCGAATATGCGGAACTATGAGCCTCCTTCATGACTTCTTCACGAACTTCCTCTTTAGGCACACACAAACGACTTCCATATCTTAAAGAACCATCTTCATGAATCAATAAATACGTTCGAAGTCCTGCTTCTACTTGTCCTCGAAATTTCTGCAATCTAGACTCGTGCAACTGCGCTGCTTTAATACTATCAATCAACGATGAATGCACTTGCAACTGCATCAACTGTCACGAAGAATCTGGTAGTACGAACTCCAACTCGAATATCTAAAAATTGTTGGATATATGTATGCCTTAGAGGCCATTATATGTATAGTGGATGCTTGGACATGTATATATATGGATTACTTTCTTGCTCGACATGATAGTATGCTATCTGGTTTACTTTATTTGACATGTTGACTTGATCATGCTTTTATTCATTTGCACATGTTGATAAAGCCCTGAGGATATTTGCTTAACTACTGTGACTATGATGCGGATCATACTAGTGGGGCACGTGTAGTTTATAAGTATATCCTTGAACTGTTCCTAGTCGTGGGTGTATCGAGACGGGGCATCGATATTCTAGAGTAGACTAGCGTATACCATTCTTGTCCCATGTGATGGGCGATGGATGATCCCATATCCATCCGGTATGCTGACACCAAATATTGTATGCGGGTGCTCAGTGGAGACTGGGTACACTGAACGGACTCGCCGAGAACTCCTGTGTGGTATTATATCTATCGTCGGATAGCAGTTCTCAGGTGACACTGGTACATGTTAGTCTGTAGACCCAAGATCGTCATAGAGTCTTGTGTGTTCTCCCACTGTACTTTGATCTTCACCCTACCATGGCTCTATCGAGTCATGCAAACAGGTGGATTTTGGGTACAGTCCCGAGGCACATGGAGGCAATGAGCGATAGGAGGGGTTTCATCTCTCCCGGTATTGGGGGTTGATGTTGTGCTATGCTTGATTGGCTATAACAGGAAGTCCTTGGCCAGGGCTACTGAGATTTACTGATAAGCGTTATCAGTAATTTCTCGATCTGTTATTAGCTATACACCGGCATGACTTACTGAGTTATTGGGGTCGACGATATCATCCCTAGACTCGATATGCAACATATCTGACCGGACTGTACGGCAAGTGTTGCCAGATGGCTCGACGGGAGTTTTGACAGCTTTGCTGGTTTTCTTCTGATCGCTCAATAGCCGGGTGGCCGTTACGTTTTGCTGACCGCTTGCGGCTTATGGATGTTTGATATGATCATCATCCACTGCCGGCGTATTGACGGGTCTTAGAGTCCCACACAGAAGTTTCCTAGCCCAGGCGAAAAGATATGTGCATATGAGATATGCGCGAGGACCTGATTGAATACGACTATGTGATATCGTTTGTTAATCGGGCGTTTTTCTATTGGGCGGGTCGTATATGATATGACCGAATTGTTAAATCAATTGTTGATTTAACATTTTAACTTTTAGTGTCATTCTTTATTCAAACCCTTTTTATTAAAGAGGAAGAATGCATGCATGTATGCACATGTTGATATGCATGTATGCATATGTTGATGTGCATGGATACACACATGCAAAAGTATCATGGTTGATGATACATCTTTGAAGGCAATATAAGACTCACATGGAACTATAATATATGGATATATATATGTATTTGTTTTAAAACAAAAGGAAAAGAAAAAGATTAATCCATGGTTATCTTTCTACACTCTTCCAAAAGTAAACCATACTTCACCTACCTTTTAACCTTGGATTAATCTTTTCTTTTGGGTTTTAACTCACTTACTAAATATCTAGATATTATTAGAACCATGGTTTGAATGGAGATAGAAAATATATATACTATCTTTTCTATTTTTCTTTTCAAGCTTTATCATTTCATTTTAGACAAAAGTTTTTGCCTTCATCTTCTTCTTCCTCTAAGCTCTCTAAATTTTTCCAAAGAGATAAAGTTAAAATGAAAAGGTTTTGACAAAAGAAAACACACCACTTCATCATTCTACTCTAATCTAGCCAATTAGTTTAGAGTGTTTAGCTTCATCTTCTTCTTGCATCAAGTGAAGCTAGAAGCTTGGACCTAGTGAACTTCGGGTGGATCATCGTGGACGTAGGAGCTTACTAGCAAGCCTTTCCAACCTCTCAACGATTCTAGGAGTCATTACAAAGAGGACTACAAAGGTTGTATTCCTTTCACTTAGTACTAAATGGTTCATTGTATAAGATACTTGTATTGTTACCCCAGAACTTCTAGTTAAAGATCCTTGCTTTGTTTGCTTTGCATCTCTAATTTTTTAAAGTGGCATGTGTGATGCTTCCTTTCTATTAAGTAGGTGCAGAGGAAACCCAATAATGGTATCAGAGCCAAACTAGAATTCTAGACATGGTGTTATTACAAATACGAAAACGAAACTGGCTCCGAAAAATACGGTATTATGGAACCCTATATATGCTTTCTGGAAATTTTTTAAAAAGTGCTCTAAAAATTTTTCAAACATGTACAGAATGGAGTATAGGCAAACCTATGAACACAGGTGAAATACGGGAGATTGTGCTCGGATTTTGGCCGAGCACAACCCCATATAATCCGGCCTGGCCGACCCCCCTACCCCCTATGCACCCCCTGTTTTCACCTGTTCTCTGTTGTTTGCAAGTTAGGGTTTCTAGTATTGTTTGCTTAGCCCAATTTTCATGTGATGATTATTTAGACCTGGGGCTATTTCGTAGTGATTCGTAATCGTATTATTAGACACTAAATTGGTAACCTAGACTATTTTTTAACAGTTCGAACGAACATCGAACACTACACTTCCTACCCCGCTGAAATTTCCAAGTGTTGTAATTTTCCGAAGTTGATTGTATTTGTAAAATCGTGCAAGTATTCCTATAGACCCTTTAGAAGACCATACTAACCTTAACTCGATTTTATGCCTATGGAACCGTGAACGAACCTTAGGGTTTGCCGTAGTTCCGTGGTGTCATAGGTGAGGCATTGGTTAACTCCTTCTACAGCTGGTCCATAGACACTGTGGTACGATTTTTGAGTATTTCGACTTTGCTCAAGTGTTGAGCTCACGGGATAATTAGTGTGTGTATGTTGATTCGATCGAAACGTTAAATATTGTCTTGATATCTGTGATTGCAATTGTTGTTTTTCACTTTCTTTTTGGCGACCGTAAGCGTAGTATGTGGTGTATCGCCGATTCCGTTGCTATACATCAACGGCAATCGAGATATGCATATTTGCTTACGTTGATGATATGAGATATTATGTGTTGCTGAGATATGATGTGCAGGATTGTCGCGATTGAATAGCCGGGGATTTTATATGAGATAAGATTTTTTAATTTTTCATACATGTAAAGATTAATTGTATGTAATATTCTTTCTTTTGGGGCACTTCCGGGCTAAGGTTGATGTCACCATTATTGTATATTATTTACTTTTCCGCATTAGGATAGACCCAAGGAGGGGAGCACAAGTGACCGGGTTCTAGGGTTCAGTGGGAGGTCATCTCGAGGAGTCGAGACCGGGTCTCCTAAACTCTAGAATTGGCATGATCACTTGCCGCTCTCGTAGGGGTCTAGGGGTGTGGGCTTGGCTATTCATCACGACCATGGAATCCGTATTTTCTATTGCTGGCTGAATACAAAATACGGACCTCATAGATATCCTTTTTATTTCATATGTGCTTCTGCTGCTGTTGATATTCTGTAATGTGATTACTTAGTATCTGAGACGAATGGATTATTATTATATATATGATATATAATAAACGTTGCTTATATTTTACACCCGCGCTAGTCCCGTCTCGCTATGCCGTTAGTTAAGTAACCTAACGGTGCATAACGAGACACTGTGGCGAATGCGGATGGTATAAGTATACGTTCTATTTTCGTTTCTTTTCTGTGATGGCTTAGGAACTTAAATGATGGGACTACATTAATAAGATTAATATAAAGTAAAAGAAACCTAAAAGATGTTGTAGAATCGAATTTGAAACCCACTCGGCCTTTTTATGAAAAATGCAAGTTTCAAAAGATGCGGAGCTTAAGCCACTGCTTTTCTAAACTGTTTTGATTCTACAACGAGATCAAATTCAAAACGTTAAAGGTTTTCATAAAATCCATCTGCAACCCTCCGTCATTTTAGGAAGCAGAGTACTTAGTATTCGTGCTACGTATTTTGATCATAGTAAAGGCGTAGTGTACGGTAGCTAAGTGATGTATTTCTATAAAGCATATGATGCGATCAGTTAGGACATTCATGTGATTATGTTGATCATAGTCAAGGGTCATATGGGTGGGTGTAGTTAATCTCGAAATGACGGGTAGAACTTGACTAGTACTTATGATATGTTGACCATTGCCAAGGTCATAAGTAACTAGGGGTAAAAACCATATCGGGAGTTTCAAGAGTTGAAATTTGCAATGAGATTGCATACCATCTATATGATAGTTGGATTCCGATCTCACTGTGAGTAAGAGTTACTCCCATGAGAGTTTTGCACTGTACAATTAGCTAATCCAGTAGGTGTCTAGAAAGGTGTCAACGGGGTTTGACCTCTAGGAAAATGAGGTTTATTTTAATTAGGTCCGTGCGAAAGCACGGGGAAACCCCCGCCAAAGTACCGACACTGGCCTGACTGACCAGTTAGCAAAACTGTAGAATGTAATTAATCCTGGCTAGTTTTCTTTTCAGGTTTTGAAAGAAAATTTGATAAAAGCAGTGGGAGATATCGATTAGATAAGATAATAACCAATCTAATTCTTTGCAAAAGCATTTCGCTGAGTGTATTATTTTCTCTCTCCTAATGGCAGATACCGATGATGGGACTTAAGCTTCTACTAGAGAAAAACAAACTGACAGGACCGAATTATAAAGAATGGTTGAGGAACTTGAACATTGCACTCACATATGATAAAATATCATATGTCCTTACTACCAAAGCCCCACTCGTCCCAGGACCTGAATCATCTGTTTCGGATAGGGAGATCCAAAAAACATGGGATATTGACAGCAACACGGCCAAGTGCCTCGCGCTTGCTTCTATGGACAACATCCATTAGAAACAGCATGAGAAGATGGATGTGCAATCTATCTTTCTTCATACAAAGGAGTTGTATGAAGAGCAATCTCGTACTTTGAGATACGAGGCGTCTCGAAAGTTGTTTCAGATGCGAATGGCCCCTGGTGCATCAGTAGGAGACCATGTCCTGAAGATAATTGGTCTTATAGAAGAACTTGAGGAACTGGGATGGACTATGGATAATGAGCAATATACAGATGTTGTTCTGCAGTCTCTCCCCCTCGCCTTTGCTCCGTTCATAGTGAATTTCAATATGAACGATTTGGAGAAATCATTGCCTGAACTTCTCAATATGTTGAAAAGTGCAGAGAGCACGCTGAAAACAGCGAAGACTCCCGCTCTGCTTGCTGGGCCATCTTCCTCTTCCGTCCCAAAAGCCAAGGCCAATAGAAAGAAGAAGAAGAAACCCATCAAACCGAAAGGTGGAGTTAAAAAGGCGAAGGGGAAAGACACATCTGGGGCCGCGGGAAGTGGAAAAGGGGAATGTTTTTACTGCCACAAGTCGGGACATTGAAAACGCAACTGTTTTGTGCATCTTGCTGATCTCAAGAAGAAGAAGCATGGTGATGCTTCCGCTTCAGGTGTGTTTGTAACTGAGAACTGTTTTTCAATTAACTCTGCATCTTGAGTATTAGATACCGGTTCTGGTTCTCACATCTGCAATTGTGTGCAGGTGTTGAGAAACAGTAGAGTTTTGAAGACTGGAGACCATACTCTGCGGGTTGGAAATGGATCCAATGTACATGCTGTATCCGTAGGAGAGTATCATCTGAGGTTGCCTTCGGGTTGTATTTTGGTTTTGAATCCTTGTTATTTTGTGCCAAGTATGCTATGTAATATAATGTCCGTTTCTTTGTTGGACAATGAAGGATATCATTTTGTGTTGCAAAATAATGTTATAAACATTAACTTGAATCAAGAGTTGATTGGTTATGGTACATTAAATAATGGTATTTACGTCCTGAACCAACACACAGTTTTCAATATACAACATACTAATAAAAGAAAATTTTCAGATA
Source organism: Agapanthus africanus (assembly GCA_030015575.1). Taxonomy (NCBI): domain Eukaryota; kingdom Viridiplantae; phylum Streptophyta; class Magnoliopsida; order Asparagales; family Amaryllidaceae; genus Agapanthus; species Agapanthus africanus. The sequence goes on along the minus strand of CM057343.1, from coordinate 697,216,912 downwards.
TAAATGAAGCTTTTCTTTGGCATTGTAGACTTGGTCATATTAATGAAACAAGACTAAGCAAGTTACATAAAGATGGATATTTAAATCCTTTTGAATATAAATCTTATGCAACTTGTCAGTCATGTATCAAAGGTAAAATGACCAAAACTCCGTTTACTAGACACGGAGAAAGAGCTGTGGAACTCTTAAGCCTCATACATAGTGATGTATGCGGACCAATATCTACACATGCTTGAGGTGGTTTTTCATATTTCATTACTTTTACTGATGATTTCTCAAGATTCGTACGTGTTTTTGATAAAGCACAAATCCGAAGCTTTCGAGAAATTCAAGGAGTATAAATTTGAAGTAGAAAAACAAACAGGCTTGAGCATCAAGAAACTTCGATCGGATCGAGATGGAAAGTACTTAAGTACAGAGTTTTCAGATTTCTTAAAAGAGAATGCGATTCTCTCTCAGCTGACTCCTCCTTACATACCACAGCACAACGGTGTGTCAGAACGGAGGAATCGTACCCTATTAGATATGGTACGATCCATGATGTGTGCTACTGAGTTACCGCTTTCCTTTTGGGGACATGCATTGGAGACAACAATGTATCTGTTAAACAGGGTTCCAACAAAGACCGTGTCTACCACTCCATATGAGATATGGAGTGGAAAGAGACCATCTCTTAAAAAAGTTAGGATTTGGGGTTGTCCGGCTTTTGTTAAAAAGCAGAATCCATACAAACTTGAGACACGATCAGTCATGTGTAAATTTGTGGGATATCCAAAACACTCGTATGGATATCTATTCTATCACAAGGAGGAACAAAAGGTGTTTGTTGCTCAGCATGCCACATTTTTGGAAAATGAAATCTTTACAGATAGTATTGATGGCAATGTGGTAGAATTAGAAGAGCTTCTAGAGACACAAATTACTCGGGACGAATTGGATGAAACTGATGTTGCAGTAGAACTTCAAGAACCTCAGCCGCTCCGGAGATCTGGTAGAACTTCTCGACCACCAGAGAGATACTATGTGTTTCTCATTGATGGTGATAGAGAAAATTGCATCATGGATGATGATGACCCTACTAGTTTTCAGCAAGCTATCACAAGTGGTGACTCTGTGAAGTGGCCGGAAGCCATGAGATCCGAAATAGAGTCCATGTACACCAACAAAGTATGGACTTTGGACGTTGCACCTCCTGGGATAAAACCCGTTGGGTGCAAATGGATCTTTAAGAAAAAGATTGGTGTAGATGGACATGTATAGACCTTTAAAGTAAGGCTTGTAGCGAAAGGTTTTCGTCAAAGACCAGGATTGGACTATGATGAAACTTTCTCTCCGGTAGCAATGCTTAAATCCATTCGGATCCTACTTGCTATTGCTACTCACTATGATTATGAAATCTGGCAGATGGACGTTAAAACTGCATTTCTAAATGGTGATTTAGAAGAATGCGTTTATATGGATCAGCCAGAGGGCTTCATTGACAGTGGGAGCAGCGGGAAAGCATGTAGATTGCTTAAATCCATTTATGGATTAAAGCAGGCCTCACGGAGTTGGAACATATGTTTTGATGATACAATCAAAGAGTTTGATTTTATCAAAAATATAGATGAACCATGCATTTATAAAAAGATTGTAGGGAGTACTGTCACATTCCTCGTATTGTACGTGGATGACATTCTCTTGATAGGAAATGACATTCCTATGCTACAATCGGTCAAACTATTCTTATCATAACTTCTCCATGAAGGACCTGGGTGATGCCTCGTGCATTTTAGGTATAAGGATCTATAGAGATAGATCCAAGAGGTTATTGGGATTGTCCCAATTAAAGTACATTGACACTATCCTAAAAAGGTTTAGTATGGAAGATTCCAAGCGTGGTGCCTTGCTTGCTTGTCATGGAATCACTCTCTCCAAGGACTTCTGTCCGAAGATTGATGAATAGAGAGCTCGCATGAGCATTATGCCCTACGCTTCAGCCGTAGGATCTATAATGTATGCGATGTTATGTAGTCGTCCTGATGTAGCTTATGCACTAGCTGTTGTAAGCAGGTATCAATCCAACCCAGGGGAGAAACATTGGATAGCAGTGAAGAACATTCTTAAGTACTTGCGAAGGACTAAAGAACTGTTCTTGGTGTATGGTAATGGGGATCTCCAAATGGAGGCCTTTACCGATTCCAGCTTCCAAAGTGATAAAGATGACAACAAATCTATCGCAGGGTTTATATTTACCCTCAATGGAGGGGCGGTTAGTTGGAAGAGTTCCAAACAGGACACCGTTGCAGACTCCACGATGGAAGCCAAGTATATTGCTGCAAATGATGCTGCCAAGGAAGCCGTCTGGATGAAGAAGTTCATCGCGGAACTTGGAGTAGTTCCAACCATTGTTGATCCAATACCATTGTATTGTAATAATAATGGGGCTATGACATTAGCCAAAGAACCAAGGTCCCATCAGAAGACCACACACATCCTAAGGCGATATCATTTGATCCGGGAGATAGTAGATCGCCAAGAGATCGAGATTCGGAGAGTAGATACAAAGAATAACACAGCGGATCCACTCACCAAGGCCCTTCCATAGCCGCAGCATGAGCGACATTTTGAGATGTTGGGTATGAGATACGCCAATAATTGGTCTTAGTGCAAGTGAGAGATTGTTGGATATATGTATGCCCTAAAGGCCATTATATGTATAGTGGATGCTTGGAAATGTATATATATGGATTACTTTCTTGCTCGACATGATAGTATGCTATCTGGTTTACTTTATCTGACATGTTGACTTGATCATGCTTTTATTCATTTGCACATGTTGATAAAGCCCTGAGGATATTTGCTTGATTACTGTGACTATGATGCGGATCATACTAGTGGGGCACGTGTAGTTTATAAGCATATCCTTGAACTGTTCCTAGTCGTGGGTGTATCGAGACGGGGCATCGATATTCCAGAGTAAACTAGCGTATACCATTCTTGTCCCATGTGATGGACGATGGATGATCCCATATCCATCTGGTGTGCTGACACCAAAGATTGTATGCGGGTGCTCAGTAGAGACTGGGTACACTGAATGGACTCGCCGAGAACTCCTATGTGGTATTATATCTATCGTCGGATAGCAATTCTCAGGTGACACCGGTACATGTTAGTTTGTAGACCCAAGATCGTCATAGAGTCTTGTGTGTCTTCCCACTGTACTTTGATCTCCACCCTACCACGGCTCTACCGAGTCGTGCAAACAGGTGGACTTTGGGTACAGTCCCGAGGCACATGGAGGCAATGAGCGATATGAGGGGTTTCGTCTCTCCCGGTATTGGGGGTTGATGTTGTGCTATGCTTGATTGGCTATAACAGGAAGTCCCTGGCCAGGGCTACTGAGATTTACTGATAAGCGTTATCAGTAGTTTCGCGATCTGTTATTAGCTATACACCGGCATGACTTATTGAGTTATCGGGGTCGACGATACCATCCCTAGACTCGATATGCAACATATCTGACGAGGAGACCGGACTGTACGGTAAGTGTTGCCAGATGGCTCGATGGGAGTTTTGACGGCTTTGCTGGTTTTCTTCTGATCGCTCAATACCCGGGTGGCCGTTACGTTTAGCTGACCGCTTGCGGCTTGTGGATGTTTGATATGATCATCACCCACTGCCAGCGTATTGACGGGTCTTAGAGTCCCACACATAAGTTTTCTAGCCCAGGCGAAAAGATGTGGTGTGCATATGAGATATGTGCGAGGACCTGATTGAATACGACTATGTGATACCGTTTGTTAATCGGGCGTTTTTCTATTGGTCGGGTCGTATATAATATGACCGGATTGTTAAATCAATTGTTGATTTAACATTTTGACTTTTAGTGTTATTCTTTATTCAAAACCTTTTTATTAAAGAGAAAGAATGCATGCATGTATGCACATGTTGATATGCATGGATACATACATGCAAAAGTATCATGGTTGATAATACATCTTTGAAGGCAATATAAGACTCACATGGAACTATAATATATGGATATATATATATATATATATATATATATATATATATATACATATGTATTTGTTTTAAAACAAAAGGAAAAGAAAAAGATTAATCCATGGTTATCTTTCTACACTCTTCCAAAAGTAAACCATACTTCACCTATCTTTTAACCTTGGATTAATGTTTTCTTTTGGGCTTTAACTCACTTACTAAATATCTAGATATTATTAGAACCATGGTTTGAATGGAGATAGAAAATATATATGCTATCTTTTCTATTTTTCTTTTCAAGCTTTATCATTTCATTTTAGACAAAAGCTTTTGCCTTCATCTTCTTCTTCCTCCAAGCTCTCTTGATTTTTCCAAAGAGAGAGAGAGAGTTAAAAAGAAAGGTTTTTGACAAAAGAAAACACACCACTTCATCATTCTACTCTAATCTAGCCAATTAATTTAGAGTGTTTAGCTTCATCTTCTTCTTACATCAAGTGGAGCTTGAAGCTTTGACCTAGTGAATTTCGGGTGGATCATCGTGGACGTAGGAGCTTACTAGCAAGCCTTTCCAATCTCTCAACGATCCTAAGAGTCATTACAAAGAGGACTACAAAGGTTGTATTCCTTTCACTTAATACTAAATGGTTCATTGTATAAGATACTTGTGTTACCCTAGAACTTCTAGTTAAAGATCCTTGCTTTGTTTGCTTTGCACCTCTAATTTTTTAAAGTGGCATGTGTGATGCTTCCTTTCTATTAAGTAGGTGCAGAGGAAACCCAACAAAAATCTGACGTAATCTCCTTCTGCAAAGTCAACAACCGTATTGCTGGCAACCGACTTAAAGCATCCGGCACTACATTAACTTTCCCCAGACGGTATTTTAGATCAAGATCATAGTCGGCCATCAGCTCCAACTATCTACGCTACCTCATGTTTAGTTCTTTATGTGAACACATACCTTAAGTTTTTGTGATCAGTAAATATTTCGACCCTTTCGCCTAATAAACAGTATCTCCAAATCTTCAGCGTAAAAATAACCGCTGCTAATTTCAAGTCGTGAGCTGGATGGTTCTTCTTATGAATTTTCAACTGTCTCGACGCATAAGGTACAACCTTTCCATACTGCATCATAACACATTCCATGTCTTTCCCAGATACGTCGCTGTGAATAACTAAATCTCTGGAACTATCTGGCACTGTTAAAATAGGAGCAGTTGTCAATCTTTGCTTCAACGCTTCAAAATCCAACACACACTTCTCGAACAAAACAAACAGTACATCTTTTCGTGTTAGCTTGGTTAAGTGTTCTGCTATCCGAGCGAAATTTTCCACAAACCTTCTATAATATCCAACAAGTCCAAGAAAACTTCTGATCTTCCCTACATTCTTTGGAATTGGCCAATCGTAAACAGCTGCAATCTTTTCGGGGACAACTACCATCTCCGGATACAACATGATCCAAGAACTTCACTTTTTCGAGCCAAAATTCGCACTTGTTCATCTTAGCATATAGCTTTTCTTGTCTCAACGTCTGCAGTGCGATTCTTAAGTGCTCTTCATGCTTTTCTTTGCTTCTCGAATAGACCAAAATATCGTCAATGAATACTACCACTAACTGATCTAGAAATGGTGAAAAGATCCAGTTCATCAAGTCCATAAATATCGCCAGGGCGTTTGTAACTCCAAATGGCATGACTAAATACTTGTAATGCCCATATCAAGTTTGGAATGCTGTCTTGCAAATGTCTTCTACTTTCACCCAAACTTAATGATACCCTGATCACAAATCCAATTTCGAGAATATTCTCGCGTCACTAAGTTGATCGAATAATTCGTCTATGCGAGAAATTAGGTACTTATTCTTAATAGTGTAAATCCCCAGTTTCCGTATATATTTTTCCGTATTTTTCTAGATTTTTATTCCTATTTTTATCCATTTTTTATAAATATTTTATTATATTTATATTATATTTTAATTATTCCTAACCTAAACTCTAAAACCAATTCTAAACCTACCTAAACCCAACCCGACTCACCTCATCCGACCCGCCACACCACTTCTCTTCTTCCTCGTTCCTTTTATTTTCCCGTGCTTTTTCCTTCGTTTCCCCTCTTATCGCGCCGCGACAACTGTGCCCACCTCCACGAGACCCGCGCCCTGTCGCCAACGAACTCCCCGCGATCCCCTCCACCAAAATCTTCTTCTCTCCAACGGCTCCCCCTCTCTCCCCTCGCCGACGTCCCCGCAAGACCCGCTCCCTCACGACCTCGTCCTCGCCGCGTCCTAACCGCCTTCGAGTTCTCGCGGTTCATCCTTACGACCCCTTCATCCCTAACAACTCGGTCTCTCTCTCACTTTCCCCTACAAACTCCGCACTTCTTTTCTCCCTCAACCCGACTCCTAGCCACCATCACCGGAGCTTCCCCCTCCGTCGAGCCCTTCCTTCCAAACACCCACCAACTCCTCCATCGACGACGAGCCCCGACCTCCTCATCTCACTCATTCTCTCCCTTTCTTACCCTCCGCCTCAACCCACCGCCGGCTCCCCCGCTGCCAACACCGACCCCTCCGCATCGTCGACGACCACCCCGAGCTCTCTGCTCCTCCACTACTTGCTCCGAGCATCCCACCACCGACGACCACCAGCAACAACGCTATCATCGGAGCCGCCTCCTCTACTCCCCATCACCGAGCCCACTCCTTCCAACGTTACAACACTACCGCGTTGCCACCATCGCACCTCAAGCCACCGCCACCGACATCGCCACCTCCCCAGCTCATCCTCTGCAGCTCGAGCCATGTCCCAGAACCCCGTGGCTCGCCCGATCCCGATCACCCCCTGCGCACCAACCCCCATCGAGCATCTCACTGCAACTGCAGCACCCTGGAGCTTCGCTGCACCTCATCGCCGCACCACAGCACCCGTGCCCACCTTTGCAGTGCCGAGCCTCCCAAGTCTTCTCCCGAGCCAGTCGAGTCGCGCGTGTATCGTGCCGTGACGTCTCCGTGCCGGGATCGTGATCGTGCCCGTGTCGTGCCGCCGTCTCAGTCGTGCCACTTTTGTCAAAGGCAAGAGAAAACCCATCTTTTGTTATTCAAGCTATTTTAATACATAAGCTAGATAATAATGTTAGATTATTTTGTTATATAGTAGTGTAAATATGTGTTTTCGACCGATTACCAAGCAATGCCCTAGTGTTCGATGCGAACTATAATCCAAAACATATCTTGTTATGGCGGAACCTGTGATAGTTAGGCCCCTTTATTGATTACGAATACCGGGTAAGAATTTGGATGCAAAATATCGTGTTATTAATCGTGTAAAATCGCCCCCTAAAGGCGACACTAAATCTGAATTTTACCGCGCATGTTACCTTGTTAACATCTTTGTAAATTCAATACGGTTTGGAACGCAACGTTCTACGGCTCATATCGAAACCGACTCGATAACCTAAAACCACCCATAGTTTGTTTCTCGACAATTTTAGATTACTGTAACGTCACTTGGTTGCGAACAAGGCACTGGACTGCAGTCCGGGGCAGCATTTCGATTTGGATACCAGACTTTGACTACCAGTACATCCCTGCTTTAAACTTGAAATGTGCGGAGCCCTATATGGTCGCGTAGATAATTTAGTTAGCTAACGCGTGATTCTGGTCCCGTGCAGTTTCACCATCGTTTGATATTTAATTTGTATTTTTGAATACCGATGTGTTCTGTTAGTTTCTGCAGTAGCATGTCTTACCCCTTCACATTAAGCACGACATAACTTCGGGTACAGGAAGTCTATTGATAATCCGTTTGATGCGTTGGAAACCTAACGGATAGAACTAGATTTTATTCAACTGGGGCAATACTTGAATCTGAATATAATCACTGGTACAACGCACGCGAAGTTGGACTTCCAGTTCTGAAACTGGAATTTCAGCAACCGATCGCTAATTTAAAATGATGATAATTCCCTAACCTGAATTCCGATTGATATGAAATAAATTTTACCGCTTAATAATCAAGTGTGCTTCGTACGCCTTTTGTATTATTTCGGTCGATTCTATACATGTGAATTATGGTAAATTTTTTAAGTTATATGGCTATAGGTGTTATAATTTAGTGAATACATGTTCAGTGCATTTTTACCTATTATATGTTTGTTGTATACCTTCGGCATAGTGATAGTTGTATTAGGACCTAGCGACTGTTGTGCATTGTCGATATAAGTGTTAGTGATTGGATTGTGGTAAATACGAAAGTGATATTGAGAAGTGGAAACATAATTGAAAGTGAAAGCGATACGTATTTGTTCACAACCCATCGAATACCAAAATTCATACTATAACCTGGGGAATGGGGAAATTAAGGTGGAATTGAACTCGTATTTTGCGAGATACAGTGATTTAGAGGATGATCATTTGCTATTAGTGATATATATACATGCATTAGGCCGAGGGCCTAGCGGCACGGCTGACAGGGTTATGTCCCGGGCACAGCGGACCGTAGTCTCGGGCATGCACGAGAGCCTTATTAAACACGAGCATCATTTTCACTATTTGATTTCATTGACTTAGTGACCGATAAATAGTGACATACACACCGTCTAGTTTACTGACATGATACCTATATTGCACTATTCATATTCAGTTGATGTTTATTATACTCATGTTCTGCATTTTGTTGTACTTCTTATGTTCAATAATATTGCATACCCATTATATATATTTATTGCTATATGTCTCCCTGACGACCTGAGTGTGCATGCTCAGAGGACGAAGTGGATCTAGCCCAGGAGCAGGACCTGCCATTCGAGATCGCGGAGGTTTAGACTGCATCTTCAGCGCCATTTCTTTTACTTAAAGCACTTTGTATTTCGTTGGTTAGTTTTATTCTGCAAAATAAATGTATTTCGAACTCTTTTTATTGCAATGTAACAAAGTTGTGAATTGTGATTTTTCCTTTACTCTAGTACTGTTTACTGACTACCATGTAATGCTAGAAGTCGAAGTGTGACTACGGCGGGATTATTCTCTGATAGTAGGAGCATGGCTGGCCTAGTCACCCTTCGTATTCCGTATTTTGGGAAGCGGGGCGTTACAAATAGTCAACCGATTTAACTCTCGATGGTCGATGCACATTCTCCGTGTGCTATCTTTCTTCTTAACCAAAGAACTGGAGCTTCCAAGGTGAACCACCGCTACAAATATAGCCATATTTAGAAACTCATTTCTTTACTTCTTTCAATTCAACCGGTGCCATTAGATAATAACCCTTTGAAATTGGTGCTGTCCCGGGAATAAGATCAATCGCGAACTCCACATCTCGTTTTGACGGTAAACCCGAGATGTTCTTGAACACATCCATGAAATACCGAACTACTGTCAGCGCTTCATCTGCAACTTATTCACGAACTTCACCCTTCGGTACCAACACAACAGCTCCACTCATCATGAATTTACAATTCTGTTCTAAGACTTGTGGGTTGTCAGCCCACCACACTTTCGTTGCGCTGCTCTGATAAATTGAGGTGGGTCTGTCAGAATTTCTTCAAACAAACATCTTACACCATATCGGCCTTGAAACGGTCTGTACCAGCTTCTGTTGGAGTCAATCTCAAAATACTATAATCATCATATGCTCTCCTGTATTTCTTCTTGTTCTTCGAAACACGGACGAATAGGTCACTACGGAACAAGGGGAAAGATATAACGCGGTTGTTGGATTGAAGTTCGCGATAAGACATAAACTCATAAGCAATGACACCGAGAGAACAAATTTATAAAATGATCTTAAGTCAAGAAAATGAGTCGAAATAGGACTATAGGTTACCTAAATAGAGTACGGCATTGTACCGCGATAAATAATTGCAATCACATAACTCCATTCAAGTCGTCCAAATCCTACTATCAGAATCAAAGGAATAAGAAGGGAGAAACAATAAGGAATCAAGAGGATTCCAAACTAAGATGCAATGCCATTTCCATATCGTTGAGATAAAAGAGTTTAAGGGGAAGATAAGATTCAAGAATTTGAATGACGAGAAAATAGTATGGCAGAACATGTTCCAAAAATTCTGGGTCTTAAGGACAATGTATTGGGTACCATACCCAACTATAAATTGAACCAAGCCCGGCTAACTTAAAACCTATGTTTTGATACCAACAAAACCTTGTCACGCCCTGCTTCCCAAAATACGCGAATACGGTACGTGACAAAGCCAACCATGCTACCTATGGCGAGAAAATATCCTTCCATAGTCACATTACGGCTGTTAAACAGATATCAAGAACAATAAATAAATATCTAACCATCACATGTCCAACTGCCATAATAAAATAATAACGAGAAAGATAACAGAAACGAATAAAGATCCAACAAGAAATAATATCCCAGCCTCGTCCCTTGTGGGATCACAACGTTAAAACCATAACAAGAAAATAAAATAAAACTAAACATTACTAAACTAATCAGCAAAGCTCCTCACTGTTCAGTTTGCTGGTCAAAATAGTCTCGATCTTCCTGCTATAAGGTTAAACGAACTGGGCCATGCAAAACCCCGACGTCAGTATGTCATAAACATCATTATCATAATGATAAACTGAATAATATGCTATATAAGGTGTCACGTGCAAAATAATGTATAATTTTAAACAAAACAATCACATGTGATATAACAGCAGGCTATAGGTATGTCACGTGTATCCTAAAGTCTATGGTTTTAAGTTTACTATCCTACAAGTATTTGAAATCAATGAATGTACTTCTCCATGTAACTCAAAACTATATATCCCGTTACCTCTCGGGATCACGGATCAAGTATGAATCAAGAACGATTATGTTCCGTTACCCCCTGAAACCACGGATCAAGTAATAAGAATCATGAGTGACTCTGTTCTGTTACCCCCGAAACCACGGATCAAGTAATATCCTTTTAAGTTACACTTCAGTTACATTTTTGGTTTCCCTATTTCCCCAGATTTCGTTTTTCAAGTCAGATATGAATAATATATATCTAATGCCAACACAGGAATAGATAGGTACATGTTATGTCTATTTAGACAACAGGTAACGTCCATCAGGACAACAAATCAGGATTATTGGTATCGGTAAATATTACAGATAACAGGTATAAGCAATATAGCAATAGCAGTAGTAAGATGGCAGGTTGCAAGCATGTCAAGTATTGTTACTTAACAGGTGAAGTATTTACCTGCACAAACAAATCATAATAAAAAGCAGGAATATCCTGGTTATCTAACTATAACGAATCGATGTATTCATTATTGCATGTTAATATATATATATATATATATATATATATCACCGTATTTATAATAGCGTTTTACGATTGTTAATTATAAATTAAACTGTAACTACACACGTGCTAGTGTTGACTAAATAATAAAATACGGATTATCTATATAAAATTGTATATTGATGATAATTTATGACATTATATATATATAGGTATAGGTAAACTAGCATGTAGCAAGTTAGAAACTTGCTTTGATCGATCACGGAAACAATACGACGCGACGTAAGATCCAAGCTATGTGTTCAGCTTAGTGAACTTCGACGAACAACGACTAGATGGCTGGAGTTCTCGGGCCTAGGGTTTGGGTTTGCTTTGCTCGAGGGCTTCGAGATGTGGGGATCTTGAGATGGTGATGGAGGGTTATGTGAAGTTGAAGAGGGGTCGATGAAACTGCTCAGTTGACGCTGGAGAGATGAAGGTGATGATTTCGGCTGCTGGGGTTGCCGGTGGAAAGGTCGAAGATGGTGTTTGGTGATAGGGGTGAAGGTTCGATGAAAAGGTGATGGTTGTGTTGCTTGGAGGATGGAGATGGGTGGTCGGTGAGTCGAGGGAAGGGTGGCTGAGCCGGTGATGGTGGGTGTTACCTGCGGTTGAGGGGAGATGGCGAGGCTGGAGGCATCTGAGGTGAAGCCGGAGGTGTCGATGTTGGGGAAGATGAAGAAGAGGACGACTACGTGTGGTCGGGGTTTGGGTTTTGAGTTCACGGTGAGATAGGGTCGGGGTTGTGAGGGGATGGCCGATGGAGATGGAGTCTGGGATTGGGATCGAAGATGAGGGGAAGCAAGGTGGAGATGGCGGTGTAGAGAGGAGGTCAGCTCCGGTGAAAAGAGGTTGGCGGCGTAGACGAGGAAGAGGGTGCAAGCGACGACGACAAGATGAGAAAGGGATGAATCGACGGCGGGGTGAGTTGGAGAGGGTGCGATAATGGATGCGAGGGTTAGGGCTCGGAGAAAGAGAACAAGGAAGATGTGTAGAGAGAGTTTTCTGTTTTATAAAAAAAATATAAAAGTATATAATAGTATATATATAGTGTATATATATATATATTGAGTTATATATATTATATTTTAATATAACTAATAGTATAAAGATAAAATCAACTTCAATCCGTCTCCACCAAAATCTCACTGTTATATTGGAATAATAATACATATACGTAACCTATCTAATAAATATTTGGTATCTAAATTCTATTAGATAGATAAAAATCAAAATAAAACATGAGATACTTAAATTATCCTAATGACGGTTAATAATGTAATTATCCCTAACGTGTGGCTACCAGAAAATATATGATGATTTAGAGATTATATATATATATGTTATACCAGATTCACATGGACTTAGTTTACTGAATATTAATAAAAATATAATCTAGCACCATAATGGGTTTCACACATGCGGGTCGGGTCGGATAACCACTTCTACTATTCAAATCAATCGCAACTCAAATGATAAATAAAACAAGTCTAAAAATACTAATTAATCTCGTACGATCATGCTAGGGTGTTACAATTCTTGTTTACATTATTAATACTATCATATTATATTGACTGTACTTGACATGCTATTTGAGACTATTATCACCGACCTGCTTGACATGGACATGCCCGTTCACGGTTACTATTTTTTACATTAAAACGAGATCACTACGTAGAATGCTGAACATTCATGCCATGAAACAATTACTCGTGCTTACATGTTTACCATACCATAACATCATCGTGACTTGTCCTGTTTTTCTATCCAGTCAACATTTTATATTGTGATTGAATTTCTTACCATGTTAGTTATAGATACGCGGGGGTGGGATAGTTCGAGTGTGCGTTCATTCAATAGGATATTAAGAGTCCCATTGCCGGCAGCTCGTACCGGGCTATATCGGTCACTTGTTCATACAGCTCGGAGCTCGTACCGGGCTATATCGGTCACATGTTCATTAGTTGGTACCGGGCTTTAAACGGCCATATGTTACTATTGCCGGTACCGGGTTTTATACGGTTACTTCATTCCATATTTGGGCCCGTGTTTGCTTGCCCCTGGGACCCTACCCTTGGGTTGGTAATACTTCTGCAGAGGTTGACCTACACACTCAAACTCACGATAGAATAGATTACCCTTTTAGTGATCAACCAAGATATGACTTGACTTGTTTACATGCTTGCTTCATATTCCTGCCTGCTTCATATTCCTGCCATATCTATATCTATATATGGACGCCGGCTTCACTACACTCACATATTCATGCTATCACACATACATACTATTACGATTGAATACTTGTTGGGATATTCTGGCATCTCTAAGACTTACCATCTCAGGTTTAGAGACTGATTCACAGGCAGAGCAGGATCAGAATGACTATCAGGAGTTTGCCGAAAATCAGTAGTATTTGTAGGTTATTTCTATTTTATTTTGGTTGCTATTAGAATGTGGGCCCTCGCGGGATGTTAAGAGCGATGTATCTTTATTTTGGATAATGTATTTCGTTTATTCGGATCTTTTATCTTCCATGGATATTTTATTGGATCTATCGTCATCTTGTGATTCCATCTTTGATATTTCTCGTTATTCTTGCAGTATGATATTAGTATTATATCTTGGGATATTATCGTACAGGTTTAGTTAGAGCCTTAGATGTGCCTATGGCAAGGCGATTTTGCCCTACCCTAGGAGCACTAGCGGTTTCGGTCCATATTTCCGTATTACGGGAATTGGGGCGTTGCATCATATGATGTTGAGGTAAATTTTGATCTTTCTCATCAATTGTTTATTTAAGACCCCTTTAGGCTTTTTTTTGGCATGTACTTGAAGGTCCCTGAGTGCGGTGATACAAGGACTGCAGTATTTATCTGAAAATATTGTCATATGAGTTGGTGGAGCTTATACTAATTTCTCTCTTCTATGTGCTTTGTGAACAAGAAGTTTGAGGGTTATATTCATGATCATAAGGGTATTTCATTATTTTGAAGTTTCATAGACATATAAATGGTAGCCTATGCTATTTACTTCTCATCAAAATTAACCTAATAAAATTAGTAGGTCCATTACAAATATTTCTTATTTTGAAGTTTCTTTGTGATTTTATGTTCTTGTCTTTCAGTTTTTCTATATGCCTGGTAAGGTCAAAATTACCGACATATTTCTTGTGCGGACAGGTTGTAGCGTTTTAAGCTCATTTGAATACATTAATTTGATTTTCTTCTCCAGAATCCCATAACCTTGTTCTTAACAATTTTATGGTTTTTGTTATTTCTTTAATTTATTGTTTGATTCTTTATAAAGTAGCCTGCTAGACTTCTACAATAGAAATGCTACCTATTTCAACCATTCCCACCAATTTCTGTTGGAGCCAAAGGCAAGCTATAAGAAAAAAATTAAAGAGTACAGTTCTGTCTGAACAAGAAAAAGTTGTTTGTTTCTTCCATTTTTCTAGATGGTGCTTTAATTTTGCACACAAACCACACGTGTTTGCTGTAACTTTTCTTCTGTACAATCAAATTTCTTGCTAAAATGTAATACTTTCCACTTTTCTATATCTGATGTATTGCTTTTGTATAAATTTAGATTTTTGAAAGCGAGGAAATTTGATATTGAGAAACTAAAACACGTGGGCTGAAATGCTTCAATGGAGAAAGGAGTATGGTGCTGACGCTGTTGGGGTCAAAATTTGCATCCCGGTTGACCGAGTCAAAGTCAAGGTCAACCCCAAGCTAGATGAGCCCATGCCCAAGTCGAGCCCGCGGCCAGCCTCCTCCATGCCAAAAAGGATCATGTAATAAATAATTTTTATGTAATTTTTTATGCATGAATGTGTGCAAAATGGGCATAAAGCCAAATTTTTGTAAAGCCCATGGCTTATGTGCAAAAAGAAATGGCACATGAGCCATGGAATGGGCAAAATGCCATTTTGTAAAACCCAAGGGGCTATATGTAAATATGTAAGCCTATTTAAAGCAACATGATGAAAATATCTAATATATACTTTTCATTCCTCTCAAAAAAATTAGGGTTTGTTTCTCTTTCCCCTTTCTGAAGGTTCTAAACCTTCTTCTTTCTTTTGAATTAAATCAAGAGTTTTACTTTTCTTTTCCAAAACTAAATAGTATTTCACCACAAAACCCACAAAGGAGGGCTTAGATCTCCCATCAGATCTAAAAAAGAAGAGATTTTTAAAATCTCACATCTCTTGATCTTCAAGATCCTGCCAAGAGAGGAGGAAGAAGGAGGCACATCTCCGAAAACCCCATTTTGGGGAAGACCCAGGGCTCCAAAGAAGAACCCCTTTCATCAACTCCAAAATATCTTAGGAGTTTAACTCCACTCTAAATCCTCTTTTGGGATTTTAAATCCTATTTCTGGGACTAAAAGCCCATTTTTCCTCGCCGGCGCCCAAGCGCCCGAGCGCCTAGCACCCGAGCGCTCAAACGCCCAGCGCCCACGTGCCGGGCACGTGGTGCGCCAGCGCCTAAGCGTCCAGCGCTCGCGTGTTAGACACGCGAGGCGCTGGCCCCCACGCATCCTCTGGATGCCTTTTCCCTTTTTCATATACACACATACTCTACAACACTGTCCCTCTCAAAAAAAAATTGGGCCGGGGCGCTGACCCGCACCCCGCAAGGGGGCTGCTAGCCTCCTTGACCTCCAGCCCGCTATCGAGGTAGCGGGACTCCCGTAAATACTCTGCGTGGCTTCCGATATATCCAAGCCCCCCTCCAAAACAAAACACACGTACACTGCACATTGAGTTCGCATGACCAGTTTAACCCGTCAATCGGAGGTTCCCTCGCTCCAAAGGCGATGGGTAATTAACGGCAGCTTAGTCCGCGGCTGTCGGAGATTCGGATCACCACAATCAATAAACCCCGGCCTACTCTAGGCAGGGGGAATCTGTAGTACGCCTGACAAGCGCGCGCATTCCCATCTCAATGGGGTGATGAAAAACACCCTACAGATTTTGGCATGCCCGGTGGGACCAATCTCTCCTTCCATATTTCGGGTTAAGCTTTCATGCGAACTCAATTAATATGCATATCAATTGCCTGTACTAAAATCATGTTTTTTTTGTGCAGGTTAACGTTCTCCAATTGCAATCTTCGGACGCAGCAAAGATGTCTCCAAGGATCAGCTCAGCTCTCGACACAGCTCCCATCTCCTATACGATGAAGATGGACGCCAGGACGGTCCTCCCAGCCAGTCTCGGGTGACAATGGGAAGAGCCGCCGCTACCATTTGGCTTTATTCTGTTCGTGTCAGCTAACGTCATCCCAGCTTCTCAAGCCCCGGTTACAGACAAACCGGTCTCGAAAGGCAAGAGGCCAAATGTGGTGGTCTCGAAGGCGCCCTAAGTCAAACGCAAGTCGGTGTTTGAACGACTCTCCTTGGCCCCAGCTGGGGGTAAGGCCATCAACACCAACAAAGCTACAACGCGTCTTGAGCAAGCTCCGGCGGTGCCCCTAACGACTGCTCGATCGGGTGTCTTCTCTAAGCTCCCCGCTAATCGACTCACAATGGCTTCTTGGATAACGGATGCTCGCCAAGCCTTCAAAATCGAGAAGCTAAAACAGAAAAGGCTCAGGTATAGAGCCAATAAAAGGGCTAGGGCTCCTGCTAGGCTGAACCTCATGAGGTTCGAGGAACAGGGTTACCCCGTCAAAGATGAGGAAATGGCTGGATATGTGGTCCACGCTGTCTACATGGTGGACACGCGCAGCAAGAGTAAGGACGGGGCCACCACATCTCAAATCCAATCTGGCTTGAATGTGGTTGCCGCTTCCCAAGAACAGCCGCCTCCTCTGGATGATGAAAATCCTCCCAGTGAGGCTGATAGGCAGAGAGAGCCCTCGGTTCATGAGGAGTCGGGCTCGGAAAGCGAAGATGAGCCAACTTTCCATCCTAAGACCGCAGAGCAGCAACTTCTCCAAGAGCTCCGAAAACATCTCAGGAGCAAAGACAAGGAGATGACCAAGCTCTACTCAAAGATCGACGACTTGACAAATATTGTCTTATGGCTTACGGCCCAACGTGCCTCTCAGCCGCCCAATCAAGCATGGGGCTCTGCTCATGAACCGGGAAACGGTGTCCCGAGACAGCTGACGCCTATTCCCCCAAATCCAAAGGTGGGCGGACCGCATGGAAGCCAGTCGGATCCTATCTCAGGAAATGTCTTGGTTACCGATGACAGTAGCCCGCTAACTCAAGATCAAATTATGGATTTGGTTGCCAACAAATTCAAAACATTGGTAGTTGAAACCGAAGCGCAAAAAGATATCAGCAGCAATGGGAGACCGTATCCTGCTCAGTATGATCTGGTAGAATTTCCCAGCGGCTATGTCATCCCTAAATTCGGAAGATTCAATGGGACGGGAAATGCGAATCAGCACATCGCCTACTTTAAAGCCTCATGCGGGAATACTGGGGGCAATGATGCGCTTCTCCTTCGCCAGTTCGTTAATAGCTTGGCCGATGTTGCTTTCGACTGGTATGCGAGCATACCGGATGGCTCTGTCACAACTTTTGTCCAAATGGAGTCTCTGTTTCGGCAGAGGTTCATCAGCGTCAGCGATAAGATCACCATTGCCGAGCTCGTAAGGACCAAGCCAACGAACAACGAAAGCAGCACAGATTTTATAACCCGATGGCGCAATCTCTCCGTCAAATGTGAACCGCCGATAGAGCAGGACCAATCTGTCAGTCTCCTCGTCGGAAATCTCAACAATTGGATGGCCCCGTTTCTATGCACCGCGGGTCTCAAAACATTTCAAGAGCTGACCAGGAAAGTTCAGATGGCAGGAGTCCTCCTCTGACTCCCAAAATACAATAGGTCCTGGAGAAACCGAAAGGACGAAAATCGCAAAGGCGAAAATTTCGACGATACTGAATCTTTCAACACTTCGGCTAACCGAAATAAGCGAGGGACGAGCGGGCTTAATGCCAACCAGCCTCGGAGGCCAGTGTTCAGAGAGGGAGGAGAATCTCCACTGAAAGAGAAGCTGCATAAGGTCTATTCCTTCAGAAGAGACAAAATCCGTAAAATATTTAAAGACGTCCTGAGAAACGGTCTACAATTGCCAGAATCAAAAAGACCGCAAGAAACGAATATGACCGACGACCCTAAATACTGTCCCTATCACAGAGTGATAGGTCATGCCATTGAGGACTGCTTTGTCTTCAAGCATTGGGTCGAAAAGCAATACAAGACAGGAGAGATAGAACTGTTTAAAGGCGTGTTAACAAACAGTCCAGCTGCGACCGCCAATTTCATACAAACGGAGACCGAAGTTCTTCGTGAAACTGATTCTCTCAGACATCTACCTTTCTCTGAAAACAGTCAACCACCACGTCATTAAATTAGGAACAGTGGACCCCTAAGTCATTAAACTGGAGATGTAAAAAAATGTGTGTAAATAAATAAAAAGAAAAGCCGAACTGATGGGGCAACTCGCAATAAAAATCAGCGAGTAAAATAAAGATGAAAAATAAAGCCGAAATGATAGGGCAACAGCGAATAAAAACCGAAATGATAGGGCAATCGCGACCTTCGCGATAAGAAAAGCTGAAATGATAGAGCAATCGAGGAAAAACAAAAAAAAATATAAAAACAAAAAAAACGGCGAATGATGAGTCGCTCCTGGTACCATATTTCAGTGCAGCGATGCAGACGCCAACCAAAATCCAATTTCCCAAAATTCTCCCAGCCCTACGGCCGGTCCCCAAATTGACTACCGTATACAATCCACGGGCTCAAATAATTCTCGTCATACCCATGCCCCACCATAATCACCAGTTACGCGGCTGGTCTCCGCCCTTGGAATTATGCTCCATTGGGAAGACCCACTCATGTGTCCTCACGATGCATGAGGAGAACAA
This sequence comes from Agapanthus africanus, assembly GCA_030015575.1. Lineage (NCBI taxonomy): Eukaryota > Viridiplantae > Streptophyta > Magnoliopsida > Asparagales > Amaryllidaceae > Agapanthus > Agapanthus africanus. The sequence continues at coordinate 697,197,750 of CM057343.1, read as the reverse complement.
ACCTTCGTGGGATCCTTACGACTCATAAAGGAAAAACACACTTGGGGGACCTCACGACTCCCGAGGAGAAAATGCACCTACGAGATCCTTGCGACTCGTATGGAGAAAATGCTTTTATGGGACCCTTACGGCCCATAAAATTGAATAGCCTTAGGTGATAGATATCTAAACTTGTCCCCTAAGCCATCGCTTCCCAATGGTGGATGATGAGTCGCTCCTGGTACCATATTCCAGTGCAGCGATGCAGACGCCAACCAAATTCTAAACCCCATACCCCAAGTGGCGAATGATGGGTCGTTCCTGGTACCATATTCCAGTGCAGCGATGCAGACGCCAACCAAATCCCATACCCCAACGGCGAATGATGAGTCGCTCCTGGTACCATATTCCAGTGCAGCGATGCAGATGCCAACAAAGTCCCGAAATGTTTTCGGCCCTACGGTCTGGATCATACATCCTGCAAAACCGTATACAATCCACGGGCGTAAAACGATTCCAATCTCTCCAAAGTCCTACCGGCGAGACCACATTCAAAGTCCTTTCGGCGGTGAAGATTTAAAAAAAAAGGGTATGTCTACAAGCAAAATGTCCATGGATGAAAACCCGAAAGAGCTCCGTGAGTAAAAACAGAAGTACTGCCGGCGAGTTTGTGAAAACCCGAAAGAGCGCAAACTCGTGAAAGAGAGATGAAATGCACTCGCAAAGTCCTCTCGACTTTGTGAGGAGAAAATTCCCGCGTGAGATCCTTATGACTCATAAAGGAGCAACACACTTGGGAGTCCCCACGACTCCTAAGGAGAAAATACACCTATGTGATCCTTACGACTCGTAGGGAGAAAATGCTTTTATGGGACCCTTACGGCCCATAAAATTGAAAAGCCTTAAGCGATAGGGATCTAAACCTGTCTCCTAAGCCATCAATTCCTAAATCCTACCGGGACAAATGATGAGTTGCTCCTGACATTATTCCAGTGCAGCAATGCAGATGCCGACCAAAACCAAAATCCCCAAATCCTCTCATGGCAAATGATGATTCGCTTCTGGTACCCTATTCCAGTATAGCGATGCTGATGTCAACCCAAATTAAATCAAACCAACAACCTCTGCGGCGGAATCATGCTCCGTCCCAGAAATTACCCCTTGTCGAAATCATGCTTCGCCTCGGGATATCTACCTTCCCTGCCGGAATTATGCTCTGCCTAGGAATCAAATCAACCAACCAGCTCTGCGTCGGAGTCATACTTCGCCTCAGAGTGTATCCCGCATCGAAATCAAGCTTCGCCTCGGTGTATCTGCCTTCTCTGTCAGAATTAAGCTCCGCCTCGGAATCAAGTCGACCGACAAGCTTTGCGCCGGAATCATGTTTCGTCTCAGAGTGTACCCCGCGTCGAAATCAAGGTTCGCCTCGGAGTATCTGCCTTCCCTGTCGGAATTATACTTCGCGTGGGAATCAACCTCTGCATCGAAATGCATCGAAATTATGCTTCGGTCAGAATGTCTGCCGCTCTTTGGAATGATGCTCCGATCCTTAGAATCATGCTCCGTCCTTCGGAATGATGCTCTGGACCCTGGAATCATGCTCCGCCCTTCGGAATGATGCTCCGATCCCTGTAATGATACTCCGCCCTTCAGAATGATGCTCCGATCCCCGGAATTATGCTCCGACTCTTCGGAATGATACTCCGACTATGGAATTATGCTCCGCAAATCAGAATGATGCTCCGATCCCCGAGAATCATGCTCCCCGAGGGATGCTCCGCCCCCGGAATGATGTTCCACCTCGAAGTCCAGCTTCAAGATCCATCAATTTCATGCACACAACTCAAATGTGCGGTGTGCATTTATTGATGGGGGGCATTTTGTTGAGGTCAAAATTTGCACCCCGGTTGATCGAGTCAAAGTCAAGGTCAACCCCAAGCTAGGTGGGCCCAAGCCCAGGTGAAGCGGGCCCATGCCCAAGTCGAGCCCGCGGCCAGCCTCCTCCATGCCAAAAAAGATCATGTAATAAATAATTTTTATGTAATTTTTTATGCATGAATGTGTGCAAAATGGGCATAAAGCAAAATTTTTGTAAAGCCCAGGGCTTATGTGCAAAAAGAAATGGCACATGAGCCATGTGATGGGCAAAATGTCATTTTGTAAAGCCCAATGGGCTATATGTAAATATGTAAGCCTATATAAGGCAACATGATGAAAATATCTAATATATACTTTTCATTCCTCTCAAAAAAATTAGGGTTTGTGTCTCTTTCCTCTTTTTGAAGGTTCTAAACTTTCTTCTTTCTTTTGAATTAAATCAAGAGTTTTACTTTTCTTTTCCAAAACTAAATAGTTTTTCACCACAAAACCCACAAAGGGGGGTTTAGATCTCCCATCAGATCTCAAAAAGAAGAGATTTTTAAAATCTCACATCTCTTGATCTTCAAGATCCTGCCAACAGAGGAAGAAGGAGGCTCATCTCCGAAAACCCCATTTTGGGGAAGACCAAGGGCTCCAAAGAAGAACCCCTTTCATCAACTCCAAAACATCTTAGGAGTTTAACTCCACTCTAAATCCTCTTTTGGGATTTTAAATCCTATTTCTGGGACTAAAAGCCTCATTTTCCTCGCCGGCGTCCGAGCACCTGGCACCCGAGTGCTCAAACATCCAGCGCCCACGTGCCGGGCACGTGGTGCGCTAACGCTCGAGCGCCCACGTGCCGGGCACGTGGTGCGCCAGCGCCTAAGCGCCCAGCGCTCACATGTTAGGCACGCGAGGCGTTGGCCCCCACGCATCCTCTGGATGCCCTTTCCCTTTTTCATATACACACACACTCTACAACACTGTCCCTCTCAAAAAAAAATTGGGCCGGGGCGCTGCCCCGCACCCCGCAAGAGGGCTGCTAGCCCCTTGACCCTCAGCCCGCTATCCGGGTAGCGGGACTCTCGTAAAAACTCTGCGTGGCTCCCGATATATCCAAGCCCCCCTCCAAAACAAAACACACGTATACTGCACATTGAGTACGCATGACCAGTTTAACCCGTCAATCGGAGGTTCTCTCGCTCCAAAGGCGATGGGTAATTAACGGCAGCTTAGTCTGCGGCTGCCGAAGATTCGGATCCCCACAATCAATAAACCCCGGCCTACGCTAGGCTGGGGGGATCTGTAGTATGCCTGACAAGCGCGCGCGTATTTCCATCTCAATGGGGTGACAAAAAACACCCTACAGACGCTATTATTGAGGTAATAATAACAACTTGAGCTTCAATTTTTCTTAAAAAGTGGGAATTCACTTGCTATTGACAGTAATTGTCATGTCATAAAATGTTGGGGATATTGTAAAACTGATGGAAACCGTGCACCATTTTTTTGTGAACTTCTTAACTTGCCAAATAAAATCCACATAAGTACTTATCTCGCACAGCTATTTTTCTGAACGGCCACACCAAATTTCTTTATTTATTAACCATGCATTAGGAACTTTAGTATAGATTAGCCTCACAATCATCCTATACCATTGATAGGACAAAGAACTAGCATGTAGCCCATGATACGGTGATAGATTTTGTGAAGTATTTGACATCGGATGGAAGTGGGCATGGGTCATGGTCTGAGACTTGCGGCCTGAGGGGCACAAAAGCAACTTGTTAAAGTAAGAACAAAATTCTCTGTCAGTTAATATCATCATGGAAAAAAATGAAGACTTGATCAGTTGATTGTTTTAATTGGTTGCATGGCTCAGGTGAACAATGTCTAGAGATATATCTAATTCAAATTTCACAGCAAACTTCATGCTCGATTATATGAATCAACAAAACATACCACCCACCTTTTGCAAAGTATTGCAAGGCCATTATTAGTCTCGATACCTTTGAATTGAATAAATATAGAATAATATAGATTTCTGTTTCTTGATACTGGCTTATCTGTGCTGTTTCATTTATCTTTAAGCTATGGACACATATCTGGTAGAGCTACCAGTTTCTGATTTTCCATTTATTGTGGATATGTCATTGATTCATTTATTTGCAGCAGAGCAGGTAATTGAAATTATGATGGAGTCATTTACATCATACTCGGCATGCTACTATTTTCGAGCTGACAAACTAGCTTCATAACTACAAAGGAAAACTAGTTCCGTTATATTTATGTGATCTTTCACCAGTTGTTTTGTTCCCCATGTTTATTGACAGCCGCTTAATGTCTCTAATTTTCTTTCTTGGATTACTGAATAGCCATTTTAAAAAGTTTTGTTTTCCTTATAACGGGGCCATTTCCTTCATCAGATACCAACTAGTCTCCTTCAGGTGTCTGTGCTCAAGCACTCACCTTGCTTATGGACTTCATTATGACACTTTTCACAGTGTTCCAATCAGTTACTGGCTTCATGATGAAGAAGCAACCTGGCAAAACTCAGCTAGAACTCCAATATTTAACCTTTCCTTTAGATTCAGCACCAAAGGAGGAGTTTTGTGAGGCATCATCAGTTCCTGGATTCTCAGAAGCAGACCTCCTTTCATCTTGTACTAAAAAGGTTAGGGGAGTTGGAAGAAAAGGCTGACATACTTCAAGCAAAGCCATCCGAGATGCCAACCGGGAAGGAAGAGTTGCTTAATGCTGCTGTTCGCCGTGTTGATGCATTAGAAGCTGAACTTATTACAACCAAAAGGGTAAGCTTCTTAGTTGTAAGCATATATATGTCAATATTCTCATGCCGATGGACATTAGTAATCATATTATATGCATCTTTTCTTCTTATTTATAACAAATACACACGTACACGCCCTTCATTGGATCACTTCCTGAACGCACACACATGCATGTGTGACATTAATATCTTAGTATAGGCAATTTTTCCATATTTATGACAAATATGCATGTGCACGCCCTTCATTGGTTCACTTCCTGAATGCATACACTTACATATGGGTACATGCTAATTGTATTGCTCTGCGGTTGCTGAGATGACAACATTTCACTAACTCTTAACAATTCCCTCTAAATAAAGAGTTTACATTTATTTGATAGGAGGATCAAATCTCAGTAAGGGTGTATGTGATATTTCCCTTGAGCATCACTTTAGGTAATTCCACTGACAGCATAGATCTCATTTTGTTACATGTGCAGTGTCGCCTATAGAGACACCGTTATACAGCCCCCATCCCAACCCACCCACCCCCCAACCCAAAAAAACCAAACAGATGTCGGTGTACTTGTAATGACGCTTCCAAGGCAACACTCTATAGGATGTTCCTTATTATAGAAATTGATGCAACATATTTAAATAAATAATGGATTTGCTTTATTTGACTGTCATATCAGTTTAGATAGTAGGCAATATCTAGCGGGGTTCTGTCATATCAATTTCATCTTTAGGCATATCTCTACAGTGACATTGTATAATGATGCTAACATAGCAACACCCTATCAATGTTCCTTTAAACGATGGAGCATATTCAATTAAATAATGTTATTTTGACGCATAGTTTAAATAGTTAAAATCAAATGTATGTTAGCGACATTATAGATACCTCTGAACAGTGACATTGTAGATTCCGTTTAGGGACAAAAAAGTAAAGTGAGCACTACCAGAATGTGTTAAGCATAACTTGATGCCTTGTTCTCCGTGCGGGCGCGTGTGCGTGTGAGCTTTCGTATTTTATACTTGTTCACTATAACATTATTAAACTTTTAAAATTCCTATCTCCCTTAACTTTAACTGAAAAATGATTACGGTTCATTCTGAAAATTTTGTATTGAGATATTGTGCAGAAAAGCACTGAACCTCAGTATAAGAAATATTGGGAGAAAATTCAAAATTCAAAATTGAAAAGATTAGCCCACTTATAAAAGTGTGAGAGGTAATAGTCAAAAGGGAGCATTAGAAGCAATTAACAACTGCATGAGGTGCTTGGTTATTGTGGTTAAGGATAAGCTTGGGGAGAGGGAATAGTTCCATCCCGGAAACGAGTCATCTTGTCTAAAATGTTGTTTATTTCTTAGTTTTGTTGATATGGAAGCTGCAGGGTTTTTAAATTGAAAACGTTGTATAGCTTCCCCCACTTAAAAGGCAGATAGCTGTGTCGCTCAGAGAATAGAATACACATCTTGGAAAACCTTTGATTTACATCCAGATACAAAGATATGCTGTAGGCTGTGTTAATTAACAAAATCGTTAAGCTTTTGCTGATCCAGGAAAAAAATGATTCATCTTTCATCTCTAATTAACATGTTACTATTAAACATGGTAATGTAGGGATGGCTGTTAATTTGAGGACGCTCAACTATAAGATGAAACCAAAGTGAGGATCCTGCCATATGCGAAACTAATTTAATCGATCGTGTTTAACATCCCACCTTCCCATAGGATAATATGGAACTGGCTAAAGAGAGCGAATTATCTTGAGACTCATTTAGCTAATAAGAAAACTCTTTTGGTCTGAGGATGTTGCGATTCTGAGTTTTCGAGTGCATGTTGGAAACTAAAAATCAAGTCAACACACCAAATGAATGCACTGTTTGTTGGAAAATTATTGGAGATCCGCTCAACTTAAAAAGAGCTCTTTGGCATGTGAATGTTATTATCATGAATACATTTGCTTTCTATTGCTTAAGTCGGCATTGTACACTCATTTGGCAAATACTTTCGTGGCAAAACAGGCTTTATATGTCGCGGTAGAGAAGCAAGAGGAGCTGCTTGCATATATTGATCGTCTGGAGCAAGCTAAGTTTCGGGTTAGTGTAAATCATGTAGATCACTTATAATTGTTACGTGCATCGATTTGTATCTTATATCGTAGAGTTGACTCATAGTTTGTTCCTGATATTTGCAGAAAAAGAAGCTACAATGTTTTTGAAGAAAGAGCTGATCCCTGAAGCAATTTTCTTTTCTACCTTCAAAATTTGTGACGACGTAAAGGATAAGATGCTGTAAAGTGAATATGTTGAGGAAAAACATATGCTAACCCAAACTGACGATAGCAATCTCTCGCTCATATGAAAATAAAAAGAATACTTCAATATTTGCACATTGCAGGCTTGCTCAACTTTATTTTCTATTGTGCTATTAGTTAGACCGTTAATTAAGCAAATTTTAAGCATATAGATTTCTGAAGATTTGGCCAACAAAATTGAGTAAAGACCAGAAAATGAATGGTTTTTGGATTTTGAGAAATATAAATGAAGTTCAATACTAATACAAATGGTTGAAATGATGCACCGAGTGTATCTGGGGTTTGAAGGACACAAATCTTTAAAATTTTTAGCAAAGTGAAACGTATGAAGTCGTGTGGAAAAGCAAGCATTGCAGGTAATGTAGCGAAAAAAATCATGGATCCTTTGCCTTGAATTACATGTAGCTTCAACTACACTGTGTTGGAAGGGAGGTTGTCCAGTTTATATGATTTTGCCATCGCAGATTTAGCCGTAACATCAAATGGGCTTAAAATGGTGGTTATTGCTGTGCTTGAAATGGGCGTTGCTGCAACCACATCTTGCGAATTATGAAAAACATATTTCCAGTTGACAAATATGTAACACGAATTGTGAAAAACATATTTCAAGTCGACAAATATGTAACACGGTTCAATAACTTTTTGCTATATAAGAAAACATAAGAAAGGACCTATTAACTATTTAATAACATTTAACAATACTTAGCATTGTTGAAAAACCAATTTTACTAGACAATATAATCCAATTTCAATTATGGTAGTAGAAACATCCTGTAATGGACTCCTTTTTGTTCTAATCTTTGCTCCTCTGAAACCACAATGAAAAAATACCTTTTATTTTAGTACACCAAAGAAATACAACTTAAAATGTAAAATTAAATAAATAAAAAAAAAAAAATCCGAAATCCTAAAAAATAGTGAAAATAAAAAAACTGACAAATTGAAGAAAGTAGCTTTGTAGACCAAGATAAATTAAAAAAGCTGGAAGCGAATTTATGAAAAGGAGGTAAAAACAGGTTGGTAAGGGGGGGCAAAAACAGCCCAAGTTTTGGCAGGTTGGAGTGGAGTCGGGCCCGGTAGTTCTTTGTTTCTTTCGGTCCGATATGCAAACTTGGAAGCCGAATCTTTGGCCTTGTTTGGATATGGAGTTAGGACAACCGAAGTTTATTTTTAAGTAGAGATAGAGGTTATGCAAACTATGGTTTACAAGCCCCAAACTCCATTAAAACTTTAATTTTGATGACGTGTTTGTCTTTATAGTTATAAATAAGGGTAAATTGCACTGAAACACAAACGCCTTTAACTATCAACACTTTTCAGTAAAACTCATTTGAGGATATTTTACTTGGGAAAACTCCCTAGAAGCCTAAGTTATTTCAGTGAAAAACGTAATAGAAAAACTTCAAGGTATTTAAGTGAAAAACGTAAGTGAAATATTTCGAGGCATTTAAGTGAAATACTTCAAGGTATTTAAGGTATTTTAGTGGGTATATTACTTCAAGGTATTTAAGGTATTTAAGGTATTTTAGTGGGTATATTACTTCAAGGTATTTAAGTGAAAACGTGATACTTAAAGCCAAGGCTATTATATTGTAATTTTGTTTGTTTTCCCCTTTCAAGCGTCTCGTCTCTCTCTTCTCGAAGCGACGAAGCGATCACAGCTCATGCCACGATGAAACTGAGAGATCACTGAACAAATTGAGAAGAATTTCCCAAAACCCTACCCCTAATTTGGTAAACATTAGCAGCAGGGAAAATGGCGCTGATTCCTTTGGTTCGGGATTATATTGGGCGGATGCTTCAAGATATCTCGGGCATGAAAGTCCTCATTCTTGATTCGCAAACTGTAAAGTTCTAGCTCTCGCTGTTTGTTTTGTATTAGATCTCGTTACATAAAAGCCCTAGCCTTTGGATCTCATGCTCATAGTTGTTGAATTGTTGGTATGCGTTCAGATCTCCAGTTGTATTGGTTGCATAAATTAGGGTTTTTTGAGATTGTTACTTCGATTTAGTTAATATTGTTATGTGTAATTAAATTGAAGGAATGTTTGCAATGGATTTAATGGATGTTTTAGTTATTAGAGAATTTTGGATGATCAACTCTAGTTGTGCATGGATATAGTAATGAGTTTTGAGGAATCTTTGAATCACCGCCATTTTAGGGATCTGTGAAATCTGGAAGGAAGTATTGAAAGGTATCAGCTAAGAAATTTAACAAGTGGCGAAATTATTTGCGAAGATATCTTCTGTTTGATGTATCCCTTTTTGGTATTTTCATATCAACTGGCTAACACTGCCATGCAGATTCTTAGTTCTGTTAAATTCATTTGTGCTAATCCACCCTCAATCCGTAAGCTTAAGGACATTTTTCAAACTTGAATTTAGGCCCTGTTTGGGAATGAAGTTAAGTTTTCTAAAGCGGGGTTCCATAAAGTTAGCAAAAGTTAACTCTAACATGCTAACTTTGTCCTATTTGGCATTTATTTTGGAGTTGAGATGACCACCGTTATCTCACCTCCAAAGTTAAGATAAATGTAGTTATCTAAACTCTAATCTGATCTAAGTTATCTAAACTCCATTTTCCCAAACACATGGCTTATAACATAACGAGAGTTTATTTTAAAATGGAGTTTGGGATTTGAACTTGCAAACTATAGTTTGCATCCCCTCTGACTCCACTTAAAAATGAACTTCAGTTATCCTAACTTTATACCCAACTTTATACCGAAACAGGGCCTTAATATACATAGTTAGTTTCATCCTCCTTTATTCGTATTTATTTGCAACTAGAAACAGCTTGTAGCTGCTGAGATGGTTGCTAAAGTGGTAGGGTTTAACTCTTAGGTTCAACTCATAAGAAAAAGAAGGGAAGTAAATGAAAACAGCAATCAAGCTCTTGAAGACCATATGCAACTTTAGAGCTCAATGCCCTTAAATTTAATGAACGACCTACCAATATTATAAATACATTCTCATTGCTATGACATTAACTTGCTCCTTACTCAGCTATATATAAGTCATCTTGTAGTATATTTATATAATTTCATTGTAAGTTCATTTATCTAATGTACTTAAATCAGTTCCCACAAATATAATATCAAGGGGCAGACTTGTCTTGTACAACCATTTTTTTTCTTATGTCTTATAAATTTATGTTTTGCAGGTTAGCATTGTAAGTGTTGTATACTCTCAGTCAGAACTACTTCAAAAGGAGGTATTTTTAGTAGAACTTATTGATTCAAAGGCAAAGGAATCTATGGCACATCTCAAAGCAGTTTACTTCCTTCGTCCAACATTAGAGAATATTCAGCAGTTACGACGCCAATTGGCTACTCCCAGATTCAGGGAATATCACCTATGTAATCTCTTGAGCCATGACTTTATAGTTCTAAGAATTTTATAGATTTAATACTCAATATCTTATTCAATCTTTTTTGTAGTTTTCTCAAACATATTGAAGACTACTCAAATCCAGGTTCTTGCTGATTCAGACGAGCAAGAAGTTGTCCAACAAGTCCAAGTGAGTTGCATGGAGTAATTCTCTTTCTCAACTACCCATGTTATTTTGGCCATTATACTGATATCAATTATTTCCATGATTAGACAGTATGTATATTTCAGTAGTTTTGGTTAACCTGGAGATTTGGAAGATAAAGCAATTTTGATTAGTTGAATTGTTGTGCTTGCTTATCAATATCTATTCTAGAGACATACATAAGGAAAATGTTAGAACGCAGAAGTCAAGGTGAGATTGAGACAAATTGTCGGGATTTGAAAACATTGAAATTTGGTAATATTTGATAATATAATTATGTCCTGCATAGTGTCTGTTTGGCAACCGCCGCTATCCCGGACGTTGTAGGAAGTGTATCTGCCATTTCTAACATCATGTAACAATAGTTACAATACACAATTTTTTACACAATAATTTGTATAACGAGGCATACATAATATTGATTCGTGAGTATTCTCCAAATTCATCTTATATCCAACCTTGTTCAACATAACTTCATTCATCTAGTTTAACAAGTAACCATGAGATCTGGAAGACATATCTTGCATCATCCAAGGGCATTTACTACTACAAGTACTAGTTTTTCCGGACAAAATAACAAAGTACCAAAATAAAAGGCTTAATCCCCCCACCCCCCAAAAAAAAACCAAAAAAAAGAAGAAAAAAGGTTTGCCTCCTCGGCAAGGAACTACCAAAAGGTCTCAAAATCATGAGAGACTACCACGTGTAGCGGTCAACGTGGGTCAACTTGGAACAGTGTTAACGATGCATAGTAAATGTCATTTTTGTGTTTTTAATAAATTCAATAATTAATCATCAATTATTTTATACAAAATTGAATAAACGATTAAAGACTTAATGGCATGGCGGCGATGGGAGGAGGTGGCCGGAGGCGACGATGGCGAGGAGGGAGTTTACGACTATGGGTTAGGTTAGGGTTAGAAAAAAGAAAGGAGATGAAGTGGAGGATGGAGATAAGCAAGAACTATAGCGACAACGAGAGTTAGGGGGGCGATGACATGGATGGCGACGGCGGCGAGAGATGATGTAGCTAGGGCTGTGGTGGCTAGGGTTAGGGCTATGGAAAAAGGAAGGAGATGCAGGGGATGATGGTGACCACGAGAGAGGAGGGCAGTGGCAGCGAGAGAGGAGGCCGGCCGGCGACTGTGGCACTAGGTTAGAGTTAGGGTGAGGATGAAGAAGAGTAATTTTGGATTTATTGTGTTTTTAATGATGATGTGGAAAGAAGATAACATAACAGTGACGTGGCATAAACAGTGATGACGTGGCACAAACAGTAATGACGTGACACTAAGGTGAGGTCGTGTCGCCGTTACTCATGGTCATTTCCTGTGCTTTTTGGTCGTTTCTTGCCAAAGAGTCGAACCTTTTATGGTATTTTTGAGGAATTAAGCCTATAAATCAGAAAGAAATTTTTGTGAACTAAATTATAATTTTGTCTACTAAATTACTAAAATAATTAAAATCCCATTAACATAACACTTAAACATCAAGAGTTTAAGGTCACAATTTTTTTCTGAACTCCTCGGTCCGTACTCTTTAGCCTTTACTGCATTAAAAGCAATGGTAGCATCCTTGGCCACAATAATGTGAAAGATTTTGAACCTAATTAATTATAAATCTAGTAATTTGATTTTTTGCCAAGGCGCGGGCAGTTATAACTTATAACACCATGTGCAATCATGTACAATCCTCACAAAACATATTTCTAGACATGATGGATGTGTGTGCGCGCGCGCGTAAACAGAAGCATATGCTAAGGCTTATGATAAAAATCATTTATCTTCTTGATATGAAATTAAGCTCAACTATGGCCCTCGTACCCCCAACACCATATTTTCAGTTGACATGAACGAACACTAATATTATATTCCATGGTAGGATGTACGACAATCGGCTAATTCTATTGTGCAACTTATTATATTACTGAATATTTTTAGGTTCGGAAAAAAAATCCCTATAATGCCAATTCGAGGGAAACATCTCCTAACATCCCAATTATGTACTTTGAAATTCTGTGAACATCGGGGAAGACTTGTTGATCCTGTTTTGAAATTCAACAGGCGTCACGATAAACTCATAACCCCAACCCAACCCCCCTCCCTCCCCAAAAAATAAAATAAAATAAATAACACAAGCGCGCGCACTACCCAACAAAGAAAAAATGGAGTGCATGTATCAGGTTATCTTTTTTTTTTGTGTGTGCGCGCACCTTAATATAATTGTTTTTAGATTCCTTGTGACCATTTTTATCTGCATGACTACGAGTTCCTTTATGCTTCTTGAGGATCTAAATGGACTTGATCTTAATACAAGCCCGTTACATTCTGCTCAGGATTTCCATGTCATATCTCGTATCCATATGGATCTATTTGGGCTCTAAATCGTCGTCTCGTAAGAATCTTCTCTCAATTCATTTGGCAAAGGTTTTCATCTGTGAATCTGTTAGGTTTCTCTTCAGTTTCGTGGCCAAACATGTATGACGTTAATGTCTTTAATTTCTTTCTTATACTTATCCTTTATTTTCTACTTTACTTCCCAAAAGTATACCTATAGTCTTGCTTGGCTCTTCTTGTATTTCAACACAAAATTGAGATAGCTAATGTCGGGTTATCCTCATGTGGCTCCAGTCCTCTGATTTCAATATGCTAACATGATGCTGAATGCATGTAAAACTTCCAGTTCTTTAAAATTCTATCGGGGACTATACTTGGCTTGTGTGTGTTAGCCAAACTCCTAATTCGGCTCTTTTTTTATTTTGTCGCTATGTATCTTTTTGTGTATGCTTCATGAGTTAAATAACAGTTTCTACTTTAAGCGTTAAACATGTACATTGTCGCATTTTCATTGTTATTACACCAGTTTTTTAACTTGCAAGAATTTTTTGCTGATTTTAGTGCAATCGATCCTTACAATTTCACCTTGAATTTGCATATGAATCATATGTACATGCTTCCAGCAGTTGTAGACCCTCCAGCTGTACAAAGCTTTTGTGACCGAGTTGTTGATGGTATATCAGCAGTTTTCCTAGCACTCAAACGTCGACCTGTCATACGTTATCAGCGAACCTCAGATATTGCAAAAAGGATTGCACAGGAGGCTACTGTGAGTAAAATTGAGTGATGTGTTATATTTAGTTTGTTTATTTTTCAGTGCTATGGTTTATTTAAATTTTGAATGTTTAGTGATGAGATATATAATGAGTGATTTCCTTAAAAAAAATCATTTCCTTTTTCTCTCTGAACTTTGGAGGCTTCTGCATTCTTTCAGGTCGTTTGATGATAATTTTGTCTTCTGATTTGCAATATTTTTATATTTTGCAGAAACTTATGTATGAGCAGGAAAGTGGTCTTTTTGATTTCAGACGTACAGAAATCTCTCCGTTACTGCTAGTAATAGATAGGAGAGATGATCCCGTTACTCCATTGTTGAATCAGTGGACATACCAGGTATTGTTGATAATCATGTTTCTATATTCATTGGTATGCATACTTATGATTTTGTTGCATTTAACATCCATATTAGTGAGTCAATTTGTTAAACTTTGTCTATAGGCTATGGTTCATGAGCTTATTGGCATTGAAGACAATAAAGTAGACTTGAGGAATATTGGCAAAGTCCCTGAAGATCAGCAGGTTGCCTGCATTTACATTCCACTTTTCTTGTTATTTCACACTAATAATTACAAAATTAATTGATGACATTTCTTGTTACAGGAGGTGGTGCTGTCATCAGAGCAAGATGCTTTCTTCAAAGTAAATATGTATGAAAATTTTGGGGATCTTGGAATGAATATTAAGAGAATGGTGGACGAATTTCAACAGATTGCAAAGAGCAACCAGAAAATTCAGACAATTGGTATGTACAAGCAAAGTGTACTCAAAATTTAAAAGCATGTTTATCAGGCTACAATTTGTATTACATGGAATGACTGAGTTAAAGTACTTGAACCTTTTAAATTGTAGAGGATATGGCCAAATTTGTTGACAACTATCCTGAATACCGGAAGATGCATGGAAATGTTTCCAAGCATGTAACTATGGTTACAGAAATGAGCAGAATTGTTGAAGAGAGGACGCTTATGTCAGTTTCACAGACTGAACAGGAGCTTGCATGTAATGGTGGCCAGGTGGCAGCTTTTGAGGTAATTGACTATATGTTTCAGCAGTTCCAGTTGCAACTTTATCTGTTGTACATTGATTTAAAGCCAAACTGTAATTTTCATCTAATACTTATTTAATAGTTGATCAAGTTCTCTATGCTTTATGAATGGATGATTCAATGTCCCTTTAAAATACTGTTTGGAAGTTATATTGGTCCCTATGGGATTTGTATCTGGAATTCTGCACATCATCTCATGAGTTGATGATGTAATGCATTCCACATCGCTCTACTACTGCAGGGTTCAAAATTTAAGCCATTATAATCATCAAAACCCTCTGCTCACAAGTATAGTGTAAAGATGTGTGTTCGGTTTGGTCAAGCCAGAAGTTGAATTAGTTTGTTGATGGGGTTAGGCTGAGTCTTTATTTTAGTTGAGTGATAGGCTTATATTTTTCCTATTAAATGTGATATTCCTTTCCAAACGATTATCCAACTTTAATATCTTGTTCAATTATTATGTATGTGCAATACAATAGCAGTTCTTTTCTTAATTGTGGTTTGCCTTGGTTCTACAAGTTTGATACTTCTAATGCAAAGTGGGGTTTTGCATATTGCTATAGAAAGTGGTAGTTAGAGATTAAACCTACATAATTTGCAATGCAATTAGTGTGTAGTTATACTCTATTTACTAGCGCCCAAAAATAAATAAAATATTTATGTTCTGTTCTTTATTTTCTACAGGCAGTTGCCAATTTCTTGAATGATGAAAGTGTCTCTGATGTTGACCGATTGCGATTAGTAATGCTATATGCTTTGCGGTATGAGAAGGAGAGTCCAGTTCAACTAATGCAACTATTCAACAAATTAGCTTCACGGTCTGCAAAGTATAAATCTGGTGTAATGTAACTAATCCTTTCTAACCAAAAATATTTTTTTTGCCATATATGTTATTGTTACCAAATACTTTCCTCTAGTATTGGCATGCTAATCAGATCAGGCAACTTTTGTTATGACAATTTTGATAAAAGAAGGGTGGTGCGATAGAAATTGGTTTTATATTTAACAAATTGTCTGTTTCAAGCAATTAAGATGGTCTTTTTAGCAGATGCTTGGAAGTTGTAGCCAACCCTGGTCCAATGATCCAGGTTGTGCCAGCTTGCATTTCTAGAGGCTTGAAAGTTCAACTATTGTTATTCTTGTTGGTTTTGCCTTGTATTCAGGATAATTAAGTTCCAGTTGGGTTCAATTAGAAATACAGTATCATATTTCTCATTGCTCACCTTTTACTATCGCTGATTTTTACTAGTGCAATATGTTAAGAATATAATTAGTTATTATATATTAGCTATGAATATAATTAGTTAGTAGATATTAGTTATGAATTTATTTTCACCGTTGTAACTTTTTCATATCATCTATTGACACTCTCGATTGGAGAGGTGATCTATGACACTCTCGGTATATTAGTTTTTAGATTGGAGAGGTGATCTATGACACTCTCGATATATTAGTTTTTATATTAGTTATTAGATTGGAGAGGTGATCTATGACACTCTCGATATATATTTGTATGGACTCTTGATTCATTAAGCAAATAAAATTATTCTCTTAATTATTTTCATAGTATCAGAGTTTTAAAAATAATTGAGAGTAAACCCTGACCCTAATCCCCTTATCTGCCCTAGCCGCCCTACCCTCCTCTCCCCATGCTACCGCCGACCCCTCCAATCCCTTCGATCTCCCTCCAGCCTTTTGAAACCCCCTTCGACCCCCTGCAGCCACCACCAGCAGCTTCGATCTCCCCTCCACCACCCTCAGCGACCTCTCCAGCCCACCTCCAACCCCTTCGATCTCCCTCCAGCCCTTCGAAACCCCCCTCGCCCCCCTTCAGCCACCAGCAGCAGCTTCGATCTCCCTCCATGCTCTGCGACCTCTCCAACCCACATCCAGCCCCTTCGATCTCCTTCCAGCCCTTCGAAACCCCCCTCGCCCCCCTCCAGCCACATTCCAGCGCCTCCAGCCACCTACAGCCACCTCGACAGCACCCCTACAGCTACCTTCCAGCGCCTCCAGCCACATACAGGGCTTAGACAGCCCCCCATCAGCAGCCTATAGCCCCCTCCAGCACCCATGACAACTTTGTTCCGGCCATCTCCATGATCTTGAAACTCTCGCCGTCTTCATGATCTATAAGATCATCTTGCTCCGTGTACTTATGAGTTAGACAACTTTTATTCTCTCCCGGGATCTTCTGCGCTGTTCATCATGGATTCTGGTGCTAACAAAGTTAACTCGGCCCCTCTATCGTCCGTTAATTTCAAGACGGATTTTCGCTTGACTACGATCTCTCTCCGGCGCAAAGAACTACCTATGATGGTCCAGTGCTGTTGAACGACCCTTAAACAGCAAAGGCCTTCACCGTCACTTGACGAATGCTCCTCTTGACTCTAAAGATCCTAACTATGATACCTGGTGCCATAACGATAACAAGGTAATTGTTTGGTTGTCTAACTCTATGGATTCTCGCTGCTATATGTCTATTATGTCTCTGAAAACCGCTAAGGAAGTTTGGACACACCTTCGTTCTCTGTATTCGTTTAAAGATAACTTGCAGAGGTTTTAAGATATCTTCTATACCTTTGCTACGGCTACTCCTGGAGAAGATATTCAGGATTTTGGTACCCTCTTCAGTGGATTTCTTAATCAGTGGAACGTGCGTCAGCATATCTCCACTGATCCTGTTGTCACTCATAAACAACGCGAGTCTCTTGCTGGTGCGTTACTCTTGGCCCGACTATCATCCATCTTTGAGGGCATCCGCTTTCTCATTCTTTCTGAGAGGTTCTCCTTCATTGACGAGTATCATGTCGAGCATTTTTCGTATACCTAAAGTCTCGTCCTAATCTACTGAGTCTATATCGACCACACTTGTTACTTGAGGATATGGGCGGGGGACCTATACTTAGTCTGGACGTGGTTCATCGGATTCTTTCTCTGGTGGCCATGGGGCATCCCGTGGTCGTCCCACTCAGACTGTTCGGGGTCATGGATCCCATGGACGCGGTCGTGGCCGAGCAGGCCTTTATTTTGCTCATTGCGGTGACACTAATCATCACGAAGACCGGTATTGGGAGAAGCATGGCTATCCTGATGATACACCTACAACTCGCCAGACATTCACACCGACAACCGATCAACCTTCCTCTTCTGTCGGCCAGGTACCATTATCCAGCGATGAGTGGGGCCAGTTACATTGTCTTCTCTCTTCTATAGCCCCTACCAACCTTTCCATTCCGGCAGGTATATCATTACTTTCTCATTCTGATTCGTGGGTAGCCGATTCCGGCGCCTCAAATCACATGTCTCATGATGGCTCATCTGATCTTGTTTCCGGTCCTTACAAGTTTATTTCCATGGCTGATGGTAATACTACACCAGTTTCTGGTTCTTCTGGTTTATCACTTCATCTTTACACTTGAAAAATGCTTTAATCGTGCCATCTTTAAAACAAAATTTGCTTTCTATTCGTCAGCTTACAAATGATTCCAACTGCTCTATAACCTTTTATCCGTCATATTTTGTGATACATGATCGTCTGACGAAACAATGGATTGGTGGGAGAGATGAGCAGAATGGACTGAACTATGTTGATCACCTTCTCAGTACGTCTGCAGCTGTTTCTACTATCCAGTGGCACTGGAAACTTGGTCACCCTTCCCTTTCTTCTTTACGTACTATGTTGCCTTCTTTTAGTTTATCTAAATTTAGTTGTGAGTCTTGTATTCTTAAGAAACATCATCGCGCTTTTTCTCCGGTTAATAAGAGACATGATTTGCCTTTTGCTTTAGTTCATTCTGATATTTGGGGTCCCTTTAAATTTCATAGTGTGTTTGGTTACAAATATTTTATGACATTTATTGATGATCATTCATCCATGACTTGATTGTATCTTCTGCAAAATAGGTCTGAATTTTTGTCTGCTTTTAAAACCTTTGTTGCTGAGATAACTAATCAGTTTGATGTTTCGGTTAAGGTTCTTCGTTCAGATAATGCTAAGGAGTATATTAGCACAGAGTTTACTGCATTTTGCAAGACACGTGGAATATTGCATTAAACTTCATGTTCTTACACTCAGCAAAATGGGATTGCTGAACGAAATAACCGATATTTACTTGAGATAGCTCGTTCTCTTCTTTTACATATGCATGTCCCTAAACGATTGTGGAATTTTACGGTTTTAGCAGCCTGTTTTTATATCAATCGTATGCCTTCTTCGGTCATTGGCAATCAGTCTCCTTTCTCTGTTTTGTTTCCACAGGACAAGCATTTTCCTGTTTCTCCTAAAGTGTTTGGTTGCCTATGCTATTCTCATATACTAGGTCCTTATATAGACAAGCTAGATCCTCGAGCTACCCGTATGGTGTTTGTAGGCTACTCACGATCCCAGAAAGGGTATGTTTTGACCCTACCTCATCTAAAGTTTATACTTCATGTGATGTGACCTTAGAAGATCAAGCCTATTTTTCACCACATGTTAAGGATCCCACTTCTACTATTCTTGTTTCCTACCTACCTTCCTCAGAGCTTGATTCGTCAATTCAACCCGAGCGTCTTGTTTTTAAGCCTGTAGCCCCTTATCCATAGGTGTATCATCGTCGTAACAAAGTTGTCCCACCACCTCCCACCAATATTTCTTCTAACAATTCTTCTACAGGTACTCCAATACAGTCCACTGTTCCTAATTCGCCACCGCCGCCTTCAGAAGATCTTTCTTTTCTTATTGCCTTACGCAAGGGCAAGCGTTCCTGAACTACTACACATCCAATTTTTAACTTTGTTTCTTATCATAAACTAACACCATCTGCTTGTCAGTTTGTTTCTTCCTTGTCTGCCATAACTCTTCCTTCATCTGTTTAGAAAGCTCTTCAGCACCCGGGTTGACATGCAGCTATGTTAGAGGAGATTGCCGCACTGCACTCTAATCTAACTTGGAAATTGATACCTCCGCTTTCATATAAGAAAGTTGTCGACTGTCGATGGGTCTTTGCTATCGAGCATAATTCTGATGGGACGATTGACCGTCTCAAAGCTCGTTTAGTGGCTAAATGATTTACTCAGCAGTATGGTTTGGATTAGTTGAGATTTTTTCGCCAGTTATCAAATTAATTTCGGTCTATGTTCTTATATCCTTGGTCGTTTTTAAGATATGGTCACTTCATTAGCTCGATATGAAAAATGCCTTAATGGTGATCTTTCATAGATTATTTATATGCAGCAGCCTCCTGGTTTTGAGCAGTCGGGAGAGTACATGGTTTGTCTTCTAAATAAATCGTTATACGGATTGAAGCAGTCACCGTGCGCCTGATTTGAAAAGTTTAGTGCAGTTCTACGACAGATTGACTTCAAACGCAGTTGTGCAGGCACATCTCTCTTTATACATAATTGTTCTCAGGGCCGACACATCTCTCTTTGCATATTATCTCCAAGGTGAAAGAACATTTAGCTTCACACTTCCATACCAAGGACCTTGGGTCACTTAGATATTTCCTTTGAATTGAAGTATCACGGAATTCTGGTAGATTACAGCTCTCTCAGCGCAAGCATGCACTTGATTTTCTATCTGAAATAGTATTTTTACGATATAAACCAGCAAACACCTTTATAGATTTCTCAGTCAATCTATCTCGATTGAGCTCTCTTTCGGATCCTCCACTACCTGATCATGAACGATATTGACATATAGTTGGGAATCTTATTTACCTCACTGTTATTCATCCTGACATTTTCTTTGTCGTTAATGCAGTGAGTCAGTATATGGAGAATCCTTTGACCGCTCACCTTAAGGCGATTGAACATATTCTCGGATACATCAAAGGCTCTCCAGGATAGGGTCTTCTATACAAACCATCATCTATATTGTCACTCACAGCCTTTGCTAATGCTGATTTGCTGGATCCATTGATGATCGTCGTTCCACGAGTGGCTATTGTGTCTTCTTGGGAGGAAACTTGGTTACGTGGATTAAGAAGTAAAATGTAGCGGCTCGTTCTTCAACAGAGGCCGAGTATAGATCTATGGCACATACAGTTGCTGAGTTGGTATGGCTTACCTTGGGGTTTCTTCTCTTCCGACGACACTCTTCTGTGATAACAAGGCCGCAATCCACATTGCTGTGTATCCAGTTTTTCATGAGCAGAACAAGCATATTGAAATATATTGCCATTTCATTCGTGACAAGATAACAAATAAGACGGTTGCATTCCAACGTGTTTCCTTTTCGATTCAACTACCAGATTTCCTTACCACATCTCTTTCTAGACCGGTTTTCGCTTATCTTCTGTCCAAACTTGACATGATTGACATCTATGCTCCAGCCTGCGGGGAGTGTTAAAGAATATAGTTATTATATTTTAGTTATGAATATAATTAGTTAGTAGATATTAGTTATGAATATAATTAGTTATTTAGATTCGAGAGGTGATCTCTCTCTATACACACACACACACACACACACACACACTTGATTCATTAAGCAAATAAAATAATTCTCTTAATTATTTTCATAATACAAGCTCTCTTCATGAGTTTACAATCAAATCTTTAATTTTGGCCTCATCCATCTTTAAAGATTGCCAAGTGGCATTTTTAGATTAAAAAGGTAAGTCTACTAATAATGCGGCATGCGGCCTTCATTACAACTCCCCTCCTTTTTTGGAAATGCTTTTGCATTGCATGTACAGTGCACGTAATGACACTCTGGTGTGTCCAGAACTACAGAAAAAAATTTAAATTGGAAAAGTTGCATATAATTTATGATTTTCTACCTGTACAAGTGTACTGGCCTTTTTGCATTTTATAAGGCTGATGTTCTGTTACATGCATGAACAGCTTGTCCAGTTTCTCCTAAAACAAGCAGGGGTTGACAAACGAGCTGGAGATCTGTATGGAAACCGCGATCTTTTGAACATTGCTCGCAATATGGCCAGGGGACTTAAGGTTTGTTATAGTCTCAGTCTTTTCTTTATATATTCTAACACAACATCCTGATGTTTGGTTCTGGCCTTGTTAACAGGGTGTTGAGAATGTTTACACCCAACACCAGCCACTTCTTTTTCAAACCATGGAAAGCATCAACAAAGGGCGGCTCAGAGATGTTGACTATCCATTTGTTGGAAATCACTTTCAACAGGGAAGGTAAGTTGAGAAAAACTTATTGATTTGTGAAAATGCTGTAGTTTCATTTTTAAAACAATCAATAACTGACTCCAGCTAATGACAAGAAAATGGTAATTTACTGTTAAAACTAGCAAGGGCCACCGTTTAATGCGCGGGTACAAAGCCCAAAGTAAAGAAAAATCATATTAATTTAGAAGTATGTTGTTATATGATTTGTAAGCTGTAATATCTTATATTTATGAACTTTATATGTAAAATATATGAATGATTAACTGACAATTACTTCGAATTTTTTTTCCAGCTTTTCAATACTTTCTTTGGCATAGCATACGAAAATCTTGGAGCGTTTAAAAATCTCAAAATTTTGCATATTAGCACACGAGAATTACGAAATGTACAAAAATTATAAATCTTTTTGTTTTGTTGAATTTTTCTCCATTTTGCACGCAAATAGCACACGAATATGACAATTTAAAAAATCTCAAAATTTTTATTTTCTTCGGTTTCCAATATTTTGCTTGCTATAGTACAAGAAAATCATGTAATTTTCAAAAACAAAATATTATTTGTTGACTTTAGTTTTCCAATAGTTATAATATAGCTCACGAAAATCACAAAATTTTCTATTTGCTTTTCAATATTATGCATAATGTAGCACACGAAAATCATGAAATTTTTAAAAATCTTTAATTTTTTTGTTTTCTTTGGGTTTTTAATATTTTGCATGCGATATCACAGGACAATCGCGGAATTTACAAAAATCATAAAATTATTTGTTTTCTTCAAATTTACAATATTTTACATACCATCACACGAAAATTGCGTAATTTTTCAAAAATCTCAAACTTCTCTGTTATCTTCGTATTTTTTATATTTTGCTTGCTATAACACGAGGATCACGTTTATATGCTTATTGGTTTTCCATATTTTGCTTGCTACATGAAAATCGCGATATCTTTAAAGGTCCTAAAAAAATTTATTTTCTTCAAATTTACAATTTATGCATTCCATCACATGAAAATTGCGTAATTTTTATAAATATATAACTTTTCTATTTTCTTCGGGTTCTCAATATTTTGCTTGCTCACACAAAAATCGCGAAATTTTTAAAAATCTCATTATTTTGTATGCTCTTTGGTTTTTCAATATTTTCAGTAGGATAGCATACAAAAATCAAGAAATTTTTTTAAAATCTCTATATTTTTTTTTCCTTTTTCAATATTTTGCTTGTTATAGTACACGAGAATTACGAAATGTAAGAAAATCCCAAAATTGTTGTTTTCTTCAAAATTTCAACATTTTTGCACGCTATATATCACACGAATATGGCAAAATTTTAAAATTCTCAAAATTCCCTTTATCTTTAGTTTTCCAATATTTTGCATGCTATATGGTATAAGAAAATCATGAAATTTTAAAAAGACTTAATTCCAAAAAACTCCCAAATGTTTACTTAAAATACGAGAAACTACCAAATTCTCCCAAAATACACAAGAAATTACCATAAAAAGTTTCAAAGTTGCAATAAATTACCATAAATTCTCAAAATTACAAGGAACTATCATGACTAACGGTGCCACATCATCACTGTTAGTGACACCTTATCGCCACGTCATCAAAAACCGCCATATAATTTTTTTAAAATTTTCCAAAATTATCCTTCTTCCTCCTCTCTTCCTAACCCAACCCTAACACTACTTCTGATCCTAGCCTTGCCGTCGGCGAGCCCCCGTCCTCGCTGCCGGCAAGCACCACCGCTCCCCCACTCCCGCTCGTCGCAGATGACCTGCTACTCCTCCCTTGCTCCCCTTTCTCTTCGTCGGCGAGCCACTCTTCGCCCCTTCCTCATCGCTGGTGAGTTGCTCTTCCCCGTCCTCGTCCTCCTCCAGCCCTCTCATCCTGCTCAATATGGCCCCTACTTCTCCCCGACCCCTTCCTCCAGCCTCCGACCTATTCATTCTTTGTTGCCTCCTCCAGCCCCTGACCCTCTCCTTCATCGCCTCCTCTGCATCGCCGCCTCCATTCCAAGTTTGGGTTAGGGTTAAGAATATGGTTATGGTTAAAAATTATTATCTAATAATTAAGGTTTAATTAAGGGTAAATTGTCAAAAAGCCCTCGACCTGCTCGGGAGTTGTCTAAAAATCTTTGATATTTTCAAAATTATTAGGAAGGGCCTATTGTTCAAAATATATGGAAAAACCTTAGGCCACATTTCGTTTAGGCCTTTATTCCCTCCAACTGCTTAGATATTACTTGTAACCGTTTAGATATTACATGCAACTAGTATAAAGGGTTTTTTTTATTGGGCCCATGGATTTTTTTAACAAGAGCAAAAGGCCCAGAGGTTTTTACACAAGTTTGAAGTGAGCCAGAGGCTTTTGGATTATTCTTACTAATTATTAATATTTAATTAATTAGAAGGGTAAAATGATCATTTTAACACAAACTTAACACCGTTAGCGTTGATTGGTTTTGACCGTTAGCATGGTAGTTTCTCGTAATTTTCAGCGTTTTTTTGGTAGTTTCTTGTACTTTGGCTAAACTATTTAGTACTTTTTTTGAATTAAGCCTTTAAAATTAAAAAAATATTTGTTTTCTATGGTTTTTCAATATTTTCTAGCAATTTTTTTTCTGTTTTCTTTCTTTTTTCAATGTTCAAGATATAGTACAAGAAAATCATGAAATTTTCAAAACCTGAAAAATTTCCTTTGTATTCGACTTTTCAATATTTCGCACGCTATATAGCACATAACAATCCGAAATTTACAAAAATCCTAAAATTATTTGTTTTTTTCCTTCAGATTTACAATATGTTGCACACTATCATACGAAAATTGCGTTAGTTTCAAAAAATCTGACTTTTTTGTTTTCTTTGGATTTTCAATATTTTTTTTGCACACATGAAAATTGTGATACCTTAAAAAATCCTGAATTTTATGTTTCCTTCAAATTTTCAATAGTTTGCAAGTTATGCTTAATACCATATGAAAATTGCAATTTTTTAAAGAATATAAATTACTTTTTCCTTCGAATTTTCAATATTCTGCATGCTACGCACTGAAATCGTGAATTTTTAAAAAATCTCAATATTTTCTTTTCATTCGATTTTTCAATATTTTGCTCTCCACATAGCACACTAAGATCGCGAACTTTTCAAAAATATCAAATTTCTCTGTTTTCTTCTGTTTTCAATATTTTGCTTAATGCAAACTAAAATGCCTAAATTTTAAAAAATGGCTCTATGGTCTACTCTAGTTTTCCAAACTACCATGTAGTTCAAACGCATCATGAAAAGCCCTTAAACCTTCGGTTCGTTGTACAAAAAAACCCATGGTTTGATTCGTACGGTTTTGTGGTGATTAACGGGTGATGTGATCCTACATTTGACCAATTCCTGTAGTTTTATGTTAAATTAACCATCTCAATCTCATTATATAAGGCCCTTTTCTCAAAATTTTAATTTAATTTTAAATTTAGGTTTTTTCTCCAAATCCTCAAATCTATAATCTTTTTGTCCAAATTGATCACTAAACGGCATTAGAAGTATAGTTTATCTTCAATGCATCTACGGGATCTGTAATTTTATTAAAATAAGAGAGTAGTTTAGTCAATTTTTATATTAAATATCCACATGGGTTTCTTTGTATTGAAATAAAAGTTCAGGGGGTTTCCATATTGTGTTTAAACTACAGGGTGGTTGGAAAACTCGAGCAAACCATAAGGCCGTTTTTGTGAAATATGGCTAATTTTTTTTCTTCGGTTTTATAATTTTTTGTATGCTATATAACGCAAAAATCGTGAAATTTTTTAAAATCTCAAAATATTATGTTTTCTTCGAATTTTTTTTTTATTTTGTTGGCTAAGAGGATGAAAATTGTAGTATTTTCAAAAATCTTAAAATTTACTATTTTTTCGGATTTTTTACATTTTTGATATCTATAACAAAGGAAACAAAGGAAAATTGCAAAATTTTAAAAAATATCAAAAAATGATGTTTTCTTCTTTTTCATTATTTTGCATACAGTACACGAAAATAATGAAATTTCTAAAATTTCTATTTTTGTTTGATTTTCCACTATTTTACTTGTTTATACTTTTGGAGAACTTCACTTATCGAGGAGATAAAAAGCTATATGAAATAAAAGAAAAGGTCGCCGATTGCTACTAAAAACCTTATAGAACAAAAAGCAAAGAAATCCGGCTCAAGTGACTAAGACTTCGACCGACTAGAAACCCCAAGTATACACAAAAATCACGAAATTTGAAATAAAACCACATATTTTTATTTTTTTCAAATTTCAAATATTTTGCATGTTGTATTACACGAAAATCATGAAAAAATCAAAATTCTTAATGTTTTCTATTTTGTTTTTGCAATATTTTACTTATTATAACATACAAAAGTCATGAAAAATCTTCAAAAATTCTTAAAGTCAAAAAATCTTCAAAAATCTCATAATTGTCTATTGTTTTCAATATTTTTTTGGCACGACACAAAAATCATGAAATTATCAAAAGTCACAATATTTTCTGCTTTCTTCCGTTTTTATCTGTTACATTTTATATCAAAATTGCAAAATTTTCAAAAACCGCAAAATTTCTTGTTCTCCATTTTTCAATATTATGCATATTACATAAGAAAATTGCTCAAATTTTATTAACCTCATATTTTCTGTCTATATATATATTTTATGTAATACCAAACAAAAAACGTGAAATTTTTTACTCTAAAAAATCTACCTTTTCAATTTTTCAATATGTTGCATGCAATATGGCACAAAAAAATCGTGAAATATTTCAAGTTCTTGGCAGTAAAACCCAGGTAGCGAGAAAAAATAGAAAGATTTGAAAGAAGGGTGTTGATTAGAATTTTTTATTGTATAAGCCTAGGTTTATGGGATAAAAGAGTGATGGGTATTGAGTAGATTCCATGACCTAAATGTAGTAATAGAATTAAATAGGAGCTAGATAACAATTTTTCCATTAAAATCCAAGCTACATAAAGGAATATTCCAAGGAATATTCTTTGGTATGGCTTTATATAGATTGGTAGATCAACTCGTGAACTGAAGTTATAGATGCATCAAAGTAAAAAATAGCATATGCAGTCCTTACTCAGCATTTACACGATTATATGTTGCTATTCATATCCTTTGATACTATAGTGGACAAAAAAGATTCGGAACGAGACAGAATTATAATAGATTCTCTTTTGAAGGAAGAGCTGGTTTCCTCAAAGAACCCGTCCCATAAACTTTATTAAAATTTTTAAAGATGGTACACCTACAGAACACAAAAAATTAAATATAAAAATGCAAAAGGGGGAGATACAGAGCCAAACTATGGCCACCACAACATGATATCGGGGAAAGAAGAGCAAGGAAGAACAATAACATTGATTTTACATAGCTGTATAATGAAGCGGGCCCACGAGCTGATTAAGCAGAGAACAACCATCCTTGGAAATTCAGCTACACTTGACAATAGTCCTTCCTAGAAAGAGAGCTGGCAATAGTGTTGAGCTATACAATTTTCACCCAGACAAAAAATGAAATATAGCAGTAAACTATGCAAGGAATGAGCTTTAAAGAGATGGAAGAGTGAAGACTGTTATCCATATTTTTGTTTCTCTGCAAAAAAATATATGAACTTAGAAGTGTATGAATAAATATTTATACTTCTACTTCAGTAACAACAAAGAGCTCTGATTAGCTCTCTGATCCCTTAGGATAAAATCATGAATACTTAACCAGAGAGGAGAGAAAAAACTCCTACCTAGAACAAAAACATATACAAAGGCTTTCATTTAGAGATGCCCTTTCCTTTTTTCAAAGTTTTAGTGTAATAAGTATCAAGTAAGCAATAAAAGTACACTGAAGTGAAGTTGCAATGTAGTAACAAGGAAGACCCTATTATAAAATTGTCCAGTGAAAAAGGTAAGTTTTACCCGGACAGAGGATAACAAAAAGAGGCCAATGAGCACACAAATCAGAGTTAAATTTTGAACTAGCTTCCAGGTTTTCAAAAAAGAGATGGCCCCCAAATGTCATAAAAAGAAGGGTAGTTACATCTGAGTATATTTTCTGGCAAAAGAAACAACATGGATACAATTAAAGAATTAAGAAAGGATCATAATTTCTATGAATGAACATGTCCACTTTCCCTGTATAAAGATCTTGAAAGCTGGTGAATTAAGAATGTGGCTTTTAGTTTTGAGAGGCTGACCCCGGGCCCAACTAAAAAAAATGATAAAGAATGGTATTAAGGGTATGTGTGTGCGCTATCAACATTGTTAAAAAAATTATTGTTTCTGACCCTCCAAATATTCCAACATGTGGAATAAACCAGAAGAAACCACATGTCCTCATCCCCCTTATTGATGTTAGCAAATTTCCAAACATCCAAGGCATTAACAAAAGATGTAGGAGGGGGATGCACCTTAATAACTTTCAAAAGATCTTTTCATATAGTCTGAGCAATTTTCCACTCAAAGAAAAGGTGACTGGATGTCTCAATCTTGCAAAAATCAAACACACATGCTGCATTGCTATATCATCCCCTCTTAACTAAGTTTTCCTTGGTCAAAACTCTGCTTGTGCTAGTAACCACACAAATACCTTAATTTTAATGGGTGTTGATGTTTTCCAAATGATTTTATAGCAAGGAAAGGTGATATTAGCACAATTAATAGTATTGTAAGCAGAGCTAACAGTAAAACAACCAAAATTAGTCCTAGACCATACAATATTATCTAAAACAGAATGATTAATGGTATATTTAGAAAGAATGTTCATAAGATTCTGGGTATGAAGATTATCAGCAGAAGAAATTACTCTATTAAAAGCAGGTTTTCAGAACCACATACCATTATCAAAGTAGCCTTGTGTGCGTACTAAAGCGTTCTGATTCCCGGTAATCTTGAATAAAGATGGATATTCCTCTGCCAGAGATAATGTAGAGGCCCACTTGTCTTTCCAGAAAAGAATTTGCTTGCCATTACCTACTGTCCATGGAACATGATCATAGAAACTATTTTTGCAAACTTGCAAGCCTTTCCAAAACATAGAAGAATTATTTGTATTAGTAAAGACTATTATTGCATTGATATATTGATTTTCAAACAGTGATGGAGTACTCGTCAGATTTGAACAAATTCCAAATCCATTTACATAAGAGAAATATTTAACCGGTCAATGTTTTTCACCCCTAGATCCCTTCCTTTTTGCTAGCTCACGCATTGTTCCAATTAACCAGATTATAGCTTTTTTCACATTATTTGTACCTCTCCAAGGGAAAGTAGACCTGATGCTATCAAACTTTTTAACAACCAAAATGGGAAGTCTAAAAAAATCATAGTAAAGAGGAGGTGAGAGCACAAAATTAATGAGGGTGAGCCCCCCCCCCCCCCCACTTTCCTTTCCAGTTAGATAACTTGGTCTGGAATTTTGTAATAAGCATATGCTAGTTCTTCTTCTGAACTTTACCATGGTTAAGGGGCAACCCAAGATAACTGGTAGGCAAAGCAGAGAGATTGCACTTAACGATATTAGAAAGTTTATTGCCCATGAAAAGTTTTTTACCAAAGTAAAATAAAAAGCTCTTGTGATAATTGATTTTCAGTTCAGAAATGCCCTCAAAGATATATAACAGCAGTTTCATAGTAAGGATTTCCTCCTCACATGCTTTACAAAATAAGATTGCATCATCTGCAAATTGAATTGATGATAAGAATTTGAGCTCACCTTTGAGGTTTGGATCTGATAGCTCAACATTCTTGCTAAAGTGTCCACTGCTAAATTGAACAAAAGAGGGGACAAGGGATCACCTAGTTTTAACCCCTTTCCAACATTTTATAATCTTTGCCAAACTTCCATTGGCCAAAACCTGTGAACTTGATGAGTGCAGAATCATATGTATCCAACTAATCCATTTGTTTCCAAAGCCTCTGGAAGATGTTAATGATATAATCCCAGTGAATAGAATCAAAAGCCTTTTGAAAATCAACTTTAAGCATAACATATTCAGTTTTAGATCTAGAACAAGCATGGACTAATTCATGCGCTATAGAGAAACAGTCCAGAGTAGACTTATTGCTCATGAATGCAAACCGAGTTTTACTTAATAGGCTGGGAAGAATTTTCCCAAGTGTATTAGCTAAAACTTTTGTAAAAATCTTAAAGATGCCATTCAGAAGGCTGATATGTCTGAAATCCTTATGTTTTGCACCCTCCGCGTTAGGTAAAAGACAGATAATAGCATAATTGATGCAAGTTAAAGAGCAGTCTCCATTGTAGATGTATTGAAAAAGAACAATTAAATCATCCTTTAGCATATCCCACAAAATGTTGATAGACAATTAAAGAGAAACCATATGGGCTGAGTGCTTTGTCTGCACCCAATCCAAAGACAGCAGCCTTTATTTCATCTAAACTAAGGAGATTGTCCAGATCATTTAATTGAACAGAAGTGGCGTTACTATACACATTAGAAAGATCACAGTCAAGTCTAAAAGAGGAAGGGTACCAAGTAACCGCTTATAATACTTACAGAACTCAACATGCATATCAGTAATATTATTGTTCAATTTTCCATCAACTTCAATAGCATGAATGAAGTTATTTTTTCTGTTAAAACTGGCAGCTATATGGAAAAAACTAGTATTTTGGTCCCCTTCAACCTTTGTATTCTAGATTTTTATTTCCAATATATTTCCACTTTTTTTACCAATTTCAGTTAGGTCATTATGCAAAGACATCATAGACTCATGTTCTAATACAGTGAGTGGTCTTGACTCTTCAATTGTGTCCAGCTCAAAGATTTCTTTCAAAATGTTTTTGCCTTTTTTGAGAAAAACTGCCAAAAGTTTTGCTTATTCCATTTTTTTACAAAGTCCCTCAAATGTCTAAGTTTGCCAACAAAAGATGTTAGAGGATTGCCTCTGCATTTGTAATCAAACCAAACTTTAGCAATGATTTCATAAAACATAGGATAAGATAGCCGAGTTTTTTCAAACCTGAGCATTTTTTTTGAGCTTGAAAAACATTGGTATCAAAGAATTATAAAAGAATAAGCATTTAGAAAGTGATCCTGATATATGCTAGGTTACAACATAGCAAAAACTATATATATGTATATATATATAGATATATATATATATATCTCATGCTGTTACTGTTATAATATTCAGGCAGTTACTGTATTTAGCTCCTATTTAATTAAAAGAAAAGAAAGAAAATCCTGTTGGTCCACTGTCATTTCAATTTTCTTTGGTAAAGTTATTTAATTAGCTTGTATTGATGTAGGCCTGTGGAGGTAGTTATCTTCATGGTTGGAGGGACTACTTATGAGGAGGCACGGAGTGTTGCTCTACATAATGCTACCAATTCAGGGACACGTTTCATACTTGGAGGGTCTTCAGTTCTCAATTCCAAGAGGTAACATTATCTGTTTCCATAACAGTATTTTTGAATTAGTAAACTCCATCATCACCACCAACACCATAGAACCCTTATTCCATAGAAGCCTTGTTCCAGTCATTAATCTCACTCAAAAGTACTCAACCAAAAGCCGGATTTCTAGCCAAGAAAACCATGGGCAAAAAAGAAACCTCGCATTGTCGAAGAAGTTTAGTCGGTGCACTCCAATTTCTTGAAATGGAAACCTCGCATTATCATAGAAGTTTAGTCGGTGCACTCCAAATTCTTGAAGTGGAGAGATGATACAATTACTGTAGGAAATGTTTTGACTTCAAGGCACAAATAATGCCTAGAGCAAGAACAAAAAAAATTCCAAACTTTGACCTCAACTCTACCATCTAAATCTTTCCTTTGGATTTTATTTAGCTTTAATTTTTCCAGGTAAATTATAATTAAGCATTCTTACCATATTTACTTGGAACTTCATGCGTGTTAGAAAGTAAACTATTTTTTTTAGTTTGAGCTCAAATCATATTGCTTGTGATGTCTTCATGCATATATAATTGTATTTCAACGTTTTTGCAAAAGTAAATTTTCCGTTTCTCATTTAATTTTCCAGAAGATATAATGTATTGTATGTGTTTCATTAGTATTTTTATTGTTGTCCCATCTGACATTTCCCACCGTGATCCTCCATTCTCACAGTTGCATTATATTCCCAGTTTCTTGCAAGATGTTCGAAATAACGAAGCATGAGGTCATTACAATGGTTATAGATTCAAAAGATCTTGTTCATCTTTGCCCAACAAGAAACAAAAAACTTTCTTGAAACCACATGCTTTTGCTCCAACTGATTTATTAAGTCGATATGTTTTGCCCAGAAAATTCTTTGGTCGCATGAGTGTCTTATTCCATTGGGAAAAATGCAGGTTTATAAAAGATCTGGAAGAGGCACAGAGAGTCGCCCGTTCTACCAGTGCAGCTTGAACAGTTGATGTGCGCTGCCAATTGCATTTGTCACAGAATACAGCAAAAATCCAGATTTTTCAGCGGGGATTTGAGCCATGAATTTTCATGTAACCAGTAAAGATTGTGCAAATTTAAAAGACTCACTTTGGATCCCATCCTCGGTATCAGGTTTTGTGATTAATTCCATTGTGATCTTTCCGTATAATTTAATGTGGTCTTGGACGTTTTTGAGGGTTTGTTCTTAATTTTGTTATTATTATATAGCATTAATGTTGTATTTTTTGAATAATTTCTAACTGATTTGTGACAGCAGCTGGGTTTGTTTGTATATTGGTGCTGTGATGCATATTAATATCATGGCCTCATAAGTGTGTGCATGATTATTGGTGTTGGGTGTGTGTATTATTAGTTAAACTAACATTTGGTGTGCCATAGGATGCGAATCTAACACTTTATATGCGCAACAGTATGGACCCCATTTTTTTTTTAATTTAGCAAATTTTTTGCATGCAGTATTGTGTAAATATTCCATTATTTTGTGTCTGGATAGTTATCAAACGATAATTCATATAAGGTAGAATGGCCAATTATTGTCTCCTGGCATGGCGAATTTTGAAATGCTGTGGCATGCCTAAAGATATGCTTCCCGCCTTAAGGCATGCTTGGTGTTGGGAAAGCGGGGAGAGAAAAGTGAGAGATTCGTTTCGCTTTTCTTGTACCAAATGTTGCATTTCACATTCTTGTCTCGTCACCATTTTGCCTTATTTCAAAGTGGAAGAAAATGAAAATAAAATATGTTTACTTTATTACCTTTTTTATCACAACTCAAACTCGATTTCTGTTGCCGCATAAATATCAACTCAACATTTTTTCCCATCTCCTTCACAAAACAAACAATAACCTATACTTTCTTTCCACTTTCCTTTTGTTTCATGTTCTTACTGTTTTCTTACTTTCCTATTTTCTTTAGGCTTTCCAATTGCCAGCCCTAAGATAATATGCCTCAGAAAATGAACTGATTTTCGCCAAATGTTAGGAACAGATCTCCAGGCTACAGCAGCATACATCAGCATTACCACCGTGATGCCATAGCCTGTAGAGAGCTACAGTGGCGTTCTGTAAAGTGCCGCTATAGCTTAAGTGCTGCTATACCCTGCTGGGAGCTATAGTGATGTTTTCAAATGTGCCGCTTGTTTTCTAGATGAAGTGCTGCTATAGCCTGCTATTTTTGTGTCAAGTGCTGCTATCTCCTTGTGAGCTAAAGTGTCACTTGTGAGGTGGTGCTTAGCCTTTTATGCTGTAGTAGGCGTTTCTTGGAAAAGTGCAGCCAAGTGTCCTTGAGCTATAACGGTTTCCTTTTAAAGTGCCACTGTAGCTTCAGCGTTTTCTGACTGCCACTTGGCCTGCAAGCTACTATTGCAACCCCAAACTTAATCCATTTAGCAGTTGCACAAAATATAAAAAAGGACAAGTAAACCCCTCAGTAGAATATTGGAACTCCATACTTTCAAGCAGCACCTTTTTGATAATATTCTGTACAGCAACACGTTCTTGGCTAGGATTTACTGATTATGGTTTGTGCCTAGAACTGATAGGATCACAAAAGGCGAGCGGCGGAACTTGCACAAAGTATCAAAGAATATTTTCCTCATTGAAAAATCTTCTGCACAACAATGCATTCTTGAAATGGATTTGCTGATTATGTTAATACCAATTAAACATAATTTATAGGCAACAGGAAAATGGTTTCAACAGTTGCAAGTTTTCTCTGCAATGTGCAAAAAGATTTCGAGCCATTTGGGGGTGAGTTTTGTGATCCTCCTATTCATTATAAAAAAAAGGAAGCAACAAAAACATCCTATGAACTACCAGATTTACTAGCATTTTGATTGCCAGTCGTGGTCATGAAGGATTCACCACAGCCACACTGGCCCTTTGAATTGGGATTTATGAACACAAACTCTGACCTGCACAAAAAAACATGAATCAGAAGATGAAATAGTGACGCATCAAAGATTAAAAGGTAGTTGCACCAATGGAATTATGCTTTACTTTAGTGGATCATCCAAAAAATCCATCTCTGTTCCAATAACATGCATAAGCGCTTTTGGGTCAATCAACACCTTGACACCCTTGTCCTCGACCAACTCATCAAATTTCCCTTTCTCATCTGCAGCGAAAATAGATTTTTGTGATTCAATTTTGTGCAAGGAATACAGAAGATATAATAAAGTAGCCCTTCATCTGTCTCGTTCTTTTGATTGACAATAGATTTGGTGGAAGGTAATTCTGACACAAGTTCTTGCAAATGCTGCATTTCACATGCCATGTAACATTGCAATAAATCTCCAGGGCTTGCTTAGAGCTGTTTTTTTTTTTTGGTATTTTAAACATATTCTATTTCTACCATTAACAATATATACCATCAAATAAACATAAGCTTGAGGTTTGGAGCCTACAGATGAAGTCAATCCATGACTTGTACAGAGAAAGATGCATTATATTCAGCGGATTTATGCATCTTCAATAAATCATTCTCTCAATTTTCAAATGCATGATTGGTGGCTCAGTGTCTTTTGATGTTTCAAAACTTCAAATCACCAAAGACCTCCAAAATATCTTCTTCAATACTCCTAGCATATCCATACCCTTTCTTCAACTCAATAAAGACAATTAGCAGACTCTGTTTTACCAAAATTTCTCTAGCCATTCATTACATATGTCCATTATTATTGTCTTGGCATAACCAGTTCTCTCGTATAACCTGTCACTCTCTCCATGTGACTCTCCATTAATATCAAAGCAGCACAGATTCAGATTTGATGCAAATATGGAATACACTATTTCGGGATGGATTCACCGATTTAACAATTTTTCAAAAACCCGGGATACGATTGGGATATGAGTATTTTTATTTTGGATTCAAATACACATGCATAATTAAAAAAAAAGTAATCATTTTTGAAAATCTAAACTAAGAATGGAAATAATTTATTAGTGTTGAATTGCCGATGCATATATAGTCGGTTTCATAGTCGTTGATACCATTGTTCAAGATAGTGTTCTATGTAACTCATTAATTTGCGCATGTTGGCATACATCAACCTATTTGTATGTAACATCGAACAAAGTTGCTTACACTTTCTCACAAATAACTTTACACAACATCATCATAGCCGCCACTAGTAAATAAAATTCGTAGCTTACACTTTATGCAACACTACTTTTGCTTTACGCTTTTAAGAGATGATGCCTACGCATGATGTTGCTATTTTCCATATTACTTTTTCGATTAATCAAAGAAACAATAAAAAATTTGGGAGTGCAAAACAAAGTAAGGGTATCCGCAGGCCAGGACGAATACAATAAATTTCAATATGGATACAAATCCTATATACATATGCATCTCCCTGACAATTAATTCGCGCAACATAGATTTACATTTTATGACTTCTTTAAAATGGTCAGTGGCATGCACTTTTCCACACGACTTATCTTAATAAATCGTTTGAATTATTTTTAAATCTTTAACATCTAAGCTGCATTAATCACTCAATCAAACAAACAATTTTGTGAATTCTAAACCTTACCTGCTATTTATCAGGCACCGATGCTTGTAGTTTGCATTATTACAGTTTCACAATCTCTCATCGTTATTTAAAAATAAAAATATTTCATTTACCAGAACATTTTTTTCTTGCAATGACCCTACCGCAATCCTTGGTCAACCCCAAAAGTTTGAGAAAAAGGCATGTTGATTTTGTTGTTTGTTGTTCATTGTTGTCACTTCATCCACAATCAATGAAATGCAAGGTATTCTTGATATTTCTCTGGGATATACGAATATATACGTCCAAACATCAGGCTCCCATTCTCAATATAATTAACAAAAGTGCATAACTAAATCAGAAGAGTGCAAACCTTACCGGAATTAATGAATTACTAGTCATGCAAGGGCTTTGTTGGGGTCGAAAATTACCCCCGGTTGACCAAGTCAAAGTCAAAGTCAAAGTCAACCCTAAATAAGCGGGCCCAAGCCCAGATCAAGTGAGCCCTGCGGCCAGCCTCCTCCATGCCAAAATGAAATCATGTAATAAATAATTTTAATGTAATTTTTTATGCATGAATATAGGAAAAATGGGCATAAAACCAAATTTTTGTAAAGCCTATGGCTCATGTGCAAAAGAAATGAGCACATGAGGCATGGGATGGGCAAAATACCATTTTGTAAAGCCCAAGGGGCTATATGTAAACTTGTAAGCCTATATAAGGCCACATGATAATGAAATAATAAGAGAATTCATTCCCTCAAAAAGTTAGGGTTTTTATGCCTCATTCTCCTTCCTCAAGGTTCTAAACCTTCTCTTTTTTTTGAATTAAATTAAGAATTTCACTCTTCCTTTCCCAAAATGAAATAGTTTTTCACCACAAAACCCTTGAAGGGGAACGCGGATCTTCCATCAAATCTCCAAAAGGGTCTTCCCCCCTTTTCTCCAAGATCCAGCCAATAGAGAGACAGAAGGAGACCCATCTCCAAAAATCCCACTTTGGGAAAAATCCGAGGTTTAGGAGAGGATCCAGAGCTCAGGAGAGAAGAAAGGAGTCCCCTTTGATCATCTTCAAAGATTTCTGGGAGTTCAACTCCATTTCTCAATACCTCTGGGAGTTTAACTCCATAAATAAAATTCTTTTAGGAGTTTAACTGCAGTTAAAATCTTTTGGAGTTTAATTCCACAAATCAAACTCTTTTAGGAGTTTAACTCCCCTCAAGATCCTTTCAAGAGTTTAACTCTTGATCCCGGGGTTAAGGGTTAAAGCCCCTTTTTTTCTGCAGGAGTTTAACTCCTGATCACGTGCCGGGCGCGTGAGGCGCCGGCATCCACACGCCTCACGTAGCCCGCGGGTGCCCAGTGCCCATGCTCCTCTCATGTGGCCCGCTGGCGCCCACGCACCATGCACGTGGCCCGCTGGCGCCCAGCGCCCACGTGCCACTTACGCGTCCTTAGGACGCTCCTCACCCCACTTTTTTTTATACACTCCACACTCGAAACACGTTCCCCTTTAGAAAAAATTTCTAACGGGACGCTGTCCCACAGCCCGCAAGGGGGTTGCTGACCCCAGCCCACTATCCGGGTAGCGGGACCCCCGTAAACTCTGCGAGGCCCCCGATATATCCAAAACCCTTCAAAACACAGCACTGCACATTGAGTTCGCATGACCTGTTTGACCCGTCAATCGGAGGTTCCCTCGCTCCAAAGGCGACGGGTAATTAACGGCAGCTTAATCTGCAGCTGCCGGAGATTCGGATCCCCACAATCAATAAACCCCAGCTTACCTTAGGCAAGGGGATCTGTAATGCGTCTAACAAGCGACGCTCATCTCAATGGGGTGACGAAAAACACCCTACAAATTCTAACACGTCCGGTGGGACCTTTTCTCTCCTCCCATATTTTTGGGTTAAATATCCATGCGAAGCTCAATCAACATATACATTGATTGCCTGTACTGAAATTATGCTTCTTTGTGTAAGTTAACAATTTCCAATTGCAATCTTCGGACGCAGCAAAAATGTCTCCAAGGACAAGCTCAGCTCTCAACACGGCTCACATCTCCTACACGATGAAGATGGACGACAGGACGGTCCTCCCGGCCAGTCTCGGGCGACAGCGGGAGGAGTTGCTGCTATCATTTGGCTCTATTCTGTTCGTGCCAGCTAGCGTCGTCCCAGCTTCTCAAGCTCCAGTAACAGCCAGACCTGCCTCGAAAGGCAAGAGGCCAAATGTGGTGATCTCAAAGGCACCACTACCCAAGCACAAATCCGTTTTCGAACAACTCTCCATTGCTCCAGCTGGAGGCAAGGCCATCAACACCAACAAAACAATAAGGCATCTCGCGCAAGCTCCAGCGGTCTCCCTGACAACTGCTCAATCGGGTATCTTCTCTAAACTCCCCGTCAATCGACTCACGATGGCTTCCTGGATGACGGATGCCCGTCAAGCCCTCAAGATCGAGAAGCTAAGACAGAAAAGACTCAGATATAGAGCCAACAAAAGGCTAGGGCTCATACTAGGCTATATTTCATGAGATTCCAAGAACAGGGTTACCCCGCCGGATAAAGAGATGGCTGGATATGTGGTCCACACTGTCTACATGATGGGGACGTGCAGCAAGAGCAAGGACAGGACCACCACATCTCAAATCCAATCTGGTATGAATGTGGCTGCAACTTTCCAAGACCAGCATCCTCTGGGAGGTAATGAAAACCCTTCCAGTGAGGAAAGATCCCTCGGTTCATGAGGAGTCGGGCTTGGAAAGCGAAAATGAGCCAATCTTTCGTCCGAAGACCGCAGAGCAGTAACTTCTCCAAAAGCTCCGAAAACAGCTCAGAAGTAAAGAAAAAGATATGTCCAAGCTCTACTAAAAAATTGACGCCTTGACAAACGTGGTCTTACAGTTCACGGCACAACTTGCCTCTCAGCCGCCTAATCAAGCGCAGGGCTCTCTGCTCATGAACCGGAAAACGGTATCTCGAGACAGCTGACGCCTATTCCCTCAAATCCAAAGGTGGGCGGACCGCATGAAAGTCAGTCGCATCCTATTTCGGGAAATGTCTTGGCTACCGATGACAGTAGCTCGCTAACTCAAGATCAAATCATGGATTTGGTTGCCAACAAAGTCAAAATATTGGTAGCCGAAGCGCAAAAGGATGTTAGCAATAGCGGGAGACCATATCCTGCTCAGTATGATCCGGTAGAATTTCCTAGTGGCTATGTCATCCTCAAATTCGGAAGATTTGATGGGATGGGAAATGCGAATCAGCACATCGCCCACTTTAAAGCCTCATGTGGGAATATTGGGGGCAATGATGCGTTTCTCCTGCGCCAGTTCGTTAATAGCTTAACCGATGTCGCTTTCGATTGGTACACTAGCATACCGGATGGCTCAGTTACTACTTTCGTCCAAATGGAATCTCTGTTCCGACAAAGGTTCATGAGTGCCAGCGATAAGATTACCATTGCCGACCTCGTAAGGATCAAACCAAAGAACAACGAAAGCAGCACGGATTTTATAATCCGGTGGCGCAATCTCTCCGACAAATGTGAACCGCCGATAGAGTAGGACCAATCTGTCAGCCTCCTCATCGGAAATCTCAACAATTGGATGACCCCGTTTCTATGCACCACGGGTCTTAAAACATTCCAAGAGCTGACCATGAAAGTTTAGATGTTGGAGCGCTCAAAACAGGAGACCTCCTCTGATTCCTAAAATAACAATAGGTCCTGAAGAAACCGAAAGGAGGATAATTGCAAAGACGGAAGTTCCGACGATACTGAAGCTTTCAACACTTCGGCTAACCGAAATAAGCGAGGGATGAGCGGGCCTAATGCCAACCAGACTCGAAAGCCAGTGTTCGGAGAGAGAGGAGAAGCTCCACTGAAAGAGAAGTTGGATAAGATCTATTTCTTCAGAAGGGACAAAGTCCGTAAAATATTCAAAAACGCCCTAGGAAACGGTCTATAATTGCCAGAATCAAAAAACCGCAAGAAGCGAATATGACCGACGACCCCAAATACTGCCCATATCACAGAGTGATAGATCATGCCATTGAAGACTGCTTCGTCTTCAAAGATTGGGTCGAAAACCAATACAAGGAGAAATAGATCTGTCTAAAGGCGTGTTAACAAACAGTCAAGCTGCGACCGCCAATTTCATACAAACGGAGACCAAAGTCCTTCGTGAACCTGATTCTCTTAGACATCTGCCTTTCTCTGAAAAGAGCGGATCAAGGCAACAAGCCAAAAGCCCAACGAGCAACATTGCCGATGAAGAAGCAATAGACGGGTACACAACCCATACGGTCTACATGATGGAGCTCAGAGGAACAAGTCCTCCTACGCCTTGTAGCCATGACAATGACGCGGTTGTTGCCATCCAACACTGGCTCGATCCAAATGATGAAGAGCTCGCTCATGCAATTAAGCCAAAGGAGCTCGTGGTTCCTGCAGAATCGAGCCTAAGCTCCAACAGCCGACCACAACGTCGTTAAACTGGGAACAATCGACTTCTAAGTCGTTAAACTGGGAATGTAAAAATGTGTAAATAAAAAAATGAAAAAAAGCCGAAATAATGGGGCAACCGCGAATGAATAGCCGAAATGATAGGGCAATCACGACCTTCGC
Source organism: Agapanthus africanus (assembly GCA_030015575.1). Classification (NCBI taxonomy): domain Eukaryota; kingdom Viridiplantae; phylum Streptophyta; class Magnoliopsida; order Asparagales; family Amaryllidaceae; genus Agapanthus; species Agapanthus africanus. The sequence continues at coordinate 697,157,437 of CM057343.1, read as the reverse complement.
AATAAGAAAAGCTGAAATTATAGAGCAATCGCGGTAAAAAAATGACGAATGATGAGTCGCTCCTGGTACCATATTCCAGTGTAGCGATGCAGACGCCAACCAAAATCCAAATCCCCAACGGCGAATGATGAGTCGCTCTTGGTACCATATTCCAGTGCAGCGATGCGGACGCCAACCAAAATTTCAAATCTCTGAATGTCCCAACGGCGAATGATGAGTCGTTCCCGGTACCATATTCCAGTGCAGTGATACAGACGCCAACAAAATCCCAAAATTCTCCCAGTCCTACGGTTGGTCCCTATACTGACTACCGTATACAATCCACGGGCACAAATAATTCTCATCATACTCGTACCCCACCGCAGTCACCAGTCCAGCGGCCGGTCTACGCCCTTAGAATTATGCTCCATTTGGGAAGACCAACTCATATATCCTCACGATGCATGAGGAGAACAAAACTTACGGGATCCTCACGACTCGTAAGAAAACACCTTCGTGGGATTCTTACGACTCACAAAAGAAAAACACACTTGGGTATCCCCACGACTCCTAAGAAGAAAACGCACCTACGAGATTCTTTCGACTCGTAAGGAGAAAATGCTTTTATAAGACCCTTAAGGCTCATAAAATTGAAAAGACTTAGGTGATAGGGTCCTAAACATGTCTTCTAAGCCATCGCTCCCCAACGGGTAAAGGCAAATGCTGAATTGCTTCTGGCACCTGTGCTTCAGTGTTAGCAACGCTGATGCCGATCCCTATCCCGAAATTCCAAATCGATCCAATAGACCCCTAAATCTTTAAACTGGGAACATATGACCCCTAAGTCGTTAAACTGGGAACAAGGGAAATTCCCTCACAGCAAATGATGATTTGCTCCAGGTACCATATTCTAGTGTAGCGATGCTGATGCCAAACCAAAACCAAAATCCCCAAATCCACTCATGGCAAATGATGATTCGCTCCTGGTACCATATTCCAGTGTAGCGATACTGATATTAACCCAAATCAAATCAAACCAACAACCTCTGCGGCGGAATCATGCTTCGTCTCAGAATGTACCCCGTGTCGAAATCATGCTTCGCCTTGGAGTACCTGCATTTCCCGTCGGAATTATGGTTCGACTAGGAATTGACCTCTGCATCGGAATCATGCTTCGTCTCAGAGTGTACCCGTGTCGAAATCATGCTTCGCCTCGGAGTATCTACATTCCCTGTCGGAATTATGCTTCGCCTGGGAATCAGCCTCTACATCAAAACCAATGACACCCCGTGCCGGGGAAACGTCGACCACAGAAACTCTGTGCCGGGGACTCGTCGTCGGAATTAAGCTCTACCTCGGAATCAAATCGACCAATAAGCTCTGCGGCGGAATCATGCTTTGTCTCATAATGTACCCCGTGTCGAAATCATGCTTCGCCTCGGAGCATTTTCCTTCCCTGTCGGAATTATGCTTCGCCTGATAATCAACCTCTGTATCGAAATTATGCTCCGATTAGAATGTCTGCCGCTCTCCGGAATTATGCTCCGCTCGTCGGAATTATGCTCCGACCCCTTGGAATCATGCTCCGCTCTTCGGAATTATGCTCCGATCCTCGGAATCATGCTCCGCTCTTCGGAATTATGCTCTACAAATCGGAATTATGCTCCCGGAATGATGCTCCGCCCCCGGAAGGATATTCCACCTTGAAGTCCAACTCCAAGATCCATCAATTTCATGCACACAACTCATATACGCGGTGTGCATTTATTGATGGGGGCACTTTGTTGGGGCCGAAAATTACACCCCGGTTGACCAAGTCAAAGTTAGTCAAAGTCAACCCCAAGCAAGTGGGCCCAAGCCCAGATCAAATGGGCCCATGCCCAAGTCGAGCCCCGCGGCCGGCCTCCCCAATGCCAAAATGAAATCATGTAATAAATAATTTTAATGTAATTTTTTATGCATGAATGTAAGAAAAATGGGCATAAAACCAAATTTTTGTAAAGCCCATGGCTCATGTACCAAAAAAATGAGCACATGAGGCATGGGATGGGCAAAATACCATTTTGTAAAGCCTAAGGGGCTATATGTAAACTTGTAAATCTATATAAGGCAACATGATAATGAAATAATAAGAGAATTCATTCCCTCAAAAAGGTAAGGGTTTTGTGCTTCCTTCTTCTTCCTCAAGATTCTAAATCTTCTCATTTTTTTGAATTAAATCAAGAGTTTCACTCTTCCTTTTCCAAAAAGAAATAGTTTTTCATTACAAAACCCTTGAAGGGGAACGCGGATCTTCAATCAAATCTCCAAAAAAGGAGATTTTTAAATCTAACCCCCTTTTCTCCAAGATCCAGCCAACAGAGAGGAGGAAGGAGACCAATCTCCAAAAATCCCACTTTGGGGAAGATCCGAGGGTTAAGAGAGGATCCAGGGCTCAGAGGAGAAGAAAAGGGTCCCCTTTGATCATTTTCAAAGATTTTTGGGAGTTCAACTCCATTTCTCAAAACCTCTGCGAGTTTAACTCCATAAATAAAATTCTTTTAGGAGTTCCATTTAAAATCTTTTGGAGTTTAACTCTACAAATCAAACTCTTATGGGAGTTTAACTCCCCTCAAGATCCTTTCAAGAGTTTAACTCTTAATCCCGGGGCTAAGCCTCTTTTTTCTGCAGGAGTTTAACTCACTCCTGATCATATGCCGGGCGCGTGAGACGCTGGTGCCCAGCGCCCACGCGCGAGGCGATGGCGCCTAGCGCCGCGCGCGCGAGACGCTGGCGCCCACGCGCTATGCACGTGGCCCGCTGGCGCCTAGCTTCCATGCGCCACTCACGTGTCCTTAAGACGCTCCTCACCCCACTTTTTTTTATACACTCCACACTCAAAACACGTTCCCCGTTAGAAAAAATTTCTAACGGGGTGCCGCCCCGCACCCCGCAAGGGGCTGCTAGCCCCCTTGACCCCCAGCCCGCTATCCGGGTAGCGGGACCTTTGTAAACACTGCGAGGCCCCTGATATATCCAAAACCCCTTAAGACACACATACGCAAACTGCACATTGAGTTCGCATGACCAGTTCGACCCGTCAATCGGAGGTTCCCCCGCTCCAAAAGCGAGGGGTAATTAACGGCAGCTTAGTCCGTGGCTGCCGAAGATTTGGATACCCACAACCAATAAAGCCCTACCCTATGCTGGGGGAAATCTATTACGCCTGACAAGCGACACGTATTCTCATCTCAATGGGGTGACAAAAAACGCCCTACAGGCTTGTTCTCATGCACCAATAATAAATTAATAACCATAACCAAACATAGATTCTCCACATTGTAAATATCATCTTAGAGGAAAGGAACACACCAAGAATCTGATTACCACTCTAGCGCACATATACACATCCCCACTGAATCCCCCAGCCAACACACCAACAACTACTAGATTAATTTCATATATTTAGCATCTATACATTATGAACTAAAACCGTCTTATTTTGTAACCATTAGATCTTTGAGCGATCGATCTTTGTATGGATTTCGGTTTCCCAATGTTTTAAACCATTTGGATCTAGATGAACGTGTAAATCAACATGAACGATCTCGAAATGGTAACACTGTCACTTTCAAAGCCTAATTTACTGAACTTAATAAGCAACATCTTAAGCATTTGAAAGTCTTGGATACACTGCTACAATTAGGGGTTGCCCCTACAGATGGAGGAAGTCCCTACGGTGTAAACCGTAAGAGCAAACAATGCTCTTACGGTGCCCACTGTAGGGCGTAAATAAATTAAAAATATTATAATGTAATATCTTTATTTGTCACTACGGTGCAGCAAAAGAAAGGTAGAGGCAACAAAAGGTTATTTAAAAAAAACAATACAGCTAAGTAAAACCCTACGCCCCCAAAAACATTTCCCACTTATCTCTCTCGTTCCCAGAGGCCAAAAAATTCCCTCGGCCCTCGTTGTCGAGTTCCTCGTCCCCGATCGAGCTCATCGTCGAGTTCCTCCTCCATCGCCGCCGATCGAGCTCGTCGTCGAGTTCTTCGTCGCAGCCAATCAACATCGAGGTCCTCGTTGTCGCCTCCACCTTTTCGAGCTCCTCCTTCCCGGCCTCATCCACCTTCTCAAGCTCTTCGCCGCCGGTCTTTGCCAGCTTACCACCAACCTTGATTTGCCGCCGCTCGATCGAGGTTAGTTTCTTTAATTTGAATTTTCCTTAATTATGTTTTTGATTTCTTTAAATTAATTAGGAATTTAATTTATAATTTTGTTGTTTTTGGTGTTATTGTTGTTGATTTTAGGGTTAGGGTTAGAGTTATAGGGCCGGATTAGGGGTTAATTTAGGTTATATGGTGATGATTAGGGTTAGGGTTAATTAGATTAATTTTGGTTAATTTTGGTTTAGGTTAATTTGGGTTAATTAAGGTTAGGGTTTGGATGATGATTAGGGTTTGGGTTAATTAGGTAAAGTAGGGTTAATTTGGGTTAGGGTGTTGATTAGGGTTAATTTGGTTTAATTAGGTTAATTTAGATTAGGGTTTGAGTGATGATTAGGGTTAATTTTGGATTAATTAGGGTTAATTTGAGTTAGGGTGATGATTATGGTTAATTTGGGTTAATTAGATTAATTAGGGTTTGGGTTTGGGTTTAGGGTGCCTAGTTCCTTCAGTAGGATACTCGATGATAACGTAAACATAAAACTTCACCGTAAACGTAAGAAAACTTCACCGTAAACTAAAAACTTCAAACCCTTAAAATTGAAACGTAAACGCAAAACATATTCAAGTTAAATGTTCAAGTTAAAACCAATATATGATACTCGATGATAATATGAAACTTTCATATTCTCAACGATAGTTATATGTGAAAATCAAAGCGCGACTTAGTCCCCGTCTATCGGTTAACATATGTTCGATATTCGTCGTGACATAGAATTATACGAAGATTGTTAAATATCAGACGGTATCGTTCAGTGCTAACAACCGTCGTGTAGTCTGTGACGAGAAGATTCAATCGTATGATAACCGATAGATTTGTCCAGTTTAGACAAATTAGGAATGTATAAAACAAACACCCGCATTCACTTGTGTTTTCATTCGTTTCGAGTTATTTCGTCGGTACTTTTCCGCTGGTTCTCCATGTATAAAGATATATTAAATGTTCATTTCAACGTTGTTTCACGGCATTGAAATGATTATCTATTCTATTACAGTATACTCGGAGAACAGCGAGGATGTGCTGCTAAAATTTACTCGAAACGGATGAAACCACAAGCGAATGGTTGTCTGCTCTATACATTCTTAATGAGACAGAAGCCTTACCCCCGACAGCCGAAACACACACATACAACACGAATACACAACGAACGCACACACAAAGCACATACACACTAACCCTACACCTAACCGAAATCATAAATTGAAACACATACACAGAGTACAGCTTATACTTGGATATCTTCAAATTTAACTTTGTTAATCAATAATTTATTCTTTTCAACGACAAATTTGCCTTTACGGATTTTTTTCTTTGTCAATAACTATCTCGTTCTTAGATTTCTCAATATAGTCACCATAACTTACAATTTATATGTTATACAATCTAACATGGTCCATGAGTACATCAAAGTTAAGGACTGGATGTACGTGGATTGGCAACACATGCAATCTAAGTTTGTCGCAGGAGTTGCTGTTTTCATTGAATTTGCACGCGCACATAATAAGATCGTGTTAGAGAAAATTCTCTGTCCGTACGATAGATGCGGGAATAAATTCTGGCAAAAGGTAGAAATCGTGGAGTTTCACATCGTTAAATATGGTTTTATTAGACTTTATACAACTTGGTTATATCACAAAGAAGGACAAGAAGAAGATGGTAATGCGGCAGAAGAAGAAGACGATAAGTTCTTTTCAGGAGAAGAAATGGAGGATATGGTAGAGGCTGCCCTCGGTGATAGTATTCCTACCGAAGATGACATTCCTTCCGGTCAAGGACACCGTGCGGATAAGGATGAAAGTTCATGAATGATGCTAGAAGACCAATTTATGAGAATGCAAAGTATTTCATCTTATCATGGTTCGTCCAACTTTTCCAGATTAAGTGCCTAAATAGATGGAGCAAGTCATTCACGATACTTCTGAAGTTCCTGAAAGATTCTATGCCCCCGGGAAATAACGTGCCCGACAGTTAGTACGAAGCCCAGAAGATGATGTCTGATTTGGATCTGAACTGTGAGAAGATTCATGCATGTCCCAAAGATTGCGTGTTGTACCGAAAAGAGAATTCTGATTTGAAAGAGTGTCCAAAATGCGGAAAGGGCAGGTATAAACCGAAAGAATCTGATAAGAAGCCCAATATACCTGTCAAGATAGCACGATACTTTTCCATAACACAGAGGCTGCAGAGGCTATTCAGGTGCAAGAAAACAGCCGAGACAATGATTTGGTAATACCGTGTTGCTCCAAGCGAAGATGGAAAAATGAGTCATCCAAGAGATTCACCGGCATGGAAGGATTTCGATAGGAGGCACCAAATATTCAGTAGTGACCCCCGCAATGTCAGGCTCGAACTGGGTAGTGATGACTTCTGCCCATTCAACTATATGGCTGAAGGCCACAGCACATGGCCCGTTATAATGATAGTTTATAATCTATTATCTTGGTTAGTTATGGATCAATCCTACTTTATGATGCCTCTTCTTATCTGCTGAAGTCAAAATTTGCACCCCGGTTGACCAAGTCAAAGTCAAGGTCAACCCCAAGCCAGGTGGGCCCAAGCCCAAGCAAGTGGGCCAATGCCCAGGTCGAGCCCGAACACGAAGCGTCCGGCCTTCCGCCATGCCAACAACAAAAATCGTGTAACAAATAATTTTTATGTAATTTTTGTGCATGAATGTATGCAAAAGAGGCATAAAGCCAAATTTTTGTAAGCCCATGGCTTATGTGCAAATGAAAAGGCACATGAGCCATGTGATAGGCAAAATGCCATTTTGCAAAGCCCGAGGGGCTATATGTAAATATGTAAGCCTATAAAAGGCAACATGATGATGAATAAAAGACACTTTTTTCATTCCCCCAAAAACCAGGGTTCTTTGTGCCTCCTGCTCCTTCTCCAAGGTTCTAAACCTTCTCAATTCTTTTGAATTAAATCAAGAGTTTTACTCTTTCTTTTCCAAAATTAAGTAGTTTTCCACCACAAAACCCATAAAGGGGAACTCAGATCTCCCATCAGATCTCAAAAAGGAGTGATTTTTAAAATCTCCTACTTCTTGATCTTCAAGATCCGGCCAAACAACAGAAGGAAGAAGAAGAACCCCTTTCATCAGCTTCAAAACATCCCAGGAGTTTAACTCCATACATATATACATAATAAATATTTCCTTTCTGAAGCACAGCTTCTGTTTCTTAGGCTAAAAGCCACTTTTTCTCGCCGGCGCTCAAGCGCAGAGCGCCCGCATGCCGACACGTGGCGCGCTTGCGTTCAAGCGCAAACGCCCGAGCGCAAGTCGCCCCGGTGCCAACACGTGGCGCGCTTGCGTCCAAGCGCCCAGCGCTCAAGCGCAGAGCGCCCACGTGCCGACACGTGGCACTCTAGCGCCTGAGCGCACAGAACCTAGGCGCACAGCGCCCAAGGTGCTGCCCCCCCACATCCTTTGGATGCCTTTTCCCCCTCTTTCTTTTTTATATATACATATATACATATATATATACATCTGTATACATATTTGCACACACATGTGCTCCACGACACTGTCCCTATTAGGAAAAAATTTCTAACGGGGCGCTGCCCCACACCCCGCAAGGGGGCTGCTAGCCCTCTTGACCCCCAGCCCGCTATCCGGGTAGCGGGACCCCCGTAAAAAAAAACTCTGCGTGGCTCCCGATATATCCAAACCCCCCTTTCAAAATACAACACACGTACACTGCACATTGAGTTCGCATGACCAGTTTAACCCGTTAATCGGAGGTTCCCTCGCCCCAAAGGCGGGGGGTAATTAACGGCAGCTTAGTCCGCGGCTGCCGGAGATTCGGATCCCCACAATCAATAAACCCCGGTCTACCTTAGGCAGGGGGAATCTGTAATGCGCCTGACAAGCGCGCGCGTATTCCCATCTCAATGGGGTGACGAAAAACACCCTACAGATTTTGGCACGCCCGGTGGGACCAATCTCTCCTCCCATATTTCGGGTTAGACGTTCATGCGAACCCAATCAATATACATACCTATATTTATACTAAAATAATGCTTTTTCATGCAGATTTTCAAGCAATCACCTTCTGACGATGTCTTCGATAATGAACTCAGCTCCCGTCTCCTACACGATGAGGATAAACTCTAGGACGGTCCTTCCGGCCAGTCTCGGGCGACAATGGGAGGAGCCGCTGCTACCATTCGGCTCTATCATGTTCATGCCAGTTGGCGCCATCCCAGCTCCTCAAGCTCCAGCAACAGACAGACCGGTCTCGAAAGGTAAGAGGCCGAATGTGGTGGTCTCGAAGGCGCCCCAACTCAAACACAAGTCGGCGTTTGAACGACTCTCCATGGCCCCAGCTGGGGGCAAGGCCATCAGCACCAGCAAAGAAACAAGGCATCCCGAGCAAGCTCCAGCGGTGCCCTTGACCACTGCTCGATTGGGTGTCTTCTCAAGCCTCCCCATCACTCGGCCTGTGGCGGCTTCCCGAAGTGCAGAAGCCTGCCAGATGCTCAAGGCAGAGAAGCTGAGGCAGAAGCGGCTCAGATATAGAGCCAACAAAAGGGCTAGGGCTCTGGCCATGTTAAAATTTATGAATTTCCAAAGCTCGGACCGCTCCGCGAAACCAGCTGCCAGTGATGAAAGAATGGATGAGTGTGTTATCCACACTGTCTACATGGCCGGACATGAAGAAACGAACCCTCCTTTTCTTCACAGCCATGGTGATGATATGGTTGACGCTACCCAGCATCGGCTCGATCTAAATGATGAAGAGCCCGCTCAGGCCGATAAGCCAGAGGAGCCCGTGGTTCCTACGGAATTGAGCTTAGGCAATAAAGATTACCCGGTTGTCATAGCCGAAACTACAGAACAAGCATTATTCCAATGGCTTCAAAGGCAATTTCAGGACAGGGATGAGAAAATTGCCGAGGTCTATTCCAAAGTCGACGAGTTGGCAAACGTCGTGGCAAATCTCGCGACCCAAGTCGCCCGATTGCAATTACAGCAGAATCATATTTTGGCTCATGAGCCAGGGATTGATACCCGGGGGCAGCCAACTGATATCCCTTTCAACCTAAAAGCGGAGCGCCTTCGCGAAAAACGGCCGCAATCAGCCTCCAGTCCCTCCGATACATACGCCGGGGGGAATCGCCTTTGAAAGGGAAGCTAGAAAAGGTCTATTCCTTCAAGAGGGAAAAGGTCCACAAGATATTCAGGGACGCTCTAAGAAACGGTCTACAACTGCCAGAATCTAAGAGACCGCAAGAAGAGAATATGACCGACGACCCAAAATATTGCCCCTATCACAGGGTGATAGGTCATGCCATTGAGGACTGCTTCGTCTTCAAAGATTGGGTCGAAAGGCAATACAAGATGGGAGAGATAGAACTTTCTAAAGGCGTGTTAGCAAACAGTCAAGCTACGATCGCCGATTTCATGCAAATGGAGACTGAAACCTTTCAGGAACCTAATCCTCCCAGACATGTGCCTCGAGGACCAGCATCAGTAAAGGCACCTACTCCAATGGAGGGAAAGAAGAAGGTATACTCCTTCAGGAGGGATGAAGTCCGCAAAATATTCATGGACGCCCTGAACAGCGGTCTGCAACTGCCTGTTCCAAAGAGGCCACAGGAAATGAACATGACCGGCAATCCCCTATACTGCCCATATCATAGAGTGATGGGTCATACCATCGAAGACTGCTATATTTTCAAAGATTGGGCAGAGGACCAATATAAGCTTGGAAAAACCTCACAATTCTCGGATGTATCGGCAAGCCACAGAGCTAGGTCATCAACACAGCCCCGCCAAGATCAAAGTTCAAGGAGCTGGGATAAGCAAAGAGGACCACCACGTCGTTAAACTGGGAACAGCTGACCACCACGTCATTAAACTGGGAACAATCGACCTCTAAGTCGTTAAACTGGGAATGTAAAAATATACATATATATATATACGTGTAAATAAACAAAAAAAAAGTGTAAATAAAAGAAAAATAGAGAAAAGCCGAAATGATGGGGCAACCGCGAATAAATAGCCGAAATGATAGGGCAATCGCGACCTTCGCGATAAGAAAAGCTGAAATGATAGAGCAATCGCGGTAAAACAAAAAAAAACAAAAAAAAACGACGGCGAATGATGAGTCGCTCCTGGTACCATATTCCAGTATAGCGATGCAGACGCCAACCAAAATCCAGTTTCCCAAAATTCTTCCGGCCCTACGGTTAGTCCCCAAATTGACCACCGTATACAATCCACGGGCTCAAATAATTCTCAGCATAGCCGTGCCCCACCGCAATCACCAGTCCAGCGGTTGGTCTCCGCCCTCGGAATTATGCTCCATTGGGAAAACCCACTTATGTGTCCTGGCACCTCTGCTTCAGTGTTAGCAACGCTGATGCCGGCCCCTACCCCAAAATTCCAAGCTCGCCATCCATAGACCTCTAAGTCTTTAAACTTGAAACAGACGACCTCTACGTCGTTAAACTGGAAACAGATGACCACCAAGTCGTTAAACTGGAAACAGATGACCACCAAGTCGTTAAACTGGAAACAGCAGACCTCTACGTCGTTAAACTGGAAACAGATGACCACCAAGTCGTTAAACTAGAAACAGATGACCGCTAAGTCGTTAAACTGGAAACAGATGACCTCTACGTCTTTAAAACTGGAAACAGATGACCGCTAAGTCGTTAAACTGGACACCACAGACCCCTAAGTCTTTAAACTGGAAACAGTTGACCTCTAAGTCATTAAACTGGAAACAGTTGACCCCTAAGTCATTAAACTAGGGACGAAGGGAAATCCACTCATGTGTCCTCATGATGCATGAGGAGAACAAACCTTTGTGGGATCCTTACGACTCACAAAGGAAAAACACACTTAGGAGTCCTCACGACTCCTAAGGAGAAAATACACCTGCGGGATCCTTACGACTCGTAGGGAGAAAATGCTTTTATGGGACCCTCACGGCCCATAAAATTGAAAAGCCTTAGGTGATAGGGATCTAAACCTGTCTCCTACGCCATCGCTCCCCAATCCCCAAGTGGCGAATGATGAGTCGCTCTTGGTACCATATTCCAGTGTAGCGATGCAGACGCCAACCAAATTCTAAATCGCATACCCCAACGGCGAATGATGAGTCGCTCCTGGTACCACATTCCAGTGCAGCGATGCAGACGCCAACAAAGTCCTGAAATTTTTCTGGCCCTACGGTCTGGATCATACATCCTGCAAAACCGTATACAATCCACGGGCGTAAAACAATCCCGATCTCTCCAAAAAAAAAAAAAAGAAGGAAAAAAAAGAACGGTATGTCCACAAGCAAAACGGGCGCGGATAAAAACCCGAAAGGGGCTCCGTGAGTAAAAACAGCAGGACTGCCGGCGAGTTTGTGAAAACCCGAAAGGGCGCAAACTCGTAAAAAAAAGGAAAGAAGAAATGAAATGCACTCGCAAAGCCCTCTCGACTTTGTGAGAAGAAAATTCCCGCATGAGATCCCTATGACTCACAAAGGAGCAACACACTTAGGAGTCCCACGACTCCTAAGGAAAAAATACACCTGTGGGATCCTCACGACCCGTAGGGAGAAAATGCTTTGTGAGACCCTTATGGCTCACAAAATGGAAAAGCCTTAGGTGATAGGGATCTAAACATGTCTCCTAAGCCACCAATTCCCAAATCCTCTCGGGGCAAATGATGAGTTGCTCCTGGCATTGTTCCAGTGCAGCAATGCAGATGCCAAAACAAAACCAATTCCCAAATCCTCTCAGGGCAAATGATGAGTTGCTCCTGGCATCATTCCAGTGCAGCAATGCAGATGCCAACAAAAAAAAAATCCACAAATCCTCCCGGGGCACATGATGAGTTGCTCCTGGCATTATTCCAGTGCAGCAATGCAGATGCTAAAACAAAATCAATTCGCAAATCCTTTCGGGGCAAATGATGAGTTGCTCTCCCAAATCCTCTCGGGGCAAATGATGAGTTGCTCCTGGCATCATTCCAGTGCAGCAATGCAGATGCCAACAAAAAAAAAATCCACAAATCCTCCCGGGACACATGATGAGTTGCTCCTGGCATTATTCCAGTGCAGCAATGCAGAGGCCAAAACAAAATCAATTCCCAAATCCTCTCGGGGCAAATGATGAGTTGCTCCTGGCATCATTCCAGTGCAGCAATGCAGATGCCAACAAAAAAAAATCCACAAATCCTCCCGGGGCACATGATGAGTTGCTCCTGGCATTATTCCAGTGCAGCAATGCAGATGCTAAAACAAAATCAATTCCCAAATCCTCTCGGGGCAAATGATGAGTTGCTCTCCTAAATCCTCTCGGGGCAAATGATGAGTTGCTCCTGGCATCATTCCAGTGCAGCAATGCAGATGCCAACAAAAAAAAAATCCACAAATCCTCCCGGGGCACATGATGAGTTGCTCCTGGCATTATTCCAGTGCAGCAATGCAGATGCCAAAACAAAATCAATTCCCAAATCCTCCGGGGGCAAATGATGAGTTGCTCCTGGCATCATTCCAGTGCAGCAATGCAGATGCCAACAAAAAAAAATCCACAAATCCTCCCGGGGCAAATGATGAGTTGCTCCTGGCATTATTCCAGTGCAGCAATGCATATGCCAAAACAAAACCAATTCCCAAATCCTCTCGGGGCAAATGATGAGTTGCTCCTGGCATCATTCCAGTGCAGCAATGCAGATGCCAACAAAAAAAAAATCCACAAATCCTCCCGGGGCACATGATGAGTTGCTCCTGGCATTATTCCAGTGCAGCAATGCAGATGCCAAAACAAAATCAATTCCCAAATCCTCCCGGGGCAAATGATGAGTTGTTCCTGGCATTATTCCAGTGCAGCAATGCAGATGCCGAAACAAAACCAATTCCCAAATCCTCCCGGGGCACATGATGAGTTGCCCCTGGCATTATTCCAGTGCAGCAATGCAGATGACGACAGAAAACTAATTCCCAAATCCTTTCAAGACAGATGATGATTCGCTCCTGGTACCATATTCCAGTGTAGTGATGCTGATCTCAACCCAAATCAAATCAAACCAACCTCTATGGTGGAATCATGCTCCGTCCCAAAATTTACCCCGTGTCGAAATCATGCTTCGCCTCGGGATATCTACCTTCCCTGCCGGAATTATGCTCCGCCTCGGAAAAGTCAACCCGACACTCCGCGCCGGGGAAAAGTCCATCAGCGACACTCCGTGCCGGGGAAAAGTCAACCCGACACTCCGCACCGGGGAAAAGTCGATCAGCGACACTCCGTGCCGGGGAAAAGTCAACCAGCGACACTCCGCGCCGGGAAAAAGTCCATCAGCGACACTCCATGCCGGGGAAACATCAACCTGACACTCCGTGCCGGGGAAAAGTCGATCAGCGACACTCCGTGCCGGGGAAAAGTCGACCAGCGACACTCCGCGCCGGGGAAAAGTCGATCAGCGACACTCGGTGCCGGGGAAAAGTCAACCTGACACTCCGCGCCGGGGAAAAGTCCATCAGCGACACTCCGTGCCGGGGAAACGTCAACCCGACACTCCGCGCCGGGGGAAAAGTCAATCAGCGACACTCCGTACCGGGGAAAAGTCGAACGACACTCCATGCCGGGAAGACGTCAAGCAGACACTCCGTGCCAGGGACACGTCAGCAAGCGACACTCTGCATCGGGGAAACGTCCAACATAGACACTCCGCATCAGGGAAACGTCCAACAACGACACTCTGCCTCGGGGAAACGTCGGCCAGCGACACTCCGTGCCGGGGACACGTCTACCAGATCGCTCCGCATCAAGCGTCGACCGTCGATGTCGCAAAAAGGGCAGTGCAGGCTTCCTACAAAGCAGGAACCAGATCACTCCAGGCCAGGGAAACGTCTACCACGGACACTCCGTCTCGGAGACGCATCAAGCGTCGACCGTCCATGTCGCAAAAATGGCAGTGCAGGCTTCCTACAAAGCAGGAACCAGATCACTCCGGGCCAGGGAAACGTCTACCACGGACACTCCGTCTCGGAGACGCATCAAGCGTCGACCGTCCATGTCGCAAAAAGGGCAGTGCAGGCTTCCTACAAAGCAGGAACCAGATCACTCCGGGCCAGGGAAACGTCTACCACGGACACTCCGTCTCGGAGACGCATCAAGCGTCGACCGTCCATGTCGCAAAAAGGGCAGTGCAGGCTTCCTACAAAGCAGGAACCAGATCACTCCGGGCCAGAGAAACGTCTACCACGGACACTCCGTCTCGGAGACGCATCAAGCGTCGACCGTCTATGTCGCAAAAAGGGCAGTGCAGGCTCCCGCAAATTGGGAACCCAAATCGCTCCGGATCAGAGCGTCGACCGTCTATGTCGCAAAAAGGGCAGTGCTGGCTCCCGCAAATTGGGAACCCAAATCGCTCCGGATCAGAGCGTCAACCGTCCAGGTCGTAAAAAGGGCAGTGCAGGCTTCCTACAAAGCAGGAACCAGATCGCTCCGGGCCAGGGAAACGTCTACCACGGACACTCCGTCTCGGAGACGCGTCAAGCGTCGACCGTCCACGTCGTAAAAAGGGCAGCGCATCCCAAAGAGTGGGAAACAAGGCAAGTCGCCTCCACGTGAAAGATAATCCATCAATTTCATGCACACGACTCACATATGTGGTGTGCATTTATTGATGGGGGGCACTTTGTTGAAGTCAAAATTTGCACCCCGGTTGACCAAGTCAAAGTCAAGGTCAACCCCAAGCCAGGTGAGCCCAAGCCCAAGCAAGTGGACCAATGCCCAGGTCGAGCCCGAACACGAAGCGTCCGGCCTTCCGCCATGCCAACAACAAAAATCGTGTAACAAATAATTTTTATGTAATTTTTGTGCATGAATGTATGCAAAAGAGGCATAAAGCCAAATTTTTGTAAGCCCGTGGCTTATGTGCAAATGAAAAGGCACATGAGCCATGTGATAGGCAAAATGCCATTTTGCAAAGCCCAAGGGGCTATATGTAAATATGTAAGCCTATAAAAGGCAACATGATGATGAATAAAAGACACTTTTTTCATTCCCCCAAAAACCAGGGTTCTTTGTGCCTCCTGCTCCTTCTCCAAGGTTCTAAACCTTCTCAATTCTTTTGAATTAAATCAAGAGTTTTACTCTTTCTTTTCCAAAATTAAGTAGTTTTCCACCACAAAACCCATAAAGGGGAACTCAGATCTCCCATCAGATCTCAAAAAGGAGTGATTTTTAAAATCTCCTACTTCTTGATCTTCAAGATCCGGCCAAACAACAGAAGGAAGAAGAAGAACCCCTTTCATCAGCTTCAAAACATCCCAGGAGTTTAACTCCATACATATATACATAATAAATATTTCCTTTCTGAAGCACAGCTTCTGTTTCTTAGGCTAAAAGCCACTTTTTCTCGCCGGCGCTCAAGCGCAGAGCGCCCGCGTGCCGACACGTGGCGCGCTTGCGCAAGCGCCCGAGCGCAAGTCGCCCCGGTGCCGACACGTGGCGCGCTTGCGTTCAAGCGCAAACGCCCGAGCGCAAGTCGCCCCGGTGCCGACACGTGGCGCGCTTGCGTTCAAGCGCAAACGCCCGAGCGCAAGTCGCCCCGGTGCCGACACGTGGCGCGCTTGCGCCCAAGCGCAAGCGCTCGAGCGCAAGTCTCCCCCGTGCCGACACGTGGCGCACTTGCGCTCAAGCGCAAAGTGCCTACGTGCCGACACGTGGCGCGCTTGCGCCCAGCGCTGAGCGCCCACGTGCCGACACGTGGCACTCTAGCGCCTGAGCGTACAGAACCTAGGCGCACAGCGCCCAAGGTGCTGCCCCCCCACATCCTTTGAATGCCTTTTCCCCCTCTTTCTTTTTTATATATACATATATACATATATACATATATATATACATCTGTATACATATTTGCACACACATGTGCTCCACGACACTGTCCCTATTAGAAAAAAATTTCTAACGGGGCGCTGCCCCGCACCCCGCAAGGGGGCTGCTAGCCCCCTTGACCCCCAGCTCGCTATCCGGGTAGCGGGACCCCCATAAAAAAAAACTCTGCGTGGCTCCCGATATATCCAAACCCCCCTTTCAAAATACAACACACGTACACTGCATATTGAGTTCGCATGACCAGTTTAACCCGTTAATCGGAGGTTCCCTCGCCCCAAAGGCGGGGGTAATTAACGGCAGCTTAGTCCGCAGCTGCCAGAGATTCGGATCCCCACAATCAATAAACTCCGGCCTACCTTAGGCAGGGTGAATCTGTAATGCGCCTGACAAGCGTGCGCGTATTCCCATCTCAATGGGGTGACGAAAAACACCCTACATTATCGACGGACCAAACACACCGGGAAACCATATCGATGTCTATCTCCGACCTCTGATCGATGAATTAAAATTTTTATTCATTGATGATGTAGAGACTTACGATGCAAACACAGATACAACCTTCATAATACGTGCGGCTTTAATGTGGACAATTAATGACTTTCCTGCGTATGGAATGCTATCAGGTTAGTCCGTACATGATCACAAAGTATGCCTTTATCGCCAGCAAAATACATCGAAATGGTTGAATTTTAGCAAGAAGGTTTGTTATTGCGGTCATCGGCGTTTCCTGCTACTAGACCATCCCTACAGGTTAGACGTTGCTCACTTTAATGGTCATCAGGAGCTTCTTGGACCTCCAACCTCATTGTCCGGAGAAGACGTGATTACTCAGTGGGATGGTTACAATAATGTGACTTTCGAGATAAATCCGGCAAAACAGGTCAAACAACCATACTGGAACAAATTAAGCATTTTCTACGAGCTTCCGTACTGGTCAACAAATTTAGTGCATTATTGTCTGGACGCCATGCACATAGAAAAGGGAGTATCTGAGCACGTACTTAACTTTGTTTTTTTGTAAAGACGGAAAATCGAAAGACAACCTCCGTGCTCGGATGGATCTTCAGGACTGGAAAATTAGAAGTGAATTGTATCCTAAATCGATAGCGGGTAAACCAGACAAGTTTGTACTTCCCAATGCTGCGTATCATATGTCACAACCGGAGAAGAAAAGATTCTTGCAGGTGTTGCATGATTTGAAAATTCCCGCAGGTTTCTCAAGATCATTTAGTAAGAAAATAAAGATTGTGAAAGGCAAAATCGTTGAGCTGAAAATCATGATCACCGTGTTATTATGGAGCACATTTTCCCATTAGCCCTCAGAACTTCCCTTCCCGAATCGATTAGTCTAGTAATCAATGACCTTTGTTGGTTTTTTAGAGAATTGTGCGCTAAAACCTTGGATGTTGTGACGCCGGAGAATCTAAAAATTTCTATTTCATTGATACTTTGCAAGTTTAAGTGTATTTTCCCGTCGTCATTCTTCGATATCATAATACACCTGACGGTTCATCTTGCAACCGAGACTAAGTTTGCCGGACCGGTACAATATCGATAGATGTATTCCGTCGAAAGGTACATTGAATTTTTCGTTTCACACGTTTTGTAAAATTATTGTTGTCCTATATGCCCGTATTTATTTATTTAATATATTTTTCTTTAGGTACCTCTACACTCTAAAAAAAGTATATACACAATAGAAATCGACCAGAGGGTTCTACCATGCAAGGTTATATTCTAGATGAAGTAACCATATTTTGTTCCTGCTATCTGGACGAGAACATTGAGACGAAGCTTAACCGGCCTCGGATAATTCAGAACGGGCCTTATGGTAAACCTGATTATAAGAGAGTGGACATTATGTTTATCAACAAGATATATCGATTTATCCTCCTCAATAGCGTATGTCTTAAAGAAATTTGAGAGTAGGTTTTTTGGATTAATTGTTATATTTGTATGTGTGTATGAAATGATATAATATTGATGCCATAATTTATCATTGAGAACAGAATTCATATTGATGAGGTACATGAGGGGCATCCTGATTGGAATGATGAACGACTGGAAAAATATCATTAGAATATTTTTTGCGATTGAGTTGCAGATCATGTAAGTTGTTCAAATAACATGTTATTGCTACCCGTCTTAATCTAAACATATATCGTTATGTATTGCCATAAAATTTATTTTGTCAGATCCACGATCCGAACTTATTTGTATTATTAGAGAGAGATTCAAGATGTTTAGCTCAGTTTCTTAGCATGGAGGTGGCATATTTTAAAGGATTCGGTGTCCTTAATACAAATTTGAAATTAAGGACATAGAAATATTTCGAACCACTCAGAATAGTGGGATTGCAACCGTAGGATCGGATGGTATGATTTATTATGGATACTTAATTGCATACTTGACATCTAATATCCCGGACGATCAGAACCGTTTTATGTATTTCGGTGTATTTGGTACGATACACAATCCGATACGGATAAGTGGAGAAAGAATCTCGGAACTTGGAAAGATGAATATGGATTAACTAGGGTGAACACACTTCGATTTTACGGTCAGGACGATCCATTTATCTTTCAGCAACAAGCGTTTCAAATATACTACTCACAGTACTTGAAACATCCAGGATGGAGTGTTATATGCCGTTGGAAACTCAGGGGTGTTTACGATGTCCCGGAATTCGAGGATCGTATGGAGTACATCGGTGAGGATGAAGAAGAGAAGACTTAAAGTGCTCCGACCGTCTGTCTCAAAAGACGGGTTGTCTTTGGCTGATTGTGAAGTTACATGGGTTAGAAATGATATCGATGATGAAATCCAAGTAGATATGTCTAATGCGTCAACGAAACGAAAAAGCTTATCAGTAATGTTATATTATAACTTCACATTTCTACGATCTATACATATATTGCATGCATATGTAATGATTGTACTCTTATCTAGGTCTGATGACGACGCCCGGATCAACGAGGGATGGCAGGAGCACCAGCCGGGGCAGAGGCAGAGCGATTCTGCCGCCCGGGGAGCTCAGAGGGCTGGTCTTGCATCCCGATCCATATCCCCTTCGGATGACTCATTCCGTATGGCCTTTGCTACACCTCCAGGTATATTGCACGCATATTCATTTTGAATGTAATATTATAGATATACACGTATATTTATTTTGAAATAAATTATATAGTCAATGTTTAATTATCTAGCTATAGGTGGTGCGTCCACATCAGAGACAGAGGCTACTACCGTACCTGCATGTATGTTTATATTCTATAGTGCATGTATATTGATTTAGAATGTTATATCATAAATATACACATTCTTTTTGCTCTTACTTAGATAATCAATTTTTGATTGTCTGGCTGTAAGTGGTGCCTCCACATCCCGGACAGAAGCCACTACCGCACCTGCGGGTATGTTTATATATCTTATACTGTATGCATATTAATTTAGAATGTTATATTATAGATATACACATTCTTTTTGCAATTACTTATATAATCTATTTTTAATTGTCTAATTGTAGGTGGTGCATCCACATCTGGCGCAGAGGCCACTCCCGCCACTTTCGTACCCTCCGCTCAGTATGCAGGTTAGTATTCTTAAATATAAAATATTTATTCATTTTATATATCCTCTAAGAATAAACATGAACTTCATGCAATTTTATCGTTAATATTTATTTTCAAGTTGGAAGGGATGCGTCCACGTCCGGGTCACCAGCTGTTCCTCACCGGAAGAACTATCATCCCGCTCGTGCTGCTGCCCGGGCCCAGACTCGTGCTACCGTCGCCGGAGGTATATATCGCACTTCAATTTTCGTTAATTCTTGATTTCTAAATATCGTTTTGTCTTAATATTGCTTGTCTTGATATTTCTTGTAAATGCAGAGCAGCCCCATCCCGAGAGGGGGGACTCGAGGGTCGAATCAGTCCCACAGGCTGAGGCCCGATAGAGCTAGGGAGAGACACCATTCCCACTCTTCTTTACCCCCGATTATCGCTATACTGGCGATTATGCCGAGAGGTTCGGCCGGTATACGGAAGATGAGAGCTGTATCCAAAAAAAGTATCCACTTCACATTGAGTAGGGCGATCCGCACCAGCGCTCATTTACCCTCTTCCGGGATCAGGCTCGGGTATTAATATATATTTTAATTTGACTTATCAAATAAATTTATTATTATTTAACACTTATAATTTAAATACATTATTTTCTTGTATTTGCAGTTGGATTGCGACTTTCAGCCTGTACCCGACCCTGATCATCCTGACAGAGTGCTCAATCTTCATGCTCTTTACCTGGGCCTCATGAAAAACATGCAATCTAGGTCCGATATAATAGAAATGAGCTGAAGATCGTTGCTATTTGGTATGACTGGCGACCCCCGAGACGGAGAGAGCGACTCTCCTACATTCTCCGGCCTTTACCAGGGTCGATGTAGACATATGGTCTCTTGTGCCAATATTATGACTCTGAGCGCAAACAAATTTGTAATTTAAATGTAATTTATTGTTTAGTATATAATTTATTTTTTGTGTTGCTTAATTAGAAAACTAAATCTGATTGTGTTGTGCAGAAACATGCCGATCAAAACAAAGAGAATAAGAAGTCGGCGAAGAGGGGTCGTCCTACTTATACAGGTGGCTCGAGAAACATTACTCGTGCCATGGAGGCATCGGTAAATTACAATAGATCTATTTTGATATAATACAATATTAAGAGTTATTTTATAATATATGTAAATTTTTGGCGAATTGCAGAGAGCTCAGACCCTGGCACAGGGTGGTACACCGAGCGTGTTGACCGCGTATCTTACCGTCCACGGCAACTCGACAAATCCAGCCACGGGTGAGCTTCGATTCCCCGACACCGTTACCCAGGAGTATTCGTAAGTGTTAATATTTATTCTAATTCGAATGAAATTTTTGGTTTGATAAGTTCAAATTTAAATGTGATACTTATATTTTAATAGTTAATATCGGTGTATGAGCGGGTGGTGGAGCAGGCGGAGGCATCAGGGATCGAATTTAGTGGAATGACCGATCTGATGCTACTAACCCCAGTCCTAGACGCCGCACACGGAGGGCACTACGGAAGTTGAGAAAGAGGCTGGGGACTAGGTCCTAGCAGGGCCCATATGAAGTTGGTCTCCACTCCGGCGGTCACTTCCCCTACCCCCATGAGCGACGTGGAGCATGATGTTGCCGTCTTGAAGACCACCGTCGAGAAGTTGAAGGAGATGGTACATATATTACTTAATAGTAAAATATTATATCACATTATAGATAGTAACATATGCAGTTTTAGTAGCATGAGCTTATTTGGATTTAGACTTGGGTTTGATTAATCAGACTTACATAAAATTATCTAATTAAACTGAACTCTATAATCATAACCATGCTACATCTTTCTTCATTTTGGAGTTTAAAAAGTTATGATTATCCAAATTCAAAACTTGAGAAGAAAACATTTCTTTGTAAATTAGATAACTCCAAAACCAAGCATCAAATCAAAACTAAACAATTAAGGAGAGATATGGGCTTACAAGTTAGAATAAGCATCATTTCTACCTCCGCTTAAAATAAACTACGGTTTTCCAAACTAGATACCCAAAGTAGTTCTAAATCCCAAAGTATTCTCAGATTGGGGTATAAAAGCATAGCCCTGAATGTGTAGAATTTCAATATGTATAAATTCTTATACATAACATATGAATTTCAACAGAACGTGTGGTATCTCAACAAAGCATATATAAATTCACGATTTCGCAATAATCTGATAATGATACGAATTCGACTAAAATCTAATACACCGTTCTTACTCGTTTATTACACAAACACAAAAATTTACAGATTCGGCACGGCCCCACATGCATCTCCTTCGTCTGCGGCTCCGCAGGCCACTACCTCGGCTGCGGTTGCGCAGACCACTCCTACAACTCCACAGCCCGCTCAGACTCCCGCACAGTCCGCTCCTTCATTAATCGAGTTTTTGACGACTCAGGGTTGCACCAAGGAGCAGATGCGGCTGATTGCGGCGATTGTCAAAGGTGGAGCTGGACCGAGCTAGGGTAGCTTTATTTATATTTTTGAGGATGTATGTACTTATCTGATACTTATTGTATATATTTTGGACGATATTGGTGGTTGTTTGTATGTTCACAATGATTTTAGATTGATTTCGTATTCTGTTTGTTTATTTCTTTTATATATTATGCGTGAGATGATTATGAATATTTCTGTATTTGGCTATATGATATATATATTATTGTGCACGGGACGGGGAAAAAACGGGAAGCCCATTTTTAAAAAAAAACATGATATAATGTCCATATGGATTACTCTGTAGAGGCAACTGTTGCACCTACGGCTTAAGCCGTAGGGGCAAGTTTGCCCCTACACATTTCTCCGTAGGGACAAAATATTAGATAATATCTGATATTTTTCCCTATGGACTCAGTAATAGGTGTCCCAATGGACTCAGTAATAGGGGCAAAACTTGCCCCTACGTCTTAAGCCGTAGGGGAATTTATAAGGCCCTACGGACAGCTTCGTAAGGGCATTTATCAGGCCCTACGGATAAATCCATAAGGGCAAGTATTTTATTTTATAAACAGATAAATTAAATAAAGATTGTGTCCCTACGGAATAATCCGTAGGGATAAATATCCCTACGGATTATGACGTAGGTGTAATTATTACTCCGTAGAGGCATATTCAGGACGAAGACTTACACCTACGGCCTTTGGACCTACGGAGGAATTTTATGTCCCTACGGATATATCCGTAAGGGCAGTGGTTTGTCCCTACGGCTAAATCTGTAGGGACAAGTGATTATTGTAGTAGTGATGCCAGGTTAATAACGTCTAACATCCCAATATGAGAAATCTAATAATTAAGATTTAAGAATATATTGTGAACTGTTCGTCATGAGAAACTCTTGATAGTCTATGAAATATATTTCGTCTATGAAATATATTTCAATGTCATTATCCAAGCCTTTTCCCACCAAATGGGGATCGATTATAAAAGCAAGGCTCTATATAAAGGATTGGACAAATATTTACAACTAACTGTCAATCTCAACTTAACCCTATCCAACTCTAAGGCACAGATAAAGAAAATAGCGAAATGACACAAATTCTCATAGGAAACCAGTTTATAAAGAAACAATAATCATGTGAATATATTAATATGGATTAAAGAACTGGAAGGGGATCTTAATGAATCAATTCGTCTGGGTGTGGGTGTGCATGGGATATAGGATGCTTATTTATTTATTTATTTATTTGATTGTGGTGAGGGTGGGGAGGGAGGTCTGCTCTAACAAACTTCATCATCGTTTTGATGTGATAAAGAATGACGCCTTAATGCACAACAGCACAAAGTAAAGACAATACACCAATTAATGGTATTAAGTAAATTGCATCAGGGAAGTGAGTTATTGAACCTGCATAATTAAGGGTGTAGGATAAGCCATTGCATCCCCGAGCTTTGACACCTAGCCGAAGATATGGGCGCTGACGAAGGTTGAGGAGGTGGCGAATCCTAGAGGCAGCAACATCTGTCAAAGTCAAGGCCTGCTTTCTAATTGCTGGACCTGCCTTCTCTGCTGATGCCTTCATGAAGGAAGAAGCCATTTATATCTCTAAAGGTTGAAAACAAAAGGATTCATTTATCAGAACTCAGTGTAACAATGAATTAAAGGAATTAATCCGCATGAATCAACCACGAAGGCTACAAGTGAATTGGTTGACGCAAGGAGTTGAAATTGTTTCCTTATTTAAGGTAAGCTAATTGAATTGACAAAACATACACCAAATTGCACGCAAAATCTTTAAGAAATAATTCAAATGAAGTTATAAATGCAACATCAAGCTATGGATCCTACGCCATTGATTCTAGGTGAAGCTGTTATCATTGTGTTTTGAGTATTTGAATGAGTTTTGTAGCTAGCAATATTTCAATATTGCTCTCGGCTTTAGTATTTGCGCCTTAGAGTTGAGCATAATTTCCTATAGCAAATATATCATCTTTACCTACTTCTGCATTTCTTAATCCACAACAGGATTTTTTTTGGTGGAAGCCAACTAGTCATTTAAGATTATGGCAAGCCCTCTGTTGTTATAGATTTTCCAACCGGAAAGTAATTTGGCACTGCTTAAGAAAGGGTTGTGTAACATCCTAGAACGATCGTACGTATTTGAATTAATAAATTGAATTGATTTATTTTGCTACTTATAGTGAGTTTTGGCTTTGGGACTTCATGAGCCGGCTCAAGGACGGTGTGAGACGTTTCTTGCACCAGAGAGTTATTAATTGCCTGGATAGACTTGTGAGCTGGCTCAGGCACATATTGAGCCGTCTCAAATAGACTGTGGCCTGATATTGTTTCCTGACACGATCCCGAATTATTATTTCATTGGGGATATTAATATGATTAATGAGTTATGGCAAATTATTGGGTTATTGAACTATTAAGTTGGGGACATGATTGTTATTGATATGATAATATAATTTTACCTTATATCAATTCTTATGCCTATTTGATATAGGATTTATTCTAATATCTGGCCCATGTATTGAACTATACTATTTATATCCTTTTAATCTCATGCAAACCTCGATCCATATTATTCCTCTTAACCCTAGCCGACTTCCACATCACCTAGAACCAAACCCTAACCCTAAACTCCAAAACCGAGACCTGATCTCCATCCTTATCGTCATCGGAGCCGTGATTGTTATCTTCATCATCATCGTGGTCATCGTCGCTATCATCTTCTCCTTCCTCGCCGGTGCAGCATGAACTTGGTGCGGCTACATCATCCACGTCGAGATCTGGTGCAAGGATTCCAGCATTGTGTTTCATCGTCGTGTTCGTGAGATCGTATTGAGGCAAGTATCTCAAGATACTTGTACATGCTGGTTACGATGTGACCCAAGTCGAGTCGTAACATATTATTATAACATATTGATTGTAGATAGATATGACTTGATCAACGATTGCATCGAGATTCGAATCACGACGCATCAATATTTCTAATTCATTGAATATGCATCGATAAGTTTGATCTAGACATGTTATATACGTTAAACCCCAAAGATTTCATTTTTATGATTCATCACGTCACCTATATTGAAATCTATGGTGTAATGTAGGATATACGACTGCATGTGGTAAATATAATTAAAACTTCAAATATGATTGTATCATAAATAGGCCATGAACCGGCTCAACATAACCTAGAGCCATCTCATACACAGAGAGCAAATTATCGTTCCAGACAATATTTAAGCCGTCTCAAGATAGGGATGAGCCGTCTCAAGATCATCTTGAGCTGTCTCTCACAACCAGAAAACAAAGAATGAATCTGGACTTCTGAGCCGTCTCAACTGACATGGAACCTAACACATGAACCGATGCACATTGATTATTCGAATTATATTGCCTGATCATGTTACCTAACCGATACAATGCTATTCCTGACATGTTAGAATCATGATTGGTTACCTGTAACTAATTGATAACATGTATCATTACTATCTTGTTATCGATTGTTCACATGTAAACTCGCTTGATTGCTATTTTTATTATGTCAACCTTGCTTATAACGTAATGTTTACTGAAATGCTAACAAATCCCGATATTGATTAATTGACTTGTTGTCTTGATAGACATGACTCGAATGCGTGCATGCTTGTTCCTGTGTTGGCATTAAATAACGCATACTATTGATACTTGACATGAATATGAAAACTTAGAAAAAGGGAAAATTAAGAATGAAACCGAACTGTAACTCAAGAGTTATTGATTGCTAGAGACTGGTCAGTCAATACGAGCAACGGACTCCGAAATGGTGATGCTGACATCATTCATCCATATTGACATTGTTTTATTGCCAAGCAGCATGTCTCGGATTCAACCCCGAAAACCATGAGACCGTGGTCTCAGGCACGTATGGGATACTATTGAGTTACAATGAAGATTACATTAATTGGTTTCCAATACTTGTAAGATAGATAACTCAGCGACATGAACCAATAGGAATCACACGACATGACTGTCTTGATTATATCCTAATTGTTTATCACCTGAAATTGATATCGTTCACTGTTTACTCGCATGATACATAACTCATAGTCGTATCCTTATTTTATTATATTCGACGCTCTAACGTCTGGGTTTTGCATGGCCCAGATTTCTTGGTTTTAGATCGATAAGGATTACTTCGAAAAGCTTGCCAAGCAGTGAGGCGTCTTATTTAGTTATTCTATGCTTTAGACTTGTTTCTCGTACTGAACTATTTCTTGAATTTTATTTGTGAGCTCATAAGGGACAAGCAGTTATTGTTCTTATTTAACCTTAGATCTTGAGACTTGGTCGTTATTATTGCTTCCGCTATTGACTCTTGATTATTAGTTATCGTTATTGTTTATTATGGCATAGTGGATATGTGGTGATTAATTATATTATATTGTGCTTAATTAGTGCATGACAGCCTTAATATGACTATAGAAGGATGATTCCTTACCGTAGATGGCATGGCTGGCCGATTCATGTCTCGTATTGTGTATGTTGGGAAGCGAGACGTGACAGGTTGATATAGGTCGACAACCACTCAAAACCGTTAAATCTTTTTGCAAAGCTTTCCTTCATAGTCGGTCCCATTTTATTAATACAGGGAAAAAGGATTCGATGATGACGATGACAACAATGATGACCACTTGGTAGGAACAATATGTAATATTCTTTTTTGGGCTTCTATCTAATGGGACTATACAGTTAGGGTTCCTAGCACCCTAGCCGCCACAACTGCGGCTTATGCGGAATGAAAAACAAAAATCTAGATGTGCTAGAAACTCGAAACCCTAGAATCTAAACCAAACACATGAACTAGAAAAAACTTTAACTACTATGGAAGAGGGTTATACCAAAAGATCGAGTCCTTCAGTCTTCATCTCCTCTTCCTTGGCTCCTTGAGGTCTCCTTGATTGAGCTTGACCGTCGGTCTTCCTCCGTCAAAGATGATCCGTCCGAGAGATGTGGTTCATGACTCTAGTTCCACAGTAAAAACAAGTGGAGCAACTAAAGACCCTAGATTGTTAGTCTAAAGTGCTTAGAGATGTAGTGTTCTAGTGTTTTTCTATCTCACTTCAATCCTTGATTCTCAACTCATAAGAGTGTAGGATTGAAGAGAAAGAAGCTCAAGAAAAGAGCTAGTGAGGAGAAAGAAGCAAAATGGTAAGAATGAACTAACTCATGTGAGAAAAAAATACAACCATGATTTTATATAAATCAATTTTTCAAATAAAAATATAGCAACCATGCTTGAATAGTTTGCACAAATGAATATACAATTCATTTGTCAATACTATTCAAGTATGGTTCTCCCCATTCTCACATCACTACTTCTACACCTCATTTCCATTTAAATGAATAAATGGATAAATCAAAAATGAGGTGTCCACCTTCTAGAATGTTTTCCGTATAAATACGGAATACACTCTACCGTATATACATACTCGTATTCGTATCAAAATATGAATACCCAAAGAGATAGAATAACACAAAGAACTTAATACTAGAATATACATATCGAAATATATATATATATATGTAAATTATTAAATCAATACCTGAATTAATAATCTGGCTTAATTCTAAGCCGGATAGTATTATCAACCGTCCGATCAAAAATCCGGGTAGCTAGTACCCTCATTTGATCGGAACCCTGCACGTATCAAAATACGGCCGCTAAATCATTTCGCCTGAACCAGAAAAACCCTCTGTGTGGGACTCTAAAGACTCGACAGTACACTGGCAGTGGGTTCAGCCACAAACACGTCAGCGGCACTAGCTGTACGTAACGGCTGCCCAGATACCTGTTGAAAAGGAAGGCCGATGAGCAAGCTCATACGAACCCCTACTGAGCCTATCCGTGACAATCTCCGTACAGTCCGGTCTCTTCGTCTAAGAGTATCGTATACCGGGTCTAGGGGTAGTAAACGTCAGACCCTAATAACTCGGTAATTCATGCCGATGTGGCTCAGGACCAGAAAACTACTGATCCAACTATCAATAAATCCCAACTGCCTTGGCCAAGATCTTATGGTGCTAGCCAACCGAACACAGTGCGATATCGACTCCCTATACCGGGAGAGACGAAACCCCAACAATCACTCACTGCCTCCATATGGCTCGAAACTGTACCCAACTAAAACATGTTTGTACGACTCAGTAGAGCCTAGTGGGGTAGTAATCTAAGTACAGTGGGAACTCACACGAGACAAATGACGATCTCAGGTCTAAGACTAACTTGTACTCATGTCACCTGAGAACTGATATCTGACGATAGATATAAATCTAGAAGTTCTCGGCGAGTCCGTCCAGTGTGCTCACCCCCGATGAGCACCAGTATACGATCTTAGGTGCCAAAGACCAATGGTTGTGGGACCAACCATCGCCCCTTTTCGGGGTCTAGAAACGTATGCACAAGTCTACTCTGAAATATCGATGTCCAGCCTCGATACTCTTGCGACTTGGGACACTTAAGAATGTGCTTATGGACTACCCAGCACCCATAAGTATGATCGTCATCATAACGCTGGTAGTCAAGCAATAATCCTACGGGCTTTATCAGCATATATCAACGATATGTGATGTCGAGTAAAACATATGCATATGTTAAGATAGAGTCAAACCAAAATAGTATACTACTGTAACGAATCTTTATCAACATGTACAAGTAATACAAAGCAGCAAGAAAAACAAATACACATGTTCAGATAAAGACAACTCAAATAGTATACTATACAACCGATCAAGATTGTCATGTACATGCATATCCGTAGTATCATATACAACACAGGCCTCTAGGGCATACATATCCAACATATACAAATCAAAGGCTGTAATTCCGCTTAAATATTGAACCAAGCCAGAATATTTGGCAACTATTTGCCCAAAAAATAAAAGCAATATCAAGTTAATTATAGATCAATTCAACCCATCCAGCACAAGGAAGCAATCAATATGTCATAAATAATTGGGAAAAAATGTCATAAAAATTCAATTTTTTCCAGAATTCACGATTGAGGTAAGTAGTCATCCAAATATCCTATCACCGTACCGATTACCCATTAAATCGTAGCCCTAGTTCTCTCTTGATTTCAAATCCTACAAATTCGAAAGCAAAGGAAAAGAGCAAATTGGACCTGAGATCGTCGTTTTTAAGAAATTAGGGCAAAAAAAGATGACAAAATCGATGACCAACCTTCAAGACACAGAGA
Organism: Agapanthus africanus; assembly: GCA_030015575.1. Taxonomy (NCBI): domain Eukaryota; kingdom Viridiplantae; phylum Streptophyta; class Magnoliopsida; order Asparagales; family Amaryllidaceae; genus Agapanthus; species Agapanthus africanus. Next base: position 697,128,104 of record CM057343.1, on the reverse strand, counting down.
GTTCTCCGATTTCTCAACGATTCTTCCTTTCGCTTTGTTGCTATAAATAAGAAGCTAACGTGCGTGAGCCACACGACGCCCCTTTTGTGAGCCGATTAAATATAAAGAAAGAAAAGAGAGATGAGGTTTTTCTTCAGAGGAGAGCTGAATACTTTTGATCAAACGTGAGAGAATTGGGAATCGAAGAACAATGAAGAAGACGATCAAAGGCGAGATGTTAGAACATTTGTGTTTAGAAATTAGGGTTTGCTGAGGGACGAATTCTTTGATTTGGGAATATTTGTGAAATGAATCGGTGAGAATTTAGAAAATTTAGAAGCCGTAGCTCATCAACAAATTTTCTGGGACTTAACTTACATTAAAATACCATAAACTTTTATTTGTTTCATATAAATACCATCGGCTTTTGTAAATAGCAATTAGCAAATAAACACCAAGTAGCGATATTGTGAAACCTTAAATTGATAAATCCACCCCAAAAATTGTGTTGGACCCGAACCTGACCCTACCCAACCTAATATGTCCGGGTCTTTATAGCATGCTATACCCGTCCAAACCCGAATGGATGAGTTTAAAATTAGCTATAAATTTTTATTTTTATCTTTGAATGAAATTAGCAATAAATTTTTCAGGTCGGTTATGACTTTAGTACAAAATCCATCCGTCCAAACCTTACACCCTGCCCAAATCAAAACACTCTTCCTAGATTCAATCCCACTCAAATCACAGTATATACCATAGATAAAATGTAAACCATTTAAGCTTATTGTATTGTATTTAATTTACAATGTACAACATATAATTTAACATCACTTTTCCGGTGTGTAAATTTTACATATATACCTTCTCGATTATTTCAATAATTTATAGCTTGCCAAGCCTGGAAAACCACCAAACCCAACCCCAAACCCAACCCCACCCACCCCCGGCACCTAAACCCAAAAACTTGCCTGAGGTTTCATGTTTGGGTATGTGATTCAGACGGTTTCGGATTAGGTTTTAAACTTTGGGACATTGCCTAAAAGTTTAATATTCAACCAGATAATCTAAAATGAAATTGCAGCATTATTGGGAAGCAGGAATTACTAGAATTACAACTATTCGCTATTGAAGTTCAAATTTCTCAAGAAAGCAAACAAAAGGTTACCATGTGAATACTAGCTAGAATGGAAGCCACGTAACATACTACATACCAAAGAGAATTACAAATACCATGTACATGGTTCCACCAATGTATACAAATTTTTTCCCTCCAATATAAACAACTGAACACAAAGATATACATTACAGCACAAGTAGCTCAAAGCTTGACTGCTTGCAGTCAAATCCCAGATTATATTCATAACCACATCCTCCAACATTGCGAGAATACTAGATTTAATTTAAATACTTGATGACAAATCCCCCCTCAATATAAATTAGATAAGATACAGGAAAATTGAGCATACACTCACCCAACCGGAACAAAACAGACTCCGATGCAAGATAACAACAGATTCAAATCATTGGAAGATAAATAGAGATCGGAGTTTATTTAAGCAGTTTGATCTCAAAAGAATCGTAATTTGTATTATATAACCCCAAAACCTTGGAACCCTTTTGCAAACACAAACGTAAAAGGAGGTACAACATATTTGTATTCCTCAAATTCACAGCACTTCATTGACAGGCTGCAGCTTCCATAACCATGTATATCTACCAGCAGAATGGAATCTGCAATAATTGAAAAGAAGAAGAAGAAGAAGATATAATATGAGGAAGATAATAAGATGGATATAATTATACTGAAAATAAAAGCAAACCTTTGAAATGGTTGAACATATAAAGTGATAATTAGATATATTAGCCCTTTGAAAGAATAACAGGTTAAATCCTTCTCCAACATTCAATACATAATATTTACAAACAAATATAAACCCTTCAAAAACCAATAATAAAACCTTGATTTTTGATATATCCTAGCATATATTGACAAAATCTCCACGATGTCAATGTCTTTGTCGACTGCACGTAGCCCCATCTACAAAACTGGTTTGTTTTGGCATATAAACTTATATTTAATTTCAAATAAGATAGAGAGAGTTGTTTAAAGTCAAGATATGCTTGCCTTCAACCAACACGAAGATGCATGTGACTAGGAGGAGGTGGTGGTAGTGGGAGTGGGAGTGGGAGTGGTGTTGGAGGTTGACGACCCCGACCAAAGAGAAAATCCCTATTCAAAAAGAGAATATAAGAGCCCTTTCATTTTGCTATTTAAATTTTGATTACGCAATAAGACTTTAGAACTCCAGGAATACCAACAAGATCACGCCTTTATTCCAGACTTTTGGGGCCGGCTACGTGAATCTTTTTCTTAAATCCTTCCAAACCTTTTGAATCGGCTGTGTAATCCCCCCGCCCCTTTTTTTAAATTTAAATTCTAGTCCGTTAAGAGTCGTCTCCTAGATTAAAGGACAATTAACATATGTATGTTGACCATCAATATTTTCAGTCTACCTGTAAACCATGTTGCACCAATAAAACTACAAATCTGTCATAAGCTCCCATCACTATATCTTTCTTAAATATTATTGCTTTCTAAACATGCACACCCTACTAGATTTGAACCTGAGCATCACTGGCATCATCTTAAACTCCCTATCACTGTGTCAAAGCTAAAAAGTCGTCATTAGGGGTGAGGGAGGGAAATATTTTTATAAGACTTCTCAAAATATCTCTATGTTACATCTCTTTACTATCTGATAACCTTGCAACTCTTTGTTGAGTTGATCATGAGATTGAAGGATTGAGGTTAACATGCATTAAGGATAGAAGGGCATCATTATTGATAGTATGCGGCAGGTAATCTATGTTTTCAAATTTTAGTTTGACTTACCAGTTTGCTCTTTCTCTTTTTCTTCTTTTCAATGTAAGCAAGAAGTTCCCCTTGGCGTGCTACAGATTCCTCAAGAGCCTGTAAGAAGCACAAATGTGAGCACCCTTTAATGAAATAAGCCAACTCCAAATTGAATCAAGACTAAAATTAGTACTACAAATATTTTCACCAATGCCCTTCAGGGAAGTAATACGAAATACACAATCATATGTCCTGAAACCTAGACTACCTATGAGTGGTTGACGTCAGGCTAAAAATGATCATGACATTTCATTGATGCTAACACTTCTAAATATTACGAAGGGACTAGTTTATACTAAACAAAATAATAAAAGAACCCTTGATAATATCTGATAATAAGATATCATAAAAAAAATATCCCTCCATCGGAAACAAATTAAATGATTTCGGCTGGATATTCATTCTATTGAGATGGCAACAGTCACCTCAAATAATGATAGAACAATGGTAGATTAAATACATTCTATAGTTATCTTCAACAATGGCCCTCAAGGCCATAATAAATCCTGAAATCTTGACGAGATTGTGAAAGCTGAAAGTCAGGCCAGAAGTGAATGTTGAATTCTTGGAAAAAAATTTAATCTCTGCCAGTAATATTCTTATTGGAAAAAAATAATACCCCTTTATTTGATGTTCGAAACAAACATTCAAAATAGCTTATAAAGATATGCCATGGCAGACACATGACTTTACAAAACTTTGACTAATAACCTTCCTCCATAGATGAAAAGTTAGGTCTCTACTAGAGTGGTTCATTTTCTCGAGCAAAATGGAAGTGTCACAATCACAAACATCCTATATAACTCGCAAAAAAGTTTATAACTTTAGGCATAACATAAGACATTCAACATGTTTCACAAACAATGTCAGAACTCTGAATATATAAATAATTGGCTAAATTGCAAATATTTTCCATAAAACAAGAAATTATCCTGAGTTTATCAAACCTGCACTTTAATCCTTAATTTAAGGATCAAATTCCATTTCTCCCGCTCCCCCAAAACCCCAAAATCAATCCTCAAATTCCGTTACAGTTTAAATATGCAATGTTAGTGAAAGAGGCGAGAGAATCAAGGGTCATTTGGGAAGGAAAAACCGCTAGAACGGAATTTAGAACGCCTGTTACTATTGAAAGTATAGTGCATCCCTAAAAGGTTAGGGTGGCTTTCTGTATAATAGGCAAAAGGTAAGGGCCTAAGAGGTGTTTTGTGCAATTCAGCCAAAACGAATTAAGAAACTAATGTGTGGGAATGTGTTCTGTTTTGCTCATGGCTTTTTCTGTGCTTCTCGGTTGAACATAATTCTTTATTGAAAAACAAATTCCCATCCCCTCCCCCCAACCCCCCAAAAAACAAATTCAAAATAAAAGGGTTGGTGTGAGGTTCTAGCCTGTCATAAAACGCTGTCAAATCATTCATGGAACCTTGCTTTATATCCGAACCCATTTTGACTAGAGAAGGCTTAGATAACAACAACTACACTAATAATGATGATGAGAAAAACGATTAAGTCAGTCAAGCATTTACCTTCTTGGTTGCCTGAAGCTCAGCTTCCAATGCATCCACTCTACTCACAGCAGCATTCAACATCTGCTCCTTCTCCAACGGGATCTCAGCTGGCTTCGAGCTCATGACGTTCACCTTCCCCTCCAATTCCCCTAGCCTCTTCATCACGGCGGAGAATTCAGCCAGGGAAACGCTCGGCATGGGCGCAGGTGCAGGCAGCTGTTGTTGTTGGTGGTGCATTTGTTGGCCTTTGACAGCTGTGTTCATTGCCGCATCAACGATCTTCTTGGGCACTGCACGAGTCACTTTGAGTACAGTCACAATGCCCGTAACAACAGCCACGATCCCAGAAATTAGATTGTTGCTATTGCTAATCCCTTCTTGAGATTTGCAAGGATCAGGCATAAAAGTATACACACCTTGGTCCATGAGATCCTTCTTGTTGCTATGTCCTTCTTTGAGATGTGCAAATCATAGACCAAAATGTGTTAATTATGACTATTAAGAACAAGAGAAACACAATGCATGAGTATATTCATAAGTAACATATAGATTTAGACTAAATTTGAAGCTTTCTCTAGACATGTGTCATCCGACTTCAGTCAAGAAGTAATATTAGGGAGTATGATAATATTTAGAGCGATTTTAGGGAGTATAAGAAGACTAGTTGCTTTTAGAAATCCAGAGATTTTTTGTGAGAGTTTTTTGGTATTAGCATAGTTATTCAGACTTGGTTGGGGGACAGTATGGTGAGTTAATAGAAGAGTTCATCTGTTGATGATTGGATGTGTTCTCTTACTAATATTTGAATCTCTTGGCTGCTTTCGAACTGACATATCCTAGTTAGGGTGAACCATAAAAATTTTGTTATATGCACTTTTCTTTCTCATGATTTCTTCAGATCTTTCTTGTTTATTTTCAGTATTCATCAGTTGCACATCCTAACATGTGCTGGACTCTTGTGGAGAAGTGGATAGCAAAGAAGAAATTTGTTGTGGTATACTGTTTAGTATTTGCATAAAGATATAAAAAAAATCCCCAAGAAAAGAAAAATTAAACTAGTCCATATTACTATAAATTAATTGTTTTATCAATATGAGTTCTAAACTTATCATGATGAGATTGCACCTGTAATATGTGATCCACTCTAGAATAGACTAAATAGCTCATGTTACATATGATTCTAAATAGAATAAAAAAAAACAGCCAGAGAGGGTGCACTAAAGTGAATTTTTTGTTTTAAGTAGTCCAATGATGTCTTGCGTTTATTCACATTATGATAGCTAATATCACAAAACCAAAACATCCAACATGAAGGCAAAAAGAACATCATGAGTAATGAATTTGTAATAAAAGGAATACATTTTAATAGAGCATGACAAAATATACCTTGAGAGTTGGCATGTTTTTTGTCAGATGCCTCTTTGTTCCAGCTGGCGTCCACGGTCTTGTCAACCATTGGGATATCATCATCAGGAGAAGGGAAGTTTTCTTGAACAGACTGACTCTGAAATTTATATGGAACGATCGAAAAGGAGATAATAGTATAATACATTCAAGAAAAAATAATAAATGACCGACACTATTAGCATCCAATCATTGCTATCAAGGAACATCCAACCATTTTTAATATAAGAAAGCAATCTTATGTTACATAATCGATGAGAGAATGCCACAAGTTTCTGTCCTTCCCCCAAAATCATAGAAAACACAACTGTTAATGCTTGAGAAAAATAGTGTACAATAACAAGTATTTGAAAGCTAATACTAATGCTGTGTTTAAAGTTTTTCTGGCTTCAAGTATGAGCTATTTCAGGCAAGGAGGCATAAGTTAATATAATGCATATGGACATTCCCACCAAAATGGAAAGAATTTTTTTATTTCTATTCTATAGTGTATGCACTAGAAGAAATCAAGAAATACCTTATAATCAGAAGTGCTCAATTCTTCAGGAACAGGCGACAAATGTGGATGCTCCATCAAATTTCGAGAGACCTTAGGAGAGTAGAAATCTGCATCTCGGAAGGAATCTTTCTTCTTCACACAAAAAGTAATTACTCATTAATATCATGGCAAACCTTGTTATGCAACTAAATCAAGCAAAAGAGAATAAAAGAACAATGAAGAAAAACAAAGTTGCCAGCAAGCACCGTTGGATACACTATCTCATCCTCAGAAATTGTTTTCTCATCGGCTGCCGAAGCATCAAAACTCGACCTCCCACATCTTCCCTCACCATTTTGAATCATCTGAATGTATAAATTTATCATCAGCAATTCAATCAAAATTCAAAACTCGAGAACTAAAAATCTGATCTATTCCATCTTAAGAACTTGAAACTATTTATTCAATTAACTACAAAAATGTGAAGATGGTTTTCCATATATACCAGAAAATTGTTTGTTTCCTTTTCCAACCCAAGAAACAAAACATTCTATTATGTTTTTAACAATAAAAATCACGTTCTATATGTTGAGTAATTCAAGTGAGTCTTTTTCTATCGAGAAAGATTTTCTCTCAATTCCCATGTTTCTTATAAATTTATGTACAGCCAAAACAGACTCTACAAAAGGTAGAAAGAATAATAAAATATGCACCCTCAAAATCTCAGGATCCTTCCACGGTCCTTTATCTGAGCGAAGACATCCTCCTTCACAATCACATGTACAAGTCCCACCAAGGAACTCTGGCAATTGACTGGAAAAAAACGTATATGTAAGATCAAGTATGAAGCTTAGATATTATATAGATAAGCCATCAATTTTTCCCCCTTAAGAGCATTACTAAGCCATGTGGGGGAAGTCCTTTACGCAAAGACCTTTTATTAATACAAGAAACTTAATTCCAATAAAAAATAGTTTATGCACAACCAGTTATGAACACTCTTAGCATATGAAAGCATTCCCTCTATCCTCAGCACAACTTCAGAGTATTGATGCAATAGTAGGGACATTAAGCTAGTATCAGAGTTGCCAAGGTTCAAATCCCATCAGCACACATTTAAAACACGGATTAACAATTGCTCAAAAGTTCAAGTTCCAGCCCACAAAAAACGGGCTAAACCTGTAGGGCAGTGTGAACATTAAGTAACCCAAACTTCTGGGAGGGGAAGAACTTATCTTAACATTAAAAACCTAACCTGGCATCAATCACTTCGAGCAGTTTGCTCTGGTACTTATTTCCAAGGACCTGATGGAGACAATCATAATTAGTTGCATTGCCTCTTGGTTGAGAAAAATACATTTCCTAATTGAATTGATGAGATGAGCTTACATTGATTTTTGCAGTGGTTTTTGGGTCAAGGAACCCCTTCACTGTGTTCCACAATAGCCTGAATCCCTGACCTGCATTGATGATAAACATGCGGCACAAGGTCTGGGGCACAAAATAAGTGCCAGGGTCATCAGAGGATGTCATAATTGCTGGTGTGCTGGATTTGGATAGCATGTGTTAGATAAGTACCTCAGGGTAGTTATTACCATCGACAGCCTGGAGACGACCAATGAGATCTCTTGCTGCCTTGTTGAATTGTTTGTACCCCTGAATTACATGGTTGAATGTTCAGTCATAGCGTCGAAGGGACAAGGAGAAACAGATATGAAAGAAAGAAGTTACTAACAGATATTTCTTATGTTTAAGCATAAAAGTACTTCAGACATCAACCGACATTTACAACAATAGAGATGGAAACATGAAGCTTAATTGCTCAAAAGGACATATCTCCAGGTAATATATGATCAGATTCAAGTACCAATTACATGACACAGATAAGGGTTGTATAAGCACAATATCATAAATTCATGTGAGCTGATATCCATATATTAAAATAAAAGTGTAAGCTATTTATGTATTTAAGTACATGTTAGTATTAACATTACTGATCTTAAATTCCCTGCCATGACACCAAAATTCCGAAGTTGTGATGAGAGTTGGAAGATATATTATTAAATTCTGTTGGGGCAAATTCTACTATTTTGTGCACTGTGCAGCACCAATGCTTATTAGAATCCATTTATTTAAATGCATCTTCAGTGTGGTTAATACCTCCTATTGCTCCGATAATATCATCTTAAGTACAGCCACCACACCAAAACTCGATGTTGTGGTGAGGGTTGAGGGGTATAATTTTATTTTCCAACAAGTAATGTCACTAAACCCAGCAAATGGAAAGTAAATTCTGTTCAAATTGCATCTTGCTATAGTCTTCATAGCATTAGATAACAATTTTCAAGAGAATAGCGAGCACTAGACAATTCCTTATTGTTTTAATGTGTTTATTGATTGTGATGAACTAAAATAATTATTAATAATAAAGAAAGGAATCAGACATCACATACCACTCCGGACACATCAAGAATGGTAGTGCTTTGGTCAATGTGTCTCTTTGCTGCAATTGAGCAAGCTGGGAATTTCACAACAAAATTCCTCTCGAACTCCCTCACATGATATTTGACATAACGATCCAGGGTTGTGACTTGCATCAGTTTATTGGAGTCGATCTGCCCAAGTTTTTCAAAGTAAACAGGCCTTCCTTCCTTATCAACCCCATGATGACATTGTGGGTAGTTCTCTAAGACTTCATCGAGTTCTTTGAAATCAAAATCCTGGGAGGAGGGAACAAAAAAATTGATGACCGAGAAACAAATATATCGGTATTTATCTAAAAGAAAGGGGTAAAAGAGCAAAGACTGACAAAGAAATGTCTATGATAATACATGTGATCCATATTCTTATGTGTAAAACTGTTGCGTTCTTCAAAAACCCGACAATAGGTGGTTGCTATAGTAGGGAAGGTTAGATGTATTGAAGGAGACCCCGATTCAAATTCTAGTTAAGAATCGAAGGTTATGAATAATTGTTTTCTCCTTTCTAGAAGTAAATTTTATCTCCATTTTCACATATAAATCCAGAAATGTAATATGGTATAGGCTATATTTTCAGCAACGCAGGCTTCTTATCATTTCTTTTTTTTTATTATTAATAATTCAAGGGTACACATTACCTCCAAGATAGTATCAGCACCAAATTCCTTTCTCCATTGAAGCATATCAGACCACATTTGCTTCGATTTCTCAATATCAAACTTTCTGGCCTTCAAAAATCTGCACAATAGAAGAATGAATCGGCCGTTTGAGTGCATACGTAAGGGATAACAGTGATGTGCATGTTATTTAGATTGAACTATAGGTGTTCTATTGTGCAATCCACACAAGAGTACTGACAGTACTTGCGAACTTCTCGAGGAAAATATGACATAGACCCTTCGAGGCGGTGAGTATACATGTTCAGGATTGCAAAAGTTTGCCAAAATGAAGTCATATGATAGCTAATGTTAATTTCAATGTTCTAATAGTTTATTTAATATCTAGCTACACATATAAACTCAATTGGAGCTATAAAATTATTTTCCATTTCAATGTGCTAAATCAACTCTAACTAATTTGTATGCAAATGATCATATAAACTCTGAATAAAGAAAGCATTTCAAACTTTTATTCAATCGAAGTGCGTGATTTAGTGTAGGAAAAAAAGGATATTTTTTATGATTTTTGTATTTTTTTGAGAGGAAATCTAAAAGCATAAACAAAAGATGGTGCCTGTAATTGGTTTGCACAAATCAAGTCATGTCATCAACTAAGCCTTTTACCATAGAATTGGGGTTAGCTATGCAGTAAAGCTCCATGAAAGATTTGAAAGAGTTTTCCAGACATCACATCAGCCCTCTCAATTAGTGACAAATCATGGTTGAGAAAATTATGACAAGAGAGGGACTTACCATAATCCTAAATTACTAATTGGCATCCTCCAGATTCTCCTACACTAGGCAATAAGTCTAAAAGGAGAAAGAGGTTATATTTTCTATAGGAGATATCTTTAACTTCGAGGCACAAATAAAGCCATGAGATAAAAAAACATACTCCCATAGCCAAACCAAATAACATCATGTAGTGGAAAAGATGAGTTTAACATATAAATTTTGTTAGCTAATGTAAGTTTATAAATCAGGGCAAAAAGACCTTAGCATCTGGTGATAGTCATCATGTCGAGATGGCAACAACTCTTCCAAAATTAAGGTTTGGCGGAAGGCATCAACAACCTGCATCTCCTCAGCATCACGTACGTCTTCAATTTCGACGGACATGACCCTACTACTTCTCCTACCCCTTTTGGTCAGTGAATTCCTAAATTTAGCCGAGGCAGTGATTGCCTTCTGTTTTAAAGATCCAAGCTTCATCTTTCTCTCATCCTCAGAGTTCTCAACTTGGCCTTCAAGACCTGAAAGCAAAAAAGCAACCAAAGTCACCTTAGCAACAAAAAAATATATGGTTATCTTAAGGAATCTAACACATCATCTTATGCATACATGGGCACACATACATATCGCTTGTAGAAACTAGAGTTATGTTGCAAATTAGTTATGTTCAAAGAATCTGACATGTCATACTATTACACCTATTTATCTAATTGCTTTCAAAATAATAATATGTGTGATGCACATTAATTTAAGTGAGGTTTGCTCCGAATGGTATATGGTAAATGTATGTTTGGATGTTGGCATTGTATTAGATATGAAGTGGCTATATTTGATTCAGGTATGAATGTCAATATTCTGAAAAGCATGGATAAGGAAACAGGTTGGGTAGGATGATTCAGATATGAATGTCAATAATTTGAAAAGCACGGATAAGGAAACGGGTTGGAAAGGATTTTTTGTTACCAGTTTATTCAGTCCCGGCATATATCGTTCCTGGTGACGACAAGATATAAAAGATTGGATTTTGAAATAAACCAGCCTACCCCACCATTCCCGCAAATAGAGGAACCCTTCTGAATTTGAACCCGTTGTGAAAACGCGAGGGTTTTCAATCGCTCGAAAGCAGACTTGCATAGCTCTAACCTATTCCTTTAATGCTCATATGTCCTAGTAAGTTAAACTCCATTTTCCCTGATGGAGAGAAAAAAGATTATAGCCTTCTGACCACCTGAGTAGAAACATTGCATTATAATATTGTAGTTATAATCTAACTATGACCAATATTGATGAGATTCACTTGTGTTTTAACATGAATGAAACAAATAGCGGGAGTTAAGCTGTTAGTCAGGAAAATTGTGATTTACTGCTTTGTTATTTGAATTTTGTTCGTATACACATTCCAGTTGGATCATAATTTAACATAGCAAGCAACTAGCACTTTAAGCCACTGGATTAGAAAGGATCCAAAACAAATTACAATCACAAAGTAACAACCAATGTCATCAGATCTAGCTAATTACCAGATTTTTGGTCCAGAACTTCGCTCATTTTTTATGTGTGCAAAAACTGGACCTATAAGGGGTGAAGAGTTAAGAACGCATATGAAGGAGGATACCAACAGGCAAGCGGCGCCTCCAAGCACCTGGAAATTGCAACAACTTGATATTAATAAAAAAAATGATAAGTGAATGGGTGGAAGTATTGAAATAAATAATTTATGACAAATTTAGCAAAGATAATTGAATCGATTTGCATGCATCTTTTTATAGATTACAACCAAACTTACGGTTCAATGACTAGAACAAAGAAATTTCATATCACCCTAGTAAAATCATGTATTTTTCTCAGATAAAAAAGGAGGTTTAGAAAATGGATGAAGAAGATATTAAAGTAAGGAACTTCTGGCTCTAGTTCACACAATACTTATTTATTATAGATGCATGTCTGGCTCTATTTCTTTCTTTCACGTTTAACATGAAATTAAACGTGAAAGAATTTCATATTCTGACTTTCTAGCAAATGTTGGGGCGTTTGATGGTTTTGTAGGGTTGATGAGATGACACTTCGGGAGGACTTAATGTAGTTGGTCTGTAGTCACGGTGAGGGTAACTTATTTTCTTTCTTTCCTTTCCTTTTTTTTTTTGATAAATAAACGGTGGTAACCACCATGCTTCATTAAAGAGGAAATAATGAAACAGAACAACCCAATAGTAGCATACAAACCAGTTCAAAAGAGGGTAAATAACAATCCCGACAAAGCACCAAATACAAAATAATAAGGTTGCTTCTTTGTTAGGTCTTAAGAAGCGTTTTTGTATCACCCAAAAAGAAGAAGAAAAAGAATTTCATATTCACAATGTTGGACCCAAACAATACAATCCATCACAGATCATGCATTTCTAGTCATGAAATGATTGAAATCAAGGCAAGCCCATCAAGCATAATGTATATTTTGTTTTTCTTTTGGCATCCCTTGTTACAATTCATAGCTAAAAGCGGACATAATCCAAAGAAAAATCCAAAATCAAGAAGAACCCATCAAGCATGATGTAAAAAGGGACAGAACCCATGATTTATTTCTATAAAAAAAATTCAGAGGAAAATGTGAATAAAAAAAGTTACCTGCGACTGCGAGGGAGCGATGAGGAAGAGAGAAGAGAAGGAGGGTGGGTTTAATTAAAGGAGGAGATGCTAGGATTGAGGGAAACACGATCCATTGATGGTTGGATTTGTTGACGAGGTCTCTTCTTGGGTGGTGGTGGTGGTGGTGGTCGTTGAGAGATTGGGATTTCGCGAAGTGCATGCGACTCCATTGGTTTCATGCCTGAATTTGAGGAAGGAGAGAATGCTGAGATGGGTGCAAGGAAATTTGTGTCAAAATTCTATCTGTACTTCGTAGATAACCTAGGTTTTTCAATTAAAAAATTTTCATTTTGGAGTCTGGATCTTTGGGTATCTTTTTAAAAAGAAATTCAAAACTTCGGAATCCTTGAAAAAAATTCCAATCTCTGTTAATTTGACATTTTATTTGAAGAATTAGGTGTCTTTACTAAAAATGTCAAAGTTTTGGATGACTTTTTTTCTAAAAATAACAAAGATTTGTGTATACAATTTTTTTTCCTTCCAAAAAACCACACCTATGATATAAAATACTACTACTTGTTTTGGTAGAATGATGTTGGAAATTCAAAAGGCAAATCATTTCCTTTTGTTATGATGGAAATAAAGCAAAATCATTGCAAAGGTGTAGTTTGACAACAAGGTTTCCGAAACCCCGTTTTGTTTAAAGTTAACACAAAACCACAGTTTGCTTTCAGGGGAAAAAAACACAAAACTTAAGGTCTTTTGATAATTGGTTAATAAGAAATGATAAAGATGGGGACCAATAACAACAACAATGTGTGTTAGAGTGGAGATGTTATGCAAGCTAGAGTTTGCAAGGCTCCAACTCCAGCTTTGAAAACCAATAATTTAAAATTTCCAGTTTAAAATAGATACAAAGTGTGGGTCAATTTATGAGAATTCAAGTTTTCTCAACTTTGAAAAGAAAATCAGAGCTACAATTTTACTTAGATTAAAAACCATGTATCCTGACATTTCAAATTGTAAGCAAAATCAAAGGTTACCAACGATCCATGCCATAAGCCGAATGTTTGTGCAAATAATATTATTGATTTGTGCATAAAGAAAAAAATAACAAACACCCAGGCACCCCAATAAACATGTTTTTTCAATCAACAAAAAGTAAATGGAGTTAATATGACCCAAGTTGCCTCAAACGACCAAAGGATAAGAACCAACCAAAGAAATTTAACAGCCAAGGGTATGCATAATGAAGGGAATATCATCGCCTTTAATCTGATTCAGACATTTAAATAGCAACTATATTTGACAGAAACTGGATACTATTTTCTAAGTCGAAGGTCCAGAAAGATTACGTCTTGAGGGCCATGTTGGATGCTTGTAATTTGATTCTGCAAAGCACCAACTCTTTACTTAAACCGATGCATCCTGGCCTTTGGATCAAACTTCAAGCATGGTATATCGAAAAATGATAATACTCATAAGTAGGAATTCTCCGGATCATGACACGTGTTAGATGGCGTGTCCCGGGGCTTACGGGACAGGAGCAAGCACGATATATTGAAGGCATTCCCTGGGCCTTCGCCCCAAGGATTGCCCGACCTTCAATGGCCTCCCAGAACATTCATATGCTCGCTTTACAAATAACCATCGGCTCGCCTCCGAGCCCTCCTACACGCTGAGCTTCCTCAGCCCTCCCAGCTCGCCTCCGAACTATCACAGAACCGAGCCTCCTCGGTCTCCAGCTCGCCTCCGAGCCTCCCGCCGAGCTAAGCCTCCCCGGTTCTACCGAGCCACCAAGAACGCAGAGCCCAAGCGCCTCCGCTATGGCTCCGCGTATCTCGTCAGAAACGATATATTCGCCACCCAACATCCCGCGTTCCACTCCGTCGTATCCTCCCATTAACGAGCGTATCTCGTCATTAATGGAGAGATCCCGTCATTCACGTAGGCGTAACGTCAGGAGCGTAACTGACAGCGAAGATCACGCGTCAGCTCGCTCCATGCAACCACTATAAAAACCCCTCTCCCAGACGACTCAGGAAAGGCAATTCCAATCCAACAAGCCGCTACTCTAATCAAATTCCTCGGCTAACTTGATCGTCGATGGGTTCACGGTAGTACAACTGCCCCGGGACTTCTTTGCAGGTAGCTCGACTTCACCTCAAAATCAACCCATTAAGATCCACATGTCCAAAGAGACAACCTTCAATATCAATCTCAACCCTTCATCAACGCTCGCGACAGATCAACGGAGGACAACATCTAAAGGAGATCAAGGCCTCCATCAGTTGGCGCTGTCTGTGAGAAACCAATTTTTTCCACCCATCGAAAGTTGATCTTCCGATCTCGACTTCATGGCGAGTGAAAACCGTGACGATCCCAGCACAAACCGCCGCCTTCCCCACAACGAAGGCGCGGACGGATCTATTCCCCCTCCGAACGCCATCCACGCCCTCTCGGCAAGGATCGACAGGCTCGCGTCCATAGGGGACGCCCTTGTCCGTGTCCAAATGGTGGGCCCAGCCCTCCAGGTCGTCGTTCCCCCTCCCAGGGATCACGACCTCCGCAGAGGGGCGGATGGCACCGCCCACGCTGGCACCACCGAACAACACCGTGCTCATTCCGGCGACCACGGCGACCGATTCAATGGCCCGCTGGGTGCCACACGACTCCACGCCGAGGTCTCGTGAAAGAGCCCATCGCCCCGAAGCCCGTCGCATTCCCGTCCTTCCTAATGAGGTATCGGTCAGCTCGCCTGCTCCCAGGCATGACCGACTCCCTCTCCCTTGTCACGCCCCGCTTCCCAGTATACGGGCAGAGAACGCGACGAGGCCGCTACGTATTTACTCTGAAGTAAATACGCTAAGCGTATCTAAGCAATATAAAAATAAAGCACAAGAGAAAAGATATAATAAAAACAGCAACTTTATTTATTCACATTCTTTCTGTACAATGCATGGAAAGTAAATACAACTGATAAAAAGCAATGCCTAAACAATGGCATAACAGAAATGAAAAGTACTGAATGGAAAGTGTACAATGACTAGAGCTCGGGGTCTTCACTGAACTGGTCCAAGTCTTCAGCAGTGGGCTCGATCTCTAAAGTGTCCAGATCACCTGACGATATTCAAAGAAGAAAGAAAGAGAATGTCGTCAGCGAACAGGTCACTCGGTAAGTCCCAAATATAAGGGAGAAATAGAATAGACAGAATAAGAAGGTATCTTTTAAAGTTGTATTATATTGTTGTAATGTTGTGTTAACGCTGTTATTTGTTGCTTGGTACAGAAGGATGCCAGTGTATACGAGAGGAGTCTCACTTGCCCCGGAAACTAAGGTATCAGAAACTCAAGGAACCGTTGGGCCACAGTACAACAGCAACGGAATATAGGTTAGGTGCCTTATGGTTGCAGTCTCGTGCCACTTCTAACACCTTCCGTACCAATCTACCCCTTAAACCCCGTAGTGTTTTGATTGTATTATTGTATTGTATTGTTTAGGTTGTATAGTTGGATGACTGACCGAAACCATGATATCAGTAAACGGATGTAACTGTATAATCATGTAAATGGATGTATATCTATAGTTCGGTTCAGTCAAGTTGATAGATTAAATATATGGAATAATGGATTCATGGATTCATGTTGAATTGTAATATTGTAAATTGTAGATTGTAAATTGTAGATTTTAGATTGTACTTGAATCATATTCAAGTTAGATTATAATGAGACTCAATCTGAGTCAGACAATTAGAGAAGTAAATTGAAGTCCTGATTGTTTAGATGTTATCGGTAACCGCTGCACATGGGCGGCAGGATTTGTGTCTTTTTCAAAGACGATTACCGTATTGATAACACCGTTGTTAAGTTGTCTACCTTAGATAGGCAAGCACCCACTTCTCCGGCTCCCTGAGGCTCAAGAGATTGATCCCGCTTAAACCTATATTTACCAAGGTTCTTTGAGTAAATTATAGAACTTGAGGGGGTTTTATGTAAAAATACTCTTGTATAGTTTTCAAGATACACCCCAAGTATTTATTAATCGTCTTTAGAGTTGTAATGAATGTAAATATTATATTATGATATTTCTAGTGAAAATATCCTATTTTCATAATAAGTGGTATTTATTTGTAATATTGGTTTTGTATGGAATTCATGGTATTTTAGTGTAAAATTGATTCTTGTGATTTTTAGAAAAAAGTGGAATATTTATATCATAACCAAATAGGTATTTTAATGATAAATATACATATATTTATACAAAATTAATTTTAATATATATTTTATATTCTAAAAATCTTATTTTCTTAAGATGTCGTATTTTAAATCTTTCGAGACCGAATGCTCCCTGCGGAGGTCTGAATCTCGCACTACTAAGCCCGAGGATGTGCAATAATCCGCACCATCCCGAACGGGTTCCCCAAAATGGGTTGTAGCGACGCTTTGCAAAGATTGTATAAATACTAAATCATGTAGAAAACGGTTTTATTAAGTAAATTGTATTTAAATGAAAATGCGTTGCTTTCCCGTATTCTATGTTTCCAAGGGTATGGTGCTATGTTGCATATGAGTGTGTGAGGAGGTAGGTCGTTACCTCGTGATCTACTTAAAGGTATAGCAAGGTTTTGTGATGTTTAAGGTGAAATTGAAACTATGTGGTATTTACATGAAAAAAATGCGGTAAAATGAAATAGCAATTGTTTTGTGATATGAAACTTGATCAATTTGGTTGATTAGTGTTTAATAGTCAACATGAGAGAGTTTAAGCATAACTGTATTAACGAGAAGTGAAGTTTTATAAAGAAACCGAATCGGAAATCGGATTGGTTCCGATTCCGTCGGGTTTTGTAATTCCGTATTTCTAGAAAAGAATAGAGAGATAGAATTTGGGGACTTACGGGTTTCGATCAAAGACAAGAGGAAGATGGATCGGGAGGAGTCGCCGATGCGTCGTTTCGTCGCCAAGAGCTCCTAGGATGTCGTCGGAAGTTCGCCGGAAAATTCGTCGTAGCTTCGCTTCTTGCTCGTTTTCAAAGTACACAAGTTTTCTTGAAAATTCTTGAGAGTTGGCTCAGATTTTGGGGTGAGGGGGTAGTGTGTAGGGTTAGTATTTATAAGGTTAGGCTAGGGTTAGGGTAGATGAAGGGTTTTAATTTAAAAAAATGTATTAAAATATATTAAAATGTAATAAAAGTGGAGTAAATGGGGTTTTAAAAGAGCTCTGGAAATAGTCTGAGGATAAAAGTTTGCAGGTGTACAGGGGAGACCAAAAGACACATTTTTTGTGTTGGGGTCGTCGCCGGAATCGGCCGACTCGGCCGTGACTCGGTCGGAGGACGGAGTCGAGGCCGATTTGGCCGATTCCCGGCCGAGTCAGGCGGCCGGAATCCCCCCCGACGATTCATCTAACCTGGCAATGTTACATTTTTGGGTATAGTGAGGTTTTTGTGAGATATGCATGTGTAAACCCTTGGTATTCTAAAGGTTTTTTAAAAAATCAATATTAAAAATAATGTGGGGTATTGGATTTGAACTCTGGTGGCTTGGTTCAGCAGTGCAAGGTATTACCAATGAGCCACAAGCTCCTTCTTGTAATTAAATTGCTAATTAATTACTTATCTTGTGCTCAGGCAATAAATACCCCTTTATGGATTTTGAAAAATATTTTGAAAAAATTTGTATAGGAAAATTAGGGTTGTTACATCCCTCGACGGGATCGCACGAACGGCACTCGCCACGAAGACTCAAGAAGGACCTCGCCAGGGGACCTAAGGAATTTGATAGAACGGAATCGGAGTCGCAGCCTGACGCAAACCACAAGCGGGAAGGGCCACCACTCTGACTGCGCCGAATCCTCGAAGTATCACGACCGCCTCGACGCCCTCGAAATGAAAATCGAGGGTATACATCGGGAGGGTCATCCATCCGGTGAAGGGGCCAAGTACGCCGCCGACTCACTTACGAAGCCCTTCACTGAGGAGTTGCTCACCGTACACGTCTCGTCCAGGAACAAGCCTCCCAAGGTGGCCCTCTTCGACGGGAAATCCGACCCAAAGGACCATATGGACGCATTTACGGTGGGCATGAGCTTCCAGGATAACTCCGACGCTGCTCAATGCCGAGCATTTCCCGCCACCCTCATCCGGACTGGACGGGACTGGTTCCGAGGACTCACGCCATGCTCCATCTCTACCTTTGATGAGCTGACCGCCCAGTTTCTCGGTCACTTCGTCGGAAACAGACGACAGAAGCGGATTGTCGATTACCTCTTCACCATAAAGAGCGGGGACAAGGAATCCTTTAATGGATACGTCACTCACTTCTATAACGCTTTTCTCGAAGTCCCCGAGCACCGGGATGAAACTGTCATCACCGTCCTAAGGTCGGGTCTTAGGCAAAAAGAGTGGCTCCGCTCTTTTGCATTAGCGCAACCTAAGACCATGGCCGAGATAAAAGCTTGGACCGAGCGAGAGATCTAACTCGAGTCTGAGGTAAACGCCAACCTGCCCAGGGGCGACCAAGCCGACCAAAAGAAGAGGGACGGAGAAGAGAAAAAGAAGGTCGACCAACCAAAACTATACTCCCCAAAGTTCCAGGAGTATACTCCTCTCAACATATCCCAGACCGAGTTGTTAGAGGAGGCGAAGGGCGAGCGATTTTTCAAGCTCCCGCCGGTCACCCATAGAGCGGCTAAACGTATCTGGGGCCCGTACTGCGCTTTCCATAGGTCGCAGGGCCACCCAGCCGAAAACTGCAAACAACTCCGCAACTACATCGAGGAGTTGATCCGCTCTGGCCACCTGGTGAAGTACCTGCGGGAAAAGCGACAGGCAAACAGGGAGCACGAGAACCAACCCCCTCCTGGCGAATTAACGATCGGCCAAATCATAGTCGTTTCCTCAGGGTCTGCCCGTGGAGCCGGCGAGACTCACCGCCTCCTACCCGTCGAGGGAACAAGCGACCCTACCCAGAAGAAATGCAGAACCGCCGAGCCCATCATCTTCACTGATGAAGACCTCCATGGTATATCCTTGCCTCACAACGACCCTCTCATGATTACAACACGGGTCCGCCGTTATGAGGTTCAGAGGATATTGGTCGATTCCGGAAGCTCGGAAGATATCCTCTTCTATGACTGCTTCCAACGTATGGGACTAGGGCCGTCCGACCTACGGCCAACCTCCCACGTCCTATCAGGGTTTACCAACCACTCCATCCCGGCCGAAAGAGTGGTCACCCTCCTCCTCAACATTGGGGAAGCAGGCCATACAAGGACCGTGCCAGTAGAATTCATCGTCGCTAGGATACCGTCATCCTAAAACATCCTCCTGGGACACCTGACATTAAATGCCCTCCAGGATCAAATCTCGACCTACCACCTTGCGATCAAATTTCCATTAGATCAAAGGGGAATAGGCCGGTCCTACGGGAACCAGCGAATCGCCAAGATCTGCTTCACCGTGACATCCACCACCGGAGAGTAGAGCGATGGCCTTGAAGGCGCAAATGATTTCCAGGGGTCCTTGGACACTCGCAGCGAACAGAAAGAAATCCGAGGAGCCCCGGTGGAGGCTCTAACAGAAGTCCCCCTCGTCGAGGAGAATGAGGGACGAACCGTCCAGATCGGATCCCTTTTAACAGGAACCCGGCGTGAAGACTTGATCCGCTTTCTCCGAGGGAACTTGGATGTGTTCACCTGGGCGCCTGCTAACATGCCTCGGATCGACCCCAAAGTAATCTCGCACAAGCTCGGGGTCGACTCGAAGGCCCGACCCGTCAGACAAAAGAAGCGAAGTTTCGCGTCGATCAAGCAAAAGGCGATTGAGGACGAGATCGATAGATTGCTCGCAGCCAACTTCATTCGAAATATTGGCTACTCGGATTGGCTAGCGAATGTAGTCATGGTTAAAAAGGCGAGCAGGGAAGTTGGCCATAGAAAAGATAGTCTTGATGCTTATCATCGCCTCAAGGAAGCTACGACACTACTTCCAGGCACACACCATCCCCGTCCTCACCGAGCGGCCTATAGGGACTATTCTCGCCTCTCCCAAGTCGTTTAGTCGTCTGGAGAAATGGAGGTGGGAGTTATCCCAATTTTACATCAAATACCGTCCCAGGCAATCCATCAAAGCATAAGTCCTGGCAGACTTCGTTGTCGAGTGCACTATCCCCACCAAGGAAGCAACATCGGCACATGTCCCCGGGTCCCGACCCTCGGTCAAAGAAATACCCGACTCCGTCCCCGATTGGGTCCTCTACGTGGATAGATCCTTTACCGAGGAAGGGAGCGGTGCCGGCCTTATCATTCGAGGCCCGAACGAGGCAGAGATGGAGTACTCTTTGAAGTTCGGGTTCAGAGCGTCAAACAACGCCGCGGAATACGAGGCCTTGCTAGCCGGGTTGCGAATCGCTTCCGAGGTGGGGATAAAGAGGATCCGGATTCGCAGCGACTCCGCCCTAGTCGTCGGCCAAGTGACTGCGCGCTTCGAGGCCCGAGAGTCGCTCATGGTAAAGTACTTGGTCGAGGTGAAAAGACTATGAAAAAATTTCGACGAAGTCCAAGTGGAACAGATTCCCTGGAACCTGAATGCCCAAGCCAACTCCCTGAGCAAGCTTGCATCTTCCTATACGACCAACGATAAGAGGAATATTCTCTTCGAAGTCTTGCCACAGCCCAGCGTGGAAGACAGAGAGGTAACGCTTCAAGTATACACTGCTCAGGAGGAAGGCCAGGATTAGTGGAAGCCCCTCGTAGAGTTCCTGAAGGATGGTACACTTTTGGAAGACCGAGGTGAAGCGCGCCGCCTTCGAGCCAAAACCAGCCATTTTATCTGGAGCAATGGAAACCTTTACGAGAAGTCATACACACAGCCTCTGTTCCGGTGCGTCGACCCTCACGAAGCCGATTACGTCCTGCGCGAGATACACGAAGGGTCGGTGGAGTGCATCAAGGGGCCCGTACCTTGGTCCAAAAGATGCTGCTCCAAGGATATTATTGGCCGACGATACACTATGACGCTCAGAAGCTCGTCAGAAAATGCAAAAGCTGCCAACTCCACGGCAGCATACCCCGCCTTCTGGCTACCGAGCTAACGGCCCTCACCTCCCCTTGGCCGTTTGCCCAGTGGGGGATGGACATGGTGGGCCAACTCCCCACCGGTATGGGCGGACACAAGTACATCCTCGTCGCGATAGACTATTTCATGAAGTGGATTGAGACCGTCCCCATTAGAAAACCAGATGCCGCCACTACCATAAAGTTCCTGCAGAACAACGTAATCTCTCGATTCAGGATCCCAAGGTGCATCATTACCGACCACGGGACGAATTTCGAAAACGACAAAGTTAAAGAGTTCTGCAATGAATACCACATACTAATGATGTTTGCCGCGGTTGCGCATCCTCAATGCAACGGACAGGCCGAAGTTGCTAACCGAGACGTCATCCGAGGTCTTCGAGCTCGTTTGGAAGGAAGGCAGGGCAGCTGGGCCGAGGGACTGCCGCGGGTACTATGGGCCTTACGCACATCGAAGAAAACGCCCACAGGAGAGACCCCCTTCAGCCTCTGTTATGGTACCAAGGCAATGGTCCCAGTAGAGATCGAACTGACCGGTTACAGAGTCGAACACTTCGATGACGAAGAAAATACCTCGGTGCTCCGGACCAATTTGGACATCTTGCTAGAGAAGCGGGACCGAGCACAGATCAAAGCGGCCGCTTACCAATAACAAACTGCTCGCTACTACAACGCACGAGTTAAGCATCGCTCCTTCAAGACGGGAGATTTGGTCTTAAGGCGGAACGAATTCGTGGATAAGGGCAAACTGCACAAGTTCTCCCCGAAGTGGGACGGTCCTTTCCTCGTCTCCGAAGTATTACCCGGTGGAGCCTATCGCTTACAAGACGCCGGGGGACGCAAGTTTCTTCGGCCCTACAACGCTGAAAAACCCAAACTATACAAATGAATGTATTTTCTTCTTTTCAAAGCTATGTAATTCTTCTTAAGTCTCCTGAATTAGAAAGACTTCTTCGATATATTTTCTTCTTCCTTGGTTCCGAGATCCCTAGATTCGTTTTGAGAAAATATGTAAACAAACAAAAAAACATGCTAAGGAATAAAAGAAGACAAAACACATCAGAAAAGAAGAATTTTATTCATTAAGAGGTATTATAGGCTCCTCAGCCTTACAAAAATTACAGCAAAGGAAGCCGGAGATTGAGGAAGCATTGTTGATGGTACGCCGACGAAATCTCCGCCAACCGAGCCCTAGCCTCCTTGGCTACCTCGGAAGCGCCGCCCGCCAGACAAAAATCAACGATCAGCTTCTTCTGGAAACACTCCAGAAGAAGGCCCGCTGATCGGTCCCGCCTGCTCTTCGAGATCAGGCCGAGATGGTAAAGCGAGTGCAACTTCTCGAACGCCTCATCCCTCAACTGCGGAGACAAGGCGTTGTGCAGACCCGGGGACCTCCTCCAGATCATATAAATAACCACTTGGAGGAGTGGTGATCGCCGGGGGAGAAGGCGTCCAAAGTGGCCCTCCACGCGATCTATCACCGCATCGTACGTCTGTTCGGATCAATCAAAATTGTAGAGATACACATCGTCACGAGAAATTATCTCCCTGATGAGCACACATGGACGTCGGCCATTTTCAGAAACGCAAGGCTAAAAGAAACCAACATGCCTTCGCTATTTATAGCCCTAACAGAATCCCTAAAGGCCGAAATTTGCGCGCGCAGCAATGCGAATCACGGGATATTTTCAAATTTCCCAATACAGAGCTGCCACGTGGCGACCATGCTAATCCTCACGAGCCCTTAAGCAGTCAAAGGAAGTTGGAGCGACGCGAACCACGAAGCGCCGCGCCTTGCCTGTACGTTTCTGCCACGTATTGTCTGCGACGGTCGCTCTTCCAGATTTTACGGGTTAAGGGAGATTGAACGACGCCCCATGAAGGCGAAAATAAGTCTAAAAAGCCCTCATCTCGAGACCACCGAGCAGCTTCCCTGCTCGGTCAATCCTTAGCGGGTAACTTCCTACCCACCTACGCTAAGGATCGAAGCCCTCACCAAGAGGCCACCGAGCAGCTTCCTTGCTCGGTCATTCCCTGGCGGGTAGTTCCCTGCCCACCGACGCCAAGGATCTAAAGCCCTCATCAAGAGGCCACCGAGCAGCTTCCCTGCTCGGTCAATCCCTGGCGGGTAGTTCCCTACCCACCGACGCCAAGGATCTAAAGCCCTCATAAAGAAGCTACCGAGCAACTTCCCTGCTCGATCAATCCCTGGCGGGTAGTTTCCTACCCATCTATGCCAAGGATCAAAGCCCTCCTCATGAGGCCACCGAGCAGCTTCCCTGCTCGGTCAATCCTTGGCGGGTAGTTTCTTACCCACCTACTCCAAGGATCGAAGCCCTCATTAATAGGCCACCGAGCAGCTTCCCTGCTCGGTCAATCCCTGTCGGGTAGTTTCCTACCCATCTATGCCAAGGATCAAAGCCCTCCTCATGAGGCCACCGAGCAGCTTCCCTGCTCGGTCAATCCTTAGCGGGTAACTTCCTACCCACCTACGTTAAGGATCGAAGCCCTCATCAAGAGGCCACCGAGCAGCTTCCCTGCCCGGTTAATCCTTGGCGGGTAGTTTCCTACCCACCTACGCCAAGGATCGAAGCCCTCATCAAGAGGCCACCGAGCAACTTCCCTGCTCGGTCAATCCGTGGTGGGTCGTTCCCTACGCACCGATGCCAAGGATCTAAAGCCCTCATCAAGAGGCCACCGAGCAGCTTCCCTGCTCGGTCAATCCTTAGCGGGTAACTTCCTACCCACCTACGCTAAGGATCAAAGCCCTCGTCAAGAGGCCACCGAGCAGCTTCCCTGCTCGGTCCATCCTTAGCGGGTAACATCCTACCCCTCGATGCTAAGGATCGAAGCCTCACCAAGGGGAAACCGCGCAGATCTCTGCTCGGCTAACCTCCGAGTGATAAATTCTTACCATCCCAAGACGAGGGTCTAGGAACTACATCAAGAGGGAATCAGTCAACGCCGACCAATTCTAACTTGGCTATTGTCCAACTTATGCTAAGAGACGTTGTCGTCGTTCCGACTCTAAGGAATGGGCAGATACCGACCTTCCTACACTGAGGGATCTTCCGGTGTATTCTAAGTGAACGATCACCATCTCGACTCCGGGGGCGGGAGGGCACCGGCCTTCCTGCCCTTGGCGATTAATTGACTTACATTCGACGCGCGATCGTTATCTAAAAGGCCGGTCATCGACCTACGGCCTAACACTTGAATCGAGGAAAAGACCGACAAGCTCAAGTACTCATACAAGAAACACATTGTCATGCAGAGGAAAATAAACTCAGTTTTATTCATGTTCCGAAAGTCTTTACAAGGTATTCTGGGCTCCTCAGCCTTACAAAAAGTGCCCGGAGGCTTACAAAATTTGAGAAAAAATAAAGGAAAAAAACAAAAGCTCAGGCTGCAGGCTCGGCCCGGATCTCGCCTTACTCGGCACCGCCCTCAGGGGCCGGAACTTCTACTTCCGTAACCGCCCCTCCCCCGGCGCTAGCCGCTTGCGGCGAGTCTACCGAAAGCGGGACCCGAGCGCGGAGCTCACCGTCGGCAAGCTCCGGTATTAATGCCTTGACGGCATCAAGAGCTTCGTGCCAAATGATGGCAGAGGTTTTGCCAATATCGGCGTAGAACTGGTCTGGCATCCTGTACAAGTCCACCGACTTGCAAGCTCGGAGCTCGGCGTCTCTCGCCTTCTTCATTATGGCGTAGCACTTGCCCAACTCCTCCAACTTGACCTCGACGGCTTGGTGGAACTCGCTCAGAAGTCGGTGGGATTCATGGCGCTTGGAGATCGTGAGCTCCCCGGCGGCCAACCGGGTTTCAAGGGCGGCTGTCTTCTCCTTTTCCTACCGCAGCTGAAGGCATAGATCCTCCGCCTCTGAAGACGAATCCCTCCGCCTTCCTCATGGCCGGGGCAATCTCCTCGGACTCCATGTTGACGATAAGGGCGCATTGCTGGAAGACCTAAGAAAGCAGCAGATGGATTTAGAGGTGTTCAGACTAAGAAAGGGCACTTAAGATAATACTTAAATGGATACCAATCTGAACCGTCTCCTGAGCAATGGCGACCACCTGGGCCTTTAGGGTCCCCCGGGGAATCTTGCCCTCGGCCAACTGCTCTATGTCCTCGAGCAAGCTGTCGGCGACGGAAAGCCCCGAGGGGACCACGAAGCAGACGTCCCCCTCCTGCACGGGAATCCCCTCAGAGATCTCAGTCGACGGCGTGCGGGAGACCGTCCTTTTCCTCTTGAGGGGAACCTCGGTTCCCTCCTCCTCCCTCGTCCGGGGTTCCGGGTCTTCCACGTGCTTCTGGCTACCCCCGCGGCGGTCATCGGGGGCTCGGGGCGATGCGGAAGGCCTTACCAGTGGAGATGGTCTCAGGGCCGAGCTCGGGCCAGCTCGGGACAAGTTCACGTCCCCGGCCTTCTTCTGGGACGTAGCAGCTATGGCAGCTAGGATCCTAGATCGGTCCATTTGTCCTGCAAAAGGAGAATACACAGAAATGTTAGTGATGCAAGAAGGGCAAAAGGAAATTATTCAAGTCTAAACAGATCGTCTAAGCTCCTTACCCACGAAGCACGCGGGGCTGAGCCCGGCCCAGCTAAGGACCTGCTCGGAAAGCAAGACATAGGCATGCTGGATCAGCTCCCACATGGACACTGCTCTCGCCTCAGGAGACGACGACTGCTTCGCCCGCGGGCAGTCGGCCATGTGCCACTGTATAGGCACAGGCCAATCCCCGCCCTCGGGTGGCTTGACGAATACAAATTTTTCCTTCCATTCGTGAATGGAAGAAGGAACGACTACTACTCCCGACCCCGCCGCCTCTCCCTTGCGTTTTTTGAAAGAAATATACACCCAGCTCGGCTCATTCTTGCGGTTGCTAGGGTGATTTTTGTAACAGAGGAAGGAAGTAAGAAGGGTCAAGCTGAAAGGGATGTCGTCAAGTTTCAACCGGACCAGGAACCCTAGAAGAATTCTCCGTGAGTTCGGCACTAACTGGCCCGGGGCATGTTAGAAGCAACGAAGTACCCCACATATTTCGGGTAGAAAGGGCAGACGCATTCCAGCCCAGAATGCATCTAGGTACAAGGCAATCTCCTTACCCTACATCTGATCCGCCCTTTCATCCTCCCTAGCTAAACGAAGCGAATAACTATGGGGAATGTGGAAGCGAGCCCGAATCTCGGTAAGCTCGTCCATGTTTCTCAAGATGGAGGGCGCATCGCGAGATTTCCCGATGCGCACTTTAAAGGCCCTTGCCGTCGCCGGACGACGAGTGGCGCGGGTAGCCCTAACTCTATGGGGGAACCCGACGCAGATGGGGAAGCCGAAGAGGCAGGAGAAGACACCCTGGACTCGGCTCCAACAACTGGAACCTCATCGCCCGACTCGATCCTAACAACTTCTACAGACTCCTCGGAGAAAGACATCTAACCTAATTCAAAGGGAAGGTCTCGCCGAGAAAAGGCGCAGAAGATCTGATCTGGAAAAAAAGGGAGGAACGCCGAGCAATCTCTCGCAACGAAGGAAAATAATGGCGGAAGTATTAACCCTAGGGGGATACCCCTCCTATTTATACAACTCGAGAGGAAGCATCCGATGGCCCTGATCAATTTCCGCCGAAACGAAGCGTCGCGTCTGCCGGCCGTTGAAGCCCCACGTGTCGAACGACCATTGGAGACGTCCCTTCGGCCGCAGGCGACAGCGATAGCCTGTCGCATCCACCAATCCATGTCAGACACGTGGCCTGCACCTCAACAGACGTGCGAACGAATCGGCGTCCCCTCTTTAATGCACGATTCTTTCCCAGATCCGCTGATGTCATCAAAGATGCGCGCGGAGATCCAAGCGCCCAGGATACGCTACGCGGGCTCGTAAATCTGAACGATGCAATCGCCCTACATCGAGTCGTCCCGGAAATCCGCGCCGATAGATTTTTGGCAACAGGCTGTGCGAAGAAAACCGATCAGACCACTCTCGACCCGACCCATAAATAGGTCGGGACGAGAGTGGGGGGCTAATGATGATACTCATAAATGGGAATTCTCCAGATCATGACACGTGGTAGATGACGTGTCCCGAAGCTTACGGGACATGAGCAAGCACGATACATTAAAGGCATTCACCGGGCCTTCGCCCCGAGGATTGGCCCGACCTTCAATGGCCTCCCAGAACACTCCTATGCTCGCCTTACAAATAACCATCGGCTCGCCTACGAGCCCTCCTACACGCTGAGCTTCCTCAACCCTCCCAGCTCGCCTCCGAGCTATCACAGAACCTAGCCTCCTCGGCCTCCCTCTCGCCTCCGAACCTCCCGCCGAGTAAAGCCTCCTCGGTTCTACCGAGCCACCAAGAACGCAGAGCCCAAGCGTCTCCGCCACGGCTCCGCGTATCTCGTCAGAAACGAGATATCCGTGACCCAACATCCCGCGTTCCACGCCGTCATATCCCCCATTAACGAGCGTATTTCGTAATTAATGGAGGGATCCCGTCATTCACTTAGGCGTAACGTCAGGGACGTAACTGACGGCGAAAATCTCACGCCAGCTTGCTCCATGCGACCACTATAAAAACCTCTCTTCCAGATGACTCAGGAAAGGCAATTCCAATCCAACAAGCCGCTCCTTTGCTCAAATTCCTTTGGCTAACTTGATTGTCGGAGGATCCACGGTGGTGTAGCCACCCCGGAAATTCTTTACAGGTAGCTCTGCTTCACCTCAAAATCAACCCATTAAGATCCATACGTCCAAGGAGACAATCTTCAACATCAATCTCAACTTTTCATCAACGCTCGCGACAGATCGACGCAGGACAACATCTGAAGGAAGGAGATCAAGGCCTCCATCAAGTAGCAAAATGAGTCAGCTATGGTCTTTATCATTAATGCCTCACAAAATACAGACGCTTACATATATACAAACATGCATGCATATCCTGCGGACCCGAATATGTGTATTAATCATCTATATTAGCCCATTCACCTATTAATCGTACATATACCACAGTTTTCAGAAGTATTAATACATATGGAAGTGAGGGTGGGTTGGGGGGTAAATGATAGTAGTTTCTGAAAATGCACACAGAGGGAAGGGGGGGGGGGGATTATGGATACAGTCAAAGGATTATAGATGAACTCTTAATCTCTCTTGATTGAAATGCTTTTATACTCCTTGACTGTGTTTGTAATAGCTTGTTCAACTGGTAGTCTCTCTAAGCTTGATGCTCCATAAAACCCATGAACACCCTTCGTACTCTTCAGTATGAATTCGGCTTCTCGAGGCCCTGAGATAGGACCTGCAGTAGACAGTTAAAAGAGAAGAACATGTTAAAACCATTATCGTACCAACTTAGAGAAAGAAAAAATGGTGTGACCTAAACAAGGCGTTTCTATGCACAAACTAGTCGATTTTGAAGAAATTATCAAAGGATAGACACAAGTTTGTGCTCATGCATATCTGTGCTATTATTCTTCTAGAGGGCGCCTTTGCTCATATGTCATCTTCTTAGCTGCTGGGTGTCAATACTAGTTTTCCCCCCGAGTGTTATGGGATCATGAAATTCTTAATATTTCTCCTTCGTTCTTGTATCTACTAAACACCTTTACAAGTATATTGAACACTACTGGCAACCCTTATTAATTTTCATTGAACAACTTAAAACTGAATGGAACAGGGTTGAGGAGACGGCATCCAAAAAAAAGAGGTTTATGAGATGCACTGAAAGTCGCCAATCATTATCATCCAAGATTTCCCAATAAAAAGGGGTCGGTTACAGTCTTTTTTATTAGAGTATGACTCAGCAAGCACAACCGAGAGAGGGGCTTCCCATAACCCAAAATGAACAACTTGAACGCTTTCCTCATAAGATACATTGAAATTAATAACATGAAATATGTTATATAAGATTCTAGCTATGAAAGTTGTTAAGATGCATACCTCCGTGGCAAAGAACAATAATGTTTGGATTAATTCCAGATGCGGCATCTGCAATGGCTTGAACAGAAACAACACTATCATCAAGCGTGACAGCCGTTTTTGCACCAATAGAACCTGATGTCGTGAGACCCATATGCGCCACAATAACACTGGCACCAGCCTTAGCCATGAAAATGGCTTCATTTGGGTTGAACGCATATGGAGTTGTCAAAAGGCCTAAATTATGAGCCTTGTGGATCATCTCTACTTCCAGGCTAGCAAGGAATAAAGATGAGTCAGATAGAACCATGTTTTACAATTTGGTAGAATGGACGATATTTTTTATAAAAGGGTATTTTTGTGTAGGACCCCCAAAACAAGTGAATTTTGAAAAACAGCCCTTAAAACTTCATAGTTTTACAAACAACCTCCAAATCTTCTAAATACACTATTTTAGTCCCCTGGTTAAACTTCCATCCAAACCCAGATAAATCTAACTGCTAGAGAGCGGAGTTGGGGAGAAGAGGGAAAATTGGTTTTTCCCTCTGCTTTCACCTTTCTCCATTTATTATAGCCACCAAACACATATCCTACCCTTGCAAATTTCAACACCACCACTCCAGGCATTTGTCAAAAATGCATAAACCCCTCTTCTTTCCCTCTCCCCCTCCTCATCCCACCAATGATAGCAAGCTTTCTCCCTGCGTCAATGGAAAACCTTGCACCTCTTCACCTCCACTTGTCTCTCGCTCTCATCATCAGCATTTTTTTATTTATCAAAACACTCAATTCTAACCAACCCCCTTTAACCTCAATTTACTAAAAGAGGGTTGTTTTTTAGTTAAAGGCAAAGTTCTGGAGGTTACTTTTAAACATATAATGTTTTTGGGGCTTTAAATCTGCAATTAGGGTTCCTGAATTAAAAAAAGAAAAACTTTCTCTAAACATAAAGTTAAATTTTTAATGCGATAATTACCTGATAGGATCCATAGAATGCAAGGAAATATAGCAAATATATTGATACTCACCCATAGCCCATTCCTGTCTCTTCTAGATTTTGGCGGAAGTTGCCATCGAAGAGACCAACTGTTGGAAAATTCTGCACACCAAAAAATCCAACTTCCACTAGCTGCTTAAGAAAATAATCCATTCGGCGAAATGGATCTGTAGCGCATACTCCAGCGAGAACAGGTACCCCTTTTACCACCTAGATGTTAAATAATTTAGGATACTGGAATTATACGCATTGTACTGATTTGATTTTAAAATGTGTTCACTATAATAACTACATACAGTTAGCAGTACCATATACATTGAGGCTAAGATATAATCACAAGCATTGTGATTTTCCATTAAAACCATCACAACCCCGGAAGTGAGATGTCTCATGTCGGTACAAAATAGTTGTGATGAACTCAACAACATAATTGTAGCTAGCGTTAAGCATGCTCAAGAAGAAGCAGCAGCAGCAGGAGAAGGAGAAGGAGAAGGAGAAGGAGAAGACGAAGAAGAATGAGTGACCTCCTAGGACTTCATGCGTTACAAAAACAATTTCTTAAACAATTTCCTGTTTAGCTCCAAAACAGCTACCAGTTTATGGAAACTTATTTCCTACAACTGAGTACCATATGCAATTCAAACAAACTTACAGGTAAAACTTCATTTGCCATGTCAAGTACAACCGCATTTGCATCTGCAAAAGGAAGTAATCCAGCCAAGGAACCCCTTCCAGCCATCCGAAAACGTCCAGAGTTGTACAAAATTATTAGATCAACACCCCCAACTTCTTCAAATTTTGCAGATATGCCTGTTCCAGCACCAGCTCCTATAATGGGCACACCCTTATCTATTTGTTGCCTCAACTTTTGTAGTATAGTCCGAGTCCTCCTCAGAGTTTCTAAAAGGATGAGAAGAAATAAGATTATCTATATTCAATGCGGACAAGTTGCCAAGTTCATACTGTTAAGTGCATTTCCTCTTTAAACATCACTGTATAACCTTTTAGACACATCATTTACGCGAATTCGTATGTCCTTGAAGAATGAATAGGTATTAAGAAACAAATTTTACATTAATGCATATACTAGAGATATAAAAACCTGGCTTTGCATCAGGGAAGTCAACTGGAGCCCGCCAAATAACTCTGCCGTCTGATTCTTTCCCCTCAGAGTTGCTTTCATCCATGTTCAGAGAATACGTCGATTCGAAAGCAGGACTTTGTTGAGGATTTGGAGTTCTAGAGATATTCATCTCCAAGAATGAGTCGACCAAGGCTTCAGCGAAATTTGGATCATTGATATGATATGGAATTATCTTGACCTATAAAAGTAGACCAAAATGTAAGATGTAAACCAATAAAATAATGATCAAAAGTACATAAATACAAAAGGAGCTGCAAGTTGAGCATATTTAAACACTTCAGTAAAAAAGATACCAGTCTATCACTATTTTTCTCTATAAGTTTATCCAGTTCATTTATAAGAGCAACTGTAGCCTCTGGATCGTAAAATGGTTTCCCAATAGCATCTAACGCAGAGACACCTTTGTCCGGCAGACAAATACATACTTTTGATGAAGACTTATTCACTTTTTCGGCAATAAATCTAGCAAACTTCTTATTTTCATCAACAGTAGTCCTCATAAGTGAAACCTGCAAACCATCAAAATGGTTAGAGTTCCTGCTTAATTGCTGCCATCTTTGTTTCCATCCCGCATACAGACATATTTGCACATATATAGAGGGGGATGCATTTATATATTCCTAAAAAGAAAATGAACTCATCGGATGTTTTAGTCATGAAACATGGGCATAATGAAGAAACAGACTATAGTACTAACGGCGCAGTCAGCTACAGGTTGGATGTCGTTGGAACCTCACACAATTTTAAAGACACCCTTAAAACATGTGTTTGGTACAAACCTGAAATCAGAAAAACCTGAAGTTTGAAGTTGGAACTGCCCTTAAATCTAACATAGCTACAACTACGGCTATTGAACCAACTGGGCATAGCTCATGCGCTAAGAATTTCCTCTCGCGGGTTTGATTCCGGAAGGGTTCTCATCCAAAAAAATAAATTAAAATAAATTAAAAAATACAACTATAGCCATTGAAATGCTTAAATTAAGTAGCAAACTGATATAACATTAAAGCTGTTGGAAATTGTCTGTTTAACTCATGTCGCTTTATTTAGTGGTTTGTGCTTACTGTGGACTGCTTATAAATAAAATATCAATTTGTGGCATTGAAGTAGTTGCAGAGAAATACTAACCTGCTCGTTATGTACATGAATCTTTCTATCTTCGAAGATCGAAGGTATTGTGTCTTTAGCTCCAAAATTTACCATATCTAAAGCCCCTACACTAAGAACCAAAGGGATCTTCTTCTCTATAATGGCATCAAATCGCGAACTATCACAAGCCATGACACCCCCAACCACATAATCAGCAACTTCTGTAGTTGTAATATCCAAGACACCCTACATCATCCAAAGTACAATTGGTAGAATAAAAAGGCTTTTTCAACAAATTTGTAATTAAAGATGCAGATTTCGTGATTTCTATCACTTAAGAATATGATTAACTGATCTTTCCCAGTGATGGAAAATTAGAATAATAGGAGATATGTTTTAAAAGGAATTGTGTGCCAAACTACAGCATATGCATGAGTCCTTTTTTGCCTTGTAATCACTATACTTTAGAGACAACAGGTTACATGCAGTTCTGCAAGTGATGTAGTTATCAAAAAAACCTGAATGAAACCCGCTTTAACAAGTTCCTCCATAGCTTTGCCGCCAACTCCAGTGGCATGAAATACAAGCGTTTCAAACCCTTCATTCACCAATCTTTCTTTCACAGCAGTTACACATGGAGTCGTAACACCAAACATCGTCAACGCCACAGTGGGTTTCCATGTCTTCTCAACAGAAGCATAAGACACTAGCAGTTTCCCAAGAATCATTCCAGCAGCAGCTGCTCCAGCATTAGATAGTACAACTCTGCTAACACTATTGATCCCACAGATGTCAACGATAGATGGAAACAATGTTAAATCAGATGTTCCAACATAAGGTTCAGTCTGACCACTGGCCACAGTAGATACAATTATCTTTGGTACTCCCAGAGGAAGCAATCTTAAAGATGGAGCAATTAAAGAAGTTCCTCCACTGCCTCCAATGCCTATGGCTCCAATTAGAATGCGTTCTTCATAAGCTTTCCTTAGGAAACAACCAAGGGCATTACTCATGATTGCAATTGCTTCGCTTCTATCATTAGGAAGCTTGTAGGATGAAAAATCTTCTGAACCAAGAAGACAAGAAAGAATAGCCTCTCTACTGACAAAAGAAAGATCTTCTACAGTAGTTATTTCCTTCTGGCTAGTGGAGACATCAACTATACTAACTTCTACCTGTCATTCCATGAACTAAAAGAATAAGTTGTATGTTCTGTAGACATCAAGTGTAGTACAATATAAACATCACTAAGAGCATTAAAACTTTTAGGACCATATTGTCTTTCCATGAACATATACACCAAGATCATGTAAATTCAGGAGTTCTGATGAATGCATGATGAATAGCTAAACAAGATATCACTCCGTAAGCACACAAAAAAATGAGAACGCGTGAAGTAACATATAAACAATTATATCATGATTAATGAAATCCAGCAAATGCTGCAGATAGTTATGTAATGAAGAAGATGCTTGCTGTCAAATTTGTTCGTCTAGTACAGAGTACAGACTGATAGTTAAAATAGTGCTAGTTACTTGATGCCAAAAGAGGCAGGCCAATATGACTTCTATTTGTAGGATTTATTTGATTTGTTCAGAAATATAGGATGACACATATTAACCACAGTAGTTCTGTAGAAACTAAAGTTAAGTGAATTATCTTATTATATTCTCTGTCAAATCGAAGTAAAAAAATACTCTCCTCGCAGAAAATAAAAACGAAATTAGTGGTAAATAAAAAAAAAATCTGTTTCATAGATGAATCATCTATTGTTCCAACTTCGAAGTTCTGTATATCCTTTGACCAGCACCTAATAATGGATACTTCAACTGAGGATACCTACTACTGTTGAACATGTGAATACTTATTTTTTGCATTCTATACATGTCAGATACAACTCATTCCAAATTCTAAATTTAGATGGATAAGTTTCATATGAAGTACATCGTACATGCCAATTACTCATTGTCGTGCATCCTAAGCATTTTATACACATCTTCCGATAATCAAGGAATATCGGACATCATATGTTGCATTGTCATTTATTTTGTTAAAAGTTGATGCTTGAAGAATGGTGTTCATAATTCATTGTGATTTAGATATCATTACTCTTCCTTGTTTCCTCCAAAAAAGTTGAATTGTGATTGAGTAACTGATTACCCATTTACGTTGGAAGACTGCAACTAGCAATATGACAAAGCGATGAAGGTAGAAAAACATTGTATCCTAATTCCTTTTCGCATCATATTGTAGTTTTCTCAAATTGTCATATCACCCTGTCAAATCTATCTTCTTGAAATACGACGTCTATCAGCTAGGATTTCAATTCTTTAACATCTTCTTCCCGAAATGAAGAGTTCAACATTACCACATTGACAATGTCATCAACTTTCATTTATCCACAGAAGATAACAGTATTAATCAATTATTGGCGCATAAATCCTTGTCTCGTACAAATAGGCCTTTCATCCTTATGAGATCATACTATTAATAACTTGAAATTTCATGTTTCGTAATGCTAATTGATTAAAACAGCTACTCGATCAAATTCAATCAATGAGCTAGTAAGACCAATTCGCCAAATTCACCAAATAAAAGCACTTCAAGTTAAGCGATGGATCGGTTACCAAGAAATCAAGAAAGAGAAGAAAGAATCGAAGAAGAAAATCATCACCTTAATGGGAGATCCTTTGGAGAAGCTGGTGATATTGGATCTGATGCGATCCGATAAGAATCGGAGCTCCTCGAGCTTGGTATCTGCGGTCCCGATGCAATACACCCGCAAGATCTTCTCTCCTCCATCCATTCGCAAAGAAATCTAGGTGATAGAGAGAGCTAGGGTTAGGGTTTTAGAAATTCTAAGAAAGGGGACTTTTCTCTGTGTGTTTCTTTTCTTCTTTCTTCTTCTTCGAGCTGCACCTGAGAGAGGCCGCTGTTGAGTTCCGTTGAGGGATCAGCTGTACGTTGTCCCGCGGAGGAGAATAGGCTAGAGTGATTAATTAATTTCCATATCTATAATTATTGGTAGGCATACTAGAACAATTATTATTTAATAATGGATCCACTGCAAAACTTGAGTACATATCTAACAAAGTTTAGGACTGACTGTAGAAATGAGTCATCAACCGTTACTGACAAGTGCTAAAATTCTGATTCAAAAAACTATAGTAAGAGACGTGCTCATTATAGTTTTTAGATGATCGGTCGACATCTTTCAGATTCTTATAAGCTATCGAAAGCGAAAAAAATGATATGTTAGATATATGGAATCGTGTTCAGCTCTAAATCATAAATATAGCCGGGAATGAAATGAAACAGGTACAAAAAGGACCATCCCATCAAATTCATTTGTTTCCCCTAAGCACTTCTTTAATCCTTGTCTAGCTACTGATACTGCCACAGCCCACATGTTTGCATAACCAACATGCTCCATTGCAAATAATGTCAATTCATCGATAGCCGCATGTTGCATGAAACCAACCGTGCTTGGCTCCTTCGGCCAAAAAAACTGGGCTTAACTCAATTGGTAACAATTTACTCTCCAAAATGAGAGGTCGCAAGTTCAATCCCGAAGACAGTTGATTTCAAAAAGTAAAAGAAAAATACTGCATGAAGTATGTCACGCCCTGCTTCTCAAGATACTTAAATACGGTATGTGACAAAACCAACCATACTACCTATGGCGAGGAAAAATCCTTACATAGTCACATCACGGCTGTCAATCAGATATCGACAACAGTAAATAAAAATCTAACTAACACATGTCCAACTGTCACAATAAAATAATAACGAGAAAATAGCGGAAACGAATAAGGATCCAACAAGAAATAATAACCTAATCACGTCCCTTATGGGATCAAAACGTTAAACTATAATTAGAAAATAAAAATAAACTAATTACCTCTAAACTAATCGGCAAATCTCCTCACTGCTCAGCTTACTTGCTAAAATATTTTCGATCTTCCCGCGACAAGATTAAAGAAATTTGGTCATGCAAAATCCAGACGTCAGTACGTCATAAATATCATAATAATAAACCGAGCAATTTACTATAAAGTGTTATGTGCAAAATAAAGTATAATTATAAACAAACACTCACGGGTGATATATCAGCAGGCTATAGGTATCTCACGTGTATCCTAAAATCTGTGTTTCTAGGCTATCTATCTTAATGGTATTTGAAACCAATTAACGGAATCCTCGATGTAACTTAATAGTATCCCGTACGTGTCCAGGATCACGGTCATGACTCTCGGGGCTGAATCCGAGACGTACCGTTAGGCAGTAAAAACAATATCATGTAAAGACGAATGATGTTAGCATCATTATTCCGGGGCCTGAAGCCCGTATCTACTGATCAGTCTCTGGAAAATAGTGAACTGTTGAGTTACAAGTCGTGTCACTCCCCGCTTCCCAGTGTACGGGCAGAGAACGCGATGAGGCCGCTACGTATTTACTCTGAAGTAAATACGCTAAGCGTATCTAAGCAATATAAGTAAAATGCATAAGAGACAATGGATATATATTGAACAGCAAGTTTATTTATTGACATTCTTTTTTTACAATACATCTGAAAGTAAATACATGGAATGGAAAGTATTGCCTAAACAGCGGCATAACAGAAATGGAAAATACCGAAATGAAATGTACAAGTAAGTAGAGCTCCGGGTCGAAAGCTAGCTGGTCCAAATCCTCGCTGGTGGGCTCGATCTCCAGTGAGTCCGAATCATCTGACGACATTCCAAAGAAAAAGAAAGAGAATGTCGTCAGCGAACAATCATTTGGTAAGTCCCGTAAATAGACGAGAATGGAATAGACAGAATAGAGAGTATATTGTTATAATGTTGTATTAATGTTAATGCTGTTGTTTGTAACTTGGTACAGAAAAATGCCGGTGTATACGAGAGGAGTCCCACTATTCCGGATACTAAGGTATACGGAGCACAAGGAACCGTTCAGCCATGGTACAATGACAATTGAATTCAGGTTAGGTGTGTTATGGTTGCAGTCTCATGCCAGTTCTAAGACCTTCCGTACCAATCTACCCCTTATAAACCCCGCGATATTTTGATTGTATTGTTTTTATTGTTTTTATTGTATATTGTATATAGATGGATGACTTGCCGAAATCATAATATCAGTAATGGATGTAAATGGAGAATCATGTAGATGGATATATATCCATGGTTCAGTTCAGTCAATATAGATTGATTAGATTGAATAGACGGATTCATAAATCCATGTTGTATTGAAATTTGATATTTGAATCATATTCAAGTCAGATTGATTATATCGAGACTCAGTCGAGGTCAAATAATTTGAAAAGAAATTGAATCCTGAATTATGTTTTGGTGCTATCGGTAACTGCTGCACATGGACGGCAGGATTTGTGTTTTTTTCAAAGACAATTACTGTGTTGATAACACCGTTTGTTAAGTTGTCTACCTTAAATAGGCAAGCACCCATATCTCCGGCTCTCTGAGGCTCAAGAGACCGGTCCCGCTTAAACCTATGTTTACTAGGGTCCTTATTGTAATTTAGTATAACTTGAGAGGGTTTTATGTAAAAATAATTTTGTATAATTTTCAAAATACATCTCAAGTATTTTATTATCGTGTTTAGAGTTTTCATTGATGTATATTTTATCAATGTGACATTTCTAGTGAAATAAACCTAATTTCATAATATATGTTATTTATTTGTAATATTAAAATTGTATGGTATTTTCTTGTAAATGGGATGTTTTTTCTTGAATTTTGGAAATGTGGAATATTATAAATATTAAAATAGATATTTTGATATTAATTACATATATATTTATTTATTAAAAATATAAGTTTTATTTATAATAGAAATCACATTTTCTAAAGAAAATTGTATTTTAAATCTTTCGCGATCGTATGCTCCTTGTGGAGGTCTGCATCTCACTCAAATAAGCCCGAGGATGTGCAATAATCCACACCATCCCGAACGGGTTCCCCGAAATGGGTTGTAGAGACGCATTTGCAAAGATTTGTTAAAATACACATCTTATAGAAAAAGGTTTTTATAAGTCGGAGATAGTTATGTGTAAAGTCGTATTTTTTCCAAATCTATGTTCCCAAATTTCATCGTTCTATATTAGATATGTGTGTTGTGAGGAGATAGGTCATTACATCGTGAGTTTTCTAAGATAATACGGTTTAAAAAGTTCAAGTATGTCGAAATGAAATATGAAGGTATTTTAATGTAAAAATGGATTAAAACTTGCTACGGTTATTATTTTGATACCAAACTTGTTCTATTATTTTCGTTAATCTTTACTAAACAATATATCAAAATTTGTAGGTTTGTTATTAAGAAAAAGTTGTATTTTTAAAAAGAAAAGTGAATCGGAAGCCGGATAACTCCGCTTCCGACACGTTTTGAGAATGTAAAGTTTGAGAATAGCAAAAGAGAGAGAGAAGAGAGACTTACAGGTTAATTAGCTAGAGAATAGGAAGAGGAAGATATGGGAGTTGCCGGTGCGTCGTTTTGTCGTCGGAAACTCCTCGGATGGCCGTCGGAAGTTCGTCGGAGCTTCGCCGTTTGCTAACTCCACTTGCACACAAAAAGTCTTGGGAATTTTCTTGAGAGTTTGGGCAGAAATTTGGGAGTGAGGAGGGGTGATTTTAGGTGTGGTATTTATAGGAAAAATTAGGGTTTAGGGTAATGAAAGGGTGTATTAAAATTTTGTATTAAAATGGATTAAATATGTGTTTTAATTTGCTATGTAAATGTGCAGGGAAATTAAATAATACAGGGGTTATGGGGGGAGTTCAAGGGTCGCAACAGGTAAAGAAAATTAAGGTTTCGACTGAGTCGGACTGGCGGTGCCGGCCGAGTCGACCAAGTCGCCGGCCCGAGTCGGGCCGCGTCTCCTTGCCACGTGTCCCCGTTGCTTGGTCTTGACTCGTGGACCCATTTATTTATTCTGTAATTTACCCTATTACGTGTAGCGCACGTGTAGACTCTTGGGCTTCTAAAAGATTAAAAGAATTTAATTTAAAAAAAATTTGTGGTTGATGGGATTTGAAGTCTGGTGCTTTGGTTCAGCAGTGCAATGTCTTACCAATGAGCTACAAGCTCCTTCTTACTGTTCAAAATTGAATCAAATATTTATAGTACTCACAAGAAATGTAAATACACCAAGTATACATTAACTTTTAATCAAATTTATGTACACAAGAATTGGAGTTGTTACAAGTCGGGTTTCATTATTGATTTCCCCTTTTCCCTCAGGTTTCGTGTTCAAGTCAGGTATTAATGACATCTACTTAATGCCAACACAGAAACATGCAGGTATAGGTTATGTTTATTTAGACAACAAATCACGTCCATCAGGACAACAAGTCAGGATTATCGGCATTGTTCAATAATCCAAGTAACAGGTATAGTAACTGAAAGATAACGTTTCATGCACATGTCAGACAGTTTGTATTAAACCGGATAAATATTTGATTGCGTAACCAATCACAATAAAAGCAATAGTATAACTGTCATGGTTATCTAGCTATAACAGGATGAATATAGTCCGTATTACTTGTTTAAACATGAATATCCAACTGTATTTATTTCACGACTATTAATTATTGTAAACCAAACAATATCTACTAGAATAGTTGTCACGCCCCGCTTCCTAAAATACGGAATACGGGAAGCGACTAGGCTAACCATGCTCCTACGGTTAGGGAACAATCCCGCCGTAGTCGCACTTCGGCTTCTAGTATTACACGGTAATCAGTAAATACAACACAGAAGTAAAGGAAACACATCACTAGTTTATTAAACCAATTTTCATTGTTCACAGTTTACAATAGTTCGAAAGAAAAAGGAAGCTACTAACCAAGTGCGAATACAAGTTGAGTTATGAAAAGAGGTAAAAGTACTGTAGGTACGGCCGTCTAGATCTCTGAGAGTTCGAATGGTAGGTCTGACTCCTGAACCGGGTCCTCTCCAATCTCTGAGCATGCATACTCATATCGTCAGGGCGACGCAATAGCAATATTATGATAATAACAATGAGGCAAGAAAATAAAGTAATAACGGTGGAGACAATAAATGCAGGTAATCGATATGTCAATAAACAATACGATATATGATCTGTGTCCCTATCGGTCTCTAAGTCACTTTTGAAATCGAGTTACGGAAAGAAATGATCATGTTTAACGAGGGTCTCGTACGTACCCGAGACTATGGCCCACTGTTGCTCGGGACATAACCCTGTCAGCCGGACCGCTAAGTCCAAATCTAATATATATAAGAGATGCTTATCGAATGATCATCCTCTAAATCGCTAATCTCGCTAAATACAAGTTCCTTTCTACTTCGATTTCCCTCTTTTCCACAGGTTTCACTATGTATAAGTATGGGCTAGTTGTGTACAAGTACGCACCAATAACATTGCTTTATTCACTAATCGCTGTGCTGTTTATTATCACGAATTGTTCACTTTTTACTGGCGTACTTGACACAACTAGCCCATACTTATAGATAGTGATACCTAGGGAAAAAGGGAAATCGAAGTGGAAATGAACTTGTATTCAGCGAGGTTAGCGATTTAGAGGATGATCATTCGAACAACGACTCTTATATATATTAGGTTTGGACTTAGCGGTCCGCCTGACAGGGTTATGTCCCGGGCAACAGTGGGCCGTAGTCTCGGATACGTACGAGACCCTCGTTAAACATGATCATTCCTTTCCACAACTCGATTTTAAAAGTGACTTAGAAACCGATAGGGACACAGATCATACATTGCATTGTTTATTGACATATCGATTACCTGCATTTATTGTCTCTACCGTTATTACTTTATTTTCTTGCCTCATTGTTATTATCATAATATTGCTACTGTGTCGCCCTGACGACCTGAGTATGCATGCTTAGAGATTGGAGAGGACCCGGTTCAGGAGTCAGATCTACCATTCGAGCTCACAGAGATCTAGACGGCTGTACCTACAGTACTTTTACCACTTTTCATAACTCAACTTGTATTCGCACTTGGTTAGTAGCTTCCTTTTTCTTTCGAAC
This sequence comes from Agapanthus africanus, assembly GCA_030015575.1. NCBI lineage: Eukaryota > Viridiplantae > Streptophyta > Magnoliopsida > Asparagales > Amaryllidaceae > Agapanthus > Agapanthus africanus. The sequence continues at coordinate 697,086,088 of CM057343.1, read as the reverse complement.
TATTGTAAACTGTGAACAATGAAAGTTGGTTTAATAAACTAGTGATGTGTTTCCTTTACTTCTGTGCTGTGTTTACTGGTTACCATGTAATACTAGAAGCCGAAGTGCGACTACGATGGGATTGTTCCCTGACCGTAGGAGCATGGTTGGTCTAGTCGCCTCCCGTATTCCGTATTTTGGGAAGCGGGGCGTTGCATGGTTTTGTTGGTATCAGAACGCCGGGCTTTAGTATTAAGGGATAACACTAACTACGCTTTATTATGTTATTTTCACTTCACCATCTTTCACCTTCATCCTTGTATCTAATCATATCCGTTCATCTATTTTTCCAGCGACGTGACTTCCCTGAATGACCTTTCCTCGGACTCTAGTTCTCAGGATCGCACAGAGAGGATCCTGAATGCATTGACGACCCTCGTGGAAGCCTAAGAGAGAAAGACGGACCTACTTACCGAGGGACTCAGGGCAACTACCGTATTAAGAGGACCCTCCGCTCTCATTACCGCCCCCGAAGGCACCGCTACACCAGCTACACCTGCCAGAACTGGCACTGTGTCGGATTTCCGGAGGTTACACCCAGCTGTGTTTACGGGACTAGCCGAACCATTCGAGGCCGAACAATGGCTGGTCAATGAGGAGAATCTACTGACGACCGCACGGGGCCCCGATGAAGAAAAGGTGAATGTGATAAAGATCCAGCTGGAGGACGAAGCCCGTACTTGGTAGTCCGTCGAAGAGAGCAGACTTGATGGGCCGATCGAGTGGAGCAAGTTCAAAGAATGTTTCTTAGACCACTATTTTCCCCCCACCGCCAAGGCAGAAATGGAAGAAAGATTTATCTTACTGAAGCAAAACGGTCATCCCGTTGACGTGTATGCGGTAGAATTCAACCGTTTGAGCCGATTCGCTTCATATAAGGTCGCTTCAGAGACCACCAGGGCCAGACGTTTCTTGCAGGGACTTGCCTTTGAGCTGCAACAGTTGATTGCGTTACTCGAGTTGCAAACTTTCGCGTAGGTGCTCAACGCTGCACGGATTTAGGAGAAACTAAGTAATAAATTCACGGGCCCTAGCTCGAGTGACAGGAGGCCCCCAGTTGTCCCTACGCGTACTCACACATTGTCCCGAGAGGTTATACCAGTTCACAGGCCGGGGACGACACAGATGAAGCGTCCCTTCGTGTCTCAGCAGAACCCACAGAGGAGAGCTTTAATTTGCGTCTACTGTCACAGGGATGAGCACACCCAGAAGGACTGTCGCCGCGCCAAGAGACATTGTTTGATTTGCGGATCCAACCAGCACTGGGTTAGTGGTTGCCCTCAGCGAATAAAGTTACAGGGAGGGTCTGGACCGTAGCAGCAGAGATCTTTAGAACAGAGGCAAACCAACATAGGCCACGGTCAAGGGCGGGCTTTCACCCTAACTGCCGAGCAGGCAGGGGCCTCAGGTGACGTTGTTACAGGTATTCTACTTGTTCATTCTATACCAGCTAGAGTATTGTTAGATTCTGGAGCATCACATTGTTTCATATCTGCACATTTTTTCGATACACACTCCATACCACATGAACCTTTGACTAAGGGATGGGAAATACATATGGGTAATGGTGTTATAGTATCTAGTCAAGAATGTAGATCTTGTCCAGTTGTAGTGCGTGGCAGGAAATTCTATGCGAATTTCCTTTTAATCGGAACAGGCAGCTATGACGCAATTCTCGGGATGGATTGGATGAGTACATTCCATGCGATTATTGATTGCCGAGCTAGGAATGTGATTTTCCGCATTCCCAATCACCCTGAGTTTGTTTTTGAAGGCGGAAGCGATTCTTTGGAGCCAGCCAAGTATAGAGCCAAACCGAAAATATTGACGGCTATGGAGGTTGATGAAAACCCCGCACCAGAAATCGTTCGGGATTTTCTTGATGTGTTCCCTGAAAATTTACCAGGTCTACCACCTCCACGCGTCTTGGGATTTTCGATAGATTTGATTCCAGGTACATCACCAGTTTCTAAAGCACCGTACAGAATGATACCAGTTGAGTTGGCAGAATTGAAAAAGCAAATTGGAGAGCTTCTGGAGAAGGGATTTATTCGCCCAAGCGCTTCGCTGTGGGGTGCACCAGTCTTGTTAGTGAAGAAAAATGATGGATCACTACAGATGTGCATAGACTACCGTGAGCTGAACAGAGTAATGATAAAGAACAAATACCCCATTCCGCGTATCGATGACTTATTTGATCAATTAGGCGGTGCCAAGGTATTTTCGAAGTTGGATCTTCATTTGGGTTATCACCAGATCAGAGTAACGGCCGAAGATATATGCAAGACGGTTTTCCGGACCCGATACGGGCATTATGAGTTTCTTGTGATACCGTTCGGCGTTACCAATGCTCCAGCTATATTTATGGATCTGATGAATAGAGTATTTGCAAAATACTTAGACACGTTTGTCGTTGTATTCATCGACTACATACTAGTCTACTCTAAGACTCGAGAGGAGCACGCCGAGCACTTACGAACTGTACTACAAATTCTTCGGGAAGAGAAGCTATACGCAAAATTGAGCAAGTGTGAGTTCTGGCTCGAAAAAGTGCAGTTCTTGGGACACATTGTTTCGAGTGAGGGCATCTCAGTAGACCCAATGAAGATAGAATCTGTTAGATATTGGCCGACACCGAAGTCAGTGGCGGAAATCAGAAGTTTCCTAGGATTGGAAGGATATTATCGGTGTTTCGTTCAGGACTTTGCATGAGTTGCTGAACCCTTAACAAAGCTAACACGGAAGGAAGTGCTTTACGTATGGACTGAGGAGTGTACTTAGGCTTTTAAGATACTGAAACAAAAGTTGACCACGGCCCCTATTCTTACAGTGCCGGATAATTCAGGTGGTTTGGTAATACACAGCGATACTTCGGGGAAAGGTTTAGTCTGCGTCCTGATGCAGCACGGTCGGGTAGTTTCTTATGCCTCACGACAGTTGAAGAATCACGAGAGGAACTACCCAACACACGACTTGGAATTAGCTGCAGTGGTTTTTGCATTAAAGATCTGGAGACATTACTTATTAGGCGAAAAGGTAGAAGTGTACACGGATCACAAGAGTCTGAAATACGTGTTCACTCAGAGAGAATTGAATATGAGACAACGCCGATGGCTAGAATTAATGGCGGACTACGACTTGGACTTACAGTACCATCCGGGGAAAGTAAATGTCGTACCCGATGCTCTTAGTCGCAAGCCAGCGGTCATGATGTTGACCAGTCAGAGGAGTATCATTGAGGACTTTCAGAAGCTCGAACTAGAGGTTGTTGCACCGAGTGCAACCGGGCAGTTTTGGCAGTTATAGGTGCAGCCTTCACTTGTAATCGCATTAAGGCTGCACAGGCTGATGATCCTTGATTGCAGAAGTTCAGAGAGCAGGTGGAAGCCGGACTAAGGACAGACTTGCTCATACATCGAAACGGTTCTTTGAGATTCGGTGGCAGACTCTGCGTTCCTAAGGGGGATGTTCGAGAAGAAGTACTAGCTGAGGCTCATAGTTCAGCTTATTCAGTGCATCTGGGAGGCATGAAAATGTACCGAGATCTGAGGCAGCACTATTGGTGGAACGAGATGAAGCGAGAGATTGCACGGTTTGTATCCAAGTGCTTGGTATGCAAACAAGTAAAGGCGGAACACTAGAAAACATCTGGACTGTTGCAACCGCTTCCGATACCCGAATGGAAATGGGAGCACATCACTATAGATTTTGTGATTGCTTTAGTACGGAGTCCAAGAGGCAACAACGCCGTCTGGGTTATCGTCGACCGTCTTACGAAAGTAACACACTTTATACCCTTCCGGGTGGGACAATCGACAGAGTCGCTTGTGGAAAAGTGCATGCAGGAAGTAATGCGACTTCACGGAGTTCGGTTCAGCATAGTATTAGATCGAGACACCAGATTCGTTTCACACTTTTGGAAGAGCTTACATGAGAGTCTGGGTACACGTTTCAAGTTCAGCACGGCTTACCATCCACTGACGGATGGACGGTCTGAGCGTATTATTCAGACGCTCGAGGACATGTTGAGGGCGTGCATACTATACTTTCAGGGTTCTTGGGAGGATCACTTCCATCTAGTGGAGTTTTCGTATAACAACAGTTTCCAAGCTAGCATCCAGATAGCTCCATTCGAAGCACTTTATGGACGGAAATGTCGAACCCCTGTTTGTTGGGATGAAGTTGGTGAGCGAAGATTACTGGGCCCCGAACTTATAGTTCAGAAGGTAGACAAGGTCCAGATGATCAGACAACGCATTATGATGGCTCAGGACCGACAGAAGAGTTGGGCCGATGCCAGCAGGAGATCGCTAGAATTCGAAGTCGGTGATCATGTGTTTCTGAAGATTTCACCTTTCAGGTTTGGGAGTCGCGAGAAACTCAGTCCCTGATTCATTGGACCATTCGAGATATTGGAGCGAGTAGGGAAAGTGGCTTATCGTCTTGCCTTACCCCCATCGTTAGCTGGCATACACAACATGTTTCCGTATCACAGTTGAGACGCTAAGTTCGAGAAGATAGTCACGTTCTCGATCATTCTGAATTGATTTTGGATACCGATTTAACTTATGTGGAGCGGCCTACTACTACACTCGACCATAGAGAGAAGGTACTGAAGAATAAAGTCATTCCGTTAGTTCGAGTGTCTTGGGGCGGTCGTTCACCTGGGGAATCTACCTGGGAACGTGAGGAGGATATTCGTTCGCGGTTCCCACATCTTTTCGAGTAGCCGTTTGTATCGTTACTTTCTTGTTTCGTCTTTTCTAATTTCGAGGACGAAATTTTTGTAAGGGTGGTATGATGTAATACCCAGTCCCCTTTAGTACGCCAATACTAGTATTTAAATAAAGTGTTAGTCTAAATAGTTTACCCATTTTATTTTTATCTTATTTATATTTTATGTCTTTCCTATACATACATATTCCAATTATTTTTGTTTCTTACAACCTAACATAAGGCCCAAGCCCAATAACCCAAACCCTCCACTTTCTTTTACCCAACAGTTTCTTTCTTCCCTTTCAAATTCAAAAATTATTCTCATTTAAAACTCAAATCCTACCCCAATCAATTTCATTAAATCTCTAAATAAATCATAATAATTATATATATATATATATATATATATATATTTATATATCACCTCTCCCTCTCCCGTTCACTCTCTCTCTCTTCTTCTATTTAAAATAAAGAAGAAGAAAAACAGCACAAAACACTCCCTCCCTCTCTCTCCCTCTCTCTCACAATCACGCTCTTCCTCCTCTCAGCCGTGACCGCCTCCTTCCATCGTCTGCCCCGAGCTTCCCTTACCGACCACCGTACCCCTGTAGCCCCGGCGACCCCAACCTCCAAGCTTAGCTGACCTCCTTCGTTCCTCTCGCTGACGACCACCATCAACAACCTCTCCGGAGCCACTCACGCCACAATCTACCTCACCCAAGACACCACCTTCCTCCTCGTCTCCTCTCCCGAGCACCTCCACCAACCTCCGACGCCGTCACCCGCTAGCTCCTCTATCAATAAGCCACCCCCATGCTGCTCGCCGGCCGCCTCCACGTCGTCGCCGCCTTGACCACCAGCTTCCAATCTGCAACCCTCATCAACACTACCACGATCTCCTACACCACCACCAATTCCACCATCATCCCCACAGCCCCAAGCTCGACCCCCTTGCTGCTGCGAGCATCAGCAGCCGCTGCACCCTCTTCCTGCTCTGGCCAACCCTAACACCTCTGACGATCTCGCCTCCCCTTCACCAACCAACGACCACTCGAGCCCACAGCTTCCACTGCCGAGCCCAAGACGCCGAGCCGTCAAGTTCAAGCTCCAACGAGGATAAACCCTTGTCATGTTTGCGTCGTGATTGTGTCGTTTCCGTTGCCGTAGATCACTGCTGTTGCCGCGTCGCTGCCGTATCGTCATCGATACGTCGTCAAGAAAGTTCATATACTTGCTTACATGCTATACTATATTTATTTCGATGCGTATGAACTATATCGAAAAATTACCATTGCGATTTAATGATAAACCATATTTTAATTTTAGTAATATTGTTGAGATATAATCAAGTCTAAAAGCTAGTGATAACGTTGTAAGAAAATTGTAGAATCAAATACCGTTTATTGGTTGAAACAAACGAGCGTTTCGGCTACGAATCAAATGTTTATCATAGGTGCTCGATGCAAACCCTAAACTAAAGAACATCTTAAAATCACGGAACTCACAATAAATAGATCTCTTTACCGTTAACGAATATCGTGTGAAAATTTAGTTGTAAAATAAAAGTCATCTACCCCAGGAAATGACACCCCGAGACTCGATGCAGAATCTAGATTTTATCACGTACCTTATCATGTTAAATTCGTAGTTAATTATGTATAGATCGGATTGTGGTGTTTCAGGACTCATATCGAAGCTGACGAAATAACTTACAGTAATATATTTTTGTCCATTGAATTTTAATAATTCATGATAAATAAAATTGAGGAGAATTGCGGCTCTGTACTGCAGTCTAGAGTAGCACTGCTTGTCAACACTTGAAATGAAATGCTTTTACAACTCTGTGTGAAAATGGTATTATGCGGAACCCTATACCATTGTGAAGATTAATCTGTTAGCTACCTATTGGAGGTGGTTTCATTCGTTTTTACCATCATTTGCTATTTTAATCATATTTTAAATCATCAATACATACTGTAGTCCCAAGCAGGGACAGAACGTATATCCCGATCTTAAATAATGTATAACTCCCAGCACACAGCGGATATTGTCGATCTGCCTGGCCTATTGGAAACTTAACTGATAAACCTAAATATTATCCAACTGTAGCGTTGCCTAATTATGATCTCAACAGGATGAAAACTGTGTTACAAGATGGACTTTCAGTTCAGGTACTGAATTTCCAGCAGAGAATACTTAAAAAGAAATGACCGTGATTCGCGAACCTGAAACCCGAAACCCGATTGACTTGAAACCAATTTTGTTGAATTGCTGATTAAGTTTACTTTTTACCCCTTTTGTATCATTTTACTTAATTCTGAACGTACGATTTAATATGATTTTTCTAAGTTCATAAGACGCGTAATGACTTGTATTGCATATTATTTGTTTAGCGGCATAATTCACATTTTTACCCGACTGCAATACCTCTAGCGATAGTGAGCGTCCTTACAAATTTTCAGTGTATAATGCATTGTCGAATGTGAATATCGTTCACTTTTTACTGATGTATTTGTACACAACTAGCCCATACTATTCACGTTCAACAATGCATTATACATTGAAAATTTGTAAGGACGCTCACTATCGCTAGAGGTATTGCAGTCGGGTAAAAAATGTGAATTATGCCGCTAAACAAATCATATGCAATACAAGTCATTACGCGTCTTATGGACTTAGAAAAATCACATTAAATCGTACATTCAGAATTAAGTAAAATAATACAAAAGGGGTAAAAAGTAAACTTAATCATAAATTCAACGAAATTGGTTTTAAGTCAATCGGGTTTCGGGTTCGCGAATTACGGTCATTTCTTTTTAAGTGTTCTCTGCTGGAAATTCAGTTCCTGAACTGAATGTCCATTTCGTAACACAGTTTTCACCCTGTTGGGATCATAATTAGGCAATGATACAGTTGGATAATATTTAGGTTTATCAGTAAGGTTTCCAACGCGCTATGAGGATCGACAATATCCTTTGTGTGTTGGGAGTTATGCATTATTTAAGATCAGGATATACGTTCTGTCCCTGCTTGGGACTGCAGTATGTATTGATAATTTAAAATATGATTAAAACAGCAAACGACAGCAAAAACGAATGAAACCACCTCAAATAGTTATCTAACAGATTAATATTCACAACGGTATAGGGTTCCGCATAATACCATTTTCACACAGAGCTGTAAAAACATTTCATTTCAAGTGTCGACAAGCTGTGCCGCTCTGGACTGCAGTACAGAGCCGCAATTCTCCTCAATTTTCTATATCACAACTTATTAAAATTCAATGGAAAAAAATATATTACTGTATTTTATTCCGTCGGCTTCGATATGAGTCATGAAATACCATAATCCAATCTATACATAATTAACTACAAATTTAACATGATAAGATACGTGATAAAATCTAGATTCCGCATCGAGTCTCGGGGTGTCATTTCCTGGGGTAGACGACTTTTATTTTACAACTAAATTTTCACATGATATTCGTTAACGGTAAAGAGATCTATTTATCGTGAGTTCCGCCATTTTAAGATGGTCTTTAGTTTAGGGTTTGCATCAAGCACCTATGATAAAATTTGATTCGCAGCCGAAACGCTTGTTTGTTTCAACCAATAAATAGTATTTGATTCTACAATTTTCTTACAAAGTTATCACTAGCTTCTAGACTTGATTATATCTCAACAATATTACTAAAATTAAAATACGGTTTATCATTAAATCGCAATGGTAATTTTTCGATATAATTCGTACGCATCGAAATAAATATAGTATAGCATGTAAGCAAGTATTTGAAGTTGCCTGACGACGTATCGATGATGATACGGCAGCGACACGGCAACATCGGTGATCTACGACAACAGCAACGACACGATCACGACGCAAACACACAAGGGTTTAGCCTCGTTGGAGCTTGAACTTGACGGCTCGACGTCTTGGGCTCGGCAGTGGCAGTTGCGGGCTCGAGTGGTCGTTAGTTGGTGAAGGGGAGGCGAGATCGTCGGAGGTGTTGGGGTTGGCCAGAGCAGGCAGAGGGTACAGCGGCTGCTGGTGCTCGCAGCAGCAAGGGGGTCGAGCTTGGGGCTGTAGGGATGATGGTGGAATTGGTGGTGGTGTAGGAGCTCGTGGCAGTGTTGATGGGGGTTGCGGCTTGGAAGCTGGTGGTCAAGGCGGCGATGACGTGGAGGCGGCCGACGAGCTGCACGGGGGTGGCTCATTGATGGACGAGCTAGCGGGTGAGGGCGTTGGAGGTTGGTGAAGGTGCTCGGGAGAGGAGACGAGGAGGAAAGTGGTGTCGTGGGTGAGGTCGATTGTGATGTGAGTGGCTCTGGCGAGGTTGTTGATGGTGGTCGTCGGCGAGAGGAACGAAGGAGGTTAGCTAAGCTTAGAGGTCGGGGTCGCCGGGGCTAAAGGGGCGGTCACGGTTGAGAGGGGGAAGAGAGTGATTGTGAGAGAGAAGGAGAGAGGGTGATGGAGTGTTTTGTGTTTTTTTTATTTTAAAGAGAGGAAGAGAGAGAGAGAGAGAGAGAGAGAGGGAGAGGTGAGAGAGAGAGAGATACTAAATTTTATAATTATTAGGATTTATTTAGGGATTTAATGAAATTGATTGGGGTAGGATTTGAGTTTTAAATGAGAATAATTTTTGAATTTGAAAGGGGAGAAAGAAACTGTTGGGTAAAAGAAAGTAGAGGGTTTGGGTTATTGGGCTTGGACCTTGGGTTAGGTTGTAGGAAACAAAAATAATTGGAATATCTATGTATAGGAAAGACATAAATATAAATACGATAAAAATAAAATGGGTAAACACTTTAGACCAACACTTTATTTAAATACTGGTAATGGCGTACAAAAGGGGACTGAGTATTACAATAGTTCGCGTCGGTAATTTTGTATAATTTTATTAGTTGCAACTACACACGTATCAGCATTACTGGATAATATAGCACAGACTATTTTATAAAATTGTATATCGATAATAGTTTGCAAATATATATATATATATATATATATATATAGTTTAGTATATGTAAAATAACATGTTGCAAGTTGGAAAACTTGTCTTGATCATTAAAAAAATATGACGACGAATATGGATACCCGCACGACGACACGATCGAGAAACACGGCGCACGACGTACGATCAAGACGAGTCTCGGCCAGGCAAGTGCGATGATAGGGTGTCTCCTTGTGCTCTGAACTTCAGAGACTTGGGTCTGGGTTCAGATCGTTGGCGAGAGGAAGTAGGGGGTCACGGAGGCGTAGCGAGGGGCTCCGAGAAAATTACTGAAAGAAGAAGAAGGTGTGTCGATGGTGATGATGAGGTCTCAGGTTCTGGGTTTGTAACGACTCTGATTTTACTGTACGATTTTTTTTTTAAATTAATGTACATAATGGAGTTTGCAAGCCTGAGTACACTTTATAAGTTATTTTTGTTTAAGAACAGTAAGAAATAGCTTGTAGCTCATTGGTAAAGTCTTGCACCGCTGTGACGTAGCCCCTATGTTTGAATCCCATCAGGTACATTATTTTTTTCTTAATTTTCTTTTAAATTTTTGAAAGCCCAAAAGTTTACACGTGCACTGCACATAAAAATGAAAAGTCAGGGAAAATAAACATGTGCATAATGTTATAAACAGAGAGATGGACACGTGACGAGAATCCACCGGCACCCCTCTATAATTAGACCGGTGAGACCAATCCATGGGCCGGCGCCGACGGTCATCCGTAGGTGAAAATCCCCCGTGCTCTGCACATGTCACGCCCCGCTTCCCGATGTACGGATAAGGAGACGTGACTGGCCCGCGACGTATTTACTCAGAAGTAAACACGCTAAGCGTAAATAAGCAATATAATGTAAATGTGCACAAGAAAGACATGAGATGTAAAGGAACAGTAACTTTTTATTTATTAAACATTCTTTACAATACAACTGAAAAGTAAATATAATGTGGAAAGCAATGCCTAAACAATGGTATGAACTGAAAGTAAAGTATATACAAATGAACTAAAACTCGGGGTCCTTGATGAACTGCTCCAAGTCTTCTGAGCTGGGATCGATCTCCAGAGAGTCGGGTCCTCCTGACAACTTTCCAAAGAAAGAATAGAAAAGGAATGCCGTAAGCGAACAATCGCTCGGTAAGTTTCAAAGAGAGATAGAAATAGAATAGACAGATAGAGAGTATAACTGATATAATGTATATTTGTTCTGTTATCGCTGTTATTTGTAGCTTGGTATAGAATATGCCAGTGTATACGAGATGAGTCTAACTATTCCGTGGACTAAGTTATACGGAGCATATCGCATAATTCGAAGGCCTCGTCTGAAGCTACTGGGCTGATTCTTCTACCCCCCTTCTTCTCTATGATGTGTATTGTCATAAACTAGCCTCGGATATTCAGGTTAGGTGTATTAAAGTGACTATCATCGTGCCACTTTTAACACATTTCGTACCAATCTACCCCTTTTAAACCTCGTAATGTTTATTGTATTGTTATGTAGCGATTTATGGATATAAGACTTGCCGAAACCATGATATCAATTGTTCATGTAAACGGATAAGGATATAAACGGATAGTCATGTGGACAAGTCAATGTATATCCATGGTTCGGTTAAATCAAGTCATGTTGATATAGATGGATTCATGTTGTAATGGAATTATATCAAGTATGGATTGTATTCGGATTAAACCGAGACTCTGTCTGAGTCAGATACTTAAACAGAATTGAAGTCCTGAATTATGTTTTGGAGTTATCGGTAACTACTGCACATGGACGACAGGATTTATGTCTTTTTCCAAGACAATTACCGTATTGATAACCCCATTTTAGTTGTCTACCTTAAATAGGCAAGCACCCATATTCTCCGGCTCCCTGAGGCTCAAGAGAATTGGTCCCGCTTAAACCTATATTTATTAGGGTCCTTATTGTAAATTAATATAACTTGAGGGGTTTTTATGAAAAATAGTTTTGATATATATTTTCAAAATAAACCTCAAGTATTTATTTATCATCTTTAGGGTTTTCATAAATGTAATTTTTATAAGATGAGATATTCCAGTGGATATAAATCTAAATTGAATAGTATATGATATTTTCATGTAAAATGACTTGTATTGATTTGTGATGGTAGTTTCATGAAATTTGGGATTCCTTTGTTTAGAAAAACATGGATATTTTTATGTATATTTAAAATAGATAAGTTGATAATATTATATATAATTATTAGAAAATAAATTTATTTATTAAATAGAAATCACGTTTTCTTAAAAATTGTAAAATAAATTCCATCGAGTTCGTATGCTCCGTGAGGAGGTCTGCATCTCACCTTACTAGTCCGATGGATGTGTGATAACCCGCACCAACCAAATCGGATTCCCCAAAATGGTTTTTAAGGATATAATTGTATGGAATTTGATTAAAACAATTAAAAGAAATACGGTTTTGATAGTTTATGATATTTAACTGTAAAATTCGCCTTAGCCACAAAAAAATATTGTTCTCAAACTATCGTGCTATGTCATGATGAGTGTTGTGATGAGGTAGGTCATTACCTCGTGAGTTTTCTAAAGGTAATATGAGTAATATGATGAATTAATGTCGTAGGTAAACTTTGTGGTATTTAAATGAAACGTGTAATACAAGTTGCATAGCATTTTATTTTGAGTTGAAACTTGTTCTAAATATTGTTTTATGGTTGCTAAACAAGATATTAAGAGATGGTTGATTTATTGTTAAGAAAAGTTGGGTTTTTAATGAAATTAGAATTGGAAGTCGGAATAACTTCGCTTCCGACGAGTTTTAATAAAAGATTGTTTTAGAATAGAAGAGAGGAGAGGATGGGGAACTTACTGGATTAGGGTAAAGAGAAGAGATGGAAGAAGATTTTGAAAGCCTCGTGGAGTCACGATGTCGCCGGATTTGTCCCGAAATGTCGCCGGAACTTGACCTTGGGCTAACTCCACTTGTACAACTTTTTGGACTTAGAAAATTTTGAGAGTTTTGATACCAAATTTCAGAATGGATAGGGTTAGGGTGTAGGGTGGTATTTATAGGATATAATTAGGGTTTAGGATATTAAACATGCGAATTAAAATGCATTAAAATTTGATTTTAAAGTTCATTTTAATTCTCTGTTAATGTGCAGGAAAAACAAACAGACTAGGGTTAGTGGGGTAGGCCAAAGGGTGTCGGGGTCAAAAATTGAAGGCATTTCCTACGGTTGGGACCAGTGGCGCCGGTCCCAAGGAGCTCCTCGCCGGTTGATCAAGGGGGTGGGGTGCTTGGATTTCTGCCACGTGTCATATTCAGTGCATATAACATTTTCTACATGTTTGATTTTAGTAACTTTTCATTTTTACGTGTATTCCACGTGTAAATTTTTGGGCTTCCAAAAAGTTTAAAAGAAAAATCATTAAAAATAATATGTGGCTGGGGGGATTTGAACACAGGGGCTATGTCACAGCAGTGCAAGACTTTACCAATGAGCTACAAGTGCTTTATTGCTGTTCTTAAATAACTTAAATTTATAACTTGTGCTCAGGATTTACAAATACTCCATTTGTACATTAGATTTAAAAAATTTCTGTATATTATAAACATAGTCGTTACATTCTATCCTCCTTACAAAAATTTCGTCCTCGAAATTTAAAATTTATTTAAGGATTAATTTAAAAACAAGTGAGGGTATCTTGCACACATGCCGTCTTCTCTTTTCCACGTTGATTCTCCTGGTGAGTCTTTTCTCCACATCACTCGAACCAAGTTTACTTCCTTGTTCTGAAGTGACTTCACCTTTCTGTCCAGGATTTAAACGGGTTGTTACTCACAAGATGGATCCGTCTGTACAGTGAGCTCAGAGTGATCAAGAATGTGGCTGGGGTCACTCACATACCTTTAGAGTTGGGATATGTGGAACACATTGTGCACTCCTTCCAATGAAGGTAGAAGTGCCAAGCGGTATGCCACTTCTCCGACTCGTTCGAGTATGTCAAACGGTCCAATGTATCTCGGACTTAACTTACCCCGCTTTCCAAAGCGAATCACTCCACGGTTTGGAGAAATCTTCAAAAAGACATGATCTCCCGATTGGAACTCCAAGTGTCGGTTCTTTGCATCAGCCCAGTGCTTCTGTCGATCTTGGGCTATACGCATTCGTTCCCTGATAGTGCGAAATACATCAACAATCGCCACTATCATCTCAGGTTCAAGGAGTTCTCTATCTCCGATATCGTCCCAACTTAATGGTGAACGACACTTCCTTTCATCTAGAGTTGCAAATGGTGCCATTCCAATACTTGCTTGGTAGCTGTTGTTGTATGAAAACTCCATAAGATGTAGGTGATCTTCCCACGATCCTCTAAAGACTAGCATACAAGCTCTTAGCATATCTTCAAGTATCTGAATCGTTCGCTCAGACTGTCCATCTGTTTGTGGATGGTAAGCTGTGCTAAAGTTCAGACTTGTTCCCAAGCTAGCTTACAGACTCTGCCAAAATTGCAATCGGAATATGGTGTTACGATCGGAGACAATGCAAACCGGTACTCCATGTAGTCTTACGATCTCCTGCATGAGTTCATGGGTATCAGAAATAGTACACTATGAAGAGTTTAATTTTACTTAGATTCATACATGTACTTCTTTGCTAGTGTCTCAGTAGATTGGCCAACTCGAAAGGGAATAAAATGAGCCGACTTTGTGAGTCGATCTGTCACGCCCCGCTTCCCATTGTACGGGCGGAGGCCGCGATGAGGCCGCTACATATTTACTCAGAAGTAAACACGCTAATCGTATCTAAGCAATATAAAGTAAAATACATAAGAGACAAGATGTAAATGAACAACAACTTTATTTATTAACATTCTTTTTACAATACAATGAAAGGTAAATACATAGAATGAAAGCAATGCCTAAACAATGGCATAATAGAAATGAAAATGGAATAAGTACAAGTAGCTACAGCTCTGGGTCTTCGGTGTACTGCTCAGGGGCCTGCTCCAAATGCTCCTGACTGGTCTCGTACTTCTCAGCGTCGGGTCCTCCTGACAACATTCTAAAAAAGAAGAGAAATAGGAATGTCGTCAGCGAACAATCGCTCGGTAAGTCCCAAAGATGAGGGAGAAGTAGAATAGACACGGAAAGAGAGAGAGAGTATAGTTTTATAATGTTAGCGCAGTTGTTTGTAGCTTGGTACAGAAAACACCAGTGTATACGAGAGGAGTCCCATTTACACCGGAGACTTTGGTAATCCATAGTACAAGGCTCCGTCGATAATACCACGAAACAACGGCATGGATGTAATTACGTCTTAAGTGACCATCTCGTACCACTTTTAACATGTTCCGTACCAGTCTATCCCTTTATAACCCCGTAGTATTTATGTATTGATTGTATTGATTGCATAGATTGTATTGTCTTGTCTTGTATTATAAATTGTATAGAAGGATGAATTGCCGAGACCATGATATCAGTAATGGAACGAATATAATGGATGAACATGTAAATGGGTATATCCATGGTTCGGTTCAGTCAAGTTGTATAGATTGAGTATATGGATTCATATTAAATTGTGGTTTCATACTTGAATCACATTCAAGTCGGATTGATTATATTTAGACTCAGTCCGAGTCAGACAATTAGAAAAGAAATTGAAATCATGAATTAGGGTTTTGATGTTATCGGTAACTACTGCACATGGACATCAAGATTTGTGTCTTTCTCCAAGACAATTACCGTATTGATAACACCGTTTATTAGATTGTCTACCTTAAATAGGCAAGTACCCATATCTCCGGCTCCCTGAGGCTCAAGAGACTGGCCCCGCTTAAACCTATGTTTACTAGGATCCTTATTGTAATTTAATATAACTTGAGGGGGTTTTATGTAAAAATAGTTTTGGCATAATTTCAAAATACTCCTCAAGCATTTAATTATCGTCTTTAGAGTTTTCATAGATGTGTATTTTACATTCATGCAATTTCTAGTAAATAGAACCTAGTTTCCATAGTATTTGGTAGTTTCTTGAAATATTGTACTTGTGTTGTATTTGGATGGTATTTTCATGTAATAGTGATTCCTTTGATTTAGAAAACTTGGAATATTTATATAATTAAAAAATATATTTTGATAATATATATATATATATATTTAATGAAAATAGTAATTTATTTTCATGTAGAAATCTCATTTTCTAAAGAAAAATGTATAAAGATTCCATCGAGATCGAATGCTCCTTGCGGAGGTTTGCATCTCGCTCTACTAAGCCTGAGGATGTGCGATAATCCGCACCATCCCAAATGGGGTCCCCTAAATGGGTTGTAGAGGCTCAATTGTATAGAAAGTTAAATACACTTTTTAAAGAAAACGGTTTTATAAGTGTCATGCCCCGCTTCCCAGTATACGGGCAGAGGTCGCGACGAGGCCGCTACGTATTTACTGTGAAGTAAATACGCTAAACGTATCTAAGCGATATAAAAGTAAAGTACAAGAGACAAGATATAATAAAACAGCAACTTTATTTATTCACATTCTTTCTGTACAATACATGGAAAGTAAATACAACTGAAATAAAAAGCAATGCCTAAACAATGACATAACAGAAAAGAAATGTACTGAAATGAAAAGTGTACAATGACTAGAGCTCGGGGTCTTCACTGAACTGGTCCAAGTTTTCAGCAGTGGGCTCGATTTCTGACGGGTCCAGATCACCTGACGACATTCAATGAAGAAAGAAAGAGAATGTCGTCAGCGAACAGGTCGCTCGGTAAGTCCCAAAGATAAATGAGAAATAGAATATACAGAATAAGAAGGTAGCTTTTAAAGTTATATTATATTGAGATGTTAACGCTGTTGTTTTTTAGTTTGGTACAGAAGAATGCCAGTGTATACGAGAGGAGTCTCTATATACCAGAGACTAGAGGCAAGTATAGTACAAGGAACCGTTTATGCCACGGTACAATAGCAACTGGATTCATGTTAGGTGTATTAAGTCTTACTGTCTCGTGGCACTTCTAACACCTTCCGTACCAATCTACCCCTTAAACCCCGAGATGTCTTGTTTGTATTGTATTGTATTGTAAATTGTATTGATTGTATAATTGGATGACTGACCGAAACCATGATATCAGTAAATGGATGACTGACCGAAACCATGATATCAGTAAATTCATGTAAATGGAATAACTGGAGAACCATGTAAATGGAATAACTGGAGAACCATGTAAATGGAATGTATATCCATGGTTCGGTTCAGTCAAGTTGTTTGGATTCATGTTGAATTATAATATTGAAGATTGTAGATTGTAGATTGTAGATTGTAAATTGTACTTGAATCATATTCAAGTCAGATTATAATGAGACTCACTCTGAGTCAGAGAATTAGAAAAGTAAATTGAAGTTCTGATTGATTTGATATTATTGGTAACCGCTGTACATGGACGGCAGGATTTGTATTTTTTTCAAAGACAATTACCGTATTGATAACACCATTATTAAGTTGTCTACCTTAAATAGGCAAGCACCCACTTCTCCGGCTCCCTGAGGCTCAAGAGATTGGTTCCGCTTAAATCTATGTTTACTAGGGTCCTTAGGGTAATTTATAGAACTTGAGGGGGTTCTATGTAAAAATACTTTGTATAGTTTTCAAAATACACCCCAAGTATTTATTATCGTCTTTAGAGTTGTAATGAATGTAGATTTTATAAATGTGATATTTCTAATGAGAATATCCTAAATTCATAATAAAAGGTATTTATTTGTAATATTGATTTGTATGGAATTCATGGTATTTTAGTGTAAATGATTCTTGTGATTTTTGAAAAGAGTTGGAATATTTATAATAATTCAAAATAAATATTTTAATGTTACATATACATATATTTATATAAAAATAATTTTAGTATATATATTATATTCTATAAATCTCGTTTTTCTTAAGATGTCGTATTTTAAATCTTTCGAGACCGAATGCTCCTTGCGGAGGTCTGCATCTCGCACTACTAAGCCCGAGAATGTACGATAATCCGTACCATCCCGAATGGGTTCCCCAAAATGGGTTGTAGCGGCACTTTGCAAAGATTTGTATAAATACCAATCATTATAAAACAATTTTATTAAGTAAATGGTATTTAAATGAAAAATGTCGTTTTCCCGTATTCTATATTCCCAAGAGTATCATGCTATGCTGCATATGAGTGTGTGAGTAGGTAGGTCATTATCTCGTGATCTACTTAAAGGTATAGCAAGTTTTGTGATGTTAAATGTAGAATTGAAACTATGTGGTATTTAAATGAAAAATACAGTAAAATGAAATAGCAATTATTTTTATGATATGAAACTTGATCAATTTGGTTGATTAGTGTTTAATAATCAACAAGAAAGGGTTTAAGCATAATTTTATTAAAGAAAAGTGAAGTTTATAAAGAAACCGAATCGGAAATCGGATTTGTTCTGATTCCATCGGGTTTAGTGATTCCGTCGGGTTTAGTAATTCCCGTATTTTTTAGAAAGAAAAGAAAGATAGAAATGGAGACTGACAGTTTTAGGACAACAAGGAGAGGGAGATGGATCAGGAGGAGTCGCCGGTGCGTCGTTTCGTCGCCGGGAGCTCCTAGGATGGTCGTCGGAAGTTCGCCGGAAAATTCGCCGTAGCTTCGCTTCTTGCTCGTTTTCAAAGTACACAAGGTTTCTTGAAAATTCTTAAGAGTTGGCTCAGAGTTTTGGATTGAGGGGGTAGTGTGTAGGGTTAGTATTTATAGGGTTAGGGTAGGGTTAGGGTAGATGAAGGGTTTTAAATTAAAAATGTAAAAAATGTATTAAAAATTCATTAAAAATAGAGTAAAGGGGGATTAATGGTTTCTCTTGAACCGATTTAATTAAATGGAGTGTGCAGGGGGTATGAGAAGACCAAAGGCCAATTTTTTTTTCTGTTGACGACTCGGCCGAGTCAGGCCGAGTCGGGAGCTGGGGAGGTGGGGGGTCGTTTGGTGAAACCTCTGGAACATTTACTTCTACAGGTGTAGTGGGGTTTTTGTGAGGAATGCATGTGCAACTGTTGGTATTCTAAAAAATTCAAAACAAAATAATATTAAAAATAATGTGGGGTATGGGATTTGAACCCTGGTGGCTTGGTTCAGTAGTGCAAGGTATTACCAATGAGCCACAAGCTCCTTCTTGTAATTAAATAGCTAATTAATTACTTATCTTGTGCTCAGGCAATAAATACCCTTTTATGGATTTTTGAATTTTTTTTGTAAAAACTTGTATAGGAAATTTAGGGTTGTTACATTTTACCCTCCTTATAAAAATTTCGTCCTCGAAATTTGTAAAAGGAAAGTGTAACATTCAAGAAAGTTTAGTGACTGAAGTACTGACAGTGTGTGAAAAAAATAATAAGGTGGTGCAAGGGTTTTAGCATGTGAAAGTGAATTACTAGTGTTACTTTGGTCAACTGTCTTGGCTTCTATGGCTGCTAAAGTGTTAGAAATACTTGATAGTGTATGAAAAATGTGAAGGAATGAAATAATGCGAAGGTTTTGGTAAGATTGTAAAAGAGGTGAAGGAATTTTGGGTTAGGACGGATTCAAAGTTTATGAAATGATAAGATTCAAGAGGTATGAATTGTAAAGAATGTTTTAGTTGCTGGTTCTTGTGTTTTATATTGCTTAGGGTTCCATACAGCTCTGACCTGCATGAGCCGCCAACAAAACCTGTCATGCCCCGCTTCCTAGTATACGGACAGAGGACGCGACGAGGCCGCTACGTATTTACTGTGAAGTAAATACGCTAAGCGTATCTAAGCAATATAAAAGTAAAGCATAAGAGACAAGATATAATAAAACAACAACTTTATTTATTTACATTCTTTCTGTACAATACATGGAAAGTAAATACAACTGAAATAAAAAGCAATGCCTAAACAATGACATAACAGAAAAGAAATGTACTGAAATGGAAAGTGTACAATGACTAGAGTTCGGGGTCTTCACTGAACTGGTCCAAGTTTTCAGCAGTGGGCTCGATCTCTGACGGGTCCAGATCACATAACGACATTCAAAGAAGAAAGAAAGAGACTGTTGTCAGCGAACAGGTCGCTCGGTAAGTCCCAAAGATAAGGGAGAAATAGAATAGACAGAATAAGAAGGTAGCTTTTAAAGTTATATTATATTGAGATGTTAACGCTGTTGTTTTTTAGTTTGGTACAGAAGAATGCCAGTGTATACGAGAGGAGTCTCTATATGCCAGAGACTAGAGGCAAGTATAGTACAAGGAACCGTTTATACCACGGTACAACAGCAACTGGATTCATGTTAGGTGTATTAAGTCTTACTGTCTCGTGCCACTTCTAACAGCTTCCGTACCAATCTACCCCTTAAACCCCAAGATGTCTTGTTTGTATTGTATTGTATTGTAAATTATACTGATTGTATAATTGGATGACTGACCAAAACCATGATATCAGTAAATGGATGTAACCGTAGAATCATGTAAATGGAATAACTGGAGAACCATGTAAATGGAATGTATATCCATGGTTCGGTGCAGTCAAGTTGTATGGATTCATGTTGAATTGTAATATTGAAGATTGTAGATTGTAGATTGTAGATTGTACTTGAATCATATTCAAGTCAGATTATAATGAGACCCACTCTAAGTCAGACAATTAGAAAAGTAAATTGAAGTCCTGATTGTTTTGATGTTATCGGTAACCGCTGCACATGTACGGCAGGATTTGTGTCTTTTTCAAAGACGATTACCGTAT
Source organism: Agapanthus africanus (assembly GCA_030015575.1). Lineage (NCBI taxonomy): Eukaryota > Viridiplantae > Streptophyta > Magnoliopsida > Asparagales > Amaryllidaceae > Agapanthus > Agapanthus africanus. The sequence continues at coordinate 697,065,581 of CM057343.1, read as the reverse complement.
TGATAACACCATTATTAGGTTGTCTACCTTAAATAGGCAAACACCCACTTCTCCGGTTCCCTGAGGCTCAAGAGATTGGTCCCGCTTAGGGTCCTTATGGTAATTTATAGAACTTGAGGGGGTTCTATGTAAAAATACTTTGTATAGTTTTCAAAATACACTCCAAGTATTTATTATCGTCTTTAGAGTTGTAATGAATGTAGATTTTATAAATGTGATATTTCTAATGAGAATATTCTAAATTCAAAATAAAAGGTATTTATTTGTAATATTGATTTGTATGGAATTCATAGTATTTTAGTGTAAATGATTCTTGTGATTTTTGAAAAGAGTTGGAATATTTATAATAATTCAAAATAAATATTTTAATGTTACATATACATATATTTATATGAAAATAATTTTAGTATATATATTATATTCTATAAATCTCGTTTTTCTTAAGATGTCGTATTTTAAATCTTTCGAGACCGAATGCTCCTTGCGGAGGTCTGCATCTCGCACTACTAAGCCCGAGAATGTGCGATAATCCGCATCATCCCGAACAGCTTCCCCAAAATGGATTGTAGCGGCGCTTTGCAAAGATTTGTATAAATACTAATCATTAGAAAACGGTTTTATTAAGTAAATGGTATTTAAATGAAAAATGTCGTTTTCCCGTATTCTATATTCCCATGAGTATCGTGCTATGTTGCATATGAGTGTGTGAGGAGGTAGGTCATTACCTCGTGATCTACTTAAAGGTATAGCAAGTTTTGTGATGTTAAATGTAGAATTGAAACTATGTGGTATTTAAATGAAAAATACGGTAAAATGAATTAGCAATTATTTTTATGATATGAAACTTGATCAATTTGGTTGATAAGTGTTTAATAGTCAACATGAAAGGGTTTAAGCATAATTGTATTAAAGAAAAGTGAAGTTTATAAAGAAACCGAATCGGAAATCGGATTTGTTTTGATTCTGTCGGGTTTTGTAATTCCGTATTTTTTAGAAAGAAAAGAAAGATAGTGTAAATCCCCGTTTCCAATTCAATAAAAGTTCCCGATTCTCTGAATTCCAGTAGTTTCTCTTCTTTTCCCTCGTATTTTGAATTGGTTGTTTAAGCCTAATATTTATTTTTTCCAAAGCCTAAAAGTTAAAACCCAAGAGTTAAAACCAAAGCCAATTAATTAAAACCTAAACTACAACCATTACAAATCTTTCCCCAGCCCATTTGTTTTTAAACAAATCCTTTTAATAATACAAAACTTTTTGCCGGCCCCTCTCTTTTCTTCTCAGACCAAAATCTAATAATTCTGCAACTATTTTTTAAGTCCCTGGCCCACTATCATTTTCAGTCCACTTCATGTTTTTTTTGGAAATTTAATTTAAATTCCTCGGCCCGTTTCCTCGCCTGCAGCCCACGAAGATTTAAGGAATTATTTTCTAAATTTTCGCGGCCCACTCCCTGCGGCCCGTGTCCAAATCCCCACTTCAGACCCGACCCCTGTTCATCTTCCATTCAAAACACCCCCAACGGTAATTTCCCCTGTACGCGTGCGACCCGCCTCCTCCGCCGTCGCTCACGCCCACGCCCACGCACCCGTCATGCGACGTTACCTCTCGCACTCCTCTCTCTAACCCGTCGCCCTCACCTCTCTCTTCTTTTCCTTTTGAAAAAAATCCCTGACCCCATTCTCAAAAATCCACGGAGCACCCCAAAATTTCTCTCAAACCCATTGCCACCTCCACGCCGGCGATCATCCCACCTCGTCGCTCGACCCACGTCGACGACAGCCACTCAAATCCCCCTCCTTCTCCCTCCACGACTCCTCCCTTCATCACCCGAGCATCCACCAACTCGAGACCCGACCCACTGCAACCAAGCTCGACACCCCTCGACGCCGGTGAACCCCCACCACATCGCCGATCTCCCTAAGACCTCCTCAACATCATCGTCATCACAACAATTCCCAGCCACTGCTCAACCTATTCCCCCTCTCCACAATTCCAAAATCCAATTTCCTTTTCAAAAACAGTTTTTCCTCACTGTTAACTCCACGGTGCCCATCACCGGAGCGACGCCGTCAACCTTCGGAAACCCCAACACTTCTCAGAGGGACCAGAGAGCACCCCTAAGCTTCCAGCGCACGCTAGACGACTCCGGGAAAACTCCGACGCGAAACTCGTGTTTCGAACTAGGCTCGCGGGAATTCGGAACGTGGCGCACAACGCGCGTTCGCGACATCGTTGCCGTCGTGCGACCCCAAGGCGTCCTCCAGGCAAGTGTTTACTTGCTTCATGCTAAAATATTAGTGGTACAACCTTAAAATCATATAATGATAAACTTTTCGAATAACGATGTATATTGTGACGTATGTGTTCGATGTAAGATCCCAATGGAAATGATTGGTTATTCTGACGGAAATTGATAATGTCTGTTGGCCCATAGGATGATAAACATAGTGTAGGAATCTCGCAGGAAAATACGATTGTTCGTGACAAAAAGTGATACCCCCATATATGTTGTGTAAACTAGAATTCTCTCGTACCTGAAAACGAATAAAAACACCATAAATCATACACATATTGGAAAGACGCGTTAGAGGGCTTAAATCGAAGCCGACTCGACGAACTTTAATCCTGCATAAATTTCTGATCATTTCTGTTTTGTGACCATGAAGATATTTGGATCGGAATACGACTCTGGACTGCAGTCCAGAGCGTTTCTGATTAGTGTATTCTGTCTAAAGTCCTGCGTCCCCGTGTTTCCTGAAATCGTGTGATACGGAACCTTACAGTAGTTATAAGATATTCCTGTTAGTGAAAGAAAACAAGTGGTTTCATTCCGATTCATCGCAGTTTGTTATTTTAAACTTATTTTAAAAGGGCAGAACGTAAAGCTGTTCAGAACACTTTCTGAAATGACATTTGAGATTGAACTGTGTATAACTTTCAACGTACAGATGCGATTGAAGATCCGTCTATTGAGTTGAATACTTTATCGAGAACCCTAAATTTCATTTAACTGTGACATCGCTAAATTCTGAGCCCAACTGGGTTCAATTCGTGTCGCGAAACAGTCGTTCAGTTCTGAAATTGAAATTCCAGCCGCGAACACTTAAACTGAAACAGTTATATCTTGAAAACCGAAACTCCGATTGAACTGAAACAAATTTTGATTAATTACTGACTGATTGTTCTATATATCTTACCTACATCATTTTTGCTGAATTCGTAACATATTAATTTGTGCAATTTATTTTAGTTCATGACATGCATGTTAATTCATAACATACACAGCTTATTGGTAGCATACAATACATATATCATACCCTTGTCATATACACAGTGTTAGTGCGTGTGGACATTGCATTATCGTGCGTGATAGATGTTGGTTTAGGAGTGACGAGTACACCAATGGAAAGTGAACATTCGTGACAGTGATTGATACAGTGGATAGTGATGAAACCGTGTCATTGGTATACTTGTACACAACTAGATCAATATCATAAATAGTGTAACCTGGGGAAAGAGGGGAAATCAAAGTGGAAAGAGTATCGTATTTAGCGGGACCGTGTTTAGAGGATGATCATTCGAACCGTGATACTTATACGTGTAGGACAGGATCTAGCGATCCGGCTGACAGGGTTATGTCCCGGGCATGTGGGCCGTTGTCTCGGGTATGTACGAGACTCCTGTTAAACACGATCCTCCTTCCACTATGTGATTTCAAACATGACCTAGAGACCGATAGGGACGCATAACATATTTTGCATCAAATTGTGACATAGTGATTACTTGCATTATTCTCATACCAGTATTACCTCATTTACCAGTTTCATCTGATTATAATAATATTATTATTTGTGTCGCTCTGACGACCTGAGTATGCATGCTCAGATTCTGCGAGAGGACCAGCACAGAAGACAGATCTATCCTTTGAGTTCACGGAGATATAGTTTGGTGTACCTTCTTCATTTACTGCTTTCCATAAAAGAGATTGTGAGATTGAACTTGGTTAGTTATCGTTCTTATTATCTGTAATCTGTGAACAATGGAATTTTAATCTAATAAATTAGTGTTGTGATTCCTTTAATACTGTGCTTATTTACTGATTACCATGTAGCGCTAGAAGCCGAAGTGTGACTACGGCGGGATGATTACTTGACCGTAGGAGCATGGCTGGCCTAGTCATCCCTCGTTTTCCGTATTTTGGGAAGCGGGGCGTGACATGGTTTAGTTGGTATCAGAGCCTGTATTTAGTATCAAGGGATAACATTAACTAAACTGTATTACGTTATTCTTGTTTCACTACTCTTGATTTCTATCCTTGAATCTGAACCTATTCTTTTGAATCTTCCAGTGATATGACGTCCCCGAACGACCCCTCCTCGGACTCCAGCTCTCAGGACCGCACGGAAAGAATACTCAGTGCACTGACCACTCTCGCGGAAGCTCAGGAGAGGAAGACAGATTTGCTTACTAAGGGACTCAGGGCGATTACCGCTGCAGGAGGACCCTCCGCACTTATTCCCGCCCCCGAGGACGCTACTCTACCAGCTTATCAGGCTAGGGCTGGTACTGTGTCAGACTTCCGACGGTTACACCCAGCTGCGTTCACAGGGCTAGCTGAACCCCTTGAGGCTGAACAATGGCTGGTAAACATGGAAAATTTATTGACAGCTGCCAGGGTTCCTGAGGAAGACAGAGTGGATGTGATAAAGATACAATTAGAAGACGAGGCCCGTACATGGTGGTCGGTAGAAGAAAGCAGACTTGAAGGGCCGATCGAATGGAGCAAGTTTAAGGAGTGCTTCTTAGATCATTATTTTCCTCCCACAGCCAAGGCAGAAATGGAGGAAAAGTTTATTCTTTTAAAGAAGAATGGACGCCCAGTGGACGTTTATGCGGCAGAGTTCAACCGTTTGAGCCGCTTTGCTCCATACATGGTCAAATCAGAAGTCACCAGGGCCAGACGTTTCCTTCAGGGGTTAGATTTTGAGTTGCAGCAGCTGATTGCATCGTTGGATCTACAGACTTTCGCACAGGTACTCAACGCGGCGAGAGTTCAGGAGCAATTGATTAACAAGTTCAGGAGACCCCCAGTCGTTCCAGCACGTATCCACGCGCCTTCTCGAGGAGCTATACCGGTTCACAGAGCAGGGACGACGCAAATGAAGCGCCCGTTTGTACCACAGCATCGCCCCCAGAGACAGGGCGTAACTTGCGGCTATTGCGGTAGAGGAGGACATACTCAGAAGGACTGTCGCCGTGCCAAGGGACAGTGCCTGATTTGCGGTTCCAGTCAACACAGGATTAACAGGTGTCCTGAGCGAGCAGAAGTGCAGGGAGGTTCTGGACCGTCACAGCAGAGGCCACTGGAACAGAGACAATCATTTACAGGTCGCGGTCAGGGACGGGCTTTCACCTTGACCGCCGAGCAGGCAGAAGCGTCAGGAGATGTGGTTACAGGTACTCTACTCGTACATGCCTTACCAGCTAGAGTACTATTTGATTCAGGAGCATCGCATTGTTTCTTGTCTGAGCATTTCACAAATACATACTCAATACCACATGAACCACTAACCAAGGGGTGGGAAATTCATACGGGTAATGGCATTATTATATCTAGTCGAGAATGTAGATTATGCCCGGTTGTAGTGTGTGGTAGGGAATTCTATGCGAATTTCCTTCTAATCGGGACAGGCAGTTACGACGCAATTCTCGGGATGGATTGGATGAGCACTTTCCATGCAGTTATTGATTGTCGTGCAAGGAAGGTGATCTTCCGCATCCCTAATCACCCGGAGTTCATTTTCGAGGGCGGAAGTGAATCTTTGGAGCCAGCTAAGTATAGAGCAAAGCCTAAGGAGCTGACAGCTATGGAGATTGATAAGAGCCCAGCCCCAGAAATTGTTCGGGACTTTCTAGACGTATTTCCTGAAGATCTACCAGGTCTACCACCTCCTCGAGTTTTGGAGTTCTCAATCGATTTGATTCCAGGTACAGCCCCAGTATCCAGAGCCCCATACAGAATGGCACCGGTGGAATTGGCGGAATTGAAGAAGCAGGTTGAAGAACTATCGGAGAAAGGATTTATTCGGCCAAGCGCTTCACCGTGGGGTGCACCAGTTCTATTAGTAAAGAAGAAGGATGGATCGTTGCGAATGTGTATAGATTATCGGGAGCTGAACAAGGTCACAATAAAGAACAAGTACCCAATCCCGCGTATCGATGACCTATTCGATCAGCTAAGTGGAGCCAAGGTTTTCTCGAAGTTGGATCTCCGTTCTGGATATCATCAAATCAGAGTAGCAGCCGAGGATGTATGCAAGACGGCTTTCAGGACCCGATACGGACATTACGAGTTCCTTGTGATGCCGTTCGGTGTTACCAATGCCCCAGCAATATTCATGGATTTAATGAACAGGGTGTTCGCAAAATACTTGGACACGTTTGTCGTTGTGTTTATCGACGACATACTTGTCTATTCGAAGACCCGGGAAGAGCATGCTGAGCATTTGCGTACGGTACTGCAGGTTCTTCGGGAAGAGAAGCTGTACGCGAAGCTAAGCAAGTGTGAATTCTGGCTTGACAAGGTTCAGTTTTTGGGACATATCGTTTCGGGCGAAGGCATCTCGGTGGACCCGGCAAAGATAGAATCTGTCAGAGATTGGCCGACGCCAAAATCAGTAGCAGAGATCAGGAGCTTTCTGGGATTGGCAGGTTATTATCGGAGATTCGTCCAAGATTTCTCAAGAATCGCGGAACCATTGACACGGCTGACACGGAAGGACGTGCCGTTTACATGGACAGAGGAGTGCACTCAGGCATTCGACACACTAAAGCAGAAGTTAACTACGGCACCTATACTTACAGTACCAGATAATTCCGGTGGTTTAGTGATACACAGTGATGCCTCAGGGAAGGGTTTAGGCTGTGTTTTGATGCAGCACGGTCGAGTAGTTGCTTACGCCTCTCGACAACTGAGAAACCACGAGAAGAACTACCCCACGCATGACTTGGAGTTAGCCGCGGTAGTTTTTGCGTTGAAGATTTGGAGGCACTATCTATTGGGTGAGAAAGTGGAGGTTTACACGGATCATAAAAGTTTGAAGTATATTTTCACTCAGAAAGAACTGAACATGAGGTAGCGCCGATGGCTAGAGCTAATGGCAGATTATGACTTGGACCTTCAGTATCACCCGGGGAAGGTCAATGTTGTACCAGACGCACTCAGTCGCAAACCAGCGGTCATGATGTTGACCGATCAGAGGAGTATTATTGAGGATTTCCAAAGACTTGAACTTGAGGTCATTACTCCGAACGCACTCAGTCAATTTTGGCAACTACAGGTGCAATCTTCCCTGGTGGATCGCATCAAGATTGCACAAGCGGATGATCCCCGATTGCAAAAATTCAGAGAGCAAGTGGAAGCTGGATTGAGAACGGATTTGATTATACATGAAGATGGCTCTCTGAGATTCGGTAGCAGACTCTGCGTACCTAAAGGTGATGTACGAGAAGAAATTTTGGCTGAAGCACACAGTTCAGCTTATTCTGTGCATCCAGGAGGTACAAAAATGTATCAGGACCTAAAGCAGCACTTTTGGTGGAACGGAATGAAGCGGGAAATTGCGAGGTTCGTATCTAGATACTTGGTATGTCAGCAGGTGAAGGCGGAACATCAGAGAACAGCAGGATTATTACAACCATTGCCGATACCTGAATGGAAGTGGGAGCACATTACTATGGATTTTGTGACGGCCTTACCACGGAGCCCTAGAGGCAATAACGCTATTTGGGTTATCGTCGATCGCCTAACAAAAGCTGCACACTTTCTACCTTTCCGAGTGGGACAGTCGACAGAATCACTGGCAGAAAGGTATATGCAGGAGATTGTGCGACTTCACGGAGTTCCAGTCAGCATCGTGTCAGACCGGGACACGAGATTCTTGTCGCACTTTTGGAAGAGCTTACAGGAGAGTTTGGGGACCCGCCTTAAATTCAGCACAGCTTATCACCCACAGACGGATGGACAATCCGAGCGTACAATTCAGACGCTCGAGGATATGTTGAGAGCCTGTATGTTGGACTTTCAGGGTTCCTGGGAGGACCATCTGCACCTAGTCGAGTTTTCTTACAACAATAGTTATCAGGCTAGTATTCAGATGGCTCCTTTTGAAGCGCTATATGGGCGGAAGTGTCGATCCCCAGTATGTTGGGATGATGTGGGAGAGCGAAGATTACTGGGCCCCGAACTCATTGTTCAGACAGTCGACAAGGTTCAAACGATCAGACAACGTATTAAGACGGCTCAAGATCGACAGAAGAGTTGGGCAGATACCAGCAGAAGGGCACCTGAGTTCGAAGTTGGAGATCATGTGTTCTTAAAGATTTCCCCTACTCGTGGAGTTATCAGGTTCGGAAGTCGGGGAAAGCTTAGTCCCCGTTTTATCGGACCATTCGAGGTGCTAGAGCGAGTAGGAGAGGTGGCCTATCGACTGGCCTTGCCTCCATCGCTAGCTGGTGTACACAATACCTTCCACGTGTCACAGTTGCGGCGTTATGTCCGGGATGAGAGTCATGTCCTGGACCATTCAGAGCTAGTCTTGGGTACTGACTTATCGTACGAGGAGCAACCTACCACCATTCTCGACCGTAGAGAGAAAGTGCTAAAGAATAAGGTCATTCCGTTAGTCCGAGTGTCTTGGGGCGGTCGTTCCCCAGGAGAATCCACCTGGGAGCGGGAGGAAGATATACGTGATCGTTATCTACATCTCTTTGTTTAGTACTTTTGTTTCTCTGTATCCTTGTTAAATTTCGAGGACGAAATTTTTGTTAAGGGGGGTATGATGTAAATCCCCGTTTCCAATTCAATAAAAGTTCCCGATTCTCTGAATTCCAGTAGTTTCTCTTCTTTTCCCTCGTATTTTGAATTGGTTGTTTAAGCCTAATATTTATTTTTTCCAAAGCCTAAAAGTTAAAACCCAAGAGTTAAAACCAAAGCCAATTAATTAAAACCTAAACTACAACCATTACAAATCTTTCCCCAGCCCATTTGTTTTTAAACAAATCCTTTTAATAATACAAAACTTTTTGCCGGCCCCTTTCTTTTCTTCTCAGACCAAAATCTAATAATTCTGCAACTATTTTTTAAGTCCCTGGCCCACTATCATTTTCAGTCCACTTCATGTTTTTTTTGGAAATTTAATTTAAATTCCTCGGCCCGTTTCCTCGCCTGCAGCCCACGAAGATTTAAGGAATTATTTTCTAAATTTTCGCGGCCCACTCCCTGCGGCCCGTGTCCAAATCCCCACTTCAGACCCGACCCCTGTTCATCTTCCATTCAAAACACCCCCAACGGTAATTTCCCCTATACGCGCGCGACCCGCCTCCTCCGCCGTCGCTCACGCCCACGCCCACGCACCCGTCATGCGACGTTACCTCTCGCACTCCTCTCTCTAACCCGTCGCCCTCACCTCTCTCTTCTTTTCCTTTTGAAAAAAATCCCTGACCCCATTCTCAAAAATCCACGGAGCACCCCAAAATTTCTCTCAAACCCATTGCCACCTCCACGCCGGCGATCATCCCACCTCGTCGCTCGACCCACGTCGACGACAGCCACTCAAATCCCCCTCCTTCTCCCTCCACGACTCCTCCCTTCATCACCCGAGCATCCACCAACTCGAGACCCGACCCACTGCAACCAAGCTCGACACCCCTCGACGCCGGTGAACCCCCACCACATCGCCGATCTCCCTAAGACCTCCTCAACATCATCGTCATCACAACAATTCCCAGCCACTGCTCAACCTATTCCCCCTCTCCACAATTCCAAAATCCAATTTCCTTTTCAAAAACAGTTTTTCCTCACTGTTAACTCCACGGTGCCCATCACCGGAGCGACGCCGTCAACCTTCGGAAACCCCAACACTTCTCAGAGGGACCAGAGAGCACCCCTAAGCTTCCAGCGCACGCTAGACGACTCCGGGAAAACTCCGACGCGAAACTCGTGTTTCGAACTAGGCTCGCGGGAATTCGGAACGTGGCGCACAACGCGCGTTCGCGACATCGTTGCCGTCGTGCGACCCCAAGGCGTCCTCCAGGCAAGTGTTTACTTGCTTCATGCTAAAATATTAGTGGTACAACCTTAAAATCATATAATGATAAACTTTTCGAATAACGATGTATATTGTGACGTATGTGTTCGATGTAAGATCCCAATGGAAATGATTGGTTATTCTGACGGAAATTGATAATGTCTGTTGGCCCATAGGATGATAAACATAGTGTAGGAATCTCGCTGGAAAATACGATTGTTCGTGACAAAAAGTGATACCCCCATATATGTTGTGTAAACTAGAATTCTCTCGTACCTGAAAACGAATAAAAACACCATAAATCATACACATATTGGAAAGACGCGTTCGAGGGCTTAAATCGAAGCCGACTCGACGAAATTTAATCCTACATAAATTTCTGATCATTTCTGTTTTGTGACCATGAAGATATTTGGATCGGAATACGACTCTGGACTGCAGTCCAGAGCGTTTCTGATTAGTGTATTCTGTCTAAAGTCCTGCGTCCCCGTGTTTCCTGAAATCGTGTGATACGGAACCTTACAGTAGTTATAAGATATTCCTGTTAGTGAAAGAAAACAAGTGGTTTCATTCCGATTCATCGCAGTTTGTTATTTTAAACTTATTTTAAAAGGGCAGAACGTAAAGCTGTTCAGAACACTTTCTGAAATGACATTTGAGATTGAACTGTGTATAACTTTCAACGTACAGATGAGATTGAAGATCCGTCTGTTGCGTTGAATACTTTATCGAGAAACATAAATTTCATTTAACTGTGACATCGCTAAATTCTGAGCCCAACTGGGTGCAATTCGTGTCGCGAAACAGTCGTTCAGTTCTGAAATTGAAATTCCAGCCGCGAACACTTAAACTGAAACAGTTATATCTTGAAAACCGAAACTCTGATTGAACTGAAACAAATTTTGATGAATTACTGACTGATTTTTCTATATATCTTACCTACATCATTTTTGCTGAATTCGTAACATATTAATTTGTGCAATTTATTTTAGTTCATGACATGCATGTTAATTCATAACATACACAGCTTATTGGTAGCATACAATACATATATCATACCCTTGTCATATACACAGTGTTAGTGCGTGTGGACATTGCATTATCGTGCGTGATAGATGTTGGTTTAGGAGTGACGAGTACACCAATGGAAAGTGAACATTCGTGACAGTGATTGATACAGTGGATAGTGATGAAACCGTGTCATTGGTATACTTGTACACAACTAGATCAATATCATAAATAGTGTAACCTGGGGAAAGAGGAGAAATCAAAGTGGAAAGAGTATTGTATTTAGCGGGACCGTGTTTAGAGGATGATCATTCGAACCGTGATACTTATACGTGTAGGACAGGATCTAGCGATCCGGCTGACAGGGTTATGTCCCGGGCATGTGGGCCGTTGTCTCGGGTATGTACGAGACTCCTGTTAAACACGATCCTCCTTCCACTATGTGATTTCAAACATGACCTAGAGACCGATAGGGACACATAACATATTCTGCATGATATTGTGACATAGTGATTACTTGCATTATTCTCATACCAGTATTACCTCATTTACCAGTTTCATCTGATTATAATAATATAATTATTTGTGTCGCTCTGACGACCTGAGTATGCATGCTCAGATTCTGCGAGAGGACCAGCACAGAAGACAGATCTATCCTTTGAGTTCACGGAGATATAGTTTGGTCTACCTTCTTCATTTACTGCTTTCCATAAAAGAGATTGTGAGATTGAACTTGGTTAGTTATCGTTCTTATTATCTGTAATCTGTGAACAATGGAATTTTAATCTAATAAATTAGTGTTGCGATTCCTTTAATACTGTGCTTATTTACTGATTACCATGTAGCGCTAGAAGCCGAAGTGTGACTACGGCGGGATGATTCCTTGACCGTAGGATCATGGCTGGCCTAGTCATCCCTCGTTTTCCGTATTTTGGGAAGCGGGGCGTGACAGATAGAAATGGGGACTTACGGGTTTAGGACAACAAGGAGAGGGAGATGGATCGGGAGGAGTCGCCGTGCGTCGTTTCGTCGCCGGGAGCTCCTAGGATGGTCGTCGGAAGTTCGCCGGAAAATTCGCCGTAGCTTCGCTTCTTGCTCGTTTTCAAAGTACACAAGGTTTCTTGAAAAATCTTGTGAGTTGGCTCAGAGTTTTGGGTTGAGTGGGTAGTGTGTAGGGTTGGTATTTATAGGGTTAGGTTAGGGTTAGGGTAGATGAAGGGTTTTAAATTAAAAATGTAAAAAATGTATTAAAAATTCATTAAAAATAGAGTATAGGGGGATTAATGGTTTCTCTGGAACCGATCTAATTAAATGGAGTGTGCAGGGGGTATGAGAAGACCAAAAGCCAATTTTTTTTTTGTTGACGACTCGGCCGACCGGCCGAATCCGGCCGGCGGCGCCGGCCCGAGTCGGGAGCTGGGGAGGTGGGGGGTCGTTTGGTGAAGCCTCTGGAACATTTCTTTTATAGATGTAGTGGGGTTTTTGTGAGGAATGCACGTGTAACTGTTGGTATTCTAAAAAATTCAAAACAAAATAATATTAAAAATAATGTGGGGTATGGTATTTGAACTCTGGTGGCTTGGTTCAGCAGTGCAAGGTATTACCAATGAGCCATAGGCTCCTTCTTGTAATTAAATAGCTAATTAATTACTTATCTTGTGCTTAGGCAATAAATTCCCTTTTATGGATTTTTGAATTTTTTTTGTAAAAACTTGTATAGGAAATTTAGGGTTGTTACAATAAGTTAAAGGGATTTATTTGTAAAGTCATATTTCCCGTATTCTATTGTCCCAAGATTCATCGTGCTATGATAGATATGTGTGTTGTGAAGAGGCAGGTCATTATCTCGTGAACTATCTAAAGGTATAGCAAGAAATTATGATGGTTTATATCGAAACTAAACTATATGGTATTTTTCTGAAAAAGTATGATAAAAGTTACAAAAATGATTATTTTGACATGAAAGTTGTTTTGTTGAGTTTGTTAATATTTATTAAGAAACGTATGAGAATATATGGTTTTATCTTGTTAAAGAAAAGTGTAGTTTTTAAAGAAAACCGAATCGGAAGTCGGATTAACTCCACTTCCGTCGGGTTTTAGAAATGGAACTTTTTAAAGAATAAGATGAGAAGGTGAAATGAGACTTACCGGCTTTGATGAGAGGGGAGGGAGGAGGTAGAAGGAGGTCTAGGATTCGTCGGTGCTTTGTTTCGTTGCCGGGAACTCCTCGTATCGTCTGGGACTTCGTCGGAGCTTCGTCCTTTGCTAACTCCACTTGTTCACTAAAAGACTTGGGATTTTGGTATAGTTTTTGTAAGAGAATTCTGAGTGAGAGGGGTGTAGAATGGAGTGGTATTTATAGGACAATTTAGGGTTTAGGGGGTGATGAATAATGCATTAAAATTTTGCATTAAAATGGAATTTGAAGGGTTTAAATGGGTGATTTAAATTCTCTGTGTGAATGCAGGGAAAACAAGCAGTGTGAAAGGAAGTGGGGTAGGCCAAAGGTTGCGGAGAAAAGAATTGGGAGCATTAGGGACGGGTATGACCGGCGGCGCCGGCCTTTTTGAACTTGTCTCCGGGTCTTTACCGTCGGGTGTGGGTCGGGTTTGGTGCAAAGTGTTGGGGTCGTTTGGTATTCTTCAGTGTATGTGTTTGTTTAAAGTGTGACTATTCAGTTTACGTGCAGTGCACGTGCAAACTCTTGGGCCTCTAAAAGGTTAAAAGAAATTAAAATAAAAAGATAATGTGGCTGATGAGATTTGAACTCTGTTGCTATGGTTCAGCAGTGCAAGGTTTTACTAATGAGCTACAAGCTCTTTCTTACTGTTCTAAAGCAATACAAACTTATAACTTGTGCTCAGGCTCAGGGGTTCCTTTCTGTATTTTTGAAAAAAAATTGCACTGAAAGTTAGGGTTGTTACATTCTAGCCTCCTTATAAAATTTTCGTCCTCGAAATTTATAAAAAGGAAAGTGTAACGGATTCAAGGAAAGTTTGATGATAGAAGTACTGATAGTGTATGAAAAATAACAAAGTGGTACAAGGGTTTGAAAAGGTTGAAGAGAATTACCAGTATTACCTTGGTCTACAACCTTTGCTTCTATGGCTGCTAGTGTGAAAGCCTGACGCCGTGGTTCATTCCTCCTAACCGGAGGCACATTCCTCTGTCCTTGGGGTATGTTTCTTTGCCCTCGAGGCATGTTCCTCATTGCCTGATAGAATTGGCCATTAGGCTGTGCAGGAGGTGGAGCTGGGAGTGCCAGACGAGGTGCAGGAGCCTGGATAGCTGGCCGCTGCGGGTAGTTGGTGTGTGTGTGAGCTGGGTTGAGTCTATAAGGACAGGTTCCAATTCCATGATTGGATGCGTCACAAACTAAGCACAGGCTTTTTGCGCGCCTACAGTCATTCCACAAGTGTCCTTCCCTCTTACAATAGAATCAAAAATCTGGACTTGGCTGCTTATTGGTTTCTTCTGGTCTCCTAAGTTCAATAGTTGGCCTTGAAGAGGCTCCTCCTGCCATCTAAGTGGTAGGACGCTTCTGTTTACCGCCGAAAACAGAGACGGGACTGGGATGGATCGTCTAGCCTGAATTTAGGGGCAGATGCTATTTGGATTTATCCGTCCACCTCTCCGAAAATACCAAGTTGATTTATGGCACCATATATCGGAGGTTTGGACGGTTGCGGCCGCTGTAGCAGATTTCGTCAGATTCCCCCTCATTTCTGAGGTTTTTTTATTATGGGGACGCTCTTCTCTGCAGGCGTAAGCCCTTACAGTTAATTACGTTACCGCGTAGCTATAAACACTTTCTCCTGCTCCAGATGTTCACTTCGTGTCGTGTGTGTTTGTTTTATTTTTGGGTTTCCCGTAGATTGTATACGGGGACTAATTTATGTTGTCGCCCGTAGGGCGAGGATTAGCCCAAATCCGTATTTTCTTAGATTTGGGTTTGGTTTGATTTAAGGATCGTTAATCTCGTTTGAGATTAAGATCAACTTAAATGTTTGTTGAGGATACGTTAGTCTAATTTTAGACTAGGATATACTTAACAGGATTTTAGGATCATTCAGATCCAACAAAAGAGCATTTGGGTTTTATTATTTTAGTTTAAGGACGTTGTTTGTCTGTTATTAGTTTTAGGGACATTGTGGTCCACAGATCACCATTTTTAAGGTAAGAGTTTAGTTTAAGGACGTTGCGGTCCACAGTAGTTTAAGGACGTTGCGGTCCATAGTTGTTGATTGTCAAGACCCGCCACCTCTTTGAAGACGTTGCAGAATTACAATGACATGTATCAGAGGTGTGAAGAGATGTACCCTTGAACCAGTGAATGTTCATCAGGGACTTGGTAGTCTTGTTTGGGACTAAGGTCAATTTAGAAGAAGACGTATGGGCTCGGTCAATTTGGGGTTTGGCCAACCTTGGGCTTAGCCCACTTGATTACTTATTTGGGCTTGATCCCCTTTCTGTATCAGCACTGCTGAGCATTGATTTGGGTTCTGACACCCCTTTTTCTTTTTGTTTTATTTATATTCTTTTATATGGAGTGTTAAACGATTTATGGCGCCCACGTGCAGAGCAAATGAACGAGGCCAAATGAACGAGGTTCCTTTCTTCTTCAGGTGACTGTAGGGACAGCATTTTCCGGAGAGGTTGGCTATAAACCGTCGGATATACGCGGGCTTACCTTGTAGAAACCGCAATCGTTTTAAAGTTCTTGGAGTGGGCATTTCCATAATCGCCTTGATCTTCGATAGATCTATTTTGATGCCCCGGTGTCGTATGATGAACCCTAGAAATTTGCCTGAGGAGACTCCGAATGCGCATTTCAGAGGGTTTATCTTTAGGTTATACTTACGAAGACGTTGGAACACTATTTGCAAATGCTCCCAGTGTTCCTCGTACGATTTGCTTTTCACTACGAGGTCACCGATATAGCATTCGACGATTTCATGTATGAGGTCATCGAAAATCTTTGTCATGGCCATCTGATAGGTAGGTAGCGCCGGCGTTCTTCAGACCGAAAGGCATCACTTTGTAGAAAAAATGCCCAGAGGAGTCTGTAAAGCGGTATGCTTCTGGTCTTCGGGATGCATCTTTATTTGATTGTACCCTGATGATCCGTCCATAAAAGAGAAGACTTCGCGAGTGGAAGTGTTATCTATCATCAGCTTGGTAACCGGTACGGGGATATCATCCTTCGGGCAAGCTTTATTGAGGTCTCGGAAATCCACGCAGATGCGTACCGTCCCATTTTTCTTCATCACTGGGACAATGTTGGCGATCCCGTCGGGGTATTGAACTTCTTGGATGAAGCCGTAGTCGATTAACTTCTTGACTTCGGCGTTGATACCCATTTCAAGTTCGAGCCGCATTCTTCTTAGTACTTGTTTGACTGGCTTGACGTCCGGAGATATCGCCAATTTATGCACAGCTATTTCTGGATCTAGCATCGGCATTTCGGAATAGTTTCATGCGAAGCAGTCTTTATACTGCTTGAGCACGTCTTTTAGCGTAGCCACCTGTTCTTTAGACAGCAGCTCACTGATGAAAGTAGACCGCGGGTCGTTTGCCGTCCCCAAGTCAGAGGTTGTCCGCAGTAGTGTGTATCCCATCCTCCAATTCTTTTGGCGCTGGTGGAAATTCTGAGTTCAACTCATCTTCATCTTCATTTTCGAAGCACCAGGAGAGGTCATCCATATTCTCGTGCACTCCTTCTTTCGACAGCGTTATCACGTGACAGGTATGAGATCGTTTCCAAGACCGATGTTGATCTGGTTCTACTCTCGCTATATACATTGCTTTTGGCACATGCTTTTGTAGTGGGGCTACCCTCCAACTGTTGGATAGAGCGAATCTGCCGAGTTGATATTGGTCTTCGACCCAGTTTTTGAAGGTGAAGCAGTCTTCAAGAGGATGTCCTATCACTCTGTGATAGGAGCAATAGTCCGGGTGATGCACCTCGTTTGCTTGATCGGGGTGCCGAGACTTCGGGAGTGCCATCATTTGATGTTTCATGACAAGGTCAAAGATTCTCCTTGTCTTGTCTAGAGGGAAAGAATATGCTCGACCCATCTTTTTCATAAGAGACGGATTCCGGCTGACCTTTTCTCGATCGCGTAGCCTTTTGGATCCATTTTGCCACTGTCGAACGTTTTTTCCGTTCTTTAACTTGTTTTTGCCTCCGCGTCGGGACTTTTTCTTGTCTTGGGAATGCATGGCGGGCTGACGGTGAAAGGCATTGTCATCCTCCATAGCCTACTGAAGGAGGCGTTGCGTCTTGGTTTTCTTGTAAATGGCCATTTCGCGGCCGTGGTTGTTCTAAACCTTTTGACTTGCTTCCCTTACTAGCTTGTCCGTCTGTTCTTCAAACGACGGACTCGGCATTTTTATGGCAGGACGTCATTCTGGTTCAACGTCAGCGTCTTTTAAAAGAGCACCCCCTTCTTCATCGAGGTCATTTATGACATGGCAGCTATGGAATTGCTCCCGTCTCTTGGACTGGACATATCCAAGCCCAATCGTTTCCATTTTTCCGTTGGACAATTTTCGCCGAGTTCCGGGGACGTTCCAAATCCTGTTGTAGAATTGAGCTTTTCGAGCAGTCTTTTTGAAAGGTACGCCTTGGCATCTTAATAACCTCTTTCGACTTTAGTCTCCGTGGATCGATAGAATAGGATCGCCTTTTTCACCTCTTCGCTTGGGAGGGACGTAGAATGTCTGCAGCTCTTGCACACTATATGTCTCAAGCGCATCAAGCTCTCTGTAGTGCTGCCGCGGAACCATGGCGATTTGCAAACTTTGATCATCTCTAGTGAGGGCCTGCATTGATGGACGAACCGAGAACACTGCGTTGACTTCGTCTTCAGAGTCACTGCCAAAGACCGGAATAGAGGTAGATGGTCCCGGCCCGTTGCATTGGGACGGCCCCGAATAGACTATTTCTTCTTCCTCCTCGGTATCCCTCCCGAAGACTGGAATATTGGTGATAGCTTTTTGCTTATTCTCCGGTTTATGGCATCTTTCCGTGTCTTCAAAGTCTGGTAGGAAATACTTTGCATCTTCGTACTTTCGGACTTCATTTACGGAGAATGGGTTTAGTTCCTCCGTCACGGTATACTCCAGACCATCTTTGAAATACTTCATACACTGATGTTGTGTATAAAGGATGATGTTGTACTCGTGTAATCAAGGCCTGCCGAGTAAAGCGTTGTAGCAGGTATTGGTGTAAATGACATGAAATTTGATGTCAGTGATGAGCAGCCCAAAGCGTAATGTTAGTATTACAGACCTGAGCGTCCGTGATGACTGGGAGTCGAACCCGGACATGGTGATTTTATCCCGAGCGAGGTGCTGAACGCTTATGCAGATTTCTTTTAGAACCCTCACATTGAGGGGGTTGACAGAGGACCCATTGTCAACTAAGATCTTTCATATCTTGATGTCATGGCAGTACCCAGTGACATACAGGGGCAGTTGTGCTAGCACGTTCCGAGGAGGAGATCTTCATCGCCGAATGTGACGTCAGCTGTGAGCACTTCTTCCAGCTCGTCCTTCATCTTTTCTTCGGCAAGGAAAGCTTGAAATTGCTCGGGCTCTTGTAATGCCCTGATCAGAGAATCTCGTGCCTCTTTAGACAACAGAAGGGCATCCAAAATGCTTAGCTGTGAGGGTATCTTTCTCAGGTGTGCCAGGACATTGTAATCCACTTTGTTTTTCTTGGGCGGGTCCGTGGTTGTCAGCTCTTCAACGACTTGATCATCGAGGCCGATATCCTCAGGGACTTTTTCCTTTCCCTTATCTTGTTTGTTCGATCCCTTGTTTATAGGTCCGAGATTCTTTTCGGGCAACGTACGATTACGCAGCTGAATGTTTTCACAGTTATTTATCTCTTCCTCGTTTCCTGAGGTAGATTCCTTGAAGAGAGGGCCGAGAGCTACTTCTTCATCAGAATCGCTTCCGAAAGTGAGAACTTGTGATCCCCTGGTATCAACCATGTGACAGTTGCCGGCAGTTCTTTTATGCTCATCTGTCTTGCTTCTCTACTCCCGACGAGTTTTGCGCTTCATCCGCTTGAAATGTTGTCGGTGAGCAACGTATCCCTGCCACCACTTTTTAAAGGCCATGCATTCTTCGGTAGGGTGTGCAATCCTCTGATGGTATAAGCAATAGTTAGGATGTACATCCACTTCGTCAGGTGTATACCACCAGGAGTATTTCCTTTGAAAGATGGTAGCTTCATTCCCATTGATAGGGCTTTAGCGAACCGTTTTCTTGTCTTAAGCCTGTTTTTGTCTGCCGCGGGCGTGCTTCGATCTGGTTGGAGTGCTTTGCAACTCATCCCTACCATGACTTCTTCAACTTGATGCCGACTCCTGGCCCTTTCGAATATGGCCATTTCATACTCTTGATCAGTTTTGCTCTTTTAACGAGTTTCGTTCAGCAGTATGTCAATCATCTCGTCTGACGGTTCCAAGGATTTTGGCACCGATTCTGCCCCCAGCTCCTCTATATTATCTTCTGACGCCGAGTGAGCTTCTTCGTCATTTATTGGTGAATGAGAGATCATGTGACAACTTACCACATAATCCTCGGGTTCTTCTGACGAGTCTTCTCCCTCATCATTGTCATTATCTCCGCCCTTAAGGATATGGTTGAGAAACTCTTGGAGTGTGACCGGGGTTCGCTCCTTCTGGTTATATTCCTCCAGTGCGTCAATATGCCTTTGCAGATCCGTGTGCTTGTCATCAGGCTGCGCGGGTTTCTTGGTCTTCTCTTCTTCTTCGAAGACTTTGACGGCTGGGCCTGGGTGTTTTGCCCATCGCTACCAACTCCCGATGTTGGGCGTGGTTTCAGCATCCCCTCTATGATCTTTGGCTCCAGCGGGTTTTTTCATCTAATTGTCGGACATGCTTGAAGATCCTTCAGCATTCTCTTACTCTTGTTCGAAAGAACAACTTCTCATGGAGCTTCCTCAATAAATGAGCATGATGCCCCCGGCGTGTCCACCTTTTTAGGAGCATGCGACTGTGGCGGGTTTACTTTCCAGTTTTCAGACAGCGTGAATTTGCCTTGTTAGTATTGGTCCTCAATCCAGTTTTTGAAGACAAAACAATGTTCGATTGGGTGGCCCACTATTCGGTGGTAGGGACAGTAATTAGGATTGTTAACGTCACCCAGTTGCAGTGGGCATCTCGGATCCGGTAGAGTGATGAGCCTATTGCGCACTACCAGTTCGAACAGCCTTCTCGTTTTATCCCGAGGGAATAAATAAGGACGTCTGAACTTTTCTCCGAGTGATCGCGGTTTATCGTTTTGGCGAGCAGCTGGTTTCGGATCACTCAGCTGCTGTTGAGCGTTGGCGACGAAGGTAGCTTTCCCTTTACCCTTTTCATTTCGAAGCTCCATTTTTTAGGAGGATGGTCTATGGTCCATATGGTCCATTTGGGCCAGCTTGTCGATCAAGGCTTGGAAAGTAGTCGGCTTGAAGAACATCATAAATTGGGATATAGTTACCTGCGGATCAAGGGTCCCCATGAACATGCCCACGGCAGGAGCTTCTTCTATGCGTTGTTCGCATCTCGACCATAGGTTCCGCCACCGAATTGCATACTGAACCCATGTCTCTCCTGCCTTCACCCTGGCATTGATCAATGCCGTGATCGGAGTGCATTCGCTGGCGCTTACGAAACGCTGGGTGAATAGCAACTCCATTTCTGTGAATGTTTTGATAGAGTCATTCGGAAGCTCCGAGTACCATTCAAATGCCATCTCCGCTAAGCTGCCAACGGACTGGCGAAGTAGCAATTTGTTGTCACCTCCGGTATTTCCGCAGAGAGCCTTGAACTGAGCGACATGCTGATGGGGGTTGCCTGTCCTCTTGTACACGTGAAATTTAGGGATCGTATATCCCAGCGGGTACTTAATTTGATCGTACCAGCTTGGATAGAGTCGCCCAGTTCTGATGACTTGGCCAGCAGCTTCGCTTGCCTGATGAGCTCGTATTTGTTGAGCTATGTAGTCATCAAGTGCAGCTTTCGAGATCGTTTCCTCCCTGGCTGTTGATAGAGCCGGAAGAGGGTTCGATGTTTCCCCTCTTTCGTCTTCAATGATTATTGGGGGATCTTCGGCTGGAGGGTCCGGCTGGATGATCATCCCCACCATATCTTAGAATAGGAGCGCCATTTGTTTTATATTAGCTGCTTTTTCCGCGGCTTCTTTATCTTTCTTTTCAAGCATTCTTTGGAGGAGCTCGGCGTCGGTTTCCTACTCCTGACGTTGCTCCGACGACGCTGTTCTCTGCAGAAAGACGCGACCGGGACGTTGGGACGTCCGGCCTGAATTTTGGGGGCAGATACTATTTGGTTTTATCCGTCCACCTCTCCGAAGATGCCAAGTTGATTTATGGCACCGTGTATCGAAGGTTTAAACAGATGCGGCCATTGTAGCAGACTTCGTCAGATTCCCTCTCGTTGTGAGGGGTTTTTGCTTGTGGGGACGCTCTTTCCTGTAGGCACAAGCTCCTGCAGTTAATTACGTTACCGCATCGCGGTAACCACTTTCTCCTGCTCCAGAAGGTCACTTCGTATCGTGTGTGTTTGTTTTGTTTTTCGGTTGCCCGTGGATTGTATACGGAGACTAATTTATGTTTTCGCTCGTAGGGCATGGATTAATCCAAATCCGTATTTTCTTAGATTTGGGTTTGGGTTGGTTTAAGGATTGTTAATC
Organism: Agapanthus africanus; assembly: GCA_030015575.1. NCBI lineage: Eukaryota > Viridiplantae > Streptophyta > Magnoliopsida > Asparagales > Amaryllidaceae > Agapanthus > Agapanthus africanus. The sequence goes on along the minus strand of CM057343.1, from coordinate 697,043,754 downwards.
TAATTTGAGACTAAGATCAACTTAAACGTTTGTTAAGGATACATTAGTCTAATTCTAGACTAAGATCTACTTAACAGGGTTTTGGGATCATTTAGATCCGACAAAAGAGCATTTGAGCTCTATTGTTTTATTTTAGAGACGTTGTGGTCCGGAAGTTTAAGGACATCATAGTCCACGGAGTTTAAGTACATCATAATCCATAAAGTTTAAGGACATCATAGTCCAGTTTAAAGACGTCATAGTCTATGTGGTTTTGGTTCGACCGTTTGGGGATACGCTAAAAGCTATTGGTTATTGGGACCCTCTATCTCTCTGAAGATGTTGAAGAATTACAACGACATATATCAGAGGTATGAAGAGATGTACCCTTGAACCAATATTGGTTAGGAGTTTTGTAGTCATGTTTGAGACTAAGACCAATTAGGGAAATTATGAGCATATGGGCTCGGTTGGTCTGAGCTTGGGAGTTGTGGCCAACTTGGGCTCAGTCCACTCAGTTTAAATAAAATGTTGAACATTTATTTGGGCGTTGAACATTTGTTTGGGCTTAGCCTCTTTTGTTCAATAATTCTGAGCATTAATTTGAGTGTTGAGAACTTCTTATGGCTCTGGGGCTTTATTTAAAGAACAGTTTATGTTCCCTCAGCGCCCACATGAGGAGCACATGGCGCGCTTAACGCTGAGCGCCAGACTTAGAGCGCTAAAGCGCTTCCTGTGAGATAGCGCACACGTAAGGAGCACGTGGCGCACTTAGCGCTTAGCGCCAATCAATGAGTGCAGAGCGCCTCTTGTGAAATAGCGCACACGTGAGGAGCACGTGGCGCTTTTGGCGCTGAGCGCCAGCCAATGAGTGCAGAGCGCTCTTTAATAAGTAACGCCCACGTGAGGAGCACGTGACGCGCTTGGCGCTGAGCGCCAGCCAATGAGTGCAAAGTGCTCTTGATCAACTTTGTGCTCTGAGAATTAAGTTCTCGTTTATAAGAGATTTTGTCTCGTGGTTCTAAGAACAAAGTTCTTACTTTAACAGGAGATGTTACAATCTCTTATGTTTTTTGTGAAAGACTTTGTCTTTATCTTATAGATCTGTGATCTAAAGAGAACTAAGTTCTTCTCCCTCCCTTTTTATGATGAGATACTATGATCTCTTTTTGTGAAAGACCTCTGTCTTATAGATCCATGATCTAGAAAATAGAACTAAGTTCTTCTTCTTTGATGAGATGCTTTGATCTCTCTGCCTTATTTACCTTGAAGAAATTCTTCTTCTGAGAGCTTGCTCTTCTTTTTGAAATTTCTCAAAGTTCGTGGGGGTGGGGGGTTCCTCTCTATGAAACTTATGAAACTTATGGGGAGTTTCTTCTATTTTTCCTTTTTTCTTTTTTCCCTTTACTTTTTTTCCTTCTTCCTTTTTTTCCTTTTTTCCTTTTTTTCCTTTTTCTTTTCAGACTTGAAGTCTTGGGTCCATTATATAGTGGAGGCTGATCAGTTAAGGCAATCTTTTTCTGATTGATTTGGGGATGTTTCCCCACCATTGGATCTTTGATCCTAAGGCTTCTGATTTACAGAAGACAATCTTCTTGTTTTTAAGAAGATTGGGAAATTATTTTCCCATACAGAACTTATTCTGTATCTTGGTGATTTTTGATCCAATGGTGCTATGATTTATAGAGCACAATCTTTCTTATTTGGAAAGATTCCGAGGAGTATTTCCTTAACAGAATTTTATTCTTGTAATTTGATGATTTATCATCTTCGTTGGATTTTTGATCCAACGGTGGGGAACATTTAGTTCTAGCGCTTGGCGCTCTCGTGCCTTGCACGTGAGCGCTGCTTCAGAGTCTTTGACTCTTAGCGCTGGCGCACTAGGTGCGAGCGCTCTCGTGCTTTGCACTTGAGCGCTGCCGCAGAGTCTTTGACTCTTAGCACTTGCGCACTTGGCGCTAGCGCTCTCGTACTCTGCTTGTGAGCGCTGCCTCATAGTCTTTAACTCTTAGCACTGGCGCTCTTGGCGCGAGCACTCTCGTGCACTGCTCGTGAGCGCTGCCTCAGAGTCTTCGACTCTGAGCGCTGGCGCTCTTGGCGCCAGCGCTTTTATGAAGCGCTGCTTCATTTCAAATTTCAAAATTTGAACAGAGCTTTGCTCTGATTGGGGAAACAAATGCCCTCCACCGTTGCGCTCATGTGGCTCACACATGAGTGTAGGGGTGGTAGCCTTTCCACCGTTAGATCAATTTAGAAGTTGAAACGGCTCTCAGTGATTATAAATAGGGCCTTTGGCCCTTGAGATGACTGTTTGTTCATCTTCTTGTTTTCTTATTCTTGAGAATTTAATTCTCTTTTAGAGCCAAGCTCTCTGCCTCAGAAAACTCTCTTTGTGTTAAGATTCTGTCAAACTTTTTGGTAAGATTTGAACCCATTAGCAGAGCTTTGCTCTACTTAGATCACAGATCTTAAAGATTTTTAGGGTTTCTCAACCCGTTAATTAAAAACCAGAGCTTTGCTCTTTCTAGATCATGGATAAGAAAAAGAAATCCCTTTTTTTAGGGTTCCTTTAACCCATTAATGAAGAACTCTTAGAGTTCGCTTTACAGATCTTAAAGATCCTGAAGTTTTTAATTTCTGTAAAAAGATTTGCTTTTAAGGTTTTTGATGGATTATTCCATCATCTTCGCAGAGCATTGCTCTTTAGATTTTTTGAGGGGAATTTTATTCCTTTCATTATTAATTATGACAGATGTCATATCTGCTGTAGAGCACCGCTCTCAAGGGAGATTAACTCCTTGGCCCGAGGGGCCTCTCATTAAATGAGAATCTTTTTAGGATTCCCTCCTTAATTGCACAAATTTGAATTTGTTGGGTGTCTTAATCAGCACTTGTTTTCTTCATGCGGATATCAAGAGTTGATTTAAATCCCCGTGTCTTTTTCAATAAACATTTTCTTGATCAGTCTGTCCACTAAACTCTCACTGATTTTCATTTTTAGGCACTATGGCCGCTCATCTGTACTGTCTTGACGAAATCATTTCTTATGAGGACATTCGCGCACAAGGCCGTTGTTAAAACCAGGAGTTTACAAACGCCCAATGCGCTGAAATTATGAATCGTTTTAATGCACACAACAGTCGGCTACTTTCTCGTCGCTCCGCTCTCTTGAAGATTATAGTGAGAGCAATTTGGGGAGCACTTCCTGAATTTTATGAAGCCATGCCGCTTAATGCACTGCATGACGCTGAAGATAAGGTGCACTCAGTGTATCTGACGGGCCTGATCTCGAAGAAGCGGCGGGATAATCTCATTGATATTTTGCATCAAACTTTCCAACAGACGACGATAATCGCTGCTTATCAGAGGGCGGAGGACATCAGCGAAGATCCTGATACTTGTGATCGTGAGAGGATGCACACGAGAATGTTCAGAGAGGCTAGAAATATTTTAGACGGCCTTACTTTCGAATTTCTCAATCTGTGCCCCGGACTTAATATTTTGCCATTGTAAACATTTTAATGACGCTTTTGTTTACTGTTTTCATCAATGTAAGAACTTTTTGAGTATGAATAGCAAATTTTCCCTTTCCATGCGTTTATTTTATCCTTTTCTCACATACATGAGTGGGTATGCGGACGCCCAATTGGATGTAAATCAAATGTTCTCCTTATTGCCTTGCATAATATGTGATTGACGTCCGTGGGTTATGCCTTTTTGTTTTGACTTGGCGCAAAGAAGTTTACATACTCTTGAGGAGTACCTCGATTTCGACGGCATGTAATTTTGGCAAGTGTGGTTTGTAGATAATAAATATCTATCCATCTTGAACTCTTTATAGGGTAGCGATGGCTTAGGAAACAGGGTTAGGATCTGTTGCCTAAGACTTTCCAACTTTATGAGCCGTGAGGGTCTCATAAAGACTTTTCTCCTTACGAGTCGTGAGGATCTCGTAGGTGCATTTTCTTCTTAAGAATCGTGAGGATTCCTAAATGCGTTTTCTCTTGAGAGTCGTAAGGATCTCATGAGAGAATTTTTCCCCTTTACAAGTCGAGAGGACTCGTAAGCGGTTGTTTCCCTCATTGTCAATATTCGACTTGGGAGAGTATGGCCCGTGGATAGTCCATCTTGACCTCCTTACAGGACAGTGATGGCTTAGAAGACATGGTTAGGATCTGCCACCTAAGACTTTTCAACTTTATGAGCCATAAGGGTCTCATAAAGACTTTTCTCCATACAGGTCGAAAGGATCCCGTAGGTGTATTTTCTCCTTAGGGGCCATGAGGACTCCTTAGTGTGTTTTCTCTTGAGAATCGTAAGGATCTCACAAGAGAATTTTCTTTTGATGCGCGGGGACACTAATTTCCCTGCCGATTGAGACGAATCGAGAGACTCTCGCAAAGACACTGATTTCCTTGCGGGTCGAAACGGATCGAGAGATTCTCGTTAAGGACGCTGATTTCCCTGAATTGAGATATTTGTGAGTTGACTCGGTTCCGGGACGGAGTCATTGGATGATGTATTTCCGCGATGGGGTCATTGGATGACGTATTTCCACGACGGGGTCATTGGCTGACGTATTTCCATGACGGGATCATTGGCTGATGTATTTCCGAGACGGGGTCATTTGCTGACGTATTTTCGAGATAGGGTCATTGGATGGCGTATTTCCGCGACGGGGTCATTTGCTGACGTATTTCCAAGACGCGGTCATTGGATGACGTGTTTCCGCGACGGGGTCATTGGATGACGTGTTTCCGTGACGGGGTCATTGGCTGACGTATTTTCGCGATGGGATCATTGGATGACGTATTTCCCAGACGGGGTCATTGGACGACGTGTTTCCGAGACGGGGTCATTGGACGACGTGTTTCCGCGACGGGGTCATTGGATGACGTATTTTCGTGACGGGATCATTGGATGATGTGTTTCAAAGACGGGGTCATTGGATGGCGTGTTTCCGTGACGGGGTCATTGGCTGACGTATTTCAGCGACGGGGTCATTGGATGACGTATTTCCGAGACGGGGTCATTGGATGACGTGTTTCTGAGATAGGGTCATTGGATGACGTGTTTCCGCGACGGGGTCATTGGATGACGTATGACGTATTTCCACAACGGGGTCATTGGCTGAAGTATTTCCGCGACGGGGTCTTTGGCTGACGTATTTCCGCGAGGGGGTCATTTGCTGACGTATTTCCGAGACAGAGTATTGGATGATGTATTTCCGCGACGGGGTCATTGGATGACGTGTTTTCGAGACGGGGTCATTGGCTGACGTATTTCCGCGACGGGGTCATTTGCTGACGTGTTTCCCCGACGGGGTCATTTGGATGACGTATTTCCGACATGGGGTAATTCGATGACGTGTTTCCGAGACGGGGTCATTGGATGGCGTGTTTCCGAGACGGGGTCATTAGCTGACGTATTTCCATGATGGGGTCATTTGCTGACGTGTTTCCGTGACGGGGTCATTTGGATGACGTATTTCCGACATGGGGTCATTAGATGACGTGTTTCCGAGACGGGGTCATTGGCTGACGTGTTTCCGCGACGGGGTCATTGGATGACGTATTTCCGCGACGGGGTCATTTGCTGACGTATGACGTATTTCTGCGACGGGGTCATTGGCTGACGTATTTCCACGACGGGGTCATTGGCTGACGTATTTCTGCGACGGGGTCATTTGCTGACGTGTTTCCGAGACGGGGTCATTGGATGACATATTTCCGCGACGGGGTCATTAGATGACGTGTTTCCGAGATGGGGTCATTAGCTAACATATTTCCGTGACAGGGTCATTTGCTGACGTGTTTCCACGACGGGGTCATTTGGATGACGTATTTCCGACATGGGGTCATTGGATGACGTGTTTCCGAGACGGGGTCATTGGCTGGCATATTTCCACGACGGGGTCATTGGCTGACGTATTTCCACGACGGGGTCATTGGATGATGTATTTCCGCGACGGGGTCATTTGCTGACGTATTTCCGCGACGGGGTCATTGGCTGACGTATTTCCGAGACGGGGTCATTTGCTGACGTGTTTCCGATTTCTACGGTGTCGTGGTTGATTTGTTCCGTTTTCTGCGGTGTCAGGGTTGACTCTAGGTTGTCCGTGAACCGTGAAGTCTTGGAACCGGGGACTTTGCCGTGGCTCCGATCGGCGGTGTCGCGTCTGTATCCTGCTGGAGTGAGGAGGAACGCCGTTATTGGTCTTCTGGGACGCAGATGTTGCTGTCGAGATCTGACTTTCCCTTTGGCAGAGTTTGTTGGGACATAAGGTTCCCTTTTCGTTTATGCCCATGGATTGTATATAGGGGTCAGTATGGACATACCTACAGGGCAAAAGTTTCATTCTTTCTTTTCTTTTCTTTCTTTCCGCGATGCTCTATCATTTCAGCTTTTTATATCGCGAAAGTCGCGATTGCCCAATCATTTTGGCTATTTTTTCGTGGTACCCAATCATTTCGGCTATTTTTCTTTTTACTCGCTGCTTTTTATTGCGAGTTGCCCAATCATTTCGGCTATTTTTGTATGCATATCTTTTACTTGCTGATTCTGTTGCAAGTTGCCCTATCATTTCGGCTATTGCATATGCATTTATGACTCGCTGACCTTTCGCCGTGAGTTTGGGATTTGGGATCTGATACCGATTTAGGCATCAACATCGCTACAATTGGGATATCGCCAGGAGCGAATCATCATTTGCCTTTGTCGGTTCGAACAAAGGTGGCTTAGCAAATAGGGTTAAGATCCTGTCGACTAAGGCTTTTGAATTCATGAGCCGTAAGGGTCTCATAAAGGTATTTCTCCCTGCGAGTCGTGAGGATCTTGTAGGTGTGCGTTCTCCTTAGAAGTCATGAGGACTTCTAAGTGCGTGTTCTCTTGAGAGTCGTAAGGATCTCACAAGAGCATTTTCTCCTTGCAAGTCGAGAGGACCTACAAGTGTTGTTCACCAAATAGGGGAATTTCACACCATTGGTGGAACTGGGTGGAGGAGACGTTTATTTGTGCCCATGGATTGTATACAAGGGTCAGTATTGAACCGCTTGTAGGGCAATCTGTGGAATGTGATGGCTTAAGAACATGTTCAGATCCCTGTAACTTAAGGCTTTTGAACCCTATGAGCCGTGAGCGTCTCATAAAGACTTTTCTCTCTACGAGTCGTGAGGATCTCGTAGGTGTATTTTCTCCTTAGGAGTCGTGGGGATCCCTAAGTGTGTTGCTCATTTGTGAGTCGTAAGGATCTCACGCAGGTATTTTCTCCTTACAAGGTCGAGAGGACTTTGCAAGTGTCTTTTAACGAGATTGCGCCCTTTCGGGTTTTCACAAACTCACCGGTAGCCCTGCTGTTTTTACTCACGGAACCCTTTCGGGTTTTCATCCGTGCCCATTTCGCTTCTGGACGTACCATTTTTTTGCGTCAGCCCTAGGATGCTGCGGTTTGTAGTAGTTTAAAGACGTTTCGGTCAGGCGTAGTATTTTTTCAAGAACCGACCGTTTATTGGCCTGAACGGTCTTTCACCATGCATATTCATGAGCAAGTAAGCCCCACCTTGGTAGACTTTGTCTATGATGTACGGGCCTTCATAGTTTGGCTCAAACCTCCTTCGTTTTGCATGATTGGGGATCATAGGTCTCTTGACCACTAGCACGAGTTCGCCTTGGCGGAATGTCCTCGGCCTAGTCAATCTTTCGTATGAGCGCGTCATTTTCTCTTTGCAAGCCTCCAAGTTTTGCTGCGCCATGAGTCGAGTTTCATCGAGGGCGTCGAGTTCCTCGAACCGAAGATGAGCATTCTCTTCGCCTGTCAGTTCGTAATGAACTGCCACTCATAGAAAGGGTAGCTCTATCTCCAAGGGGAGTACTGCTTCAGCGCCGAATACCAATGCATACGGTGTTGTGTTTGTGGCCGTTTTGAACGTAGTCCGATACGCCCAGAGAGCTTCATGAAATCTCTCGTGCCAATCTCTTCTATTTCTGGACACCGTCTTCTTTATGATCTTCGTCAAGGTCTTGTTGAAAGCCTCAGCTAGACCATTAGCTCGGGGATTATAGACCGAAGAGTATCTCCAGTCTATATTATGTTGCTGCGCGAAGCGGCTGATTCTGTGACTTCTGTAGGCTGGTCCGTTATCGGAGATAATCCGTCACGGAGTGCCGAACCGATAAATGACGTGTGTCTTGAAGAAATGGAGAATATTCTCCGTCTTCACTTCTCTTAGCGGTACTGCTTCTGCCCACTTAGAGAAATAATCAGTTGTCGCCAATATGAACCGATGTCCTTTGGACGATACTGGTTCGATGGACCCAATTATGTCAATTCCCCACATTTTGAACGGCCAACTAGCCACCGTTGGGTGTAGCGGGTTTGGATGCTGGTGGATAAAATCCCCATGAATCTGGCACAAGTGGCACTGCTTCGCATATTCGAGGCAGTCCTGAATCATCGTGGGCTAGTAGTAGCCCATCCTTTTGATCTTCAGCTTCGTCTTCGGCCCGGCTTGATGTGAACCGTAGAGTTCATCGTGAGTTTCTTGGACGACCTTCTTTGCTTCTTCCGGTCCTAGGCATTTTAGCCATAGAGAGTCGAACAATCTCTTATACAGCGTGTCATTGACGAAGGCGAAGGACAAAGCTCGTTTCATGAACTGATGTCTTGAGGATGCATCTTCACGTGTTCGACGGGATTTGAAGTAATCTATAAATATTTCCCTCCAATCCTTAGTCTTTTCTTGGTCCTCTATTTGTAGGGCTGTTGGCTTGGTCGCTTCCTTTTCTTCAGACGACTCTAGAGATATTTCCGCTGGTGCAAGAATTTGACGGCTTTGTACAATGATCCTTACGTCGTCGAGATTTTCGTCAGCCAGTTCTTTAGCGAGCTTGGCTAATGCATCCGCTTTGCTATTCTCCATACGCGGAATGCTTTCCAGAGTGTAGGAGGGAATTTGAGTCAGTAGTTGCTGCACTCTCTCGCCGTACTTTACCAACTCTGGTTTGCACGTTTGATAGTCGCGGTTTACTTGGCTAACGACCAGTTGGAAGTCTCCGTATATGAGGAAGTTTTCGATTCCCATGTCGACAGCGATCTCAAGCCCTGCTATCAAAGCCTCATATTCTGCCTTGTTGTTCATCCTCGGCTTTGTTAAGGAAAAGGCAAAGCGTATTATCTCTCCTTGTGGAGTTACGAAGATAAGGCCTACCTTTGATTTGATTATACGGGTACTGTGTTGACGCTTCTTCATGGAAGATGCCCCGTCGAAGTAGAGTTCCTATCGGGTATCACTCCCTTCTCTTTCCCCGTCAATCGTGTCAAACGCGTGCTCATCCGGCAACTTACAATTTTGGGGTGAATCGGCAGGTATCGGATGCTCAACGAGGAAGTCGGCGATGGCCTGGCCTTTCACTGCCTTGAGAGGTCGGTATGTTATCGAGAATTCCATCAAGAGTAGGGCCCATTTAGCGAGCCGTCCCGTTATTATGGCTCTTGACATCAAATATTTTAGAGAATCCACCTTTGATATGAGATGGACCTCATGCGCCAACGCATAGTGTCTGAGCTTCGTTATCGCGAAGATCAACGCCAGGTAGTGTTTTTCGATAGGGGAGTAGTTGTTTTCTTCCCCCAGGAGAACTCGACTCAAATAGTAGAGGGTTCTCTCTTTCTCTTGGTCATTCTTCTGTGCCCATAGCCTGCCTAAAGAACCTTCAAGGGCTGTGGTGTACAGGATGAGAGATTTTCCCTTGACTGGAGTGGTCAGTACCGGTGGGTTCTGTAGATATTGCTTGATTTCGTCGAGTGCACTCTGGCATTTACGATCCCAAACGAACGGGGTTCCCTTCTTCATCAGGTGACTGTAAGGACGACATTTTCCAGAGAGGTTGACTTGGAGTTTGACACCTGTTTAGGCATCTGCATCGCTACAACTGGGATATCGCCAGGAGCGACTCATCATTTTCCCCTGTCGATTTGGACAAAGATGGCTTAGTAGACAGGGTTAGGACTCTGTCGACTAAGACTTTTGACTTTATGAGCCGTAAGGGTCTCATAAAGGGTTTTCTCCCTACGAGTCGTGAGGATCTCGTAGGCGTATTTTCTCCTTAAGAATTATGGGGATTCCTAAGTGATGTCTTCTCTTGTAAGTCGTAAGGATCTTCCAAGAGCGCTTTCTCCTTATAAGTCGAGAGGACCTACAAGTGTTATTCACCATATGGGGACATTTCTTGCCATTTGTAGAACTTGGCAAAGAAATATTTATTCGTGCCCATGCCTGTAGGGCAATTTGAGAGATATGACAGCTCAAGGACAGGTCTAGATCCCTGTAACTTAAGGTTTTTGAATCCTATGTGCCGTGAGGATCTCACAGGGGGGATTCTCCTCACGAGTCATGAGGATCTCTTAAGTGTATTTATTTTAACGAGGTTGCGTCCTTCTAGGTTTTCATAATCTCGGCGGCAGTCCTGCTATTTTTACTCACGGCGTCCTTTCGGGTTTTCATCCGTGCCCATCTTGCTTGTGGATGTACCTTTTTTTTAATAATGAGATTGCACCCTTCTGGGTTTTCACAAGCTCGCCGGCAGTCCTGCTGTTTTTACTCACGGCGCCCTTTCGGATTTTCATCCGTGCTCATTTTTGCTTGTGGACGTACCTTTTTAAAAAAATTTTTTAAGCGGGGAATTCCACAAGATTGTGGGACCTGTTTGTAGGACCCTTAGTATCCTTCTTGTCCTTTGAGAAGAAAGGCCCATTCTACATAAAGATTCTTCCGCCAGTGAGAAATATGCCCCCTGTATATATCTCGGGGGGAACAAGTACCCATGCCATCGCTATTTTGGCGATAGGTTGCTTCAGAGCCGCTTATTTTTGTTGAGCATAGGCGAAAAACGCCATCTTGCCTCCGCTTTTTTACTCGTCATCATCGGATGAGAAAGAGTCTTGACCTATTTGATCCAATCGAGCCATTTTATCCATGAGTTCTTGGAAGGTCAGGAACGCCTTTGAATTTGGGTCTAGTATGGCTATGAGCGTTCCCATGGCTGCAACTTCATCGATGCGTTGCTCGCATTTGACCAGAGATTTCGCCATCGGGTAACATATTGAACCCATGTCTCATTTGGTCTAATCCTTTCATTGACCCGCGCCGTCACGGTAGTAAGTTCGTTCTCATTAACGAATCCCTTACAGAAGAGCATATCCATTTCTTCGAAGCTCTTCATGAAATCATTTGGGAGTTCCGCATACCATTCGAAGGTGATGCCCGCCAGACCGTTGACGAACTGTCAGAGGAGTAGTATGACATTTCCTCCAGTATTTCCGCACATGGATTTAAATCGCGCAATGTGCGGGCGAGGATTCCTAGTTCCTTTGTACATGTGGAACGTTGGAAGTGTGTACTCTGGCGGGTACTGTATTTGATCGTACCACGTCAGATACGGTCGACCAGTCTTGATTGGTCTATTTACGGCTTCACTGGCGTAGTGAGTTTTGATTGCTGAGCGATATATGTGTCTAGCTTTCTTTAGGAATCATTCCCTCCTCAGCCGTTGATGAGGTTTGCAGAGGATTTGAAATGTCATCCTTATCTTTAAGACCGACTACCGGCGGTTCATTTGCCAGTGGTTCCAACTGAACCATCATTTCAGTCATATTCTGAATCAGAAGGGCCATCTGGTTCATTTTAGTGGACATTTATGCCGCTTCTTCATCTCTCTTTTTTCAGAGCGTGCTTTAGGAGATCAATATCCGACTCCTTCTCTACTTTTTCTTCGAGTGCGTCCTCCGGATTTTCCTTAAGTGATGGATTAGCGTTTGCTGCCGCCTGAGCGAGCATCTCCTGCAGCTTTTCACGTTGCAGTTGAACTTTTTTCAGGGACCGAGTTTGAGGTCGGAGACTAGTAGAAGCTTGAACTTCATCTTTAGAATTCACCACATAGACCATATGAACCATCATGCCCCCAGGCTTGGGATGTTTGGAGTTTGCTCTGGACACTTGAGCTTTAATAGGCCTCTCTTTTTTTGTGAAAAGCCGTTTTGGTTTTGGAAGGGACCGCTGTATCAGGATCCGTTCTGGGATGAGTCCCATTCACCTGCTTCCACACCTTATATATAGATGAGGAAAGTTGTCTCAGGGAGCGAACTGGTTTCTGCTCTCGTGGGATCTCCATAGGCTGTGGAGACTTCTTCAAAATTGCGGTAGGAGAATTTTGTCTGACCCTTCGCAACAGTTTGAAGCTATTCCCAGTTGGAACAACAACATTCACTACTGGGGTTGAAACAGGACCATACGGAGAACTGCCCCCAGCTCATTTTGTATGATGCCGATATCGACGTCGACTGTTTCTTATGGCCGGGATTTGATTAGCTTCAGGATTTTGCCGAGTCTTCCCCCTGTTTCCTTTGAGAGCTTGAATATTCTGTCCCCTGCGTCGACCTTGGTCCTTGGCATATGCCATTTGTTTGAGGACTGATTTTGTCGGCAAAGCTACTGCTTGGGGAGCCAGCCTGTGGATGACAGACTTCCTCTGAGCTTCCTCCATCGGCGTTGAGGCACCGAGGTTGAGGGGTGGGAGTATCGACCCAAACAGAAGCCAGTTGATTTCTTGAAGAGCTGGATTGCAGAGATTTGAGGCTGCAAGTGACCCATACTTGACTCCGCCAGATGCGACAAAGCCTGAGTTGCGGTAAGTGAAAGAAAACGCCATTCTTCATAGAGACGATACACCGGCTTCAGTATTCCATCACCCAAGGGCAACTACAAATATATATATCGCGATTATTTGATCGCGGAAAAACACGATATACGAAGTGTGGAGTGAAAAGAGGAAAAGGTCCCACCGGGCGTGCCAGAATTAGTTCTCCGCCGAAAGACGCGACCGGGACGTTGGGACGTCCGGCATGAATTTTGGGGGCAGATGCTATTAGGTTTTATCCGTCCACCTCGTCGAAGATGCCAAGTTGATTTATGGCACCGTATATTGAAGGTTTAGACAGATGCGGCCGTTGTAGCAGACTTCGTCAGATTCCCCCTCGTTGTGAGGGGTTTTTGATTGTAGGGACGCTCCTCCCTGCAGGCGTAAGCCCCTGCAGTTAATTACGTTATCGCATCGCGGTAACCACTTTCTCCTGCTCCAGAAGGTCACTTCGTGTCGTGTGTGTTTGTTTTGTTTTTCGGTTGCCCGTGGATTGTATACGGAGACTAATTTATGGTGTCGCCCGTAGGGCGTGGATTAGTCCAAATCTGTATTTTCTTAGATTTGAGTTTGGGTTGGTTTAAGGATCGTTAATCTAATTTAAGACTAAGATCAACTTAAACGTTTGTTAAGGATACGTTAGTCTAATTTTAGACTAAGATCTACCTAACAGGGTTTTGGGATCATTTAGATCCGACAAAAGAGCATTTGGGCTCTATTGTTTTAGTTTATGGACGTTGCGGTCCGTAAGTTTAAGGATATCATAGTCCACGGAGTTTAAGGACATCATAGTCCATAAAGTTTAAGGACATCATAGTCCAGTTTAAAGACGTCATAGTCTATGTGGTTTTGGTTCGACCGTTTGGGGATGCGCCAAAAGTTATTGGTTATTGGGACCTTCCATCTCTCTGAAGACGTTGAAGAATTACAATGACATATATCAGAGGTATGAAGAGATGTACCCTTGAACAATGTTGGTTGAGAGTTTTGTAGTCATGTTTGAGACTAAGACCAATTAGGTAAATTATGAGCACATGGGCTCGGTTGGTCTGAGCTTGGGACTTGTGGCCAACTTGGGCTCAGCCCACTCAGTTTAAATAAAATGTTGAACATTTATTTGGGCGTTGAACGTTTGTTGGGCTTAGCCTCTTTTATTCAATAATGCCGAGCATTAATTTGAGTGTTGAGCACTCCTTATGGCTCTGAGGCTTTATTTAAAGAAAATTTTATGTTCCCTCAACGCCCACGTGAGGAGCACGTGGCGCGCTTGGCATTGAGCGCCAGACTTAGAGCGCTAAAGCGCTTTCTGTGAGATAGCGCACACGTAAGGAGCACGTGGTGCGTTTTGCACCAATCAATGAGTGCAGAGCGCTTCTTGTGAAATAGCGCACACGTGAGGAGCACGTGGCGCGCTTGGCGCTGAGCGCCAGCCTATGAGTGCAGAGCGCTCTTTAATAAGTAATGCCCACGTAAGAACCACGTGGCGCGCTTGGCGCTGAGCGTCAGCCAATGAGTGCAGAGCGCTCTTGATCAACTTTGTGCTCTGAGAATTAAGTTCTCGTTTATAAGAGACTTTGTCTCGTATCTTTAAGAACAAGGTTCTTATTTTAAGAGGAGATGTTACAATCTCTTATGTTTTTTGTGAAAGATTTTGTCTTTATCTTATAGATCTGTGATCTAAAGAGAACTAATTTCTTCACCCCCCTTTTTATGATGAGATGCTATGATCTATTTTTGTGTAAGTCCTCTGTCTTATAGACCTATGATCTAGAAAAAAGAACTAAGTTCTTCTTCTTTGATGAGATGCTTTGATCTCTTCGCCTTATTTACCTTGAAGAAATTCTTCTTCCGAGAGCTTGCTCTTCCCTTTGAAGTTTCTCAAAATTTGTTAGGGGGGGTGGGTGGGGTTCCTCTCTATGAAACTTATGGGGAGTTTCTTCTATTTTTCCTTTTTTCTTTTTTCCCTTTACTTTTTTTTTCTTCTTCCCTTTTTTTCCTTTTTTTCCTTTTTCTTTTCAGACTTGAAGTCTTGGGTCCTTTATATAGTGGAGGCTGATCAGTTAAGGCAATCTTTTTCTGATTGATTTGGGGATGTTTCCCCATCATTGGATCTTTAATCCTTGGGCTTCTGATTTACAGAAGACAATCTTCTTGTTTTTAACAAGATTGGGAAAATATTTTTCTATACAGAACTTATCTGTATCTTGGTGATTTTTAATCACCATTGGATCTTTGATCCAACGGTGCTCTGATTTATAGAGCACAATCTTTCTTATTTAGAAAGATTCTGAGGAGTATTTTCTTAACAGAATTTTATTCTGGTAATTTGATGATTTATCATCTTCATTGGATCTTTGATCCAACGGTGGAGAACATTTAGTTCTAGCGCTTGGCGCTCTCGTGCCTTGCACGTGAGCGCTGCTTCAGAGTCTTTGACTCTTAGCGCTGGCGCACTTGGCGTGAGCGCTCTCATGCTTTGCACGTGAGTGCTGCCGCAGAGTCTTTAACTCTTAGCGCTGGCGCACTTGGCGCCAGCGCTCTCGTGATCTGCTTGTGAGCGCTGGCTCAGAGTCTTTGACTCTTAGTGCTGGCGCTCTTGGAGCGTGAGCGCTCTCGTGCTTTGCATGTGAGCACTGCCTCAGAGTCTTCAACTCTTAGCGCTGGCGCTCTTGACACCAGCGCTTTTATGAAGCGCTGCTTCATTTCAAATTTCAAAATTTGAACAAACCTTTGCTCTGATTGGGGGAAACGGATGCTTCCGGGCTTTCTTTTTGCCCAGTGAGTGCGACCATCTTTGTCAGCATCTCCTCGAGTTTCTGTTGTTGCTCCTAAGCCTTTATTACGGACCGTGTAAGTGGTCGATGACCCCCAGAAGCACGGCTTTTCTATTTTCCAGAAGCCGTGTAAATGGTGTGCACTACCATGCCCCCAGACTTGGGGCGTTTAAGTTCAGTACCCTTGAGATTTGTCGTAGGCACGGGGATCTTCTCTGGCCTTCTCCTTTTATAGGCGGTCGAAGTTGAGGGGGATGTTGCAGATGATACCTTCCGCGGTACGACGGCAGGATGATCCTCCTCTTGCCGGACCTTCATTTTCTTCGATCGGCGGGAGTAATCTTTGACGATTACAGAGACTTGGACTCTTCGCCAGACCCTGTGGATTTTGGAGGACAGCCGCGGAGAGGGCCGCTCCGGCTTCGTCTTTATAACGTTCTCCAGAGGTGGAGGAGATTTTTTCAACACGGCAGTTGGAGAGTTCTTGCGCACCCTCCTAAGCGGCTTAAAACTACTCCCAGTTGGAACAACAACGTCAATTTCCACCATTGGAGCGGGTGGGGTAAGTCCAGAAGGAGAGTTGCCCCCAGCTTTCCTCACTCGGCGCCAGTGGCGACGTCGAGCATGTCGTGCGGCCGGGACCACCTCTGTTGTTGGAGCGGCTTCGTCTTGACCCTTGCTTTGATGAGAGGCTGTTGTCGGCGTCAGCCGGTCGAAGACAGACATCCGCTGAGTGGGAATAGTCAATCTTGCAAAGGCTGTCTTTCGAATAGGGAAAGCACTTGTAACGACCTCACCCGTAGTAGGAGTTAGAACGGCTAGTCTTGTGAAGACCGATCCATCGGCAGGAGAAGCCCTTTTGACGACTTCGTCTACCGGAGTTGGAATGGCTATCCGCTTCGGGATAACTCTTTCAGGTATCGCAGGCCTCTTTACGGGCCCATTGGAGCCTTGACCCAGTCTGTTAAAGACTGAGGCGTTGGAATTGGATGACCCGTTGAGAGGGGCCGTTGTGGTCGCAAGCCGATCGAAGACCGACTTCTTTGGAGCCTCCTGTGATGGCATTGAAGCATTGAAGTTCATTGGAGGGAGCATAGTCCCGAAGAACAGTCCAGTGGTGGCCTGAGTCACCTGCTCCACTGGCATCGCAAAGATGGAGGCCGCTTGGGGCCCATAAATCACTCCTCTAGCAGGGATGGAGTGGTAGTTGCTGTTGCAATTGGTGCAGTTGGAAGCCATCGATGTCATCTTCTCTTCTGCATAGAAGCAAGACACTAAAGCTTAGTATTTCGAATCCAGGGTCAACCATATTAAACCGCGATTCGTTCGCGAACAGGACACACAAAGTGTGGAGTGGAAAGAGGAAAAGGTCCCACCGGGCGTGCCAGAATCTGTTTACCGCCGAAAACAGAGACAAGACCGGGATGGTTCGTCTAGCCTGAATTTGGGGGCAGATGCTATTTGGATTTATCCGTCTACCTCTCCGAAGATGCAAAGTTGATTTATGGCACCGTATATCGGAGGTTTAGAAGGATGCGGCCGTTGTAGCAGATTTCGTCAGATTCCCCCTCATTTCTGAGGGTTTTTTTTATTGTGGGGATGCTCTTCCCTGTAGGCGCAAGCCCCTGCAGTTAATTACGTTACCGCGTCGCGATAACCACTTTCTCCTGCTCCAGATGTTCACTTCGTGTTGTGTGTGTTTGTTTTATTTTTGGTTTGCCCGTGGATTGTATACTGGGACTAATTTATGTTGTTGCCCGTAGGGCGTGGATTAGTCCAAATCCGTATTTTTTTAGATTTCGGTTTGGTTTGATTTAAGGATCGTTAATCTCGTTTGAGATTAAGATCAACTTAAATGTTTGTTGAGAATACGTTAGTCTAATTTTAGACTAGGATCTACTCAACAGGATTTTAGGATCATTCAGACCCAACAAAAGAGCATTTGGGTTTTATTATTTTAGTTTAAGGACGTTGTGGTCCGTTATTAGTTTTAGGGAAGTTGCGGTCCACAGATCACCATTTTTGAGATGGGGGTTTAGTTTAAGGACGTTGCGGTCCACAATAGTTTAAGGACGTTGCGGTCCGTTATTAGTTTAAGGACGTTGCGGTCCACAGTTGTTGGTTGTCGGGACCCGCCACCTCTCTGAAGACGTTGCAGAATTACAACGACATGTATGTGAGGTGTGAAGAGATGTACCCTTGAACCAGTGAATGTTCATCAGGGACTTGGTAGTCTTGTTTGGGACTAAGGTCAATTTAGAAGAAGACATATGGGTTCAATCAATTGGGGTTTGGCCAACCTTGGGCCAAGCCCACTTGATTACTTATTTGGGCTTGATCCCCTTTCTGTATCAGCACTGCTGAGCATTGATTTGGGTTCTGACACCCCTTTTTCTTTTTGTTTTATTTATATTCTTTTATATGGAGTGTTAAACGATTTATGGCGCCGCGCTGAGCGCCCAAACACTGAGTGCTAAGCACCTTTTTAAATAGCGCCCACGTGAGAGGCATGTGGAGCACTCGGCGCTGAGTGCCATACTTTGAGTACTAAGCGCATTTTTATTAAATGGCGCCCACATGAGGAGCACGTGGAGTGCTCGGCGCTGAGCGCCAGACTTTGAGTGCTAAGCACTTCTTATTAAATAGCGCTCACGTGAGGAGCACGTGGAGCGCTCGGCGCTGAGCGCCAAACTTTGAGTACTAAGTACTAAGTTTTCTGTTCTGCTCCATTCAATTCTCTGAGAATTAGATTCTCACTTGTGAAAGACTTTGTCTTATAGATCTGAGATCTGGAAAAAAACTAAGTTCTTCTGATGTGAGAGTTAAACTCTTATATATATGGAGGAGATGCTACGATCTCTCTTATTTTTATTTACCTTGAGAAGAAATTGTTCTCGTCTTGATGTTTGAAGTCTATGGGGGGGGTTCTTCTCTACAAGACTTGAAGTCTTGGGTCCTTTATATAGTGGAGGCTTATTTGTTGATTTAGTTAAGGAAATCTCTCATTGAGAGATCTATAATTGATTTGGAGATTTTATCCACCATTGGATCTTTGATCCTAGGCCTTCTATTTTACAGAAGATATTTTTCTTGTTCTCAACAAGATTGGGAAAGTATTTTTCCATACATAGCTTATTCTGTATCTTTGTGATTTTTAATCACCATTGGATCTTTAATCCAACGGTGCTCTGTTTTACAGAGATTAACCTTTCTTGTTTAGGAAGATTCGAGGAATATTTCCTCAACAGAATTTAATTCTGTAATTTGATAATTTATCATCTTCGTTGGATCTTTGATCCAATGGTGGAGAACTTTTAGTTCTGACGCCGGCGCTCTCGTGCTTTGCACGTGAGGCGCTGCCTCAGAGTTTTTTTCACTCTGGGCGCTGGCGCTCTCGTGCTTTGCACGTGAGGCGCTGCCTCAGTTCAAATTTTGAACAGAGCCCTGCTCTCTTATTGGGGGGAAACAGCTTCACTCCGGCAGATTGAGGTCTGCCCTTCCTCTTCACCACTGCCTCATATCTTCGGGCAGCTTTCAAAGCCAAATCATGGATTGTGAAATCCCCTGTAGCTAAGGCGGCTTGGATCTCCAGATCTATCCCTTGTTAGAATCGACGGGCTCTGATCTCATCCGTTGGTATCAAGTGTGCCGCGAATCTGTTGCGATCTAGTGTTAGCTGTGTAGTATGTGATATTTGAAAATCAAAATATAGAGACATATCTTACCGACTGAGCATGGTAAACTCAGCATCATACTCATCTACGGATTTGGTCCACATTGAACCCTGTTGTAGATGGATGAATTGTTGTTCCATGTCGAATCTGGCAGTCTCAGGGAAGTACTTCGCATCGAACATATCGCGAAAAGTCTTCCATTCAATAAGTTGGTCAAGACGGCTTTCTTCCGCCTTCCACCAAACCCGTGCATTGTCAGTGAGCTGCAGCTTTGCAACTCGTACCTAAGCGACCTCTGGCACTTGTGCTGCTGCCAGATCATCTTCAATACTCTGAGCCCATTCCTCAGCTTCTAAGGGGCTCTCTTTTCCTGAGAACTGCTTAGGGTGCAAGGCCCTGAATTGTTTCACTCCAGGTGCTTCTACCTCGGGACGATTAGTTAAGATAGCGGTCTGCTGCTGCTGTCCCTCCAGGAGGCTGCGAATCACCTCAAGCAGTACTGTCTGCTCATTGATCGGAGCAGTTATGGCAGGTGTAATTGGTAGGGGTGGTGGAGTGTTGTTGAAGTTGGTGCTGGTGTTGTTTGGTGAATCTATAACCTTAAAAGAAAATTTTGGGTTAGGACAGATTCAAAATATATGGAATTGGAAGATTCAAGGAATTTGTAATATAAAGAATGTTTTTAGTTGCTGGTTCTTGTGTTATATTGCTTAGGTTGTCCACGCAGAGCTGACCTGCATGTCCATACAGAGCTGACCTGTATGTCCACACAGAGACGACTTGCATGGGCCGCCAACACAACCTGTCACGCCCCGCTTCCCAGTGTACGGGCGGAGGACGCGATGAGGCCGTTACATATTTACTCAGAAGTAAACACGCTAAGCGTATCTAAGCAATATAAAGTAAAATACACAAGAAACAAGATGTAAATGAACAACAACTTTATTTATTAACATTCTTTTTACAATACAATGAAAAGTAAATACATGGAATGAAAGCAATGCCTAAACAATGGCATAACAGAAATGAAAATGGAATAAGTACAAGTGGCTACAGCTCTGGATCTTCGGTGTACTGCTCAGGGGCCAGCTCTAAATGCTCCTGACTGGTCTTGTACTCCTCAGCGTCGGGTCTTCCTGACAACATTCTAAAGAAGAAGAGAAATATGAATGTCTTCAGCGAACAATCGCTCGGTAAGTCCCAAAGATGAGAGAGAAGTAGAATAGACAGAGAGAGAGTATAGTTTTATAATGTTTTATTATAATGTTAACGCGGTTGTTTGCAGCTTGGTACAGAAAATGCCAGTGTATACGAGAGGAGTCCCACTTACACTGAAGACTTTGGTAATCCGTAGTACAAGGCTCCGTCGATAATACAACGGAACAATGGCATGGATGTAATTACGTCTTAAGTGACCACCTCGTGCCACCTTTAACATGTTCCGTACCAGTCTACCCCTTTATAACCCCGTAGTGTTTATGTATTGATTGTATGGATTGTCTTGTCTTGTCTTGTATTATAAATTGTATAGATGGATGACTTGCCGAGATCATGATATCAGTAATGGAATGAATATAATGGATGAACATGTAAATGGGTATATCTATGGTTTGGTTCAGTCAAGTTGTATATATTGAATAGATTGAGTATGTGGATTCATATTGAATTATAGTTTCATACTTGAATCACATTCAAGTCGGATTGATTATATTTAGACTCAGTCTAAATCAGACAATTAGAAAAGAAATTGAAGTCCTGAATCAGGGTTTTGATGTTATCGGTAACTGCTGCACATGGACGGCAGGATTTGTGTCTTTTTCCAAGACAATTACCGTATTGATAACATCGTTTATTAGATTGTCTAGCTTAAATAGGCAAGCACCCATATCTTTGGCTCCCTGAGGCTCAAGAGACTGGTCCCGCTTAAATCTATGTTTACTAGGGTCCTTATTGTAATTTAATATAACTTGAGGGGGTTTTATGTAAAAATAGTTTTGGCATAATTTCAAAATACTCCTAAAGCATTTAATTATCGTCTTTAGAGTTTTCATAGATGTGTATTTTACATTCGTGCAATTTCTAGTAAATAGAACCTAGTTTCCATAGTATTTGGTAGTTTCTTGAAATATTGTACTTGTGTTGTATTTGGATGATATTTTCATGTAATAGCGATTCCTTTGATTTAGAAAACTTGGAATATTTATATAATTAAAATATATATTTTGATAATATATATATATATATATATTTAATGAAAATAGTTATTTATTTTCTTGTAGAAATCTCATTTTCTAAAGAAAAATGTATAAAAATTCCATCAAGATCGAATGCTCCTTGCGGAGGTCTGCATCTCGCTCTACTAAGCCCGAGGATGTGCAATAATCCACACCATCCCAAACGGGGTCCCCTAAATGGGTTGTAGAGGCTCAATTTCATGGAAAGTTAAATACACTTTTTAAAGAAAACGATTTTATAAGTTAAAGGGATTTATTTGTAAAGTCGTATTTCCCGTATTCTATTGTCCCAAGATTCATCGTGTTATGATAGATATGTGTGTTGTGAGGAGGCAAGTCATTACCTCGTGGACTATCTAAATGTATAGCAAGGAATTATGATGGTTTATGTCGAAACTAAATTATATGGTATTTTTCTGAAAAAGTATGATAAAGGTTACAAAAATGATTAATTTGATGTGAAAGTTATTTTGTTGAGTTTGTTAATTTTTATTAATCAACATATGAGAATATGGTTTTATCTTGTTAAAGAAAAGTGTAGTTTTTAAAGAAAACCGAATCGGAAGTCGGATTAACTCCGCTTCCGTCGGGTTTTAGAAATGGAACTTTTTAAAGAATAAGATGAGAAGGAGAAATTGGAATTACTAGCTTTGATGAGAGGGGGGAGGTAGAAAGAGGTCTAGGATTCGTCGGTGCTTCATTTCGTTGCCGGAAACTCCTTGCATCGTCGCTAGAACTTCGTCGGAGCTTCACCCTTTACTAACTCCACTTGTACACTAAAAGACTTGGGATTTTGGTATAGTTTTTATAAGAGAATTCTGAGTGAGAGGGGTGTAGAATGGAGTGGTATTTATAGGACAATTTAGGGTTTAGGGGGTGATGAATAATGCATTAAAATGGAATTTGAAGGGTTTAAATGGGTGATTTAAATTCTCTGTGTGAATGCAGGGAAAACAAGCAGTGTGAAAGGAAGTGGGGTAGGCCAAAGGTTGCAGAGAAAAGAATTGGGATCATTAGGGACGGGTATGACTGGCGGCGCCGGCCTTTTTGAACTTGTCGCCAGGTCTTTACCG
Source organism: Agapanthus africanus (assembly GCA_030015575.1). Classification (NCBI taxonomy): domain Eukaryota; kingdom Viridiplantae; phylum Streptophyta; class Magnoliopsida; order Asparagales; family Amaryllidaceae; genus Agapanthus; species Agapanthus africanus. The sequence continues at coordinate 697,021,327 of CM057343.1, read as the reverse complement.
TCGGGTGTGGGTAGGGTTTGGTGCAAAGTGTTGTGGTCGTTTGGCATTCTTCAGTGTATGTGTTTGTTTAAAGTGTGACTCTTCAGTTTACGTGTAGTGTGTTCCCCTCCGAACGGCGGCCGCGACGCGGGGACGTCTAGGCCTGAGGTTCGGGGCAGATGCTATATGGTTTTATCCGTCCACCTCTCCGAAGATGCCAAGTTGATTTATGGCACCGTGTATCGGAGGTTTAGACGGATGCGGCCGATGTAGCAGACTTCGTCAGATTCCCCCTCGCTTGAGGGGTTTTTGATTGTGGGGACGCTCTTCCCTGCAGGCGCAAGCCCCTGCGGTTAATTACGCTACCGCATCACGGTAGCCACTTTCTCCTTCTCCAGAATTTCACTTCGTGTCGTGTGTGTTTGTTTTGTTTGTGGTTGCCCGTAGATTGTATACGGAGACTGAGTAATGCCGTCGCCCGTAGGACGTGGATTAGCCCAAATCCGTATTTACTTAGATTTGGGTTTGGTGTTTTTAGTTTAAGGATACGTTAGCCGTATTGAGGCTAAGATCAACTTAAACGTTCGTTAAGGATACGTTAGTCCTGTTTGAGACTAAGATCAACTTAACGTGGTAATCCATTTAATATATGGCCGTCAGGACTCATCACCTCTCTGACGTCGTTGAAGGATTACAATGATAGGTGTCAGAGGAGTTCAGAGATGTACCTTTGAACCAAAATCGATTTGGAGTTTTATAGTCCATTTAAATGTTTAAGGATACGTTAGCCGTGTTTGGGGCTAAGATCAACTTAAACGGGATCGTTTAGATCCGGTCAAAAGAGCATTTGGAGGCTCTATTGTTCCAGTTTAGGGACGTAGTGGTCCATGTTCCAGTTTAGGGACGTGGTGGTCCACCATTAGTTTAAGGACGTTTCGGTCCGATATTAGTTTAAGGACGTTTCGGTCCATCATTAGTTTAAGGACGTTTCGGTCCACGAGTTTAAGGACCCCGCATTCCATGTTGATGTGTGGTTGTCGGGACCCGTCGCCTCTCTGACGTCGTTGAAGGATTACAACGATAGGTGTCAGAGGAGTTCGGAGATGTACCCTCGAACCGGAGGTAAATTGATTTAGGAGAGCAATTTTGCCCAGTCCATTTAATTTGAGGACTTACGGCCACGATTGGGCTAAGTCCAATTGAAAAATGTTCGACACTTTTATTTGTTTTTTTCTTGGCCTGTACTAGGGTTTGGCCCATTTTTAAATAATGCATTGCATTATTTTCTATTTTTGGTTGGGCTCTGCCCATAAAGGATGCAGCGCATCAATTTATTCTGGGCTCTGCTCATTTATGAATGATGCAGAGCATCAATTTTACTTGGGCTCTGCCCATTTATTGCTTTGCAATTTAATTAGGCCTACTAGGTCTTTTTGATTTGGGCCTGGCCCTTCAATAAACAATGCAGTGCATTTGTCAGGCGCTTTGCGCCAATCACTGAGCGCAAGCGCTTGTGGTGATGACACGTATCATGCAAGCGCAGTGCGCTGCGCTAGTGCGCTACGCTTGCTCTGCTGACACGTGGCGCGCTCTGGTGAGTTGCGCCAATTTCAGAGAGCAAAACTCTATTTCAAAAGCGCATAGCGCAAATGGTTCAGATGCCGATACGTGGCGCTCTCTGGTGGCTTGCGCCAGCCCAAGAGCGCAACAGCGCGGTTTTTCAAGTGCAAAGCACTATTAATTTGAGAATCTTTTAGATTCAAAAACCAATGGTTCATAAAAGAAGTGCAAAGCACTATTTGATTTCTTAATCTAATTTAGATCAAACAAAAACAAGTTTTTTTCTTATTTCAGGAACCGGAGGTTCATAAAAAAGTGCAAAGCACTGTTTTTATTTTGTTTTTTTTATTAAAGATCATTGATCTTGTTTTTGGATCAATGATCTATCAGAAGAAATTCTTCTATCTAAAAGGTCTTTTACCTTTCTTTCTTTTTTTCTTGGAATTTCTTCAGAGTTCTCTCTGCTTGAAATTTTTGATTTCTCACCAAATGTTGATGCCTTTGATTTGAGGTCTAGGGGTCTTTATATAGTGCCCATAAGTTTGTTGAATTTCTTAACGAGATCTTTCTCTGAGTGATTTGGGGAATTTTCCCTACCGTTGGATTTTTGATCCAAGGGCTTCTGTTTTACAGAAGAAAATCTTCTTGTTTTAATAAGAACAGAAAGATTTCTTTAAAATCTTAATTCTGTTTGGCGCAAATGCCCCAGCGCGTGACACGTGTCAAGCAGCGCGCAGCGCAACTGCACTGACACGTGTCGCGCATCGCAAAGCACAGCGCAACTGCGCTGACACGTGTCGCGCAGCGCAAAGCGCAGCGCAACTGCGCTAGCGCATCCGCGCTGACACGATCCTTTTGTTTTTTAATAGAGTTTTGCTCTGATTGGGCGCGCCTTCTTGGGCGCTGCGCTGCCGTATCATCTTTCGACACGTGGCGCGTTCCGCGCAGCGCAAAGAATTTGAAGCGTTGCTTCATTTATTTTAACTTTAATTTTCAAGACAGAGCTTTGCTCTGATTGGAGGGAAACAGAAGTATTGCTTCTTTTCCCACCTTGGAATTTGATCAGAGTTTTGCTTTGATTGGGGTAAACAAATGCCCCCCACCGTTGTGGTTACGTGGCTCCAAAACGTGAGCGCAACGGTGACAAAATTCCAACCGTTGTGGTAACTTTTGGAAGTTGGAAGGGCACTTGATGCTTATAAATAGGACCTTTGGTCCTCAACAGATGATCATCATCTCCAAAAATTTTATTTTCAGAATCTCAGAGCCCTGCTCTTTTGTTTAGACACTTTTAAAAGTTCAAACTTTAGAGAATTTTAGGTAAAAATATTAATCTCGATTAAATTAAATCAATTTTAAGAGCCTTGCTCTCAATAGATCCCTGATCTAAAGAAGACCCATTTAGGGTTTCACTTAGTAGAGCTTTGCTCTAAAGGGGTCTAAAGAAGACTAAGGAGAACCCTATTAGGGTTCCATTAATAGAGCTCTGCTCTCTAAAAGATTTTCCTTGGATGTTCTTAATTCATTAATGGAGTTTTGCTCCTTCCAAATCATATAGAAGAACTCTTAAGAATTCTTCATGAATCTTGGAAGTTTAAAGATGGCATTTGATACTATTATTATTATTATATCATTTTTTCCCAGAGCACAGCTCTCAATGTTCTTAAGGGATTTTCTTCAAATTCTCCTCATAACTGATTTTGACAGGCATCACTCCTGTCTATAGAGTATTGCTCTCGAGGAGTTTTAACTCCCTATACTTTTTCTCATTGATAATCTTCCAATGATGTTTCCTTCGGGCATTATGGCGGTGCGTCTCTACAGTCTGCACGAATTCATTATTTACGAGGATATCCGTGCACAGGGCCGTCAACAAAACCAGGAGTTTACGGACGCCCAATGTGCAGAGGTCATGGGTCGTCTGAACGCAAGCGCCGGTTGGCTGCTCTCTCGCCGTTCTGCTTTCTTGAAAGTCGTGCTGGGAGCAATCTGGAGAGCACTCCCGGGGTTCTACGAGGCCTTACCGCTCAATGCGCTGGATGATGCCGAAGACAAGGTACATTCAGTGTACCTGTCGGGGCTGATCTCGAAGAAGCGGCGGGATAGCCTTATCGACATCCTGCATCAAATTTTTCAGCAGACGATGATAATCGCTGCTTATCGAAGACTGGGGGACCTCGCCGAAGACCTTGACACACAGGAGCGCGAGAGGCTACGCACGAGAATAAAAAGATAGGCCAGGAGAACTCTGGATGACCTTACTTTTGAATTCCTCAATCCGTGCCCTGGATCTGAGGTTATTCCATTGTAATAATATTTCTCGTTTATTGCTTTATGATTGTAAGAATTTTTGGCAATATTAATGGAAAAGTTTTATCCCAGCTTGTCTTATTTTTCGTTCTGAGTCTTTTGCCTGTGCATGAATGAGTGTGCCTCGAGTGCTTAATCCAATGCCAATCAGATGCTCTCTTTGTCGTTTTCTTCTTTCTTTTATTATCCGCATGTTACCTTAGTAAACATGGTTGACAAATAATAGAGCACGCATTTTGATTTCCTCAAGAAATAGCAATGGCTTAGGCCGCAGGTTCAGATCTGCCGCCTAAGACTTTTCAACTCTATGAGCCGTGAGGGTCTCATAGAGTCTTTTCTCCCTACGGATCGAGAGGATCTCATAGGTGGGTTTTCCCCTTAGGAATCGTGAGGATTCCTAAGTGTATTTTCTCTTATAAGTCGTAAGGATCCTATAAGAGAATTTTTCCCTCTTACGAGTCGAGAGGACCCGTAAGCGGTTGTTTCCCTCCTTGTCGAAACTCGACTTTGGAGAGTAAGACCCATGAATAGTATGCAAGAGACCGTTTTAGACCGACTTGCAGGGTCCCATTATTCAGGAAGCAAGTTTTTTAATCTCTGCTGCCTGAGGCTTCATCTTGCAAGTTGAGACGAATCGGGAATTTCCCGCGGAGACACTGGTTTCTCTGCGAGCCGACGCGAATCAGGAGGCTCTCGTCAAGGATGTTTGTTTCCCTGAGTTGAGGTATTTGCCAAGGATTATTTGTTTCCTTGGTGTTGAAACGAATCGAGAATTTCCCACAGAGACACTGGTTGCTCTGCGAGTCGATGCGAATCAGGAGGCTCTCGTCAAGGATGTTTGTTTCCCTGAGTTGAGATATTTGCCAAGGATTATTTGTTTCCCTGGTGTTGAAACGAATCGAGAATTTCCCATGGAGACACTGGTTGCTCTGCGAGTCGATGAGAATCAGGAGGCTCTCGTCAAGGATATTTGTTTCCCTGAGTTGAGCTATTTGCCAAGGATTATTTATTTCCCTGGTGTTGAAACGGATCGAGAATTTCCCACGGAGACACTGGTTGCTCTGCGAGTCGACGCGAATCAGGAGGCTCTCGTCAAGGATGTTTGTTTCCCTGAGTTGAGGTATTTGCTAAGGATTATTTGTTTCCTTGGTGTTGCAATGAATCGAGAATTTCCCACGGAGACACCGGTTGCTCTGCGAGTCGACGCGAATCAGGAGGCTCTCATCAAGGATGTTTGTTTCCCTGAATTGAGGTATTTGCCAAGGATTATTTGTTTCCCTGGTGTTGAAACGAATCGAGAATTTCCCGCGGAGACACTGGTTTCTCTGCGAGTCGACGCGAATCAGGAGGCTCTCATCAAGGATATTTGTTTCCCTGAATTGAGGTATTTGCCAAGGATTATTTGTTTCCTTGGTGTTGAAACGAATCGAGAATTTCCTACGGAGACACTGGTTGCTCTGCGAGTCGATGCGAATCAGGAGGCTCTCGTCAAGGATGTTTGTTTCCCTGAGTTGAGGTATTTGCCAAGGATTATTTGTTTCCTTGGTGTTGAAACGAATCGAGAATTTCCCACGGAGACACTGGTTGCTCTGCGAGTCGATGCGAATCAGGAGGTTCTCGTCAAGGATGTTTGTTTCCCTGAGTTGAGGGATTTTGCCGAAGACATTGGTTTCTTCAGAGTTGGGATGAACCGTCGAAATTTAGCTTCGTTTTCTGGCGGATCCTGTTGGGAAAGTATGGTTCCCTCTTCGTTTACGCCCTTGGATTGTATACAGGGATCGATGTGATCTTAACTGTAGGGCCAAAGTTTTATCATTTCTTTTTTTTTTGTTTCATTTCCGCGATGCTCTATCATTTCAGCTTTTATATCGCGAAGGTCGCGATTGCCCAATCATTTCGGCTATTTTTCACGGTGCCCAATCATTTCGGCTGTTTATTTTATTTTTACTCGCTGCTTTTTATTGCGAGTTGCCCAATCATTTCGGCTATTTTTTATTTTTACTCGCTGCTTTTTATTGCGAGTTGCCCAATCATTTCGGCTATTTTTCATGCATACATTTTCACTTGCTGCTTTTTTTTGCAAGTTGCCCCATCATTTCGGCTATTTCATATGCATGTGTGGCCTACTGGCTTTTCGCCGTAAACCTGAAATTAGACGCCGATTTCGGCATCAGCACCGCTACAACTGGGATATTATCAGGAGCGAATCATCATTTGCCTCTGTCGAGTCGAACAAGGGTGGCTTAGTGAGCAGGGTTAAGGTCCTGTCGACTAAGGCTTTTGACTTCATGAGCCGTAGGGGTCTCACAAAGGTATTTCTCCCTACAAGTCATGAGGATCTTGTAAGTGTATTTTCTTCTTAGGAATCGTGAGGATTCCTAAGTGTTTGTTCCTCCGTAAGTCGTAAGGATCCTACAAGAGGATTTTCTCCTTGTAAGCCGAGAGGACTTATAAGGGTTGTTCGTCACGCGAATATATCCCCAGTCTCGGATGGGACTTAATTAGGGAAATGTTTATTCGCGCCCATGGATTGTATACAAGGGCCAGTATTGAGCCACTTGTAGGGCAATATTGGAAGTTGTGGGGGTTGCTTAAGCACAGGTTTAGGTCTCTGTAATTTAAGACTTTCAAATCTTATGAGCCGTGAGGGTCTCATAAGAGAGTTCTCCTTACGAGTCGTGAGGATCTCGCAAGTGTATTTTCTCCTTAGGAATCGTGGGGCTCTCTAAGTGTGTTTCTCCCTTGTGAGTCGTAAGGATCTCACGCGGGTGGTTTCTCCTTAAAAGGTCTAAAGGACCCTATAAGTGTCTTTTAACGAGGTTGCGCCCTTTCGGGTTTTCACAAACACTCGCCGGTAGTCCTGCTGTTTTTACTCACGGAGCCCTTTCGGGTTTTCATCCATGCCCATTTTGCTTATGGACATACCCTTTTTTTTTATCCTTTTTATTTTTATTTACTTTTTTTTTACGAGGTCGCGCTCTTTCGGGTTTTCATGAACACTCGCGGGTAGTCCTGCTGTTTTACTCACGGAGCCCTTCGAGTTTTCATCCGTGCCCTTTTTGTTTATGGACATACCGTTTTTATCATCATTTATTATTATTATTTTCTTTTTCTCTTTTTTTTTATCTCGTCAGCCTAAGGATGCTGCGGTAGTAGTTTAAATTAGTTTAAGGACATTTCGGTCCGCCATTAGTTTAAGGACGTTTCGGTCCGTCATGAAGAAGGCTAACTACTGTTTATAAAGCTTGAGCTTAGGAAAATAGTGAGCGGACATAGTCGTCGTCATCTATCATTGACCTAGGCTGTGGCTCATTAAGCGTAGTATTTCTTTAGGAATTTACCGTTTATTGGCCTGAAAGGCCTTTCACCGTGCATATCCATGAGTAGATAGGCTCCACCCTGGTAGACTTTGTCTATGATGTATGGGCCTTCATAGTTTGGCTCGAATTTTCCCCGCTTGGCGCGATTGGGGATCATAGGCCTTTTAACCACTAGCACGAGTTCGCCTTGGCGGAATGTCCTCGGTCGGGTCAATCTTTCATACGAGCGCGTCATCTTTGCTTTATAGGCTTCCAAATTTTGTTGCGCTATGAGCCGTGTTTCTTCAAGGGCATCAAGCTCCTCAAGCCGAAGGTTAGCATTTTCTTCGTTCGTCAACTCGTGGTGGACTGCCACTCGTAAAGAGGGTAGCTCTATCTAGAGGGGAAGTACTGCTTCTGTACCGAATACCAACGCGTATGGCGTTGTGTTGGTGGCCTTCTTAAACGTAGTTCGATACGCCCAGAGAGCTTCTTGCAGTCTTTCGTGCCAGTCTTTCTTATTTCGGGACACCGTCTTTTTGATGATCTTCGTTAGGGTCTTGTTGAAGGCCTCGGCTAGACCATTAGCTCGCGGATTATAAACTGAGGAATATCTCCAGTCTATATTGTGTTGTTGCGCGAAGCGACTGATCTTGTGGCTTCTGTAAGCTGGCCCGTTATCGGAGATGATCCGTCGCGGAGTTCCAAACCGATATATGACGTGCGTCCTGAAGAAATGGAGGATATTCTCGGTTTTCACTTCTCTCAACGGTATTGCTTCTGCCCATTTGGAGAAGTAATCAGTCGTTGCCAGGATGAATCGATGTCCCCTGGACGATGCTGGTTCGATGGGGCCGACTATGTCAGTTCCCCACATCTCGAACGGCCAGCTAGCCACCGTTGGATGTAATGGATTTGGATGTTGGTGGATGAAGTCCCCATGGATTTGGCATGAGTGGCATTGCTTCACATATTCGAGGCAATCCTGAATCATCGTGGGCCAGTAGTATCCCATCCGTTTGATCTTCAACTTCATCTTCGGGCCCGCTTGGTGAGAACCATAGATTCCGTCATGAACTTCTTGAACGACTCTTTCTGCTTCGTCAGGTCCTAAGCATCTCAGCCACAGAGAATCGAATGATCTCTTGTATAGAGTATCATTGACGAAGGCGAAAGACAGAGCTCGTTTCATGAGCTGATGTCTTGTAGACGCTTCTTCAGGCATTCGGTGGGGCTTAAAGTAGTCTATGAAGACTTCCCTCCAGTCCTCAGCCTTTTCTCGTTCTTTTATTTGTAAGGTCGTCTGCTCAGTCGTTCCCTTCTCTTCGGATGATTCCGGAGATATTTCTGCTGGGGCAAGCACCCGACGACTTTGTACCACGATTCTTACGTCATCGAGGTTCTCATCAGCCAGCTCTTTAGCAAGCTTGGCCAACGCGTCTGCTTTGCTGTTTTCCGCGCGCGGTATGCTTTCCAAAGTATAGGAGGGAATTTGGGTCAACAGTTGTTTCACCTTTTCACCGTACTTCACCAACTCCGGTTTGCACGTTTGGTAGTCGCCGTTTACTTGACTAACGACCAGTTGAGAATCTCCGTATATGAGGAGGTTTTCAATTCCCATGTCGATGGCGATCTCGAGGCCTGCTATCAAAGCTTCATATTCGGCTTCATTGTTTGTCCTTGGCTCTGTTAGGGAGAAAGAAAAATGCATTATCCCTCCCTGTGGAGTTACAAAGATAAGTCCTACCCCCGATTTGATTATAGGGGCGTTTTGTCTGCGCTTCTTCAGGGAAGATGCTCCATCGAAATAAAGCTCCCATTAGGTATCACCACCGTCGATCGCGTCAAATGCATGTTCGTCTGGCAATTCGCAATTCAGAGGAGAATTGGCCGGTATCGGATGCTCTGCGAGGAAATCGGCGAAGGCCTGGCCTTTCACTGCCTTGAGAGGTCGATACGTTATCGAGAACTCCATCAAGAGCAGAGCCCATTTAGCGAGTCGACCTGTCAATATAGCCTTCGACATCAAATATTTAAGAGGGTTCACCTTCGAAATGAGACGGACTTTATGCGCCAACGCATAGTGTCTGAGCTTTGTTATCGCAAAGATCAACGCTAGGCATGAAAATGAAAAAAAATGGATTCCAGTTTTCAATGGGAGAGTAGTTGCTTTCTGCCCCCAGAAGAACTCGACTTAAATAGTAGAGTGCTCTTTCTTTCCCCTGATCATTCTCTTGCGCCCATAATGTGCCTAAAGAACCTTCGAGGGCGGTTGTATAAAGAATGAGAGGCTTTCCCTTAACCAGAGCAGCCAACACTGGCGGGTTCTGCAGGTACTGTTTAATTTCGTCCAGCGCACCCTGGCATTTTTGATCCCAGACGAATGGAGTTCCCTTCTTCATCAGGTGACCGTAAGGACGACACTTGCTCGAAAGGTTGGCTATAAATCGCCGTATATATGCGAGCTTCCCTTGGAGAGACCGCAGTTGTTTGAGAGTCCTTGGCGGAGGCATTTCAATGATCGCCTTGATCTTTAACGGATCTATTTCGATACCTCGGTGTCGGATGATGAATCCTAGGAATTTGCCTGAGGAAACCCCGAATGCACACTTGAGAGGGTTCATCTTCAAGTTGTATTGTCAAAGGCGTTGAAATACGGTCTTCAGATGCTCGAGATGTTCTTCGTATGATTTGCTCTTAACCACGAGGTCGTCGATATAGCAATCGACGATTTCATGTATGAGGTCATCGAAGATCTTCGTCATGGCCCTCTGGTAAGTGGCACCGGCGTTCTTTAATCCGAAGGGCATCCCTTTATAACAGAATATTCCCAAAGGAGTCCGAAAAGCGGTGTGCTTCTGGTCTTCGGGGTGCATCTTTATCTGATTATACCCTGATGAACCGTCCATGAAGGAGAAAACCTCATGAGTGGACGTATTGTCTATCATCAGTTCGGTGACTGGCACCAGGAAATCATCCTTCGGACAGGCTTTGTTGAGATCCCGAAAGTCCACGCATATGCGCACCGTCCCATTTTTCTTCATCACTGGGACGATGTCGGCGATCCATTCAGGATATTGAACCTCCTGGATAAAGCCGGAGTCGATTAACTTCTTGACCTCGGCGTTGATGCTCATCTCAAGCTCGAGCCGCATTCTCCTCGGCGACTGTTTGATTGTCTTGACGCCTGGGGATATCGCCAATTTGTGCACAGCAACTTCTGGATCTAGTCCTGGCATCTCGGAATAGTTCCATGCGAAGCAATCTTTGTGCTGTACAAGGATGTCTTTTAACGCAGCCACCCTTTCTTCAGATAGCAGCTCACTGACGAACGTCGGCCGTGGGTCACTTGCTGTCCCCAACTCAATTTTCTTGAGCTTATCTGCAGTGGTATGTATTCCATCCTCCAGCTCTTTCGGAGCTGACGGAAATTCTGAGATCACCTCATCATTGCTGTTTTCGAAGCACCAGGGAAGGCTGTCCATGTTCTCGGGCTCTTCTTTTAATATTGTTATCATGTGACAAGTGCGAATCAATCCCAATGTGGAGTTGGTTCTGTTCTTGTGGCTTTGGGTTCGTGCTTCTGTGGCGGCGCTACCCTCCAGTTGTCAGACAGAGCGAATTTGCCAAGCTGATACTGATCTTCAACCCAATTCTTGAAGGTGAAGCAATCTTCAGGAGGATGCCCTATTACTCGATGGTAAGAGAAATAGTTTGGGTCAGAGACTTTGCCTGCTTGTTCGGGGGTTTTGGGCTCCGGCAGTGTAAGCATTTGATATTTTAGAGCAAGATCAAGTATTTTCCTCGTCTTGTCCAGAGGAAACGAGTACGCTCGACCCATTTTCTCCATGAGGGATAGATCAATAACGCTCGACTCCCGTTTGCGTGGCTTCTTAGTCCCGCTTTGTTGCTGTTGAGCGCCTTTTTGGCCTTTCGACTTGTTTCTGCCTCTACGTCGAGCCTTTTTTATAACAGGTTGACAGGGGGCGACACTTTCATCTTTGACAGCCTGTTGAAGGAGGCGTTGCGTTTTGGCTTTCTCGTAGATGGCCATTTCGCGGTTATGATCGTCTCGGACTTTTTGACTAGCTTCCCTTATAAGCCTGTCCATTTGTTCTTCAAACGACGGACTGGGCACTTTTGCATCAGGAACTCTTACTGGTTCAGGATTAGTGTCCTCCCGTTGCGCATCTGCTTCTTCATTAAAGTCGTGCACGACGTAACAGTCGCGGAGCAGCTCTCGTTTCTCGGAGCGAATGTATCCGAGCCCGATCGTCTCCATCCTCCCACTAGGCAGCTTGTGCTGAGTTCCGGGAACGTTCCAGACCCTGTCATAGAATTTGGCCTTTCTAACGGTCTGTTGGAAGGGTATCCCTTGGCGCTTCAACAGTCTCTTCAAGCCTTCTGTATAATATCTGAGTAGACGGATGGGTTGAAGCCTGTCCAGCATAAGATCTGCCCCGTGCCAGATTTCTTTCTCCACTTTGTTTTCTTCAGAGCGGTTGAATAGAATTTCCTTCTCGCCTGGGCGGGACATAGAACGTCTGCAACTCCTCTACACTGTCGGTATCGAGCGCATCCAGTTCTTTATAATGTTTAAGCGGCACCATGGCAACTTGCAGACTTTGCTCTTCATCAGCGGAAGCTCGTATTGAAGGTCGACCAGAGAATACAGCATGAACTTCATCCTCTGAATCACTGCTAAAGATCAATGTAGGAGCAAATGGTCCCGGCTTGTTGTATTGGGGCGGACCCGAATAAACTATCTTCTCTTCCTCCTCGGTGTCGCTGCCGAAGACAGGGATGGTAGCGTTAGTTTTGTTCTTCTGCTTGTGACACCTTTCCGTGTCTTCGAAATTCGGCAAGAAGTATTTAGCATCTTCATATTTGCGAACTTCGTTCACGGAAAACGGATTCAGTTCTCTCGTCACGGTATACTCGAGACCATCCCTAAAATATTTCATACACTGATGCTGTGTAGAAGGGATGATGTTGTACTCGTGTAACCATGGTCGGCCGAGCAGAGCGTTGTAGCATGTCTTGGCATCTATGACGTGGAATTTAATGTCTGTGACGAGCAGTTCGAAGCGTAGCGTCAGTATCACAGATCCAAAAGTCTTTGATGATTGAGAGTCGAATCCGGAGATGGTGATCTTGTCTCGAGCGAGGTGTTGGACGCTCATGCAGATTTCCTTCAACACTCGCACGTTAAGGAGATTAACAGATGATCCGTTATCGACCAGGATTTTGCCGATCTTTATATCATGGCAGTATCCTGAGACATAGAGGGGGCGATTGTGTTCGCACGTCCCAAGAAGAAGGTCTTCATCGCCAAAAGTGACATCGGCCGTGCGCACTTCCTCCAATTCATCCTTCATCTTTTCTTCAGCCAGGAGAGCTTAGAACTACTCCGGGTCTTGTAGTGCTTTAATTAACGAATCTCTCGCCTCCTTTGATAGTAAAAGGGCGTCAAGAATGTTGAGCTGCGAGGGTAGCTTCCTCAGATGCGCTAAGACGTTGTAATCCACCTCATTTTTCTTCGGCGGGTCTTTGGCAGTTAGCTCTTCCATGACTTGGTCGTCCAAGGCGATCTCCTCAGGGACCTTCTCTTTCCCTTTATCTTTTTTATTTTAAGGCCCGAGATTATTTTCGGGAAGCGTGCGACTACGTAGCCGGATATTTTTGCAGACCTTCGGCTCTTCTTCTTTTCCTGAGGTGGGCTCTTTAAAGAGTGGGCCAAGCTTCAGCTCCTCATCAGAATCGCTCCCGAATGTAAGCACTTGTGATTCCCCGGCGTTAACCATGCGACAATCACCGGTGGTTCTGTTAAGCCCTTCGGTCGTATTTTTCAGCTCCCGGCGAGTTTTGCGCTTCTCCCGCTTAAAACGTTGCCTGTGAGCGACATACCCTTGCCACCATTTATCGAAAGCTTTGCACTCTTCAGTGGGGTGTGAAATCTTCCGATGATATAAGCAATAGGAGGGGTGCATTTCCGCTTCACCAGTAACGCTTCCCCCAGAGGATGGTAGCTTCATACCCATTGACACGGCTTTAGCGAACCTTTTCCTCATCTTGAATTTGATTTTATCCGCAGTGGGTGTATTTTGCTCCAGCGGGAGTATCTCAATTCTTTCGTCAAGGCGCTGGCGCTTGGCCCTTTCGAATATGACCGCCTCGCGCTCCCGATCAGCTTTGCTTTTTAAGAGAGCTTCATTGAGGAATGCGTCAATTACTTCATTCGATGGCTCTAGAATTTTTGGTTCGGGATCTGCCCACAGCGTTTCAGTACAAGGAGTCTCCTCATCGCCCATGAACGAATAGGAAATCACATGACAGCTCGCCACGTATTCTTCAGATTCATCAGATGAACTTTCTCCCTTGTCTTCCTCTTGAAAGACGTGATTGAGGAATTCTTGGAATGTAATGGGATTCCGTGCCTTCTGGTTGTATTCCTCCAGCGCGTCAATTTGTTTTTGCAAGTCCGTGCGCTTGTCGCCAAACTTCACGGGCTTCTTCGACTTCTTTTTCTTCTTCTTTGAAGATTTCGACGGCTGGTTGTGAATGCTTGGGCCACTTCCATTGATCTTTTGAGTTGGACGAGGCTTCAACATCCCTTCAATGATCTGCGGCTCCAACGGGTTCTTCCACTTAATCGCTGGGCATGTTTGAAGGTCGTTCAGCATCCTCTTTGTCTTGGCTGATAATACAACCTCCCAAAGAGCTTCTTCAACGACAGAGCATGTTGCCCCCGGCGTATTCACTCCCTTAGAGGTATGGGGCTGCGGTGGATTCACCTTCCATTTGTCAGACAATGCGAACATGCCCTGTCGGTATTGGTCTTCAAGCCAATTTTTGAAGACGTAGCAATCTTCGATCGGATGACCCAGTACTCGATGATAAGGACGGCAGTTGGGCTCATTGACATCACTTGGTTGAGACGGACGTTTTGGATCCGGCAGATTTATGAGTCGGTTGCGCAACGCCAGCTCGAATAACCTTCTCGTTTTATCTCGGGGAAACAAGTAAGGACGTCCCATCCTCTCCTCAAGGGCTACGTACGGGCGCATATTATTTTGACGAACGACCGGCTTCGAGTTGTTCGGTTGCTGTTGAGCATTAGCGACAACGATCGCTTTCCCCTTTCCTTTCTCATTTCGGGAGTCCGGCTTTGGAGGAGGAGGTTTATGGCCCATTTGATCCATTTGCGCCAGCTTGTCGATTAGTGCCTGGAAGGTGGTCGGCTTGAAAAACATCATAAATTGTGAGATGGTTGCTTGCGGATCAAGGGTTCCTACAAACATACCCACCGCGGGAGCTTCTTCAATGCGCTGCTCACACTTCGACCATAGGTTTCGCCACCGTATAGCATATTGGACCCATGTCTCGCCTGGATTTACCCTGGCGTTAATCAGTGCCGTCATCGTAGTGCGTTCACTAGCGCTTGCAAAACGCTGAGTAAACAACAGCTCCATCTCCGCAAAGGTCTTGATAGAGTCGTTTGGGAGCTCAGAGTACCACTCGAACGCCGTATCTGACAAGTTACCAACGAACTGGCGAAGCAATAATTTATCATCACCGCCAGTGTTGCCGCAAAGCGCCCTGAACTGGGCGACATGCTGGTGGGGATTGCCAGTCCCCTTATACACATGGAATTTTGGTATCGTATAACCTGGCGGGTACTTGATCTGGTCGTACCAGCCCGGATACGGTCGTCCCGTTTTTACGACCTGACCCGCTGCTTCAGTCGCTTGGTGAACCCAGATCTGCTGAGCTATATATTCGTCCAGGTCGGCTTTGGAGATCGCCTCCTCCTTGGCCGTTGACAGAGCCGGTGGAGGATTTGACGTTTCTCCCCTATCATCTTCAAAGACGATCGGGGGATCTTCGGCCGGAGGATCTTGCTGGATCATCATCCCTACCATGTCTTGAAACAGAAGGCCCATACGCCTTATGTTGGCTGCTTGTTCAGCAGCCTCTTTATCCTTCTTCTCCAATATTCGTCGAAGGAATTCGGCGTCGGTTTCTTGCTCCTGGCGTTCATCCGAGGACGTTTCAGGGCTTTCTTTTAGTCCAGTAAGTGCGGCCATAGCGTTCATCATCTCTTGGAGCTTTTGCTGCTGCTCCTGCGCTTTGGTCACTGCTCGCGTAAGCGGTCGATGACCCGTAGATATGCGACTGTCCTCCTTACGAGACGCCGCGTAGACGGTATGAACTATAATGCCTCCTGACTTAGGACGTTTGGGTTCACCACCTTTGATATTCGCTATAGGGGTAAGGAATTTTTCTGGCCTTCTTCTCTTATGGGCCGTAGAAGTTGAGGGGGCCATTGCAGTGGGTACCCTGGTGATTGTCGTCCTTTGCTGTTTAAGAGGACGATCCTTTTCTTCTTGCACTTTCGCCTTTTTCTGTTGACGAGAGTGACCTGGGTCAATCACGGAGTCTTGAACCCTCCGCCAAACCTTGTATATTTTTGAGGACAGCCGTTGAGGGGGCTGTTCTTGCTTCGTTTCCGGAACTCTCTCCGCGGCGGAGGAGATCTTTTTAATGTAGCGGTTGGAGAGTTCTTACGTACCCTCCTCAACAGTTCAAAGCTGTTCCCAGTTGGAACAGCAGCGTTGACCTCCACCACTGGAGCAGGTGGAGTTAGCCCTGAGGGGGAGTTGCCCCCTGCTTTCCTTACTCGTCGCCAATGGCGACGTCGAGCATGACGAGCCGTTGGGACTGGCTCGGAGATAGAGACAGCTTCTTTTTGCCCCCTGTCTGAATGAGGCGCCGCTGGTGTTAGCCTCTTAAAGACTGAGATTGTCCTTTGAGGGATGATATTCAACCTGTCGAAGACAGATCCTCGAGCAGGGGCAGGAGCAGGAATAGTCAGTCTTGAAAAGACTGACTCTTTGACAGGGGAAGCCGCCTTGACGACTTCTGGAGCAGCGGCTATTGCCTTCCTTGGGACAGCCATTTTAAAGTTCATGAGCTTCCTAGCGGGCCCCTCAGAGTTCTGATCTAGCCTGTCGAAGACGGAGGCTGTTGGTTTGGTAGTGGACGACCCGTTGACAGGGGCCGTCGTAGCAGTGAGCCGGTCGAAGACCGACTTCTTGTTCACTTTTGGTGTAGGTACTGGCATAGAAAAGCTTGCAGGTGGGACCATGGTCCCGAAAAACAGGCCGGTGGTGGCCTGGGTCACCTGTTCTACCGGCAGAGCGAGGAAGGAGGCCGCTTGAGGCCCATATGCTACACCTCTAGGTGAGGTGGAGCGTCCGTTGCAGTGGCACTTCGAGCAGTTCGTGCTGTTAGAGGCCATTGATGCTTGTGTTCTGCGCCAGGAAAAAGACCAAATCTTAGTAACTTGAAATCCAAAGGCAACCGTTAACAAACCGCGATTGGTTCGCGAAGACGACACACGAAGTGTGGAGTGGAAAGAGGAAAAGGTCCCACCGGGCGTGCCAGAATCTGTTCCCCTCCGAACGGCTGCCGCGGCGCGTGGACATCTAGGCCTGAGGTTCGGGGCAGATGCTATATGGTTTTATCCGTCCACCTCTCCGAAGATGCCAAGTTGATTTATGGCACCGTGTATCGGAGGTTTAGACGGATGCGGCCGATGTAGCAGACTTCGTCAGATTCCCCCTCGCTTGAGGGGTTTTTGATTGTGGGGACGCTCTTCCCTGCAGGCGCAAGCCCCTGCTGTTAATTACGCTACCGTATCGCGGTAGCCACTTTCTCCTTCTCCAGAATTTCACTTCGTGTCGTGTGTGTTTGTTTTGTTTGTGGTTGCCCGTGGATTGTATACGGAGACTGAGTAATGCCGTCGCCCGTAGGACGTGGATTAGTCCAAATCCGTATTTACTTAGATTTGGGTTTGGTGTTTTTAGTTTAAGGATACGTTAGCCGTATTGAGGCTAAGATCAACTTAAACGCTCGTTAAGGATACGTTAGTCCTGTTTGAGACTAAGATCAACTTAACATGGTGATCCGTTTAATATATGGCCGTCAGGACTCATCACCTCTCTGACGTCGTTGAAGGATTACAACGATAGGTGTCAGAGGAGTTCAGAGATGTACCCTTGAACCAAAGTCGATTTGGAGTTTTATAGTCCATTTAAATGTTTAAGGATACGTTAGCCGTGTTTGGGGCTAAGATCAACTTAAACGGGATCGTTTAGATCCGGTCAAAAGAGCATTTGGAGGCTCTATTGTTCCAGTTTAGGGACGTAGTGGTCCATGTTCCAGTTTAGGGATGTGGTGGTCCACCATTAGTTTAAGGACATTTCGGTCCGATATTAGTTTAAGGACGTTTCGGTCCATCATTAGTTTAAGGACGTTTCGGTCCAATATTAGTTTAAGGATGTTTCGGTCCACGAGTTTAAGGACCTCGCAGTCCATGTTGATGTGTGGTTGTCGGGACCCGTCGCCTCTCTGACGTCGTTGAAGGATTACAACGATAGGTGTCAGAGGAGTTCGGAGATGTACCCTCGAACCGGAGGTAAATTGATTTAGGAGAGCAATTTTGCTCAGTCCATTTAATTTGAGGACTTACGGCCACGATTGGGCTAAGTCCAATTGAAAAATGTTCGACACTTTTATTTGTTTTTTTTTTTTGGCCTGTACTAAGGCTTGGCCCATTTTTAAATAATGCATTGCATTATTTTCTATTTTTGGTTGGGCTCTGCCCATAAAGGATGCAGAGCATCAATTTATTCTGGGCTCTGCTCATTTATGAATGATGCAGAGCATCAATTTTACTTGGGCTCTGCCCATTTATTGCTTTGCAATTTAATTAGGCCTACTAGGTCTTTTGATTTGGGCCTGGCCCTTCAATAAACAATGCAGTGCATTTGTTAGGTGCTTTGCGCCAATCACTGAGCGCAAGCGCTTGTGGTGATGACACGTGTCATGCAAGCGCAGTTCGCTGCGCTAGTGCGCTACGCTTGCGCTGCTGATACGTGGCGCGCTCTGGTGAGTTGCGCCAATTTCAGAGAGCAAAGCTCTATTTCAAAAGCGCATAGCGCAAATGGTTCAGATGCTGACACGTGGCGCTCTCTGGTGGCTTGCGCCAGCCCAAGAGCGCAACAGCGCAGATTTTCAAGTGCAAAACACTATTAATTTGAGAATCTTTTAGATTCAAGAACCAATGGTTCATAAAAGAAGAGCAAAGCACTATTTGATTTCTTGATCTAATTTAGATCAAAGAAAAACAAGTTTTTTTCTTATTTCAGGAACCCGAGGTTCATAAAAAAGTGCAAAGCACTGTTTTTATTTTGTTTTTTTTATTAAAGATCATTGATCTTATTTTTGGATCAATGATCTATCAGAAGAAATTCTTCTATCTAAAACGTCTTTTACCTTTCTTTTTTTTTCTTGGAATTTCTTCAGAGTTCTCTCTGCTTGAAATTTTTGATTTCTCACCAAAATGTTGATGCCTTTGATTTGAGGTCTAGGGGTCTTTATAGAGTGCCCATAAGTTTGTTAAATTTGTTAACGAGATCTTTCTCTGAGTGATTTGGGGAATTTTCCCCACCGTTGGATCTTTGATCCAAAGGCTTCTGTTTTACAGAAGAAAATCTTCTTGTTTTAACAAGAACAGAAAGATTTCTTTAAAATCTTAATTCTGTATGGCGCAAATGCCCCAGCGCGTGACACGTATCAAGCAGCGCGCAGCGCAACTGCGCTAGCGCATCTGCGCTGACACGTGTCGCGCATCGCAAAGCACAGCGCAACTGCGATAGCGCATCCGCGCTGACACGTGTCAAGCAGCGCACAGCACAGCGCAACTGCGCTAGCGCATCCGCGCTGAGACATGTCGCACAGCGCAGTGCTTGCGCAACTGAAGCGTTGCTTTCTTTTGTTTTTTAATAGAGTTTTGCTCTGATTGGGCGCGTCTTCTTGGGCGCTGCGCTGCCGTATCATCTTTCGACACGTGGCGCGTTGCGCGCAGCGCAAAGAATTTGAAGCGTTGTTTCATTTATTTTTACTTTAATTTTCAAGACAGAGCTTTGCTCTGATTGGAGGGAAACAGAAGCATTGCTTCTTTTCCCACCTTGGAATTTGAACAGAGCTTTGCTCTGATTGGGGTAAACATAGTGCACGTGCAAACTCTTGGGCTTCTTAAAGGTTAAAAGAAATTAAAATAAAAAGATAATGTGGCTGATGGAATTTGAACTCTAGTGCTATGGTTCAGCAGTGCAAGGTTTTACTAATGAGCTACAAGCTCCTTCTTGCTGTTTTAAAGCAAAACAAACTTATAACTTGTGCTCAGGCTCAGGGGTTCCTTCTGTATTTTTGAAAAAAATTTGTACCGAAAGTTAGGGTTGTTGCACGATCCACAATAACCTATATAACATTGTTACCCTTTGTGTTGCGAGGAAGAGCAGTCACAAAATCCATGGTAACGTGTTGTCACTTCCATTCTGGGATAGATAATGGTTGAAGTAAACCACCCGTCCTGTGATGTTTAGCTTTCACTTGCTGACACACCAAACATTTAGCGACGCTTCTGGCAACTTCACGCTTCATTCCATGCCACCAGTAATGTTGACGTAGATCTTTGTACATTTTTGTATCACCAGGGTGTACTGAGTATGGGGAGCTGTGAGCTTTTTTCATCAACTCTTTCCGAACAGGACCTTGTGGTACACACAATCTACTTCCGTATCTCAAAGATCCGTCTTTGTGAATGATGAAGTCTGTTCGAAGTCCACTTTTTACTTGTTTTCTGATCTTTTGCAACTTGGCATCACTTGCTTGAGCCGCTTTGATCTGATTGACAATTGTAGACTGAACTTGTAAGTTCATCAAACTTGAAGCGTTACCTGGCATGACCACTTCTATCTCCATCTGATGCAAATCTTGCTGTAGCTTCCACTGTGCGGTGAGATTTATTGATAGTGGTTGACGGCTAAGTGCATCAGGTACTACATTCACCTTTCCTGGATGATATTGTAGATTGATGTCAAAGTCCGCCATGAGTTCTAACCATCTTCTCTGCCGCATACTCAACTCTTTCTGAGTAAACACATACTTCAGACTTTTATGGTATGTGTAGATATCTACCCGTTCTCCAAGAAGATAATGACGCCAAATCTTGAGTGGAAAGATAACGGCTGCCAACTTCAGATCATGCGTCGGATAGTTGCGCTCATGAACTTTCAGCTGTCTTGATACATAAGCTATAACTTTACCATGCTGGTGTAGAACACATCCTAATCTCTTACCGGATGCATCGCAATGCACTACGAAACCTCCAGATTGGTCCGGTATTACAAGAATAGGTGTTGATGTCAATCTTGACTTGAGTTCTACGAAAACTTGTTCGCATGCTTCTGACCACATGAATTCTTCATCTTTGCATGTGAGCTTGGTCAGGGGTGTTGCAATCTTTGAAAATCCTTCAATAAATCTTCGGTAGTATCTCGCTAATCCCAAGAAACTTCGAATGCCCTTCACTATCTTTGGTGTCGTCCATTCGCTTACTGTTGCTACTTTAGCTGGGTCTACGAAGATTCCTTCACCTGAAACGATATGTCCCGACTTGTTCTAGCTAAAACTCGCACTTGCTGTACTTGACATAGAGTTGATGCTGTCGTAAGGTCTCCAGGATAATTCATAGATGTTCAACGTGCTCTTTCTGATTCTTGGAATATACCAGGATGTCGTCGATGAATATGACAACGAACTTGTCTAGGTACTCTCGGAAAACTTGATTCATTAGGTTCATGAATATGGCTGGTGCTTTGGTCACTCCAAATAGCATCACGAGAAACTCATAATGTCCACAGCGAGTCCTGAATGCCGTCTTCGGGATATCCGACTCTTTGACCTTCACCTGAGAATAACCCGAACAAAGATCTAACTTTGAGAAAATGCAAGACCCACTTAGCTGATCGAACAGATCGTCGATTCGCGATAGTGGATACTTGTTCTTTATCGCGACTTCATTCAAAGCTCTATAATCAATACACATTCTGTATGAACCTTCCTTCTTCTTCACAAGCAAAACTGGAGATCCCCAACTTGAAGTACTGGAATGAATCCATCCAATCTGTAGAAGTTCGTCCAGCTAAGTACGGACCTCCTTCAAACCTTCAGGGCTTAATCGATACGGTGTTTTATTCACGGGTTGTGCACCAGGTATGAAATCAATTCCGAATTCAAGAGCTCGATCGAGAAGCAATTCTGATATGTCTTCAGGAAATACATCGTTGAACTCTCGAACTACCTTTGGCTTGTCTTCTCTTGCCTGTAGAGTTATAATCACCGCCTTCTTCGGTTTTGCTTTGTATGTGCTAGGCTCTAGGGTACAGTCTCCACTTTTGAAATAAAAGACCGGATGCTCTGAAATCTCGAACACTACCGTCCTTTGACGACAGTCGATGGTAGTGTAGAAAGTTCCTAGCCAATCCATACCCAAAACTATATCGAAGTTCGGTATGTCCAGCACCTTGAAGTCAGCATAGAATTCCCTACTGCAGACGACTACTGAACACAGGTCGTATCCCATTGTTGCCTTTAGAATGCCGTTTCCTGAACTGACATTCTAGTTGGATACGAGCGGTGTGACTGGAATCGCATAAGTTCGGACGAACCGTTACGACATAAAGCAATTAGATGCTCCAGTATCGAAGAGTGCTAGTGCAGGAAGTGAGGCTACTAAGATCGTACCTAAGTTATGTGGGACTTATTTTAGTTATAAGAAAAGATATATGGATGTTAACAAATATTGAACAGATTTGAAAGATGGGAAGTTACCAGTGATGACTTGGCCAGTGGCTTCAGCTTCTTCCACAGTCATTGTGAAAGCCTGTCGCCTCGGTACATTCCTCCTTGTTGGAGGAGCATTCCTCTATCCGTTCCTCTGTTCTTGAGGTAAGTTCGTTTGTGCTTGATGGAACTGACCAGGAGGAGGTGCAGTAGGTCCACGAGGAGGTGGAGCAAGGAGAGCAAGACGTGGTGCAGGTGCCTGGATAGCTAGCCGCTGCGGATAGGTAATTGCTGGTCTGGGTGCAGAGTTCGGATTGAGTCGACGAGGACAAGACCCAATATCATATGTGATGAGCCACAGACTAAGCAGAGGCGATTTGCACGCCTACAATCCTTCGCCAGGTGTCCATCCCTCATGCAGTAGGTGCAAAAGTCTGGACTAGGCCGGTTAAAAGATACTTCCGGTCTCCTGGGTACAAAAGGTGGCCTGAAAGAGGCTCCTCCTGCTATCTGAGTAGCAGGGCGCTTCATACTGGTGATTGAGGTCTGCCCTTCTTCTTCATTACTGCCTCGTATCGACGGGCAGCTCTTAGAGCCAAATCGTGGGTTGGAAAATCACCTGTAGCTAAAACAGCTTGGATCTCCGGGTCTAACCCCTGCTGAAATCGTCTGGCCCTGATCTCAGCAGTCGGTATGAAATAGGCCGCAAACCTGTTATGGTCTTGTGTTAGCTGTGTAGTATGTGTTATTAGAAAAATCGAATATTAAGACATATCTTACCTGCTCAACATGGTGAACTCGACATCATACTCATCCACTGATTTGCTCCACATAGAGTCTTGTTGTAAGTGGATGAATTGCTGCTCCATGTCGAATTGGGCGGTGTTCCCCTCCGAAAGACGGCGCGACATGACGTCTTGCCTGAGATTCGGGGCAGATGCTAATTGGTGCTATCCGTCCACCTCTCCGAAGATGCCAAGTTGATTTATGGCATCATGTATCGAAGGTTTAGACGGATGCGTCCGATGTAGCAGACTTCGTCAGATTCCCCCTCGTTTGAGGGGTTTTTGATTGTGGGGACGCTCTTCCCTGCAGGCGCAAGCCCCTGCAGTTAATTACGCTACCGCATTGCGGTAACACTTTCTCCTTCTCCAGATGGTCACTTCGTGTCGTGGGTGTTTGTTTTGTATTTTGTTGCCCGTGGATTGTTTACGGAGACTGAGTTATGTCGTCGCCCGTAGGGCGTGGACTAGTCCAAATCCGTATTATCTTAGATTCGGGTTTGGGGGTTTAGTTTGAGAATACGTCAGCCATACTTGAGGCTAAGATCAACTCAAACGTTTGTTAAGGATACGTTAGTCTCACTTTGAGACTAAGATCAACTTAACGGGATCGTTTAGATCCGACAAAGGAGCGTTTGGGCTCTAATGTTCCAGTTTAGGGACATAGTGGTCCATCGTATGTATGGCCGTCGGGACCCGTCACCTCTCTGACGACGTTGAAGGATTACAACGACGGATGTCAGAGGAGCTCAGAGATGTACCCTCGAGCCAGAGTTAATTGGGGGGATTCATAGTCCAGTCTGTTTGAAGGTTTAAGGATACGTTAGCCATCTTTGAGGCTAAGATCAACTTAACGGGACCGTTTAGATCCGACAAAAGAGCATACGGGGCTCTATTGTTCTAGTTTAAAGACATTGCGGTCCATGGGTAGTTTAAGGACGTTGCGGTCCATGGGTAGTTTAAGGACATTGCGGTCCATGGTTAGTTTTAAGACATCTCGGTCAAGGTTAAGGACGTCGTAGTCCATGGGTTTAAGGACCCCACAGTCCATTGTTAGTTTTAAGACATCTCGGTCAAGGTTAAGGACGTCGTAGTCCATGGGTTTAAGGACCCCACAGTCCGGTATGTGCTCTGGATGCTTCACACGGGTTCACTGCCGTGCTCTGCGAGGACCAGGCTCCGCTCTGGACGTTTTCCACGGGGTCAAAGAGTGACATTATCCGCGTTCCACGTAACCAGGAATTTTGCATTAAACACGGGTTTAAGGACCCCACAGTCCGTATCAATGTGTGGTCGTCGGGACCCGTCACCTCTTTGAAGACATTGAGGGATTACAATGCCAAGTATCAAAGGAGTGAAGAGATGTACCCTAGAACCGGAGTGGATTAAATAGTCCTTGGCCCAATTTGGGATCAAGACGAATTAATTATGTTATGAGTCCATTGGCCCAATTAATCACAAATTGAGGACTTATGGCCATCTTGGGCTAAGTCCAATCAGGAGAGGCTTTGCCTCCATCCATTTAGCCAATTGGGCCAAAGCCTAGTGTTAAACACTACAGAGCAATCAGTGTTGAACACTGGGAACGAGGTTGACAAGTTAGTGTTTAACACTAAAAGATAATCGGTGTTAAACACCAGCAACAAGGCTTTTCAAATTAGTGTTAAACACTAAAACAGATCAGTGTTGAACACTGCAAATAAAGCTTTTTGATTAGTGTTGAACACTAAGGCCCAACAGTGTTTTAACACTGGGTTCGAGAGTTTCAATTTAGTGTTAAACACTAAGGCAAGAGGGGTCACGTGGCAGCACGTGAGAGCGCCCTCCCTTCATTTATTCTGCTGAGATTATCGCGTCTTTCAGAGCATCACGTGCCATCACGTGATGGGCATTCAAATGCCTATATGTTAGAGCTTCTGCCGAGGGTCACGTGGGTCACGTGGGGTGCTGCCTCAAAGGGGCTTTCTGTAGATCTCTTGGAGGGGTCACGTGGTGACACGTGACCCTGCCTCTATATATGTTGTTTTAGAGGACCTGTTAATCTTTTCCAGGAATCAAGTTCCTCGTAGGGTTAAACCCTGACAGTAATTTCAGAGGAATTAAATTCCTACTTCCTTTCGAAGGTTTATATTCTGAATAGAGTTGGACTCTGAATTTTCTGTAGGAATTAAATTCTTCATATATGTGAAGAACTGAATAGGGTTAAACCCTAATAAAAGCTTTTAAGGAATTAAATTCCCACTTTCTTTTAAGTTATGATCAAAGGAATTAAATCCCCGCTGTTCCAACAGAACTAGGTTCTTAATTAGGGTTAAACCCTGTTTCTTTTTGTTCTGAAGGAATTAAATTCCCATAACATAGGGTCAAGCCCTAGTTTTATTTTAAAGGAATTAAATTCCTATAGTTCTGTGAGAATTAAATTCTCGTGCTTGCATTCCCTCTCTATGTTTTGGATCTGCATGGCAGGATCTCAACCCATTGAGAATTAAATTCTCAACCTCAAGGGGAGATATGCACTTTGCAGATCCTCTATCAAAGAGAGAAGAAATATGTTCTTCTGTTTTATGTATCAGAGTTAAACTCTGTTGAGAATTAAATTCTCTTTTTCTTTCAAGGAGCTTTTCCCTTTCTTACCTAGGGTTTTTGCAGAAGATCCAAGTTTCTCCAAGTATCGAAGCTCTCTTCCTTTTCTTTTTCTCTCCCTGTCTCTGTATATATCTTTTCTCTGTGTCTCTTGGCTCCTATTTATAGGAGAAGCAGCCGAATCAATCAGTTTTTGACGAATCTTCATGAGAGATTTGATTTGCATCCATCATTCGTTTTAGACCTTTGGATTATTAGGTGAATTTTATTCACCATTGGATTTCAAGTCCCGGGATTCTCCTTTGTTGTTTCGGTTAGATTTAAAGGGGAAATCTTTCCAAACCCGAGATTTTCCCATAGATAGATGATATTTCATCACCTCTGAATCTTTAATTCGATTGGTTCCAGATAGCCGCTTTCCTTTGGAAAGATTTGAATTTCTTTCAGAATTTAATTCTGTTGACAAAATGGGCTTTGAAAGCCGGTCACGTGTGACCACGTGACCCATGGTCACGTGTGAGCACGTGACCCCCTTTGGAATGAGCCTTCTTCTTTCCTTTTGCGCTGTCTTCTGGTTGTTGCTTAACCGTCACGTGCCACCACGTGACCCCTGGTCACGTGTGAGCACGTGACCCTGATCTGGACTCTTTTTCCTTGACTTGATCAGGGAACCGATGTGCCTTTGAATCCGCTTTAAAATGTCACGTGCCAACACGTGACCCTGGTCACGTGGGAGCACGTGACCCTTTCTTAAGCCCTTTTTCTTTGATGTAGTCAGGAAGCTGAACTTGCTTTGCCGGTACTTTTGGGTGTCACGTGCCAACACGTGACTGCTGGTCACGTGTAAGCACGTGACCCTCTTCTCAAGCTTTTTCCATAAGCTTTCCTGATTTTAAATCAGGAAACAGGCGGTCTCTGTAAAATACTTCGTATTGAACATGTCGCGAAATGTCTTCTATTCGATTGGCTGGGCAAGACGGCTTTCTTCCGCCTTCCACCATATTCAGACGTTATCAGTAAGTTGCATCTTCTCAACCCTTACCCAAGCAATGTCTGGCACTTGTGCTGCTGCCAGATCGTCCTCAATTGATTGAGCCCATTCTTCAGCTTCAAAAGGGATCTTTTCTCCAGAAAATTGATTCGGATGCAATGCCCGGAATTGCTTCACTCCCGGTGCTTCCACTTCTGGGCAGCTCATTAGTATGGCAATCTGTTGCTGCTGTCCTTCCAGAAGGCTCCTAACTGCTTCAAGCAGTACCGTCTGCTCGTTGATCGGAGCTACAACGGTAGGCGTAAGTGGAAGAGGTGGTGGTGTGGTGTTGCCGATCACGTTGGTGCTAGTATTGTTCGGGAAATCCATAATCTTGAAAGAAAAATAGGGTTAGAATAGATTCAAGCAATATGAAATATAAAGAATGTTTAGTTGCTGAGCCTTATAATTCTTGTGTTATATTGCTTAGGTTTCCATGCAGAACTGACATGCATGGGCCGCTAACAAAACCTGTCACGCCCCGCTTCCCGGTGTATGGATAAGGAGACGTGACTGGCCCGCGACGTATTTACTCAGAAGTAAACACGCTAAGCGTAAATAAGTAATATAATGTAAATGTGCACAAGAAAGACATGAGATATAAAAGAACAGCAACTTTATATTTATTAAACATTCTTTACAATACAACTGAAAAGTAAATACAATGTGGAAAGCAATGCCTAAACAATGGCATGAACAGAAAGTAAAGTATATACAAGTGAACTAAAGCTCGGGGTCCTCGATGAACTGCTCTAAGTTTTCTGAGCTGGGCTCGATCTCCAGAGAATCGGGTTTTCCTGACAACATTCTAAAGAAAGAATAGAAAAGGAATGTCGTCAGCGAATAATCACCCGGTAAATTCTAAAGAGAGATAGAAATAGAATAGACAGATAGAGAGTATAACTGATATAATGTATGTTTGTTCTGTTATCGCTGTTATTTGTAGCTTGGTACAGAATATACCAGTGTATAAGAGAGGAGTCCAACTATTCCGTGGACCAAAGTACACGGAGCACAAGGAACTGTTAAGTCACGAAACAACAACAACGGATATTCAGGTTAGGTGTATTAAAGTGACCGTCATCGTGCCACTTTTAACACATTCCGTACCAATCTACCCCTTTTAAACCCCGTAATGTTTATTGTATTCTTATGTAGTGATTTGTGGATATAAGACTTGCCGAAACCATGATATCAATTGTTCATGTAAACGGATAAGGATATAAACGGATAGTCATGTAGACAAGTCAATGTATATCCATTGTTTGGTCAAATCAAGTCATGTTGATATAGATGGATTCATATTGTAATGAAATTATATCAAGTATGGATTGTATTCGGATTAAACTGAGACTCTGTCTGAGTCAGACACTTAAACAGAATTGAAGCCCTGAATTAAGTTTTGGAGTTATCGGTAACTGCTGCATATGGACAGCGGATTTGTGTCTTTTTCCAAGACAATTACCGTATTGATAACCCCATTTTAGTTGTCTGTCTTAAATAGGCAAACATCCACATTCTCCGGCTGCCTGAGGCTCAAGAGAATTGGTCCCGCTTAAACCTATATTTACTAGGGTCCTTATTGTAAATTAATATAACTTGAGGAGGTTTTATGAAAAATAGTTTTGATATATGTTTTCAAAATAAACCTCAACTATTTATTTATCGTCTTTAGGGTTTTCATAAATGTAATTTTTATAAGATGAGATATTCTAGTGAATATAAACCTAAATTGAATAGTATATGGTATTTTCATGTAAAATGACTTGTATTGATTTGTGATGGTAGTTTCATGAAATTTGGGATTTCTTTGTTTAGAAAAACATGGATATTTTTACGTATATTTAAAATAGATAAGTTGATAATATTATATATAATTATTAGAAAATAAATTTATTTATTAAATAAAAATCACGTTTTCTTAAAAATTGTAAAATAAATTCCATCAAAATCGTGTGCTTCGTGAGGAGGTCTGCATCTCACCCTACTAGTCTGATGGATGTGCGATAACCCGCACCAACCAAATCGGATTCCCAAAATAGATTGTAAGGACATAATTGTATGGAATTTGATTAAAACAATTAAAAGAAATACAGTTTTGATAGTTTATGGTATTTAACTGTAAAATTCGCTTTAGCCACAAAAAAAATTGTTTTCAAACCATCGTGCTATATCATGATCAGTGTTGTGATGAGTTAGGTCATTACCTCGTGAGTTTTCTAAAAGTAATATGAGTAATATGATGAATTAATGTCATAGGTAAATTTTGTAGTATTTAAACGAAAAAGTGTAATACAATTTGCATAGCATTTTATTTTGAGTTGAAACTTGTTTTAAATATTGTTTTATGGTTGCTAAATAAGATATCAAGAGATGGTTGATTTATTGTTAAGAACGTTTGGGTTTTAATGAAATTAGAATCGGAAGTCGAAATAACTCCGCTTCCGATGAATTTTAATAAAAGATTGTTTTAGAATAGAAGAGAGGAGAGGAGGGAGAACTTACTGGATTAGGGTAAAGAGAAGAGATGGATAGAGATTTTGAAAGCGTCGTGGAGTCGCGGTGTCGCCGATTTGTCCCGAAACGTCGCGGGAACATGACCTTGGGCTAACTCCACTTGCACAACTTTTTGGACTTAGAAAATTTTGAGAGTTTTGATAACAAATTTCAGAATGGAGAGGGCTGGGGTGTAGGGTGGTATTTATAGGATAAAATTAGGGTTTAGGGTATTAAACATGAGAATTAAAATACATTAAAATTTGATTTTAAAGCTTATTTTAATTCTCTGTTAATGTGCAGGAAAAACAAACAGACTATGGTTAGTGGGGTAGGCTAAAAGGTGTCGGGGTCAAAAATTGAAGGCATTTCCTACGGTTGGGACCGGCGGTGCCGGCCTCAAGGAGCTCCTCACCGGTCAATCGAGGGGGTGTGGTGCTTGGATTTCTGCCACGTGTCATGTTCAGTGCATATAACATTTTCCATATGTTTGATTTTAGTGACTTTTCATTTTTACGTGTATTGCACGTGTAAACTTTTGGGCTTCCAAAAAGTTTAAAAGAAAAATCATTAAAAATAATATATGGCTGGGGAGATTTGAACACAGGGGCTATGTCACGGCAGTGCAAGTCTTTACCAATAAGATACAGGTGCTTTCTTGCTGTTCTTAAACAACTTAAATTTATAACTTGTGCTCAAGATTTACAAATACTCCATTTGTACATTAACTTAAAAAAAATTCTGTACATTATAAACAGAGTCGTTACAGCACACAAGTCCCTTAGCCTACCCCCATTACCCTTGCACTGTTTAATTTCTTTGAATTTAAACAGAGACTTCAATTTCATCTTTAAATCCAATTTTAAAGCAGTTTAATTTATTCTTTCAATTCCACGACCATAATTCCACACTATAAATACAACCCTATACCCTAGCCCCTCCTCATTCTGAAAATTTTAGCCAAAATCCTTAAATTTTTCTAAGTATAAGAAGAGTACAAGTGGAGTTAGCAAGAGACTAACTTCCGGCGAGGAATCGAGTAAGTTCCGGCGACCCCGCGATGCCACGACGACCTCAACCCCTTTCTCTCTCTCTTCTTAACAAAATCCAAAAGTAAGTTCCCTCTCATCATCCCCCTTCTTCTCTAAAATCTCTTTTCAAAACAAATATCGGTAAGTGGAGTTAGTACTGATGTAAATCTTCTAAACTATAAAATCTTACTTTTTAATTACATATTATTCGTCCAACTTTTACATAATATTTGTAACACTATTATAAATGTTTAGAATCAAATTTCACTCTAAAACATCATGTTAAATAACTTAAATCTCACTTTTACATTAAAATACCATGAACTTTATATACGTCATTTTCCTTTGTTTGTACATACCTTTAGAAAATATCATGGGGTAATGACCTACCCCTCACATACACACATGTTTACATACCACGATGTACCTTGATCATACTTTTGATACAATATTTCATTAAAATACCATGAACTATAAAAAACCGGTTTTCTTTGAATTGTATTATCAAAACTCTTTGCGATTATGCATTTACAACCCCTTTTAGGGGACCCGCTATTGGATGGTGTGGATTATCGCACATCCTTGGGTTAGTATAGTGAGATGCAGACCTCCTCACGGAGCATTCGGTCTCAAAAGATTTTTAATACGATTTTTTAGGAAAACGAAATTTTCTACTTAATTACAAAATTAATTTTTATAATTACATAAATATTATCAAACCACATATTTTCAAAATATAATAAAATTCCATATTTTCTAAAAAATAAAAGAATGACAAGTTTCATCAAAATACCCTCAAGTTCCAAAAGACAAGCTTTACACTAAAATACCTTGAACTATCCAAACTAAACTATTATCACTAAAATACTCCACATTCTTGAAATTCACAATTATGAAAACCCTAAATAATATAAATAAATACTCGAGGTTTATTTTGAAAGTATATAAAATATTTTTCATAAACCCCCTCGAGTTATATAAAATTACATTTAAGGACTTTAGTAAATATAGGTTTAAGCGGGATCAATTCTCTTGAGCCTCAGGGAGTCGGAGAAAGTGAGTGCTTGTCTATTTAAGGTAGAAAAACTTAACTATGTTATCAATTGTAATTGTCCTGGAAAAAGACACAAATCATGCCGTCCATGTGCAGCAGTTACCGATAACTCCCAAATCTAATTCAGGATCTAAATCAATTCTAAGTGTCTAACTCAAGTCCGAGTCCAAATCAATCTGAGTCTAATCCAAATCAGAATCCAATTCAACGTGAATCCAATATACCAAACATGAATACTTGAACCTGAACCTGAATACCATAACAATATCAACATGCAATCTTGACTTGACTTGACCGAACCATGTATATAACTTGACTTGATTACATGACTGCTTGTTTACATCCTGAACCTGATTACATGAACAACTTGTACCCATGGTATCGGCAAGTCTTGTTATTATAATCAACACAATATACATTATGGGGTTTAACGAGGTAGATTGATACGGAATGTGTTAAAAGTGGCACGATGATGGACACTAAAAGACACCTACACGAACTCTCGTGTTGTTGCCCCGTGGGTTTTGACGGGGCCTTGTACTTACATGTTAGCATAGTCCACGGGATAGTTGGACTCCTCTCGTATACACTGATACATTCTGTACCAGGTTTCAAATAACTACGTTAGTATAATAAACATATACTTGTTCAGATTACCAGTCATATATTCTTTACTTGTTCTATTCCATTCTTACTTCTGGGACTTACCGAGCGCTAGTTCGCTGATAACATTCCTGACTCTTTCTTCCTTTGGAATGTTCGTCAGGAGGTTCCGACTCTCAGGAGACCGAGCCCAGCGAGGAGGACTTAGATCAGTACACAGAGGAGCCAGAATTCTAGCTTTTACTTATACTTACCTTTTCATTTGTATGCCGCTATTTAGGCATTGCTTTTATCATTGTACATTTCCTTTTCAAATCAGTTGTAATGAAAAGAATGGATATTAAAAAAATTTGCCGTTTATATTACATCTCTTGTTATTCTTGTGCATTTATTTATATTGCTTATTTACGCTTAACGTGTTTATTTCTGAGTAGATACGTCGCGTGCTCGCCATGCCTACTTCCCCGTACACTGGAAAGCGGGGCGTGACAGGTTTTGTTGGCGGCCCATGCAGGTCAGTTCTGCATGGAATCCTAAGCAATATATATCATAAGAATTATAAGAATCAGCAACTATACATTCTTTACATTTTAAATTTCTTGAATCTATCCTAACCTTTCTTTTCTATCAAGGTCATGGATTCTCCCAATAACACCAGCACCAACGTGAATAGAAACACTCCACCTCCTATCCTACCACCACCATCTACCGTTACCGCTCCTATCAACGAATATACGGTACTGCTTGAGGCAATCAGAGCCTCTTAGAGGGTCAGCAGCAGCAGACTGTTATCCTCATGCATCGTCTAGAGACCGAGGCACCCGGAGTCAAGCAATTCCGGGCATTGCACCTGAAACATTTCTATGGGAAACAGAGCCCACTAGAGGCAGAGGAATGGGCTCAGTCTATAGAGGATGATCTGGTAGCAGCACAAGTGTCAGAGGTTGCTTGGGTAAGAGTTGCAAAGTTGCAACTGACGGATAACGCCAGAGTCTGGTGGAAGGCTGAAGAACGCCGACTCGCCCAATCGATTGAATGGAGGACTTTTCGCGATATGGTCAACGCGAAATATTTCCCTGAGACTGCCCGTTTTCACATGGAATAGCAATTCATCCACTTACAACAAGATTCAATGTGGAACAAATCTGTGGATGAATACGATACTGATTTTATCATGCTTAGCGGGTAAGATATGTCTCAATATTCAATTTTCTGATATCACATACTACACTGCTAACACAAGGTCGTAACAGGTTCGCGGCACACCTTATCCCGACTGCTGAGATCAAGCCATGGAGATTTCAGCAAAGGTAGGACCCGGAGATTCAAGCTGCACTAGCTACAGGGGATTTCCCAACCCACGATCTTGCTCTGAAGGCTGCTCGATGCTATGAGGCAGTGGTGAAGAAGAAGGTCCGGCCTCAGACTGCCGGTGTTAAATGCCCTGCCACTCAGATGGCAGGAGGAGCCTCTTCCGGGCCATCTTTTGCACCCAGGAGACCGGGAGTACCATTTAACCGGCCCAGTCCATACTTTTGTTTCTATTGCAAGAGGAATGGACACCTGGCGAAGGACTGCAGGTGTGCGAATGGACTGTGCTTAATTTGTGGCACATCCACTCACGCCATCGAAGCTTGACCACATCGACTCAACCCAGCTCCTGCACGCCGACCAGCGATCACTTTTTTGCAGCGGCCAGCTATTCAGGCTCCTGCACATCGTCTTGCTCTCCCTGCTCCACCTCCATGTGGACCTCCTGCACAACCTTCTCATCAATTCCATCAGGCACAGAGAAACATGCCTAAAGGGCAGAGAAACGTGCCCCAGGGATAGAGGAATGTGCCTCCAGCAAGAAGGAATGTACCCCGGCGTCAGGCTTTCACAATGACTGTTGAGGAAGCTGAAGCCACTGGCCAAGTCATCACTAGTAACTCCCAATATTTCAAATCTTTTCAATCCTTATACATCAATATATTCTTTTCGTATACCTAAACATATCCCACATAACTTAGGTATAATCTTAGTAGCCTCCCTACCTGCTTTAGCACTTTTCGACACTGGAACATCACATTGCTTTATGTCACAACGGTTCGTCCGAACTGATGCGATTCCAATTAAACCGCTCGTATCCAGCTGGAATGTCAGTTCAAGGAACGGCGTTCTAAAGGCAACTATAGGATACGATCTGTGTCCAGTGGTCGTCTGCAGTAGAGAATTTTATGCGGACTTCAAGGTGCTGGACATACCGAACTTCGACGTAGTCTTGGGAATGGATTGGTTAAGAACTTTCTTCGCTACTATCGACTGTCGTCAAAGGAGAGTAGTGTTCAAGATACCAGATCATCCGGTCTTTTATTTTAAGAGTGGAGACCGTACCCTAGAACCTAGCACCTACAAGGCTAAACCAAAAAAGGCAGTGGTTGCAACACTACAGGAGGAAAAAGAAAAGCCAGAAGTAGTTCGAGAGTTCGAGGATGTGTTTCCTGAAGATATAACAGGTTAGCCTCCCGATCGAGCTCTTGAATTCAATATTGACTTATTACCTAGTGCACAACCGGTGATCAAAGCTCCGTACTGGTTAAGTCCTGAAGGATTGAAGGAGATCCGTACTCAATTGGACGAACTTCTGAAGAAAGGTTGGGTTTGTCCCAGTACTTCAAAGTGGGGATCACCAGTTTTTCTCGTAAAGAAGAAAGAAGGTTCATACAGAATGTGTATATACTACCAAGCTCTGAACGAAGTGATGATAAAGAACAAGTATCCACTACCGTGCCTCGACAATCTAATCGATCAGCTAAGTGGGTCTTGCGTATTCTTAAAGCTAGATCTTCGTTCGGGTTATCATCAGGTGAAGGTCAAAGAGTCTGATATTTCTAACACGACGTTCAGGACTCGCTATGGTCATTATGAATTTCTTGTAATGCCATTTGGAGTGACCAATGCACCTGCGATATTTATGAATCTGATGAACCAAGTTTTCCGAGAGTACTTAGACAGGTTCGTTGTTATCTTTATCGATGACATCCTGGTGTATTCACAGAATCGGAAAGAGCACGTTGAGCATTTGCGGATTTTTCTGGAGACATTGCGACAGCATCAACTCTATGCCAAGTACAGCAAGTGCGAATTTTGTCTAGATCAAGTCGGATTTCTCGAACATATTATTTCGGGAGAAGGAATTTCATTAGATCCAGCTAAAGTGTCAGCTGTCAACGAATAGCCGACACCAAAGATGGTGAAGGATATTCGAAGTTTCTTAGGTTTAGCAGGATACTACCGAAAATTCATCGAAGGTTTCTCAAAGATTGCAACACCCCTGACCAAGCTCACACGTAAAGATAGGCATTCGTGTGGTCAGAAGCATGTGAACAAGCTTTTGTAGAACTCAGGTCAAGATTGACATCAGCTTCTATTCTCGTAATACCGGATCAATCTGGAGGTTTTGTTGTGCATTGCGATGCATCTGGTAAAGGATTAAGATGTGTTCTACACCAGAATGGAAAAGTTGTAGCTTTTGCATCAAGGCAACTGAAAGTTCATGAGCGCAACTATCCAACACATGACTTAGAGTTGGCGGCCGTTATCTTTGCACTTAAGATTTGGCGCCACTATCTTTTGGGAGAACGAGTGGATATGTACACTGACCACAAGAGTCTGAAATATGTATTTAGTCAGAAGAAATTGAATATGCGAAAGAGAAGATGGCTAGAACTTATGGCGGATTTCGACATCAACCTACAATATCATCTAGGGAAGGTGAATGTAGTTCCTGATGCACTTAGTCGCCGGCCACTATCAATGAATCTCACCGCTCAGTGGAAGGTACAGCAGAAATTGCACGGGATGGAGATAGAAGTGGTTATGCCAGGTAACACTTCGTATTTGATGAATTTACAAGTTCAGTCTACTATTGTCAATCAGATCAAGACAGCTCAAGTAAGTGATGCCAAACTATAAAAAAATCCGAGAACAGGTAGAAAGTGGACTGCGAACAGACTTCATCATCCACGAAGGCAGATCCTTGAGATATGGAAGTAGATTGTGTGTACCACAAGGTCCTGTTCGGAAAGAGTTAATGAAAGAAGCTAACAACTCTCCGTACTCAATACACCCTTGCGGTACAAAGATGTACAAAGATCTATGGCAACTACTGGTGGTATGGAATGAAGCGCGAAGTAGCCATAAGCGTAACCAAGTGTTTGGTGTGTCAGCAAGTAAAGGCTGAACATCACAGAACTGCTGGTTTACTTCAACCATTACCTATCCCATAATGGAAATGGCAGCACATTACCATGGACTTCGTGACTACCCTTTCTTGCAGCACGAAGGGTAACGATACAGTATGGGTTATTGTGGATCGACTCACCAAGTCGGCTCACTTTTTCCCTTTCAAGTTGGCCAATCTACCGAGACGTTAGCAAATAAGTACATGGAGGTAAGCATGAATCTAAAATAGGATTTAACCTCAAAGTGTACTATTTTTGATACCTATGAACTCATGCAGGAGATCATGAGTTACATAAAGTACCAGTTTGCATCGTCTCCGATCGTGACACCAAATTCCGATCACAGTTTTGGCAGAGTCTGCAAGCTAGCCTGGGAACGAGTCTGAACTTCAGCACAGCTTACCATCCACAAACAGATGGACAGTTTGAGCGAACAATTCAGATTCTAGAAGACATGCTAAGAGCCTGCATGTTAGACTTTGAAGGTTCGTAGGAAGATCACCTACACCTTGTGGAGTTTTCATACAATAGCTATTAGGCGAGCATTGGAATGGCACTATTTGCGGCTCTCTAAGAAAAGAAGTGTCGTTCACCACTAAGTTGGGACGACATCGAAGATCGTGAACTCCTAGGACCAGAGATGATCGTGGCAACTGTGGATGCAGTTCGCACAATCATGGAAAGAATGCGCATAGCTCAAGACCGACAGAAGCATTGGGCTGATGCAAAGCGCCGACACCTAGAGTTCCAACCTAGAGATCATGTTTTCTTAAAGATCTTTCCAAACTGAGGAGTAATCCATTTTGTCAAGAGGGGTAAGCTCAGTCCAAGATATATAGGACCGTTCGACATTCTCGAACGAGTCGGAGAAGTGGCATACCGTTTGACACTACCATCCTCATTGGAAGGAGTGCACAACGTGTTCCACATATCCTAGCTTCGAAAATATGTGAGCATCCCCAGCCATACCCTTGATCACTCTGAGCTCACTATACAGACAGACCTATCTTGTGAGCAACAACCCATTGAAATCCGGGACAGAAAAGTAGACACTGCGGAACAAGAAAGTAAATTTGGTCTGAGTGATGTGGAGAAAAGATTCATCAGCAGAATCAACGTGGGAATGAGAAGACGACATGCGTGCAAGATACCCTTTCTTATTTGTAAACTAGTCCTTATGTATTTGTAAATTTCGAGGACGAAATTTTTATAAAGAGGGTAGAATGTAACGACACTGATTTTACTGTACGAAATTTTTTTAAGTTAATGTACAGAATGGAGTTTGCAAGCATGAGTACACTTTATAAGTTATTTTTGTTTAAGAACAAAAAGAAATAGCCTGTAGCCCATTGGTAAAACCTTGCACTGCTGTGATGTAGCCCTTGTTTTCGAATCCCATCAGGCACATTATTTTTTTCTGAATTTTCTTTAAATTTTTGGAAGCCCAAAAGTTTACACGTGTACTGCACATAAAAAATGAAAAGTCAGGAAAAATAAACATGGGCACAATTTTATAAACAGAGAGATGGACACGTGGCGAGAATCCACCGGCACCCCTCTACAATTGGACCGGCGAGATCACTCCATGGGCCGGCGCCGACGGTCATCCGTACGTGAAAATCCTCCATGCTCTGTGTTCACCGCCAAAAACGGAGACGAACCGGGATAGATCGTCTTGCCTGAATTTAG
Organism: Agapanthus africanus; assembly: GCA_030015575.1. Classification (NCBI taxonomy): domain Eukaryota; kingdom Viridiplantae; phylum Streptophyta; class Magnoliopsida; order Asparagales; family Amaryllidaceae; genus Agapanthus; species Agapanthus africanus. Next base: position 696,983,991 of record CM057343.1, on the reverse strand, counting down.
GGGCATATGCTATTTGGATTTATCCGTCCACCTTTCCGAAGATAGCAAGTTGATTTATGGCACCGTATATCGGAGGTTTGGACAGACGCGGCCGTTGTAGCAGATTTTATCAAATTCCCCCTCATTTTATGAGGGTTTTTTTTATTGTGGGGACGTTCTTCCCTACAGGCGCAAGCTCCTGCAGTTAATTACGTTACCGCATTATAATAACCACTTTCTCCTGCTCCGGAAGTTCACTTCGTATCGTGTGTTTTGGTTTGTTTTGGTTGCCCGTGGATTGTATACGGAGACTAGTTTATGTCGTCGCCCATTGGGCGCGGATTAGTCCAAATCCGTATATTTAATATTTGGGTTCAGGTCAAGAATTTTGCTTTGACGGGGACCATGTTGGTAGCTTGGTTTGCCAACGGGAATGAACTTAGGACGCAGATCTCACATTTGTGAGGTCTATGGGTTTAGGGGATATTTGGGTTTGATCTAAGAATCATTAGCCATATTTGAGACTAAAATCAATTTATGAGCAGTGGGCATATATGATCAACTGATCATTAGATCATATATGAATAGCTCATGGATAGTATGCGGTAATCATTATGGAGACAGTTCGCAGGGTAAAACATATTAGTTTAAGGACGTCACGGTCCAACATTCCCTGTTTGGGATGAATGTTAGTTTAAGGACATTTCGGTCCAATGTTCATTTTTGGGATGAAGATTAGTTTAAGGACATTTTGGTCCATTATCGCTATATTTGGGGGCGAAGATTAGTTTAAGGACATTTCGGTCCAACATTCCCATTTTGGGGACGAATGTTATTTTAAGGACATTTCGGTCCAACATTCAACTTGCGCGTACGTGTATTTGTTACGTGGCGGAGTGAACGATGGTGACATAGAATGCACCTAATTTTGAGTGCGATCCGATTTGAGGTGTGCACGTCAATTTGGAAGTGCATCAATATGGGATATATCATTCCCAGTCTTGATGAATTTTTACATCAAGTTAGGACGAAAAAAGAGTTGTTGGTTGTCGGGACCCGCCACCTCTCTGAAGACGTTAAGAAATTACAACGACATATATCAGAGGTGTGGAGAGATGTACCCTTGAACCAAATCCCATAGTTGAGGGAAAAGATCATGGTGGATCATCTAAGAATTATTATACTTATTTGAGACTAAGATTAGCTTAGGAGATATGGATGGATATCATTTTGGATATCATCAATGAGGACCATTAGTCATGTTTGAGACTAAGATCAGTTTGGATATCATGAATATAAGCTTAGCCAATTTGGGCTAAGATTGGGTTTCTGTAACACCCAGCAGTGCTAAGCACTCAGCTGCATATAGCGCTCATATGTATATCACGTGAGACGCTCCAATAGTGCTAAGTACTAACTTTTGTGGTACTCGCGTGTATTTCACGTGAGGCGCTATATAACTTGACCTTGAGCGCTCACGTGCTTTTCACGTGAGACGCTGAGTTCTTTTGGAGATTTAATCTCTGTTGATATTTTTAGAGAACTTTAATTTGTGTTAATGGCATTTTGACTATTAACAATCACCAAGATCATTATTTTTAGGATCTGGGATTATGTTTTTTAAGAACTAAGTTCCTGATTTGAAGGAACTAAGTTTCTGGAGTATTATGAACTCCATGTTTTCCATGTTCATATTTTCAGAGAGGTTAAACCTCTTTTAATGGTGTTTTGAGCATTAAGGATCACCAAGATCACTATTTTGAGGATCTGGATCGGATTTTTTAAAGAACTAAGTTCTTGATTTAGAGGAACTAAGTTCCTGGAGTATTATAGACTCCATTTTCTCCACGTTCTTGTATTCATGTTCCCCTCTGAATCTTTGATTCTCAAGAACAAGATCTTCCCGATGTGAATTAAATTCTCAATTTGTAGGAGACTTGCCTTGTGGATCTCAGATCTAAAGAAATAACTAGGTTCTTTTAAAAGGGTTAAACCCTTAGATATAGTATGTTAGGTAAATGAGATATTTTGATCTCTTCTTTTTTCTTTACCTAGAGCTTTTAGGAAGGAGATCTTCTTTTTTAAGTGAATTAAATTCTCTGTTGTTTTTTTAGCCTTCTGTATTTTTACAGAAGCTTATGGAGCGTCTCCTCTCCTTTTTTCCTCTCCCCTCCTCTCTTTGATTAATCTCTTTGCTCCTATTTATAGAAGAAGAGAAAAATAAATTTGTTGAAAAATCTCCCATTAAGAGATCATAATTGATTTCATAATCAATCAACAATGATCTTTTAGATCAATTGGTGAATTTTATTCACCATTGGATTTTTAATCCAAAGGCTCTCTGTTTAACAGAGAAGATTTCTTGTTTGTTTAACAAGATTAGGAAATATTTTCCTAAAATAGAATTTTATTCTATCATATGAATATCTTGTTAATTTAATAAGATTAGAATTTTATTCTATCATATGATTAGGAAGATATTTTCCTAATATAGAATTTTATTCTATCGGATGGTTTAATTGGTGATATTTTTATCACAATGTGATTTTAAATCCAAGATTCTCTATTAGAAAAGATCTTTCCATATTAGAAGGAAAATATTTCCCAAATAGAATTTATCATCTGATGATTTATTATCACCATTGGATGTTTGATCTAACGGCTCTATTTAACAGAGAATATTCCAGTTTTTAGGGAAGTATCCCCATGTAGAATTTAATTCTGCTTGCTTTTAATTTGGGCGCCGGCGCTCACGTATTGTGCACGTGGGCACCACTTAAGAATTTAATTCTTATTTATGATAGGCGCCCCTGTGTTTTGCACATTGGCACCCACGTGAGGAGCATGTGCGGCGCCACCATAGGATTTAATTCTGCAAGATTGGTGCTAGCGCTGGCGTCCTCGTGAGGGACACGTGAGGCGCTGCCTCAACAAAATTTTAACAGAGCTTAGCTCTTTTATTATGTTTAAATATTAGGGAAACAGGCGCTCCTGTGCTTTGCACATTGGCGCCCACGTAAACTTCACGTGCGGCGCCACCTAAGGTGATAGTTACATGCTTTGCATGTGGGTGCACGTATTTAACACATGAAGCTTTCTCTTTATTTTTATAAAAGAACAGCAAACTCTGAGCCAAAAAATTTTGGCGAGAACAAATGCCCCCTACTATTTTGCCCATGTAAGCTTATACGTGTGTTAAGTAGTGCAAAATAATGCATTACCATAGAATTGATGGTTTAAGAGACAAGTTTAGGATCCCTGTCGCCTAGGACTTTTCATCTTAATGAGCCGTAAGGGTCTCAAGCATGTTTTTCTCCCTATGAGTCATGAGGATCTCATAGATGCATATTCTCTCTAGAAATCGTGCGGATTCCTAAGTGTCTTTCACCTCATTGAGTCGTAAGGATCTCACACAGGTATTTTCTCCTTACGAGTCGAGGGGGCCCGCGAGTGGCTCCTTCACTTCATTGGCATGTAGTTTTGACGAATGTGGCCTGTGGATAGTATACAAGAGTTAGTTTGGACCATCTTGTAGGGCAGCGATAGCTTAGGAAACAGGTTTAGATCTGTCGCCTAAGGCTTTTCAACTTTATAAGTCGTGAGGGTCTCATAAAGATGTTTCTCCCTACGAGTCGAGAGGATCTCATATGTGTATTTTCTCCTTAAGAGTCGTGAGGGCTCCTAAGTGTGTTTTCTCTTGAGAGTCATAAGGATCTCACAAGAGAATTTTCTCCTTACGAGTCGAGAGGACTCGCAAGTGGTTTTTCCTCCTAATCGGTATGCGACTTTGGAGAATGTGGTCCGTGGATAGTATATAAGAGTCAGTTTGGACCCACTTGTAGGGCCACAGTGCTTTAGGAAACAGGTTAATCTGTCGCCTAAGGCTTTTCAACTTTATGAGCTGTGAGGGTCTCATAAAGATGTTTCTCCCTATGAGTCGAAAGGATCTCGTAGGTGTATTTTCTCCTTAGGAGTTGTGAGGGCTCCTAAGTGTGTTTCTCTTGAGAGTCGTAAGGATCTCACAAGATAATTTTCTCCTTACGAGTTGAGAGGACTCGCAAGTGGTTTTTCCTCCTCGTCGGTATGCGACTTTGGAGAATGTGGCTTATGGATAGTATACAATAGTCAGTTTAGACCTACTTGTAGGGCCACAGTGCTTAGGAAACAGGTTGATATCCCTGTCGCCTAAAGCTTTTCACCTTCATGAGCTGTGAGGGTTTCATAAAGATATTTTTCCCTGCGAGTTGAGATGAGTCGAGAGGATCTCGCAGGTGTATCCTAACGTAAAATATAGATAACCCTTATTCTTTATGACATGGGTCCGTTAGGTTTGTGGTATTAAGGTTTTAGTCCGTGATACCGTCGAATTGACTGATGTATTCCTCGATATGCAGTCTTTAAGCTGCTGTTCGAGTAGCCCCGCGACTGTTATGTCTCTAATTCCTTCTGAGTCCGGACAAGACGTCTTCAAGTAATCTTCTTAGGTCATATTACCTGTTGGAAGAGCAAGCGTTAGGAATTTGCCATGATATTTTTTACTTGAGGTTAGACTCAATTTGGAGCCCCGATGAGTCATAACCACTTCACTCTGGTGTGGGATGATCTCCGATAGTTTTTTAGGCTTTATATGAGTTTCCGTCGAGACCCGAAGCTGGGAATATGTCGTTGCTTCATTTTTGTTTTGACGATATCGTGCCGTTTCTTTGCTGAAGTAGGGTAGACATCTGTAAGACCTCTATACTGTATGTATTGCAATTGAAGTCCGGAGCTAGGAATACGCCATCGCCCCACAACTGTCGTGTCTCTGATCCCTTCGGAGGCTGGACAAGACATCTTCAAGTAATCTCCTTAGGTTATATTACCTTTAGAAGAGAAAGCGTTAGGAATTTGCCATGACGCTTTTTACTTGAGATTAGGTTCAATTTGGATCCCCGATGAGTCATAACTGCACCCTTCTTGGGTAGGATGATCTCTAATGGTCTTTTGGGTTTTATATGAGTTGCCGTCAAGACCCGAAGCTAGGAATATGCCGTCACTTCATTTTTTGCTTTGACGATGTCGCGCCGATTTTTTGCTGAAGTAGGGTAGACATCTGTAGGACCTCTATGCTGTATGTATTGCACTCAAGATCTGGAGCTAGGAATATGCCATTGCTCCAATTTCATTTTATAGATCACGTGTCAACACGTGACCCTTGGTCACGTATGAACACGTGATGCCTCATTGAGGCCTTTATAACTTGATAGAATTAAACTCTACATTTCAACTGGGCTAAAGACCATCACGTGACCCTTGGTCACGTGTGAGTACGTGACGCCCCTTTGGGGTCTTTCCTCAGTCGCTTACTTCTGCTTTGCTTAAACTTTAACTCTGTAAATGGATCACGTGTCAACACGTGACCCTTGGTCACGTGTGAACACGTAATGCCTCATTGAGGAAATTCCTGATTTTTAATCAGGGAACAAATGCCCCCACAGCGTTGCTCTCACGTGTCTACACGTGAGTGCAACGCTGTCACTTTTGTGACCGTTGGATCCATCTAGGGAATCGGGGAGATGAAACGTTTTTCATCACATCCTATAAATGCAGGGGTCTCCTCAGAAGCGCCTCCACTCTTTCATCTTCTCCTTTGCCAACTTTCTTTTTGAGAATTTAATTCTCGTTCCTCAGAGCTTAGTTCTCTGTCTTGCAAATCTTCCAGAGTTTAACTCTGTTGAAAGATTTCCTTTTCTTCAGGTAATGATCTTGAACGAACGAAGAACTTTCACAGAAATCACCACGGGATTTTAAATCCACACCAAGGGTTTTCCGTTTTAACAAGAACCCATTTTTAAGTCCTTTAAAATAAAAAGAAAACCATTCAATCTTTAATCAACAGACCCTTTAGGGTTTCTCTGATCTTCAGGGGGCTAATGGTGGTGGTTGTCTTTTCCATGGAATTTAATTCCATCTTCAAAGAGCTTTGGCTCTGAAAAACGTTTCTGGGAATTTAATTCCCCTTTTTTAACATGGAATTTAATTCCTATGAAGAACTCAGTTCTTCCCAGAAAGGTTCTTGGGGTTTTCTTGCCCTGAGTTGTCTTTTTTTTACATCCAAGAAGAAGAAGTTTGCAATGTCTCTTTCTGGGAATTTAATTCCCTTGATTCTGTTTGATCTGTCACAGAGTCCAAGATGAATTTCTATTTAGGGGAATGTGTAGGGTCATTTGAAATCCACTGCTTATTTAATGAGAATCTTCCTTTTGTCTCATTATAATTGCTTGGCCTCATTATCAGCAAGCTGTCATCTTGATTTTGTGGGACCCATGTGTTCTGTAACCAATGGTCCCATAAAATGAATCCGCTGTCGCTTTCTTTCGCTGTCTTTTTATATATATATTTATAATCATATATATATATACACTGTTGGCTTCGCTTTTAACAGTTTCTCCTTATTTTATTTCAGGTACAATGACTTCCGTTCCGTACTTTCTTTTCACTCGCTCGGAGGCCGCTTTTTCTCAGTCGCCTTCTGACGAGGAAGTGATGGCGATGATCAGGACTCATGACCCAAACTGCACCAACTTGCTTTTGTGGGGGACCTGGTATGGTCACATCATCCGTGGTCGCCGAAGCTTCCTTTGCGAAGTACCGACGGAGCGTACTTATCCGTTCCTGCCGATGGATCCTCCAAGGACAGTTTTTGCCGTGGAGATGCCGAATTGGACCCCGATGGGACGGCTTGAGCCTTCGACGACTGGCATTCCGAACCATCCTATCCCGGCCATAGATATTCTGGGATGCCGTATTTGCCAAGGCGAGGCCCAACCGTGGGGGCAGATTTATAAGATAGGGCTTGCCCCTCGACACCCCACGGGTTATCTTCTTTGGGCTCGCTACATCTTATCCGCCCACCGCGTGCGACTACAGAAGGTTGGGCTTTATCAGGCGATCTATGCGTCCCTCTTCCACTACTCGTCCCCTTACATCTGGTGGGTTAAGGCCTTCCTGAACCAGTGGAATCTTCCCACCAACACTTTCCTCTTGGGGGACCGTGAAGTTTTGATTTCTTTGGAAAAATTTCGCGAGATCTCGGGGCTTCCAATCAGAGAGACACTTTATGAGGAATTGCTGCCTTCTGACGAGTACGTCTTTGAGACTGAGCCCGCGACGCTCGACGGTTTGTCTACCGAGAACGCCGTCCGCCACAAGCGTCCGAGTTTGATCAAGGCACTGGGCATCTTCGACAAACTGTTCACAGAATCTGAGGAGCAGGGCGTCACTTTTAAGAGCTTCATCACTTGCTTCCTTCACGAGGATGTCCTGTCGAAGACGGCCCCCAAGTTTGCAAGCATCAACGACCCCTTTGGGTTTGGTTTGAACAGGCGGCCGACTAAGGAATCGGATTTACCACAGTATTATATTCCTATCATGTCGCCGGTATCTTTCGAATCGATTGCAGCTCCCGGCATGGACGAGGAGACATTCTTTGTGGGCTTTATCAGTGTCTGGCTTAGCTGGTTCGTCATCCCCATGTATCGCCGCTTCATGAGAGTCTCGGTTATCTATCCGGCTCATTGTATCGCTGAGGGGACACGGCTGGCCATAGGCATCCCGGCGCTAGCGCATCTCTATCATGGATTGGGCGCCGCCGCTAACACCTCAACTCACGGTGTAGATGTAGTAAACTTCTCCCTTCATTATTTTACATCTTGGATTGAGATGCACGTGTTGGGAGCTTTTGCTGCGCATCAGAGACCCGCATTTTATGATGCCTACACTTTTTCGCGTCTCATGCGGCTAGTGGATGCTGCTGCTCCCGACCCGACTCAGTTCGGGGTTATTCGCGTGTTGATTGCTCCCTATGCTAGCGCGGGCTGGCTGGCATTTGTTGATCGGGTTCTATCTGCTCCTTCAGGTCTGATTCAACAACTCTACGACCAGTCGAAAGGTGAGGTGCCTTCTCTGAAGCCTCGGGAGGCCACGCACTTGTACGCGATCAGACCGGGCTATCTGGTATTCCATCAAAACAGTGCGGCTCTTTTTATGCGGTACAATCCGCATCGCTTCGCTCGGCGGCTTGGATATGATCAGGGCACCCCCTTCGAGGCTTTTACAGTTGCGCCGGTCCCTTCATCCGCAGCTGTTCGTGATGCTTCTCATCACTTCGTGAGGCTGAACACTAATTCTTACTTCATGATCCCCGAAGCCGATCATATTCCCCGATGCGTGGGGTCCTTTACAGGCTGGTATCTTCATCGGGTCAACCCAGTTATTGCTGAGGAGAAGAGGTTGCTTCTTGGCTATGGCGCTCCTACTCCAGCTCAGGCCGCGGGAATTCCGCTGCGGCCGCGCGCACCGGTCCGCTTTCCCCTGAGGGACACCAGTATTGCGCTCATTCCAGGGGAGTCGGCGGTGGACATTACCCCCACAATTGGTATGCCGCTGGATACCCGGGCTCAGTTAAGGGGTAAAAGGCCGCTAGTAGCAGTACTACCGCCGGCGGCATCGACAATGGCCGTGTCGTCCTCGGCAGCACCGCCAAGCGAGGGTGCTGGGAATGAGGGTGTTGAAGGTGAGGTGGGTCGGAGTCGTGCCAAGGCTCCACGGGGGAGGAAACGGTCGTCTTCGGCGGTCGATTCTGGATCCAAGCGGCGGAGGAAGGTGGCTACCAACCTGCTCGACTCTTTAGTAGAGTCTGAGCCCATTCTTCAGGATGAACCGTTGGCCATGCAAGAGTCGGATGCTGGCTTACTTTTTCCGGGTTCAGCTGCCGAGGAAGCCGCACAATTGGCTGAGGCTATAAGACGTTCTAAAGATGAGTCTCAGAATGTAAGGGTTCCGAAGAAGCCCTATCCTGCCGTAATCTTTTACGAAGACCCTTCATGGATCCGGCGGTGGTCGGCCCTTTGGAGGAATGGGGCGAAAGGGCCCTTAAGCAGGCTGCTTCGGAGGATGCTGCGGATGCGCTTTCACTGTGGACTGGCAGCCACGAATCCACCCTTGAATCTCGACGAGCACACCTCCTCGAGAAGGAGCATCGGCTTGAACAAGCCATATTGAAAGCTTCCTTACGCATTGGTATGTTCCTGCATTTCTTTGTAATACTTCATATTGCCTGCACTTGTATATATGTATTCTTATTCTTGTGTAAATTGTGCAGAGACTTCGGCGATGGGGGAGGTTCCTACGGGCTTACTGACGGTAGAGCCTGTTGATGCCCCTAATGAAACATTGCTCGATGTGGAGGGGGTTGACGACACTGTCCCTCTCGCTATAGAGCCTCTTACGGTGGTTCTTGCTCCCGAAGCACTCGCTCCTTCGGGAGAGGCACCCTTGGTGGTCGCCGTCCCAACGGATCTTCCTGTGGGCGGCCCAGAGGCCGGGATGGAGATAGTCGAGACCACCCTCCCTTCGTTAGAGCCCACAGTGGCTGCCGCTGCTCCTTCCTCAGAGGCCGTTACACCAGCCCGTGCCCCTAACATTGTGCCCGAGGTCGCGGCGGAGGCCGTTGAAGCTGCTATCCCTCCAGCTCAGAATGGGAGGAGCGTCGAAGTTAACCTTCCATATTTTAAACTAGTAATCTTTCCGTTATCTGAACTCTTTTTTCTTTTCAGAACTGCGCGGACCGGCGGCCTCTATTGCCGATCTGTCTCCCCGACAATCCTTTCAGCGTTTGCTGGAGATGGCCGCTCCGCAGGCGATATCTCCTCAACACATCGTCCTCTCGTCTGGACAAGGTCAGTGTTGTTCATCATCTTTTCATAACATTATTGTTATTTTGCAAAATGACATCGATGTCTTTTACAATTTTGGAGGCTGACGACGAGGTTGAGGTTCTCGAAGGGCCAGGGGAGCCTTCAGCTCCTTCTTGCATGACTGTGGGTGAGTGAAACCTCAATATTGTCCCACTTGTTCTTTTGCTTAAAGATTTCACTGATCTTTTATAAATCTGAACAGCCCTGCCAATTCTCACAGCGCTGGAGTCGCGCATCGCCATGCCGCCCGGCCCTTATGCTTTGCGAGCCTCAGACCGTCTGGCAAAATTAAGCCTCGACTCCCTGTCATCCCTGATCGAGGAGCTTCATGTGGGCAGTGTAATCACAGCCGAAGCGTTTGCTGCTGAAGCTAACGGTTCTCTTCCCTTTCTTGCTGTCTATCATAGCGAGGCCGTGGTGCAAGTCTGGGTTGAGTTTTGCCGTCAGGTGGAGGCTTGTCTGCACGTGCTCGAGTGTACCCGCCTTTCCTCAGAGGCTGTGGCTGCGAAAGCGGGCTTGCGGGGTCTGATTGAGCGGTGCGCGGAGAACATGGTGTCATGCGAGAAGAGGCTCGGCCGCAAATTCTCAGAGAGGGAGCTGGCTTCTAAGGCGCTGAATGAGCTCCAAGCCAACCTTACGGCCAAGGCAAACAAAGCGTATGAACTCTGGCGAGTGCTTCAAGAGGCCATCAAGGAGGTGGTGGCCATCGACAAAGCCGCCGTGTTCACTCGCGAAAGGGTCGAGGCTCACAAAGCTGCCGAGAAAGAGCTCGAAGGTCGGCTTACCTCATATCAGGCCCAGCAGGCTCAGGCGGAGGCCCGTCTTCTAGCGATACTGAATCACGAAGGCGCGGCCCAGCGAAAGTGGGATGAGCTGACCAAGCTGCTAAATCGCCCGCCGACCTGAAGACTTGTATATCTCTTTTTTTTCTTTTTGTACATACTCCTGAATGAGAGTATATTTTTGTTCTTTCACGAATTGTACTTTGTATCCATTTTGGTTTATGAATAAAAGACATATTTTTCTTCTCAATAGTGTGTCCCTTTTTATTGAATGTATTATGTGGATAGTCTATCTTGATCTCTTTGCAGGACAACGATGGCTTAGGATTCAGGGTTAGGATCTGTCTCCCAAGACTTTTCAACTTTATGAGCCGTGAGGGTCTCATAAGGAGTTTTTTTCTCCCTACAGGTCAAGAGGATCCCGTAGGTGTAATTTCTCCTTAAGAATCGTTAGTATTCCTAAGCGTGTTTTCTCTTGAAAGTTGTAAGGATCTCACAAGAGAATTTGCTCCCTTACGAGTTGTGAGGACCTGCAAGTGATGGGTGAAGTTGCCCTTATCCGTATTTCACGGGTCAGGTTTTGCTCCGGGTGCTTCTCACGGGTTCACTGCCGTGTTTGGTGAGGACCAGGCTCCGCTCTAGATGTTTCATGGGGTACTGTAGTTTAAAGACATCGCGGTTGAGGTTAAGGACATCATAGTCCGTGGATTTAAGGACTCCACAGTCCGTTGCTAGTTTTAAGACGTTGCGATCAAGGTTAAGTACATCATAGTCCATGGATTTAAGGACTCCATAGTCCATTGTTAGTTTTAAGACATTACGGTCGAGGTTAAGGACATCATAGTCCGTGAGTTTAAGGACTCCACAGTCCAATTTTGCTCTGGATGCTTCCCACGGGTTCACTGCCGTGTTCGGCGAGGACCAGGCTCCGCTCTGGATGTTTCACGGGGTAATGTAGTTTAAAGACATCGCGGTCAAGGTTAAGGACATCATAGTCCGTGGATATAAGGACTCCACAGTCCGTTGCTAGTTTTAAGACGTTACAGTTGAGGTTAAGGACATCATAGTCCGTGGATTTAAGGACTCCACAGTCCGTTGTTGGTTTTAAGACATCACGGTCGAGGTTAAAGATATCATAGTCCGTGAGTTTAAGGACCTCACAGTCCAATTTTGCTCTGGATGCTTCCCACGAGTTCACTGCCGTGTTCGGCGAGGACCAGGCTCCGCTCTGGATGCTTCACACGGGTTCACTGCCGTGCTCTGCGAGGACCAGGATCCGCTCTGGATGCTTCACACGGGTTCATTGCCATGCTCTGCTAGGACCAGGCTCCGCTCTGGACGTTTCCCACGGGGTCATTGCCGCGTTCCATGTAACCAGGAATTTTGCTCTAGATGCTTCCCACGGGTTCACTGCCGTGTTCGGCGAGGACTAGGCTCCGCTCTGGATGCTTCACACGGGTTCACTGCCGTGCTCTGCAAGGACCAGGCTCCACTCTGGATGCTTCACACAGGGTCATTGCCGTGCTCTACGAGGACCAGGATCCGCTCTGGACGTTTTCCACGGGGTTAGGAGTGACATAATCCGCGTTCCACGTAACCGGGAATTTTGCTCTGGATGCTTCCCACGGGTTCACTGTCGTGTTCAGCGAGGACCAGGCTCCGCTCTGGATACTTCACACGGGGTCATTGCCGTGCTCTGCGAGGACCAGGATCCGCTCTGGATGTTTCCCACGGGGTCAGGAGTGACATAATCCGCGTTCCACGTAACCAGGAATTTTGCTCTGGATGCTTCCCACGGGTTCACTGCCGTGTTCGGCGAGGACCAGGCTCCGCTCTAGATGCTTCACACGGGTTCACTGCCGTGCTCTTCGAGGACCAGGCTCCGCTCTAGATGCTTCACACATGGTCATTGCCGTGCTCTGCGAGGACCAGGCTCCACTCTAGATGCTTCACACGGGGTCATTGCCGTGCTCTGCGAGGACCGGGATCCGCTCTGGACGTTTCCCACAGGGTGAGGAGTGATATAATCCGCGTTCCACGTAACCAGGAAGGGTTGACTTTATCCGCATTTCACGGAGCCAGGGTTTGACTCTCGGTCATCTGTGCACCGCCGAATCATGAAACTGGGAGTTGCCGTTGTTCCGCTTTACTTGATGTTGTGTCTGTTGTAATGAGACGAATGTTGAGATGATCTCCAGGCTATCTGTGAACCGTTGAGATTTGGCTTCTTCTTCTGGTGAAGCCTGGGGAGGAGAGGTGTGATTCCCTCTTTGTTTGCGCCCCTGGATTGTATACAAGGATTGATGTAATATCACCTGTAGGGCAAAAATTTCATTCATGTTATTATTTTTTTTTTTATTTTATTCCGCGATGCTCCATCATTTCAGCTTTTGTATCGCGAAGGTTGCGATTGCCTAATCATTTCGGCTATTTTTTCGCGGTGCCCAATCATTTCGGCTATTTATTTTATTTTTACTCGCTGTTTTTTATTGCGAGTTTCCCAATCATTTCGGCTATTTTGCATGCATACATTTTTTTTACTTGCTGATTTTATTTGCAAGTTGCCCCATCATTCCGGCTATTTCGTGTGCATGTGTGGCTTGCCAGCTTTTTGTTGCAAGCTTAGATTTAGACACCAATTTTGGCATCAGCACCGCTACAACTGGGATATTGCCAGGAGCGAATCATCATTTGCCTCTATCGACGTCAAACAAAGGTGGCTTAGCAAACAGGGTTAAGATCCTGTCGACTAAGGCTTTTAACTTCATGAACCGTAAGGGTCTCATAAAGGTACTTCTCCCTGCGAGTCGTGAGGATCTCGTAGGTGTAATTTCTCCTTAGGAATCGTGAGGATTCTTAAGTGCATGGTCTCTTATAAGTCGTAAGGATCTTACAAGAGGGTTTTCTCCTTATAAGTCGAGAGGACTTACAAGGGTTGTTCACCATATAGACATATCCCTAGTCACGGATGGGACTTCGTTAGGGAAATGTTTATTCGCGCCTATGGATTGTATACAAGGGTCAGTATTGAGCCACTTGTAGGGCAGTTGTTGAAGGTTGTGGGGGCTGTTTAAGAACAGGTTCAGATCTCTGTAGCTTAAGACTTTCAAATCTTATGAACCTTGAGGGTCTCATAAAAGGGTTCTCCTTACGAGTCGTGATGATCTCGCAAGTGTAATTTCTCCTTAGGGATCGTGGGGATCCCTAAGTGTGTTGCTCCCTTATGAGTCGTAAGGATCTCACGCAGGTGGTTTCTCCTTACGAAGTCAAGAAGACCTTGTAAGTGTCTTTTAACGAGATTGCGCCCTTTCGGGTTTTCACAAAACTCGCCGGTAACCCTGCTGTTTTTACTCACGGAGCCCTTTCGGGTTTTCATCCGTACCCATTTTGCTTATGGACATACCGTTTTTCTTTCTTTTCTCTTTTTTTATTTTAACGAGGTTGCGCCCTTTCTTGTTTTCACAATACTCGCCGGTAGCCCTGCTGTTTTTACTCACGGAGCCCTTTCAGGTTTTCATCCGTGCCCATTTTGCTTATGGACATACCGTTTTCTTTTTTCTTTTTTTAATTCTTTTTAATTCTTTTTTTTATATATCAGCTTTGGGACGCTGCAATCCACCATAGTTTATTGACATCTCGGTCAACAGCTAGTTTTAGGATATAGTGGTCCGTTGTTAGTTTAAGGGCGTTCTGGTCCGTCGTTAGTTTAAGGACGTTTCGGTCCGTCGTAAAGGAATCCGGTTACTATTTATGGAGTCTGAACTTAGGAAGATAGAGAGTGGACATAGTCATCGTCATCTATCATTGACCTAGGCCGTGACTTGTCAAGCGTAGTATTTCTTCAGGAAGCGACCATTTATTGGCCTGAAGGGCCTTTCGCCATGCATGTCCATGAGTAGATAGGCTCCACCCTGGTAGACCTTGTCTATAATGTACGGGCCTTCATAATTCGGCTCGAATTTCCTTCGTTTAGCACGATTGGGGATCATGGGTCTTTTGACCACTAGCACAAGTTCGCCCTGGCGGAATGTCCTTAGCCTGGTCAATCTTTCGTAGGAGCGCGTCATCTTTGCTTTATAAGCTTCCAGATTTTGTTGCACTATGAGCCGGGTCTCATCAAAGGCATCGAGCTCCTTAAGCCGCAGGTGAGCGTTCTCCTCGTCCGTCGGCTCGTAATGAACTGCCACTCGTAAAGAGGGTAACTCTATGTCGAGGGGGAGTACCGCTTCTGTACTGAATACCAACGTGTACGGTGTTGTGTTCATGGCCGTCTTGAACGTAGTTCGATATGCCCAGAGAGCTTCTTGCAGTCTTTCGTGTCAGTCTTTCTAATTTTGAGACACCGTCTTCTTTACGATCTTTGTCAAGGTCTTGTTGAAAGCCTCAGCTAGACCGTTAGCTCGGGGATTATAAACTGAGGAGTATCTCCAGTCTATGTTGTGCTTTTGTGCGAAGAAGCTAATCTTGTGGCTTCTGTAGGCTGGCCCGTTATCGGAGATGATCCGTCTCGGAGTTCCAAACCGATAAATGACGCGCGTCTTGAAGAAATGGAGGATATTCTCCGTTTTCACTTCCCTCAGCGGTACTGCTTCTGCCCATTTGGAGAAGTAATTAGTTGTCGCCAAAATGAATCGATGTCCTCTGGACGATACTGGTTCGATGGGGCCAATTATGTCAGTCCCCCACATTTCGAACGGCCAGCTAGCCACTGTCGGGTGTAGCAGATTCGGATGCTGATGGATAAAATCCCCGTGAATCTGGCATGAGTGGCACTGCTTTACGTATTCGAGGCAGTCTTGGATCATCGTGGGCCAATAATAACCCATCCGTTTGATCTTCAGCTTCATCTTCGGCCCGGCTTGGTGAAAACCACAGAGTCTGTCATGAGTTTCTTGGACGACTCTGTTTGCCTCTTAAGATCCCAGGCATCTTAGCCATAAAGAGTCAAATGATCTCTTATACAGGGTATCATTGACGAAGGCGAAAGATAGAGCTCGCTTCATGAGCTGATGTTTTGAGGACGCATCTTCGGGCGTTCGCCGGGATTTGAAGTAGTCTATAAAGACTTCTCTCCAATCTTCAACCTTTTCTTGGTCTCTTATTTGTAGGGCCGTTTGCTCAGTCGCTCCTTTTTCTTCGGACGATTCCGGAGATATTTCTGCTGGTGCGAGAACCCGACGGCTTTGCACAGTGATCCTCACGTTATCGAGATTCTCGTCGGCCAACTCTTTAGCAAGCTTAGCTAGTGCATCCGTCTTGCTATTTTCCGCACGCGGTATACTTTCCAGCGTGTATGAAGGGATTTGAGTTAGCAGTTGCTGTACTCTCCCACCGTACTTCACCAACTCAGGCTTGCACGTTTGGTAGTCGCCGTTTACTTGACTAACGACCAGTTAGGAGTCTCCGTATATGAGGAGGTTTTCAATTCCCATGTCAATGGTGATCTCGAGACCTGCTATCAAAGCTTCGTATTCGGCTTCATTGTTTCTCCTCAGCTCTGTTAAAGAGAAGGCAAAGCGCATTATCCCTCCTTGTGGAGTCACGAAGATGAGGCCTACCCCTGATTTGATTATGGGGGTGCTTTGTTTGCGCTTCTTCATGGAAGATGCTCCATCAAAGTAAAGTTTCCACCGGGTATCATTTCCGTCGATCGTGTCAAACGCATGTTCGTCTGGCAGTTCGCAATTCAAGGGAGAATCGGCAGGTATCGGATGCTCAGCGAGGAAGTCGGCGATGGCCTGGCCTTTCACTGCCTTAAGAGGCTGATAGGTTATTGAGAACTCTATCAAGAGCAGAGCCCATTTAGCGAGCCGCCCTGTTAATATGGTCTTTGACATCAAATATTTGAGAGGATCCACTTTCGATATGAGACGGACTTCATGCGCCAACGCATAGTGCCTGAGCTTCGTTATTGCGAAGATCAACGCCAGGCAGTGTTTTTCGATAGGAGAGTAATTGCTTTCTGCCCCCAGTAGAACTCGACTCAGATAGTAGAGGGCTCTCTCCTTCCCTTGGTCGTTCTCCTGTGCCCATAATGCGCCTAAGGAACCTTCAAGGGCGGTTGTATACAGAATGATAGGCTTTCCCTTGACCGGGGCAGCCAGCACCGGCGGGTTTTGCAGGTATTGCTTGATTTTGTCCAGCGCGCTTTGGCATTTACGGTCCCAGACGAAAGGGGTTCCTTTCTTCATCAAGTGGCTGTAAGGACGGCACTTGTCTGAGAGATTGGCTATAAATCGCCGAATATACGCGAGCTTCCCTTGGAGAGACCGCAATTGCTTGAGAGTCTTTGGCGGAGACATTTCCATGATCACCTTGGTCTTTTACGGATCTATCTCGATGCCTCGGTGTCGGACGATAAATCCCAGGAATTTGCCCGAGGAAACTCCGAATGCGCACTTGAGAGGGTTCATCTTCAAGTTGTATTGCCGGAGTCGTTAAAACACGATCTTTAGATGCTCTAGATGTTCCTCGTATGATTTGCTTTTTACCACGAGATCGTCGATATAGCATTCGACGATTTCATGTATTAGGTCATCGAAGATCTTCGTCATGGCCCTCTGATAGCTGGCACCGGCGTTCTTTAGACCGAAGGGCATCACCTTGTAGCAGAATATACCCAAAGGGGTCCGGAAAGCGGTGTGCTTCTGGTCTTCGGGATGCATTTTTATCTGATTGTATCCTGACGAGCCGTCCATGAAGGAGAAAACCTCGTGGGTGGACGTATTGTCAATCATTAGCTCGGTGACCGGTACTAGGAAGTCATCTTTTGGGCATGCTTTATTGAGATCCCGAAAGTCTACACATATGCGCACTGTCCCATTTTTCTTCATTACGGGACGATGTTGGCGATCTAGTCAGGATACTGAACCTCTTGGATGAAACCAGAGTCTATTAGTTTCTTGACCTCGGCGTTGATGCTCATCTCAAGCTCGAGCCGCATTCTTCTCGGCGCTTGTTTGGTTGGCTTGACGTCCAGGGATATTGCCAATTTGTGGACAGCAATTTTTGGATCTAGTCCCGGCATCTCGGAATAGTTCCATGCAAAGCAATCCTTATGCTGCATAAGTACGTCCTTCAGCATAGCCACCCTTTCTTCAGACAACAGCTCACTGACGAACGTCGGTCGCGGGTCACTTGCAGTCCCCAAATCAATTTTCTTGAGCTCATCTGCAGTGGTATGTATTCTATCTTCCAGCTCTTTCGGTGCTGGTGGGAATTCTGAGATCACCTCGTCATCATTGTTTTCGAAGCACCAGGGGAGATTATCTATACCATCGGGGTCTTCTTCTGATAACGTTATCACATGACAGGTACGAGCTCGCTTCCAAGACTGACATTGATCTGGTTCTACCCTCATGGATTTAGGTTCATGCCTTTGCGGCGGGGCTACCCTCCAGCTGCTGGATAGAGCGAACATGCCCTGTCGATATTGATCTTCGACCCAGTTCTTGAAGGTGAAGCAGTCTTCAATAGGATGTCCTATTGCCCTATGATAGGAGCAATAGTCCGGATGAGAGACTCCGCCTGCTTGCTCGGGGTGCTTGGACTCTGGGAGTATAATCAGTTGATGTCTTATGGCGAGATCGAGTATCTTCCGTGTTTTGTTCTGAGGAAAAGAGTATGCTCGACTCATCTTCTTTATAAGAGACGAATCTGGATTACTCGATTCCTGCTCGCGTGGCTTCTTGGTCCCACTTTGTCGCTCTCGAACACTTTTCCCGCTCTTTGATTTATTTTTGCCTCTGCGTCGGACCTTTTGTATGACGGGTTGACAGGGAGGAGCATTTTCATCTTTCGCAGCCTGTTGAAGAAGGCGTTGCGTCCTGGCTTTCTCGTAGATGGCCATTTCGCGATTATGGTCATCTCGGATCTTTTGACCCGCTTTCCTTACCAGCTTGTCCATTCGTTCTTCAAATGACGGGCTCGGCGCTTTGTCGACCGGACCTTGTTTTGGTTCAGGATCAGCATCTTTAAACAAGGTGTCCTCTTCTTCATCGAAGTTATATATGACGTAGCTACCATGGACTCGTTCCCGTTTCCTGGATTGGACATATCCGAGCCCGACCGTTTCCATTCTCCCGTTGGACGGCTTGCGTTGAATCCCGGGGACATCCCAAATCCTGTTGTAGAATCGAGCTTGTCGAGTAGTTTGTCTGAAGAGTACCCCTTGGCGCTTCAATAGCCTTTTCAAGCCTTTCGAGTAATATCTAGGCAGACGGATGGGCTGGAGCCTGTCGAGTGTAGGATTGGCGCCGTGCCAGATTTCCTTCTCCACTTTGGTCTCCACGGATCGGTAGAATAGGATCGCCTGTTCAGCTTTTCGCCTGGGAGGGACGTAGAATGTCTGCAGTTCTTGTACATTACAAGTTTCAAGTGTATCGAGATCTTTGTAATGCTTTTATGGAACCAAGGTAATCTGCAAACTCTGATTATCGACAGCGAAGGCCTGTATTGATGTCCGAGTGGAAAATATAGCGTTAACCTCGTCTTCCGAGTCAACATGGGGGCGGACGGTCCCAAGTTGTTGCGCTGAGGCGGCCCTGAATAAACTATCTCTTCTTCCTCCTCGGTATCACTCCCGAAAACTGGAATAGTGGTGATAGCTTTGTCCTTCGGTTTGTGGCATCTCTCTGTGTCCTCGAAATTTGGTAAGAAGTATTTTGCATGTTCGTACTTTCGGACCTCATTCACGTAGAATGGGTTCAGCTCTCCTATTACGGTATACTCGAGACCATCCTTGAAGTATTTCATGCACTGATGTTGTGTAGAAGGGATGATATTGTACTCGTGTAACCAAGGTCGGTCGAGCAAAGCATTGTAGCAAGTCTTGGCGTCAATGACGTGAAATTTAATATCCGTGACGAGTAGCCCGAAGCGTAGCGTCAGTACTACGGACCCCAGAGTCCGTGATGACTGGGAGTCGAAACCGGAGATGGTAATTTTATCGCGAGCGAGATGCTGAACGCTTATGCAGATTTCCTTCAACACTCTCACGTTGAGAAAGTTGACGGAAGACCCATTGTCAACCAGAATTTTGCCTATCTTTATATCATGACAGTATCCGGAGACGTAAAGAGGGCGGTTGTGCTCGCACGTCCCAAGGAGGAGGTCTTCATCGCCGAAGGTAATATCGGCTGTGTGTACTTCTTCCAGCTCGTCTTTCATCTTTTCTTCGGCAAGAAAAGCTTGGAATTGTCCTGGCTCTTGTAGCGCTTTGACCAATGAATCTCTTGCTTCTTTTGATAGTAAAAGGGCGTCGAGAATGCTGAGTTGCGAGGGTAGCTTCCTCAAGTGCACCAAAACGTTGTAGTCCACCTTACTTTTCTTTGGCGGGTCTCTGGCGGTCAGCTCTTTCATGATTTAGTCATCTAGGGCGATATCCTCAGAGACCTTTTCTTTTCCCTTATCTTTTCTGTTCGTGGGTCCGAGATTCTTTTCTGGAAGCGTACGGTTGCGCAGCTGTATATTTTCACAGGCCTTCGGTTCCCCCTCTTTCCTCAAGGTGGGTTCTTTAAAGAGAGGGCCAAGAGCCATCTCTTCGTCAGAGTCACTCCCGAAGGTGAGAACCTGCGATCCCCCGGCGTTGATCATGCGACAGTTGCCGGTAATTCTTTTATACTCCTCGGTCGTATTTCTCTGCTCCCGACGAGTTTTGCGTTTCATCCGCTTAAAATGTTGCCGGTGAGCAACATATCCCTGCCACCATTTTTTAAAAGCATTGCATTCCTCAGTGGGGTGCGCAATCTTCTGATGATATAAACAATAGCTCGGATACATTTCGGCTTCACTAAGAGTACTTCCTTCGGAGGGTGGTAGCTTCATTCCCACTGATATGGCTTTCGCAAACCTTTTCTTCATCTTGATCTTGTTTTTATTTGCAACGGAGGCACTTTGATCTGGCGGGAGTGTTTCAACCCTTTCGTCTAGTCGCCGACATTTGGCCTTTTCATATATGACCATCTCACGCTCCCGATCAGCTTTACTTTTGAGAAGAGCTTCATTCAGGAATGCATCAATCATTTCATCGGATGGCCCTAGAAGTTCAGGCTCAGGCCCTGCCCCCAGTTTTTCTGTGTAAGGAGCTTCTTCATCGTTTATCAATGAGTGAGAGATCACATGGCAACTTGCTACGTAATCCTCAGATCCATCTGATGAGTCTTCTCCATCATTTCCGTCCTCAAGGGACGTGGCTGAGGAACTCTTGGAGCGTGATTGGAGTCCGCGCCTTCTGGTTATACTCTTCCAGCGCGTCAATTTGTTTTTGTAAGTCCGTGCGCTTGTCGCCAGGCTTCACAGGCTTCTTGGATTTCTTCTTCTTTTTCGAAGGTTTCGACGGCTGGGTGTGAGCACTTTGGCTATCACCACTAATCTTAGGAGTTGGGCGGGGCTTCAGCATTCCTTCGATGATCTGGGGTTCTAGCGGATTCTTCCACCTGATCGCCGGGCATGTCTGGAGATCACTCAGCATCCTTTTGGTTTTGGCTGAAAGAGCCACCTCCCATGGAGCTTCTTCAACAAAAGAGCACGTTGCCCCCGGTGTGTCCATCTTTTTAGGAGTGCGGTTGTAGTGGGTTTACTTTCCAGTTCTCAGACAACGCAAACTTGACCTGTTGGTACTGATCCTCGATCCATCCCTTAAAGACGAAGCAATCTTCAATTGGATGGCTTACCGTTTGGTGGTAAGGACAATAATTGGGATTATCCGCCTTGCCGGGTTGCAGTGGTCACTTTGGATTCGGCAAATTGATAAGCCTGTTGCGCATCGCCAGCTCGAAGAGTCTCCGCGTTTTGTGTCGTGGAAACGAGTAAGGACGCTTCATTTTCAGTTTATAATAGCGCCGTCTCTCTTCCAGTTGATCCATTAGCTTTGGAGCACTGGGCTGCTGTTGGGTGTTCGCAACGAAGGTCGCCTTCCCTTTACCCTTTTCGTTCCGCGGCTCCGGCTTCGGAGGAGACGGTCTATGACCCATCTGATCCATCTGGGCTAGCTTGTCGATTAAAACCTGGAATGTGGTCGGTTTGAAGAACATCATGAACTGTGAAATAGTTACATCAGGGTCTAAGGTGCCTATGAACATGCCCACCGCCGGTGCTTCTTCGATGCGCTGTTCGCACTTCGACCACAGATTTTGCCATCGGATTGTGTATTGAACCCAAGTTTCGCCCGGCTTCACCCTTGCATTGATCAACGCCGTTATTGGAGTACGTTCGCTAGCACTTGCGAATCGCTGGGTGAATAACAACTCCATTTCTGTGAAAGTTTTGACGGAGTCGTTTGGAAGATCGGAGTACCACTCAAATGCAGTCTCCGACAAGCTGCCGACGAATTGACGGAGCAAAAGATTATCATCGCCTCCGGTGTTGCCGCACAGAGCTCTGAACTGGGCAACATGCTGGTGGGGATTGCCTGTCCCTTTGTATACATGGAATTTAGGGATCGTGTAGCCCGGCGGGTACTTTATCTGATCATACCAGCCTGGATACGGTCGCCCAGTTTTGGCGACTTGGCCGGCTGCTTCATTTGCCTGGTGAACTCTTATTTGCTGGGTAATATAGTCATCCAGGATGGCCTTGGAGATAGTTTCCTCTTTGGCTGCTGAAAGAGCCAGAGAAGGATTCGACGTTTCCCCTTTATCGTCTTCAATAACGATCGGAGGGTCTTCGGCAGGAGGATCTAGTTGTAACATCATCCCGATCATGTCTTGGAAGAGAAGTGTCATTCGCTTTATATTGGCTGCTTGTTCCGTAGCCTCTTTTTCCTTCTTCTCAAGCATTCTCCAAAAGTATTTAGCATCGGTTTCTTGTTCATGGCGTTGCTCCGATGACACCTCCGGGCTTTCTTTTGGTCTGGTGAGTGCGGCCATCGCAGTCAGCATCTCTTGAAGCTTCTGCTGATGTTGTTTCTGAGCCCTTGTGATGGATCGGGTGAGTGGTCGGTGGCCCGTAGAAGCGCGGCTATCCTCTTTCCCGGATGCCATATAGACGGTATACACCACCATGCCCCTGGACTTAGGGCGTTTGGGCTCAGTGCCTTTGACATTTGTCGCAGGCCTGGGGACTTTCTCCGGCCTTCTCCTTTTCTGAGTGGTCAATATTGAGAGGGCCGTTGTAGTGGGCACCCAAGTAACCATCGCCTTTTGTGGCCTAACAGGACGGTTTTCTTTCTGTTGGACCTTCGGCTTCTTCTGCCGGCGGGGATAGTCTTGATCCACCACCGACTCTCGGACTTATCGCCAGATTTTGTAAACTTCGGAAGACAGCCGTTGAGGAGACTGCTTCGGCTTTATTTCCGTGACAGTTTCCACCGGTGGCGAAGATCTTTTCAGTATGGCAGGAGGCGAATTCCTGCGTACTTTGTTCAGCAGCTCGAAACTGTTCCCGGTTGGGACAGCAGCATTAATTTCCACCGTTGGAGCTGGCGGAGTTAGCCCAGAAGGGGAGTTGCCCCCGGCCTTCCTTACCCGGTGCCAATGGCGACGTCAAGCGTGTCGAGTTGTTGGGGTTGGTTCAGCGATGGCTTTGTCTTCCCCCCTTTCCAGGTGAAGGGTTGCTGCTGGCGTCAGCCTGTTGAAGACTGATGTCCTTTGAGAAGCAGTATCCAATCGGTTGAAAACAGACTTCTGAGCAGGGACAGGAACCGTAGCGAGAGCCGGAACAGTCAGTCTTGTAAAGACCGACCCTTTGATAGGAGAAGCCGCTTTGACGACTTCAGGGGCAGGGATGGCTATCCTCTTCGGAGTAACCTTCTCTTGAATTGCAGGCTTCATTGTTGACCTACATGGACTTTTGCCCATTCTGGCGAAGACCGAGGTGTTGGTGCTGGACGACCCGTTGAGAGGGGCCGTAGTAGCTGTAAGCCGATCTAAGACCGACTTCTTGGGAACTTCAGGTGTTGCCACAGGAATGGTGAAGCTCATTGGCGGGAGCATGGTCCCGAAGAATAATCCTGTGGTGGTTTGAGTAACCTGTTCTACTGGCATCATGAACAGGGAAGCCGCCTGGGGCCCGTAAGATATGCCCCCAGTTGAGGCAGGACGTGAGTTGCAGTTGCATGTGGAACACTTTGAGCAGGTGAACGCCATTGATCTTTTGCTTTCTGCACCAAACAAAATGCCAAATCTTAGTACCTCGAAACCCAAGGGCAACCGTTAGCAAACCGCGATTGGTTCGCGAACACGACGCACGAAGTGTGGAGTGGAAAGAGGAAAAGGTCCCACCGGGCGTACCAGAATCTGTTCCCCTCCGAACACAGAGACGCGACCGCGCAGGTCCATCTTGCCTGAAATTCGGGGCAGATGCTAATTGGT
Source organism: Agapanthus africanus (assembly GCA_030015575.1). Taxonomy (NCBI): domain Eukaryota; kingdom Viridiplantae; phylum Streptophyta; class Magnoliopsida; order Asparagales; family Amaryllidaceae; genus Agapanthus; species Agapanthus africanus. The sequence continues at coordinate 696,960,183 of CM057343.1, read as the reverse complement.
GCTATCCGTCCACCTCTCCGAAGATTCCAAGTTGATTTATGACACCATGTATCGAAGGTTTAAACGGATGCGGCCGATGTAGCAGACTTCGTCAGATTCCCTCTCGTTTGAGGGGTTTTTGATTGTGGGGACGCTCTTCCCTGCAGGCGCAATCCCCTGCAGTTAATTACGCTGCCGCATCGCGGTAACAACTTTCTCCTTCTCCAGATGGTCACTTCGTGTCGTGGGTGTTTGTTTTATATTTGGTTGCCCGTGGATTGTATACGGAGACTAAGTTATGTTGTTTCCCGTAGGGCGTGCACTAGTCCAAATCCGTATCTTTCTTAGATTTGGGTTTGGGGGGTTTGGGTTTAAGGATACGTTAGCCTCTTTTGAGACTAAGATCAACTTAAACGTTTGTTAAGGATACGTTAGTCTAATTTTAGACTAAGATCAACTTAACGGGATCGTTTAGATCCAACAAGAGAGCAATTGGGCTCTATTGTTTAGTTTAGTGACATTGCGGTCGATTAGTTTAAGGACATTACGGTCCAATGTTAGTTTAAGGACATCTCGGTCCAATGTTAGTTTAAAGACGTCGCGGTCGAGGTTAAGGACATCATAGTCCATGGGTTTAAGGACCCCACGGTCCAATGTTAGTTTAAAGACATCACGGTCGAGGTTAAGGACATCATAGTCTGTGAGTTTAAGGACCCCACGGTCCAATGTTAGTTTAAAGACACCGCGGTCGAGGTTAAGGATATCATAGTCTATGAGTTTAAGGACCCCACAGTCCAATGTTAGTTTAAAGACATCGCGGTCGAGGTTAAGGACATCATAGTCCATGAGTTTAAGGACCCCACAGTCCAATATTAGTTTAAAGACATCACGGTCGAAGTTAAGGACATCATAGTCCGTGAGTTTAAGGACTCTACAGTCCGATGAAATATATGGTTTTCGGGACCCGTCACCTCTTTGAAGACGTTGAGGAATTACAATGACAAATATCAAAGGAGTGAAGAGATGTACCCTTGAACCAAGATGGATTAAATGATCTATAGCCCCGTTTGGAACTAAGACCAATTAATTATATTATGAGCACATTGGCTCAGTTAAGTCTGAATTGAGGACTTATGGTCTTCTTGGGCTAAGTCCAATCAAGTTTGGAATATTGGCCCTCTGTTGGTCCATTAGACATATTCAATTGAAGGGGAGGCTTTGCCTCTAGAAAATTAGCCAATTGGGCTAAAACTAATGTTAAACACTAAAGAACAACAGTGTTAAACACTGGAAATAAGATTATCAAATTAGTGTTAAACATTAAAAAAAACGTGATTCTCAAATTAGTGTTAAACGCTAACAGATAACAGTGTTAAACACTGGCAACAAAATTGTCAGATTAGTGTTAAACACTGAAAGAGGGAGGGATCACGTGGGAGCACGTGATGCCATCAAAAAGTGGGGCCAGATCCCCTTCATTTTTTTCTGCAGATAAGTGTTTAACACCTTTAATTCTCACAGCCATCACGTGTGGGTACGTGATGGGTGCTCATGCCCTGATTTATTAGAATATTCATTAGGGGTCACGTGGTAACACATGAGAGTGCCCAAGTTATATTTTGACGTTGCTTTTGCTCCGATATAATGAGGGTCACATGGGAGCACGTAAGGCACTGCCTCAGGGCTAATTCCTTCTCGTTTGTGGGGATCTTTTCAGGGGTCATGTGGGGACACGTGACCCTAGTCTTTACAGAGATCTTTTAAGTCTCCTTATTTTATTCTGAGAATTAAATTCTCTGTAGGGTTAAAACCCTAATTTCTTTTTAGAGGAATTAAATTCCCATATATGTAAAAGAATTAAATTCTATATAAAGGGTGAAAACCCTAATTTCATTTTAAGAGGAATTAAATTCCCGTGAATTTAAGAGAATTAAATTCTCAATTAGGGTTAAACCCTAGTTCTGTCTATCTTGAAGGAATTAAATTCCTAGAGTTTTAGGAGAATTGAATTCTCATATAGGGTTAAACCCTAATTTCATCTTGAAGGAATTAAATTTCTGTAACTTTTGGAGAATTAAATTCTCGTATAAGGTTGTCTTGGAGGAATTAAATTCCTATAACTTTGGGAGAATTAAATTCTCAAAACTCAATTCCCCCTCTAAGTTTTGGATCTGCATGGCAGGATCTCAACCCGATGAGAATTAAATTCTCATCCTATGGGGAGATGTGCTCTATGCAAATCTTCAACCAGAAGAAGAACTAAGTTCTTTTATGCAGAAGAGTTAAACTCTTAGATTTGAGAATTAAATTCTCTGTTTGAAGTTTTGATCCCCTTTCTTTTCTCACCTAGGGTTTTTCTTTGTAGAGAATTAAATTCTCCTTTCTTTTCTCTCTGAAATTTCAAGATTCCAAGACTCTATCTCCAAACTCTCTATCTCCCCTTCTCTTCTCTTGGCTCCTATTTATAGGAGGAGGAAAGGAATCAATTTGTTTAGCAAATCTTTCATTAAAAGATTTTGTTTGTTTTCATAATTAATATGAGCCTTTAGATTATTAAGTGAATTTTATTCACCGTTGGATTTTTAATCCAAAGATATTCTGTTTGTTATTTCTGGTAAGATTTAGGGAAATCTTTCCTTGTCTAAGATTTTTCCATAAATTGGTGATATTTAATCACCCCTGGATTTTTAATCCAACGGTTCTCCTTAATCCTTTCCCATTTGGAAAGATTTTAGAGAAATTTAGAATTTTAATTTTATTGATTTATGAAGCTTTCAAAGCCTATCACGTGTTGGCATGTGACCGCTCCTCCTTCAGAGTTTTAATTCTGTACTTTAATTAAGCTGAAGGATCATCACGTGTCAACACGTGACCTCTGATCACGTGTGAGCACGTGACCCCCCTTTTGGGGTCTTTCTTCAGCCACTTATTTTACTTGGGATTTTTTTTATTCTGTAAATAGATCACGTATCAACACGTGACCCTTGGTCACGTGTCAACACGTGACCCTTGGTCACGTGTCAACACGTGATGCCTCATTGAGGCCTTTATAACTTGATAGAATTAAACTCTGCATTTCAACTGGGCTAAAGACCATCACGTGTCAGCACGTGACCCTTGGTCACGTGTGAACACGTGACGCCTCTTTGGGGTCTTTCCTCAGCCGCTTACTTCTGCTTTGCTTAAACTTTAACTCTGTAAATGGATCACGTGTCAACACGTGACCCTTGGTCACGTGTGAACACGTGATGCCTCATTGAGGAAATTCCTGATTTTTAATCAGGGAACAGTGATGCCCTATTAGACTGTTGCGTATAAACAAACAAGTTTAACTTAGTGGGGGTCACGTGCTACACGTGAGTGGTCCTAAACACCTTCCAAGCTTATAGAATTAAATTCTAAATAAAAGGATCATAACCCTATCTGGAAAATATTTCCTTAAATCTTTCTAAACAAGAAAGATTACTCTCTATAAAACAGAGTACCGTTGGATTAAAAAATCCAATGGTGATTAAAAATCATTTATCTATAGAAAAAATTCTGTATGGGAAAATATTTCCCTAATCTTGTTGAAAATAAGAAAAATATCTTCTGTAAAAAAGAAGTCCTTAGATCAAAGATCCAACGGTGAATAAAATCCCCAAATCAATTAAGATCTCTCAATGAGAGATTTCTTTAACTAAATCAACAAACTTGCTTCTACTATATAAAAGACCCAAGACTTCAAGTCTTGTACAGAGGAGACCCCCCCATAAGTTTTGAGAAACAAAAGAAAAAGAGAAAAAGAGAATTCAATTCTCTAGAGAAAGAAAAACTCCTTCTTAAACAAAAATCCTAGGTAAGAAGAAAGTACAGAGATTATTTTCTCTCCAAGGGTTTAACCCTTAAAAAAACTTAGTTTTTCCTCTGGCCGAAGTCTGCAGAACCAGATCTCCCCACAAGTTGAGAATTTAATTCTTATCGGGAAGATTCTGTTATGCAGATTCAAAACTTAGGGGAAAGAACTACGTTCAAAGAATTTAATTCTTCCAAAAGTATACAGGAATTTAATTCCTCTGATAAAACTAGGGTTTAACCCTGCAAAAGAATTTAATTCTTATAAAGAAAAGGGCCTGAAATTCTCAAAGCTCAGATCAAAATTTCCATACATATAAAAGAACAGATTGGTGATTCATTAGCGTTCAACGCTATAACGAAGGCTTACGTGTTCCCACGTGAGCGTCTCTGAAGAACAAAAAGGAAGGACTGAGATCGAATCACGTGTTCTCACGTGACCCCAAACAGTTGCTTAAATAGAAAAAGGGGAAAAAATCCAAAGACAGCACTCACTTTTGAGCACCCCACGTGTTCGCACGTGAGCATTATATGAGCTAACTGCTTAGCACTTATAAAAGGAAGAAGGAAAAAACCCAAAGAAGCAGTGCCCAACCCTGGGGCGTCTCACGTATCCACACGTGATGGCCATAAGACTTAAGTGTTTAACACTTGCATATATAGACGGGGATTGAACCCAAGGGTACAACACCAACTTTTAGGTGTCTCACGTGCCACACGTGAGCGCCCCAAGTTTCAGTGTTTAACACTGCTTTAGAATCTCACGTGGGAGCACGTGAGCACCGAGCATATATTAGTGTTTAATACTATAAGAAGCCAACTTCAGCCCCAAATTGGCTAAGTCTTCTTGAGATTAAAATGTCTTGGATCTCCAAATAGACCGAGCCTCTATGTTCATGACTTCCCAAACTAATTGACCAGAATGATGTCCATCACACATCTCCTAAGTTAATCTTAGTCTTCCAAAAATGACTAGTGATTCTTAGATGGTCCACCATGATCTCTCCCCTCAATCTGGAATTTGGTTCAAGGGTATATCTCTCCACACCTTTGATATATGTCGTTGTAATTCTTCAACGTCTTCAGAGAGATGGAGGGTCCCGACAACCAACAACTCTTAGTGCACTCCCAAACCGATGAGCACATCCCTACGGACCGCAACGTCCTTAAACTAACAACGGACCATAACGTTCTTAAACTAAGACAATCGAGCCCAAATGCTCTTTTGTCAGATCTGAATGATCCTAAAACCCCGTTAAGTAGATCTTAGTCTAAAATTAGACTAACGTATCCTTAACAATCATTTAAGTTGATCTTAATCCCGAACGAGATTAACGATCCTTAAATCAAACCAAACCCAAATCTAAGAATATACGGATTTGGACTAATCCACGCCTTATGGGCGACAACACAAATTAGTCACCGTATAAAATCCACGGGCAACCAAAAATAAAACAAACACACACGGCACGAAGTGACCTTCTAGAGCAGAAGAAAGTGGTTATCGCTACGCGGTAACGTAATTAACTGCAGGGGCTTGCGCCTGGTGGGACTCTTTTCCTCTTTCCTCTCCACACTTCGTGTGTCATGTTCGCGAACAAATCGCGATTTACTATGGTTGCCCCTAGATTCGAGGTACTAAGATTGGTGTCTTGATCCATGCAGAAAAGGAGATAACATCGATGGCCTCCAGCTGCACTACCTGCAATAGAAACTCTCGCTCCGTCCCGACTGGAGGAGTGACTTACGGGCCCCAAGCAGCCTCCATCTTTGCAATTACAGTGGAGCAGATGACTCAGGCCACCACTGGATTGTTCTTTGGGACCATGATCCCGCCAGAAAGCTTCATTGCCCCAGTGCCACCACAAGAAGCTCCCAAGAAGTCGGTCTTCGATCGACTTGCAACTACCGCGGCCCCTCTCAACGGGTCGTCCAAGTCTACAGCCTCAGTTTTCGACAGGCTGAGCCTAAGCTCAAGTGGGCCCACAAAGAGGCTCGTGATACCTGAAAAGGCTATCCCGAAACGGATAGTCCTCCAAACTCCTGCTACGGGTGAGGTCGTTAAAGATGCTTCCCCTGCCATAAAGTCGGCCTTTGACAGATCGGTCGTTCCCTTTTAGCGGACATCAGTCTTTGACAAGCTGACACCAACAACAGCCTCTCATCAGAGCAGGGGGCATGACGAAGCCGCTCTAAAGACAGAGGTAGTCCCGTCTACACGACATGCTTGACGTCGCCACTGGCGCCGAGTGAGGAAAGCTGGGGGCAGTTCCCCCTCTGGACTTACCCCACCAGCTCCAATGGTGGAAATTGACGCTGCTGTTCCAACTGGGAACAGCTTCGAGCTGCTCAGGAGGGCGCGCAAGAACTCTCCAACCGCTATACTATAGAAGTCTCCTCCGCCTGCTGAAAACATGTCACAGGTGAAGCCGGAGCAGCCTCCTCAGCGGCTGTCCTCCAAAATCCACAGGGTCTGGCGGAAAGTCCAAGACTCTGTAATTAACAAAAATTACTCTCGCCGACTAGAGAAAAAGAAGGCTCGGCAGGAGGAGGACCACCCCTCCGCCATACAACGGAAGGCCTCGTCCACATGGGTGCCTGTTGCAACAGCCCCTCCAACTTCGGCCTCCCACAAAAAGAGAAGGCCTGAGAATCTCCCGTCACCGGCGGAAAATCCCAAAGGTGATGAACCCAAACGCTCCAAGTCTGGGGGCATGGTTGTACATACCGTCTACATGTCTTCCGGAAAAGAGGATAGTAATACTTCCGTGAGTCATCGACCGCTCACTCGATAGTTGACAAAAGCTCAAGAGCAACAGCAAAAGCTCCAAGAAATGCTAATGAAGATGTCAGCACTCACTGGGCAAAAAGAAAGCCCGGAAGTATCGTCTGAACAATGCCGGGAGCAGGAGACTAATACGGAGTTCTTGCGAAGAGTGCTAGAAAGGAAGGATAAGGAGTCCGCGGAACAAGCTGCTAATATAAAGCAGATGGCGCTCTTGTTCCAAGACATGGTTAGGATGATGATCCAGCCGGACCCTCCAGCCGATGATCCACCAATAATCATTGAAGTCGACAGAGGGGAGACATCAAACCCTCTTCCGGATCTATCAGTAGCCAGGGAGGAGACGCTCCAAAGCTGCCCTTGACGACTACATAGCTCAACAAATACGAGCTCATCAAACAAGCGAAGCAGCTGGCCAAGTCGTCAGAACTGGGCGACCTCATCCAGGCTGGTACGATCAAATCAAGTACCTACCGGGATATACGATCCCTAAATTCCACGTGTATAAGGGGACAGGCAATCCCCATCAGCACGTCGCTAAGTTTAGAGCTCTATACGGCAATACTGGAAGCGACGACAAACTACTGCTTCTCCAGTTAGTCAGCAGCTTGGCGGAGACAGCATTTGAATGGTACTCGGAGCTTCTGAATGACTCCATCAAAACATTTACAGAAATGGAGCTACTGTTCACGCAGCGTTTCGCAAGCGCAAGCGAACGCACCCCGATTACGGCATTAATCAATGCCAGGGTGAAGCCGAGAGAAACCTGGGTTCAATACGTAATTCGGTGTCGGAACCTATGGTCAAAATGCGAACGACGCATAGAAGAAGCTCCTACCGTGGGAATGTTCGTTGGGACCCTTGATCCTCAGGCAACTATATCCCAATTTATGATGTTCTTCAAGCCGATCACCTTCCAGGCCTTGATCGACAAGCTGGCCCAAATGGACCAGATAGGCCATAGGCTGTCCTCTTCGAAAATGGATCCCCGGAATGAAAAGGGCAAAGGGAAAGCGACCTTCGTTGCCAACGCTCAATAACAACCGAGTGACCCTAAACCGGTTGCTTGCCAAAGCAACAAACCACGATCCCTCGAAGAGAAGTTGAGACGTCCTTACTCGTTTCCCCGGGATAAAACGAGAAGACTGTTCGAACTGGCACTGCGCAATAGGCTCATCACTCTACCGGATCCAAGACGCCCACTGCAACCAGGTGACGTCAACAGTCCCAACTACCGCCCCTACTACAGAATAACGGGCCACCCAATCGAAGATTGCTACGTCTTCAAAAACTGGGTTGAGGAACAGTACCAACAAGGCAAATTTGCGCTATCCGAAAACTGGAAAGTAAACCCGCTACAACAGCACGCTCCTAAAAAGGTGGATACGCTAGGGGCATCATGCTCGTTTTTAGAAGAAGCTCCGTGGGAAGCTTTCCTTTCGGCTAAAACGAAAAGAAGGCTGAAGGATCTTCAAGCATGCCCGACGATCAGATGGAAAGGCCCGCTGGAGCCCGAGATCATTGAGGGGATGCTGAAACCGCGCCCAACACCGAAAGTTGGTAGCGATAGGCAAAACACCCAGGTCAAGCCTTCAAATTCTTCAAAGAAAAAGAAGAAGACCAAGAAGCCTATGCAGCCTGATGACAAGCGCATGGACTTGCAAAAGTATATTGACACGCTGGAAGAATACAACTAGAAGGCGCGAACCTTAGTCACTCTCGAAGAATTTCTCAACCATATCCTTAAGAACGGAGACAGTGACAATGATGAGAGAAACGACTCGTCAGAAGAACCCGAGGATTATGTAGAGAGTTGCCACATGATCTCTCATTCGTCACTGAATGACAAAGAAGCTCCCTCGGCGTTAGAAAATAACGTAAAGAGGCTGGGGGCAGAACCGGTGCCGAAATCCCTAGAACCGTCAGACGACCTGATTGACAGACTGCTGAACGAAGCCCTTTAGAAGAGAAAAGCTGACCGAGAACGTGAAACAGCCATATACGAAAAGGCCAAGCGTCGGCGTCAGGATGAGAAAGCTGCGGCAAGGAAGAGTCACGAAGTACTCCAACTTGATCGAAGCACACCCGCGATAGACAAAAGCAAGTTTAAGACGGGGAAATGGTTCGCCAAAGTCCTGTCAATGGGAATGAAGCTGCCACCTTTTGAAGGAAATACTCCCAGGAGTACGTGCCTTGATGAAACGGATGTACATCCGAAATACTGCTTATACCATCGGAGGGTCATACACCCTACTGAAGATATCAATGCTTTCAAGAAGTGGTGGCAGGGATACGTTGCCCACCGATAACACTTCAAGCGAATGAAGCGCAAAGCCCGTCGGGAATAGAGAAGCACGACAGATGAGCGTAAAGGAATAGCCGGTAACTGTCATATGGTTGATGCCATTTCGACAAAAGGGAAATCTTAAGTTCTTACCTTCGGGAGTGATTCTGACGAAGAAATAGCCCTTGGCCCTCTCTTCAAGGAATTCACCTCTGGAAAAGAAGAAGAGGTGAAGAACTGCGAGAACATTCAGCTGCGTAATCGTACGTTGCCTAAAAAGAATCTCGGGACTGCAAACAAAGGTTCAAGTAAAAGAGACAAGGGGAAGGAAAAAGTCCCTGAAAAAATTGCCCTCGATGATGGAGTCGTCAAGGAGCTTACAGCTAAAGACCCGCCTAAGAAAAACAAGGTGGATTACAATGTCCTGGCACACCTGAGGAAGATACCCTCCCAACTAAGCATACTGGATGCTCTCCTCCTGTCCAAAGAAACACGAGATTCTCTAATCAAAGCACTACAAGAGCCTAATCGGTTCCAAGCTTTCTTTGCGGAAGAAAAGATGAAGGACGAGCTGGTAGATGTTCATACAGCTGGCATCACATTCGGCGATGAAGATCTCCTCTTCGGAACATGCGAGCACAACCGTCCTCTATATGTCACCGGGTACTGCCACGACATTAAGATAGGCAAGAACCTGGTCGACTATGGGTCCTCTGTCAACCATCTCAACGTGAAGGTGCTGAAGGAGATCTGCATGAACGTTCAGCACCTGGCTTGGGACAAAATTACCATCTCTGGGTTCGACTCGCAGTCATCACGGACGCTCAAGTCTGTGATACTGACATTACGCTTTAGGATGCTCATCACTGACATCAAATTTCATGTCATTGACACCAAGACTTGCTATAACGCTCTACTCGGCCGGCCTTAGTTACACGAGTACAACATCATCCCTTCTACACAACATCAGTGTATGAAGTACTTCAGAGACGGCCTCGAGTACACAGTTACAGGGGAGCTAAACCCATTCTCCGTAAATGAAGTCTGCAAATATGAAGACGCCAAGTACTTCCTACCAGACTTTGAACACACGGAAAGATGTCATAAACCGGAGGATAAACAAAAAGCCGTCACGACTATCCTGATCTTTGGGAGCGATACCGAGGAAGATGAAGAAATAGTCTACTCGGGGCAACCCCAAGGCAACAGGCCAGGACCATCTACTCCTATTTTAGTCTTCGGCAGCGACTCTGAAGACGAGGTCAACACAGTATTCCATGTTCGTCCATCAATACAAACCTTCATTGGAGCTGATCAGGGTTTGCTAATCACCATAGTTCCGCAGCAGCATTAAAGGGAACTTGATGCGGACCTTCTACATTCCTCCTAGGCGGAGAGATGAAAAGGCAATCCTCTTCTAACAATCCACGGAGACCAAATTGGAGAAAGAAGTCTGGCATGGCGCTGATCTTGCGCTTGACAGGCTTCAACCAATCCGGCTGCCCAGATACTACGCAGAGGGATTGAAGAGGGTATTAAGATACCAAGGCGTACCCTTTAAACAAACCGCTCGAAAAGCCAAGTTCTACAACAAGATTTGGAATGTTCCCGGGACTCAGCGAAAGATGCCCAACGGGATGATGTAGATGACTGGGCTTGGATACGTTCAGTCCAAGAAACGAGAGCAATTCCATAGCTGCCATGTTATAAATAACTCCGGTGGAGAAGCGAATGCATTTCCAGATAGCTCTGATATCGAACCAGAGCAAGATCCCGCCGTGAGAATACCAAGCCCGTCATTCAAAGAACAAATTAACAAGCTAATAAGGGAAGCGGGTCAAAAGATTCGGGATGACCACAGCCGCGAAATGGCCATTTACGAGAAAACCAGGACGCAACGTCTCATTCAGCAGTCCACGGAAAGAGAAGACTACGATACTCTTCATCCTCAGCCTGCTGTGCGCTCTCATGGTAAGGAAAAAGTCCGATGCAGAAGCAACAACAAGATCAAGAACGGGAATGACGTTCAAAGACAGCGAAGCGGATCCAAGAAGCCACGCGATCGAGAAAAAATCAGCCGGAATCCGTCATTTATGAAAAAGATGGGTCGGGAATACTCTTTCCCTCAAGACAAGACAAGGAAAATATTCAACCTTGTCATGAATCATCAAATGATGACGCTCCCGGAGTCTCGGCACCCTGAGCAAATAAATGAGGTCCATCACCCGGCTTATTGCTCCTACCACCGAGCAATAGGACATCCCCTTGAAGATTGCTTCACCTTCAAAGACTGGGTCGAAGACCAGTATCAATAAGGCAGGTTTGCTCTATCCGACAGTTGGAGGGTAGCCCCACCATGAAAGCATGAGCCAAAAGCGACCTATATTGTGAGGGTAAGTCCAGATCAACATCGAGCTTGGAAACGAGCTCGTACCTGCCACATGATAACACTGTCGAAAGAGGGAGAGCATGAGAATGTGGACAACCTCTCCTGTTGCCTCGCAGATGAAAATGAGGACGAGGTGATCTCAGAATTTCCACCGGCGCCAAAAGAGCTGGAGGATGGGATACATACCACAGCGGACAATCTGAGGAAAATCGACTTGTGGACGACAAACGATCCGAGGCCAACGTTCGTCAGCGAGCTGCTGTCCGAAGAGCAGGTGGCTACACTAAAGGATGTGCTTATGCAGTATAAAGACTGCTTCGCGTGGAACCATTTCGAGATGCCGGGACTAGATCCAAAAATAGCTGTGCATAAACTGGTTATACCACCGGACGTCAAGCCAGTCAAACAGGCGCCAAGAAGAATGCGGCTCGAACTTGAGATGAGCATCAATGCCGAAGTCAAGAAACTAATCGACTCTGGCTTTATCCAAGAAGTTCAATATCCTGACTGGATCGCCAACATTGTCCCAGTGATGAAGAAAAATGGGACAGTGCGCATTTGCGTGGACTTTCGGGATCTCAATAAAGCATTCCCGAAGGATGACTTTCCCGTACCGGTTACCGAGCTGAAGATAGATAACACGTCCACTCATGAAGTCTTCTCCTTCATGGATGGATCTTCAGGCTGCAATCAAATAAAAATGCATCCTAAAGACCGAAAGTATACTGCCTTCCGGACTCCGGTGGACATATTTTGCTAAAAAGTGATGCCCTTCGATCTGAAGAACGCTGGCGCTACCTACCAGAGGGCCATGATGAAGATCTTTGATGACCTCATACACGAGATTGTCGAATGTTATATCAACGACCTCGTGGTGAAAAGCAAATCGTACAAGGAGCACTGGGAGTATTTGAAAATAGTGTTCCAGCGTCTTCAGAAATATAATCTGAAGATGAACCCTCTGAAATGCGCGTTTGGAGTCTCCTCAGGAAAATTCCTAGGATTCATCGTACGATATCGAAGCATCGAAGTAGACCCATCAAAGATCAAGACAATTATGGAAATGCCCTCGCCAAGAACTCTTAAGCAACTGCGGTCTCTCCAAGGAAAGCTCACGTATATCCGACGGTTCATAGCTAACCTCTCCGGAAAATGCCTCCCCTATAGCCATCTAATGAAAAGGGGGACCCCGTTCATTTGGGATCGTAAATGCCAAAGTGCATTGGACGAAATCAAGCAATACCTGCAGAACCCGCCAGTACTGACTGCTCCGGTCAAGGGAAAGTCTCTCATCCTATACACAACAGCCCTTGAAGGTTCTTTAGGCGCACTATGGGCACAGGAGAACGACCAGGGGAAGGAGAGAGCTCTCTATTATTTGAGTCGAGTTCTCCTGGGGGCAGAAAACAACTACTCCCCCATCGAAAAGCATTGCCTAGCACTGATCTTCGCGATAACGAAGCTTCGACATTATGCCTTGGCACATGAGGTCCATCTCATATCAAAGGTGGATCCTCTCAATTATTTGATGTCAAGAGCTATACTAACAGGAAGGCTTGCCAAATGGGCCCTCCTCTTGATGGAGTTCTCAATAATATATCGACCCTTCAAGGGAGTAAAAGTCCAGGCCATCGCTGACTTTCTCGCTGAGCATCCGATACCAGCCGAATCTCCCTTAAATTGCGAATTGCCAGATGAACACGCGTTCGACGCAATCGACAGAGAGGAGGAAGGAAATAATGCCTGATGGGAACCATACTTCAATGGAGTATCTTCCATGAAGAAGCGAAAGCAAAACACCCCCATAATCAAAGCTGAGGAGGCCTTATCTTTGTGACTCCACAAGGAGGGATAATGTGTTTCCCCCTTTCATTGACAGAGCCAAGAACAAACAACGAAGCGGAATATGAAGCTTTGATAGCAGGTCTTGAGATCATTGTCGACATGGGAATCGAAAACCTCCTCATATATGGAGACTCCCAGCTGGTCGTTAGCCAAGTAAATGGCGACTATCAGACGTGCAAGCCAGAGTTGGTAAAATATGGCGAAAGGGTGCAACAACTGCTGACTCAAATTCCATCCTACGTCCTGGAAAGCATACCGCGGACGGAAAATAGTAAGGCGGATGCATTATCCAAACTCGCTAAAGAACTGGCTGATGAGAATCTTGATGATGTAAGGATTGTTGTGCAAAGCCGCCGGATTCTCGCGCCAGCAGAAATATCTCAGGAGTCGTCTGAAAGAAAAGAAGCGACCAGACAAGCAGTCCTCTAAATAGAAGACGAAGAAAGGGTCAAGGACTAGAGGGAAGTCTTCATAGACTACTTCAAATCCCATCGAACACCCGAAAACGCGTCGTCAAGACATCAGCCCATGAGGCAAGCCCTGTCTTTTGCCTTCGTCAATGATACTCTTTATAAGAGATCATTCGACTGCCTGTGGCTGAGATGCCTGGGACCGGAAGAAGCAAAAAGGGTCGTCCAAGAAACTCACAACGGACTCTGCGGTTCTCATCAGGCCGGACCAAACATGAAGCTGAAGATCAAAAGAATGGGTTACTATTGGCCCACAATGATTCAAGACTGTCTCGAATATGCGAAGCAGTGTCACTCGTGCCAAATTCACGGGGACTTCATCCAACAGCATCCAAATCCGCTACACCCAATGGTGGCTAGCTGGCCGTTCGAAATGTAGGGAACCGATATAATCGGGCCCATCGAACCAGCACATCCAAAGGACATCGGTTCATACTGGAAACAACCGATTACTTCTCTAAATGGGCAGAAGCAGTACCGCTAAGAGAGGTGAAGACGGAGAACATCCTCCATTTATTCAGGACACACGTCATCTACTGATTCGGCACTCCACGACGGATCATCTCGGATAATGGACCGGCCTACAGAAGCCATAAGATCAGCCGTTTCGCACAGCAGCATAAAATAGGCTGGAAATACTCTTCAGTCTATAATCCTCATGCCAACGGTCTAGCTGAAGCTTTCAACAAGGCCTTGACGAAGATCATAAAGAAAACGATGTCTAGAAATAAAAAGGACTGGCACGAGAGACTACATGAAGCTCTCTGGGCGTATCAAACCACGTTCAAAATGACCATGAATACTACGCCATTCGCGTTGGTATTCGGCACGGAAGCGGTACTTCCCTTGGAGATAGAGTTACCCTCTCTACGAGTGGCAGTTCGACATGAGCTGACGGATGAAGAAAATGCCCATTTTCGGCTTGAGGAGCTCGACGCCCTCGATGAAACTCGTCTCATGGCGCAGCAAAACCTGAAAGATTATAAGGCAAGGATGACGCGCTCATACGAATGACTGACCAGGCCGAGAATATTCCGCCAAGGCGAACTCGTGCTAGTCGTAAAAAGACCTATGATCCCCAACCGTGCAAAACGGGGGAAATTCGAGCCAAACTATGAGGGTCCATACATATAGACAAGGTCTACCAAGGTGGAGCCTAATTGCTCATGAATATGCATGGCGAAAGACCCTTCCGGCCAATAAATGGGTGATTCCTTAAGAAATACTACGCTTGACAAGTCATAACTCAGGTTAATAATAGATGACGACGCTCGTGTCCGCTCGCTGTCTTTCGGAGTCCAGACTCTATAAGTAGTATCCGGCAAAGACTTCGCTAATAAGGGACCTAAATGTCCTTAAACTAAACGTTACCTCCAAAATGGCAGCAATGGACCGAGATGTCCCTAAACTAACCATGGACCGAGATGTCCCTAAACTAACACTGGACCGAGATGTCCCAAAATAAATAATGGACTGAGATGTCCCTAAACTAACCATAGACCGAGATGTCCCTAAACTAAATACGTCGCCTCAAACACGGCGATAGTGGAATTCAAGTCCATAAGTCCCAACAGCGAGGACTGCAACTCAAATCCTGCTGGCTACACAGCTACCCTAGCGGCGAAGCCCCCCCGAGTGCCATTGGCGAACAGAAGGGTAAAAAAACGGTACGCCCACAAGTGAAATGGGTATGGATGAAAACCCGAAAGGGCGCCATGAGTAAAAACAGCAGGGCTACCGACGAGTTTGTGAAAACCCGAAAGGACGCAATCTCGTTAAAATAAAAACACCTGCAAGGTCCTCTCGACCTTGTGAGGAGAAAACACCTGCGTGAGATCCTAACAACTCACAAGGGAGAAACACACTTAAAGGATCCCTATGATTCTTAAGGAGAAACTACACTTACGAGATCCTCACGACTCGTAAGGAGAATTCCCCCTTATGAGACCCTCACGGCTCATAGGATTCAAAAGCCTTAAGATACAGTGACCTGAACCTGTTCTTAAGCCATCACACTCCCCAAGTTGCCCTACAAGCGGTCAATATAGATCCTTGTATACAATCCATGGGTATAAATAAACGCTCCCTCACCTAGTTCCACCAATGGCGCGAAATTTCCCCATTTGGTGAACAACACTTGCAGGTCCTCCCGACTTGCAAGGAGAAAATATTCTTGTGAGATCCTTACGACTTACAAGAGAAGATATCACTTAGGAATTCTCACGATTCCTAAGGAAAAAATACACCTACGGGATCGTTACGACTCGTAGGGAGAAAATATCTTTATGAGACCCTTACGGCTCATAAAGTCGAAAAGCCTTAGTCAACAGGATCCTAACCCTGTTTGCTAAGACACCTTTGTACGAATCGACAAAGGCAAATAATAATTCGCTCCTGGCAATATCCCAGTTGTAGCGATGTTGATGTCTAAACCGGTATCAAATTCTAAGTCCTTTCAAGGCAAATGATGATTCGCTCCTGGCAATATTCCAGTTGCAGCGGTACTGATGCCAAAATTGGTATCAGATCTCGAGTTCCATACTCGCAATAAAAAATAAGCGAGCAAAAAAATGCATATAAAATAGCCGAAATGATGGGGCAACTCGCAATAAAAATCAGCGAGCAAAACTTATGTATATAAAAATAGCCGAAATGTTTGGGCAACTCGCAATAAAAAAACACCGAGTAAAAAGAAAAATAGCCGAAATGATTGGGCACCATGATAAAAAGACGAAATGATTGGGCAATCGTGACTTTCGCGATATAAAAAAAAGGCTGAAATGATAGAGCATTACGGAAAGAAATAAAAAAATGAAACTTATGCCCTGCAGGTGAGTCCGCATCGACCCTATATACAATCCATAGGCAAAAACGAAAAAGGGAACCATATTTCCCACCAGGCTCCACCAGAAAGAAAGCCAGGTCTCGACAGCAACATCTACAGCCTAGAGATCAACAACGGCGTTCCTTCTCACTCCAACAGGATGCAGATGCGATGTCAACAAATGACCCCAGGGTCAAAACAACGGAGCCATGGAAAATTCCCTAGTTCCAAGCCTCGATGGTTCACCAATAACCTAGAGACAACCTCGACATTCGTTGCGATATAGAAGACACAATGTCAATAAACGAAGCAAAGGAAGATCCCTAGCTTCAGGGTCTCGACGGCAACATCAACAGCCTAGAGATCAACAACGGCGTTCCTTTTCACACCAGTAGGATGCAGACGCAACGTCAACAACCGACCCCAGGGTCAAAACAATGGAGCCATGGCAAAGTCTCTAGTTTCAAGACTCGACGGTTCACAGACAACCTAGAGACAACCTCGACATTCGTCGCAATATTGCAAACACAATGTCAACAAACGAAGCAAAGGAAGATCTCTAGCTTCAGGGTCTTGACGGCAACTCAAATAAAACCTGAAACACTATCGGAGATCATCCCACACCAGCGCGGAGTGGTTGTGACTCATCGGGGCTCCCAAATTGAGCCTAACCTCAAGTAAAAAGCGGCATGGAAAATCCCTAACGCTTGCTCTTCCGACGGTAATATGACCTGGGAGATTACTTGAAGCCGTCTTGTCCAGCCCCCGAAGGGATCAGAGACACAACAGTCGTGGGGATACTCGAATAGCAAGATTGCATATAGGGGAATACATCGGCCAACGCGACGGTACGACGGACAAAAACCCTAGTACCACAGACCCTAACGGACTTCTATCAGCAGAGCTTAACTGTGACGTTAGGACATTCTTGCGAGAACTTCTCGATTCGTCTCGACTCGTAGGGAAAAAGCCTTAGGCAACGGGAATATCAACTTGTTTCCAAAGCACTGGGGCCCTGCAAGTAGGTCCAAAATGGACTATTGTATACTATCCACGGGCTACACTCTCCAAAGTCGAATATCGACAAGGAGGGAAAAAACCACTTACGAGTCCTCTCGACATGTAAAGGGGAAAATTCTCTTGTGAGATCCTTATGACTCTCAAAAGAAAACGCACTTAGGAGTCCTCATGACTCCTAAGAAGAAAATACACTTACGGGATCTTCTCGACTCGTAGAGAGAAAAGTCTTTATAAGACCCTCACGGCTCATAAAGTCGAAAAGTCTTAGGCGGCAGATCCAAACCTATCTCCTAAGCCACCGCTGCCCTACAAGGAGGTCAAGATGGACTATCTACGGGCCACATTTGCCAGAGTTACTTGACAATATGAAATAAAATATGTCTTTATTTATGAATTCAAGTGAATACAAGATACATTTCATAAAGGAATCAAAATGAATACAAGATACTCTCATTCAGGAGTGAATACAAAAAAGAGAGAAGAAGAGTATACAACGACAAAAAAAAACTTAAGCAGGTGGATGGTGCAGTAGGCTAGTAAGTTCGTCAGTCTTCTGCTGAACCTCGGCTTCAAGCTCCGTTATTGCTGCAAGGCGGGTCCCCGCCTGAGTCTGCTGAGTCTGATACGAAGCAAACCGACCCTCAAGCTCCCTTTCGACGACTTTATGAGCTTCAACCATCTCATGGGTAAAGATAACAGCTTTGTCAAGAGCTACTGCCTCTGTGATAGCTTCTTGAAGCACCCGCCAAATTTCATACGCGCGAGTGGTCTTGGCAGTAAATTGAGCCTGAAGTTCCCCCAAAGCGTTCGAAGCTAACTCCCTCTCCGAAAACTTCCGGTTGAGCCGCTTCTCGCATGACTGAAGATTGGCTGCGCACTGTTCGATCCATCCCTGCAGACTTGATTTCACGGTTAAGATGTCGGAGGGAAGGCGGATGCCTTCAAGCCCGTGTAGGCAGACTTCCACTCGGCAAAAACACTCAACCCAGTCGCGTACCAATGCTTCATCATGATAGGTGGCGAGAACGGACAAGGAAGCATTGGGCTCGACAGCAAATTATTCGGCCGTGATAGTGGTAACAGCGCAAAGGTCTTCAATGAGAGCCTTCAGGGAGTAGATGCTTTGTCTCGCCATCCTTTCAGACGCACGCCGGGCATAAGGACCCGGTGTCATGAGGATCCGAGATTCCAGCGGAGTTAGGGTTGGCAGAGCTGTCAAGATTTGTGAACAGTCGGTGAGATTCATAAACATGGAATAGACAAAGCAATGACAAAGATAAAACCTCACTTACCCACAGTCATGCAAGGGGGGTTCGAAAGATCCTCAGGCCCACCAAGGATCTCAACTTCGTCATCAGCTTCCAGAACTATGGAGAGCATGTTAGCATCATAAGAAAAAAAGTGATAATGAAACAAAAAGGGGTTATAGGACACCGACCTTGCCCAGA
Organism: Agapanthus africanus; assembly: GCA_030015575.1. Classification (NCBI taxonomy): domain Eukaryota; kingdom Viridiplantae; phylum Streptophyta; class Magnoliopsida; order Asparagales; family Amaryllidaceae; genus Agapanthus; species Agapanthus africanus. The sequence goes on along the minus strand of CM057343.1, from coordinate 696,941,305 downwards.
AGAAAGGACTATGCTTTGCGGGGGTATCGCCTGTGGGGCAGCCATATCAAGTAGACGCCGGAAGGTCTTCCTGGGAGATAGATCCACGATAGAAGCCGCCGGTTCCCGCAATTCTGAAGGAAAAAAGAGTTCAGATAATGGAGAGATCATTAAAATGAAATGTAGGAGATTACCTTCGATGCTCCGCCCGCCTTGAACTGGGGAGATAGCAGCTTCGGCAACCTCCTCCACACCATCAGGTACAGCACTAGAGACATTTGCCGGCATTGCGGCTTCCAACTTAGAAACAACATCCGCCACTCCAGGCTCTGAGGAGGCAACTGCGGTCTCTGCGATCCTTTCTACAATCTCCAGGACACCACCAGAGAGATCCACTGGATCTACGGCTGGTAAGGTCACCTCTGTGGAAAGTACAGATGCTAAAGGGACGGAAGTCACCACCGGGAGATCCAAGATAGGACTAACGGCTTCGACAAACTCTTCTACACACTTTGGTGCATCACTAGAGATGTCCATAGGGTTCGTAACCAGTGTGGTCACCTCTGCTGGAGGAATAGATACCGAAGGAACAGAAGCTACCACCGGAAGCTCCACAGCAGGAATAGCGGCTGTAATGATCTACTCTACACCTGCCGGTACGTCACGAGAGATATTTGTAGAGTCCAAAGTTATGGCCCGATCTGGATTCAAATCCTTTTTCGCCGCTAAAGTCCCTGCAAAGTTTTCACAAAAATGAGAAGACATAAAAATAATATAGACTATTCGCAAAAAGAAGGACATGAGAAAGACACATACCAATGCGCCAAGGAGCTTGAAGTATGGCTTTCTCCAGACGTTTTTCCTTTCTTGCTAAGTGCGCTCGCTGGGATTCAAGTGCAGATGAATGACTGCTTGTCTTTAATGCAAGCTCGTCTTCGAAGGCGATCGTTATGGGTTGTTTGAGGGCCCGTTCTTCTTCCGTTAGCAAAGGACCCATATGTACTCGCCATAATGACGGATCAACGTCATAGAAGATAACCAGAGGGTAGGGATTTTTTGGGATGTGCACGTTCTCGGTCTCATCCTGTGAGCGCCTTAAAGCCTCAGCCAATTGTGCGGCTTTCTCAGCGGACGAGCCAGGATAAATAAGACCGGCATCCGATTCCGCCATAGCTATCAGTTCGTCCTGAATGAACGGCTCGAACTCAAACAAGGTATCAAGTAAGCCGGCGACCAATCTCTTCCTCCTCTTAGAACTTGTGCTAGCACTAACCGAAAACGCTTCCTTCCCCTCGACGTTTTGGCACGACGTTGACCAACCTCGCTTCCGGTATTCCCCTTTGGCGATACCACCGTTGATGACGCCGCCACTGGTAACAGTACCGCCGGCGCCTCATTGGAGGCCTTTGCTTGGGCTCTAGTGCGCACTGGCATACCAGCAATGCGAGGAGTCGATTCTGTTTCTGCGGACTAGGAGATAAGTACTACACCGCTATCCCTCAATGGAGGGCGAACCACTTTCCGCGGCCATAACGGAACTCCAGTGGCTTGGGTCGGAGCTGGAGCTCTACATTTGAAGAGTACCCGCTTCTCCTCGGCAATGACAGGACCGACTCGATGACGATACCAACCCGTAAAAGATCCCACACACCTTGGAAGGTAGTCGGACTCAGGGATCATGAAATGGGAGCCGGTGTTCAGCCGCATAAAATGATGGACGACGTCACGAGTGACTTCCAGAGACGGAGTGGGCTCAACTAAGAACTCCTCGAAAGGGACACCCTAGTTATAACTCAATTGCTGGGCAAAGCGGTGCGGATTATACCGCATAAAAAGAGCCGTGTTATTCTGACGGAATACCAAGTAGCCCGGCCTAATCGAGTACAGGTGCATAATCTCTTTAGGCTTTAAAGATGGCGCTCTCCCTTTTGATAGATCAAAAAGCTGCTGAACGGGCCCCGCAGGAGCAGATAGGACTCGGTCACTAAACACCATCCCGCCCTCGTTTGAATATGGGTTAAGCAATACGCGGAGGGCTCCTAGCTGAGTCGGATCGGGAGCAGAAGCATCCACCAACCTCATAACCCGTGGGAAGGTATAGGAGTCATAGAAATCTGGCCGCCGATGTGCTGCAAATACTCCCAGTACAAGCATCTCGATCCACGACGTGAAGTAGTGGAAGGAGAAATTCGCAACATCTGCACCTGGGGTCGAAGTATTGGCCGCAACGCTTAATCCATGATATAGGTGTGACAGTCCCGCAATACCAACGGCCAATCATGCCCCTTCAGCTACGCGATGAGCGGGGTAGAAGACTGAAGCTCTCATGAAGCATCGATGCGTCGGAATGGCGAACCAACTGAGCCAAAGGCTGATGAAGCCGACGAAGAAGGTCTCTTCATCCATGCCAAGGGCCACAATCGCATCGAAAGACACGGCCGACGAGATCGGAATATAAAACTGCGGCAAGTCTTCCTCTTTGGCCGGCAGTTTATTCAGCCCAAACCCAAAAGGGTCGTCAATGTTCGCAAACTTTGGAGCCCCTTTGGATAAAGTGTCTTCACGGATAAAACAGGTGATGAAGCTCTCAAAGGTGACGCCCTGCCTCTCTGACTTCGCGAACAGTTTCTCAAAAATACCCAGAGCCTTGATTAGACTAGGGTGCTTATGGCGAATGGCGTTTTCAATCGTCAGGCCGTTAAGCATAGCCGGCATAGTCACGAACACTTACTCGTCGGGAGGCAGCAACTCTTCATAATGCTCTCCCCTGATTGGCATTCCAGAGATCTCGCGAAACTCTTCCAGTGAAATAGAGACCTCGCGATCCCCTAGCAAGAAAGTGTCGGTGGGAAGATTCTATTGGTTTAGAAAAGCTTTAACCCACTAGACGTGAGGGGCCTGGTAATGAAAAAGAGATGCATACACCATTTGATATAGCCCAACCTTCTGCAACCATGCAATGTGGGCAGAAAGAACATATCGATCCCAGGGAAGATAGCCTACTGGGTGGCGAGGGGTAAGCCTTACCTTATAAACTTGTCCCCAGGGTTGTGCTTCACCTTGACAGATACGGCGTCCCAAGATATCTATGGCCGGCAAGGGCTGGTTGGGTATCCCGGTTGTTGATGGCTCAAGCCGGCCTGTAGGAGTCCAATTACCCGCCTCCACCGTATAAGCGGTTTGCGGGAGCTCCATCAGCGATATTGGGCGGAGAGGCTCTGTTGACACTTCACAAGTAAAACTGCGGCGACCCCGGATGACGTGACCATACCAAACTACCTATAAGAGCAAAATAGTACAGTCCCTGTGTCACGCCCCGCTTCCCAAAAGAAGGAGAAGGAAGACGTGGCAAGGTCCGCAACCTAACTGTATTGAAGGTGGTCTATTCAATACAGTTACGTTAAGCGTATAAATAATTAATATGCAGGATTGTGTACCAAAACAAAAATAATAAAAGCGAAAGGCATTTTATTTCCATTAACTAAACTTTATTACATCCCAAAGGAAATAGTAAAATAAACTAAGTAGTTTATTTACATCAAAGGAGAAGCAAAAAGCCCTAAACATGTGGGCAACAATAAAAATTAAAACTATCTAATCTTCCATTGTCCTGTCTTCGTACGTTGGCTTCACACCTTGATCTTCGCTGTAATACTCATTCTTATCTGACGGACATTCCAAGGATATAGAAAGAAAAGGAAGGTCCGTCAGCGAGTTAAACTCGGGTAGGATTGCCTCATAAGATAGTAAAGGTATAGGAATGAACATGTGTGTATAATGAATATGATGTACATGAGTATAAAGGTATGTGGTTAAGTAAAAAGTGGATATGTGAATTTGAGTAGGTTATATATGTTGCAAGTTATATGTGTATGAAGGTAATAGTTTGTATTAGTTTGTTAAACAAGGGTCCGGATACTCGAGATTATTCCGTTGTGGCCACGGAACAACAACTGGGGAAGTGAAATGTACCGTTTCACTTCCCGGGATCATGATCGAGTAGTAGGGGAATCCGAGCTCCGAATTATCCTTGCCTAATCAAACTACCCATCCCCGTGGTTCAGTATATAGGTTCGGACGAATTAGAGTTAGTGCGTATACTTCTAGGCATGGAATTTCCACATTGTATAGTCGCCCACATTTGGACTGTTCACCCGAAATATCGGGATCTTCATATTTGTATAGTCGTCCACACTTTGGACTGTTCACCCGGAATATCGGGATCTTCATATTTGTAGTCGCCCATATATTGGACTGTTCACCCGAAATATCGGGATCTTCATATTTGTAGTCGCCCATATATTGGACTGTTCACCCGAAATATCGGGATCTTCATATTTATATAGTCGCCCATATATTGGACTGTTCACCCTGCCTGCAGGGATCTTCATAAAGTATTCCATACCTAGGTCCGCGCATTCTAACCCTAACCGTATCATGTTTTGTATATGTCATGTTGTCTTAAACTGGGATTTTAGAAAGTGTATTTGATCTCATTTAATATGGCCTTCCACAACCACTCGTTTTATTATCTAAAGTTTTTCGTGTCCTTTAGAGAAAGCTTAGTTAAGGTTTAAATATCTTTTATTATTATCTTTAATATAAAAATAGTTTTGGGCTAAAATAATTATTATATTTATTTCTACATTGTTAACTAGTTATAATAACTATATAATATCTAGTTAATATTTAAAATATTTTTAAATTATGAATTAATTATTTTAATTGATAATAAAAATACGTAGATTATTTTAAGGTATTATAAAATCTTTCTAAAACATTTTAAGCCTATAAAAATAATAAATAAACTTTAGAATTTTCCTTTAATCATATTTACTGCTTTAAAAATTATTAACACTACTTTAAAAATTAGTATTATATAAAAGAAACACGTAAATATTTATTTGATAGTAAAAATATATATGAAATATATTTTATTAGGTATTGGAAAACATGGTCGTTACAATCTACCCTCCTTAAAATAATTTCGTCCTCGAAATTTCATAAGGTAGGTCAGAGGAAGAAAGAAATCACTTGATGCATGGAAAGTCTTGAAGGGTTAGGTATAAAGAAATGGAAATTATAAACTTGGTAGTTGCTTCCGGATGGTAAAGTTTGGAAGTTGAAGGAAGATACGAATTGATGGAAAACATGAGGGCTAGAATATAAAGACAACTAGTCGATAATACGGAAACTAGGGGAATTATGGTGAGTCTAACTAAGAATTGCAGTGAAAAAAAAAAAAGAATGGTATCGGAAGAAAGATTGCGAAAAGAAGAGTACCTATGTTGTCTTTCCACATGCCATCAGTCCCCACGGCCGTCATGGTAAAGGTCTGACGTTTGGGTACATTCCTTTGCGCTTGCTGAAAAACACGCTCCTGTGATGGCAAGGGTGGTCCTTTTGGTGTTGTCCCTTGACCGGTTGTTTTAGTGGCAGAAGGTGGCCGGTTTCCTTGTGTTGGTGCTCCATAATTAGCCGGCTTGATGATGGGGCCTGATTGTCTCCCTTTCTGCGGACAGTCCCCAATAGCATGATTTGGAGATCCACAGACTATGCAAAGTTTGTTCAAAATGCGACAGTCTCTCATGTGGTGTCCGGTCCTACCACAATGGTTGCATGTAACGGCTGGTTTTCCGAAGATAGTTGGTCCTGCTGGTCTCTGGGGTTGTGATCTCCCGTTAACTCTGGAAGCTGATCCCTCAAGAATTTGATCGGCCGGTCGCTTAATACCAGACAAACGGTTATCCTTCCTTATCCGTCTCTGAAGGTCTTCAAAGTTTCGTGCCGCCTCTAAAATTTCATCATAAGTTGATAAGGTAGCAGAAGACATGGAGGACTGTGTCTTCAGGTCCAATCCCTATCGGAATCTTTTGGCATAAAGTTCTGGGGTTGCCACCAGATGGTGTGCGAATCGACTTAACCTTGAAAACTCCGAAGCATACTCGTCTACCGACTTATCCCACATACTTCCTTGTTGGAACTGTATAAACTCTCGTTCCATTTTTAGGTGTGCTACGGCAGGAAAATACTGAGTGTCGAACCGTCGTTTGAATGTTTCCCAGTCGACGGGCTCTTTCAGCCTGCTTTCCTCGGCCTCCCACCATATCCTGGCATTATCCGTAAGTTGTAGTTTGGCAATGTTCACCCATGCGTCCTTCGGGATTTGGGCGGCATTGAGATCATTGACTGTTCCCTTAAGCCATTCTTCGGCTTCTAAAGGGGTTTCCTTTCCTGAAAAAGTCTTAGGGTGGAGTGATCTGAACTGCTTCACTCCCGTCGAACCTTGTGGAACTGGGGTTAGTGCCTGCTTAAAAACTTCTGCTTGTTGTTGCCTACTCTCGCGCAGCTCTTGATGTAGGGCAGCTGTCTGCTGCTGCTGTTGTTCCAGTAATCCTTGTAACATTTGTAGCATCGCCGCGTGATGGACAGTTGCTTTGTTGTCTCCGTTTCCCCTTCGGTTGCGGTGATGGTGTCGTCCAGCCATCGATGATCTGAATCAGAACAGGCTGAGGTGAGGCAAGATAACTTGCATGAAAGAACAACAATCAATGCAAGGGAGAGACTAAGAAGTGCAAGAGACACAAGAGAGATTATTGCTCGAAACTAAGATTTTATTATCCAACTTCAATATGGAGAGCACAACCGAAAAGCAAGGACATTGTTTAATTCGGCCAAAGAAAGGGAAAAGACTTATTAGTCTCGATTATAGGAGTTCAACAAGTGATGATAGGTCCTTGATCTAAGAAAAGCACGACCATTCCCACGGTGCCTTGCGGGGGCAACCGCCTGAGAGTCTACGACTTCGCCTTCAGAATCTTCAGATGTAGCTTCAAAGTAATATCGGACATGTCGTCCTCGTTGGAAAGATTTACCATGACCAGAAGGAAATATCACGGTCAAGGTACAGAATATCAAGGAAGGAACAAGGGACATAAGGAAAACTATGATATCGGTATAGATGGATAAGATTCACAAATATAATAAGTCAGTTAATGGTTTTATTTTAGTACACAAGAGGACCTGCATGGGCCACCATAAAAACCTGTCACGCCCCGCTTCCCAAAAGAAGGAGAAGGAAGACGTGGCAAGGTCCGCAACCTAACTGTATTGAAGGTGGTCTATTCAATACAGTTACGTTAAGCGTATAAATAATTAATATGCAGGATTGTGTACCAAAACAAAAATAATAAAAGCGAAAGGCATTTTATTTCCATTAACTAAACTTTATTACATCCCAAAGGAAATAGTAAAATAAACTAAGTAGTTTATTTACATCAAAGGAGAAGCAAAAAGCCCTAAACATGTGGGCAACAATAAAAATTAAAACTATCTAATCTTCCATTGTCCTGTCTTCGTACGTTGGCTTCACACCTTGATCTTCGCTGTAATACTCATTCTTATCTGACGGACATTCCAAGGATATAGAAAGAAAAGGAAGGTCCGTCAGCGAGTTAAACTCGGGTAGGATTGCCTCATAAGATAGTAAAGGTATAGGAATGAACATGTGTGTATAATGAATATGATGTACATGAGTATAAAGGTATGTGGTTAAGTAAAAAGTGGATATGTGAATTTGAGTAGGTTATATATGTTGCAAGTTATATGTGTATGAAGGTAATAGTTTGTATTAGTTTGTTAAACAAGGGTCCGGATACTCGAGATTATTCCGTTGTGGCCACGGAACAACAACTGGGGAAGTGAAATGTACCGTTTCACTTCCCGGGATCATGATCGAGTAGTAGGGGAATCCGAGCTCCGAATTATCCTTGCCTAATCAAACTACCCATCCCCGTGGTTCAGTATATAGGTTCGGACGAATTAGAGTTAGTGCGTATACTTCTAGGCATGGAATTTCCACATTGTATAGTCGCCCACATTTGGACTGTTCACCCGAAATATCGGGATCTTCATATTTGTATAGTCGTCCACACTTTGGACTGTTCACCCGGAATATCGGGATCTTCATATTTGTAGTCGCCCATATATTGGACTGTTCACCCGAAATATCGGGATCTTCATATTTGTAGTCGCCCATATATTGGACTGTTCACCCGAAATATCGGGATCTTCATATTTATATAGTCGCCCATATATTGGACTGTTCACCCTGCCTGCAGGGATCTTCATAAAGTATTCCATACCTAGGTCCGCGCATTCTAACCCTAACCGTATCATGTTTTGTATATGTCATGTTGTCTTAAACTGGGATTTTAGAAAGTGTATTTGATCTCATTTAATATGGCCTTCCACAACCACTCGTTTTATTATCTAAAGTTTTTCGTGTCCTTTAGAGAAAGCTTAGTTAAGGTTTAAATATCTTTTATTATTTCTAAGAAAAATCATGATATTTGAGATATTTATTATTTTGGAAAAGAATAAGTTTTTACAGAAAATATCCTTTTAATACAAGGTTGTGATGTTTATTTGAAAATCTTTTAAAAGGGGTTTTTATTTAAAATCTAGACTGCCCCTAATATTCCAAAAGGACAAGTCATGAGGTCCTCAAATCGCCTCTTCACCGCCATTTGTGGCTAGGTAAGTGCCAGGTAAGTGGGAAGGTACTCCACTACGTAAGTAGTGGGCCTAATTAATAACCACTAGCCTTAGACACACTTGCCTAGACAGCACAAAGGCTGGTTTAGATAAACGACCGATGCCTACAACCTTTCCTTTATTTTAGCTTGGTTTTAAAGAAATTTCCTTTTTAAAAGATACTAAATATTCCTTTTTGAAAAGATATCGTTATTTAAATAATATTTTCTTTCTTAAAAAGTTGAGGGGGTTTAAAACTATTTGTAAGTAAAATATATCTAAAATTTTCATTTTACATATATTTATAATATTATATTTAAACGAGGGTATCTTGTGGAAGTAACCTGTTTTGAGATCATTTTTATAGTGTGGGTATGTCAGATGTGAAATAACAATTCATGGGTCACATTAAATTCCAGGTATTATGGATGTGCAATATAATTGTGTACAGATGAGATTTAAATACCGTTTTAAAACTATGGGTTAACATTATCATGATTAAGGGTACAAGGAAAAAGGGTATGCACAATTATAATAACAACATTTTAAATGTGGGTTGCTGATTAGAAGTTGGAATTTCGATAGAAGAAGGTGACAGGAAAAGGAGAGAGAGGCGGATCCTACCTTTTGTTTGAGTCGGAAAGCCGAAGAGCTAGAATTGTAGCTTCGTACTAAAATCTCAATAACTTCGCGTCCCGATTTTTCCTCTGCGATTGGATGGAGCCGTAGCGTCTGTGTCGTCGATACGAAGGCACCGGTATTTTTTTCAGAATTTTTGGAGTTCTGAGTTGTGAGAAAATGAGGTTTGAAGGTGCCTATTTATAGGGGTCAAAAATAACAATAAAATCCAAAAAGTTGTTAAAGCGCACGGATTCACGCCGGCCCAATGATTGCTGATGATTGCCCTCGTGATTCGCCCGCCGCCTTCAATTCCCTGCCGTTGGATTTAATCCAACGGCGCAGATCGCACCCGGGCCCGCCACGTGTCGCGAGCTCATTGGCTCGCGACTGTGGGTGCGGATCGAGCGCGTGTGCGCCGCCAGAGGGCTCTGGGCCGTTGGATCTCGTGATCCAACGGTCCAGGTTAAAAGGGATTTAAAAAAAATATAAAAAAAAAAAGATTTAATAAAATAATTAAATGGCAGATTATATTAAAATATTGATTTGGCTTTGTAAAATTAGTTAAAAATAGTAAAAAATACGGCAAAATTATGGAAAAATTCCAGAAAATATATTTTATTATTATCTTTAATATAAAAATAGTTTTGGGCTAAAATAATTATTATATTTATTTCTACATTGTTAACTAGTTATAATAACTATATAATATCTAGTTAATATTTAAAATATTTTTAAATTATGAATTAATTATTTTAATTGATAATAAAAATACGTAGATTATTTTAAGGTATTATAAAATCTTTCTAAAACATTTTAAGCCTATAAAAATAATAAATAAACTTTAGAATTTTCCTTTAATCATATTTACTGCTTTAAAAATTATTAACACTACTTTAAAAATTAGTATTATATAAAAGAAACACGTAAATATTTATTTGATAGTAAAAATATATATGAAATATATTTTATTAGGTATTGGAAAACATGGTCGTTACACCCTGTCATGGGCCCTGATCATTGCCATAGCTTCCTCGTCCGACAGCGATTGCGGAAAAGCGGCGTCTGAGCGAGTATAAGGAAAGTAAGGAAGAAAAGCCATCGTTCCTGAAATAAGGGAAAGAAAAACCATTAATGAAACCATATATACATATATATATATATATATATATAATAACAGAAGGAAACGATAGGAAGTTTGTTCTATGGGACCATTGATTGCAAAACTAATGGACCCCACAAAATCAATATGGCGGCTCACCAAAATGATGAGACAGGATAATTATTGTTAGGATAAAAAAAAGATTCTCATTAAGTAGACACTGGAGTTTAAACAACTCTTGACATCCTCATAGAAAAAACAAATTCTGTTAAAATACCCAATAAATTTAAATTTGTGCGAATAAGGGTAAAACCCTATGAAAATATTCTCAAGAACACCAGGGAATGAAATTCCCGAAGGGCCCTCTTGATCTTCAGAGCTAAGCTCTTTGATGAGAAATTAAATTCCTTTTAAACAGTGGAATTAAATTCCAGAAACCCCCATGATGGGAGAACGAAAAATGAAATTAAAATGCCATGAATCTTCAAAGATCAGAGGAGAAATGCCCAATTTTCGAAGACATTGGGGTCTACAGCTCAAAAATTACGTCTTTTGGATCTCTAAGAGATGGGTTTCAGAAGAGTGCAAAGCCTGGGTTTCAGAAGAGTGCAAAGCCCTTATGGTGGATTTAAAATCCAGAAAAAAATGAAAGAAAAGGGTTTTTTTATCGTTCAAGATCTTTACCTAAAAAAGTTCTGTCTGACAGAGTTTAACTCTGAAATTTCAATGGGCGGAGAACTCGGCTCTGAGGAAGAGAATTAAATTCTCAAAGAAGACAAGAAAAGAAGAAGATGAAAGAACAGTGGGTTCCTAAAGACAAGACCCTTGCATTTATAATACATGACGAGAGCGGTTCATCTTCCAGTTCCCCTAGGCAGATCGAACGGCTGTAAGGGTGACAGCGTTGCACTCACGTGCAAGCCACGTGAGAACAACGTTGTGGTGGAATTTGTTCCCTTATAAAAATAAGAGAAAAGAAAAGACAGAAAGAAAAAGCGATGGAAAATTTCCCACTAATAGAGCATCACATGCCCGCACGTGAACGCCTATGAACAAAAATTATAGGCGCTGCGCTTAACAATTGACAGGCTGAAATTGAGGCTCACGTGCAAACACGTGAGCATCTATATACAAAGTATATAGGCGCCATATTAAAACAAATAGCAGGCCAGAGAAGATCACGTGTTAGCATGTGATGCCCTATTAGACTGTTGCGTATAAACAAACAAGTTTAATTTAGTGGGGGTCATGTGCTACACGTGAGTGATCCTAAACACCTTCCAAGCTCATAAAATTAAATTCTAAATAAAGAGATCAGAACCTTATTTGGAAAATATTTCCTTAAATCTTTCTAAACAAGAAAGATTACTCTCTGTAAAAAAGAGTACCGTTGGATTAAAAAATCCAATGGTGATTAAAAATCACTTATCCACAGAAAAAATTCTATATGGGAAAATATTTCCCTAATCTTGTTAAAAACAAGAAAAATATCTTCTGTAAAACAGAATTCCTTGGATCAAAGATCCAACGGTGGATAAAATCCCCAAATCAATTAAGATCTCTCAATGAGAGATTTCTTTAACTAAATCAACAAACTTGCTTCTACTATATAAAAGATCCAAGACTTCAAGTCTTGTACAGAGGAGACCCCCCTCCCCATAAGCTTTGAGAAACAAAAGAAAAAGAGAAAAAGAGAACTCAATTCTCTAGAGAAAGAAAATCCCCTTCTTAAACAAAAATCCTAGGTAAGAAGAAAGTACAGAGATTATTTTCTCTCCTAGGGTTTAACCCTTAAAAAAAGAACTTAGTTCTTCCTCTGGTCGAGGTCTGCAGAACCAGATCTCCCGACAAGTTGAGAATTTAATTCTTATCGGGAAGATTCTGTTATGCAGATTCAAAACTTAGGAGAAAGAACTAAGTTCAAAGAATTTAATTCTTCCAAAAGTATACAGGAATTTAATTTCTCTGATAAAACTAGGGTTTAACCCTGCAAAACAATTTAATTCTTATAAAGAAAAGGGCCTGAAATTCTCAAAGCTCGGATCAAAATTTCCATACATATAAAAGAACAGATTGGTGATTCATTAGCGTTCAACGCTATAACGAAAGCTCACATGTTCCCACATGAGCGCCTCTGAAGAACAAAAAGGAAGGACGGGGATCGAATCACGTGTTCTCACGTGACCCCAAACAGTTGCTTAAATAAAAAATGGGGGGAAATCCAAAGACAGCACTCAATTTTGAGCACCTCACGTGTTCGCACGTGAGCATTATATGAGCTAAGTGCTTAGCACTTATAAAAGGAAGAGGGAAAAAACCCAAAGAAGCAGTGCCCAACTCTAAGGCGCCTCACGTGTCCAAACGTGATGGCCATAAGACTCAAGTGTTTAACACTTGCATATATAGACGGGGATTGAACCCAAGGGTACAACACCAACTTTTAGATGTCTCACGTGCCACATGTGAGCGCCCCAAGTTTCAGTGTTTAACACTGCTTTAGAATCTCACGTGGGAGCACGTGAGCACCGAGTATATATTAGTGTTTAACACTATAAGAAACCAACTTCAGCCCCAAATTGGCTAAGTCTTCTTGAGATTAAAACGTCTTGGATCTCCAAATAGACTGAGCCTCTATGATCATGACTTCCCAAACTAATTGACCAGAACAATGTCCATCACACATCTCCTAAGTTAATCTTAGTCTTCCAAAAATGACTAGTGATTCTTAGATGGTGCACCATGATATCTCCCCTCAATCTGGAATTTGGTTAAAGGGTACATCTCTACACACCTCTGATACATGTCATTGTAATCCTTCAACGTCTTCAGAGAGATGGAGGGTCCCGACAACCAACAACTCTTGGTGCACTCCCAAACCGATGAGCACATCCCTACGGACAGCAATGTCCTTAAACTAACAACGGACCGTAACGTCCTTATACTAAGAAAATCGGGCCCAAATGCTCTTTTGTCAGATCTGAATGATCCTAAAACCTCGTTAAGTAGATCTTAGTCTAAAATTAAACTAACGTATCCTTAACAATCATTTAAGTTGATCTTAATCCCGAACGAGATTAACGATCCTTAAATCAAACCAAACCCAAATCTAAGAATATACGGATTTGGACTAATCCATGCCCTACGGGCGATAACACAAATTAGTCTCCGTATACAATCCACGGGCAACCAAAAATAAAACAAACACACAAGACACAAAGTGACCTTCTGGAGCAGGAGAAAGTGGTTATTGCTACGCGGTAATGTAATTAACTGCAGGGGCTTACGCCTGTAGTGGAGAGCATCCCCACAATCAAAAACCCCTCACAAACGAGAGGGAATCTGACAAAGTCTGCTACAACGTCCGCATCCGTCCAAACCTCCGATACACGGTACCATAAATCAACTTGGCATCTTCAGAGAGGTGAACGGATAAAACCAAATAGTATCTGCCCCAAATTCAGGTAAGACGACCTACGCAGTTCGTCTCTGTTTTCGGCGGTAAATAATTCCCTTCTTTCTCTCCATCGATTGTGTCAAACGCGTGTTCCTCTGGCAATTCACAATTTAAGGGAGAATCGGCTGGTACTGGATGCTCTGCGAGAAAGTCGGCGATGGCCTGGCCTTTCACTGCCTTAAGGGGTCGATATGTTATCGAGAATTTCATCAAGAGGAGGGCCCATTTGGCAAGCCTTCCTGTTAGTATAGCCCTTGACATCAGATATTTGAGAGGATCCATCTTTGATATGAGATGGACCTCATATGCCAAGGCATAATGCTTGAGCTTCATTATCGCAAAGATTAATGCCAAGCAATGCTTTTCGATAGGGGAGTAGTTGTTTTCATCCCCCAGGAGAACTCGACTCAAGTAGTAGAGAGCTCTCTCCTTTCCTTGATCGTTCTCCTGTGCCCATAGCGCGTCTAGAGAACCATCAAGGGATGTTGTATACAGGATGAGGGGTTTTCCCTTGACCAGAGCGGTCATTACCGGTGGATTCTACAGATATTGCTTGATTTCGTCCAGTGTACTTTGGCATTTACGATCTCAAATGAACGAAGTCCCCTTCTTCATTAAATGGCTGCAGGGACGGCATTTGCCGGAGAGGTTGGTTATGAACCACCAGATATACGCGAACTTCCCTTGGAGAGACCGCAGTTGTTTGAGAGTTCTTAGCGAGGGAATTTCCATAATCGACTTGATCTCTGATGGGTCTATTTCGATGCCTCGGTGTCGTACGATGAATCCTAAAAATTTGTGTGAGGAGACTCCAAATGCGCATTTCAGAGGGTTCATCTTCAGATTATATTTCCGAAGACGCTGGAACACTATTTTCAAATGCTCCCAGTGCCCTTCGTACGATTTGCTTTTCACCACGAGGTCGTCGATATAACATTCAACAATATCATGTATGAGGTCATCGAAGATCTTCATCATGGCCCTCTGGTAAGTAGCGCCAGCGTTCTTCAGACCGAAGGGCATTACTTTATAGCAGAATATGCCCAGCGGCGTTCGGAAGGTGGTGTACTTTTGGTCTTCGGGATGCATCTTTATTTGATTGTGACCCGAAGATCCATCCATGAAGAAGAAGACCTCATGAGTAGATGTGTTATCGATCATCAGCTCGGTAACAGGCACAGGGAAGTCATCTTTCGGAAAAGCTTTGTTGAGATCTCGAAAGTCCACGCAGATGCGAACTGTTCCATTTTTCTTCATTACCGGAACGATGTTGGCGATCCAGTCAGGATATTGAACTTCTTGGATGAAGCCGGAGTCAATTAGCTTCTTGACTTCGGCATTAATACTCATCTCAAGTTCGAGCCGCATTCTTCTTGGCGCTTGTTTGACTGGCTTGACGTCCGGTGATATCGCTAGTTTATGCACAGCTATTTTTGGATCTAGTCCCGGCATCTCGGAATAGTTCCATGCTAAGTAGTTTTTATACTGCATAAGCATGTCTTTCAGTGTAGCCATCTGCTCTTTAGACAGCAGCTCGCTGACGAACGTTGGCCTCAGATCGTTTGTCGTCCCCAAGTCGATTTTCTTCAGATTGCCTGCTGTGGTGTGCATCCCATCTTCCATCTCTTTTGGCGCCGGTGGAAATTCTGAGATCACCTCATCCCCATCTTCATTTGCGAAGCACTGGGAGAGGTCGTCCATATTCTCGTGCTCCTCCTCCTTTGAGAATGTTATCACGTGACAGGTACGAGTTCGTTTCCAAGCTCGATGTTAATCTGGACTTTCCCTCGCAGTGTAGATTGCTCTTGGCTCATGCTTTCATGGTGGGGCTACCCTCCAATTGTCGGGCAGAGCAAACCTGCTTTACTGATACTGTTCTTCGATCCAGTCTTTGAAGGTGAAGTAATCTTCAAGAGGATGTCCTATTGCTCGGTGGTAGGAGCAATAAGCCAGATGATGGACCTCGTTTATTTGCTCAGGGTGCCAAGACTCCGGGAGCATCATCACTTGATACTTCATGAAAATGTTGAATATTTTCCTTGTCTTGTCTTGAGGAAAAGAGTATTCCTGACCCATCTTTCTCATAAAAGACGGATTCCAGCTGACTTTTTCTCGATCGCGTGGCTTCTTGGATCCGTTCGCTGTTTTTGAACGCCATTCCCATTCTTGATCTTGCTGTTGCTTCTGTGTCGGACTTTTTCCTTGCCACGAGAGCGCACAACAGGTTGAGGGTGAAGGGCATCGTAGTCTTCTCTTTCCATGTACTGCTGAATGAGATATTGCGTCCTGGCTTTCTCGTATATGGTCATTTCGCTGTTGTGGTCATCCCGAACCTTTTGACCCGCTTCCCTTATTAGCTTGCCAATTTGTTCTTCGAATGACGGGCTTGGTAGCGCTATCTGGAAATGTATTCGCTTTTTCACCGGAGTTATTTATGACATGGCAACCATGGAATCGCTTCCGTTTCTTGGACCGAACGTATCCAAGCCCAGTTGTTTCCATCCTCCCGTTGGGCATCTTTCGCTGAGCCCCGGGAACGTCCCAAATCTTGTTATAGAACTGGGCTTGCCGAGCGGTCTGTTTGAAGGGTACGCCTTAGCATCTGAATAGCCTCTTCAATCCCTCTGCGTAGTACCTGGGCAGACGGATCGGTTGAAGCCTGTCAAACGTAAAATCGGCACCATGCCAGACTTCTTTTTCCACTTTAGTCTCCGTAGATTAGTAGAAGAGGATTGCCTTTTCATCTCTCCGTCTAGGAGGAATATAGAAGGTCTGCAGCTCTTGCACACCGTATGTATCGAGCGTATCAAGTTCGCTGTAATGCTGCTGCGGAACCATGATGATTTGCAAACTCTAATCAGCTTCAACGAAAGTCTGCATTGACGGGCGGATGGAAAACACCACGTTGGTATCGTCCTCAGAGTCACTGCCAAAGACCAAAATAGGAGTAGATGGTCCTGACCTGTTGCCATGGGGTTGCCCCGAGTAGACTATTTCTTCATCTTCCTTGGTATCGCTCCTAAAGATCGGGATAGTCGCGACGGCTTTTTGTTTATCCTTCGGATTATGACATCTTTCCGTGTCTTCGAAGTCTGGTAGGAAGTACTTAGCGTCTCCATATTTGCGGACTTCATTTACGGAGAATGGGTTTAGCTCCCATGTAACTGTGGACTCGAGACCGTCTTTGTCACGACTCGAAAGTACGGAACATGACCGGCACTTAAACTACGAAACGTCTCGAGGCGTACGTAATCTAAGTAAGCCGAAAACCCAGAAATCCAAACCAAGAAAAGCAGTAGAGTGAAGGAAAACCAATTTAAAATCAAGTAGTTTTAATAGCATAAGCCGAGTTATGCGGTTTTTAAAAACATCAAGTATTTTCTGAAAATTTCGGCAGAGTCTCCTTTGAAAATACTGCCCCCCAAACGGGATACAATATGAATAGTATACGAAATCAAAAAAAGGGCATCCCCAAGCGGGAGCTAACTCTTCGCCAATCGACGGTCACAACCACACAAGCAATATAATATACAACGCCAACGGCGAGGATCAAAATTCAAAAGGAAACTCAAAACCATAAGAAAACCACAGAAATACAACGCGCGACTTTAAGGTCGAAAGAATAAACATCACTGGTCTCTATCTCAAATAAATACATGTTTGGTTGATGGAACTTCTAGATACAACAGAATAATGATATACGAGATATATAATGGGGGTACGATACAAGTAAACCCACCTACTAGCAAATCACCCGAAGGAAACTATGCCCGCAAAGCCGTAATGAAACCTGTACGGCAAACCTGCAAGAAACTGGGGCACAACGGGGGTGAGTTGCCAACTCGTGAATAGAAAAACATCTACGAAAAGAAATCGCATAAATAACGCAATCCTAGGTCAATGATCATAATATATCCTCAAATATAAGAATAACATGCAATCTATAACAAGGCTAGGGTAGATATCTAACCCGAGTGTAATCTCATGTGCCCGTGTCAGTGCCTCAGGTAGCAATATATCATATGAATGAGGTATGAATACATGGAACAGAATGCATGTACTGACGAAAACTGCTTTCATAAATCAGTGAGATTTCTGTATTTTAAAAGTGAGGTACTATAAATGAAATCAGCATAAAACAGTGCCCAGCATCGACACAAAACAAGTGTCCAAATATCTCGATATCTCTGTATCACAATCGCTGTACCTCAATATCTCAAATCACAATATCTAGGGCGCCGTCAATCCAGACCGGCCCCTACCATCCATCTCAAGACCACGACGGTATCCTCCGGATATCCGACGCGTCGGGTAATATCACCGGTCGGTAGTGCTCCCCTGCCGGGCTCAACGTCAACAACACATTCCTCTTGCCCCGGGGTACCGCACCGGGCCCACCATGTACCCGAAACGGTTCCTCCACTCCTCGAATCGGGTCTCGAAATCCATCAGCAAACTCATGGTGGACGACTCATACATCATGGGAAAACCGCACTTTTTATTTTAAAAGAGAGAAAAGGTTTATTTATGTTTTTGCGGTTTTCCTCCAAATCCAAGAAATCTCATGAAATCCGAATCCAAGTCATCAATAGCATGTAAACAGTGAATATAGGCATGAGAATCCATGAATGCGACACAACAGTGAATAATAACATGCATGAAGTAGTAGGCAAGAACTACAATGTCTAACTAGCATATAAGGCAAGTACACTAATATCATGTCTAAACTATTAGCTAACAACCTATGTTAAAAGAAATAGTATTTTCTAAAGTGTTCGTGACATGGCAATTATCGATGAAGATGTGTGTGAGCCGGCAAGTAAGTGTACGTGGTATATACGCGTCATCGGTAATGGTGCTGGTGTCCTAACAGCATGATATTAATAATGCAATAAGAAATTATAATATAAGTATGCGATGCGGAGCGAACAGTAAAAATGAGTGGGAACTGAATACTAGACGCAACTATAACTAATCTGCACTAATCTAATATAAGTCCTACAAATGGTGCCTTTTGAAATAACACGAATCATAGGGTTTTGAAAATAGGGGCTACGGTGCTTTTAAGAAAAGATACGTTTTTGAAATATCCGTAGAATCCCTTGACCTGTCTTTTAAAATACGCATGATTCGTAAGCTTTGAAATAGGTAAGAATCGAATCTAATCTAACAACTAAACTAAACTAAAGGGCTAAGCTAACAAGCTGGACTACAGGTAAGGAAACCGCCTAACATCTAAGTCGATACATATACATACCTGTATATATATTAGTCGGTGATCCCGCCTCAATAATATCATATCCGATACCATATCTATAATCAGACATCCCAAGTCAAGAGTGCGGATCAATCATCAAGATATAGCTCGTACGTAAATCCGTCGTACGGCATCCCCAATTCTGGGTACGGGTCAATATCACATTCATCATACTATTCACCTGGTATCCTCTTTATCAAATATCATGATCGGGTACTGATCTACGTCTAGTACAATACTGATATCGCCTAAGTATGCATGCACGTGTGTAAAACACTACGTCAAGGACCCGCTACAACGTCATGTCGTATCTCAAATACGAACCCTGCTATATCACCGATCTCACGGCCTCAAATCAATCTCATCGACTCATCATAAATCCCAAGTACTATCCTCAAATCCGTATGTGAACACACAGTCCCATACCTATGTGAACACATAACTATATAGAATCCCATGAGCACAAAAGAAAGAAGAGAGTATGCACGTATGTATGTGTGTATGTGTAGTGCAACACTACCCTAGGGTTCGCAACACTAAAATACTCCAACACACCACTATCCATCCTGAACATCGTTATTAATCCCAAATAACATATAATAAATGTTGGTGTGTATACGCATCCGTATACACCACCACGGACTGCGGGGGTGCTATACGCCATCCACCCGACTTCTCCCCGTAAATATAAATCTACTCACCTGGTCCTCGCTCGCCGGTGCCGACGTCGCCATGCGCTTGCTTGCCGTCTTGAAGTCCACATGGGGGTACCTACATATTATAACGCACCGCATCGCATTAAAATCCGACTCATGACCAAAACGACACACGAATCCCACATAGGTCAAAACCTATGGTTGCTTCCACAAATCAACCCAAAAACCCTCGACATCGGCGTACAAACGCCAGACCATCGAGAAAAACCCAAATACACTCATTTGCACATTCACGAACACTAATTTTAATATAAAATAGGTTAAAACTCACAAAAACCCCAAATTCACTTTAAAAGCCGTTTTTTCCGAAAAACTAGCAAGCAAAATTTCCCGTTTTAGTACAAAACTCGAAGTTTAAATAATTCTAGCGGCCATAATACTTATTAAATAACTTAAATAAGTCATATAACTCATAACCACAATTTAATCTCATCAAACTATATACGTTCAAAAAAAACTAGTTTGAAATTTTACCCAAATTTCAACCATTTTAGCAAAAATGCATAAACAACAATTTAGTTTGGATTTGCATGATCTAAAATATTAAAATACAATTTAAAATGTTAATAATACCATGGATATCCTAATTAGATTTTTATCCCAATTGATTAATTAGATTCCCAAAACCTAGTTAACCAAATTAACACAATTAGCAAAATTTTAGACTAACAAATAGCAACTAGTAACCAATTTGGGTTTTGCATTCAATTAACAAGCTAATCTACCCATTAAAACCATGATCAAACACTACAAACCCTAACTTGATCACAACCCACTCTCTTGAATTTTTCAAAATGAGCAATTCCAATCCAAACTATACATGAAAACACTAAATTAACACTAATACAACTCAATTAAAGAAATCTAACAATAAGAATTTAAATGGGTAGAAATTATACCTTAAAAATCTAGTGATCTAGCAAGAAGAATTTACCTCCAATGATGGCTTCATAACACCATGATTCAAGTGATAAAAGCTAAGGAGAATGGGATGAAGAATGGAAATTAATTTGTGAGATTTAAATTGGATTTTGGAGCAATTTTTTGATTAAAATTGAAGGAAATGAAAAGAGGAAAGTGAAGGGGGAGGGGCTGCAGAATTTCGGCCAGAGGGGATGGGGGGATGGTGTGGGTGTTTGTGCAAAATTTTCCAAGTCAACCCCCCTCAAATCAAGGTACACTAAGCCTCCAAAACAATACATCTTAACATATACCTTTAAACTCTATTTCACACATACAAATGAGATGGAGAAAATTTTTGAGGGGGGAAGTGGGCTGTTGATGGTGGGCTCGGCCATGGAGGGGTGAGGGTGTGTGTGAGTGATTACAAAAAGAATTCCATGCAAAAAGACCCCCCACAATATCATATTTGCAAGTTTTAGTTCAAATAATTAAAATTTTAATTTTCCATCGATTATAACTAAATAGAACTTAAAATAAAATACTAAAAATTTATATTACAACTAGATTTTAGTTGTCATGGTTCTATAGATTAAAATTAGCCCAAAGAAATTTGTATTTATCGCTAATTTAATGTACTTTTACCGGCTTAAAATAATATTTAAAAATTGAAAAATTAGGGAAAAATTTTAAATGACCAGAATTTTATAAGTAACTCATTAGCTACTAAAAACTAGCAATTACCTATCCAAATTATGTATAATTAGGCCTAAACTGCAAAATAACAAAAAGACGATTTACGGAAAAATACCAAATTTTCACCGATTTTCGGGAAAATACCAAAACGACTTTTCAAGGCATTACAATCTTCCCCCCTTAAAGAAATTCAGTCCCCGAATTTAAATTAAAACTCCCCCCAAATACTAAAACATCTAAGCAAAACCATCCAGTCGTCGGGGCTCCGAAATCATAAGTACATAAAACAAATCGTAGCGTAGCGCATGCGCATGAAAAATGAGCATATAACTCAAAATCACAACTCCGTCAAGTATCCTGCAATCATCGGAGTCAAGGTGAAGACACGAATGCCAAATCCAAAGCAAAACCGATATGCTATAATTCGAAACTATACATGTAAATATCTGAAGGAATGCGTGCAAAACACACTCAGGTACTGTCCTCTGACTAGTCCTGCTCAGTACGAAACAAATCGCAATATCATGAAAATATACTGCTCCA
This sequence comes from Agapanthus africanus, assembly GCA_030015575.1. Taxonomy (NCBI): domain Eukaryota; kingdom Viridiplantae; phylum Streptophyta; class Magnoliopsida; order Asparagales; family Amaryllidaceae; genus Agapanthus; species Agapanthus africanus. The sequence goes on along the minus strand of CM057343.1, from coordinate 696,919,505 downwards.
TAGGAATCAATCCTAAAAGTGCATATGAAAACCCTGTGCGTCCGGTGCGCACGGAAATCAAAATCCATGAATGTGCCATACCTGTGCACAGAAACAACATCAAGGTGCAACGGGTGTGCGCACAACATCGGTCATAGGCAACGTGTGTGCCTGACAGCAAAATCAGGTGCATCTGACATGCACGAAAAATCTCGATTTAGTGCATCTAGTGTGCACAAAAATCGCATCTCATAACATGCGCCCGACATGCGCTAAAAATCCAAATCCGGTGCATTCATCATGCACGAAATCATGAAATCCAATATCAAGCGTCGAGCACGCGCAAAATCCAATTAGGTGCATAAAATGCACAAAACAAATATCGAGCATCACCCTCGAAATCGAAGTCCAATGCATCCAAGTGTATAAAATACGAATCACTGCACTGCAGCATACGTGAACTATACCGAGTGCAAAAACCATATCGTGTGTGTGCATACGCACGGAATCAACTCAACCGTATGAAACCCATAAAATCATAAACATGAGAAACCAAGGCACGAAAGCGATATCAAGTGAAACAACTATGCAAAATCATAAATACTCAATAGGCGCAACCATGGTCCATGAAAACAAATACCACGAAACTCAATCATCAAAATCAGTCCTGTGAATAGATCGCCCAAAACATCGAAATCAAGTATGGCGGAATAGTCCCGCTCAAGTACACCCTCTAAGAATCTCTGGCCAACTGTCGTGATCACTCATAACGTATCTTGTCTGCGATCCTGAACTCTAGCCTGCTGGTGTGCGTAACATGATCACTCCTGGGTCCAAGTCTTCTCCGTGGATTACCAATCTCACGATCCATCGGCTCATCGTCCCTGTCAAGGCAGCATATCACTGGCGTCGGCCTCTGGCTCTCTGAATGCACGTGACACATCTGATCCTAGGTGCAAATATCATTGCATCAGTGGCCTGGAAGGATTCCTGCTCAAGGTCTCATCCAAGTCTCATCTCTGCCTAACTGCCCGGAAGTCATCGCCCTTTACTACATCTGCTTCTTGCTCCGGAACGGCTGCATACTCATCACGGCTGCTTCTGGAAGGTATATCCAAGTACAATGCCTCGGCATGTGCATCGCATCTCAGATGTCGGCGGAGTGGAACGTCATCATATCTAGATCTTGTACGAACCTCTTACTCCACTTTTCTCTAATGTCGACTGCTTCGGACTCGTCTCATCGCGGCTGCATGGACTGAGCTCCAACGGCCATCCTCGTATCGGGAGTCTCCCAAGAAATGTATCTCACCACCTAGCATCCGAATTAAGTCGGGCCATTCGATCGAGTCGTTAAAACCTCATAATCCCCCAAGAGCTCAACATCTTGGGCACAGTTTAATAGTATCGAGTACATACCACAGCATCGGTGGTCCAGCCGTAGAAGGGCAAACCCAAGCCTCACTAATGGCGCCGTAGAACTGCCGCGAACCCGAAGGTTCAAAGGCTTTCACACGGTTATTAAGTCGAGTTAGGGTTTCATTCTTCTAGAGGGACCATAGAATTGCCTGCATGTCTTTCCGACTACTTTAAACTTGGAATAATAGGTTTCTGACATTCGATCGTCTCTGTCGACTCCCAATGTCTCCGCATGAAATCGTCTCTAGCTGGAATCAATCTATTTGATGACCTCTCATCGGGTAGGCGAACGAACCACATGTCCTAGTCATTCATCATCGGGTGACTAGCGACCTTCTATCATTTATTAGTACAACTCATACTGCATTAGCTCCAGCGTCTGGGGCAATATCCCGTCGCTCGCAGCAACAACTGGCTCACTCGTCTGCACGCTGAACAGTGTCTCAATCATCATGAGTGAGCAATACACCAACGGTCATCAAAATCTGGCTGGCCTCTATCATTGGCTCAATCCTCTAGTGTCGATCAGCACATCCGAGTAACCTCATAAAGGCGATCCGCCAAACGCTCGTGGCGCGGAAACACGGTAAAAAGACACATCTCCGCAATCATGTGTCGCCGGAATTTCGCCTTGGTCAGTCCTCGTTCGTGACGAGCTCATGCTGACCGCAACTCTAGCCGTAGCTCTCCCTGCCCGTAATCATGGCAGCAAAACCAAACTGGTACCGATGAGGCTAGATCAGGAAGGAATATAATACTGAACAAGGAAATGTACATCCTAAGGCTTCTTAAGTGGAGTGGCGTGTCGTAAATATGCCGCGGAACATACCAACGGTACGTCACTCTACTTTAGTCACCTATTCCATCAACCAAGGGTCATCCTACGCTCCGAAGGTAAAACCTAACGCTCTGATACCAACTTTGTCACGACCCGAAAGTACGGAACATGACCGGCACTTAAACTACGAAACGTCTCGAGGCGTACGTAATCGAAGTAAGCCGAAAACCCAGAAATCCAAACCAAGAAAAGCAGTAGAGTGAAGGAAAACCAATTTAAAATCAAGTAGTTTTAATAGCATAAGCCAAGTTATACGGTTTTTAAAAACATCAAGTATTTTCTGAAAATTTCGGCAGAGTCTCCTTTGAAAATACTGCCCCCCCAAACGGGATACAATATGAATAGTATACGAAATCAAAAAAAGGGCATCCCCAAGCGGGAGCTAGCTCTTCGCCAATCGACGGTCACAACCACACAAGCAATATAATATACAACACCAACGGCGAGAATCAAAATTCAAAAGGAAACTCAAAACCATAAGAAAACCACAGAAATACAACGCGCGACTATAAGGTCGAAAGAATAAACATCACTGATCTCTATCTCAAATAAATACATGTTTGGTTGATGGAACTTCTAGATACAACAGAATAATGATATACGAGATATATAATGGGGGTACGATACAAGTAAACCCACCTACTAGCAAATCACCCGAAGGAAACTATGCCCGCAAAGCCGTAATGAAACCTGTACGGCAAACCTGCAAGAAACTGGGGCACAACGGGGGTGAGTTGCCAACTCGTGAATAGAAAAACATCTACGAAAAGAAATCGCATAAATAACGCAATCTTAGGTCAATGATCATAATATATCCTCAAATATAAGAATAACATGCAACCTATAACAAGGCTAGGGTAGATATCTAACCCGAGTGTAATCTCATGTGCCCGTGTCAGTGCCTCAGGTAGCAATATATCATATGAATGAGGTATGAATACATGGAACAGAATGCATATACTGACGAAAACTGCTTTCATAAATCAGTGAGATTTCTGTATTTTAAAAGTGAGGTACCATAAATGAAATCAGCATAAAACAGTACCTAGCATCGACACAAAACAAGTGTCCAAATATCGCGATATCTCTGTATCACAATCGCTGTACCTCAATATCTCAAATCATAATATCTAGGGCGCCGTCAATCCAGACCGGCCCCTACCATCCATCTCAAGACCACGACGGTACCTCCGGATATCCGACGCGTCGGGTAATATCACCGGTCGGTAGTGCTCCCCTGCCGGGCTCAACGTCAACAACACATTCCTCTTGCCCCGGGGTACCGCACCGGGCCCACCATGTACCCGAAACGGTTCCTCCACTCCTCGAATCGGGTCTCGAAATCCATCAGCAAACTCATGGTGGACGACTCATACATCATGGGAAAACCGCACTTTTTATTTTAAAAGAGAGAAAAGGTTTATTTATGTTTTTCGCGGTTTTCCTCCAAATCCAAGAAATCTCATGAAATCCGAATCCAAGTCATCAATAGGATGTAAACAGTGAATATAGGCATGAGAATCCATGAATGCGACACAACAGTGAATAATAACATGCATGAAGTAGTAGGCAATAACTACAATGTCTAACTAGCATATAAGGCAAGTACACTAATATCATGTCTAAACTATTAGCTAACAACCTATGTCAAATGAAATAGTATTTTCTAAAGTGTTCGTGACATGGCAATTACCGATGAAGATATGTGTGAGCCGGCAAGTAAGTGTATGTGGTACATACGCGTCATCGGTAATGGTGCTGGTGTCCTAACAGCATGATATTAATAATGCAATAAGAAATTATAATATAAGTATGCGATGCGGAGCAAACAGTAAAAATGAGCGGGAGCTGAATACTAGACGCAACTATAACTAATCTGCACTAATCTAATATAAGTCCTACAAATGGTGCCTTTTGAAATAACACGAATCATAGGGTTTTGAAAATAGGGGCTACGGTGTTTTTAAGAAAAGATACGTTTTTGAAATATTCGTAGAATCCCTTGACCTGTCTTTTAAAATACGCATGATTCGTAAGCTTTGAAATAGGTAAGAATCGAATCTAATCTAACAACTAAACTAAACTAAAGGGCTAAGCTAACAAGCTGGACTACAGGTAAGGAAACCGCCTAACATCTAAGTCGATACATATACATACCTGTATATATATTAGTCGGTGATCCCGCCTCAATAATATCATATCCGATACCATATCTATAATCAGACATCCCAAGTCAAGAGTGCGGATCAATCATCAAGATATAGCTCGTACGTAAATCCGTCGTACGGCATCCCCAATTCTGGGTACGGGTCAATATCACATTCATCATACTATTCACCTGGTATCCTCTTTATCAAATATCATGATCGGGTACTGATCTACGTCTAGTACAATACTGATATCGCCTAAGTATGCATGCACGTGTGTAAAACACTACGTCAAGGACCCGCTACAACGTCATGTCGTATCTCAAATACGAACCCTGCTATATCACCGATCTCACGGCCTCAAATCAATCTCATCGACTCATCATAAATCCCAAGTACTATCCTCAAATCCGTATGTGAACACACAGTCCCATACCTATGTGAACACATAACTATATAGAATCCCATGAGCACAAAAGAAAGAAGAGAGTATGCACGTATGTATGTGTGTATGTGTAGTGCAACACTACCCTAGGGTTCGCAACACTAAAATACTCCAACACACCACTATCCATCCTAAACATCGTTATTAATCCCAAATAACATATAATAAATGTTGGTGTGTATACGCATCCGTATACACCACCACGGACTGCGGGGGTGCTATACGCCATCCACCCGACTTCTCCCCGTAGATATAAATCTACTCACCTGGTCCTCGCTCGCCGGTGCCGACGTCGCCATGCGCTTGTTTGCCGTCTCGAAGTCCACATGGGGGTACCTACATATCATAACGCACCGCATCGCATTAAAATCCGACTCATGACCAAAACGACACACGAATCCCACATAGGTCAAAACCTATGGTTGCTTCCACAAATCAACCCAAAAACCCTCGAAATCGGCGTACAAACGCCAGACCATCGATAAAAACCCAAATACACTCATTTGCACATTCACGAACACTAATTTTAATATAAAATAGGTTAAAACTCACAAAAACCCCAAATTCACTTTAAAAGCCGTTTTTCCGAAAAACTAGCAAGCAAAATTTCCCGTTTTAGTACAAAACTCGACGTTTAAACAATTCTAGCGGCCATAATACTTATTAAATAACTTAAATAAGTCATATAACCCATAACCACAATTTAATCTCATCAAACTATATACGTTCAAAAAAAACTAGTTTGAAATTTTACCCAAATTTCAACCATTTTAGCAAAAATGCATAAACAATAATTTAGTTTGGATTTGCATGATCTAAAATATTAAAATACAATTTAAAATGTTAATAATACCATGGATACCCTAATTAGATTTTTATCCCAATTGATTAATTAGATTCCCAAAACCTAGTTAACCAAATTAACACAATTAGCAAAATTTTAGACTAACAAATAGCAACTAGTAACCAATTTGGGTTTTGCATTCAATTAACAAGCTAATCTACCCATTAAAACCATGATCAAATACTACAAACCCTAACTTGATCACAACCCACTCTCTTGAATTTTTCAAAATGAGCAATTCCAATCCAAACTATACATGAAAACACTAAATTAACACTAATACAACTCAATTAAAGAAATCTAACAATAAGAATTTAAATGGGTAGAAATTATACCTTAAAAATCTAGTGATCTAGCAAGAAGAATTTGCCTCCAATGATGGCTTCATAACACCATGATTCAAGTGATAAAAGCTAAGGAGAATGGGATGAAGAATGGAAATTAATTTGTGAGATTTAAATTGGATTTTGGAGCAATTTTTTGATTAAAATTGAAGGAAATGAAAATAGGAAAGTGAAGGGGGAGGGGCTGCAGAATTTTGGCCAGGGGGTGATGGGGGGGATGGTGTGGGTGTTTGTGCAAAATTTTCCAAGTCAACCCCCCTCAAATCAAGGTACACTAAGCCTCCAAAACAATACATCTTAACATATACCTTTAAACTCTATTTCACACATACAAATGAGATGGAGAAAATTTTTGAGGGGGGAAGTGGGCTGTTGATGGTGGGCTCGGCCATGGAGGGGTGAGGGTGTGTGTGAGTGATTACAAAAAGAATTCCATGCAAAAAGCCCCCCCACAATATCATATTTGCAAGTTTTAGTTCAAATAATTAAAATTTTAATTTTCCATCGATTATAACTAAATAGAACTTAAAATAAAATACTAAAAATTTATATTACAACTAGATTTTAGTTGTCATGGTTCTATAGATTAAAATTAGCCCAAAGAAATTTGTATTTATCGCTAATTTAATGTATTTTTACCGGCTTAAAATAATATTTAAAAATTGAAAAATTAGGGAAAAATTTTAAATGACCAGAATTTTATAAGTAACTCATTAGCTACTAAAAACTAGCAATTACCTATCCAAATTATGTATAATTGGCCTAAACTGCAAAATAACAAAAAGACGATTTACGGAAAAATACCAAATTTTCACCGATTTTCGGGAAAACACCAAAACGAATTTTCAAGGCATTACAGTCTTTGAAGTACTTCATACACTGATGTTGTGCAGAAGGGATGTTGTTGTATTCGTGTAACCAAGGCCGCCCGAGCAGAGCGCTATAGTAAGTCTTGGCTTCGATGACATGAAATTTGATGTCAGTGACGAGCATCCCGAAGCGTAACATCAGTATTACAGACCCGAGCGTCCGTGATGACCGCGAGTTGAACCCAGAGATGGTAATTTTGTCCCGAGCCAGGTGCTGAACGTTCATGCAGATCTCCTTCAGCACATTCACGTTGAGAAGGTTGACAGAGGACCCGTTGTCGACCAGGATCTTGCCTATCTTAATGTCGTGGCAGTACCGGTGACATATAGAGGACAGTTGTGCTCGCACGTTCCGAAGAGGAGATCTTTATCGCCGAATGTGATATCAGCTGTATAAACCTCTGCCAGCTCGTCCTTCATCTTTTCTTCCGCAAAGAAAGTTTGGAACTGATCGGGCTCTTGCAGTGTCTTTATTAGATAATCTCGTGCTTTTTTGGACAGGAGGAGAGCATCCAGTATGCTTAGTTGAGTGGGTATCTTCCTCAGGTGTGCCAGGACATTGTAATCCACTTTGTTTTTCTTAGGCGGGTCTTTGGCTGTAAGCTCCTTGATGACTCCATCATCGAGAGCAATTTCCTCAAGGACTTTTTTCTTTCCCTTGTCTCTTTTGCTTGAACCTTTGTTTGCAGGTCAGAGGTTCTTTTCAGGAAACGTACGATTAAGCGGCTGAATGTTCTCACAGTTCTTCACCTCTTCTTCTTTTTCAGAGGTGGATTCTTTGAAGAGAGGGCCGAGGGTTATTTCATCCTCAGAATCGCTCCCGATTGTGAGAACTTGAGTTTTCGCTTTTGTTGAAATGGTATCAACCATATGACAGTTGCCAGTCGTTTTTCCGTGCTCATCTGTCGCACTTTCTCGCTGTCGACGAGCTTCGCGCTTCATACGCTTGAAGTGTTGTCAGTGGGCAACGTATCCCTGCCACCACTTCTTGAAGGCACTGCACTCTTCGGTGGGGTGCGTGATCCTCCGATGGTATAAGCAGTAGTTCGGATGTACATTCGCTTCATCGAGGCACATACTCCTGGAAGTATTTCCTTTGAAAGGTGGCGGCTTCATTCCCATTGACAGGGCTTTGGCGAACCGTTTCCCCATCTTAAACCTGCTTTTGTCTGCCGCGGGTATGCTTCGCTCTGGTTGGAGTACTTTATGACTCTTCCTCGCCGCAGCTTCTTCATTCTGACGCCGACGCTTGGCCTTTTCATATATGTCTGTTTCATGCTCTCGGTTAACTTTGCTTTCTGAAGGGCTTCGTTCAACAGTCTGTTAATCAGGTCGTCTGACGGTTCTAGGGATCTTGGGATCGATCCTGCCCCCAGTTTCCTCGCGTTGCTCTCCGACGCCGAGGGACTTTCTTCGTCTTTTAACGACGAGTGAGAAACCATGTAGCAACTCACTACATAATCCTCGGATTCTTCCGACGATTTGTTCCCCTCATCATTGTCGTTGTCTCCATTCTCAAGGATATGGTTGAGAAACTCTTCGAGAGTGACTGGGGTCCGCACCTTCTGGTTGTACTCCTCCAGCGCGTCAATGAACTTTTGCAGGTCTGTACGCTCGTTATCAGACTATATGGGCTTCTTGGTCTTCTTCTTTTTCTTCAAATACTTTGAAGGCTTGACCTGGGTGTCTTGCCCATTGTTACCAGCTTTCGGTGTTGAGCGCGGTTTAAGCATCCCCTCAATGATCTCGGGCTCTAGCAGGCTTTTCCGTTTGATCGCCGGACATGCTTGAAGATCCTTCAGCATTCTTTTAGTTTTAGCTGAAAGGACAACTTCCTATGGAGCTTCTTCTACAAATGAGCATGATGCCCCCGGCGTATCCACCTTTTTAGGAGCGTGCTGCTGTGGCGAGTTTACCTTCCAGTTTTGGATAGCGCGAACTTGCCTTGTTAGTATTGGTCCTCAACCCAGTTTTTGAAGACGCGGCAATCTTCGATTAGGTGACCCATTACTCTGGGATAGGGGCAGTAGTTGGGACTGTTGACGTCACCAGGCTGCAGTGGGCGTCTTGGATCCGGCAGAGTGATGAGCATGTTGTGCACCGCCAGTTCGAACAGTCTTCTCATTTTATCCCGGGGGAACGAGTAAGGACGTCTCAACTTCTCTTCGAGGGATCGGCGCGTGTTGCTTTGGCGAGCAACCGCTTTTGGGTCACTCGGTTGTTGTTGAGCGTTGGCAACGAAGGTCGCTTTCCCTTTACCCTTTTCATTCCGGAGATCCGTTTTTGAAGAGGACGGCATATGGCCCATCTGGTCCATTTTGGCCAGCTTGTCAATCAAGGTCTGGAAGGTGATCGGCTTGAAGAACATCATAAATTGGGATATAGTTTCCTGAGGATTAAGGGTTCCCACGAACATGCCCACGGCAGGAGCTTCTTCTATGCGTTGTTCGCATTTTGACCATAGGTTCCATCATCGAATTGTGTATTGAACCCAGGTCTCTCCTGGCTTCACCCTGGCATTGATTAATGCTATGATTGGGGTGCGCTCGCTTGCGCTTGCGAACCGCTGTGTGAATAATAATTCCATCTCCATGAATGTTTTGATAGAATCATTTAGGAGCTCGGAGTACCATTCAAATGCCGTCTCCGACAAGCTGCCAACAAACTGGTGAAGCAGCATTTTTTCGTCGCCTCCAGTATTACCGCACAGAGCTCTGAATTGAGCAACATGCTGGTGTGGATTTCCCGTCCCCTTATACACATGGAACTTAGGGATCGTATATCCTGGCGGGTACTTGATTTGATCGTACCAGCCTGGATAAGATCGCCCAGTTCTGACGACTTGGCTTGCCGCTTCACTCGCTTGATGAGCTCGTATTTGTTGAGCTATGTAATCATCAAGGGCGGCCTTGGAAATTGTCTCTTCTTGGGCTGCTGAGACAGCCGGAGGAGGGTTGGACGTTTCTCCTCTGTCGTCTTCGATGATTATCGGAGGGTCTTCGGCTGGAGGGTCCGCTGGATCATCATTCCAACCATGTCTTGGAATAGAAGCGCCATCTGCTTCATATTAGCGGCTTGTTCTGCGGCCTCCTTATCCTTTCTCTCCAACACCCTTCGCAGGAACTCCGTATCGGTCTCCTGATCTTGGCGTTGTTCGGGCGATGCTTCCGGGCTTTCTTTCTGCCCAGTGAGTGCAGCCATCTTTGTCAGCATCTCCTGGAGCTTTTGTTGTTGCTCCTGAGCTTTTGTCACAGACCGTGTAAGTGGCCGATGACCCGTGGAAGTACGGCTTTCCTCTTTCCCGGAAGCCAGGTACACCGTGTGTACTACCATGCCCCCAGACTTGGGGCACTTGGTCCATCACACTTGGGATTTGCCACCGGTAGTGGTTGATTCTCTGGCCTTCTCTTTTTGTGGGAAGTTAAAGTTGAGGGGGCCGTTGCAGCAGGCACCCATGCAGACGATACCTTCCGTGGTACGACGGAGCTATGGTCCTCCTCTTGCCAAGCCTTCGTTTTCTTCAGTCGACGAGAGTAGTCTTTGTCAATTACAGAGTCTTGGACTCTTCGCCAGACCCTGTGGATTTTGAGGGACAGCCGCTGAGGGGGATGTTCCGGTTTTGCCTGTGTTGTGTTTTTCAATAGGTGGCGAAGATTCCTTCAACACCGCGGTTGGGGAGTTCTTGCGCACTCTCCTTAGCGGTTCAAAACTGTTCCCAGTTGGAACAGCAGCGTCAATTTCCACTATTGGAGCTGGTGGAGTAAGTCCGGAGGGGGATTTGTCCCCAGCTTTCCTCACTCGGTGCCAATAACGACGTCGAGCATACCCCGCAGATGAGATCGTCTCAGTTGTGGGAGTGACTTCGTCATGCCCCCTGCTCTGATGAAGGGCTACTGCTGGTGCTAGCCTATTGAAGACTGACGTCCGTTGAGAGGGGATGGTCAATCTTTCGAAGGCCGATCTTTTGGTAGGGGAAGCAGTCTTGATGACTTCGCAGGAAGCAGGAGTTGGAACGGCCAATCTTGCGAAGACCGATCCTTTAGTAGGAGAAGCCCCTTCGACGACTTTATCTGCCGGAACTGGAATGGCTATCCGCTTCGGGATAACCCCTTCAGATATAGCGAGCCTCTTTGCGGGCCTACTAGAGTTTTGGCTCAGTCTGTCGAAGACCGAGGCGGCAGACTTGGACGACCCGTTGAGAGGTGCCGTGGTAGTTGTAAGTCGATCAAAGACCGACTTCTTCGGAGCTTCCTGTGATGGCGCTGGGGCACTGAAGCTTGCTGGCGGGATCATGGTCCCAAAGAATAGTCCAGTGGTGGCCAGAGTCACCTGTTCCACTAGCATTGCAAAAATAGAGGCCGCTTGGGGCCCGTAAGTCACTCCTCCGGCGGGGACGGAGTTGGAGTTGCCATTGCAGGTGCAGTTGGAAGCCATCGATCTTCTTTTCTCCGCACAGGAGCAAGACACCAAATGTTAGTACCTCGAATTCAGGGGAAACCATATTAAACCGCGATTTGTTCGTGAACACGACACACGAAGTATGGAGTGGGAAGTGGAAAAGGTCCCACCGGGTGTGCCAGAATCTGTTCACCGCCGAAAACAGAGACGAACCGGGATGGATCGTTTTGCCTGAATTTAGGGCAGATGCTTTGGATTTATCCTTCCACCTCTCCGAAAATGCCAAGTTGATTTATGGTACCGTGTATCGGAGGTTTGGACGGATGCGGCCGTTGTAGCAGACTTCGTCAGATTCTCCCTCGTTGTGAGGGGATTTTGATTGTGAAGACGCTCTTCCCTGCAGGCGCAAGCCCCTGCAGTTAATTACGTTACCACGTTGCGATAACCACTTTCTCCTGCTCCAGAGGTTCATTTCGTGTCGTGTGTGTTTGTTTTATTTTTGGTTACCCATGGATTGTATACGGAGACTAATTTATGTTGTCGTCCGTAGGGCGTGGATTAGTCCAAATCCGTATATTCTTAGATTTGGGTTTAGTTTGATTTAAGGATCGTTAATCTCGTTTGAGATTAAGATCAACTTAAATATTTGTTGAGGATACGTTAGTCTAATTTTAGACTAAGATCTACTCAACAGGATTTTGGGATCATTCAGACCCAACAAAAGAGCATTTGGGCTCTATTGCTTTAGTTTAAGGATGTTTCGGTCCGTTGCTAGTTTAAGGACGTTTTGGTCCATAACTAGTTTAAGGACGTTGCGGTCCGTATCGGGATGTGCCCATCGGTTTGGGAGTGCGCCAAAGAGTTGTTGGTTGTCGGGACCCACCACCTCTCTGAAGATGTTGAAGAATTACAACGACGTGTATCATAGGTGTGGAGAGATATACCCTTGAACCAATTTCCAGATTTGAGGAAAGACGTGGGATGAATATCCGTCGGAAGATCATCAGGCTAAGATTAGGTTTCCGTAATACCCAGGAGTGCTAAGCACTTAGCTGCATAGAGCTCTCACGTGTATATCACATGAGGCGTTGCAATAGTGCTAAGCACTAACTTTTGTAGCGCTCACGTGTGTTTCACGTGAGGTGCTCCAATAGTGCTAAGCGCTAACTTTTCCCGATGCTCATGTGTGTTTCACGTGAGGCGCTATATAACTTGGCCTTGAGTGCTCACGTGCTTTTCACGTGAATCGCTGAGTTCTTTTGGAGATTTAATCTCTGCTGAAGTTTCTCTGTTAATGGTATTTTGATCACCAAGATCATTATTTTGAGGATCTTGAATCGGGTTCTTTAAAGAACTGAGTTCTGATTTGAAGAAACTATGTACTTGATTTGAACTCCATCTTCTCCGAGGGGTTAAATCTCTGTTAATGGTATTTTGACCATTAACGATCACCAAGATCAGTATTTTGAGGATCTTGAATCGAGTTCTTTAAAGAACCAAGTTCTTGATTTGAAGAAACTATGCTCTTGATTTGAACTCCATCTTCTCCGAGAGATTAAATCTCTATTAATGGTATTTTGATCATTAACGATCACCAAGATCGGTATTTTGAGGATCTTGAATCGAGTTCTTTAAAGAACTAAGTTCTTGATTTGAAGAAACTAAGTTTTTGATTTGAACTCCATCTTCTTCCTTTTCAAATTCGTTCTTCCATGAATCTTTGATTCTCAAGAACAAGATCTTTCTGATGAGAATTAAATTCTCAACTTTTGGGAGATTTGTCTTGCGGATCTCAGATCCATAAAAAGAACTGAGTTCTTTGAGAATAGTTAAACTCTTGGTTTAAGAATTAAATTCTCTTTTGTTTTGTGGGAGCTTTTGGGAGGCTTCTGTATTTTTTTTAGAAGCTTATGGGGTGATCTCCTCCTTTTTAGATTTAACCTCCTAGCTCCTATTTATTGTTGAGAAAATCTCTCATTGAGAGATCTTGATTGATTTCATGATCTTTTAGATCAATCGGTGAATTTTATTCACCGTTGGATTTTTAATCCAAAGGCTCTCTGTTTAACAGAAAAGATTTCTTGTTTGTTTAACAAGATTATGAATATTTTGTTAGTTTTAAAAAGATTAGAATTTTATTCTATCATATCTTTTTAGTTTAACAAGATCAGAAATATATTTTCTTAATATGGATATCTTGTTAACATAGAATTTTATTCTTGTCATGTGAATATCTTGTTAGTTTAACAAGATTAGGAATGTTGAATTTAATTCTGTTAAATGAATATCTTGTTAGTTTAACAAGATTAGGAAAATATTTTCCTATAATAGAATTTTATTCTATCATATGATCACCGCTGGATTTTTGATCCAAGGATCCTCTGTTTAACAGAGAAGATCTTTCTAACTTGAGGAAGATCAGGAAAATATTTCCCAAATAGAATTTAATTCTAGAATTTGATAGGGGCATTTTAAATTGGGGCACTCACATGCTTTGCATGTGAACGGCAAGAGAACTCACGTGTTTAACACGAGACCCCTGGTGTGGGTTTTAGCCTGTTTATTTTCAGCGCTCATATGAGCATATGAGCGCTCACGTGTTTAACACGTGAGGCCTTTTTGGCCATTGATGATTTATGTTCAGCGCTCATATGCTTTGCATATGAGCGCTCACGTGTTTTACACGTGAGGCATATTTGGCCCTTAGTTATGTGTTTTCAACGCCTATATGCTTTGCATATGAACGTTCACGTGTTTAACACGTGAGGCATATTTGGCCTTTGGTTATTTATGTTCAGCGCTCATATATTTTGCATATGAGCGCTCACGTGTTTTACACGTGAGGCATGTTTGGCCCTTAGTTATTTTCTTTCAGCGCTTATATGCTTTGCATATAAGCGCTCACATGTTTAACACGTGATGTCCAACCGTGAATTCTTTTCCTCTTTCTTCTCTTCTTTTTTTATAAGGGTTATAAGGGAACAAATAGCTCTTGGCCGAAAATTTTGGCAGGAACAGAACTCTCGTGTCGTTGTCCCATGGGTTTTGACGGGGCCTTGTACTTACATGTTACCATAGTCTACGGGATAGTTGGACTCCTCTCGTATACACTGATATATTCTGTACCAAACTACAAATAACTATATTAGTATAACAAACATATACTTGTTCAGATTACCGGTCATATATTCTTTACTTATTTTATTCCATTCTTACTTCTGGGACTTACCGAGCGCTAGTTTGCTGACGACATTCCTGCCTCTTTCTTTCTTTAGAATGTTCTTCAGGAGGACCCGTCTTTCAGGAGACCGAGCCCAGCCAGGAAGACTTGGATCAGTTCACAGAGGAGCCAGACTTCTAGTTTTACTTATACTTACCTTTTCATTTGTATGCCACTGTTTAGGCATTGCTTTTATCATTGTACATTTCCTTTTTAAATCAGTTGTAATGAAAAGAATGGATATTGATAAAAGTTGTTGTTTATATTACATCTCTTGTTATTCTTGTATATTTATTTATATTGCTTATTTACGCTTAACGTGTTTAGTTCTGAGTAGATACGCCGCGTGCCCGCCACGCCTACTTTCTCGTACATTGGGAAGCGGGACATGACAGGGTTGAAGGCAATGGAGGAAGGTGGGGTTAGGTCGGTGACGGGAAGATGGGGAAAGCGAGGTCGACGACGAGGTGAGGTTAGAACGTGATGATGGGTAGAGCTCGGTGAGAAAAAGAAAGAAGAAGAAGGTGATGGTGGAAAGGAAGAAGTCGGGGTTCATGCGAGGACAGAGAGAAAGTCAAGAAGTTGGGAAAGGGGTGTGGACGATGACGACGAGAGAAAAGTGAGGGAGGAAGTGCGGTGATGGTGGCGACGAAGACGATGAGAGGTGATGTCGACGAGGTGAAGGAAGGCAGGGTGCAAGCGACGTGGATTAGGGTCGGTGTTAGAGGATAAGAGCAAGGCGACGACGACGAGGGGAGGAAAACGGAGGTCGACGACAAGATGAAGGAAAGCATGGGTTAGGGCTCAAGGATATCGAGGGAAAGTGAGAAAACAGAGAGGAGGGAGGAGGGAGAGAGAGAGAGAGAAAAATAGGTTTTTAATTTTTAAAATAAAAAATTTATGCGTGTGTATATAGTTTAGTATAAGATAAGTTATAAATATATAGATTATAATACAATTATAACTAATAGTGTATCAAACTCAACCAAATTTTACCAAAATCTCATCAAGAATATATTTTGTAAAGTAGTATTTATGTGTAATCTTTTAAACCATAATACAAGAATAGAATTTAAATACATATATCCCCTTAATATAAAATTTCCAAAGGGTTTTAAATATATATAAGTTTAATAAATATTTGGTTATAAGATATCTTGAGATTTAAACGAGATAGATAAAAACAAACTAAGATATTGGATGATTAACCATGTGATGGCAGTTAGCAAAATATAATTTATCCTTAACTTGTGGTATACACACACACACTAGATCCTCATAAATTCAGTTTACTGATAAATATTAGATATAATCTAGCACCATACCGGGTTTCATACATGCGGGTCAGATCGGATAACCACTACTACTATTCGAAACACTCGCAACCCAATGCATAAAAAATGTAAGAAATATAAAACAAGTGTTAAAATACTAAATAATATTGTATAAACGTATTAGGGTGTTACAAAGTATACGAAAGAAAAGATTTGAAGCTCATTCATTGTCATGGAAACTGCTAAGGGGGAATCCTTCATAGTTTTTATGACCCATCTTTCCCGCGATAAAATAATTTTGAGAAAATCTCTGAAACTTTCTTAAATAGTAAATGATCCATGAAACTTTCTTAAATAGTAAATGATCCATGGTAACAATCATCATTATCAAAGGAGAACAAGTCTCGTCTTTCACCATCTTTTTTTGGAACAAATAATCAGATATCAAATTTCAAAACAATTATGGGACGAAAAATTACAAAATAGTACAGCATAATCCTTTCCAATCACATACCACACGTCACATTTTTTACAAGTGTTTCGAAGGGTTGGAGCATTATCTTCCTTCTCATCTTTGGCAGGGCCGATGCTAACAACTGTCGCAGATCTCCTGCATTTTCAGAGTTTCTTAATAATCTCAGCAGGGTCGGCATCCCCAACTACTGTAGCTGTGTTTTTCGACAGATCAAGCAAAATTGAATCTATTCCTTCTATACTTGCTATCAACTTCATCACCTTCTTCTTGTACCTTGAACATAATAAATCTACTGATACAACAGTTTTCTGCGAAAAAACATAAGGGAAATATTTACTACATTGATTGAGGATTGTTTTAGAACGGGAAAATTTTCTATAAACAAACCTAACTGTTGCAACAATAGATAAGAATTAAAAACTTAAAAGTATGCTACATTCATGCAGATGCAAAATGAGTAAAGCACTGTAATCGGGAAATTTAAGATGAATGCAACACAGATAAAAAAACGATCCAATGTGGATGCAGACCACAGACATGAGATCCAAATTGGATTAGATGCGGTATATAAATAATATAAACTTTCAGGCATATTAATCACAATCCAATTTCAAATTACTGAGCCACACATTCGCAGTAATAGAGAACATGAAAGAAAGAAGAATGTGGCATGTGGAATAATGCACAGATAGAAAAATACTGTTTGGGAACAAAAAGAACCAAAGCGTTGCAGCAGCAGAAAAGGAAATGAGGAATGTGATAGGTGTCGATCTATATTTGATACCTTTGACATATTCTGGGCAAAGAATTGTCAGGTATCAGAGAATAAAGAGGATACAGAAGCAATGCTGGGAATTTATAGAGCTTCTAGTTATGGAATCATAGGTTTTACCCCTTCTGTTTATACTTCATTTGTTCCTACTTTTACCTTTTCTTATGTTTGCTGAAAACTCAACTAGATATTTGTGTTGGTGTAATTTAGTTGTAGATTGGTGGAAGCCGAGGTGCTGGTTGGGAAGATGAGTAAATGTTTGGCCACAGGGCTAATGCGTAGATTTAGACACAGATGAACTCATCCTGGCATTTATTGTGAATTTACTCTTACAATTCACATTGCACAGTTGTTTTCATTCGGTAGCAGTGACTTCTACTTTTCTAAGGTTGCATCTGCTCAATGATGAAGGCTATTGCTTTGTTTGCTTCAATTTAGTTGAACCATTGGTAGATTTAGTCAAGAAACTCACCTCTTTGATCACTGGAATAGTCAGGAGCAGTGTTGAAAAAAAGGGAATATTCGGCCGGGTATTCAGATTCGACGGCAAACCGCGTAGAAAATGCACTATCCGGTCAAATATACGGTCAAACCGAATATTCGCCGCACAAAATGCATATTCGGCCGCATGACGCGAATATTCGGCCGAATTAGCCCATTAGGCCCAAAACCAAGAAAATCCATGCTAAAATAAAGTGTGGAATCCACAATTTAATTTAAAAAACAAGTGAGACCCACACTTATTATTTCACAAATCTTCTCTTCTCATTTCTATTTCTTTATTAGTTTGGATGCCTTATCATTAGGCCACAAAGTATTAGTTTTCTATATCTTTATTTTTTTTGAATTTTTTATATGCAATATTTATATAAAAATATTGATGGCCGCATAATCTGAATAAACCGAATATTCACCAAATAAACCGGATATTTTTTATTCGACGGCCAACCGAACAAACTCTGAATCCGTTCTTTACAACATTGGTCAGGAGCCCCTTTCTTTCCTTGTGCTAGCTATTCATTATTGAGGGGGGAGATTTTAAACGAATGCAAGCAAAGACATTATTGCACTGTCACTCAACATCTGAACTTAACATATAATGAAAATATCATATAACTTTTCAAAATAATATTATATATTATTTATCAAATCTGAACCAGACTTGATCATCCTTGGACCATGATACAAGGATACGATCTGCTCTGCTCAATAAGAGCATATTTACTGTGCCCTTGACCATTAGAATTTTCTTTATAGTGAAATTGTGATGAATCCTAACAATAACGGTTGGTGAGGTCACATCTAGTCCAAATTAGGGTGCAGTGATGAACCAGGTTAAAGCCCACACACCCACAATACATAATTTGGACACAACAATAACGCATTGGATTCGGCTGAATAATCATTAAGAGTGAGCTTGAGCTTGAGTCTTCCTAATTTTCAATGCCAACAACCTAATTCATTCAGCTGTCAAGCTGCCGTTTTTGTTAGTTTAAATATGATTATTGCTGTCCCTTTTGGATTTCACAATAGAGCTGGTATATCACTTATTTTACAATAGGATGTTGTTTAAAGTCCTTTTCGCCATTAAACTATGTAACAAGCTTACCAAACATCACACGGCACATTTACACCCAAATATCAATGAAGTGCCACCTACTTATACAATGTATGATAACAATTGTCTGAGGTTTGGATCTGTTTGCACAAATGTATAATTTGGTCAACAAGTCAAGATATCACTTTTTTTCAGTGAACATGATCAGAGAGCAATATGAAGTTTTACTTCAAAATTAGGTTTCTACGAAGATGTAGCCAGCTTCTGTTCATTTCCTCCATTCCAGGTAGCAAAACATTCAGGTAAGGGAACTTTATATTTTGAATGCCATAAAGACTAGGATTCTGTTGTAACAATACCAGCACAGCAAAAACCACATATTTTGAATTTGTTAAGAAGTTCATAAAGAGCAAACGGTAGAGGAACGGGTGTTGACTATGATGCTAGAGTCCTTTCAGTGATGAAGCCACTTACGTGCTACCGACTGCTTTGCTATTTATCACTAATATCGGCTCAACAAGTTAGGATCATCTTTCAAAAGAAAAAAATGATGAGATGCAGATTTTTCCCAGCTTAGTTGCAAATATCTCTCTTTCTCACACTATTTCCTTAAAATATCAAAATCTTAATGACTCGTCATAGAACTTGGTATGGATATGATGTTTTCTTCTTTTTGGTGGGTTTGAAATGTGAAACAAAGGTTGAACACCGATTCTTTACGCTAGGCACTTAATATTATGATGTCAGCATTGACTTAGTTCTCCATTAGAGCTTCTATAACTAGTTAAAGCCTCAGTTTTCTGGAAAATAAAATAACCAGGGATTCATACAGGAAGGCCTTGTATCAAATGATTGTGTTTCCAAAGGCTCAAGAAAGATGAGATTGTAAACGGCAAGAAGAGGGAAGTAATAGTTGATATAATATTATTCTGGTAGGCCTATTACTTGGATAGCATTCAATATGACACATGGTACCTGAGCTTGCATTTTTGTTTCAGGAATATATACAACTTTCTAATTCTTGGTTTGGTTAAAGTAATAAAAAGGTATATATCAAATGACAGGAGAAGTAAGAAATTTGAAGTCATAAAGAAAGGCATGTCTTTACCCTTTTCATAATAGCTTACAGCTCTTTATTGTTAGCATTGGATGTCCCTGTCTTCAATCACACCCTATTGTCGAAAGTGCATGCCCTTTCTTGCCCTTTCTTCAATCATAACTTTTTTTGTATAGTTGTTGACTATCTTCTGATCTAATCCATAGTATTGAACCATCTTCTTTAGAGGTTTTCGATCTAGGTCAATGAAATATGTCTGCAGAAAACAACTTAAACTGTTAAAATATATTATAATTTGTAATATCTAGCAATTCATACTCAAATTCCATTCAACTTATCGTCAACTAGATAAATATAACTGTAGAACACAATTAACTTTTAACTTGGCTAACCTTAATAAGGTTATTAAAAAAAACATCCCCAAGAAAACGGACCATGGAAAGTAGACTAAAAATAAGTAACAAACAGTAATTTCAAACTCAGGGATAAACAGAAACATCAAAAAATTCGCATAGCTATATTTATACAACTAATCAACATTATAGAATATTTGTGTTAACAATACAAGAAGAAAATGCGGTAATTAAGCCTCCTAGTGAGAACAAAATGTATCATACATGCCTTGTAGTCAAAGCTCTGGTTACATGATTTGAGAAATAAGGAAGCATGCTCAGTTGCATGGCCTTCAACATCCGTAGGCCTAAAGCTAATCATCAAGCTACAATCCTTCGCTGTAGCAGCTATGAGATATTCCCTAACAATTTTCAGGCTCTCTTCCAATGAAAAAGAATGCAGGAAAGAAAACTTCTGCAAGAGCTCGTTATTGCTTGTAGCTTTGCAAACGATGCAAGGCTCAGACATAATGTTGTAATATAAATGAATCGCCCCTTCTATGTCAAAAACATCTAGTTTCTGGGCAGCTAAAAGCTTATCTAGTACTGCAGAATTCGTAAGAGCCTCAGCTACAAGCTCAACAAAGCTCGCTAATTGTATTCCACTAACTTTAAAGAAAGCATCCATTTTCTCATTGGCTTCATGAGAGAGAACAGCTGAAGTGTCGATGGCACCTCCCAAGCCTCCGAAAATAAGCGAGCCATTCAAGAAAACTCTAAAATTGTTTCCAGGAGTTGTAAGGAGTGCGGTAATAGCCTGATATATTCTATCCTTCGATCCAGAGAATAGATCCAAAGGGTCGTAGGCACTTATTTGTGATATCTGAGATACGAAATGAAAATGAAATGGGTGTGAGATTAAGCCTGACCTAAAGCTTTTAAAGAGATAATAAAGCAACTAACAGCAGTATGCTTCTTAATACTACCAAGTGGCATCCATATTTCCACATGGCCAGAAAAGGACACGATAAAGATTGCAGTTATAAATTTATAATAAAAAATGAAAAAAGAAGAAAATAATTAGCTGCGAGGAAAGGGATTGGTATGCGGCCCATAATTAGCAATTAATTATATCAAAAAGCTTGCAGAATGCTGGGTATTAGATTTTATTAACTACAAATAACCATTTTTTAGACTGTGCTAAAGTCTATGAGAATTTGGAGGATGTCAATTGGTAATTAGGAGATTAGGACTATGACAATCCCTTCTCGTGTCATAGTTGGCACTTATTTGAAGAGCATCGACGTCCGGTCGACCGGACAGATCTTTACTTCATAGCGGATCCCATTTGGGTAGGAAAAGGCTTAGATGATGAGAATTAACCATCTTGTTCTTCTCAATATAATGTGAATAAAAACAAGGGTAAATTTCAAGTTGATATCATGAACTTTAGTCACTTTTCCCCAAAACTACAATAAACTTTTAAAATGACGCAAAGCTACCACGAACTTTCCTTGTACCAAAAAACTCCCTAACGAAGTTAACATTTGATTAACAAAAAAGCGAAAATGATTGAATCAATACCCAACATATATTAATTCTTAGGGGGAAAACTAGTTTTTAAATTGATATATGTTGACTATTTTAGTCATTTCATCCTTTTTGTTAATCACATGTTAACTTCATTAGGGAGTTTTCTGGTACAAAGAAAAGTTTATGGTAGCTTTGCATCATTTTTTAAGTTCATGGTGGTTTTGAGGGAATGTGACCAAAGTTCATGGTATGAAGTTGAAATTTAGCCTTATAAATAAAAACAAACAAGACAACTAGTTGATGAATCACAAAATTTATGAATCTGATTAAACAATCCATCAGCATAGGTTTTGATAGAAGGTTTGACATAATACCTCTCCTTCATGAAGTTTCAGAAGTTGATGCATTTTAAACCGAGTAACGCACTTCTTGATAATATTTCGCTCGGCAATGAATTCTGAAGATGGGAGAAAGCCACACTTGGGCTGAAACATTCAAGCACAAGATGAAGCAGTATAATCAAAAGAGAAGTACTATATTCAAATTAAGAAGTTACAGGAATGAAGCGCGCATACAGGTAAAACAAAAGAAAGAGACCTTTATTTCTACTGAGAAGCTCATGTCCTCTTTAAAGGTACCTGGGATGAAAGCTGAAACGTTATAAATAATACCGAAGATCAATACACTACATCAAGGTACACATGCAAAGCACGGGATATATAAATAGAAATTTTTGTCTTCAAAAAAGTTCAGAGAAAGACTTGCGCTGCTACTATTGGACAAACAGCATGTGAGCAATTACAATGTAAGAAAAATAAATTCAAACAAAATATTGACAGAATGAAACATTGATAAGCATGTCTACAGATTATTTCCGCTATCTCCTAAATAACTATAATACAAGAGAGGTCATCTAGTTTCCTAAATATTCGCTATTATCATACTGTTGTATTCTTCATAAATGGTACGACACGTGGCACATGTATGGTTTATGACTATATAGAATGACAAACAAGCAGATAATTATATTAATAATCTGAGAACCAACCTTTATTGCTCAAGAAAACTGAATGGTCAGAGATAAGAAGTGCAGAATCGCAATGGATATCAACTTCAGAAGCATCAATTCGCCAAGCAGGACGTTGATTATGAACATTAGCCTTAACAGACTCCAGGAATTCCCTGTATACAGTGATGCGAATCTGAAGAAAATACTTAGCATTCAGTTCTTCAGTCTCCTTGTTTAATAGTTAGATAAAATTATGGAAGCATATTATTTTACAGTGGCATGCAAAATAATTATTGAACCCTTGCTTGATAAAATAAAAAGGTTCGGCACAGCATTCTATTTAGTAGAAAGCTTCAACAATTACAACTATTTAAGAGAATGAAAGAGTATACACATACCCCAACATCTATGTGTCTGGGGTCTAATAAAGGACTTATAACACGCTTCACATAAACTTGTCCAGCGAGCTCTTTCGAGCTTGATTCCAAAAGTTCTTCAAAATCCCTCCATAGTTGATGTTCTTCTTTAGATAGGACCAGACATCCATCTGCAGACCGGATTTTTCCTTTTGGAACCTTGTTTATTCGTAATACTTTGCCAATCTGTTCAATTGAAAAACATCAAAACCGTCCAATTTCAAGGTAGATAGGTACCGGCATTGGTACAATAAGATCAGGAAAATTGAGGCATATGTACTCGAAAATAGAGGAAGAGAGTTTACAGTATCTGTACAAAAGTACTTCACATATAGTGAATATTAGCAATAACAACAACAACAACAACAATTATAGTGAAACCCACATCAGATTCATCTACACAAGTCAATTGTGAATCGTAGAAAACACAAAAATCATCAAATAAACGTTAAGCCTTGAAGAAAACCAGCTATTTTTCCCCCAAATTAACTGTACCGGATTTTAAAAAATAAGAATCGACATGAAGTGAAAGACTAAGTACCCTGACAGGAATAAATAGATGTCTGACCCCAACTCAAGGCACTAAAGCACAACCTGGTTAACTCAAAGCTGTCTCTTCGTTTCCAAAAACTTCTCTTGCTGTTGGAATTGAGCTAACTAGAACATTGGAGGGCTTTTAATGAAAAACGCTCAACACCTACAGATATCCCTTCCACCGACCACTAATCCATGTCGGCTCGAAAGAAAGAAGCTTATGGCTGTTGGGGTCAAAAATTACACCCAATTGCCAAAATCAGAAATCAAATTTAAGTTCAAAGTCAAAACCAAAATCAAAGTCAAAAAGCCAAGTGGGTCCAAGCCCAAGCCTTAGCCAAGTGGGCCCGAGCCCAAGACCAAGACCAAGCATGAAGAGCGACCGGCCAAAAGAGAAGAAGGAAAAGGAAAAAATTAAATGTACCTTTTGTTTTTTTTAATTAAATAGACAAAAACCAATTTTGTACAAGCCATGGGGATAAATGTAAAAGATGCACGCCTATAAAAGAGCCCCAATAATGATTTGAATCTAATCTGAATCTAAATCTTAATCTTGATTCCCCAAAAATCACAAAATCTTGAATTTTAAGCCACTCTTTATTGCGCAAGTATTTTTCTCCTTCCTCTTTTCTTTTTTTTAAAGTGCGCACATCAGGAGGCCTCAAAAAAGGGGGGAAGCCCCTTTTGATCTTCAAAAGTCAATTTTTTGTGTTTTAGACTGTTGCTTCATTGGGTTTCGACCCTACTTGCACCGTGCTAGGTGCCCATCTGCTAGGTGTGCAACCCGTTGGGTGTATATCGAGCCAAGTGCGCACCGGCCCAGGTGCGCATCTCGCTGGGTGCGCACTTAGGGAAGTGCGCACCTTGCTCGACCTTTTGGCCCATTTAGGACCCTTTGCCCTCCTTTCACTCCCTCGCACCTTACCAAGTGCGCACCTTGCTAGGCGCGCATCTCGGTAGGTGCACACTTGTCATGTGCGTCCCTTTGCAAGGTGCACACCTTACTAGGTGTGCATTTTGACACGTGCACACTTTTCATATGCGCGCCTTACTACGTGCGCACTTGACATATATACACTTATCACCTCTCCCGTTAGAAAAAAATTTCTAGCAGGATGCTGCCCCGCATTGCTCAAGGGGGTTGCTAGCCCTCTTAACCTCCAGCCCTCTATCCGGGTAGCAGGACCCCGTAAAAACTCTACGAGGCCCCTGATAGGCCCGAAGCGCCCTCAGCTTGTTCCCAAACACAACACGCACGTATTGCATATTGAGTTCGCATGATCGTTTTAACTTGTTAATCGGAGGTTCTCTGGCTCCAAAAGCGATGGATAATTAACGGCAGCTTAGTTCACGGCTGCCGAAGATTAGGATCCCCACAATTATTAAACTCCAGCCTACCTCAGGCAGGAAGAATCTATAATATATCTGACAAGCGACGCGCATTCGTATCTCAATAGGGTGACGAAAAACACTCAATAATGACTTCAACACAAACGGAAGTTTCATCATTAAGGGATTGTTTGGGTTTGGAGTAAAGACAAATAGGTATAGATTATGCAAACTCTAGTTTAAAAGGCCCCATCTTCATTTAAAATTTTACTTTGATAGCTTGTTTGGATTTGGAGATATCTACTAAAACGGGTGTTCTCATCTTTTAGAGTTTGGGGGGAAAAAGATGTTGGGTTGGATTTTAGATAACTCTGGTTATCTCCGCTTCGAGGCTAAGATAACTCCAGCTATCTAAACTCCAAATTGAAAGCCAAATGGCGCATGGCTTGGATATTGGAGTAAAGAGGCAGTTTGGTTGCTTGTAAATAGAGTTGCATGCAAATGTATTGCAAACATTTTACTTTTCCCATGTTTGGTTAACAACTTCGAGTTGGAATCAGAAATGGGGTGTGGCTAAAATGTAACAAATTATTGCAAGAAACATTTGTTGCAATCAACATGGTTGCAAATGTAGCAACTTTGTAAAAAGTGTTCTTGGCAATTATTACGGATGCCACATAAGAATATTATAAGCGGCACAAGCAATTCTACAACAAAGTTTCACTTCCACCGGTTTTCTGTCCAATCAAACACAGAAGGTGGTTTGGATTGGGAAACTCACAACAAAGGCTGAAAATACCCATGGAATGGATTTGGGGTATTGTGCTTACATCAAACATCACATGCAACACTTTTCTCGCATCCCCTACAACAACAACAACAACCCAGCCTTTTATCCCAAGCATATGAGATAGGCTACATGAACCAACATGAGAATCACGCCGGGTCTAACACATGAATCCTCCGCCTCCACTCACTCCTATCGAACAATATACTTTCATTGAGGCCTTCGATAACCATATCTTTTCGTATCACCCCCATCCATGTTTTCTTCGGTCTCCCTTTCGCCCGTTTAACATTGTCTATATCGAGAGTATCCATTCGTCGAACCGGTACTTCCATAGGTCTGCGTCGCACATGGTCAAACCATCCTAACCGGTTTTCCCGCATTTTCTCCTCCACGGATGTTACACCAACTTTTGCACGAATATCCTCATTTCGCATCTTATCTTTTCTAGTGTTACCACACATCCAACAAAGCATGCGCATCTCCGCTACGTGATCTTCTATATATGATACTTCTTAGGAGCTCGGCATTCTGTACCATATAATAACAACAACAACTGAGCCTTTTATCCCAAGCATATGGGGTAGGCTACATGAACCAACATGAGAATCACGCCGGGTCCAGCACATGAATCCTCTGCCTCCACTCACTCCTATCGAACAATATACTTTCATTGAGTCCTTTGGCAACCATATCGTTTCGTATCACCTCCATCCATGTTTTCTTCGGTCTCCCTTTTGCCCTTTTGCCATTGCTCATATCGAGAGTATCTATTCGTCGGACCGGTGCTTCCATAGGTCTACGTCGCACATGACCAAACCATCTTAGCCGGTTTTCCCGCATCTTCTCCTCCATAGGGGCGACACCAACTTTTGTACGGATATCCTCATTTCGCACCTTATCTTTTCTAGTGTTACCGCACATCCAACGAAGCATGCGCATCTCCGCTACGTGCATCTTCTGTGTATGATGCTTCTTAGGAGCCCAGCATTCTGTACCATATAATAAGGCAGGCCGAATAGCGCTCCGATAAAACTTCCCTTTCAATTTTAATGGAAAGTTACGATCACACAAAATCCCTGTTGCACTCCTCCATTTCAACCAACCAGCTTGGATCCTTTGATTAACATCACTATCGATCTCTCCATTCTTTTGGATGATGGAACCTAGATATCTAAACTGGTCGCTCGGTGATATCTCTTGCCCTTCCAATGTTATACCAATATGGTTTTGACTTCTCTGGTTACTAAATTTGCAATGCATATATGCTGTCTTGGACCTGCTCAATCTGAATCCCCGAGATTCCAATGTTTGCCTCCATAATTCCAATTTGGCATTAACCCCTGCTTTCGTCTCATTTACTAGAACAATATCATCAGCGAATAGCATACACCAAGGTATCTCATCTTGGATAGTTCTAGTAAGCTCATCCATCACGATGGTAAACATGAATGGACTTAATGCAGATCCTTGATGTAAACCAATAGTAATCGGAAAATCACTCGTTAAGCCGCCGCAAGTTCTGACATTTGCCACTACTCCATCGTACATATCCTTGACTATGTCAATATACTTGACGGGGGCCCCCTTCTTCATCATTGTCCCCATAATACCTCCCTAGGTATCTTGTCGTACGCTTTTTCTAAATCAATAAATATCATATGCAAATCTCTTCTCTTCTCTCGAAAACGCTCGACGAGTTGACGAAGCAAATGAATAGCCTCTGTCGTTGATCGTCCAGGCATGAACCCAAACTGGTTTTCTGTTATCTTAATATCCTTTCTTAGCCTGTGTTCAATCACTCTCTCCCAAAGTTTCATGGTGTGACACATAAGTTTTATTCCCCGGTAATTTGAGCAATTTTGAATGTCACCCTTGTTCTTGTAGATAGGTACAAGGATACTTTTTCTCCATTCATTTGGCATCTTTTTTGTCTGCCAAATCTTATTAAACAGATCTGTCAGCCATTTAACGCCTATTTCTCCTAAGTATCTCCAAATCTCGATAGGAATCCCGTCAGGACCAACCGTTTTTCTTAAACTCATTCTGTTCAAAGCTTCTTTAACCTCAGGTAGTCTTATTTTACGCATGAAATCACGATTTATATCTTGAGATTGAATGACAAGTCCATCCAAATTCTTAGTAAAGCTCTCATTGAACAATTTGTCAAAATAATCTCTCTATCTTTCCTTGATATCTTCATCTCGAACTAAAACCTTCTGATTTTCATTTTTGACACACTTCACCGCACATAAGTCTCTAGTCTTCCTTTCCCACATCCGAGCAATCCGGTATATATCATTTGCAGCCTCTTTAGTGTCTAATTTCTCGTACACCTCCTTGTAGACCTTAAATTTAGCTTTCCGAACAGCTTTCTTAACTTCCTTTTTAGCCATTTTGTACTTCTCAAATCTCTCCACATCTCTACTTTTCTTCAAATCTTTATAAGAATCCCTTTTAATTTTAATAGCAGTCTTTACATCTTCATTCCACCATGATATGTCCTTAGATGGTGGAGCACCACCTCTCGACTCACCAAGTAGATCTCTAGCTACCTTCTTGATACAACTAGCCATTTTGTTCCATGTTTTGTCTGGATCATCTTCCGACTGCCAATCCGCTTCTTGGACTACACGATCTATAAAAGCCTTTTGGTTGCCTTCTTTCAATCGCCACCATTTAATTCTAGGCTCTACCTTACATCTAATCTTCCTAGGTTCTCTTCTAAATCGAAAATCTAGAACTAAAAGTCTATGTTGAGTGGTTACACTCTCACCTGGCACTACCTTACAGTCGATACAACAAGCTCTATCTATTCTTCTCGTCAGAAAAAAGTCTATTTGACTAGCATTTGATCCGCTCCTAAAAGTGATAAGGTGGGACTCTCTTTTCCTAAACCAGGTGTTTGCTAAGATCAAGTCATAAGATAAGGCAAAATCTAGAATCGAGTCACCTACTTCATTCCTTTGTCCGAAGCCAAAACCTCCATGGATGGTATCAAACCCACTACGACTAGTACCTACATGTCCATTAAGATCACCACCAATAAACAACTTCTCTCCATTAGGTATACTTTGCACCACCTCGTCTAAATCCTCCCAGAATAGACGCTTACTAGCGTCATCAAGACCTATCTGCGGTGCATAAGCATTAATAACATTAAGGATCTCTCCACCTAGAATAAGCTTAACCAGTAAAATTCTATCATCTTTTCTTCTAATCTCAACTACATCCTCAAGCAACCGTCTATCTATGATTATGCCTACCTCATTACGATTTTTATCTCTACCCGTATACCAAAGCTTATAACCCCAAGGCTCTATGACTCTACTCTTTTCACCTATCCACTTAGTTTCTTGCAAACACATAATACCAATTCTCCTCCTAATCATCACCTCCACTAATTCTATTAGTCTACCCATAAGGGAACCTATGTTCCAGGAAGTTAGACGGATCCTATGAAACCCTTGCTTATTTGTCACTACACCCGGGGTCCGATGTAGCGCGCCGTTTCTGGACGACGACCCTTGCTTATTTGTCACTACACCCGGGGTCCGATATAGCGCGCCGTCTCTGGACGACAGGACGAATAGCGCTCCAATAAAACTTCCTTTTCAATTTTAACGGAAAGTTACGATCACACAAAATCCATGTTGCACTTCTCCATTTCAACCAACCAGCTTAGATTCTTTGATTAATATCGCTGTCGATCTCCCCATCCTTTTGGATGATGGAACCTAGATATCTAAACCGATCACTCGGTGATATCTCTTGCCCTTCCAATGTTATATCAATATGTTCTCGACTTTTCTGTTTGCTAAATTCGCAATGCATATATGCTGTCTTGGACCTGCTCAATCTGAACCCCCGAGATTCCAACGTTTGCCTCCATAACTTCAATTTGGCGTCAACCCCTGCTTTCGTCTCATTTACTAGAACAATTTTTTCCGCATCCCCTGCATTTAGATAACTCCGCATAACTCCGGTATCGTGACTTGTTTCTAAAACTAAACAGGTTCCTTACAGTTTACAGCAAAGGATTGTTCAATAAATCATATGGACTTCATCACTGTCTAATAGACAATTAAAGAGTAAAATGATCGCAAGATAATATTTTGGTAAACTATAACAATATGAGATGCTTTGAGCGATGTAGAAACTCATCACCAGAGAGGAAGAAGAACCACGGTAGCTCAAGACAAGATTAGCAGCTCCTTCTCCTTTGTAGGCCCAATCCTTTGCATCCTCTCCTTTTAGGATCAATTCCGTCTCCATGTCGATCAAGCTGAAACAATTTAGAATTGTAAGAGCTAGGGTTACAATTGCTCTTGAATTCAAAATGAGAGAAATAGAAGAAGAATTATAGGTGTTCTATAGACCTGAGGGTTCTATTATGTTTGATAAAACCCTAATTCCAAGTAATGATCCCTGATTTGAAACTCTAGCCTCTAATATAAATCAATCGAGCGACAAGTAAAAGCGAGGGGGGAAATTCCCCCAAAAGATTCCAACTTTGTGAGTGGGACAGCTCGAGAGAGACGCATCGACAACGGGCCGGGTTCGGCTCCGATCCTAAAAAGTCTTATAATTTCACTGAAGTACCACAGATTTCGGGAATTTTCAGATAAATACCTAACTTTTGTAAATTGGAAATAAATAGGGTTAGTTGCACAAAACACCCTTGTAGTTTACCTCTTTGGAACTTATACCCCTCATGTAATTTATTGGAACAATATCCCCCGTTTCCTCATCGATCAGAACTCTAAAAAATGCTAAAATTCAATTCTAAACAATAAAAACAAGTTCTAAAGCAAAAACTAGACAATCGTTTTGTTGGAGTATATGACAAAATGGACGATTAAAAATTAAAATTTTCTGCTAGGATACTACAATGATTTATTGCTGAATCAAGTCGAGAGCTGTTGTGTGTTCGTTAACGCAGAGCTTAAAGAAGATTCGACCTATTCCGATGCAAGGATCACAAAGCCGATCTACCCCATAAATAGCAAGTATGAGTTCTGGTGTGCACCAACCAACAACTCGGTTCTGACCGCGATGAACGGCCTGATGGCACAGGAGTAGAGCTCTCTGGTTATAGGCTGATTTAACGTTTAGGAGTTTTGAAACTAGAATATTTTGTAATATTCGGCGGAATTCTAAATTGAGACTGGCGAGAATATTTCGTAATATTCTTTGTTCTCGGTTCAATTGAAGTATTCTTATTAAGATGGAATTCCTATTCGGTTATCTGGTTAGAATAAAGCTATAAGTAGGTCTATGTTTCTGTTCAGTTTTCGAAGAACTACAAAGCAGTTCAGTTTCAGTTCTCCAGAATTATAGAAATAGTTCTCTGTTCTTCGTCTTTCAAGGACTATGAATATAGTTCAAGGTTATGTTCTCCTCTTTCCAACCAACTCTTTCTCTTTTGGTCCAAGTCCCCTTTTATAGAAAGAGCTCAGACTTGGCCCAAGCTGCAAAGTGCAAAGTCTCAGCCCGATGGGCCCGAAGCCCAAGCCATAGGTATCATTTATGAGTAATTAATTGATTGATTGATTGATCAATCTTCAAACCATTGACCCCTTGTGCGGCAAAACATTTGCAAACCGACTCGACTGCTAGAGTCTTTTATTATTATTCAAAATAAATAATACATAACACATAGTTTGAAACTTCGCCCAATGTTTTTATAGAAAATACCCATAGGATCCAACACGTTTGACTTATTTAGAATCGAATCTAAACAACAAAAAAAAGGTAAGTACCATAAACTTTGTAAAAATCGAAATAAATGTCCTGAACTTAATAGTGTACAAATTATTACCATTAATTATGAGGATTTTTATGCTTGAAAACATATTCGAGCCAAAAAGGCAAGTGACTCAATATTATCCGTAGAATCTGATATTTAAATTTCGAGTTTATTTTATATGCGACATAACTATAACCTTTTCTAATTTAGCCATGATGGTTTCTTTGATCAAGTGCCCACATCCACTAACATATGTAGTGGACTCAGTGGAGCGAGACAGGATATAGGTGACACAATAGGGTGCTTTCAAATCATAAACACAGTTACATCCACTTGCTTCAAATCTATAAGCTAATGCCATAGTGCAGACTTCATGTAAATAACGTTAACAGCAAGTGGGTGCAAGATGATGAACCCGCTTCCGTTTTCTCTTCTTCCGATATGTCAATTTGCTCTTGTGATTTTTTTAACATTTTTAGTGATGCATTTGTTCAAGATCACAAGTAACGCGAAGAGAGAGAAGAAAGACGGCTATGCTCCGCCAGGGAGCTGGGGTTTACCTTTCGTTGGAGAGACATTTGCGTTTGTTAAGGCGAATAATAGTAGCAAAGGCTTTTACGATTTTGTTCAGAAGCGACGGGCCAGGTACTTCTCCTTCTACGTTAGAAATATCGCGCGTTCATATAGCTTGCTTAAGCTCTTAATTCTTTTAGTGTGTTTTCCCCTTTAATATGATAACACCACCTTGTTAGTAACTTGTTGCATATAAGAAAGGAACCGTATATTTATTTATATAAAAGCGGACTTAATGTTGTTAATTTTCTTTGCCTGATATCTGCAGGTATGGAAACTGTTTTAAGACTAAAATATTCGGCGATACTCATGTCTTTGTCTCCTCTATCGAAGCGGCCAAGGCAATCCTAGGCAGCGAGTGTACTGATTTCTCAAAAAGATATATGAAATCGATCGCTGAGCTTTTAGGGGATCAAAGCTTGTTATGTGCATCACATGAAAAACACAGGATCATTCGTCGACACATTGCGAACCTTTTCACATTTAATTCCATGGCTTCTACCGTCAAAATGTTTGATGAGCTCACTGTTAAGACTTTAGATAGTTGGAAGCAAGAACAGAGTGTATCAGTGCTTAGTGATGCTTTAAAGGTAGGGGGAAATTACACTAAAATGCCTTTAGCGGTCATTGTTTTTAACTACCTGTTTATTACAGTAAAATCCCTTGGACTTTGGTTTTAAGGGAGATTTTCACTAAAACACCCTTAAATGTAGAACTTTAAGGGAGTTTTCTGTAATAAATTTTTTTGACGTTGTGGAGTGAAAGCTGGTTACAGTTAAGGGTATTTTAGTGTAATATAGCTATTATCACATTATAAAATTTCACGTCGGCCCAATTGGGAGTTTGAATCCATGCACTTTTTTCAGATAACTTTCAGAGCAATATGCAAGATGCTAGTGAGCTTAGATGACGAAAATGAAATAGAAATGTTGCAAAAGGATGTTTCTGAAGTCATCGAAGCGATGTTGGCCTTTCCTTTAAAGTTTCCTGGGACTAGATTTTACAGAGGCCTAAAGGCAATAACAAATTTTATTTGGTGTTGCCTTATTTTGAAATTGAATATAACATTAACAAAAATTAAAAATTCGCTGTCCGAACAGGCTAGAAGAAGAATCATGAGTTTTCTAAAGGTGAAGGTAGCTTTAAGGAGAAAAGGCTCGGAGTTTCATGACGACTTCTTACAATCTTTTTTGAAGGATGAATCTATAAATGTTGGACTGTCAAAAGATTCACTTATTTTGGATAATATATTGACACTTATAATTGCAGGTATGATCCTTTAGTTACTGTGTTTTTCCCTCCTTGCTTCTGTGCATTCATTCCATGTGTATTGCAAATGTCAGGTTTTTGCAGAGAAAATTCTCTTCATCAATCGATTCATGATACATAATCATAAGCATGCACGGAAAATTCTTGGCAAGAAAATATTTAAGAATGGCAATTCAAGTCGTATATCTCAACAGAGTAGATCAAAATAATAGAAGCCGTGCAAAATTTAGCACAAGAAGTAACTGTACTATTTGAGGATCTATCAACACGCCTTAAAATAATATCTGAAAAGGTTGTAAGAATCAAAATTATAATTGAAATTTGGGTAATATCAGAGATTATTGGATTATTTTTCTGATAAAGAAATGGCCATGCAGGCCAAATTACCACAGCGAGTGCAACAGCATGGATGGTGAAGTACTTGGATGAAAATCAAAAGGTTCAAGATAGACTTAGAGTAAGTTCAAGCATTTATAGATAAATTTGAACTCAAAAATTTTGTGTTTATTTATTTCATTTTTCTGCATAGCTTTCCGTGTAGACGGTCATTAACTATGGAACCTCTTGGTACAGGCATCGCAATTGCAGCTAGCACTCGGTGCTCATGGTTCATCTCTTGGTCTTGAAGCTCTAAATGAGATGCCAGATGCTTCTAAGGTCTATACCAGTTTTCAAATATATGTCATACAAATGGTTTGTTAATATGAGAAGTTTTGCCTTTTTTCGGAGAGACGAATTTGCGAACTTAAAATGTCTAAACAATTCCCATTCTTTTCCATATATGGGTTTTTAATCAATTGGCACATTTTCTGCAGTTTTGATATTTTGTATCTTTTTGACAAGTAGATTGTGAAGGAATCTTTGAGAATGGCAACAATAGTGTCTTGGTTTCCAAGGGTGGCACTCAAGGACTGCCAGGTTGAAGGTAAATCTCTCTCTCTCTCTCTCACACGCGCACGTTCGCATGTGTGCATGTGTTTGCAATCATAATTTTAGAGATGAATCAAGCAATTAGTAAATCGACAAGGGAAAAAGTCAATCTCTGACTACAGACAGTAGAAATTTTATGTTCTATCCATTTTCTGCTAAATTAATAATTATCTTTATGCGCGAAAGTTCAGTTCCAGGTATAATTTGTATGTCAGCCGTCTACACTTGTCGTTCATGAAATAATTTGAGCCGTCTACAGAGTATGTTCAGATATTTGTATTGTGGAAAAAACTTCATTTTTAACTTCAAAGGTAACATAGGTTTGTTAACTACTAGTGCTAAATGTATTCATGTACTTAATTAATCTCTCTGAGCCAATATCAAACCCTGGAAAGGTTCTCCCATGTGTACTTAAGTTGAGATTAAGGAAATGCATCCGAAAATATTCAACAAGAGTAAGATGAGCTTCAATTTTGCTCCATTACAGGGTTTCAGGTTAAAAAGGGTTGGATTGTCAATATCGACGCAAGAGCTATACACTTTGATCCAGCTGTGTATGATGAACCATTATGCTTCAACCCATCAAGATTTGATGTAAGCTAAATTTACATTTGCATGTTTAGTTGGCCTACGTTTTGTTAAATCATTCTTCCCTTAAAATAAATAGGAGTGCACAAAGCATGCATGCTAGCAAGTATTTGTTCATGTATGTGCACAAATAGTTCTTTGAGGTTTATATGTTTGTTGAACCAAGTACAAAATGTTGAATTTTCTATTTTCCTTTTTTCTTCATTGTTAGGAAGATCCGAATCCAAAGTTTTCTGCCCTTTTCATAACGAATTTGCTGCAAGCTCTAGTAAGAAGATAAAAATAAAAAATCGAACTTGTACAGAATGTTGAATTTTCTTATTTTTGTTTTATTTTTCACCAGGAAGATCCGAAACCATATAGTTTCCTGGCATTTGGAGTAGGAGGAAGAACTTGCATAGGGATGAACTTAGCCAAGGCTATGATGTTAATCTTTCTTCATCGCCTCGTTACAACTTACAGGTCTGTTCTTAAACGCACTAGATAGCAAGCTTAGTTAGACGGATAACTAAAATTGGTATTGTTAGCCTCACGACAATACATGGATGTATCAATCACTGAAGCAGTTCTGTTTTTCGTTCAGATGGAGGGTAACAGACCCTGATTCAAGTCTAGAGAAATGGGCACTTTTTCCGAGGTTACGAAGCGGCTGCCCAATCTCTGTGTTTCCTATCAACGACTAGATTGTATTGCCATTGAACTCGATTCAAATGTCCAATCAATCTCTTAAATGTGCAAACCAAGGCTGTATTGAATCCAGAAGGAGTAGACTCTGCAATAATATTCACTACTATATTTGATTTCTTAAGCTCAATTATCTATTTCTGAAGCTAAAACTGCAACTTGGTTGTTTGTTTTGTTTTGTTTTGTTTTTAAGAAATTTTGGTTTTGAAATGTAAATTTTTGTCAACGTTTATCAAAATAAACCTGTGAATATCCTTTCTTTTTTCTTGTTTATGAAATCCATGAATATTCTTATTGAGTCATAAAATCTAATTTTTTATATTTTTATATAGGCTTATTTACCAGAAAACATCATTAGGTCCGGGCCATGAACCACCATTTCCTTTTAAAACTAGAGAAAACTATCATGGTCAAATTTAAGTGTGTTGAATTTCATATCAAATGACTATTTTGTCCTTTTCCATGTCAAATAACTCTTTTGTACATTTTATAATATAATTAATTGATTAATAATAATTATGAATAGTTATTAAATATTAATTAGATACTTAATAATTGTAGGATAGAGAGGAGGTTGACGGTTCGTGGTGACCGGAAGAGGAAGTCACCGGTTGTGATAAATATCGGGGGAGGAGGGGTACTACTGCAAATAAGGCTATGAGGAGCCGGAGTCAGGGTACGGTTACAACCATACCCTAACAATTGGGGTACTGTTTCGATCATACCCCAATTGGAAAAAAAGACAAAAAGGGTAAATTAAACTCCTTTGGCAGGTTTTCTGGCTGATAAAAACCTCTTGGAATTTTTTTTACGGTATCTGTATATTTGCATGCTATATCTAATTGGCTTGTACATATCGCAGGCAATCCCATAGATATCGTAAGTAAACTATATATGTATTGCAAGCAATTGTATATATATCGCATAAAAATTAGATATAACAGGCAACTATAAAAATACCGTCGGAAAGTTTTTTTCGCAACTTAAAACTTTTTAAAAGGGTTTTTGACAACCGCTTCAGCCCCGGAGGAGAAATTTGTCGTGTTTTCATTTTGACAATTTACCAAAAAAAATGAACAGAAAAATTTGGCCGCTTGACGGGTGAGCGCCGCACTCCCAATGACCCCTGAGGCCCCGATCCCTCATCAATCTCCTCTATCCCCCAAATAAAACTAAAAATCTCGGGTTCAGATTCCATGCATTCACTGTTATTCCTGCTATCCAAATCCAAATCAATGGTCAGTATTTTCATGTGATGGGGGTTGATGTTGCGCTGTGCTCGATTGGCTATAACAGGAAGTCCCTGGCTAGGGCTGCTTCAGAGATATGCTGGTAAGTGTTATCGGTAGTTTCTCGACCCGTTATGAGCCTCATATCGGCACGACTTATCGAGTTACTGGGGTCTGACGTTTACCACCCCTAGACGAGATATGCGACATATCAGACGAAGAGACCGGACTGTATGGTAGTGTTACTGATTGGATTCGTAGGAGTATGAGCAGGCTTGCTTGTTGATCTTCTGATCGCTCAATACCCGGGTGGCCGTTTCGTTTAGCAGACCGCTTGCGGCTTGTGGGTGTTTGATATGATCATCACCTACTGTCGGCGTATTATCGAGTCTTTATAGTTCTACACAGAGGTTTCCTGGTTCATGCGAAACGGAGTAGGAGCACATATGTGATATGTGCGGGACCGAAATTGATGCGCGTATGTGATACCGCATTCTATTCTCGCGATTTGTGACATCGGTCGGTTATATGTGATATAGCCGGATTGTCGGATCAAGTGTTGATTCGATAAGTTGTTGCATTTGATATTAATCGGTTATATGAGATATAGCCGGATTATTAAATCAAGTGTTGATTTAATAATTTAATGTATTATTGTATATTAGATATACTAGATTACATTAACTAATATTAGCTCACTTATGATTTCTTTTCTCACATGTGTGCATTAGTGTATATGTGATATATATTAATGTACAACTTTTGTGTCATGGTTGTTGATACACACTACATAGGTGTATGAGAATTACACCATACTAATTATAATGTAGGGTTTATATTTATCTAAGTTAATCAAAATTAGTGGGATTAAGTCACATGGTTAAAGCTTGTAGAAACTTATGGAACCATTGACCAAGTCCACTAAGTTTGTTTTACTTGTAGATATTTATTAACCTAACCATTATTAACTAGCCATGGTTTATTCTCTACATGGGTTAGTGTATGACACTAACTCATCCATGGTTGCTATTCTCACCTTATGAGTTCATTCTCTCATCTTCTTCACTTGAGCTTCTTCTTCCTCATGAGGTGAGAAAAATAAATCTAAAGAGAGCCAACTTCCTACTTCATCATGCTCTACTACTTGCCATTTAGTTTAGGGTGTTTGCTTCACTAATTTCACAATTAGTGAAGAGATAGCATGGGCTTGAGTCTCCTCGACGTAGATCATCTTCGGTCTCGAAGACTTCGAGCAAGCTTGTTCATTTCTCCGGGAGAACCCATA
Source organism: Agapanthus africanus (assembly GCA_030015575.1). Taxonomy (NCBI): domain Eukaryota; kingdom Viridiplantae; phylum Streptophyta; class Magnoliopsida; order Asparagales; family Amaryllidaceae; genus Agapanthus; species Agapanthus africanus. Next base: position 696,881,619 of record CM057343.1, on the reverse strand, counting down.
CTAGAGTTCGGGAGATCGATACTGTCACGCCCCGCTTCCCGGTATACGGCGAAGGGAACGCGACGAGACTCGCTACGTATATACTCAGAAGTATATACGCTAAGCGTATCTAAGCAATATAAAATAAATACACAAGAGACAAGATATAAAAGAACAGCAACTTTTATTTATTAACATTCTTTGTACAATACATGAAAAGAAATACAACTGAGATAAAAAGATGCATAAACAGTGGCATAACAGGAAATGAAAAGTACAGAAAGGAAAAGTGTACAATGAAACTAAAGTGCTGGATTTTCGGCAAACTGCTCCAAGTCTTCTGCAGATGGCTCGATCTCTGCCGGGTCCGAATCACCTGACGACATTCAAAGAAGAAAGAAATAGAATGTCGTCGGCGAACAGGTCGCTCGGTAAGTCCCAAACGTAAGAGGAGAAATAGAATAGACAGAGAGTAAGAGAGAGAGGGAGAGGGTGGCTTTTACAGTTGTATTATATTGTTATATTATTATAGTATGGTGTTAACGCTGTTGTTGTAGCTTGGTACAGAAGGATGCCAGTGTATACGAGAGGGGTCTCAGTATGCTAGAGACCAGGGCAAATGGAAGTACAAGGCTCCGTTATACAACCCGGAACAACGGTAATTGGATTCATGTTAGGTGTCTTAATCTTACCGTCTCGTGCCACCTTTAACACATTCCGTACCAATCTACCCCTTAAACCCCGCGATGTCTTGTTTGTATTGTTATCTTGTAAATTGTGTTGGTTGTATGATTGATTGACTGACTGACCGAAAGCATGATATCAGGAAACGGTTATAACCGTAGAGTCATGTAAATGGAATACTGTGAATCATGTAAAAGGAATATATATCCATGGTTCGGTTCAGTCAAGTTGTGTAAATTGATGATTGTATTCATGGATTCATGTGTTCATATTGAATTGGAATCTTGTAGTTTATAGATTGACTTGAATCATATTCAAGTCAGATTAATCAGACTCAAACCCGAGTCAAACAATCAGAAATGTGAATCGAAGTCTTACAATTGCTAGGGTCCTTAGGGTAACTTATAAAACTTGAGGGGTTTTATGTAAAAATACTTTTATATACTTTTCAAAATACGCCTCAAGTATTTATTATTCGTCTTTAGGGTTGTAATGAGAGTGGATTTTATGTTGTGACATTTCTAGTGAAAATATCCTAGTTTTATAAATAAGGGTATTTATCTGTAATATTGATTTATTTGAAGTTCATGGTATTTTAGTGTAAAATTTATTCTTGTGATTTTTAGAAAAAGGTGGAAAATTTATATTATAGTAAAATAGATATTTAAATTATAACTATACATATGTTTATACAAAAATAATTTTTAATAAATATTTTATATTCCAAAAATCTCATTTTCTTAAGATGTCGTATTTTAAACCTTTCGAGACCGAATGCTCCTTGCGGAGATCTGAATCTCGCACTACTAGCCCGAGGGTGCGCGATAAACCGCACGATCCTGAACGGGTTCCCCAAAGATGGGTTGTAGCGGCGCTTTGCAAAGATTGTAAAATACTAATCCCTTAGAAAACGGTTTTATAAAGTAAAAGGTATTTATTTGCAAAGTGTAATTTTCCGTATTTTAGATTCTAGGGTTTCCTAAGTCAACTAGCCTATTCTAAAAGATCTAAACGACAAGTCGTTAGAAACCTTAAATCGCCTCTTCACCGCCAATTGCGGCCAGATAAGTGCCGGGTAAGTGGGAGGCTCTCCACTACAAGTGGTGGCCCTAATTAAGTAACCACTTGCCTTAGACACACTTGCCTAGAAACCACAAAGTCAGGTTTAGATAAACGATCGATATCCACAACTTATCGTATTTTTCCTATTAAAGATATTGTTTAAACAAATGTATCAAACCTAAACTTTTATAAAAGGTTTTATTAAGGAAATGGTATTTTAATGTAAAATCTTGTTTTATCGTATTAGGAGTTTTCAAGATAGCGTATTATGGTTGCATATGTGTGTGTGAGGAGGTAGGTCATTACCTCGTGCTCTACTTTAAATGTATAGCAAAATTAAGGGGTTAAATGTGAAATCGAAACATTATGGTATTTAAGTAAAAATACGATAAATTAGAAAGGCTATCATTTCATGTGATGAAACTTGTTCAAATTGTTTGTTAAATATTTAATAGTCAACATAAAGATATTTAAGTATGATTGAATTGGTTAGAAGTGAAATTTTATAGAAAACCGAATCGGAAATCGGATTTGTTCCGATTCCGTCGGGTTTTGTAAATTCGTATTTTTGAGAATTAGAAAGGGAGATAGAATGGGACTTACGGGTTTCGATCTATACTAAGGAGTGAGGGGGACTAAAGGGGTTGCCGATGCGCTGCGTCGTTGCCGGTAGTTCCTAAAAACGTCGCCGGAATTTCCGCCGGAATTTCGTCGGAGCTTCGCCGCGAGCTTGTTTTCAAAGTACACAACTCTTGGAAAATTTTGAGAGAGTGAGCTTAGGATTTTTGGGATGAGAGGGTAGAGGGGAGGGGGTGTATTTATAGGGTAGGCTGGGGGTAGGGTAGGTGAAGGGTTTTTAAATAAAAAATGTAAAAATATATAAAATCATTAAAAGTTGGAGTAAATAGGGTATATGAAAGGTTTTAATGTAAAAATGTATAAAGTCATTAAAAATTGGAGTAAATAGGGTATATGAAAGGTTTTAATGTAAAAATATATTAAAAATCATTAAAATGGTGTAAATGGGGATTTCAAAGGTCTCTGAAACCGATCTAGGAATTTGAAGTGTACATGGGGGTTTAGAAGATGAAGAGACACAATATTGAGGAAGAATTTAAAACAAAATAAATATTAAAAATAATGTGGGGCATGGGATTTGAACTTTGGTGGCTTGGTTCAGCAATGCAAGGTATTACTAATGAGCTACAAGCTCCTTCTTGTAATTAAATTGCTAATTAATTACTTAAATATTGTGCTCAGGCAATAAATACCCCTTTATGGATTTTTGAAAAAACATTTGAAAAAATGTTTATAGGAAAAAGTGTATAAGAAAATTAGGGTTGTTACAGATACTCGTAGCGAAGGGACTACTACACGGAGTTTTAGAAGTGAAGGACCGGTTTATAAAGGTTGTATTCCTCATTCACTTAGAAGAAAAGTTGTTTACTTGTTGTTTCTAACCCTAATTCTCTAGTTGGATCCTAGGTTAGGGTTGTTTGGCACACTAAATTTTTAAATACGGCATGTTTGATGCCTTGTGAAATCTTATGGTTGTACCTAAGAACCCTACACCCCACACGCACGCTATGGTTTCATAGCATGGTATTCTACATCTATGGTTCATTTAAAGAATAACTTTTTAATTAAAATACCACACCTTTTCAAAACGGGTTTTTTTAATCGTTATGTTTGTAATCCTTGGCAATTACGCTTCTACAACTCTCGTTAGGGGACCCGCTAATGGATGGTGCGGATTATCGCACATCCTTGGGACAGTAGAGCGAGATGTAGAACTTCTCACCGAGTATTCGGTTTCGAAAGAAAATAAAAAAATACGTTTTTTAAGAAATATGACTTTTCTAAATAAAAAACCTAAATGTTGGAAAATTATGTAAAACTATGAATTCGTATTTTCAATAAAAACATATTATGAAACTGTATTTTTAAATTGAAAGATTAGAATTTTTAATAAAATACCACCAAGTTTCCAAAAGTAGTGGTTTTCATAAAATACCATAAACTTTCAAAAAGTTAGGTTTTATCACCAAAACACCACAACTATTAAAATACATATTCATGAAAACCCTAAATATTATAAATCACCCTCGAGATTTATTTTTAAACCATATTTAGTATTTTTCATAAAACCCCTTCGAGATATGCAAACAACATTTTAAGGACTCTGGAATTAATATAGCTTTAAGTGGTATCATTTCTTTTGAGCCCGAGGGAGCCGGAGAAAGTGAGTGCTTTCCTATTCAAGTTAGACAACTTAACGGAGTTATCAAACGACAATTGTTTTGGAAAAAGACACAAATTCTGCAGTCCATGTGCAGTAGTTGCCGATTTCTCCCAAACATAAGATTTTTAACAGTTTAAATCAATTTATATAAAAAGACCTGAACTCAAACCCCAAACTCCAAACTCGAATCTAAACTTGAACTCGAACACAAACTCGAACTCTAACCCAACTTGAATCTAAACTTGAACATGAACTAGAATCAAGTCTACTCGAACAAACTTGACTCGAACCAAAATTGCAATTGACATGACATGCATTTTACTCGACTTACTTGATTTCATTATTTCACCTTTTGCAATCTATGATTTCGATCAAGACATGTTATAATTAATCAATCAAATTTAATTAAGTATATTATACAGCTATAGACTATTTATATTCGGGATGTTTGGGATAGTATCTTATGTGAATCCAACGGAGTTTCAGAAGTCCTGTATTAACCTCTTTTTTATTTTACTCGAATATCAGTCGGGTTGACTCATCTACAGCCTAGAGCCCCGATACTAACACATGAAATGTACCCGTATTTCCTTACTCCTAGGGCCCCACTCTTGAGCTCGTGAATACTTCTACGGCTGCATTGACATTCACACTTGGAACTTAAGGTTAATATAGTGACCATTTAGAGACCTAAAGTACATATTCACCCATGAACATATTCTCTTACTCGTCATCTATATATTTTATATTTGTCATTTTCTTTACTCTCACTTATCCTTGGGACTTACCGATCGCTGACGGACATTCCACCCACTTTTCTTCTCTTGGAATGTTCGTCAGATACGGTCGAGACGGAGGAGGTAGAGGCCACAGAAGAGGACTACAACCGGATTGTTACTCAGAACTAGCTCGGCTTCACTTTTCTTCAATTTATGTATGCCACATGTTTAGGCGTTTTCTTTTATTGTATTTACTTTCCAGCTGAAACTCATGTACTTGTAAATATTGGAAGTTGAATGTAAATAAAGATATTTGTTGAAAATTTTTACAGTCTCCATTTAATTTTGTATTGTGTATTATTATTTCAATATGCTTAGTATATTTATTTAGGGAATGGCCTTCTCTGGATAAATATGTCGCGGGCTTGGCACGTCACCGTTTCCGTTTACTGGGAAGCGGAGCATGACAATAAATATATTCTCGACCAAGTCCCGCTGAGAATGAGAAACATCATTCAACATGGTGAACGGCACTTGCGAGTCCTTACAACTTGCAGGAGAAAATATCACTTAGGAGTACACCGGAATAAGCGATATTCACTGGGCCGATCCTCACGACTTCTAAGGAGAAAATACACCTAGATCCTCACGACTTATAGTGAGAAATACCTTTATGAGACCCTTACGGCTCGTAAATTCGAAAGCCTTGGTCGACAAGATCGTAGCCCTGTTTGCTAAGCCTCCTTTGTTCAAATCAACAGAGGCAAATGATGATTCGCTCCTGGTAACATTCTAATTGTAGCGATGCTGATACCAAAATTGGTATCAGATTCTAAATCCTCAACCCGCAATAAAAATTAGCGAGTAAAAAACAAAAAAATGATATAGCCGAAATGATTGAGCACCGCGAAAAATAGCCGAAATGATTGGGCAATCGCGACTTTCGCGATATGAAAAGCTGAAAAGATAGAGTATTGCAGAAATAAATAAAATAATAATAAAATAAAATAAAAATCTGCCCTGCGAGTAGGTTCATACCGACTTTGTATACAATCCATGGACACAAATGAAAGAAAGGAAACCATATTTTCCCACCATGCTTCATCAAAAGAAGTTCCAGTTCTCGATGGGAGCATCTACAGCCTAGAGATCATCTCGACGCTCCTTCTCGGTGCAGACACGACGTCAATAAGGACCAAACGGCCAAATAAAAGTGGAGCGATGGCAAAATCCTAGCTCAAGATCTCGATGGCAGCATCTACAGGCTAGAGATCATCTCGACGTTCTTCCTCATTCCAGTAGGGTGCGGACGCAACGGCCAAAGAAAAAGGGAGTGACGGCATATTCCTAACTCCAGATCCCGATGGCAACATCTACAGCCTAGAGATCATCTCGACGTTCTTCCTCATTCTAGTAGGGTGCGGACGCAACGGCCAAATAAAAATGGAGTGACGGGAATCTTAGCTCCAGATCTCGATTGCAATACATACAACATAAAGGTCATTCGATTGTCTACCTTGCTTTAGTGAAGAAACGGTGCAATGCCAAAGCAAAAACGAAGTGACGGCTTATTCCTAGCATCTGGTTTTGACGGCAATATATACAAAGTCTAAACACCATTGGATGTTATCCCACCCCAGAAAGGTGCGGTTATGACTCATCGGGACTTCAAGTTAAGCTTATGCTCAAGTAAAAAGCGCCACGGAAAATACCTAACGCTTGATCTTCCGACGGTAATACGGATATTCCAACTTAAGAAAATTATTTGAAGACGTCTTGTCCTGCCTCAGAAGGGATTAGAGACACGACGGTCGCTGGGCTACTCGAGTAGCAACCTAAGGGACCGCATATCGAGAAATATATCAGCCAACGCGACGATACGATGAATTTAAACCTAGTACCACAAACCTAACGGACCTCTGTCATAAAAGAGTGGGGGTTATCTACATCCAACGTTAGGGAGGATTTGCCTGCAAACCTAACGGTGGTAAACTAAAAAAACACTTCGAAATGAGTGAATAAACTAGAAACTCCGAAATGAGTGAATAAAGTAGAAACTCCGAAATGAATGAATAAACTAGTCCCTGCCAGATCAAGACAATCAAGAAATAAAGGGCAAATTTGAAAATAAAATATCTTTTATTCACAAATCAAATATTTAAAAGATACAATGTATAAAAAAAAGGGCTACAATGACAACTGTTAAGAAGGTGGGGTTTTCAGCAAAACGGCGACCCGCTCATTCTCTTGTCGGAGCTCATTTTCGCACTCCACTAGTGCAGCCAGCAGCGTTTTGGTTTGAGCTTGTTGTTGCAGGCACGCATTAAGCTTCTCAGAAAGGTCCTGTTTAGCAACCTCGTGGCCCCGCATTCCTTGCTCTGTAAAATCAAGGTCCCTCTTCAGTTCCATTCCTCAGAAAATACAGTGTTGAAGATTTTGGAAGATGGCTTGGAGCCGCGCAACATTAGCATCCATCTGGGCTCGTAATTGTTCTGACTCTCTGGAAGCCGCATCATACGTCTCTTGCTCTCTGGCTAGGTTCTGCCCGTAACGTTGAACGAAGGCGGTGCACTGTTCGACTCGCGCACTCAATTGGGCCCTTGAAGATAAAGTCTCAGGCGAGAGATGCTTACGCTCGATCTCGTGGAGGCAAGCCTCAATCTGCTTGCAATAGTCAACCCAACTATGGATGAAATTTTCATTATGGAAAGTCATAAGAGTCGCCAGCATAGGGTTGATTTCATCCGCAAAGTCCCTAGCAGAAGTGAGGGCCTTGACATCAAGGTATTCAATAAATTCGCTCAGTATGCGCCTGCTATTTTCCGCACCTCTAGAAAATTGGCGTTAGCAAAGGGTCCTGCGGGCATAGCAATGCGAGATTCAAAGGGAATCGAAACCAGCGAAGCTGTTACAGATAAAGGCGGGTCAGATATCTATTTAAATATAAAAAAATGAATAAGATCTAACCTACCAATAGTTGGAAGCGGCAAATCCGGGAGCATAGAGGGCTTAACCATTTCTTCGTCTTCTCTTTCGAGCCGTAAGACTGTAGTCAATACAGGGAAATTCTCATTAGAAGATGACTACTTATAGAAAGTTGAAATAAGAAATGAAAAATATACCAACCAACGCCAGAAGGAGGGATAAGTCCCAATTGGAAGGCAAAGCGCGAGGTTAACACTTGGCATAAATGATTAAAAAGTACTTCTGTAAGCTTGCGACAGTATACACCAAGCAATTAACATAAGGAGTAATATCAATGCTGAAATGAAGAAATAAAAAAAAATCGAAGGGAAAAATTACCTTCTGTCGCTAAGCCCGAGAAAACTCGGGGAAGTGCAAAGGAGATAGGTGGAGCGACAACAGTTATGGCGCCAGCTGATGGGGGTTCTTCAACCAGTAGATCGCCGGGATTTGTCGTACCTATACCAGAAATAATGAAAACGTTAATAAATATGTCTAGCAGAAATAAGAATTTGAAAGTTTTAACACGTAAGGTACCTACGGATCCCATGAGAGCCGGCGATACATGAACCATGATTGTGTCTAGAGCATTACTAGTCGTGATAGCTTCTTCGATTTCCATTACTACAGAGGAGACGGATTCAAGATCTGCGCCCTCGTCTCCTGAATAAATAAAGGCTGTCGTTATGCTGGCGTTACTTGTAAATACTGGAGATCCGCTGGGGGAAGGAGTGGCAGTTGGAGCAGTATTGAACTCGGGGTTGTGGTCCTTCGTCCCAGAATCTCCAAATGTTGCTGCTTCATTCGCTGCTATGTCAGCTGAACTTGTCCCTACTATATCAGGTTCTGTCTAGGTACCATGCGTTGTTTCCACCTGAACCAAACGCTCCGCCTCTTCACGAGCTGCACGCGCAATCTGCCTATGAGCGGTTGACAAGGCAAGAGAGACATCCTCCGTAAGAGCATTAGGGGTTCGTGTTTCGCTCGAGCCTGCACCTGCGGCTAGGTTGGCATGACGCTCCCTTTCTACATGCCTCCGGTGTTTCTCCTCCACTTTAGCCATACACAGAGACCTTTCTAGGACTACTGATAGAGGAAGATCCCCATTTGAGTCAGATTCAGCCTCAGGATCTGCTGCAATATCCATCATCGGCTGCTTCAACGATACTTCCCGCAGTGGTGCAGAAGGAGCCTGAACAACAATTGGCGGCTCTAAAGATTCCGTAGCGGTCGTTGAAGGATGAATATCTTCTATATTAACACCTGAAGATTGCGCCCCGCTCGGGACAACACTAGCTGCGAAGGTTCCTATAAAAGAGTAAAGAAAAGGAGTCAAGGTATGGGTGAAATGAATTAGATGCTCTAAGGCGCATAAAACAAATCATACCAAGGCCCATGGAAGCACGAAGATTTTCCTCTTCCTCATATGTCTTAATCGATACCTAGAGAGCCTCCTCGGCAGAGATGTCTGTTTATATATATATATATATATATATATATATATATATATATATATAAAGTGTTAAATAAAGCAAAATATCATTTTACTTTAAGATATACGAGGGGTGTGAATGAGATATACCTGACGCGGCAAACACCGCTTGCTCACGAGCTAATCGCTCAGACGCTTCATGAGCTGCTTGAAGATCAGTTGCTGCATTCTCGTCGGTGGAAGCCGCGAGAAGAAAAGATTGTTGTTGGTGCCATATTCGGACAAGCCTTCGTTATAGGGAGCATGAGGTTCTTGACAAAATACGATGTCAGTTGAAAACATGGATTTCTTTTTCTTCTGAGAGCCGAGAGCAGCACCTGACGATAGGAGCTTTCACTTCACAGGCATCTTAGGACGGCGTGTTCCGATTTCTGAGCCAATATCCGACTCAGGAGACGCTGCAGTCGTCACGCCGCCAGGGGTGCTCACGTCGAGTCTTGGTCTAGACGTTGACACCGTTGGAAAAGCACGTGGGGATACTACTGTATCGCTCTCCCTTAGGGAAGGGCGGACGACTATTCGTCGTTTTAATGGGACCGCAAGATTGCTGACCGAGACAGAATCCTTATGGTTAAGCAGCATTCGCCTTTCTTCCTTGATGATAGCTTCCATTGCATGCTGATACCGGGCAGTATAGGCAGAAGAAGCCTTGGGAATATGACTTGGTTCGACTATCAAGAAATACGATCTTGTGTTCAGCCGCTTAAAATGATGGACCGCATTGCGAGCAGCCTCTTCTAAATCAGCGGGACTGATGAGAAAAGCCTCGAGGGGAACACTGTGGTCGTAGCCCAATTGCTGAGCAAAACGATACGGGTTATACCTCATAAATAGCATGGAGGCATTTCGTCTGTACACTAAAAATCCGCGCCGGATGGAATACAGATGTGCAACTTCCTTGGCCTTCAAAACGGAAACCCCATCCTTCAAAACGTCATGTAGTGGCTGGACTACTCTTGAGGGTTCCTGGCTAGTCGTCAAAACCCTATCAACGAAGGTCATACTGTTTCCCACAAGGCGCGGATGCAAGAGCAATCGTCAAGCTGGCTATTCTGTTGGATCAGGAGAAGAAGCGTCGACTAGCTTCATAACCCGCGGGAAATTATACCCTTCATAAAACTTGGGTCTTTTATGCTCACCAAAAGCATCTAGCACATGCATCTATATCCATGAGGTAAATTATTGGAGAGGGAAATTCACGGGTTCTACACCCGGCTGGGCGGTGCTGGCTGCCATATTTAAGCTATTATACAAATGGGCTAATCCCGCAACTCCGACGGCCATACGTGTTCCCATCGCGATACAATGAGCTGGATAAAAGACAGATGGTCTCATGTACTGTTGATGTGTCGGAAGCGCGAACCAGCTGAGCCATAAGCCGATGAAACCCACAAGAAACGTCTCATCATCAACATCTAGAGTGGCAATTTCTGCAAAGGAAGTGACGGGGGTGTCTGGAATGAAAAATGACTTCAGATCCGCATCTGCAGTCGGTGGCTTGTCTGAACCAAACCTGAAGGGATTATTAAGTTTAGTAAACTTCGTGGATTTCTTCGACAAAACATTCGGACGAAGGAAACGGGCGATGAAATCCGCAAAACTGACCCCGTGTCCTCCTGATTTTAAGAATAGGCTTTCATAGATGTTCAGCACCTTGATCAAGCTCGGGAATTTATGTCGAATAGTGTTCTCGGGCGTAAGACCAATGATGAATGATTCGGTGGCAAAAACATAATCGTCGGGATGAAATATCTCCTCATAGTGCTCCCCCTGGTAGGCAACCCAGAGATCTCTAAGAATTCCTTCAAAGAAATTGACACCTCCCGATCCGATAGCAGAAACGTATGGGTTGGGATATTCCATTGTTCCAAAAAGGACTTAACCAACCATACGTGAGGGGTATGATAATAGAATAGCGATGCGTAAATCGTCGGATACAGCCCAGTCTTCAACAGCAGCGACTTCTTTGCAGATAAGACGTAATGGGCTCAAACGAGATAACCTGCCGGATGTCGTGGGGACACTCCTATAGTGTAAACTTGCCCCCACGGCCGTACTTCTCCCTGACATATTCGACGCCCCAAAATATCTATGGCCATCGATGGTTGGACCAGTACCGATGCCATAGACGGTTGAAGACGACCATTTGTAGTCCAATCAATCTCTTCCATCGCATAAGAAGTCGGTGGGGGGTTCACGTATTGGATCGGAGGCATCGGCTCTGACGGTAGCTCGCAAGTAAAGCTACGCTGTCCCCGAATGATGTGACTATACCATGCTCCCTATAGATGGAGGGATTTCTGGTCCGGATCGTAGTCCTGAATTAGAGCGAGGACTTCACGGTCAGGAGGTGCATCGGCAAAAGCGATTTCTAAGCGAACATAAGGGAAATAGGAACCTGAAGCCATGGTAATTGAAAAGAAACCAGGCGGGAAAATTAGCAATAATAATGCTAAAATCGCTAAGTCCAAAAGTTAGCGGGCCTTATAGAATCAAGATGTCGGCTCATTAATGATTGAAACATATGCCTAATAAAGAAATCCGAAAAGATTCTCTGAGGCTTGTTTTAATAATAATAAGAGCTGGTCTCTGTTTTATAAAGATGGTATAAAATACCAAAAATTTCCCCAAAAGGAAAAACGATTAAGATTAGAGCACAACTCTACATAATAAATAGAGTTAAGTCTTAAAATTCTCCTATTCTCCAAACAGGAGATTTGATATCAAATGTGTCAGGGCAAAACTTTGTTGATTAAAATTTCAATAAAATCCTTAAAGGAGAAGAAGATCTAAAAATTGAGATCAGAACTAAGTTCTGCGATAAATTGTCAGAGCAAAGATCTGTTGATTAAAATTTCAAGAAAATCCCAAAAAGGGAGAAAATTTGAAATTAAAATCATAATTAAATTCTGTTGATAAAAAATGAAGTTAAAACTTCAAGAAAATCCTCAGAGGGGAGACGATTTAAGATTAAAAGTTAAAACAAAGTTTTGTAATTATAAATGAAGTCAGAACTTCAGGAAAATTCCTAGAGCTAAGCTCTGTGATTAAAAATGGAGTCAGTCTTCTAAATTTTTTCTCAATTTTTTCTCTCTAAAGGCAAGAGCTAAGCTCTGCCGAAAAAAACTCTTACCAAGAAAATTTTGGCAGAGTAGGTCTACAATGTAGATCTGTGAAAAATGAAGAACTAAAATTCAAGAAACAAGAGCTAAACTCTAATGGAGAATAAAATTCTCAAGAAAAAAAGAAGATGGAAGTGCAGCTGTCGTCTAGGGATTAATGCCCTATTTAAAGTAATAGGGGTAGGTTCAGATCCTCCGAATCGGAAGGCGGATCAGATGGCTCAAAGTTGGGCACCGTTGCACTCACATGCAATCTACGTGAGAACAACAGCGGAGGGCATTTGGTCCCTCATAAAATGAAGCGGTGCTTCACGTGAAAGACACGTAAGCGCCGGCGTACAAAGCACGTAGGTACCTATTAAAGTAACAATTAAATTCTTAAGCTGCGTTCACGTGCATAGCACGTAAGCGTCAGTGCCCAATTTAAAACGGGTCTGCCTGTGTAAAATTAAATTCTACATGGGAGATATTTCTCTAAAATCTGGAGATATTCTCTGTTAAACAGAGCTGTTGGATCAAATATCAAATAGCGATTAAAATTTATCAAATGATAGAATTAAATTCTATTAGGGAAAAATATCTCTCTGATCAAATCAAATAAGAACAATATTCTCTGTTAAACAGAGAGCAACTGGATCAAAAATCCAATGGTGCTTTTAAAAATCAGTAAAAGATGTAATTAAATTCTATATGGGAAAATATTTCCCCAATCTTTCTAAATAAGAAAGATATACTCTGTTGAACGGAGAGCCCTTGGATTAAAAATCCAATGGTGATTAAAAATTACCGTTTGAATCAAGAGATAGAATAAAATTATATATATGGGAAAATATTTCCCTAATCATATTAAAAACAAGAAAATATATTCTGTAAAACAGAAATCACTGTATCAAAAATCAAACGGTAGGTAAAATTTCCCGAATAATCTTTGAGACCAATTAAATCAATTGGTATCTTTCAAATGAGAGATTCTCTCAAAACTGATCAATAGTTTGCAATCCCTATATAAAGGACTTAAAACTTCAAGTCTCAGGGAGAGACGGAGACGGAGAGAGAGAACCCCCATAAACCTCTGCAAACAAAAATATAGAAGCTACAACTGAGAATTTAATTCTCTCGCTGAAGAAATCCTCGCTCTCTTTTCAAACCCTAGGTAAAGAAAAATAAGAGATTACAAATATCTCCTTTGCTTTGTACATGAAAAAATAAGGGTATAACCCTTCAAAAAGAACTTAGTTCTTTCTCTGGATCTGAGATCCGTAAAGCAAATCTTCCATAAGTTGAGAATTTAATTCTCATCGGAAAGATTATGTTCTTCAGAACTCGGCGTTTTGGGGGAAAAAATTAGGTATGAGAAAAGAAGTAGTAATAATAAAAAAGAAGAAGATGGAAGTTATATACATCTCAGGAATTTAATTCCTCTGAAAACAGAGTTTAACCCTATATGAAGAACTTAGTTCTTACAAAATAAAAAAAGAGGGGAACTTAGTTCTCAAAAACTCGATCCCAGATCTTTAAAACAGAGATCTTGATGAATATTAATTGTCAAAACACTATTAACAGAAGTTTAATTTCTTTCGAAAAATAAACAGAGATTAAATCTCCAAAACTCGGCGCCTCACGTGAAACGCACGTGAGCGCCCAAAACTCGGCGCCTCACGTGAAACGCACGTGAGCGTTCAAAAAGAAAACTTAGCGCCTCATGTGTTTCACACGTGAGCGTCCATGAATAAAGATCTGGCGTCTCACGTGTTCCACACATGAGCGCTGTAAAAAAAGAAAGTGCTTAGCACTCTATAGTCAAAATGACTAAGTTCTTAGCACTGATAGGGCAATGCCCAATTCTGAGCGCCTCACGTTACGCTCGTGAGCGCTGAATAGAAGTGTTTAGCACTATATGTGCGTGTGTGTGTGTGTGTGTGTGTGTGTAAAGTCAAAAGGCTAAGTGCTTAGCACTGCTGAATGAGGGAAAAACCCAAGACTGAGCCCAAATTGGCTAAGTCTCTGCAATTTCTTTATAGCCGAGCCCATATGCTCTGTTGATGGACTTTAACAAAATTTAATGATCTCCAAACGTACTTCTAAGTTGATCTTAGTCTCAAACATGACTAATGTATTCTTAGTTAAAATAAATTGAGCCCAAATACTCACATATATATCTAAGTTGATCTTAATCTAAAATCATATTAACGGTCCTTAAATAAAATAAAATATTATTTGAACTGATGGAACATAAAATCTAGGTTCAAACCCCAAATCTAAAATATACGGATTTGGACTAATCCGCGCCCCACGGGCGACGACGTAAAATAGTCTCCGTATACAATCCACGTGCAACCAAAATAAATAAAACACAACACGACACGAAGTGACCTACCGGAGCAGGAGAAAGTTTTTATCGAAAAGCGATAACGTAATTAACTGCAGGGGCTTGCGTCTGCAGGGAAGAGCGTCCTCACAATCAAAAACCCCTCACAAATGAGGGGGATCTGATAAAGTCTGCTATATCGGTCGCATCTATCCAAACCTCCGATATACGGCGCCATAAATCAACTTGGTATTTTCGGAGAGGTAGATGGATATATTCCAAATAGCATATGCCCCCAAATTCAGGCTAGACGTCCCAACATCTCAGTCCAGTCTTCGGTGGTAAACGAATTAAAAGTTAGAACAAAGTTCTGTGATTATAAATGAAGTCAGAATTTCAGGAAAATTTCCAGAGCTAAGCTCTGCGAGATCTTCTAAATTTTAAAAAAAAAGAACAATGTTCTATAGGCAAGAGCTAAGCTCTGCTGAAGAAGACTTTTACCAAGAAAATTTTGGCAGAGTGGGTCTACAATATAGATCTGTGAGAAATGAAGAACTAAGTTTCAAGAAACAAGAGCTAAGCTCCAATGGAGAATAAAATTATCAAGGATGAAGGAAGATGAAAGCGCAGCTGTCGCTTAGGGTTTAATGCCCTATTTAAACTAATGGGGGTCGGTTCAGATTTCCCGAATCTCAAGACGGATCGGATGGCTCAAAGTTGTGCACCGTTGCACTCAAATGCAAGCTACGTAAGAGCAACGGTAGGGGGCATTTGTTCCCTCGTAAAATGTGGCGGCACTTCACGTGAAAAACACGCGAGCGCCGGCGTGTAAAGCACGTGGACGCCTGTCTCTATTAGGATTAAATCCTAAGGCAGCGCCAGCGTGCAAAGCACGTGGGTGCCTATTGCAGTAAGAATTAAATTCTTAAGTTGCGTTCACGTGCATAGCACGCGAGCATCAAAGCCTAATTTAAAACGGGTTTGTCTGGGTAGAATTAAATTCTATATGGGAAATATTTCCCTAAATTTTGGAGATATTCTCTGTTAAATAGAGCCGTTGGATCAAAAGATCCAATGGTGATTAAAATGATCAAATGATAGAATTAAATTCTATTGGAATGATAGAATTAAATTCTATTAGGGAAAAATATCTCCCTGATCAAATCAAATAAGAACAATATTCTTTGTTAAACAGAGAGCTATTGGATCAAAAATCCAATGGTGCTTTTAAAAATCAGTAAAAGATAGAATTAAATTCTATATGGGAAAATATTTCCCTAATCTTTCTAAATAAGAAAGATATACTTGTTGAACAGAGAACCCTTAGATTAAAAATCCAATGGAGGTTAAAAATCACCGTTTGAATCAAGAGATAGAATAAAATTCTATATATGGGAAATATTTCCCTAATCTTGTTAAAAAAGAAGAAAATATATTCTATAAAACAGAAATCACTGGATCAAAGATCTAACGGTGGGTAAAATTTTCCGAATAATTTTTGAGACCAATTAAATCAATTGACATCTCTATATTTTCTCAAAACTGATCAACAGTTTGCAATCCCCATATAAAGAACTTGAGACCTTAAGTCTCAGGGAGAGACAGAAACAGAAAGAGAGAGAGAGAGAGAGAGAACCCTCCATAAGCTTCTGTAAACAAAAAAATAGAAACTACAACTGAGAATTTAATTCTCTCGCTAAAGAAAACTCCGTTCTCCTTTTAAACCCTAGGTAAAGAAAAAGAAGAGATTAAAAATATCTCATTTACCTAGTACATGCAAAATACAAGGGTTTCACCCTTCAAAAAGAACTTAGTTCGTTTTCTGGATCTAAGATCCACAAGGCAAATCTCGCATAAGTTGAGAATTTAATTCTCATCGGGAAAATTTTGTTCTTCAGAACTCAACATTTAGAGGAAAAACTAGGTCTGAGAAAAGAAATAAAAAGAAGAAGAAGAAAGAAAAGATAGAAGTTACGTTCCCGGAATTTAAATCCTCTGAAAACAGGGTTTAACCATATAAAAAACTTAGTTATTATAATAAAGATCATAAGAGCTTAGTTCTCAAAAACTTGATCCCAGATCTTCAAAATAGAGATCTTGATAATCATTAATGGCCAAAACGCCATTAACAGAAGTTTAACTTCTTTTCAAAAGATAAACAGAGAGTAAATCTCTAAAGGGCTCAGTGCCTCACGTATTTCACACGTCAGCGTCCAAAAGAGAAAAAATAGCGCCTCACGTGATAACATGTGAGAGTTGGAAAGCAAAACAGATTAGTGCTTAGCACTATTGCAGCGCCTCACATGAAACGCACGTGAGCGCCCAAAACTCAGCGCCTCACGTGAAACACACGTGAACGTTAAAAAAAACACAACGCCTCATGTGCTTCACACGTGAGCACCCATGAATAAAAATTTGGCGTCTCACGTGTTCCACACGTGAGCGCTGTAAAAAAAAGAAAGTGCTTAGCACTCTACAGTCAAAATGACTAAGTTCTTAGCACTGATAGGGCAATGCCCAATTCTGAGCACCTCACGTGATACAGACGTGAACGCTAGAGCAGTAATTAGATATCATATCCGTAGTCAAAAGACTAAGTGCTTAGCACTGCTGAACGAGGGAAAAGCCCAAGACTGAACCCAAATTGGCTAAGTCTCTTAAATTTCTTTATAACCGAGCCCATATACTCTGTTGATGGATCTTACCAAAATTTAATGATCCCCAAACGTATTTATATGTTGATTTTATTCTTGTACAAGCTAACGTATCCTTAGTTAAAATAAATTGAGCCCAAATGTTCACATATATATTTAAGTTGATCTTAATCTAAAATCAAATTAACGGTACTTAAATAAAATAAAATATTGTTTGAACCGACGGAACATAAAACCTAGGTTTAAACCCCAAATCTAAAATATACGGATTTGGACTAATCCGCGCCCTACGGACGACGACTTAAAATAGTCTCCGTATACAATCCACGGGTAACCAAAATAAATAAAACACAATACGATACGAAGTAACCTACTGGAGCAGGAGAAAGTTGTTATCGCAACGCGATAACGTAATTAACTGCAGAGGTTTGCGCCTGCAAGGAAGAGCGACCCCACAATCAAAATCCCTTCACAAATGAGGGGGAATCTGATAAAATCTGCTACATCGGTCGCATCTATCCAAATCTCCGATATATAGTGCCATAAATCAATTTGATATCTTCGGAGAGGTGGATGGATATGTTCCAAATAGTATCTGCCCCCAAATTCAGGATAGACGTCCCAACAACTCAGTCCAGTCTTCGTCGGTAAACAGTAACGTTGAGCTTTTAATTATCGGACTGCGCTCATGCTTAGAATATGGCATGGAGTTGAACGAAGTTATACTATATCTTATTTCTTTTTTCTCCATAGATTTTGAAATTATGAAACGTCAAGAGTCATGAGTTACAAACTCAAAAATTTACCCCTCGGAACGGGTAAATAAATGGTTCGTTTCATAGCGGATGTTGGGTTGCTAGGCACCTCTAGTACGGTTTAAAATGCGGCAGAAGCAATAATTTTAGAAATGTAGAGAGCAATAGCAAACCCAAACCAAGAATCAAACCAAACTAATAAACTTGTCGCTAAATTAGTAAGTTAAATACAAGTGTTTAGCGGGCTACAACCTTTGTAGCATGTTAGCCACCTCTTCTTGGACTCCGGCTAATCTCCACGAAGCCCGGAACAAGCTTGCTCAATGATCTTCTCGCCGAAGATGATCCACCTTGAGATAACTCCAACACAAGTTTTAACTTCAAATTGATCTCATCAAAATGAAATAACTCACTAATTAAACTTGCTAAGAATGATTACTAAGAGATGTAGAATAATTAGCTCACTTAATTTTTTTCTTTTCTTTTCCATTCCTTACTTGAAGAAAAATTTAGAGAAGAAAGAAGAAGCATGGAGGAGATGAGAGTAGTGAAAAAGATAAGCATGAATAATCATCTCAACTAGAAATAAGAATGAGGCATGAACCAATATTGACTCACACAAAATGAGTCATCAAAAAAGGACGATCTCATGAATTTTACAATCATGACCCATTCTTATTTCTTTCATATAAGCCTTATACTCCCATCATACATGTATCAACATACATGTCTCATTATTTATATCAAATATATATATTAATTAAAGAGAAGAAAATAATTAAGAGAGCATGATATTAGTTAATATATAAGTATATCAATATATCAATATATTTAATTATTAAATCAACATTTGGTTTAATAATCCGGCAATATCATATATATACCGGCTAATATCAATAAACACCTGATTAAAATACGTGTATCATGCACACGTGTTTAATCGAACTCCTGCACGTATCCCTATATGTGTCCTATATCGTTTCACATGTGCTAGGAAACCTCTATGTGGGACTCTAAAGACTCGACAATACGCTGACAGTAGGTTAGGATCATATCCATAGCCCACAAACACGTCAGCGGTACTAGCTGCACGTAACGGCTACCCAGGTATTGAACGATAGAAGGTTAACGAGCTGCAAAGTCTATCAGTGATATTACCGCACGGTCCGGTCTCTTCATCTAAGAGTATCGCAAATTGGGTTTAGGGTTTGGAATCTGTCAGACCCCAATAACTCGATAAGTTGTGCGACAGAGGACTCATAACCAACCAGAGATATAACTGATAACACTTATCAGTTTATCTCTTCTGCGATGGCCATCGACTTGTGGTTGTAGTCATGTCCTGCACAGCGCGACATCAACTTCTTATACCGGGAGAGACGAATCCCCTCGACTGTTCACTGTCTCCACGTGCTTCGAGACTATACCCAACAAAAATCGGTTTGCACGGCTCCTTTGAGCCGTGGTGGGATAGAAGTTTAAGTATAGTGGGAACATACATAAGACACTATGGCGATCTCAGGTCCCAAGGACTACTCTGTACCTATGTCACAAGAGAGCTGCTACCTGACATTGGTATATTACCAATTAGGAGTTTTCGGTGAGTCCGTCCAGTGTAACTCATCCAATGAGCACCTGTATATAATTCTTGATGTCAAACACCAATAGCTGTAAGATCAGCTATCGCCCTCCAACCGGCTCAGGAAATGTACACACTAGTCTAAACTGGAGTACCGATGCCCAATCTCGATACTCCTACGACTAGGAACATTTAAGGATGTGCTTATCGATTATTCATTCCTCACTAGTATGATCTTTGTCATCGTCCTGATGGTTAAGCAAAATCCTAAGGCTTTATCTCATATCTAAACGATACGTGAGAGTAAATAAAATGCATCACATGAAAGATAAAGACAAACCATATACCATACTATCATCTCGAGTGAGATTGTTCTTTCATATAGGTCCTCCTTCAATTACAATAATTGCCTTGAGGGCACTTATATCCATCAATCTCCCACTTGCACTTAAGGCCAATTATTGCGGTATTTCATACCAAACTTCTGTATTAACAGTTCCGCAAACTGTATTCGAGAACTAGCCTCAATGAGTGGACCTGGCATAGTCCATCTCTACGTTTCTCCCTGAATCTCAATTTCGTGGAGAAAAAATATCTTCCGAACTGAGCGATACTCGCTTTAGTATTTGCCTGGACAGACGATGGGATCATGTTCATAAATGAACAATTATATCCAGCGAATTCTCATGCGATATCCTTTACTGATTCACAATCAGCATATAGCGCCACGACTACCTCAGTATCTCACTTGGAACTCTTTCCAATATATTGCTCCTCAAAAGAGGGTAAAATTATAACTCGTAACAGACGCTCTGTCTCCCATGTTTTCTGGGAAGCTAGAATCGATAACCACCTACTTCAGGAGGCTACCATTACCATATTCTAAGAACATCAAATGCTCTTCACTACCACCCTATATTTCTCCAGGATTGGACTGATACCTATATCCTATATGGAGAAACACATGTGATCACCATTGTTTTATTGATTTGAAGCATAAGAACATCACTTTCTATCATGAGTATGTCATCCACATACTATATGAGGAATCTGACAAGCACTCTCTACCACCTTCTTACAAATACCAGGTTCATCTCTTATTTTGATGAAGTCAAACACTTTGACCGTTATATCAAAACAGATGATCCATTTCCGCTATGCCTGCTTGAGTCTAAAGATAGACTTAAACAACCTGCACACTTACTGCAGCTCCCACTGATTAAGATAACCCTCTGGCAGAGTCATATAGACATACACTTCTAAATCCAATTTAGAAAGACATTATAGTCATCCATCTGCCAGATATCACAGTCATGAAAAACAAAAGTAGTAAGTTATATCCGTAAGGACTTCAGCACAGATACCGAAGTAATAGTTTCATCACAATCCACAACAGGTATTTGATGAAAACTTTTTATTACAAGTCTAGCCTTATTAGGTCAATACCTTTCCATTTGCACTGATCTTGTGAGATCTACTTACTCATTATAGATTTTACCCCTTCATGAGTACCCAATAAAATCTACACTCTTTTGTAGTGCATGGAGTCCAACTAGGATAACTCGGCATCCAGCCATCAATCGGAAGTCACCACTTTTCATGGCCTGCTGATAACTAGTAGGGTTATCATCACATGATGCAAGCATCCTGCACCGTTAGTGAGGAAACCGCAGTACCTCTCAGGTGGCTGAGATCACCTACCAAATCTGCGGAGTGGCTAAGATTTGTCAGGGTCAATTGAATCTTCATGTTCTACCAAATCTTCAGTAACCGTTTGTGGTTCTGGAATCACTTAATGTTCTATTATACTCCTACTAATTTCTTCTGCAAGAAATTCCTTTTCTAAAAAGACAGCGTGTCGAGAACAAAATAACTTTTGATCCCGAAAATGATAGAAAGTTAAACCATCATCAATGCCTGGGATAACCCACAAACTGCCATTACTGAAATGTGCCTTGAGTTAATCCGGATTCTGGTTTTAAGCATAAGCTGGAAAACTCAACATCTTAACGATCTTAAGATGATAACCCAATCTATATCAGATATAGAATATGAGTCACTGATTTAGGTGGAACCAGTATCAATTGATATGCATCTATTTCTAGTGTATCTCTTAATCGAAAAATGCGATTCGACATTACTCATCATGGAGCACACCCACAAATGAGTAATCAGAGAGAGAATCAAATTCTCAATTTTATTATTACGGGATATCTAGCATAAGTATCCAAATCTTCGAACACTTCGAAAAATCTTAGTACTTCCAACATTTGGTTCTTTACTTTATTCTTATATCTTATGAACTTCTCAAAATCTTTGGACTTTACATTTCAACAAGAATGCGTGTCTAAAACCAGAGAACTCATAGTAAAACAGAACGAAATATGAGTACTAACCCTTTGTTCGTGCGGACATTGGACAACATACATCATTATGTATAAGCCCTAAGAGTTCACTAACTCATTCTCTATGTGTTGTGATTTGAAAATTGTATTTTGGTTAAGAATGTATATCCCGTTATTCAATGCAGTTTACCCAATCATCTAATGATAAAGGCAAATGTTCATAATATAATTTTTGAAAATTTATATCCACTTTATCAAATAAAGAGACGGATATATATCAGTTTTTAAAAGTTGGTGTATAATAACAGATATTCAAAACCAAAAGTTTGCCGAAAGGCAAAACCAGGTGATTTCCCCAATAGCAACAATTGCTCCGATTTCCGATATTGAGGATCAATTCACCTTTCTAATAATTTAATCCTTCTCAGTATCTGTGGCAACTTACAGATGTGTGATATTAATCCGGTATCTATATACTCAGGATTTAGAATTAATTGAAAAACAGTTTTCGATTACAATCATATAAAAAACATGAAACATCAAAATGTTTCAAGGGGTGGTCAGGTATTCCTAGTAATGCCTCTTTTACTGTCCAGGGTCATAACAGTAGTTGCATTTTCCTTTTCGCTCATTTCGTCCCCTATTGCTGTCTCTCTTTCTTACTTTTCGTATACCGAATTTATACTAGTTGGTCTTCTTTTTACCATTCTTTTCAGCTCTGGTATCAGAATTAGAAGAAGACTATCGAACAAGCGTAACTGGTATATTCTCCTTATTTAAGGAACTCTCAAATTTGAGATAAAGTGGAGAGGAGAGACAAATGAATTGTATCATATACAATTCACTTTTTCCAGAACCTGCGGCCATTCTCGACTGAAACAATTTCTTCGAGTTCGTATCTAATTATATGATGGCCTTCCAAACATTATGGATCTCTGTATCAGATACAGAGTGTTCTGAAGGAAGCAAAATGGTAAGTGGGAGGGGTAAGGACATATGCGACTATGTCATGAAATAGGGCAGTCATGACATTCTAAACCCATTGATTGTAAAAAGGTTCGGTCAACTTGGTTTACGAGTTTTTAGTTTAGGGTCAGTCTTAGGTCGCTACCAGAGAGAGAGAGAAAAGAAACACTCGTCATGCACTCTGACCTTAATTAGATTGGTATATTTATCTAATCAGGATGGCTCCCATTGTTCCGTCGAATCCTATTTCAATTCCTAAAAGGAGAATTAGCCAAGATCATATCCCAATAGTAACTATTACTCACAGTAGGAATCGGGATCCAACATATCATGGTGTGGTAACCTTGACGAATGATCAACAAATTACTCCACTCCATAAAAGGCATGCAATTTCATTGCAAGTTTCAACACTTGAAACTCCCGATATCGGTTTTTACCCCTAGGACCCTAGAACCTTGACGAATGATCAACAAATCAAAGAGTCTTGGTCAAGTTCAACCCGTCATTTCTTGATTAGTCTAGATCCACCTGTATAGGCCCTTGACGAATAATCAACAAAGTCATACGACTGTTGTAACGTTCTGAAATATCGTTTAGGTGAAATTTCCGATAATCGGTAAAATAACTGGTGTTTCCCGTAAAAACCAAGATATAATTATTTTTCAATATAAACTTAAATATACCTATTTTAGATATGTAACGGCTAGTATTGATATTTATTTGGTCACTTATAAATTGTTAGTTTACTTAAATATTTTTCCTTAATTAATTATTTTTAATATTATTTTAAACTTTCACTAATACATTTAATTAGTGATATTACAAATTAGAATGGGTTAATACAAGTTTTGTGCATCATGACACACTAAACCAAAATGTAACATGTTGTTTTTGAAATCAAAAGAAGTTGTCAAGATGGTTTTAGAAAATATAAAATAAAAAGGCTTAAATTGTGAAAATAAATTAAATAGAAATGAGGTTTGGGCTTGTTGACTTGGGGGTATGGTTGCATGTTACTTGGAAATTCCCCCCCCCCACACACCTGGCCGAGCCTAGGCAGCCCCGATTCCCCAAGTTTCCCCACTTGAAAAGTTTAGATAGAAAAGAAAAATTTAAAAGAAATAGTAAACAAAGAAATGAGTTAAATAATGAGGTAGGGGGGGTGTTTCTTGGTTTGACTTCACACTCCCACACACTTCTCTCTCTCTCTCTTCCCTCATTCCAAACTGGCCGAGCCTTTCCCAGCCCCAATTCCCTCATTTCCCCACTTCAATTCCAACACAAAACTCTTCAAAAATCCATAAAAAATCCTTGCAAATTCTCACAAATTCATAGTTTAATCTCCACATATTATTCTTGTTCAAATCTAACATGGATCTTGGAGCTAGAGAACCATTTTGGAGGCAAAGTTAGCATGCTAGATTTCAAAACTTGTGAGGTATAAATCTTTAACCCATGGTTTGATTGTTGTATAGTTGTTTTAATCTAGTTTATTAGGTGTTTAATTATGGGTTTAATTGAAAGTTGAAAATTTCAAGAGAGGGTTTTGAATTAAGTTAGGGTTTTTATTAATTGATTATGATTTCAATGTGTAATTTAACATATTAAGGTATGCAAAATCTAACCTAGTTGTTAAGTTAACAAATTGTTGCTCCTAAATTGTCCAAATTATATAATTTGCAAACTAGATTTTAGGATTTATGAAATAAGTGAGATAAAAATCTTGTTAATATTGTGAAGCCTAGGTAAGATTTTAAAATGAATAATTGTGGCCACTTGAATTGCTAAAACATTTAGATTTGTGCTAAAAAGGTAATGGGCCGCTTACTAGGTTTTTTGGATTAAATCGTTTAAACTAAGTTTGAGATTTTGGTGATTTACAACAAATGCCATATAGTAATTAGTGTATTGTGAATGCGCTATTGGTATGAGTGGGTACTAGGATTTATGGTTTTTACGTATTGCGACCCTAGTGGTGATTTGTGGCGTTGTCGCGAGCGCGTTTGTGCACCAAGTGTGTGCGCGTCTTGTTGTGCGCGTTGTTGACTTGTGTCGTTTGTTCCGCTGCTATTCGTATATTTATTCTCTTAATTGCTTGTATGCGATTCTAGGACCGGGTGCAGAGGCGTCGGACGTGGCGCGGAAAGATAAAGCTGAAATCGGATCAGATTAACCGAGACGTCCCGGTGAGTAGATGTACACATCTACGGAGGGATCGTCTGGATGGCGCGAGGCGTCCGATAGTCAGGATTTCTAGTAGTGCTTGTATCTATATGCGTAGTCTCCTAGTTAGTCATCTCATTGCATTACATCATCATGGATATATATGATATTATCGCATAGGACACTTGCACTATTACCATTGGTTCATGCCGCACGTGCATTATTCATGCGTACACATACGCTTTTGGTAATTGCTATATCACGAACACTATAGAATTTGCTTAGAATCGGTATCTGTGTATTGCATCATATATGATATGTAGACTTATACTTGTATAGTCATTGCATCAGGATGGATATGCAGGATTGTTAGTCATATATATATACCCCATTGCATCATGATTCATGCATAACTTCTGGCCGTACTTCGCATGATATATACTATCACATCATAGACATCCATCATCATCGACGTGTTTACATATTGTGATTCTTCTCGAGGATTGCAGTATTTATGAGATTTATGGATTTTGGGGAAAACCGCAAGGATTTTATAAACCTATTATCATTTTAAAGTAGAAATTATGGTTTTCTCGTGATGTGATGTGTGAGGCGTCCACCATGTGTTTTCTCGGTTCTTGAGCGGTATCATACACCCGATTCGAGGTAGGGGAGGGACCGTCTGCGGGTGTATGGTGGACCCGGTGCGATACCTCGGGGCAAGAAGATCGCAGATGATGGCGTTGAGCCCGGCAGGGGAGCACTACCGACCGGTTATTTGTGGCACGGCGGATATCCGGAGGATACCGACCGTAGCCGTGAGATTGATGATATGGGCCGATCCGGACTGACGGAGCCCAAGATATTGTGACATTGAGATATTGAGGCATTGAGATATACATATTTAGTGTCGATGCTTGACACGGATTTCAGTTGACTTCATTGATGATACTTCAGTCATTTCACAAAAGTTTTACTAAGACAAGAATACAGATTTTCTCGTACCAAACATATTCAAGTTTCATGTGATTATGCATTCATGTTACATACATACTAGTGCATTGCATCATATCGGTATATGTAGGCCGTGACGCATTGCGTGCATGCTTACGATAGCCTTACTAGATGTTACTTACTACTCACGAGTTGGTAACTCACCCCCGTTGTGCCACAGTTTTTTTGCAGGTCTGACCCGTCAGCGCAGGAGTGGCGGGTGTACTTTCTATTTCCACTTCTTTTGCTTCGGCTTGCAGCTTGCTCGTGGGTGGGTTTGTGGAGGATTTTCTTTTGCTCCCACCGTGTATTTTATTTGTATCTAGTTTACTCCATATACCCTTGTATATTTGACTAGACGGTGAGACTCGTGGGACTTGTATTTGTGATGTTGGTGTCGATGCTCACTTGAGCCGACGTGGTATTTGCTTATTTCTTGCTTTCAGATGCTTATTGTGCACTTTCGATATACATATTGCATGTGGTTGTGATTCCGTCATGGGCGAAGAGCTAGCTCCCGCTTGGGGATGCCTTCATTCATCATTTATATGTATTTTCATGTGTTGTACCCGTTTGGGGGCCAGTATTTACAAAGGAGACTCTGCCGAAATTTTCGGGAAATTCTGATGTTGCTTTTAAACGTTTAATGCGACTTATTTTGTTAAAACCGCTTTCTTTAAATAAGTTTTCTTTCACTCTATTTCCTTGCATGGTTTTGATTTCTGGGCTTTGGCTTACTTAGATTACGTACGTCTTGAGACGTTTCGTAATTTAAGTGTCAGTCACGTTCCGTACCTTCGGGTCGTGACAACCGTCATAATCAATTGTATCACATGCAAGCAGAAAGACGCCACTTAGCTATTGTACACTATATCTTGACAAATAATCAACAAACACAGCACGAATACTAAGTACTCTACTTTCTGAAATGACAGAGCGCTACGACTGATTTTGAAGAAAACGTTTAACATAATGAACTTGATCTCATTGTAGGAACCTTGTGGTTTCGCAAATTTATAGTTACATAGACTATTGCTTAAGTGCGGATTCCCCATGAAGGGATCATGGCTCTTACCTCATAGAATGAGGTGCGGGATATTCCTAACTGAATATCTCGATGCAAAGCAAAAGACTACGGCTATACAATTTGCAAATTTATAGTAGCATACATGTTTGGTTAAGAGCGAACTCTCAGTGAAGGGATTTCCCTCATCGAATGAGGTGCAGGATATTCCTAACCGAATATCTCTGTGCAAAACAAAAGATTCGACTATAATATAACAATATCTGATATTTGGTTTCTACAACGTGTTTTAGGTTTATTATTTTTGCATTAATCCGAATCAATGCAATCCCATCAAAAAGATAATCACATTACCTAGCATCTCTTCACACCATTACAGATAAAGCATGATATGAAAAGAAAAATAGAATGCACATATACGCCATCCACATTCGTCACGGGACCCCGGGTCTTCACCGTAAGGTTACTTAACTTACGGCAGGGCGGGGGCAGGGCTGGTGCGAGTGCAAACGTATATAACATATATATATATATATATATATATATATCACACACACACACGCATATCATATATCACTATATATATATATATATATATATATATATATATTATCGCAGGCAGATAATCAGTATTACAGGCAAGTGATAAATATCATCACAAACGGGTAATCACACCACAAGCAAGTAATGAACATGACAGTATACGAATGGTCGGATCACCTAGGAATCCCGCGTTTCGTTTGACCCACAAACGAAACGCGGAATTATATTATCTGTCTCTGTGACAATCTCCGTACAATCCGGTCTGTTCGTCTAAGAGTATCGCATATCGGGTCTAGCGGATGGATAAAGTCAGACCCCCTAATAACGCGATAATTCGTGTCAGTGTGAAACTCATCACCAAATGAGAAACTACTGATTCAAATCAGTAATTCTCTTCCACCTTAACCAAGGATTTCTGGTGATGGTCACTCTGCACAGCGCGGCATCTACCCTCAATACCGGAAGAGACGAATCCCTGACGATCCGCTCACTGCCTCCATGTGGTTCGAAACTGTACCCAACTAAAACCTATTTGTACGACTCCTTTGAGCCGTGGTAGGGTAGTAATCAAAGCACAGTGAGAACTCACATGAGACAAATGACGATCTCAGATCGACAGACTAACCTTTACTCATATCACTTGAAAACTGCTAGGTATAATACCATCTATCATATTCCCGGCGAGTCCGTCCTGTAACGACTCTGAAATCACTGTACAAAATTATTTGTTTATTGTATAGAAAGGGTATTTCTGCTTGTTCTGGAATTATAACTTAAATTTGTTTAACAACAGCAAAAAGCAAATTGTTGCTCACTGGTAAAGTCTCTACACTACTGTGACATAGCCTGTGTGTTCGATTCCCATCTGTCCCAAATTATTTTAAATATTTTTCTTTTTAAATTTTTCTGAAGACACGTGCAATTCACAAAGAATCGAAAGCTTTCAGAAAAATCAAATAGGCGCAATGAGGAGTAAACACAGATTAATGCACGTAGCACGAATCTCGATGCGATTGCTCCAAATCCGACCGCCCATTTCATAGATTTGACCGCCGCCGACGGTCCGTTCTTATCCAAATCACTCCGTGCTTTGCACACAAGTCTCTTCGACTCCTTTCTACTCCCATGCACTGTTTGATTTCTCTGTAATTAAACAGTGACCATTCAATTCATCATTTAACACCAATTTTAATTCTTTTAATCCAATTTTTAATTCACAAACCCTAAATTCTTCACTATAAATACCACATCATTTCCCTAGCTCTCTTCTATTATGAAATTCTATCAAAAAATTCTCAAAACTCTCTAAGTACAACTGGAATTAAGATTAGTCAAAGAGGAGTTAGCAATCAAGCCTCTTTCGTTGAAAATTGGAGTTGTTTCTGGAGCTACCGCGACGCCACGGATCCCCCTCTCCCATCTTTACCCTCTTCCTAACACTACTCAACCGGTAACTCCTTTCAACTCTCTCTCTTTTCACTTCAAAATATTTTTTTAAAAATATATCGACAAAAGCGTAGTTAACATATATTCTAAACATTTAAACTAATTTTTGTCACTTTGCCATGTTTAAAAGTTCATACGAATTCTCTAATATCATTTCAATGTAACATGCACATCAATTGCCTTATCATGTAATGAAAATTTCATGTCCAATGATCATATAAATGAACTTTTTCAGAAAAATGCCATGAGGTTTAATATAACCGTATTATCGATAACTATCATATGTACCTGTAGAATATTCACGGGGTAACGACCTACCCCACACGCACACTTTTGATTCATAGCACGATATTTAGATGTATGGTTAATTTAAGAGAATACGTTTTTCAAATAAACACCACCACTTTTATAAAAAAATACGTTTTTATCTATATTTTTAAATGCTTGGCAATTGCGTCTCTATAACTCTCGTTAGGGGACCCGCTAATGGATGGTGCGGATTATCGCACATTCTTAAGATAGTTGAGCGAGATACAGAGCTCCTCACGGAGTATTCGGTCTCGAAGGAAATAAAAATACGAATTTAAAGAAATACGACTTTTCTAAACAAAACAATCCTTGAATTTTTTTTATATAAAACCACCAATCCGTATTTTCAATAAAAACAACTTGTGAAAATATATTTTTAAATGAAGATTGAAATTTTAATAAAATACTATCAAGTTTCCAAAAGAGTTAGTTTTCATAAAAAAATACCACAAATTTTTAAAAACTAGATTTTATCACTAAAACACCATCTAAATTAAAATACATATTCATAAAAACTTTAAATATCATAAATCACCATCGAGGTTATTTTTAAACAATATTAAAGTATTTTTCATAAAATCCTCTTGAGAAATGCAAACAATATAAATACAATGTAAACAACAAAATAACAAATATTTAAGAACTCTAGATTAATATAGTTTTAAGCGGTATCATTTCTCTTGAGCCTAAGGGAGCCGGAGAAAATGAGTGCTTATCTATTCACGTTAGACAAGTTTAATAGAGTTATCAATGTCAATTGTTTTGGAAAAAGACACAAATCCTGCCATCCATATGCAGCAGTTGCCCGATTACTTCCGAACTTAAGAAATTCAAGAACTAAATCCTTTCATAAGATTATGACTCCAATTTGAATCCAAACTCAAATCAGAATCCAAAATCAAACATAAATTTGAATACTTGATCATGAACCTGAATACTCGAATTCAAATATCAAACTTAAACTTAAATACTTGACTCGACTTGACCGAACCATAGTTATAACTTGACATGAATATCTGAACACATGATTATATCTTGAACATGAATTTGTACATTTTATATCTATGGATTCGGCCAAGACCTGTAATCTTAATCTATACAATACAATACGCGGGGATAAAGGGGTAGATTGGTACGGAACGTATATCGTGGTACGGGAGGTCATTTTAAAATACACCTACATGAATTCACGTGCCGTTGTCCCGTGGATTATGACGGGGCCTTTGTACTACATATTACCATAGTCCACGGGATAAGATATACTCCTCTCGTATACATGAATATCTTCTTTATCAAATTACAAATAACCACGTTAGAATAACTATCTTATACCTGTGAATGATCATAGACAATTTTACCGTCTACTGTTCATTTGGTTTCTTTTAACATTATATACTATTTTCTCTTATTTCTTTTGGGACTTACCGAGCGTTAGTTCGCTGACGACATTCCTTCCTGTTTTCTTTCTTTG
Organism: Agapanthus africanus; assembly: GCA_030015575.1. Taxonomy (NCBI): domain Eukaryota; kingdom Viridiplantae; phylum Streptophyta; class Magnoliopsida; order Asparagales; family Amaryllidaceae; genus Agapanthus; species Agapanthus africanus. The sequence continues at coordinate 696,850,799 of CM057343.1, read as the reverse complement.
GAATGTTCGTCAGGAGGACCGGACTCTGAGGACATAGAGCCGGACCAGGAGGACTTGAACCAGTTTGCTATTCAGCCAGACTGCTAGCTTCTTACTACCTGTACTTACTTTCATTATTCTATTATTTAGGCATTTGCAATATTATTGTATCTTTTATTTTCCGACAGTTGTATGTGAAGTTGAATATAAATAAAGTTGTTGTTTCATTTTATTACTTTTGTCATTCTTACTTATTGTTATATTGCTTAATTACGCTTAACGTATTTTCATAGTAATACGTTGCGGGCTTGCCACGTCACCGTTTCCGTCTACTGGGAAGCGGGGCGTGACACGTCCAGTGTAACTCATAACACAATCGGCACATGTATACTATCTTTGGTGACTAACTGACACCAATGGCCGTGAGACCGGCCATCGCCCCTCGTCGGGGTCAAGAAACGTATACACTGGTCTACTCTAGAATATCGATACCCAGTCTTGATATTCCCACGACTAGGGACATTTAAGGATTTACTTATAGACTACCCAGTTCTCACAAGTGTGATCGCCACAATAACCCTAGTAGTCAAGCAAGAATTCTATGGGCTCTATCAACATGTAATAATGATCTGTAATACCATATAATACATATACATGATGATAGAGATGAACCAGTTAGCATACTATCATCTCGAGTAAGACTGTTCTACCCGTATAGGTCATCCCACAATCATCATAATCGCATGTCTGCGATTACAATAATTGCCTTGAGGACACTATATCCATCAATCTCCTACTTGTACTTGAGGCTAATTATTGCGGTGTCGCATACTCACAGCCCGCGTGCTACCGATCACCCAATTTCTCTACTAATCAGTTTCGCATAGTATGTTTGCGAAACATTCGCGTTTGAGAAATAGGCTCAGAGAGTGGATCCGCTCCAATGTTTCTATCTTTATCTATCTATATCTCAACTTGATGGAGAATGTCTATTTCCCGAATTAAACGATACATGTCTTAGAACTTGTCTGGATATCTGATGTGAGCTTGTTCATAACATGAGCACCAAATCCAACAAGTTTCTTAGACTGTATTCATTTGCTGATGTAATCAGCACTCAGCGCCATGTCCACTTCAGTATCCTTTTTGGAAACCTATCCAATACACTGCACCTCAAACAAAGGGAAAACTATTAACTTTGACAGCCATTCTGTCATGCATGTCATCTTGGAAGCATGAAATGATAGCCACCTCCGACTGCCGGCCGACCATCCTCGTCGTCTGTCGCCATCGCCTCTGTCCCCGATCACCGCCATCCTCCTCCTCGTCGTAGCCGCTACCAGCCATCCTCCGCCATAGATCGGCGTCCGTCAAATCTTTGTCAGTTTAGTACCGACTAACATCCACTATTAAATGTATCGTCCTAAATTACATATGAATTTTTGAAATCAAACGACTGGCATTTTGAATAATTTTTTTTTTATCAAAATGACCGGTCATTTTATTTATAAATTTGTTGTTCTAAAATTATTTGAGTCAGACAAAAGTTAAGAAAGAGAAGTGTTGTATATTTATAAACAAAAAGAAAAATAAATCTAACAGGCCAACACAAAAGAGGCAGGAAGTCAAGATCCTAACTATCGAAATGTAAGAGGATGCATTAATTCTCTTTGTCCTTTTCCCATAAAAACCTATATTTTTTGGGTAACATCAGCTTTCCTATAATTTATACTTTCTCCTGACCATTCAAAGCTAGTTTTTAATCCCTTTGCACGTTTCATCATCATCATCATCTTCCTCATCATGCTCCTCCTCGTCTCCTTCCATCATCCCCTCTCTCAACCTCTTGCGAAGCCCAAACCATGCTCTCTTCTGCGCTCCTCTCCTCTCTCGCTCCCCCCAAATCTCTCCGTTTCGATCCAATCCATCACCTACCCATTTCACAGCGGCGGATTCTGACACTTGGGTCGGGATCAAAAAGGCTTTTTGGCGTGAAAGTTGGGAGGGTTAGGGTTTCTGAGCACAGGAACATGGCCGAATTGGTTGGGATTTATGCGTTCAGGGGCAGCAATCGCAGCGAGGAAGAAGAAGAGGCGATTCTGGGGAATGGGTCTTTGAGTTTTCATGGGGATTTGGAGTTGAGAGGATGGGAGTCGATTTTGAATCGGATGGTGAGTTCATTTTATAATAGCTCTTTTTATTTTTGAATTGAGGATTGGGCTTAGTAGCATTGAAAGAGCAATTGAGCACCGAGCACTTATACCCCCACTCATGTAATGCCATTAATTTGATTTAAATTGGGGTTTTCTTCTCTTTGTTTTTTGGAGTTTAGAAAACTTAGTTTTTATTGGAGTTTAGTAAACTCCGGTTAACTCAACTATGGCACAACTAGGGGTAGGGATGGACCTAAATGAATATGGATAGAGGGAATTAAGAATGATATGTTAATTGTTAGTTTAACCGAGGAGGCAACCCTTAACATAGTAGAATGGAATAAAAGGATTCATATAGCCGACACAAAAATGGGATAAAGGCTTGCTGTTGTTGTTGTGGTGGTGGTGGTGGTGGTGGTGGTGGTGGTGGTTAGGAGTTTAGATAGTTGATGTTTTATAAGCTCTGAAACGAAGCCAAACGTGGCATAATTAGGATGTTGAGTTAAGTTTAGATAACTTTATGAAAATACGGTTTTCTAAACTTAACTCCATTCCCATACAGGGCCTGAGCCTTTGAGATTATAAAAGTCTATGTTGGATAACATGTTTTCTTGCTTAATTAGTTAGTTCTTACTTTCCTCCCTTTGCCAACATTGTTAAAGAAATTTCTATGTCCTCGAATTAGGGTTGCATCCGAATCGGATATGAGAGTTACCATATCCGTATCCGCTTTCTAGTTTCGGATACGGATACGGATATGGTCCGGTAAGAAATATTCATATCCGTATCCAGGAAAACGGATACGGATACGAAGCGGATATTAAAGAGACGGATACGGATACAAATTGGATATTTGTAAAATAACATATGATATAAAACAAATATAAACGTGAAGTGAAAATGTGTATGTAATCAATATGTTTGATTGAATGCGTATTTATTATGACCTAAAAATATTTGATATAAATAAATTTCCATAGAAATGAATATTATATGAACAAGTAAATATATTAACAAATATACTAAATATAACTAGCATATTTTATAAATTTTTTTAAAAAAAATTGATGCAATAATGTCATAATATTATTTTAAATGCATAGCATATAAAATGAGTTAAAAATGTATGGTTTAAATAGGCATTATCAACAAAATTTGATTTAAAAAGATATATTTTCTTGTATTTTTCTGCGGATATCCGTATCCGAGTTCTCATATCCGGATATTCGTATTCGTATCCGGATAATTTTGCTAAAACTGTATCCGCATTCGTATCCGGGAGAATATTTAAATATATATTTGTATCCGTATCCGGTCGGATATCAAAATCCGTATCCGTATTCGGTTGATATCCGGATCCGGATGCAACCCTACCTCGAATGCATCAATAATAAGGTTTTTTCTTGTTGGGATTAGAGCAAATGGCTAGTACTTGCTCTCTTTGTCCTTGCTATTCTATGGAAACATGACGCAGAGGCTATGTGGGCTGCAATGGGATCGGTTATAAATTCGTGGATCTCAGTTACATTGAAGTGGATATTGAATCACCAGAGACCTGCCTCTGCTTTGAGATCCGACCCTGGAATGCCTTCGTCTCATGCACAGTCCATATTCTATATATCTTTCTTTGCGATTCTTTCATGTAAGTCTACCTCAGTTTCCCTTAACAATATCTTTTTGTATGTTTCAAATGAGGATAAATTGTATTGAACTTTTATAAAATTCCTAAATCTACATGTTATAAGACATACTGCCATCTTTTCTTGTTCTTACTCTGCACTTCAGACACTTCATGATAAAGAACATCATTCTCTGGGTATGATTATTAATTATGCATCATTATGGTCTCATATATAAAAGCATATAAGCAATTGTTGTTACTTAATTGATTATCTCCTGGTTATAATATTTACTAACTCCTTGAATAATATATATGATGAAACTTTGCAGATGTTCGGGCACAAACCAAATCATTAGGGCAATTCATTTTTGTTTATAAAAGATTTGAGTTTGTTTGATGTTGTTCACTCTAAAATATAAGCCGGCATAAAATGAATGCCATTTGAATTTAGAGACGTTGACATGAGGAACTTGGAGAACAATATTGAGCGAATTTCCTCCCATTCATAGATAAATAAATAAATAGTGAATTAATAAAAGTTAGTCCAAAAGAGAGATACCGTGTTAAGGCGTTATCTACAAAATATGTGTGACCGTACATGCATGCACACACGAAAGTTGGATTGCATATTTAAAAATGCTCGCAAGTATTTCAAATGAATATTCTATTGAGAATCTTATGTTTTTCCCCCATCAACCGTTATCTCAAGACCGTATATGTATGTCACGACCCGATCAAGGCATATGACCGACACTTGAATCACGTGAAGTCTATAGGATCCCACCGTAACCCAAGTAAGCCAAAAACCCGGAATCTAAACCTTTTTAAAGAAATAGTGGAGGTGAAGTTTTTAAAAAAGAGTTACTAAATGGAATCAAGTTTCTTTTTAAAGTATAAGTGGGTTTGTTTGAAAAAGCCTATGTCGTTTGAAAATCGTGCAGCACCTCATTTGTAAATTTTGAGTAAAACCACATACAAAACATAATATATATAAAGCATTCCCAACGGGAGCTGGCTTCCACGCCCAAACGGCGGAGCAACCACGCAGATAATATACGACGCTCAAGGCAAAGAAAAAGAAAGCGAAATATATCCCACAACAATAAAAAAAGTCGACTCCAAACGAGTACGACACCCAAAACACATAATATCTAAGTCTCGCTTCTAAGTCCACAAATATAAAAGTTTTGGTCGATGGAGTTTTTAACTAGATCCAAAGAATATACATATACAACGGGTGGTTACGATCCAAGATGTAACCCCCTACCAAAACAATCACCGAAATACGAAATGTACCAGCAAGCCGCTACTGATCCGAGCGGTCAAACTTGCAGGAAACTGGGGCACAACGGGGTGAGTTGCCAACTCAGTGAATAAAAGTATATCGCAAAATAGAAATCGAAATACATAGCGATCTATCTAGGTCATAAAATATAGTACTATCATATCCTGTACTAAAATATGTATCATATACAAGTAATATAAACATATCCATATTAGTCACGTAAACATGGAAATATATCAACATATCATATGTATGTATAGCATGCATCCATGTATAAGCCTATAAAGTACCCGAAAGATATATGTAAAACCCTTTTAAAATAGCCATATGATACATATATCACGGCACAAGTAACAGACGTAGTTTTATGAAGTATTTCATGTGTTTTGTCTAAAGTATACTTCTCGCTTTTTAGAAATGAGTTTTAAGAGGGTTTCCGTTTAAAAGTTTCTTGTCTCATTTCAGACACGTCAAAATAGTGAGACTATAGCTCATTTGGAAACCTCTTTAATGTATATCGATATGTGAAATAGTATTCAGGTACTGTCCCATGGATCGGTCTTGTTCGACTACTATATGGCATAATATATAACAGCGTATCTCGACGGATCGCGTAAATATCAACATATGAGTGTCCAGTATCGACACTCTAAAGCTCATAAATTTCATTTCCATCACCGATACGTAAATCCAGATATCATAGGCACCGTCTCGTCAAACTGATCCTCTCCCGATATCAACAGCCACGGTCGATATCTCCCGGATATCCGCCGCGCTCAATACCCACTCCGGTATCGATCCACTTCGTTAGGCTCCCTGTACCTCCCTACGATCTTCCTGCCTCTCGGTGTCGTACCAGGTCCACCATATACTCGTAATCGGTTAATCTCTCTCTCGATTCGGATATCTCATCATAAAACCCAAAACTCATGGTGGACACTAAATCATCATATCACGAGAAAACCACATTTAAAAACATTCACAAGTTTTATAAATCCCACCGCGGCTTCTCAAATCCATGGAAAACAATAAGTTCCGAAGAACACTTATATAATCTCTCTCGCGTTCATAAAAACGTACCGCATATATTATCTTTGCCACAATGGCAACAAACATATACGAATATCCATAACGATGGTATCTGTATATCAAAATCATTATAGGTATCATCACATCTATCATGGATATCTAGCATACAAGTAACACGGCAGTCCTACTGTGTCATGGCAATACTAATGATGTGTAGTGTAGCATATGCGTCTATGCTCGTGCAACATAGCAATCATTAGTATTTGTGCAAGTGTTCCATCAAAAGTATTCGAACATCACTATCATATGGATATGTCAATCATCGCATTCATATAATAACATTAACGATAACAAGCGTAAAAATCCTACAGTGTCATGGCAGTACCAATGAGGTGTAGTGTAACATGCGCGTCTGTGATTTGTGCAACATAGCAATCATTGATAGTTATGCAATGTTCTATCAATGTGTTCGTATGAGAATAATAACGCAACTAGCATATATAATAGGTAATCGAAATGCGAGTTTATAAAAAGGGTATCCTAATCGTAACGTGAATAATTGTTAAACGTAACTAACTTTTATGAGCTATACCGTTATAATTTAAAATAGAACTAAAAGTTGTTTTACAATTAAGGAGGCTACCGTGTTTTTGAAATAGATATTCATTTGAAATTTGTTGTACATCCTTGACATCACCATTTAAAAGTAGGAAACGTATCGTTAGTGTTTAAAAGAGTATAGTTCAACAAACACAACAATATAAATCGGCCGTATCCGGCAATCTATCCTCATCATAACAATATCCCATACGATATCGTACGGATGAATAGTCGCGTACGCATATCACAATAATCACATAACTATATATCCACGCATACATATATCCTACTAGATACAAACTATATACTAATTTAGTTATAAACCAAGTTATCTAATATAACACTATTCTAGATATAGAATAGATATCCTAGTTAATTGGTTGCGGGGGTGTTATACGCCATCCATCCGACTTTCCCCGTAAATATAAATCTATTCACCGACGTCTCGAGCTAGTCGAAACCCACAATCGTCTCGTCCGTTCTTTCCGTCTCGGAAATCCCCGCGATCGCACCTACAATCGAAATCATGACACAATGGTATAAATTTCCAAATCGAAAACGATACAACGAGCGAAGCGCACATAGGTTAGAACCTATGGCTCACATACGCTAAATACGACCAAATACCCCCGACGTCGGCGTACAAATGTCGAACAATCAAGTTGAGATATAGAAATATATAAAACCAAGTTTTAAAAACCGGAAAATATCGCCAAAACCACACTAAAACACTCCAAGATTTCTTTACATGAAACCTGGAGCAAAAACCCCAATACAGTAGCTTAATTACCACAAGATGAAGCTATAGACCAAAAACCAAGACCTAATTTGAAAATGGGGCCGCAAATTGCGGTCGTAGGGAATAAAATTGCGGCCAGATTAGGGAGTTAGGGGCTCAGGCTTCTATGGTAGTCTTCTACTGGTCCAAACAGCTCACGGTATGCTCTAATTAATTTTCAGAGAACCTTACTTGCACCAGATTCAAATCTAACATCAAAAACTTCATGAAAACCATGTTCTAAAACTTATAACTCTTAAAAATCCAATTTTAACATAACAACACTTTAGCAAAGCCCAACACTTAAAAACATGAAGAACTTGAATTAAAGAAGGGTCTTTACCAATCAAGTGGAAGGTAGAGGAGATTCAAGCTATAGAGATGGCCACTTGAAGATCTTTGAGAAGTTATTGGTCTTGCTTGATGTCTTGATCCATTTGTGTGGAGGAACCATCAAGATCCAAGGTGATTTATTGAAGAGAGGCTATGGTTTGGATGAGGGTTTGAAGGAGTTAGAGATAATTGAGAGATGGAGATGTTTGTGAAGAGAATAATGAGAAGAAGAGAGAGAGTGTGACATACACAAATGATATTTTGTTAGGATATTTGTGAGGTGGTATGGTGTGCATGAGATATAAGATAAGCTAACATATCCCCCTCTCTTTCTCACAGAACCATATAAAACATGCACAATTTATTTAAATCACATATCTTTTCTCAAAACAAAATACACGCTATCTTTAAAATATTTCATATTTTTCAATTTTTCCCAAAATAATTATATTTTTACAGATACCGATCTGAAAACCCAAAATCCATACATGATATTATTTTCGTAAACTCATAATATCCATATTTAAATTATAAAATAATATTTATAATTTTCAAAATGTTACAGTATAGTATAATTGCGTAAAACTATCCTATAAACTTTTCCTAGTGTATTTAATGGACCATTAAGCAAAGCCATATACGTGATTTCCAAAGCATAATGGTCAGAGTTGTTTAATGATCTCTGAGAATCAATCATGAAGTGTGTAGTGAGCCCAAAATGGGTGCAAGCATGGGCTTGCATTGCGCGCGTGTCTTGAAATAATGCCTGTCAACCTGTCAACCTGACCTAGCTTCCATTGGGTTCCAAACTTCATATTGAAAACCACATATATTTGTAACGAAGGAAGACTAAATTGCAGAAGTTGGATTGCATATTTAAAAAATGCTTGGAAGTACTTCAAATGAATATTCTATTGAGAATCTTATGTTTTTCCCCCATCAACCGTTATCTCAAGACCGTATAATTGCGTAAAACTATCCTATAAACTTTTCCCTGTGTATTTAGCACCATTAAGTGAAGCCATATCCATGATTTCCAAAGCATAATGGTCAGAGTAGTTTAATGATCTCTGAGAATCAATCATGAAGTGTGTAGTGAGCCCTAAATGGGTGCAAGCATGGGCTTAATTTGCATGCGCGTGTCTTGAAATAATGCCCGTCAACCTGTCAACCTGACCTAGCTTCCATTGGGTTCCAAACCTCATATTGAAAACCACGTATTTGTAACGAAGGAAGACTAAATTGCAGGAAAATTGTAGGTTTTGAAAAGAGAAGGGAATTTCTTGCTTTTGGCCAAAAGTGAGGGGCATTAATATCCTGCAATTTAGCTAAGAAACAAAGAAAGAACAAATTGATAAGAAGAGCGGTATACTAAATTAGGATACGCTACAATCACTCCTGAAGAAACAGTCATGTAACATCTGGATCCTATTGGTTAAGTTGGATATATCATGCATGATATCTGATTATCTTCAGCTTATATGTAAGGCATTTCATTCTGATTTAGTAGAAATATTTTCTAAATTAATCAACCGGTCCTATTCTTATTCTTTTCGTTAAACCTGGAGCAGAGTCCATTCATTATTGTGTTGCCATATTATCCCCATCAAGACTCCATGTCATCATTAACTATACCTCTTCTTTATGTTTTTGTATCGCAGTATTCCACTGGCTAGGGGTGAATCCATTTACATTGAGCGCTGGGTCCACCATCTTGATATGCGGCTCCTATCTTGTAAGAACTAAGAATCACCTCATGTTGTTACTTAAATTTCTAATTCCATCTTGTTTATTGGCACTAGCTAAAGCGTGATGCATGCATAAAAAATGAAAGTATACCTATCATGGCTCCAGGAAAGCAATGTGCCCCACCCCCGTCCCAATAAATATCGATAGAGTGTCAATGTGACCGTATCCAGTTACAAGATACAATTGGAGAAGAATTGTGTAAATTTACAGCTCCCAAAAAGTAATTAGAAAGTTAGCTATGTAGCAGGCTCAACAACAAACTTCTGTTAATTTTCAGCAGTAAATCTTCTGCGCAAAGTATTTACTGAAGGAAGAATGATGTAAGAAGAAGAATATCGACAAGCCAACAAGAAGTCAAAATTGACATTATTCATGAAAAGCAATGATTTTTGTCACACTAATAGCAAGTTAACCTTGTCATGATGCATCAAAGCAATGATTTTGGTCACACTGTTAGTGAGATTGCCTTCTCTAGTTGATTATCACTGGTAATGACCCATTTGTTGTCATCTTTGCTGGCAGTCATGGCTGCGAGTATCGCAACGGCTTCACACTATTAGTCAAGTCGCTGTTGGTGCAGTGTTGGGATCGTCATGTAGCATCACATGGTTTTGGATGTGGCATTCATTTGTTCTGAGAGCATTCATTGCTTCTATATGGGTTCGGATCGTAGTAATCCTTGGCTCAGTAGCATTCTGTATTGCCTTTTTACTCTATGTTGTGCAACACTGGTTCAAGGATGAAGAGTAAATATATATCATCAAGGAGGAGTAAATTCATTCATTCTAAATGTAATGATAGTTGAGTCTTGATACTTTGAAGAATGACAAGCGACCGTTGAAACATTGTCAATTTTTCCCTGCACCCGGTATTTGTTTTTCTCCGTCAGTTATAATTATGAAGTTTTGGAGCTCAAATATTGAGCTTCTTTCAAAATTAGACCACTGAGATTATCTGAAATAAATGTGGAGCAAAGATTTCTGTATGTATTAAGGTATGTGAATACACTAGTAACTGAAATTGTTTGTCATATGTAATTGACAAACCCAAGCTTCACAGATTTTTCATGATTTTAGTGCTGGTTTAGATCTTGTTTGTTGTCTCTTGCTTTTGATAAAGTTATATTTTGAATTTTGGATATTATTTAGAAATATATCCAATCGACCAAAAATGATATATAACGGAGGAATGGTGTCCTTCCATGGCATTAAAAAAATACACCCTTCAAGAATTTTTTCGACGATCGATATCCATCACCTTCATCTAAGATGTAGATATACCAAATTTCATGTGATTCTACCACTTTTCACTGTTGATTTAATGTGTGCAAAATTAACGGTTTACCAACAATTAAACTTTTTATATTGGTAATTTAACGGTGAAAAGGTAATAGAATCACATGCAATTTAGTGTATCCACATCTTAGATGATAAAGATGGAGATGATAAGTGCTGATCGTCAAATAGAATCGTGGAGGGTTTATTTTTTCGACGCCATAGGACATTCCCTCCTATGCCACATTTTCTCCATTATTCTCTCTATATCGGTTTCCGTCATCTCTATCTTTATCATCTAAGATGTTTTTATTTTGACCGCAACGAAGCCCACCGGCCCCATGTGTCTCTCTTCGAAGCACTAAATGGGAGATCCTGGTCTCCTCCACAAATTCCTACTGCTCATTACTAGGCTATGTGCCCCGCATTTATCATCTATGATGTTGATAGACCAAATTTCATTTGATTCCAACATTTTTTCACCGTTGATCAAGTGGGTGCAAAATTAATGGTTACCGACACTAAAACTTTTTACATTGCTAATTCAACGGTGAAAAGTGATGGAATCACATGAAATTTGGTGTATCCACATTTTACATGATAAAAATGATGGCGATGGATGCCGATCGTCAAAAAAGGTCACAGAGGATATAGATTTTAAACTCCACCTGACGAAAAAGCCTCCAAAGTACTCTTTCTTCTGTTATTCTCATATATATATATATATATATATAAAAGAATAATATAGAAAAAGGGCCATAGAAAGGAATTTTCTCCTATGGCGTCGAAAAAATACACCCTCCATCATTTTCTCCGACGATCGACACCCATCATTTTCATCTTTATCATCTGAGATATGGATACACCAAATTTTATGCGATTCTACCACTTTTCACCGTTGATTTAGTGGATTCAAAATTAACGGTTTACTGGTAATAAAACTTTTTACATTGTTAATTCAACGGTGAAAAAGTGGTAGAATCACATGAAATTTGGTGTATCCACATCTTAGATGATAAAGATGAAGATGATGAATGCCGATCTTCGGAAAAAATCATGGAGGGTGTATTTTTTGACGCCATAGGAGAAAATTCCTTGACATATATGTAGGGTGTTTTCGTCACCCCATTAAGATGGGAATACGCACGCGCTTGTCAGGCGTACTATAGATTCCCTCTGCTTAGGGTAGGCGGGGGTTTATTTATTGTGGGTATCCGAATCTCCGGCAGCTGTGGACTAAGCTGCCGTTAATTACCCATCGCCTTTGGAGTGAGAGAACTTCTGATTGACGGATCAAACCGATCATGCGAACTCAATATGCCGTGTGCGTGTGTTGTGTTTTGAAAGGGTTTTGGATATATCGGGGGCCTCGCAGAGTTTACAGGGGTCCCGCTACCCAGATAGCGGGCTGAGGGTCAAGGGGGCTAGCAGCCCCCTTGTGGGGTGCGGGGCAACGCCCTATTAGAATTTTTTTTTCCAACGGGGGACGTGTTTTGGATGTGGAGTGCATGGAAAATGAGGGGTGAAGAGCATCTTAAAGACGCGTGCATGGCACGTGGGCGCTTGGCATCCGCGGTTCACATGTGCGGCACGCGACCGCTGAGCGCTGGACGCCCATGGTTCACCTGTGCGGCACGCGACCGCTGAGCGCTGGGCGCCCACGGGTCACGTGAGGCGCACGTGGGCGCTGGGCGCCCACGGGTCACGTGCGCGGCACGCGACCGCTGGGTGCCCACGGGTCACGTGCGCGGCACGCGACCGCTGGAAACACCAGCGGAAAAGGGGCTTAACCCCTGGGCTGGGAGTGGAACTCCCAAGGGTTTTTGGAGTTGGACTTCTAACAAGGATTATGTATAGGTTTGGAGTTAAACTCCAACAGATCTTGAATGGAGTTAAACTCCTAGAAATCTTTGAAGATGATCAGATGGGACCCATTTCTTCTCCCCTTTAGTCCTAGATCTTCTTTTGAGCCTTGGATCTTCCCGAAATGGGATTTTTGGAAAAGGGCCTCCTCCCGTCTGCTGGATCTTGAAGAAGAAGAGCGGTGAAACTAAAAAATCTCCTTATTTGGGGATTTGATGAAAGATCCGAGTTCCCCTTTAATGGTTTTATGGTGAAAAACAGTTTCTTTTTGGAAAAAGAGTGATTGAACTCTTAATTTAATTCAAAAAAAGAAAGAAGGTTTAGAACCTTGAGGAGGGAGGAAGAGACACAAACCCTAGAATTTGAGAGATTGAAAAGATCTTTTCATTTTTTCATCATGTTTGCCTTTATAGGCTACACACTTTACATATAACCCATTGAGGTTTGCCAAATGGCACTTGTGCCACCCCATACCTTATGTGCTTATCTCTTTTTGCACATAAGTCATGGGGTTTAAAATTTTTTGGCTTTTTGCCTATTTTACATACATTTATATATATATATATATATATATATATATAAGGGAATTACATTAAACCAATTTATGGTTTCATTCCTTTTGTCATAGGCCGGTCCCTTTGATCTGGGCTTGGGCCCACTTAGCTTGGGGTTGACTTTGATTTTGACTTGGTTAACCGGGGTGTAATTTTTTACCCCAACAAAGTGCCCCCCATCAATACATGCACACCACATATATGGGTCGTGTGCATGAAATTGATGGATCTTCTTTCACGTGGAGGTTGAATTGATTTGGCTCCCGTTTTGACGACGTGGAGATCGATGCTGCCATTTTTGTGATTTGGGCGGTCGGTGCTACCCTTTTTGCGATTCGGACGGTCGGTGCTGCCCCTTTTGCGACTCGGACGGTCGGTGCTGCCTTTTTAGCGACTTGGACGGTCGGTGATTTGATTTGACTTGCTCCGCTTTCTACGGTGTCAGGGTTGATTTGTTTGATTTGATTTATTTTGGGAGTTCCCTACCTGTCCAACGGAACTTTTGAGCTTGGACGCGCTACCAGGTGGGACATTAATTTGATCTGTTTGACTTCTGCCTTATTTGGCAGGACTTTTGAATCTGAAAGGAACTTGGAATTTGGATTTTGTTTGGCATCAGCTTTGCTGCACTGGAATAATACCAGGAGCAACTCATCATTTTCCCCGGGAGGACTTAAGATTTGGTTTTTGGGTCGGCATCAGCATTGTTGCACTGGAATAATGCCAGGAGCAACTCATCATTTGTCCCGGAAGGACTTGGGATTTGGTTTTTGGGCCGGCATCAGCACCGTTAACACTGAAGCGTAGTGCCAGGAGCGACTCATCATTTGCTATTGGACTCATCATTTGCTATTGGGAAGGCCTAGGATTTGGGTTTTGGGCCGGCATCAGCACCGCCAACACTGAAGCGTAGTGTCAGGAGCGACTCATCATTTGCCATTGGGAAGACCTGGGATTTGGGTTTTGGGTTGGCATCAGCACCGTTAACACTGAAGCGTAATGCAAGGAGCGACTCATCATTTGCCGTTGCCCGTTGGGAAGCAATGGCTCAGGAGACAGGTTTAGATCCCTGTCACCTAAGGCTTTTCAATTTTATGAGCTGTAAGGGTCTCATAAAAGCATTTTCTCCCTACGAGTCGAGAGGATATCACATGTGTATTTTTTCCCTAGGAACCGTGGGGATTCCTAAGTGTGTTGCTCCTTTGTGAGTCGTAAGGATCTCATGCAGAGATTTTCTCCTCATAAGGTCGAGAGGACTTTGTGAGTGTGTTTTATCTCTTTTCACGAATTTGCGCCCTTTCGGGTTTTCACAAACTCGCTGGCAGTCCTGCTGTTTTTACTCACGGAGCCCTTTCGGGTTTTCATCCGTGCCCGTTTTGCTTGTGGACATACCATTTTTTTTTTTTTTTTTTTGCCGGTGGGACTTTAAATGTAGTCTTACTGGTAGGACTTTGGGAGAGATAGGTGTCGTTTACGCCTGTGGATTGTATACGGTTTTACAGAATGTATGATCCAGACTGTAGAGCCGGTGTGCTCAATTCGTCTGCGACTTGAAGCATTCACGCATAGTATTTCTTGAGATATCGGCCATTGATGAGTGGAATGGGCCTTTCTCCCTCGGCATTTATCAGCTGGTTGGACCCTCCATCAAATACTTTTTCGATGACGTAAGGTCTTTCCCAGTTTGGCTCGAATTTTCTCTTGGTATGTCCATTGGGGATGAGCGGTATTTTGAGGACCAACACCAATTCACCTTTCTTAAAAGCACGGAGACGGGTCATCTTATCATAGGCCCCGTGACATTTGGGCTCGGTACAACTCCAGATTTTGCTGTACTGCGAGCCTCTTTTCTTCGAGGGCGTCGAGCTCTTCGAGCCGAAGGAGGACGTTTTCTTCCTCGTCAACTCGTGCTGAACGGCTATTCTTAAGCTTGGAACTTCGAATTCGAGGGGGAGGACCGCTTCTACTCCGAAGAGTAATGAGTATGGAGTAGACTGAGTTGGAGTACGGTGCGTGGTACGATATGCCCACAACGCCTCGTGAAGTTTGAGATTCCAGTCTTTCTTGTTGGCTGAAGAATTTTTCTTCAGGAGCTTGCATAGAGTTTTATTGAAGGCTTCAGCTAGCCTATTGGCTCTTGGATTATAGATGGAGGAATATCTCCAGTCTATCTTGTGCTGAGTAGCGAACTTTGAGACTTGGAAGCTCTTGAAAGAATGCCCGTTGTCAGAAATGATTCTTCTTGGTGTATCGAAGCGGTATAGAATATTATACCGGAAGAATGTCAGAATATCTTCTGTCTTGACTTCTTTTAGCGGGACAGCTTCAGCCCATCTGGAGAAATAGTCAGTTGCGGCTAATATGAACCAGTGGCCTTTGGATGACGGAGGATCAATTGGGCCAACTATGTCGGTGTCCCAAACTTCGAAAGGCCACGACGCCACCGTAGGATGCAACGGATTGGGATACTTGTGAATGAAATCACCGTGCATTTGGCAGAGATGGCATTTTTTACATGCTCTTCGCAATCTCTTATCATGGTGGGCCAGTAATAACCAAGCCGTTTGATCTGAAGCCGCATTTTGGGGCCAGACTGGTGAGCTCCGCAGACGCTCGAGTGAACTTCTGTCATGACTTTTTGGGCTTCGGCCAATGACCGACACCTGAGCCAGAGTTGGTCATATAATCTGCGGTATAGCGTATTATTTACAAACATGTATCGAAGAGCTCTCTTCTTCAGCCGAATCCTCGCAGATTTTCCTTCGGGCAACTTGTCGTACCGGAGGTACTCTATGAAGGGTTCTCTCCAATCGGGCTCATCTTGGATGATTAGAACTTCTTCGGCATGATTGTTCTCTTGTTCTACGCTTCCCTCTTCACGCAAAGAGACCGGAGGCAGAATTTGCCGGCTTCTGACTATTATCAGAATTTCATCCACGTCGGGATCAGCCAGCTCCTTGGCTAAGCGAGCGAGTACGTCATCTTTTCCATTCAACGCCCTCGGAACTCTCATTAGTTCAATGTGGGTGGACTGTTTATAAGCTCCACCACCCGGCTTCTGTACCAAGCTAAATGGGTTTGTATATTTTATAGTCGCCGCTTACTTGGTTGACAACAAACTGGGAATCGCCGTAGACTCGTAGCCGAAGGACTTCCATTTCTATGGCGAGCTCCAGACCAGCTATCAGAGTCTCGTACTCAGTCTCGTTGTTTGTGCGAGGATCGGTGAGAGCAAAAGAGCGCCGTCGGGTTCCTATCGATGGCATGATGAACACCAATCCTATCCCTGCTTTTATCTGTGGTATGCTTGATTTGCTGGAGGTCCTAATTGATGAGGCTCCGTCGAAGTAGAGCTCCCAACATGGCTCGTCATTCTCGAGGTGCAGCTCTTGTTCGTCGGGTAACTCGCAATTGAACGGTGACCCTTCTGGTATGGGATGAGCAGCGCGAAAGTCGGTGAGGGCTTGCCCTTTTACTGCTTTCTGAGGAGTATAAATTATGTCAAATTCAAGCGGCATGACAGCCCATCTCGCCATTCTACCGGCTAGGCTTGCTTTGGTCATTAAGTGTTTGAGCGGGTCGACCTTGGAGATCAGCATAACCCGATGAGCGAGCAGATAGTGCCTCAGCTTCTTCACAGCGAATATCAGAGCCATGCATTGCTTTTCGATCGGGGAATAGTTGTGTTCCGCCCCGACTAAAGTTCGAGTGAGGTAGTAAAGGGCATTCTCTTTTCCCTCCTCGTTGTTCTGGGCAAGGAGTGCACCGAGTGACTCTTCTAGCGCGGCAGTATAGAGAATCAACGGTTTATTTAGAATAGGGGCAGCAAGCACTGGAGGGTGCAACAAGTACTGTTTGATGCTTTCGAACGCTTCTTGACATTCGGCATCCCAGACAAAAGGAGCTCCTTTCTTCATGAGGTTTGAGAAGGGCCTACATCTCCCCAATAAATTTGAGATAAACCTTCGTATATAAGCAAGCTTTCCTTGAAAAGATCTTAGCTGCGTCAGATTCTTCAGAAGGGGAATCTCCATGATAGCCTTTATCTTGGATGGGTCAACTTCGATCCCTCGATGTCGGACTATGAAGCCCAGGAATTTTCCCGATGACACGCCAAAAGCACACTTCAGAGGATTCATCTTCAGATCGTATTCGCTCAGTCTAGTGAGAACGGTCCTAAGATCTTGAATGTGATTGGCCTTGGCTTTAGTCTTGACGACCAGATCAACATAACATTCGATGACTTTATGGATTAGGTCATCAAAGATATTGGTCATGAAGGGTTGTCTAGCACGGCAGCAAGGTTTCGGGAGGCATCATCCATTCCATATTTAAATTTTTGTCGTTCTAGCTAACCCTAACCCTAGAATCGAAACTAGAAAATCCGACGAATAAACATGTAAACTACTTTACATCTAAGTGAATGCGGGAATACAACCTTTGTAGACCGGTCCTTCACTTCTAAAGCTCCATGTTGTAGTCCCTTCGCTGCGAATGGTGAACTCCTGGACTCTAGAGAGGGTTCACTTGAAGAAACGAACAAGGTTGCTCAATGTCTTCGAGGCCGAAGATGATCTACATCGAGGAGACTCGAGCTCATGCTACCTCTTCACTAATGGTGAAATCAGTGAAGCAAACACCCTAAACTAAATGGCTAATACTAGAGGATGATGAAGTAGGAAGTGGGCTCACTTTAGATTTATTTTTCTCACAAGGTTTCATCACTTAGAAAAAACTAGCAAGTTTTTTCTCAAATGAGGAAGATGATGAATGAAGTTTATGAGGTTAGAAAATAAACCATGGTGAGTATATGACATACCTTAACCCTTATAGAGAGTTAACCATGGATAAATATAATGGTTAGGTTTATAAAATATCTTAAGCAAAACAAAACTAGTTGAATTAGTCAATGGTTATCCAAGCTTCCTCAAGCTTCTAGCCATGACCAATATTCAACCATTTTGAATTACTTAATCAATTAATAAACCCTAATTTATACATAGCATGGTGTAAATCACACACACACCCTTGTTGCATGTATCATCAAGCATGACACAAAACATGTACACAAATATATATCACATATATATTATGTGCACAAAATCAAGTGAGAAAAGAAATCATAAGTGAGCCAATACTCGTTAATGTAAATTAATATATCAAATATATAATTATACATTAAATCATTAAATCAACACTTGATTTAATAATCCGGCTATATCATATATAACCGACTAATATCAAATGTAATAACTTATCGAATCAACACTTGATCCGATAACTTGGCTATATCACATATAACCAACCAATGTCATAAGTCGCGAGAATAGAATGCGGTATCACATACGCGCATTAATCTCGGTCCCACACATATCACATATGTGCTCCTACTTCGTTTCGCATGAACCAGGAAACCTCTGTGTAGGACTCTAAACACTCGTCAATACGCCGGCAGCAGGTGATGATCATATCAAACACCCACAAGCCGCAAGCGGTCTGCTAAACGTAACGGCCACCCGGGTATTGAGCGATCAGAAGATCAACAAGCAAGCCTGCTCGTACTTCTGCGAATCCGATCAGTAACACTACCGTACAGTCCGGTCTCTTCGTCTGATATGTCGCATATCACAGTCTGGGGGTGGTATAACATCAGACCCCAATAGTCTGATAAGTCATGCCGATGCAAGGTCCATAACGGTTCGAGAAACTATTGGTAACACTACCAGTAAATCTCAGCAACCCTGGCCAGGGATTTCCTGTTATGGCCAATCGAGCATAGCGCAACATCAACTCCCAATACCGGGAGAGACGAAACCCCTCCTATCGCTCATCGCCTCCATGTGACTCGGGACTGTACCAAAAAACCACCTTCTTGCACGATCTCTTGACCGTGGTATGGTGGAAATCAAAGCACAGTGGGAATCATATGAGACTCTATGACGATCTCGGGTCTACAGACTAATCTGTACCAGTGTCACCAGAGAACTGCTATCCGACGATAGGTATAATACCATCCAGGAGTTCTCGGCGAGTCCGTTCAATGTACCCAGTCTCCACTGAACACCCGTATACCTTCTTTGATGTCAAACACCAATAGATATGGGATCATCCATCGCCCATCATATGTGTCGAGAAGCGCATACGCTAGTCTACTCTGGAGTATCGATACCCTGTCTCGATACTCCCACGACTAGGAACATTTGAAGGATATACTTGCCGACTATCTCTGCCCCACTAGTATGATCTGCATCACAGTCCTGGTAGTCAAGTACTCGTCCTAAGGGCTTTATCAACATGTAATAGAGAGACAACAACTGTACATGTTAAGATAAAGTGCAACCAGATAGCATACTATCATGTCGAGCAAGAAAGTCATCCCTATATATGTCCAAGCATCCACTACAATATATATCGCATGTACAGTAATGGCCTCTAGGATATACATATAATTAACAATCTCCCATTTGCACTGAGGCCATCTGTTGTAGTATCCCATACTTAACCATCCTATAGAAGTCTCTCTAGGGGTAAGGCCTTTGTGAGTGGATCTGCTGTGTTATCCTTCGTGTCAACTCTCCTAATCTCGATCTCTTGGAGATCAACCATCTCCCTGATCAGGTGATACTTGCCTCAGAATATGTCTGGAACGCTGATGGGACCTGCGTTCTTAGGCCTAAGCCACAACTCCATTGTTGTCACAATAACAGTAATTGGACGCTTAATGGTAGGAACTTTGTTCATCTCATGAATAAGAAATGTCCAGACAGCCACTTTAGCAGCATCATTGGTAGCAATGTATTCAGCCTTTATCATCTAGTATGTCACGGTATCTAGCTTGGAACTCTTCCAACATACCGTCCCTCCACTGAGGGTAAAGACAATGCCTGTGACTGACTCTCAGTCGAACTTATCACTCTGGAAGCTGGAACCAAGAACTTTCTTTTAGTGCTTCTCAAGTACTTAAGAATGTCCTCCACAGCTATCTAATGATTCTCCCAAGATCCGATTGATTCCCGATCACTACATCTAGTGAGTCATTTACATCTTGTCTGGTACATAACATCGCACACTCTGATAGAGCCTACTGCCGAAGCATAGGATATCCCTTGCACGCGAGCTCTCTCCAAATCAGTTTTAAGAGACATTTTTTTGGAGAGAGTGATCCATGAGTAAATGGGCAAAGCACCATGCTTAGAATCTTCCATACCAAACCCCTTTAGTATGGTGTTAATGTACCTGGATTTGGGACACTCCCAACATCCACTGAGATCTATCACCATATATCATAATCCACAAGATGTAGTAGGTATCATCCAGATCTTCTATTGAGAGTCCTCGTGATAAGATGAGCTTGACCGAGTGTAGCATAGGAAACCATTTCCTATCAAGAGTATGTCATCTGCATACAATACGTAGAGGACTACCATACTCTCTACAACCTTCTTTTATATACAAGGTTCATATACCTTTTTGATGAAGTCAAACTCTTTGACTGCCACATCAAAACAGATGTTCCAACTCCGCGATGCGCGCATTGATCCTGATGGACTTAAGCATAATTTTGAAAGTCTTAACTTTTCCATCTATACCAAGAATCTTCTCAAGATCCATTTGTTCCCAATGAGTTTTACCCCTTCAGGTGCAATATTCAAAGTCATACTTTGTTGGTGTACATGGATTCCATCTTTAATCGCATAGCATCCAGCCACTTCACTGAGTCCCCACTCGTGATGGCCTGTCTGAACCTAGTTGGGTCATCATCTCATGATGCAATCCTCGCTCCCACTGTCACCAAGAAGACCGTAGTATCTCTTAAGTGGATGAGGAACCCTACCAGATTCGCGGAGATGCCGAGGTTCGTTGGAGACTATTGAATCCTTTGGTTTCACCAAATCATCAGCTGTTAGTTTATCTAGCTGGAACAACTTCCAGTTCTACCTCATAACCACTAATTTCTTCACAAGAAATTCCTTTTCTAAAAAGGTGGCATGCTGAGAAACAAAACACCTTTTGCTCCTCAGTTAGGTAGAAGATATATCCTCACTAATGTTTGGGATATCCAACAAACTTATACAGAACTGACCTTCCCTCGAGCTTGTTCGGATTCTGCCTTTTAACATAGGCCGGACAACCCCATATCTTAACTCGTTTAAAACATGGTCTCTTCCCATTCCATATCTCATATGTAGTGGTAGGCATAGTCACATAATTCACGAATTATTCGCCGAATTCGCGAATAATTCGAATTTTTGATCAGCCGACTTAATCGGCGGGACGAATAATTCGCGAATAATTCCCGAATTATGTGAAAAAACAGCGAATAATTCAAAAAACAGCAAATAATTCACAAAATCAAAACCTAGCGTCTCATATATTAATTTCTTGCTCGAAATCCTTCCCGAACATTTCCCGAACACTTACCGAATTTTTCTCGAATGCCTGCCGGATTTTTCCGAATAGTTCTCCGAATCCGAATTTTCGACCTCGCCGAATTATACCCGAACGACGAATTTGTGACTATGGTGGTAGGCACTGATTTGGACGGAACCCCATTCAATAGGTATGCAGCTTCTCAAGTGCATAACACCCAAAAAGGAAACATGTAACTCAACAGTACTCATCATAAAGCGCCCCATATCTCATAGGGTGCGATACCTCCGCCCCGATACACCGTTGTGCTGTGGTGTTATCGAAGGAGTAAGCTGAGAGAGAATCACATTCTCCTTTTAGAAACTCCAGGAACTCCATGCGCAAGTATTCTCCTCCTCGGTCACATCGAAGGACTTAATACTTTTACTCGTCTGATTCTTTAACTTCAAGCTTATATTCTTTGAATTTCTCAAAAAGTTTCAGACTCGTGTTTCAACATGAACATATTTCCGAATCTTAAGAGATAGTCGATGAATATAATGAAGTATGAAGAACTAACCCTGGCATTTGTAGACATAGGACTGTATACATCATCATGTATCCGTCCCAAGAGTTCAGTAACTCTTTCTCTGTTTCCAGTAAACGGAGTATATGTCATTTTACCTTTGAGATAAGACTGGAAAGTAGCATAAGATGAAAAATTCGAACAGATTCTCATATTCATCCTTATGTAACTTAGCTGGTCGTGTCGCATTGATATGACCTAGTCTACAATGCCATAAGAAGGATTCGTTTATTTCTGAACTACTCCTCTTGTGTGTGTTCTATATACTTTGAACTGTGGTTTTATTTGGAACGTATATGCTATTATATATGTGCCTGATCCAATCAAATCTTAATTCAGGAAAATGTTCACAACATAATCCTCTAATACAGAATTATATCCTTCTTTAACTCAATAAAGAATCTGATGGAATGTTGTATATCATGTTCGGTATGTAATAACATTTGTTCAGAATCAATGTATTAATACAAGGTGATATTTGCCAACTGACTTTGCTGCAACAATTGCACCATTCTCTACACTTAGAGACATATCACCCATTCTCAGTCCATCGCCCATCATATGGGTCGAGAAGCGTATACGCTAGTCTACTCTGGAGTATCGATGCCCTGTCTCGATATTCCCACGACTAGGAACATTTGAAAGAAGTACTTGCCGACTACCTCTGCCCCACTAGTATGATCTGCCTTACGGTCCTGGTAGTCAAGTACTCATCCTAAGGGCTTTATCAATATGTAATAGAGAGACAACAACTGTACATGTTAAGATAAAGTGCAACCAGATAGCATACTATCATGTCGAACAAGAAAGTCATCCCTATATATGTCCAAGCATCCACTACAATATACATCGCATGTTCAATAATGGCCTCTAGGGCATACATATAACTAACAGGTCATTGCCCTTTGATATGTAGCACCTGCGTTCTTCAGTTCGAACGACATCACCTTGTAGCAGTATATTCCGATCGGGGTTCGAAATGCTGTGTGTTTCTCATCCTCAGGCGACATCTTGATCTGATTATATCCAGATGAGCCATCCATGAAGGTGAACAACTCGTAATTTGAGGTGTCATCGACCATCATTTCCATGACCGGTAGCAGGAAGTCGTCTTTAGGGCATGCCTTGTTGAGGTCCCTAAAATCGACGCAAACTCGGATCTGCCCATTTTTCTTCTTCATTGGGACTATGCATGCGATCCAGTCCCCATATTTCTCTTCTCTAATGAAGCCAGCGTCGATAAGTTTCTTAGTTTCCTCGATGACCTTTTCTTCTAGCTCCCTTCTCATTCTTTGGGGAGCTTGTTTGACTGGATTGACATCAGGAGAAATATCCAGCTTATGCACGGCTACTTCAGGGGATAGGCCAGGCATTTCTTTGTACGTCCACGCGAAGCAGTCAGCGAATTCATACAGCAGGGCTACTATCTGCTCTTTCATTTCCTCTGACAAGAGTGAGCTGATATTGGTCGGCCTTGGATTATCGGGCGTTCCCAAATCAACCTCGGTTAACTCGTCGAAGGTTGCTTGTCCGCCATTTTCGAGCTCTCGAGGAGCTTCTTCTAGCTCGGCTATCTCGTTATTATCATTTGACCTTTCGCTAGCTTCACCAACATGGTCATGTAGCATGCTTTAGAATTAGGTTGAACGAAACCTATGCCCCGTCTATTTGGAATTCGTCCATCGATGAGTGCTCGGACCTGAGGCGGATGCCATGGCCCTTCGTAAAACATCGCTTCGGAGTCCGTTTGATATAGCCGACACTCGCACTTTTTAAAGTATTCCCGCATCTTGGGCGCATAATATCTGGGATTGAGGACGGACCTTATGCCTCTCTCGTATGGAAGGCATGTCACAGACAAATCGTCCGGGTGCACGACAGGATTTAACCCATAAAACAGGATGCCCTTCTGTCCACTTTTCCTTCCGGGAACGTAGAAAGTTTTAAGCTGGTCCACGGTGGAGAATGACAATGCATCTAGCTCCTTGCACATCTACTCCGGCACCCTTATGACAGCTAGGGACCCTTCTGTAGTCTTGAAGGTTTCTATTAGCTTCGCTTTTTGCATGAGGGCCCAATCTGCATAGCTGCTGCAAGACGAATCCTCTTCTTCTGATTCTTCAGTGTCACTACCTATACGAGGGAGAATTTTGCTGCCAGATGGGCCTTCGGTATCAGACTCGTCCGTATTGCTACCGAAGTGTGGGCGGATTTTACGGAAGGATGGATTTCCAGCGTCGGACTCATCAGTGTCACTGCCGAAATGCGGACGCACTTGGGGGTTTTTGCTTTTGAAAGTGCCATCCGGCTCGGATCTGCTCTTGAGGTCTGCGGTCGTGGGAGGTAGCGAGGCGGTGGTCGGCAGTGCCGACGCGAGCGGAGTCTTCTCTCTCTCTGTAGGGGTCCTGGTCCCGAGGCGGGGGAGCGACGACCTGGGGATCTTGCCCTGCCGTTTGGACGCGGATGAGCGCCTTCACGACGGACGCGAGTCGGTCTATCCGGCCGGCTAGGGCGTTGATGGCGTTCGGGGGAGGAGGTTTGTCCGCGCCTCCGTTGTGGGGAGGCGACGGCTAGTGCTTGGATCGTCGTGATGACCGCTCGCCATTTGATTGAGATCGGAAGATAAACTTTTGATTTAGTGGAATCAAGTTTCCCACAGACGGCGCCAGCTGACGTGGGTCGGATCACGTCAAGATGTTACCTTCCGTTGTTCTGCTGACGGTGGCGATAGACGGCTGAGATTGGATCTGGAGCCTGGCTCCTGAAGCGTGTGGATCTCAATGGGTTTGAGGTTGTTTGGGCCGAGCTACCTGCAAGAAAGTCCCGGGGTGGTTGTACTACCGAGGACCCTTCGACGGTCAAGTTAGAGAGGAAATCCGAGCAAAGTAACGGCTTAATGGAGTAAAAATTGCTTACTTGAACCGTCTAAAGGAGGGGTTTATATAGCGGTGGCAGCAGGCAGGCATGCGCGAGAATCACGCCGGCCGTTACGCTCCCGACGTCACGCCCGCGTGATGGGCGGGATCCCGCATTAATGGCGAGACAAGCTAGTTAATGGAGGATCGTGATGGCGTGGAACGTGGGATGTGGCCGGCAGCTATCTCGCGCATGGCGAGATTCGCTGGATGTCGGTTTACTCCTGTGAGCGGTGCCGTTGATCGGTCGATGAGACCGAGGAAGATGACCTCTGCGGGAGAGCTCGCGGACGAGCGGGAGAGCCGAGGTATCTTGGTTCTCCGATAGCCCGGAGACGAGCTGGGAGGCCGAGGAGGCCAATTGTGCAGGGGGCTCGGAGATGAGCCAGCGTTTGCTTGTAGGACGGGCATATGAGTGGTCTGGTCAGCCAGTGTAGGTCCTTTCTTGTGAGCTTTGGAACACGTCATCTGCTACGTGTCATGATCTGGGAGATCACCGATATCGAGCATCATCAGAATTGTACAAGGGCTTGAAGAGGAGAAGCGGGGTTGCATTCTATGTTCTCGCCTCAGATGTTCACAAGGAAAGTGCGGTAAGTGTTCTTCCTGAATTTTTTTTTCGATTTTTGCTTCCTTTTTGGAATCTAAAGAGGAAAACGTATATTTTTGGAATCTTAAAGAATCTCTATATGACCTTTTTTAAGGAATATCCTATAACACATGCAAACTGAGTTGATAAAATTGAAGTGCAAATGGAGGTAATTCTTAATATGTTTGCTTGCCTTATTTGATCATTTTAATGTGATAGGGGCTTTGTTGCATTGTGGAAATGGATCATGATGTTTGTAATTTAGAATGATATTTTGACAAGAAAAATATGAATTTGCAAAATATGAGTTCGTATTTTACAATGATAATAACAAAACCCATTGAGTTGAAAAACTTTTTAATTAAAGCACAAATTTTGAATTTATTATGCTATTGTTTGCTCTGTTTTGTAATTTTGTGCAGTGAAAACAAACTATTAGAAATTGTTAAAAACCACAGTGCTTTGTGAATTTTCATAGAATTGATTGTAACTAAATATCAAAACAGTAAGTTGGTTCCTTTATAACCTCATCTGGGTATTTAATTCTGGAACAATTGATGGAAGGTAATTTTTCAAATATATTGAAATTTACCGATTTATCGTTTCTTGATTTATTTTCTGTTCTTCATATGTTTGTGGCACCAGTGTTTGAGCCCAAGAAAGCCTACCCGAAGACCGTGGCTTCAATCATATTGGGGGAAGGGGCAGGGACTAGGCTATTCCCTCTTACTAGCCACAGAGCGAAACCAGCTGTAAGAATTTTATGTTGATTTTCTTTCATATTTAAAATTTATTATAAGGCACTACCGATTGTTACTAAATGATGAGATTGTCGAGCACAGATTCTGTTAGAACCTCAATGGATTGTATTAAATTGATCTTAACCTATGAGTTTTTTAATATTATTTGAACCAATAAAAGTGGTTATGTGTATATTAAGCCCTTTTTTTTTGGGTATTATGCAAGTTTTGAATTTCGTGTTGCGAGTAGAAATATGAGAGTTCATATACACCTAGTACCTAAGAAGGAGTGTTGTAACTTATTCAGCGACTTCTCTTTTCTGGTTATTTTCAAAACGTTATATGTACAAGGAATGACGTTCCGTCAAATTCGAAGACTAATAATCAATGTTGTTCAATGTAGGTACCTATTGGAGGATGCTATAGGCTTATCGATATTCCTATGAGCAATTGTATCAACAGTGGAATAAACAAAATATTCGTCATGACCCAATTCAATTCCGCGTCTCTCAATCACCACCTTGCTCGTACCTATAACTTCGGAAATGCGATCAACTTTGCTGATGGATTTGTCAAGGTACGCCTATTTGATATAAAATTGGCCAACACTACTTTTAAAAAATCAAGGCATAATATTAGTTTCTCAGAATCATTGACATCTACATGTTTTTTTCATTCTGTCCAAATGCAAGGGCAAAAAGCTTAATTTATGTTAAAATAGTATCAGCGACACAGGCCAAAAACAGAAGCAGACGTTTGAAGATATCTGCAGAAGGAGATCCATACGTTTGCAATCGTCAGACAAAAAAACAATGCGAAGCCAGATGTCTGAAGGAGAAGAGCCAGACGTCTGGTCTTGAGTCTTCGACAATAATAGAGAATTCAGAGACATCTGCACATTTGGTGTTCAGACGTCTGCCCATCGGAACGCGGCAGCAGCGGATCTTTCCATAACTTGTGATATTTGGATCTTTCCATAACTTATGATATTTGTGATTAAGAAATATTTTATTTTATTTTAACTTTCAATCATGCAAAGTGTATTATATATACACATCAATACAATTACCAAGTTCAAACCCTAAAAAACTATCTTCTCTAAAATTCAATATGGTATCAGAACCTTACGATTAAAAACTCAATTTTTGATCCATGACCTCCTCTCAAACCTCAATTCACATCATCACCAAATTCCCTTTTCCAACAAAACTTTCCCACACAAATTTCATTATGTGGAGATCTCAAATCCAATCGGCTCTAATTGGCCACGATCTTCTTGGTTACATCGACGGATCCAAACCCTTCCTATGAGGACTATCGCCGACGTCATCGACACCACCAAACGTATTGCAAATCCAGAATACCATCAATGGTACCGTCAAGATCAACTTATTCTCAACGCTATCCTCGACAGCTGTGTTGAGACAATCCAGCCCTATATCTTTGTTTTTTCCTCCAAGGATGCATGTGATTGCCTTGTTATTCTCCTTGCGAACAAATCTCGCTCATGAGTTATGTCGCTTAAGGAACGTCTGGTTAACCATCAACGTGGTTCGCAACCTATAAGCGAGTACCACCAAGAGATGTGCTCTATCTCCGACGATCTTGCTCTCGCCGACCATTCTCTTTCTGAAGATGACCTAGTTCTTCACATCCTCGTTGGCCTTAGACATGAATTCAAAGAGGTCGCCGCTTGTAAATCCTCAATTCCGTGTATATATTTTTCATTGTCGATATATAAGTGTTAGTGATTGGGTTGTGGCAAGTGCGATGGT
This sequence comes from Agapanthus africanus, assembly GCA_030015575.1. Lineage (NCBI taxonomy): Eukaryota > Viridiplantae > Streptophyta > Magnoliopsida > Asparagales > Amaryllidaceae > Agapanthus > Agapanthus africanus. Next base: position 696,822,627 of record CM057343.1, on the reverse strand, counting down.
GAACCAGTGATTGAAAGTGATATTGACAGTGAAAGCGATACGTATTTGTTCGCAACCTATCTAATACCTGAATGCATATTGTAACCTGAGGAATGGGGGAAATCAAGGTGGAATTGAACTCGTATTTAGCGAAGTACAGTGACTTAGAGGTCGATCATTCGATATTAGTGATATATATATACATTAGGTTGTGGGCCTAGCGGCACGGCTGCAGAGTTATGTCCCGGGCAACAGTGGACCGTAGTCTCGGACATGCACGAGACCCTTGTTAAACACGAGCATCCTTTCCACCAATTGATTTCATTGACTTAGTGACTGTTAAGTAGTGACATACACATTGCTTGGTTTACTGATATGATGCTTATATCGTACTGTTCATATTCAACTGATATTTATTATTCATATGATTCTATATTTTTCGCACCTTTCATGTTTAATAATATTGTACGCGCATTATATATGTATTGCTATTGTAGTGTGTTTTTCGTCACCCCATTGAGATGGGAATACACGCGCGCTTGTCAGGCGCATTACAGATTCCCCCTGCCTAGGGTAGGCTGGGGTTTATTGATTGTGGGGATCCGAATCTCCGGCAGTCGCGAACTAAGCTGCCGTTAATTATCTCTCGCCTTTGGAGCGAGAGAACCTCCGATTGACAGGTCAAACAGGTCATGCGAACTCAATGTGCAGTGTACGCATGTTTTGAAAAGGGTTTTGGATATATCGGGGGCCCCGCAGAGTTTTACGGGGGTCCCGCTATCCGGATAGCGGGCTGGGGGTCAAGGGGGCTAGCAGCCCCCTTGCAGGGTGCGGGGCAGCGCCCTGTTAGAAAATTTTTCCCAACGAGGGACGTGTTTTGATGTGGAGTGCGTAAAAAAATAGGGGGAGGCGTCTTAAAGACGCATGCGTGGCACGTGGGCGCATGGTGCCCGGGGTCACGTGCGCGCACGTGACCATTGGGTGCCTTGGCGCCCGGGGTCACGTGGCGCACACGTGACCGATGGGCGTCTTGGCGCCCGGGGTCACGTGGCGCACACGTGACCGATAGGCGCCTTGGCGTCCCGGGGTCATGTGGCGCATACGTGAGCATTGGGCGTCTTAGCGCCTCGGAGTCACATGGCGCATATGTGACCATTGGGCGCCTTTGCGCCCGGGGTCACGTGGCGCACACGTGACCGATGGGCGCCTTTGCGCCCGGGGTCACGTGGCGCACACATGACCACGGGAAACACCCGCGGGAAGGGGCCTAGCCCCTAGGTTGGGGAGTAGAACTCCTAAGGGGGTTTTGGAGTTGAACTCCTAACATAAACTAATTTATGGAGTTAAACTCCAACAGATCTAGAAAGAAGTTAAACTCCTAGGAATCTTTGGCTCTTCTTTTGAGCCTTGGATCTGTCCAAAATTAGATTTTTGGAGATGGGCCTCCTTCTTCCTTCTCTTGATCGGCGGGATCTTGAAGGAAAAGGGGGTGAGACTTAAAAGTCTCTCATTTTCGAGATCTAATTGGAGATCCGAGCTCCCCTTCGTGGGTTTTGTGGTGAAAAACTATTTATTTTTGAGAAAGGAAGAGTTAAACTCTTGATTTAATTCCAAAAAGAGGAAGAGGGTTTTAGACCCTTGAGAAAGGGAAAGGAGGCACAAACCCTAGTTTTTGGGGAGAATGAAAAATTGTATCTTTTATTCATCATTATGTTACCTTATATAGACTTACACATTTACATATAGCCCCTTGGGCTTTACAAAATGGCATTTTGCTCATCTCTTGTCTCATGTGCTCATTTCTTTTGCACATAAGCCATGGGCTTTACAAAAATTTGGCTTTATCCCCATTTTGCTTACATTCATGCATAAAAAATTACATCAAAATTATTTATTACATGATTTTATTTTGGCATGGGGAAGGCCGGCAGCGGGGCTCGACTTGGGCATGGGCCCACTTACTTGGGCTTGGACCCGCTTACTTTGGGTTGACATTGACTTCGACCCGGTCAACTGGGGTGCGAATTTTGACCCTAACAGCTATATGTGTCGACCTGACGACCTGAGTGTGCATGCTCAGAGGACGAGGTAGACTGTCACGACCCGAAATATTAGCTCGTGACCGGCACTTAAATCACGCCACGTCTAAAGGCGTAACGTAATTCAAGTAAGCCGAAACCCAGAAATCAAAACCCTTTTGAGAAAATAAAAGAGGTGAAGTTTTGAAAATAAGGTACGATGAAATCAAAAGTTTTCCTAAATACATAAACAATGGAACATAGAAATGCAAGTGGGTGTTACTAGTTGAAAACATGTTTCGACTTTTAAAAATTTTAGCAGCACCTCCTTTGTATTTTTTTTGATCCAAAATCACAGTACATGATAATATAAAGGTATCCCCAAGCAGGAGCTAGCTCTTCGTCAATCGGCGGATCCACAATCACGCAAAGCATAAATATAAGTATACGACGCCCAACGGCGAAGTTCACCACAAAAGGTAAAGAAATAAGCAAGACATCAAAACCAAAAGTAGCGGAATACCCCTCGCTCTAAGTCTCGCAACCACAAATCTCACTAAGTCTCATTACATATACAAATACTAGTTTGATTGATGGAGTTGACTAGATACAATATGAATAATAAATACAAGAGGGGTATGATCTAATATGTACTACCTACTAAAGCAATCACCCGAAAGCAACTGCGTGCCAGCGATACCGCTACTGATCCATGCGGTCAACCTGCAAGAATTGTGGCACAACGGGGGTGAGTTGCCAACTCGTGAGTAGAAAAATATCAACAGGTAAAAATCGAAAAACAACGACTCCTAGGTCAACAATATCATAAAGGTAATACTATGATATTTAGGGTGACCGTAACGGCATAAGTACCAACAATGTACTCAATGTCTATATGTATGCGGATATCATCCAACCATATAATCGATGCCAGTATGCATGTGGATCCCGTCCACGTATCAACCAATAACACAACATCATGCATGTAAATATCATAAGAGCAGATGCATGAAGGTATGCGGATATAAATCAACGTGTGTCTCTCGCGACACATCAAAATCATGGAACCTGAGTGTCCAGCAGCGACACTCGAAACATCATGAAACCCGTGTCCAGCATCGACACGTAAATCCTCATATCTCGGGCTCCGTCTGCGAGATCGGTCCGCTGGCTCAGGCAGAACGGGTCGGCCCCCATCCATCTCTCGACCCCGGTCGGTATCCTCCGGATAACCGCCAGGTCCAACCAATCACCGGTAGGTAGTAGTCCCTCAGCCAGACTCATCGTCGTCCCCACGAAATCTCTCTCTCGTCCCGAGGTACCATACCGGGTACACCATGAACCCGCAAACGGATCATCCGCCTTCTCGAATTCGGTTTCACATATCACACGTCTCAGAACCGAAAAAACGCATGGTGGACGCACTGAAATATCATATCAAGAGAAACCGGGTTTTTAAAACAATACGTACTTTCTTTTGAAATAACCACGGTCCTTAAATCCAGAAACATGAAAACAACATATCTCAATGCGTATAATCGTAAAGCATGATATATGCGACATATAACAGAATGCAAGCATATCCGTATATCATGCAGCATGGAACAGTAATGTGAGCATGGGCATATCATCCTAGTATGAGCATAGCAATATAATAGCATGATTTAGCAATCCTACTATGTGAGTGACATAGCAATTATCGATGATGAAGTGTGTGAGCCGGCCATTCTGTGTAAGTGTAACATATGCATCATCGATAATGGTGTAGGTGTACTAACACAGGTATATGAAATGCAATGAGAGTGACATGAACGTAGCATAACGTAAATCGTATGCGAATGCTGACAGGGATACATATCTAACATGACCGAGTCGGCGAATCTATCAATCGACATCCAGCCTCATAATATCACGTACGGTAAAATCCATCGTACGATATTATCTAGTCAAGAATATGGATCAATCATCAAGCCCAACTCATCACGTACGGAAAATCATCGTACGGCGGCATTAAACCATCGGGGATCCTATCATCCTATGTGATAATGAGGGGTACGGGGCTAACGTCTCGTACGACATATCACTCATGATTCACGACATTCTATATATATCTATATACCTATGTCCCAGGTCGCATCCATAACAATCTCATATCGGGGGACCGGCAAAGGTATCAATCATCTTAATCGACTCGCATCCGTATACCGACATATCAATCAAATCATCAATCACATCGTATGTTCTTTTCATCACATTAAGTCATCTCAATATATACATTCTATCTTATACATCTAATGTCATGCTACTCTAAAACTCGTACTTACTCTAGGACAACTACATATCATCAAGTCGTGATTCCTCTTCACTTTTCCTATCCTTATAGCTTTCATCTCATATCTTCATATGTATATATTCAGCCATTCATCTTTAACTATCTTATTAACCATATTCTTATTTTTCAAATCTAGGTTTCTACGACTGTACCCTATAGATCGGTTTCCATCAAAAACTTGCGGGGGTGCTATACGCTATCCACCCGACTTCCCCCGTAGATATAGATCTACTCACCTTGCTCCTTACTTGCCGGAGTCGATGACGCCACGCTCCGTCGTCTCGGAATCCATGCGAAGGTACCTACAATAACATACAATCGCAATCGCTATTAAAATCGAATCCGGAAAATCAATACGGCACACGGATCGCCTATAGGTTAGAACCTATAGTCCACGCATGCAAAACCAACCAATCATCCTTTGTTGTTGATGAACAAACATCCAACAACCAAATACAAATCCAAATATCACAACCTAGCATTCAAAATACGGAAAACATAACCAAAAATCATACCAATGTGCTCCCAGATTTTGACTCAGGTCAAACTAACCAATTTTGCATATGGGGTTGCTCTAGATATAGGATAACAATGCCCCAGACTAAAAATCACAAGGTTCCACTTTGACTTGGCCGCAAATTGCGGCCTATAGCAATAAATCTGCGGCCAGAAAAGTTCCAAAGGGGCTAGGGTTTCAGGTGTTGCTTCATGGTTGCCTGCACGTCTCACTGTCAAGGGAACTTTATTTACAATGATCTCGGGTCATCCCAGATCTCTAAATACCGTCACTAAATCCACAAAACCCGATATTGGCAATTCTAAAGTTCGTATTCTCTGTTTTTGGGGAAGGAATCCATACTAGGGTCTTGTACACAGCCACTAGGTATCACCCAATCCATACAAACACTCAAACCCTTCTCTTGAATTTTCTAACATCACAATTCCACACTAAAACAACTTCTAAACTAAACTAGAATATAAAGAACTAAAAATTAAACTAAATGGAAGAATTTATACCCCTTTGGGCAACTCAAGAAAAACCCTAGCTTCTCAAAGTCATCAAAATCTAACTTTTCTTGGTCCAATGTGTTGAGGAAGAAGTGAGGATCATCTTTTGTGAAGAGGGTGTAGGGTTTTGATGGAGATTTTGAGATGGATCTTGGGGTTGAAGGTGGAGGGAGATGAGGAGGAAGAAAATGAAGAAGGAAATGGAGAAAACAAATGGGGGTGATGATATGTGGCTGCGCTCTCTCTCTCCTCTTATTCTCACCCACTCTCATCTATTTACCCTTTTATCCTTTTCTCGTTTTCTTTTCTTTTAATTTTTAAATCCAACTCATATAACACACATAAAACAACACAAATGCAACAACATGCAACAAAATGAAATATGACATGGTGCACTAGCCATGGAACTGTAGAAACACGGATTTGGTTTAATCGCGATTAGCAGTGCACTAATCGGTTTTTCATTTAAACTGCATATAACTGATTTTTAAAATGCCAAATCCTTTCAATATATTTTTAAAAGAATAAATCATTTTAATCTCCATTTATTTCATATTGGTATATATTTATACCCATTTTCGAAAACCCCAATTTCGCAAATCGTTTTCGGGAAAAATATTATCTTAATATTAAATTCCAAAAATAATATTATATATTTTCTGAAAAATTAAAATCTCCCCCCTTAAATAAATTCGGTCCCCGAATTTAAATTTAAACCCCTAAATTCTAAAATATTTCAATAATCAGCTCAAATCAACGGGGCTCCGAAATCACGGAAGATATAGAACAACACAGCGCGTCAAGTGCGCCTGAAAACGAGTAAAAAACTCAAAATCGAACTCCGTCAAGCGTCACGCAAATCATCAGATTTGCACGCATATTCTCGGAGTTACAATGGAGATACAGAACTTGAAATCCACTACGGAAATCCAATATACACTAGTCAAGTACTAAAATACGTGTATAGTACGCATCCTTGAAAAAACTTTCAAAAACTGAATAAAACACATGCAAATTCTTTCCTGAATCTCCGTGTGATGCGTAACTCATGGCATAAGTGACAGACGCTCATTGTAAAGTAATAAATATATGTTCATATAGGTTTTGCTCAAATATACGTTCCGCCGTTTTTAAAACATCCCAAAAGGATTTCCTTTGTAAAAGTTCGCGTCGCTCGCGGACACGTAAAAAATAGCGAGACTATAGCTCCTTTTTGAAAACCTCTGGTTAAACTTTTTAATGCATGCCAAGTACTCAGGTCTGTCCTCAGATCAGTCATGTTCGGCTACTACATAACATAGTACCCATCACGAAAACAAAGCGCTCCAGAGCGAAATCAGTTTCAAAAGGCGTATCCAACAATCACGTGCGTCTGGTTCGCATGGAAATCAAAGCCAAATACAAGTGCTATGAATGTGCATAAAACCAAAACTAAGTGCAACGGGTGTGCACGAAAGCATCTGTCCGGTGCAATGGGTGTACACGACAACTACATCAAGTGCATCTACAGTGCATGAAAATCTCAATCCGGTGCAACTAACATGCACGAATGAAAATCCCAATCGAGTGCATCATGTGTGCACAAAATCACATCTCATAAAATGCGCCCAACATGTGCGAAAATCCAAATCAAGTGCATCCGTCATGCACAAATGAAATCTAAATCAAGTGCATCCAGTGCACGGAAACTCATCAATAACTCAAATGCGTATGAAAACAACACCGAGTGTACCAAGGTGTATAAAATCATACACGTGTGCAATTGCGCGCACAAAACACGTATCAATGCACTGCAAGCACATGTAAGCTATACCGAGTGCAAAAATCAAATCGAGTGCGTACACACGCGCAAAATCAAATCAATCGCATGAAATCCACGAAATCATAACCACGTGCTACCAGGGCATAAAAATCGATATCAAGTGCAATAAATACGCATAAATCGCAAACCGACGTGGCGGTGTATAAACATAAATCAAGTGCAATAACTGTGCACAAAATGCAAATACCCAGTAGGTGCAGCCATGGTGCACGAAAACCAATATCATGAAACCCAATCATCAAAACTCAAATCCAAGCGATATAAGTGTGATACTCGGATCACAACGCAAATCACAACAAATGACACTACAATGTCGAGAAAATATCGGTGCGCTCAAAACTGGCAGAGCAAGAACATCTGCCTGCCTCCTGCTCACGGTCTGGCGTCCTCTATCTCTGGGTCTTCATTTCACTGTGTATTACCAATCTCGCAATCCATCGGCTCATCGGCCCGGTCTGGTGTGCTAACGGGAACGATTCCGCTCTGGCACTTTTCTGGTCGTCTCTCGGCCAATTATCACGACCACTCGTAAAGCAGCACGTCACTGGCGTCGGCCTCTGGCCCTCTGAATACACGTGACACGACTGATCCTCGGTGCACTCTCATCCCAGAAGTGTCCTGAAAGGAACCTGCTCAAGGTCTCTTCCGATCTCATCTATGCCGAACTATACGGTGGCTGGTACTCTTGCGTAATCTTTTCTCGTTTTTTCCGGACATCTGTGTTTTCAGCACAACATTTTCTCGGGAACTGGCCGCATCCCAATGCCTCTGCATGCATATCCGATCTCTAATCTCGACGGGGAGTAACAACGGCTCGCCAGCATCTCGCACGAACCTCTGCTCCATTCGTTTTTATTATTGTCCACTTCGACGTCACGTCATGCTATCTGCGTACTGCAAATGTTCTCGGCTACAGTCAATCCGGAGTCTCTCACATGGACTCGAAATCATGAACTCGGTATCTTCATCACTCTGTAGAATATCTCTAGCCGAACATGTCCTCGGGAACTCGTCCCAACCATCGGAGGAATACTCAATACTCGTACGTTCTCGATCAACTCACAACGCATCTGGGTGAGGTCCTCTATCCGAAACTGGTCAGCCTGCTGATCTCTTATCACGTGATATCTGGATGACGTTAAACGTTTCGATCGATTCATCAAAGTCCCATAATTCCCCGAAAGCTCAACACCTGAGCACAGTCTAATAATATCCAGTACATGCCACAGTACCTATGGACCAACCGTAGAAGGGCAAACCCAAGCCTCACTGATGGCACCGCTGAACTGCTGCAAACCCTAAGCTTCAGAAGCGGTTCCATGGTCATTATGTCGAGTTAGAGTTTCATTCTTCTAGAGAGTTCACAGAATTACTTGCATGTTCCTTCGAATACTTTAAACTTGGAAAAATAGGTTTCTGACATTCGTTCGAACTTTTTAACTTCGCCTAGACAACATGCGAATACCCTTCGTCCGCGTGCTAAATGATGTCTAAATCCTCCAGGAAAGACGATACATCAACGGTCATCTCTGGATCGGTCTACTCTAGATCTGAGTAAGAATCTCCACGCTGGAAATCTTCAACTCAACCGGGCCTGCGTCGGCGCATCAATCTGACGAATCGTCTTCGTCTCTCAACTCGGGATAGACTAGCTATCATCTATCGCATCTCTGCCTGGAAGCTCCAGCGATCTCAGCTCGTAAGCGATACATCAATGGTCATCTCTGGATCGGTCTACTCTAGATCTGAGTAAGACTCTCCACACTGAAAATCTTCAACTCAACTGGGCCTGCGTCGGCGCATCAATCTGACGAATCGCCTTCGTCTCTCAACTCGGGATAGACTAGCTATCATCTGTCGCATCTCTGCCTGGAAGCTCCAGCGATCTCAGCTCGTAAGCTATGGAAGCGACATCACATCAATCTCAGCAACAACTGGGTCATCTGTCCACACGGTAGACGACATCACAATCTCTGAGGTAGGCTATACATCAACAGTCCTCTCACAACTGGCAGCTCTATCAATGGCCCGATCATCCGGTGCAAAACCAAACACTCGCCTCAACGAGAGGTCACAACACATCACTATATCGAGACGTTCCCATGTCACCAGAAAACACAATGGTCAGTTCTCGTCCACGACGAGCTCGTCTTGACCGCATCACTAACAGCAGCTCAATCTGCGCTCAAACCATGGTGACCGAAACCTCAATCGAGTATCGATGAAAACAGATCAAGAGCATGAAAGGAAACGACAAATCCATAATGGATACATGATCATAAAAAGAAACAGCATCAATGAAAGTATGATCATGGAAACGAACAGAACAAGGATCTCAAATGGATGTATAATCATGGGTACGAAGAGAATCACAGATCTCAAAATAAGCACATCCTAAGCTTTCTTAAGTGGAGTATCGTATCGTAAATATGCCGCGAAACATACGTATGGTACGTCACTCTACCCAAGCTACCTACTCTATCAATCAGGGTCAACCTATGAAATGAAAGTTCGGGTCTAATACCCCCGTTCAAGTCTAAGTTCCGTAAGGTCAAACCTAGGTTCCAAAATAAATTACGCCCCAGACTCCACATAGTCAAACCTAAACTCGAACCAAGATTAAACCTAGCGCTCTGATACCAACTTTGTCACGACCCAAATATTAGGTCGTGACCGGCACTTAAATCACGCCACGTCTAAAGGCGTAACGTAATTCAAGTAAGCCGAAACCCAGAAATCAAAACCTTTTTGAGAAAATAAAAGATGTGATGTTTTGAAAATAAGGTATGATGAAATCAAAAGTTTTCCTAAATACATAAACAATGGAACATAGAAATGCAAGTGGGTGTTACTAGTTGAAAACATGTTTCGACTTTTAAAATTTTGGGCACCACCTCCTTTGTATTTTTTTTATCCAAAACCACAGTACATGATAATATAAAGGCATCCCCAAGCGGGAGCTAGCTCTTCGCCAATCGGAGGATCCACAACCACGCAAAGCATAAATACAAGTATACGACGCTCAACGACGAAGTTCACCACAAAAGGTAAAGAAATAAGCAAGACATCAAAACCAAAAGTAGCGGAATACCTCTCGCTCTAAGTCTCGCAACCACAAGTCTCACTAAGTCTCATTGCATATACAAATACTAGTTTGATTGATGGAGTTGACTAGATATAATATGAATAATAAATAAAAGAAGGGTACAATCCAATATGTACCACCTACCAAAGCAATCACCCGAAAGCAACTGCGTGCCAGCGATACCGCTACTGATCCATGCGGTCAACCTGCAAGAACCGTGGCACAACGGGGTGGTTGCCAACTCGTGAGTAGAAAAATATCAACAGGTAGAAATCGAATAAACGACTCCTAGGTCAACAATATCATAAAGGTAATACTATGATATCTAGGGTGACCGTAACGGCATAAGTACCAACAATGTACTCAATGTCTATATGCATGCGGATATCATCTAACCATATAATCGATGCCGGTATGCATGTGGATCTCGTCCACGTATCAACCAATAACACAACATCATGCATGTAAATATCATAAGAGCATATGCATGAAGGTATGCGGATATAAATCAACGTGTCCCTCGCGACACAACAAAATCATGGAATCTGAGTGTCCAGCAGCGATACTCGAAACATCATGAAACCCGTGTCCAGCATCGACACGTAAATCCTCATATCTCGGGCTCCGTCAGTCATGATCGGCCCTTGGGCTTCGTCTGTGGGATCGGCCCGCGGGCTCCGGCAGAACGGGTCGGCCCCCATCCATCTCTCGACCCCGGTCGGTATCCTCCGGATAACCGCCAGGTCCAACCAATCCCTCAGCCAGACTCATTGTCGTCCCCACGAAATCTCTCTCTCGTCCCGGGGTACCATACCGGGTCCACCATGAACCCGCAAACGGATCATCCGCCTCCTCGAATTGGGTTTCACATATCACACGTCTCAGAACCGAAAAAACGCATGGTGGACGCACTGAAATATCATATCAAGAGAAACCGGGTTTTTAAAACAATACGTACTTTCTTTTGAAATAACCACGGTCCTTAAATCCAGAAACATGAAAACAACATATCTCAATGCGTATAATCGTAAAGCATGATATATGCGACATATAACAGAATGCAAGCATATCCGTATATCATGCAGCATGGAACAGTAATGTGAGCATGAGCATATCATCCTAGTATGAGCATAGCAATATAATAGCATGATTTAGCAATCCTACTATGTGAGTGACATAGCAATTATCGATGATGAAGTGTGTGAGCCGGCCATTCTGTGTAAGTGTAACATATGCATCATCGATAATGGTGTATGTGTACTAACACAGGTATATGAAATGCAATGAGAGTGACATGAACGTAGCATAAAGTAAATCGTATGCGAATGCTGACAGGGATACATATCTAACATGACCGAGTCGACGAATCTATCAATCGACATCCAGCCTCATAACATCACGTACGGTAAAATCCATCGTACGACATTATCTAGTCAAGAATATGGATCAATCATCAAGCCCAACTCATCACGTACGGAAAATCATCGTACGGCGGCATTAAACCATCAAGGATCCTATCATCCTATGTGACAATGAGGGGTACGAAGCTAACGTCTCGTACGGCATATCACTCATGATTCACGACATTCTATATATATCTATATACCTATGTCCCAGGTCGCATCCATAACAATCTCATATCGGGGGACCGGCAAAGGTATCAATCATCTCAATCGACTCGTATCCGTATACCGACATATCAATCAAATCATCAATCACATCGTATGTTCTTTTCATCACATTAAGTCATCTCAATATATACATTCTATCTTATACATCTAATGTCATGCCACTCTAAAACTCATACTTACTCTAGGACAACTACATATCATCAAGTCGTGATTCCTATTCACTTTTCCTATCCTTATAGCTTTCATCTCATATCTTCATATGTATATATTCAGCCATTCATCTTTAACTATCTTATTAACCATATTCTTATTTTTCAAATCTAGGTTTCTACGACTGTACCCTATAGATCGGTTTCCATCAAAAACTTGCGGGGGTGCTATACGCCATCCACCCGACTTCCCCCGTAGATGTAGATCTACTCACCTTGCTCCTTACTTGCCGGAGTCGATGACGCCACGCTCCGTCGTCTCGGAATCCATGCGAAGGTACCTACAATAACATACAATCGCAATCGCTATTAAAATCGAATCCGGAAAATCAATACGGCACACGGATCGCCTATAGGTTAGAACCTATAGTCCACGCATGCAAAACCAACCAATCATCCTTTGTTGTTGATGAACAAACATCCAACAACCAAATACAAATACAAATATCACAACCTAGCATTCAAAATACGGAAAACATAACTAAAAATCATACCAATGTGCTCCCAGATTTTGACTCAGGTCAAACTAGCCAATTTTGCATATGGGGTTGCTCTAGATATAGGATAACAATGCCCCAGACCAAAAATCACAAGGTTCCACTCCGACTTGGCCGCAAATTGCGGCCTATAGCAATAAATCTGCGGCCAGAAAAGTTCCAAAGGGGCTAGGGTTTCAGGTGTTGCTTCATGGTTGCCTGCACGTCTCACTGTCAAGGGAACTTTATTTACAATGATCTCGGGTCATCCCAGATCTCTAAATACCGTCACTAAATCCACAAAAACCCGATATTGGCAATTCTAAAGTTCGTATTCTCTGTTTTTGGGGAAGGAATCCATACTAGGGTCTTGTACACAGCCACTAGGTATCACCCAATCCATACAAACACTCAAACCCTTCTCTTGAATTTTCTAACATCACAATTCCACACTAAAACAACTTCTAAACTAAATTAGAATATAAAGAACTAAAAATTAAACTAAATGGAAGAATTTATACCCCTTTGGGCAACTCAAGAAAAATCCTAGCTTCTCAAAGTCATCAAAATCTAACTTTTCTTGGTCCAATGTGTTGAGGAAGAAGTGAGGATCATCTTTTGTGAAGAGGGTGTAGGGTTTTGATGGAGATTTTGAGATGGATCTTGGGGTTGAAGGTGGAGGGAGATGAGGAGGAAGAAGATGAAGAAAGAAATGGAGAAAACAAATGGGGGTGATGATATGTGGCTGCGCTCTCTCTCTCTCCTCTTATTCTCACCCACTCTCATCTATTTACCCTTTTACCCTTTTCTCGTTTTCTTTTCTTTTAATTTTTAAATCCAACTCATATAATACACATAAAACAACACAAATGCAACAACATGCAACAAAATGAAATATGACATGGTGCACTAGCCATGGAACTGTAGAAACACGGATTTGGCTTAATCGCGATTAGCAATGCACTAATCGGTTTTTCATTTAAACTGTATATAACTGATTTTAAAAATGCCAAATCCTTTCAATATATTTTTAAATGAATAAATCATTTTAATCTCCATTTATTTCACAAATATTGGTATATATTTATACCCATTTTCGAAAACCCCAATTTCGCAAATCGGGCAGTTTTCGGGAAAAATATTATTTTAATATTAAATTCCAAAAATAATATTTTATATTTTCTGAAATGTTACATAGAACCAGCTCAGGATCAGGACCTGCCACGCGGAGGTCTAGACCGCAACATCAGCGCCACCCTTTTGCTACATTGTAGTTCGTTGGTTAGTTATTTCCTTATGCAAAATAAATGTATCTCGAACTCTTTTATTGTAATATAATAAAGTTGTGAACCGTGATTTCCTTTACTCTTGTACTGTTTACTGACTACCATGTAATGCTAGATGCTGAAGTGTGACTACGGTGTGATTATTCGCTGACCGTAGGAGTATGGCTGGCCTAGTTACCCCTCATATTCCGTATTTTGGAAAGCGGGGCGTGACACCGCTGCTATCCGAGTTTGGAGGTGTACGGCGTGACACCTCTAAACTTCAACCTATATCCACTCTTCGCAATTTTCTATGTTATTCAACATCTCAATCTGCATATAAATGTCTAGATCCCGTAGCTTACAAAATTTACATTTCTCGTCATGTCAAAGTTTTCGAAACCAATTTTCCCATGCAGGTATATAGTAGATATCAAGAGGCTCTTCCGCAAGATTTGGCCACCCCGGACGCATCATTGCAACCAATCACGTATACCCAACCTACCAAACTTCACATCCTACCCATATTACCTAACACAACCCCCACTGAACCCCAATCATTAACATCTCATACTCTCGACATCTCCACCTCTATCGACTCTTCCCAATCCTCACTTTCCAATCTCGATAACATCGCAAACCTACCCGTCCCTACCTCCCCAACCTCCTTCATAACCACTCAATCACATTTACCCTCTCCACAATTATCCTCTACCCAACCCCAAATCTCCAAACCAACAATGAACGAAAATCGAACCCGAAATACTTCAAACTCCCAATATATAAATCATACCATTGTTCATCCCATATCCCAAACTTTTGAACCAACCTGTGTATCTTAAGCTGTGAAAGATCCTAACTGGCGTGCTGCAACGTCCGAAGAATTTGATGCATTCATAAAGAATGAAACATGGGATCTTGGCCCAAAATCAAATTAGAATCTTGTAGGTTGCAAATGGGTTTTCCGAATTAAGCGAAACTCCGATGGCACCATTGCCCAATGCAAAGCTCTCCTTGTGGCCAAAGGTTTCCACTAATGACCTGACCTAGACTGCTCCGTCACCTTCCCGTTATTAATCCGACAACACCGCGAATAGTCTTATGCATCGCACTCTCACATGGATGGCTGATTGAGATTTTATCAGCCTATCAAATTAAACCGTAAGTATACAGCTATATCGCAGTAGTACTTAAGAATCATTCCCATAAAGAGGTGTGCTTAATTTATTTTAATTTAGTTTCAAAAAGTTGGTTTTAAAGTCTAAAAAATTAAGCGCAAATTAAAAATAAAAAGTTGGTTTTCAGGATAGAAAAATCTAGGGTTTTTATTTGCTTTATTTTGATGGTTGGTTTAAATGATTTATCTTCTTTCCTAATTTAGTTTTAATATGTTATCTATTAATGATATAAAAGTATAGGTTATATTAATAATTAAACATAGCCTGTCAATTATATGAAAGTATTTAGTAACATATTAAAACCCTAGTTCCAGTTAATTAGAAGTAAGCTAGTTTTAATCTTCAATAAATATTAGTGGACGATCTACAATTATTATTTTATCGATTAATCTAGATCTTTTGCAACTACCCAGATTGAATATTCTATGTTTAAATTATTTTCTTAATCTTTTACCTTCCCTAATTAAGTTTCTAGGTGTCAACTATCATCAACTTAATTAAATAATCTGTGTTATCACCGTTCCCTAATCCAATTCTAGGTGTCATATTTCATTATTAGATTAGTTTATTTAATAAAAACTATTAAGACAATAAAATTAAACACAAGAAATTCATGTTATAAATATAGAAAAGAAGACATAAGAAATTATCCAATCCATAAAAAGAATTGCAAATAAAAACCTAGAAGAAAATTAGTTACTCATGATATAATAAAAAACTAAATCTTTTATTAAAATTCATAAGAAAACTTACAAATTACTCGATCTCTTCTTCTTGAAAAAACCTAATTTGAAGCTTATGGAAAAGATATGAAACCCTAATGAACTATTCGGAGTATTTATAGGACTTATGGATAATTGGAACAAACTTCCTAAAATATACAGATAATTTCAAATTTCCACAAAATTCTTGAGTCTTGATGTGTTAAAATTTCTGCCGAATCTTATATTTTGGAACTTTCGGCCGAAATTTTGTGGATTTTGGGCCTTAGATTTTGTGCCTTAGATTTTGTGTGAAGATTCGTCTCGTCGAGATCTTTCCAACGGTATGTGCTAAATTGAAATCGGAGTTACGGTTTCCGAGATATGATCATTTTAAATTTGCTCTGATATCGGGCCTTTATGCTGAATTGAGCTTGGATCTTTTATGTTATTTTGAATCCATTCAAATATATTTTGTATAATTTGATTTCTTTTATGCTTCTGCTTCATATGAACTTGTTTTGCACGTAAAACACACGTATTAGTCACTTTTCTTTTCCTTTTGCACTTTAGTCCATGTCACCTGCATTTATTCATAAAAACATCTGGAACATCATAAAATGTGAAAATAAAATGATAAATATGATATAAAAATATGCAATAAATTGCACTAATTAATGGCCTCTTCGTCAACTTGACATTAACAATACTTTTCTCAACAGTACTCTCCATGAAAATGTGTATATGGCTCAATCACCAGGTTTTCTCCACTACTCTCTATCTAACCATGTCTGCTGTCACGCCCCGCTTCCCAAAATACGGAATACGAGGGGTTGACAAGGTCAACCATGCTTCTACGGTCAAGGAAGTATCCTGCCGTAGTCACACTTCGGCTTCTAGCACTACGTGGTAATCAGTAATCATAGCACAGGTAAAGAGAAATGCAGTCACTAATTCTATCAAAAGAATATGAGATATACCAGATAGAGATCAAGAGAAAGATAGAGCTGGCATCGCTGATCTAGATGTCCGCAATATTCTCGAAGTACAACAGGTCCTGATCCGAGCTCGGTCCACTTCTCACTCTGAGCATGCATACTCAGGCCGTCAGAGCAACACAATAGCAATATATAAATACATATATAAACACGTGCATTAATGATAAACATGAACAGTAAATATGGAGTGATGACATGAGCATGAATTAACCGGTACAGGTAAACAATAAAAGCAGGTATATCGAATCAGTATCAATGCATGTCCATGTCACTAAACCTATCCGTCTCTAAGTCTCACTGGCCAGGTCGCTAAACCTATCGTCAGTCCAAGTGTGAGCGTCAACCACCGCAGGAGTATCCCCAACCCAAAGGTAAGCCCCAGAGGCAAGGGAACACGGGCCCGAATCATGCTCACTAATAATCAGTAATATCACCAATATGACTCCCAAAATCGCTGTATATGCCGGCAGTGGGACTCCCGAGATTCCGTTGATCGAACTCACACTCAAACTACCCCACACCCACGGTCTGCATCAAATACCGACTATAAACCCAAATACTAGTCGGTCCATGACACGTCTACGCGAGAACTGGAGACAGGATCTCCATCAAGCATGTCTCGACTGGTATCCAAGATAAATGGACAGTGTTTGACGCCTTACCTATGACACTAATATAAGTTCTTCCATAACCGTCCCATTCCAGTTATAGTTACACTTATATATGTCCCACAGACGTCGACAATGCAATAAATTAATTGGGCCCGCTGATTGTGTACAAGTACATGTCACTTCACTTATTCATTCACGCTTTAACACTAACATACTTGCCACAATCCAATCACTAATATCTATCACTGGGTAATGTATCACGGTCACTAGATTATCAATGTTTATGACCACTATTCAAATGAGGGTATAACCGCTACATGATATGATGAGAATGCAATTAATTACAATATAAATAAAAATATAAGCAGCCAGTGTCCTACCACTTGCATAATTTACTATAAATCTCACGCGCAGAATTTAGCAAAACAATATAAAAGGGATAAGTAGTATGTTTAATTATCTATCCATCAAAATTGGTTTCGCGTCAATCGGGTTTCAAGTTCGCTAGTTATGGTCATTTTATTTTAAATGTTTACTGCTGAAAATCCAATTTCTGAACTGGAAGTCCGTTTCGTAACATGTTTTACTCCCAGTTGGGAGCATAGTTAGGCCACGCTACTGTTCAAATAATTGTAGGGTTATGAGTTAACTTTACATAACAGGAGACGGATCAACAATATTCATTTTGTTTTAGGAGTTATGATCATATTACCGATGAAGGGTGCAAGCTAAAATGACAAAAATCTGCCGTACAAGTTATCCGTTTAAAATGTGATTTAAATACCAAATGATACTGGAATTTAGTGAAACTGGTATCATTGGAAATCTAATTCAATTCTATATGCTTCTATATATGGTTCCGCACACTTTTACATTTAAAAGGTGAGGTATATGCGTTCTAAAACAAGCAAAGGCATAGATTTTTGCCCCGGACTGCAGTTCAGGGCCACGAATCGCCTTAGTATTCATTGTTATAACTTATCAAAATGCAAAGATAAACTATGGGGGGCTGTAGGTTTATCTGTTGGCTTCGATACGAGCCATAGAACTCTAGGACCCAATATATAAATAATTTATCATGATTTTAACCGTTTAGCTTGTCCGAGAAAACCAGCTTTCACAAGAGTTATTGGGTTGTCGTTTTAGGGGGGTAACCAACTTTATTTTACAACCAAATTTATATACGGTGTTCATTAACAACGCAGGGTTCCATCGATCATGAGTTCCGCCATATTAAGATAGGTTTTGATCTAGGGTTTCACATTGATCGAACTCGATTGTGCCTATCGGTGACCGGGCCGACGAGCCGATGGATTGCGAGATTGGTAATCCACAAAGAAATGAAGACCCAGAGACAGAGGACGCCAGACCGTGAGCAGGAGGCAAGCGGATGATCTTGCTCTGCCAGTTTTGGGCGCACCGATATTTTTCGATATTGTAGGTGTACCTCAATGTCATTTGTTGCGATTTGCGTTTGTGATCCGAGTATCACGCTTATATCGCTTGGATTTGAGTTTTGATGATTGAGTTTTATGATTTTGTTTTCGCACACCATGGCTGCACCTACTGGGTATTTACCTTTTGTACATATCTATTGCACTTGATATTGATTTTGTGCCTTGCCTGCACATGTTTATAATTTCGTGGATTTCATACAGTTGAGTTGACTTTGTGCATTTGCATGCACTGGATTTGTATTTCGTGCACTGGATGCACCCGAATTGTGTTTTGTGTATTTGTTGCACCCGATTCGTATTTCGTGCATTGTTGCACCAGCTTGGTATTTTGTGCATTGGTTGCACCGGCTTTATACTCCGTGTCTTGGTTGCACCCGATTTATATTTTTAAGCATTTACGTTATCAGGTTGCGTTTTTCGTGCGCGTTGGCACTTGCTGTTCGTTTTCGTGCATGTTACTACACTAGATGCTTTTTACAAACCTGACGCGCTTGGATTGGATTTTGTGCATATTCGGCGCTCGATATTGGATTTTGTGCATGTTGGATGCACTTGATTTAGATTTTATTCATGCATGATGGATGCAATTGATTTGGGATTTTTCATTCGTGCATGTTAGTTGCACTGGATTGAGATTTTCGTGCACTATAGATGCACTAGATGTTGTCGTGCACACCCGTCGCACTGGACAGATGCTTTCGTGCACACCCGTTGCACTTACTTTTGCTTATGTGCATATTATGGCACTTGTATTTAGATTTGATTTCCGTGCGCACCAGACGCACGTGATTGTTGGATACACCTTTTGAGACTGATTTTGCTTTTGAGCACCTTGTTTTCATGATGGGCACTATATTATGAAGTAGCCGAATATGACTGATCTGAGAACAGTACCTGAGTACTTTGCATGCATTAAAAAGCTTAACCAGAGGTTTTCAAAAAGGAGTTATAGTCTCGCTATTTCCTACGTGTCCACGAGCGACACGAACGTTTATAAAGGAAAACCTTTTGGAATATTTAGAAACGACGGAACGTATATTTAGCAGAACATATATGGACATATATTATTACTTTACAAATGAGCGTCCGTCACTTGTGCCGTGAGTTACGCATCACACGGCGATTCAGAAAAGATTTTGTATGAGTTTTATTCAGTTCTTGAAAGTTTTCCAAGGATGCATACTATACACGTATTATAGTATTTGACTAGTGTATATTGGATTTGAGTAGTGGATTTCGAGATCTATATCTTCCTTGTCACTCCGATGATATGCGTGCAAATCCGATGATTTGCATGACGCTTGACGGAGTTCGGTTTTGAGTTTTGTACTCGTTTTCATGCGCACTTGACGCGCTGTGTTATTTCTATATCTTCCGTGATTTCGGAGCCCCATTGATTTGAGCTGATTTTTGAAATGTTTTAGATTTTGGGGGTTTAAATTTAAATTCGGGGACCGAATTTATTTAAGAGGGGAAGATTGTAACATTTCAGAAAATATAAAATATTATTTTTGGAATTTAATATTAAAATAATATATTTTCCGAAAACTGCCCGATTTGCGAAATTGGGGTTTTCGTAAAAAGGTATAAATATATATATATATATAATTATGAAATAATTGGAAATTAAAATGATTTATGCATTTAAAAATATATTTAATGGATTTGGCATTTTTAAAATCAATTATATGCAGTTTAAATAAAAACCCGATTAATACACTGCTAATTGCAATTAAGCCAAATCCGTGTTTCTACAGTTTTATGTGGCTAGTGCACCACGTCATGTTGCATTTTGATTTCATGTTATTTCTTATGTTGTTTTGGGGTATTATGTGATTTGGTTTTAAGATTAAAAAGAAAGGAGAAAAGAGAAAAGGGTATTTTTGAGAGGGTGAGAATAAGGAGAGTGAGGGTAAGGAAAAGAGTTAGAATAAGAGAAAGAGTGGGGGGCAGCTACTTACCCCCCATTATTTTCTTTCTTCATCTTCCTCCAACCTCATCTCCCTCTACCTCAACCTCCATTTCTCATCTTAAAAACCTTGTCAAAACCCTATATCCCTTCCACAAAAAATGATCCCCTCTTCATCCTCTAAACAATGGACCAAGCAAAGTTAGATTTTGATGGCTTTGGGAAGCTAGGGTTTTCTTGAGTGGCCTAAATGAGGTATATCTTCTTCCACTTAGTTAGTTTTGAGTTTTCTTGTATTTTAGATAGTTTAGAAGTTGATTTGGTTTGGTGGTTGTGAAGTTAGAAATCCCTAGAGAGGGTTTGGGTGATTGAGTGGAATTGGTGATGTGTAGTGGCAAGACCCTAGAGATCAAATTCTACTGGAATTTAGTATAGAAACCAAAATACGGACTTAGGAATTGTTCCGTATCGGTTTTGTGACTTTTAGTATGCCTACAAGAGATCTGGGAGGACCTGGGCTAATTGCAAGAAAATCAAACAACTCCAGAGACCTAATTAAGACAATAGGAGACCACCATGACCAGACGAACCCAAACGGAGGCCATGGGGCTGAGGAGGCCGGATTTAGAAGGAGAGTGGCCGGCCAAAATGTGGCATTTGGTGATGAAATTAGTCCAGTAGCTCATTCACTCCATGTACAACACCCTATACTTGTTTGTTTATCTCCAATTGACCTGAGTCAAAATCTGGGAGCACATTGGTGTGATTTTTGGTTATGTTTTCCGTATTTCGAATGCTAAGTTTTGATATTTGGATTTGTATTTGGTTGTTGGATGTTTGTACATCAACAACAAGGGATGATTGGTTGGTTTTGCATGCGTGGGCTATAGGTCCTAACCTATAGGCGATCCGTATGCCGTTTTGGTTTTCCAGATCCGATTTTAATAGTGATTGCGATTGTGTATTATTGTAGGTACCTTCGCGTGGATTCCGAGGCGACGGAGTATGGCGTCATCGACTTCGGCAAGCAGGGACCAAGGTGAGTAAATCTATATCTATGGGGGAAGTCGGATGGATGGCGTATAGCACCCCCGCAATTTGATGGAAACCGATCTATAGGATACAGTCGTAGAAACCTAGATTAGGAAACCAGGGATATGGCTAAAAGGATAGTTAGAAGTGATATGATACGATTAATACGTGATGACGAGATTCGAGGATGGTGTTCGATAATATTGCCGTATTGGATACTATAAGACTAGATAGCCGACGTAAATGTGTCATCCGAACCATACTTATTTCCAAACTGAAGAATCGTATGCATCTCTTAAACAGATACCTTGAGGGACATTATGGATTTTCAAACGATATCTTTTCCTTAAAAACACCGTAGTCCCTACTTTCAAAACTACGATTCACATCTTTTAAAAACTGATTGTATGGTTCGGGTGTGTATGTTAGATTAGATATGTGTGCTTATAGTAAGGGTAGAATGTATTTGTAAAATTGTCTTGATGTGGGAGATAATTGCGATGAAAAGAAAATACGACGTGATATGATGATTTGATGATATGTTGGTATACGGATGCGAGTCGATTGAGATAATTGATACCCTTGCCGGTCCCATGATATGAGATTGTTATGGATGTGACCTGGGACATAGGTATATAGATATATTTATATATGTTGTGAATCATGAGTGATTGCCGTGCGAGACGTTAGGTCCGTACCCTCATTGTCATATAGGTTGATAGGATCCCTAATGGTTTAATGCCGCCGTACGATGATTTTCCGTACGTGATGAGTTTGACTTTATGTTTGATCCATACTCTTGACTAGAGGATGCCGTACGATCGATTATACCGTACGTGATGTTGTGAGGCTGGATGTCGATTGATAGATTCACCGACTCGGTCATGTTGGATACGTATACCTGTCAGCATTTGCATATGATTTACTTTATGTTACGCTCATGTCACTCTTATTGCATTACATATACCTGTGCTAGTACATCTACACCATTATCGATGATGCGTATTTACACTTACACAGATTGGCCGGCTCACACACTTCATCATCGATAATTGCCATGTCACTACACAGTAGGATTGTTGCATCATGATATGACTCCTTGCATGAATTACTTGCTATGTTCACATCATTACGATATGTCGCATGATATACTGAAATTGTCACATCACTGTTCCATGTTGCATGATATACGAATTTGCTTACATTTCTGTTATATGGCGCATACATCATGCTTTACGATTATACTCATTGAGACATACTGTTTTCATGAGATTTCTGGATTTGAGAACCGTGGTCATTTTAAAAGAAAGTATGTACTGTTTTAAAAACCTGGTTTCTCTTGATATGATATTTCGAGATGTCCACCATGAGTTTTCTCAGTTCTGAGATCTGTTTTCGAGACCCGATTCGAGGATTGGAGGAACCGTCTGCGGGTACATGGTGGACCCGGTATGGTTTTCCGGGGCGAGAAATGTTTTTCGTGGAGTAGACGATGAGCTTGATAGGATGGCTAGTACTTACCGGTGATTGGTTGGACCTGGCGGCTATCCGGAGGATACCGACCGGAGTCGAGAGATGATATGGGCCGATCCGGACTGACGGAGCCCGAGAGATATGAGGATTTACGTGCCGATGCTGGGCACGGGTTTCATGATGTTTCTAGTGTCGATGCTGGACACTCGGGTTCCATGATTTGATGTGTCGCGAGGGACACACGTTGATTTATATCCTCATATTTTCATGCATATGCCTTTATGATATTTACATGCATGATGTTGTTGTGTCATTGGTTGACACGTGGACGAGATCCACATGCATACATACATTGATTATATTGTTGGATGATATCCACGTGCTGATAGACATTTTTTTATAGTGTTGGCACATATACAAATACGGTCACCCTAGATATCATAGTATTACCTTCATGATATAGTTGATCTAGGAGTCGTCGTTTATTCGATTTCTACTTTTTGATGTTTTTCTACTCACGAGTTGGCAATTCACCCCCGTTGTGCCACAGTTCTTGCAGGTTGACCGCATGGATCCGTAGCGGCATCGCTGGCACACAGCTACATTCGGATGTTTTGCTTTGGTAGGTGGTACATGTTGGATCGTACCCCACTTGTACTTATTATTCATATTGTATCTAGTCAACTCCATCAATCAAACTAGTATTTGTATAAGTAATGAGACTTAGTGAGATTGTGGTTGCGAGACTTAGAGCGAGGGGTTTTCCGCTACTTGTGGTTTTGATGTCTTGCTTATTTTTTTATCTTTTGTGGTGAACTTCGCCGTTGGGCATCGTATACTTATATTTATGCTTTGCGTGGTTGTGGATCCGCCGATTGGCGAAGAGCTAGCTCCCGCTTGGGGATGCCTTTATCATTATTATGTATATGTGGTTTTGGATCAAAAAATACAAAGGAGGTGCTGCTAAAATTTTTAAAAGACGAAACATGTTTTTCAACTAATAAATTCCACTTGCATTTTTCATGTTCTTTTAGTTATGCATTTAGAAAACATTGATTTCATCCTACCTTTATTTCAAAACTTCTCCTCTATTTTTTTAAAAAGATTTAGATTTCTGGGTTTTCGGCTTACTTGAATTACGTTACGCTTTTAGACGTGGCGTGATTTAAGTGCCGGTCACGAGCTTATATTTCGGGTCGTGACAAAATTGGTATTATGAGGGTGTTTTATATGATTTAGGCAAATTATAAATTTTCATAATTAATTATATACAATTTTAATGCTAATCGCGATTAAATATCGCTAATCGTGCATTAAGCTAGTTTTATGCATGTGACATGCATCAAGTCATTTTTCACATTTGTTGCATTTTTCTTACCATGATCTTTTCTTATTTTCATTGCATGGTTTGTTTTTTTAAAGTGAGAAGAGAAGAGGAAGGATAAGGAAAACAAAAGAAAAGAAAAAGAAAAGGATTAAAGAAAGAGGTATGGGCATGAGAGAGAAGAGAGAGGGTGAGGGGTCAACCTTGGTCTTGGTTATTCTCCCCTTCATTATCTCCTTCATTTTTCCCTCTCCTCCCTCAACCATGGCAGCCCTCCACCTCCTCCCTCCTCAAACACCCCAAAACACACCCCAAAACACCTTAAACTTCATCCCCTTTCATTAAAAACATGCACAAGCTTCCCACAAGCACTTTGGACCAAGAAAAATCGGATTTTGAAGACTTGGGGCAACTCAAGAATTTTCTTGAGTTGCCAAATGAGGTAATTCTTACATCATTAGTGTAGTATTTCATTCACTTTAACTTCCATGCAAGTTTAGAAGTGTTTACGTGTAGATTAGTAGACTTTGAAATTTTCAAGTTGAGGATTAAGGGTTTGATCTGAATCCAAAGGTGCAATTGAGGTTAGTAGAGGCCATACAACCCCTGTAGTGATGGTATTTTGGACTAAACCAGAGAATAGAATCCCAAACCCCAAACTTAGAAACCCCGATATCGGAAAATTATGGAAATTATGATGGGAATTTGGAATCTGCTATGACCCGGGTGACCTGAAAATTTTATAGCGATCACAGTGAGTCGTGCAGGCAACCTAGAAGCTACCCTAGAGCCCCGAGACCCTAACTCCTTCACATGGTCTCAATTTTAATCATTCTGGCCACAATTTGCGGCCAGGGTAGGGTGGTTTGGGTTCGTGTTTGGTCCAGGGCTTTATCTTCAGTAAACTAGACCCCTCCCATGTGTAGAATTGGCTAATTTCACCTAGGGTAAAATCTGGAGCTGTTTTCTTGAGTTGCTGCTTTGTTTTGCGACTTCGTTTTAACTTGAGTTTTGGTATTTGTGTTTTATCCCGGTCACTTGGCGTTTGTACGTCGGTATCGAGAGTTGTTGATTATTCTTGCTTGCGTAAACCATAGGTTTTAACCTATGTGTGATTCGTGCGATATTTTGGTTTTTCGTGCGTGATTTCCGTTTACGATGCTATATGTGTATATATGTAGGTACCCCCACGTGGACTTTGGATGATAAAGAAGAGAATGGCGACATCGACTTCGGCAAGCAAAGATCAAGGTGAGTAGATCTATATCTATGGGGGAAGTCGGGTGGATGGCGTATAGCATCCCCGCAATTTGATGGAAACCGATCTATAGGATACAATCGTAGAAACCTAGATTAGGAAACTAGGGATATGGCTAAAAGGATAGTTAGAAGTGATATGATATGGTTAATATGTGATGACGGGATTCAAGGATGATGTTCGATGATATTACTGTATTGGATACTATAAGACTAGATAGCCGACGTAAATGTGTCAACCGAACCATACCTATTTCTAAACTGAAGAATCGTATGCATCTTTTAAACAGATACCTTGAGGAACGTTACGGATTTTCAAACGATATCTTTTCCCAAAAAAACACCGTAGCCCCTACTTTCAAAACTATGATTCGCATCTTTTAAAAACTGATTGTATGGTTCGGGTGTGTATGTTAGATTAGATACGTATGCTTATAGTAAAGGTAGAATGTATTTGTAAAACTGACTTGATGTGGGATATAAATGCGATGAAAAGAAAGTACGATGTGATATGATGATCTGATGGTGTGTTGGTATGCGGATGCGAGTCGATTGAGATGGTTGATACCTTGCCGGTCCCCTGATATGAGATTGTTATGGATGTGACCTGGGACATAGGTATATAGATATATTTATATATGTTGTGAATCATGAGTGATTGCCGTACGAGACCTTAGGTCCGTACCCTCGTTGTCATGTAGGTTGATAGGATCCCCATTGGTTTAATGCCGCCGTACGATTTTCCGTACGTGATGAGTTTGACTTGAGCTTTGATCCATACCCTTGACTAGATGATGCCGTACGATGGATTATACCGTACGTGTTGTTGTGAGGCTGGATGCCGATTGATAGATTTACCGACTCGGTCATGATTAGATACGTATACCTTGTAGCTTTTAGCTGACGATTTACTTTATGCTGCATTCATGTTATTCTCATTACATTGTGTATACCTGTGCTAGTAAACCTACACCATTATCGATGATGCGTATGTTACACTTACACAGATTTGTCGGCTCACACACTTCATCATCGATAATTGCTATGTCACTACACAATAGAATTGCTGCATCATGATATGACTCCTTGCATGATTTATCTGCTATAGTTACATATACACCTTTATACGATATTGCATTTGACTTGGGAGAAATTGGGAACCGCATGATATATTTAAAAACTGGATTTATTTAAAAGAGCGGTTTTCCCCTGATATGTGCATATTACTGTTCCATGTTGCATGATATACGGATATGCTTACATTTCTGTTATATGTCGCATATATCATGCTTTACGATTATACGCATTGAGATATGCTGTTTTCATGATATTTCTGGATTTGAGAACCGTGGTCATTTTAAAAGAAAGTATGTATTGTTTTAAAAACCCGGTTTCTCTTGATATGATATTTCAGTGCGTCCACCATGCGTTTTCTCGGTTCTGAGACATGTGATATGTGAAAGCCGACTCGAGGAGTGGACGATCCGTTTGCTGGTTCATGGTGGACCTGGTATGGTTCCCCGGGACGAGAAATGTTTTTCGTGGAGTAGACGATGAGCCTGACAGGATGGCTAGTACCTACCGGTGATTGGTTGGACCTGGCGGCTATCCGGAGGATACCGACCGGAGTCGAGAGATGATATGGGCCGATCCGGACTGACGGAGCCCGTCGGCCGATCCGGACTGACGGAGCCCGAGAGATATGAAGATTTACGTGCCGATGCTGGGCACGGGTTTCATGATGTTTCGAGTGTCGATGCTGGACACTCAGGTTCCATGATTTGATGTGTCGCGGGGAACACACGTTGATTTATATCCTCATATTTTCATGCATATGCTTTTATGATATTTACATGCATGATGTTGTGTCAGTGGTTGACACGTGGACGAGATCCACATGCATACATACATTGATTATATTGTTGGATGATACCCACATGCTGATAGACATTCTTTTATAGTGTTGGCACATATACAGATACGGTTATCCTAAATATCATAGTATTACCTTCATGATATAGTTGACCTAGGAGTCGTTTATTCGATTTCTGCCTGTTGATGTTTTCTACTCACGAGTTGGCAACCCACCCCCGTTGGGCCACAGTTCTTGCAGATTGACCGCATGGATCAGTAGCGGTATCGCTGGCACACAGCTTCATTTGGGTGGTTTGCTTGGTAGGTGGGACATTTGTATCATGCCCACTCTTGTATTTATATTTCCTATTGTATCTAGTCAACTCCATCAATCAAACTAGTATTTGTATAAGTAATGAGACTTAGCAAGACTTGTAGTTGTGAGACTTGAGCGATGGGTTTTATGTTCGCGTTTTGGGTTGATATCTCGCTTTATTCTTTATCTTTTGTGTTGATCTTCGCCGTTGGGCGTCGTATACTTATATTTATGCTTTGCGTGGTTGTGGATCCGCCGATTGGCGAAGAGCTAGCTCCCGCTTGGGGATGCCTTTATTATTATCATGTCTATGTGGTTTTGGATCAAAAAATTGTTGGAGATAGTGCCCTCAGAGTCAATTATTGGATAGCAGGTACGTGATTACAATGATTGCGGAGGACCTATACCGGTAGGACAGTCTTACTCGAGATGATAGTATGCTATCTGGTTTGCCTTTATCGGTCGTGTACATGTTCAGGTAACTGATTATATGTTACACTTTGATAGAGCCCTTAGGATCTTGCTTTACCACCAGCAGTATGATGGCGATCATATACGTGAGAGTTGGGTGGTTTATACGCATATCCTTAATTGTGGTCCCTAGTCGTGGGAGTTTCGAGACAGGGCATCGATACTCCGGAGTAGACTAGTGTATACAGTCGAGACCCCGACGAGGGGCGGTGGCCGGTCTCACAAGCCACTGGTGTCAGTTGGATCACCTAAGATGTATACAGGTGCTCATTGGGTTATGAGTACACCGGACAGAACTCGCCGGGAACCTGCTAGTTAGTACTATACCTATCGTCAGATAGCAGTTCCCTAGTGACATGTGTACAGGTTAGTTCATCGACCTGAGGTCGTCATTTGTCTCGTGTGAGTTCCCACTGTGCTTTGATTTCTACCCTACCACGGCTCAAAGGAGTCGTGCAAACAGGTAGTTTTTGGGTACAGTCCCGAGCCACATGGAGGCACGTGAGCGGATCGGCAGGGGAATCGTCTCTCCCGGTATTGGGGGCGAGATCGTGCTGTGTCTAGGAGAGCCATTACACATAGCCCACGGCCGTGGCAAGAGATTTACTGGTAGTACTCCAGTAGTATCTCAGGGTGTTATTGGGCTACACTCCGACACGACTTATACTGCTATTGGGGGTTTGACGTTACTAGCCCCCTAGGCAGATATGCGATACTCATTGACGAACGGACCGGACTGTATATACATTGTCACTGTTAGACTCAGTAGGGTTTCCAGATGAGTTCGCTCATCGGCCTCCCTTGAGGTCAGTCCATGGGCAGCCGTTACGCATAGCTAGTGCCGCTGACAGTTTGTGGTTAAACCTGCTGCCAGAGTACTGACGAGTCATTAGAGTTCCCCACAGACAGTTTCCCAAGTTCGGGCGAAACGTTGTAGAGGCCATATGGTTTTATGGCAGGATTCGGAAAATGCACGTGCGTTTACGCACGTGTCATTTTTCGGGCAGATGATACTGGTCGGCTTTGGTTTAAGCCGGATCCGAGTATTATATTGAGTAGATATAATATCTGTCTCAGTTGCATTTGTATTCGGTCGTAATACAAATGCGGGTATATTTATACAGTTACGGGGTTATCCTGAAATTCGGTTCGGGATCACTTTTGGAAGTTGCCAGTTTCCAGTTTTTTATCAGCCGTCTTTTAACATTCGGTTAAAGACGGATTTATCTTTTCTTTGGAAGAGTGTGGGTGCTTCTAGAAGGTTCTAGAAGCGGTGAGGTGTTTTGTGACTCATGGTGCATTTATTGTGTTCACACTAGATATTTATTTGTGTTCACACTAGATATTTATCCTTGTGGTTACCTCCCCTCTCCTACACTCACCCCCCACCTCTATATATATGGCCGGCCCCTCCTCATTCTCACTCACTCTCACTTGATTTAGAAAAGAGATTATGATAGTTTTGGGGTGTATGGAAATTTCATTGCTCATTTCATTCCATCACCCGAATCAATTGGCAACTTCATTAACCGTTCGTCCATAGCTTTGGACGGAACGAGACAAAGTCTTCTACTCATTCTCTACATCAATCTTGGTCGTCTCTTTTAGCAAACTTGACGACCGAGTTGCCTCGAGTCAGAGGCGGGAGCCCGTTTAAAGAATCGTTGACGTGGTGCCACCTGGACGAGCAGATCGGAGATCAACGAGATCGGAGCAGCCGCAACGGAGCGTGGGATGATGGTTAAAGAACGAAGGACTCGGATCGTTCGGTATAACCTTTCTACACTCTTTACAGTTTGTTAGTTTAGCAATAATGGCAGATCCGGGTTATAGTATACGATAGCGCCAGTTAAAAAGTTTTTGATCCGCATTTGGCGTCTATAGATGGCCGAGGCGCTACCATAGACTTACAAAAATACAAAGGAGGTGCTACCCAAATTTTTAAAAGACGAAACATGTTTTTCAACTAAGAAATTCCACTTGCATTTTTCATGTTCCTTTACTTATGCATCTAGAAAACATTGATTTCACCCTACCTTTATTTCAAAACTTCACCTCTTTTATTTTCTTAAAAAGGTTTAGATTTCTGGGTTTCGGCTTACCTGAACTACGTTACGCCTCTAGACGTTGCGTGATTTGAGTGACGGTCATGAGCTAAATTTTGGGTCGTGACAAAGTTGGTACCAGAGGTTCGTGCGAGATGCTGGCGAGCTATTGTTACTCCCCGTCGGGGTTAGAGATCTGATATGCATACAGAGGCGTTGGGATGCGGCCGGTTCCCGAGGTAATGTTGTGCTAAGAACGCAGATGTCCAGAAAACAAGAAAAGATTATGCAAGAGTACCAGCCTCTGTACAGTTCGGCATAGGCGAGATCGGAAGAGACCCTGAGCAGGTTCCATAGTTTCAATTTTATGATCCCATGACTCCCTTCTTCACATCACCTTGATATTTACCCCCTACTAAAGTTGAAAAATGTCGGGTATGTTGATAAAAAAACGTCCGTCTTGTTTTGCATTTCCATACAACTTAGAGCTTAGGTGGTTTTTTTATTTCTATTTTTTTTTGGGCAGATTATCGATACAATTGTCTCACATGGTTGCTTCTTGCGCGAATGTAACTTGAGCATTCAATTGTTGGAGTTCGGTCATGTTTAGAATATGGTGTGGAACTAAAGGTGAGTATCAGAACTAGACTTGTCCAGACTTTCTTCCCATGGAGCTATTTTTTCCTTATTTTTCAAAGATAACATTTGGGTTACTGTTCACTTTACTCAAAGGAAATTCCAAATCCTTGCGGTAACGAACCCTTGATAAAATAAACTTAACTCCTGTTCTTAGGTCCTTTTGTTTAGGATCACACTGTTGCCTTTTCCATAAGGCTCATGACTATTATGTCAAAATAACATTACTAAACTTGCACGCGTAAAGTTTGAGTAAGAAGTACATAAATGAAGCCATAAAGCATATTGAACTTTAATATGGGTAAAATATGCTTGATATCTTTTTCCTCCCTGAAATCACAGGATACAATGATGATGGGCGCCGACTATTACCAAACCGAATCGGAAATCGCATCTCTATTGGCTGAGGGTATGGTTCCTATTGGTGTAGGACAGAATACAAAGTTCAGGTAATAAATATATCAATGCTATCTATATATGCACACACAGACTTTATCTCCAAAAGTTACTGAATGCCATGGCTCGTATCGTCTGTAGGAATTGCATGATCGACAAGAATGCTAAGGTCGGAAAAAACGTTCAGTGCAAATAAAGATGCAAGTCCGACTTATCTCTTGTTTATGACTTAGAGGTATATTTATTATAATAAGTAAACACATGATTTTTTTCTTATTATTATATCAGGGTGTTGAAGAAGCTGATAGGCCTCAAGAAGGTTTCTACATTCGATCCGGGTTAACTGTGGTTCTTAAAAATGGGACACCATGAAAGAAGAGACCGTCATATAAATGCAAACATCGGATTTAGGTGTTTGGCTTGCTAGTGAAAAGCAAAAGGATGGGCAAGGAGATCATCATATGCTCAGAGGCTTCAATTTATAATCTGAGCCCTGATCCAGGAAACTCGTGTCTGTGCCTTGAGAAAAGCAAGCAAGCATCATGCACAGCTGAATCCAATATGTAAACTATATTTCATACTGCACCTCTGTTTATAAATAAGTTACGTCGGGAACCGCAACATACATTGAAGTTTACTGGTACGAATATATATATATATAGCAGTCAACATGTAATCTTGATCACATATTCTATGTATGTTTGGAAAATGATAATGTGAAGCTGCATTTTTATGTTTAGAATTGATAATGATAATACCATTTTTTTAAAACAAAGTGCAACTAATAAAAATGCAGAAACAAACTTGTGAAAGCTTTCAGCAAAGAGAGCTGGAAGCTAGGGCTCCTCAAAATCAAAATCAAATGAAATCAGGAAGAAAAGAAAAACTACTGTTCTTGTAAAATGCTACCAAATAACTACAAGAGGATCTTCAGCAAATTTATAAACACTACAAAAACGACTTCATCCCAAAACCATTAACAAAGAAATTACACTATCAGTGAGTTATCTGTCAACCAAATTTCGGGGTTGTTGCCTTGTCGTATATTTCCTTCCTTTGTGGTAAGATAGATCAATATCCTATCCAAACCAACAACAAAACATGTCGACAAAGTTAAAACACATTGTTATTTGCTCAAACAAAAAAGTGTGGGGGTAAGCCTTACAGCGCCTCAAGAGAGGGGGTCGCCAATTTATACACGAGGGAGAAAAGCTTTAAAACTAAAAGGAAAGAAAATTTGTATAGCATATGGCCAGTCACTGGAGAAACTACACAAAATTTGCTGAAATTTAATTTTCGTTGCTTGTAGTGGATTCATTATCACCATCATGCGTAGATGGCTTTGAAGCAGGAACATAAGACAATGCAACGGCTGCTGCTCCAAGAGTTACAGCGAGGCCAATTGAGCTCCAGATCCATCTCTGCCTTCTCTTCCTCCAATTTCGGTTTTGCCTTGCCATCTCTGAAATCAGAACAAAGTATTAGAAGCAGTCATTAGTTCATACAAATATCATAGGGAAATAGTGGATACTTAGCAACGAGGCACTACTTTAAAGTTGGAAACTATTTAGCAACGAGGCACTACTTTAAAGTTGGAAACTATTTACCGAGGAAGAGCAAGCGCGCGCGCGCACACGTGTGTGTGTGTGTCGTACTATCCTAGTATAGCCCTTACCAAAATATTCGAAGAAGACTTCCTATGATATCGTACTATCCTAGTATAGCCCTTACCAAAATATTCGAGGAAGCCTTCCTATGATAACGTGATCAAATGCCCATTCACCATATATTTGTCAAACAAATACACCATAGCTACATATTATTGCTCAATATCAGCTAGAAACTCTAGCTGCCAGGTAATGTTTTGTAGATAGGACTCATAGTGAAGTGGAATGTGGTGTGTGTAACAAGGAGCTCAGAGGCCTAGGAATCATTAGTAGTCACTCATTCATGAACCAAAATGGGGCTAAGAAAACATAAACATGAATTTGGTTACAGTCCTAAAAAACAAAAGACCTAAAATCTCACCTTTACTGCCTATCATAGAAAAATGTTACGACGACAATAGTTGGTAAAAAGAAATTAAGAAGACACAAAACGTATCCAGAAGCACAACGACAAAACAAACGCACATGCAAATATGAAAAGATAGCAAGTTCAGCATTCTCACCGACAGCTTCTTGGTTTCTTTGTGACATCTCCCTGTTTGCAGCTTCATAATACTGTAGGCGATCTGTAAGCCTAGCAATCTCAAAGTTCTTAGACTCGATCAGAGACTCCATCTCCATCTCAACCTCAGCACGTGCACAAGCCTTCCCAATGGAACTAGCCACAGCTCTTGAAATAACAACTTGCTGGCAGAACTCCTTAGCAAGATCAAGGCTTGGTTGCTCGCAAATATCATTTGTGAAGACTGGAAGGGTCGGAAGTGTCAAACCCACAAGTTCTAGTTGTTGACTTAGAATTTGCCACTGGCTTTGCAAGTTTTCGAGGGCTTCTTCTGCTTGCTTTCTCTTCTCAATTTCCATTAAGAGATTGAGCCTCATCTCCCGTAGTTCATCTTCAATATTACGATATGATGACCTTGTGGTGCCATCACTGGATATCTCTACAAAAAGGGCAAACAATGAAAACTACTGGTAATTTAAGGAGTTAAATCAATGAAGCATGCAAAATGAGAAGACCCAAAAAGAATAAAAAAGTAGAATGATGAGTTCCTACAATTGAAAAACGAGAAGGCCTAAAAAGAATAAAAAAGAAGAATGTTGAGGGCCTATAATTGAAAAATGTTCGGTAATTTAAGGAGTTAAAACTACTTCTCACTAGCAGCTAAAACAAAAATAAAAATATGCAAAAGGCGGCTAATGATTAATATCTTGACAAGGAAACAAGATGTTCATGGAAAAAGAATTCTAGTGCATATAATCCCAGTTCCACAAGAAGATGGCCAAACTACTATATTTACCCTTTCGAAGGTTTTGACACAATATTTCCAACTAGTGTAAGATTAGTTGGGGTAATTTGAACAGTATTTTTACTTAGACAAAGGTTGATTGATCACGTCCCTGCTACCAACTAGCTTTGCAATTACTAGTGTATATAAAAAAGACATCTCTACTCCGGGTGGTTATAGTATTGCTTGTATATAGACGAAAGAAATTAGATGGTGGGTACTTAATTGTCTGGGAAGATTGTAAGGATTATGATTATCATACTTCATGTAAGTGGAACTTCTAAAATCTCCATGGAAATAAGGTGTTATTGTAATTACCTTGCATCTCTATCTAGCATTTTCTATGGAAGAATCAAATAACATACATGAAGAAGAATATCACGTATAGTAATATGGAGATTGGAGATTCAATATAGGTTCTCATATGGGGCACATACTGCATGCCTATTATAACAATCTGGTTCAACTGCTTAACACCAAAGAGTAAATAAGAAGAATTTCAGAGAATCGGAAGAGGTTCTGCTGACATGTATTATTAGATCCAGACC
Source organism: Agapanthus africanus (assembly GCA_030015575.1). Classification (NCBI taxonomy): domain Eukaryota; kingdom Viridiplantae; phylum Streptophyta; class Magnoliopsida; order Asparagales; family Amaryllidaceae; genus Agapanthus; species Agapanthus africanus. The sequence continues at coordinate 696,787,643 of CM057343.1, read as the reverse complement.
CTACTGGTCAGATTGATTATGTGTTGAATTCTGGTTATTGTAAGGATACCGGAGCAGCATTCGCACAGGCCAGGGAGAGTTAGTGAGTTTTTTGAAATTATTGGCCTATCTGCGAAAGCTTTCATCCATCCTTTCAATATATTATACTCAATAACAAAATTTGCTTTTGTTACAAGCAAGGCTTGTAAATCTTGATTCAAAAGGGCCAAGATATTTAATAAAATGAGGAAATGGCTTAGTTGATCAAGGTGATAAACCGACCGCATAAGGCCTAGCAAAGAAAAGTAGAGCTTTAGAAGACACAGGTTATTTTAAAATGTATGATATGGGAATTCTCAAAGAATTTTAATCCAGAGACCTACGACAAGGCACATCTGTGAAGCAAGTTGTACCAGATAAGTCAGGACATGCAACATGGACTGGTTGTAGGAAAATCCTTCGCATCAGAATACAATCCTAGAAACATATGCTGGAAATTTATTACCCAAGTGCCAAGCCACAATGTTAAACCCACCGTTGCCGGTCCCAAGTCCGGATGAGAAAGGGTGAGGGTTGTGGTAGGCTTGTAACAGCCAACGTAAAACTATCACATTCTATGACATGAACCATAATAAGAATATCGTTGGGACGTCCCCTACTCAGCGACGCGCTATATCGGATCCCGGATGTAGTGTTAAGTATGCAAGGGCTTCTAGGTCGTCGTCCGGAAACGGCACGCTACATCGAACCTCGGGTGTAGTGACAAATAAACAAAGGTTTTATAGGATCCATCTAGCTTCTTGGAACATAGGTTCCTTTACGGATAGAGAATTAGTGAAGGTTCCTTTACGGATAGACTAACAGAATTAGTAAAGGTGATAATTAGGAGGAGAGTTAGTATTATGTGTTTGCAAAAAACTAAGTCGGTAGGTGAAAAAGTTGAGTCATAAAGCCTTGGGATTATAAGCTTTGGTATACGGGTAGAGATAAAAATCGTAATAGGGTAGGCGTAATCATAGATAGACGGTTGCTTGAGAATGTAGTTGAGATTAGAAGAGAAGATGATAAGTTTTATTGGTTAAGCTTATTCTAAGTGGGGAGATCCTTAATATTATTAGTGCTTATGCACCACAGATAGGTCTTGATGACACTAGTAAATGTCTATTCTGAAAGGATTTAGATGAGATGGTGTAAAGAATATCTATGGAGAGAAGTTACTTATTGGTGGTGATCTCAATGGACATGTAGGTACTAGTCGTAGTGGGCTTGATACTATCCATGAAAGTTTTGGTTTTGGACAAAGGAATGAAGCATGTAGCTCGATTCTAGATTTCGCCTTGTCTTATGACTTGATCTTAGCAAACACTTGGTTTAAGAAAAGAGAGCCTCACTTTATCACCTTTAGGAACGAATCAAGTGCAAATCAAATAGACTTTTTCTAACGAGAAGGATAGATAGAGCTTGTCGTATCGACTGTAAGGTAGTGTCAGATGAGAGTGTAACCACTAAACATAGACTTTTAGTTCTAGATTTTCGATTTAGAAGAGAACCTATGAAGATTAGACGTAAGGTGGAGCCTAGAATTAAATGGTGGCGATTGAAGGAAGGTAACCAAAAGATTTTTATAGATCGTATAGTTTAAGAGGCGGATTGGCAGTCTAAACATAATTCAGACAGAACATGGAACAAAATGGCTAGTTGTATCAAGAGGGTAGCTAGAAATCTACTTGATGAGTCGAGAGGTGGCGCTTCACCATTTAAAGACACATCATGGTGGAATGAAGAAGTAAAAACTGATATTAAAATTAAGAGAGATTCTTATAAAGATTTGAAGAAAAATAGAGATGCAGAGATATTTGAGAAGTATAGAATGGCTAAAAAGGAAGTTAAGAAATCTGTTCGGGAAGCTAAAACTAAAGTCTATAAGGAAATGTACGAGAAGTTAGATACTAAGGAGGCTGAAAATGATATGTACTGGATTGCTCGGATGCGTGAAAGGAAGACCAGAGACTTGTGTGCGGTGAAGTGCGTCAAAAATGAAGATCAGAAGGTTTTAATTCGAGATAGGAATATCAAGAAAATGTGGAAAGATTATTTTGACAAATTATTCAATGAGAGTTTTACTAAGAATTTGGATGGACTTGTCATTCAATCTCAAAATATAAACCGTGACTTCATACGTAAAATAAGACTACCCGAGGTTAAAGAAGATTTCAAGAGAATGAGATAAAAAAAACGGTTGGTCCAAACAGGATTTCTATTGAGCTTTGGAGATACTTAGGAGAAATAGACGTTAAATGACCGACATATCTGTTTAATAAGATTTGTAAGACCAAAAAAATGCCAAATGAATGAAGGAAAAATACCTTTGTACATATCTACAAGAATAAGGATGACATTCAAAATTGCTCAAACTACCGTGGAATAAAACTTATGTGTCACACCATGAAACTTTAGGGGAGAGTGATTGAACACGGGCTAAAAAAGGATGTTAAGATAACAGAGAACCAGTTTGGGTTCATACCTGAACGATCGACGACAGAGGCTATTCATTTGCTTCGTCAACTTGTCGAGCATTTTCGAGAGAGGAGAAGAGATTTGCATATGATATTTATTGATTTAGAGAAAGCGTACGACAAGATACCTAAAGAGATATTATGGGGGACAATGATGAAGGAGGTCCCCGTCAAGTACATTGAAATAATCAAGGAAATGTACGCTAGAGTAGTGGCAAATGCCAGAACTTACGGCGGCATAACGAGTGATTTTTTTATTATAATGAGTTTACATCTAGGATATGCATTAAGTCCATTCTTGTTTACCATCGTGATGGATGAGCTTACTAGAACTATCCAAGATGAGGTATCTTGGTATATGCTATTCACTGATGATATTGTTGTAATAAATGAGACGAAAGCAGGGGTTAATGCCAAATTGGAGTTATGGAGGCAAACGTTGGAATATCGGAGGTTCAGATTCAGCAGGTCCAAGACAGCATATATGCATTGCAAATTTAGCAAACAGAGAGGTCAAAACCATATTGGTATAATATTGGAAAAGCAAGAGATATCACCGAGCGATCAGTTTAGATATCTAGGTTCCATCATCCAAAAGGATGGGAAGATCGATAGCGATGTTAATCAAAGGATCCAAGCCGGTTGATTGAAATGAAGGAGTTGATTGAAATGAAGGAGTGCAACAGGGATTTTATGTGATCGTAACTTTCCGTTAAAGTTGAAAGGAAAGTTTTATCGGAGCGTTATTCGGCCTGCCTTATTATATAGTACAGAATGCTGGGCTCCTAAGAAGCATCATACACAGAAGATGCACGTAGCGGAGATGCGCATGCTTTGTTGGATGTGTGGTAACACTATAAAAGATAAGGTGCGAAATGAGAATATTCGTGCAAAACTTGGTGTAGCACTCGTGGAGGAAAAGATGCGGGAAAACCGGTTAAGATGGTTTGGTCATGTGCGACGCAGACTTATGGAAGCACCAGTTCGACGAATGGATACTCTCGATATAGACAATGTCAAAAGGGCAAAAGGAAGACCGAAGAAAACATGGATGGAGGTGATACGAAAAGATATGGTTGCCAAAGGCCTCGATGAAAGTATATTGTTCGATAGGAGTGAGTGGAGGCAGAGGATTCATATGCTGGACCCGGCGTGATTCTTATGTTGGTTCATGTAGCCTACCCCATATGCTTAGGATAAAAGGCTCAGTTGTTGTTGTTGTTGTTGTTGTTTTCTTTGAATAAAGTACCAGTCCGATCATGAATTCATGATGGAATGTTGGATTAAGAAACTCAATCTCGCACTTATCTTCGTTGAGAGGAAAATGTGGATGGCACTTAATATGATTGTAAGTTCGAAACCAGGTGACATTCATGAGTGCCCATATAACTATGAATTGAAGAGAAAACTAAGGTTGGGCCAGCTCTTGTTTAGGTTCCAATAATCCTAAATGCTTGTGCAATGTGAAACCAAAATGACCATTTCAAAATATGCCTGTGAAAAGGTTAATACCGCTTATTTAAGTTTAAATGCTGACAAAGGATGAAAAGCTTATTGAATACAAAGTTTACTATTTTAATTTGAAAGCATGTTGAAAGAATGGCTTTCTCATATTTATTATTTGAATTAGCATATTAGAGTCATCAAATACACTGCAGGAAAGCATTTAGAATTTGCTGGCTATGACTGATTATAGAGCAAAATCTACAGTATTTTTCAAAAAATTAAATGTAACTATGGGTTATGCAGATAGCAAAGACACAAAAAACCAACAAATTGAAGCTGATAAGTTATAAGGAACATACCTTCAAATGCATCATAATACTCAGCTGAAGGAGTACTCGGCTTCCACGATCGCTCATCCAACTCTGTATTACTCACGGTGCTCATCGAGTCTTGAAAATCAAGAAAATCATCCGACCCATCACCTCTTACCCCTTGCAAAGCCCCACCCTGTCCTGCTTGCTCCATTCCAATAATCCCATTTTCAACCTCTTCCAACTTAGCACCCATCAACTTGCCTTCATCCCTAGATGCCATGCTTCTGTCTTCAGACTTGCAATCAATATCAGAGGGCTCAGAATCGTCGAATACGATATCCTCTTGAGAGAAGCTCTGCGAAAGTCGGGGACCACGTCGCTTGTGATTGATAATGTACGGGGACGGCGCGAAAGATGAAGGGGGGTCGGGGAGCGGAGTCACATCCGGAGTAGCATAAAGGATCGGCCGAGGGAGAATGCTTTTCTTAGGGTTAGGGTTTCTTGATTCCCGTTCAAATAGGCTATCCAAAGCCAATGCAGTGATGGTTGGCATATCTACTAAATCAAAACCCCTAATACAACAAAAGAATGCAGTTTTGCAACGTAGCTTGAATCAATCCCCTGATGAGAAACAAGAGATTCAAAGAACCTCGAACCCTAGAAGCCTACAACATCAAAGATTGGACTTTATAGAAAATTTCAGCTAAAAGCGAAGCCTTTATCGGTAAAAATCACAGTTTGATACAAGCTAAATGAAAATCAAATCATTCGAGAATCACTGATCAATACATGAGGGATTTCACTCCATTTTCAAAATCCAGACTTCAATTTCTTAAATTGGATTGAAATGGAGCTATCAAACCCCTAAATTTCCAAAAATATCGAAGAATTTGAATGGGTAAACGAAGAATTAGGGCAATTACCTGGATCGAAGTCAAACCCTAGCTGGTCTTTTCTATTTTTTCTCTTAATTTTTTTCAAAGAGGAGCGAAGGACAAGAAATGGATCTCTTAAAACACCTCAATCATGATAATCCACCGCTAACTTTAGGAAACCACTCATTCACCCACACGTTCGAATGTGGGCCATGTGCTGTATCGTTGCCACGTGGAATTGGGTGAAGAAGTGTGTGGAATGAAGGTTCTCTCTCACCAGATATTATATGTGTTTCCACGGGTCTTGGACCGTGATAAGTTGCCAAAAGGGTAAATCTCTGTCCATAATCTTATTATTATATTTACCTATTTTCTCAAAAGTAACATGTTCTTAAAGTGTTTAATAGATATTATATAGTATAAATAATAAAAAAGAGTCTTAGGGGCGTGGTCTGCAGCTAATTTGTTATGGTGGTCGTAGCGTCAAAACACTAATAAAAACTGTACGAATTAAAGACCGTTTATTAAACACCGTGTAAATATATACGGTCCCTAATAAATTATTAAAGAACGTATATATTATACGGTATCTAATGAACGGTCACCAATACATTGACGACTGTTCACATAATATTAGCGACCGTTCTAAACGGTCGCTGATATGTCGATCAGATAAGAGCCGCGATGGCTCTTTCTCCTCATTCCCCCCAAAATTTTCCCAAGAGATGATTATTATCCTCCTTTTTCTCGAAATTTTCGGAAAAATTATGAAATCTAACCCTATTTTTTTTGTAAGTGTTATTGTTGCAGTTGGTGGTGTAGAATCTTGCAATCGCTCATATTCTTTTCAAATCCGGGCCAAGGTTTGTGTTTTCTCCTCCTAATCCTAATTTTTTCAATTAGATTATTAAATTTGGAAATTTGGAAATTATGTGATTATAATATGTGATTTGTATTGATTTTGATATATTAAATATGGTTAATGATGAATTTAATCGGTTGTAGAATGATGGGTTTGAATTTATTTTGATTTTGGGGGTTGATGGGTTTTATCATTAAAATATAATTGAAGAAAATTATTTTAGATGAGTTTTAGAATTGAAAATAGATGAAAAATTGAAATATAAATTTGGTAATTTAGGTTTAGAGTTGAAGATATAAAAATTATAGGTAATCGATGAATTTACTTATTAGATTAATTTAGGATAAGATAGATTATATGATTATGTTAGATGCATTTAAGCTAAAATGTATTATAGTTAATTGAAGGGGGGGCGTGCGCATGCGTGTTTATGAGTATGTGTAAATGTGTGTTCACGCGAACGTATGTGAGCGAGTGTGCGCGCGTGTGTGAGCGAGTGTATATAGGAGCGTTTGAGTGTGCGCTCATGTGTGGGAGTGTGTGTGTGTATGTGTGTGCGCATGCGCGGCCGCATATAAAATATTTCAAAAATATATTCATCCTAAATTTTAACTTGTATTTTATAAATTTAATGATTCGATATTCTTTATTTTGTAAATTTAATAATTTGATATCTTGTTGCTTATGATTTATTGCTTAGATTTTTTTAATTGTAGCATAATTTATAAACCAAATCAAAATAAAAATCAAATTCTTTAATGCCAATTAAACTATAGTAGATGCATAAATCAAAACTAAAATAAAATTGATTAAGAAAAATTAACACTAATTAATCCATAACATTAATTACATTAATTAAGAAATCTTAATTAAGACCAGATAATAGTGAACCGAGACCCTGATTAAAAAACGATTAAATAGAAAGTTAAAAGACATCCTAAAATTTTGATTAGAAACATAACTAGGGTTTTATGTTTTCATTTAATTAGTAAACTTAAAATCGAAAGGTCTTAAACTTGTTTAGGATCGACTTATAGTTTCCCGTCTGACAATTGGTGTATGTCAAATTTTTTTCCCGTCGAATTGATAGGATCACATTATATGTTTGTGAGAGTTGAGTATCATGTTCGATTTTTTCAAATATGTGTAGTATTCGACGATGGGATTTGACATACAGTAATTGTTGGATTTGTCCAGTTTAGACATGTTACGAATGCAACAAGACTCATATCTCACATCATCATGTATTTATACAGATTTATGTACGAACACGGGAAACAAGGGGAAAGTGCTGCCGAAATTTTCTCGAAATGGACGAAAAACAAGAGGATATGAGATGCAAGTGTTGCATTTGTAATGGGAATTAGGACCTTTATCCTTGTCAGCCGTGAAACTAATTATTCGTCCCGACCTTTTGCCCTGAGTATTTACGAAAATTTTAAATGACTTTAGATGCTTTGATGTGTCCACATCATGAAATCTAATTTAAGACCTGAAAATTTATTTAATGACGAATTTGTAATAAACTCATAAGATATGTTAAACTTATATTATTATCTGTGCTATAATAGATGAGAATTCTTCCGGATAAATCATTTATGCACATGGGGAAAAGGATAGGTATAGTTTGAGAGACACCCGATTTAAAGATGGGCTTAAAACCTTTTTAGATTACGCCGAGATGAATCCAAAGCGTAGCCGAGACGGACTCTTGTTCTGTCCTTGTAAGAAATGTAAGAATAGAGCTCGTTTTCGACGTGAAGTGATAGAAAAACATGTGTTCGTAGAGAGTTTTGAACCGAACTACATACATTGGAATTACCATGGAGAGAGAATACGTGACGAGGAAACGAGTATGGATAATGAGACCGCAATTTCGCAAGCTGAATTGTCGAGGGGTGACAGGACAGATGACATGCATGATATATTGGAAGATTTATTGCTGGAGAGAAAATGAATGATGTTGAACCGTCTGAAGATACCAGTGAATTAGAAGAATTAAAGAAACTTCTGGAGAAAACGAACAAGATCTGTACGAAGACTGTACGGAATTTAGTTGGTTTTCATTTGTAATAAGGCTCCTCTATCTGAAGATGATCAGTGAGATGGCTAACGAGCACTTTGACATGTTTCTTGATCTCCTACGCAAGGTAATTCTTGAAGGAAAGGAAAGCATTCCAGAGAATCATTACGAGGCAAAAAAGATTGTTAAGACACTTGGTTTCTCGTATGAGAAGATCGATGCATGTCCCAATGACTGTGTGCTGTATCGCAGGGATTACGCGTCTCTTGATGAGTGTCCCACTTGCAACTTGTCTAGGTGGAAAAATGTTAAGAGAAATTCAAACGCAGAAACGTCCGATGTTAGCAAAAAGAGCAAGAAAACTTCAGCCAAAATCCTTCGTTATTTCCCCCTGGCTAAGAGGTTGCAAAATTTATATATTTCAAAGGGCATGGCGAAAAGTATGTGATAGAATTCCGATCGTCGGATCAAAGACGGGAAGCTGAGGCATCCGGCTGATGTAGAAGCATGGAAGCAATTAGACAGTGTTGATCGTTTTAGGGATGAGCCGAGAAATGTACGTCTAGGTTTGGCAACCGACGGTTTCATACCTTACGGACTCATGAGCTCTAGTTGGTCCACATGGCCGGTATTGCTCATGCCTTACAATCTGCCTCCCTGGATGTGTATGAAGCAACCGTATATGATTCTTTCCTTATTAATTCCTGGAAAATATTCACCTGATCAGAACATCGACGTCTGTATGGAACCTTTAATTGAAGAGCTGATAGAACTCTAGGAATATGGAGTAGAGACATATGATGCATACGCCGAGGGAAAGTTTAGAATGCGAGCGGTTGTTATTTAGACAATCAATGATTTTCCAGCATACGACATGTTATCTGGATGGTCTACCTACGTGAAGCATGCATGTTATCATGTGGTCTTGATTACAGTGCCCTCCAGTTTAAGACACGTGATAAGTTTTGCTACCGGTTTCATCGTAGGTGGCTATCGCCGAATCATCCATACAGAAAGATGGCAAATAAGTTTGATGGAACATTGGAAAAGGGTGAAGCACCAAAACAATTGTTAGGGATACAAATTTTTGAGCAGATTTTATCGTGTCAATTCTAGCAAGGTTCTAATCGTTTTAACTCAGATGGTTCCTTCAATAAACAAAAAAAATGGAAGCAATCCGAAAATAACGAATTGTTGAGTGTATGGAAGAAGAAAAGTATATTATGGAATTTTCCTTACTGGAAATATCTGTTGATTCGACACAATATTGATGTCATGCATGTAGAGAAGAATGTGTTTGATAATATTTCTGACACATTGTTACAGGACGATTCTAAGTCCAAAGATAAGTTGAGTGCTCGCGAGTGCTTGGAGGAGCTTGGAATCCGATAAGAATTGCATCCAATACTTCGTGATGATGGTGTTTATGAATTACCAGTTTCGAACCACACAATGTCGAAATTGGCTATGAAAGGATACTTCGTGTGTCGTGTTTTTCCGCGATCAAATAATCGCGGTATATATGTTTGTGGTTGCCCTTGGGTGATGGGATACTGAAGCCTGTGTTTCGTCTCTATGAAGAATGGCGTTTGCTTCCACCCTAGCAACTCAGGCTCTGTCATATCTGGTGGAGTCAAGTATGGGCCACTTGCAGCCTCAAATCTCTGCAATCCGGCTCTTCAAGAAATCAACTGGATTCTCTTTGGGTCGATACTCCCACCTCCCACCCTCGGTGCCTCAACGTCGAAGGAGGAAGCCCAGAAGAAGTCTGTCTTCTACAGGCTGGCTCCCCAAGCAGCAGCTTTGCCGACGGAATCGGTCCTCAAACTACTGGCACCTGTCAAGGACCAAGGTCGACGCAGGGGGCAGAATATTCAAGCTCTCAAAGGAAACAGGGGGCAGGCTCGGCAAAATCCTAAGGCTAATCAAATCCTGGCTGTAAGAAACGGTCGACGTCGATATCAACATCATACAAAATGAGCTGGGGGCAGTTCTCCGTATGGTCCTGTTTCAACCCCAGTGGTGAATGTTGTTGTTCCAACTGGGAACAGCTTCAAACTGTTGCGAAGGGTCAGACAAAATTCTCCCACCGCAATATTGAAGAAATCTCTGTAGCCCATGGAGATCCCACGAGAGCAGAAACCAGTTCGCTTCCTAAAACAACTTTCCTCATCTATATATAAGGTGTGGAAGCAGGTAAAGGTCTCTGTCGTCAACCGCGGCTTTTCCCTTAGACGTCGGCCAAATTCTGACAAATCCCTTTCAAATACAAGGGGACCCATCCTAAGACAGATCCTGATACAGCGGTTCCTCCCAAAACCAAAATAGCTTCTCGCAAAAAAAAAGAGGCCTAATAAAGCTCAAGTGCCCGAGGCAAACTCCAAAGGCCAAAACTCCAAACACCCTAAGCCTGGGGGCATGGTAGTTCACATAGTCTATGTGGTGAATTCTAAAGACGAAGTTCGAGCTTCTACTAGTCACCGATCTTAAACTCGGTCCCTGACCAAAGTTCAACTGCAACGTGAAAAGCTGCAGGAGATGCTCGCTCAGGCGGTAGCAAACGCTAATCCATTGCCTAAGGAAAATCCCGAGGACGCACCCGAAGAAAGAATAGAGAAGGAGTCGGACATTGATTTCCTAAAGTGCGCTCTGAAAAAGAGAGATGAAGAAGCGACAAAAATATCCACTAAAATAAACCAGATGACCCTTCTGATCCAGAATATAGCTGGAATGATAGTCCATTCGGAACCGCCGGTAGTCGCTCTTAAAGACAAGGGTGACATTTCAGATTCTCTGCAAACCTCATCAACGGCTGAGGAGGAAATGATTCCTAAAGAAAAGCTGGACACATATATCGCTCAACAAGTCAAAACTCACTATGCCAGTGAAGCATCAAATAGGTCAATCAGGACTGGTCGACCGTATCCAGTATGCTACGATCAAATACAGTACCCACCAGAATACACACTTCCAACGTTCCACATGTACAAAGGAACTGGGAATCCTCGCCAGCACCTTGCGCGATTTAAATCTATGTGCGGCAATACTGGAGGAAATGATATATTGCTCCTCCAACAGTTCGTCAGCAGCCTGGCGGGCATTGCCTCCGAATGGTATGCGAACCTCCCAAATGATTCCATAAAGACCTTCGACGAGAGGGATATGCTCTTCTATCAGAGATTCACTAGTGTGAATGAACACACTACCATGGCAACTTTGGTCAACGAAAAGGGTTGGACTGAATGAAACCTAGATTCAATATGTTACCCGATGGCGAAATCTCTGGTCAAAATACGAGCAACGCATCGACGAAGTTGCAGCCGTGGGAATGTTCATAGCCACCCTTGACCCAAATTCAAAGGTGTTTCCATCTACGGATCTCTTCAAGCCGACAACCTTCCAAGAGTTCATGGATAAACGACTCGATTGGATCAGATGGGTCAAGACCTTTCATCATCCGATGTAGATGAATGAAAAGTGGAGGCAAAGTGGCGTTTGTTGCCAACACTCAACAAAAATGAGCGGCTGTGAAGCAACCCGTTGCCAAAATAGCGACGGCGTGGGTACTTGCTCCCCCCCGAGATATACACATAAGGCATATTTCTCACTGGCGGAAGAATCTCTACGTGGGATGGTCCTTTCTTCTCAAAGAACAGAAAGGATATCAAGGGACTTACAAGCAGGTCCTGCAATCAAGTGGAATATCCCACTTGAACCAAAAAACCATGGGATGAATGTGAAACCCATGTCCCACTCCGAATCAGACGATGAGGGAAAAAAACCCCAAGTCAAATTCATTCTTCCAAGGAAGAGGAAGACTCGGCAGAAGGAATGACGTGATATCTCGTTCATTTGTATATGAAGAAGACGCTCTATCGGTATCGGAAAGCGACATTGATAAGCAGGGGGCAGGTGCCGTTTAAAATGCCCAGTACTTCCTACAAAACAACCCGATTGGCACGATGATAGATGAAGCAGTCCACGAAGGTAAAATAGTCTAAGGCATGAAGCGTCCATGCAAACAAAGGACAAGCAGCAGCGTCTCAACAAACAAGAGTTGGAAGGGATGAGTTATGCAACTTCACGACCGAATGAGAATGTTGGACCGAAAAGTCCTTAAACTAGAAATTCGCCTCAACTATGGCGATAATGGACCGAAACGTCCCTAAACTAGTGTGTCGCCTCAAACATGGTGCATCGCCCTAAATACGGCGAAATCCTCTCTTAAGATCTATATTGCAATCGAAGTCCCAACGGCGAAGATTGCAACTCAAGTCCTACCGGCTACACAACTACTCCAGAAATGAAGCCACCATCAAGTCCCACCAACAAACAGATGGGTCACCTGCGGCGAAACTATTTTCAAGAGTTTCATCATTCGCAAAAAAAAAGGTATATCCACAAGAGAAATGGGCACGGATGAAAACCCGAAAGGGCGCCATGAGTAAAAACAGCAGGATTGCCGACGAGTTTGTGAAAACCCGGAAGGGCGCAATCTCGTTAAAAATAAATAAATAAATAAAAAACGGTGTGTCCACATGCAAAATGGGCACGGATGAAAACCCAGTTCCCTAGAAAAATCGGCCACCTCGGAAATTATCCCATTCTCGCCGGTCCAGTAGAAGAATTTGGTACTCGTATTTGGTGTGTGTTCTAGTGGTCATACATGTAGTCTTCTACAGTTGCTTAAATATTTTTAGAAGACCAAATAAAATTCGACAAAGAATGGAACATGTGTTGGTATTGTTTCGGAGTTGTTTCGGTTTTGATACTTTAACATCGTCTAAACAAACTAGTATGCGCTTAATGGGTTGGCTCTGATACCATGTTGGGTTACGTCAGCGCCCCGGCCATCAATCCGTGGCTAAAAACGGAACAAAAACTTTTAAAACCCGGCGCTAACGGAGCCCTAATCTACGGATCGTACCATTAACCCAATACTAGTTATATGAAAGGAGTTTAGAGAGGTTATACCAAACGATCCGTGTCCTTCGGTCTTCAACCCCTGTCCCAAGCTCCTCGCGGCTTCCTTGATCAAGTTTGATCTCCGGTCTCCCCACATCGAAGAAGATCCACGTCGAGGGTTAGTAATATGGGCTCCCGCCTCAAAACCGAAGCAACTCGGGTATCTAGTTTGCTAACCTAGATAGCCAAGATGAAGTAGAGAGTGTGTGTGAATACTTTGTCTCAATACACCCAAGGATTCTCAACTCATGAAAGGGTATGGGTGGAGATTGAAGAAGATGCCATGAGTGAAGAGTGTGAGCAAGTTTTTGGCAAGTCAAGAAAAGAATGTGTTGTGAGATATTAGTTGTGAGCAACTAAAGAAAAACCCTCATCTAAAATATCTGCTGCCCATCCTCACAAATATCTCACAACTCACCAAAATATCAAGCATGGCATATCAAGCCAAGAATGACTCACACCATGAGTCACCAAATGCACATGCTAGAAAAATCAATGCCAAGACTAACCTTCACACTTTCCACCTCACTTAAACATTTAAAACCATAAATGTTTAATCCAAAAAGAAATAACATCTTCTAAAGTAAACTTGTAACGAATTACAAGAATACCCCTCATCCGTATATACATACGCGCATCCGTATTCCGACTGAATACGAATACAACGAGACGAAAATAATCCAACAATATAATACTAAGATCCGGCTTAAACCAAAGCCCACTGGTATTATCCGTCCGATCATGATCCGTGCACAAAGTGCACGTATATGATCGAACCCTTCCATAAAACTATACGGCCTCTACAACGTTTCGTCCGAATCAGGGAAAACCTCTGTGTGGGACTCTAAAGACTCGTCAATACGCTGGCAGCAAGTTTAACCACAAGCACGTCAGTGGCACTAGCTGTACGTAACGGCTTCCCAGGTATTGAGCGAAAGAGAGGCCGACGAGCAAACTCATCCTGAAACCCCTACTGAGCCTGACAGTGACAATATCCGTACAGTCCGGTCCGTTCGTCTATTAGTATCGCATATCGAGTCTAGGGGGGTGGATAAAGTCAGACCCCTAATAATTTGAAATTTAGTGTCGGTATGAAGCCTATCACCACCTGAGAAACTACTGATCTGAATCAGTAATTCTCGACTACCTTGGCCAAGGATTTCTGGTGATGGCCACCCGTACACACCGCAACATCAACCCCCAATACCGGGAGAGACGAATCCCCTGACGATCCGCTCACTGCCTCCATGTGGCTCAGGACTGTACCCAACTAAAACCTATTTGCACGACTCCTTTGAGCCATGGTAGGGTAGTTATCAAAGCACAGTGGGAACTCACACAAGAAAAATGACGATCTTAGGTCGATAGACTAACCTGTACACATGTCACCAGGGAACCGCTATCTGACAATAGGTATAATACCAACTAGCATGTTCCCGGCGAGTCCGTCCGGTATACCCATAACCCAATGAGCACCTGTATACATCTTAGGTGAACCAACTGACACCAATGGTTTGTGAGACCGACCACCGCACCTCATCGGGGTCTCGATCCGTATACACTAGTCTACTCTTGGAGTATCGATGCTCAGTCTCGAAACTCCCACGACTAGGGACATTTTAAGGATGTGCTTATAGACCATCCAACTCTCACGTATATGATCGCCATCATACTGATGGTAGTCAAGCATGAATCCTATAGGCTCTATCAATATATAATAGTGATCTGTAATGTCACCCGAAGCATGTACATGATGATAAAGACAAACCAGATAGCATACTATCATCTCGAGTAAGACTGTTATACCGGTATAGGCCCTCCCTCAATCATTGCAATCACGTGCCTGCGATCCAATAATTGACTTGAGGGCACTATAGCCAACAGAAACCTGATGAAATTTACCCAAACTGTATTTTAAAAATGTGTGACGGTGCTGAACGGATTTTGATATGTTTTGCGCGACGATACAAAAACGGGTATATTTCCCAAACCGGCAGTCGTATTTAGGTGCAACTGGAACTCACGCATGCACAACACATATATCTATATTTTTTATTATATTCCGCATTCGGTTGACTTGATTAATTACTTGTACATAACAATTTTTGACAGCATTGTTTATGGTCGTTACTTGAATAATATACTTACCTCATTTCATGCTATTTGAACATGTATACCTTGTTTTTTCTGATCTCTGAATTGTCGCATGTACATAAATATATAATTAGATATTATATGTTTGACTTGAACCTATTACATGATATACTTGACTTGAGTTTGAAGCTGAACACTTGAACTTAATACTCGAATATCCAAACTTGAACTTGAACACTTCACTTGACTTGACCGAACCATGAATATAACTTGATATGAGCTTGACATGAATACCTGAATACATGATTACAACTTGAACATGAACTTGTACATTTTTTATATTCATGAATTTGGTCAAGACCTGTAAACTTGAACTATACAATACAATACGCGGGGATAACGGGTAGATTAGTACGGAACGTATATCGTGGCATGAGAGGTCACTTTAAAAGACACCTACATGAATTCACATGCTGTTGTCCCGTGGGTTATGACGGGGCCTTATATTATATATTACCATAGTCCATGGGGTAAGATGAACTCCTGTTATATACATGAATACTTTCTTTATCAAATTACAAACAACAACATTAGAATAACCATACTTACACATTAACATTTACTTTGTGTTCACTATACCTATACTGAAAGTGTATCCTAGCACCACCACAAGGTTAAAATCGGCATCAAGCATGAAATTTTTAAATTTACATGGTGCTAAGCTATACTATCCAAAGATCTAACTAGATTATTAGGGTTTAAGTTGATGATATCACAAACTACACTAAGTGAAAGAATATACAACCTTTGTAGATCGTGTCCTTCACTTCTATAGATCCGGGTAGTAGTCCCTACGACTCCTCTAGGCTCCAATTGAAGAATGAACAAGCTTCCTTCGCGATTTTCGTGTCAAAGATGATCCACCCGAAGCTTCTTTAATTCAAGCTATCTCTTCACTAATCTTTATTTAGTGAAGAAAACACCCTAAACTCAAGTGCTAATCAAGTGTAAGATGGTGAAGTAGGGGTTCTAAGCTCACTTAGGATTTATCCAAAACCCTATGGTTCACATCACATGTAAGGGTTAGGGCTTGGAGGAGGAGGAAGAAGAAGATAGAAAATGGAGAGTGCTAGAGAATGAACTAAGGAAAAACTCAAGTGAGTGAAGTGTCAAGAATGGCTCAATAAAATCCTCACTTATTGAAGCATGGAATATCTCTCAATATAAAATAGCTACCATGCTTCAATAGTGAAGCCAAACTAATAAAGAAATAAATGAGCCATACCTCACACTCATGCCTAAAATATCTCCCATTTTCCACCTCTTAATCTATTTTCTCAAAATAGAAAATCCAACCATGCTTCATAATATATATATATATATATATAAATATATATTAAGAAAATAAAATAATCAGTGAGCAATAATATTAGTTAATATATAATTATATCAAATATAAATATATATCATATTATTAAATCAACACTTGATTCAATAATCCGGTTATATAACATATAACCGACTAATATCATTTATCTGTATATCACATTATCAAATCAATACTTGATTCAATAATCCAGTTATATCACATATAACCTAACCGATATCAAATTACCGCCAGATTAGAATACGGTATCACATACTCGTATTTAATCAGGCCTCCCGCACATATCAACATATGTGCCCTACTTCATTTCGCTTGAACTAGGAAACCTCTATGTGGGACTCTAAAGACTCGTCAATACGCCAGCAGCAGGTAATGATCATATCAGTTACCTACAAGCCGTCAGCGGTACTAGCTGGACGTAACGGCTACCCAGGTATTGAGCGAATAGAAGATCAACAAGCAAGCTCGTCCAAACTCACATGAAGCCTATAAGTAACACTTACCGTACAGTCCGGTCTCTTCGTCTGATATGTCACATATCGAGTCTAGGGGTGGAATCGTCAGACCCCAGTAACTTGATAAGTCATGCCGATGTGTGGCTCATAATGGTTCGAGAAACTACTGATAACACTTACCAGTAAATCTCATCAGCCCTGGCCAGAGACTTACTGTTATAACCAATCGAGCATAACGCAACATCAACTCCCAATACCGGGAGAGACGAAACCCCTTCTATCGCTCACTGCCTCCATGTGACTCGGGACTGTACCCAAAATCCACCTAGTTGCACGACTTTTTTGAGTCGTGGTAGGGAGGAAATCAAAGCACAGTGGGAACTACACAAGACTCTATGACGATCTTGTGTCTATATACTAACCCGTACCAGTATCACCAGAGAACTGCCATCTGACGATAGGTATGGTACTATCTAGGAGTTCTCGGCGAGTCATGTTCGGTGTACCCATTCTCTAATGAGCACCTGTGTAAAATCTTTGATGTCAAACACCAATGGTTATGGGATCAACCATCGCCCTCTACAGGGTCAAGAAACGTACACAATAGTCTACTCTGGAATATCGATACCCTGTCTCGATACTCCCTCGACAAGGAACATTTAAAGGATGTGCTTGTAGACTACACAAGTCCCAGTAGTATGATCCGCATCATAGTCCTGGTAGTCAAGCAAATATCCTAAGGGCTTTATCAACATGTATCAGAAAGACAGTATAATAATACAAGTGTACATGTTAAGATAAAGAGCAACCAGATAACATACTATCATGTCGAGCAAGAAAGTCCTCTATATATATGTCCAAGTATCCATTATATCATACAATAATGGCCTCTAGGGCATACACATTCCTAACATATACTACCTAGCCATTTCTATACTTGCTTGCTATGCTCATATTCCATTGTCATGCTTACATAATTTCTATTATTTACCATGTTATATAGAATTACTATGTTATATAGATTTGCCATGCTTATATTAAATGACATGTTAATCACCACATCACACTTAGTCCATTACTTCATGATATCCTTTTCCAACTTGTCACTATATCTTTGTATTTCATATTCATGTTTTTTGGGACTTACCGAGCGCTAGTTCGCCGACAGGCATTCCGCCCACTTCTTTCTATTCTTAGAATGTTCGTCAGGTGACATTGAGGCAGAGAAGATGGAAGTGGTCGAAAAGGAGTACAACCGGTTCATATCACAACTGGACATCTAGTTCCATTATGCTTTTTATTTCATTTCAGTTTTTTTCATATAAGCCTCCTTGTTAAGACTTATCATGTTATCGTATCTTGTATTCGGATATTTTGTCAATTGTGAATCTTGAATATAATAAATCAAATTTGGATTTCATTCTTTTGTTTATTCTTGTTATTTTATGTTACTTATAGATGCTTAGCGTATTTATTTCGAGAAATAACTTTCTCATAATAAATATGTTGCGGACTTGCCACGTCACCGTTTCCATCTACTGGGAAGCAGGGCGTGACAGAATCTTCTAATTATGAGATCCCTGCTGCTTCATAAAGTAATGTCCCTGAAAAAGTTTCTGCTCCTACCGTTCTTGAAGCAAGAACTTCAGCCGCTAAAATAAAAGAGCTAAAAGTTCCGATGTTTGGAAATATTTTGTAGTACAAACAGTTGCAGGTAAAGACGAGTGGACAGCTTGCACTCATTGCCAAGTTGATTTTACTTGTGCCACTTCAGGTAGAACTACCCACCTAAAAAGACATTTAATCAAACACGAAAAATCTGATTCTCGGCAGACGACTCTAAGTACGTCATCTAACTCTTTAACTAATTTTTCTTATTCGCAAGATACTAATAGAAGAGAACTTGTAGGATATGTCATAAATACTGAACAACCATTTGGTTTTGTAGAAAATGAAAAATTTGATAGATTGGTAAAAAATACATATAATCCAGTATTTCAAAGAGTACTCAGAACAACACTTAGAAGTGATGTTTTTAAAAATTTTCATGATGGTAAAACCAATTTAATTGTTATTTTTGCAAATTTTAAGAGTAAATTGCATAAACTTCTGATTTTTGGACTACTAAATGGGGTATGAGTTATATTTGTGTTACTGCACATTTCATTGATAATGATTGGTTTTTACATAAAAGAATTATTTGTTTTTCAAAAATGGAGCATCCACATAGTGGAAATAATATAAGTAATTATATTTTGACCACTGTACGTGAATATAATATTCAAAATAAAATATTATCTGTTAGTTTTGATAATGCTACTAATAATAATTCTGCTATAGCAATTTTAAAAAATAATTTAAATCCTGTTTTGAATGGAGAATTATTTCTTCAAAGATATGCATGCCATATTTTAAATTTAATTGTGCATGATGGTCTTAATATAATTGATCCTCATTTAGCTAAACTTAAAAATGCAATGATATTTACTGAAAGCTCTGGACCCTGAAAACAAATTTTTAAGCAAAATTATACCCAGCTAAATTTAAAATTTAGATCTTTCAAATTCAACATTCTAACCAGGTGGAATTCTACTTATGAGATATTAAAACGTGTTTTAAATATCGGGAGCCCATTACTTTATTTTATGAGGAACAAATGCCCAATAATAATTTAGAAAATTATCTTGGTTTGTTTGTGAATATGTTTTGAAATTTTTAGAAATATTTTACAATGCAACTAAATTTTTATTTGGTGTTTATTATCCTACTACATGTTTAGTAGTAAAACAGTTATTTTATTTTAGTAAGATAATTAATGAGCATGTAATTGACCCTGAAAGTGTATTTGCTGGAATATTACATAGTATGCTTACGAAATCGAATAAATATTAGCGAAAAGTTCCTGTATTGTTTTGTTTAGCTTCTGTTTTTGATCCTACACTTAAAAAAGATAATTTATTTTTCTTATTAGATGGATACCATGAAAACTTAGGTAATGATATAGGAGATTATAAAAATATTTTAGATTCTTATTTGCATGAATTCTATACCATATATACGATGCACAATACAGTCAAAACAGAACTTCTTCTTATCTTTCTTTTCACAGCAAACTTCCAGAAAGGAATATTTCAGTTTTTGCAGCAGAAAAAAAAAAAGAACAACCGTTTCTACTTCTTCTATTTATAATAAGTTTACAATGTATTTGTAAACTGATTTCAGTAATTTTCTCACTGTGGATTAAATAGATAATCTTGATATTTTAGATTGGTGGAAAATACATGGACACATGTATCCCGTGTTTTCTGCCATGGCTCGTGATTTACTGACAATTCCGGTGCCCACAATAGTTTCAGAGTCTGCTTTTAGTGCAGGTAACAGGGTTCTGAGCAATAAGAGAGCGAGGCTGTCGGATGACGCATTGGAGATTACAGTGTGCCAAAAATATTGGTTTGATGCAGAAACTAGACAACATGTTAATAGTATCGAAAACTCTGACACCGATGAAAAGTAAAGACCGATAAGAGCTAATCAGTTAGTTTTTTTTTTATTAAATTGTAATTTTAATTTTTTAGCAATCGTATGAGGGGTAAGATTTGCCAACTTATATCCTCCTCAAATTATTTTTTTATTAATAAAAAAACTAGATCTGCCTCGGACTACACGAAATTCGAGTTAAAAAAATTTCAATTTTTTTTTCCATAAAAATTGAAATTTACTTTAAAATTTTTTCAAAAAAATTCAATTTTTTGAACGGGCCAGCCCGTTTTGGCCGGCCCGACGACCAAGCCCAGGCCAGGCCGGGTTCAGGTTTGGGGCACTTCAGACCGGGCCTAAGCCTGGCCCGAAGCCTGGTCAACCAGGGCCCGCCTCGGGGCCTGAAGACTGCCGGGCCCGGCAGACACCCTAACTGGCACGACATCGCAGATCTCCAAATCCAAAGCCTAACCAAGAAGATGACATCTTGTAAATAGTATAAGAATGCTAAAGGTTACTGACAAAAACATGAATTAAAGAAAAGAATGGGAAACAAAAAAATAAAAAAAGATTTTTTTTGGCTCATTCAAACAGATAGAACAGTCAAAGATGGGTTAGATGAGAACATGCATGCTTTGGTGGTTAGCTGAATGAGACCATTATATATTTACAGTTTGTTCCTCTTGAAGACTAGTAGTCTCTTCTTCTTCTTCTTTCTCCAATAATTAGACAATTTATAATTTTCAATTTTAGCTTAATTAGATAAGTATATATTCATGGCCGAGAAAGGCACTGTCTGTGTAACTGGAGCCGCCGGCTTCATCGGCTCATGGCTTGCCATGCGTCTCCTCGAGCAAGGCTACTCTGTAAAAGCAACAGTCCGCGATCCTAGTAAGTTCATTATTATTTAGATACCCCCGTCTTTTTTTTACTAGTCTTTTTTCTCCTTCAAATTGCTAGTTATTTTGGAATATCAATAAATATGTTTCATTCCGTGCTTCTAAAACCAGTGTACTTTTTAAATGTAGTTCTAAATTTACCCTTAATTGGAATATTAATGAAGAAGGTTATAAGATTAAATTAGGAACCTCTCATTTATGATATCTTGATTTTGAAGTAGTAAACTTTTCTTAACAAGTGTAGGGTGGATTAGAAAAAAGAACGGAGAGAGTATATCTTCGACATGGTTTCTCTGTGTTTGGGGATTCCGAACCCCTCCCTACATCAAGCATATAAATATCAAACACATAGTAAAGAAGAATGAATACGTTGGAATTAAGTAAAGTGGTAAAACAGGAACATAAGGATTAGATCAATATAAGGAAGTTACAAGATCTCACACATCTCCACACTCTCTCATGTTTCATCATCTCTCTCTTGCTCTTACACCATAAGGAAAGGCAAAGCCATCACATTCTCAACACTACATCTCTAGCCAACGTTTCATCTCCCACTCGGCCAAATGATATATATATATATATATATATATATATATATATATATATATATATATATATATATATATATATATATATATATGAGTGATCTATTGCAAGCCGGTCCGCATTTTTTAAAACCGAGAACTCTCGATCCACAACATATCAGAACGATCCAAACCGTTCAAGTTAATCACCCTACCCTCAAATGTATGTGTATGAAAAATCAAAGGAGTTGAAGAGCTCTAACTCATACATGCTATATCGAAAGATGTTCATTTTGCACTGATTCGATGCATGTGCTAGAGGTCTTCAACTCCTTTGATTTTTCGTACATATACTTGAGGGTAAGATGATCAACTTGAACGGTTTGGATCGTTAAGTATGTCGTGAATCGAGAGTTTCTATTTTTAAAAAACGCAGACCGATTTGCAATAAATCATTCCATACACACACACTCACTACAAGAATTACCCATTTATTTCGTTGGGCATCACCCGACGAAATAAATGAACACCCGACGAAATAGGCTTATTTCATCGGTTGATGTCCGACGAAATAAATTACGAAGAAATAAACTTATTTCGGGCCCATAATTTATTTCGTCGGAATTTATCCGACGGAATAAGTTGGGTTAAACCGGGCAAAATTGGCCTATAGATATACCAACTTACACAAATAGATGACGCTGTCTAAATGGCCCATAGATGTGCGAACTTACAGCTCCGATCACTATGTTTGTTTTAAATTCATAAAAATAATTAACGACTTTTTTCTTTTTTGTGCAGATAATATGGAGAAGGTGAAACATTTACTAGATCTTCCCCTTGCTAGCGAAAGGTTGACTTTGTGGAAAGCTAACCTCTCCAATGAAGGCAGCTTCGATGAAGCCATCTATGGATGCATTGGAGTTTTTCATGTCGCTACGCCTTTGGACTTTATGACCTCAGACCCTGAGGTAAGATTACGGGCATTTCAGTCGAATAAGAAAATAAGTCCCGATGCAAAATTTGTCCTAAATTTGCAAAGACGGTTAATGAATGACTGATGCAACATCCCTAGTAATTAATACTTCAAAATACTGCACACAGATACATATGCATCACAACGTTTGTTTTCACTAGTCGATATAGGGTAAAATTATTGAATGCTTCTGTTTTCAAAACAATATTGAAAATGAAAATTAACCAGCCAAAAATTTACTGGAATGAAATGTGTGGCTTTTCCAGAACGAGATGATCAAGCCGACAGTCGATGGGATGCTAAACGTGTTAAAATCGTGCGCGAAGGCCGGCACGGTAAAAAGAGTCGTGTTCACATCATCAGCAGGAACTGTGAATACAGAAAGGCATCCGCGGTCAGTTTATGATGAGAGCTGCTGGAGTGATGTCGAGTTTTGCAGAGCTACTAAAATGACTGGCTGGGTTAGTACAGCTTAATTAGTCATACAAGAAAATAATTATGCAACAAACTAAAAAATGATGTAATTTTCCTGTTTTGCATGATTTTGCAGATGTATTTTGTTGCAAAGACCTTGGCAGAGCAGGTTGCATGGAAATATTCCGAGGAGAATAACTTGGATTTCATCAGCATTATACCAACCTTAGTGAATGGGCGTTTCCTTACGCAAACTATGCCCGCCAGCATGCTCACTGCATTGGCTCTGATAACAAGTATATTCCCCCCAAAAATTGATTATTTTTAAGAATATAACTTTAGATTTATCATAAAAAATCTCATGATCTTCTGATGGTTGAAAGTTATTTCTTATATCAAAAATTCAATTTTGAAACAACTTCAGATACATATAAAAGGAAGTTTTTATTTGTTTCTGATGGTTCATCAACCGATAATTCTGTTGCAGGGAACACACCGCATTACTCGATTCTGAAACAGGTTCAATTTGTGCATGTGGACGATCTCTGCATGGCTCACATTTTCTTGTTTGAGCACCCTGAAGCGAAAGGAAGATACATCTGTTCATCTCATGGCATGACCATTTACGAACTTGCAAAGTTGTTGAAAGACAAGTATCCCGAATTCGATATTCCTACTGAGTAAGCGTGCTACGCTCACTTATATTTTTCTTTACAGATTTGCAATATTATTCGAGTTGTATTACATAATCATGACGATTTCATTGACAGTAGGTTTGAAGGCATCGATCCGAACATAGAAACTATTAGTTTCTCGTCAAAGAAACTTGTTGATTTGGGCTTCGAATTCAAGTATAATGTGGAGCAAATGTATGAAGAAGCTATACAAACTTGTAGAGAAAAAGGAATGCTACCACCTTGCAAATGAAGGAGGCAAATCCAAATGGACAAAATTAATAAACCTGAAAGGATGAAATTTGATATGTCCATGGGCATGCCCTTTTTGAATAATTGTTGTACCTAGCAAGTTATAATGTCTTATTTTTCTAGAAAAAATAATGTATTCTTCCTTTTGCATATTTTGTTTCCTTGTAATTCTCCGTTGGATTCTAAAATAATGTTACATACAAGGGTTTTTGCTATATGCCCCCTGCAGCCCTTCTTCTAATCTTTTAGATACCCACTTTAGAATCTTTGAATTGTTACAAAGAAACCTTTTTATATTATTAATTAATGTTTGATAAACTTTTCTTTGTGTGCCAGGTACAAAAATGAAACCTATTATAGTTTTTTGTTTTTTTTTGTTTTGTTAATTATATACTAGAAATGTATTTCTTTAAACTTTCATCAAATTGTCTTAGTTTATACTAACTTATCTTATTTATCGCCTTTTTTTTTGACTTGTTCACTTTAGATGCGTAGACACAATACAAACGATCAAAGCAGCGGAAATAACATGTATCCACTCAAAAGGTTTACCGATATACTCAATCCAATTGGTGAGATCGTTATGCTCGCCCACGTCACGTTGTAGATCCGGTCTCTTACGCCACCACGCAACGATCGGAGGGAAACCACACTTTGAAGAAGCAAGAATCTTCCACGTGATCATCCAGCAAGCCAACTATAGTGGAATAAGATGAAGAAGGAGACGATGGCTCTCTTATTTTTCTCTATAGAAAAACTCATTATATGTTATTGTATATCTCACATATGGTATCTCATATGACTCATATGAAACCCTAACCCCCTATGTGTATATATAGGATACTCATTCATATGGGCAGATATTGGGCCGGATCGGGCCCAATGGTTAACATACTCCCACCCGCACATTCAAATGGGTGCCGTCCATAGCTCTCTGAGGTGGTTTCATGAACCATTGATTCCCTGAATCAATTGTCTTCCTGATGGAGGTCCTTTTCGGGTCTCCGTCAGATGTTGTCTTCCGTAGATCTCCCAGTGGACTTTGTTGGTTATCTCCTGTTGCGTGTAGGTCTCAATGGGTTGTTGGAGGAAGAAGTGGAATGAAGAGTTTGGTGCCGACTACCTGCAAAGAAGCCCCGGGGTGGTTTGGTACCACCAAGGACCCTCCGACGATCAAGTTAGTGATGAGATCCGAGCAGAGTAACGGCTTGGAAGAGTAAAAAATGGCTTCCTTGACCCCTCTGTGATGGGGGGTTTATATAGCGGTGGTGGCATGCAGCAGCAGGCGCAAGAATCTCGCCGGCAGTTACGCCCCCGATGTCACGCCCGCGTAGAGAACGGATCGCCCATTAATGGGGGTCGTAATGGCGTGGAACGTGGGATGTTGCTGGCGTAGGATCTGCGCATGGCGAGATTCGCGGAGCGGCGGTTACGCCTGTGAGCGGTGGCCTTGGTCGGAGGGCCGAGGAAGACAGCCTCGGCCTGGAGCTCGGGACGAGCGAGGAGGCCGGGGAGTCCAGGTCTTGTAGCAGCTCGAGGCGAGCTGAGGGGCCGAGGAGGCTAATTTGCAGGGAGCCCCGAGGAGGGCTAGCTTGTGCTTGCAGGTCAGGCGTAGGGTGGCCTGGTCGGCCCCCGTGGGCCCTTTCTTCTGAGTCTTGGGACACGTCATCTGCCATGTGTGTTGATCGTGGGGTTTACCGATATTGAGCATCATCATTAGCCCCCCACTCTTGTCCCGGCCAACTAGCGGGTCAGGCCAGGAGTGGACTGCCGGGCCTCCCGAGGTGAGTTCCTTTCTAGGGCTTTATCGGGACGAGTCCTCGGGCCGTCGGTTGTCTTTTCCTCTAGCGAATCAAGACGAGATCTCTGCATTTAAAGAAGGTGCGCCGGTTCGTGCACTCTGCAACTGAAGCGACGACCCACGTGTCGAGCGCCGATTGGCTGATGCGACGTATGCAGGCACGCGGCATCTGATGGGACGTGGTCCAGCGCAAAACTGACACGTGGAGCGATCGGAGCCGCTGGGCGCGAGGAGCCGTTTCGGCAGGAGATGACAAGCGCCGTTGGATGAGGCCGTATGCAGCAATAAACATGGGTGGGGTCCGCTCTATGGCCCTTACTCCTTCATATTTTCCTCTCTCAAGTCTTGGTTGCTCGACGCTCGTCTCCCTTCTCCCTTTTCAGCCCTTGAAGATTTTCTTTTCCAAGATTAGATGTCTTCCTCAGTAGAATCAGTAGACGTTGTAGGAGTAGGTGCTAGGGTTCCTTTAGCTCTGTCTGAGTCTCCTCGGGGAGCAGGGGTTGGATCCTCTCCCCAGGATCGTGAGGCGGGGGCCGCCTCCAGGGAGGAGGCGGCAGATGTGGCCCCTAGCACCTCTTGCTGGGTGAGGCATTAGGACGAGCTCGCCAATGCTCGGAATCGCTTCCACATCCCCTCGCGTTACACGCTTCGACTGGCCAAGGAGGGAGAGAGAGTAGATCAGGTACGGGACAAGGAGATCGCCCTGTATTTGGAAGCTTTTTGGGGCGGAATGCGCATGCCCTTCTCTCCTGAGGTCGTCGCCGCGCTGAATTTCTTCGGTTTGTCCCCCGGCCAGTTAGTGCCGAACTCGTGGAGGATCCTTCTTGGGTTCTTGATCCACCTGAAGTTACAGGTGGTTCCCTTCAGCCTTCCCCTTCTCGATTCCTCCCTCGTCTTCAAGAGTCACCCTGGTGGTCGAGCGGACGACCCGAGATGGGTTTATCTTACCTTCAGGAAGCGGCCGAGGGGCGCTGCCGGCACCGGGGTCGTGGCCTTGCCCTCCTCCATCCATGATTGGAAAAAGAAATTTTTCTTCGTTCCCCTCCTGAGGGTGAGGACTGGCCCGTGCCTACCAAGTGGTCGAGGGAGAAGTGTCTGCCAGGGAACCAGTCCGATGACCCTGCCGCGTTGAGAGTGGCGTCGTGAGAGCCCATCCCCCGACCTGACGTGCTGCTTTCCGAGAGGGTCTTGAGCTAGGCCGGGCTTAGCCCCGTCGAGTTCGTCGGTAAGTTAGGCTTGCTTTTGGGTTTGTGTTTTACTCGTGTTGCTGATTTGTTGGGAGTTTGTTTCGTGCAGGATCCATGGACTTCGTCTCCCTCCGAGCTTCCATGCGCCAGCCGAGGCAGCCTACTAGGGCCGGGGG
This sequence comes from Agapanthus africanus, assembly GCA_030015575.1. Classification (NCBI taxonomy): domain Eukaryota; kingdom Viridiplantae; phylum Streptophyta; class Magnoliopsida; order Asparagales; family Amaryllidaceae; genus Agapanthus; species Agapanthus africanus. The sequence goes on along the minus strand of CM057343.1, from coordinate 696,760,347 downwards.
CGCCAGTTCTTCTCGGGTGTAAATCCCCGTTTCCGCGTAAATAAAAGTTTCTTATTTTCTGAAATTCCAATGGCTTCCTTTCCCTTCATATTTTGGATTGGTTGTTTAAACCTAATAATTATATCTTTCCAAACCCTAAAAGTTAAAACCCAAGATTTAAAACTAATTTGGAAAACCAAACTCAAACCAAAAGTTAAAAACAAACAGACTATTTTACCAAAACCCCAGCCCAATTGGAAATCCCCATTTAAAATTTAGAACTTAAACGCATTTTCCAAGCCCACATTTTAAATAAATACCTTAATAAATATTTCCTTCTAAGCCCACTCCTGTTTTTTATAAACTCTTTAAAATTCAGTCCTCGGCCCATTTCCCTTCTCAGCCCACACACAAATTTTTGGAATTTCTTTTTTAGTCGGCCCTTTCTTCAACTGCAGCCCACGAGAATTTATTTTAGAAAGGAATTCTTTTTTTGTGCCGGCCCACTCCCTTAACCCAAGCCCGCTTCCTCCTCTTCAGACCCGACCCCTGTTCATCTTCCATTCAAAAAAAAAATCCCAACGGCTACCTCCATTAACTCGCGCGCGATCCCAGCTCCTCGCCGCGCTTCACGCCCACGCCCACGCACCCGTCGTGCGACGTTACCCCCTAGCACTCCTCTCTCTTAACCGTCGCCCTCATCTCTCTCTCTCTCTCACCAACTCCATCGCAGGGAAAAATACTCCCACCCCTCTCAAAATTCCTCTCGAACCCATTTTGCCCGACCACTCGTCGCCCCATCGACGGCGACAACACCTCGACAACCCTCGACGACCATCTCTCAGCCTCCCTCCTTCACCCTCTACGACTCCACATTCATCACCCGAGCCCCGCCAGTCCTCACTTGCACACAAACCCACTTCAACTTAACTCGGCCACCTTACCCCTCGACGCCGGCGAACTCCCCAACACATCGCCGGCCTCCCAACGACCTCTATCTCCTCAGCATCATCACCATCACCACGATCCCCAGCCCACTGTTTAACCTTTTCCTTCTCCATAAACTCCAAAACCCAAATTGCTAACATTTCCTCACTGTGTGTGCACTGTGCGCGTTGCCGGAGCGACGCCGTCGACCGTCGGCAACCCTAGCACACCCCGGGAGACCCACATGGCACCATTCTAGACTTCCAGCAGGCAAAGACGACTCCGGGAACTCCGACGTAAAACCCGTGCTCGATCGAGGCTCGCGCGAACTCGTTCCGCGGCGTACGACGCGCGTTCGTGACGACACTGCTGCCGTACGATCCCGAGGCGTTCTCCAGGCAAGTGTTTACTTGCTTCATGCTAAATTATTAGTGGTACAACCCTAAAATCATATGTATTGAAACTTACCGAATAACTAAATATATTGTGACGTATGTGTTCGATGTATGATCCCAATGGAAACATTTGTCTAATTAGACGGCAACCGATACGTTCTATTGGCCCTTTTTATGATGTATAACGTGTGCGAAATTCGCTGAAAAATACGATTGTTCGTGACAAAAAGTGATACCCCCATATATGTTGTTTAAACTAGAATTCTCTCGTACCTGAAAACGAATAAAATCACCACAAATCATGTACATATTGGAAAGATGCGTTCGAGGGCTTAAATCGAAGCCGATTTGACGAACTTTAATCCCACACAAATTTCTGATCATTTCTGTTTTGTAACCATGGAGATATTCGGATCGGAACACGACTCTGGACTGCAGTCCAGAGCGTTTCTGATTGGTGTGTTCTGTCTAAAGTCCTGCGTCCCCGTGTTTCCTGAAATCGCATGATACGGAACTTTCAGTAGTTATAAGATGTACCTATTAGTGAAAGAAAACAAGTGGTTTCATTCCGATTCATCGCAGTTTGTTATTTTAAACTTATTTTAAAAAGGCAGAACGTAAAGCTGTTCAGAACACTTTCTGAAACGACATTTGAGATTGAAATGTGTATAACTTTCAACGTACAGATGCGACTGAGGATCCGTCTATTGCGTTGAATACTTTATCGAAAACCCTAAATTTCATCTAACTGTGACATCGCTAAATTCTGAGCCCAACTGGGCGCAATTCGTGTCGCGAAACAGACGTTCAGTTCTGAAATTGAAATTCCAGCCGCGAACACTTAAACTGAAACAGTTATATCTTGAAAACCGAAACTCCGATTGAACTGAAACAAATTTTGATGAATTACTGACTGCTTGTTCTATATATCTTACCTACATTATTTTTGCTGAATTCGTAACATATTAATTCGTGCAATTTATTTTAGTTCATAACATGCATGCTAATTCATAACATACAGAGCTTATTGGTAGCATACAATACATATATCATACCCCTGTCATATACACAGTGTTAGTGCGTGTGGACATTGCATTATCGTGCGTGATAGATGTTGGTTTAGGAGTGATGAGTACACCAATGGAAAGTGAACATTTGTGACAGTGATTGATACAGTGGATAGTGATGAAACCGTGTCATTGGTATACTTGTACACAACTAGATCAATATCATAAATAGTGTAACCTGGGGAAAAAGGGGAAATCAAAGTGGAAAGAGTATCGTATTTAGCGGGACCGTGTTTAGAGGATGATCATTCGAACCGTGATACTTATACGTGTAGGACAGGATCTAGCGATCCGGCTGACAGGGTTATGTCCCGGGCATGTGGGCCGTTGTCTCGGGTATGTACGAGACTCCTGTTAAACATGATCCTCATTCCACTATGTGATTTCAAACATGACCTAGAGACCGATAGGGACACATAACATATTCTGCATCATATTGTGACATAGTGACCACTTGCATTATTCTCATACCAGTATTACCTCATTTACCTGTTTCATCTGATTATAATAATATTATTATTTGTGTCGCTCTGACGACCTGAGTATGCATGCTCAGATTCCGCGGGAGGACCAGCACTGGAGACGGATCTACCCTTCGAGTTCACAGAGATATAGTCTGGTGTACTCCCTATCTTTATTGCCTTTCTTAGAGTGATCGTGATATTGAACTTGGTTAGTTATTGTTCTTATTATTTGTAATTTGTGAACAATGGGAATTTTAATGCAATAAATTAGTGATGTGATTCCTTTAATACTGTGCTTTATTTACTGATTACCATGTAGTGCTAGAAGCCGAAGTGTGACTACGGCAGGATGATTCCTTGACCGTAGGAGCATGGCTGGCCTAGTCATCCCTCGTTTTCCGTATTTTGGAAAGCGGGGCGTGACATCGGGTGAAGCCCGCCCCGGCTCCGACCGCTCCGGGGGCGGCATCCCATGAGCGCCCGTGGGCGGATCCTGCCCTGGGCCCCAGCAGAGTATCGGGCCGGAAGCGGGCCCTGATCCAGGAGGACCCGGCCTCGGAAGAGGAGATCGGCTCTCCCTCGGAGTCTCTCAAGAGGAGCTCCCGAAAGCCCTCCCGTGGTCGGTCCTCACCGACCATGGTGGAGGAAGGGGGCCTCCGGTTTGTGGTGCCATCAGGGATGTCCGTGGCGGACAGCCTTCTGCACGAGATAGAGACCTCAGCAGGGGGTAGAGTCCCCGGGGGGACCTTCAGGGCTCAGCTGGCGTCCATCGCCCAAGAGTCTGTGCAGGTAAGTTCTTTTTTGGTTCATTGTGAGATTCAGTGCTTCCTTCATCTTTCTGATTTTTCCGTGTTTTCCAGGTTCTCCACCACGTAGCCCTCGCCCTGCGTATGGAGGCTGAGGTGGTAGCCCCGGCGCTGGAGGCTGCGGGTCAGCTCGCCTCGCTGCAAGAGAGCTTCAAGCGGGAGCTGGAGGCGATGACGGTGAGGGTCGCCGCCCTGAAAGGCGAGGTGGAGGCCGGAAAACGGGAGGTGGCCCGGCACCGCGAGGCTACGGTGATTGCCGAGGTCAAGCTCGAGGATGCCCAGGTGCTCACCGGCAACCTGAAGAGGACGGTGAAGGCCCTCCGGAAGGAGCTGGGGGCGGCGGCTAAGCGGCCAAGTCGGCCGAATCGAGGGCGGTGGAGGGCTATAAGAAGTTGAAGGACTTCTATGATGACTTGGCCATGGCCATGACCCGCATTTGGCATGACGCCCTCGATGCCGTTAAGTCCCGGATGCCGGAGTTCGCCGACGCAGATCTCCGGGCCGAGTCCCCCCTCGTGGGCGCCGACGAGCAAGGGGAAGAGGTTCCTGGCGAGGAGGTCGCCGAGGACCCAGCACGCCACGTGGTGGAAGTTGAGGACCTCAAGGTCGTACCTGGCCCCGAGGTGTAGAGTCCCCGTTCTCCTCCTTTTATTTTGTTTTCTTGAATTTTGTAAGGCTGGAGAGCCCAAAAAATACCCTTTGTAAAACTTTTATCTTTGGTAGTAATAAAGTCTTTCTTCGGCTCCATAGAATTGCGCTCTACCATCTGTTTATGAAGAATGCTCGCAAGATATCTTTGCTTGTACCGTTGTGCTTTTATGTCAGGTTGGCCATTTGTCTGGCGATCGTCTGTCGAGTTGACTTCAATCACTGGCCGATGAGTGTGCCAAGCGCTTCTGAGGAGGTATCCCCCTGGGCCCCGAAGTTGAGGGGAGATCGTTTAGACTTGGATAGACCTGACGCCCCTCACTGGGGTCTCGGTTCCTCCGCAGGCCACAGGGCATCTTTGATTTCGAGCATTGACCACCATCCGGGGGTGACTGGGCAGGGTAGCTGCCTAGTCGCCTCTTGCAAAGGCTTTCTGGTCCCTGGCGTTGTGGTAGGGGAGGTACCCGCCAGGGATGGCCGAGCAAGGACTCGACTGCCCCTGGGAGGACTTGGGTCCTTAGCGCTGGAGGGGCAGTAAGAAGCCCACTAAGGATGATCGGGCAGTGAAGCTGCGCGGTTGCCTCTCGGCGAGGGCTTTGACCTCTGGCGTTGTGGGTAGGCAACTACTAGCCGGAGATGAACGAGCGGGGTAGCCGCTCTGGTGCCTCTTGTGAGGGCTTTTGATCCCTGGCGTCAAGGGTAGGGAGCTACCAGCCGGAGTTGACCGAGCAGGGTAGCTGCCCAGTACCTCTTGGCGAGGACTTTGATCCCTGTCGGTTGTGGTAGGAAGCTACCAGCCGGGGATAGCCGAGCAAGGACTCGACTGCCTCTGAGAGGATTTTGGTCCTTAGCGCTGGAGGGGCTGTAAAAAGCCCACTAAGGATGACCGTGCAGTGAAGCTGCGCGGTTGCCTCTTGGCGAGGGCTTTGACCTCTGGCGTCGTGGGTAGGCAACTACCAGCCGGGGATGAATGAGCGGGGTAGCCGCTCTGGTGCCTCTTGTGAGGGCTTTTGATCCCTGGCATCGAGGGTAGGGAGCTACCAGCCGGAGTCGACCGAGCAGGGTAGCTGCTCGGTTGCCTCTTGCAAGGGTTTTGATCCCTCAGGACGGGGACCGAGCAGGGTTACTGCCCAGTGCCTCTTGGCGAGGACTTTGATCCCTGTCGGTTGTGGTAGGAAGCTACCAGCCGGAGATAGCCGAGCAAGGACTCGACTGCCTTTGGGAGGGCTTTGGTCCTTAGCGCGGGAGGGGCTGTAGAAGCCTACCAAGGACCCTTGGTCGGGAAGGGTTACTTCCCGGTGCCTCTTGGCGAGGGCTTTTGTCCTGAAGGATAGCCGAGCGAGGGATCCTCGGGCTCGACTGCCTCTAGGAGGGCTTTTTGATCCCCAGCATTGTGGCAGGGAAGCTTCCTGCTGGGGATAGCCGAGCGAGGGATCCTCGGGCTCGACTGCCTCTGGAAGTGCTTTTTGATCCCCGGTGTTGTGGCAGGGAAGCTGCTCGCTGGGGATGACCGAGCAGGGTAGCTGCCGGGTTGAATCCTGACGAGGTGTAGCCCGACCATCCAGCTGTAGGTGCGGGGAATGGGAACGGTCGGGGAAAAGGCGCGCGTAGCCATTGCATTGAATGCGGAGGGAGGCTAAGCGCTAGGGGCGTGTCGCTTCGATTCCACCGGAGAAGGCTTGATGGCTGCCGCGTGGCGGCGACTCCCTGGGTGAAAGCGGGCGACTGTTGGGCTGTGCAGTGGGCTATATAAGGATGAAGGAGTACTGGTCCTTCCATCCTTCGTAAACAGGTCATCGAGAATGCAGGACTTCCCGTTTACCATCCCCGACATCGTCCGCTTTGAAGATGTGTACCTTTACGACCCGTACTGCACCGAGGACACGGTGCAGCTGGTCTACGGGAGCATTGAGGACCATTTCGGCCGGCTACTCCCTAGACGCTCCTCCCTGCTGCAGCTGCTGATGTACTCCATTGGAGGGCGTCGCCGGGGCTTTACAACCCCCTGTCTGAGCTGCTCTATGACGAGGCCGTGGGCAAGCTGCGGTCTTTGAGGCGCTTCGGCCTAATCTCCGCGAACCGGCTGGCCCGCTCAGAGGCGCTCATCCGCAAATGCTACGAGCTGAGGCTTAGGATCGACGCGCGCGGGGGGAACCGAGGACAGAGGTTGGACCTTGCGAGGCCCCGGTTGCGGAGATCTTTACCGAGTATCACGAGCAGTGCTCGCTGCATCCCCTTCCCTCATTGTTGTAATTTTCTTTTCTTTTTGCATGTATGGCTGAGGAGCCCATAATACCTTTTGAATAAACAAAGTTTTTCTTCCCTTTTCGCAATACTCCATTGATCTTTATTAAATTAACAATAGGTCCTAAGAAGAATTTACATTGCTTTAAAAGAAAGGTATAGTCTAGTAGGTGACTTTTTTGGCTTAGGCCGAGCTCCCTGAAGGGCTGTTGGCCTCCGTGCTTGGTCTAGGGTATGGGGCTTCCTGAGCTCCGGGCTGGCCGTCCCCTGAAACGAGCATGATCTGACCGATGGTCAGGTCGGCGGGAGGGTGATGCTGCTCCTGCTCGCGGTCGGCCTGCCGTTTGTCCGTCAAGTAGGCGGCGATGTGCCCAGACCGGATGAGCTCTTCGATGTAGTCCCTCAGTTGTTGCAGTCCTCCGTGGCGTGGCCCAGTACCCGGTGGAAAGCGCAGTAGGGGCCCCGGGTTCGCTTTGCGGCCTAACGCGGGATCGGAGGGAACTTGAAGAACCCCTCGTTCTGGGCCTCCTCCAGCAACACTACGAGGGAGACGTTGAAGGGGGTATACTCCTGGAACTTCGGGTGGTAGGGCTGCTGACGCTCCGGCCTCTCCTCCCGGGCCCTCTTCTTCTGGTCGGACCATTCTGCCCGGGGGAGGTTAGCATTCACCTCGGATTCCAGCTGAACCTCGCACTCGGTCCACACCTTGACCTCGGCCATGGTCTTAGGTTGCACCAACGCGAAGGAGTGTAACCATTTCTTGTGCCTCAGACCAGACCTAAGCGCCGTAATGATGGTTTCGTCCCGGTGCTCGGGCACCTCGAGAAGGGCGTTGTAGAAACGGATAATGTAGGCCTTGAACGTTTCCTTGTCCCCACTCTTAACCGTGAAGATGTAGTCGACCGTGCGCTTCTGTTGATGGTTCCCACGAAATGGCCGAGGAACTGGGTAGCTAGCTCGTCGAAGGTCGAAATCGAGCGGGGCTCGAGCCCCCGGAACCAGTCCCGACCTGCGCGGATAAGGGTGGCCGGAAAGGCTCTGTACTGGGCGGCGTCGGAGTGATCCTGGAAGCTCATCCCCATGGTGAAAGCGTCCAAATGGTCCTTCGGGTCGGTTTTCCCGTCGAACAGAGAGACCTTTGGGGGCTTGTTGCGCGAGGAGACGTGGACGGCAAGCAATTCCTCGGTGAACGGCTTTGTGAGCGAGTCGGAGGCATACTTAGCCCCGTCGCTCGAGAGGTGAGCCTCCCGGCGCATGCCCTCGATTTTTTTTTCGAGGGCGTCGAGCCGACCGCGGTATCCCGAGGAATCGGCGCCTTGGGATCCCTGGCCTCCGCTGTGGGTGACCTGCGTCTGGGAGTGGCCCCGGTTCCTCTCGATGAGGTGTCTCAGATCCCGAGGTGAGGTGGCTCTGGACCCGCCGAAGTGAACCCCTTCTGTGCGGCCCCGTCGGGTGTGGTGGTGTCGACCACGCCTGTGGATAGGCGAGGTGACTGACATCTCCTCAGGGGGATAAGGGTCGCGTGGAAGCTCGGGGCGGGGCGTTCTGGCGGCGGATCTTGGTGTGGAGCCGTGGGGCGCCCAGCGGGCCTCAGGGAGCACCGGCTCGAGAGATCGGTGGCCAGGAGTTGTTGCCTGCTGGTGGTCAGCCGTCCAGACGGGGGCAGAGCCTTCTAGAGGCGGTAGAGCGGCGATCTGGGGCCCAGGCCCGGCCGTTTGGACGCGGACGAGGGCCTCCACAAGGGATTGCAGCCGATCTATCCGGCCTGCGAGGGCGTTGATGACGGTCATTGGAGGAGGCTCATCCCCGCCTTCGGTGAGTGGAAGGCGGCAGCTGGTACCGGAATTTTCAGGGTGGCTGCTTGCCATTTGGGTGGAGATCGGAAGGCCAACTTTATGTTTTGTGGAGTGTTTCTGTAACAACCCTAATTTTCTTATACACCTTTTTCCTATACAAATTTTTAAATTAAATTTTTTCAAAATCCATAAAGGAGTATTTTAATCTTAGCACAATATATATGTAATTATTTTGTTTTTAAATAACTCCATTTTTAGTATACATAAAATTGTTTTCAAATTAAAGTATATTTGGGGTATTTAATGTTGCTGTTACCACTTTAAGTAATTATTTTCCCACAATAATTACAAGAAGGAGCTTGTAGCTCATTGGTAACACCTTGCACTGCTGAACCAAGCCATAAGAGTTCAAATTCCCCGCCCCACATTAATTTTAGATTATTTTTGTTTTAAATTTCTTGGAAGCCCAACAGTCCACAGGCCATAACTCCCAAAGTTTGAACTGAACCCTGAAAACTAAAAAGTATCAGAGCCTTAACCCCGAGCCTCCCCACCTTCCGGCATCCCGACTCGGCCGGGATCGGCCGAGTCGGCCGGCGGACCGGCCGACTCGGTTCAGCGCCGCCGGCCGGACTCAGCCGGACGGCCGAGTCCCCAACACAAAAGTTGGGGCTCTTCATCTCCCTAACTCCCCTGTATACACCATTTATTTGGATCGGTTCCCGAATCTTAAACACACTCCATTTACTACAATTTTTAATGATTTTTCTATAATTTTTACATTTTTTTAAATTAAAAATCTTTCACCTATCCTACCCTAGCCTACCCTATAAATACACCCCCTACTCTCTACCCTCTCATCCCAAAAACCCTAAGCTTACTCTCTCAAAATTTTCCAAGAGTGTGTAATTTGAAAACGAGTGCACGGCGAAGCTCTGGCGAAATTCCGGCGGGAATTCCGGCGACATTTTTAGGAACAACCGGCGACGAAGCAACGTCTCGGCAACCCCTTTAGTCCCCCTCACTCCTTAGTATAGATCGAAACCCGTAAGTCCCATTCTTTCCTTCTTTCTATTTCTCTAAAATACGAAATTACGAAACCCGACGGAATCGGAACAAATCTGATTTCCGATTCGGTTTTCTATAAAAATTCACTTCTCACCAATACATTCATATTTAAACATCTTTATCTTGACTATTAAACTTTTAAAAATCAATTTGAACAAGTTTCGTCACATGAAATGATAACCTTTCCAATTTATCGTATTTTTCACTTTAATACCATCATGTTTCGATTTCACATTTAACCCCTTAATTTTGCTATACATCTAAAGTAGAGCACGAGGTAATGACCTACCTCCACACACACGCAAATACAACCCTAAAACGATATCATCAAAACTTAGAATACGATAAAACAAAACTTTCATTTAAATACCATATTCTTAATAAAACTAATTCTAAAAGTTTAGCTTTGATACACTTTTAAATACATATCTCTTATTAGGAAAACACGATAAGTTGTGGACATCGATCATTTATCTAAACCTGATTTTGTGGTGTCTAGACTAGGCAAGTGAGCTTAGATAACTTTAAAAGGCTCGTCTCACGATTCGTGAGCGGATCCCTCCTTCCTCACTTGTACTTACCTGTCCACAATTGGCGGTGAAGAGGCGATTTGAGACTTCTAACGACTTGTCGTTTAGACCATTTAGAAATAGGCTAGTTGGATTAGGAAACGCTAGAATCTAAAATACGGAAAATTACACTTTGCAAATAAATACCTTTTACTTTATAAAACCGTTTTCTAAAAGATTAGTATTTTACAATCTTTGCAAAGCGCCGCTACAACCTATGTTTGGGGAACCCGTTCGGGATCGTGCGGTTTATCGCTCACCCTCGGGCTAGTAGTGCGAGATTCAGACCTCCGCAAGGAGCATTCGGTCTCGAAAGGTTTAAAATACGACATCTTAAGAAAATGAGATTTTTGGAATATAAAATATTTATTAAAAATTATTTTTGTATAAACATATGTATATTTATCATTTAAATATCTATTTTATTATAATTTAAATTTTCCACCTTTTTCTAAAAATCACAAGAATATATTTTACACTAAAATTCCATGAACTTCAAATAATCAATATTACCGATAAATACCCTTATTTATAAAACTAGGATATTTTCACTAGAAATGTCACCACATAAAATCCACCCTCATTACAACTCTAAAGATGAACAATAAATACTTGAGGTGTATTTTGAAAAGTATATAAAAGTATTTTTTTTACATAAAACCCCCTCAAGTTTTATAAATTACCCTAAGGACCTTAGCAATTATAAGACTTCGATTCACCTTTCTGATTGTCTGACTCAGGTTTGAGTCTGATTAATCTGACTTGAATATGATTCAAGTCAATCTATAACCTACAATATTCCAATTCTATATGAACACATGAATCCATGAATCCAATTATCAATTTATACAACTTGACTGAACCGAACCATGGATATATTCCTTTTACATGATTCTGAGTTATTCCATTTATATGACCCTACGGTTACAACCGTTTCCTGATATCATGGTTTCGGTCAGTCAGTTAATCAATCTTACAATCAATACAATTTACAAGATAACAATACAAACAAGACATCGCGGGGTTTAAGGTGTAGATTGGTACGGAAGGTGTTAAAGGTGACACGAGGCGGTAAGATTAAGACACCTAACATGAATCCAATTCCCGTTGTTCCGTATTGTATAACGGAGCCTTGTACTTCTATTTGCCCTGATCTCTAGCATACTGAGACCCCTCTCGTATACACTGGCATTCTTCTGTACCAAGCTACAAACAACAGTGTTAACACAATACTACAACAATATAACAATATAATACAACTGTAAAAGCAACTCTCTCTCTCTCTCTCTCTCTCTTACTCTCTGTCTATTCTATTTCTCCTCTTATCTTTGGGACTTACCGAGCGACCTGTTCGCTGACGACATTCTATTTCTTTCTTCTTTGAATGTCGTCAGGTGGTTTGGACCCGGTAGAGATCGAGCCATCTCAAGAAGATTTGGAGCAATTTGCCGAAGACCCAGCACTTTTGTTTCATTGTACACTTTTCCATTCTGTACTTTTCATTTCCTGTTATGCCACTGTTCAGGCATCTTTTTATTTCAGTTGTATTTCCTTTTCATGCATTGTACAAAAGAATGTTAATAAATAAAAGTTGTTGTTCTTTTTATATCTTGTCTCTTGTGTATTTATTTTATATTGCTTAGATACGCTTAGCGTATGTACTTCTGAGTATATACGTAGCGGACCTCGTTGCGTCCCCTTCGCCGTACACTGGGAAGCGGGGCGTGACAGGTTTTGTTGATGGCCCATGCAGGTCAGAGCTGTATGAAACCCTATTATGCAGTTCTGTAATACCCGGCCCCTTTTTATACTAATAGCTGTATTTCCATTTCATTTATAAAAGTTATTTAAATTTTCTTATAATTATTTATTAGTTTATTTATTTCAAAACCCCAAAACCCAAACCATATTATATTTTTTTCCAACAAATTCCCTTAACCAACACCATTTTCTTTTAACATAACCCCAATTCCCATTCCCTTATTTAAATTCATTTTTCTCTTTTAAAACCCATTTTTCCCCTTCCAAAAATTTAACTCAAAACTTTAAAATCCCTCGGCCCATCTTGTTTCTTAATAAACTTATTCTTTTTCCCTTCAGCCCGGCCCATTTCTCTTTATTTTACATTTAAATTCATTTGTCTCTGCGTTGGGCCGGCCCACTCATCACCTCAGCCCGTCCCCCTCTTCCCTTCAATTTCCTTATATTTTTTCTTATTATCCCTTGGCCCGCTTCACTCATGCCCACGCCCGCACCCGCCTTGACCCGACCCGCTCCCTACAGCACCTTCTTCCCAACGGCTCTCCCGCCAATCTCGCGCGCGATCCACCTTCTCCGCCGCCTTCCTCGTCCACGCTCGCGCTCTTGTCGCCCCCACTCGCGAGCGTTATCACGAACGCACGCCTCGCCTCCATTCCTCCCTCTCTCCTCTCAAAACTCCCAATCGCTCGCTCCCTCCCTCGTTCTCGTCTTCCTCCCTTCTAAACTTTTTCCCGCTCTTTCCAACCCACGACGCGCACGTCGCCCGTGCCGTTGCCTACGTCCCCGCAACCCCGACCACGCTCGCGACTCCCTCAAACTCCCCGTCTCCAACTCCTTCTCAGATCTCTCTCTCTCGCAAACCCAACCTCAACCCACCGCCTCCAAGTTGCAGCCACTCCCCTCGACGACGACGACGACGAATCTCCTCCCCTTTCATCGCCTCACCCTAACCTCACTCTTTCCGTGTCTCTCTGTGGGCACGGTTCTAAACCCCAGACCCAAATTCATTGGATTCGAATCATCGGAGCAAATCCCTAGTAATGGCGGAGGGATGGGAGAGACCCGAGAACGGGACCGCTGCCCCCGCCCCCGCCAGCAGCAGCGGCAGCAGCCTCTCGAAGATGGATTCGATCGAATCGAGATGGGTGATCCAAGACGAGGACGATTCCAACGCGGAGGGCGACAAGGACGTAGGCGAGCGTTCGACTCGTCGGATGAGCTTTGAATCCGAGGAAGAAGACGACGATAATGGTGAGCAGCGATTGATCAGGACTGGGCCCAGGATCGATTCCTTTGATGTGGAGGCGATTGAGGTTCCTGGAACTTATCTGAATGATTACGAGGACTTCAATTTGTGCAGAAGCATTGTGCTCACACTTCAGACACTTGGAGTAGTATTTGGTGATGTTGGAACTAGTCCTTTGTATACATTTGATGTTATGTTTAATAAGTATCAGATTAGCGGGAAAGAAGACGTGATTGGAGCACTCTCTCCTGTTCTGTACACTTTGATCTTGATACCGCTTGTGAAGTACATTATGGTGGTTCCTTGGGGCAACGATGATGGTGAAGGAGGAACATTTGCTTTATATTCTTTGTCTTGCAGAAATGCGAAGGCAGAACCTGGGCTGCGCCGCGACCCGATCATGCTATTGCTGCTGCCGGACTGTCGCCGACACCTTTCCAAGCAAGTTTTTACTTGCTTACATGCTATTTTACTTAAGTTATAATTGTTAAATGCATAAATTATAAAGTTGCAAGTTTAAAACTATTATGTGCCGTAACTGTTCGATGCTTGTTCCCATAGAAAAACATTATCAAATTTGATGGAACTAAATGGTGTAGGTTGACCCGTAGGGTTGTGAACATAGTGTGTGATTTTTGTTGGATGATGTGATCGATAACGACTAAAACAACTACCCCCAAGTTTGATCGTAAAACTGAAATTCTGTTGCACCTGAAAATAGTTAAATTCATCATAAATTATATACATATTAGAATGGTGCGTTCGAGGGCTCAAATCGAAGCTAACTCGACGAACTTTAACCCTGTACTAGTTTCCAGACATTCCTGTACTTAAATCGTGATGATAATTGTATCGGAGTGCGACTCTGGACTGCAGTCCAGAGCGACTCCAGTTATTGGTTGCTGTTCCGTAATGGGTACCACAGGATTTACTTAACTCTTAGGTTGCGGAACTCCGCTGTTTATTGTAGGTAACTCTGTTAGATAGACAACACGATTGGTCTCATTTTGTTTCATTACCGTTTGATATTTAAACTGTAATTTAGAAGATCGGGACGCATAACTGTCCCATCAAAATCAGAACTGACATATTAGTGTTAAACAGTGTATAACTCCTAACGTCCAGACGCGATTGAAGATCCGTTTGTTGCGTTGAAAACTTTACTGAAAATCCTAGAATTCATCCAACTGTAGCATCGCTAAAATCCGATCCCAACTGGGATCAAAATGCGTTGCGAAACGGATTTCTGATTCTGAAACCAGATTTCCAGCCACGAGCGCTTAAAATGAAATGGTTATAACTTTTGATCCTGGAACCCGATTGGCTTGAAACAAAATTCTATGGATGGATAACTGAACATACTAATTACTACCTGTTTATTGTTTCGCTAAATTATATACATAAGTTTCATGATAAATCGTGCAAGTGATAGACTGTTGTTTTATGTATGATACCTTAGTTGTGCTTCTTATACTGTTCATGCATCATATCATACCTATATCATTGTAGTGATAACCTAGTGACATCGTGCTTTTACCCAGTGTTAGATTTTAGTGGTGATTGTGGCAAGTACGTCAGTGTTCGTGTATCCGTGATTAAGTGAATGTGATACGTACTTGTGCACAATCAGTGTCCCTTTTATTCTATTGCATTGTCGACGTCTGTGGGATGCGTGTACGTGTGACTATAAGTGGTATGGGACACTTATGGAAGCGCTTGCACGGATGTCACAGATAAGGCATCCGACACTGCCATTTATCTTAGGTATTGGTCGGGACGTGCTTGATGGAGGTCCTGCCTCCAGTTCTCGCGCAGACTTGTCACGGATCGATTAGTATTTAGGGTGATGGTTAGCGTTTGATGTAGACCACGGGGTGTGGGGTAGTTTAAGTGTGAGTTCAACAGAATCTCGGGAGTCCCATGCCGGCTTATATATTTAGGGAGTTATATGGAGATTTACAGGGTACGTGATGTATACACCGTGATATTCTTGTTACATGTTGGGCCCGTGGTCCCTTGCCCTTGGGTCCTACCCTTGGGTGGAGGACACTCGCGAGTGGTTGACTCTCACACTTGGACTGACGATAGGCTTAGTGATCTGTACAGTGAGACTTAGAGACTGATAGGGATACTGGCATTTTATTCCTTATATATACTGTGTGGCATACGTGACATATTGTTATACTGCTTTACTGTTCCGCTGCGTTGATTACTACACATGCATATTCATGATGCCATTTATTTACTGCTTCATATACCTATTATCACTGTTAGAACTGTCACTTGATTTTTATACATATTATATTGCTATTGTGTCGCTCTGACGACCTGAGTATGCATGTTCAGTGTGAAGAGAAGATTTAGCTTGGATCAGTACTAGACGTGCATCACAGACTTTCTGACTCGCTACTCCGAGTTACTTTCGTTTATTTCCACTTCAGGTCAGTTTATATTATTGTATCTTTCAGTTACTGCATTTCTCATTACCTGCGCATCGTTTACTGTTTACCATGATAAACTAGAAGCCGAAGTGTGACTACGGCAGGACATTTCCTTGACCGTAGGAGCATGGCTGGCCTTGTCTACCCCTCGTATTCCGTATTTTGGGAAGCGGGGCGTGACATGGTTTAGTTGGTATCAGAGCCAGGTTTTGCATCAATTGGGATTGCAGTCTTCCGTGTATTGCTTGACAGTCTAAGACATCCCTCAGTCTAGATTGTAAACTTGATATCCTCGATCCATATTCTCATTGAGTGTTCTGCTATCCATTCGCTAAGGTTTCAGATGACTTGGCAAAGTTACGTGGTTGTAATTGCGAACTAAGTCACAGTTACACTACCATACTCTGTTTAAGTGACTCAGATTCATACTGTTGATTTTTCCATTTGCAATGAATTTCGTCGCATCTGATATTCTTGAATCCTTGTCCAATCCATATTATATCTTGAATCTTATAGCTTGTGCCTTATATCATCCTCAAAATTATTGTTTCAGGATCATGTCTTCCAACGAATCTTCATCTATATCCACTCCCCAGAATCAAACAGTTGAGATCCTTAGTGCACTGCAAGGTTTAAAGGAAGCCCAGGAGCGAACAAACGACTTATTAGCTGAAGGGCTGAGAAGACAGGTAAGTCAGATCTCAGCGGGAGCCTCCTATCATAATGGGATCCCTTTTAGACGAGGAAAAGAGAAGAAGATGAAGCGTCAACAGAAGCATCAGAAGAACCTTTGTTGTGGATATTGTAAGAGACCAGGACATCTTCAGAAGGATTGTCGCCGTGCCCAAGGGAAATGTCTGAGATGCGGTTCCGACAAACATCTCATCAACGGTCGCCCAGAAAGGAAAGAACTGCAAGGAGGGAACTTGTCCACACTCTCCACTGCTGCCAAGTGAGGATTTCTATCTAGTTCGAATTTCGAGGATAAAGCGGACCCAACGCAGGATTCAACTCGCGTAGCGATGATGTCGCGTTCTGGCAGTCAAAGAAGAATTTTATGTTTTCCAATTTCAATAATTATGTTGTCATACTCTTATAAACATTTCTTTCCATTTGAACATTTGTATCCGTCGAACTTTTAATTGAATGAAATAAAATTTGAATCATAATACATGCATCATTCTCATGCTTTCTCTATGTCAAATTCTAATCATTATCATAGTATTTTAATCCTGATCTTTCAATTCCTGCAACCGTATATTTTCCTATACCTCGTACCCTGAGCTATTTCCTTGATGTGTCCCATTGCATAATCATGACTCTTTCTTTTCAGGCCATGGCCCACCCCGGAGCAGCGCCGCATTTAGACGAGGATGCACAATCATGCGCCTCCTTAGACCATAAGTTGATGAGTTCTGACGATGAGGTCAACGGTCCCCAGGTCAACTTCGGAAACAACGATTCAGAAGACGAAGGAGTGGCCGCCCCAGAGTTCGACATGATAGCTGATTCTGATTAAGAGAAAGAAGATCCCGAAGAGAACCCTGTAGAGGAAGACCAGATAGAAGAAGATCCCGATGAGGACCCGGTAGAAGAAAATCCAGTTGAGGAAAACCCGTGGAAGAAAATCCAGAAGAAGAAGAAAATCACATGGAATCAGATCTCGATGAAGAAGCTTTATCCGAGGATGAAGGACCAGAAGATCAAGACCCTGCCGTGGAAGAACTCCCTTTGGAAGTCCCCACGAGACGCTATGGGAATGGACGCCCCTACCTGAGTGCGCGAGCCTACCGCAACCTGCTGAATCTCCACAACCGAGACTGACAGAATTCCTTTGGGATATTGCCTTTCTGGCCAAATAAAATGTGTATAGTTTAGGGCCACTTATCGTCCTTGAGAATGTCTTGTTTCAAAATTTTCTTGAATAAAGTAAATCTTCTGGATTCGTAAACCTTTTGATTATTGGTTCGTTTGATACTTGTTTATTGCCCCTATCCATTTATCTTTCTGCTGAGATCTCTGACTGTCCACCCCTACTTGTTGTAAAGTTTTTCACCCTCGTTTTAATTGGAAAGTACCGCACTCTGATCCTTGGAATGAGCCACCATTCATCCTTCGTCTGTACCCTGTTTGAGATCCTTCTGGGAGGAGAATAGTTCCTGTGAAACTTCCGAATTCATTAACTCTTCAAATTTTGATTCGTCTGTTGTACCAACTGCTGTTTCCCCCACACTTTTCCTTTTGTATTCTTTTGTTGCTCACCCCTACTTCCTGTGCTGACCCGATCCCAATCTCCTTGATCTTCAGCCTAAAGCCGACACACTTCAACCTTTTGTTTGAGCCACACTTCCTTATAATCATTACCCTATCTAGCCCTATACCTATTTGTGTTTTCCTATTACCCTAATTATATTTAGGGACACTGTTATTCAAAAATTTAGTTTTCAGTACTTTAAATTTGTCAAAGAGTACGTGTTAATGATTACCCCGTTTTATGTATTTTAAGTGCATTATTATTATTCTCACTTTAGTAGCGCAACCTTACACCGCGCATACTTTTGGTCTATGTTTCTTAATTTCGCTATACCAGTTTTCTAAATCATTTTAACCCTATTTTCGGTACGTTTTCCTAAAATGTTTTAACCTACTGACTAGTTTTCACTACATTATTGTCGTTACTTTTTTTTTCGGGTTTGTACTTATGTTTACTATATAAATAGTTGAGCCTTATACTTTTCTGCTTGTTTTAATAAACTTAAATGTGCACATATATGGTTTCGACTTTTATCGAACACACTTTGATTATTATTGTTCGTTATTGATATCTATATTCTCGTATACTCGTAGTTGCTCTTATAGTTATTCTTGCCTTATACTTATTAGACCTATCTTTCGTACATAGTTCTTATATATATATATATATATATATATATAAGTGCCTTCAGATTTTGTCAAACCGTTTTAAGTAAATCCACATGTATTAGTGTTCTATATGATAACTCTTCGCTTATTATTTTATAGCTTGTTGTTTCTTTAAATTTCGAGGACGAAATTTTTTGATAAGGGTGGTATGATGTAATACCCGGCCCCTTTTTATACTAATAGCTGTATTTCCATTTCATTTATAAAAGTTATTTAAATTTTCTTATAATTATTTATTAGTTTATTTATTTCAAAACCCCAAAACCCAAACCATATTATATTTTTTTCCAACAAATTCCCTTAACCAACACCATTTTCTTTTAACATAACCCCAATTCCCATTCCCTTATTTAAATTCATTTTTCTCTTTTAAAACCCATTTTTCCCCTTCCAAAAATTTAACTCAAAACTTTAAAATCCCTCGGCCCATCTTGTTTCTTAATAAACTTATTCTTTTTCCCTTCAGCCCGGCCCATTTCTCTTTATTTTACATTTAAATTCATTTGTCTCTGCGTTGGGCCGGCCCACTCATCACCTCAGCCCGTCCCCCTCTTCCCTTCAATTTCCTTATATTTTTTCTTATTATCCCTTGGCCCGCTTCACTCATGCCCACGCCCGCACCCGCCTTGACCCGACCCGCTCCCTACAGCACCTTCTTCCCAACGGCTCTCCCGCCAATCTCGCGCGCGATCCACCTTCTCCGCCGCCTTCCTCGCCCACGCTCGCGCTCTTGTCGCCCCCACTCGCGAGCGTTATCACGAACGCACGCCTCGCCTCCATTCCTCCCTCTCTCCTCTCAAAACTCCCAATCGCTCGCTCCCTCCCTCGTTCTCGTCTTCCTCCCTTCTAAACTTTTTCCCGCTCTTTCCAACCCACGACGCGCACGTCGCCCGTGCCGTTGCCCATGTCCCCGCAACCCCGACCACGCTCACGACTCCCTCAAACTCCCCGTCTCCAACTCCTTCTCAGATCTCTCTCTCTCGCAAACCCAACCTCAACCCACCGCCTCCAAGTTGCAGCCACTCCCCTCGACGACGACGACGACGAATCTCCTCCCCCTTCATCGCCTCACCCTAACCTCACTCTTTCCGTGTCTCTCTGTGGGCACGGTTCTAAACCCCAGACCCAAATTCATTGGATTCGAATCATCGGAGCAAATCCCTAGTAATGGCGGAAGGATGGGAGAGACCCGAGAACGGGACCGCTGCCCCCGCCACCGCCAGCAGCAGCGGCAGCAGCCTCTCGAAGATGGATTCGATCGAATCGAGGGGGGTGATCCAAGACGAGGACGATTCCAACGCGGAGGGCGACAAGGACGTAGGCGAGCGTTCGACTCGTCGGATGAGCTTCGAATCCGAGGAAGAAGACGACGATAATGGTGAGCAGCGATTGATCAGGACTGGGCCCAGGATCGATTCCTTTGATGTGGAGGCGATTGAGGTTCCTGGAACTTATCGGAATGATTATGAGGACTTCAATTTGTGCAGAAGCATTGTGCTCACACTTCAGACACTTGGAGTAGTATTTGGTGATGTTGGAACTAGTCCTTTGTATACATTTGATGTTATGTTTAATAAGTATCAGATTAGCGGGAAGGAAGACGTGATTGGAGCACTCTCTCCTGTTCTGTACACTTTGATCTTGATACCGCTTGTGAAGTACATTATGGTGGTTCCTTGGGGCAACGATGATGGTGAAGGAGGAACATTTGCTTTATATTCTTTGTCTTGCAGAAATGCGAAGGCCGAACCTGGGCTGCGCCGCGACCCGATCATGCTATTGCTGCTGCCGGACTGTCGCCGACACCTTTCCAAGCAAGTTTTTACTTGCTTACATGCTATTTTACTTAAGTTATAATTGTTAAATGCATAAATTATAAAGTTGCAAGTTTAAAACTATTATGTGCCGTAACTGTTCGATGCTTGTTCCCATAGAAAAACATTATCAAATTTAACGGAACTAAATGGTGTAGGTTGGCCCGTAGGGTTGTGAACATAGTGTGTGATTTTTGTTGGATGATGTGATCGATAACGACTAAAACAACTACCCCCAAGTTTGATCGTAAAACTGAAATTCTGTTGCACCTGAAAATAGTTAAATTCATCATAAATTATATACATATTAGAATGGTGCGTTCGAGGGCTCAAATCGAAGCTAACTCGACGAACTTTAACCCTGTGCTAGTTTCCAGACATTCCTGTACTTAAATCGTGATGATAATTGTATCGGAGTGCGACTCTGGACTGCAGTCCAGAGCGACTCCAGTTATTGGTTGCTGTTCCGTAATGGGTACCACAGGATTTAATTAACTCTTAGGTTGCGGAACTCCGCTGTTTATTGTAGGTAACTCTGTTAGATAGACAACACGATTGGTCTCATTTTGTTTCATTACCGTTTGATATTTAAACTGTAATTTAGAAGATCGGGACGCATAACTGTCCCATCAAAATCAGAACCGACATATTAGTGTTAAACAGTGTATAACTCCTAACGTCCAGACGCGATTGAAGATCCGTTTGTTGCGTTGAAAACTTTACTGAAAATCCTAGAATTCATCCAACTGTAGCATCGCTAAAATCCGATCCCAACTGGGATCAAAATGCGTTGCGAAACGGATTTCTGATTCTGAAACCAGATTTCCAGCCACGAGCGCTTAAAATGAAATGGTTATAACTTTTGATCCTGGAACCCGATTGGCTTGAAACAAAATTCTATGGATGGATAACTGAACATACTAATTACTACCTGTTTATTGTTTCGCTAAATTATATACATAAGTTTCATGATAAATCGTGCAAGTGATAGACTGTTGTTTTATGTATGATACCTTAGTTGTGCTTCTTATACTGTTCATGCATCATATCATACCTATATCATTGTAGTGATAACCTAGTGACATCGTGCTTTTACCCAGTGTTAGATTTTAGTGGTGATTGTGGCAAGTACGTCAGTGTTCGTGTATCCGTGATTAAGTGAATGTGATACGTACTTGTGCACAATCAGTGTCCCTTTTATTCTATTGCATTGTCGACGTCTGTGGGATGCGTGTACGTGTGACTATAAGTGGTATGGGACACTTATGGAAGCGCTTGCACGGATGTCACAGATAAGGTATCCGACACTGCCATTTATCTTAGGTATTGGTCGGGACGTGCTTGATGGAGGTCCTGCCTCCAGTTCTCGCGCAGACTTGTCACGGATCGATTAGTATTTAGGGTGATGGTTAGCGTTTGATGTAGACCACGGGGTGTGGGGTAGTTTAAGTGTGAGTTCAACAGAATCTCGGGAGTCCCATGCCGGCTTATATATTTAGGGAGTTATATGGAGATTTATAGGGTACGTGATGTATACACCGTGATATTCTTGTTACATGTTGGGCCCGTGGTCCCTTGCCCTTGGGTCCTACCCTTGGGTGGAGGACACTCGCGAGTGGTTGACTCTCACACTTGGACTGACGATAGGCTTAGTGATCTGTACAGTGAGACTTAGAGACTGATAGGGATACTGGAATTTTATTCCTTATATATACTGTGTGGCATACGTGACATATTGTTATACTGCTTTACTGTTCCGCTGCGTTGATTACTACACATGCATATTCATGATGCCATTTATTTACTGCTTCACATACCTATTATCACTGTTAGAACTGTCACTTGATTTTTATACATATTATATTGCTATTGTGTCGCTCTGACGACCTGAGTATGCATGTTCAGTGTGAAGAGAAGATTTAGCTTGGATCAGTACTAGACGTGCATCACAGACTTTCTGACTCGCTACTCCGAGTTACTTTCGTTTATTTCCACTTCAGGTCAGTTTATATTACTGTATCTTTCAGTTACTGCATTTCTCATTACCTGCGCATCGTTTACTGTTTACCATGATAAACTAGAAGCCGAAGTGTGACTACGGCAGGACATTTCCTTGACCGTAGGAGCATGGCTGGCCTTGTCTACCCCTCGTATTCCGTATTTTGGGAAGCGGGGCGTGACAAGTTCTGTTCTGCGTGAACTGCCTAAGCAATAAAACACAAGAACCGGTAACTAAAACATTCTTTACAATTCATGTTCCTTGAATCTTACAATTCCATGTTCCTTGAATCTTATCATTTCATCATATACCTTGAATCTGTCCTAATCCAAATTTCCCTCACCTCTTTTATAATCTTACCGAAACCTTCGCATCTTTTCATTCCTTCACACATTTTTCATACACTATCTATACTCCAGTCTTCAAACTTTTCTTAAAACTGTTACACTTTCCTTTTACAAATTTCGAGGACGAAATTTTTATAAGGAGGGTAGAATGTAACAATCATAATTTTCTTATACACCTTTTTCCTATACAAATTTTTAAATTAAATTTTTTCAAAATCCATAATGGAGTATTTTAACCTGAGCACAATATATATGTAATTATTTTGTTTTTAAATAACTCCATTTTTAGTGTACATAAAATTGTTTTAAAATTAAAGTATATTTGGGGTATTTAATGTTTCTGATACCACTTTAAGTAATTATTTTCCCACAATAATTACAAGAAGGAGCTTGTAGCTCATTGGTAACACCTTGCATTGCTGAATCAAGCCACCAGAGTTCAAATCCGCTGCCCCACATTAATTTTAGATTATTTTTGTTTTAAATTTCATGGAAGCCCAACAATCCACAGGCCATAACTCCCAAACTTTGAACTGAACCCTGAAAACTAAAAAGTACCAGAGCCTTAACCCCGAGCTTCCCTACCTTCCGGCATCCCGACTCGGCCGGCGGACCGGCCGACTCGGTCCGGCGCCGCCGGCCGGACGGCCGAGTCCCCAACACAAAAGTTGGGGCTCTTCGTCTCCCTAACTCCCCTGCATACACCATTTATTTGGATCGGTTCCCGAATCTTAAATACACCCCATTTACTACAATTTTTAATGATTTTTCTATAATTTTTACATTTTTTTAAAATTAAAAACCTTTCACCTACCGTACCCTAGCCTACCCTATAAATACACCCCCTACCCTCTACCCTCTCATCCCAAAAACCCTAAGCTTACTCACTCAAAATTTTCCAAGAGTGTGTAATTTGAAAACGAGTGCACGGCGAAGCTCCGGGCGAAATTCCGGCGGGAACTCCGGCGACGTTTTTAGGAACAACTGGCGACGAAGCAACGCCTCGGTAACCCCTTTAGTCCCCCTCACTCCTTAGTATAGATCGAAACCCGTAAGTCCCATTCTTTCTTTCTTTCTATTTCTCTAAAATACGAAATTACGAAACCCGACGGAATCGGAACAAATCCGATTTCCGATTCAGTTTTCTATAAAAATTCACTTCTCACCAATACATTCAAGTTTAAACATCTTTATCTTGACTATTAAACTTTTAAAAATCAATTTGAACAAGTTTCGTCACATGAAATGATAACCTTTCCAATTTATCGTATTTTTCACTTTAATATCATCATGTTTCGATTTCACATTTAACCCTTTAACTTTGCTATACATCTAAAGTAGAGCACGAGATAATGACCTACCTCCACACACACGCAAATACAACCCTAAAACGATATCATCAAAACTTAGAATACGATAAAACAAAACTTTCATTTAAATACCATATTCTTAATAAAACTAATTCTAAAAGTTTAGCTTTGATACACTTTTAAATACATACCTCTTATTAGGAAAACACGATAAGTTGTGGATATCGATCGTTTATCTAAACCTGACTTTGTGGTGTCTAGGCTAGGCAAGTGAGCTTAGGTAACTTTAAAAGGCCCGTCTCACGATTCGTGAGCGGATCTCTCCTTCCTCACTTGTACTTACCTGGCCACAATTGGCGGTGAAGAGGCGATTTGAGACTTCTAACGACTTGTCGTTTAGACCATTTAGAAATAGGCTAGTTGGCTTAGGAAACGCTAGAATCTAAAATACGGAAAATTACACTTTGCAAATAAATACCTTTTACTTTATAAAACCGTTTTCTAAAGGATTAGTATTTTACAATCTTTGCAAAGTGCCGCTACAACCCATATTTGGGGAACCCGTTCGGGATCGTGTGGTTTATCGCTCACCCTCGGGCTAGTAGTGCGAGATTCAGACCTCCGCAAGGAGCATTCGGTCTCGAAAAGTTTAAAATACGACATCTTAAGAAAATGAGATTTTTGGAATATAAAATATTTATTAAAAATTATTTTTGTATAAACAAATGTATATTTATCATTTAAATATCTATTTTATTATAATTTAAGTTTTCCACATTTTTCTAAAAATCACAAGAATATATTTTACACTAAAATTCCATGAACTTCAAATAATCAATATTACCGATAAATACCCTTATTTATAAAAGTAGGATATTTTCACTAGAAATGTGACCACATAAAATCCACCCTCATTACAACTCTAAAGATGAACAATAAATACTTAAGGTGTATTTTGAAAAGTATATAAAAGTATTTTTTACATAAAACCCCCTCAAGTTTTATAAATTACCCTAAGGACCTTAGCAATTATAAGACTTCGATTCACCTTTCTGATTGTCTGACTCGGGTTTGAGTCTGATTAATTTGACTTGAATATGATTCAAGTCAATCTATAATCTACAATATTCCAATTCTATATGAACACATGAATCCATAAATCCAATTATCAATTTATACAACTTGACTGAACCGAACCATGGATATATTCCTTTTACATGATTCTCAGTTATTCCATTTACATGACCCTACGGTTACAACCGTTTCCTGATATCATGGTTTCGGTCAGTCAGTCAATCAATCTTACAATCAATACAATTTACAAGATAACAATACAAACATGACATCGCGGGGTTTAAAGGGTAGATTGGTACGGAAGGTGTTAAAGATGGCACGAGACGGTAAGATTAAGACACCTAACATGAATCCAATTGCCGTTGTTCCGGGTTGTATAACGGAGCCTTATACTTCTATTTGCCCTAGTCTCTAGCATACTGAGACCCCTCTCGTATACACTGGTATCCTTCTGTACCAAGCTCCAAACAACAGTGTTAACACAATACTACAACAATATAACAATATAATACAACTGTAAAAGCAACTCTCTCTATCTCTTACTCTCTGTCAATTCTATTTCTCCTCTTATCTTTGGGACTTACCGAGCGACCTGTTCGCTGACGACATTCTATTTCTTTCTTCTTTGAATGTCGTCAGGTGGTTTGGACCCGGTAGAGATCGAGCCATCTCAAGAAGTCTTGGAGCAGTTTGCCGAAGACCCAGCACTTTTGTTTCATTGTACACTTTTCCATTCTGTACTTTTCATTTCCTGTTATGCCACTTGTTCCCCTCCGAAAGACGGCGACGACGTGAAGACGTCTTGCCTGAAGTTCAGGGCAGATACTATTTGGTTTTATCCGTCCACCTCTCCGAAGATGCCAAGTTGATTTATGGCACCGTGTATCGAAGGTTTAGACGGATGCGGCCGATGTAGCAGATTTCGTCAGATTCCCCCTCGCTTGAGGGGTTTTTTGATTGTGGGGACACTCTTCTCTGCAGGCGCAAGCCCCTGCAGTTAATTACGCTACCGCATCGCGGTAACAACTTTCTCCTTCTCCAGAAATTTCACTTCGTGTCGTGTGTGTTTGTTTTGTTTGTGGTTGCCCGTGAATTGTATACGGAGACTAAGTTATGCCGTCGCCCGTAGGACGTGAATTAGTCCAAATCCATAGTTACTTCGATTTGGGTTTGGTTTTTAGTTTAAGGATACGTTAGCCGTATTGAGACTAAGATCAACTTAAACGTTCGTTAAGGATACGTTAGTCCGATTTGAGACTAAGATCAACTTAACGGAAAGAGCATTTAGGGGCTCTAGTGTTTCAGTTTAGGGACGTAGTGGTCCGTTTAATGTATGTGGCCATCGAGACCTATCACCTCTCTGACGACGTTGAGGGATTACAACGACAGGAATCAGAGGAGTTCGGAGATGTACCCTTGAACCAAAGTTGATTAAGGAATATGAAGTCCGATTAAATGTTTAAGGATGCATTAGCCATGTTTGAGGCTAAGATCAACTTAAACGGGATCGTTTAGATCCGACAAAAGAGCGTTTGGGGGCTCTATTGTTCCAGTTTATGGACATAGTGGTCCGTAGGTAGTTTAAGGACATTGGGGTCCGTTGCCAGTTTAGGAACATGGTAGTCCGTGTTCCAGTTTAGGGACATGGTGGTCCGTGTTCCAGTTTAGGGACATGGTGGTCCATAGGTAGTTTAAGGACGCATAAGTCCATGGGTTTAAGGACCCCACAGTCCATATGGATGTGTTTAAGGACGCATTAGTCCGTTAGTTTAAGGACACATAAGTCCATGGGTTTAAGGACCCCACAGTCCGTCTGGGTGTGTTTAAGGACGCATTAGTCCACGAGTTTAAGGACCCCGCAGTCCATATAGATGTGTGGTTGTCGGGACCCATCACCTCTCTGACGTCGTTGAAGGATTACAACGATAGGTGTCAGAGGAGTTCGGAGATGTACTCTTGAACCGGATGTAAATTGATTTAAGAGAGCGATCTTGCTCAGTCAATTTAGTTTGAGGACTTACGGCCATGATTGGGCTAAGTCCAGTGGAATATTCAACATTTGTGTCTTTGGCCTATTAGGCCTGTGCTAGGGCTCTGCCCCTGTTTGATAATGCACTGCATTTTATTCTGGCATGTTAGGCCTTTTTGATTTGGGCTTTGTCTCTTTATAAATGATGCAGAGCATCTGTTTGGGCTCTGCCCTCCTTTAAAATAATGCATTGCATTTAATTTGGCCTGTTAGGCCCCTTTTTTTAATTGGGCTTGGCCCTTCTGTAAATAATGCAGTGCATTAATTATCTGACAGTGACTTGTCAGGCGCTTTGTGCCAATTATTGAGCGCAAGCGCATGTGGAGGTGACACGTGTCACGCTCTGGTGAGCGCAAGCGCAACAGCACAGTGCGCTGCGTCAGTGTGCTACGCTGTTGCGCCGCTGACACGTGGCATTCTCTGGTGGCTTGCGCCAACCCAGGAGCGCAACAGTGCAGTTTTTGCAAGTGCAAGGCACTGTTTCAATAACTTGATCCAATTTTGGATTCAAGAAGAGAATCTTTAAGATTCCGGAACTAATGGTTCATAAAAAAAGTGCAAGGCACTGTTATTATTTATTTTTGTTAATGATCCTTGATCTTGTTCTTAGATCAACGATCTATTCAGAAGAAATTCTTCTTTTATAAAGGTTTTTACCTTTTTTCTTCTTGAGTTCTTTCTCAAAATTCTTGATGATGATCTCGATGTTGTTGATGTTCCTCCTCTGTGAATTGGGGTCTAGGGGCCTTTATATAGTGCCCATTAATTTATTAAATTTGTTAAAGAGATCATTCTCTGAGTGATTTGGGGAATTTTCCCCACCGTTGGATCTTTGATCCAAGAGTTTCTGTTTTACAGAAGGCAATCTTCTTATTTTAACAAGAATAGAAAGATCTTACTGAAATTTAATTCTGTTTGGCGCAAATGCCCCAGCGTCTGCCACGTGTCACGCAGCGCACAGCGCAGCGCAACTGCGCTGACACGTGCCGCGCAGCGCAGCGCTTGCGCAGATGCAACTGCGCTGACACGTGTCGCGCAGCGCAGCGCTTGCGCAACTGAAGCGTTGCTTTCTTTTTAATAGAGCCTTGCTCTGATTGGGCGCACTGCCTTGGGCGCTGCGCTGACGTATCAGCTTTTGACACGTGGCGCGTTACGCGCAGCGCACGGAATTTGAAGCGTTGCTTTAATTTTTGAATTTTTGAAATTCAAATAGAGCCTTACTCTGATTGGGGAAAACAAATGCCCCCCCACCGTTGCGCTCACGTGGCGCGCACGTAAGTGCAGCGGTGGCAAGATCTTGGCCGTTGGATCAACGGGTGAGTTAAAGGGGCGCATACGCCTATAAATAGGACTCTTGGTCCTTGGTGAATTTTTTACCACTTTCAAAAATCTTGATTTTCAGAGCTTTGCTCTTGCTTAAGAATTTTAGAGCCTTGCTCTCGTTTCTTCCCAAGAACTCCAAAGTTCAGAACCTAGAATAATCTTAGGTAAAACTAAATTAAATTAAATTAAATTTAATTTAATTTAATTTAATTAACAGAGCCTTGCTCTCATAGATCTTTGATCTAAAGAAAACCCTTTTGGGGTTTCATCAACAGAGCCTTGCTCTCAAAAGTTCATAGATCTACAGAGATTTTGTTCATGGGTTTTAACCCATGAACAGAGTTTTGCTCATGGATCAAATGTAGATCTTTTTTGATCTAAAAATGGAGAACTTTTTATAAGTTTTCATGGATTTTTAAGATCCCAAAATTTTAGTTCTTTCAAGAGTTAAATTTTTTTGATGGATCTTTCCATTATTACCACAGAGCTAGGCTCTTTTTTAGGAAATTTCATTCCCTTAAGACCAGAGTTTGATAAATGTCACTCTGTGACAGAGCTTTGCTCTGAAAGAGAAGATTTTCTTCTTGTCTCTAGGGATTTCTCATTAATGAGAATATTCTCTTGGGGATCTTTTCATTAATTGACAGTCTCACCCAATGATGGGGCTGTCTTATTAAATGATGCACTGTCATCCAGATTTTGTGGGTCCTCCATTTAGTCCCCTACCCACTGCGTTGCAATGTGGTAAAAAAGAATTTTTAAAATGCCAAGCGTTGGAATTACAACACTGACGGCTAATTTTTGTCCCTCCGCAGGAAAAATGTCTGCCAATTTGTCTTTCCCGTTTGTTCGCTCGGAGGGAGGGTTTCCCCAGGCACCGGTGGACCGAGTGGTGCTCGCTCTCATTAAGGATCATGACCCCGAGCATAAGAGCCTTCACTTGTGGGGTAGGTGGTATAATGAGATCATCCAGGGTCGCCAAAGTTTCAGTTCTACCACACCGTCTGAGCCCATATCTTCACTCCCCTACGTAGATGAACCCCCGGTGAAGTATGCCGTGGAAGTCAAAAATTGGAATTCGGATGACCTCCTCCAGCCTGCGATTGGTGCTATTCCTGTGCAGCCGCCGCCGGCAATAGATATTTTAGGGAGGCGAATCGAACAGGGTGAAGCACACCCTTGGGGACAGGCCTATAACATTTGATTGATCCCACGACTACCTGCCGGATATTTGCAGTGGGCCCGGTACATCTTATCGGCGAAGAGGACTCATCTGATGAAGATTGGTTTATATTCGGCCATCTATGTCTCGCTCTTTGAGTATCCCTCTCCTCCAACATGGTGGATCAAGGCTTTTGTCGAACAATGGAATATCCCCACCCACACCTTCCTGATGACGGACAGGGAAGTCTCTATCTCCTTGGAGGAGTTTGATGAAGTCTCGGGTCTGCCGATGAGGGGGGAGCATTACGAGGAGCCGCTTCCTCCTGACGAATACGTCTTTGCCACCAAGCCGTTGGTGTTTGATCTGACTCCGGGGAATGCTATTCAGCACCAGTTTCCGGGCTTGGTGAAGGTGCTGGACATCTATGAAGGGCTCTATCTGGAATCGGGCATCCGGGGAGTCAGTTTCGCAAATTTTATCGCCCACTTCATTTGATCGGAGTTTCTATTGGAGCGGAGTGAGAAGTTCGCCCAGCTTGATGACCCTTTTGGCTTCGGCTTGGACCGTCGACCCACATCGGAGGATGATCACAAGGACTTTTATCTCCCCTGTGCCGCCGTCATGCCCTTGTTAGAGATCGCCGTCCCGGGCATGGATGAGGAAACCTTTTTTGTAGGGTTCTTAGGATTATGGCTGTGCAGCTTTGTACTCCCCATGCACCCGCGCCACATGCGGCTATCTGTCTTCTACCCAGCGCATCGGATGGTGGCTGGTTTGCAGTTGTCAGTAGGAATCGCTGGGCCGGCTTACCTTTATAATGGACTTAGCGTAGCGGCGGACGCTAGTGAGCCTGGGGTGCAGCCTGCTAACTTCCCGATGCACTACTTCACCTCTTGGATGGAAATGCATTTGCACGGGGTGTTCGGCGCCCATAAGATCCCTCCGTTCTTTGAGAAATGCAGACTCTCAAGAGTCATGCGGTTGGTCGGTGCTTCGAACGTGGTTGCACCTCCGCGGGAGGCTAGGGGGCTACCCCTTCGTCAACACCTGGTCGGAGCAAAGGTTTCTTTTTTGGATAAAGTCATAACCATAAGCTCAGAGACCACCAAGTCGGTAGTGCCGCTGCGCGATGATTTTAAGGATGGGGCTTCCATATTGAAGGCTCGGGAGATCCTCCACCTCTATTCCATTCGGCCGGGCTACCTGGTGTTTAGGCAGAATGAGACGGCGCTCTTCATGAGGTATAACCCCCACCGATTCGCTCAGCAATCGAGCTATCACCAGGGGTCCTGATGGAAGCTTTCTTGGAGAAGCCCGTGGCCAGCCGAGAGGGGATGAAGAATGCAATGCACCATTTCATGCGGCTTAACACGGGTTCCTATTTCTTCATCAGCGAGCCGAGCTGCGTCCCCAAGGTCCTCAACGCGTACATGGCCTGGTACGCGCACGCAATGGGACCAGTTATCCATATGGAAAAGTGCATGCTGGTTGACCGCAAGGGTGCGCCTCCCGGCGGCAATCGCAAGGCTCCCTTGAAGCCAAGGACCCTGGTCATTCCTCCGCTGAAAGATGCCGGAGTTAGGCCACCGCGCGTGCTGAGCCCCCCGCGCGGATTGCCACTTCCTAATACGGTAGATGCACCGCCACACCCCGTGCTCCAGCGGAAACGGTCAATGTGGTATCGCCGGAGTCCGGCGTGGGCGCGGATATCGGGACCCGCCGCCCTAAGGTGCCTGCAAAGGGCAAATCAATCTCGGGTGCGCCCAGGGCTGGTGAGCAGAAGAGGAAGAAGTCTCTCCTCTCTCTCGATGCTATCCTCGGTTTAGAGCCTCAGGCCCCTATTGCCGAAGGTATAAGCGAGTATGGTAGCAATAAGGGCTTTTCGGTAGACCCTGCAGACACTGATCTGGCGGCCGCTATTGCTTCTTCTGAGCGATCAGCGAGGCTCGAAGCGATGTTGAATAAACTCGCTCGGTCAGGTAACGTTAGCATCTTTCTTCGTCATTTTACCGCATTTTTTTATCATTATTTTTTACTAATACTTTCCCCCATTTTTCGACAGGTGTCACTACCGAAGAAGCTATCGCTGCCTCTTTGAAAACCTTCCAGGAGGAAGAAAGGAAGCGTGCTCCAATGGGCGTTGGTACGTCTCGCCTTATTAAGTTTTTATCCTCTTTTCTGATGGCCAACCTAACCTTCTTCCTTTGTTTCTTTACAGGGGCTGCGCCAGTTGATGCGGGGACTCTCCCCGGACCCACTACTGAGGTCCCAGTCTCTTCGGAGCTGCCGCGAGAGCCTCAACTCGACAAGTCGACGAGGGATGCCTTGAAAGATTTGGAGGCATCCCTGTTCACGGACGAGGACATCTCAATGAAGGAGGCTTTGAAGAGGTCTGTCTCGATGGCTCGAGGGGAGAGAAAGCGTCTAAGGCGTGAGGCGAAGGCACGTAGGGCTGCTTTGGCCATGGGAGCTGGCCCAAGCACCGTCCCTCATGCTGATACCCCCTCAGAAGAGCCCTCGGTCGCCTTGTCCACAGCTCGCAGACAGGTGGGACGTGCGGCTCGCGAGGCTAATAATAAGTCCACCTCAGGTAATGTATCTTTCGAGATTTGTTTGTAAGAATTATGACTTTGTCGGTTCTTATATATCTTGTCTTGCAGGGCCAAGTCCAACCGAAGGGGAGGCGGAGACCGTCGAACCCAAGGAAACAGAGGAGGAGGCACCGGCCGAACCCGAGCCGACGGTGGGCCACGTCGCCAGGGTTGCTGAGCCTGAGCTGGAGGCTGAAGGAGCTGTACCCGAGAAGGTCGTTGATGCCGAGCCTGAGGTGGCGGCAAATGAGATGACCGCTATAACTGAGCCCGGGATAGCGGCGGACGAGGCGCTTGAGACCGGCGACCCCATGGTGACGGCGGATGAGACAATGGCGACCGCCGAGCCTGAAGGAGTTGCGGGTGAGATGGGCGTGATTCCCGGGGACGAGCCAGCCGCTCTTTCCCAAGAGTCTGGCAATGCTCCAATCATTGCTCTCCTTGCCTACGGTCCTCCGCCGTCTCCTGGTCGTGCGAGCACGACGACAGCCCCTGTCGAGTCCGGTGACGAGGCCACGGGAGGTGGACTTGTATCGATGGAGGAGGGAGACGCCTCTGTTTCGGCCGGCGGCTCATCAGGTAAATTTCGAGTTACAGTCCCCTTTTTTTTATCTTACAATCCTTTCTGACAAGTTTATCCTTATTTTTTTAATGCAGGTGCGGCCAGTGTCGATGCTCCATTGCTCGAGGGAGCGCCGTCAACTACTGCCTTGGCGGTGGTCACCTCTCAGCCCTCCCTTATACCATCAAAGATGTTGGAAGGTATGGATTTGCAACCTATTAGTTTTATCTTTCAGCCGCATAATTTATGTACTAAAGTCGTACCGTTGTGTCTTTTCAGGAGTGCTTTTTGATCATCTTTATCAGGTGTTTCACCCACACTTCTCCTTCCCATCTGAACTCGCTTCTTCCTCCAGTGGCGCTGGTGAGTATAGTTTCCAACTAATATCTTTCTTTTTCAGTAATGGAATTATTCCTAACTTTCCTTTGTCCTAATTGCAGTGCTACAAATCGAGGGAGGGGATGAGAGATCGGTCGCGCCACCGGCCCTTCCGGCCTTGCCAGCTGCTACAGCTGGTATAGCAAACTATCGCATCGATGACTCTTTTTTTTTATTTCTTGAACCGTCGTCTAATCGTATTTTGTTTTGCAACTATCGTTCCGATCCCGGTGCCCTTTGAGTCTCACGTCATAATGCCGGCAGGCCCTTTCTCGAGACGTCCGTCCTCGAAAGGCGCCGTGAATAGTCTGCGCATGTTGAGCGACTACATTGAGGAGCTCGACGTTGAGACTCCTACGTCTGCCGCAGATTTTGCTACGGCGGTTAACCCAATGCTGGTGATACTCGTAAACTTCCATAACGAAGGCATCATCGCGTCTTGGGTTAATCACTGCAGGAAGATCGAGGCCCGCCTGCATCGACTGGAGTTTATGCGCCCTGCTCCCGAGACCTTAGCCACAAGCAATCAAAGAGCAACGCGGATTGAGCAAAGCGCTTCTTACGTCCACCACTTGGAACAAGAAACGGCTTCAAGGCTGAGGGAATGCCAAGAGACCTCGAGCGAGATGGCCCGTCTGTGTGCTGAGGTTGAGGCTAACACTGCCCAAGTGAAGACTATCTTCGAGGGCCTCCTGGAACGCATCTCAAATGGGCTGAACCTGAAGCAGAAACTCGATGCCGCCGAGCGTAATGCCCAAGGCCGCGAAGCAGCTCAGCAGGCCGTTGGGGAGCAGTTTGCATCCTTTTTGCAGCAACGGGCTCAAGTGGAGGCGGAACTGGCGGTGGTAGCCGATCAGGAAAAGGCATGGAAGGAAGTGCGCGAACAACTGATAGGGCTATTTAAGACGCTTCCTTCCCAGTAGCTGCCTTTGTATCATTATACTTGTAAAGTTTTCTTTTTCGAATAAGATGTATCCATTCTTTATTCTTTTGTACGATTC
Source organism: Agapanthus africanus (assembly GCA_030015575.1). Lineage (NCBI taxonomy): Eukaryota > Viridiplantae > Streptophyta > Magnoliopsida > Asparagales > Amaryllidaceae > Agapanthus > Agapanthus africanus. The sequence goes on along the minus strand of CM057343.1, from coordinate 696,726,421 downwards.
ACCTTGTACTTGATTGAATTAATAAATAAAGATACACATTTTTTTCTTTGCAATATCTTATATGCTCTTCTGTTTTCTCCCTTTCTCTTATTACCGGCATGCTGTCTTAATAAACATGGTTGACAGATAATAGAGTAAACATCTTAGTTTCTTCAAGAGATAGTGATGGCTTAGGCCGCAGGTTCAGATCTGCCGTCTAAAACTTTTCAACTCTATGAGCCGTGAGGGTCTCACAGAGACTTTTCTCCTTACGGATCGAGAGGATCTCGTAGGTGGATTTTCTCCTTAGGAATCGTGAGGATTCCGTTTTCTCTTATAAGTCGTAAGGATCTTATAAGAGAATTTTCCCTCTTACGAGTCGAGAGGATCCGTAAGCGGTTGTTTCCCTCCTCGTCGAGATTCGACTTTGGAGAGTGAGACCCGTGAATAGTATATAAGAGGCCGTTTTAGATCGACTTGGAGGATCCCAGTGCTCAGGAAACAAGTTTTTTAATCCTTGCTGCCTAAGGCTTTATCTTGTAAGTTGAGACGAATCGGGTAGTTCTCGCGGAGATACTGGTTTCTCTGCGGGCCGACGCGAATCAGGAGGCTCTCATCAAGGACGCTGGTTTCCCTGAGTTGAGGGGTTTGCCAAGGACACTGGTTTCCCTGGGGTTGAAACGAGTCGAGGTGCTCCTGCAAAGACGCTAGTTTCTCTACGGGTCGACGCGAATCAAGGTGTTCTCGTCAAGGATACTGGTTTCCCTGAGTCGAAGGATTTTGCCGATGACGCTAGTTTCCTCGAAGTTGAAACAAATCGGTGTATTCCTGCAAAGACGCTAGTTTCTCTGCGGGCCGACGCGAATCAGGAGTCTCTCATCAAGGACGCTAGTTTCCCTGAATTGAGGTATTTGCCAGGGACACTGGTTTCCCTGGGGTTGAAACGAATCGATGTATTCCTGCAAAGACGCTAGTTTCTCTGCGGGTCGACGCGAATCAGGATGTTCTCGTCAAGGACACTGGTTTCCCTGAGTCGAAGGGTTTTGCCGAGGACGCTAGTTTCCTCGAGGTTGAAACGAATCGGTGTATTCCTGCAAAGACGCTAGTTTCTCTGCGGGCCGACGCGAATCAGGATGTTCTCGTCAAGGACACTGGTTTCCCTGAGTCGAAGGATTTTTCCGAAGACACTGGTTTCTTCGGGGTTGAAACGAATCGGAGTATTCCTGCGGAGACATTGGTTTCTCTACGGGCCGACGCGAATCAGGATGTTTTCATCAAGGACACTGGTTTCCCTGAGTCGAAGGATTTTGCCGAAGACACTGGTTTCTTCGGGGTTGAAACGAATCAGAGTATTCCTGTGGAGACACTGGTTTCTCTGTGGGCCGACGCGAATCAGGAGGCTCTCATCAAGGACGCTAGTTTCCCTGAATTGAGGTATTTGCCAGGGACACTGGTTTCCCTGGGGTTGAGATGATCTCTGGTTATCTTTCGGGCTTTATATGAGTTGCCGTCAAGACTGTGAAGCTAGGAATCTGATCTTCGCTTCGTTTGCTGGCACTGCGTCTGCTGTATCAAGACGAATGTCACGGTCGTCCCTAGGCTGTTGGTGAACCGTCGAGATTTGGCTTTGCTTTCTGGTGGAGCCTGTTGGGAAGGTGTGGTCCCGTCCTTGTTGGTGCCCTTGGATTGTATACAGGGATCGATGTGATCTCGACTGTAGGACGAAAGTTTCATTCATTTTTTTATTGTTTTATTTCCGCGATGCTCTATCATTTCAGCTTTTATATTGCGAAGGTCGCGATCGCCCAATCATTTCGGCTATTTTTCGCGGTGCCCAATCATTTCGGCTGCTTATTTTATTTTTACTCATTGCTTTTTATTGCGAGTTGTCCGATCATTTCGGCTATTTTGTGTACATACGTTTTTACTTGCTGCTTTTTATTGCAAGTTGCCCCACCATTTCGGCTATTTCGTATGCATTTTTAGCTCGCTGATTTTTTATTACGAGCGTGGAACTTAGAATCTGGTGCCAATCTCAGCATCAGCATCCCTACAACTGGAATATTGCCAGAAGCGAATCATCACTTGCCATGAAAAGGCTTGGAATTTGATACCGGTTCAGGCATCATCGCTACAACTGGAACATTGCCAGGAGTGAATCATCATTTGCCTCTGTCGATGTCGAACAAAGGTGGCTTAGCAAACAGGGTTAGGATCCTGTCGACTAAGGCTTTTGACTTCATGAGCCGTAAGGGTCTCACGAAGGTATTTCTCCCTACAAGTCGTAAGGATCTTGTAGGTGTATTTTCTCCTTAGGAATCGTGAGGATTCCTAAGCGTATGTTCCTCTGTAAGTCGTAAGGATCTTACAAGAGAATTTTCTCCTTATAAATCGAGAGGACTTACAAGGGTTGTTCATCGTGCGAACATATCCCCAGTCATGGATGGGACTTGGTTAAGGAAATGTTTATTCGCGCCCGTGGATTGTATACAAGGGCCAGTATTGGACCACTTGTAGGGTAATATCCAAGGTTGTGGGGGGTTTGCTTAAGCACAGGTTTAGGTTTCTGTAACTCAAGACTTTCAAATCTTATGAGCCGTGAGGGTCCCATAAGAGAGTTCTCCTTACGAGTCGTGAGGATCTCGCAAGTGTATTTTCTCCTTAGGAATCGTGAGGATCCCTAAGTGTGTTGCTCCCTTGTGAGTCGTAAGGATCTCATGCGGGTTGTTTCTCCTTACAAGGTCGAGAGGACCCTGCAAGTGTCTTTTAACGAGGTTGCGCCCTTTCAGGTTTTCACAAACACTCGCCGGTAGTCCTGCTGTTTTTACTCACGGAGCCCTTTCGGGTTTTCATCCGTGCCCATTTTGCTTATGGACATACCATTTTTTAATTCTTTTTTTATTCTTGTTTTTTTTACGAGGTCGCGTCCTTTCAGGTTTTCACGAACACTCGCCGGCAGCCCTGCTGTTTTTACTCACGGAGCCCTTTCGGGTTTTCATCCGTGCCTATTTTGCTTATGGACATACGGTTTTTATTATTTTTTTATTATATATTTTTTTATTCTTTTTTTTTATCTCGTCAGTCTGGGGATGCTGCGGTAGTAGTTTAAAGACGTTTCGGTCGTCAACTAGTTTTAGGACGTAGTGGTCCGTCATTAGTTTAAGGACGTTTCGGTCCGCCATTAGTTTAAGAACGTTTCGGTCCGCTATTACTTTAAGGACATTTCGGTCCGGTATTAGTTTAAGGACATTTCGGTCCGCTCAGGAGAAGGCAGGTTACTACTCATAGAGTTTGGGCTTAGGAAGATAGCGAGCGGATATAGTCGTCGTCATTTATCATTGACCTAGGCTGTGACTCGTTAAGCGTAGTATTTCTTCAGGAAGCGACCATTTATTGGCCTGAAAGGCCTTTCACCGTGCATATCCATGAGTAGATAGGCTCCACCCTGGTAGACCTTGTTTATGATGTATGGGCCTTTATAGTTCGGCTCGAATTTTCCCCGCTTGGCGCGATTGGGAATCATAGGTCTTTTGACTACTAGCACGAGTTCGCCTTAGCGGAATGTCCTCGGCCGGGCTAATCTTTCATATGAGCGCGTCATCTTTGCTTTATAAGCCTCCAGATTTTGTTGCGCTATGAGCCGGGTTTCATCAAGGGCATCAAGCTCCTCAAGGCGAAGGTGAGCATTTTCTTCGTCCGTTAGCTCGTAATGGACTGCCACTCGTAGAGAGGGTAACTCTATCTCGAGGCGGAGTACTGCTTCTGTACCGAACACTAACGCATATGATGTAGTGTTCGTGGCCGTCTTGAATGTGGTCCGATATGCCCAGAGTGATTCTTGCAGTCTCTCGTGCCAGTCCTTCTTATTTCGGGACACCGTCTTCTTCATGATCTTTGTCAAGGTCTTGTTGAATGCCTCAGCTAGACCATTAGCTCGCGGATTATAAACCGAGGAATATCTCCAGTCTATATTATGTTGTTGCGCGAAACGACTGATCTTGTGGCTTCTGTAGGCTGGCCCGTTATCGGATATGATCCGTCGCGAGGTTCCAAACCGATATATGACGTGCGTCTTGAAGAAATGGAGGATGTTCTCCGTCTTCACTTCCCTCAATGGTACTGCTTCTGCCCATTTGGAGAAGTAGTCAGTTGTTGCCACGATGAAACGATGTCCTCTAGACGATGCTGGTTCGATGGGGCCGACTATGTCAGCTCCCCACATTTCGAACGGCCAGCTGGCCACCGTTGGATGTAGTGGATTTGGATGCTGGTGGATGAAGTCCCCATGAATCTGGCATGAGTGGCATTGCTTCGCATATTCGAGGCAGTCCTGAATCATCGTGGGCCAGTAGTAACCCATCCGTTTTATTTTCAACTTCATCTTCGGGCCTGCTTGGTGAGAACCGCAGAGTCCATCGTGGACTTCTTGAATGACTCTTTTCGCTTCGTCAGGTCTTAGGCATCTCAACCATAGAGAATCAAATGACCTCTTGTACAGAGTATCATTGAAGAAGGCGAAAGACAGAGCCCGTTTCATGAGCTGATGTCTTGAGGACGCATCTTCGGGCGTTCGACGGTATTTGAAGTAGTCTATGAAGACTTCTCTCCAATCCTCAGCTTTTTCCCGGTCTTTTATTTGCAGGGCCGTGTGCTCAATCGCTCCCTTTCCTTCGGATGACTCCGAAGATATTTCTGTTGGGGCAAGCACCCGACGGCTTTGTACCACAATTCTGACATCATTGAGATTCTCGTCAGCCAGTTCTTTTGCGATCTTGGATAATGCATCCGTTTTGCTGTTTTCTGCACGCGGTATGTTTTCCAAAGTGTAGGAGGGAATTTGGGTCAACAGTTGTTGCACCTTTTCGCCGTACTTCACCAGCTCTGGTTTGCACGTTTGGTAGTCGCCATTTACTTGACTGACTACCAGTTGGGAGTCTCCATATATGAGGAGGTTTTCAATTCCCATGTCGATGGCGATCTCGAGGCCTGCTATCAAAGCTTCGTATTCGGCTTCATTGTTCGTCCTCGGTTCTGTTAAGGAGAAAGCAAAGCGCATTATCCCTCCTTGTGGAGTCACGAAGATAAGGCCTACCCCTGATTTGATTATAGGGGCACTTTGTTTGCGCTTCTTCATGAAAGATGCTCCATCAAAATAAAGCTCCCATCGGGTATCGCTCCCATTGATCGCGTCAAACACATGTTCGTCTGGTAGCTCACAGTTCAAGGGAGAATCGGCCGGTATCGGATGCTCAGCGAGGAAGTCGGAGATGGCCTGCCCTTTTACTGCCTTGAGAGGTTGATAGGTTATTGAGAACTCCATCAAGAGTAGAACCCATTTAGCGAGTCTCCCTGTCAATATGGCCTTCGACATTAAATATTTAAGGGGGTCCACCTTCGAAATGAGACGGACTTCATGTGCCAACGCATAGTGCCTGAGCTTTGTTATCGCAAAGATCAACGCCAAGCAGTGTTTTTCAATGGGGGAGTAGTTGCTTTCTGCCCCCAGCAGGACTCGACTTAAATAGTAGAGTGCTCTTTCTTTTCCTTGGTCGTTCTCTTACGCCCATAATGCGCCTAAGGAACCTTCGAGGGCAGTCGTATAGAGAATGAGGGGCTTTTCCTTGACCGGAGCAGCCAGCACCGGCGGGTTTTGCAAGTACTGCTTGATTTCGTCTAGCGCGCTCTGACATTTTTGATCCCAGACGAACGGGGTCCCCTTCTTCATCAGGTGGCTATAAGGGTGGCACTTGCCTGAAAGATTGGCTATAAATCGCGTATATACACGAGCTTTCCCTGGAGAGACCGCAGTTGTTTGAGAGTTCTCGGCGGAGGCATTTCCATGATCGCCTTAATCTTCGATGGATCTATCTCAATACCTCGGTGTCGGACGACGAATCCTAGGAATTTGCCCGAGGAAACTCCGAATGCGCACTTGAGAGGATTCATCTTCAAGTTATATCGTCGAAGGCGCTGAAATACGGTCTTGAGATGCTCGAGATGTTCCTCGTACGATTTGCTTTTCACCACGAGGTCGTCGATATAGCATTCGACGATTTCATGTATAAGGTCATCGAAGATCTTCATCATGGCCCTCTGATAAGTAGCACCGGTGTTCTTTAGACTGAAGGGCATCACCTTATAACAGAATATTCCCAGAGGAGTCCGAAAAGCGGTGTGCTTCTGGTCTTCGGGATGCATCTTGATCTGATTATATCCTGATGAGCCATCCATGAAGGAGAAAACTTCGTGAGTGGACGTATTGTCTATCATCAGCTCGGTGACTGGTACTGGGAAATCGTCTTTCGGGCAAGCCTTATTGAGATCCCGGAAGTCCACGCATATGCGTACTGTCCCATTTTTCTTCATCACTGGGACAATGTTGGCGATCCAGTCGGGATATTGAACCTCCTGGATAAAGCCATAGTCGATTAGCTTCTTGACCTCGGCATTGATACTCATCTCAAGCTCGAGCCGCATTCTTCTTGGTGCTTGTTTGACCGGCTTGACGTCCGGAGATATCGCCAATTTATGCACAGCAATTTCTGGATCTAGTCCTGGCATTTCGGAATAGTTCCAGGCGAAGCAATCTCTGTACTGCATAAGCACGTCTTTTAACGCAGCCACTCTTTCTTCAGATAGCAACTCGCTGACGAATGTCGGTCGCGGGTCGTTCACTGTCCCCAACTCAATTTTCTTGAGGTTATCTGCAGTGGTATGTATCCCATCCTCCAGCTCTTTTGGTGCTGGTGGAAATTCTGAGATCACCTCATCGTTGCTGTTTTCGAAGCACCAGGGAAGGTCATCCATGTTCTCGGGCTCTTCCTTTGATATCGTCATCATGTGACAAGTACGAATTCGCTTCCAAGGCCAATGTGGAGCTGATTCTGCTCTCGTGCCTTTAGGTTCGTGCTTCTGTGGCGGCGTTACCCTCCAGTTGTCAGACAGAGTGAACTTGCCGAGCTGATACTGATCTTCGACCCAATTCTTAAAGGTGAAGCAGTCCTCGAGAGGGTGCCCTATTACTCGGTGATAAGAGCAATAGTTTGGGTGAGAGACTTCGCTTGCTTGTTCGGGGTGTTTAGACTCCGGCAGCGTAAGCATATGATGTTTTAGAGCGTGGTCAAGTATTCTCTTTGTCTTGTCCAGAGGAAAAGAGTACGCTCGACTCATTTTCTTCACAAGGGATAGATCTGGACCGCCCAATTCCTACTCGCGTGGCTTCTTAGTCCCGCTTTGTTATTGTTGAGCACCTTTTTGGCCTTTAGACTTGTTTCTGCCTCTGCGTCGAGCCTTTTTTATAACAGGTTGACAGGGGGTAGCATTTTCATCTTTCACGGCCTATTGGAGGAGGCGTTGCATTTTGGCTTTCTCGTAGATGGCTATTTCGCGGTTGTGGTCGTCTCGGACTTTTTGACCAGCCTCCCTTATAAGCTTGTCCATTTGTTCTTCGAATGACGGACTGGGCACCTTTGCATCAGGAACTTTTACTGATTCAGTATTAACGTCCTCCCATTGAGCATCCGCTTCTTCATTGAAGTCATGTATGACGTAACAGTCGCGGAGCAGCTCTTGTTTCTTGGACCGAATGTATCCAAGCCCGATTGTTTCCATCCTCCCACTGGGCAGCTTGTGCTGAGTTCCGGGGACGTTCCAAAACCTGTCATAGAATTTGGCTTTTCAAGCGGTCTATTTGAAGGATATCCCCTGGCGCTTCAACAGCCTTTTCAAGCCTTCTGTATAATATCTGGGGAGACAGATGGGCTGAAGCTTGTCGAGCGTAGGATCCGCACCGTGCCAGATTTCTTTCTCCACTTTGGTTTCTTCGGAGCGGTAGAATAGAATTGCCTTTTCACCTTCTCGCCTGGGAGGGACATAGAACGTCCGCAGCTCCTCTAAACTGTGGGTATCGAGCGCATCCAGTTCTCTATGATGTTCAAGTGGAATCATGGCGATTTGCAAGCTTCGTTCCTCGTCAGCGGATGTTTGTATTGAAGGCCGAGCAGAGAATATAGCTTGAACCTCATCTTCCGAATCACTACCAAAGATCAACGTAGGAGCGGATGGTCCCGGCTTGTTGTATTGGGGTGGACCCGAATAAACTATCTCCTCTTCCTCCTTGGTATCACTCCCGAAGACAGGGATGGTGGCATTAGTTTTGTTCTCCGGCTTGTGACACCTCTCTGTGTCTTCGAAATCCGGTAAGAAGAATTTTGCATCTTCATATTTGCGGACTTCGTTCACGGAGAACGGGTTCAGTTCTCCTGTCACGGTATACTCGAGACCATCCTTAAAATATTTCATATACTGATATTGTGTAGAAGGGATGATGTTGTACTCGTGTAACCATGGTCGGCCGAGCAGAGCATTATAGCACGTTTTGGCGTCTATGACGTGGAACTTAATGTCCGTGACGAGTAGCCCAAAGCGTAGCGTCAGTATCACAGATCCAAAAGTTCGTGATGATTGAGAGTCGAATCCGGAGATGGTGATCTTGTCCCGAGCAAGGTGCTGGACGCTCATGCAGATTTCCTTTAACACCCGCACGTTGAGGAGATTAACGGAGGATCCATTATCGACCAGGATTTTGCTTATCATTATATCATGGCAGTATCCTGAGACATAGAGAGGGCGATTGTGTTCGCAAGTCCCAAGGAGAAGGTCTTCATCGCCAAAAGTGATATCGGCCGTGTGCACTTCCTCCAATTCATCCTTCATCTTTTCTTTGGCCAGGAAAGCTTGGAATTGCTCCGGCTCCTGTGGTGCCTTGATTAACGAATCTTTCGCCTCCTTTGATAGTAAAAGGGCGTCAAGAATGCTGAGCTGCGAGGGTACCTTCCTCAGATAGCTTCATCTTGCCCCCTGTTCGAATGAGGCGCTGCTAGTGTTAGCCTCTTGAAGACTGAGATTGTCCTTTGAGGGGTGATATTCAATCTGTCAAAGACAGATCCTCGAGCAGGGGCAGGAGCCGGAATAGTCAGCCTTGAAAAGACTGACTCTTTGACAGGAGGAGCCGCCTTGGTGACTTCAGGAGCAACTGTTGCTGCCTTCTTCGGGACAGCCACTTTAGGGTTCATAGGCTTCCTGGTGGGCCCATCATGGTTCTGATCCAGCCTAGCAAAGACCGAGGCTGCTGGTTTGATATTGGACGACCCGTTGAAAGGGGCCGCTGTAGCAGTGAGTCGATCGAAAACCGACTTCTTGTTCGCTTCTGGTGCGGGCACTGGAATAGCGAAGCTTGTAGGCGGGAGCATGGTCCCGAAAAATAGGCCGGTGGTGTCCTGGGTCACCTGTTCTACCGGCATGGCAAGGATGGAGGCCGCGTGAGGCCCATAGGCTACGCTTCCAGGTGAGGTGGAGCGTTGATTGCACTTGCACTTCGAGCAGCTCGAGCAGTTGGAGGCCATTGATGCTTGATTTCTGCGCCAGGCAAAAGACCAAACCTTAGTAACTTGAAATCCAAAGGTAACCATTAACAAACCGCGATTCGTTCGCGAAGACGACACACGAAGTGTGGAGTGGAAAGAGGAAAAGGTCCCACCGGGCGTGCCAGAATCTGTTCCCCTCCGAACGGCGGCGACGTGAGGACGTCTTGCCTAAAGTTCGGGGCAGATGCTATTTGGTTTTATCCGTCCATCTCTCCGAAGATGCCAAGTTGATTTATGGCACCGTGTATCGAAGGTTTAGACGGATGCGGCCAATGTAGAAGACTTTGTCAGATTCCCCCTCGCTTGAGAGGTTTTTTGATTGTGGGGACGCTCTTCCCTGCAGGAGCAAGCCCCTGCAGATAATTACGCTACCGCATCGCGGTAACAACTTTCTCCTTCTCTAGAAATTTCACTTCGTGTCGTGTGTGTTTGTTTTGTTTGTGGTTGCCCGTGGATTGTATACGGAGACTAAGTTATGCCGTCGCCCGTAGGACGTGGATTAGTCCAAATCCGTAGTTACTTAGATTTGGGTTTGGTTTTTAGTTTAAAGATACGTTAGCCGTATTGAGGCTAAGATCAACTTAAACGTTCGTTAAGGATACGTTAGTCCGATTTGAGACTAAGATCAACTTAACGGAAAGAGCATTTAGGGGCTCTAGTGTTCCAGTTTAGGGACGTAGTGGTTCGTTTAATGTATGTGGCCATCGGGACCCGTCACCTCTCTGACGACGTTGAGGGATTACAACGACAGGAATCAGAGGAGTTCAGAGATGTACCCTTGAACCAAAGTTGATTAAGGAATATGAAGTCCGATTGAATGTTTAAGGATGCATTAGCCATGTTTGAGGCTAAGATCAACTTAAACGGGATCATTTAGATCCGACAAAAGAGCGTTTGGGGGCTCTATTGTTCCAGTTTATGGACATAGTGGTCCATAGGTAGTTTAAGGACATTGCGGTCCATTACCAGTTTAGGGACATGGTGGTCCATAGATAGTTTAAGGACGTATAAGTCCATGGGTTTAAGGACCCCACAGTCCATATGGATGTGTTTAAGGACGCATTAGTCCGTTAGTTTAAGGACGCATAAGTCCATGGGTTTAAGGACCCCACAGTCCGTCTGGGTTTGTTTAAGGACGCATTAGTCCACGAGTTTAAGGACCCCGCAGTCCATATAGATGTGTGGTTGTCGGGACCCGTCACCTCTCTGACGTCATTGAAAGATTACAACGATAAGTGTCAGAGGAGTTCGGAGATGTACCCGTGAACCGGATGTAAATTGATTTAAGAGAGCGATCTTACTCAGTCAATTTAGTTTGAGGACTTACGGCCATGATTGGGCTAAGTCCAGTGCAATATTCAACGTTTGTGTCTTTGGCCTATTAGGCCTGTGCTAGGGCTCTGTCCCTGTTTGATAATGCACTGCATTTTATTCTGGCCTGCTAGGCCTTTTTGATTTGGGCTTTGTCCCTTTATAAATGATGCAGAGCATCTGTTTGGGCTCTGCCCTCCTTTAAATAATGCATTGCATTTAATTTGGCCTGTTAGGCCCCTTTTTTTAATTGGGCTTGGCCCTTCTGTAAATAATGCAGTGCATTAATTATCTGACAGTGACCTGTCAGGCGCTTTGCGCCAATTATTGAGTGCAAGCGCATATGGAGGTGACACGTGTCATGCTCTGGTGAGCGCAAGCGCAACAGCACAGTGCGCTGCATCAGTGCGCTACGCTGTTGCGCCGCTGACACGTGGCGCTCTCTGGTGGCTTGCGCCAACCCAGGAGCGCAACAGTGCAGTTTTTGCAAGTGCAATGCACTGTTTCAATAACTTGATCCAATTTTGGATTCAAGAAGAGAATCTTTAAGATTTCAGAACCAATGGTTCATAAAAAAGGTGTAAGGCACTGTTATTATTTATTTTTGTTAATGATCCTTGATCTTGTTCTTAGATCAATGATCTATTCAGAAAAAATTCTTCTTTTATAAAGGTTTTTACCTTTTTTCTTCTTGAGTTCTTTCTCAAAATTCTTGATGATGATCTCGATGTTGTTGATGTTCCTCCTCTGTGAATTGGGGTCTAAGGGCCTTTATATAGTATCCATTAATTTGTTAAATTTGTTAAAGAGATCATTCTCTGAGTGATTTGGGGAATTTTCCCCACTGTTAGATTTTTAATCCAAGGGCTTCTGTTTTACAGAAAGCAATCTTCTTGTTTTAACAAGAACAGAAAGATCTTACTGAAATTTAATTCTGTTTGGCACAAATGCCTTAGCGTCTGACACGTGTCGCGTAGCGCACAGCGCAGCGCAACTGCGCTGACACGTGTCGCGCAGCGCACAGCGCAGCGCAACTGCGCTGACACGTGTCGCGCAGCGCACGCAGCGTAGCGCTTGCACAACTGAAGAGTTGCTTCCTTTTTAATAGAGCCTTGCTCTGATTGGGCGTACTGCCTTGGGCGCTGCGCTGACGTATCAGTTTTTGACACGTGGCGCTTTGCGCGCAGCGCACGGAATTTGAAGCGTTGCTTTAATTTTTGAATTTTTGAAATTCAAACAGAGCTTTGCTCTGATTGGGGGAAACACCACTGTTCAGGCATCTTTTTATTTCAGTTGTATTTCCTTTTCATGCATTGTTCAAAAGAATGTTAATAAATAAAAGTTGCTGTTCTTTTTATATCTTGTCTCTTGTGTATTTATTTTATATTGCTTAGATACGCTTAGCGTATGTACTTCTGAGTATATACGTAGCGGACCTCGTCGCGTCCCCTTCGCCGTACACTGGGAAGCAGGGCATGACAGTTTCCCACAGACGGCGCCAACTGATGGAGGTCCTTTTCGGGTCTCCGTCAGATGTTGTCTTCCGTAGATCTCCCGGTGGACTTTGTTGGTTATCTCCTGTTGCGTGTGGGTCTCAATGGGTTGTTGGAGGAAGAAGTGGAATGAAGAATTTGGTGCCGACTACCTGCAAAGAAGTATCGGGGTGGTTTGGTACCACCAAGGACCCTCCGACGATCAAGTTAGTGATGAGATCCGAGCAGAGTAACGGCTTGGAAGAGTAAAAAATGGCTTCCTTGACCCCTCTGTGATAGGGGTTTATATAGCGGTGGTGTCATGTAGCAGCAGGCGCGAGAATCTCGCCGGCAGTTACGCCCCCGACGTCACGCCCGCGTAGAGAACGGATCGCCCATTAATTGGGGTCGTAATGGCGTGGAACGTGGGATGTTGCTGGCGTAGGATCTGTGCATGGCGAGATTCGCGGAGCGGCGGTTACGCCTGTGAGCGGTGGCCTTGATCGGAGGGCCGAGGAAGACGGCTTCAGCCTGGAGCTCGGAACGAGCGAGGAGGCCGAGGAGGCCAGGTCTTGTGGCAGCTCGAGGCGAGCTGAGGGACCGAGGAGGCTAATTTGCAGGGAGCCCCGAGGAGGGCTAGCTTGTGCTTGCATGTCGGGCGTAGGGTAGCCTGGTCGGCCCCTGTGGGCCCTTTCTTCTGAGTCTTGGGACACGTCATCTGCCACGTGTCTTGATCGTGGGGTTTACCGATATTGAGCATCATCACTTCCCGAGACTCTTATCCATTTCTTCTTTGTTCTTACCCATACATGTTATGTTGGTGCGGCGTGGACCGTTGAGAACATGTAAGCAGGTAGCCTTACAGTCAGATCCGTTAGGACCGACACAAGGATCTCTCTAAAAGTAAAAAACAACATAAACTAAATATATGTTAGGCTCGAAATCTCATACTTCAGATTCGATCAGACATGTTTGCTTAAGTACCTTCAATCCCTCTCGGAAGCGTATTTGAATATCTAGGTATACCTCTCGATTCATCGCACTTTTAAGCCTCGCCACCATGGCATCAATAAGAGTTGCGCTTGCGATGCAATCATAAGACATTCCAATCGATATTCCTCCGGCTCTGATTACCTAGGTCTGCTATTCACCCGCTTTCCTGACACTGCCCCATATGTGCGGTATATTGTCACCGCAGCAGGAAACAGCAGCCAATGTAGTAGACGTTCATAACATGCTTACCAGACAACCCAGTATTGCTAAGGGTATAAAGACTGCCCGTCCTTCCGTGAAGGAGGTCGTCATAAGGGCTCACACAAAGAGATAGGATCCATCCCTCTACCTCCTTATGTGCACGATCCAAACGCACGTCGTATGGCAACGTGCTGCGGTATAAAATTTTCTCCGTGAGAGTGTACGCCATTAAGATTATATTATACGGACCTAAGTCCAATCACCCTGTGATTGACTTGCCCGACCATATCGCCCTATGATATGCCTGGGATCTCCCGACAAGCCTGCACCCCGTACGACGAGTCAGACCCTTAGTCCGGCTATATGTAAACAGGTAAAGTGGCGATGGGATAACTACTTCAGTCGCTCGGCCTATAGCACATGGCAACCTCATCCTGACCCGATCAGGGCGACTCGTTTTAGTGCTCCCACTGTTGCCATACCCAGTATGCAACAATAGAGTCACTGTTCCGAGCAGTTGATGTCTAGCACTTAGTCTCGTCTTCGTATGCTTCCCTAACATAAAGGGGATCTCTTGTGTGAGTGAGAGTTCCTACCTGCTAAAGTATCTTTGTTAAATGCGTGCCCTGCACACATCGTGTACACCGTACACTTCGTATACCTTGTAAACTTGTATTCCATGTCTGAAATAGTCAAACTAAAATATAGACATGTCCATTAGTGACTGGAGTAATCAATTGGAGAGTGATCGTGCGGGCTGAACCATTTTAAGACATTCCTCATATGAGTCTCCGAAGACAAACATAGGATGCTCTTGAAATAACTACTCATGGATCCAAATCCCTAGTACAAACTCAACATCTCATGTGTCCTCTATAGCGTGAACGGCCACTCCAAGCGACATTCATTATTTCCAAGTCACTTTTGGTCATCACAACATTTTTCACAACAAGATCTCTGAATTTGCAATTGTCGCATCCAATCATCGTCAGTCTATATCCAATATAAATTGATGAACAACTGCTTGGATAAGTGTTTCAATCCATAAATGAACTCTCTGAGTCGACTCGAGTTCCTTTGGTTTTGAAACCCGTAGGCAGATCTCCCAGATCTCCATGTCTAAATCTCCATCGAAAATACGATCTAAATTCTCAGAACTAGATTAAGATCTTTATGTGTAACGATTTGTTAGGGAAGGTGCAATCATCACCCCGGGTGAAAAGCGTCTATTCATTGTCCAACTACCCTAGGTGAATCCCTTCGCCAACAATTGTGCCTTATATCTCTCTACAGTATTGTCCTCCTTTTGCAAGACCTTGAAAAACCCAGTTTTAATCAACAATTTGCATTTGGTAGGATAATCGATCAAATACCAGACTTGATCCTTTATCTTTGACTCTTACATCTCTTCCATTGTCGTTATTCACTCTTTCACAGTAAGCCCAGAAATAGCACGCATAAATGACTTGGGTTTTGCAACCAATACGGAGTTACCATAAACGTCTCCCCTTTGATGTCGAAATATCGTCGGGGTGTCAATCCACATTACTATCTACAAGTCGATCTTGAGGATCCGTGATTGGCTCCGAACCATCAACGGAAATATCGCTTCCACTGTCGTCAGCCGCTGAAAGAACTAATTCTTTCTGCACCGTAGACCAACTAAGAAACTCCTCAATCCTGTAGAATCCCAAATCCTGACCTATTTCTTTCTTTTGCGTAAATTCCTCCCTGAGGAAATCATTCGTTGTTTCCTCCTGATTACTCGAAAATAATGCATATTTTACACGGCAATTTCCTCATCATTTGCATCCATATAGAAGTGTTCGGCATTCATATTTTACATATTAGCAAAACTGTCACAAAATATCAGATTACATGTATTAGACTCTAAAACCGACACTATGAAGGAAATTGACTGCATTGCATGGCATCGCAATATTTCTATATATCGCAACCCGTGTTTCGAAGTCTGTGCAGGAAACTAGAAGCGTGTTCAAATCAACGCTGCTCAAAAGATACGCCAACTCACTAACTTCAGATCTGGTATCAATCCAAAGGAGCAATCACAAATTAACACATCAGAGAAAAGCCCAAACTCCAGTACAAAGCTTCACCAGAAGAACCAAAGCCCAAGCCCATCAAAGAGCCGCGGATCCGCGGCAGGAGCTGGCTTGAGCCGCGGATCCGCGGTGGGTCCAGGGATTCAGACATCAATCTTTGTACCACAATGCTTCATTCAGGGCCCACTTCTCAGAAATGTATCTCAAATTACAGAAGACTCCAGGGGTTTCTGCCAGATCAGCAAACTAGGGTTTCCAAGCTTAATTAATCCTAGCTTAAACCCTAAGCTAGCTCCTAACAAACTCTTTCTAGAAACTCCTCAACAAACTTTTGGAGGGAATTGTAATTTCAAACCTAGACCTAAGGTTTGGGAAGTCTATAAATAGAAGCATAAACCTAGGGTTAAAGGAGATACTTGATACTTGGATCCATTATCCAAACTTAGATACTTCTTCATTTTACCCCCTTCATCATCTTCTTCCACAAATCTAGTGAGAGGATTTGTGTGAAACCCTAACCCTAATTCCAATCAAAAGCCAAGATCCCGAGTACCCATCAAGCAAGAAGCCTTGCAACCTTTTATGAACCGAGCCGATCTTCAACAGAGCAAGTGGTCCAAGCCGATCCACGACTCACGGAGCCGAGCGACGCCAAATCGACAATTTAGTTCTTCCTCTTGTAGTTCTTGAGCGACTGTAATCAAATTGTTGAAATAAAAAAAAGGTGATATTCTTTTATCTTGTTTTCTTTAAATTCTCGCATCATGATATCTTTTCAATTCTTGAATACTTTCTGTGTGATGATGTTTGAGTAATACTCCGCTCGTCGAGGAGTCGAGACGATCAATAGAATGATGATGTAATATATCTTAAATCGATTCTTGAATCCTACGAGTTTTGTAAACCCTAGCAAGTTCAAGAATCGACGACCCAATTCGATGCGATGTTTTCTTGATTAATATCGCTCGAGATTGGGGAGTTACGATCGTTTCTTGAAATTGTTAGAGGCTAAATTGTGAATGATATCGATGAAAGAACAAGGGTTAAACGATGAAACCCTAGTTTCATCAAGAAAGCCCTAACTCTCATCGATCATCATCGATCTAGTATCAATCCTTCGAAGGACAAGAACACGAAATCTTGATATTACATCACGTCTATAGATCCGATCAATTCTTACGAGCCTCATTTAGATTCTTAGCATTTTTGGTTGGAAATATTATCGAAACCCAATTCTTGATTGTTTATCAGTTTCTTGATTCTTGATTAAACATTGTGACACCTGAATCAATTGATAAATTCTTGAATCATGTTTTCTTTTCTTTTCAATTAACTTTTCGATTCAAACAAATTAAACATTGAAACGAATCGCACAATCCCTGTGGACGATCCGCACTCACTTACGATCTACAACTGACACCGTAGTTGATTGCGGTCAAATATAATTCTTTGATAGTGAGTTCTTTATACAATTTTCTAAATACCGATACAAGATACTAGTATCGATCAAATGAAACCGTTATCGGGAAACAATTGATTCGATACTTGCTTTTTACAAACACATCCGAGAATTACACAATAAATCAAATGGCGCCGTTGCCGGGGATCGCGCGCTAATTCGTTTCATATTATAGTTTGAATTGAAAGAATTATTCCATTGTTGTTTTTGAGATCAAAATTCGTGCAAACCCTAAACGATTTGCTGTTATTCATTGCAAGGAAATCTGGAGCTGTTTGGAAATTGAAGAAAATTTTTGGAAAATACCAGAGAGCAGAGGGAGTCTACAGAAGCTCCCTGGTGAATTTTGGTGGAGTGATCTCACCATTCAACCGCGTTTCCGCGGTGGGAGTGCCCAATAGCGGCGGTTCCGCGGCAGTTCTGGGGGGTCTCTGTGTAAAAATTCCTCAGGTGATTCCTTACCTTCTCCTCTCTCCTCTTTTTAGCTCCAACTAACACTTTGCTGCAGGATTCTTTGCAAATAATCGCAGCGCCGCAAAAGCAAAATTAAATTTGTGCGTGATTTTGATTTCTTGGTTGTTTGCATTATAATACGGAAATTAAGGGGCACGGCCAAATCCAAATTAGGTGGGGATTTCATTACCCTTCCTAAGCCCCGAAAACCACAAAACTTGCATCCGCATTGACCCACATTAACTAAAAGAAATCTAGAGAAGACTCTAAGGACTGTCACGCTCAATTAGGACAAGAGAAGGCCGTGGGTAATTCATTGCTTATCCTCGTTTTCTTGTGGTGCCTAAGGCGAGTGTGTCTAAGGCTAGTGGTTTTTAATTAGGCCCACTACTTACGTAGTGGAGTACCTTCCCACTTACCTGGCACTTATCCGGCCACAGGGGGACAAAGAGGCAGTGGAGGATTCTATCCTGCGACTTGTCTTTTGGCAGTTAGGAGCGGTTTAGAGCCGGACCTAGGTGACCACTAGATTCTAGGGTTGTGTGCTGCATTTGTTTTGTCGCATCATTTTTTCAAAAATCCGTATCATTTTTCAAAGCAAGCACCGCATTCATTCATACCCATAATTATAAGTCAACGCTGCCACTTGTACTAACCCTTTTTAGTACAAGATAGGCTGGACACGGGATTCTAGTGCCCGTTTAGTCCGCGTACCCTTTATCGACTCCGAAGTCGATATTTCTCCATTTACCTTTTCTTTACCCACTACCACACCCACACCGATGGATCCGAATCCATCAAACTTCTTTAACCCTAATCTGCCGCCGTCCGTTGGTGCGCAGAATCCACCCCGCATCTCTCTCCAGAAGAGGTGCTACCCTATTCGAGGTCCTCTTTCGACCTGCTTATCCACACCACCAGCCAATGGGGATAACTTTGAGATTAAGCCCCAGTATATCAATCTTTTACCCAAATTCCACGGACTCGAGACTGAGGACGCTTACGTTTTCATTACCAAATTTGAAAACGTATGCGCAATGATGGGTACGTCACAACTTTCAGTGGATGCAATGCGTCTACGACTTCTTCCATTTACATTGTGCGATATAGCCGAGAAGTGGCTATATAACACTACCGCACACTCTATTACGAATTGGGAAGAATTCGTTGCTGCATTCCTTAAGAAATTTTACCCAATACAAAAGACAGCTCGAATCCGTAGCGAACTGAATCAATTTGCCCAGCTCTCCGCTGAACCATTTTCAAAATGCTTTGAACGTTTCAAGGATCTATTGGTTCAGTGTCCTCATCACGGCATCCCGAGATGGGAATTGTGCCGAATCATTTATGAGGGCATTAACCCAAGCACTAAACAGAGCCTTGAAAACATATGTCAAGGTACTTTTATGACCAAAGATGATGGGGAAGCGTGGAAGTACTTAGAAGAGTTCGCTGAAAAATCACTACAGTAGGAGAGTGGAACCCAACCATTGAATAGGGGTGGCGTACACCAAATAGATGTGTCCATAGGTGTTCGAGCTGAAATGGCAGCAATGCAAAAGAAGCTCGACGCTATGGAACACAAATTTGCAGCCGCCTCCCTAAATCCAGTGTCACTCCCCAAAACTGTTTGTGGGTGCTGTTCTGATCCGTCTCATTTAACGGAAGAATGTCCATTAAACTCTGCGTTTCACGGTCACGAGCATTCTAATGCCGCATTTCAAAGACCTCGAAACGATCCATATTCTTCCACGTACAATCAGGGTTGGAGGAATCACCCGAATTTTGCTTGGAACCAAAACCAATCTCAAAACACGGTTCCAAACACGAATCAATTTCAAAGGGTTCTTCCTCCACTACAACAGCAACCCCTTCAACTCACTCAGCACCCCTATCAGCACAAAATTTCCAAAACCAGGGCAACACTCCTGCACAGTCTAATCCTATGCAGTCCTGTTCTGACGAGTTCTTTCAATTCACTCAAACCATGAAATCACTTTTGTCAAATTTCATAGAGGTTTCGACTGAGGTTAGATCTTCCGTCAGTGAGATAAAGAAAAACTCAGCGTCCCAAGCTGAGAGTATCAGATCGATGGAAGCTGAAATCGCACGACTCAAAGCCGAAATGAGTGCGAGAGAAAAAGGAAAACTTCCCTCTCAACCCCTACAGAATCCTGGGCATTACAATGTAAATGCCATCACAACGTTGAGATCGGGAAGAGTGCTGAACAATCATATCGGGGAAGGTATTGATGATACTGAAAATCATATCAACACCCCGGCTGAGACCTTTCCACACACATACTTCTCCTTCTGATCCTTCTTCTTCTACCACACCACTTTCTCGCGAGCCTATTCTCCATTTCCCACTAGGCTCGACACCTTCTCCCAACCCTTATAGTTCTCCACAGACGGTCCCCACACCTCTTTTGGGACCACGTCTACCCCCTTTTCCTTCTCCTGTGATGGACCCTGCGCTTATTGCGAAAGCTCTTTACCCGAACCAGTTAAGGGCTAATAGAACGAGTCCTCATATGGAGAAAATTTTAGAAATTTTCAAACATGTTAACATCAATATCCCTCTCCTAGATGCTATTCAGCAAGTCCCCGCTTATGCGAAAATTCTTAAGGACTTGTGCACTAGGAAGAGGAAGACCCAAGTGCCAAAGAAGGTCTTTATGTCTAATAATATCAGCACTGCTTTTATACCCCAGCTTCCAAAGAAAAGAAAGGACCCAGGATGTCCTACAATATCGATTTCGATTGGGGGTAAAAATATAAATCGTGCTCTTTTACACCTTGGCGCAAGTGTTAACCTGCTCCCTTATTCTGTCTATGAGCAATTAGGGATTGGAGAGCTGAAACCTGCTCATTGCACTCTCCAGATGGCAGACCGATCTATCACCAAACCAAGGGGTGAATTAGAGGATGTATTGATAAAGATCGGGGAATTTGTTTTCCCTATAGACTTCATTGTGCTCGACACAGATCCTGTAGCAAACCCCCGGGGCCAAATTCCGGTGATTCTGGGTCGTCCTTTCCTTGCCACTTCCAATGCTGTTATAAACTGTAGAAATGGTTCAATGAATTTATCATTTGGAAATATGACCATTGAACTAAATATCTACAAAGTTGGAAGTCAGCCATCAGAACCCTCTGCTCATATTTTAGATGTGTGCTCTGTCCATGAGATCGCTCCCGATAGTTGTGGAGCCGAGGAACTTTGCTTTACTGATCTCGATGACATTACCACATCTCTGTTTGATTTCACACATGATCTTAGTGAGGACACTTTCTCTACGCTTGAGTCCTGCACTCCTGACTTTTCTCCACCCGAGTCTGTATCTTTCACAGGCTCTGAGCTTCTTTGTAAATCCAAAAATCACTCAATAATCCCTTCTTCTATCATTTCTCCGCCTGAGTTAGATCTCAAAATTTTACCTTCTCACCTGAAATATGCATATCTAGGTGAGAATGAGTCTTTACCGGTTATCATATCCGCTTCTCTTGCATCAGAGCAAGAGAATGCACTGTTATCGGTATTGAGATCTAACAAAGAGGCGTTTGGTTGGAGTATGGCGGACATCAAAGGGATTAGTCCCTTGATAGTTGAACATCATATACATGTGATGGATGATGCCAGACCAACCCGAGAACCACAGAGACGGTTGAATCCCGTCATGAAGGAAGCGGTCATGAAAGAGATCGTCAAATACTTAGATAATGGTATTATATACCCCATCTCAGATAGCCAGTGGGTGAGTCCTATACATGTCGTTCCTAAGAAATCCGGCATCACTGTTATAACCAATGAGGCAAATGAGTTGATTCAGACACGCACCCAAACTGGGTGGCGTGTATGTATTGATTATAGAAAACTCAATGCTGCCACGAGGAAAGACCACTTTCCTCTACCATTCATTGATCAGATGCTGGAACGCTTAGCGGGACGAGAGTATTATTGTTTTATGGACGGATACTCAGGCTATAATCAGGTCCCCATCGCCAAAAAGGATCAAGATAAAACCACTTTTACTTGTCCTTTTGGTACCTTTGCTTACAGTCGCATGCCCTTTGGGTTATGCAATGCTCCCGCTACCTTTCAGCGGTGTATGATGGGGATATTCTCTGATATGGTAGAGAATTTTTTGGAGATCTTTATGGACGATTTCTCGATTTTTAGAGACTCTTTTTCCGATTGCCTAGCGAATCCTGACGCTGTTCTTACTCGTTGCAAAGAGAAGAACTTGACTTTGAAATGGGAAAAATGCCATTTTATGGTCCAAGAAGGAATAGTACTTGGACATGTCATTTCACAGAAAGGCATTGAGGTTGACAGAGCTAAGATAGATGTCATTCAAAACCTCCCTCATCCCAAAAGCGTCAAAGATATTCGATCTTTCCTTGGCCATGCGGGCTTTTATAGGAGATTCATTAAGGACTTTAGCAAAATTGCTAGACCTTTAACTCTTCTCCTGGCCAAGGATACGACCTTCCATTTTGACTCGGATTGCGAGACAGCTTTCGACTCACTTAAACACTCACTCACTTCAGTCCTCGTTTTATCATCACCAAATTGGGACTACCCCTTTGAGCTGATGTGTGACGCATCTGATTTTGCAGTAGGTGCAGTCTTAGGACAGCACATCGAAAAGATGCCACACGTGATTTACTATGCAAGTAAGACCCTGAATGATGCGCAAATCAATTATACAACCATCGAGAAAGAACTCTTAGCGGTTGTATTTTCATTAGAAAAATTCAGGCCTTACTTAATTGGCTCACCTATAGTTGTGTATACTGACCATTCCGCTTTAAAACATCTTCTGGCGAAGAAAGATGCAAAAGGTCGACTAATACGTTGGATCCTACTGTTACAAGAATTTGATCTTGTTATCAAAGATAAGAAAGGATGTGAAAACGTAGTAGCTGACCATCTTTCACGCATCATTTCTTCCCCTGTGACCCTGCCGATTAATGACTCGTTCCCTGACGAACAACTCTTGAGCATATCCGCTGAACCATGGTTCAGGGATATTGTGAACTATCATGCTACGGGACTAATACCGAGCGATTGGTCAAAACAGGACAAATACCGTTTTCTTTCCCAAGTAAAACACTTTTACTGGGACGAGCCCTATTTGTTTAAATATTGTCCTGATTAGATCATTCGCCGGTGTGTCCCGAATGAAGAATTCAAGAGTGTTCTTTCATTTTGTCATGATCAGGCCTGTGGGGGTCACTTTGGTCCTAGAAAGACAGCAGAAAAGGTTTTGCAATGTGGATTTTATTGGCCGACCTTATTCAAGGACGCATTTGAGTATTGCAAAACCTGTACACAATGTCAGTATACGGGTAGAATATCCCAGAGGAATGAAATGCCTCAGCAACCAATCTTGGTTGTTGAAATATTCGATGTTTGGGGCATTGATTTTATGGGTCCTTTTCCCAACTCCTTTGGGAATTTGTACATATTGCTGGCGGTTGATTATGTCTCAAAGTGGGTAGAAGCCATTCCATGTCGCACTAATGACAAGAAAGTTGTCATTAAGTTCTTGAAAGAGAATATCTTCTCGCGATTTGGACACCCACGCGCTATCATTAGCGATAATGGGACACATTTCTGCAACAGATCTTTTGAGACTCTGATGCGAAAATACTCAATCAACCACCGACTTTCTACACCCTATCATCCCCAAACAAGCGGGCAGGCTGAAATCTCAAACAGACAAATCAAACTTATCCTGGAGAAAACTGTTGCTAAAAATAGAAAAGACTGGTCGACCAAACTGACGGATGCTCTTTAGGCATTCAGGACTGCATATAAGACCGACCTAGGAATGTCTCCATATAGGATAGTGTTTGGAAAAGCATGTCATTTACCCGTCGAGATAGAGCATAAAGCATTGTGGGCTATAAAAGAAATAAATTTTGATCTAAACCTTGCTTGCAACTTTCGGAAGCTGCAAATAAATGAGTTAAGCGAACTCCGCGATGAAGCTTATGATAACGCTGTAATCACAAAGAATAGGACTAAGGTTTTTCACGATAAAAACATTTTGAGGAAAACATTTTCACCTGGTCAACAAGTCCTTCTTTATGATTCACGACTACACCTTCACGCGGGTAAGCTCCGATCTCGATGGAAGGGACCTTTTGTTGTGCGGTCTGTATATCCGCACGGGGCAGTAGAAATAGAAAATGTTAAAAACGGCACCTTTTCCAAAGTAAATGGACATAGACTTAAGCCGTATTTTTCCACTGACCCCACGGAGGAGCTCTTGTTCTTACAAGAGCCAGTTTATTTAGATTAAAATTCCTCCGTCTCACCTTCATGTCCAGTATATCACTGCATCATGTTTTGAATGAAGGTGAGTGAAAAGAGTAAGTTTGGGGGAAGTTCTTCACTTATATATTTTGCCCCTACTAATAATTCCTCCCAGGCTTACAGTTTTGTAGGTATAGCATTTGGCAACAGTGAGGACACTGTTGAAAACAAGTTTGGGAGAGGTTTGTGCTTATTTTCGCATCATTTGCATATCATCTGCATAAGCACAAAACATTTCTTTAAAAATCTATAAAAATTGAAAATTTTTCAAAACCCATAAAAATTTAAAAATTTTCAAAGTATAAAAATAATTTTAATATTTACATTTTTTTGTACATAAATAAGATAATAAAAGTTTAGATAGTGAAAAATTACATCCATGAGATTAGAAAAATTTTAGAAAACTAAGAAAATTAGAAGTTTTCTTACACGAACTAGTAATAAGTAGTTATGAGCCGTTGTCTCAAGAGTTAGTAAGATGAAGGACGTCACTAATCTGAGGATAAAAATAAGTCTGAAAAATAGTTTCTATTCTGGAAGCCAAACATTTTGAACGTGGCTACCCTGCTATTCGCACTTACACACGTCTTAAAGCCTGGGATAGTAGAGGATACCTTGAAATGCTCTTTTCTTAAAGCCGATGTATGAAGGAAATAAAAATAAAAAATGATAAATAAAGAAAATATAAGTGGTGAGAAAAATGAACACTGGTTTTGTTATCACCAAGGGCAATAAAAATATATAGCGAGGGTGCTTCTTCACCTAGTGTCCTAAGGTTAACTGGTCTGGGAGTCACTGCTATGCCTGAGGTGGTGCAAGACGAGGAAAATACACCAAGTAAGCAAGCACAGGAGTAATCGGTCGGTTAGTACCTCAAGAAGTATTAACGGTCGCATGAAAGTGTGTGAGCAATCTCATCTAACTATTCATTAATTAAAAAGTACTGAGGCTGATGGGCAAGAGTATGATAGCTTGAATTGAATTCTCCGGGTGTAGGGATGTCTTTACATACACGCAGGGTGATATGATCGATGTTTTGGAAGAAAGATGGGAATGAAGAATAAGACGATGTTTTATTGAGGGAGGACGTGATTTCTAACATTTTTTCATGACCATTAAGATAGGGCTCATGACAACCGAAAAGCTAGCTTAGTTGGAAACCCTAATTTTCAAAGCTTTTCTTTTACAATTCTTGTCTTTAAATGTAATATTCATGATCTTTCTTTTATTACTGGATTTTGTGGGTGCAATCCGCTAAAAACCCTCAGGAGACAACACTCCTCCTACTAGGGACACCTAGAGGTTTAAAGGCTTGTTGCACATGCTCAGTGCAATCGTGTTGCCTACGAAAGTGGCTAGTTAGTTTTTCTCTTTCTTTATTTTCTCCTTCTCTTTTTAATAAAACAGTTCGCTCGAGACGATCGAAATTAAGTTTGGGGGAATTTGATTAGTCGAAAATAATGCATATTTAACACGGCAATTTCCTCATCATTTGCATCCATATAGAAGTGTTCGGCATTCATATTTTACATATTAGCAAAACTGTCACAAAATATCAGATTACATGTATTAGACTCTAAAACTGACACTATGAAGGAAATTGACTGCATTGCATGGCATCGCAATATTTCTATATATCGCAACCCGTGTTTCGAAGTCTGTGCAGGAAACTAGAAGCGTGTTCAAATCAACGCTGCTCAAAAGATACGCCAACTCACTAACTTCAGATCTGGTATCAATCCAAAGGAGCAATCACAAATTAACACATCAGAGAAAAGCCCAAACTCCAGTACAAAGCTTCACCAGAAGAACCAAAGCCCAAGCCCATCAAAGAGCCGCGGATCCGCGACAGGAGCTGGCTTGAGCCGCAGATCCGCGGTGGGTCCAGGGATTCAGACATCAATCTTTGTACCACAATGCTTCATTCAGGGCCCACTGCTCAGAAATGTATCTCAAATTCCATAAGACTCCAGGGGTTTCCGCCAGATCAGCAAACTAGGGTTTCCAAGCTTAATTAATCCTAGCTTAAACCCTAAGCTAGCTCTTAACAAACTCTTTCTAGAAACTCCTCAACAAACTTTTGGAGGGAATTGTAATTTCAAACCTAGACCTAGGGTTTGGGAAGTCTATAAATAGAAGCTTAAACCTAGGGTTAAAGGAGATACTTGATACTTGGATCCATTATCCAAACTTAGATACTTCTTCATTTTACCCCCTTCATCATCTTCTTCCACAAATCTAGTGAGAGGATTTGTGTGAAACCCTAACCCTAATTCCAATCAAAAGCCAAGATCCCGAGTACCCATCAAGCAAGAAGCCTTGCAACCTTTTATGAGCCAAGCCGATCTTCAACAGAGCAAGTGGTCCAAGCCGATCCACGACTCACGGAGCCGAGCGACGCCAAATCGACAATTTAGTTCTTCCTCTTGTAGTTCTTGAGCGACTGTAATCAAATTGTTGATATAAATAAAAGGTGATATTCTTTTATCTTGTTTTCTTTAAATTCTCGCATCATGATATCTTTTCAATTCTTGAATACTTTCTGTGTGATGATGTTTGAGTAATACTCCGCTCGTCGAGGAGTCTAGACGATCAATAGAATGATGATGTAATATATCTTAAATCGATTCTTGAATCCTACGAGTTTTGTAAACCCTAGCAAGTTCAAGAATCGACGACCCAATTCGATGCGATGTTTTCTTGATTAATATCGCTCGAGATTGGGGAGTTACAATCGTTTCTTGAAATTGTTAGAGGCTAGATTGTGAATGATATCGATGAAAGAACAAGGGTTAAACGATGAAACCTTAGTTTCATCAAGAAAGCCCTAACTCTCATCGATCATCATCGATCTAGTATCAATCCTTCGAAGGACAAGAACACGAAATCTTGATATTATATCACGTCTATAGATCCGATCAATTCCTACGAGCCTCATTTAGATTCTTGGCATTTTTGGTTGGAAATATTATCGAAACCCAATTCTTGATTGTTTATCAGTTTCTTGATTCTTGATTAAACATTGTGACACCTGAATCAATTGATAAATTCTTGAATCATGTTTTCTTTTCTTTTCAATTAACTTTTCGATTCAAACAAATTAAACATTGAAACGAATCGCACAATCCCTGTGGACGATCCGCACTCACTTACGATCTACAACTGACACCGTAGTTGATTGCGGTCAAATATAATTCTTTGATAGTGAGTTCTTTATACAATTTTCTAAATACCGATACAAGATACTAGTATCGATCAAATGAAACCGTTATCGGGAAACAATTGATTCGATACTTGCTTTTTACAAACACATCCGAGAATTACACAATAAATCACCTCCCTGAGGAAATCAACGTCGCACGACCAAATGTCAGTCATAATCCTATCACAAACTCATAGACACAAGTGACCTTCCAGGTCTCTCGTTTGTCTACTACTCATAGGGTGTTTGAATGTACTGACTTTGAAAACACATGATTAAGAATATACGCCGATGTCAACAGCGCATCTTTTAAACAATATGTAAGATTAGCCCTTGCCATCATATTCTTTATCATATCTAGCAGTTTCTTAATTCTCCTCTCTACAACACAATTTTTTTGCAGAGTTTACAATATCATCAGCTGTCTGACGACTCCTTTTTCTTCATTCAATTTCTTGAACTGCTAAAATAAATACTTATGACTTGCTTACAGTTCCCAGAACTGCTTCGAAAGAAACATGCATAACCTTGTTTGTGTGAACTGGCTCTACACTTTACTGATATAGCGCTTGATACAAATCAACGCTTCAGTTCCGTGTGAGATCGGTAGCTTATTAATGAAGGTGTTGAATTAGAAAACTCCACCACGTGTCTTCATGTTTATTGGTCCATATTTATCTGAGTGAATTATTTGCAATGGATTTCCAAATGGTTTTCCTTTGGTAGTTTTGCCTTTAAGGCAACTCTCACAAGTAGATGATTTGATTTTGGTCCAAATACCAACTCATCCACCCCAGGTGCTTAAGTCATCACATATATCTATTGACCAAATTTACCATACTACTCATGACATTTATAGAAAGGTCAATTCTTAAAACCATAAGAAACTCATAAGACAGATTTTCCCATTAAGCTAACCAAATGCCCTAAACCGAATCTGAAACTGTAACTGGCGGGAAGATGATTTGTGGATAGCTATCTGCATCCCCGATGCAGAATTGACTCATATGTCCTAGACATATAATTTACTTCCACAAACTTTTTTGCTCTAAGCAGAAGGCCTACTTCCACTCATTACTTTGATGAGTGGAGCGGTTCAAATTCCCACAGTCAAATGTTGGACTTATTGTATTCATTATTATCAGCACATTTCTCCATGTCAGATCCCTTAAGTTGTTGCCGCGTTATTCCTATTTTCGTAGCTCGATTAAACTCTTCTTGCGTTAGGGCACCTATCCTTGCGCACTGTTGCCTTATCAACATATTAGCAGCGCACTTGGTTCTATCGTCCCTGGAGATTAAAGCTTAAGTCTCATTTACTCAAACGTACTAGCAAATGTCATCACATTCACTTTTCGTATAACTAACTGCCTCATGGGTCGAGTAGAAAATATGTAACCGCCCACTGCTATCGATCGACAGTTTAATTGGAGCAGCACTTTTCACATCCCAGATCGATGAAGATATAACTCTAAAGTGTATCCATATTACGTGATTCGACTATTTATATGAAAATAAGGTCAAACGAAGAAATAATGTGACGTTGCCATTTCGCATAGATTACCCTGTAATCTTTGCACAGCTTATCTGTTGGCACGTAGATACCTTGTAACCATCGCTCAGAATAAACTGTGAGTGCTTGGTAATAAATCATATGATCACTAATGATATCGCTCTTGTTAGTTATATGTATGCCCTAGAGGCCATTTTTTATACATGTGATGTATATTATAGTGGATGCTTGGACATATATAGGGAGGACTTTCTTGCTCGACATGATAGTATGCTATTTAGTTGATCTTTATCTTAACATGTACACTTATTGTCTCTCTATTACATGTTGATAAAGCCCTTAGGATGAGTACTTGACTACCAGGATTATAATGCAGATCATACTAGTGGGGCAGAGGTAGTCGATAAGTACATCCTTCAATAGTTCCTAGTCATGGGAGTATCGAGACGGGGCATCGATATTCCATAGTAGACTAGCATATACGCTTCTCGACTCATATGATGGGCGATGGATGATCCCATATTCATTGGTGTTTGACATCAGAGATGGTATGCGGGTGCTCAGTGGAGACTGGGTATACTGAACAAACTCGCCGAAAACTCCTGGATGGTATTATACCTATCGTCAGATAGCAGTTCTCTGGTGACACTGGTACATGTTAGTCTGTCGACCCGAGATCGTCATAGAGTCTTGTGTGATTCCCACTATGTTTTGATTTCCACCTTACCATGTTCAAGAGATCGTGCAAAACGGTGGTTTTTGGGTACAGTCCCGAGTCACATGGAGGCAATGAGCGATAGGAGGGGATTTCGTCTCTCCCGGTATTGGGGGTTGATGTTGCGCTATGCTCTATTGGCCATAACAGGAAATCCCTGGCCAGGTTGCTGAGATCTACTAGTAAATGTTATCAGTAGTTTCTCGAATCGTTATCGGCCATATATCGGCATGACTTATCAGGGCTATTGGGGTCTGACGTTTACCATCCCCAGGCTGAGATATGCGACATATCAGACAAAGAGACCGGACTGTACGATAGTGTTATTGATTGGATTCGCAGGAGTATGAGCAGGCTTGCTTGTTGATTTTCTGATCGCTCAATACCCGGGTGGCCGTTATGTTTAGAAGGCCGCTTGCGGCTTGTGGGTGACTGATATGATCACCACCTACTGCCGGCGTATTAGTGAGTCTTTAAGAGTCCTACACAGAGGTTTTCTGGCTCAGGCGAAATGAAGTAGGAGCACATATGTGATATGTGCGGGACCGAGATTAATACGAGTATGTGATACCGTATTCTATTCTCGCGATATGTGATATCGGACGGTTATATGTGATATAGCCGGATTATCGGATCAAGTGTTGATTCGATAAGATGATACATTTGATATTAATCGGTTGTATGTGATATAGCCGGATTATTAAATCAAGTGTTTATTTAATAATTTAATGTATAATTATATATTTGATATATTAACTTACATTAACTAATATTAGCTCACTTAAGAATTCTTTTTCTCACTTGTGCATTTAGTATATATGTGATATATATTAATGTATATTTTTGTGTGTCATGCTAGATGATACATGTGACATGGGTGTATGAGACTCACACCATGCTTAACATAATTAAGGGTTTTATTTGTGTAAAGTAATTCAAAATTGGGTGGAAATTAGTCATGGTTG
Source organism: Agapanthus africanus (assembly GCA_030015575.1). Classification (NCBI taxonomy): domain Eukaryota; kingdom Viridiplantae; phylum Streptophyta; class Magnoliopsida; order Asparagales; family Amaryllidaceae; genus Agapanthus; species Agapanthus africanus. Next base: position 696,696,342 of record CM057343.1, on the reverse strand, counting down.
TTGCTTAGTGGAAGCTTGTAGAATCATTGACTAAGTCCACCAATTTTGTTTTACTTAAGATATTTATTAACCCAACCATTAGATTAGCCATGGTTTAGTCTCTACATGAGTTAGTATATGATATTAACTCACCCATAGTTGTCATTCTACACTTTACTTTTTCCATGGTTGCTTTTCTTCATCTCCTTCCTCTAGCTCTCTTGAAATTTAGGAGGTGAAGAAAATGAGTAAGAAAATTATTTCTAAAATGAGCAAAAATCCTACTTCATCATCCTCTACTAGACTAGCCATTTAGTTTAGGGTGTTTGCTTCACTAATTCCATATTAGTGAAGAGGTACCTTGAGTTGGTGTCTCCTCGATATAGATCATTTTCGGCCTCGAAGACTTCAAGCAAGCTTGTTCCTTTCATCTTGTAGAGCTTTTCTAGAGTCCGGGAGTTCACTACTTGGAGCGAAGGGACTACTACTACACGGAGCTTATGAAGTGAAGGACCGGTCTATGAAGGTTGTATTCTCTGTTCACTTAGATGTAAGGATGTTTACATGCTAGTTTCGTCTAATTCTCCAATTAAGATTCTAGGTTAAGGTTCTTTGGCGCGCCAATTTTTTTAAAATGGTATGGATGATGCCTCCCGAAACCCAGCGACGACCCTGGGGAACCCTGCAGTGGTATCAGAGCCATGCTAGAGAATCAGACGATATTTCTAGAATTACGAAACCGAAACAACTCCGAAACACCCGAAACAAAAACCAAGTTTCTATCCAAATTTTTAAGGTGTCTAAAATTTTTTTAAGCAATTGCAGAATGTTGCATGAGATGTAACATGAACACCAGACGAAAACGAGCTCCTCTCGCTGGATTTGGACCGGCCCCACCGGTTTTCTTAAGTGGTCTGGGGTTCGTTTTGGGTCTGTGTTTCAGTCTCTGGGTTTTGGTGTTTCAGGTGTTGCTTGTTTTTACTGATATTGTATGTGATGTTATATTTCTGTAAAAGCAATTTGGAGTGTTTCGTAGTCATAATTCTAACATCGTTTCGGATTATTTAGACGACGTTAAAAAGTTCGAACGGGTATCAATAACCCATTTTCTCCCTCGCTGGAAATTTTCCAAGAGTTGGATTTTTCCAAGTTTAAAATCTTCAGAAAATCATGCAAGTATTTTCTATGGACCCTCTAGAAGAACGAAACCCTAACTCGATTTTGTGACCGTTGGAACCGCCACCAAATCCTAGGGTTTGTGGTGGTTCCGCGGTGCCATAGGTGAGGCAAGGGTTGACCCTTCTACGGTTGGTCCATAGGTGATGTGGCATGTTCTGGGTACTTTTTAAACTCCGCTCAAGTGATGAGCTCTTTGGGAAATTTTGGGTGTTTGTTGATTCGATCGAAAAGTTTAAAATTGTTTAGCTATCTGTGAATTGTGATATAATACTTGAAATCCATAATATTTAGTTTTATAAAAACTAATTTGAATTTTATAAATCTAGCAATTCAGTTTCATTTGATTGGTTGTCACGGGATTTTAACGTGGATCAAAAGTCCATCGCAATCACGCAGCGTATGCGGATACTCGCCGGATAACCTTACTAAATAGCCACGCCCGATAACCCCGACTAAGTGACTATAGGAGAACCCCATCGCCAAAAGCATTCGTTCGGATGCTCGTGGCCGCGGTGTTCCGCCTAAGTGCACTTCATCGACGACATCGGGGGTGCGGCCGTCTACTAAAGTTTCCGACGAGCATTCGATCAGTTTGTCGAGAATCTTGTTGAATTACCCGACTGGTTATTGAAAAGTGTTTTCAATATCGAGACTAAAATGAGGGGTTTATAATTGTTAGGCATATGATGTCTAAGGAATTCATTTGGTTAGGCATGAAATCCAAAGTATGTGATATATTGGGTTTATGACATCTAAGGTGGTTGCGGATTCCAATTGTTGTAGTTTTTCACTTTCTTTTATATGACCGTAAGTGTAATATGTGATGTATCGCCGGTTTCGTTGCTATATGTCAACGACAATTGGGATACACATATTTACTTACGTTAATGACATGTGATATTATGTTTTGCTGTGATATGTTATATTGGATCGTCGTGTTTTGAATAGCCGGGTTTTTTTTATGTGAGATGAGAGTTTTTTCATTTTCATTCATGTAAAAACTTGTATGTAATATTCTTTTATTGGGGCATTTCCGGGTTGAGGATGATGTCACCATTGATGTATATTATTTACTTTTCCGCATTAAGATAGACCCAAGGAGAAGAGCACAAGTAATCGGGTTCTAGAGTCCAGTGGGAGACCATCTCGATGAGTCGAGACCGGGTCTCCTAACTCTAGAATTGGGAGGGTTGCTTGCCGCTTTTGTAGGGGTCTAGGGATCCGGGTTTGACTATTCATCATGGCCGTGGACTCCGCTTTTTTTTACTGGTTTAAATAAAACACGGAATTCCTACTATATCTAATATTTCATATGTGTTCTTCTTCTGCTGATATTCTGTGATGTGATCACTTTATATGATGAGACGAATGCTTATATTATATATATGATATATAATAAATATTGCTGCCTTCGTTTCTTCTGTGATGCTTAGGAAGCATAATTGATGGGACTTTATTAATGAGATTAATGAAATAAAAGAAAGCTAAACATATTGTAGAATCTTGTTTTAAAAACTGGTAGCTCTAGTTCTTGCTTTGCATAGCGGTATTCCTTATAGTATATCCAGCACCTTATTCGATAAGGAAAGAGCCGAGATCCCTTCACCGGGAGTGATGTCTTTAGTGAAACTGGCAGATGCTACAACCCACTCGGTTTTGTTTTTGATTACTTTTTTAGTTCATGCTTTGCATGGTGGTATTTGTGAAATATCCAGCACCTCATTCGATGAGGAAAGAGCTGAGAGCCTTCACCAGGAGTGATCTTTTTAGGAAAACTAGTAAAAACCTCAAAAACACTCCTTTTCAAAATCACTCGATTCTACGACGATATCAAGTTCATTACGCAAAAGGTTTTCTTAAAAACCTGTCATAGCCCTCCATCATTTCAGATAAGTACTTTTTAGTATTCGTGCTGCGTTTGTTGACCTAAGCCAAGGTATAGTGTGCGGTAGCTAATGAGTGCTTATGTAAATCCCCGTTACCATCTTAATAAAAGTTTTTCCTATTTTCTAAATCCCTGAGATTTACTTTTTCCTCGTATATTTTGAAGAAGGTGGTTGCTTGAATCCCAATATTTATATTTTTCCAAACCCTAAAAATTAAAACCCAAGATTTGAAATCAAAGCTAAATTAAGCAAAAACCAAAATTTTAACAATAAAACCCTAACCCAAAATATTTAAAACCCTCAGCCAATTTGTTTTTTTCAAATCAATAAAATAATCCCATGCCCACTTTCTCTTCAGCCCATGGCTTAAATTTTTAGGAAATTTAAACTTAAATTTAATTTGGCCCGGCCCTTCCCTTTCACTCCTCAGCCCACACCCAAAGTTTAATTAAAAACGAATTTTTTTGTAAAATTCCCCGGCCCGTTTCCTTTCTCAGCCCACGTTTTTTTTATAAGGAATTATTTTTTAAAAACCCCAAGCCCACTTCTTTGGCCCGTTTCCTCAACATCCGACCCGGCCCGCTCCTGTGCATCTCCCCCAACGGCTCTCCCCCATTCCCGCTCGCGATCGCCTCCCCCGCCGCAGCTCGCGCCCATTCCCGTTATTGCGACGTTACACCCACGACTTCAACCCTCGTTCTTTTCCTCACACCCTCACCTCTCTCTTCTCTACCATTTTCAAATTTTCCCCACTCCTCTCCACTCACGAAAACTCACCGAGCGCCATTTTTTCCCTCACTTCGCCGCCGGCGACGACCCTTGACAACCCTTGGCGACCCCTCGCTCACTCCTCCTCCACCAACAGAACTCCTCACCACCACAATACATCAACCCGAGCACCCCTGCACACCAACCCTGCACCGAGCTCGGCCACCTTACACCCTCGACGCCGGCGAACTCCCCACCACATCGCCGACCACCCTACGACCTCCTCATCATCAGCATCAACACCCACACTCCCCCTACACCTACACAACCGAGCCCCCCTCTCTCTCTCCCTCCAAAACTGCCAAACTTAAATCGATATCCCCACGCTGCGAACACACTGTTGCTCTCCGCCGGAGCACCGTCTCGACCCTAGTAAGTCCTAGGGCAACCACAGAGCACCACCTCCGCTTCCAACAAGCACTTGACGGCTCCGGGCATTTTCCGACACAATTCCTTATCGCGAGCCAAGCTCGCGCAAATCGTTTCACGACGTACATCGCGCGCTCGTGACGCCGCCGCTGCCGTGTGACCCCGAGACATTTCCAGGCAAGTGTTTTACTTGCTACATGCTAAAATAAGTGTGATACAAACTTAAATCATATAATTTACAATTTACCGATTCCCGATATATTTTGCGATCTATGTGTTCGATGCTAGACCCCAATGAAAATAATTGTTTAATTTGACGAAAATAGATGTTTTCTGTTGGCCCTCATAATGATAAATATCGTGTATAAATTCCACGGGAAAATATGATTTTTAGTGACTAGAATCGATACCCCCAAATATGCCGATAAATCTAGAATTTTCCCGTATCTGAAAATGAATAAAATCACTGTAAATTATGTATATACTGGAATGATGCGTTCGAGGGCTTAAATCGAAGCCGACTTGACGAACTTTAACCCTATGTAAACTTATAATGATTTCTGTACTGTAACTGCGATGATATTTAGATCGGAGTGCGACTCTGGACTGCAGTACAGAGCGACTCTGTTTACTGTATACTGTCCCAAAATGTGTGTCACTGTGTTTCCTGAAGTCGTTTGTTACGGAACTCAGCAGTAGATTAAAGATAATTCTGTTAGGTAAATAAAACAAGTGGTTCCACTCTGTTTCATTTCCATTTGCTATTTTAAACTGTTAATGAAAGGGCAGAACGTATAACTGTCCAGAACAGATTCAGAAGTGATATACTGATGTTAAACTGTGCATAACTTTCAACATACAGACGCGATTGAGGATCCGTCTGCTGCGTTGAATACTCTATTGAAAACCCTAGATTTCATTCAACGGTAGTATCGCTAAAATCTGAACCCAACTGGGTGCAATTCGTGTCGCGAAACGGACGTTCAGTTCTGAAACTGAATTTCCAGCCGCGAGCACTTAAAATGAAACAACTGTATCTTGAAAACCGGAATCCCGATTGAACTGAAACTAATTTTGATGAATTTCTGACTGAATTTTCTATTTATCTTACTTGCATCATTTTGTTGAATTCTAAACGGATGAATTTATGAAATTTATGTAAGTTAATGACATGCATGTTGAATTCATAACATACTTAGCTTATTGATAGCATACATACATATATCATACCCCATTTGCCATATACTTAGTGTTAGTGCGTGTTATAGTCAGTGGACATTGCATTATCGTGCGTGGTTGATGTTGGTTTAGGAGTGACGAGTATACCAATGGGAAGTGAATATTCGCGATAGTGATTGATACAGTGAGCAGTGATAAAACCGTGCCATTGGTATACTTGTACACGACTGAATCAAGATCACAAATAGTGAAAACCTGGGGATAAAGGGGAAATCGAAGTGGAAAGAGAATCGTATTTAGCGGGACCGTGTTTTAGAGGATGATCATTCGAGCAGTGATATATATATTAGGTAGGATCTAGCGATCCGGCTGACAGAGTTATGTCCCGAGCATGTGGGCCGTTGTGTCGGGTATGTACGAGACTCCTGTTAAACATGATCCTCCTTCCACTATGCGATTTAAAACATAACCTACAGACCGATAGGGACACAGAACATATTCTGCATCATATAGTGACATAGTGATTACTTACATTGTTTTTACACTAGTACTACCTCTTTTACCTGTTTCATCTTATTATAATAATATTGTTATTGTGTCGCTCTGACGACCTGAGTATGCATGCTCAGATTCCGTGGAAGGACCAGCACAGGAGACGGATTTGCCCTTCGAGTTCACGGAGATATAGTCTGGTGTACTTTCTTCATTTACTGCTTTCCATAAAAGTGATCGTGAGATTGAACTTGGTTAGTAATTGTTCTTGTTATCTGTAATTTGTGAACAATGGAATATTAATGTAATAAATTAGTGATGTGATTCCTTTACTACTGTGCTTTATCTACTGATTACCATGTAATGCTAGAAGCCGAAGTGTGACTACGGCGGGATGTTTTCCCTGACCGTAGGAGCATGGTTGGCCTAGTCATTCCTCGTTTTCCGTATTTTGGGAAGCGGGACGTGACATGGTTTATTTGGTATCAGAGCCTGTGTTTAGTATCAAGGGATACCATTAACTATACTGTATTACGTTATTCTTGTTTCACTACTCCTGATTTCCATCCTTGAATCTGATCTGATCCTTTTGAATCTTCCAGTGATATGACGTCCCCGAACGACCCCTCCTCGGACTCCAGCTCTCAGGACCGCACGAAAAGAATACTTAGTGCACTGACCACTCTCGCGGAAGCTCAGGAGAGGAAGACGGATTTACTCACTGAGGGACTCAGGACGATTACCGCCGCAGGAGGACCCTCCGCACTCATTACCGCCCCCGAGGGCGCTAATCCACCAGCTTATCATGCTAGGGCTGGTACCGTATCAGACTTCCGACGGTTACACCCAGCTGCATTCACAGGGCTAGCTGAACCCCTTGAGGCTGAGCAATGGCTGGTGAACATGGAAAATTTATTGACAGCCGCTAGGGTTCCAGAGGAAGATAGGGTGGACGTGATAAAGATACAATTGGAAGACGAAGCCCATACATGGTGGTCGGTGGAAGAAAGCAGACTTGACGGGCCGATTGAATGGAGCAAGTTTAAGGAGTGCTTCCTAGATCATTATTTTCCTTCCACAGCCAAGGCAGAAATGGAGGAAAGATTTATTCTTTTGAAGCAGAATGGACGTCCAGTGGACATATATGCGGCAGAGTTCAACTGTCTGAGCCGCTTTGCTCTATACATGGTCAAATCAGAGGCCACCAGGGCCAGACGCTTCCTTCAGGGGTTAGATTTCGAGTTGCAGCAGTTGATTGCATCGTTGGATTTGCAGACTTTCGCACAGGTACTCAACGCGGCGAGAGTTCAGGAGCAATTGATTAACAAGTTCAGGAGACCTCCAGCCGTTCCAGCACGTACCCACGCTCCTTCTCGAGGAGCCATACCGGTTCACAGGCCAGGAACGACACAAATGAAGCGCCCGTTCGTACCACATCATCGCCCCCAGAGACAGGGCGTAGTTTGCGGCTATTGTGGTAGAGGTGGGCATACCCAGAAGGACTGTCGCCGTGCCAAGGGACAGTGTTTGATTTGCGGATCCAGTCAGCACAAGATTAGAAGTTGCCCTGAGCGAGCAGAGATACAGGGAGGTTCGGGACCACCACAGCAGAGGCCGCAGGAGCAGAGGCAACCCTTTACAGGTCGCGGTCAGGGACGGGCTTTCACTTTGACCGCCGAGCAGGCAGAGGCTTCAGGAGACGTTGTTATAGGTACTCTACTCGTACATTCCTTGCCAGCTAGAGTACTATTTGATTCTGGAGCATCGCATTGTTTCTTGTCTGAGCATTTCACTGATACACACTCAATACCACATGAACCACTAACCAAGGGATGGGAAATTCATACGGGTAATGGCATTATAATATCTAGTCGAGAATGTAGATTATGCCCGGTTGTAGTGTGTGGCAGGGAATTCTATGTGAATTTCCTTCTGATTGGGACAGGCAGTTACGACGCAATTCTCGGGATGGATTGGATGAGCACTTTCCATGCAGTTATCGATTGTCGTGCAAGGAATGTAATCTTCCGCATCCCCAATCACCCGGATTTTATTTTCGAGGGCGGAAGTGAATCTTTGGAGCCAGCTAAGTATAGAGCCAAGCCCAAGGAATTGACAGCTATGGAGATTGATAAGAGCCCAGTCCCAGAAATTGTTCGGGACTTTCTGGACGTATTTCCCGAAGATCTACCAGGTCTACCACCTCCTCGAATCTTGGAGTTCTCAATCGATTTGACTCCAGGTACAGCCCCAGTATCCAGAGCCCCATACAGAATGGCACCAGTTGAGTTGGTGGAATTGAAGAAGCAGGTTGAAGAACTATTGGAGAAGGGATTTATTCGGCCAAGCGCTTCACCGTGGGGTGCACCAGTTCTGTTAGTAAAGAAGAAGGATGTATCGCTGCGAATGTGTATAGATTATCGGGAGCTGAACAAGGTCACAATAAAGAACAAGTACCCAATCCCGCGCATTGACGACCTATTCGATCAGCTAAGTGGAGCCAAGATGTTCTCGAAGTTGGACCTCCGTTCTGGATATCATCAAATCAGAGTAGCAGCCGATGATGTATGCAAGACGGCTTTCAGGACCCGATACGGACATTATGAGTTCCTTGTGATGCCGTTCGGTGTTACCAATGCCCCAGCAATATTCATGGATTTGATGAACAGGGTGTTCGCAAAGTACTTGGACACGTTTGTCGTTGTGTTTATCGACGACATACTTGTCTACTCGAAGACCCGGGAAGAGCACGCTAAACATTTGCGCACGGTACTACAAATTCTTCGGGAAGAGAAGCTGTATGCGAAGCTAACAAGTGTGAATTCTGGCTCGACAAGGTTCAGTTTTTGGGACATATCGTTTCGGGCGAAAGCATCTCGGTGGACCCGGCAAAGATAGAATCTGTCAGAGATTGGCCAACGCCGAAGTCAGTGGCCGAGATCAGGAGTTTTCTGGGATTGGCAGGTTATTATCGGAGATTCGTCCAAGATTTCTCAAGAATCGCTGAACCATTGACGAGACTGACACGGAAGGACGTACCGTTTATATGGACAGAGGAGTGCACTCAGGCATTTGACACACTGAAGCAGAAGTTAACCAAGGCGCCTATTCTTACAGTACCAGATGATTCCGGTGATTTGGTGATACACGGTGATGCCTCAGGGAAGGGATTAGGCTGTGTTCTAATGCAGCACGGTCGAGTGGTTGTTTACGCCTCTCGACAACTGAGAAACCACGAGAAGAACTACCCTACGCATGACTTGGAGTTAGCGGCGGTAGTCTTTGCGTTGAAGATTTGGAGGCACTATCTATTGGGTGAGAAAGTGGAGGTGTATACAGATCACAAAAGTTTGAAGTACGTTTTCACTCAGAAGGAACTAAACATGAGGCAGCGCCGATGGCTAGAGTTGATGGCAGATTATGACTTGGACCTTCAGTATCACCCGAGGAAGGTGAATGTTGTACCAGATGCGCTCAGTCGCAAGCCAGTGGTCATGATGTTGACCGATCAGAGGAGCATTATTGAGGACTTTCAGAGGCTTGAACTTGAAGTCGTTACGCCGAACGCACTCAGTCAATTTTGGCAGCTACAGGTGCAATCTTCTCTGGTGGATCGCATCAAGACTGCACAAGCGGTTGATCCCCGATTGCAAAAGTTCAGGGAGCAAGTGGAAGCTGGACTGAGGACGGATTTGATTATACATGAAGATGGATCTCTGAGATTCGGTAGCAGACTCTGCGTACCTAAGGGAGATGTTCGAGAAGAAGTATTGGCTGAAGCACACAGTTCAACTTATTCTGTGCATCCGGGAGGTACAAAAATGTATCAGGACCAAAAGCAGCACTTTTGGTGGAACGGAATGAAGCGGGAAATTGCGAGGTTCGTATCCAGGTGCTTGGTATGTCAGCAGGTGAAGGCGGAACATCAGAGGACAGCAGGATTGTTATAACCACTGCCGATACCAGAATGGAAGTGGGAGCACATTACTATGGATTTTGTGACGGCCTTACCACGGAGCCCTAGGGGCAATAACGCCATTTGGGTTATCGTCGATCGCCTCACAAAAGCTGCACACTTCCTACCTTTCCGAGTGGGACAGACGACAGAATCACTAGCAGAAAGATATATGTAATAGATTGTACGACTTCACGGTGTTCCAGTCAGCATTGTGTCAGACCGGGACACCAGATTCTTGTCACACTTTTGGAAGAGCCTACAGGAGAGTTTGGGAACCCGCCTTAAATTCAGCACAGCGTATCACCCGCAGACGGATGGACAATACGAGCGTACGATTCAGACGTTCGAGGATATGTTGAGAGCCTGTATGTTGGACTTTCAGGGTTCCTGGGAGGACCATCTGCATCTAGTCGAGTTCTCTTACAACAATAGTTATCAGGCCAGTATTCAGATGGCTCCTTTTGAAGCACTATACGGGCGGAAGTGTCGATCCCCAGTATGTTGGGATGATGTGGGAGAACGAAGATTACTGGGCCCCGAACTCATTGTTCAGACAGTCGACAAGGTCCAAATGATCAGACAGCGTATTAAGACGGCTCAGGATCGACAGAAGAGTTGGGCAGATACCAGCAGGAGGGCACTAGAATTCGAAGTCGGAGATCATGTGTTCTTGAAGATTTCCCCTACTCGTGGAGTTATCAGGTTCGGAGGTCGGGGAAAGCTCAGTCCCCGTTTTATCGGACCTTTTGAGGTGCTAGAGCGAGTAGGAGAGGTGGCCTATCGACTTGCCTTGCCTCCATCGCTAGCTGGTGTGCACAATACCTTCCACGTGTCACAGTTGCGGCATTATGTTCGGGATGAAAGCCATGTCCTAGACCATTCGGAGCTAGTTTTGGGTACCGATCTGTCATACGAGGAGCAGCCCACTACCATCCTCGACCGCAGAGAAAAAGTGCTGAAGAATAAGGTCATTCCTTTAGTCCGAGTGTCTTGAAACGGTCGTTCCCCAGGAGAATCCACCTGGGAGCGGGAGGAAGATATCCGTGATCGTTATCCACATCTCTTTGTTTAGTACATTGTATTCTTGTATCCTTGTTAAATTTCGAGGACGAAATTTTTTTTAAGGGGGGTATGATGTAAATCCCCGTTACCATCTTAATAAAAGTTTTTCCTATTTTCTAAATCCCTGAGATTTACTTTTTCCTCGTATATTTTGAAGAAGGTGGTTGCTTGAATCCCAATATTTATATTTTTCCAAACCCTAAAAGTTAAAACCCAAGATTTGAAATCAAAGCTAAATTAAGCAAAAACCAAAATTTTAACAATAAAACCCTAACCCAAAATATTTAAAACCCTCAGCCAATTTGTTTTTTTCAAATCAATAAAATAATCCCCAAGCCCACTTTCTCTTCAGCCCATGGTTTAAATTTTTAGGAAATTTAAACTTAAATTTAATTTGGCCCGGCCCTTCCCTTTCACTCCTCAGCCCACACCCAAAGTTTAATTAAAAACGAATTTTTTTGTAAAATTCCCCTGCCCGTTTCCTTTCTCAGCCCACGTTTTTTTATAAGGAATTATATTTTAAAACCCCCAAGCCCACTTCTTTGGCCCGTTTCCTCAACACCCGGCCCGGCCCGCTCCTGTGCATCTCCCCCAACGGCTCTCCCCCATTTCCGCTCGCGATCGCCTCCTCCGCCGCAGCTCGCGCCCACGCCCGTTATTGCGACGTTACACCCACGACTTCAACCCTCGTTCTCTTCCTCACACCCTCACCTCTCTCTTCTCTACCATTTTCAAATTTTCCCCACTCCTCTCCACTCACGAAAACTCACCGAGCGCCATTTTTTCCCTCACTTCGCCGCCGGCGACGACCCTCGACAACCCTCGGCGACCCCTCGCTCACTCCTCCTCCACCAACAGAACTTCTCACCACCACAATACATCAACCCGAGCACCCCTGCACACCAACCCTGCACCGAGCTCGACGAACTCCCCACCACATCGCCGACCACCCTACGACCTCCTCGTCATCAGCATCAACACCCACACTCCCCCTACACCTACACAACCGAGCCCCTCCTCTCTCTCCCCCTCCAAAACTGCCAAACTTAAATCGATATCCCCACGCTGCGAACTCACTGTTGCTCTCCGCCGGAGCACCGTCGTCGACCTCAGCAAGTCCCAGGGCAACCACAGAGCACCACCTCCGCTTCCAGCAAGCACTTGACGGCTCCGGGCATTTTCCGACACAATTCCTTATCGCGAGCCAAGCTCGCGCAAATCGTTTCACGACGTACATCGCGCGCTCGTGACGCCGCCGCTGCCGTGTGATCCCGAGACATTTCCAGGCAAGTGTTTTACTTGCTACATGCTAAAATAAGTGTGATACAAACTTAAATCATATAATTTACAATTTACCGATTCCCGATATATTTTGCGATCTATGTGTTCGATGCTAGACCCCAATGAAAATAATTGTTTAATTTGACGGAAATAGATGTTTTCTGTTGGCCCTCATAATGATAAATATCGTGTATAAATTCCACCGGAAAATACGATTGTTAGTGACTAGAATCGATACCCCCAAATATGCCGATAAATCTAGAATTTTCCCGTATCTGAAAATGAATAAAATCACTGTAAATTATGTATATACTGGAATGATGCGTTCGAGGGCTTAAATCGAAACCGACTCGACAAACTTTAACCCTATGTAAACTTATAATGATTTCTGTACTGTAACTGCGATGATATTTAGATCGGAGTGCGACTCTGGACTGTAGTCCAGAGCGACTCTGTTTACTGTATACTGTCCCAAAATGTGTGTCACTGTGTTTCCTGAAGTCGTTTGTTACGGAACTCAGCAGTAGATTAAATATAATTCTGTTAGATAAATAAAACAAGTGGTTCCACTCCGTTTCATTGCCATTTGCTATTTTAAACTGTTAATGAAAGGGCAGAACGTATAACTGTCCAGAACAGATTCAGAAGTGATATACTGATGTTAAACTGTGCATAACTTTCAACATACAGACGCGATTGAGGATCCGTCTGCTGCGTTGAATACTCTATTGAAAACCCTAGATTTCATTCAACGGTAGTATAGCTAAAATCTGAACCCAACTGGGTGCAATTCGTGTCGCGAAACGGACGTTCAGTTCTGAAACTGAATTTCCAGCCGCGAGCACTTAAAATGAAACAGCTGTATCTTGAAAACCGGAATCCCGATTGAACTGAAACTAATTTTGATGAATTTCTGACTGAATTTTCTATTTATCTTACTTGCATCATTTTGTTGAATTCTAAATGGATGAATTTATGAAATTTATGTAAGTTAATGACATGCATGTTGAATTCATAACATACTTAGCTTATTGATAGCATACATACATATATCATACCCCATTTGCCATATACTTAGTGTTAGTGCGTGTTATAGTCAGTGGACATTGCATTATCGTGCGTGGTTGATTTTGGTTTAGGAGTGACAAGTATACCAATGGGAAGTGAATATTCGCGATAGTGATTGATACAGTGAGCAGTGATAAAACCGTGCCATTGGTATACTTGTACACGACTGAATCAAGATCTCAAATAGTGAAAACCTGGGGATAAAGGGGAAATCGAAGTGGAAAGAGAATCGTATTTAGCGGGACCGTGTTTTAGAGGATGATCATTCGAGCAGTGATATATATATTAGGTAGGATCTAGCGATCCGGCTGACAGAGTTATGTCCCGAGCATGTGGGCCGTTGTGTCGGGTATGTACGAGACTCCTGTTAAACATGATCATCTTTCCACTATGCGATTTAAAACATGACCTAGAGACCGATAGGGACACAGAACATATTCTGCATCATATAGTGACATAGTGATTACTTACATTGTTCTTACACTAGTACTACCTCTTTTACCTGTTTCATCTTATTATAATAATATTGTTATTGTGTCGCTCTGACGACCTGAGTATGCATGCTCAGATTCCGTGGAAGGACCAACACAGGAGACGGATTTGCCCTTCGAGTTCACAGAGATATAGTCTGGTGTACTTTCTTCATTTACTGCTTTCCATAAAAGTGATCGTGAGATTGAACTTGGTTAGTAATTGTTCTTGTTATCTGTAATTTGTGAACAATGGAATATTAATGTAATAAATTAGTGATGTGATTCCTTTACTACTGTGCTTTATCTATTGATTACCATGTAATGCTAGAAGCCGAAGTGTGACTACGGCGGGATGTTTTCCCTGACCGTAGGAGCATGGCTGACCTAGTCATCTCTCGTTTTCTGTATTTTGGGAACCGGGGCGTGACAGCTTATCTGCAGCATATGATGCGATTGAGTTAGAGTAGTCGTACGGTTTTGTTGACCTTAGCCAAGGATCGTATGGATGGGTTTAATTCAATCATGAAATGACGGGTTGAATATGGCTAGCGCTTATGATTTGTTGCCCATAGCCAAGATCATAAGCTGCTAGGGGCAAAATATTATCGGGAATTTCAAGTGTTGAAATTTGCAATGAGATTGCATACCTTCTATGAGATAGTTGGATCCCGATACCCACTACGAGTAAGAGTTACTCCTGGGAGAGTTTTACAAATTACAATTAGCCGATCAAGTAGGTATCTAGAAAAGTGTTAACGAGATTACGCCCCTGAGAAAACGAGGTTTATTTTAATTAGGTCCGTGCGAAAGCACGGGGAACCTCCCTCAAAGTACCGACACTGGCCTGGCCGAAAGATTGGCGAACTTGTAGAGTGTAATTAATCCCGGTTAGTCTTAACTTTTAGGGTTTGAAAGAAGATTTGATAAAAATAGTGGGAGGTACCCTGGTTAGATAAAATAATAACTAATCTAATCTTGTAAGAGCATACGCTGAGTGTTTTCTTAACAAAAATAATAAATTTACACCCTGAAGAAAGAGAAGAAGGACTACGGTCCTAACCACATCATTCAAAAGTATAAATTTTAAAATTTCGTTAAAATAATTGAATAACGGATTATATATTTCCTAGAAACGTAGTAAATTGGGTAGTTGAATATAAACTCCCGTCTCCTATCAAAATCTCCCATTTGAAATTTGTCAGATTTTATTAATGATTTATTTATTTAGTATGTCATGCACATCACAAATGCAACAACCAATCTAACAAATTTCACTTTTCGATAAACCACCATATTTAATTTTGTCTGTTTTATTAGGGTTTTCGTTTTCTTGTGAAATTGACTCTCGCCCCAGGCAATCACATTTGAACAAATACACATCAAATCTCCAAGATTTTATGTGAGTAAAATTTTGAAATGGCTAACAAAATTGAAAGTGCTGGGCTCGCAGGCCTTCTCATATGAATAATAGAATTGTGGAATTACAAGTTCAACAGAGTATAGCAGCATACCTGGTTTTTACATCATAGGATAGGATACACACCCCAAGAGAAAATCACATGTTAAAAACTTGATAGATATAAACAACAACAACAACTGAGCCTTTTATCCCAAGCATATGGGGTAGGCTACATGAACCAACATGAGAATCACGCCGGGTCCGGCACATGAATCCTCTGTCTCCACTCACTTCTATCGAACAATATACTTTCATTGAGTCCTTTGGCAACCATATCGTTTCGTATCACCTCCATCCATGTTTTCTTCGGTCTCCCTTTTGCCCTTTTGCCATTACCCATATCGAGAGTATCTATTCGTCGAACCGGTGCTTCCATAGGTCTGCGTCGCACATGACCAAACCATCTAAGCCGGTTTTCCCGCATCTTCTCCTCCACTGGTGCTACACCAACTTTTGCACGAATATCCTCATTTCGCACCTTGTCTTTTCTAGTGTTACCGCACATCCAACGAAGCATGCGCATCTCCGCTACGTGCATCTTCTGTGTATGATGCTTCTTAGGAGCCCAGCATTCTGTACCATATAATAAGGCAGGCCGAATAGCGCTCCGATAAAACTTCCCTTTCAATTTTAACGGAAAGTTACGATCACACAAAATCCCTGTTGCACTCCTCCATTTCAACCAACCAGCTTGGATCCTTTGATTAACATCACTATCGATCTCCCTATTCCTTTGGATGATGGAACCTAGATATCTAAACTGGTCGCTCGGTGATATCTCTTGCCCTTCCAATGTTATACCAATATGGTTTTGACTTCTCTGGCTACTAAATTTGCAGTGCATATATGCTGTCTTGGACCTGCTCAATCTGAATCCCCGAGATTCCAATGTTTGTCTCCATAATTCCAATTTGGCATTAACCCCTGCTTTCGTCTCATTTACTAGAACAATATCATCAGCGAATAGCATACACCAAGGGACCTCATCTTGGATAGTTCTAGTAAGCTCATCCATCACGATGGTAAACAGGAAAGGACTTAATGCAGATCCTTGATGTAAACCAATAGTAATCGGAAAATCACTTGTTAAGCCACCGCAAGTTCTGACATTTGCCACTACTCCGTCGTACATATCCTTGATTATGTCAATATACTTGACGGGGACCCCCTTTTTCATCATTGTCCCCCATAATATCTCTCTAGGTACCTTGTCGTACGCTTTTTCTAAATCAATAAATATCATATGCAAATCTCTTCTCCTCTCTCGAAAGCGCTCGACAAGTTGACGAAGCAAATGAATCGCCTCTGTCGTCGATCGTCCAGGCATGAACCCAAATTGGTTCTCTGTTATCTTAATATCCTTTCTTAGCCTGTGTTCAATCACTCTCTCCCAAAGTTTCATGGTGTGACACATTAGTTTTATTCCACGGTAGTTTGAGCAACTTTGAATGTCACCCTTATTCTTGTAGATAGGTACAAGGATACTTTTCCTCCATTCATTTGGCATCTTTTTTGTTTGCCAAATCTTATTAAACAGATCTGTCAGCCATTTAACGCCTATTTCTCCTAAGCATCTCCAAATCTCGATAGGAATCCCGTCAGGACCAACCGCTTTTCTTAAACCCATTCTGTTCAAAGCTTCTTTAACCTCAGTAAGTCTTATTTTACGCATGAAATCACGATTTATATCTTGAGATTGAATGACAAGTCCATCCAAATTCTTAGTAAAGCTCTCATTGAACAATTTGTTAAAATAATCTCTCCATCTTTCCTTGATATCCTCATCTCGAACTAAAACCTTCTGATTTTCATTTTTGACACACTTCACCGCACATAAGTCTCTAGTCTTCCTTTCCCGCATTCGAGCAATCCGGTATATATCATTTGCAGCCTCTTTAGTGTCTAATTTCTCGTACACCTCCTTGTAGACCTTAGATTTAGCTTTCCGAACAGCTTTCTTAACTTCCTTTTTAGCCATTTTGTACTTCTCAAATCTCTCCACATCTCTAATTTTCTTCAAATCTTTATAAGAATCTCTTTTAATTTTAATAGCAGCCTTTACATCTTCATTCCATCATGATATGTCCTTAGATGGTGGAGCACTACCTCTCGACTCACCAAGTAGATCTCTAGCTACTTTCTTGATACAACTAGCCATTTTGTTCCATGTTTTGTCTGGATCATCTTCCGACTGCCAATCCGCTTCTTGTACTACACGATCTATAAAAGCCTTTTGATTACCTTCTTTCAATCGCCACCATTTAATTTTAGGCTCTACCTTACGTCTAATCTTCCTAGGTTCTCTTCTAAATCGAAAATCTAGAACTAAAAGTCTATGTTGAGTAGTTACACTCTCACCTGGCACTACCTTACAGTCGATACAACAACCTCTATCTATTCTTCTCGTCAGAAAAAAGTCTATTTGACTAGCATTTGATCCGCTCCTAAAAGTGATAAGGTGGGACTCTCTTTTCCTAAAGCAGGTGTTTGCTAAGATCAAGTCATAAGATAAAGCAAAATCTAGAATCGAGTCACCTACTTCATTCCTTTGTCCGAAACCAAAACCTCCATGGATAGTATCAAACCCACTACGACTAGTACCTACATGTCCATTAAGATCACCACCAATAAATAACTTCTCTCCACTAGGTAACTTTGCACCACCTCGTCTAAATCCTCCCAGAATAGACGCTTACTAGCGTCATCAAGACCTATCTGTGGTGCATAAGCACTAATAACATTAAAGATCTCACCACCTAGAATAAGCTTAACCAGTAAAAGTCTATCACCTTTTCTCCTAATCTCAACTACATTCTCAAGCAACCGTCTATCTATGATTATACCTACCCCATTACGATTTTTATCTCTATCCGTATACCAAAGCTTATAACCCCAAGGCTCTATGACTCTACTCTTTTCACCTACCCACTTAGTTTCTTGCAAACACATAATACCAACTCTCCTCCTAATTATCACCTCCACTAATTCTATTAGTCTACCCGTAAGGGAACCTATGTTCCAGGTAGCTAGACGGATCCTATGAAACCCTTGCTTATTTGTCACTACACCCGGGGTCCGATGTAGCGCGCCGTCTCTGGACGACGACCCTTGCTTATTTGTCACTACACCAGGGTCCGATGTAGCGCGCCGTCTGTAGACTAACTCTGTTTTCGGTAGTACCAAAATATACCAAAATTCCTGACTTGATAGATATATATATATATATAGACATACATACGGAGACTAACTCTGTTTTCGGTAGTAATAAAATATACCAAAATTCCTGACTCCGCCTATTGAGAGTGATGGATATATGGAGACTAAATAACAATTAAGAATGCTAAAGACTGAGATTACGGTTGCGGGAGGAAAGAATATTTTACAAAAATTAACAAAAAGTCAATAGAAGAAACTTCAAAAATGAGTTAGATGAGAGCATGCATGCCTGCTTGTGGTAGCTGAAATATGACCTTTAATTATATATACAGTGCATTGCTCTTGCACTATAAGCACCAAGCACTCTTCTTAATTTCTCTTGCTTAATTATTCAATTTGCATTCTTTTTCCTTAGTTTGAGATATATTCATGGCTGAGAAAGCCACTGTTTGTGTAACTGGAGCAGACGGCTTCATCGGATCATGGCTCGTCATGCGGCTCCTCGAGCAAGGCTACTCCGTAGACGCAACGGTTCTCGATCCTAGTAATTTCTTTGAACACGTTAGAGACATGCACTTTCTATTTAACTGCAGAATTTATGGCGCGGGCCCATTTAGATAAAAAATGTTTAATTGTTCAGATAATATGAAGAAGGTGAAGCCTTTATTGGATCTTCCCCTTGCTCCAAAGAGGTTGACTTTGTGGAAAGCTGACCTCGCCGACGAAGGGAGCTTCGATGAAGCTGTTGATGGATGCGTTGGAGTTTTCCACGTCGCTACGCCGATGAACTTTGACACTAAGGACCCTGAGGTGACATTTTACAGGCATTTCATGTGTCCATTTGTTGCAATAGAAAAATGCAACATTTGTATCAAGAATGTGGTCCCCATGCCAATATATTGTTTGCTTGTTTGGCTGCTTTTCTTGCAATATTAATTTGCCAACATAAAAGAAAATTTTCTGTTTGGTTTTGAATATCAAGATTAGAGCAAATGCAAAATTTGTTGTAAATTTGCAAAGAAAGTAAATGAGTGACTGATATTCCACAAAGTTACAACATTGTACCCAAATTGATTACAACAAATACAGTAAAAGGTTGATACATTTTAATTATATAAACTCATTTAGTTATTTATGTTTTGCAATTAAACATTGAAAATGAAAATTAACCAACAATTTTTTTTATTGAAATTTGTGTGCTTTTAATTTGCAGAATGAGATGATTAAGCCAACAGTAGCTGGAATGCTGAATGTATTGAGATCATGCACAAAAGCGCGCACAGTTAAAAGAGTCGTATTCACATCATCAGCAGGAACTGTGGATGCTGAAAAGCATCCAAGGCCGATTTACGACGAGAGCTGCTGGAGTGATGTTGAGTTCTGTAAAGCTACAAAAATGACTGCTTGGGTTTGTACAACTTAATCATATAATTAAGAATATTATTATAACATGGTTTAATTATATAACAAATCAATTAATGTTATTTTGATTTTTTATGTTATTTTGGGCATGATTTTGCAGATGTATTTTGTGTCTAAGACATTGGCAGAGCAAGCTGCATGGACATTTTCTGAGGAGAATAATTTAGACTTTATCAGCATTATACCAACCTTAGTGAACGGGCCTTCCATTATGCAATCTATGCCTTCAAGCATGCTCGTTGCATTGGCTCCAATCACAAGTATATATGCGCAGCCCACCCCCCACCCCCCCCAAATGTTTATTATTATCTTTCTTCTAAATTTAGTGTGAATTATCTCATCTTGTAAACAAGTCCAAGTTGTTCACTTGGAAGTTGCGTTTTTTTAGGCACTGGCCAACAAGCCCTAACCTATGCATACCACACACACGGCACTAACGCACATATCACACGTACACACGCACCCAGAGTACTCATCCCGAAAGCGTTGAATTATGGCCATTTCTTCCAATGGGAATCGAACCCCCGTACTATCCCAAGTGAGGGAAGTGCCATAGCAACTGAGTTATTTGCTCATTGGTCACTTAGATGAATTCCTATTTACTTCTTAGAATCTAATTATTAATTCATTTGGCATGATCAAATATATAAAAGGATACATGATTGAGAGCGAATTATTTAGCTGTTTATTGTTTACCCTCTTTAAATCCTCTAAAAAAACATCCCATTTAAATAGGCTTAACTGCCTATGCGGGTATCTTAAAAAAAATACCCGCAGCCGCTTCAGAAGAATGCGGGTATCTCCTTTGACTCGGTCAAAAGAAGATACCCGCAATTTAAAGGATCCCACAACAGAGGTATCCATATCTGCATTCAGAGATACCTGTATTGTGTTAAGGTATTTTCATGGGGTTGGTATTTTTTATCCCAGCATTTATGACAATTTCTTATTCTATAATTTGCAGAAAACACAACGCAGTACTCAATTCTGAAACGAGGGCAGTTTGTCCATGTGGATGATCTATGCATGGCTCATATCTTCTTGTTTGAGCACCCTGAAGCAAAAGGAAGATACATTTGTTCTTCTCATGACATGACTATTTATGAACTTGGGAAGATGTTAAAAGAGAAGTATCCCGAATTCGATATCCCTAACGAGTAAGCACCAATGCTCACTTATACTTTTTTTCCCTTCAAAATTTCAGTTCCGGTTGTATTACATATATAGTATCATGACAAGAACAATTCAAATTCATTATAGGTTCGAAGGCATTGATCCGAACATAGAAATCAATAATTTCTCATCAAAGAAACTTATTGATTTGGGTTTTGAATATAAGTACAGTGTGGAGCAAATGTATGAAGGAGCTATACAAACTTGTAGAGATAAAGGATTGCTACCACTTGCAAATGAAGGAGGCAAGCCAAATGGGAAGTAGATATAAATCATCAAATTTTATCTCTTTTTAAATAACTGTTGTATATATCAAGATATAGTATCATTCATTCATTCATCATTCATTACACTATATAAAAAGTGATGCGGATGTAATGATCCTGAAATTCCTGTACATTTGTAACAGTTTATATAAAACGTATTTCTATTTCTGATTCCGAGCTATAAGTAGTTTTTGATAAAAATCAATAAGAAAAGTGATGGAGGTCGGAATCTCCCCTCCATTGATTTTGTTGCTAGCGGGGCTGAACGGTTGAGATTTTATATGAGGGTTGAGCGTATGGATCTCAATGGGTTGTTGTTGACGCCGAGCTACCGGCAAGAGAAGTACCGGGATGGGAAACCACCATAGGACTCTCCGACGATCAAATAAATACCGAGAAATATTGAGACAGAGTAGCGGCGTATTGGATTGAGTTCGAGAGTAGCGGCGTATTGGATTGAGTTCGAGTTACCTGAGTCGTCTGGAAGAGTGAATTTATATAGAGGTCGCATGGAGGGAACCGTCGCGAGATTCTCACCGCCCGTTACGCCCTCATATCACGTTCGCGTTGATGGCAGGGTACGTCCATTAATGGCGGGATACGCCAATTAATAGATAGACAAGCCAGCGTGGGATGCCGGACGTGGAGCTGCGGAGATATCGTTTTGGCGAGATATACGGAGCCGTTACGGGGGCGTTTTGGCTCCGTGCTCTCGGTTGAACAGGAAAGCCGGGGAAGCTTGGCTCGGTGGATAGCTTGGAGGCAAGTGAAGGGGCTGAGAAAGCTCAGCTCTGTAATAGCTCAGAGACGAGCAAGGGGGTTGAGAAAGCTCGGTTGTAGGATAGCTCGGAGGCGAGCTGTTGGTTGGTTGCTGGACGAATTGGAAAGGTACTCCGGGGAGGTCTCCAAAAGGTCGGATGCAATCTCGGAGACGAGGAGCCGAGGGATGCCCCCCATACATCGTACTTATTCCAGCTCTGTAGCTCCCAAGAATCTAGCGGGCTTATGCGGATGACACGTCATCAGCTATGTGTCGTGATCTGGGAAATTTCCACTTACGAGTATCATCATCATCCCTCCACTCTCGTTCCAACTTATTTATGGATCGGGTCGAGAGTGGTCTGCTCGGTTTCCTCCGTTCAGCTTGGTGCCGAGGAATTTTCGTGGTGGATTGTCTGGGAATGATGTGGCGTTTGGCGATCGTGTCTCTTCGATCTCTAGATCTATGCGGCGATTCATGTTTATGATTTATTCTGACTTGTTACGTGGACTCGTGCACTTCCATATTTACATACTGCATATTGGCATTTATCTGGTATCTGCATTTTTAAATATAACATTTAAGTCACATAAAATATTTTAAAAATACATTGCATGGCCTGCATGATACCCCTAACCCTGTGGTAGTATCCGCGCATCTTGTTCTCGTCCCGTTCAGTGAAACGGACTTGTTTGGATAGCTACGTGCACGTACGTGCATCCGTTCTTGGGGGAATGCATTTTCGTTACCCGGATATCCAATTTTAGTTTTGGTCGACATATATATTTTTCGTACTTTAAAATTGAAATTTTAGACCCGACCCGGGCGTGTTTTGAACTATATTTGTATTTACCAGAACATAAAATTTTATTAATACAATATTTAAAATTTTAATAACATTTTAAAATTTATATAACGTAAAAGATTTATTTTAAAAATTAAAATCTTAACTTTTAACAGCACTAACAAACTCTCTATCTCACCGACATTCTCTCTCCTCTCTCCTATCGCGCTCTCTCTCTCTCTCTCTCTTTCTCTCTCTTCTCTCTGCCTCTCTCTTTCTCTCTCTCTCTCTTTTTCTCTCTCTTCTCTCTGCCTCTCTATCTCTCTCTCTTTCCCCACCCAATCTCTCTCTTTCCCCACCCAATCTCTCTCTTTCTCCCTTTTCTCTCTCCTCTCGAACGCCTCTCTCTCCTCTCTCGCGAACACTGTTCGCTTCTCGACTCTGATCACCGCCCCTCTCCTTACGCTCACCTCCTATTTCCCCCAATCAGAGCAAAAATCTTTTTGAAATTCAAATTTCAAAAAAAATTGAAGCAACGCTTCGGATGCAGCGCCAAGAGCGCTGCGCCCTAGGCAGCGCGCCATGTGTGCGCTAGCGCTAGGCGCACTGCGCAGCGCACCACGTGTCAAACACAGGTGCGCTAGCGCAAGGTGTGCTGTGCTCTGAAGCGCACCACATGTCAAACACAGGTACGCTAGCGCAAGGTGCGCTGCGCTCTGAACAGCGCACCACGTGCAAAGCACAGGTGAGCTAACGCTGGAATTAAAAAACTTCCCACCGTTAGATCAAAAGATCTAATAGTAATGATAAATTATTAATTAATCAGAATTGAATTCTGTTATGGAAAGATTTTCCAATCTTGTTAAAAACAAGAAGACTGCCTTCTGTAAAACAGAAGCCCTAGGATCAAAGATCCAATGGTGGGGAAACATCCCCAAATCAATCAGAGAAAGATCTCTTTAACTGATTCAACAAATCAGCTTGCCCTATATAAAGGCCCCAAGACTTCAAGTCTGATATAGAGAACCCCCCAAACTTTGAAAAATTCAAAGAAAGAGAAGCATAGCTCTCAGCAAAAGAAGATTTTTTCTTCAAGGTAAAAAGAATGGTGATGAACAAAGAGATGAAATCATCTCATAATTAGAAAGAAGAATTATCTTCTTAAAAGATCATAGACCTACAAAGACCAAGGTCTTTTATAAAAAGATCAAAAGATCACATCATAAAAACAAAGAAGCACTTACTTCTTTCACAAATCATAGATCTATAAGACAAATTGTCTTTCTGAGATCATGAACATCTCATTATAAAGGGGGAGAGAATTATTAAATTCTCTTAAGGATCATGGATCTATAAAGGCAAAGTCTTTCGTTAATACAAGAGATTGAAATATCTCTTGCAAAATAAGAACTGTTGTTCTTAAATCTTGAGACAAAGTCTCTTTTAAAAAAACATAAACTTATTTTCCAGATCATAAAATTGATCAAATGCGCCTTGCGCTCATAAAATGCGCATTGTGCTCTTGAACTGCACTCCCTGGATCTGCGCTCAGCGCCAAATGCGCCACGTGTCAACCACGTATGCGTCAATTAACAACTTGCACTTTGCGCTTCTGATATAGCGCACTGCGCTCATGGCCTGGCGCTCAGCGCCAAGCGCACCACGTGTCACTCACGTGTGCGCCACTAAATTAGCGCTCAACGCTCATAAATGGGCATCATGCGCTCATCATCTGGCGCCTAGCGCTGAGTGCGACACGTATCCCTCACATGTGCGCTACTCGGCAGAACCACATTGCGCTCTTTAACTGGCGCAAAGCGTCTGGCACGCCACGTGTTGCGCCGACAGAACATAAATTGTTTTTTAATAAGCCAGAGCTCTGATGAATGCTCAGCATTCAATACAAGACAAAAAAACAGTGTCAAGATCTAATGCTCAGCATTGTTAAAAGGGCCAAGCCCAAATAAAGGCTCAACAGCCCAGAACAAAAATGTTAAACATTTATTGGACTTAGCCCTAAATTGGCCATAAGTTCTCAACTCATATTAATTGAGCTCATCAGCTGGTCGGCCCGTCCCGGCCCGAAAAATGTCTCGGCCCGAGCGCAACGTGGTGGGCTCGGGCCGACCCGGCCAAGGCCCAGGCCCGGCCGTTGGTCTCCCGACGGCCTGAGCCCGGCCCAGCCAAATTCAATTTGAATTTGGCCTGGGAGGGTTTGGAGTTGGGACCGGTGAAATTCTTGGGATGGGTTTTTTTTTGAATGGGGATGGGTTTTTTAATAAAGAGAGGAAATTTGAATGGGGGTTGTAAAATTATCTTAAACACTCTCACTCAAAATTATACATTTCTATACCCCTAATTCAAAACTCTATAAATACATATCTACACTTCTCATTCTTCTCACAATCCACAACAACAAAATTTTCAATCTCTCAATCACTCTTTTTAATTTCCGAGAAGTTTACTGTTAAAATTGGAATCACGTAATTTTCATTTCCGGTCTCAATTTTCACTTTAGTTTCACTAATTTGATTTTGCTATTTGGAATCAGGGTTTTTTTGTATTGATTATATATTTTTCTCGTATATTTTTTATCATCTCTCTTTCTCTGTTACTAATATTTTTAATTAAAAATGTCAGGTTCATCTTCACAAGATAACCGGGGTGCAGACGTTCATTTCAAATCGATATAGATTCACAAAAGAGACAGATATTAACCAATATGCTGCAAAC
Source organism: Agapanthus africanus (assembly GCA_030015575.1). Lineage (NCBI taxonomy): Eukaryota > Viridiplantae > Streptophyta > Magnoliopsida > Asparagales > Amaryllidaceae > Agapanthus > Agapanthus africanus. The sequence continues at coordinate 696,670,895 of CM057343.1, read as the reverse complement.
TAATTTTGATTCTTAGTCTCCTAACTATGAATCTGTAACGATCTCAATATTACTATACCTTCATGTTTTCTTTCTTTACTAAAATAATGTATTTATTTACTTTTAGTATTTTCCATATATTTTGTTTTCTATTAAATATATTATTTTATTATTCCATCTATTTTTCCCAAATCCATTTTTTAAAACTAAATCTTAAGCTATTTCAAATTAAACGCAAGACCTAATCCAGTTCATAACCCAAATCCAATTTCATTTTCATTTTCTTTTATAAAACTATAAGTCTAAAAATCCACTTTCTTTTCAAGCAACAGTATATATTTAATTCTTACTAAATATGTGCATAAACAAACTTGTAACTCATTGGTTAAGTCTTTGCATTATTATTCCATAAGCTATAAGTTTGAATTTCGGGTCTTACAATTATTTTTATCTATTTTTTTAAGCCCTTTCATAACCTACAAATGAGACTTTTCATTTCATTTTCCTTTTAACTCCAAAAATAATTAGAATGGTTATGAGTTACAATTAATTAGAATTATAGTGGACATAAACCTTTTTTATATATGCCACTTCTCTTTTTTTCTTCAACACACATTTCTATCATTTTTCATTTCCCTCTTCATCCAGATTTCTCGAAAAAGAATCTTAAGAAGATCTCGCTTGTAACACGAGACTATCGGCGGATATACAAACCCGGTGACGATATTGGTTTGTGCATGTAAGTTTCCTTCGTTTTTTCTTCTCCTCTTGTTGAATCATTCTCATCTTGTCATGTCTCCACTGATTTCTATACTTCTCACTTTGTCTGTAAACTTTTTGTTTAGAAAACACACATAAAATAAATAGATAATTTAATAGTTAATTGTTTTGTAAACTGTAATACCCAGTCTTTATCTACGCCAATACCTGTATTCAAATAAAATGTTTTACCCATTTTTAAATCGTTTATTATATTCTAATTATTTTGTTTCCTATGCCCCTAACCCAAGACCCAAGCCCATGAGCCCAAACCCTTCACTTTCCCCAACAAATTCCTTTCGACCTTTTCAAATCTAAAATTTATTCTCATTTAAATCCCAAATCATACCCCCATCAATTTCAAATATATTCTATTAAAAACCTAATAACTGTTTACACTAATCCCTCAATTACTCGCCATTATTTTTCTTTTAAAATTTTATTCATATTATTAATTTCCTCCTGCCACGTTTTACTCTCTCTCCTCTTCATAAATTTTTCAATTAATTATTTTTTTTTATAAAAAAAAACCGGTGAACCCACGTTCTCTCTCTCCTTTCACACCGACGTTCACTCTCTCTCCCCCTTCGTTCACTCCCTCTCTCACCCCCACGTTCACTCTCTCTCTATATCACCCCACGTACACACTCTCTCTCACTCCCTATTCACTCTCTCTCGCTCCTCTCGATAATTCACACACATTCTCTCTCCTCACATTCACACACACTCCCTATCTCCCTCTGCTTCCTCTCTTTTCCCCCCAACATCTTCTTCTTCATCATTATTTTCCCGCCAAACCCACGCCGTTGTCGCCGGCACCGCCTCCATATTCTCCTCCTCTCCTCTTCACCTCGCCCCACCTTCTCCAACCCGAGCTTCCCCCAGAACCACCGACCACCACCCTAACCCACCGCGACTCCAACCCACACCTCCATCTTCGACCTACGGCGGACCCATCAACCATCGACGCACCTCCTTCCTTTTCATGCATCACCTCCGACCATAGCACCCTCATTAACACCCTCGCCTCCTCCTCAAAACCACGGCCACCTCCTTCCACAAGCACCCTCGCCTGCACACCCCCTCGTCGAGCTCCTCACCTCGTCGGAGTCGTGTCTGCACTGTCGCTGCACCCAAGCTCCACGCCCAAGACGAGCCGCAGCGCCATCATCGTGTCCCCTAGCCGATCTCGACTCCTGCACCCCAGCCCCCGACAAATCCATCAACGAACCCCCACGCACCCACCTCCTCTGTTGAAGTCGCCCCACGCCGACGACCTTGCCAACGGCACACCGTTCCCTGCGTCATCTTCACCGTAGCATCACTCGAGCCATCGCTGCCGAGCCGTCGAACCCAAGTTCGAGCCGAGGTCGAGTTTGCCGTGTCCGGCCTAACCGCGCTTGCGTCGTGATCGCGCCATTGCCGCTAACATAGCCATAGTTCACCACTGTGCCGCGTCGCTGCCGTATCGCCATTGCCGTATCGTCATAGCTAAAAGTTTTGATGTTTGGAAACATTTTGTAGTACAAACAATTGCAGGTAAAGGCGAGCGGACAGTTTGCATTCATTGCCAAGTTGATTTTACTTGTGCCACTTCAGGTAGAACTACCCACCTAAAAAGACATTTAATCAAACACGAAAAATTTGATACTCGGCAGACGACTCTAAGTACGTCATCTAACTCTTTAACTAGTTTTTCTTATTCGCAAGACACCAATAGAAGAAAACTTGCAAGACATGTTATACATGCTGAACAACCATTTGGTTTTGCAGAAAATGAAAAATTTGATATATTGGTAAAAAGTACATATAATCCAGCATTTTAAAGAGTATTCAGAACAACACTCAGAAGTGATGTTTTAAAAAAATTTCATGATGGTAAAACCTTTAATTGATATTTTTGCAAATTTTAAGAGTAAAATTACATTAACTTCTGATCTTTGGACTACAAAATGGGGTATGAGTTATATTTGTGTTACTGCACATTTCATTGATAATGATTGGTTTTTACATAAAAGAATTATTGGTTTTCCAAAAATCACTACTACAAATAAGGGTTGCCCCTACGGATTTATCTGTAGGAGTAAACCACTGCCCCTACGGATATATCCGTAGGGACAAGAAAATACCCTGTAGGTACAAACGCCGTAGGTGCAAGTCGAAGCCTTGAACTTGCCCCTACGGACAAAAATTTACCCCTATGGAGTTCTGTGTAGATCCTGTTTGCCCTACGGAATAGGCTATAGGGGCAAAAAATTTATTTTATTTACGGTTTTATAAAATAGATTAGGTGTACCTACGGATGAATCCGTAGGGCCAAGTAGTAGCCCCTACGGATAAATGCGTAGGTACTCATCCGTAGGGGCAAAATATCAGGATTCCTGATATTTTGCCCCTACGGATCACTGTGTAGGGGCATTTTTTAGCCCCTACGGATATATCCGTAGGGGCAAGCTTAACCCCATGATACTGAGATCACAGGGGAAAATATCAGTTATCCTGATATTTTGCCCCTACGGATTAATCCGTAGGTACATATTATCAGTTTTTTTTAAAAGAGGCCGCCTATTTTTTTCTTGCCATGTGCACAATAATATATACATCGATCATATATAAAATTATTCATCATGCAGAACATATATCGCAGTATTCATAATCACATCTCACGCATATAATATACAAAAGAAACCCAAAAGCAGAATATGATATAAATATAAACACGCAAACACCACTAATATCAATATCGTCCAAAATGTAGTACAATATGTATCATATAAATAAATGCATGTTTAAAATATAAGAATCAAAAAGCTACCCTATCTCGGTCCAGCTCCACCTCTGATAAACGCCAGAATCTGGCGCGTCTGCTCCTCGGTCAATAAATCATGCAATGCGGAGCGTGCGGGAGTCTGAGCGGGCTGTGGAGCCGGCGATGTGGTCTTTGCAGCCGCCGTCGAGGTAGTGGCTTGCGGAGCCGCGGTTGCGGGAGTCTGAGCGGGCGGTGGAGCTATAGGAGCTGTCTGCGGAACCGCAGCCGATGTAGTGGCTTGCGGAGCCGCTGCCGAAGGAGATGCATGTGGAGGCTCGGCCGATGTACCCTGTCGCGTCTGGACCTAACTGTGTAATAAGCGAGTAAGAACTGTGTATTATTCGAATTCGTATCATTATCAAGTTATTTCGAAACCCCATTTGGATATCTAGTTTGGAAAACCGTAGTTTATTTTAATTAGATATGTATGTATGATTAATCAAAGCTAAGTCTACAACCAAATAAGCTCAGGCTACGTACTAATATTGGATATGTTGATATCTATAATATGACATGATATTTTACTATTAAGCAGTATACATACCAGCATCTCCTTCAACTCCTGAACGGTGGCCTTCAAGCTCTCCAGTTCCTGCTGGACACGTCGCTCACAGAAGACGGAGGAAGTAACCGCCGGGGTGGAGTCCAACCTCATATGGGCCCTGCTAGGGCCCAGACCCCGGCCTCTCTCCCAACCTCCGTGGTGCCCTCCGTGTGCGGCGTCCAGGACTGGGGTCAGAAACCTCGGATCGCTCTGTCCGGTAAAATCAATCCCCGATGCCTTGGCCTGCTCAACCACCCGCTCCTACACCCACATTAAGCAGTAAAATATAAGTATATCATTTAAATTTGAACCTTCCAAAACTAAAATTTCAAATAGGGGTTGAATAAATATTAATACTTACGCAATACTCCTGGGTAGCGACGTCGGGATATCGAAGCTCGCCCGTGGCGGGATCTGTCGAGGTGCCGTGGACGGCAAAATATGCGGACAGCACGCTCGGTGTACCACCTTGCGCCAGGGTCTGAGCTGTCTGCAATATTAGAAAATAACTCTTAATATTAGATATATTAGAAAATAACTCTTAATATTGCATTATATCACAAAGGCCGGTCTATTGTAATTTACCGATAACTCCATAGCTCGAGTAATATTTCTCGAGCCACCTGTATAAGTGGGGCGACCCCTCTTCGCCGACTTCCTATTCTCTATATTTTGAGCGGCCTGTTTCTGCACAACACATTCACATTTAGTTTTCTAATTAAGGAACACAAAAAAATAAATTATATACTAAACAATGAATTACATTTAAAATACATACATGTTTGCGTTGAGAGTCGAAATATTCACACAATAGAGATCATGTCTCTACGTCGACTCTCACAAAGACCGGAGTAGATAGGAGGGCCGCTCTCTCTTTCTCGGGGGTCGCCATCCACAGGGAGTAGCAGTCGGCCTTCAGCTCATTCATGTTGTATCGGACCTTGGTCTGCATGTTCTTCATCAGGCCATTGTACAGAGCATGAAGGTCGAGCACCCTCCCAGAGTGATCAGGGTCGGGTACAGGCTGAAAATCGTAATCCACCTGAAAATACAAAAAAAACATTGTTATTGGATTGCAAGTGTTAATAATAAATATATTGGATAAATCAAATGAAAATATATATTAATACCCGAGCCTGATCAAAGAAGAGGACGAATGAGCGCCGGTGCTGCTCGCCCCACTCAACGTGAAGTGGATAGTTCTTCACGAGCCGGCTCTCATCCCCCATATACCGGCCGAACCTCTCGGCATGAGGACCGGTATAGCGATAATCAAGGGTAAAAAAGAAGGGGAATGCTGCCTCCCTGTCACGCCCCGCTTTCCAGTGTACGGCGAAGGGGACGCAACAAGGTCCGCTACGTATATACTCAGAAGTACATACGCTAAGCGTATCTAAGCAATATAAAATAAGTACACAAGAGGCAAGAAATAAAAAGAACAACAACTTTTATTTATTAACATTCTTTGTACAATGCATGAAGGAAATACAACTGAAATAAAAAGATGCCTAAACAGTGGCATAACAGGAAATGTAAAAGTGTACAATGAACTAAAGTGCTGGATCTTCGGCAAACTGCTCCAAGTCTTCTGCAGATGGCTCGATCTCCGCCGGGTCCAAATCACCTGACGACATTCAAAGAAGAAAGAAACATAATGTCGTCAGCGAACAGGTCACTCGGTAAGTCCCAAAGGTGAGAGGAAAGCAAAAAAGACAGAATAAGAAGATATCTTTTAAAGTTGTATACTATTGTTGTAATATTGTGTTAACGCTGTTGTTTGTAGCTTGGTATAGAAGGATGCCAGTGTATACGAGGGGGGTCTCTATATGCTAGAGACCAGGGCAAACGGAATGTATAAGGAACCGTTAAGCCACGGTACAACAGCAACGGAATATGGGTTAGGTGTCTTAATCTGACCACCTCGTGCCACCTTTAACACCTTCTGTACCAATCTACCCCTTAAACCCCGCGATATCTTGTTTGTATTGTTAACTTGTAAATTTGTATTGATTATATGAGTGATTGACTGACTGACCGAAACCATGATATCAGGAAATGGTTATAACCGTAGAGTCATGTAAATGGAATACTGAGAATCATGTAAAAGGAATATATATCTATGGTTCGGTTCAATCAAGTTGTATAAATTGATAATTGTATTCATAGATTCATGTGTTCATATTGAATTGGAATATTGTAGATTATAGATTGACTTGAATCATATTCAAGTCAGATTAATCAGACTCAAACCCGAGTCAGACAATCAGAAATGTGAATCGAGGTCTTATAATTGCTAGGGTCCTTAGGGTAATTTATAAACTTGAGAGAGTTTTATGTAAAAAAAACTTTTATATACTTTTCAAAATACACCTCAAGTATTTATTGTTCGTCTTTAGAGTTTTAATGAGGGTAGATTTTATGTTGTGACATTTCTAGTGAAAATATCCTAGTTTTATAAATAAGGGTATTTATCTGTAATATTGATTATTTGAAGTTCATGGTATTTTAGTGTAAAATTTATTATTGTGATTTTTAGGAAAAGGTGGAAAATTTATATTATAATAAAATAGATATTTAAATGATAAATATACATATGTTTATACAAAAATAGTTTTAATAAATATTTTATATTCAAAAAATCTCATTTTCTTAAGTCGTATTTTAAACCTTTCGAGACCGAATGCTCCTTGCGGAGGTCTGAAACTCGCACTACTAGCCCGAGGGTGCGCGATAAACCGCATGATCCCGAACGGGTTCCCCAAAGATGGGTTGTAGCGGCGTTTTGCAAAGATTGTAAAATACTAATCCTTTAGAAAACGGTTTTATAAAGTAAAAGGTATTTATTTGCAAAGTGTAATTTTCCGTATTTTAGATTCTAGGGTTTCCTAAGCCAACGAACCTATTTCTAAAGGGTCTAAACGACAAGTCGTTAGAAGTCTCAAGTCGCCTCTTCACCGCCAATTGTGGCCAGATAAGTACAAGTGAAGAAGGAGGGATCCGCTCACGAATCGTGAGACGGGCCTTTTAAAGTTACCTAAGCTCACTTGCCTAGCCTAGACACCACAAAGTCGGGTTTAGATAAACGATCGATGTCCACAACTTATCGTGTTTTCCTAATAAGAAGTATTTATTTAAAAGTGTATCAAATCTAAAACTTTTAAGAATGGTTTTATTAAGAATATGGTATTTAAATGAAAGTTTCGTTTTATCATATTCTAAGTTTTTGATGATGTCGTTTAAGGTTGTATTTGCGTGTGTGTGGAGGTAGGTCATTATCGCGTGCTCTACTTTAAATGTATAGCAAAGTTAAGGGGTTAAATGTGAAATCGAAACATGATGGTATTAAAGCGAAAAAATACGATAAATTAGAAAGGTTATCATTTCATGTGATGAAACTTATTCAAATTGATTTTTAAAAATTTAATAGTCAAGATAAAGATGTTTAGGCATGAATGTATTGGTTAGAAATGAAGTTTTATAGAAAACCGAATCAGAAATCGGATTTGTTTCGATTCCGTCGGGTTTCGTAATTTCGTATTTTAGAGAAATAGAAAGGGGGTTAGAGTGGGACTTACTGGTTTCAATCTATACTAAGGAGTGAGGGGGGACTAAAGGAGTTGCTGAGACGCTGCTTCGTCGCCGGTTGTTCCTAAAAACGTCGTCGGAATTCCCACCGGAAATTTGTCAGAGCTTCGCCGTGCACTCGTTTTCAAATTACACACTTCTTGGAAAATTTTGAAAGAGTGAGCTTAGGGTTTTGGGATGAGAGGGTAGAGGGTAGGGAGTGTATTTATAGGGTAGGATAGGATAGGGTAGGTGAAAAGTTAAAAATAAAAATGTGATAAAATGTAATAAAAATGTATTAAAAGTGGAGTAATTTGGGTTTTTAAAGAGCTCTAGAAGTGGTCTGAGGCTGAAATTTTGCAGGTGCATAGGGAATATGAAAAGACACAACTTTCGTGTTGTGGCCGTCGCCGGAATCGGCCGACTCGGGGGTGACTCGGCCGTGACTCGGTCGGAGTACTGAGTCGGCCGAGTCAAGGCTGAGTTGGCCGATTCGCGGCCGAGTCCGACGTCCTTGATCCCCCCGACGGTTCATCTAACTCCTGAAAGTGTTATATCTTTGGGTGTAGTGGGGTTTTTGTGAGATATGCACGTGTAAACTCTTGGTATTCTAAAGGTTTTAAAAAAAATCAATATTAAAAATAATGTGGGGCAGGGGATTTGAACTCTGGTGGCTTGGTTCAGCAGTGCAAGGTATTACCAATGAACTACAAACTCCTTCTTGTAATTATTGTGGGAAAATAAATACTTAAAGTGGTAACAGCAACATTAAATACCCCAAGTATACTTCAAATTTTAAATCAATTTTATGTATACAAAAATTGGAGTTGTTACACTCCCTCCTAGCTCTGTTAGGCTTCAGCCTATGGGACTGATTCGGGCCTTGAGTCCCCCTCTGGGGATGGGGAGGCCCTGCGTCTGCAAGAAATATCAAGACAATCAATATTAAGACAAAGTTGTATCAAGAAATCAAGGTTAAATGAAAATTGAAATGTGATATATACCTCCGATGACTAAAGCACGAGCCTGGGCCCGGGCAGCAGCAAGAGCGGGACGATAGTTCCTCCGGTGAGGAACAGCCGGTGTCCCGGATGCGGACGCATCCCCTCCAACTAGAAAATAAACATTGACGCTAAATTTCAATGAAGTTCATATTTATTCTAAAGAGCATATGTAAAATGAATAAATATTTTATATTTATTCACACTAACCTACAGACGATGCGGAGGGTACGGAAGTGGCAGGAGTGGCCCCTGCGTCAGATGTGGACGCACCACTTATAATTAGACAATTAAAAATAGATTATATAAGTAATTGCAAAAAGAATGTGTAGATCAATAATATAACATTCTAAATCGATATCCATGCACTATAGGATATATAAATATACCCGCAAGTGCGGTGGTGTCACCACCTACAGCTAGACAATAATAAAAATTACTATCTAAGTAAGAGCAAAAGGTGTATATTTATGATATAGCATTCTAAATCAATATACATGCACTATATGATATATAAACATACCTAGAGGAGCGGGAGTGGCCTCTGTCCCTGATGTGGACGCATCACCAACAACTAGACAATCAAACATTGACAATATAAGTAATTTTGACATAAATATGCATGAATATCTATAATATTACATTCAAAATGGATATGCGTGCAATATACCTGGAAGTGTGGCAAAGTCCATACGGAAGGAAGCATCCGAAGGGGTCTCCGATCTGGATGCAAGACCGGCCCTCTGAAGCTCCCTACGCAGCTCTCCGGGCGGCAGAACCGCTCTGCCTCTGCCTATGCCTCTGCCTCTGCAGGTGCCGCGGCTGGAGCTCCTACCGCCCCTCGCTACTCCCGTCATCGTCATCAAATCTAGATAAACGGTTCGTGGACGCATTAGACAATCATTAAAAGTATTGACTATATATGTATAGATCGTAAAATGTGAAGTAATAATATAACATTACTCATAAACCTTTTCGTTTCGTGGGCGCATTATACATATCTACTTGGATTTCATCGTCGATGTCATTTCTAACCCACGTAATTTCATGATCGGCCAAAGACAACCCGTCCTTCGAAACAGACGGTCAGAGCGCTCTAAGCCTTCTCTCTTCTTCATCCTCATCACTGTGCTCAAATTCTGGGACATCATAAACATCCCTGGGTTTCCATCGGCATACAACACTCTATCCCGAATGCTTCAAATACTGTGAGTAGTATACTTGGAACGCTTGGTTCGAAAAGATAAACGGATCTTTCTGACCGTAAAATCGAAGTGTGTTTACACTGGTCAATCCATATTCATCTTTCCAAGTCCCAAGATTGCTTCTCCACTTATCCGTATCGGTTCGCGTATCGTACCAAGTACACTGGAATATATAAAAGGGTTCTGATCGTCCGGGATAGTGGATGCCGAGTATACAATTTAAGTACCCATAATAAATCACACCGTCCGATCCTACCGTCGCAATCCCACTATTCTGAGTGGTTCTAGATGTTTCTATGTCCTTAACTTTGAATTTGTATCCAAGGACACCAAATCCTTTGTAATATGCAACATCCATACTAGGAAATTGAGCTAAACATCTTGAATCACTCTCAAATGATACAGACAAGTTCGGATCGTAGATCTAACAAAACAAATTTTACGAAAAATACATAACGATACAAGTTTAGATTAAAAATGATAGCAATAAAATGTTATTCGAATAACTTACATGATCTGTGACCCAATCACAAAAATTATCCTGATGATATTTTTCCAATCTTCTTCGTTCCAATCAGGATGCCCCTCACGTACCTCGTTAAAATGAATTCTGTTTTCGATAAATAATGGTGACATTAATATTATATCATTTCATACACACACAAACACAAATATAACAATTAATCCAAAAAAAACTGACTCTCTAATTTGTTCAAGACAGGCGCAATTAAGCAAGATAAACCGGTATATCTTGTTGATAAATATAGTGTCTACTCTCTTATAATCGGCTTTACCATATGGCCCGTCTTGAATTCTTCGAGGCCGGTTAAGTCTTGTCTCAATGTTCTCGTCCAGATAGCGGAAACAAAATATGGTTGCTTCAACAAGAAGATAACCTTGCATGATAGAACCCTCTGGTCGATTTTTATTGCGTATATACTTTTTAAGAGTGTAGAGGTACCTAATGAAAATATGTTGAATAAATAAATATGGGCATACAGGACAACAATAAATTTAAAAATTGCGCGAAACGAAAAATTACACGTACCTCTCGACGGGATACATCTATCGATATTGTACCGGTCCGGCTAACTTAGCCTCAGTTGCAAGATGAACCGTCAAGTGTATTATGATATCGAAGAATGACGGTGGGAAAATACGCTAAAATTTGCAAAGTATCAACGCAATAGAATTTTCTAGTTTATCCAACGTTACAACCTCCAGTGTTTTAGCACACAACTCTCTGAAAAAACAACATAGGTCGTTGATTACTAGACCAACCGATTCGGGGAGAGAAGTCCTGAGGGCTAATGGAAGAAGGTGCTCCACGATAACATGGTCATGACTTTTCAGCCCATCGATCTTGCTTTTCACAATTTTTATTTTCTTGCTGAATGATCCTGAGAAACCTGTGGGAACTTTCAAATCATGCAACACCTGCAGGAATCTTTTCTTCTCCGGTTGTGATATATGATAAGCGGCATTGGGAAGTACAAACTTGCCTGGTTTACCCGCTACCGGTCTAGGGTGCAATTCACTTCTTATTCCCCACTCCTGTAGATCCATCCGAGCATTCAGGTTGTCTTTCGATTTCCCGTCTTTACAAAAAAGCAAGTTGAGTATGTGCGCTGATACTCCCTTCTCTATATGCATGACATCCAGATAATGACGTACTAAATTTGTTGACCAGTAGGAGGCTGGGGAAGGGAAGGCAAGTGAAGTGAGGCGCCGAAGGTGGACACTCGAAGAAAATGCTTAACTTGTTCCTAAATGGTGGTTTGACCTGTTTCGTCGGATCCATCCCGAAGGTCACATTATTGTAACCATCCCATTGAGCAGTCACGTCCTCTCCGGACAATCGGGATGGAGGTCCAAGAAGCTCCTGATGACCATCAAAGTGAACCGTGTCTAACCTATAGGGGTGGTCTGGAGGCAGGAAACGTCGATGGCCGCAATAACAAACCTTCCTGCTAAAATTCAAGAATTTCGATATTGTGTGTTGATAGCAATGAGGACATGCTTTGTGACCATGTATGGACCAACCTGATAGCATTCCATACGCAGGAAAATCATTAATTGTCCACATTAAAGCCACACGCAGTATGAAGGTTGTATTTGTGTTTGCATCATATGTCTCTACACCATCAATGAACAAAGATTTCAACTCCTCGATCAGAGGTCAGAGATAGATGTCGATATTGTTTCCCGGTGAGTTTGGTCCGTCGATAAGAAGAGGCATCATAAAGTATGATTGGTCCATAGCCAACCAAAACGACAGATTATAAATTATCATTACAACAGGCCATGTGCTGTGACTTTCAGCCATATAGTTGAATGGGCAGAAGCCATCACTAGCCAGTCCGAGCCGGACATTGCGAGGATCGCTACTGAATATTGCGTGCCTCCTATCGAAATCCTTCCATGCCGGTGAATCTCTTGGATGGCTCATTTTTCCATCTTCACTTGAAGGAGCACGGTGATGCCAAATCATTGCCTCGGCTGTTTTCTTGCACCTGAATAGCCTCTGTAGCCTCTGTGTTATGGGAAAGTGTCGTGCTATCTTGACAGGTATATCAGGCTTCTTATCAGAATCTTTCGGCTTATACCTGGTCTCTCCGCATGTTAGACACTCTTTCAAATCTGAATTCTCTTTCCGGTACAACACGCAATTTTTAGGACATGCTTGAATCTTCTCGCACTTTAGACCCAAATTAGACATCATCTTCTGGGCTCCGTACCAGCTGTCGGGCACGTTATTTCTCGGGGACATAGAATCTTTCAAGAACGAAAGAAGTATTGTGAATGACTTATTGCTCCATCCATTTAGGCACTTAATCTGGAAAAGTTGGACGAACCATGAGAGGGTGGAATACTTCGCATTCTCATAAATTGGTTTTCTAGCATCATTCATGAAATTTTCATATTTATCCGCACGCGGTCCTTGACCGGAAGGAATGTCATCTTCGGTACGAATAAATTCACCTAGGGCAGCCTCTACCATATCCTCCATTTCTTCTAATGGAAATAAATTACCGTCTTCTCCTTCTGCCGTATTACCGAATTCTCCTTCTTCTCCTGCCGCATTATCGTGTTCTCCTTCTTCTTCTGCCGAATTACTGCATTCTTCTCCTTCCCCATGATATTTCCAAGTTGTATAAAGTCTAGTAAACCCATATTTTACAATATGAAGCTCTTCAAATTCTACCTTCTGCCAGTACTTATTACCACATCTATCGCACGGACAGAGAATCTTCTCTATTATGATCTTATTATGTGCGCATACAAATTCAATAAAAGCAGCAACTCCTGCGACAAACTTAGGTTGCATACGTTGTTGCCAATCCACATACATACAGTCCTTAACTCTGACGTACTCATGGGCCATGTTAGACTGTATAACATATAAGTTGTAGGTTATGGTGACTATATTGAGAAATATAAGAATGGGATAGTTACTGACAAAGGAGAAAATCCGTGTATATGCTTTGTGTGTGCGTTTGTCGTTGAAAAAAATAAATTATCGAACGTATGTTAACCGATAGACGGGGACTAAGTGGCGCTTTTAGTTTCATATATGAGTATCGATGAGAATATGAAGGTTTCATATTATCATCGAGTATCATATATTGGTTTTAACTTGAACATCTTGAATCACTCTCTAATTATTCGTTTGTTATGTATTCTTGTTGTATGTGTGTGTTCCGGCTGTCGGGGGTAAGGCTTCTATCCCATTAAGAATGTATAGAGCGAACACCCACTCGCTTGTGCTTTCAACCGTTTCGAGTAAATTTCAGCAGCACCTCCCCGCTATTCTCCGAGTACACTGTAATAGAATAGATAATCATTTCAAAGCTGTGAAACAACGTTGAAATGAACATCTAATCTATCTTTGTACACGGAGAACCAGCGGAAAGGTACCGACGAAATATCTCGAAACGGATGAAAACACAAGTGAATGAAGGTGTTTGCTTTGTACATTCCTAACTTGTCCACACGGGACAAATCTATCGGTTATCATACGATTGAATCTTCTTGTCACATAGACTATACGACGGTTGTTAGTATCGAGCTATACCGTCCGATATTTAACAACCTTCGTATAGTTCTATGTCACGACAAATATCGAACGTGTGTTAACCGATAGACGGGGACTAAGTGGCGCTTTTAGTTTCATATATGAGTATCGATGAGAATATGAAGGTTTCATATTATCATCGAGTATCATATATTGGTTTTAACTTGAACATATTGAATCAATCTCTAATTATGCGTTTGTTGTGTATTCTTGTTGTATGTGTGTGTTCCGACTGTCGGGGGTAAGGCTTCTATCCCATTAAGAATGTATAGAGCGAACACCCATTTACTTGTGCTTTCAACCGTTTCGAGTAAATTTCGGCAGCACCTCCCCGCTGTTCTCCGAGTACACTGTAATAGAATAGATAATCATTTCAAAGCTGTGAACAACGTTGAAATGAACATCTAATCTATCTTTGTACACGGAGAACCAGCGGAAAGGTACCGACGAAATATCCCGAAACAGATGAAAACACAAGTGAATGAAGGTGTTTGCTTTATACATTCCTAACTTGTCCACACGGGACAAATCTATCGGTTATCATACGATTGAATCTTCTCGTCACATAGACTATACGACGGTTGTTAGTATCGAGCTATACCGTCCGATATTTAACAACCTTCGTATAGTTCTATGTCACGACGAACATCGAATGTATGTTAACCGATAGACGGGGATTAAGTGGCACTTTTAGTTTCATATATGAGTATCGATGAGAATATGAAGGTTTCATATTATCATCGAGTATCATATATTGGTTTTAACTTGAACATCTTGAATCACTCTCTAATTATGCGTTTGTTGTGTATTCTTGTTATATGTGCGTGTTCCGGCTGTCGGGGGTAAGGCTTCTATCCCATTAAGAATGTATAGAGCGAACACTCATTCACTTGTGATTTCAACCGTTTCGAGTAAATTTCGGCAGCACCACCTCGCTGTTCTCCGAGTACACTGTAATAGAATAGATAATCATTTCAAAGCTGTGAAACAACGTTGAAATGAACATCTAATCTATCTTTGTACACGGAGAACCAGCGGAAAGGTACCGACGAAATATCTCGAAACGGATGAAAACACAAGTGAATGAAGGTGTTTGCTTTATACATTCCTAACTTGTCCATACGGGACAAATCTATCGGTTATCATACGATTGAATCTTCTCGTCACATAGACTATACGACGGTTGTTAGTATCGAGCTATACCGTCCGATATTTAAAAACCTTCGTATAGTTCTATATCACAACGAACATCGAACGTATGTTAACCGATAGACGGGGACTAAGTGACGCTTTTAGTTTCATATATGAGTATCGATGAGAATATGAAGGTTTCATATTATCATCGAGTATCATATATTTGTTTTAACTTGAACATCTTGAATCACTCTCTAATGATGTGTTTGTTGTGTATTCTTGTTGTATGTGTAACATGATTTTAAACCATTGAGATCAAGATTGATAGAACTGATCATCCACAAAGTGATTAAGGATTGACTTTTGACAGCCATATGAAGGAAAATTTTCTCCTACGGCAACCTAATAATATACCCATTATCCTCATATATACATATATGCAGGCAGGCATGGATACATACATGCAAATATTTGAAAAATTAATATATCAACCAAAAACTATTATTGCAATGGCATTCATCTATAACAATCAACAATTAAAACTACAAATGTAGGATACTGATATCATAAAGCGTTATACGCAACATATGAATTCACATGACTGAAACATGCATCAAAAAAACATGTTCATCCAAAAGAAAGGCCGCTGTCAACAAATATAGACAAATGCGTCATAAAAACAGTAACTAACAAGTTGATTAGCATCTGGATCAAGAAAATGATAGGAAAAACAATTGACTATGATCTATAATGACAAGTCTATTATCATGACTCTCGACTAACAAAGGTGGCTTTTCGTCCTCGGTAGCTTGATAATTGGGATTTCATGGCGAATAAAAATATGCATATGCTGTTTGACTGGGAACTTCAATAGGAAACTCAATGAGGTCGGGTGTACTGAAATACGCTTTGTATTTCGCTATATCAGGTGATGAAGCCCAAGCCCTAGCTAGCCCCAGCCCCACCCCAACCGAACCCTAGCCCCAGCCCCAGCCCTAACCGAACCCTAGCCCCAGCCCCACCCCAACCGAACCCTAGCCCCAACCCCAGCCCCAACCCCAACCCCAACCCCAACCAAACCCCAACCCTAACCCTAACCCTAACCGAACCCGATGCCGATGCCGATGCCAAACCCTCACCCCTATCCGAACCTGGCCTGAACCCTAGA
Organism: Agapanthus africanus; assembly: GCA_030015575.1. Taxonomy (NCBI): domain Eukaryota; kingdom Viridiplantae; phylum Streptophyta; class Magnoliopsida; order Asparagales; family Amaryllidaceae; genus Agapanthus; species Agapanthus africanus. Next base: position 696,654,657 of record CM057343.1, on the reverse strand, counting down.
CCTAACATTAGCAAAATTATAAATAATTTAAGATTTAATTACTAACCGGGCGGTGGAGGAGACGACAAAAATCGGTGGTCGACGATGATCGGCGACGAGTCGCGGACGGTGGCGACGAGGAAGTCGACGAGGAAGTTGTGGGAACGACCGACGAAGGTGGAGACGAGGCGCGGAGCGCGGTGGCGACGAGGCGCGGGAACAGGCGACAAGGTGCGGGAGAGTGAGTGAGAGAATTTTTAGGAACGATGAATGACTTTTCTGTGCTTTTTTTTTATTAATAACCTATTTATATGCCCCTACGGACATAACCGTAGGTCCACCGTTTGCGGCTCCGTAGGGACAAACAACAAATTAGAACGTAAGGCACCGTAGGGACAACGATATTGATCTACGGATAAATCCGTAGGGGTAAGAAATAGTTGCCCCTACGGATTCCTGAGTCGATAGGGGCAACCCCATATTGTAGTAGTGAATAGAGCATCCACATAGTGGAAATAATATAAGTAATTATATTTTGACCAATGTACGTGAAAATAATATTCAAAATAAAATATTTTCCGTTAGTTTTGATAATAATACTAATAATAATTTTGTTATAGCAATTTTAAAAAATAATTTAAATACTATTTTGAATGGAGAATTATTTCATCAAAAATATGCATGCCATATTTTAAATTTAATTGTGCATGATGGTCTTAATATAATTGATCCTTATTTAGCTAAACTTAAAGATGCAGTGATATTTATTGAAAGCTCTGGACCCTGAAAACAAATTTTTAAGCAAACTTGTACCCAGCTAAATTTAAAATTTAGATATTTCAAATTCAACATTTCAATTAGGTGGAATTCTACTTATGAGATATTGAAATGTGTTTTAAAATATTGGGAGTCCATTAATTTATTTTATGAGGAATAAATGCCCAATAATAATTTAGAGAATTATCTTGGTTTGTTTGTGAATATGTTTTGAAATTTTTAGAAATATTTTACAATGCAACTAAATATTTATTTAGTGTTTATTATCCTACTATATGTTTATCAGTAAAATAGTTATTTTATTTTAGTAAGATTATTAATGAGCATGTAATTAGCCCTGAAAGTGCATTTGCTCGAATATTACATAGCATACTTACGAAATTGAATAAATATTGGCGAAAAGTTCCTGCATTATTTTCTTTAGTTTCTGTTTTTTATCCTACATTTAAAAAAGATAATTTATTTTTCTTATTGGACGGATACTATGAACACTACTAAAATAGGGGGTTGCGCCTACGAATATTGAAATCCGTAGAGGCGGATTTATGTTGGCCCTACGGATTAAGCCGTAGGGCTAAAAGGTTGCCCCTACGGTCCAAGACGTTCAAGAGTAAAAATATTAAATCTTAATTTAGTGTTTGCCCCTACGGAGCCGCAAACCAAGGACCTACGGAAAAATCCGTAGGGGCATCTAAATAGCGATTTAATTAAAAAGGCACAGATCGCCTACGCTGATTATCTCTTTCTCTCTCTCTCGATCGCGCGCGAACTCAAAGTCCCCAAATCTCTCTCGCCATTCTCGTCGTCGCCACCGCCGTTCTCGTCGTCGCCACCGCCATTCTCGTCACCGATCTTCCTCATCGTCATTTTCGTCGTCGCCTCCGTTTCGTCGTCGCCACCGATCGATCGTCTCCTCCACCGCACAGGTTAGTAAATCTTCAATTAAACAAATTTTTGATTATTTTAGGGCTAGGGTTCATGGCTGGGGCTAGGGTTGCGGTTGGGGTTGGGGTTCGGCAGGGGTTGCGGTTGGGGTTGGGCAGGGGTTGCGGTTGGGGTTGGGGTTGGGGCTAGGGCTGGGGCTAGGGTTAGGGTTGGGGTTTAGCTGGGGCTGGGGTTAGGGTTAGGCTGGGCTGGGCTGGGGCTGGGGCTGGGGTTAGGGTTAGGTTGGGGTTTGGGTAGGACTGGGCTGGGGCTGGGGTTAGGGTTAGGTTGGGGTTGGGGTTTGCTGAATTTGGCAAACCTGAGAGGAATTTCTAGCAATTTTAGCCTAGTTTGATTTTGTGGATAATCTATTTTGATCTCCTTGTAGCACAGCGATAGCTTATGAGTCAGGTTCAGATCTGCCTCTTAAGACTTTCCAACTTTATGAGCCGTGAGGGTCTCATAAAGGTATTTCTCCTTACGAGTCGTGAGGATCTCTAAGTATAATTTCTCCTTAGGAATTGTGAGGATTCCTAAGTGTGTTTTCTCTTGAGAGTTGTAAGAATCTCACAAGAGAGTTTTTCTTGCTTACAAGTCGAGAGGACCCGTAAGTGATTATTTTCTTTCTTGTTGGAGAGAGTGGCCTGTAGAAAATCTACTTTGACCTCTCTGCGAGGCAACGATGGCTTGGGGGACAGGGTTAGGATCTGCCACCTAAGACTTTTCAATTTTATGAACCGTGAGGGTCTCATAAAAAAATTTTCTTCCTACAGGTCGAGAGGATCCCGTAGATGTATTTTCTCCTTAAGAATCGTGAGGATTCCTAAGTGCGTTTTCTCTTGAGAGTCGTAAGGATCTCACAAGAGAATTTTCTCCTTACAAGTCGAGAGGACCCATAAGTGATTGATGAGTTGACTTGCTCCCGGATCAGAGAATTGCTTTGACGGGGAAGTCGAGGGTTGAGTTTATCTGCATTTCACGGAGTCAGTGGTTGACCTTATCCGCATTTCACGGAGTCAGGAGGTTGACTTTATCCGCATTTCACGGAGTCGGGGGTTGCTCTGGACGTTTCCCACGGGGTCAAGATTGACATTATCCGTGTTCCACGGGACCATGATTTGCTCTGGACGCTTCCCATGAGGTCAGGATTGACATTAGCCATGTTCCACGGGACCAGGATTTTCTCTGGATGCTTCCCACGGGTTCAGGATTGACATTAGCCGTGTTCCACGGGACCAGGATTTGCTCTGGACGCTTCCCACGGGGTCAGGATTGACATTAGCCGTGTTCCACGGGACCAAGATTTGCTCTGGGCGCTTCCCACGGGGTCAGGATTGACATTAGCCATGTTCCACGAGACCAGGATTTGCTCTGGGCGCTTCCCACGGGGTCAGGATTGACATTAGCCGTATTCCACGGGACCAGGATTTGTTCTGGGCGCTTCCCACGGGGTCAGGATTGACATTAGCCATGTTCCACGAGACCAGGAAGTGCTCTGGGCGCTTCCCACGGGGTCAGGATTGACATTAGCCGTATTCCACGGGACCAGGATTTGCTCTGGGCTCTCCCCACGGGGTCAGGATTGACATCAGTTGTGTTCTACGGGACCAGAATTTGCTCTGGGCGCTTCCCACGGGGTCATGATTGACATTAACTGTGTTCCACGGGACCACGATTTGCTCTAGGCATTTCCCACAGGGTCAGGATTGACATTATCCGTGTTCCACGGGACCAAGAGGTGCTCTGGGCATTTCCCACAGGGTCAGGATTGACATTAGCCGTGTTCCACGAGGCTAGGATTTGCTCTGGGCGCTTCCCACGGGGTCAGGATTGACATTAGCCGTGTTCTACGGGACCAGGAGGGGTTGACTCTCGGTTGACTGTGCGCCGCCGAGTCATGAAATTGGGAACTTTGTCGCGGCTCTGATTTGCTGATGTTGATTCTGTTGTAATGAGACGAATGTTGAGATGATCTCCAGGCTGTCTGTGAACCGTCAAGATTTGGCTTTTTTTCTGATGGAGCCTAGTGGGAACGTAGGGTTCCCTCTTTGTTTGTGCCCCTGGATTGTATACAGGGATCGAGGTGATCTCACATGTAGGGCAAAAAGTTTCATTTTATATATTTTTCTTTCCGCGATGCTCTATTATTTCAGCTTTTATATCGCGAAAACCCGATTGCCCAATCATTTCGGCTATTTTTCGCGGTGCCCAATCATTTCGGTTATTTGTTTTATTTACTCGCTGCTTTTTATTGCGAGTTGCCCAATCATTTCGGCTATTTTGCATGCATACATTTTTACTTGCCGATTTTGTTGCAAGTTGCCCAATCATTTCGGCTATTTCATATGCATTTGCTTTGCTGCGAGCTTGGGATTTGATACCGATTTAGGCATCAGCATCGCTACAACTGGGATATTGCCAGGAGCGAATCATCATTTGCCTTTGTCGATGTCGAACAAAGATGGCTTAGTAAACAGGGTTAGGATCTTGTCGACTAAAGCTTTTGACTTCATGAGCCGTAAGGGTCTCATAAAGGTATTTCTCCCTACGAGTCGTGAGGATCTCGTAGGTGCGTTTTCTCCCTAAGAATCGTGAGGAGTCTTAAGTGTATGGTCTCTTATAAGCCGTAAGGATCTTACAAGAGTGTTCTCTCCTTATAAGTCGAGAGGACTTACAAGGGTTGTTCACCGTGTGAGCATATCCCCAGTCTCTGGTGTGACTTTGTTAGAGAAATGTTTATTCGCACCCGTGGATTGTATACAAGGGTCGATATCGAGACACTTGTAGGGCAGCACTGGAGGTTGTGATGACTTAAGAACAGGTTCAGATCCCTGTAGCTTAAGACTTTTGAATCCTATGAGCCGTGAGGGTCTTAAAAGGGAATTCTCCTTATGAGTCATGAGGATCTCGTAAGTGTAATTTCTTCTTAGGAATCATGGAGATCCCTAAGTGTGTTGCTCCCTTGTGAGTCATAAGGATATCACGCAGTTATTTTCTCTTAACAAGATCGAGAGGACCTTGCAAGTGTCCTTTAACGAGATTGCGCCCTTTCAGGTTTTCACAAAACTCACCAGTAGTCCTGCTGTTTTTACTCACGGAGTCCTTTCGGGTTTTCATCCGTGCCCATTTTGCTTATGGACGTACATTTTTTTTTGTCAGCCTTGGGATGCTGTGGTCCGTAGTAGTTTATAGACGTCTCGGTCAACAGCCAGTTTTTGGATATAGTGGTCCATCGTTAGTTTAAGGACGTTTCAGTCCGTCGTTAGTTTTTAGGACATTTCGGTCCGTCGTTAGTTTAAGGATGTTTCGGTCCATAGTTAGTTTAAGGACGTTTCGGTCCGCTTGCCGGCTACTACTTATAGAGTTTGGGCTTAGGAAGATAGCGAGCGGACACAGACGTCGTCATCTATCGTTGACCTAGGCCGTGACTCGTCATGCGTAGTATTTTTTCAGGAAGCTACCGTTTATTGGCCTGAAAGGTCTTTCACCATGCATATCCATGAGTAGATAGGCTCCACCCTTGTAAACTTTGTTTATGATGTACGGGCCTTCATAGTTCGGCTCGAATTTTCCCCTTCTGGTACGATTAGGGATCATAGGTCTCTTGAACACTAGCATGAGTTCGCCTTGACGGAATATTCTCGGCCTAGTCAATCTCACGTATGAGTGCGTCATCTTTGCTTTGTAAGCCTCCAGGTTTTGTTGTGCCATGAGCCGGGTTTCATCAAGGGCGTCGAGCTCCTCAAGCCGAAGATGAGCATTCTCTTCGTCCGTTAGCTCGTAATGAACTGCCACTCGTATAGAGGGTAACTCTATCTCGAGGGGGAGTAATGCTTCCGTGCCGAATACCAATGATACAGAGTTGTGTTCGTGACTGTTTTGAACGTAGTTCGATACGCCCAGAGAGCTTCATGCAGTCTCTCGTGCCAGTCCTTCTTATTTCGGGACACCGTCTTTTTCACGATCTTCGTCAAGGTCTTGTTGAAAGCCTCGGCTAGACCGTTAGCTCGGGGATTATAGACCGAAGAGTATCTCCAATCTATGTTATGCTGTTGTGCGAAGCGGCTGATCTTGTGGCTTCTATAGGCTGGCTCGTTATCGGAGATAATCCGCCGCGGAGTGCCGAACCGATAAATGACATGTGTCTTGAAGAAATGGAGGATATTCTCCATCTTCACTTCTCTTAGTGGTACTGCTTCTGCCCACTTGGAGAAGTAATCGGTTGTTGCCAGTATAAACCGATGTCCTCTGGACGATACTGGTTCAATGGGGCCGATTATGTCAGTTCCCCACATTTCGAACGGCCAGCTAGCCACCGTTGGGTGTAGCGGATTTGGATGCTGATGGATAAAGTCCCCGTGAATCTGGAACGAGTGGCACTGCTTCACGTATTCGAGGCGGTCTTGGATCATCGTGGGCCAATAGTAGCCCATCCTTTTGAATTTCAGTTTCATCTTTGGCCCGGCTTGGTGAGAACCGCAGAGCCTTCGTGAGTTTCTTGGACGACTCTCCTTGCCTCTTCAGGTCCCAGGCATCTTAGCCACAGAGAATCAAATGATCTCTTATACAGAGTATCATTGACGAAGGCAAAAGATAGAGCTCTTTTCATGAGCTGATGTCTTGAGGACACATCTTCAGGTGTTCGACGGGATTTGAAGTAGTCTATACAGACTTCTCTCCAATCCACAGCCTTTTCCTGGTCTTTTATTTGTAGAGTCATTTGCTCGGTCACTCCCTTTTCTTCGGACGACTCCGGAGATATTTTTGCCGGTGCAAGAACCCGACGGCTTTGCACAACGATCCTCACATCATCGAGGTTCTCGTCGGCCAATTCTTTTGCGAGCTTGGCTAATGCATCCACCTTGCTATTTTCCGCACGCGGTATGTTTTCCAGGGCATAGGAAGGAATTTGAGTCAGCAGTTGCTGCACTCTCTCGCCGTACTTCACCAACTCAGGCTTGCATGTTTGATAGTCGTCGTTTACTTGGCTAACGACCAGTTGGAAGTCTCCGTATATGAGGAGGTTTTCAATTCCCATGTCGACAATGATCTCAAGACCTGCTATCAAAGCTTCATATTCGGCTTCGTTGTTTGTCCTCGGCTCTGTCAAGGAAAAGGCAAAACGCATTATCCCTCCTTGTAGGGTTACGAAGATGAGGTATACCCCTTATTTGATTATGGGGGGGTTGTGTTTTCGCTTTTTCATGGAAGACGCTCCGTCGAAGTAGAGTTCCCACTGGGTATCATTCTCTCTTCTCTCCCCGTCGATCGTGTCAAACACGTGCTCGTCTGGCAATTCGCAGTTCAAGGAAGAGTCGGCATGTATCGGATGCTCAACGAGGAAGTCGGCGATGGCCTGGCCTTTCACTGCCTTGAGAGGACGATAAGTTATCGAGAACTCCATCAAGAGCAGGGCTCATTTAGCGAGTCGTCCTGTTAATATAGCTTTTGACATCAAGTATTTGAGAGGATCCACTTTTGTTATGAGATGGACCTCATGTGCCAACGCATAGTGTCTGAGCTTCGTTATCGCGAAGATCAACGCCAGGCAGTGTTTTTCAATGGGGGGTAATTGTTTTCTACCCCCAGGAGAACTCGACTCAAATAGTAGAGGGCTCTCTCCTTTCCTTGATCGTTCTCTTGCGCCCATAATGCGCCTAGAAAACCCTCAAGGGCGGTTGTATAAAGAATGAGAGGCTTTCCCTTGCCCGGAGCAGTCAGCACCGGCGGATTCTGCAAGTATTGCTTGATTTTGTCCAGTGCGCTTTGGCATTTGCGATCCCAGACGAACGGAGTTCCCTTCTTGATCAGGTGACTGTAAGGACGACACTTGCCAGAGAGATTGGCTATAAATCGCCGAATATACGCAAGCTTCCCTTGGAGAGATCACAGTTGCTTGAGTGTTCTTGGCGGAGGCATTTCCATGATCACCTTGATCTTCGACGGGTCTATCTCGATGCCTCGGTGTCGGACGACGAATCCTAGGAACTTGCCCGAGGAAACTCCGAACGCGCATTTGAGAGGGTTCATCTTCAGATTGTATTTCCGAAGGCGCTGAAATACGATCTTCAGATGCTCTAAATATTCCTCGTATGATTTGCTTTTAACTACGAGGTCGTCAATATAGCATTCGACGATTTCATGTATGAGGTCATCGAAAATCTTCGTCATGCCCCTCTGATAGGTGGCACCGGCGTTCTTTAGACCGAAAGGTATCACCTTGTAGCAGAATATACCCAAAGGGGTCCGGAAAGCGGTATGCTTCTGGTCTTCGGGATGCATCTTTATCTGGTTGTATCCTGATGAGCCGTCCATGAAGGAGAAAACTTCATGAGTGGACGTATTATCTATCATTAGCTCAGTAACCGGTACAGGAAAATCGTCCTTCGGGCAAGATTTGTTGAGATCCCGAAAGTCCACACATATGCGCATCGTCCCATTTTTCTTCATTACTGGGACGATGTTGGCAATCCAGTCAGGATATTGAACCTCTTGACTGAAGCCGGAGTCAATTAGCTTCTTGACTTCAGCATTGATGCTCATCTCAAGCTCGAGCCGCATTCTTCTCGGTGCTTGTTTGACTGGCTTGATGTCCAGAGATATCGCCAATCTGTGCACAGCAATCTCCGGATCTAGTCCTGGCATCTCAGAATAGTTCCATGCGAAGCAATCTTTATACTGCATGAGCACGTCTTTAAGCGTAGCCTCCTTTTCTTCAGAAAACAGTTCACTGACGAACGTCGGCCGTGGGTCGTTTGCCGTTCCCAAGTCGATTTTTCTGAGGTCATCTGCAGTAGTATGTATCCCATCTTCCAGCTCTTTTGGCGCCGGCGGAATCCGAGATCAACTCATCTTCATTGTTTTCGAAGCACCAAGAAAGGTCATCCATATTCTCGGGTTCTTCTTCTGACAGCGTTATCGCGTGAAAGGTACGAGATCGTTTACAAGACCGATGTTGATATGGTTCTACTCTCATCGCATAAGTGGCTTTTGATTGATGCTTCTGTGGTGGACTTACCCTCCAACTATTGGATAGAGCGAATCTGCCGAGTTGATACTAGTCTTCAACCCAGTTCTTGAAGGTGAAGTAGTCTTCGAGAGGATGTCCTATTGCTCGGTGATAGGAGCAATAGTCTGGGTGAGAGACCCTGTCTGCTTGCTCGGGGTGCTTGGACTCCGGGAGCGTAATCATCTGATGTTTTACGACGAGGTCGGATACCTTCCTTGTTTTATCTTGGGGAAAAGAATATGCTCGACCCATTTTCTTTATAAGAGACGGATCCCGGCTGCTCGATTCTCGATCACGTGGCTTCTTAGACCTGCTACGCTGCTGTCGAACGTTTTTCCTGTTCTTTGGTTTATTTTTGCCTCTGCGCCGGGTCTATTGTAGGACGGTTTGGCGACGAAGAGCATTGTCATTCTCCGCGGCCTGCTGAAGGAGGCGCTGCGTCCTGGTTTTCTAGTAAATGGCCATTTTGCGGCTATGGTCATCCCGGACCTTCTGACCTGCTTCCCTTATTAGCTTGTCCATCTGTTCTTCAAACGACGGACTTGGCATTTTCATGGCAGGACCTCATTTTGGTTCCGGGTTAGTGTCTTTTAACAGAACATCTCCTTCTTCATCAAAATCATGTATAACGCAGCAGTCATGGAACATATCCAAGCCCGATCGTTTCCATTCTCCCGTTGGGTAATTTTCGCTGAGTTCCGGGGACGTCCCAGATCCTGTTGTAGAACTGAGCTTATCGAGCAGTCTGTTTGAAGGGTACGCCTTGGCGCCTCAACACCCTTTTTAATCCTTCTGTGTAGTATCTGGGCAGACGGATGGGCTGGAGCTTGTCAAGTGTAGAATCGGCACCATGCCAAATTTCTTTCTCCACTTTGGTTTTCGTGGATCGATAAAAGAGATTACGTATTTTCATCTTTTCGCCTGGGAGGGACGTAGAATGTCTGCAGTTCTTGCATACTATAGGTACCAAGCGCGTCGAGCTCTTTGTAATGTTCCCGCTGAACCATGGCGATTTGCAAACTCCGATCATCGCCAGCAAAGGCTTGTATCGATGGTCGTACAGAAAATACGGTATTGACCTCATCTTCTGAGTCGCTGACAAAGACCAGAATAGGGGTGGACGGTCCCTGCTTGTTGCATTGGGGTGGCCCTGAATAAACTATTTCTTCTTCCTCCTCGGTATCACTCCCGAAGACCGAAATAGTAGTGATAGCTCTATTCTTCGGTTTATGACATCTTTCCGTGTCTTCGAAATTTGGTAAGAAGTATTTTGCATTTTCGTACTTTCGGACTTTATTCACGGAGAATGGGTTTAGTTTCCCTGTCACAGTATACTCGAGACCATCCTTGAAGTACTTCATACACTGATGTTGTGTAGATGGAATGATGTTTTATTCGTGTAACCAAGGCCTGCCGAGCAAAGCGTTGTAGCAAGTCTTGGCGTCAATGACATGAAACTTGATATCCGTAACAAGCAGCCCAAAGCGTAATGTCAATATTACAGACCCGAGCGTCCGTGATGACTGGGAGTCAAACCCGAAGATGGTGATTTTATCACGAACGATGTCACGCCCCGCTTCCCAATGTACGGCGAAGGGGACGCGACGAGGTCCGCTACGTATGTACTTAGAAGTACATACGCTAAGCGTAGCTAAGCAATATAAAATAAATACACAAGAGACAAGAGTATAAAAAGAACAGCAACTTTTTAATAACATTCTTTTGTACAATGCATGAAAATAAAATACAACTGAAATGAAAAGCGATGCCTAAACAGTGGCATAACAGGAAATGAAAATACTGGAAAGAACAAGGTACAATATCTAGAGCTCAGCGTCTTCGTTAAACTGCTCCAAGTCTTCACCGGTGGGCTCGATCTCTGCTGAGTCCAACGCACTTGACGACATTCAAAAAAAAAAGAAATAGAATGTCGTCAGCGAACAGGTCGCTCGGTAAGTCCCAAAGATAAGAGGGAAGTAGAGAAGACAGAATAAGAAGGTACATTTTTAAAGAGTAAGCTATTGTTGCAATGTTATGTTAACGCTGTTGTTTGTAGCTTGGTACAGAAGGATGCCAGTGTATACGAGGGGGGTCTCTATATGCTAGAGACCAGGGCAAAAAGAAAGTACAAGGAACCGTTATGCCACGGTACAACAGCAATGGGATTCAGGTTAGGTGTCTTAATCTGACCACCTCGTGCCACCTTTAACACCTTCCGTACCAATCTACCTCTTAAACCCCGTAGTGTTTTAACAGTATTGTTGTATTGTATTGTGTAAGTTGGATGACTGACCAAAACCATGATATCAGTAAACATGTTGTAACTGCATAATCAGGTAAATGGAATAACAGGATAATGGATATATATCCATGGTTTGATTCAGTCAAGTTATATAAAATATTAACTGGATTTTGGGATTCATGTGTTCATATTGAGTTGGAATATTAAAAAATATGGATTGACTTGAATCATATTCAAGTCAGAAATAGTCAGACCCAAATCCGAGTCAGACTAAAAGAAAGGTAATTTGAAGTTCTATAATTGTTAGGGTCCTTATTGTAATTTATAAAACTTGAGGGGGTTTTATGTAAAAAATACTTTTGTATAGTTTTCAAGATACACCTCAAGTATCTATTATTCGTCTTTATGGTTATAATGAGTGTGAGTTTTATTTGTGTTATTCTAGTGGATATATCCTAATAAAAGTATTAATTGATTTATTTGAAATTTCATGGTATTTTAACGTAACTTTTAATCTTGTAATTTTTAGTAAAAGGTGGAAACTTATCTTATAATAAAATAGGTGTTTAAATGATAAATATACATATGTTAATACAGAATAATTTTATATAAATATTTTATTTTCCAAAATCTCATTTTTCTTAAATGTCGTATTTTAAACCTTTCGAGACCGAATGCTCCTTGCGGAGGTCTGAATCTCGCACTACTAGCCCGCGGGTGCACGATGAACTGTACTATCCCTAACGGGTTCCCCAAAGGTGGGTTGTAATGGCGCTTTGCAAAGATTTAATAAATACTATTCATTTAGAAAACGGTTTTATAAAGATAAGGTATTTATTTGTAAAATGATGTAAATTTCCGTATTTTAGTTTCTAGGGTTTCCTAAGCCAACTAGCCTATTTCTAAGGGTCTAAACGACAAGTCATTAGAAGTCTCAAATCGTCTCTTCACCGCCAATTGTGGCCAGGTAAGTACAAGTGAGAAGGGAGGGATCCGCTCACGAATCGTGAGGCGGGCCTTTTAAAGTTACCCAAGCTTACTTGCCTAACCTAGACACCACAAAGTCAGGTTTAGATAAACGATCGATGTCCATGACATATCGTATTTTCTTTTAAAAGATTTTGTTTAGAATTGTATTCAACTTAGAATTTCAAGAAAGGTTTATAAAGAAAAAAAATGGTATTTTAGTGAAAAGTCTTGTATTTTCGTATTCTATATTTTGACGTTATCAATTAGGGTTATATTTGTGTGTGTGTAGAGGTAGGTCATTACCTCGTGACTTATTTTAAGGTTTAGTGAAGTTTAGAGGTTAAATACAATAAATTAAACATGAGGGTATTTAAGTGTAAGAATACGGTATTTGTAAAAGTTATCATTTCATGTGTGAAAACTCATTCAAATTGATTTTTACAAGTTTAGTGATCAAGATGAACATGTTTAGGAATGAGGGAATTAATTAGAAGAGGAAAAATAAACTTTATGGTATTTTTATGAAAGGAATACGATATTACAAGAAAGTTATCATTTCATGTGAGAAACTTTGTCCAATTTGATTTTTATGTGATTAATAGTCATCATAAATATGTTTAGGTATTATGAATTAGGTGACAAGTGGGATTTTGTAGAAAAACCGAATCGGAAATCGGTTTGTTCCGATTTCCGTCGGGTTTCAAAAAGTCGTATTTTTTTCTTAAAAGAAAAGAGAGATAGAAAAAGTGAGACTTACAAGTTTGGACAAGCTAAGGAGGCTAAGAAAGTAGTGGGTTGTCGGTGCGTCGAAACGTCGTGAAGGGTTCTAGCACGATCGCCGGAATTCGTCGTCGGTTTCGGCAGTGCTTCGCTTTTCGCTCTATTTCTAACGTACCGAGTTCTCTTGAGAATTTTAGAGAGTGGACTTAGAATTGCAGGGTGAAATGGTAGAGGGTAGGGGTGTTTATATAGGGCTAGGCTAGGGTTAGGGTTTTAATTTAAAAAAATATAAAAATAATTAAGAAAAACATTAAAATTCATTAAATTTTGAAATAAAAGAGGTTTAATGAGAATTTGATAACTGTTCTGAAAATTTAGTGTATACAGGGGGGTTGACCAAGTCAACACGAAGAAAATCCGTGTTGACGACTCGGCCGTCCGGCCGAGTCCGGCCGGTCCGCCGGCCGACTCGGCCGAGTCGGGACACCGTTGGGTGGGTAATTCCATAAGGGGATTTTTGGTATACTTAACTTTTTGGGTTCAGTATAAATTTTGAGAGTTATGGCTGTTTGACTGTTGACCTTCCCAAAAAAAATTAAAACAAAAAGATATAAAAAAAATATGTGGGGCATGGGATTCGAACTCTGGTGGCTTGGTTTAGCAGTGCAAGGTATTACCAATGAGCTACAAGCTCCTTCTTGTAATTATTGTAAGGAAATAGATACTTAAAGTGTTATCAGCAACATTAATACTCCAAGTATACTTCAAATTTAAATCAAATTTAGGTATACAAAAATTGGAGTTGTTACAAACGAGGTGCTGAACGCTCATGCAGATTTCTTTCAACACTCTTACATTTAGGAGATTGACGGAGGACCCATTGTCAACCAGGATCTTGCCTATCTTAATATCATGACAATATCCAGAGACATAAAGGGGACGGTTATGCTCGCACGTCCCGAGGAGGAGATCGTCATCCCCGAAAGTGATATCGACTGTTTGCACTTCTTCCAGCTCGTCCTTCATCTTTTCTTCGGCGAGGAAAGCTTGGAACTGCTCGAGCTCTTATAATGCCTTGATCAAAGAATCTCTCGTCTCTTTGGATAGCAGAAGGGCGTCGAGAATGCTTAGCTGTGAGGGTATCTTCCTCAGGTGTGCCAGAACGTTGTAATCAACCTTGTTTTTCTTGGGCGGATCTTTGGCTGTCAGCTCTTTGACGGCTTGGTCATCGAGGGTGATATCCTCATGGACCTTTTCTTTTCCCTTATCCTTTTTGTTCGACCCCTTGTTTACGGGTCCGAGACTCTTTTCAGGTAATGTGCGATTGCGCAGCTGAATGTTCTCACAGCTTTCGGTTCTTCCTCTTTTCCTGAGGTGGATTCTTTGAAGAGAGGGCCAAGAGCCGTTTCTTCTTCAGAATCGCTCCCAAAGGTGAGAACTCGTGATCCTCTTCTATCAACCATGTGACAGTTGCCGGCAGCTTTTCCTCGTTCGACTGTCGCATTTTTCCGCTGTCGACGAGCTTCACGCTTCATCCTCTTGAATTGCTGCCTGTGAGCGACATACCCTTGCCACCAATTTTTAAAGGTGTTGCACTCTTCAATGGGGTGTGCAATCCTTCGATGATATAAACAGTAATTAGGATGCACATCTTTTTCATTAAGGTGTATTTCATCAGAAGTGTTCCCTTCGAAGGGTGGCAGCTTCATTCCCATCGATATGGCTTTGGCGAACTTTTTCATCATTTTAAGCCTGCTCTTGCCTGTCGCGGGCATGTCTTGGTCTGATTGGGTCGCTTCAACCCTTTTATCCAGTCGCCGAAGTTTGGCTTTTCCAAATATGGCCATTTCGCGCTCTTGATCAGCCTTGCTTTTCAAAAGAGCTTCGTTCAGGAATGCATCAATCATCTCGTCTGACGGTCCTAGGAGCTCTGACTTAGGATCTGCCCCCAGTTTCTCTGTGTCAGGTGCTTCTTCACCGTCTATCGATGAGTGAGAGATCACGTGGTATCTTTCCACATAATCCTCAAGTTCATCTGACGAGTCTTCCCCATTGTCATCATCTCCATCCTCAAGGACGTGGCTGAGAATTTCTTGGAGTGTGACTGGGGTCCGTGCCTTCTGGTTATATTCTTCCAGCGCGTCAATCTGTTTTTGCAGGTCTGTGCGCTTGTCACCATGCTTCACAGACTTTTTGGTCTTCTTCTTCTTCTTCGAAGACTATGACGGCTGGGTGTGGGCGCTTTGATTATCACCACCAATCTTTGGAGTTGGGCGCGGTTTCAACATTCCCTTGATGATTTCGGTTTCCAGCGAACTTTTCCATTTGATCGCCTGGCATGTTTGGAGATCCTTCAGCATTCTTTTCGTTTTGGCCGAAAGAGTGACCTCCCATGGGGTTTCTTCGACAAAAGAGCACGATGCTCCAGGTGTGTCCACCTTTTTGAGAGCATGCGGCTGAGGCGGACTTACTTTCCAATTCTCGGACAATGTGAATTTGCCCTGTTGGTATTGGTCTTCAATCCAGCCTTTGAAGATGAAGCAATTTTCGATTGGATGGCCTATCGCTTGGTGATAGAGGCAATAATTGGGATTATTAGCCTCACCGGATTGCAATGGGCGTTTTGGATTTGGCAAATTGATGAGCCTGTTGCGCACCGCCAGCTCGAACAATCTCCTCGTTTTGTCCCGGGAAAACGAATAATGTAATACCCAGTCCTTTTGAATACCAATATCCGTATTTTTGTCACTCTCAAAATTTATTTATTTTATAATTATTATTTGTATTATTCTAAAAACCCAAATCCTAATATAATCTCATATCTTTTAATTTTCCCTAACCCAAACCCTCATTCCCTTCCTCTTTTATTATCCCCTTTCTTGTTCATTTTTAGCCCAGTCGTTACTTTTCCCAAGCCCAAAGCCGGCCCACTCCTCTAATCCATTTCTCATTCACTTAAAATCCCAAGCCCGGCCCCTTTCTTTTCCCTACTATCTTATCCCTTGGCCCGAGCCCATTTTCCCTCCCCGGCCCATTAAAATAACAATTGTCCCACCTCATTTCTTTTAAATCCCTTCAAATCCAAACCCAAATCTACTCTATAAATTCCTATTAAACCACCAAGTTAATGCCTCTTTAATCCCAATTAATTTCCCCCATTAATCCCTTTTAAAATCCTATTAATCACCACTTAATTCTCATTCATTCTATTCCCTCTCTCTCATCTCACCCATGTTCTTTCTCTCTAATTCCCTCTCTCTCTCTCAATTTCTCTAATTCTCTCTCTCTCTTTCTAATTCCCCCCCTCTCTCTAATTCTCTCTTCCTCTCTCTCTAAATTTCTCTCCCTTTATCAGCGTCTCACCCTCCCTCACATCAAATCAAGGAACATCGTGAAGCAGTGAAGAAAAGGAGGGCACGAAGAGCAGCTAGATCGAGTGAAATTGTCGGATTCCAAAGGACTGAGCCGGTGCTGCGTTCGTGGCGCGATCGTGCTGATACCACTGCAGTATTATTGTCGGCACATTTCCAGGCAAGTTCTCTACTTGCTACATGCTACTTTATGATAATTACAAATTACAATCGTGTATACCCCATGTTTTACTTTTCTGTTAAATATTATGTCGCAACTGTTCGATGCATATTCTCAATGGAAATCATCATTTAAATTGGCGGAATTCAATTGTATAATCTGGCCCGTATGGCTATGAATCTAGTGTGTGAATTTCGTTGGAAAATATGACCGTTAATGACTAAAACGACTACCCCTAAGTTTACCTGTAAAACTGGAAATTCCCCATACCTGAAAACCGTTAAAATCACCATAAATTATATACATACTGGAATGATATGTTCGAGGGCTTAAATCGAATCCGACTCGACGAACTATAACCCTATGAAAGTTTCTAATTGTTTCTGTACCTAAACTGTGACAATATTTGGATCGGAGTGCGACTCTGGACTGCAGTCCACAGCGACTCTGTTTACTGTGTGCTGTCCCGTGATGAGTACCACACTGTTTTCTTAACTCGTAGGTTGCGGAACTCCACTGTTTATAAAAGGTGAAACTGTTAGCTAGGTAACACAAATGGTTTCATTCTGTTTCGTCATCGTTTGCTATTTAATCTGTAATTTAAAAGATCGGGACGCATAACAGTCCCAACAGAATCAGAATTGACATACTAGTATTAAACAGTGTATATCTCCTGACGTACAGACGCGATTGAGAATCCGTCTGTTGCGTTGAAAACCTTACTGAAAACCCTAGATTTCATTCAACAGTAGCGTCGCTAAAATCTGATCCCAATTGGAATTAAAATGCATTGCGAAACGGACTTCTGATTCTGAAACCGGATTTCCACCCGCGAACGCTTAAAATGAAATGGCTATAACTAATGATCCGGGAACCCGATTGGTATGAAACCAAATTCGCTGGATAGATAACTGAACATACTA
The DNA here is from genome assembly GCA_030015575.1 of Agapanthus africanus. NCBI lineage: Eukaryota > Viridiplantae > Streptophyta > Magnoliopsida > Asparagales > Amaryllidaceae > Agapanthus > Agapanthus africanus. The sequence continues at coordinate 696,637,583 of CM057343.1, read as the reverse complement.
TTTATTCCCCATTCATCGTTTCACTAAACTTTAACCGTATGATTTATGATATATTATTCAAGTGGTAGATTACTAATTCATGACATCCTAAACATGCTTTATATATTGTTTACGCATCATGTCATACACATGTCACTGCATTAATAACCTAGTGATAACGTGCATTTACCCAGTGTTAGGTATTAGTGATGATTTTGGCAAGTACGTTAGTGTTCGTGTATCAGTGAATAAGTGAAAGTGATACGTACTTGTACACAATCAGTGAACCTTATTATTCTATTGCATTGTCGACGTCTGTGGGACGCGTGTACGTGTGACTATAAGTGGTATGGGACACTTATGGAAGCTCGTGCACGGCTGTCACAGATAAGGCACCAGACACTGCCATTTATCTTAGTTATTAGTCGGGACGTGCTTGATGGAGGTCCTGCCTCCAGTTCTCGTGCAGACTTGTCACCGATCGATTGGTATTTAGGGTTATGGTTAGTGTTTGATGTAGACCACGGGGTGTGGGGTAGTTTGAGTGTGAGTTCAACAGAATCTCGAGAGTCCCATACCGGCTTATATATTTAGGGAGATATATAGGGATTTACAGGGTACATGATTATTACCGTGATATACATGTTGGGCCCGTAGTCCCTTGCCCTTGGGTTCTACCCTTGGGTGGAGGACACTCGCGAGTGGTTGACTCTCACACTTGGACTGTCGTTAGGCTTAGTGACCTGTACATTGAGACTTAGAGACTGATAGGGATACTGGCATTGATATATCTTACTTACTGTGTTGACATACGTGGCATATCATTCCACTGCTTTTACTGTTCCGCTGCATTGATTACTGCATGTTCATACCCATACTTCCATTGATCTACTGTTATATATAACTATTATCACTGCTAGAATTGTCATATGATTTTATATATTATATTGCTATTGTGTCGCTCTGACGACCTGAGTATGCATGCTCAGTGTGAGGAGAATATTTAGCCTGGACCTGGACTAGACGCACATCACGGACATATTGTTTAGCTATCCAGAGTTATATCTTTTGTTTCTCATCAGGTAAGTTCATTTTACTGTTTTGTTCCAGTTACTGCATTTCTCATTACCTGCGCATTATTTACTGTTTACCATGCAAAACTAGAAGCCGAAGTGTGACTACGGCAGGACACTTTCTTGACCGTAGGAGCATGGCTGGCCTTGTCAACCCCTTGTATTCCGTATTTTGGGAAGCGGGGCGTGACATGGTTTAGTTGGTATCAGAGACCAGGTTGCTTCAATTGGGATTGCAGTTTTCCGTGTAGAGCTCTGCAATCTATGACATCCCTCGGTCTAGATTGTAAACTTGATATCCTTGATCCTTATTCACATTGTGTATCATGTTATCCATCCGTTAGGGTTTCGGGCGACTTGGCAGAGTGACGAGGTTGTAATTGTGAACTACCTCATAGTTACAATACTGTACCCGGTTTAAGTGACTTAGAGCCCTACAGTTGATTTCCACTTGTAATGAATCTCATCACATCTGATATTCTTGAATCCTTGCCCAATCCGTATTCTATTTTGATTCTTATAGCTTGTGCCTTATATCGTCCTCAAAATTATTGTTTCAAGATCATGTCGTCCAACGACTCTTTCTATATCTCCACTCCCCAGAATCAGACCGTTGAAATTCTGAGGGTACTGCAAGGTCTGAAGGGAGCCCAGGAGCGAACGAACGACTTATTAGCAGAAGGACTGAGAAGGCAGGTGAATCAGGCACCAGTGGGAGTCTCCAGTCGTAAAGGGATCCCTGTTAGACGAGGAAAAGAGAAGAAGATGAAGCGCCCATTTGTTCCCCGAGACAGAAGCAGAAGAAGACCCAATGTTGTGGGTACTGCAGGAGGCCAGGACATCTTCAGAGGGATTGTCGCCGCGCCCAGGGGAAATGCCTGATTTGCGGATCCAACGATCATCTTATCAACGGTTGCCCTAATAGGAAGGAGCTACAAGGAGGCAGTTCGCCCACACTCCCCACTCCTGCTAATTGATGGATATTTCGTAGATCGAGCTTCGAGGATAGTGCGGACCCAGCTTAGAATTCAACCCGTGTGACGAGATTGCAGTGGTCCAGAAATCAAAGAAGAGTTATTATGTTTTCTGCTTTCTATAATAATGTTGTTACCCCTTTTGTAAAAATTTCCTTTCGTTTGAAATCTCGTATCCGTCGAACTTTTAGTTGAATGCAATAAAACTTCGAATCATGATGTATGTATCATTCACTTACTTTCCCCCTTATTTATACTAATCATTACAGCAGCATTTTTATTTTTGATTTTTTCAGTCCTTGACTACCGCATATTTTTCTTGTACTCTGTATACTGGGTTATTTACTCAGTGTGTCCCACTATCTAATCATGACTCTTTCTTTTCAGGCCATGACCCACCCTGGAGCAGCGTCGCATCCAGATGAGGATGAGCAGTCATGTGTTTCCTTAGACCGCATGCTGGTGAGCTCGGACGACGAGATCAACGACCCCCAGGTCATTTTCGGACACAGCGATTCCGAGGACGAAGGAGCCGCCGCCCTAGAGGTTGACATGATCGGCGATTCCGACGAGAAGGAAGGAGACCCTGAAGAGAACCCGATAGAGGAAGATCCCGAGGAAGACCCGATAGAAGAAAATCCAGCGGAGGAAAACCCCGTGGAAGAAAATCCAGAAGAAGAAAATCACATGGAATCAGACCTCGATGAAGAAGCTCTATCCGAGGAAGAAGGACCAGAAGATCAAGACCCTGCTGTGGAAGAACTCCCAATGGCGATCCCTGCGAGGCGATATGGGAATGGACGCCCCTATCTGAGCGCGCGAGCCTACCGCAACCTGCTGAATCTCCACAACCGCGACTGACGGGATTCCTTTTTGATGTTGTCTTTCTGGCCAAATAAAACTGTGTATAGTTTAGGGACACCTTTCATCTTTAAGAATGCTTTGTTTAGGATTTCCTGGAATGAAATAAATTGCTAAGTTCGCTAATCCTTCGATCTTCTTAATTCCCTTAATGCTTGATTATTTCTTCTATACAATTATTTTCCTACTGAGATCTGTTCACCCCTACTCCTTACATTGTTCTAACCCTCACTGAGATTAACTAGTACCACACCCGATCTTTTAGAGGTCCACCCTCCATCCTCCGTCCGTACCTCGCTTGAGATCCTTCTGAGAGGAGAAAATTTTAGGGAAATTTCCGAGTTCGCTAACCCTTCAAATTTTGATTCGTGTGATGTATCGACTGTTGTTTCCCCCATACTTTTCCTCTTGTATTCCTTTGTTGCTCATCTTTACTTCCTGTGCTGACCTGATCACAGTCTCCTTGATCTTCAGCCTAAAGCCGCCACACACCGACCTTCTGATTGAGCCACACTTCTTTGTAATCACTACCCTAGCCAGCCCTAAATCTCTTTGTGTTTTCCTATTACCCTAAATATTTATATGAGCATTATTACTCGAAAATTTGATTTTCATTATTTTATATTTATCGAAGAGTGTGTGATATCGACTATTCCCGTTTTACGCATTTCAAGTACTCCACTACTAGCTTTCACATTACTTTCAGTAGCGCAACCTTACACCGCGCATATTTTGTTCCATGTTTCTTATTTTCACTCTATGAGTTTTCTAAGTTATTTTAAAACTATTTGATCGATACACTATCCTAAAATGTTTTAGCCTACCGACAAATCTTTCACTACTTTATCATCGTTACTATATTTTCGGGTGTTGTGCCTATATTTACTATTATAAATGATTGTGTCTTATACTTATTACTTCTACCTTGATATACTTATATGAGCACACATTTGGGTTTCGATTTTTATTGAACACGCCTTGATTATTTTTGTTCGTTATTGTTATCGATATTCTCGTGTACTTATAGTTCGTCCTTATAGTTGTTCCTGCCGTATACTTATTTAAATCCACCCTTTTGTATGTTGTTCTTGCATATATACATCTTCAAAAAAAAAAATTCATCCACCCGTTTTAAGTAAACCATTATGAGTTAGTTTGTGATATGGTAGCTTTCGCTTTTGATTTTACAACTTATCGTTTTGTTTTAAATTTCGAGGACGAAATTTTTATAAGGGTGGTATGATGTAATACACAGTCCTTTTGAATACCAATATCCGTATTTTTGTCACTCTCAAAATTTATTTATTTTATAATTATTATTTGTATTATTCTAAAAACCCAAATCCTAATCTAATCTCATATCTTTTAATTTTCCCTAACCCAAACCCTCATTCCCTTCCTCTTTTATTATCCCCTTTCTTGTTCATTTTTAGCCCAGTCGTTACTTTTCCCAAGCCCAAAGCCGGCCCACTCCTCTAATCCTTTTCTCATTCACTTAAAATCCCAAGCCCGGCCCCTTTCTTTTCCCTACTATCTTATCCCTTGGCCCGAGCCCATTTTCCCTCCCTAGCCCATTAAAATAACAATTATCCCACCTCATTCCTTTTAAATCCCTTCAAATCCAAACCCAAATCTCCTCTATAAATTCCTATTAAACCACCAAGTTAATGCCTCTTTAATCCCAATTAATTTCCCCCATTAATCCCTTTTAAAATCCTATTAATCACCACTTAATTCTCATTCATTCTATTCCCTCTCTCTCATCTCACCCATGTTCTTTCTCTCTAATTCCCTCTCTCTCTCTCTCAATTTCTCTAATTCTCTCTCTCTCTTTCTAATTCCCCCCCCTCTCTCTAATTCTCTCTTCCTCTCTCTCTAAATTTCTCTCCCTTTATCAGCGTCTCACCCTCCCTCACATCAAATCAAGGAACAGCGTGAAGCAGTGAAGAAAAGGAGGGCACGAAGAGCAGCTAGATCGAGTGAAATTGTCGGATTCCAAAGGACTGAGCCGGTGCTGCGTTCGTGGCGCGATCGTGCTGATACCACTGCAGTATTATTGTTGGCACATTTCCAGGCAAGTTCTCTACTTGCTACATGCTACTTTATGATAATTACAAATTACAATCGTGTATACCCCATGTTTTACTTTTCTGTTAAATATTATGTCGCAACTGTTCGATGCATATTCTCAATGGAAATCATCATTTAAATTGGCGGAATTCAATTGTATAATCTGGCCCGTATGGCTGTGAATCTAGTGTGTGAATTTCGTTGGAAAATATGACCGTTAATGACTAAAACGACTACCCCCAAGTTTACCTGTAAAACTGGAAATTCCCCATACCTGAAAACCGTTAAAATCACCATAAATTATATACATACTGGAATGATGCGTTCGAGGGCTTAAATCGTATCCGACTCGACGAACTATAACCCTATGCAAGTTTCTAATTGTTTCTGTACCTAAACTGTGACAATATTTGGATCGGAGTGCGACTCTGGACTGCAGTCCAGAGCGACTCTATTTACTGTGTGCTGTCCCGTGATGAGCACCACACTGTTTCCTTAACTCATAAGTTGCGGAACTCCACTGTTTATAAAAGGTGAAACTGTTAGCTAGGTAACACAAATGGTTTCATTCTGTTTCGTCATCGTTTACTATTTAATCTGTAATTTAAAAGATCGGGACGCATAACAGTCCCAACAGAATCAGAATTGACATACTAGTATTAAACAGTGTATATCTCCTGACATACAGACGCGATTGAGAATCCGTCTATTGCATTGAAAACCTTACTGAAAACCCTAGATTTCATTCAACAGTAGCGTCGCTAAAATCTGATCCCAATTGGAATTAAAATGCGTTCCGAAACGGACTTCTGATTCTGAAACCGGATTTCCAGCCGCGAACGCTTAAAATGAAATGGCTATAACTAATGATCCGGGAACCCGATTGGTATGAAACCAAATTCGCTGGATAGATAACTGAACATACTATTTATTCCCCGTTCATCGTTTCACTAAACTGTAACCGTATGATTTATGATATATTATTCAAGTGGTAGATTACTAATTCATGACATCCTAAACATGCTTTATATATTGTTTACGCATCATGTCATACACATGTCACTGCATTGATAACCTAGTGATAACGTACATTTACCCAGTGTTAGGTATTAGTGATGATTGTGGCAAGTACGTTAGTGTTCGTGTATCAGTGAATAAGTGAAAGTGATACGTACTTGTACACAATCAGTGAACCTTATTATTCTATTGCATTGTCGACGTCTGTGGGACGCGTGTACGTGTGACTATAAGTGGTATGGGACACTTATGGAAGCTCATGCACGGGTGTCACAGATAAGGCACCAGACACTGCCATTTATCTTAGGTATTAGTCGGGACGTGCTTGATGGAGGTCCTGCCTCCAGTTCTCGTGCAGACTTGTCACCGACCGATTGGTATTTAGGGTTATGGTTAGTGTTTGATGTAGACCACGGGGTGTGGAGTAGTTTGAGTGTGAGTTCAACAGAATCTCGGGAGTCCCATGCCGGCTTATATATTTAGGGAGATATATGGAGATTTACAAGGTACATAATTATTACCGTGATATACATGTTGGGCCCGTGGTCCCTTGCCCTTGGGTTCTACCCTTGGGTGGAGGACACTCGCGAGTGGTTGACTCTCACACTTGGACTGTCGTTAGGCTTAGTGACCTGTACAGTGAGACTTAGAGACTGATAGGGATACTGGCATTGATATATCTTACTTACTGTGTTGACATACGTGGCATATCATTCCACTGCTTTTACTGTTCCGCTGCATTGATTACTACATGTTCATACCCATACTTCCATTGATCTACTGTTATATATAACTATTATCCCTGCTAGAATTGTCACATGATTTTATATATTATATTGCTATTGTGTCGCTCTGACGACCTGAGTATGCATGCTCAGTGTGAGGAGAAGATTTAGCCTGGACCTGGACTAGACGCACATCACGGACATATTGTTTAGCTATCCAGAGTTATATCTTTTGTTTCTCATCAGGTCAGTTCATTTTACTGTTTTGTTCCAGTTACTGCATTTCTCATTACCTGCGCATTATTTACTGTTTACCATGCAAAACTAGAAGCCGAAGTGTGACTACGGCAGGACACTTTCTTGACCGTAGGAGCATGGCTGGCCTTGTCAACCCCTTGTATTCCGTATTTTGGGAAGCGGGGCGTGACAAATAAGGACGCTTCATTTTCTCATTAAAGAATCACCGTCTCTCGTTGTCACGCCCCGCTTCCCAAAACACGGAAAGCGAGGGATGACTAGGCCAGCCATGCTCCTACGGTCAAGGAATCATCCCGCCGTAGTCACACTTCGGTTTCTAGCATTACATGGTAATCAGTAAATAAAGCACAGTATTAAAGGAATCACATCACTAATTTATTACATTGAAATTCCATTGTTCACAAATTACAGATAACAAGAACAATTACTAACCAAGTTCAATCTCACGATCACTTTATGGAAAGCAGTAAAGATAGGGAGTACACCAGACTATATCTCTGTGAACTCGAAGGGTAGATCCGTCTCCTGTGCTGGTCCTCCCGCGGGATCTGAGCATGCATACTCAGGTCGTCAGAGCGACACAATAACAATATTATTATAATAAGATGGAACAGGTATATAAGATAATACTGGTGTAAGAACAATGCAAGTAATCACTATGTCACTATATGATGCAGAATATGTTATGTATCCCTATCGGTCTCTAGGTCATGTTTGAAATCGCATAGTGGAAGGAGGATCATGTTTAACAGGAGTCTCGTACATACCCGAGACAACGGCCCACATGCCCGGGTCATAACCCTGTCAGCCGGATCGCTAGATCCTACCCTACATGTATCAGTATCACGGTTCGAATGATCATCCTCTAAACACGGTCCCGCTAAATACGATACTCTTTCTACTTTGATTTTCTCCTTTTCCCCAGGTTCTCACTAGTTATGATCTTGATTTAGTCGTGTACGAGTATACCAATGGCACGGTTTTATCACTGTTCACTGTATTAATCACTGTCACGAATATTCACTTTCCATTGGTGTACTCGTCACTCCTAAACCAACATCTATCATGCACGATAATGCAATGTCCACACGCACTAACACTGAGTATATGGCAAGGGTATGATATATGTATGTATGCTACCAATAAGCCATGTATGTTATGAATCAACATGCATGTCATTAACTAAAATAAATTGCATAAATTAATATGTTAAGAATTCAGCAAAATGATACAAGTAAGATAAATAGAACACTCAGTCAGCAATTCATCAAAATTTGTTTCAGTTCAATCGGGATTCCGGTTTTCAAGATATAGCTGTTTCATTTTAAGTGCTCACGGTTGGAATTTCAGTTTCAGAACTGAACGACCGTTTCGCGACACGAATTGCACCCAGTTGGGCTCATAATTTAGCGATGTTACAGTTGAATTAAATCTAGGGTTTTCAATAAAGTGTTCGACGCAACATACGGATCCTCAATCGCATCTGTACGTTGAAAGTTATACACAGTTTAACCTCAGTGTGTCATTTCTGAATCTGTTCTGGACAGTTATACGTTCTGCCCTTTTAAATGTAGTTTAAAATAGCAAATGGCTATGAAACGGAATGGAACCACCTGTTTTATTTAGCTAACAGAGTTATCTTTAATCTACTGTAGAGTTCCGTAACATAAGACTTCAAGAACTACAGTGACACAGGTATTGGGACAGTACACAATAATCAGAAACGCTCTGGACTGCAGTCCAGAGTCGCATTCCGATCTAATTATCATCACGGTTACAGAACAGAAATCATTGAAATTTTACATAGGGTTAAATTTTGTCGAGTCGTCTTCGATTTAAGCCCTCGAACGCATCATTCCAGTATGTATGTAATTTACGGTGATTTTATTCATTTTCAGATACGAGAAAAATATTAGTTTTAACGGCATATTTGGGGGTATCAATTTTCGTCACTAACAATCGTATTTTCCAGTGATTTTTATACACGACATTTATCATTATGAGGGCCAACAGAAAACCTATATTTCCGTCAAAATAAACTATTATATTCATTGGAGATTAGCATCGAACACTTAGGTCACAATACGTATCGGGAATCGGTAAATTCGTAAACTAGGTTATTTAGGTTTGTACCACTATTATTTTAGCATGAAGTAAGTAAACACTTGCCTGGAAACGTCTCGAGGTCGTACGGCAGCAACGGTGTCACGAACGCGCGATGTACGCCGCAAAACGAATTGCGCGAGCTTGGCTCGCGATACGGAATTTGCGTCGGAGTTGCCCGGAGCCGTCAAGTGCTTGCTGGAAGCGGAGGTGGTGCTCTGTGGTTGGCCTGGGACTTACTGGGGTCGACGATGTCGGCGGTGGTCGCTCCGGCGACGTGCACAGTGAAGTGCTAGGAACAAGAATGAGTTTTGTGTGGGTTTTTGGAGAGAGGGAGAGATTAAGCAGTGGGGCTTGGGGATTGTGGTGAGGGTGATGATGCTGAGAAGGTGAAGGTCGACGACGTGGTGGGGTTCGCCGGCGTCGAGGAGGCGTGCAGGGGAGACTTGAGCTCGGCGGGTAGTGTTGGAAAATGGAGCTTAGTTGATGGAGGAAGAGGGCTGAGCGGGCGAGGGGGTGAAGAGGAGCGAGGTGAGAGGGAGGAACAGGGGTGGTCGTAGTCGTCATCGGCGGCAGAGGGGACGAAGAGATGCAGTGGGTTGTTGAGGGTTCGTGGGAAATTTTGAGGGGGTTGGAGAGTTTTGAGAAGGAGTTGGAGAGTGAGAGGGAGATGAGGAGTTGGAGACGGGGAGTTTGAGGGAGTCGTGGCCGGGGTCGCGGATTGTGGGCAACGGCGAGGGCGACGTGGGGAGCTCGGGGACGTGGGTTCGTGAGGAGGGAAGAGAATGGGCGGGAAGTTTTAACGTGGGGAAAGAGAAAGAAGTTAACGAAGTGGGTCGGGTCGAAAGGGAGTGGGCTGGGTCGGTTAAAAGTAATTCCCTTTTGAAAAATATATGGTGGGCTGAGAAGGAACGGGCCGGAGTAAATGAATTTAGGAATTTTATTTAAAAAGTTTGTGGGCTTAGTAAAGGAAACGGGCTGGGGAAATTTTATTGATTTGAAAAAAATACAAATTGGGCTGAGGGTTGGTTGAATTTAAGATTTAAGTTTTAAATGGGGAATTTCAATTGGGCTGGTGTTTTAAATATTTTGGGTTAGGATTTTATTGATAAAATTTGGTTTTAGTTTTATTTAGCTTTGATTTTGAATCTTGGGTTTTAACTTTTAGGGTTTGGAAAAATATACATATTAAGCTTAAACAATCAATTCAAAATATGAAGGAAAAAGAAAAGAAACCACTGGAATTCAGAGAATAGGAAACTTTTATTAAAATGGAAACGGGGATTTACACTCGTCTAGGCGATCTGTTAGTTTTGGGCCAGTGGGATGCTGTTGAGCATTGGCGACGAAGGTCGCTTTCCCCTTCCCTTTTCGCTTCGAGGCTCCGACTTCGAAGAGGAAGGCTTGTGGCCCATCTGGTCCATTTGGGCCAGCTTGTCAATCAAGGCCTGGAAAGTGGTTAGCTTGAAAAACATCATGAATTGGGAAATGGTCGCCTGAGGGTCGAGAGTACCCACGCACATGCCTACCGCCGGCGCTTCTTCGATGCGCTGCTCGCATTTTGACCATAGATTCTGCCACCGTATTGCATACTGAACCCATGTCTCTCCAGACTTCACCCTGGCATTGATCAATGCCGTGATTGGGGTGCGTTCGCTAGCGCTTGCGAAACGCTGGGTGAATAGCAACTCCATCTCTGCAAATTTCTTGACTAAGTCATTTGGGAGTTCGGAATACCACTCGAATGCTGTTTCCAACAAGCTGCCAACGAATTGGCGAAGCAGTAGCTTATCGTCACCTCCGGTATTACCGCAGAAAGCCCTGAATTGAGCGACATGCTAATCCGGATTTACAGTCCCCTTATATACGTGGAATTTAGGGATCGTGTATACCGGCGGGTACTTTATTTGGTCATACCAATCCGGATAGGGTCGTCCAGTTTTAATAATTTGCCCAGCCGTTTCATTCGTCTGGTGAGCTCGTATATGCTGAGCGATGTAATCATCCAGGGCATCTTTGGAGATTGTCTCTTCCTTGGTTGTTGACAGAGTCGGCAGATGATTTGATGTCTCTCCTCTATCATCTTCAATTATTACTGGAGGTCTTCGGCTGGAGGGTCCGGCTGGATCATCATGCCCACCATATCTTGGAACAGAAGGGCCATTTGTTTTATATTGGCCTCTTGTTCCGCGGCCTCTTTGTCCTTCTTCTCAAGCATTCTCCGAAGGAATTCGGCATCAGTTTCCTGCTCATGACGTTGCTCCGAGGATGTCTCCGGGTTTTCTTTTGGTCCCGTGAGTGAGGCCATAGCTGTTAGCATCTCTTGGAGCTTTTGTTGCTGCTCCTGAGCCTTAATCATTGATCGCTTAAGCGGTCGATGACCTGTGGAGATACGGCTATCCTCTTTTCCGGATGCCATATAGACGGTATGCACCACCATGCCCCCAGACTTAGGGCGTTTAGGCTCAGTGCCCTTGACATTTGTCGTAGACACGGGAATTTTCTCCGGCCTTCTCCTCTTGTGAGCGGTCGAAGTTGAGGGAGCCGTTGCAGCGGGTACCCAAACAGATGACACCTTCTGTGGCTTGACAGGATAGTTCTCTTCTCGCCGCGGTTTCATCTTTTCCTGTCGGCGGGGGTAGTCTTGATCAATCACCGAGTCTTGGACTTGACGCCAGACTTTGTAAATTTTGGAGGACAGCTGCTAAGAGGGCTGTTCAAGCTTCGCCTTTGTGGCATTCTCCACAGGTGGAGGAGATCTTTCAACACAGCAGTCAGAGAGTTCTTGCGGACCCTCCTGAGTGGTTCAAAATTGTTCCCAGTTGGAACAACAGCATCGGCTTCCACCGTCGGAGCTGGCGGCGTAAATCCAGAGGGTGAACTGCCCCCAGCTTTCCTCACTCGGCGTCAGTGGCGACGTCGAGCATATCGTGCGTCCAGAATCACCTCCTCTGTTGGATGAGCTTCCTCATGCCCCTGTTCTGATGAGAGTCTGTTGTTGGCGCCAGCCTGTCAAAGACAGACGTCCGCTGAGAGGAAATGGTTAACCTGTCGAAAGCCGACCTTCAAGTAGGGAGAGCAGCTTGGACGAGTTCTACTGTAGCAGGAGTTGGAGTGTCCTTCTCTGGTATTGCGAGCCTCTTTGCGGGCCCACTTGAGCTTTAACCAAGCCTGTCGAAGACTGAAGCATTAGAGTTGGACAACCCGCTGAGAGAGGCCGTGGTGGTTGCAAGCCGATCAAATACCAACTTTTTCGGAGCTTCTTGCGATGGTACAGGAGCGCTGAAGCTTGTTGGCGGGATCATGGTCCCGAAGAATAGCCCAGTGGTGGCTTGCGTCACCTGGTCCACCGGCATTGTAAAAACGGAGGCCGCCTGAGGCCCGTAGGTCACTCCTCCAGCAGGGACGGAGTGAGAGTTATTGCCGTTGTTGCAGCTTGTGCGGTTGAAAGCCATTTGATCTTCTGTTTTTTGCACGGAGCAAGATACCAAATCTTAGTACTTCAAATCCAAAGGCAACCATGTCAAACCGCGACTTGTTCGTGAAACACGACATACGAAGTGTGGAGTGGAAAGAGGAAGAGGTCCCACCGGGCGTGCCAGAATCTGTTCTCCTCCGAATACAGAGACGGAACCGCGTAGGTTCGTCTTGCCTGAATTTGGGGGCAGATGCTAATTGGTGCTATCCGTCCACCTCTCCGAAGATGCCAAGTTTATTTATGGCACCATGTATCGAAGGTTTAAACGGATGCGGCCGATGTATCAGACTTCGTCAGATTCCCCTCCATTTGAGGGTTTTTTTAATTGTGAGGATGCTCTTCCCTGCAGGCGCAAGCCCCTACAGTTAATTACGCTACCGTATCGCGGTAACCATTTTCTCCTTCTCCAGATAATCACTTCGTTTCGTGTGTGTTTGTTTTGTTTTTGGTTGCCCGTGGATTGTATACGGAGACTAATTTATGTTGTCGCCCGTAGGGCGTGGATTAGTCCAAATCTGTATCTTCTTAGATTTGGATTTGGGGTTGGGTTTAAGGATACGTTAGTATCATTTGGGACTAAGATCAACTTAAACATTTGTTAAGGATACGTTAGTCTAATTTCAGAATAAGATCAACTTAACGAGATCGTTTAGATCCAACAAAGGAGCATTTAGGCTCTATTGTTTAGTTTAGGGACATTACGGTCCATTAGTTTAAGGACATTACGGTCCAGTTTAAAGACATCATAGTCTGTAAAGGTTAAGGACATCATAGTCCATGGGTTTAAGGACCCCACAGTCCGAGGTTAAGAACATCATAGTCCATAGGTTTAAGGACCCCACAGTACAAGGTTAAGGACATCATAGTCCATGAGTTTAAGGACCCCCCAGTCCGTGAAATGTCTGGTTGTCGGGACCCATCACCTCTCTGAAGACGTTGAAAGATTACAACGCCAAATATCAGAGAAGTGAAGAGATATACCCTTGAACCAATATTGGTTGGGGGATCTGTAGTCCAATTTGGGACTAAGATCAATTAATTAGATTATGAGCACATGGGCTCAGTTAAATCTGAATTGAGAATTTATGGCCAACTTGGGCTAAGTCCAATTAGGTTTGAAATGTTGGACCTTTGTTTAGACTGTTGAACATTTGTCTGGGTTCAGCCCCCCATTATTTAGCAATGCTAAACATGAATCTGGGTTCTGGCCGTATTTTGTCTTTTATTGAGTGCTGAGCACTCATATACCATATGAGATGATCAATTTTGAAAGACAAGGGTGTATTTGAGGCTCAGTCAAAAGGGGAGTCTTGCCTCTGGAAGATTTAGCCAATTTAGGCTAAGACTGGTTTGAAAATAGTGTTAAACACTAGCATATATCTGGCGGTCACGTGTCCCCACGCGATGTACATAAAATAGTGTTAAACACTAAGGATGCAGTGCTTAAATAGTGTTAAACACTAAAAAAAGAAGCGCTCACGTGAGGACACGTGAGGCACTTTAGGATTGTGTCAAGCTTCCCTTATTTTATTTTCAGAATAAGTGTTAAACACTTTCAGTCTTCATGGCTATCACGTGTGGGCACGTGATGGGCACCCATGCACTGGATATTAACAAGATTTGTTAGGGGTCACGTGGGGACACGTGAGGGCGCCCAAAGTCTGTTTTGCCTTTGCTTTGTTCTCTCTTTATTAGGGAATTTATCCAAGGGTCACGTGGGAGCACGTGACCCAATTTCATTTGTTCTCTTTTGATCACTGAGGAGGGGAGTCACGTGGACACACGTGATCAAGTTGGATACTGACTTCTTTTACGTGCATGAAATGTTTAAGTCCCTTATTTAAGAATTAAATTCTTTTATAGGGTTAAACCCTAATTTTGTTTAGAGGAATTAAATTCCTATGTATATGGAAGAATTAAATTCTTTAAACCCAACTCTCTTTTTAAGTTTTGGATCTGCATGGCAGAATCTCCCCGATGAGAATTAAATGCTCAACTTATGGGGAGATCTGCTTTTGCAGATTTTCAACCATGAAGAAGAATTAAATTCTTGTTTTAAGGGTTAATCCCTTTCTTTGTTCGAGAAATTAAATTCCTAAGTATTTTGTGGGAGAATATAATTCTCTGAACTTAGCTCTTCTCTTAGGTTTTAGATCTGCATGGCAGAATCTCCCCGATGAGAATTAAATTCTCAACTTGTGGGAGATCAGCTTCTACAGACCTTCAATCAAAGGAAGAACCAAGTTCTTATTCAGAAGAGTTAAAACTCTTAGTTTGAGAATTAAATTCTCTTTTTCCTTTTGTGGGAGCTTATAGGATGATCTCTCTCTTAGGATTTCTTTCTTTTCTCAAGAGACCTTCTTTTCTCTCTAGAGAATTAAATTCTCTTCTTTTTTCTCTCTGTTATTGTATATCTTCTCTTTTTTTTTCCTTTTTTCTCTCCCTCGGCACTTATTTATAGGAGAAAGAGAAGAATCGGTTTGTTTAGTCAATCTTTCATTGAAAGATTTTAATTGATTTTGTAACCAACATGATATTTTAGATCACTCAGTGAATTTTATTCGCCATTGGATTTTTAATCCAAAAGATATTTTGCAAAATTTCAGGGAAATCTTTCCTTGTATATAATCTTTCTATAAATTGGTGGTTTTTAATCACCATTGGATTTTTAATCCAACGGTGCTCCGCTTTACAGAGCGCAATCTTTTTGTTTGGAAAGATTTAGGGAAATATTAGGGTTTTTGATTTCCCTTAATTAGAATTTAATTCTATTAATTCAGAAGGTTTAAGAGCCTATCACGTGTTAGCACGTGACCCCACTGATTGACCATTTAATTAGAATTTAATTCTATTAATTCAGAGATTTTTAGGAACCCATCACGTGTTGGCACGTGACCTCCTGAATAAGCATTTAACCAGAATTTAATTCTGTTGTTTTAAGGAACTCAGGAATTATCATGTGTCAACACGTGACCTTTGGTCACGTGTGGGCACCTGATGTCCCATTGGGGGTTTTCCCTATTGTCTTATTATGCCTTTAATTCTTTTCAGTAGGTTTAAAGGCCCATCACGTGTGGGCACGTGACCCCATTTGATTAGGATTCAACTCTTATCATTTCAGAGCCTTCAGGAAGCCATCACGTGTCGGCACGTGACCCCCGATCACGTGTGCGCACGTGATGCCCCATTAGGGTTTTTCCTTGTATTTTATGAGGGAACAGTAACTTAGGGTTTCACCTTTCTATCTATAAATAGAAGAGCTCAAAGCCAAATAAGGTGTACCTTTCTTTAGTTTAGAATTTAGAATTAATTCTGTTCTTTCTCTATGAAAAATTGTAGCGAGTTATGAGCGTTGATTAATAAATATAAAAAAAGAGTTCATTTATTTATCTTGCATGTCTATTTAATTTCTGCAATTTCTTATTTGTTAATCTAGTTGCATATTTTTATTTGTGTTTTTCTTTTGTTTTCTCTTCTTCTATTTTCTTTATCATTAAACAACGATAATGCTTAAGTAAGATCCTTAACAAGGTGAGGTCTCAAATAGCTAGTTGTAAATTCCTCTTAACCTCATTTCTTTCTTCCTTCCTTTTTATTTTTTTAATAGGTGGGTAATTTTCTCACTTGTTAGGGCAAGAGAAGGAAAATTTGAGAGAAGGAAATCTCTCACTCTTTTCTTTACCCAATACCTTAATTCGGACTCCCGTTAATTAAACCATAATCCGCTCACTACGGCACCCTATCCTACATGATAGCGGTGATTCGCTAGTCAGACCGGTTGTGGTTGAATTAACCGGAGGTTAGGGCTAAGAGTCAAGAACGGACGGACAAGAACCAAAAAAAAGAAACTAAGCATGGAAAGCCTAGCTTATACTTGCAAGTTTCTTCTTGGTCGTGCTAATCCCCGTTGTTGCCGATTACCTTAACACCGATATTAAGAAGGGCATCGAGAAAAGTGAGAAATTGCTAACTCAAACTAACCTAATCCTAACCCTAGCAAGTTCCTTATCATCCTTTATTTCATTAGTAGATCTTAAAACAAATCTCACCATTTATTTGGATTTAACTCGTTAAAACATAAAGAAAAAGATTACATCTCCCTGTGGATCGACCCGTACTCAACCGGCTAGCTACCAAGTGAAACCGTCTTGATTGCGGTAATTAAAAATTAAGAATACGCAAAAACGTAACAATCATATATCGACTTACAGATTTCTCCCTCAGATGTTGTACTCCGTCGATCTTGCGGTCAGCAGTGTCGAACGGTTAAGATTTGGTGTAGGGATTGAAAGTGTGGATCTTAATGGGTTATTGGTCGTTGTGGACGCCAAGCTACCTGTAAGAAAAGTCCCAGGATGGGAAACCACCGTAGGACTCTCCGACAATCAAGTAAGTGCCGAGAAATATTAGAGCAGGGTAGCGGCGTATTGGATTCAGTTCGAGCTACCTGAATTGTCTGGAAGAGGGGTTTATATAGCGGTCGCATGGAGCGATCCGATACTAGATTCTCGCCGTCCGTTATGCCCCTGCGTCATGTTCGCGTTGATGGCGGGATACGCCTATTAGTGACGAGATACGTTGGCGTGGGATGCGGGACGTGGAGCGGCGGAGATCTCGTCGTGGCGAGATACACGGAACCGTTACGGGGGGCGCTTAGGCTCTGTGTTCCTGGCCAAACAGGGGAGCTGAGGAATCTCAGATATAGGCTAACTCGGAGACGAGCAGGTGAGCTGAGGAGTCTCGGCTATAGGATAGCTCGGAGACGAGCTATTAGCTGGCGGTCAGCCAAAAGGGAAAGGTACTCCGAGGAGGCTTACTCAGAAGGTCTGGCGCAGCCTCGGAGGCGAGGCGCCGAGAAATGTGCCCATGCATCATATTTATTCCAGCTCCGTAACCCCCAAGAATTTAGCGGGTTTACGTGGGTGACACGTCACCTGCCACGTGTCGTGATCTGGGGAATTCCTTCTTACAAGTATCATCAGGGCTTGAAACATCTGTATTTTGTAAGTATTGACGTTTTCACAATTTTGAAAATACATGGGTTTAAAAATAAGTAATATCTTCAATTTGGGCCCGAAAATAATTTTCCCTTCTTCTTTTTGTAACTTTTTTTTAAAATATATAAAATTGGGGTTTCATGCCCTTGCCATTTTGAAATAAATAAATAAATAAAAATTAAAATCAGATATCCATTTTGGTAAAATGCCCTTTCCCCGTAAACACCCTCTTCCTCAAAAAGAGACAATCTCACATCAGCGGCTGCAGGAATGGCGACATTATCATCCCCCAACTGTTCGCTTCGATCCGATGCCGCTCTCCTCTCGTCCTCTTCATCTCTTGCCAATGTACGATTCTTGCGGCGATCTCCGGCGAGGATCTCCGCCGTCGGCGCCGTCGGCCGCGGCGGCCGCGGCCCAATCTCCGCCGCCACCGCAACCTCCGTTCCTCCTTCGATCGAAGGGGGGCGATGTAAGTTCTTTTCTTTTCAAAATTTTTGAATTCGATCTGTAGAATTTGTTATACGATAGCTTGAAGGGTTTAGGGTTTTTCATTACCTAGTGATTTGGAGAAAGTGCGGATGTTATTTTGGTTCGATTGCTTTTATATTTCTATGCTTTGTGCGATCTGAATGAAGCTTAGCAATCACAAGAAATTAAGCTCATTTAGATGGCTAATTTGAAGGATTGACAGAAAATACGATGTAATCGGGGCTCGTCACTGATGGCTAATTATAACTTCATGAGTTATCCATGAAGCTTGTTGCGGAAACCAGATTTTTAATTTGTTCATCAACATTTCTTCTTCTAGCCAATTGGATTAATTTGGAGAGGTAATAGGTTTTCAAAGCTTTTAGATATCTGGAAATTGATGAAAGTTCAACCTGAAACATGAAAGGGCTAAGGAAAGATAAATAATATTAATAATCAACATTCAAAGACACATCATTTTTTACATTATCAAGCTTAGAAAAAAACTACAGTATCATAAAAACAACCATTTGGAAATAACTTCTCCATTGTCAGGCAAAAATTGCTGTCATTTTTTTTTGGGTACTGTTCAGCATTCATCATGATTTTGAGACATCTCTCATCAAATGCACATGATTAAAGTTGAGAAACTCAACTAATTTGTTGGATTTCGGATCATGTTACCATAAATCGCTAAACCATTAGCGATTTACAATTTGGATCGATCTCTCCCAATCGAAGAACACTAGCGATCCGGATCGAAAGAATCATCACTGCGATCTAGGTTGAAAGAGTTAACCCATTAAAAACTTTAGTTAAATTGGAATACACTCTGATTTGTTGTAAATTGTTTTGAAAAATTATTTAATTTTTTCAAGAATTTAAATATGGACAGCAAAAGAAATTAAATTAATATATGCTACATACACATATATAAAGCGATCCAAGAACATTCCACATACTCGAATTTCGCGGTCGAAAGAATATTCCTATCTTAATGTTCTATAAGAAGTGGCGTTCCGCGTTCATGTTTTTGTTCCCCAAACCGAAATGTTTCGTGTTCTGGGTAATATTAATGTCGACTTAACATCAACCCTCTAAGATAGAAGCATGACACCTGAATTTGAATCCCATATCCATGCGATACACAAGTCTGCCACGAGAGTTGCATTGCTGATAACTGGCCAATGTATGTGATTTTGCCTTTGGCCATACTTTTTCTTGATAATAATCAAATATAGAAGCATAATTGGCCAGTGTATATTTATCAGGAGTCTGGACTGTTTGGTCTACTTGAATATTGTACCTTAATTTCTTGGTTTTTATACAAATGTTAAAAGGAAATGTGCACAATTTTACTCCATAATTTTGTTGGAAATTCATACATATTAATCTTCTAAGAAAAATATGGTCTAAGAACACGCACGCACGCACGCACGCATATACAAAGAACCGATTTGTACAGTTTTTTCAATCTGCCTTTTTTCCTCCAGCAAAATCAGCTTTGAAAGATTTTATCCATATCAGTGATTTTGACAAGGCGACTATCATGAATATCCTTCAGCGTGCATCTGAGGTCAAGGCGCAGTTAAAATCAGGAGATAGAACTTTTCTCCCTTTTAAAGGGAAGACTATGGCAATGATCTTTGCCAAACCATCCATGCGGACTCGTGTTTCTTTTGAGACCGGGTTCTTTTTACTCGGTGGTCATGCCATTTACTTAGGCCCTGATGATATCCAAATGGGTAAGAGAGAGGAAACCCGTGATGTTGCTCGAGTGCTTTCAAGGTATAATGACATCATCATGGCACGTATATTTGCTCATCAGGTATGATGGTGAGCCTTAAATATAAATGATCTTACTACAATTTCCTTTCCGGCTCATATAAATTTTAGGTATAATTGCACAAAATCCCCCGGTATTTTATTCCTTATATCACTTATACCCCCCTGAAATCAATTATTGCATGAATACTCTCTGCGTTTATCGACCAAGAACCCTTAAAAAACACTTATGTTCTACTCGAAGCAAGTTGAATTGAATTAGAAAACATTTGAGTTGTTTAAAGTTGATTTTGAGTGTTTGTGAGGTATTTGATTGATGAGAATATGAGGTGTTTGTGTTAATAAATGACTTGAGAGGGTATAAGTGTTTGAAGGGGTAAACTACACAAGGAGATTTTAGTGCGATTAACCCTATTTTTTACAAATCATGGAATTTGCTACAAAAGTACTGGTTTTGATAGATCTCTCTTCACTGCATAAAAAGACTTTTGTAGCTTGCTGTTTAATCCAAATATTTGCAATATAGGGTTTAAAATTTATTTCAACAGTGCTGTGTAGCTTCTTCTCCCTGTCGACACTGCCATTGTTTTGGCTATATAAGACTTCATTATTATACGGTTATGAAGTTAGGTGAGTGATGAAAAGAAATGTATGTTGGATAGAACAATTGTTAAAATAAATTCAATGGTCAGGGGTGCACAAATCCTAAACGGTACAAACCTTTGAACCTTAAACGAAATCAGAACCTAGGGAAGCAAAGAGCACTTGTTCTGTAATATATAGAATTCTTAACACTTAAGGGCCATAATCAGTCGTGTAGGGGAGAACCTTTGAAATGCGTCAAATTTGCTTTGTGCCTTTCTATTGCCTTTTCTCTTCCTAATGTTCTGTCATTAATGCCAAGATGTCTTCGTAGTCGCTTGGTAAATCACACGACATGGTAATTTTTCTATTGATTTTAAAACCACATGCCATCTATACAGGGCTATCATGCAAAATTTTAGAAGTTTGATCTAGCATGTCTGCACCATGCGGCCCTTTTTCGAAATTCAGATACCTCTCGTATGCAATCTGCATATGGTTATTTGTTCTTATAAGTTAGAAACTGGATACAGAATATATAGCAATCTGATTTCTTATGAGTAATTGAAGTAAAATTGTAAGACATCACCCTTAACGGAGCTGAAGGCAAGAAAAGCGATATTGCACCCATCCCAAAAGTTTGGGTAAAGCTCTCTTGCCTTGTCCATGATATTGTACTTCAATCCAAAGTTTCTTTAGTTTGGAATAGTGGTACAGATGCAATATAAACACTAAATGAGTTTTGTTTCTAATTTATCATCCAAAATGGTCAATAGAATAGCCCAAATGATTTTTTTTTTATCTTTGACAAGAGAACATATCATGGTTTAATTGACCATTTTTCTCCAATCAATAAATGAATATAGAATAAGCTTTCTACCTGCCGGTCCATGACACATACCAAGTCTATCATGCAAAGTTCATATGTTTATTATTCAAATGAGAGACTATAGATATGTACTTTTACTGTATGCATTGTGACTCAGGAGATCTTTCATGAATACATGCATTTGGTTACTTCTACTTATATGCTTTTGTTGCAGGATATTCTTGATTTGGCAAAATATGCTTCAGTTCCAGTTGTCAATGGCCTGACCGATTATAACCACCCAGTCCAGATCATGGCTGATGCTCTTACAATTATAGAGCATGTTGGTCGCCTAGAAGGAACTAAGGTCAGCCACTTCTTGATTATTCAGTTAACATAGGTCGGTACAGATTGTTCCCCGGAAAAAAATTTCTAATATTGGAATATGGATTTTAGGTTGTGTATGTTGGAGATGGGAATAATATTGTGCACTCATGGCTTCTACTAGCATCCGTTGTCCCTCTCCACTTCGTCTGTGCTTGCCCTAAAGGATTTGAACCAGATGCGAAGACTGTTGAAAAGGCAAGAAGTGCTGGGATAAGCAAAATAGAAATAACTAATGATCCCAAGGAAGCAGTAAAGGGAGCTGATGTGGTGTATTCGGATGTTTGGGCTAGTATGGGCCAGAAAGAGGAGGCTGCGCATAGGAAGCAACAGTTTCAAGGGTTTCAGGTATATGTTCATCATTTAGTTTTCATATTTGTTCCTGCTTGGCGTCAAGTAGATCATTAACACAGAACTTATCTTGATAATTGTCAGGAATTCAAATGTGCTCCTCCCTAAATTTAAAATTATTTATCACGATTTTTTCTTGTCCTTAAAATCGTAATTTGAGAGGCTAATTGAGAATTTGCTTACACCAAAACTTTCAAGTATGGTGTTGTAAATGTTTCTCTAGTCTAAATTAAGCCTTGCTTTTACTGAATGTTATAAAACAGTTGTTGGCCATGGTCCACCATTAACTAGCTTAAGTTTTAGGTAAATATCAAAGCACACAGGGTAAATGTTCACGGTTAAAGTTAAAGTTCCACCTCTAACGTTATATATATATATATATATATATATATATGAGGTTAATGGAGGAAAGGTGCCATAGGAGGGAATTTCCTCCTATGGCGTCGGAAAAATGCATCCTCCATGATTTTTCTCGACGATCGGCATACATGACCTCCATCTTTATCATCTAAGATGTGGATACACCAAATTTCATGTGATTATACCATTTTTTCACCGTTGATTTAGTTGGTGCAAAATTAATGGTTTACCGACAATAGAACTTTTTACATTGCCAATTCAACGATGAAAAAGTGGTGGAATCACATGAAATTTGGTATATGCACATCTTAGATGATAACGATGATGATGATGGATGCCGATTGTCGGAAAAAATGGTGGAGGTTGTATTTTTCCGACGCTGTAGGAGGAAATCCCCTCCTATGGCCTATTTCCTCCATTATTCTCTCTCCTCATGTAAGAAAGAGGAGAGAGAATAATGTAGGAAAGAGGCCATAGCAGGGGATTTCCTTCTATGGCGTCGAAAAAGTACACCCTCTACCATTTTTCCGACGATCGGCATCCATCTGTTACACTTGTTTCATACAATCTTGAGTTTTGATCATTTAGAACAAAACTATATTTAAAAGATTCATATGTTATTAACGGCGTTTTCAAGTTCTCAATCTTGATTATAGTTGCACAATATCAAGCAGTGATTGTCTTCAATAAGATTCGTGCTCAAAACGTCTATATGGCATGGAGACTTGACGCAAGGACACAATATGATGAAGCTTTATCAAGAAATAAATACGTCCAAAATAACAAATCAAAGAAATGAAGATCGAAGAAGAATTGAGTCCATAAATATAGTTTTCATTTTATCCTTGCATTTAGTATTGATCTCACAAGATTAGACACCATTTTCCAACGCAATTCTATTCATAAGACGTCTCCTCCTTACCAAGAGACGTCTAACATAATCGTCGGATTCAAATTCTTTAAATTTTTTATCTGACTTCAAAATTCATCATTCTGAAGACGTCTGGCCCAGACGTCTGCCTGAGAAAAATTTGAAATATAGACGTCTGCTGAAGAAATTTTCCATTTTTCAAATCTTTGTTTTTGCTGCAGAAATGAGAAGGATTTGAACTACATACGTCTAAAGAAAATTTTCAATTACTCAGTTCCTCTTTTTTAAAATGAAGACGTCTGGGGCAGACGTCTCCAAGAAATTCTTTAACTGCAGACGACTGACATAGAAGTTTCGGACAGTTATTTTTTGAATTCAAATTTCAAACGAACGGTTGTTTACGCCATTTCGATTTTGAATTTCTTTAACAGCCATTAACTGCTTTTTGACAGTTATGATTCTTTACAAAAATGGCAACCCTCCCACTCTTATAAACACCCCAAGAGATCAAACACATTCTCAAGGAATCAATCATTCAATTAATTTTCTATCTTCTTTTTCTTGTGCCTTAATTGTTCATATTCTTTCTTCATTTCCAAAAGAGCCTTAAAACTTTCAATACACTCTCAAAACATCCTCAAGCTTAATTGGTATTAATCTTTAAGATCATAGGATTGTGAATGAGTATCAAGATCAGTTCATTGTAACGCATTGTAAACTCTTGAAGAAGGATTGTTTTCTTCCCTCCGAGAGGAGTCTTTTACTGTTTGAATGGCGGATTCAGGTTTGGAAAACGGAGTTTTTCCAGAGTGATCCTAGTAAAGAAAGATTGTGTTCTTCACACCAATTTCTAATGGAAATTCCTAACGAGGTCTCAGGCGGGGATTAGCTACAGGTGGTGGTGAACCCTAGTCAACAAATCATGTTTGTGATATATTCTTTATTTTAATTTTTCTTTGCTCTGTATTGATTATTGCTACAAGTTTCATTATTTAATTTGTTTAAATTTTTCTGCAAAAACTTGTTAATCTACATGATTATGTTTTAAATTTGCCATAACACTTAAAAACCTTGTTCACCCTCTCTAAAGTATTTTCAGTTGGTATCAGAGCAAGGTTGCTCGTATTTTAAGATTAACATCTTGAGTTTTTATTCTAAAATAGCAAACCAATTAGAGGACAATCAACCACACGAACTTCACTTTTTAATGGCACAAATTTTCAAATTTGGAAAACTAAGATGAGAATATTTTTACAATGTATAGATTTAGAGATCCTAGATATATTAGACCCTCCTTATGAAACTCCTACTACAAGACCTTTTCAGACACTGATAAACGATCTATGATTTTAAACGTGAAAGCTATGAATGCCCTTTATTTCTCACTTATTTTAGAGGAATTCAATAGAATTTCTATGTGCCAAACGACACATGATATATGGAGGACACTTGAAACTGCACATGAAGGAACAAATTAAGTAAAAGAAAGTAAAATTAATCGCTTCATGCATGAATATGAAATGTTTTCAATGAAAGAAAATGAGACGATTGATTCAATTATTCTAGGTTTAATAATATAGTAACCGAATTGTTTAACTTAGGAAAAACATTTGTAGAAAAGAAAAAGAACTATAAAATTTTGCTATCACTAACCATGACTTGGCAACCAAATATTACAGCAATAGAAGAAACGAACGACATGAATACGTTGAGTGTTGATACTCTCATCGGTAAGTTAAAAACATATGACATGCAATTTGGAGATATCAAATTGAAAGAAGAAAATCAACGTAAAAACTTCGCTTTAAAAGCCTCATCAAGCAAGAGTAAAGAATCACATCTATCGAGCGACGACGATGAAGAAATGGCAAATATCGCAAGGCATTTTAAGAAATTTCTTTAAACTAGAAGCAATACCATAATGAAACGTTTAAGTTTAAAGAAGGTTGTGCGATGTTTTGAATGTGATAAAGAGGGTCAACTAAAGGCAGATTGTCTAAACCTAAAAGGAAAAATTCAAATCGAAAAAGAGATCAGAAAGACGCACCTTCCAAGCTATATTGGATGAATCTGACTCGAGTGAGTCAGAAAAAGAAGTCGCTAATATGTGCTTCATGATTGTAGAAAGATGATTGGGTTTGCGATGATACTTTTGATCTTGATAATTTATCTAGAGAAAATTTGATTAAGTTATGTATTATTTAAAATCTAATTATGATAAGTTACACTATAAATACAAGGGATTAAAAGATAGTGTTAATGATAAGGAAAACACTGTTAAAATTGAAAGGGATAACTTTATGTTAGAAAATATTAACTTAAAAGAAAAACTTGATACACTAGTAGAATCAAATAGGAATACACTAGGTTCAATAGATACTCAAAAATTTGAAATTTTGATCTTAAAAGAAAGCTAGAAATTAAAGAACATTATTTATAAGTTTACTAAAACTAAGGACAATCTTGACGTCATGCTACGAACTTGTATGAATCATTATAAACGTCAAGGTGTAAGTTTTCATGATGATTCGAAATATGAAAACCGTATCACATTTGTTAGATGTTCAAATATATTTAGATATGGAAATAAATATGCTAACACGACATGTTATTTTTGTTGTACATTAGGACATATTTTTAGGTATTGTAATATTAAATTGAATTCGATTTATAAATATAATTTCACTCCTAACCTCTATAGACCTAGAATGATAAGGTCACACCGTCGTCTTATTTTGCAGAATCCCAAACAACGTAGTGAAAAGTGGATCCTTGATAGCGGCTGATCAAGACACATGCCTTTAAATATCAATAGTTTCTTTCCAAACGTTATCAAGAGAAGAAAGTGGTACCATTACATTTGGAGATAATAAAAAGGCAAACATAATCGGTAAAGGTACCATTTCATTTACCCATGATTCTAATACTACTATTATTAAGGATGTGTTATATGTAGATAATTTAAAACACAATCTATTTAGTGTCGGTCAATTTTGTGATAGTTGATGCAACATAATATTTGAAAAGGACATTTGCAAAATTATTTACAACATAGTGATTTTAACCGGAAAACAACACAATAATATCTATATTATCTACACACGATTTTAACAATAAAGATATAAAATGTCTAGTTGTAAACAACAACAATATATCTTGGTTTTGGCATAGGAGGCTAGGCCATGCATATATGGACACATTATCAAAAAATTTTAAGAATAATTTAGTTAGAGGAATTCCTAGATTAAAATACAAAAAAGATAAACAATATGATGCATGTCTAAAGGGTAAACAAACTAAATATTTATTTAAACCTAAAAATGAAATCTCTACTGACAATCCTTTACAACTAATTCATATGAATTTATTTGGTCCTAATAGGAATACTAGTTTAGGAGAAAAACTCTATGCTTATGTAATAGTAGACGACTTTTCAAGATTTACATGGGTATTCTTGCTCAAAACAAAAGGTGAAACGTTTAGTATTTTCAAATTTTTCCCCAAATGTATTCAAATGAAATGAATCTTATGATTTCTAAAATTAGAAGTGATCGCGGTGGAGAATTTGAAAATACTCTATTTGAAGAATTTTGTAATAAGAAAGGTTATAAACATAAGTTTTCATGTGCGCGAATATCACAACAAAATGGTGTTGTTGAAAAGAAAAATCATTTTTTACAAGAAATGGTACGAACCATGTTAATGAAAACAATTTGCCTATGTATTTTTGGTCGGAAGCTGGTAATACGTCTTGCTATATCATTAATAGAGTTAGTATTAGAAAATCCTTAATAAAACTTTATACGAACTATTTTATAATAAAACCCCAAATATTAAGTATTTTAAAGTTTTTGGGTGTATGTTTTATTTTAAATACTATAGACAATTTAGGAAAATTTGATTCTAAATGCGGCGAAGGCATTTTTGTTGGTTATTCCATGACTAGCAAAGCTTATCATGTCTATAATAAAAGAACACAAGTTATACAAGAAAATATGCACGTTGAATTTGATGAAAACAACTCTGTCTTAAAAACCTTACAAATTGATGGTGAGTCAAATATCTCAAATGGTTCAGAGAATCTATCAATTGAAAAGAGAATTGCAGAATCACATATAGAAGATATTCCACAATATCAATAAGTTGTGGATAAAGATCTTCCAAAAGATTGACAATTCAAGAAAGATCATTCTAAGAATTTGATTATTAGGGATATTGATAAAGGAGCTGTAACACGTTCATCTGTTTTCAACACGTGTATAAACTTAGCCTTCATATCAATGATGGAACCCAAAAATATAAATTAAGCTATACTGGATGAAAATTGGAAAATTGCTATGCAAGAAGAACTAAACCAATTTGAAAGAAACAGGATATGGTATTTAGTACCAAAACCCGGCGATAGACCAATTATAGGTATTAAGTGGGTATTTAAGAATAAACTTGACGAATCAGGTAAAGTAGTTAGAAACAAAGCTCGTTTAGTAGCCTAAGTGTATAATCAAATTAAGAGTATAGACTATGACGAAACCTATGCATCCATGGCTCGATTAGAAGCCATACGTAATCTACTAGCATACGCTTACTATGGCACATTTCCTCCATTATATATGTGTGCGCGTGCGCGTCGTAACTTCCATATGTAAAGCATTCTCATTTACAATTCTAATAAACTTGTTTGTTGAAAAATCATCGTTGTGGGATAGTGATATCAGTGAAAGGTACCCACCTTTGAATCTTGAGTTGTCATTATTTGGTGTCAATTGTTGCGGATGTTAATGCTTTGATTCTGGATTCCAGTTGCAGCTTCATTTAGTATGAGTTTCACGAAACTAGCTTTCATGTTTATTCATTACATAATATGTATATATGGTATTTGTCCAGGTGGATGAAGCCCTAATGGAGTTGGCAGGACCACAAGCTTACTTCATGCACTGCTTACCTGCAGAGAGAGGAGTTGAAGTCACCAATGGCGTTGTTGAAGCCCCCTGTTCCATCGTCTTCCCTCAAGCTGAAAATCGCATGCATGCCCAAAATGCTATCATGCTCCATTTGTTTGGTGTCTAAATTTATTTGTACAAATTATTGAGAGAGAGAGAGTAGCTTTATGTGTAAGGTATAGAGCCTTTTGTGGTGTACTTTGGACTGTGTCGTCAATTCCCTTTTCGATGTAGTATCAAGTGTGGACTTCATTATGTAGAATTTTTTAGACTAATCTGAATGGATGATGTGGACTGTTAAATTTCAGTAGATCACTGCCAAATTGTTTGGGATGGCATCTTTTTACCTAATTCTATGAATGTGAAAGTAATTGTGGTAATGTAGGTGCATCGTTCGCTACTTCTTTTGATGAATATATTCAAAGATTTTGCGGAGTGTTTCGTCAATTTCTTGATGTCTGATAATTAAATATGCATTTTGAAACCGGTGGTGCTTCTTCTCTCTCAAGATTACCATTAATATTATGGGATGAAATAATTTTGCTGTCTACATCTCCTTATATGTGTATAAAGGTTTTGATGCATAAAAGTTGTATAAAAGTCTAGATGATTTAGACGTATGGATACCAAGGTCGTATGGATATCAAGGTCACAAAATGGATGGTTGTTAAAGCATCATAAAATTTGCATACATTGTATATCCTTGATGCATGGCTTACAAGCCTCTAATTTGTCTTATTTTTTATACACAAACATATTTTAAGGTGTAGAACATGATGCAAAATTTCGATCGTCGATCCAACGGTCGGATTTTTCCATCTCACTTTAAAAATCTCATCTTACCATCTCTCTGTGTATGTGTGAATAATGGAGGAAAGAGTCCCTAGGAGCCTTTTTGCGTTAGGTGATGGTAAAAGGTACGTCCTCCACCATTTTATGCGACGATAGGCATTTTCCAACTTGATCTCCATCCTCGAATTTGTCGATATACCAAATTTCATATGATTACAACACCATTTCACCGTTGATTTAGTGGGTGCAAAATTAACGGTTTGTCGATAATAGAACTTTTTAAATTGCTAAATCAACGGTGAAATAGTGTTGTAATCATATGAAATTTGGTGTATCAACAAATTCAAGAATGAAGATCAAGTCAGAATGTGTCTCTCTATATATAGAGAGAGAGAGAGAGAAAGATAGAGAATAATAGAGAAAAGAGGCCGTATAAGGGAATTTCCTCCTATAGCGTCAAACAAATATGTCCTCCATCGTATTTTCCGGCAATCGGAATCGTCTTCATCGTTATCAACTAAGATATGGGTACGCCAAATTTTATGTGATTCTACAACTTTTTCACCGTTGATTTAGCAATATAAAAAATTCTATTGTCGGTAAACCGTTAATTTTGAACCTATTCAAAGGTGAAAAAGTTGTAGAATCACATGAAATTTGGTGTACCCATATTTTAGATGATAACGATGAAGATGACGAATGCCGATCGTCGGAAAACACAATAGAGATTGTATTTTCTCAACGCCCTAGGAGGAAATTCCCTCCTATGACATCTTTCCCCCATTATTCCTTATATATATATATATATATCTTTGGTTTTGGGCTATCTTGTGAGACTAATGAAGTATGCATTAGCATTTCAGAGGCAGAGTTCTCTTTTTTGGGCCAATATTGAGCGGCATCCATTTGATTTACCGTTCCAATTCTCGCTCCCACTATGTTTCTCTGCGACAGAGTTCATAAATCTAAGAGCTCCAAATTGCAGCATCATGTTCGCTATTTGCAATACCTACCAGCATGCAAACATAAATGTATACAAGGCAACTAATAAACTCCAGAAGCGCAGAGCTAATAGCTTAAAAAAATTCTTACATCAATACATTGCATCACAAATGTAAAAGAAGCTAAAAACTGCGAAAAAGGCTATCAAGTGCTTCAGCAGTTGTTACTTCATGCACTTTCTAGCTTGGATCACCTGCTGTCACAATGAGTATGCCTTTGTTTTCGAATAGCTAGTTCAAACGCATCTCAAGCTAGCATTACACAAATAATAACCCCATACAAAACATTCTATTAAACAAAAGGTAAATCATAAACATGCTTTCCCAAACACTAAGACAACAAATCAGCAGATGGATTAATTTCATTCTAAATGGAACTGTTACACTCTTCTTCTTATCTTAGCATTTCCTGTAGTTGAAAAACCTGCTGTCTTTGCTCGGGAGGCAATAGGTTGATCTGTTCTGGTGTCAGGCTCATCACTTGTTGAAGCAACGCCTTCTCCATTTCAGGTGTAAGCTGATACCAGATATAACAAAATGAGTATATAAGGAGAAATCAGGAAAGCCTTTGTGCTTTATATATGCATAACACTGTTTTTCCACCCACCCCCACCCCCGCTCTTCCCCCCCCCCTCTCCCCAAACACACACACACACCCAAAAAAAAAAAACCAAAAAAAAAGTTGCACTTTCTTCTCTATTCTACACGTCATTGTTTTCCCTCTCTGTAAGAACAATTTCTTCCCAAATAACCATCATGATTTGTTGCCGTTTTGCACCAACGTAGCATGATTAATACATTTACCTAGGGTGTTTTGGAAAGAAAAAGTTTGCAGGGGGAAAGACTTGATCTCGTGCAAAGTGCAGCTTATCCTGATACAAATGCAAAAGCAAAGGGATTTTTCTGAAACCTAGCTTATTAAAAAATAGAGAGTGTGAAGAATTACCGGTGGTGGACGAGAATGCTGACCACCGCCTAATCCCGGCAGTAACTGCCCGGTACCCATCGGGAGTGGTGGCCCTGGAAAATGGGGCACACCCATGGTCCTTTCTGGCAAGCCTGGTGGGCCCCAGTGTCCTCTTTCTCCTTGAATCGAGATTCCGATTTGATTGTTAAACTCCGAACCTATGTGCAGCCCTCCCTATTCTCAAGCAGACAAGCAGAAGGATTTACAATATAGCTGGGTATCAAATCAGTAATTTTATAAACATGAACAAAGATGAACATGAAGGCGAGAGAGCCATATCCAATGCTTTGCTAGCAGAATATGTCTGCTATAGGAATAAAGAGGCAAATGATGAAATAGATACCACATAATGAAACACAATTCTTTGATTAATTTGTGTTGCACCTAATATCTTAGTCCATATTACCGAATGTCCCTCTTCTGAGAATCTAAATCATCTGAAGCCCATGTTGAAGTTGCTATGTGATATATGCATTTTCATCAGGAGAAATTTCCTTTGACCGGTTAGCATTTTGGATTCAGATTCTCAAACTCATCATTTTAGCTTACACATTTTATTAGGACAAATTACATAAATGTACAAAGACAAATAAGTCACAGTAAACCCTAACATCCGAGTCCCAAATTTAATTCCTTATTTCTACTCTTAGATACAAATCGGTTGTCTCACATAGTTGTCCAATGCATCTCGCATGAAATATAATATTAAGCTGCTCCAACATATATCCACCAACTGTACGAGTATCCAAGAATTCAAGTAATCAAGATGTATCTGACAAATTTAATCCCCTTGTTTCAGGCTCTTTTATAGAAATGATGATAATGCATCTGGTAATGCATCCCATAAAAACAACAATAATAATATACCTTCATTGAGAAAATCAAGTGAGTAAATGGACTAATTTTTTTTCATATAGCTGCAATCTGTGAAGGACCACTAACATCTGTTGACTTTTCAGTATGTGATCAATGAGAAACCAACAAACCTCACCCTGAATGACGTTTCGTCTGTAAGTGTCGTAATCACTTTAAACTTATCCAGCAGTACAGAAACTGATTTCCTCCTGGATTTAATCTGAACACTGTGGTTCTTTAAATATCGCAATTTGAGTTGGTGCTTTCAACTCCATTAAGTCGTGGGTATAGAACAAACAAAATACTAATCGATCATATAACATGTATTGTCATCTAAATTCCAAGTCCTTCAAATGAAACGTGCTACATATGATTCATAATAACTGTGAAATCCAAACAAACATCTTGTGTATGTATAATATTAGGTATAAGACTCAACAAGAATGAAGAATTCAATAGCATACCTGATAAAGATGTTGAGGAGGTGGCTGACTTGGCAGGGGTGGTTGTCCTTGAGGAAATGAGGGTGCAAGATTGCTGCCTGGCTGAACAAATGCAAGAGACAATTACGCCTTTCATTTCACATATATATTATAGGGTTAATAACTAACACCAAATATAAAAAATATAACGGATTTTCTTATGCACAAATTACATGAAATATGGGTTGTGATAAATGCTGCTGCTGGTGGTGCTGATGCACATTTGGTTGGAATCCAAAATTATGAGGCATCTGTTGTGGATGAAACTGCTGATGAGGAAACGACTGCATAGGTGGCCTTGGCTGCTGAGGTAAAGGAGGTTGCGTCGGCTGATTAAATAGCCCAGGTACCTGTTGAGATGGCTGTGCCTGGCTCAAAATGTTTGGCATATGAGGTTGAGGCATTGAATAACGAGGGGGAGGAGGATGTGCAGGTAAAGGCATATTAAGGATCAGTGATGACTGTGGAGTTGACATTGAAGGAATTTGAGCATTAGCAGGTCCCTTAACTTGGGGAATTGACGGTGCTGTCTCTGATTGAAAGTTTAATGGAGGAATTGATGGTTGAGGTGGATTTTGCTGTCGAGATGAAACAAAGGGTTGAGATGAACTAGTTTGGCCCTGATGGGTTTGTTGAATTGGCAAAGATTGCGATGGTTGAACATTTAACTGTTGCGTAACCTGAGTTGACTGTGGTTGCGACAAGACCTGCTGAATATTAGCTGGCTGAGACAGAATAATATATTGAATTAGATTTCTCATAAAGATTATAAGCCAGTGTGTACATTACGGACAAGTAATTAGATGGTTACCTTAGTAGGCTGCACCATTCCCAGCATGATTTGTGCCTGAAACGTAACAAAAGAGCACAAGTTTCAAAATCAAATATCACAAAATACTGATAGATTCTCATCTACCGAGTGAAGAGGAAAAAACCATCGATGAATCAGATCATATGAGCTGGAACTCAGGAAAAAAATGCAAGGATATTACATACTTCTACTGCTGCCAAACTGCTAAAGGATATATTCATAAGCAGAGAAGTTTCAGTGTAAGAAACGATATTCTGAATGAGAGTGAAAAGCTGTTGCAATCTAATAATGTACCTTGACAGTTAACATTTATATCTTTATAGCTAGATTCCATAGCTTAATAATTAAAACAAGTTTCCTGTTATATAATTAGCAGAAACAATCGCAACACTTGACGAATCGGGGCAGAAAAAAGAATTTCATATTCTCATGATTTATCTGGAATGCAAGCTTGCAAGATTCCCAAAAGAAATCATCGATTATTTACATCCACAATGTCAAATGTGATGTCACCAATGATACAGAAGCAATTGTATTTCATACCTTGTGCAGGTGATGTGTACTAGAGAAAAATCAGTAAAAACATCTGATATTGTAGCATTACTGTTAATCACTAACATAAGAAGAAACATATTTGCTAGCATAATTTTCTTCTGAGTCATACTGTGCACCAAAGTAAAATGGAATGCCACTTCATGCATAAAAAGATCATACTGTTAATTTTGTCAACACATGAAATAAAAATTGTCCAGGTCCCATAATGTGACTTCCTGACTGGGATGTAGCATCTAGACGTTCATATGCCTTTATCATGGATCTTGCAAACAAACTTGAGCCTTCAAGAATATATTTGAGTAGAGCTTCTTTTCATCGGTGTTCCTTAGCAAATAGCAGCAGCAGCCACAAGAAAAAGGTGGTATTTTGCCTCATTATGTTCTTTTCCAACTTCGAACGAATCCAACTCAGGTAAATGAGGTTGACAGGAAACTCAATCAAGCACATAGTTCTAAGAAGCGGTTTAGGCGGAAGCAGCCTTAAGACTGCTCCGCTTAGAGCATTTCCACCCAAATTTTAAGTTAATCAGCCTTCCGAGGTATATATTTGGAGGTCTTTTTAGGCGTTTTATACATTATTATTTGTTAATTTGATGGTTGTTATTGTTATATAAATCATTTCTTGCATTTTTTCATATATATCCACAACATTGCTAGTAAAATTTTTATATTATATTTATATCAAAATTTTAGTAAATAACGTGTGCCTTTCTTTGCTATTGTTCAAATATATATACATTTACTTAGAAAAGGCAATCCCCTTGCCGGCGTGTAGGTACCCAGGCGCTAGGCGATACCCCTACCACCGGCATCGATTGGCATTTTTTCAATGATCAGATATCACAGGTAAAGCCCTATAATAAGAAACTTTGATACCAAGCATACGGTTAAAAATGAGGCTATATAATATAACCAAACAGAGAGAAGTTCAAGGAAAAAGACATTAACCAGGATTTAATGCTTTACTGAATAAAGAACCTTAATCGATATCACACTCCAGTCCTCCCAAAGCAAGGTTTAATGTGGTCTTCACTTAATCATCAGGGAAACTAGATCGGTAATGAAGTAAAGAGATTTAATGAGGATACTAAATTACACAAATTGTAAAACCTTTTATTTTCAGAAGCCTTTATTATGTTTGCAAAATCCACCAAGGAAGAAAGCTAGCTACATATAGGCTATAACAGCACCACAGGCCAACGCAAATCATATTTCAGATATGGCTTAATTAACTATGGTTTTAATTGGTTTTAGACATATAATTTGTTCATGTTTGAACTTATGCATTTCTATCAAGTATTGACAGCTTAAGGGGCTTTTGTATCATGCACATGCATACGT
Source organism: Agapanthus africanus (assembly GCA_030015575.1). Classification (NCBI taxonomy): domain Eukaryota; kingdom Viridiplantae; phylum Streptophyta; class Magnoliopsida; order Asparagales; family Amaryllidaceae; genus Agapanthus; species Agapanthus africanus. The sequence continues at coordinate 696,602,693 of CM057343.1, read as the reverse complement.
GTATTTAGAAATTGGCTTATTTACTTAAAACTTCCAACAGGTTTGGGCCCGTGATAGAAAACTACCAATACCTTTTATATCGTCAAAAAACTACAAAACTTAACGGTAACACGTCAACACCATCCGTGCCACGTCAACAATTTTTTTTAAAACCTTCAAATTACCCCTATTCTAACCTTAATTTCAAAAAATTAAAAAATAAAAATACAAAAATAAAAAAGCTCTTCCTTCTCATCCCCTACCATCACCGCCGGTGACGGCGCCACCTCACCCCTTTTCACCCCATTACCTCCGCCGCCGCCGCCTTTCTCCTCTTTACCGCTACTGCCACCACCACCATCATCAACACCATCACCACCTTCTTCTTCAACCCGCTATCGCCGTTGCCACCATCACCATCTTCCTCCTCTTCTTCAACCTGCCGCCTCCTACACCATCTTCCTCCTCTTCAACCAGCCATCACCACCACCACCACCTTCTTCTTCCTTCTCTTCTTCCTCCACCACCACCACCACCATCTACTTCTTTGTTCTCTTCTTCAACCCACCACCACCATCTTCTTCCTCATCCCCTCTCAAATCACTCTTCTCCCCCCCTCCTTCACCCTCTCCTTCTCCCTCAACCCCAAACAATACCTTCTCTCTTCGTCTCCTCCACCGCCACCATGGACCTCACAGTCGCCTTCACCAACGTCGTCGCCGCCGTCGAGCGCGTGGCTCAGGCTCCTCCCAAAAAGCATATTAATCATTTAATTAATATTTAATAATTATTAAAATCATTAAAAATATAGTTTATAATTAATTGATTATATTACGAAAAGGGCAAAATAGTCATTTGACATAAAAAAAAACATTAAACAATATTGACCGTCAAGTCATGGTAATTTTTTGACAATATGAATGGTGATGGTAGTTTACTGTCACAGGCCCAAATTTATTGAGAGTTTTCAATAAATAAGTCTTAGAAATTTTGTATCATATAGCTGCATATGCAAAATCTGAAATTTTGCATTTCATAGCGTTTGATTTAATTTTTCAATTATCTGCCATTTCCAGAATTACTACCTTTATTTGTTTTTTAATTTAAGTAATGCATGGATGGAACACGGATGACCAGACACTAAAATGCAGGATTCTTTGGCAAAAAAAAAATCAGAGTTCTTGAATCTGCAAATGCAAGTTAATCCCTTACCATGACTTTAGAAAATGAAAGGAAAGACCTTATCATGTGTTCTGATCTGGCCCCTAATATATTTTTCACATGATCCAACTTTACAATATTTTGGAGCTTTTTCTCTTTTTGCTTATTTTTGTTAACCCCCAAAAGATTTCATGGTTTGGCTGAAAACAACCAAAATGTCTGTAAATTACAAGAAAACTACCATGACTGACTGCACCACGTCACCACTAACAGTGCCACGTCAGCACAATCAGTTAAGTTGACACATCATAAAAAATGCAAAATTCCTAAAAAAATACCCTCTTCTTCATTCTCCGACACCTAATCCTAGCCACCACTAGCGTCACCGCCTTGCCAACGTCCTAGCATCTTCATCATCATCATCATCTTCTTCTGCATAACTCTAACCCTAGTGTCGCCTCCGCCTCAGCCTGAAACCAACCTTACCTCCATCTTCATCATCTTCTCTTTGCCCGAGCTCTAACCCTAGCCTCACGTCTGTCTCCCTTGCCTCGACTTAGCCTCATCTCCATCTTCATCATCTTCTCTTTGCCCGAGCCCTAAACCTAGCCTCGCCGCCGCCGCACCCTAGCCCTGACCTCCTCCATCATATTCATCATCATGTCCTCTCTCAGCACCTCAGTCGCCCTCCTCTCTCATATCCGCCGCCAACCTCCTCCACTCGTTGTTGCCGACCTTCTTCACCCAAGGCCATTAATTGTTTGGTTAATAATTAATTAACTAAAATTGTTAATCATATAATTAATAAATATTTAATATGATTAATTATATTTATTAAAAGAGGACGATTGTCACTTAATATACTTAGTTAACGCCGTTGAGCATTGACCATTGTTGATCATTAGGCACGGTATTTTCCTGTAATCTACAAGCCTTTTGGTAGGTTTTTTTCCAAGCAGTGAAACCTTTGAAGATTTTATTATAATAAGCATTTTTTAATTAAAGTCGATTACTCTGTTCTCTCATTAGAATGAGAAACGAATTGTGAATGAGGTTAATAAATGAGATACACCAGATTCAGGATGCTTCTGTTATGTCCATATCTATTCTTTCCAAGCATTCCTAAGTATAATAAAGGTAGCAATCGTTTATCAGTCTTGCTCAGCAACACAGGGATGGAAAACTAATATAATCCATATTATAACTCTGATAGAGAGTGGCATGACATCAAATTATCCTGTAACGAAAGCAGTTAAATTTAAGAATTGTTATCTAAAGCTATGAGTTTTAGTACAACTTATCTTCACCCTGATGATTGACAATCAAATGCAACTTATGCAACTGGGGTATCGATAAGGGAATCCAAGGGTATAAATATATTAGATCCAGGATTAGCAACCAATGATTTGTTGTTAAGTTTGATGAAGAAAGGGTCCAAGCGAAGCGAGTCAAGTTTTCTATTGCAGCTCCACACGCACGCACGCACGCACAACAAATCGAGATAATTATATTAAGGGAAACCAAATAACACCATTCTTAACTCTTTGGTTTTTGCATCATACAAAGATATCGTATTTAAGATTTGACTGTTTGTAGGGGTTATAGAGAAGAATCCTGATTACTGAATCAATTCACAGTCCAAAAACAAGGTTACCTTCAATAAAGACAGCACTTCTCGTCCTTTCTATCGATTTTAAAGGTATTTAACTCGTAAAAATACACTCATAAATCACAGAAAAAATAAAATTTAAGGACTGCTAGCCACCAACTACATACTCAAAAAGAAATACTAATATAAAGGAGTAATGCGATAATATCACTTTATCTTAAGGCATTCCAAAATTGTTTTATACAGATTTCTACTGACCAATACAAGCAGAATCACAATGTTATCTAAGAAAGACATGTACTGCAGCCAAAAGAACCCATCATTTCTTTTTATATGTACATTCCACTAAAGTATCAGCACCAAAAACTAAATCCTAACTTCAATAGAACAACCGCGAACAAGCTTTCACCTGAAAAAGAGCTCTCGTCAACATAGGGTTGTCTATCAAAATCTGCTTTGCTTGCTGTTGGTTCTGCTCGATCAAAAGCTGTAAGGAGAAACAAGCATGCCTCTACTAAATTACAAACATTAAAAGAACGTAAACACTTCGTTTCAAATTGTTACCTTCATTTGTGACATTAGTTCATAAAGCTGGCTTTTTGACATGCCTGCAATAGCATTGAAGCCCTCACCCGTCATTTGTGGTTGGGTGGCCATCGCATACACAGAGATAATCTTTTTTCCTTCTTCTTAATTCGGCGAACTAGAAATACAACAGTAATGGTAATAGATCAGAGAGGTTTATATGTGTTCAATTTCATGAGAAAAAGAAAATCAAGATAATTTTTTCTAATGGGCAACAATAAGTGAACTAATACAAAATTATGATATATATAATATACACAAAGAAATTGACAAGTAAATATTCAATCAGCATCCAAAGTTTGAAATTATAAACAAAAACGAAAATTTTGAGATTAATCTGAGTAAGATGGGTTATATATGTCCAAATTCACAGCAAATTCAAGATAATGTCTAGATGATCAAATGAGCAAACTAAATAGGAGATTCATGTCATTAAAAAAGAGAATTTTGACACTAAGAACAAAAGGCCCAAAACTATCAGCTTCAAAATTGCAAATAAATAAAAAAGAAAAAGCATCTAGGGTTAGTTACACAACCCAAATTCATAGCTGAAGTACGAATTTATCGCAAGAAAATGGAATATTAAACAAACATCTAACGGCAATTAAGGAGTGAACCCTAACAGATCGCATAATCGATAGAGATCTCTATGAAACATAAACCCTAATATTGCGCCCAAAAAACCTAAATTTTGAAAGAAAATAAAACACCAAGTGTACCTCAATTAAAAGAAATCGCAAGGGATATCATCATAAATAAAAACTTCAGAACAATAGATATCAAAGAAACGTAGACGAATTTTTACCTCGAATTTGTGATGGCCAAAGAGAGGTGGGGTCGCGGACCTTCGAAGAGGAAGAAGATATCTAATAGGAGTTTGGATCTATATTGGGCAGAACTCGATTGCTCTATCACCCGACCCATTTTAAGGCTTAGATCTGATGACTTATCGGGTTTGGGTTTGGATTTGCGGATTAATTTAGAAGGGACTGTTTTCAGATAAGCCCATAATAGCTTCAGTATTAAATCTCGTGCCCTCCAACCCCGAAGTCATTTAAAAAGTTCCAAGCACAAAATATTCTAAATTTAGATATATGCTTTACTAAGATAGAGGCCGACTCTGATCGGAGGATATGCGAAAATGTGTCAGCTGTTTAAAATACCTTGCAGGGAGGATGAATAATGTAACCATATGTCCTATGGGATGTTTAAGTTCTTAATACAATATTTTAATTGATTACTAAGTTTCTGAGGAAGTAATTTAAACAAATTTAAATAATAAAACTTAGTAAGATAATCAACACAATCATAGAAAAAGCAAATAGAGTCTGTAGAAATTCTTGTACATAATTATTTGTTTAAATATATAAAAAATGGTCAGACTGTGTAGCAGTTATAAATTATTTTTGTTTAATAAAATTAAGAAGCAACTTGTACCTCACTAGTAAAACCTTTACACTATTGTGACGTAGTCTGTGTGTTCGAATCCTATCAGTCCAAAAATTTTAAAGATTTTTCTTTTTAAATTTTTCGGAAGCCCAAGAGTTGCACATGCAATTCACGGAGAGTTGCACGTGGCACGAATCTCGAGGCAATTAGTGAAAATTCAGCCGCCTGTTTCATCTCTTTGGCCGCTACCGACGGTCCAAAATGCTCCAAATCGCTCTGTGCTTTGCACATAAGACCTTTCGACTCCTCTCAACTCCCATGCACTGTTTGATTTTTTTTGCAATCAAACAAAGACTCTTTAAATCCCTAATTAACACCATTAGATCCATTTTAATTCATTTTTATTTCACAACCTCTCTCATTTTACCCTACAAATACCACCTCATGCCCCAGCTCTCCCTCATTCCGAAATTTCTATCAAAAATTCTCTCAAACTCTTTAAATACCAAGTGGAGTTAAGCACCCAAATGGAGTAGTAAGCCAAGCTCGACTGTAACACCTGAGCCCAATGCTACTAATTTCAGTTACCGTTTGAACGTAGTGTGGCACTTATTTCATTTATCTTGCTTGATTGTTACTTATTGTAAATTCTACCCGGAAATTCATTTCTGCATATAACAATTTATGGCATCTAAAATAAAATTAAAAATATTCATCTTGGCCTGCTTGACACCCCTAACCCCGTTGTAGCGTCCGTGCATCGTGTTCTCGTCCCGTTCAGTGAAACGGACGAGTTTGGACGGCTACGTGCACGTACGTGTGTCCGTTTTGGGGTATGCTTTTTGATTGCAAAATACTTCATTTTCACTTTTGGATCCCGCCTAAAATTCTATTATTTCAATTTCAAATTTTTGGACCCGACCCGGGCACGTTTGGAAATGTTTTACTTTACGCCAAAATTCCAAATTTTAATATATTTAAACCATCGTATATTTTTTTCTTAACCATATAAATTGCACTGTTCCCTTAAATCTTTAAAATCTTTTAATATATTTTTCCTAACAAATGAATTCATTCAGTCAATCAAACCTTCATTTTCCGTGGGCTCCACCTCCTTACTCTCTCTATCTTTCTCCTCTCTCTCCTCTCTCTCTCGCTTTCTCTCTCTCTCTCACCGTCTCTCTCTTCCATATCTCTCTCTCTCTCTCATATTTAAATCTCTTCCCCTCCATTCCTTTTTCCCTCACGAAAACCCAACCCCCAGCGAACCTTAGCCACCGTGTCCCTCGCCGCCGCAGCCCCAACGCCGACACCACCGTCACCAGCATCCTCGCCTCCTCAACCTCGTCTCATCCACATCCTCTCCCTTCTCCCCGTACACCCTGACCAGCCGCGGCCACCTGCACACCTCCCTGCACACGTCTGCGCCGCCGGAGTCGCCGCCAGTGGTCTCGTCCCCGTGTCCCCAACCTTCGTGCGCACCCAGTAAGCTTCTTCTCCCTCCTCCTCTTTTCCTTTCTCCTTTTCCTTCTCTGTAGCGATTTTTCTTGATCTGCAGTTGGTCGCTGCCTTCGTAGGCCACCGCCGGAGCTCCGTTGACGCGGTCGACCGTCACCACCCGTCGCACAGATCCTCATGAGCATTTCCCTTTTCCATCCTCCTTCCTTTTCTTCTTTATTTTCCTTTCTTTTCTTTGTGCAACTCTTGACATTCACTGTTCTGAACTTGGCCGGAATCCGGTGATGCCGGCGACGCGTCCCGACGTTCCAGCGAGGTGCCCCGACCCGTGTGGTTCCACTGTTCGTCGTTTGGGTTCATTCCGTGAACCGTGCGCCCGTCGCGAGTTTTCCCCGCCGACGGTTAACGTTCCGTTTTCCCGATTCGCGACCCGTCGAGGCAAGTATCCCTTGCTACATGCTAAACAATATTTACATACATATTAATGACACCCTAAAACCTGCAATTTAACTTTGGTATTATAATTTCCCATTTTTCGTGTTCAAGATTGTTATATATCATTTATCTTTCAAACTTGGAACCTACCTGTTGCAATTGCTGTAGTGAACCTAATAATCATATTTACAGATTTTAATTTCACCTTCACTAATAACGTAGCCTATGGCATTTTATCTATCGTTTTACTACAACCGGACACTCGTGAACATTTAACCTGTATAAACTGTGATTTCATCCGTGGAACCCATAAATATATTTATATCATTGCATCCATGAAGTCTTAACTTGTTAACATGATTAAAACGGCTATAATTGTCTTACTGCATTCTTATAATGTTGAAATCATCCATGTTTACCCAAATCAGAGCGAAGTTAAAAAAAGAAAAAGAAAAAAAAAAAAAATTTAGCTGCGCGACACGTGTCACGCGCTGGGGGAGTTGCGCAAAACAGAATAAATCTTTTCTGTTCTTGTTAAAACAAGAAGATTTTCTTCTGCAAAGCAGAAGCTTTTGGATCAAAGATCCAACGGTGGGGAAAATTCCCCAAATCACTCAGAGAAAGATCTCTTTAACAAATTTAACTAATTTATGGGCACTATAAAAAGGACCCCAGACCTCAATTAAAAGGCATCAATATTTTTCTAAAAGAGAGAGAGAGAGAGAGAACTCTGAGAAACTCCTCAAGAATAAAAAAGGTAAAAACCTTTAGAAAAAGAGAAAGTTCTCTTATGAACAGATCATAGATCTAAAAACAAGATCAATGATCTTTAATAAAAATAAAATAAAATAAAATAGTGCCTTGCACTTGTGATGAACCTTTGGTTCTCTGAAATAAGGAAAAAACTTGTTTAGATTAAGGGATTAAAAAGTGCTTTGCACTTCTGTTTTCAATCTAAAAAGATTCTTAGTGCTTTGCACTTCTTATGAACCACTGGTTCTCTAAAACAAGAAAAACAGAAATAAAAAAAAAAATAGTGCTTTGCACTTTTATGAACCTTTGGTTCTTGAAATAAAAAAAAAACTTTTTTTCTTTGATCTAAATTAGATCAAGAGATCAAATAGTGCTTTGCACTTCTTTTATGAACCATTGATTCTTGAATCTAAAAGATTCTCAAATTAATAGTGTTTTGCACTTATGAATCTGCGCTGTTGCGCTCTCTGATTGGCGCAAAGCGCCTGATAAATGCAATGCATTTCCTAAAAGGGCCAGGCCCAAATCAAAAAGACCAAACATGCCAAAATAAATTGCAAAGCAATAAAAGGGCAGAGCCCAAATGAAATTGATGCTCTGCATCATTTATAAAGGGCAGAGCCCAAAACAAATTGATGCTCTGCATCCTTTCTGGGCAAAGCCCAAATAAAAATAAAAAGAAATGCAAGGCAGAAGCAAATAAAATGTTGAACGTTTCAACTGGACTTAGCCCAATTTTGGCCGTAAGTCCTTAAATTAAATTGACTGAGCACGACTGCTCTTTTAAATTAATTTATATCCGGTTCGAGGGTACATCTCCGAGCTCCTCTGACACTTATCGTTGTAATCCTTCAACGACGTCAGAGAGGTGACGGGTCCCGACGACCACATATGTCAATATGGACTGCGGGGTCCTTAAACTCGTGGACCGAAACGTCCTTAAACTAATATCGGACCGAAACGTCCTTAAACTGATATTGGACCGAAACGTCCTTAAACTAACGGTGGACCACTATATCCTTAAACTTGTATTGGACCACCATGTCCCTAAACTGGCACAATAGAGCCCAAATACTATTTTGTCGGATCTAAACGATCCCGTTAAGTCGATCTTAGTCCCAAACTGGACTAACGTATCCTTAACAACCGTTTAAGTTGATCTTAGCCTCAAATATGGCTAACGCATCCTTAAACCTTCAAACAGACTTTAGTCCCAAATTGGACTATAAATTCCCCCAATCAACTTTGGCTCAAGGGTACATCTCTGAACTCCTCTGACATTTGTCGTTGTAATTCTTCAACGTCGTCAGAGAGGTGACGGGTCCCGACGACCATACATGCAATGGACCACTATGTTCCTAAACTGGAACAATAGAGCCCAAATGCTCTTTTGTCGGATCTAAACGATCCCGTTAAGTTGATCTTAGTCTCAAACAGGACTAACGTATCCTTGACGATCGTTTAAGTCGATCTTAGCCGCAACGCGACTAAGGCATCCTTAAACTAAAAACACCAAACCCAAATCTAAGTAAATACGGATTTGGACTAATCCACGTTCTACGGGCGACGGTATTACTCAGTCTCCGTATACAATCCACGGGCAACCATAAACAAAACAAACACCCACGACACGAAGTGAAATTCTGGAGAAGGAGAAAGTTGTTACCGCGAAGCGGTAGCGTAATTAACTGCAGGGGCTTGCGTCTGCAGGGAAGAGCGTCCTCACAATCAAAAAACCCCTCAAGCGAGGGGGAATCTGACGAAGTCTGCTACATCGGCCGCATCCGTCTAAACCTTCGATACACGGTGCCATAAATCAACTTGGTATCTTCGGAGAGGTGGACGGATAAAACCAAATAGCATCTGCCCCGAATCTCAGCGTCAGGACACATCGCGGTCCTGTGCGCCGCCTTTCGGAGGGGAACAGATTCTGGCACGCCCGGTGGGACCTTTTCCTCTTTCCACTCCACACTTCGTGTGTCGTGTTCGCGAACAAATCGCGGTTTGCTGTGGTTGCCTGTGGATTCAAGGTACTAAGATTTGGTGTCTTGCTCCGTGCAGAAAACAGAAGATCGATGGCTTCGAACTGCACCGCCTGCAGCAACAACTCTCACTCCGTCATTGCTGGAGGAGTGACTTATGGGCCCCAAGCGGCCTCCCTTTTCAAAATGCCGGTGGAGCAGGTGGCTCGAGCCACCACTGGACTATTTTTTGGGACCATGCTCCCACCAATGAGCTTCAACGCCCCAATGACATTGCAAGAAGCTCCAAAGAAGTCGGTCTTCGATCGACTTACCACTGCCGCGACCCCTCTCAACGGGTCGTCCAACTCCACTGCTTCAGTTTTTAACGGACTAGGCCAGTGCTCTAACAGGCTCATGAAGAAGCCTGCCATACCAGAAGCCGTTATCCCGAAGCGGATAGCCATTCCAACTCCCGTTCCTGGCAAAATCACCAAGGTTGCTTCCCATGTTCAGAAGTCCGCTTCTGACAAGTTGGCCGTCCCCGTTCAACGGACGTCGATCTTTAAAAAGCTGGTACCGGTATATTCTGACCAATACAGGGGGCATGAGGAGGTCGCCCCTATAGCTGAAACAACTCCATCCGCAAGACACGCTCGACGTCGCCACTGGCGTCGAGTAAGGAAGGCTAGGGGCAACTCCTCCTCCGGGATAACTCCGTCAGCTCCGATGGTGAGGATCGATGCTGCTGTTCCAACCAAGAATAGTTTTGAACTGCTCAACAAGGTGCGCAGAAACTCTCCTACTGCGATGTTGAAACGAACTCCTTCACCTGTGGAGAATACTCCAGAGAAGAAGCTAAAGCAGCCCCCTCAACGGCTGTCCTTTAAAATTTATAAAGTCTGGCGACAGGTCCAAGAGTCGGTGATCGATCAAGACTGCCTCCGACGACAGAAAAAGATGAAGGTTCGGCAGGGGAAGGATTACTCTGTCAAACCACAAAAAGCAAAAGCTACTTGGGTGCCCACTACAACGGCTCCCTTAACTCCAATCACTCAAAAAAGGAGGCCACAGAAAGCCCCTGTGAACATGGCGAAGCATAAAAATGCTGAACACAAACGCCCCAAATCTGGGGGCATGGTGGTGCACACTGTTTATATGGCTTCTGGAAAGGAGGAAAGCCGCACTTCTACGGGCCACCGACCGCTCACCCGATCCGTGACGAAAGCCCAGGAGCAACAACAAAAGCTTCGGGAAATGATGACTACAATGGCTGCACTCACTGAGCCAAAAGAAAGCTCTGAAACGTCTTCGGATGAACGTCAAGAACAAGAAACTGACGCTGACTTTTTACGCAGAGTCCTCGAAAAGAGGGACAAAGAAGCTGCAGAGCAGGCGGCTAACATAAAGCAGATGGCGCTCCTCTTCAAAGATATGGTAGGGATGATGTTACAGCCGGACCCTCCTGCTGAAGATCCTCCGATCGTCCTTGAAGACGACAGGGGAGAAACGTCAAATCCTCCGCCGGCTCTATCAATAGCCAAGGAGGAGGCAATCTCCAAAGTCGACCTAGACGAATATATAGCTCAGCAGATCCGGGTTCATCAGGCGAATGAAGCGGCTGGGCAAATTGTTAGAACCGGACGACCGTATCCGAGCTGGTATGACCAAATCAATTACCCGCCAGGATATACGATCCCTAAATTCCACGTATATAAAGGGACAGGGAATCCGCATCAGCATGTCGCTCAATTCAGGGCCTTATGCGGCAATACTGGAGGCGATGAAAAATTGTTGCTACGTCAATTCGTCGGCAGCTTAGCAGAAACAGCCTTTGAATGGTATTCGGAGCTACCTAATGACTCTGTCAAAACATTTGCAGAGATGGAACTGCTTTTTACACAAAGATTCGCAAGTGCTAGTGAACGCACCCCGATTACAGCACTGATAAATGCCAGGATAAGGCCCGGCGAAACGTGGGTCCAATACGCAACACGATGGCAAAACCTATGGTCGAAATGCGAACAACGCATAGAAGAGGCACCTGCGGTAGGCATGTTTGTGGGCACTCTCGATCCGCAGGCGACCATCTCGCAATTCATGATGTTCTTCAGGCCGACCACCTTCCAGGCCTTGATCGACAAATTAGCCCAAATGGACCAGATGGGCCATAGACCGTCTCCTCTAAGACCCGATCCCCGAAATGAGAAAGGAAAAGCGATCATCGTCGCCAACGCTCAGCAACAGTCGAGCAACTCAAAGCCGGTCGCTCGCCAAAACAACGTGCGTCCATGCCCATCCCTCGAAGAGAGGCTAGGACGTCCTTACTCGTTTCCTCAGAATAAAACGAGAAGACTGTTTGAGCTGGCAGTGCGTAACAGACTCATCAATCTGCCGAGTCCAAAGCGTCTGTCGCAGCCAGGCGATCTTAATAATCCCAATTATTGCCCTTACCACCAAACGGTAAGTCACCCGATTGAGGATTGTTTCGTCTTTAAGGGATGGATCGAGGATCAATACCTGCAAGGCAAGTTCACGATGTCTGAAAGCTGGAAGGTAAATCCACCACAGCCGCACTCTCCAAAGAAGACGGACACGCCGGGGGCAACTTGTTCTTTCGTCGAGGATGAAAACGATGGAAAAAACTTATCGGATGAATCCGAAGACTACGTAGCGACTTGTCATGTGATTTCTCATTCACTGACAGATGATGAGGAGGCTCCTTGCGCTGAGAAATCAATGGCGGATACTGAAACAGAAATTCCGCGGCCGTCAGACAAGTTGATCGATGCCTTCCTAAATGAAATTCGTCTGAAAGCAAAAGCCAATCAAGAGCATGAAATGGCCATACTGGAAAGAACCAAGGTATTCCCGTCAAATCAAAAGCCATACACTGCGGGTAAAAATATATTCAAGACGAGGAAACGGTTCGCCAAAGCTCTATCAGTAGGAATGAAGCTACCGCCCTCTGAAGAAAATTCTTTCTCTGAGGCAGAGATGCACCCTAACTTCTGTTTATATCATCAGAAGATCATACATCCTACCGAAGACTGCGAGTCCTTTAACTGTTGGTGGTAAGGGTATGCCGCTCAAAAGCAACACTTTGACAAGACAAAGTGTGAATCTCGTGGACATCGGAAAAATGCGATATATGAGCGCAAAGGAGCCGCCGCAAACTGTCATATAGCCGACTTCAAGGGATCACAAATTGTCACCTTTGGAAGCGACTCTGACGAAGAACCTATCCCCAACTTTCCCTCGGGGAATCTATTTCGAAAATAAAGGAATTGAGAAGCTGCGAGAACGTTCAGCCATGTAATCGCACGCTATTCGAAAAAAATCTCGGCCCCGTAAACAAGGGACCGAGCAAAAAGAATAAAGGAAAAGGAAAAAAGGCCCTCGTCGCCAGCGCTCAACAACAATCAGATGACCCTAGACCGGTTGCTTGCCAAAGCAACAAGCGGCAATCCCTTCAGGAAAAGTTGAAACGTCCTTACTCGTTTCCGCAAGATAAAACAAGGGGACTGTTCGAGCTGGCAGTGTGCGACAGACTCATCAATCTGCCGAGTCCAAAACGTCCGTTGCGGCCGGGCGATATTAATAATCCTAATTATTGCCCTTACCACCAAACGGTAGGTCATCTGATCGAGGATTGCTACGTCTTCAAAAACTGGGTTGAAGACCAATACCAACACGGCAAGTTTGCGCTGTCTGAGAACTGGAAGGTAAGTCCGCCACAACCGCACGCTCCGAAAAAGATGGATACGCCGGGGGCATCATGTTCATTCATGGAGAAGGACTCATAGACCGAAAAGTCAATAAACCAGATATTCGCCTCAAATACGGCGACAACGGACCGAAACGTCCTTAAACTAACAACGGACCGAGATGTCCTTAAACTAATGATGGACCGCAATGTCCTAAAACTTGCAAATGACCGAAATGTTTTTAAACTACTACCGCAGCATTCTCAGGCTGACGAGAATATAAAAAAAAAACAAAAAAAAATGGTATGTCCATAAGCAAAATGGGCACGGATGAAAACCCGAAAGGGCTCCGTGAGTAAAACCAGCAGGACTACCGGTGAGTGTTCGTGAAAACCCGAAAGGGCGCGACCTCGTTAATAAAAAAAAAAAAAAGAGAAGAAGAAAATAAAGAAAAAATAAAAAACGGTATGTCTATAAGCAAAACGGGCATGGAGGAAAACCCGAAAGGGCTCCGTGAGTAAAAACAGCAGGGCTACCGGCGAGTGTTCGTGAAAACCCGAAAGGGCGCGACCTCGTAAAAAAAAAAAGAAAAAAAATAAAATAAAAAGAATAAAAAAAAACGGTATGTCCATAAGCAAAATGGGCACGGATGAAAACCCGAAAGGGCTCCGTGAGTAAAAACAGCAGGGCTACCGGCGAGTGTTTGTGAAAACCTGAAAGGGCTCAACCTCGTTAAGAAACACTTATAGGGTCCTCTCGACCCTGTAAGGAGAAACCACCTGCGTGAGATCCTTACGACTCACAAAGGAACAACACACTTAGGGATCCCCACGATTCCGAAGGAGAAAATACACTTGCGAGATCCTCACGACTCGTAAGGAGAACTCTCTTGTGGGACCCTTACAGCTCATAAAATTTGAAAGTCTTAAGTTGCAGAAACCTTAACCTGTTCTTAAGCAGCCCCCACAACCTTCGATATTGCCCTACAAGAGGCTCATAATGACCCTTGTATACAATCCACGGGCACGAATAAATATTTCCCTAACAAAGTCCCATCCGTGACTAGGGATATGCTTGTACAGCAAACAACACTTGTAAGTCCTCTCGACTTATAAGAAGAAAACCCTTTTGTAAGATCCTTACGACTTACAAGAGAACATGCACTTAGGAATCCTCACGATTCCTAAGGAGAAAACACACCTACAAGATCCTCACGACTTGTAGGGAGAAATACCTTTGTGAGACCCTTACGGCTCATGAAGTCAAAAACCTTAGCCGACAGGACCCTTAATCCTGTTTACTAAGCCACCTTTGTTCGGGATCGACAGAGGCAAATGATGATTCGCTCCTGGCAATATTCCAGTTGTAGCGATGCTGATGCCTAAATCGGTATCAAATTCCAAGTCCTTTCATGGCAGATGATGATTCGCTCCTGGCAATATCCCAGTTGCAGCGATGCTGATGCCTAAACCGGTATCAAATTCCAAGTCCTTTCATGGCAGATGATGATTCGCTCCTGGCAATATCCCAGTTGCAGCGATGCTGATGCCTAAACCGGTATCAAATTCCAAGTCCTTTCAAGGCAAATGATGATTCGCTCCTGGCAATATTCCAGTCGCAGCGATACTGATGCCAAGATTGGAATCAGACCCCAAATTCCTTACTCGCAAAAAAAAAAAAATAAAAAATCAGCGAGCCCAAAAAAAAAATGCATACGAAATAGCCGAAATGATGGGGCAACTTGCAAACAAAATCAGCAAGTAAAAATGTATGCATACAAAACAGCCGAAATGATTGGGCAACTCGCAATAAAAAGCAGCGAGTAAAAACATAATAAACAGCCGAAATGATTGGGCAACTCGCAATAAAAAGTAGCGAGTAAAAATAAAGTAAATAGCCGAAATGATTGGGCACCGCGAAAAATAGCCGAAATGATTGGGCAATCGCGATTTTCGCGATATAAAAAGCTGAAATGATAAAGCATCGCGGAAAGAATAAAAAAAAAATGAAAGAATGAAAATTTTTGCCCTACAGGTGAAATTACATCGATCCCTGTATACAATCCAGGGGCACAGATAAAGAGGGAACCATACCTTTCAAACAGGCTCCATCAGAAAGCGAAACCAAATCTCGACGGTTCATAGACAACCTAGAGACAATCTCGACATTTGTCGCAATATTACAGACACGATGTCAACAAATGAAGCAAACGAAGATCCCGAGCTTCAGGGTTTCGACGTCAACATCGACAACTTAGAGATCACCAACGGCGTTTCTCCTCACTCCAACTAGATGCAGACATGACGTCAACAACCGACCTCAGAATCGCAACAAAACGGAACCATGGCAAAGTCTCTAGTTCCAAATCTCAATGGCCACATCTACAGCCTGGAGACCAACAACGGTGTGCCTTCTCATTCCATCAGGACACAGATATTACACCATCAAGCGGAGCGATGGCAAAATCCCAGCTTCACCTCAACATTCGTCTCGATACAGTAGACGCAATGTCAACAGCAGCGTTCCTCTGCAGTCCGGCTGGAGGCAGATGCAACGTCAACAAAAGACCTCACGGTCGAAACAAAGCGGAGTAACGGCCAAATCCCAACTCCACCTTAGCATTCGTCTCGTTACAGCAGATGCAATGTCAACAACGGCGTTCCTTCGCAGCCCAGCAGGGTGTACATGCAAAGTTAACAAAAGACCCCATGGTTGAAACGAAGCAAAGTGATGGCAAAATCCCAGCTCCACCTCAGCATTCGTCTCAATACAACATACGCAGTGTGAGCAAATGAAGCGAAGGCCAAATTCCTAGCTTCAAGATCTTAACGGCAAGTCATATAAGGCCTGAAAGACCACCGGAGATCATCTCACATAAAGTGGTCACCTCCTCGACGTTCGTCTCGATACAGCAGACAAAATGTCAACCCTAGCATTCTTCTTCCAGCAGGGATTCAGACATGACAAAGCAAACGAAGCGAAGGCCACATTCCTA
The DNA here is from genome assembly GCA_030015575.1 of Agapanthus africanus. Classification (NCBI taxonomy): domain Eukaryota; kingdom Viridiplantae; phylum Streptophyta; class Magnoliopsida; order Asparagales; family Amaryllidaceae; genus Agapanthus; species Agapanthus africanus. The sequence goes on along the minus strand of CM057343.1, from coordinate 696,586,661 downwards.
GCTTCAACGTCTTTACGGTAACTCACATAAAACCGGAAAGACAATCGGAGACCATCTCACATGAAGTGGTCACCTCCTTGACGTTCGTCTCGATACAGTAGACGAAATGTCAACCTCAGCGTTCTTCCTCCAGCAGGGATTCAGACATGACAAAGCAAATGAAGCGAAGGCCACATTCCTAGCTTCAACGTCTTTAGGGTAACTCACATAAAACCGGAAAGACAATCGGAGATCATCTCGCATCAGCACAGAGTGATCACCACCTTGACGTTCGTCTAGATACAGCAGACAAAATGTCAACCCCAGCGTTCTTCCTCCAACAGGATTTGGACACACCAAAGCAAACGAAGAGAAGGCCACATTCCTAACTTCGACGTCTTGACGGTAACTCACATAAAACCGGAAAGACAATCGGAGATTATCTCACATAAAGTGGTCACCTCCATGATGTTCATCTCGATACAGTAGACGAAATGTCAACCTCAGCGTTCTTCCTCCAGCAGGGATTCAGACATGACAAAGCAAATGAAGCGAAGGCCACATTCCTAACTTCGACGTCTTGACGGTAACTTATATAAAACCGGAAAGACAATCGGGGATCATCTCGCACCAGCACAGAATGGTCACCACCTCGACGTCCGTCTCGATACAGCAGACGAGATGTCACCCTAACGTTCGTCTCGACACAGCATACGCAACGTCATTAAACGAATGGAGCCACGGCAAAATCCCTAGTTCCAAACCTCGACGGTTCACCAGCAACCTAGAGACAACCTCGACGTCCGTCTCGATACAGTAGACGAGATGTCACCCCAATGTTCGTCTCGACACAGCAGGCGCAACGTCATTAAACGAATGGAGTCACGGCAAAATCCCTAGTTCCAAACCTCGGTGGTTCACCAGCAACCTAGAGACAACCTCGACGTCCGTCTCGATACAGCAGACGAGATGTCACCCCAACGTTCGTCTCGACACAGCAGACGCAACATCATCAAACAAACGGAGTGTAACACCCGAGCCCAATAATACTATGTATATTACTAGTTGAGGGTTATATTTTGCTCATTCCAATTTTCCTGATTTTCTGGTGGTTATTGCTAAATTTTACCCGGTTAAGTCATTTTGGCACATAACAAATTTTAACTCCGAAAATGAAATTTAAGATGTCCTTGTTGGCCTACTCGTCGCCACTAGTCGCGTGGTAGCGTCCGCGTGTCGAGATTCCGTTCCGTTTGGTTAAACGGGCCAGTTTGGGCGACTACACGCGCGTACAAGTGTCCGACTTGGGGGCATGCATTTTAATCACTAAACACCTATTTTCAAAATTTGGAACCCGCTTAAAATCCTATAATTTGAATTTGAAATATTTGGGTGCAACCCGGGCGCGATTTGGAAATGTTTCATTCCGCGCCAAAAAGGGCCCGTTTCAATTTAATATAAAACTTTATATATATATTCGAATATTGCTTTAACAGTGCAAATCCCTTCAAAATCTTCAATTTTAACAATTCTCTAGCTGGCCTCAGCCAATCACAGCACGAGTTTTCACGCGTGGTCCCCGCCTCCTTTTCCCCATCTCTGTCTCTCTCCTCATTCTCTCTCTCTCTCTATCTCACCAAATCCCTCTCTCTCTCTCTCTCCAATCCCTCTCTCTCTCTTCCTCTTTATATTCGAAACCATGCAGCCGCCCTCACCATCCCCTTCCTCGCGAGAAAACCCAACAAACCCTAACCCTAGCGTCCCGCGACCTCACCGCCGATCCCCCGCGACCTCGCCGTCGCCGCCCTCGCCACCACGAGACCCCCGCGCCTTCCTCCTCCCGTTCTCCCGACGACTCCCACGCCTGCACCCAACCCCGACCTCGCCTCCACCCTCGCAGACCTCACCGTCGACGTCGCCTCTCACCGTCGACGCCTTCCACGACTCCCTCTCACCCTCCTCGTCCCGACCTCGTCGTCGCTGCCCTCCTCCCCTCGCCGGAACACCATCACGAGCCCTAACCCCTCGCCTAACCTCCGCTGTTCGCCGGAGAAGCGCGCCGGCGACCTCGTCGACGCCACCTCCGACCACCTCCCTTCCCGCTCGACCACCAGAGTCGACTACCACCCTCGCACTCGTTGCAGCACCCTCGTTCCAGCGAACTCGGGATTTTCCAGCCATCGTTCTTCGCCGCCGTTGCCTCGTCGGCGTCCCATCGCCGTCGAGCCCGTCGTGGCCGTCCCTGGTACCTCTCGGTGAGCATTCCTATCTTTCCTTTGTGCAGTATAAACCCCCGCTGATCGCATTGAATCTTTTGTTTGTTTCTAACTTGTTGTCGCGTCTTGCCGGAATCCGACCGTGCCGTCTTGGCGAACCCGAAGCTCCAGCAAAGCCCCCTGGTCCGTGTGATCTCGTTGACCTCTGTTGGGACTCGATCCGTGGCCCGTGCTATCTTATCGCGTTTTCTGCCGACATCCCATCCGTGTTCCCGTTTGCAAACCGTCGAGGCAAGTATCTGAATACTTGCTTAAACATGCTAGCGTGCGGGATCTAGTCTTGCCACGCAATTGAATTCATACTATAAGACAACCTATTGATGATAATTGATATCATATTATTGCAGTTATCTTTAACCTGGAATCGTTATAATAGTTCTCGTAATTAATCAACCGACTATCAACCCACATTTCAACTAAATAAAACGACTGAAGCATATCTGTTTAAACTGTTAAATCATTCATGAGACAATCATTATATTTAGTATAATTTCATGTAGTTTCCTTAATTTATAATTGTGGCTATTGCACCCTAAAGATGATTGAACCTGTTAATAAGAGAATACAAATATCATTGTGTTTACATGGATTATTATTGTTGTTTACTGTTTCCTGCTGCTGTTCGTTATTGATTGTATACCGGTTGTGAGCACTTACCCGATTGCACGACATATTGGCCTGACCCTGCCACACCTGACATATACATACATACCGACTCATCCTGTCGTACCATGACATGACTTGTTCAATGATTTCATGCCTAATGCCGACAAACCTAACCATTCCTGCTGTCGATCCAGACAGACCTACTTTTACTTGACTTTGTTGGCATTAGTCCTTGACTACTGAATACCTGACCTGACATACATAGTTTGGGGGTATGGGGAAATCAAAGGTGAAACCGACTTGTAACTCAACAGTTCGATACATTGTTCTGATCAGTCTTACGGGCTTGGCCAGTCCGGGAGTGATGATGCTGACATCACTTGTCCATCCTACTACCTTTTACTGCTTAGCGGCACGTCTCGGACTCAGCCCCGAGGATCATGACCGTGGTCCCGGGCACGCACGGGATACTATTGAGTTACATCGACGATTCATCAATTGGTTTCAAAGACTATAGAGTAGAAAACCTGATAGGACAGTTTAGTCACCAGTGCACATTACCCTGCTTGTTATTTCTTATTGCTGCTTCATTCATGTTCATACTTGCATTTCTCATTACCATGTTTATGCTATATACTTGATATCATGACGCGCTGACGTCTGGGTTTTGCATGGCCCAGATTCCGTACCTTTGTCGTCGACCGAGCAGGAGTACTTCAGCCAGCAGGCTGAACAGTGAGTCCTTAGGGTTAGTTTATTTATTGCTTTTCATTTCCAGATGTGAGCCCGCATTATGGGACGTACTGTTTATTCATTGTATTGGATCATTAGCTTCCGCACTTATTGTTTATTGATTCTTGTTATTATGGATTTGGACATGTATTAGTTTAGTTTATTTACTGTTCTTGATATCTCTACAACCGTAATGTGACTGTGGACGGATGCGTCTTACCCGCAGGTAGCATGGTTGGCTATGTCACGTGCCCAAGTTTGCGTACTCTGGGAAGCGGGGCGTGACATGGTTTTTTTGGTATCAGAGCCATAGGTTAGTCGGGTTGATTCTTTTGTAGTTGGGTATTGTACCCGATACACGAATCAGAATACCCGTGTTTAGGAAACATGTCCAGCCACATTGACCGTTTTACCATTCTTGAATCACATTCTTCCTGATTATATCTTTTACGACGTGCAAACTTACTTTGCATGTCGACTCGGAAACCTGATTTCTTGTTATCCCTAGGACTTGGGCGACTTGGGTGGAGTTAAGTAATTGCAGCTATGATACCGCGGCATAGCTACAATGCAGTACTCTATTTAAGTATCTTGGAGTTCTAGCCTTGATCTATACTCGAAAACTATCATCATGCTAATGTTGGGTACTTTGATTTCCAGGAATATGGCCGATCAGAATTTGGAGATGGACCCAGGGCGTGCGGTCTTAGCCGCCAGGCAAAGAGTGATAAGGGGATTGCTGGAGAAACTAAAGGAACAAATCGAGCTGGAACCAGCATTTGTGCGGGACCCCACGTCCGTACGTAGAAGTATTCCGGTGAACAGGCGCAGCGTAGCACCAATGAAGAAAACGAGTATGGGTGATCGGAAGGGGAGAGTGATATGTAGATACTGCCATAAACCCGGACATGTGCGAAAGAAGTGTCGTATGAGGCTGGGACTCTGTTTTAGATGTGGAGCGGCATATCACACCGTTGATGCTTGTCCGTCGAAGCCTCGCACAAAGGATGATACACAGAAGCCTCCGCAGGGACCGTTCCAAGGACAGGAACCGCTTACTCAAGGACCACAGCAGGCTCGAGCGTTCACGTTGACAGCTGAAGAAGCTAAGGCATCGGGAGAAGTGGTTTCAGGTGATTTACTCGTTCATGGTTTTCCCGCATTGGCATTATTTGATTCCGGAGCATCCCACTGTTTTATGTCGTCCAAATTTATAACTACACACTCGATCACCTGCACGACCTTGTCTAGTTTCTGGGACATACACACTGGGGATGGGAAAATCATAGCTAGTAAGGAATGTAGAGATTGTACGGTTGTTGTTTGCGGACGAGAGCTTTTTGCAGATTTCTTGGTGATTGATACGGGCAGTTATGATGTAGTTTTGGGAATGGATTTTCTTGGCACTTTCCACACACACATTGATTGTAGGGCAAGGAAGGTAATTTTCCAGATTCCCGGGCACCCTGAGTTTACTTTCATTGGAGGAAGCAGTTCTGTCGGGCCAGTCGAGTTTAGGGCTAGGCCGACGAACAGTGTTCTTGCGGCTATGGTAGTGGATAATAGTGAAGAGCCGGCAGTTGTCCGCGACTTTATGGATGTGTTTGAAGATATTTCGGGCTTACCGCCGAAGCGAGATGTGGAGTTTGCGATTGACCTTATTCCTGGTGCAGCGCCAGTATCAAAATCTTATTATCCGATGGCACCGGTGGAATTGGAAGAAGTTAAGAAACAAGTTGGTGAATTACTCGAGAAGGAATGGATTCGAAGCAGCAACTCACCTTGGGGAGCTCCAGTTCTTGTAGTGAAGAAGAAGGATCGCACTGCAGACGCTGAGACAAGAGAAGTTATTCGCGAAGATGAGTAAGTGCGAATTCTGGCTGGAAGAAGTGAAGTTTCTGGGGCATGTCGTGTCGGGCGATGGAATCGCCGTCGATCCCGAAAGAGATTGCAGCAGTTCGGGATTGGCCTGCTCCAAAGAATGTTGCGAAGAAAAGAAGTTTTCTTGGACTCGCCGGTTACTACAGAAGATTTGTGGAGAACTTCGCTCGTTTAGCTGAGCCGTTAACCAAGCTTACGCGTAAGGAGGTACCGTTTGTTTGGACGGATGGATGTGCATTGGCTTTCGAGACGTTGAAGCAGAAGTTAATAACCGCCCCGATCCTGACCGTACCGGATAATTCAGGAGGACTGGTGATTCACAGCGACGCATCTGGAAAAGGATTGGGATGTGTTTTAATGCAGAACGGGAAAGTCGTCGCTTACGCATCGAGACAGCTGAAGACTCATGAGAAGAACTATCCGACTCACGACTTGGAGCTTGCAGCCGTGATCTTCGCCCTGAAGAATTGGAGACACTACCTTCTGGGCGAGAGAGTTGAAGTCTTTACGGATCACAAGAGTTTGAAGTATGTGTTCACTCAGAAGGAGTTGAACATGAGGCAACGCAGATGGTTGGAGCTGATGGCCGACTACGACCTTGATCTTAAGTACCATCCGGGAAAAGTTAACGTCGTGCCAGATGCGCTAAGTCGGTTACCAGCAATTCAGTTATTGACTACACAGAGAGAGATCATTGAGGAGTTTCGGAGATTTGACTTGGAGGTTGTGCTACCGCGTGCTACAGGACAGTTGATGCAGTTGCAAGTACAATCGTCCTTAGTTGAGAAGATTAAAGCGGCGCAATCGCAGGATCCTAGACTGCAAAAGTTTCGAGAGCAGGTTGAAGCCGGACTACGAACCGATTTACTGATCCATGAAGATGGTTCGTTGAGATATGGTAGCCGTGTGTGTGTGCCAAAAGGAGATATGCGTGAAGAGCTTATGAAGGAGGCACACAGTTCAGCTTACTCTGTACATCCAGGAGGGACAAAGATGTACCGAGATATTCGACAGCATTTCTGGTGGGAAGGTATGAAACGGGAAATTGCTCGCTTCGTGGCTAAGTGCTTGGTGTGTCAGCAAGTCAAGGCTGAACACCAAAGGGTTGCTGGTTTGTTGCAACCACTTCCGATCCCTCAGTGGAAGTGGGAACATATAACCATGGATTTCGTGACAGCTTTACCGCGGAGTCCAAAGGGCAACAATGCAGTATGGGTGATTGTCGATCGGTTGACCAAGGCAGCTCATTTTATTCCTTTTCGGGTTGGTCAATCGACGGAGACTTTGGCAGAGCGGTACATGCAGGAGATTGTCAGATTGCACGGAGTACCGGTAAGCATCGTGTCCGATCGGGACACTCGGTTCTTGTCGCACTTTTGGAGGAGCTTACAAGAAAGTTTGGGGACTCGATTGAAGTTTAGCACAGCTTATCATCCCCAGACTGATGGACAATCAGAGAGAACGATCCAGACCCTTGAAGATATGTTGAGGGCTTGCATGTTAGACTTCAAAGGTTCTTGGGAGGATCATCTACACCTGGTGGAGTTTTCGTACAACAATAGCTTCCAAGCAACTATTCAGATGGCCCCGTTTGAAGCACTGTATGGTCGTAAGTGCCATTCACCTGTTTGTTGGGATGATGTTGGTGAACGAAGGTTACTGGGACCAAATTTGGTGGTACAGACAGTCGAGAAGGTGAATACCATCAGGAAGCATATGAAGGCAGCTCAAGACAGACAGAAGAGTTGGGCCGACACGTCAAGAAGACCTCTAGAGTTCGCCGTGAGTGATTTAGTATTCCTGAAGATATCACCGACTAGAGGGGTGATTCGCTTTGGAAGTCGGGGAAAGCTTAGCCCCCGATTCGTTGGACCCTTCGAGATATTGGAGCGTGTTGGAGAGGTATCGTACCGGTTGGCGTTACCACCGTCATTAGCAGGAGTTCATGATGTGTTTCATGTGTCTCAACTACGGAGGTATGTTCGTGATGAGACCCATGTTTTGGATCACTCGGAGTTGACCGTTCGGGAGGACCTGACTTTTGAGGAGCGACCAGTCGAGATCAAGGATCGAAGAGAAAAGGTTCTTAAGAACAAGGTTATCCCTCTTGTGCTAGTTTCTTGGGGTAATCGATCGCATGGAGAATCCACTTGGGAGCGAGAAGACGAGATCCGGCAGAAATTCCCTCATCTTTTCCAGTAGTTAGTTATCTTGTATTCTTGGAATTTCGAGGACGAAATTCTTTTTGTAGTTGGGTATGATGTAACACCCGAGCCCAATAATACTATGTATATTACTAGTTGAGGGTTATATTTTGCTCATTCCAATTTTCCTGATTTTCTGGCGGTTATTGCTAAATTTTACCCGGTTAAGTCATTTTGGCACAAAACAAATTTTAACTCCGAAAATGAAATTTAAGATGTCCTTGTTGGCCTACTCGTCGCCACTAGTCGCGTGGTAGCGTCCGCGTGTCGAGATTCCGTTCCGTTTGGTTAAACGGGCCAGTTTGGGCGACTACGCGCGCGTACAAGTGTCCGACTTGGGGGCATGCATTTTAATCACTAAACACCTATTTTCAAAATTTGGAACCCGCTTAAAATCCTATAATTTGAATTTGAAATATTTGGGCGCAACCCGGGCGCGATTTGAAAATGTTTCATTTCGCGCCAAAAAGGGCCCGTTTCAATTTAATATAAAACTTTATATATATATTCGAATATTGCTTTAACAGTGCAAATCCCTTCAAAATCTTCAATTTTAACAATTCTCTAGCTGGCCTCAGCCAATCACAGCACGAGTTTTCACGCGTGGGCCCCGCCTCCTTTTCCCCATCTCTGTCTCTCTCCTCATTCTCTCTCTCTCTCTATCTCACCAAATCCCTCTCTCTCTCTCTCTCCAATCCCTCTCTGTCTCTTCCTCTTTATATTCGAAACCATGCAGCCGCCCTCACCATCCCCTTCCTCGCGAGAAAACCCAACAAACCCTAACCCTAGCGTCCCGCGACCTCACCGCCGATCCCCCGCGACCTCGCCGTCGCCGCCCTCGCCACCACGAGACCCCCGCGCCTTCCTCCTCCCGTTCTCCCGACGACTCCCACGCCTGCACCCAACCCTGACCTCGCCTCCACCCTCGCAGACCTCGCCGTCGACGTCGCCTCTCACCGTCGACGCCTTCCACGACTCCCTCTCACCCTCCTCGTCCCGACCTCGTCGTCGCTGCCCTCCTCCCCTCGCCGGAACACCATCACGAGCCCTAACCCCTCGCCTAACCTCCGCTGTTCGCCGGAGAAGCGCGCCGGCGACCTCGTCGACGCCACCTCCGACCACCTCCCTTCCCGCTCGACCACCAGAGTCGACTACCACCCTCGCACTCGCTGCAGCACCCTCGTTCCAGCGAACTCGGGATTTTCCAGCCACCGTTCTTCGCCGCCGTTGCCTCGCCGGCGTCCCATCGCCGTCGAGCCCGTCGTGGCCGTCCCTGGTACCTCTCGGTGAGCATTCCTATCTTTCCTTTGTGCAGTATAAACCCCCGCTGATCGCATTGAATCTTTTGTTTGTTTCTAACTTGTTGTCGCGTCTTGCCGGAATCCGACCGTGCCGTCTTGGCGAACCCGACGCTCCAGCGAAGCCCCCTGGTCCGTGTGATCTCGTTGACCTCTGTTGGGACTCGATCCGTGGCCCGTGCTATCTTATCGCGTTTTCTGCCGACATCCCATCCGTGTTCCCGTTTGCAAACCGTCGAGGCAAGTATCTGAATACTTGCTTAAACATGCTAGCGTGCGGGATCTAGTCTTGCCACGCAATTGAATTCATACTATAAGACAACCTATTGATGATAATTGATATCATATTATTGCAGTTATCTTTAACCTGGAATCGTTATAATAGTTCTCGTAATTAATCAACCGACTATCAACCCACATTTCAACTAAATAAAACGACTGAAGCATATCTGTTTAAACTGTTAAATCATTCATGAGACAATCATTATATTTAGTATAATTTCATGTAGTTTCCTTAATTTATAATTGTGGCTATTGCACCCTAAAGATGATTGAACCTGTTAATAAGAGAATACAAATATCATTGTGTTTACATGGATTATTATTGTTGTTTACTGTTTCCTGCTGCTGTTCGTTATTGATTGTATACCGGTTGTGAGCACTTACCCGATTGCACGACATATTGGCCTGACCCTGCCACACCTGACATATACATACATACCGACTCATCCTGTCGTACCATGACATGACTTGTTCAATGATTTCATGCCTAATGCCGACAAACCTAACCATTCCTGCTGTCGATCCAGACAGACCTACTTTTACTTGACTTTGTTGGCATTAGTCATTGACTACTGAATACCTGACCTGACATACATAGTTTGGGGGTATGGGGAAATCAAAGGTGAAACCGACTTGTAACTCAACAGTTCGATACATTGTTCTGATCAGTCTTACGGGCTTGGCCAGTCCGGGAGTGATGATGCTGACATCACTTGTCCATCCTACTACCTTTTACTGCTTAGCGGCACGTCTCGGACTCAGCCCCGAGGATCATGACCGTGGTCCCGGGCACGCACGGGATACTATTGAGTTACATCGACGATTCATCAATTGGTTTCAAAGACTATAGAGTAGAAAACCTGATAGGACAGTTTAGTCACCAGTGCACATTACCCTGCTTGTTATTTCTTATTGCTGCTTCATTCATGTTCATACTTGCATTTCTCATTACCATGTTTATGCTATATACTTGATATCATGACGCGCTGACGTCTGGGTTTTGCATGGCCCAGATTCCGTACCTTTGTCGTCGACCGAGCAGGAGTACTTCAGCCAGCAGGCTGAACAGTGAGTCCTTAGGGTTAGTTTATTTATTGCTTTTCATTTCCAGATGTGAGCCCGCATTATGGGACGTACTGTTTATTCATTGTATTGGATCATTAGCTTCCGCACTTATTGTTTATTGATTCTTGTTATTATGGATTTGGACATGTATTAGTTTAGTTTATTTACTGTTCTTGATATCTCTACAACCGTAATGTGACTGTGGACGGATGCGTCCTACCCGCAGGTAGCATGGTTGGCTATGTCACGTGCCCAAGTTTGCGTACTCTGGGAAGCGGGGCGTGACACGGAGCCACGGCAAAATCCCTAGTTCCCACCGCAACATTCGTCTCGATACAGCAGACGCAATGCCAGCAAACGAAGCAAAGGCCAAATTCCTAGCTTCAGGGTCTTGACGGCAACTCATATAAAACCCGAAAGACTATCGGGGATCATCCCACACCGGCGCGGAGTGGTTATGACTCATCGGGGCTCTCCAAAATGAGCCTAACCTCAAGTAAAAAGCGGCATGGCAAATTCCTAGCGCTTGCTCTTCTGACGGTCAAACTGCCAAGGAGGATTGCTTGAAGACGTCTTGTCCAGCCCCCGAAGGGATCAGAGACACGGCAGTCGCAGGGCTACTCGAACAGCACGATTGCCTATCGAGGACTATATCAGCTTATGCGACGGTACGATGGCCAAAACCCTAAGTACCACCAACCTTAACGGGCTTCTGGCGTAAAGAGCAGAGGTTAAATACGACGTTAAGATGTTCTTGCGAGAAACGTTCGATTCGTCTCGACTTGTGAAAAATTGTCGAGGCGGCTGGACTCGTGAGATAAAGCCTTAGGCAGTGGGCATAAAAGAAGCCTGTTTCCTAAGCATTGGGACCCTGCGAGTTGGCCCAAAACGGTCTCTTGCATACCATCCACGGGTCTCACTCTCCAACGTCGAACTTCGACAAGGAGGGAAGCAACCGCTTACAAGTCCTCTCGACTCGTAAGAGGGAAAAATTCTCTTGTAGGATCCTTACGACTTACAAGAGAAAACCACACTTAGGAATCCTCACGATTCCTAAGGAGAAAAACCCGCCTACGAGATCCTCTCGATCCGTAGGGAGAAAAGTCTCTATGAGACCCTCACGGCTCATAGAGTTGAAAAGTCTTAGGCAGCAGATCTGAACCTGCGGCCTAAGCCCTCGCTATCTCATGAAGAAATCAAGAACCTTACTCTATTACCTGCTAATTGTGACGACATGCTGAGAAAGAGGAAAAGCAACAGAAAGAGCACCCGATTTACGTTTAATCAAGCGTTCAAGACGTATTCATTCATGCATGGGCAAAAAGACTCAGGACAAAGATATACAATAAAGACAGGCTGGGATAAAAAAAAATTTCCATTAATATTGCCCGAAGTTCTTACAGTCATAAAAACAATAAACGAAAGTTACAATGGAATAACCTCAGATCCAGGGCATGGATTGAGGAATTCAAAAGCGATCCTATTTATGACTTTCCAAGCCTCGCGGACCATCCTAGTGTGCTTCCTTTCGCGAGCACAAGCGTCAGGGTCCCTCCCGATGTCTTCCACCCTCCGATAAGCAGCGAGTATGGCAGACTGTTGAAAGACCTCGTGCAAGAGGTCAATAAGACCGTCTCGCCGTTTCTTCGAGATAAAGTTCAATAGGTACACAGAGTGCACCTTGTCCTCAGCGGCATCCAACGCCTTAAGCGGCACACCGGAACAGAATAGGGGAAGCGCTTCCCAGATAGCTCCCACGATAAGTTTAAGAAGAAAGGAACGTCGGGGATGCAGTGGACCGTTGTATGCGTCGAAGCGACTCATTATTTCAGCACACTCCTCGTTTGTGAACTCCCGATTTTGAGAGCAGCCAAGTCGGCGGATGCCCTCATGAGAGATGATCTCGTTAAGAGCATACATATGGGCGTCCATTGTTCCTATGAAAGAGGATCAACAGAATTATCAGAAAGACTGATTAAGCAAAACGATATAATGCACTTAGGAATAAAATGCCATATTTAAGTTCCAAGATCCATGAAGAATTCTCAAGAGTCCTTCTATATGATTTGGGAGGAGCAAAGCTCCATTAATGAATTAAGAAAATCCAAGGAAAATCTTTCAGAGAGCAGAGCTCTATGGAACCCTAGTAGGGTCCCCTTTAGTTCTCTTTAGATCCTTTTAAGACCTGTAGAGCAAAGCTCTGCTAAGTGAAACCCTAAATAGGTTTTCTTTAGATCAGGGATCTATTGAGAGCGATGCTCTATCAACAAAAATTAATTTAACTTAATTTAATCCAAATCAAAATTTTCACCTAAAAGTTTTAAAAGTTTAACTCTTAAAATTCTTGAAAAATAAAAAGCGGGGCTCTGAGTTCTGAAAGTAAAAATTTAGAGATAAGAATCATCTAAGGGACCAAAAATCCTATTTATAGGCATCAAGTGCCCTTTCAGCTTCCAAAAGATGGCGTGACGGTTTGGAGTCTGCCACCGCTGCGCTCATGTTAGGAGGCCACGTAAGCGCAATGGTGGGGGGGCATCTGTTTACCCAAATTAGAGCAAAGTTAAAAAAAGAAAAAGAAAAAAAAAAAAATTCAGCTGCGCGACACGTGTCACGCGCGGGGGGAGTTGCGCAAAACAGAATAAATCTTTTCTGTTTTTGTTAAAACAAGAAGATTTTCTTCTGCAAAGCAGAAACCTTTGGATCAAAAATCCAACGGTGGGGAAAATTCCCCAAATCACTCAGAGAAAGATCTCTTTAACAAATTTAACTAATTTATGGGCACTATAAAAAGGACCCCAGACCTCAATTAAAAGGCATCAATATTTTTCTAAAAGAGAGAGAGAGAGAGAGAGAACTCTGAGAAACTCCTCAAGAATAAAAAAGGTAAAAACCTTTAGAAAAAGAGAAAGTTCTCTTATGAACAGATCATAGATCTAAAAACAAGATCAATGATCTTTAATAAAAATAAAATAAAATAAAATAGTGCCTTGCACTTGTGATGAACCTTTGGTTCTCTGAAACAAGGAAAAAACTTGTTTAGATTAAGGGATCAAAAAGTGCTTTGCACTTCTGTTTTCAATCTAAAAAGATTCTTAGTGCTTTGCACTTCTTATGAACTACTGGTTCTCTAAAACAAGAAAAACAGAAAAATAAATAAATAGTGCTTTGCACTTTTATGAACCTTTGGTTCTTGAAATAAAAAAAAACTTTTTTTCTTTGATCTAAATTAGATCAAAAGATCAAATAGTGCTTTGCACTTCTTTTATGAACCATTGGTTCTTGAATCTAAAAGATTCTCAAATTAATAGTGTTTTGCACTTATGAATCTGCGCTGTTGCGCTCTCTGATTGGCGCAAAGCGCCTGATAAATGCAATGCATTTCCTAAAAGGGCCAGGCCCAAATCAAAAAGACCAAACAGGCCAAAATAAATTGCAAAGCAATAAAAGGGCAGAGCCTAAATAAAATTGATGCTCTGCATCATTTATAAAGGGCAGAGCCCAAAACAAATTGATGCTCTGCATCCTTTCTGGGCAAAGCCCAAATAAAAATAAAAAGAAATGCAAGGCAGAAGCAAATAAAATGTTGAACGTTTCAACTGGACTTAGCCTAATTTTGGCCGTAAGTCCTTAAATTAAATTGACTGAGCACGACTGCTCTTTTAAATTAATTTATATCCGGTTCGAGGGTACATCTCCGAGCTCCTCTGACACTTATCGTTGTAATCCTTCAACGACGTCAGAGAGGTGACGGGTCCCGACGACCACATATGTCAATATGGACTGCGGGGTCCTTAAACTCGTGGACCGAAACGTCCTTAAACTAATATCGGACCGAAACGTCCTTAAACTAATATTGGACCGAAACGTCCTTAAACTAATGGTGGACCACTATGTCCTTAAACTGGTATTGGACCACCATGTCCCTAAACTGGCACAATAGAGCCCAAATGCTCTTTTGTCGGATCTAAACGATCCCGTTAAGTCGATCTTAGTCCCAAACTGGACTAACGTATCCTTAACAACCGTTTAAGTTGATCTTAGCCTCAAATATGGCTAACGCATCCTTAAACCTTCAAACAGACTTTAGTCCCAAATTGGACTATAAATTCCCCCAATCAACTTTGGCTCAAGGGTACATCTCTGAACTCCTCTGACATTTGTCGTTGTAATTCTTCAACGTCGTCAGAGAGGTGACGGGTCCCGACGACCATACATGCAATGGACCACTATGTCCCTAAACTGGAACAATAGAGCCCAAATGCTCTTTTGTCGGATCTAAACGATCCCGTTAAGTTGATCTTAGTCTCAAACAGGACTAACGTATCCTTGACGAACGTTTAAGTCGATCTTAGCCGCAACGCGACTAAGGCATCCTTAAACTAAAAACACCAAACCCAAATCTAAGTAAATACGGATTTGGACTAATCCACGTCCTACGGGCGACGGTATTACTCAGTCTCCGTATACAATCCACGGGCAACCATAAACAAAACAAACACTCACGACACGAAGTGAAATTCTGGAGAAGGAGAAAGTTGTTACCGCGAAGCGGTAGCGTAATTAACTGCAGGGGCTTGCGCTTGCAGGGAAGAGCGTCCCCACAATCAAAAAACCCCTCAAGCGAGGGGGAATCTGACGAAGTCTGCTACATCGGCCGCATCCGTCTAAACCTCCGATACACGGTGCCATAAATCAACTTGGCATCTTCGGAGAGGTGGACGGATAAAACCAAATAGCATCTGCCCCGAATCTCAGCGTCAGGACACATCGCGGTCCTGTGCGCCGCCTTTCGGAGGGGAACAATCCCTGTGACACAATTGATAACTGTACTGCTAATTGAATGAATCTGCCTATTGCTTAATTCATTGCTTATATCATGTTGTTGATAACCATGCTTGATTATATAACTGATTGTGAGTACACATATGATGTCGCTTACTTCTTGACCTGACTTGCTACATACATAGTGCTTGACCCAACATGGTACCGTATACTGTTGACTTGACCTGATGTACCATGACCTGACCCGTTACCTGATCTTGTGTCTAATACTAGCAAACCTGACTTGTAGTCCTTACGGACCGTTCCTGTTGTCTATGCAGACAAACCTGTTTACCTGATCCTGTGTTGGCATTAGTTTCTTGATTACTGAATACCTGACTTGACTTACCCTTATAACTTGGGGGTATGGGGAAATCAAAGGTGAAACCTGACTTGTAACTCAACAGTTCACTACCTGTTCTGATCTGTACACATTCCTGTTTGGTGCCTAGCGGCATGTCTCGGTTTCAGCCGAGAATATTGAGGCCGTGGTCCCGGGTATGTACGGGATACTATTGAGTGTACACATTCGTGTTTGGTGCCTAGCGGCATGTCTCGGTTTCAGCCCGAGAATATTGAGGCCGTGGTCCCGGGTATGTACGGGATACTATTGAGTTACATCGACGATTCATCAATTTGATTTCAAAGACTTTAGAATAGAAAACCTAATAGAACAGTTAGTTTACCCACTACCCACTACCCAGTACTGCTCTGATTCACATTATTGTTACTCTTGCTGTATTCATGTTTATATTGCATTGCCTGTTACCCTGTTTATATTTTATTACTTGTTGACATGACGCGCTGACGTCTGGGTTTTGCATGGCCCAGATTCTGTACCGCTGTCGCAGCCCGAGCAGGAGTACTTCAGCCGACAGGCTGAGCTGTTAGTGTTAGCAGTAGTTAGCTTTTCTTTACTGCATTTTATTCCTGATGTGAGCCCGCATTATGGGACATACATTCCAGTTATTTTGTATTGGATCTTTCGCTTCCGCATTTTATTATTCTTGACTCATGATTTATCTTGGATTATGGACATGTTTTAGATAGTTTTATTTTGTTCTTGATATCTCTACGGTCATAATGTGACTGTGGATGGATACTTCCTACCCACAGGTAGCATGGTTGGCTATGTCACGTGCCCATTTTAGCGTACTCTGGGAAGCGGGGCGTGACATGGTTCTTTTGGTATCAGAGCCATAGGTTAGTCGGGTTGATTCTTTTGTAGTTGGGTATTGTACCCAATACACGAATCAGAATACCCGTGTTTAGGAAACATGTCCTGCCACCTTGTCGTTTTACCATTCTTGAATCACATTCTTCCTGATTATATCTTTTACGATGTGCAAACTTCCTTTGCATATCGACTCGAAACCTGATTCCTTGTTATCTCTAGGACTTAGGCGACTTGGGTGGAGTTATGTAATTGTGGCTATGATACCGCGACATAGTTACAATGCGGTACTCTATCTAAGTAACTTGGAGTTCTAGTCTTGATCTATATTTCGAATCTATCATCATGCTAATGTTGGGTGTTTTGATTTCAGGAATATGGCAGGTAAGAATTTGAAGACGTACCAAAGGCGTGTGGACGAAGCCGCCATGCTTGGAGTGATAAGGGGAATGCTGGAGAATCAAAAGAGACAGACCGAGCTGATCCAGCAGCAAGCGGAATCGTTTCAGGAAGGTTTGCAGATCGTTCAGCAGTCTGTGAACAATGTTGGAGCTAAACCAGTTGACCGAGTAGGGACCGTAGCAGATTTCAGACATTTGGGTCCGTCTACCTTTACTGGTTTGGAGGAGCCGTTGCCAGCAGAGTAGTGGCTAGTTGACACAGAGAACTTGCTCATTGCGGCACAGATTCCAGATGAGAAAAGAGTTGATGTGGTACGCATTCAGTTAGTGGACTACGCCCGAGAATGGTGGCTTATGGAAGAGACCCGTTTGCCCAAGCCGATCAAGTGGGCGGATTTTTCAAAGAGTTTCCTAGAGAAGTTCTTCCTGCGGACTGCACGGGAGGAAATGGAAGAGAAATTCATCGGGCTAAAGCAGAATGGATCACCAGTGGATATGCATGCAGCAGAATGGACAAGACTCAGCAGATTCGCTGGACCTTTAGTTACCAACGATGCAGACAGGGCACGGAGGTTCATGCGCAGCTTGGATGTGGACATCCAGAGGCAGATTGTCTCCCTGGGTTTGACCACTTTCTCATAAGTACTTGCAGCAGCTCGAGAGCAGTAGAGTTTATCTGGGATGAAAGGGAGTTTGCAGCAGACAGTAGTTGCGGTAAGGAAGCCAGCACTTGTACCAAACCGAGCTCATGGTCGCAGAGGTATTCCAGTGGACCGTCGAGGTGTAGCACCCATGAAGAAGCCAGTGATCGTCGATCGAAGAAAGAGCATGACCTGTAACTATTGCAATTTACTTGGCCACATGCAAAAGGATTGTCGAAAGAGGCTGGGACTCTGTTTGGTTTGTGGAGCGGCAGATCACGCCGTTGGTGCTTTTCCGTCGAAGCTTCGTACGAGAGATGATTTTCAGAAGCCTCCGCAGAGACCGTTCCAAGGGCAGAAACAGCTGACTCAAGGACCTAATCAGGCTCGAGCTTTTACCTTGACAGCAGAAGAAGCTAAGGCGTCAGGAGAAGTTGTTTCAGGTACTCTACTCGTTCATGGTTTTCCCGCATTAGCGTTATTTGATTCTAGTGCATCCCATTGTTTTATGTCATCCAAGTTTTTAACTACACACTCGATTGACTATACGACCCTGTCTAGTTTCTAGGACATACACACTGGGAATGGGAAAATCATAGCTAGTAGGGAATGTAAAGATTTTACAGTTGTTGTGTGCGGACGGGAGCTTTTTGCAGATTTCTTGGTGATTGATACGGGCAGCTACGAAGTCGTCTTGGGAATGGATTTTCTTGGCACTTTCCACGCTCACATTGATTGTAGGGCAAGGAAGGTAATTTTCCAGATTCCCGGACATCCTGAGTTTAGCTTCACTGGAGGAAGCAGTTCTGTCGGGCCAGTCGAGTTCAGGGCTAGGCCTACAAACAATATTCTTGCAGCAATGGAAGTTGATTTAAGTGAAGAGCCGGCTGTTGTTCGTGATTTTATGGACGTGTTTGAAGATATATCGGGTTTACCACCGAAGCGAGACGTGGAGTTCGCAATTGATTTTATTCCTGGTGCAGCGCCAGTATCCAAAGCGTATTATCCAATGGCACCAGTAGAGTTGGAAGAAGTCAAGAAACATGTTGCTGAATTGCTTGAAAAAGGTTGGATTCGAAGCAGTAACTCGCCTTGGGGAGCTCCAGTTCTTCTAGTAAAGAAGAAGGATGGCACAAGAAGGATGTGCATCGACTATCGAGAATTAAACCGGGTGACTATTAAGAACAAGTACCCGATCCCTCGCATTGGCGAACTTTTTGAGCAGCTTAGTGGCGCGAGGGTATTCTCGAAGCTGGATTTGCGATCCGGATATCATCAGGTCCGAGTGAAAGCAGAAGATATTTGCAAGACGGCGTTCCGAACTCGGTATGGACATTACGAGTACTTAGTGATGCCCTTCGGAGTAACGAATGCGCCGGCAGTATTCATGGACTTGATGAACCGAATCTTTTCACCATTCTTGGATCAGTTTATTGTGTATTCATTGACGATATTCTGGTTTACTCAAAGAGTTTTGAACAGCATGCTGAACATTTGAGGATCGCACTACAAACGTTAAGACAAGAGAAGTTATATGCGAAGATGAGTAAGTGCGAGTTTTGGCTGGAGGAAGTAAAGTTTTTAGGGAATGTTGTGTCTGGCGATGGAATTGCCGTCGATCCAGAAAAGATTGCAGCAGTTCGAGACTGGCCGATTCCAAGAAATGTTGCGGAGATAAGAAGTTTTCTTGGACTCGCTGGATATTACAGGAGATTTGTGGAGAACTTTGCTCGTCTGGCAGAGCCGTTAACCAAGCTTACGCGCAAGAAGGTACCTTTTGTATGGACAGACAAATGTGCGTTAGCTTTCGAGACGTTGAAGCAGAAATTGATAACCGCCCCTATTCTGACCGTGCCAGACAATTCCGGAGGATTGGTGATTCACAGCGACGCATCTGGGAAAGGATTGGGATGTGTTTTGATGCAGCATGGGAAGGTTGTAGCGTACGCATCGAGACAGTTGAAGACCCATGAGAAGAATTATCCAACTCATGACTTGGAGCTTGCGGCTGTGATTTTCGCTTTGAAGATTTGGAGCCACTACCTTTTGGGCGAAATGGTCGAAGTTTTTACTGATCATAAGAGCTTGAAGTATGTGTTCACACAGAAGGAGCTTAATATGAGGCAACGTAGATGGTTGGAGCTGATGGCTGACTACGATCTTGATCTTAAATACCATCCGGGGAAGGTTAATGTCGTGCCGGATGAGCTTAGTCGGTTACCAGAAATTCAGGTGTTAACTACGCAGAAGGAGCTTGTTGAAGATTTTCGAAGATTTGACTTGGAGGTTGTGCTACCGCATTCTTCGGGACAGTTGATACAGCTGCAAGTACAGTCATCGTTGATCGAGAATATTAAAGTAGTACAATTGTAGGACCCTAGACTGCAAAAGTTTCGAGAACAGGTTGAAGCCAGACCACGAATAGATTTATTAATCCACGAAGATGGTTCGTTGAGGTATGGTAGCCGTTTGTGTGTGCCAAAGGGAGATATTCGTGAAGAACTTATGAAGGAGGCACACAGTTCAGCTTATTCTGTACATCAAGGAGGCACAAAGATGTACCGAGATATTCGACAGCATTTCTGGTGGGAAGGCATGAAGCGGGAGATTGCTCGCTTTGTGGCGAAGTGCTTGGTATGTCAGCAAGTTAAGGCTGAACATCAAAGGGTTGCTGGTTTATTGCAACCACTTCCGATTCCTCAGTGGAAGTGGGAACATATAACCATGGATTTCGTGACGGCTTTACCGCGAAGTCCAAAAAGCAACAATGCTGTATGGGTGATTGTTGACCGATTGACCAAGGCAGCTCATTTTATTCCTTTTCGGGTTGGTCAATCAACAGAGACTTTGGCAGAGCGGTACATGCAAGAGATTGTAAGATTGCATGGAGTACCGGTGAGTATCGTGTTCGATCGGGACACTCGGTTCTTATCACACTTTTGGCGGAGTCTACAGGAAAGTTTGGGGACTCGATTGAAGTTTAGCACAGCTTATCATCCTCAAACTGATGGTCAGTCGGAGAGAACAATCCAAACTCTTGAAGATATGTTGAGAGCATGCATGTTGGACTTCAAGGGGTCTTGGGAGGATCATCTACATTTGGTGGAGTTCTCTTACAACAACAGTTTTCAGGCAACTATCCAGATGGCTCCATTTGAAGCTTTGTATGGTCGTAAATGCCGTTCACCTGTTTGTTGGGACGATATCGGTGAACGAAGATTATTGGGACCAGATTTGGTTGTGCAGACAGTTGAGAAGGTTAACACTATCAGAAATCATATGAATGTAGCACAAGATCGA
The DNA here is from genome assembly GCA_030015575.1 of Agapanthus africanus. Lineage (NCBI taxonomy): Eukaryota > Viridiplantae > Streptophyta > Magnoliopsida > Asparagales > Amaryllidaceae > Agapanthus > Agapanthus africanus. Next base: position 696,566,001 of record CM057343.1, on the reverse strand, counting down.
CAGAAGAGTTGGGCAGATACGTCAAGAAGACCTCTAGAGTTCGCCGTGGGTGATTTGGTATTCTTGAAGATATCACCGACTAGAGGGGTGATTCGTTTTGGAAGTCGAGGAAAGCTTAGTCCTCGATTCGTTGGACCCTTTAAGATCTTGGAGCGTGTTGGTGAGGTAGCGTATCGTTTGGCGTTACCGCAGTCCTTGGCGAATGTGCACGATGTGTTTCACGTATCTCAACTCCGTAGGTATGTTCGAGATGAAACACACGTATTGGATCATTCGGAGCTAACAGCACGAGAAGACTTGACTTTTGAGGAGCGACCGATTGGAATCGTGGATCGAAGGGAAAAGATTCTTAAGAACAAGGTAATCCCTCTTGTGCTTGTTTCTTGGGGTAATCGCTCGCATGGAGAGTCCACTTGGGAACGAGAAGATGAAATCCGGAAGAAGTTTCCTCACCTTTTCTTGTAGTTATCTATCCTTGTATTCTTGGAATTTCGAGGACGAAATTCTTTTTGTAGTTGGGTATAATGTAACACCCGAGCTCAATACTACTAATTTCAGTTACCGTTTGAACGTAGTGTGGAACTTATTTCATTTATCTTGCTTGATTGTTACTTATTGTAAATTCTACCCGGAAATTCATTTATGCATATAACAATTTATGGCATCTAAATAAAATTAAAAATATTCATCTTGGCCTGCTTGACACCCCTAACCCCGTTGTAGCGTGCGTGCATCGTGTTCTCGTCCCGTTCAGTGAAACGGGCGAGTTTGGATGGCTACGTGCACGTACGTGTGTCCGTTTTGGGGGTATGCTTTTTGATTGCAAAATACTTCATTTTCACTTTTGGATCCCGCCTAAAATTCTATTTTTTCAATTTCAAATTTTTCGACCCGACCCGGGCGCGGTTTGGAAATGTTTTACTTTGCGCCAAAATCCTAAATTTTAATATATTTAAACCATCGTATATTTTTTTCTTAACCATATAAATTGCATTGTTCCCTTAAATCTTTAAAATCTTTTAATATATTTTTCCTAACAAATGAATTCATTCAGCCAATCAAACCTTCATTTTCCGTGGGCCCCACCTCCTTACTCTCTCTATCTTTCTCCTCTCTCTCCTCTCTCTCTTGCTTTCTCTCTCTCTCACCGTCTCTCTCTTCCATCTCTCTCTCTCTCTCATATTTAAATCTCTTCTCCTCCATTCCTTTTTCCTTCACGAAAACCCAACCCCCAGCGAACCCTAGCCACCGTGCCCCTCGCCGCCGCAGCCCCAACGCCGACACCACCGTCACCAGCATCCTCGCCTCCTCAACCTCGTCTCATCCACATCCTCTCCCTTCTTCCCGTACACCCTGACCCAGCCGTGGCCACCTGCACACCTCCCTGCACACGTCTGCGCCGCCGGAGTCGCCGCCGGTGATCTCGTCCCCGTGTCCCCAACCTTCATGTGCACCCAGTAAGCTTCTTCTCCCTCCTCCTCTTTTCCTTTCTCCTTTTCCTTCTCTGTAGCGATTTTTCTTGATCTGTAGTTGGTCGCTGCCTTCGTAGGCCACCGCCGGAGCTCCGTCGACGCGGTCGACCGTCACCACCCGTCGCACAGATCCTCGTAAGCATTTCCCTTCTCCATCCTCCTTCCCTTTCTTCTTTATTTTCCTTTCTTTTTTTTGTGCAACTCTTGACATTCACTGTTCTGAACTTGGCCGGAATCCGGTGATGCCGGCGACATGTCCCGACATTCTAGCGAGGTGCCCCGACCCGTATGGTTCCACTGTTCGTCGTTTGGGTTCATTTCGTGAACCGTGCGCCCGTCGCGAGTTTTCCCCGCCGACGGTTAACGTTCCGTTTTCCCGATTCGCGACCCGTCGAGGCAAGTACCCCTTGCTACATGCTAAACAATATTTACATACATATTAATGACACCCTAAAACCTGCAATTTAACTTTGGTATTATAATTTCCCATTTTTCGTGTTTAAGATTGTTATATATCATTTATCTTTCAAACTTGGAACCTACCTGTTGCAATTGCTGTAGTGAACCTAATAACCATATTTACAGATTTTAATTTCACCTTCACTAATAATGTAGCCTATGGCACTTTATCTATCGTTTTACTACAATCGGACATTCGTGAACATTTAACCTGTATAAACTGTGATTTTATCCGTGGAACCCATATATATATTTATATCATTGCATCCATGAAGTCTTAACTTGTTAACATGATTAAAACGGATATAATTGTCTTACTGCATTCTTATAATGTTGAAATCATCCATGTGACACAATTGATAACTGTACTGCTAATTGAATGAATCTGCCTATTGCTTAATTCATTGCTTATATCATGTTGTTGATAACCATGCTTGATTATATAACTGATTGTGAGTACACATATGATGTCGCTTACTTCTTGACCTGACTTGCTACATACATAGTGCTTGACCCAACATGGTACCGTACACTGTTGACTTGATCTGATGTACCATGACCTGACCCGTTACTTGATCTTGTGTCTAATGCTAACAAACCTGACTTGTAATCCTCACGGACCGTTCCTGTTGTCTATCCAGACAAACCTGTTTACCTGATCATGTTTTGGCATTAGTTTCTTAATTACTGAATACCTGACTTGATTTACACTTATAACTTGTGGGTATGGGGAAATCAAAGGTGAAACCTGACTTGTAACTCAACAGTTCACTACCTGTTCTGATCTGTACACATTCCTGTTTGGTGCCTAGTGGCATGTCTCGGTTTCAGCCGAGAATATTGAGGCCGTGGTCCCGGGTATGTACGGGATACTATTGAGTGTACACATTTCTGTTTGGTGCCTAGCGGCATGTCTCGGTTTCAGCCCGAGAATATTGAGGCCGTGGTCCCGGGTATGTACGGGATGTTAGTTATATGTATGCCCTAGAGGCCATTACTGTACATTGGATGTATATTGTAGTGGATGCTGGGACATATATAGGTAGGACTTTCTTGCTCGACATGATAGTATGCTATCTGGTTACTCTTTATCTTAACGTGTATACTTTCTGTCTCTCTGTTACATGTTGATAAAGCCCTTTAGGATGTGTACCCGACTTCCAGGACTATGATGCAGATCATACTAGTGGGGCCTGGGTAGTCCATGAGTATATCCTTGAAATGTTCCTAGTCGAGGGAATATCGAGACGGGGCATCGATATTCCAGAGTAGACTAGCGCATATCTTCTCGACCCATGCGATGGGCGATGGATGATCCCATATCCATTGGTGTTTGACATCGAAGATGGTATGCGGGTGCTCAGTGGAGACTGGGTACACTGAACGGACTCGCCGAGAACTCCCAGATGGTATTATACCTCACGTCAGATGGCAGTTCTCTGGTGACACTGGTACAGCTTAGTCTGTTGACCCGAGATCGTCATAGAGTCTTGTGTGTCTCCCACTGTGCTTTGATTTCCACCCTACCACGGCTCTACCGAGTCGTGCAAGCAGGTGGTTTTTGGGTACAGTCCCGATTCACATGGAGGCAATGAGCGATAGGAGGGGATTCGTCTCTCCCGGTATTGGGGGTTGATGTTGTGCTATGCTCGACTGGCCATAATAGGAAATCCCTGGCCAGGGTTGCAGTGATATACTGGTAAGAGTTATCAGTAGTTTCACGAATGTTATGGACTTCACGTCGGCATGACTTATCAAGCTACTGGGGTCTGACGTTTACCACCCCTAGGCGAGATATGCGACATATCAGACGAACAGACCGGACTGTACGGTAAGTGTTACTGGTTGGATTCACTGGAGTGTGAGCGGGCTTGATCGTCGATCTTCTGATCGCTCAATACCCAGGTGGCCGTTACGTTTAGCAGACCGCTTGCGGCTTGTGGATGCTTGATATGATCATCATCTGCTGCCGGCGTATTGACGAGTCTTTAGAGTCCTACACAGAGGTTTCCTGGTTCAAGCGAAACGAAGTAGGAGCGCATATGAGATATGTGCGGGACCGAGAATAATTCGAGTATGTGATACCGTATTCCATTCTCGCGATCAATGTATCGATTGGTTATATGCGATATAACCTAGTTATCGAATCAAGGATTGATTCGATAAGCCGATACATATGATACTAGTCGGTTATATCCGATATGACCGGATCGTTAAATCAAGTGTTGATTTAATGATTTAGTGCATATTTATATATTTGATATATTACTTTGCGTTAACTAGTATTGGTTCACTTTAAAAGGATTTTCTCACTTGAATTGTACACATTGTATATGCGATATAGTTTTGTGCACATGTTTGTATCATGTTTGATGATACATGCTTACTTGGTTAAGTGTAAAGAATCAAACCATGGTTTAAGTTAATGATTAGGGTTTTGATTATTTATTCATTTATCTTTCTTATTTATTCATTTTGGAAAAAGAAAATGATAAATGAATGGTTGAATGTTTTGTTTCTTAGTTGAAGTTTCTTGAAACTTTGACTAAGTCACTCTTTTGTTCTTATGCTTAACCCTAACCATCCTTTTAACCATGGTCTTTTCTCTACACCTAACTAAGGTTGAAAGTATGATAAGATTTAATTCTTTTTCATTTTAAAATACAAGAACTTATCATATATTATCATCTTCTTCTTCTTCTTCTTCAAGAAGAAAGATGTTGATAGCTTCAATGGCAACTAGCCAAATCAAGTGAGAAATCCAAATCTAAAGTCTACCCACTTCCTATTTCTTCATCCTCTACTACTTGCCATGTAGTAGAGTGTGTTGTCTTCACAAGTTTCTTGACTTGGCGAAGGCGGAGCTTGTTCTTGTGATGTCTCGACGTAGATCATCTTCGGCATCGAACCGACGATCAAGCCCGCCCATTCTTCGATGATGCCAATGCTAGAGTCAAGGGTTCAATTTGGACAGCGGAGGGAGATCATCGTGGAGCTTAGGAAGTGGTGGACCGGATCTACAAAGGTTGTAGCCCCTTTCCTTTAGCTATATTTTCGTTTACTTACTCGCTTCGCCTATATATATCTAGTTAACGATCCGTTCTAGGGTTTCTCGGCACCGTATTTCTTAGAAATTTGCATGTTTGATCACTTGTGAGACTCCATTAGAGTGCCTAGGAACCCTACAGTGGTATCAGAGCCTAGCTAGAGCCTTAGGCGAAGTCCCGACGGAATCAGAAGTCCGATCGACCCAAAACCCGACTTGAAAAATGCTCTCTGGACTTTTTTGAAAAATGTGGTTTTTTGTAGATTAAAAATATTCAGAAAAATCAGCAGGATAATCTAAGAGTTACTGTGAATTTCGATGGACTAATTCCATCAATGAGCCGTGGATCCGCGGCACGAGCATGGCTCGTGCGGCGGTTCCGCGGCCATTTTGTCGTTTTGTGTATTTAATTTTTCACAGTAATTCTCAGTTTTCCGTTCTGGTTTTCCTGGGAATTTTTAATATTTATTCAAGAGTTGAATTTTCTGGGGTTGTTTTGGGGATTCGGTGTTTCGATCGGAGTATCAGATTTTGTCTGTGTGGCTTTCCGGATATATTTTAGAATATATTAAAAAGTTCGACCGGATATAAATACCCAATTTTTCCCATGCCGGGAAATTTCCAATTGTTGGATTTTTCCGTAGTTTAACGACGTTCTAAGTAGTGCAAGTAACGCGATGGACCCTCTAGAAGACAACAAACCTTAACTCGATTATGTGACCGTCTTGAACTGCCCTTTGAACCTTCGGGTTTGGGGCAGTACGGCGTGCCACTTGTGAGGCGTTGGCTTGACCCTTCTACGGCTGGACCGTTGGTACTGAGGCACGAACTGAATGTTGTTAGACTTATTTCATGTGTTGAGCTGTATCGGGAAAACTTGGGTGTTCGATTGTTCGATCGAAAAGTTCAGCATTTTCTATTTATCCGGAATGTGATACAATAATTGGAATTCACAAATTGTTATGAGATAACGGAATGAATATTATAAACGTAGCAGTTTAGTCTCACTTGACCGGTTGCCACGGAATTTTGATGTGATCAAAAGTCCGTAGCAATCACGTAGCGTACGCGGATACTCGCCGGGTAAACTTAATAGACAGCCTCACTCCATAGCCCCGACCAAGTGACTGAAGGAGAACCCCGTCGCCGAAAGCATCCGTTCGGGTGCTCGCGGCAGCGGTGTTCCGTCTTGGTGCACTTTGTCGACGGTGTCGGGGGTGCGGCCGCCTACTAAAGTTTGCGACGAGCATTCGATCAGAATGTCGGGAATCTTGTTGAATTGCCCGACTTGATATTGAAAAGAGTTTTCAATAATGAGACTAAAATGCGGGGTTTATAATTGTTAGGCATGCGATGTCTAAGTATTTCATTTGGTCAGGCATGCGATGTCTGAGGAGGTTGCGGATTCCAACTGTTGTAGTTTTACACTTTCTTTTCTGTGACCGTAAGTGTAATATGTGATATCGCCGGTTTCGTTGCTATATGTCAACGACAATTGGGATGCGCATATTTACTTACGTTGATGACATGTGATGTTATGTGTTGCTGGATATGTTATATTGGATCGTCGTGTTTGAATAGCCGGGGTTTTTTTTATGTGAGATGAGTGTTTTTTTCATTTTCATTCATGTAAAAAACTTGTATGTAATATTCTTTTATTGGGGCACTTCCAGGTTGCGGATGTTGTCACCATTTGTATATTATTTACTTTTCTGCACTAGGATAGACCCAAGGAGGGGAGCACAAGTAACCGGGTTCTGGGGTCCAGTGGGAGACCAACTCGAGGAGTCGAGCCCGGGTCTCCTAACCCTGGAATTGGTAGGGTTACTTGCCGCTCTCGTAGGGGTCTAGGGGTGTGGGATTGCCTATTCATCACGACCGTGGAATCCGTGTTTTATACTGGCTCGTATTGAAAACACGGACGTCCTAGTATATCCAATATTTCATATGTTTCTTCTGCTGTGATTTATCTGTGATCATGTGATGTTCTGTGACAGATATTATATATAGTATATATGATATATTATATAAACGTTGCTTATGTTTTACACCCGCGCTAGCCCTGCCCCGCTCTGCCGTTAGTTACCTAACCTAACGGTGCAGACGGGACATCGAGGCGAATGCGGATGGCATAAGCGTACGTTATATTTATCTGTGATGTTTAGGTGGACTTAAATGATGGGATATTCATTAATGAGATTAATGAAAGAAAATAAACCTAATTGATGTTGTGGAATCGAATTTCAAAATAAAAACAGGTAGCTACAGTTCTTGCTTTGCATCGCGGTGTTCATTAAAGAACATCCTGCACCTTATTCGATGAGGAAAGGACCGAGATCCCTTCACCGGGAGTGACTCCTTTAGCAATAACTGGCAGATGCTACAACCCTCGGTTTGTCTTTGATCGCTTCTATAGTTTCCGCTTTGCACAGTGATATATATGATATATCCCGCACCTCATTCGACGAGGAAAGGGCCGACGATCCCTTCACCGGGAGTGACCCCTTTAGCAAAACTAGAAAAGCCTCGAAAACATTCCATTTAAAAACCATTTGATTCCGCAACGAGATCAAGTTCAAAGCGTTAAAGGTTTTCACAAAAACCATTCGCAACCCTCCGTCATTTTAGGAAGTAGAGTACTTAGTATTCGTGCTGTGTTTGTTGACCATAGTCAAGGCACAGTGTACGGTAGCTAAGTGATGTCTTCCTACACCGCATATGATGCGATTAGTTAGGACAGTCATGTGGCTTTGTTGACCTTAGCCAAGGGTCATGTGGGTGGGTCTAATTAATCACGAAATGACGGGTAGAACTTGACTAGTACCTATGATTTGTTGACCTTAGCCAAGGTCATAGGTGCTAGGGGTAAAATCCATTATCGGGAGTTTCAAGTGTTGAAATTTGCAATGAGATTGCATACCTTCTATGTGATAGTTGGATCCCGATACCCACTGCGAGTAATTGTTACTCCTGGGAGAGTTTTGCACTTTACAATTAGCTGATCAAGTAGGTGTCTAGAAAGGTGTCAACGGGGTTACGCCTCTGGGAAAACGAGGTTTACTGTAATTAGGTCCGTGCGAAAGCACGGGGAACCTCCCTCAAAGTACCGACACTGGCCTGGCTGAAAGATTGGCGAACTTATAGAGTGTAATTAATCCCGGCTAGTCTTTCCTTTTAAGGTTTGAAGGAAGATTTGATAAAAACAGTGGGAGCCATCCTGATTAGATAAAATATATAACCAATCTAATCTTGCGAGAGCGCACGCTGAGTGTTTTCTTCTCTCTCTCTCCTGGTAGCGACCATATCACGCCTTAATCAAGATAATAATATGGATGTATTGACCGAACCCGCTTGTTATACTGAGCTGGGGAACGTTGGTCCCGCTCCAACTTATAATTGTTATAAGACAGAGCAGGAAATTGGGGAATACCAGAATTCCTATGCCGTCCAAACGAAGAAAGTGCATATGATGCATCTCCTTCGGGTGTGTTCATTATAAAGAACTGTTTCTCAGTATCCTCTGCATTCTGGGTATATGATACCGGATCAGGATCCCAGATATGTAATCTGTTACATAGGGCTACAAAAAGGTAGAAAAACTGAGAACGGGTGATAAGTTTCATGAGACAGAAACCGGGGCAAGTGTTGCAGCCAAGTCTGTTGGTCACTGTGACCCTGTATTATGAATACATTGATTCTGAACAAATGCTATTAGATACCGAACCTGATATACAAAATCATATCAGTCTCTTTATTAGTAAAGAAATGATATAATTTTGTATTGTTGGATAATGTTCTGAACATTTCCTATATCAAAAGTTGATCGGTTCAGGCACGTTATCTAAAAGCATTGACGTTCCAAATCAAACTACAGTTCCTTGTATACAGAACACACACAAGAGGAAGAGTTCAGAAGTGAACGATTCGTTCTTGAGGCATTGTAGACTAGGTCATATCAATGCGACCCGACTGGCTGAAGTTACATTTTAGATGCATATTTAAATCAGTTTGAATTTACATCTTGTGAAACTTTCCAGTCATGTCACAAAGATTAGATGACCATAGCTCTGTTTATTAGAAACATAGAAAGAGTTAGTAAACTCTTGGGACTGATATATGATGATGCATGTAAAGTCTCCTGTCTACACATGCCAGGACTGGTTCTTCATACTTCATTATATTCTCTGATAATCTCTCAAGATTCAGTCATATGTTCCTGTTGAAACATAAGTCCGAACCTTTTGAGATATTCACAGAATATAAGTTAGAAGTAGAAAACCAAAATACGGGTATAAGTATTATGTCCTATGATAAGATTGGGGAGGAGAATACTTGTGCATGGCATTCCTGGACCATTCTAAAGGAGAATGAGATTCTCTCTCCGTATTACTCCTCTGAATACACCACAGCACAATGGTGCATCAGGGCGGAGCAATCGCACAATATTAGATATGGTGTGCTCTGTGATGAGTATTACTGAGTTACCTATTTCCTTTTTGGGTGTTATGCGCTTGAGAAGCTGCATACCTATTGAATTAGGTTCGAATCAAATCAGTGCCTACCACTCCATATAAGATACGGTGTGGGAAGATCCTATCTCTTAAATAAGTTAAGATTTGGGATTGTCCGGCCTATGTCTAAAAGCAAAATCCGGACAAGATCGAGGCAAGGTCAGTTCTGTAGAACTGGAAAGGTTCCAGCTGTACAAAACTGCTAATGATTTGACAGAACCAAAGGATTCAATATTTTCCGACGAACCCCAGCCTCTCCGCCGATCTAGTAGGGTTCCTCACCCACCTGAGAGATATCTCGGTTTCTCGATGACAGTGGGAGCGAGGATTGCATCATGAGATGATGACCCAACCAGTTTCGAGCAGGCCATCGAGAGTAGGGACTCTGTAAGAATGGCTGGATGCTTAGTGATCTGAGATGGAATCCTTATACACCAACAAAGTATGGACTTTGGTTGCTATAACTGAAGGGTTAAATCCACATCAGGAGCAAGTATATCTTGAGAAGATTGCTTGGTGTACATGGAAAGGTTGAGACTTTCAAAGCTAGAATTGTTAAAGGTTTTCGTCATCAACCAGGCACGGATAATGATGAAACCTTTTCCAGGGACTATGTTTAAATCCATCCAGATCCTACTTGCCACGGCTACATACCATGACTACGATATCTGGTGGTTGGATGCCATGACTACTTTTCTAAATAATGATTTAGAAGAGAACTTCTATAAGAACACAGCCAGAGGGCGTCGTACACAGTGGGAGCAGCGGAAACGTGTGAAAGATGCTTTATAGGATAAAGCAGGCATCGCGGAGTTGGAACATCTGTTTTGATGGATTAGTCAAAGAAGTTGACATCATCAAAATGGTAGATGAACCTTGTATAAACAAAAAGGTAGTAGGGAGTATGGTGACGATCCTCGTAGAGTACGTGGATGACATACTCTTGTTAGGGAAGGAGTTTCCTATGCTACGCTCGATCAATCTCCGCTTATCACAAAGATTTTCCATATAGGATCAAAGTGATACCTACTAAATCCTAAGCTTTGGATCTATGAGATAGATCTAATTGGATGTTAGGATACTCACTAGTTGTAGGGAGATGGTATCAATCGATCCTGGGGAGAATCACTGAAAAGGTTCCAGAGTGATAAAGACGACTGAATGTCAGTCACAGGCATTGTCTTTACCCTCAGTAAAGGTGTTAGTGTATATGCCCTAGAGGCCATTACTGTATCATTCTAGTTTGTATATTACTTAATGGAAGCTTGGGATATTCACCTTGTATAAACAATCTTGCTCAATATAGTAGTATGCTATTTGGTTTGTTTCTACTTCAATGTGTACATGTGTTTATTTTGCGATGTCACCTATACGCATTAGTGGAGCCCTTAGGATCTTTGCTTGATTACCAGCGTTGTGATGGCAGTCACACTAGTGGGGGCTGGGTAATCTATAAGCACATCCTTATACAGGTCCCTAGTCGCAGGACTATCGAGACAGGGCATCGATACTCCGGAGTAGACTAGCGTATGCGCTTCTCATCTCAGTGTGGGAGATGGTCTGTCCCACAGCCATCAGTACGTCGTACTGGAGATAGTATACGGGTGCTCGTTAGGTTACGAGTACACTGGACAGGACTCGTCGGGAACTGACAGGTTGGTATTATACCTATCGTCAGTTATCAGTTCCCAGGTGACATGAGTACAGCTTAGTCCGCTGACTTGACACTGCCACTTCGCCTCGAGTGTGTTCCCACTGCACTTTGATCACTACCCTACCACGGCTCAAAGGATTCGTGCAAACAGGTAGTGGTTGGGTGCAGTCCCGAAGCACTTGGAGGCAGTGACGGTTAGACAGGATTCGTCTCTCCCGGTATTGGGGGTTGACATCGCGCTGTGTCTAGGAGAGCCATTACACGAGTAGTCCCTGGCCAGGGCAAGCGAGATATACTGGTAGGCTTCCAGTGTTATCTCAGGGTGTTTTGGGCTTCACTCCGACACGACTTGTACCGCTATTGGGGGACTGACGTTTTACCGCCCCCTAGGCCCGACATGCGATGTATCAGACGAACAGACCGGACTGTACGGAGAATGTCACATTCAGACTCAGTAGGAGTTCAGATGGGGTTCACCTCGTCAGCCTTCTTATCGGCGTCTACCTGGGGACCGTTACGCACAGCTAGTGCCGCTTGCGGTCTGTGGCTAAACCCACTGCCAGCGTAGTGTCGAGTCTTTAGAGTCCCACACAGAGGGTATTCGCCTCTGGGCAAAACTGAGTAGAGGTCGCATGGTTTTGCGACAGGGTTCGTTCTCATCCGCGCACTTGTGCACGTTTGGAGTCCGGACGGATATTGCCAGCGGGCTCTGGTTTGAGCCGGATACTGGTATATGTTTTGGGGTTGCTTTTATCTCTCGGTATTCTTGTTCCTCGGAACGAGAATACAGGTGTGTATGCACAGTTGTTTGAGGCGGAAGAAGAGGTTTTTCATTAGGGTTTCGGAACGGGTGCGCATGCACAGTTGACAGTCGTCTTTTTTCCAAACCCTAATGAATTAGTGAGATATCTATTAATAATAGTAATTAAATAAAATTATGTTATGGTTGGTTTTGTTGACTTGTTGACCATGGTTGACTTGTTGACCATGGTTGAATGTTTGACCATCATCATTATTTTGCAAGGATGCTCCTTGATTCTTGCCAACATTCATTTAATGAAGTATGATAGTGGTCATTCCAAAACAACCATCAACTATTCTCATTTGAATTATTATTACTAATTAGATAATTCTTTTTCTTTTGATATGGTTGCAAAAAGGAAAAAAAAAGCTCATTCTATCATTTTAGCTTCTCTCTCCTCACTTCATCTTCATCTTCCTCTAGCCAAAGGAGAATCCTTCTCATGTGTTGAGAATCCCTCTCCTTAAAAGAAAAGCACCCCTTAGACACTCTCTACTCACTCTAGGATCAAGGGTTTAGCAAGCCGGAGATTCTAGTTCACTCAAAGTTCGAGAAAGAGCCCGAAGGTTGAACCCTCAGGTGGATCCATCTTCGACGGAAGAAGGCGACGAGAAGAGAACCATCAACCTCTACAAGGTTTCAAGAAGAAGGAGTTCAAGTTTAGGTATAACCATCTTTCCGAGTAGCTAACTCTCTTTAGCAAGTTTACTAGTTTTAGTTTAGGAAAAGATCCCGACTTTGTTTAGTCCATGTTGCCCCATGCGCCAAAATTTGATTTTTATACCGTTTCCGCCTCCCCGTAAGAACCGGGGGTCGCAACGTGGACTTACAGTGGTATCAGAGCCTAACTAAACTTAAACTAGCTTGGTAGTGAAGTGTAACGAAGTTCGGAACCGAAAAAATCCAAAAACCAAACTTTTGCAAAACCCTAGTTTCTGTTAAAAATTTTTATGGTCAAAACAAGATTTGTTATACACCTAAATTCGGCTCAGGGTTTTGTGTGAACACCCAAGAAAAACGATCCCCTAATTCATTCAAAACGCCGCGGATCCGCGGCCTCACCTATTCTTAGCGCCGCGGATCCGCCGCCGTTTGGAGTCTTCTGGTGATCGGGTTTCGTGCAGTGTGTCTCTGTGTTGGTTTTGGGATTTTTAAAATATATTATATGTGCCCAGATTTTCCAGAACAGAAATTTGCTTTTGGGGTCCTATAATTCCGTATTTTTTTCCGAACTTCACTGCACTTTGACTATGATGGTTATATCTGTGATGTTTGCATGTATTGAACGTCGGCTAATCGCTATAAGTCGATTAGTCGGGGTTATACATCTCTGTAATCTGTGTTTGATATTGGAATGTGTATATGAATGTGTTGGACTGTCGCGGGTGAATAGCCGGGGTGGATGTGAGATGAGCTTTTGTTTTTCTTTCATTCATTTGTAAATGTAAATTGATGTAATAATATTATTTGTTTGGCCGCACAACCGGGTCGGGGTTGTAGCCGTCATTGTATAATTCTTTTTACTGTTTTTGCTCCTAGGATAGACCCATGGAGGGGTGCACAAACTACCGGGTACTTGGCGGGTAGTTTGCCGCACCCGTAGGGGTCTTGGGTGGGGTATTTGCTATTCACCGCGACCGTGTAATTCGCTTTTCGTTGCAGGCTCGAACGGATTGCGGATTGCTAGTATATCCAAGGTATTCATCTGTGATCTGTAATGTCTATCATTGCTTTATATTTAGGCGTTGCTTATGTTTTACAGCCGCGCTAGCCCAGCCCCCGCTCTGTCGTTAGTTAAGTAACCTAACGAGTGATGACGGGACCCCGTGGCGAATGCGAATGGCATAAGCGTACGTCATATTTTGGTTGTTTTCTGCAATGGTAGGATTTAATGATGGGACGCATTAAAAGAACTAATGCAAGAATATCACGCATTAAAAGAACTAATGCAAGATAATAAACCAAGCTAAAGTCGTTGGAACACTTTCGAAAAACCACTCGGTTCTTTTCAAAACTAACTTTTAAATGCGGAGCTTGAGCCACTCCTTCTAAAAGCTATCTCGTTCCATCGATTATATCAAGTTCACTACGTTCACGGTTTCGCCGAAACCATTCGTGGCCCTCCATCATTTCAGTTAAATATACGGTAGTATTCAAGCTATGTATTTTGACCTCACGCCAAGGCATAGTGATTGGTAGCTGCCGGATATTTATCTGTTGCATAGATAGAATGCGTTGGTTTGAGACAGTCGTACTGCCATTTTGGCCTACGTCAAGGGTAGGTACGGGTGGGTTCAAATTAACCAGGATAATGATGGGAAGAACTTGACATGTGACTTATGACATTTTGACCTCACGCCAAGGTCATAAGAGCATGGGGCAAAAATCCACATCGGGAGTTTCACAAGTACTGAAACTTGCTAGATTTGCATACCATTTGGAGTGTGATGATTCTGGTAGGATTCCTTCAGTTTCGTCACGCAATGATATTTGGATCCCGATCCTACTGTGAGTATATGCTACTCCTCGGGAAATTTCTCACTAAACGATCAATGCTATAAACCTAGTAGGTGCCTAGAAAGGTGTTAGCGGGGCTACGCCCCCAGGGAAAAGAGGTTCTTAAATTAAGGAACTTCGCGAAAGCGTTGGAAAACCTCCCTCGAAGTACCGACACTGGCCTGGCTGAACGGTTAAGCAAGTATTGTGCGGTGGGATTGATCCCGGCTAATTCTTCCTTTGTGGTTTGAGGAGGGATTCGAGAGACAGTGGGAGCCATCCTGTTTAGACAAATTAAAAACCATTCTAAACTTGCAAGAGCATCGTGCTAAGTGTTTCTTCTCTCCCCCTGTAGCGACCAAATCGAAATGACTGGACTTAAGTTACTTCTAGATAAAAACATACTGACAGGGCCAAACTACAAAGATTGGCTCAGGAATGTCAAAATGGCAATCACTTACGACAAGCTGGGGTATCTTCTTACCACCAAAGCTCCCCCCGTTCCAGGTCCCACCTCCAGCGTCGCGGATAAGGAAATCCGTAAGACTTGGGAGATTGATTGCGCGAAGGCCAGATGCCTCGTGCTTGCCTCTATGGACAACGATCACCAGAGGAGGCACGAGAATATGGACTTGGAGTCCATATTTCTCCATACAAAAGAACTGTATGGAGAGAAGTCTCGTATCGCAAGATACGAAGTGTCGAAGAAGTTATTTTCGACAAAGTTGGCCGTCGGATCATCGGTAGCGGACCACGTGCTTAAGATGATTGGCTACACTGAGGAGCTCGCGGAACTTGGGACCACGTTGGACAGTGAACTCTATACGGATTTAATTCTCCAGTCCCTTCCATCCACTTACGCCCAGTTTATACTGAACTTCAACTTACAAGAAAAGGAAGTTGAACTTTCAGAACTCCTCAACATGCTGAGGAGCGCAGAGGGCACCCTACAGAAGGGTAGGAAAACACCCGCTTTGTTTGTAGGAGGATCTTCTTCCTCTAGGTCCAAGGCGAAAGCCAAGGGAAAGAGGAAGAAAGCCCCCGCCAAACCAAGAGGCGGTGTTAGTAAAGTGGGTACGAAGGGAAAGGAAAAGGCAACAAAGATTGCGGGGAAGCTTGTTGGAAAGGAAGAATGCTTCTATTGTCATAAGAGTGGACACTGGAAGAAAGATTGCAGGGCTTGGAAGGCCAGGACACAGGAACTGAAGCAGGTTGCGGCTTCAGCTTCAGGTGTGTATGTTATTGAGAACTGTCTTTCTATAAACTCTACTTCCTGGGTATTGGATACCGGATCAGGATCTCATATCTGTAATTCTTTGCAGGCGTTGAGAAACCGTAGGGTTTTGAAGGCGGGTGACATGACCCTCAGAGTTGCGAACGGAGCTAGCATGGATGCTAAAGCCGTGGGGGACTATCACCTGGGAATGTCAGATGGGCATGTTTTGGTTTTGCGTAATTGCTTTTTTGTACCCAACGCAACTTGTAATATCATTTCTGTATCTTTGGTTTCTAAAGAAGGTTATGAATTTGCGTTTGTAAGTAATGTTGTAAACATTCACCTTAATCAAGTTCTGATTGGGTCAGGTACATTGAGCAATGGTATATACGTATTGAACCAACCACAGATTTTTAATGTCCAGAATACACACAAAAGAAAGTCTCCGGAAATCAATCAGACTTTCTTATGGCATTGTAGACTGGGTCACATCAATGAGAGAAGGTTGACTAAGTTACATAAGAAGGGTATTTGGATCCGTTCGAATATCAATCGTATGCCACTTGTCAATCCTGTCTCAAAGGAAAGATGACAAAGACTCCGTTCACTGGACACGGAGTAAGAGCAAGCGAGCTCTTGGGACTCGTACACAGCGACGTGTGCGGTCCAATGTCTACACATGCGCGAAGCGGTTATTCTTACTTCATTACTTTTACGGATGACTTTTCAAGGTACGGTTATATCTTCTTAATGAAACATAAGTCCGAAGCCTTTGAAAAGTTCCAGGAATATAAGAATGAAGTTGAAAAACAAACCGGCAAAAGTATCAAGATTCTAAGATCGGATCGAGGTGGAGAATACTTAAGTGCCGAGTTCCTGAATTACTTAAAAGAGAATGGGATTCTCTATCAGCTTACTCCTCCATACACTCCGCAACATAACGGTGTATCGGAGAGAAGGAACCGGACCCTATTGGATATGGTATGGTCCATGATGAGTAACGCTGAGTTACCGCGATCATTCTGGGGGTATGCACTAGAATCAGCTGCATACCTTTTGAACCGAGTTCCTACTAAGACTGTGCCTACCACACCATATGAGTTATGGAGTGGGAAAAAACCCTATCTTCAGTACCTTAAGATTTGGGGATGTCCAGCTTATGTCAAAAAGCAGCATACGGACAAGCTCGAGGCACGCTCAGTACTGTGCAAATTTGTGGGATACCCAAAGAACTCCAGGGGGTATCTTTTCTATTACGCAGAGGAACAAAAAGTCCTTGTTTCTCGTAATGCCCATTTTCTGGAACATCAGTTCTTGGAAAAAGAAGCAAGTGGGAGCGCAATAGAACTGGAAGAAATTCCAGAACCTCAGACTATTACTGAAAGCTTAGTGGAACCAGAGGGTTCGAAAGAACATGACATTCCTACGCCGCTCCGCAGGAGTAGTAGGCAGTCTCATCCGCCCGAGAGATACTACGGTTTTCTCATAGACGGGGATAGAGAGGATTGCATCATAGATTATGATGAGCCTACTAGCTTCCAGCAGGCCGTTCAGAGCGTTGACTCGGTAAAATGGCTGGATGCAATGCGGACCGAAATGGAGTCCATGTACACCAACAAAGTATGGACGTTGGACATTGCTCCAGACGGGGTAAAACCCGTAGGATGCAAGTGGATCTTCAAAAGGAAGATTAGTGTAGATGGACAGGTTGAGACCTATAAAGCTAGACTTGTAGCAAAGGGTTTCCGTCAAAGACCTGGCTTGGACTATGACGAAACCTTTTCTCCAGTGGCTATGCTGAAATCCATTCGGATCCTTCTTGCCATTGCTGCCTTCCACGATTATGAGATTTGGCAGATGGACGTAAAAACCGCTTTTCTAAATGGAAATTTAGAGGAGTGTGTCTATATGGATCAGCCAGAGGGTTTCATTCAGAGTGGGAGCAGCGGAAAGGTGTGCAAGTTGCTTAAGTCCATCTATGGACTAAAGCAGGCATCGCGGAGTTGGAACATCTGTTTTGATGAAACGGTCAAGGAATTTGGCTTTATCAAAAATCCAGATGAACCATGCATCTATTGTAGATTTGTAGCGAGAACTGTAGTATTCCTCGTTTTATACGTGGATGACATTCTCTTAATAGGAAATGACATTCCTATGCTACAATCTGTCAAGGGATTCTTGTCACACAGGTTCTCCATGAAAGACCTGAGTGATGCCTCTTACATCCTGGGGATCCGGATCCATCGTGATAGATCCAAGAGGATATTAGGACTTTCACAGTCCAGGTACATCGACACTATACTGAAGAGATTCAGTATGGAAGATTCCAAGCGCGGTAACCTACCGGCTTGTCACGGGATCACCCTCTCTAAAGAGATGTCTCCCAAGACTGATTTGGAGAGGGATCGCATGTCTATTATGTTAGTGTATATGCCCTAGAGGCCATTACTGTATCATACTAGTTTGTATATTACTTAATGGATGCTTGGGATATTCACCTTGTATATACAATCTTGCTCAAAATAGTAGTATGCTACTTGGTTTGTTTCTACTTCAATGTGTACATGTGTTTATTTTTGTATATCGCCTATACACATTAGTAGAGCCCTTAGGATCTTTGCTTGATTACCAGCGATGTGATGGCCGTCACACTAGTGGGGCTGGGTAATCTATAAGCACATCCTTATGCCGGTCCCTGGTCGCAGGACTATCGAGACAGGGCATCGATACTCCGGAGTAGACCAGCGCATGCGCTTCTCATCCCAGTGTGGGAGACGGTCTGTCCCACAGCCGTCAGTACGTCGTACTTGAGATAGTATGCGGGTGCTCGTTAGGTTACGGGTACACTGGACAGGACTCGTCGGGAACTGACTAGTTGGTATTATACCTATCGTCAGTTATCAGTTCCCAGGTGACATGAGTACAGCTTAGTCCGCTGACTTGACACTGTCACTTCGCCTCGAGTGTGTTCCCACTGTACTTTGATCACTACCCTACCACGGCTCAAAGGAGTCGTGCAAACAGGTAGTGGTTGGGTGCAGTCCCGAAGCACTTGGAGGCAGTGACGGTTAGACAGGATTCGTCTCTCCCGGTATTGGGGGTTGACATCGCGCTGTGTCTAGGAGAGCCATTACACGAGTAGTCCCTGGCCAGGGCAAACGAGATATACTGGTAGGTTTCCAGTGTTATCTCAGGGTGTTTTGGGCTTCGCTCCGGCACGACTTGTACCGCTATTGGGGGACTGACGTTTACCACCCCCTAGGCCCGCCATGCGATGTATCAGACGAACAGACCGGACTGTACGGAGAATGTCACACTCAGGCTCAGTAGGAGTTCAGATGGGTTTCGCCTCGTCGGTCTTCTTGTCGGCATTACCTGGGGACCGTTACGCACAGCTAGTGCCGCTTGCGGTCTGTGGTTAAACCCACTGCCAGCGTAGTGTCGAGTCTTTAGAGTCCCACACAGAAAGCTTTTCGCCTTTAGGCAAAAGAGTAGAGGTCGCATGGTATTGCGACAGGTCGCATGGTTTTGCGACAGGGTTCGGTCACATCCGTGCACTTGTGCACGTACAGTGTCCGGACAGTTTACACTAGCGGGCTTTGGTTTAAGCCAGATCCTAGTGTACCTTATGGGATTGGATTTATCCAGTTTGCATTCATGTTCCTCGGAACGCGGATGCGGGTGTGTATGCACAGTTGACAGGGAGGCAGAGGCTGCGGATTCTCATTAGGGTTGTTGACAGTTGACCGTTGACTATTTGACTTTATGCTCAACCCTAATGAGAATATGATATGTGATTAACTATTATATTAATTAAGTATTATGGTGATATGGTTGTTGACTTGTTGACTTTTGTTGACTTGTTGACTTTGTTGACTTTTGTTGATTTGTTGACCGGTTGACTAGGCTTGACTAGTTGACCATCATGATAACCATGGTTATCATTTCATACCAAAGACTTTTTCTTGCTTGCTCATTTGAGCAAAATGAGTGCATGACATGATAAGGTTATGGTTGCTTCTAACCATCACATAAGACTTTTTTGATATGATGAGTTATGATCACTTTGGATTATGAGAGGGTGAAAGACAAAAGAGTTGCTCATTCTTTCTTTCTCATTCTCTCTCTTGTTCTTGAGCTCTCCTCTTGCTCTCACCCTCAACCTCTTGCTCCCTCTCTTGATCTATGGTTCTCTTGTCTCATGAGTTGAGAATCAAGAACCATAGATAAAATCCCATTCTAAATCATCTCTACTCATTCTAGTTCACTAGGTTTAGCAAACCAAGTGAACTAGTTTCTTCAAAGAACGAAGAAGGAGCTAAAGGTTGGAGCTTTCAAGTGGATCTATCTTCGGCGTACGGAGACAACGAGAAGGAGCCATCGAACCACCATCGGAGCTTGAAGAGAAGGAGTTCAAGTTTAGGTATAACCATCTTCATCCGAGTAGCTAAATATCTTTAGCTTAGTATGCTAGTTTTAGTTTAGGTAAAGATCCCGACCTAGCTTAGTCCATGTTGCCTCTTGCGTTAAAATTTTGATTTTATACCGTTTCCGCCTCCCCGTAAGAACCGGGGGTCGCAACGTGGACTTACATATTATACCCTACGCTTCTGCGGTAGGCTCTATAATGTATGCGATGTTGTGCACCAGACCGGATGTAGCTTATGCACTGAGTGTAGTAAGCCGGTATCAGTCAAACCCTGGGGAGAAACACTGGATAGCAGTAAAGAACATTCTCAAGTACCTAAGGAGGACTAAGGAGATGTTCTTGGTGTATGGCGGAAAAGACCTCCAGATCGAGGCCTTTGCTGACTCCAGCTTCCAGAGTGACAAGGATGATTCCAAGTCCATGTCGGGTTTTGTCTTTACCCTCAATGGAGGGGCGGTGTGTTGTAAGAGTTCCAAACAGGAAACCGTTGCAGACTCGACGATGGAAGCGGAATACATCGCTGCATCTGATGCCGCAAAAGAAGCTGTCTGGATAAGGAAGTTCTTGAAAGAACTTCAGGTGGTTCCGTCCATTGTTGACCCAATACCTCTGTATTGCGACAACAATGGGGCTATAGCTTTAGCGAAGGAACCCAGGTCCCATCAGAGATCCAGGCACATCTTGAGGCGGTATCACCTGATCAGGGAGATCGTGGATCGCAAGGAGATCGAGGTTCGGAGGGTTGCTTCAGAAGAAAACACTGCAGATCCATTCACCAAGGCCCTACCCACGACTCAGTTCGAGCGGCTGATCGAGATGATAGGTCTTCGATACGCCAGTACATGGCCTTAGTGCAAGTGGGAGATTGTTAGTGTATATGCCCTAGAGGCCATTACTGTATCATACTAGTTTGTATATTACTTAATGGAAGCTTGGGATATTCACCTTGTATAAACAATCTTGCTCAATATAGTAGTATGCTATTTGGTTTGTTTCTACTTCAATGTGTACATGTGTTTATTTTGCGATGTCACCTATACGCATTAGTGGAGCCCTTAGGATCTTTGCTTGATTACCAGCGTTGTGATGGCAGTCACACTAGTGGGGGCTGGGTAATCTATAAGCACATCCTTATACAGGTCCCTAGTCGCAGGACTATCGAGACAGGGCATCGATACTCCGGAGTAGACTAGCGTATGCGCTTCTCATCCCAGTGTGGGAGATGGTCTGTCCCACAGCCATCAGTACGTCGTACTGGAGATAGTATACGGGTGCTCGTTAGGTTACGAGTACACTGGACAGGACTCGTCGGGAACTGACAGGTTGGTATTATACCTATCGTCAGTTATCAGTTCCCAGGTGACATGAGTACAGCTTAGTCCGCTGACTTGACACTGCCACTTCGCCTCGAGTGTGTTCCCACTGCACTTTGATCACTACCCTACCACGGCTCAAAGGAGTCGTGCAAACAGGTAGTGGTTGGGTGCAGTCCCGAAGCACTTGGAGGCAGTGACGGTTAGACAGGATTCGTCTCTCCCGGTATTGGGGGTTGACATCGCGCTGTGTCTAGGAGAGCCATTACACGAGTAGTCCCTGGCCAGGGCAAGCGAGATATACTGGTAGGCTTCCAGTGTTATCTCAGGGTGTTTTGGGCTTCACTCCGACACGACTTGTACCGCTATTGGGGGACTGACGTTTTACCGCCCCCTAGGCCCGACATGCGATGTATCAGACGAACAGACCGGACTGTACGGAGAATGTCACATTCAGACTCAGTAGGAGTTCAGATGGGGTTCACCTCGTCAGCCTTCTTATCGGCGTCTACCTGGGGACCGTTACGCACAGCTAGTGCCGCTTGCGGTCTGTGGTTAAACCCACTGCCAGCGTAGTGTCGAGTCTTTAGAGTCCCACACAGAGGGTATTCGCCTCTGGGCAAAACTGAGTAGAGGTCGCATGGTTTTGCGACAGGGTTCGTTCTCATCCGCGCACTTGTGCACGTTTGGAGTCCGGACGGATATTGCCAGCGGGCTCTGGTTTGAGCCGGATACTGGTATATGTTTTGGGGTTGCTTTTATCTCTCGGTATTCTTGTTCCTCGGAACGAGAATACAGGTGTGTATGCACAGTTGTTTGAGGCGGAAGAAGAGGTTTTTCATAAGGGTTTCGGAACGGGTGCGCATGCACAGTTGACAGTCGTCTTTTTTCCAAACCCTAATGAATTAGTGAGATATCTATTAATAATAGTAATTAAATGAAATTATGTTATGGTTGGTTTTGTTGACTTGTTGACCATGGTTGACTTGTTGACCATGGTTGAATGTTTGACCATCATCATTATTTTGCAAGGATGCTCCTTGATTCTTGCCAACATTCATTTAATGAAGTATGATAGTGGTCATTCCAAAACAACCATCAACTATTCTCATTTGAATTATTATTACTAATTAGATAATTCTTTTTCTTTTGATATGGTTGCAAAAAGGAAAAAAAAAAGCTCATTCTATCATTTTAGCTTCTCTCTCCTCACTTCATCTTCATCTTCCTCTAGCCAAAGGAGAATCCTTCTCATGTGTTGAGAATCCCTCTCCTTAAAAGAAAAGCACCCCTTAGACACTCTCTACTCACTCTAGGATCAAGGGTTTAGCAAGCCGAAGATTCTAGTTCACTCAAAGTTCGAGAAAGAGCCCGAAGGTTGAACCCTCAGGTGGATCCATCTTCGACGGAAGAAGGCGACGAGAAGAGAACCATCAACCTCTACAAGGTTTCAAGAAGAAGGAGTTCAAGTTTAGGTATAACCATCTTTCCGAGTAGCTAACTCTCTTTAGCAAGTTTACTAGTTTTAGTTTAGGAAAAGATCCCGACTTTGTTTAGTCCATGTTGCCCCATGCGCCAAAATTTGATTTTTATACCGTTTCTGCTTCCCCGTAAGAACCGGGGGTCGCAACGTGGACTTACAAAAGGGAAGGTATATTGGAAGATTTCCAAGCTAGATACCGTGACAAACTAGACGATAAAGGCTGGTAACATCGCTATTAAAGATACTACCAAAGAGGCAGTTTGGGTGTATATTGGTTCATAAGATGAACTAGGTTCCTGCCATTGTATGACAATGGAAGTGTGGCTTCGGCCCTGGAACCCTGGTCCCATCAGTGACCCAGACAAATTCTGAGGCAGTATCACCTGATCATGGAGATAGTTGATCTCCAGGGTGATCGAGGTTAGGAGAGAAGACTCAGAGGACAACACGGCGGATCCACTCACGAAGGCCTTTTCCCAAAGAGAGACTTTTAGGGGATGGTTGAGTATGTGATACTGCAACCACTGCTACAGATGGCCCTAGTGCAAGTGGGAGATTGTTAGTTATATGTATGCCCTAGAGGCCATTACTGTACATTGGATGTATATTGTAGTGGATGCTGGGACATATATAGGTAGGACTTTCTTGCTCGACATGATAGTATGCTATCTGGTTACTCTTTATCTTAACGTGTATACTTTCTGTCTCTCTGTTACATGTTGATAAAGCCCTTTAGGATGTGTACCCGACTTCCAGGACTATGATGCAGATCATACTAGTGGGGCCTGGGTAGTCCATGAGTACATTCTTGAAATGTTCCTAGTCGAGGGAATATCGAGACGGGGCATCGATATTCCAGAGTAGACTAGCGCATGTCTTCTCGACCCATGCGATGGGCGATGGATGATCCCATATCCATTGGTGTTTGACATCGAAGATGGTATGCGGGTGCTCAGTGGAGACTGGGTACACTGAACGGACTCGCCGAGAACTCCCAGATGGTATTATACCTCACGTCAGATGGCAGTTCTCTGGTGACACTGGTACAGCTTAGTCTGTTGACCCGAGATCGTCATAGAGTCTTGTGTGTCTCCCACTGTGCTTTGATTTCCACCCTACCACGGCTCTACCGAGTCGTGCAAGCAGGTGGTTTTTGGGTACAGTCCCGATTCACATGGAGGCAATGAGCGATAGGAGGGGATTCGTCTCTCCCGGTATTGGGGGTTGATGTTGTGCTATGCTCGACTGGCCATAACAGGAAATCCCTGGCCAGGGTTGCAGTGATATACTGGTAAGAGTTATCAGTAGTTTCACGAATGTTATGGACTTCACGTCGGCATGACTTATCAAGCTACTGGGGTCTGACGTTTACCACCCCTAGACGAGATATGCGACATATCAGACGAACAGACCGGACTGTACGGTAAGTGTTACTGGTTGGATTCACAGGAGTGTGAGCGGGCTTGCTCGTCGATCTTCTGATCGCTCAATACCCGGGTGGCCGTTACGTTTAGCAGACCGCTTGCGGCTTGTGGATGCTTGATATGATCATCATCTGCTGCCGGAGTATTGACGAGTCTTTAGAGTCCTACACAGAGGTTTCCTGGTTCAAGCGAAACGAAATAGGAGCGCATATGAGATATGTGCGGGACCGAGAATAATTCGAGTATGTGATACCGTATTCCATTCTCGCGATCAATGTATCGATTGGTTATATGCGATATAACCTAGTTATCGAATCAAGGATTGATTCGATAAGCCGATACATATGATACTAGTCGGTTATATCCGATATGACCGGATCGTTAAATCAAGTGTTGATTTAATGATTTAGTGCATATTTATATATTTGATATATTACTTTGCGTTAACTAGTATTGGTTCACTTTAAAAGGATTTTCTCACTTGAATTGTACACATTGTATATGCGATATAGTTTTGTGCACATGTTTGTATCATGTTTGATGATACATGCTTACTTGGTTAAGTGTAAAGAATCAAACCATGGTTTAAGTTAATGATTAGGGTTTTGATTATTTATTCATTTATCTTTCTTATTTATTCATTTTGGAAAAAGAAAAGGATAAATGAATGGTTGAATGTTTTGTTTTTTAGTTGAAGTTTCTTGAAACTTTGACTAAGTCACTCTTTTGTTCTTATGCTTAACCCTAACCATCCTTTTAACCATGGTCTTTTCTCTACACCTAACTAAGGTTGAAAGTATGATAAGATTTAATTCTTTTTCATTTTAAAATACAAGAACTTATCATATATTATCATCTTCTTCTTCTTCTTCTTCAAGAAGAAAGATGTTGATAGCTTCAATGGCAACTAGCCAAATCAAGTGAGAAATCCAAATCTAAAGTCTACCCACTTCCTATTTCTTCATCCTCTACTACTTGCCATGTAGTAGAGTGTGTTGTCTTCACAAGTTTCTTGACTTGGCGAAGGCGGAGCTTGTTCTTGTGATGCCTCGACGTAGATCATCTTCGGCATCGAACTGACGATCAAGGCCGCCCATTCTTCGATGATGCCAATGCTAGAGTCAAGGGTTCGATTTGGACAGCGGAGGGAGATCATCGTGGAGCTTAGGAAGTGGTGGACCGGATCTACAAAGGTTGTAGCCCCTTCCCTTTAGCTATATTTCCGTTTACTTACTCGCTTCGCCTATATATATCTAGTTAACGATCCGTTCTAGGGTTTCTCGGCACCGTATTTCTTAGAAATTTGCATGTTTGATCACTTGTGAGACTCCATTAGAGTGCCTAGGAACCCTACACGGGGTACTATTGAGTTACATCGACGATTCATCAATTTGATTTCAAAGACTTTAGAATAGAAAACCTAATAGAACAGTTAGTTTACCCACTACACAGTACCCTGTACTGCTCTGATTCACATTATTGTTACTCTTGATGTATTCATGTTTATATTGCATTGCATGTTACCCTGTTTATATTTTATTACTTGTTGACATGACGTGCTTACGTCTGGGTTTTTCATGGCCCAGATTCTGTACCGCTGTCGCAGCCCGAGTAGGAGTACTTCAGCCGACAGGCTGAGCTGTGAGTGTTAGCAGTAGTTAGCTTTTCTTTACTGCATTTTATTCCTGATGTAAGCCCGCATTATGGGACATACATTCCAGTTATTTTGTATTGGATCTTTCGCTTCCGCATTTTATTATTCTTGACTCATGATTTATCTTGGATTATGGACATGTTTTAGATAGTTTTATTTTGTTCTTGATATCCCTACGGCCATAATGTGACTGTGGATGGATACTTCCTACCCACAGGTAGCATGGTTGGCTATGTCACGTGCCCATTTTAGCGTACTCTGGGAAGCGGGGCGTGACATCGACGACCGAAGCCTTTCCGATGACACCACGACACCCGAAGGTTTCTTCTCATTCTTGTTAACGATCTAAGCAAGTAAGTCCCCCTTCTTTCTATTTCTCTCATCTTAAATCGTCTTCTAAAAACATATCGACAAAATGGAGTTAGCTCCCATATATGTTATTTTAACATTTGTACTCTCTTCATTAAGCAAAATAGGTCAAACTAACTTTCTCACACCGCTCGTAATCTTATTTACAATCATTTAGCTTTTTGTTTAATAAATTTTTCATGTGAAACGATCATATAATAAACTTTTTCATTAAAATATCATGAACTTTAATATAACCGTAATTTCAATAGCTAGAGTATAAACCTTTAGATCATTCACGGGGTAATGACTTATCCCACACGCACACTATGGTTTCATAACACGAGATTCTAAATATAGGGTTTATGTAAAGAATAGGTTTTATATTAAAATACCATATTTTTCAAAACGGGTTTCTTTTAAATCGATATTTTAAATTATTGGCAAATACGCCTCTACAACCCTCGTCAGGATACCCGCTAATGGATGGTGTGGATTATCGCACATTTTTGGGATAGTAGAACGAGATGCAGAACTCCTCTCGGAGTATTCGGTCTCGAAAGAAAAAAAAAATATGGTTTTTAAGAAATACAACTTTTCTAAATAAAAACTAAACTTTGTAAATTATATAAAACTATGAATTCATATTTTCAATAAAAACAAATTTTGAAACTATATTTCTAATGAAAGATTAGATTTTTTAATAAAATACCAATAAGTTTCCAAAAGAGCTAGTTTTCATAAAAATACCATAAACTTTTAAAAGTCAGGTTTTATCACCAAAACATCACAACAATTAAAATATATATTCATGAAAACCCTAACTATTATAAATCACCCTCGAGGTTATTTTTAATCAATATTAATATATTTTTCATAAAACCCCCTCGAGGAATAAAACAATGTAAACAAACAATATTAAAGACTTTAGATTGATATAGGTTTAAGCGGTATCATTTCTCTTGAGCTCCAGGGAGCCGGAGAAAGTGAGTGCTTGCCTATTCAGGTTAGACAACTTAACGGAGTTATCAATGACAATTTTCTTGGAAAAAGACATAAATTTTGCCGTCCATGTACAGCAGTTGCCGATTTCTCCTGAACATAAGAGTTTTAACAGTTTAAATCAATTCATATGAAAAATACCTGAACTCGAATTTAAACTTGAACTCGAACTCGAACACAAACTCGAACTCTAACCCAATTGAAATCTAAACCTGAACATGAACTCGAACCTAATCTACTCGAACTAACTTGACTCGAACCAAAATTGCAATTGACATGACTCGCATTTTACTCGACTCACTCAACTTCATTCTACACCTTTTGCAATCTATGGTTTTAATCAAGACATGTTATAACCAATCAATCAATTTAATTAAGTATACTATACAGTTATAAACTATTTATACTCGGGGTGTTTGGGATAATTTCTTGTGTGATTCCAACGGAGCTTCAGGAGTCCCGTATTAAGCTCTTTTTTTACTTGAATATCAGTCGGGTTGACTCATCCACAGTCTAAAGCTCCGATGCTAACACATGAAATGGGCCCGTGTTTCCTTTCTCCTAGGGCCCCACTCTTGAGCTCGTGAATACTTCTACGGCTGCGTTGATATTCACACTTGGAATTTAACAATATAGTGACCAAACAGAGACTTATAGTACATATTTACTCATGATCATATACTTTACTCGTCATATATATATATTTTATACTTGTCCTTCTTTTACTCTTACTTTATCCTTGAGACTTACTGAGCGCTAGTTCGCTGACGGGCATTCCACCCACCCTTGTTTTCTTGGAATGTTCGTCAGATACGGTCGAGACAGAGGAAGTGGAGGCCACAGAGGAAGACTACAACCGGATTGCTCCTCATGATTAGCTTAGCTTCACTTTCTATTCAGCTTATGTATGCCACATATTTAGGCATTTTCTTTTATTGTATTTACTTTCCAGTTGAAACTCATGTACTTGTAAATATTGAAAGTTAAATGTAAATAAAGATATTTGTTGAAAAATTTTATAGTCTCTATTTATTCTTGCATTGTGTATTACTGTTTCAATACGCTTAGCATATTTATTTAGGGAATGACATTCTCTGGATAAATATGTCGTGGGCTTGCTACATCATCGTTTCCGTCTACTGGGAAGCAAGACGTGACAGGTTTTGTTGGTGGTCCATGCAGGTTGGTTCTGCATGAAGTCGTAAACAATATACCACAAGAATTAATGAATTCAACAAATATCTGCATTTCTTGCATTTCAAATTCCTTGAATCTATCGTAACCTATCTTTTATATCAAGGTGATGGACTCTCCGAACAATACCACCACAAAACGTCAACGGCAATACTCCACCGCCTATGCTACCACCACCATCTACCGTTGCAGCTCCTATCAATGAGCAAACGGTACTTCTTGAGGCTATCAAGAGCCTATTGGAGGGCCAGCAGCAGCAGACTGCTATCCTTATGAAATGTCCCGAAACCGAAGCACCTGGAGTTAAGCAATTTCGGACACTGCACCCAAAGAACTTCTCGGGTAAAGAGAGTCCGCTTGAAGCAGAAGAATGGGCTCAAGAGATCGAAGATGACCTGGCAGCGGCTCAAGTGCCAGATATAGCCTGGGTGAGAGTTGTTAAGTTGCAACTGACAGATAACGCCAGAGTTTGGTAGAAGGCTGAGGAGAGTCGTCTCGTGCAACTGATCGAATGGAGAACGTTTTGAGACCCTTTCGATGTCAATTACTTCCCAGAGACTGCCCGTTTTGACATGGAGCAGCAATCCATCCATTTACAACAGGGCTCGATGTGGGTCAAGTCAGTGGATGAATATGATGCTGAGTTTACCATGCTCGGCAGGTAAGATATAGTCTCAAATTCAATTTTTTGATCTCACTCACCACATTGCTAAAATAAGGTCATAACAAGTTTACCGCACACCTTATTCCCACTGCTGAGATCCGGGCACGATGATTCCAGCAGGGGCTGGACCCTGAAATCCAAGCTGCACTCGCTATAAGGGATTTCCCAACCTATGAGCTTGCTTTGAAGGCTGCCCAACGCTATGAGGCAATTGTGAAGAAGAAGAGCAGGTCACAGACTGCCGATGTGAAATGCCTTTTGCACCAGATAACAGGAGGGGCCTCTTCCAGGCCAGCTTTAAATGGACCATGTCGGAGGCCAGTAGGTTCGTTCGCCAACAACAGGCCAGACTTTTGCATCTACTGCAAGAGAACATGGACCTTGTGAAGAACTGTCACAGGGTGAACAACTTGTGCCTGATCTGTGGGTCTTCTACTCATGCCATCGGAGCATGCCCCCAGAATCGAGGACCCAACAACCCTCCAGCTAAACCGGTGATCCAAGCTCCTCCTACCCGGTAAGCTCTACCAGCTCCACCTCCTCGCACCCAGACCGCTCAACCCCAACGCCGAGCGTTTAACCAGGCACAGAAGAAAGTGCCACAACGCTAAGCATTTACTATGTCGGTCGAAGAGGCCGAAGTTACGGGTCAGGTTATCACTGGTAAATCCTTGCCGTATTTCCTTTCAAGTCCTTTCAATTCATAGCCATCTTATATTTGTTATACATAAACATATCCCACGTGACTTAGGTACAATCTTAGTAGCCTCCCTACCTGCACTCGCACTCTTCGACACTGGGGCATCATATTGCTTTTTGTCGCAACAGTTCCTATGAACTCATGCAATCCCAGTTAGGCCGCTCGTATTCAGCTGGAACGTCAAAGCAACTTTGGGATACGATCTGTGTCTAGTGGTCGTTTGCAGTCAAGAATTCTATGCAGACTTCAAGGTGCTGGACATATCGAACTTCGACGTAGTCTTAGGAATGGACTGGCTGGGAACTTTCTTCACCACCATCGACCGTCGTCAAAGGAGGGTAGTGTTTGAAATACCAAATCACCTAGTATTCTACTTCAAAAGTGGAGACAAGACCTTAGAGCCTAGCATCTACAGAGAAAAACCAAAGAAGGCAGAGATTGCAGTATTGCAACCGGAAGAATCGAAGCCAGAGGTAGTTCGAGAGTTCGAGGATATTTTCCCTGAAGATATATCAGGTTTGCCTCCCGATCGAGCTATTGAATTCATCATTGATTTGCAACCCAGCGCACAACCAGTAATAAAATCTTCATACCGATTAAGTCCGGAGGGATTGAAGGAGATCTATATTCAGTTGGACGAACTCCTGAAGAAAGATTGGATCCGACCCAATACTTCAAGTTGGGGATCTCCAGTGCTGTTGGTAAAGAAGAAAGAAGGTACCTATCGGATGTGCGTGGATTATCGAGCTCTGAACGAGGTGACAATTAAGAACAGGTATCCACTACCCCGCATCGATGACCTTTTCGATCAATTAAGTGGATCTTGTGTCTTTTCAAAGTTAGATCTTCGTTTAGGATATCATCAGGTGAAGGTCAAGGAATCCGACATTTTGAAGACGGCATTTAGGACTCAATATGGTCATTATGAATATCTCGTAATGCCATTTGGAGTGACCAATGCACCTGCCATCTTTATGAACTTGATAAACCAAGTTTTCCGAGAGTACTTAGACATGTTTGTTGTTATCTTCATTGACGACATCCTGATGTATTTAAAGAATCGGAAAGAGCACGCCGAGCACTTACGGATTGTCCTAGAGATATTACGACAACATCATCTTTACGCCAAGTATAACAAGTGTGAATTTTTGCTAGATCAAGTCGGATTTCTCGGACATATCGTTTCAGGTGAAGGAATATCTGTGGATCCAGCTAAGGTGTCAGCTGTCAGTGAGTGGCCGACACCAAAGACAGTAAAAAATATAAGAAGTTTCTTAGGCTTATGAAGATACTACCAACGATTCATTGAAAGATTCTCAAAGATCACAGCACTCTTGGCTAAGCTCACACGTAAAGACGAAGTATTCGTGTGGTCAGAAGCATGTGAGAAGGGTTTTGTAGAACTCAAATCGAGCTTAATCTCTGCTCCTATTCTCGTAATACAGGATCAAACCGGTGGATTTGATGTGCATTGTGATGCATCGGGTAAAGAATTAGGATGTGTTCTACATCAGCATGGAAAAGTTGTGGTTTTTGCATCAAGGTAGTTAAAATTTCATGAACGCAACTATCCAACACATGATCTGGAATTAGCAGCCGTTATTTTCGCCCTCAAGATTTAGCGTCACTATCATTTGAGAGAACGAGTGGATATATCACCAACCATAAAATTCTTAAGTATGTATTTACTCATAAGGAACTCAACATGCGACAAAGAAGATGGCTAGAACTCATGGCAGAGTTCGACATCAACCTACAGTATCATCCTGGGAAGATGAACATAGTTCCTGATGCATTTAGTCGCTAGCCATTAGCAATGAACCTCACCTCTCAATGGAAGCTACATCAAGAATTGCACGGATTGAAGATTGAAGTAGTTATGTTAGGTAACGCTTCATCTTTGATGAACTTACAAGTCCAGTCCACTCTTGTAAATCAGATCAAGGCGGCTCAAGTAAATGATGACAAACTACAAAAGATCCGAGAACAAGTAGAAAGTGGATTTCAAACTGACTTCATCATCCACGAAGATAGATCCTTACGATATGGAAGCCGTTTATACGTGCCAGTCGAACTTGTTCGAGAAGAGTTAATGAAAGAAGCTCACAACTCTCCTTATTCTATACACCCCGGTGGCATAAAGATGTATAAGGAATGGCAACACTACTGGTGGTATAGAATGAAGCGTAAAATAGCAAGGAGCATAGCCAAGTGTTTGGTATGTTAGCAAGTGAAGTCTGAACATCACAGAACTGCCGGTCTACTTCAGTCATTACCAATCCCAGAATGAAAATGGCAGCACATTACCATGAACTTCGTGACTGCTCTCCCTCGCGGCACGAAGGGTAACAACGCAATTTGGGTTTTTGTGGATCTACTCACCAATTCGGCTCACTTTATTCCATTCCGAATTGGCCAGACAACCGAGACGTTAGTAAGGAAGTACATGGAGGTGAGTAGAAATCTAAAGTAAGATTTAAACCTTCAAGATGTACCCTACTTGTCTTGATACCCATAAACTCATGCAGGAGATCGTGAGATTATATGGGGCACCTGTTTGCATAGTCTTCGATCGTGATACAAGATTCCAATCACAGTTCTGGCAAAGTCTGCAAGCTAGGCTGGGAACGAGTCTGAATTTCAGCACGACATATCATCCAAAAACAGATGGACAATCCGAGCAAACAATTCAAATATTAGAAGATATGTTGAGAGCCTGTATGTTCGAATTCAGAGGTTCGTGGGAAGACCGCCTACACCTTGTGGAGTTTTCATACAACAACAACTATCAGTCCGGTATTGGGATGGCACCATTCGCAGCACTCTATGGACGGAAGTGTCGTTCTCTACTGAGCCGGGACGGCGTTGGAGATCGTGAACTTCTTAGACCAAAGATTGTCATGCCCCACTTTCCAATAGACGGAAAGGGTGACGAGGCAAGCCCGCGACGTATTTATTTCGAGGAGGTTATTTCCCGGAATAAATACGCTGAGCGTAGAAGAAGCAATATAAAAGTGACAAGATAATTAACATGAGATTTATAATTCAACAACTTTATTTACATTCATCTAGATTCATATACAATACATGATTTCAACTGAAAGAAAATACAAGAAAAGAAATGCCTAAACAGGTGATATACATAAACTGAGAAGAAGATAACTGGTCTAGGCCTGGGTTGCAATCTGATTGTGCTCCTCCTCTGAGATGTCTACCTCCTCAGTCTCTACAGTATCTGACGAACATTCTAAGAAAACAAAGTTGGATGGAATGCCCGTCAGCTATCTTTCGCTCGGTAAGTCCCTAAGATATGAAGTGAAATATAAAGTGTAATGATAAATGAAGTGTATATCATGAACAATTGATTATGGTGTCTCAGCATGCCATTTTATGTAAACACGACAATTTTATTTAGCATGCAGTTCTTTCATAATATATGTGAACAAGTATGGTAATATATATGACAAGTAGGTAAACACGACAGTATAGTATAAGCATGGCAAATAAATATAACATGGCCGTGTAGTGTATCTATGGTGAACATGCAGTGAATATAAGTGTCTTAACAGACAGGTCTCTACTTGGGTACACTAATTTAACGTAAGTTCAAGAGTGAATGTCAACCAATCTCAAGAGTGTTTTCGAACCCAACAGGCTATAATTCAGGGGTAAGGAACCACATGCCCGAATCAATTGTTAGTAACGGGACTTCAATCTAGTGTTAAAGTATTCCAAACTCAATAGGCTGTAATCCAGGTGCAAGGAAACACGGGCCTTCATGATAGCTTGCTTGTGTTAGTAGACATGGATTCATGATCTAGTGGGACTCCTGAGATTTCATTGGATTCACTCATGAACTACCGCAACACCCCGTATATGCTATGTTACAGCTAAAAATTACCAGCCTTGCTCGAATCCATGAATACATCGAGTTACAAGATTGAGTTCATGTCTATATAAAGTATTCATGTCAAGTATTCATGTATTCATGTCAAGTTGTATTCATGGTTCGAGTCAAGTCATAGTGTTCAAATATTCATGTTTTGATTTAGTAGCGTTCAAGTGTTCTGATTCATGATCAAGGGTCAAGTATACCTGTTTGCTTTTGATGTTTGAATTCAAGTATTCATGATCAAGTATTTGTGTTTGGTTTTAAATTCAGGTTTGAGTTTGGATTCAGACTTGAGTTAAACTCAGACTTGAGTCAGACACTTATAAACTGATTTAGATCTTGAATTAGGTTCGGGAGTTATCGGTAACTGCTGCACATGGACGACAGAATTTGTGTCTTTTTCCAAAACAATTACCGTTGATAACACCGTTAAGTTTTCTACCTTAACTAGACAAGCACTCATTTTCTCTGGCTCCCTGGGCTCAAGAGAATTGATCCCGCTTAAACCTATATTTAATAAAGTACTTAAATATAGTTTTATATAACTCGATGAGGTTTTATGAAAAACATTTTAAATATAGTTTCAAACTAATATCGAGAAGTTATTTATATTATTTAGGGTTTCCATGAATGTGAATTTTAAGGATTTGAGGTATTTTAGTGATAATAGCTTAGTTTGGAAAGTTCATAGTATTTTACTGTAAAACTTGACTTTTGTTGGTATCTTGATAATATTTTGATGAAACTTGTAATTCTTTAATTTGAAAAAAAATAAGGTTATTATATTTTGAAAATATATGGATTTATAATATTTATATAGTTATAAAAAATTAATTTTTATTTAAGTAGAAAATTGCGTTTTTCTTAAAAACCGTATTAAAAACCTTTCGAGACCAAATGCTCAGTGAGGAGATCTGCATCTCGCTCTACTAGCTCAAAGATATGCGATAATCCGTATCATCCAATAGCGGGTCCCCTAAAAAGGGTTGTAGAGACTTATTTTCAAAGGAATTAAAAATACAATTTAAAAAAAACCGTTTTTTTTTATAGTAAATGGTATTTTAATGAAATCTTGTATTCGTAACAAAAATATATTCAAAGGATATCGTGCTATAGAAACCATGTGTGTATGTGAGAGGCATGTCATTACCTCATGAATTTTCCTAAAGGTATGTTTTAAGCAAAACAATATAATATGACATATATAAAGTTCATGGTACTTTAATGTAAAAGTTAAATTAAAATTATGTTACATGACATTTTTGAGTGAAATTCGGTTCTAATCCTTAGTTTTATGATTACAAACTTTGTGTAAGGATATGGATGCCAAATATATAAGAAAAAGTGGATTTTATATAGTATAAAAGAAGATGTCGGTATTAACTCCACTTCCGACATATGTTTTGAAAAAGAATTTTTAGAGAAGGAGAATGAGGATTGGAAGGGACTTACAAGTGAAGTGGATAAAATGAAAGTGTGGAAAGAGGGGGTTTTCGTCGTGATGTCGCGGGGTCATCGGAATATGCTTCGATCCTCGTCAGAATTTGGTCGCTTGCTAACTCCTCTTCTACTCCACTTGTATTTAAGAAATTTTGAGAATTTTGGCTATATTTTTAGAATGATGAAGGACTAGGGCATGAGATAGTATTTATAGTGTAGAATTAGGATTTTGGAAGGGTGAATTAAAATGCATTAAAAAGGTAATAAATTGGGAATTGAAAGGTCTCTGTTTGATTGTAGAGCAATCAAACAGTGTAGGGGAGTTAGGGGTAGGGGAAAAGTCATGTGTGCAAAGCCCGGACCTCATTGGGCTCGGGGAGACCATCGGTGCCGGCCTTTATGGGTATCTCGCCGGTCGTTTTGTGGAGGGGGGTCGGTGGATTTGAGCAACGTGTTCCTCTCTGTATTTAAATCATTGTGCACATGTTTGATTTTTCTGACTTTTCATTTTTATGTGTATTGCACGTGTAAACTTTTGGGCTTTCAAAAAGTTTAAAAGAACAATCAGAAAAAATAATGTGTCTGATGGGATTCGAATACAGGGGCTATGTCACAGCAGTGCAAGGCTTTACCAGTGAGTGAGCTACAAGTTGTTTCTTGTTGTTCTTAAACAAAATTAACTTATAACTTGTACTCAGGCTGTGAAACTCTATTCTGTATTTTAACAGAAGAATTTCCATACTAAGATTTCAGAGTCGTTACAGAGATGATCGTGGCAACTGTAGATGTGGTTCACACGATCAGGGAAAAGGTGCGCATAGCCTAGGACCGACAGAAGTATTGGGAAGATGCAAAACAACGACATCTGGAGTTTCAACCCGGAGAGCATATATTCTTGAAGATCTCTCCAAACAGAGGAGTGACGCGTTTTGGAAAAAGGGGTAAATTACGTCCAAGATATATAGAACCGTTCGATATACTCTAACGAGTTGGAGAAATAGCGTACCGTTTAGCACTACCACCCTCATTGGAAGGAGTGCACAACGTGTTCCATATATCCCAGCTACGACGATATGTGAGCGACCCCAGCCATATATTTGATCACTCAGAGCTCACGGTACAGATTGATCTAACTTGCGAGCAGCAACCAGTTGAGATTCTGGACCGAAAGGTGAAGACATTACGGAAAAAGGAGGTAAACTTGATCTGAGTGATGTAGAGAAAGGATTCGCCAGGAGAATTAACTTGAGAAAGAGAAGAAGATATGCGTGCACGATACCCTTACCTTTTTGAAAATTAGTCTTTATGTAAATGTAAATTTCAAGGACGTAATTTTTATAAGGAGGGTAGAATGTAACGACTCTGAAATTCATGTACAAAATTATTTGTTTAAATGTATAGAAAATGGTATTTCAGCCTGTGTAGGAGTTATAAATTATTTTTGTTCAATAAAAGCAAGAAGCAACTTGTACCTCACTGGTAAAGCCTTTACACTGCTGTGACGTAGCCTGTGTGTTCAAATCCCATCAGTCCCAAATTTTTAAAAAAGTTTCTTTTAAAATTTTTCTGAAGCCCAAGAGCTACACGTGCAATTCACGGAGAAATAAAAAGTTTCAGAAAAATCAAACAGGCGCAATGAGGAGTAAACACTGATTAAAGCACGCAGCACGAATCTCGAGGCAATTAGTGAAAACTCGACCGCTCTTTTCATTGCTTTGGCGGCTACCGACGGTCCAAAATGCTCCAAATCGCTCCGTGCTTTGCACACAAGTCCCTTCGACTCCCCTGCACCGTTTGATTTTCCTGCAATCAAATAGAGACTTTTCAAATCCCTAATTAACACCATTAAATCCATTTTAATTCATTTTTATTTCAAAATTTCTCTCAATTTACCTTATAAATACCACCTCATACCCTAGCTCTCCCCCATTCTGAAATTTCTATAAAAAAATTCTCTCAAACTTTCTAAGTACCAAGTGGAGTTAAGCACCCAAGTGGAGTAGCAAGCCATGCTCGACGACCGAAGCCTTTCCGACGACACCACGACACCCGAAGGTTTTCCCTCATTCTTGTTAACGATCTAAGCTAGTAAGTCCATCTTCTTTCTATTTCTCTCATCTCAAATCGTCTTCTAAAAATATATCGACAAAGTGGAGTTAACTCCGATATATGTTATTTTAACATTTATACTCCCCTCATTAAGTAAAATAGGTCAAAATAAATTTCTCACACCACTCGTAACCTTATTTACAATCATTTAGGTTTTAGTTTAATAAAATTTTCATGTGGAACAATCATATAACAAACTTTTTTATTAAAATAACAAGAACTTTAATATAACCGTAATTTCAATAGCTAGAGTATAAACCTTTAGATCATTCATGGTGTAACGACTTACCCTACACACACACACACACTATGGTTTCATAGCACGAGATTATAAACATAGGGTTTATGTAAAGAATATATTTTACATTAAAATACCATATTTTTTTCAAAACGGGTTTCTATTAAATCGATATTTTAAATCCTTAGCAAATACGGCTCTACAACCCTCGTCAGGGGACCTGCTAATGGATGGTGTGGATTATCGCATATTCTTGGGATAGTAGAGCGAGATGCAGAACTCCTCATGCAGTATTCGGTCTCGAAAGGAAATAAAAATACGGTTTTTAAGAAATACGACTTTTCTAAATAAAAACTAAACTTTGGAAATTATATAAAACTATGAATTCGTATTTTCAATAAAAGCAAATTTTGAAACTATAATGAAAGATTAGAATTTTTAATAAAATACTAACAAGTTTCCAAAGGAGTTAGTTTTTATAAAAATACCACAAACTTTTAAAAGTCAGGTTTAATCACCAAAACACCACAACAATTAAAATATATATTCATGAAAACCCTAAATATTATAAATCACCCTCGAGGTTATTTTTAAACAATATTATATTTTTCATAAAACCCCCTCGAGGAATAAAACAATGTAAACAAACAATATTAAAAACTATAAATTGATATATGTTTAAGCGGTATCATTTCTTTTGAGCCCCAAGGAGCTGGAGAAAGTGAGTGTTTGCCTATTCAGGTTAGAAAACTTAACGAAGTTATCAATGACAACTGCCTTGGAAAAAGACACAAATTTTGCAGTCCATGTGCAGCAGTTGCCGATTTTTCCCGAACATAAGAGTTTTAACAGTTTAAATAAATTCATATGAAAAAGAACTGAACTCGAATCCAAACTTGAATCTAAAC
This sequence comes from Agapanthus africanus, assembly GCA_030015575.1. Lineage (NCBI taxonomy): Eukaryota > Viridiplantae > Streptophyta > Magnoliopsida > Asparagales > Amaryllidaceae > Agapanthus > Agapanthus africanus. The sequence continues at coordinate 696,527,547 of CM057343.1, read as the reverse complement.
TTGAACTCAAACTCGAACATAAACTCGAACTCTAACCCAACTCGAATCTAAATCTGAACATGAACTCAAACCCAATCTACTCGAACTAAATTGACTCAAACCAAAATTGCAATTGACATGACTCGTATTTTACTCGATCCACTCGACTGCATTCTACACCTTTTGCAATCTATGGTTTTGATCAAGACATGTTATAACCAACCAATCAATTCAATTAAGTATACTATACAGTTATAAACTATTTATACTCGGGGTGTTTGAGATAGTTTCTTGTGTGAATCCAACGGAGCTTCAGGAGTCCCGTATTAAGCTCTTTTTTTATTTTACTCGAATATCAATCGGGTTGACTCATCCACAGCCTAGAGCTCAGATGCTAACACATGAAATGGGCCCGTGTTTCCTTGCTCCTGGGGCTCCACTCTTGAGCTCGTGAATACTTCTACGGCTTAGTTGATATTCACACTTGGAATTTAACGTTAATATAGTGACCATACAGAGACTTATAGTACATATTTACTCATGATCGTATACTTTACTCGTCATATATATATATATATTCTATACTTGTCCTTCTTTTACTCTTATTTTATCCTTGAGACTTACTAAGCGCTAGTTCGCTGACGGGTATTCCACCCAGCCTTGTTTTCTTGGAATGTTCGTCAGATACGGTCGAGACAGAGGAAGTGGAGGTCACAGAGGAAGACTATAACCGGATTGCTCCTCATGATTAGCCTAGCTTCACTTTCTATTCAGATTATGTATACCACATGTTTTGGCATTTTCCTTTATTATATTTACTTTCCAGTTGAAACTCATGTACTTGTAAATATTAGAAGTTGAATGTAAATAAAGATATTTGTTGAAAAATTTTAATGTCTCCATTTATTCTTGCATTGTGTATTACCGTTTCAATACGCTTAGTATATTTATTTAGGAAATGACCTTCTCTGGATAAATATGCCGCGGGTTTGCTATGTCATCGTTTCCGTCTACTGGGAAGTGGGGCGTGACAGAGTCAAAGTAATGCAAACATGAAGATTTGTTGACAGGGTTCACCACGCTCATGTAGCTAGTCCCCGCCTGAGACACCTTCTCAGGATTTCTGCGCCGTTGCTGTGAAGAACACAAATCTCTCTTCACAGGGATATGAAGAACACCAACCCCTCTTCACAGGGATCACACTCTTGAACTTGTGATTCCCTAGGAAACCGTCACGCCCCGCTTCCCAAAAGAAGGAGAAAGAAGACGTGGCAAGGTCCGCAACCTAACTATATTGAAGGTGGTCTATTCAATACAGTTACGTTAAGTGTATAAATAATTAATATGCAGGATGTGTACCAAAACAAAAATAATAAAAGTGAAAGGCATTTTATTTCCATTAACCAAACTTTATTACATCCCAAAGGAAATAGTAAAATAAACTAAGTAGTTTATTTACATCAAAGGAGAAATAAAAAGCCCTAAACATGTGGGCAACAACAAAAATTAAAACTATCTAATCTTCCATTGTTCTGTCTGCATAATCTTTATAAGTTGACTTCACCTTGATCTTCGCTGTAATACTCAGTCTTCTCTAACGAACATTCCAAAGATAGAGAAAGAAAAGGAAGGTCCGTCAGCGGTTATACTCGGGTAGGATTACCACATAAAGAAACAGGAGTGTGAAAATGAACAGGTGTAGAAGAGTATGATGTATGCAACGTAAAGTAGGGGTGTAAATGCTTGAAATGCATAAATTTAAGATGTTTTGAGTAGAGGTATATATGAGTATGGGTATGTTGTAAGTTATATATAGATGAAGGTAATAATATGTATTAGTTTGTTAAACAAGGGTCCGGATACTCGAGATTATTCCGTTGTGGCCACGGAACAACAACTGGGGAAGTGAAATGTATCGTTTCACTTCCCGGGATAATGATCGAGTAGTAGGGGAATCCGAGTTCTGAATTATCCTTGCCTAATCAAACTACCCATCCCCGTGGTTCAGTATAAAGGTTCGGATGAGTTAGAGTTAGTGCGTATACTTCTAGGCATGGAATTTCCACATTGTATAGTCGCCCATATATTGGACTGTTCACCCGTAATATCGGGATCTACATATTTATATAGTCGCCCATATATTGGACTGTTCACCCTGCCTGCAGGGACCTTCATATTTATATAGTCGCCCATATATTGGACTGTTCACCCTGCCTACAGGGATCTTCATATTTATATAGTCGCCCATATATTGGACAGTTCACCCTGCCTGCAGGGATCTTCATAATAAGTATTCCATATCTAGGTCCGCGCATTCTAACCCTAACCGTATCATGTTTTGTATATGTCATGTTGTCATAAACTGAAATTTTAGAAAGAGTATTGATCTCGTTTAATATAGCCTTCCATAACCACTCATTTTATTTTCTAGAATTTGTAAAGTACTTCGTGTCCTTTAGAGAAAGCTTAGTTAAAATAATAAGGTTTAAATATCTTTTATTACTTTTAAGAAAACCATGATATTTGGGATATTTATTAATTTGGAAAAGCATAATGTTTTACAGAAAAAATCCTTTTGATAAAAGGTTGTGGTGTTTATTTGAAAATCTTTTACAAGGGGTTTTTATTTGAAAAATCTAGACTGCTCATAATATTCCAAAATGACAAGTTATGAGGTCCTCAAATCGCCTCTTCACCGCCAATTGTGGCTAGGTAAGGGCCAGGTAAGTGGGAAGGTACTCCACTACGTAAGTAGTGGGCTTAATTAATAACCACTAGCCTTAGACACACTTGCCTAGACAGCACAAAGTCTGGTTTAGATAAACGATCGATACCTACAACTTTTCCTTTATCCTAAATTGGTGTTATTTTAAAATTACCTTTTAATAAGATACTGAAAATTCTTTTTGAAAAAATATCGTTATTTAAATTTAATATTTTCTTTCTTAAAAAGTTGAGGGGGTTTTAAAAATATTTGTAAGTAAAATATACGTATGCTGTATCTAAAATATTTATTTTACATATCTTTAAAATATAATATTTAAACGAGGGTATCTTATGGAAATAACCTATTTCGAGATCATTTTTATAGTATGAGTATGTCAGAGGTGAAATGACAATTCATGGGTTACATCAGATTCCAGGTATTATGGGTGTGCAATATAATTTTGTGTACAGATGAAATTTAAACACCGTTTTAAAAATATGGGTTAACATTATCACGATTAAGGGTACAAGGAAAAAAGGTATGCACAAATATTATAACACCATTTTAAATGGGGGTTGATGATTAGAAGTTGGAACTAGGTTATTGAGATAGAAAAAGGTGACAGGAAAAGGAGAGAGGTGGATCCTACCTTTTGTTTGAGTCGGAAAGCCGTAGAGCTGAAAACGTAGTCTCATACTAAATCCTCAATAACTCTATGTCCCGATTTTTCCTCTGCGATTGGATGGAGCCGTAGCGTCGGCGTCGTCGATACGAAGGCACCGGTATTTTTTTCCAGAATTTTTGGAGTTCTGAGGTGTGAGAAATTGAGATTTGAAGATGCCTATTTATAGCATTTTCACTAACCATAAAAATCCAAGATTTCCACGAAAATCTATGCTGCGCAATGATTGCCAAATCATTCCCTCATGATTAGTCTCCGCCGCCTTAATCCTCAGCCGTTGGATCTGCATCCAACGGCGCAGATCACGCCGCCGAAAGCCACGCGTCGCCATGCGATTGCCCTGCAGCCGTGGGTGAGGATCACCACGTGGGCGCCGTCGCAGAGCTCTGGGCCGTTGGATCTCATGATCCAACGGTCCAGGTTAAAAGGCTTTAAAAATTTAAAATAAAAATTAATAAAAATAAATAAAATAGCAGAATATTGATTTGGTTTTGAAAAATTTGTTAAAAATAGTAAAAAATACGGGAAAATTATGGAAAAATTCCAGAAAATATATTTTATTATTATCTTTAATATAAAAATAGTTTTGGGCTAAAAACAATTAGTATATCTATTTCTAAATTGTTAGCTAGTTATAATAATTATATAATATCTAGTTCATCTTTAAAATATTTTAATTACGAATTAATTACTTTTATTGATAATAAAAATATGTAGATTATTTTAAGGTATTATAAAATCTTTCTAAAACATTTTAAGCCTATAAAAATAATAAATAGATTTTAGAAATTTCCTTTAATCATATTTAATGCTTTAAAAATTATTAACACTACTTTAAAAATTATTATTATATAAAAGAAACATGTAAATAATTATTTGATAGTAGAAATATAAATAAAATATATTTTATTAGGTATTAGAAAACATGGTCGTTACAATCTACCCTCCTTAAAATAATTTCGTCCTCGAAATTTCAGAAGGTAGGTTAAGGAAAGGAAGAAATCACTAAGAAGAGATTATCGCGGTTAAATATTTTGGTCTCGCACTCTCATCCCGTTTCCTCACTTCCGTATATGTCTGCCTAGTAGTTCTTCCTTCATATAGATCTGGCCAGCTGGATTGTCCTGTCGCTCAAGGTTTCATCCTTCTAATATTTCGACTGGTTGCTGCTCGTAAGTTATGCTAACCTTTCCATAATCTCGGAATGATCAAAAGTATAACTAGAGTTTCCTCCAACGAAAGTAGCAAAAGTAAGCTATACATAAACCCACCGTCTTCTTCCAAGATGTTAAACGGAAAATGAGTCGTGGGCTGAGCTTTCTTCGCTCGCTGCATTGAATCATCATCTCTACTTTTTCTACTATTATCTTACAAATTCTCCATCTTCAGGGTCTTCCCAATCGATCGGTACTTCTCCCATAAAAAACTTGACCTCTCTCATCCGCTTCATGTGTTGCAACCATCCGTGTTCCCATGTTCTCCTTAGAGTAGTGTTTCTATGTCTTCAAGATGAACATTTACCATCGTCGGTTCTGATTCTGGATAGGAATAGTTGCATCCACAAATTGTTAGTTGTCTTGACGCATATGAAACTATATTGCCGTGCTGATACATCACACCCTCAAGTCACTCCTCCGAAAATCATTGTGGATGTTTAAACTTCTGGGTTTGCTAAGAATTGCAAGAATGGTTGTGATAGTTACGATCTACCCTGATTAGAATAATTTCATACTTGAAATTTTCAAAGGAGTAGCCACTACTAGGCACGGAAATCAGTAACGCTACCAGGAATCCTCTTTGCTGCATGTACCGCTTCCGCGAGTTGGTGTATCACTTGATGCATGGAAAGTCTTGAAGGGTTAGGTATAAGGAATTGGAAATTATAAAATTGGTAGTTGCTTCCGGATGGAAAAGTTTGGAAGTTGAAGGAAAGATATGAATTGATGGAAAACATGAGAGCTAGAACATAAAGGCAACTAGTCGAAATTGCGGAAACTAGGGGAATTATGGTGAGTCCAACTAAGAATTGCATTGAAAGATAAATAAGAATGGTATTGGAAGAAGGATTGCGAAAAGAAAGAGTACCTCTGTTGTCTTTCCACGTGGCATCAGTCTTCTCGGCCGTCATGGTGAAGGTTTGATGTTTGGGTCCATTCCTTTGCGCTTACTGAAAAAACACGCTCCTGTGATGGCAAGGGTGGTCCCTTTAGTGATGTCCCTTGGCCGGTTGGTCAAGTGGCGGAAGGTGGCTGGTTTCCCTGTCGTGGTGTCGCATGATTAGCTGGCTTGTTGACGGGGCCTGATTGTCTCCCTCTCTGAGGACAACCCCCAATAGCATGATCCGGAGACCCACAGACTATGCAAAGTTTGTTCAAAATGCGACAGTCTCTCATGTGGTGTCCGGTCCTACCACAATGGTTGCAGGTAACGGCTGGTTTTCCGAAGATAGTTGGTCATGCTGGTCTCTGGGGTTGTGATCTCCCATTGAATCTGGAAGATGATCCCTCAAGGATTTGATTGGCTGGTCGCTTAATGCCAGATAAACGGTCATCCTTCCTTATTCGTCTCTGAAGGTCTTCAAAGTTTTGTGCCGCCTCTAAAATTTCATCATAAGTTGATAAGGTAGCAGAAGACATGGAGGACTGTGTCTTCAGGTCCAATCCTTGTCGGAATCTTAGCATAAAGCTCCGGGGTTTCCACCAGGTGATGCGCAAACCGACTTTATCTCGCGAACTCCGCAGCGTACTCGTCCACCGATATATCCCACATACTTCCCTGTTGGAAATGTATAAACTCCCGTTCCATTTTTAGGTGTGCTACGGCGGGAAAATATTGAGTGTCGAACCGTCATCTGAATGTTTTCCAGTCGACGGGCTCTTTCAGCCTGCTTTCCTCGGCCTCTCACCATATTCGGGCATTATCAGTGAGTTGTAGTTTGGCAATGTTCACCCACGCATCCTTCGAAATTTAGGCGGCACTGAGATCATTGACTGTTCCCTTAAGCCATTCTTCAGCTTCTAAAGGAGTTTCCTTCCCCGAAAAAGTCTTAGGGTGGAGTGATCTGAACTGCTTCACTCCCGCCGAACCTTGTGGAACTGAGGTTAGTGCCTTACTTAAAATCTCTGCTTGCTGCTGCCTACTTTCTCATAGCTCCTGATGAAGGGCAGCCGCCTGCTGCTGCTGTTGCTCCAGTAGTCCTTGCAGCATTTGTAGCATCGCTGCGTGATGAGCAGTGGCTTTATTGTCTCCGTTTCCCCTTCGGTTGCGGTGATGGTGTCGTCCAGCCATCGATGATCTGAATCAGAACGTGCTGAGGTGAGACAAGATAACTTGCATGAAAGAACAACAATTAATGCAAGGGAGAGACTAAGAAGAGCAAGAGACACAAGAGAGATTATTGCTCGAAACTAAGATTTTATTATCCAACTTCAATATGGAGAGTAAAACCGGAAGTAAGGACATGCCCTTACATCGTTTTATTCGGACAAAGAAAAGGAAAATACTTATTAATCTCGATTACGGGGGTTCAACAAGTGGTGATAGATCCTCGATCTAAGAAAAGTACGACCATTACCACGGTGCCTTGTGGGGACAACCGTCTGAGAGTCTATAACTTCGTCTTCTGAATCTTCAGATGTAGCTTCAAAGTAATATCGGACATGTCATCTTTGTTGGAAAGATTTGCCATGACCAGAAGGAAAGATCATGGTCAAGGTACAGAATGTCCAGGAAGAGACAAGGGACATAGGAAAACTATGATATCGGTATAGGTGGATAAGATTCACAAATATAATAAGTCAGTTAATGGTTTTATTTTAGTATACAAGAGGACCTGCATGGGCCACCACAAAAACCTGTCACGTTCCGCTTCCCAAAAGAAGGAGAAGGAAGACGTGGTAAGGTCCGCAATCTAACTGTATTGAAGGTGGTCTATTCAATACAGTTACGTTAAGTGTATAAATAATTAATATGCAGAATGTGTACCAAAACAAAAATAATAAAAGCGAAAGGCATTTTATTTCCATTAACCAAACTTTATTACATCCCAAAGGAAATAGTAAAATAAACTAAGTAGTTTATTTACATCAAAGGAGAAACAAAAAGCCCTAAACATATGGCAACAACAAAAATTAAAACTATCTAATCTTCCATTGTCCTGTCTGCATAATCTTCATAAGTTGACTTCACCTTGATCTTCGCTGTAATACTCAGTCTTCTCTGACGGACGTTCCAAAGATAGAGAAAGAAAAGGAAGGTCCGTCAGCGAGTTATACTCGGGTAGGATTACCACATAAAGAAACAGGAGTGTGAAAATGAACAGGTGTAGAAGAGTATGATGTATGCAACGTAAAGTAGGGGTGTAAATGTTTGAAATGCATAAATTTAAGATGTTTTGAGTAGAGGTATATATGAGCATGAGTATGTTGTAAGTTATATATAGATGAAGGTAATAATATGTATTAGTTTGTTAAACAAGGGTCCAGATACTCGAGATTACAACAACTGGGGAAGTGAAATGTACCGTTTCACTTCCCGGCATCATGATCGAGTAGTAAGGGAATCCGAGTTCCGAATTATCCTTGCCTAATCAAACTACCCATCCCCGTGGTTCAGTATAAAGGTTCGGACGAATTAGAGTTAGTGCGTATACTTCTAGGCATGAAATTTCCACATTGTATAGTCGCCCATATATTGGACTGTTCACCCTGCAAGGATCTTCATATTTATATAGTCGCCCATATATTGGACCGTTCACCCTGCCAGCAGGGATTTTCATATTTATATAGTCACCTATATATTGGACTGTTCACCCTGCCTGCAAGGATCTTCATAATAAGTATTCCATACCTAGGTCCGCGCATTCTAACCCTAACCGTATCATGTTTTGTATATGTCATGTTGTCATAAACTGGAATTTTAGAAAGAGTATTGATCTCGTTTAATATGGCCTTCCACAACCATTCGTTTTATTTTCTAGAATTTGTAAAGTACTTCGTGTCCTTTAGAGAAAGCTTAGTTAAAATAATAAGGTTTAAATATCTTTTATTACTTCTAAGAAAACCATGATATTTGGGATATTTATTAATTTGGAAAAGCATAATGTTTTACAAAAAATATCCTTTTGATAAAAAGTTGTAGTGTTTATTTGAAAATCTTTTACAAGGGGTTTTTATTTGAAAAATCTAGACTGCTCATAATATTCCAAAATGACAAGTTATGAGGTCCTCAAATCGCCTCTTCACCGCCAATTGTGGCTAGGTAAGTGCCAGGTAAGTGGAAAGGTACTCCACTACATAAGTAGTGGGCCTAATTAATAACCACTAGCCTTAGACACACTTGCCCAGACAGCACAAAGTCTGATTTAGATAAACGATCGATGCCTACAACCTTTCCTTTATCCTAGATTGGTGTTATTTTAAAATTACCTTTTAATAAGATACTGAAAATTCCTTTTGAAAAGATATCGTTATTTAAATTTAATATTTTCTTTCTTAAAAAGTTGAGGGGTTTTTAAAAATATTTGTAAGTAAAATATACGTATGCTGTATCTAAAATATTTATTTTACATATCTTTAAAATATAATATTTAAACGGGGGTATCTTGTGGAAGTAACCTATTTCGAGATCATTTTTATAGTATGAGTATGTCAGAGGTGAAATGACAATTCATGGGTTACATCAGATTCCAGGTATTATGGGTGTGCAATATAATTTTGTGTACAGATGAAATTTAAACACCGTTTTAAAAATATGGGTTAACATTATCATGATTAAGGGTACAAGGAAAAAAGGTATGCACAAATATTATAACACCATTTTAAATGGGGGTTGATGATTAGAAGTTGGAACTAGGTTATTGAGATAGAAGAAGGTGACAGGAAAATGAGAGAGAGGCGGATCCTACCTTTTGTTTGAGTCGGAAAGCCGAAGAGCTGAAAACGTAGTCTCATACTAAATCCTTAATAACTCCGCGTCCCAATTTTTCCTCTGTTATTGGATGGAGCCGTAGCGTCGGCGTCGTCGATACGAAGGCACCGGTATTTTTTTCAGAATTTTTGGAGTTTTGAGATGTGAGAAATTGAGATTTGAAGGTGGCTATTTATAGCGCTTTCACTAACCATAACAATCCAATATTTCCACGAAAATCTATGCTGTGCAATGATTGCCGAATCATTCCTACATGATTAGCCGTTGCCGCCTTAATCCTCAGCCGTTGGATCTGCATCCAACGGTGCAGTTCACGCCGCCCAAAGCCACGCGTCGCCACGCGATTGGCCTGCAGCCGTGGGTGAGGATCACCACGTGGGCGCCGTCGCAGAGCTCTGGGCCGTTGGATCTCGTGATCCAACGGTCCAGGTTAAAAGACTTTAAAAATTTAAAATAAAAATTAATAAAAATAAATAAAATAGCAAGATTTGGCTTTGAAAAATTTGTTAAAAATATTAAAAAATAAGGGAAAATTATGGAAAAATTCTAGAAAATATATTTTATTATTATCTTTAATATAAAAATAGTTTTGGGCTAAAAACAATTAGTATATCTATTTCTAAATTGTTAGCTAGTTATAATAATTATATAATATCTAGTTTATCTTTAAAATATTTTAATTATGAATTAATTACTTTTATTGATAATAATAATATGTAGATTGTTTTAAGGTATTATAAAATCTTTCTAAAATATTTTAAGCCTATAAAAATAATTAATAGATTTTAGAAATTTCCTTTAATCATATTTACTGCTTTAAAAATTATTAACACTACTTTTAAAATTATTATTATATAAAAGAAACATGTAAATAATTATTTGATAGTAGAAATATAAATAAAATATATTTTATTAGGTATTAGAAAACATGGTCGTTACAGAAACAAGTTTTCTTCTTCGTTAGTCCGTGATTCTCTAGAAAAGCCGTACTTTCCTCTCTAATCCATGATAATCTAAGAAGATCTATTTTTCCACTCCAAATCTACACAATTCAATCAATGAGAGGCACGTACTCCCCTTTGTGGGTTGAGAAACACCCTTTCTTGTTGGTTGAGAGGAATCCTCTCTCGTAGGTTTACAATCGTTTTACAAATGATAAATTTACTCTGTCACGCTCCACTTCCCAGTAGACGGAAACGATGACGCCGTAAGCCCATAACGTATTTACTATGAAATAAATACGTTAAGCGTAATTAAGCAATATAACAATGAATAAGAATGACAAGTGTAATATAATGAAACATTAACTTTATTTACATTCAAATTTACATACAACTATTTGTAATAAAAAGATACAATGATATAAAGTAAATGCCTAAACAATTACATACAGAAAATAAGTGCAGGAGAAACTAGTAGTCAGGCTGAGCTGTAAGCTAGTCCAAGTCCTCCTGGTTCGGCTCTATCTCCTCAGAGTCCGGTCCTCCTAACGAACATCCCAAAGAAAGAAACAGAAAGGAATATCGTCAGCGAACCAGCACTCGGTAAGTCCCAAAAGAAGAAATAGAAGATAGTATGTAATGTGAAATGAACATATAAAGTTGGATATGATCGTTCACAGGTATATGCTAGTTATTCTAACGTGGTTATTTGTAGTTTGATAAGAAAGGTATTCATGTATACGAGAGGAGTCCATCTTACCCCGTGGACTATGGTAACATGTAGTACAAGGCCCCGTCATAACCCACGGGCAAAGACATGTGAATTCATGTTGGTGTTTTTTAAGTGACCTCTCGTGACACGATATACGTTCCGTACCAATCTACCCATTTATCCCCATGTAATGTATTGTATAGATTATGTTACAGGTCTTGGCCGAAACCATGGATATAAAATATTCAGGTTCATGTTCAGGATGTAATCATGTGTTCAAGAAATCATGTTGAGTTCATATCAAGTTATAACCATGGTTTGATCAAGTCGAGTCAAGTTTGAGTTTGATGTTTGAATTTGAGTATTTATGTTCATGATCAAGTATTCAAATTCGTGTTTGATTTTGGATTCAGGTTTGAGTTTGGACTCATATTGAGTCAAACAATTGTAAACTGATTTAACTCTTGAATTCTTAGGTTCGGAAGTAATCGGGAACTGCTGCACATGGATGACAGGATTTGTGTCTTTTTCCAAGATAATTGCCATCGATAACCCCGTTAAGTTGTTTAACCCGAATAGGTAAGCACTCACTTTCTCCGGCTTCCTGGGGTTCAAGAGAATTGATCATGCTTAAACCTATATTTACTAAAGTCCTTAAAATATTATTTTGTATATCTCGAGGGGGGTTTATGAAAAATATTTTAAGATAGATTAAAAATAAATATCGAGGGTGATTTGTATTACTTAGGGTTTTCATGAATATGTATTTTAAGTATTGGGGTATTTTAATGTTAAATGCTTAGCTTTTAAAAGTTTATGGTATTTTATTGAAAACTAGTCCTTTTTGGTAACTTGATAGTATTTTATTAACATTTTTTAATCTTTCATTTTTAGAAAAATATAGCTTCATAATATAATGAAAATATGAATTTATAATTTTATATAATTTTTAAAAGTATTTTTATTTAGAAAATTCGTATTTCATAAAAACCGTATTTTATTTCCTTTCGAGATCGAATACCCCGTGAGGAATTATGCATATCGCTCTACTATCCCAAGGATGTGCGATAACCCGCACCATCCATTAGCGGGCCCCCTAACGAGGGTTGTAGAGGCGTATTTGCCAAGGATTTTCAAAATACCGTTTTAAAAGAAACTCGGTTTTTAAAAGATGTGTTATTTTATTGTAAAGGTTATTCTTTGAACCAAATATACATCTAAATAGGTATCGTGCTATGAAATCAAATTATGCGTGTGGGGTAGATCATTACCCCGTGAAGTTTTCCTAAATGTATTATTTTTAACAATATCGAAAAGCGGTGATAATAAAGTTCAAGGCATTTTAATGAAAAAGTTCAATTATGTTCGTTTCACATGAAGATTTTGGTTAAAATTGAATCTAAGCATTGGTAATTAAAGTTAAAAATATAATGGTGAAATTAGATTGTCCAAGATATAAAGGAAAAGGGAGTTTTAGGTTTTAAAAAGAAAGGTATCGTGAATAACTCCACTTTAACGATATATGATTAGAAGATGAATTTTGAATAAAAAGAAGCGAGTTGGGAGGGACTTACGGTTTTAAAATCTCAATAAAAGGATTAGGAAGAAAAAGGAGGCTTCGTGGCATCGCGGGAGCTCCGGAATCGACTTTGATCTTTGACGGAAAGAGCTTGGTCGCTAACTCCACTTGATTCCATTTGCACTTAGGAACTTTTTGAGAGAATTTTTGCTAGAATTTCAGAATGGTGAAGAGTTAAAGCATGGGATGTTATTTATAGTGAAGAATTAGAGTTTGGAAATTAAAATTTTGGACTAAAAAGCATTAAAATAATGTTAAATGGTGAAATAAATGGTCTCTATTTGATTACAGGGAAATCAAACAATGCAGAGGAGCTGAAGGGATAAGTGTACAAAGCACGGATCAAATTGGACGTATCTTAGCCGTCGGCACCAGCCCAAACACAGAATGGCCGGTCGGATCTCAAGGTTTTGTCTCGAGATTCGTGCCACATGGGTTTTAGGGTGTATACATCTCATTGCGCCTGTTTGATTTTTCTGAACTTTCATTTCCCCATGTATTACACGTGCAACTCTTGGGCTTCCAAAAATTAAAAAGAAAAATCAGAAAAGAAATAATTGTGTATGTGGGATTCGAACACACAGGCTACGTCACAATAGTGTAGAGGATTTACCGGTGAGCTACAAGTTGTTTCTTGCTTTTATTAAACAATTCTAATTTATAGCTCTTGTACAGGCTGTAATACTCTTTTCTGTACAATAACAAGAGTTTTTCCGTGCAGAGATTTCAGAGTCGTTACATACTCACTCTCAATCCTATGATCCCAATAGATCATAACCGGTGTGGCACAAGAATTGATTTGAGAGATTATACCAGGTTTTGGCTCTGTGGAGGTGAAAAGAATTTGGGCAAGCACAAGCACAAGAAGAATAAAAGGATTTCTCAAAATGATTTGCAATGAACAGTTAATTGAAAGTGTGAGATCTCATGGGTTTACATAGGAATCAAATGGGAAGTTATTCTAACTCCTTATAACTGCTAAAAACTGTCATAAAACAGTTAATGACCATTGGAGGCTGTTATAATTGAAAACGGCGTAAATATCCTTTCGATTCAAAATTCAAATTTGAATTAACTGCCAAAAACTGCCCTTGCAGACGTCTATAGGAGACGTCTGCCATTTAGACAAATTCCTTCACCAGACGTCTGTGGGAGACGTTTAGAGATCAACAAAATCTTTAGAAGATGTCTGGTGACTCGTCTCTGAGAGATATATCCAGTATTTGATAAACCGAGAATTTGTTATACAGACGTACGTGGGAGATGTCTGGGGTTCGAAAAATTATGATACATATGTTTGTACCATACATCTATTTTCTAACATGAATGAATATCTGGTTTTTGAAACTTGGCAGTTTGAATTCCAACGGATAGGTTAGACGTCTCTCTATGAGAGGGGAGACGTCTAGGGTATAGAGAACAATTTGAAATGATATTTCTAACCTTATAAGATCAACACTAGGCACATGTACACCACTTATATCTCATTTCTTGATCTTTGTTCTTCTTTAATCATCATTTCCTTAAATCGTTACGCCGAGACGTCATTGTATCTTGGTTAGGCTTGCATTACATTATTACTTGCATAAAGTCTGTTAGGTCCCTAGTGCTCGCGTTGCAAGACTCGCGGCAAAAGCGGAAGCGAAAACAAAACTTTAAAGCAGGCACTAGCGACCAAAACCCGAGAATCGATGCCAAATATTAAACTAGATATCATAACATACAAGATTAGGGGTTAGCTACCTTTGCAGCATGTCCGCTGTTCACCGCCGAAAGACATAGACCGAGACGTTGGGATGTCTGGCTTGAATTTTGGGGGGCAGATGCTATTTGGACTTCTCCATCCACCTCTTTGAAGATACCAAGTTGATTTATGGCACCATATATCGGAGGTTTGGACAGATATGACCGTTGTAGCAGACTATATCAGATTCCCCTCATTTTATAAGGGGTTTTTGATTGTGGGGATGCTCTTCCCTGCAGGCGAAATCCCCTGCAGTTAATTACGTTACCGCATTGCGATAGCCACTTTCTCCTGCTTCAGCAGTTCACTTTGTGTCGTGTTATTTTTGTTCTATTTTTGGTTGCCCATGGATTGTATACGGAGACTATTTTATATCGTCGTCCGTAGGGCGCGATTAGCCCAAATCCGTATAATTTAGGTTTGGGCTTGGGTCAGGGATTTTCTTAACGGGTTTTTGAACTTAGGTTATATATTCCTTTGGTTCAAAAATATTTTGTTTTATTTAAGGACCGTTAATCTAGTTTGAGATTAAGATCAATTTAAATGTATGAGTATTTGGGCTCAAACTATTTTAAACTTAGGATACATTAGTCCTGTTTGAGACTAAGATCAACTTAGCAATATTTTTAAAGATCATTAAATTTATTAAGATCCAGAGCATTTCGGCTCAGTTGCAAGAGAGACTTAGCCAATTTGGACTTACTCATTTTCTTTTGTTCTATTCCGAAGTGCTGAGCACTTATTTGAGCTCTGTTTGTTCAGCCTCCTTTTTATGCAAAAGTGCTAAACACTTATTTGACATTCTGAC
This sequence comes from Agapanthus africanus, assembly GCA_030015575.1. Classification (NCBI taxonomy): domain Eukaryota; kingdom Viridiplantae; phylum Streptophyta; class Magnoliopsida; order Asparagales; family Amaryllidaceae; genus Agapanthus; species Agapanthus africanus. The sequence goes on along the minus strand of CM057343.1, from coordinate 696,512,467 downwards.
ACTCACATGGATATCATGTAAAGCATTCAATTATGCGCGCTGCCCAATCAATGCAAAGCACTCAGCCGTTTCGGCTGTATATAAAGTGCTAAGCACTTTTTATATGGCATCCACGTGAGGAGCATGTGCGGCGCTGGGCGCTGCCCAATCAGTGCTAAGCACTCAACCATTTTGGTTGTATATGAAGTGCTAAGTATTTTTGTGTGTGGCGTCCACGTGAGGAGCATGTGAGGCGCTGGGCTCTGCCTAACCAGTGCTAAGCACTTAGCCGTTTTAGCTATACATGAAGTGCTAAGCACTTTATTCAGCGCCCACGTGTGTTTCACGTGAGACGACGGCCTTCTGTTTTGGGCGTCCGCGTGTTTTTCACGTGAGGCGCTAGTCGCTGTTAAAAGGGGTGTCCACGTGGGAAACACGTGATGCTAGTTTTTTTTCGTTTTTAGAAATTAAATCTCTGTTGACGGCATTTTGGCCATTAATGATCACCAAGATCTTCGTTTTTGAAGATCTGAGATCAGTTTTTTTTAAGAACTAAGTTCTTTTATAGGTTCTTTTTCCTTTTGTTTTTCTTTTGGACCTAATTCTTTTCTTAATCTTTGATTATCAAGAACAAGATCTTCCTGATGAAAATTAAAATTCTCAACTTGTTGGAGACTTGCCTAGTGGATCTCTGATCCAGAGAAAAAACTAAGTTCTTTGAGAAGGGTTAAACCCTTAAAATAGGTAAAAGAGATATTTTGATCTCTGTATTTTCTTTACCTAGGTTGTTTTTTAAAAGGAAGTCTTCCTCTTTGAGAATTAAATTCTCTATTGTTTTGAAAGGTTTCTATATTTTTTCAGAAGCTTATTGGGGGTTTTCCTCCTTTTTAGATTTAATCTCCTTACTTCTATTTATAGGAGAAGAGAAAAAAATCAATTTATTGAGAAAATCTCTCATTAAGAGATCATGATTGATTTCATAATCAATCAAAATGATTTTTTAGATCAATCAGTGAATTTTATTCACCGTTGGATTTTTAATCCAAAAACTCTCTGTTTAACAAAGAAGATTTCTTGTTTGTTTAATAAGATTAGGAAATATATTCCTAAGATAGAATTTTATTCTATCATATGAATATCTTATTAGTTTAACAAAATTAGAATTTTATTCTATCATATGAATATCTTGTTAGTTTAACAAGATCAGTAAGATATTTTCTAACATATAATTTTATTCTATCACAAAATTAGGAAGATATTTTCTTAATATAGAATTTTATTCTATCTAATAGAGAAGATCATTCTTGTTTGTTTATCAAGATTAGAAAATATTTTCCTAAAATAGAATTTTATTCTATCATATGAATATTTTGTTAGTTTAAAAAGATTAGAAAATATTTTCCTAATCATAGAATTTAATTTCATTTAACAGAGAAAATCTCTCTTATTTTAAGAAGATCAGGGAAATATTTTCCACATAGAATTTAATTCTATCATTGGATTTTTGATCCAACAGAGAATATCTTCTTTATTTATAAAGATCAGAGGAATATTTTCCCCTAAAAGAATTTAATTCTATCATTTGATGATTTATTATCACCATTGGATTTTTGATCCAACGGCTTTGTTTAATAAAGAATATCCCAGATTTTAGGTAAATATTCCTCATGTAGAATTTAATTCCACCCTCTTTAATTTGGGCGCTGACGCTAACGTGCTATGCATGTGAGCGCCGCCTAAGAATTTATGTCTTTTATAAATAGTCACTCACGTGTTTTGCACACCGGCGCTCACATGTGTTCCACGTGAGGTGCCACTATAGGATTTAATCCTAACAGAGGCTGGCGTTGACACTCACATGGGAAACATGTGAGGACCCAATATAGGATTTAATCCTATCTGAGGCGGTATCTACATGTTTTGCATGTGGGTGCACGTGTTTAACACGTGGGGGGTTTTCCTTTATTTTGTTAGTTATATGTATGCCCTAGAGGCCATTACTATACATAGGATGTATATTGTAGTGGATGCTTGGACATATATAGGGAGGACTTTCTTGCTCGACATGATAGTATGCTATCTGGTTACTCTTTACCTTAACGTGTACATTGATTGTCTCTCTGTTACATGTTGGTAAAGCCCTTAGGATGTGTACTTGACTACCGGGACTATGATGCGGATCATACTAGTGGGGACATGGTAGTCCATAAGTACATCCTTCAAGGTCCATAGTCGTGGGTGTATCGAGACAGGGTATCGATATACCAGTGTAGACTAGCGTATACCTTCTCGACCCATACAGATGGACGATGGATGATCCCATATCCATTGGTGTTTGACATCAGAGATGATATACGGGTGCTCAGTGGAGACTGGGTACACTGGACGGACTCGCCGAGAACTCTCAGATGGTATTATATCTTACGTCAGATGGCAGTTCTCTGGTGACACTGGTACAGGTTAGTCTGTAGACCCGAGATCGTCATAGAGTCTTATGTGATTCCCACCGTGCTTTGATTTCCACCTTACCACGTCCAAGAGGGCGTGCAAAACGGTGGTTTTTGGGTACAGTCCCGAGTCACATGGAGGCAATGAGCGATAGGAGGGGATTCGTCTCTCCCGGTATAGGGAGTTGATGTTGCGCTGTGTTCGATTGGCTATAACCGGAAATCCCTGGCCAGGGTTGCTGAGATTTACTGGTAAGTGTTACCAGTAGTTTCTCGAACTGTTATAGACCTCATATCGACACGACTTATTGAGCTACTGGGGTCTGACGTTTACCACCCCTAGGCGAGATATGCGACATATCAGACGAACAGACCGGACTGTACAGTAAGTGTTACTGGTTGGATTCACAGGACCGTGAGCGGGCTTGCTCGTCGATCTTCTGATCGTTCAATACCCGGGTGGCCGTTACGTTTAGCAGACCGCTTGCGGCTTGTGGGTGTTTGATATGATCATCACCTGCTGCCGGCGTATTGACGAGTCTTTAGAGTCCTACACAGAGGTTTCCTGGCTCAAGCGAAACGAAATAGGAGCGCATATGAAATATGTGCGGGACCGAGAATGATACCAGTATGTGATACCGTATTCTATTCTCGCGATGAATGTATCGAATGGTTGTATGTGATATAACCTAGTTATCGAATCAAGGATTGATTCGATAAGCCGATACATTGGATATTAGTCGGTTATATGCGATATGACCGGATCGTTAAATCAAGTGTTGATTTAATGATTTAATGTATAATTATATATTTGATATATTACTTTGAATTAACTAGTATTGGTTCACTTAAGATAGATTTTCTCACTTGATGTGCACAAGTTGTATATGTGATATATTTTTGTGCACTTGTTTGTATCATGTTTGATGATACATGCATACTTGGGTTTGTGTAAAGACTTAAACCATGGTTATGTTAATGGTTAGGGTTTTGATTTACTCACTTATTCATTTATCTATTTATTTTGGTTAAATAAAGGAAAACAAAAATGGTTGCTTTCATTCATGAAACTTCTTGATGCTTCATGCATCTTTGACTAAAGTAACCATTCTTGTCTTCTTCTCCTAACCCTAACCATTCAACTTGACCCTAGTTAGTTCTCTACACTAAACCATGGTTGAAATTATGATAAGTATCATTTTGTTTTCTATTTTAAAACAACTTATCATAATTCTTTTCTTCTTCTTCTTCTTCTTCAAGAAGAAGAAAGCTTGCTACCATTAATGGTAACATGAGAAAAAGAGTGAGAAATCTAATTCTAAAGTGAACCCACTTCCTATTTCTTCATCCTCTACTACTTGACAAGTAGTATAGGGTGTTTTCTTCACAAGTTTCATGGCTTGGTGAAGTTGGAGCTTGATCTTGTGTTGCCTCGACGTAGATCATCTTCGGCATCGAAGTCGACGACCTAGCCCGCCCATTTCTCCGATGAAGCCGACGCTAGAGCCCGGGATCCGATGATCGCAGCGAGGAGACATCATCACGAAGCTTTGGAGGTGGAGGACCGGATCTACAAAGGTTGTATTTTCCGTTCACTCTTAGCTAAGTTGTTAACTAGTTATCGTTTTCGTCTAAATTCTAGTTAACGATTCGTATTAGGGTTTCTCGGCACTTGTAAAATTTGAATTTGGCATGGTTGATGCGTTGTGAGACCTCATTAGTGTGCCCAGGAACCCTACAGTAGTATCAGAGCCTAGCTAGAGCCTTAGACGAAGTGTAGACGATGTTAGAATTCCGATCGAACCCCGAAACCCTAAAAATGGCCCCTCTCTGTACATTTTTATAAAACTGGGTTTTTTCCAGATTAAAAATTCTTAAAAAATTCAGCAGGAAATTCTAAGAATTACGGTGCAAAAATTACCAAAAGTTACGGCCAAAGCGCGGCGGAACCGCGGCAGAAGCATGGCTTCTGCGGCGGTTCCGCGGCCAAATTATGTGATTACGCTTCCATTTTTGCACAGTAATTTGTCTCTTCAGGTGCTAAGTTTTCTGGGAATTTTTAATGTTTATTCAAGAGTTGAGTTTTCTGGGTTGTATTGGGAGTTCGTAGATTCGATCGGATTATCAGACTTTGTATATGTGTCTTTCCGGGTAATTTTTGAATATGTTAAAAAGTTCGACCGGATATAAATACCCACTTTTTCCCCTGTCGGGAAATTTCCAAGTGTTGGATCTTTCCATGGTTTAATAATATTCTAAGTAGTGCAAGTAACGCGATGGACCCTCTAGAAGACAACAAACCTTAACTCGATTATGTGACCGTCTTGAACTACCCTTTGAACCTTCGGGTTTGGGGCAGTACGGCGTGCCACATGTGAGGCGTTGGCTTGACCCTTCTACGGCTGGACCGTTGGTACTGAGGCACGAAGTGAATGTTTTTGAACTTATTTCATGTGATGAGCTGTTTCGGAAAAACTTGGGTGTTCGATTGTTCGATCGAAAAGTTTGACATTTTCTATTTATCCGGAATGTGATACAATATTTGGAATCCACAAGTAGTTATGAGATAACTGAATGAATGTTATAAGCATAGCACTTTAGTCTCACTTGATCGGTTGCCACGGAATTTTGATGTGATCAAAAGTCCGTCGCAATCTCGTAGCGTACGCGGATACTCGCCGGTAAACTTAATAGACAGCCTCACCCCATAGCCCCGACCAAGTGACTGTAGGAGAACCCTGTCGCCGAAAGCATCCGTTTGGGTGCTGGCGGCAGCGGTGTTCCGCCTTAGTGCACTCCGTCGACGGTATGGGGGGTGCGGCCGCCTACTAAAGTTTGCGACGAGCATTCGATCAGGATGTCAGGAATCTTGTTGAATTAGCCGACTTGATATTGAAAAGTGTTTTCGATAATGAGACTAAAATGCGGGGTTTATAATTGTTAGGCATGCGATGTCTAAGGAATTCATTTGATTAGGCATGCGATGTCTATGGAGGTTGTGGATTCCAACTGTTGTAGTTTTACACTTTCTTTTCTGCGACCGTAAGTGTAATATGTGATATCACCAGTTTCGTTGCTATATGTCAACGAAAATTGGGATACGCATGTTTACTTACGTTGATGACATGTGATGTTATGTGTTGCTGGATATGTTATATTGGATCGTCGTGTTTGAATAGCCGGGTTTTTTTTATGTGAGATGAGTGTTTTTCATTTTCATTCATGTAAAAACTTGTATGTAATATTCTTTTATTGGGGCACTTCCAGATTGAGGAAGATGTCACCTTTTGTATATTATTTACTTTTCCGCACTAGGATAGACCCAAGGAGGGGAGCACAAGTAACCGGGTTCTGGAGTCCAGTGGGAGACCAACTCGAGAAGTCGAGTCCGGGTCTCCTAACTCTAGAATTGGTAGGATTACTTGCCGCTCTCGTAGGGGTCTAGGGGTGTGGGTTTGGCTATTCATCGCGACCGTGGAATCCGTGTTTTATACTGGCTCGTATTGAAAACACGGACGTCCTAATATATCCAATATTTCATATATTTCTTCTGCTGCGATATCTGTGATGTGATCATGTGATGTTCTGTGATAAATACTGTATATAGTATATATGATATATTATATAGACGTTACTTATGTTTTACACCCGCGCTAGCCCTGCCCCGCTCTGCCGTTAGTTACCTAACCTAACGGTGCACGAGGGGACATCGAGGCGAATGCGGATGGCATAAGTGTACGTTGTATTTATCTATGATGTTTAGGTGATTAAATGATGAGACTTCATTAATACGATTAATGAAAGTAAAAGAAACCTAAAAATGTTGTAGAATTGAATTTCAAAAATAAAACAGGTAGCTACAGTTCTTGCTTTGCACAGCGGTATATATGATATATCCTGCACCTTATTCGATGAGGAAAGGGCCGACGATCCCTTCACCGGGAGTGACTCCTTTAGCAATAACTGGCAGATGCTACACACTCGGTTTGTCTTTTGATTGCTTTTAAGAGTTTTTGCTTTGCACAGTGATATATATGATATATCCCGCACCTTATTCGATGAGGAAAGGGCCGACGATCCCTTCACCGGGAGTGACCCCTTTAGCAAAACTAGAAAAGCCTAAAAAACACTTCATTTCAAAATTCATTCGATCCTACAACGATATCAAGTTCATTACGCAATAGGTTTTCAGAAAAACCTATCGTAGCCCTCCGTCATTTCAGATAAGTCCTGTTTAGTATTCGTGCTGCGTTTGTTGACCTTGTCAAGGCGCAGTGTGCGGTAGCTAACCAGAATTTATCTGCTTATGCATATGATGCAGATTAGGTTAGGGTAGTCGTACGGCCTTGTTGACCTTGTCAAGGGTCGTGCGGGTGGGTTTGATTCAATCAAGAAATGACGGGTTGAACTTGACTTACGGTCTATGGTTTGTTGACCTTGTCAAGGTCATAGATCGTTTGGGGCAAAATATTATCGGGAATTTCAAGTGTTGAAATTTGCAATGAGATTGCATACCTTCTATGAGATAGTTGGATCCTGATACCCGCTGCGAGTAAGAGTTACTCCTGGGAGAGTTTTATACATTACAATTAGCCGATCAAGTAGGTGTCTAGAAAGGTGTTAACGAGGTTACGCCTCTGGAAAAATGAGGTTTACATTAATTAGGTTCGTGCGAAAGCACGGGGGACCTCCCTCAAAGTACCGACACTGGCCTGGCTGAAAGATTGGCGAACTTGTAGTGTGTAATTAATCCCGGCTAGTCTTTCCTTTTAGGGTTTGAAGGAAGATTTGATAAAAACAGTGGGAGCCATCCTAATTAGATAAAATAATAACCAATCTATTCTTGCAAGAGCGCACGCTGAGTGTTTTCTTCTCTCTCTCTCATGGTAGCGACCATATCACGCCTTAATCAAGATAATAATACGGATGTATTGACCGAACCCGCTTGTTATACTGAGCTGGGGAACGTTGGTCCCGCTCCACCTTATAATTGTTATAAGACAGAGCAGGAAATTGGGGAATACCAGATTTCCCGTGCCGCCCAAACGAAGAAAGTGCATACTAATGCATCATCTTCGGGTGTGTTCCTTATACAGAACTGTTTCTCAGTATTCTTTACGTCCTGGATATGAGATACCGGATCAGGATCCCGCATATGTAATATGTTACATGGGCTACAGATAGGTAAAGAACTGAGAACGGGTGATAAGTTTCACGAGACAGAAAACGGGGCAAGTGTTGCAGCCAAGTCTGTTGGTCACTGTCACCCTGTATTACCAATACATTAATTCTGAACAAATGCTATTAGATACCGAACCTGATATACAAAATCATATCAATCTCTTTATTTAATAAAGAAAGGATATAATTTTGTATTCTTGGATTATGTTTTGAACATTTCCTATATCAAAAGTTGATCGGTTCAGGCACGTTATCTAAAAGCATTGATGTTCTAAATCAAACTACAGTTCTTAGTATATAGAACACACAAAAGAGGAAGATTTCAGAAATGAATGAATCCTTCTTGAGGCATTATAGACTAGGTCATATCAATGCGACCCGACTGGCTGAAGTTACATTTAGATGTATATTTAAATTAGTTTGAATTTACAACTTGTGAAGCTTGCCAGTCATGTCACAAAGATATGATGACCATAGCTCTGTTTATTGGAAACAGAGAAAGAGTTAGTGAACTCTTCGGACTGATACATGATGATGTATATAAGGTCCCCTGTCTACACATGCCAGGACTGGTTCTTTATACTTCATTACATTCTCTGATAATCTTTCGAGATTCAGACCTATGTTCCTGTTGAAACACAAGTCCGAACCTTTTGAGATATTCACAGAATATAAGTTAGAAGTAGAGAGCCAAAACGGGTATAAGTATTATGTCCTTTGATGTGATCAAGGAGGAGAATACTTGAGCACGGAATTCTTGGACTTTTCTAAAGGAGAATGAGATTCTCTCTCAGCATTACTCCTCTGAATACACCATAGCACGATGGTATATCGGGGTAGAGCAATCACACCCTATATGATAAGGTGTGCTCTATGATGAGTACTACTGAGTTACCTATTTTCTTTTGGGAGTTATGCACTTGAGAAGCTGTATACCTATTGAATAGGGTTCCGATCAAATCAGTTGCCTACCACTTCATATGTGATATGGAAAGGGAAGAGCCCATATCTTAAGTTAGTTAAGATTTGGGGTTTTCCGGCCCATGTCTAAAAGCAAAATCCGGACAAGCACGAGGCAAGGTCAGTTATGTAGAACTGGAAAGGTTTCAGCTATACAAACTACAGCAGGTGATTTGGTAGAACCAAAGGATTCAGTGGATTCCAACGAACCTCAGCCTCTCCGCCGAACTAGCAGGGTTCCTCATCCGCTTGAGAGATACTTCGGTTTCTCGATGACAGTGGGAGCGAGGATTGCATCATGCGATGATGACCCAACTAGTTTCGAGTAGGCCATCGAGAGTAGGGACTCTATAAGAATGGCTGGTTGCTTAGCGATCTGAGATGGAATCCATGTACACCAACAAAGTATGGACTTTGGTTGCTATATCTGAAGAGTTAAATCCCCATCAGGAGCAAGTATATCTTGAGAAGATTACTTGGTGTAGATGGAAAAGTTCAGACTTTCAAAGCTAGACCTGTTAAAGGTTTTCATCATCGACCAGGCGTGGATAATGATGAAACCTTTTTCCAGTGGCTATGCTTAAGTCCATCCGGATCCTACTTGCCACGGCTGCATATCATGACTACGATATCTGGCGGTTGGGTGTCATGACTGCTTTTCTAAATGATATTTTAGAAGAGAGAGTCTATAAGTACACAGTCAGAGGGCTTCATAGACGGTGGGAGCAGCGGAAACGTGTGCAAGATGTTTTATAGGATAAAGCAGGCATCGCGGAGTTGGAACGTCTGTTTTGATGTAGTAGTCAAAGAGTTTGACTTCATCAAAATAGTGGATGAACCTTGTATATACAAAAAGGTAGTAGGAAGTATGGTGATGATCCTCGTAGAGTACGTGGATGACATACTCTTGATGGGGAAGGAGTTTCCTATGCTACGCTCGGTCAATCTCCGCTTATCACAATCATTCTCCATATAGGATCAAAGTGATACCTACTAAATCCTGGGTTTTGGATTTATGAGATAGATCTAAATGGATGTTAGGATTCTCACTAGTTGTAGTGAGTGATAAGGACGACTGAATGTCAGTCACAGGTATTGTCTTTACCCTCAGTGGAGGGACGGTATGTTGGAAGAGTTCCAAGCTAAATACCTGGCTTACTAGACGATAAAGGCAGGATACATCGCTACTTAAGATACTACCAAAGAGACAGTCTGGTTGTATATTTGTTCATGAGATGAACTTAGTTCCTCCCATTGTGTGAAAATGGAGTTGTGGCTTATGTAAAGGAACGTCCGTCCCATCAGTGATCCAGACATATTCTAAGGAAGTATCACCTGATCATGGAGATGGTTGACCTCCAGGGTGATTGAGGTTAGGAGAACAGACTCAGAAGACAACACGGCGGATCCACTCACAAAGGCCTTTTCCCAGAGAGAGACTTTTGTGGGATGGTTGAGTATGAGATACTACAACCACTGCTATCAGATGGCCCTAGTGCAAGTGGGAGATTGTTAGTTATATGTATGCCCTAGAGGCCATTACTATACATAGGATGTATATTGTAGTGGATGCTTGGATATATATAGGGAGGACTTTCTTGCTCGACATGATAGTATGCTATCTTGTTACTCTTTACCTTAACGTGTACACTGATTGTCTCTCTGTTACATGTTGGTAAAGCCCTTAGGATGTGTACTTGACTACCTGGACTATGATGCGGATCATACTAGTGGGGACATGGTAGTCCATAAGTACATCCTTCAAGGTCCCTAGTCGTGGGTGTATCGAGACAGGGCATCGATATACCAGTGTAGACTAGCGTATACCTTCTCGACCCATACAGATGGGCGATGGATGATCCCATATCCATTGGTGTTTGACATCAGAGATGATATACGGGTGCTCAGTGGAGACTGGGTACACTGGACGGACTCGCCGAGAACTCCTAGATGGTATTATACCTTACGTCAGATGGCAGTTCTCTGGTGACACTGGTACAGGTTAGTCTGTAGACCCGAGATCGTCATAGAGTCTTATGTGATTCCCACCGTGCTTTGATTTCCACCTTACCACGTCCAAGAGGGCGTGCAAAACGGTGGTTTTTGGGTACAGTCCCGAGTCACATGGAGGCAATGAGCGATAGGAGGGGATTCGTCTCTCCCGGTATAGGGAGTTGATGTTGCGCTGTGTTCGATTGGCTATAACCGGAAATCCCTGGCCAGGGTTGCTGAGATTTACTGGTAAGTGTTACCAGTAGTTTCTCGAACTGTTATAGACCTCATATCGACACGACTTATCGAGCTACTGGGGTCTGACGTTTACCATCCCTAGGCGAGATATGCGACATATCAGACGAACAGATCGGACTGTACGGTAAGTGTTACTGGTTGGATTCACAGGAGCGTGAGCGGGCTTGCTCGTCGATCTTCTGATCGCTCAATACCCGGGTGGCCGTTACGTTTAGCAGACCGCTTGCGGCTTGTGGGTGTTTGATATGATCATCACCTGCTGCCGGCGTATTGACGAGTCTTTAGAGTCCTACACAGAGGTTTCCTGGCTCAAGCGAAACGAAATAGGAGCGCATATGAGATATGTGCGGGACCGAGAATGATACCAGTATGTGATACCGTATTCTATTCTCGCGATGAATGTATCGAATGGTTGTATGTGATATAACCTAGTTATCGAATCAAGGATTGATTCGATAAGCCGATACATTGGATATTAGTCGGTTATATGCGATATGACCGGATCGTTAAATCAAGTGTTGATTTAATGATTTAATATATAATTATATTTTTGATATATTACTTTGAATTAACTAGTATTGGTTCACTTAAGATAGATTTTCTCACTTGATGTGCACAAGTTGTATATGTGATATATTTTTGTGCACTTGTTTGTATCATGTTTGATGATACATGCATACTTGGGTTTGTGTAAAGACTTAAACCATGGTTATATTAATGGTTAGGGTTTTGATTTACTCACTTATTCATTTATCTATTTATTTTGGTTAAATAAAGGAAAACAAAAATGGTTGCTTTCATTCATGAAACTTCTTGATGCTTCATGCATCTTTGACTAAAGTAACCATTCTTGTCTTCTTCTCCTAACCCTAACCATTCAACTTGACCCTAGTTAGTTCTTTATACTAAACCATGGTTGAAATTATGATAAGTATCATTTTGTTTTCTATTTTAAAACAACTTATCATAATTCTTTTCTTTTTCTTCTTCTTCTTCAAGAAGAAGAAAGCTTGCTACCATTAATGGTAACATGAGAAAAAGAGTGAGAAATCCAATTCTAAAGTGAACCCATTTCCTATTTCTTCATCCTCTACCACTTGCCAAGTAGTATAGGGTGTTTTCTTCACAAGTTTCATGGCTTGGTGAAGTTGGAGCTTGATCTTGTGTTGCCTCGACGTAGATCATCTTCGGCATCGAAGTCGACGACCTAGCCCGCCCATTTCTCCGATGAAGCCGACGCTAGAGCCCGGGATCCGATGATCGTAGCGAGAAGACATCATCACGGAGCTTTGGAGGTGGAGGACCGAATCTACAAAGATTGTATTTTCCGTTCACTCTTAGTTAAGTTGTTAACTAGTTATCGTTTTCGCCTAAATTCTAGTTAACGATTCGTATTAGGGTTTCTCGGCACTTGTAAAATTTGAATTTGGCATGGTTGATGCCTTGTGAGACCTCATTAGTGTGCCCAGGAACCCTTCATATTTTTATAAGGGAACAATAAGCACTGAGCCAAAAATTTTGGCGGGAACAAATACCTCCCACTAGTTTGCCCACGTAAGTATGTACGTGGGTAAGTGGACATAGAATTGATGGCTTAGGAGACAACTTTAAGATCCTTTTAGCCTAAGGCTTTTATTTATCTTTATGAGCCGTAAAGGTCTCAAGAAGGTTTTTCTCCCTATGAGCCTTGAGAATCTCATAGGTGTGTATTCTCCCTAGAAATTGTGAGGATTTCTAAGTGTTCATCGCCTCCGTGAGTCGTAAGGATCTCACTCGGGCATTGTTTCCTTACAAGTCACGAGGTCCCGTAAGTAGCTTTTTCATTTCATTGGTGAATGTAGCCCGTGGATAGTATACAAGAGTCAGTTTGAACCTTCTTGTAGGGCAGCGATGGCTTAGGAATTAGGTTTAGATCTGTCCCTTAAGACTTTTCAACTTTATGAGCCGTGAGGGTCTCATAAAGACTTTTCTCCCTACGAGTCGAGAGGATCTCGTAGGAGTATTTTCTTCTTAGAAGTCGTGAGGACTTCTAAGTGTGTTTTCTCTTGAGAGTCGTAAGGATCTTACAAGAGAATTTTCCCCTTACGAGTCGAGAGGACTCATAAGTGGTTTCTCCTCTTCATCGGTATTCGACTTTGGAGAATGTGACCCGTGGATAGTATACAAGAGTCAATTTGGACCTACTTGTAGGGCCACAGTGTTTCGGAAACAGGTTGATATCCCCGTCGCCTAAGGGTTTTCACCCTCATGAGCCATGATGGTCTCATAAAGATGCTTTTCCCTACGAGTCAAGACTATTCGAGAGGAGCTCGCAGGTGTATCCTAACGTAAAATATAGATAACCCCCTTTTTTGATAGGGGTCCGTTAGGTTTTTGGTACTAGGGTTTTAGTCCGTGGTACCGTCGCGTTGGCTGATAAATTCCTCGATTTGCAGTTTTTAAACCGCTGTTCGAGTAGCCCCACGACTGTCGTGTCTCTGATCCCTTCTGAGGCTGGACAAAACGTCTTCAAGTAACATTCTTAGGTCATATTATCGTCGAAAGAGTAAGTGTTTGGAATTTGCCATAACGCTTTTTACTTGAGGTTCGGCTCAATTTGGATCCCCGATGAGTCATAACCGCACCCTTCTGGGGTGGGATGATCTTCAATAGTCTTTTAAGCTTTATATGAGTTGCCGTTAAGACTCGAAGTTAGAAATATGCCGTCACTTCGTTTTTGCTTTGACGATGTCGCACTGATTCATTGCTGAAGTAGGGTAGACATCTGTATGACCTCTATGTTGTATGTATTGCCATCGAGATCTGGAGCTTGGGATATGCCGTCACTCTTCTTTTGTTCGACCCTTTGTAACAACTCCAATTTCAATGTACAGAAAAATATTTAAAAGTTAATGTACAAATGGAATATTTGCAATCATGTGTACATTATAAGTATTTTATTTGCTTTTGAACAGTAAGAAACAATTTGTAGCTCATTGGTAAAGTCTTGCACTACTGTGACGTAGCCCTTTTGATCGAATCCTTTCAGCCACATTATCTTTTTATTAATTTTTCTTTTAATCTTTTAAAAGCCCAAGGGTTTACACATGCACTACACGTAAAATGAAGAGTCACAGAGTAATCAAACACGTGCACTGGGGTATATGAAGCGATAGAGACCCGTGGCTAAAGATCCAACACCCACCACCGAAAAATTGCCGGCGAGATGTTTGCTTGGACCGGTACCGCCGGCCCCCCATAGGGGATAGTCCCTAAAATTTTACCTCTGCAACTCTTCGCCTACCCCACTAACCCCATATTATTTGTTTACTCTGCATTCATCTAGAGAATGTCAAATCATCCTTAAATCCAATTTTTAAAGCATATTTTTAATGCATTCTTTAACCCTCAAAACCCTAATTTTCCCTATAAATACCACACTCCATTTCACCCCTCCTCACTCAGAATTTCATTACAAAAACTCTCAAAAATTTCCAAGTCCCAAGTTGTGCAAGTGGAATTAGCATGAGGCGAAGTTCCGGCGACGTTCCAAAGTGATTCCGGCGATGAAACGACACCCCGACACTTTCTGAAGCTTCCCCCTTCTCCCCTCTATCTTAATAGCTAGTAAGTCCCCTTTCCACTACTAAAAAAACTTCTCTTTTTCAAACTCGTCGGAAGCGGAGTTATTCCGACTTTCGATTCTTTTTTCTTAAAAAAATTCATTTTTCTTAAACCATAAAATACCATACTCTCATATAATATTTAACAAATATAAATAAACACATTAGAACAAGTTTCATCTCAAAATAAATCATGTTGCAATCTTTATCTCATTTTTACAGTAAAATACCATCATGTTTACAAACGGTATTGTTATCCACTTTTAACCATATTACCTTTAGATAACTCACGAGGTAAGGACCTATCTCATCACAAAACACATATTGGACATAGTATGATGAACTTTGGAATTCTAAATTATGGGATAATATGCTTTTACGAATAAATACCATAAACTTACAAAACCGTTTTCTTTAAAAATAGTGTTATCTAATTCCTTGCAATTACACATCTACAACCCATTTTAGGGAACCTCGATCAGGATGGTGCATGTTATCGCACGTCCTCGGGCCTAGTAGAGCGAGATGCAGACCTTCGCAAAGAGCATTCGATCTCGATGGAATTTTTAATGCTATTTATAAGAAAATGAGATTTCTACAAAATAAATAAAATTTATTTTTATTAAATATATAAATATATATATGAATATTATCAAAAGATCTATTTTAAATATATTATACAAATATTCCATGTTTTCTAACTCAAAAGAATCACAATTACATGAAAGTACCATTTCAATACAATACAATTCCAATATTTTATTAAAATACCATGAACAATGAAAACTAGGTTCTACTCACTAGAAATTTCACTTTTATAAAATATACATCTACGAAAACCCTAAAGACGATAATTAAATACTTGAGGTGTATTTTGAAAATATATCAAAACCATTTTTACATAAAACCCCCTCAAGTTATACTAAATTACAATAAGGACCCTAATAAATATAGGTTTAAGAGGGACCAATTCTCTTGAGCCTCGGGGAGCCGGAGAAAGTGGGTGCTTGCCTATTTAAGGTAGACAAACTGAAAACGGTGTTATCAACACGGTAATTGTCTTGGAAAAATACACAAATCCCGCCGTCCAAGTACAGCAGTTACCGATAATATCAAAACTAATTCAGGACTTCAATTCTTTTTAAGTGTCTGACTCAAACTGAGTCTCAATCTAATCAATCTGACTTGAATATGATTCAAGTATAAACTACAATACAACATGAATCCATGAATCCGTTTATTCAATCTATATCAATCTATTGACCGAACCGAACCATGGATATACTCCGTTTACATGACTATCCATTTATATTTATTTTATTTACTGATATCATGGTTTCAAAAAGTCATCCATCTATATAACCAAACAATACAATCAAGACATAAGACATTACGAGGTTTTAAAGTGGTAGATTGGTACAGAATGTGTTAGAAATGGCACGAGACTGTAACCATAATACACCTAATCTGAATATCCATTGTCGTTGTACCGTGGATGAACAGTTCCTTATGCTCCATATACCTTAGTCTCCGGATAGTGGGACTCTTCTCGTATACACTGACATATTCTGTACCAAGCTACAAACAACTGCGTTAACATTATAATCAAATATTACTAGTTATACTCTCTTTCTGTTTATTCAGCTCTACTCACCTTTGGGACTTACCGAGCGATTGTTCGCTGACGACATTCCTTTTCTTCTTCCTTTGGAATATTTTCAGGTGGATCGGATTCACTGGAGATCGAGCCCAGTACCGAAGACTTGGAGCAGTTAGCATTTGACCCCGAGTTTTAGATACTTGTACATACTTTTCATTTCAGTTTATGCCATTGTTTAGGCATTGCTTTCTATTCATGTATTTACATTTCCAGTTGTACTTGTAAAGAATTGTTAATAAATAAAAGTTGCTATTCAATTACATCTATTGTTATTTTTCTTGTGTACATTTACTTTATATTGCTTAGATACGCTTAGCGTGTTTACTTCTGAGTAAATACGTAGCGGGCTTCGCCGCGTCCCCTCCCCGTACACCGGGAAGCGGGACGTGACAGGTTTTGTTAGCGGCCCGTGCAGGTCAGTTCTGCATGGATATGCAGGTCAATTCTGCATGAATTTCTAAGAAATATATAACACAAGAATCAACAACTAAAAACATTCTTTACATTCCATTCTTTGAATCTTACAATTTTATATACTTGAATCTATCCTAACCCAAATTTTTCTTTCATGGTTATGGATTCTCCAAACAACACCAACACCAACTTCAACAACCCACCACCACCTCTACCGCTTACACCTACCGTCGCTGCTCCGATCAATGAGTAGACGGTACTGCTTGAGGCAATCCACAGCCTCCTGGAAGGATAGCAACAACAGACTGCTATTCTAATGAACATCCAGAAGCGGAAGCGCCCGGAGTGAAGCAATTCCGGGCATTGCACCCAAAACAATTTTCGGGAAAAGAGAGCCCCCTGGAAGCTGAAGAATGGGCTTAAAGTATTGAGGATGACTTGTCAGCAGCATAAGTGCCAGACATAGCTTGGGTTCGAGTTGCAAAGATGCAACTCACAGACAATGCACGAGTTTGGTGGAAGGTGGAAGAAAGTCGTCTTGACCAACCTATCGAATGGAGGACTTTTCGCGATATTTTCGACGCGAAATACTTTCTAGAGATTGCCCGATTTGACATGGAGCAGCAGTTTTTTCACCTACAACAGGGTTCGATGTGGACCAAGTCCGTGGATGAGTATGATGCTGAGTTTACCATGCTCAGCAGGTAAGATATGTCTCAATGTTCAATTTTCAATATCACATACTACACAGCTAACACAAGACCTTAACAGGTTCGCGGCACATTTGATACTAACTACTAAGATCAGATCCAAAAGGTTTCATCAAGGGTTAGATCCGGAAATCCAAGCCGCCTTAGCTACAGGGGATTTCCCAACCCATGAGTTGGACCTGAAAGCTGCCCGCCGATATGAGGCAGAGGTGAAGATGAAGGGCAGACCCAATCTTCCGGGATGAAGCACCCTGCCACTCAGATGGCAGGAGGAGCCTTTTCAAGGCCACAATTTTTGCCCAGGAGACCGGGAGTACCGAACAACCGGCCCAACCCATCCTTTTGTATCTACTGCAGGAGAGATGGACATTTGGTGAAAGATTGCCGGCGTGCAAATCGCCTTTGCTTAGTCTGCGGCTCAGCTACTCATGGCACTGGGTCTTGTCCTCATAGACACAACCCAAATGCTGCACCCAGATCAGCAAATTACTTATCAGCAGCGCCCAGCCATCCAGGCACCTGCTCAAAGACCAGCTCTCCCTGCTCCACCTCCTCATGGACCGACTGCACCTTCTCCTCGTTAGTTCCATCAATCTCAACTGAACTTACCTCAAGGACCAAGGAACGGACAGAGGAATGCTCCTCCAGTAAAGAAGAATGTACCGAGGCGACATGCTTTCACAATGACTATGGAAGAAGCTGAAGCCATCGCCTAAGTCATCACTGGTAACATTTTCCTTTCAAACTTTCTTTCAATCTGTATACATAACCATATATCTTTTCCTTATACTTAAACCTATCCCACACAACTTAGGTACAATCTTAGTAGCCTCACTTCCTGCACTAGCACTCTTCGATATTGGAGCATCTCATTGCTTTATGTCGTAACGGTTCGTCCGAACTCATGCGATTCCAGTCAAACCTCTCGTATCCAGCTGGAACGTCAGTTCAGGGAACGACATTCTAAAGGCAATAATGGGATACGACCTATGTCCAGTGGTCTTCTGCAGTAGAGAATTCTATGCTGACTTTAAGGTGCTGGACATACCGAATTTTGATGTCGTTTTGGGTATGGATTGGTTCAGAACTTTTTACGCTACCATCGACTGTCATCAAAGGAGGGTAGTGTTCGAGATTCCAGACCATCCGGTCTTTTATTTCAAAAGAGGAGACCGTACCCTGGATCTAAGCACATACAAGGCAAAACCGAAGAAGGCAGTGATTGCAACACTTCATGCGGAGGAAGGATCGAAGTTCGAGATAGTTTGATGATGTATTTCCTGAAGACATATCGGGTTTGCCTCCCGATCGAGCTCTTGAATTCAGCATTGATTTAGTACCTGAAGCACAACCGGTGATCAAAGTACCGTATCGGTTTAGTCATGAAGGTTTGAAGGAAGTCCGTACTCAGTTGGATGAATTATTGACAAAAGGATAGATTCGTCCAAGCACTTTAAGTTAGGAATCACCAGTTCTACTTGTGAAGAAGAAGCAAGGTTCATATCGAATGTGCATTGATTATAGAGCTCTGAACGATGTAATTATAAAGAACAAGTACCCACTCCCGCGCATTGATGATCCGTCCGATCAGTTAAATGGATCTTGTGTTTTCTCCAAGTTAGATCTTCGCTTGGGCTATCATCAGATGAAGGTCAAAGAATCTGATATCCATAAAATGGCATTCAGAGGTCATTACGAATTTCTTGTGATGCTATTTGGAGTGAACAACGCACCAGCCATATTCATGAACCTAATGAATCAAGTTTTCCGAGAGTACCTAGACAGGTTTGTTGTCATCTTCATCGACGACATCCTGGTGTATTCTAAGAGACAGAAAGAATATGCCGAACACCTACGAATTGTCCTGAAAACTCTATAACAGTATCAACTCTATGCCAAGTACAGCAAGTGCGAGTTTTGGCTAGATCAAGTCAGTTTTCTTGGAAATATTGTATCAGGCGATAGAATCTCTGTAGATCCAGCTAAGGTATCAGCAGTAAGAGAATGGCCGACACCGAAGTCAGTGAAGGACATTCGAAGTTTCTTGGGTTTAGCAGGATACTACAGAAGGTTCATTGAAGGATTTTCGAAGATTGCAACTCCCCTGACCAAGCTCACACGTAAAGATGAAGAATTCATGTGGTCAGAAGCATGCGAACAAGCTTTCGTAGAACTCAAGTCAAGATTGACATCGACACCTATCCTTCATACCAGACCTATCTGGAGGTTTCGAAGTGCATTGCGATGCATCCGGTAAGGGATTAGGATGTGTTCTATATCAGCACGGTAAAGTTTTAGCTTATGTTTCAAGATAGCTGAAAAATCATGAGCGCAACTATCCGACGCATGATTTGGAGTTGGCAGCCGTAATCTTTTCTCTCAAGATTTGGCGCCATTATCTTCTTGGTGAACAAGTGGACATATACACGGACCACAAAAGTATAAAATATGTGTTTACTCAAAAAGAGTTGAATATGCGGCAGAGAATATAGTTAAAACTCATGGAAGACTTCGACATCAACCTACAATATCATCCAGGGAAGGTGAATATAGTTCCTGATGCCCTTAGTCGCCAACCATTAGCATTGAACCTTACCGCACAGTGGAAGCTTCAACAAGATTTGCATCAGCTGGAGATTGATGTAGTCATTCCAGGTAACGCTTCAAGTTTGATGAACTTATAAGTTCAATCTACCATTGTCAATCAGATCAAAGCAGCTCAAGCAAGTGATGCTAAGTTGCAAAAGATCAGAGAACAAGTAGAAAGTGGACTTCGAGCAGACTTCATCATCCATGAAGACGGATCTTTGAGATACGGCAGTAGACTGTGTGTTCCAAAAGATTTTGTGCGAGAAGAGTTGATAAAAGAAGCTCACAGCTCTCCTTATTCAGTACACCGTAGAGGTACAAAGTTATACAAAGATCCGTGTCAAAATTACTGGTGGCATGGAATGAAGCGTGAAGTAGCCAGAAGCATCGCTAAATACTTGGTGTGTCAGCAAGTAAAGGCTGAACATCACAGGACTGCTGGTTTACTTCAACCATTACCTATCCCAAAATGGAAGTGGCAACACATCACAATGGATTTCGTAGTTGCACTTCCTCGCATCACGAAGGATAACGATGCGGTATGGGTTATTGTGGATCGACTAACAAAGTCGGCTTATTTCATCCCATTTCGAGTTAGCCAATCTGCTGAGACACTAGCAAAGAATTACATGGAGGTAAGCATCAAAGTAAGATTTAAAATCTTCATTTTGTACTATCTCTGATACCTATGAACTCATGCAGGAAATTGTGAGATTACATGGAGTACCGGTTTGCACTGTCTCCGATCGTGGCACTAGATTTCGATCGTAATTTTGGAAAAGTCTGCAAGCTAGCTTGGGAAAAGTCTGAACTTCAGCACAGCATATCATCCACAAACAGATGGTCAGTCTAAGCGAACAATTCAGATCTTAGAAGATATGCTAAGAGAGTGTATGCTAGACTTCAGAGGATCGTGGGAAGATCACCTATATCTTATGGAGTTTTCATACAACAACAGCTATCAAGCAAGTATAGGAATGTCATCATTTGCAGCTTTATATGGAAGGAAGTGTCGTTCGCCATTAAGTTGGGACGACATCGGAGATAGAGAACTCCTTAGATCTGAGATGATAGTAGCAACAGTCGATGTAGTTTGCACTATAAGGGAAAGAATGCGCATAGCCCAAGATCGACAGAAGCACTGGGCTGGTGCAAAGCGCCGTCACTTAGAGTTCCAACTGTGAGATCATGTATTTCTGATGATATCTTCGAACCGTGGAGTGATTCACTTTGGAAGATAGGGTAAGTTCAGTCCGAGATATATTGGACCGTTCGACATACTCGAACGAGTCGGTGAAGTGGTTTATCGCTTGGCACTTCCACCTTCATTGGAAAGAGTGCACAATGTATTCCACATATCCCAACTCAGAAGGTATGTGAGTGACCCCAGCCATATTCTTGATCACTCCGAGCTCACTGTACAGCCAGACTTATCTTGTTAGCAACAACCTGTTGAAATCCTGGATATAAAGGTGAAGTCACTTCGGAACAAGGAAGCCAACTTGGTTCGAGTGATGTGGAGAAAAGTGTCATGACCCGGATATGTGGAACGTGATTGGCACTTAAATTACGAAACGTCTAGAGGCGTAACGTAATCTAAGTAAGCCAAAGCCCAGAAATCTAAACCATTTAAAGAAATAAAGTGAAGGAAAACCTAACTTAAAAAGGTGATTTTAGTAAAATGAAGTCACATTAAAACATTTTAAAACACCAAATTTTCCCGAAAATTTGGTCAGAGTTTCCTTTGTAAATACTGGCCCCAAACGGGTACAAACAAGAATATACATAAGTAATGAATAAAGGCAACCCCAAACGGGAGCTAGCTCTTCGCCAAAGGAGGAATTACAACCACATGCAATACATATATCATCATAATATGAGATAAGCATCTGAAAATAAGAAATAAGAAAACACCACGTCAGCTCAAGTGAGCATCGACACCAGAAATAGAATACATACAAGTCTCACAAGCTCACCATCTAAGTCCAAATACAACTGGTAGAAAACGATAGATAAGGTAGATGGAGTGTACTGGATACAATAATAATACACTAGGTGGGAACAAAAATATCCTCGCAACCCACCTACAAGCAAACCGCAAGTCAATGCTAATGAAGCAAAATGAGGAAGTACACCCGCCTCTACTGTGCTGACGGGTCAAACCTGCAAAATACTGTGGCATAACGGGGGTGAGTTGCCAACTCGTAAGTAGTAAGTAACATCTAATAAGGCTATCGTAAGCATGCACGCAAATGCATCACAACCTACATATACCAATATGATGCGATGCACTAGTATGAATGCAACATGAATGGATAATCAACACGAAATTCAGATATAACTGATATGAGAAGATCTGTATCCTTGTCTCAGTAAAACTTTTCTGTAATAAAAACTGGAGTATCATCAGTGAAATCGACAGAAAATTCCGTGTCAAGCATCGACACAATAACCTCAATATCTCGGGCTTCGTCATTCCGGATCGGCCCATATCATCAAATCTCACGACTACCATCGGTATCCTCCAGATATCTGCCATGCCAGACATCACCGGTAGGTAGTCTGCCCCTGCCAGGCTCATCGTCATCCTCACAAAAACACTCTCGCCCCAGGGTACCGTACCAGGTCCACCATGTACCCGAGACGGTTTATCCTACTCCTCGAATCGGGTCTCGAAAACCAACAGAAATCAGGAAAACTCATGGTGGACGACACATACATCATATCACGAGAAAACCGCAACTTGCATTTTTAAAATGATAATAGGTTTATAAATTCTTGCTGTTTTCCCCCAAAATCCAGAAATCTCATAAATACTGAAATCTCCAAAAAAAATCACAATATATAAACATGTCGGGAATGACGGATGTCTATGATATCGGTAATATGCAAAGCGATGTATGACTAGAAAACTATGTATGAATGAGGATGCCATGAGGTATATGACTAGCAAACCTACGTATCCAATCCTGATGAGATGAATATACAACTACAAGTCTACATATCATATATGATGCAAATGCACAGATACCGATTCTAAGCAAGTTCTATAGTGTTCGTGACATAGAAATTACCAATGGCGTGTGTGCTCATATAAAATAGAGCACGTGCGACATGGATCAATAGTAATGGTGCAAGTGTCTTATGAGATAATATCATATATATATATATATATATATATATATATATATATAAGATGATGCAATGCAATGAGATGAATGACTAGGAGACTACGCATATAAATACAAGCACCACTAGTAATCCTAACTATCGGACGCCTTGCGTCATCCAGACGATACCCCATAGATGTGTACATCTACTCACCGGAATGCCTCGGCTAATCTGATCCAATCACAGCCTTTCCTTTCCTTGCCGCGTCCGACGTCTCCGCTACCGATCCTAGAATCGCACACATATCAATATAAAGAAAGCTAAACATTTAAATAGACGCGAATACAAAACGACGTAGCAACCAACGCGCATTTAGCTAGACGTGTGTGCACTTGGTGCACAAAATGTATGCGACATCGCCATAAACCACAACTAGGGGCTGCCTTGCGAAGCAAACACCAAACCTAGAACCTAATCGTACTAATCGCGTATTCACATCACACTAAAAACTTTAGAAATTAAGTTGTAGCTCATCACAACCTCAAATCTTAACTAAAAACTATCTCTTTTAAAAATCTAGTAAGCAACATTAAGGTATTTTGGTACACAACTATATGTTGTAGCAAACCTAGTGGCCATGAATTATACTTAATATTCTAATCAAGCCATGCAATACTTAACTAATTTTAACCTCACCTTTTTAAACACTAAACTTGAAATTAATTTGCATATACACATAATTAAGACAATTTAAAAGTTAGGATCATCAAGTTAACAACTAGATTATGTTTGAAAAACTACTAGATGCTAAACTACACTTAGCTAATTTAATTAAGTGATAAAAAACTTAATTTAAACCCAAAACCTTATCTTTAAAATCAAAACTTGTAATTAAAACCATATAACACCTAATAAAATTAGATTAAATCAATAACTAACAAGATAACAATTTGATTAAGATTTATACCTCACAATGGTTTGGAAAAGATCCAAACTTGCAACCAAAATGTAGACTTAATCCAAAAAACCATGCTTAGATTGAACAAGGAATTTTTTGTAATGGATTAAACTAGAAATTTGTAACACCCGAGCCCAATAATACTATTTATATTACTAGTTGAGAGTTATATACTGCTCATTCCAATTTTCCTGATTTTCTAGTGTTTGTGGCTAAATTTTAACCGGTTAAGTCATTTTGGAACATAACAATTTTTAACTCCTAAAATGAAATTTAAGATGTCCATGTTGGCCTACTCGTCGCCACTAGTCGCGTGGTAGCGTCCGCGTGTCGAGATTCCGTTCCGTTTGGCTAAACGGGCCAGTTTGGGCGACTACGCGCGCGTGCAAGTGTCCGACTTGGGGGCATGCATTTTAATCACTAAACACCTATTTTCAAAATTTGGAACCCGCTTAAAATCCTATAATTTGAATTTGGAACATTTGGGCGCAACCCGGGCACGATTTGGAAATGTTTCAGTTCGCGCCAAAAAGGGCCCGTTTCAATTTAATATATAAACTAAAATATATATATACTAATATATTTCTAACAGTTCATATCCCTTAAAATCCTTCACAAATCTTTCTCAATATTTCATTAACTCCCTGCAGCCAATCGCGAGCACGAGTTTTCACCGCGTGGGCCCCGCCTCCTTTTCCTCATCTCTCTCTCTCTCTTCCCTCAATCTCTTTCCTTCTCTCTCCAATCTCCTTTCTCTCTCTAATCTCTCTCTCTCTCTCCCCTCTATATATATAACCATGCACAGCCGCCTTCCCCAATCCATTCCCTTCACGAGAAACCCCACAACCCTAACCCTAGCATCGTACTCGCGCAGCCCACCATCGCCACCGCGACCTCGCCGTCGCCGCCAGCAACGCCTCCTCGACCGCCACACCTTCCTCCTCCCGTTTTCCCGACGACTCCCGCGCCTGCACCCAACGCAGACCTCGCCTCCACCCTCGCAGACCTCGCCGTCGACGCCACCCCTCGTCGTCGACGACTCCCGCGACTCCCTCTCACCCTCCTCGTCCCGACCTCGTCGTCGCTGCCCTCCTCCCCTCGCCGGAACACCAACACGAGCCCTAACCCCTCGCCTACCCCGCTGTTCGCCGGAGAAACGAGCCGGCGACCTCGTCGACGCCACCTCCGACCACCTCCCTTCCCCCTCGACCACCAGAGTCGACTACCACCCTCACACTCGCTGCAGCACCCTGTTCCAGCGAACTCCGGATTTTTCCAGCCACCGTTCTTCGCCGTTGCTGCCTCGCCGGCGTCCCAGTGCCGTCGAGCCATCGTGTGCACCCTGTTTCTTCTCTGTGAGTTTTCCTTGTGCTTCCTTTTGGTACAATCCCTTCGCTGGTCGTATTTTGCGTGTATCGTATCTTGTTGCTAACTTGTTACCGATGACATTTTGCCGGAATCCGACCGTGCCGTCTTGGCGAACCCGACGCTCCAGCGAAGTCCCCTGTTCCGTGCGATTCTATTGATCTCTGTTGGGACTCGATCCGTGGCCCGTGCTATCTTATCGCGTTTTCTGCCGACATCGCATCCGTGTTCCCTTTTGCAGACCGTCGAGGCAAGTATCTGAATACTTGCTTGAACATGCTAGCGTGCGAGATCTAGTCTTGCCACGCAATTTAATTCAAACTATTTAATACCGTAACTTAGTGATGGCATTTGATATCGTGTTATTGCTGTTATCTTTATAATAGAATCGTTACAATAGTTCCTCGGAATTAATTAACCCACATCAATCCATGCTTTAACTAATAAAACGACTGAATCATATCTGCTTGAACTGTTAAACCATTCTTGAGACAATTATTATACTTAGTATAATTTCATGTAGTTTCTTAATTTATAATTGTGAATATTGCTTCACCTTGTGGCTTTTGCACCCCAAAGGTGCGTGAACCGGTTAATATGAAAATACAAACATCACTGTGTTCACATAGAATAATATTGTTAGTTACTGTTCCTGTTGTTGTTCATTATTCGTTACTATACCTGTTATCAGCATATACCTGATTGCATTACATATTGACCGATCTTGATACACCTGACATATGTACTGATACACCGGACACAACACCCTGTACATATCGACTCTACCTGTTGAAAGTAACCTGACCTGTTACCTGATCTCATGCCTAATGCCGACAAACCTGACCATTCCTGCTGTCGATCCAGACAGACCTACTTCTACTTGATTTCGTGTTGGCATTAGTCCTTGACTACTGAATACCTGACCTGACATACATAGCTTGGGGGTATGGGGAAATCAAAGGTGAAACCGACTTGTAACTCAACAGTTCGATACTTGTTCTGATCAGTCTTACGGGCTTGGCCAGTCCGGGAGTGATGATGCTGACATCACTCGTCCATCCTACTACCTACTTTTACTGCTTAGCGGCACGTCTCGGATCCAGCCCCGAGGGTCATGACCGTGGTCCCGGGCACGCACGGGATACTATTGAGTTACATCGACGATTCATCAATTGATTTCAAAGACAATAGAGTAGAAAACCTGATAGGACAGTTTGGACCCCATTGCACATTACCCTGCTTGTTATTTCTTGTTACTGCTTTATTCATGTTCATACTTGCATTGCTTATTACCATGTTTATGCTATATACTTGATGTCATGACGCGCTGACGTCTGGGTTTTGCATGGCCCAGATTCCTTACCACTATCGACGACCGAGCAGGAGTACTTCAGCCAGCAGGCTGAACTGTGAGTTCCTTAGAGTTTAGTTTATTTATTTTCATTTCCGGTTGTGAGCCCGCATTATGGGACGTACTGTTTATTCATTGTATTGGATCATTAGCTTCCGCACTTATTGTTTATTTGATTCTTGTTATTATGGATTTGGACATGTATTAGATTAGCTTTTAATCTTGTTCTTGATAACCTTACAACCGTAATGTGACTGTGGATGGATACTTCCTACCCACAGGTAGCATGGTTGGCTATGTCGCGTGCCCAATCTTGCGTACTCTGGGAAGCGGGGCGTGACATGGTTCTTTTGGTATCAGAGCCATAGGTTAATTGGGTTGATTCCTTGTAGTTGGGTATTGCACCCGATACGCGAGTCATAATACCCGTGATTAGGAAACATGTCCTGCCACCTTGACCGTTTCACCGTCCTTGAATCATCCTTCCAGATCATGTCGACATGCGAACTTACTTTGCATTGTCAATTCGAAAACCTAATTTCTTGTTATCTCTAGGACTTAGGCGACTTGGGTGGAGTTAAGTAATTGCGGCTATGATACCGCGGCATAGCTACAATGCAGTACTCTATTTAAGTATCTTGGAGTTCTAGCCTTGATTTATATATTGAATCTATCATCATGCTAATGTTGTTTGTTTTGATTTCAGGACCATGGCAGATAAGAATTTCAAGACGTATTAGAGGCGTGTGGATGAAGCCGCCATGTTAGGAGTGATACGCGGGATGTTGGAAAATCAGAAGAGGCAAACTGAGCTGATCCAGCAGCAAGCAGATTCATTTCAGGAGGGTTTGCAGGCTAT
This sequence comes from Agapanthus africanus, assembly GCA_030015575.1. Lineage (NCBI taxonomy): Eukaryota > Viridiplantae > Streptophyta > Magnoliopsida > Asparagales > Amaryllidaceae > Agapanthus > Agapanthus africanus. Next base: position 696,485,031 of record CM057343.1, on the reverse strand, counting down.
GCAGCAGTCTGTAAACACCGCTGTAGCGAAGCCAGTCGACCGAGTAGGGACCGTGGCAGATTTCAGATGGTTGGGTCCTACTACTTTCACTGGCTTGGAGGAGCCGTTGCCAGCCGAGCAGTGGCTCGTGGACACGGAGAATTTATTGATTGCGGCACAGATCCCAGAAGACAAGAGAGTTGATGTGGTGCGCATTCAGCTAGTGGATTACGCACGAGAGTGGTGGCTTGTGGAGGAGACCCGCTTGTCCAAGCCAATCAGTTGGGCGGATTTCTCTAAAAGTTTCTTGGAAAAGTTCTTCCCGCGGACTGCACGGGAGGAAATGGAGGAGAGATTTATTGGGCTGAAACAAAATGGAGCAGCTGTGGATGTACTTGCAGCGGAGTGGACGAGACTTAGCCGTTTCGCTGGACCCTTAGTTGCCAAGGAGGCAGACAGGGCGCGAAGGTTCTTGCGCAGTTTGGATGTGGACATCCAGAGGCAGATTGTCTCCCTGGGTTTGACCACTTTCTCACAGGTTCTTACGGCAGCCAGAGAGCAACAGAGTTTATCAGGATCGAAAGGGAACCTTCACCAGACAGCAGTTGCGGCCAGGAAGCCTGCATTTGTGCCTAACCGAGATCATGGGCGCAGAGGTATTCCAGTGGACCGTCGAGGTGTAGCGCCAATGAAGAAGCCTGTGATCGTTGACCGAAGGAAGAGCGTGACCTGTGCCTACTGCCACTTACCTGGGCACATGCATAAGGAGTGTAGAAGAAGACTGGGACTTTGTCTGGTTTGTGGAGCAGCCGATCACGCAGTTGGTGCTTGTCCGTCGAAGCTTCGCACGAGAGAGGATATACGGAAGACTCCGCAGAGACCGTTCCAAGGGCAGAAGCAGTTGACACAAGGACCCAACCAGGGTCGAGCTTTCACCTTGACAGCTGAGGAAGCCAAGGCATCAGGAGAAGTGGTTTCAGGTACTGTACTCGTTCGTGGTTTTCCCGCATTGGCATTATTTGATTCCGGAGCATCCCACTGTTTTATGTCGTCCAAATTTATAACTACACACTCGATCACCTGCACGACCTTGTCTAGTTTCTGGGACATACACACTGGGAATGGGAAAATCATAGCTAGTAAGGAATGTAGAGATTGTACGGTTGTTGTTTGCGGACGAGAGCTTTTTGCAGATTTCTTGGTGATTGATACGGGCAGTTATGATGTAGTTTTGGGAATGGATTTTCTTGGCACTTTCCACACACACATTGATTGTAGGGCAAGGAAGGTAATTTTCCAGATTCCCGGGCACCCTGAGTTTACTTTCATTGGAGGAAGCAGTTCTGTCGGGCCAGTCGAGTTTAGGGCTAGGCCGACGAACAGTGTTCTTGCGGCTATGGTAGTGGATAATAGTGAAGAGCCGGCAGTTGTCCGCGACTTTATGGATGTGTTTGAAGATATTTCGGGCTTACCGCCGAAGCGAGATGTGGAGTTTGCGATTGACCTTATTCCTGGTGCAGCGCCAGTATCAAAATCTTATTATCCGATGGCACCGGTGGAATTGGAAGAAGTTAAGAAACAAGTGGGTGAATTACTCGAGAAGGGATGGATTCGAAGCAGCAACTCGCCTTGGGGAGCTCCAGTCCTTTTAGTAGAGAAGAAGGATGGCACGAGAAGGATGTTCATTGATTATCGAGAATTGAACCGGGTGACTATTAAGAACAAGTACCCGATCCCTCGCATTGGAGAACTCTTTGAGCAGCTTAGTGGCGCGAGGGTATTCTCGAAACTGGACTTGCGATCAGGATATCATCAGGTCCGAGTGAAGGCAGAAGACATTTGCAAGACGGCGTTTCGGACTCGGTATGGGCATTTTGAGTATTTAGTGATGCCCTTCGGAGTGACTAATGCGCCGGCAATATTTATGGATTTGATGAACAGGATCTTTTCACCGTTCTTGGACCAGTTTATTGTGGTTTTCATTGACGATATTCTGGTGTACTCGAAGAGTCCGGAGGAGCATGCTGAGCACTTAAGGATCGCACTGCAAACGCTGAGACAGGAGAAATTATTCGCGAAGATGAGTAAGTGCGAATTCTGGCTGGAAGAAGTGAAGTTTCTGGGGCATGTTGTGTCGGGCAATGGAATCGCCGTTGATCCCGAGAAGATTGCAGCAGTTCGAGACTGGCCTATTCCGAAGAATGTTGCGGAGATAAGGAGTTTTCTTGGACTCGCTGGTTACTACAGAAGATTTGTGGAGAACTTCGCGCGTTTAGCTGAGCCGTTAACCAAGCTTACGCGTAAGGAGGTACCGTTTGTTTGGTCGGATGGATGTGCATTGGCCTTCGAGACGTTGAAGCAGAAGTTGATAACCGCCCCGATCCTGACCGTACCGGACAATTCAGGAGGACTGGTGATTCATAGCGACGCATCTGGAAAGGGATTGGGATGTGTTTTAATGCAGAATGGGAAAGTCGTCGCTTACGCATCGAGACAACTGAAGACTCATGAGAAGAACTATCCGACTCATGACTTAGAGCTTGCAGCCGTGATCTTCGCCCTGAAGATTTGGAGGCACTACCTTTTGGGCGAGAGAGTTGAAGTCTTTACGGATCACAAGAGTTTGAAATATGTGTTCACTCAGAAGGAGTTGAACATGAGACAACGCAGATGGTTGGAGCTGATGGCCGACTATGACCTTGATCTTAAGTACCATCCGGGAAAGGTTAACGTCGTGCCAGATGCGCTAAGTCGGTTACCCGCAATTCAGTTTTTGACTGCACAGAGAGAGATCATTGAGGATTTTCGGAGATTTGACTTGGAGGTTGTGCTACCACATGCTACAGGACAGTTTATGCAGTTGCAAATACAGTCGTCCTTAGTTGAGAAGATTAAAGCGACACAATCGCAGGATCCTAGACTGCAAAAGTTTCGAGAGCAGGTTGGAGCCGGACTACGAACCGATTTACTGATCCATGAAGATGGTTCGTTGAGATATGGTAGCCGTGTGTGTGTGCCAAAAGGAGATGTGCGTGAAGAGCTTATGAAGGAGGCACACAGTTCAGCTTACTCTGTACATACAGGAGGGACAAAGATGTACCGAGATATTCGACAGCATTTCTGGTGGGAAGGTATGAAACGGGAAATTGCTCGCTTCGTGGCTAAGTGCTTGGTGTGTCAGCAAGTCAAGGCTGAATACCAAAGGGTTGCTGGTTTGTTGCAACCACTTCCGATTCCTCAATGGAAGTGGGAACATATAACCATGGATTTCGTGACGGCTTTACCGCGGAGTCCAAAAGGCAACAACGCTGTATGGGTGATTGTCGATCGGTTGACCAAGGCAGCTCACTTTATTCCTTTTCGGGTTGGTCAATCGACAGAGACTTTGGCAGAGCGGTACATGCAGGAGATTGTCAGATTGCATGGAGTACCGGTAAGCATCGTGTCCGATCGGGACACTCGGTTCTTGTCGCACTTTTGGAGGAGCTTACAAGAAAGTTTGGGGACTCGATTGAAGTTTAGCACAGCTTATCATCCTCAGACTGATGGACAATCAGAGAGAACGATCCAGACCCTTGAAGATATGTTGAGGGCTTGCATGTTAGACTTCAAAGGTTCTTGGGAGGATCATCTACACCTGGTGGAGTTTTCGTACAACAATAGCTTCCAAGCGACAATTCAGATGGCTCCGTTTGAAGCGTTGTATGGTCGTAAGTGCCGTTCGCCGGTTTGTTGGGATGATGTTGGTGAACGAAGGTTACTAGGACCAGATTTGGTGGTACGGACAGTCGAGAAGGTGAATACAATCAGGAAGCATATGAAGGCAGCTCAAGACAGACAGAAAAGTTGGGCCGACACGTCAAGAAGACCTCTAGAGTTCGCCGTGGGTGATTTGGTATTCCTGAAGATATCACCGACTAGAGGAGTGATTCGCTTTGGAAGTCGGGGAAAGCTTAGTCCCCGATTCGTTGGACCCTTCAAGATATTGGAGCGTGTTGGAGAGGTATCGTACCGGTTGGCGTTACCACCGTCATTAGCAGGAGTTCACGATGTGTTTCATGTGTCTCAACTACGGAGGTATGTTCGTGATGAGACTCATGTCTTGGATCATTCAGAGTTGACTGTGCGAGAGGACCTGACTTTCGAGGAGCGATCAGTTGAAATCAAGGATCGAAGTGAAAAGGTTCTTAAGAACAAGGTTATCCCTCTTGTACTAGTTTCTTGGGGTAACCGATCGCATGGGGAATTCACTTGGGAGCGAGAAGACGAGATCCGGCAGAAATTCCCTTATCGTTTCCAGTAGTTAGCTATCTTGTATTCTTGGAATTTCGAGGACGAAATTCTTTTTGTAGTTGGGTATGATGTAACACCCGAGCCCAATAATACTATTTATATTACTAGTTGAGGGTTATATACTGCTCATTCCAATTTTCCTGATTTTCTGGTGTTTGTGGCTAAATTTTAACCGGTTAAGTCATTTTGGAACATAACAATTTTTAACTCCTAAAATGAAATTTAAGATGTCCATGTTGGCCTACTCGTCGCCACTAGTCGCGTGGTAGCGTCCGCGTGTCGAGATTCCGTTCCGTTTGGCTAAACGGGCCAGTTTGGGCGACTAAGCGCGCATGCAAGTGTCCGACTTGGGGGCATGCATTTTAATCACTAAACACCTATTTTCAAAATTTGGAACCCGCTTAAAATCCTATAATTTGAATTTGGAACATTTGGGCGCAACCCGGGCACGATTTGGAAATGTTTCAGTTCGCGCCAAAAAGGGCCCGTTTCAATTTAATATATAAACTAAAATATATATATACTAATATATTTCTAACAGTTCATATCCCTTAAAATCCTTCACAAATCTTTCTCAATATTTCATTAACTCCCTGCAGCCAATCGCGAGCACGAGTTTTCACCGCGTGGGCCCCGCCTCCTTTTCCTCATCTCTCTCTCTCTCTTCCCTCAATCTCTTTCCTTCTCTCTCCAATCTCCTTTCTCTCTCTAATCTCTCTCTCTCTCTCTCCGCTATATATATAACCATGCACAGCCGCCTTCCCCAACCCATTCCCTTCACGAGAAACCCCACAACCCTAACCCTAGCATCGTACTCGCGCAGCCCACCATCGCCACCGCGACCTCGCCGTCGCCGCCAGCAACGCCTCCTCGACCGCCGCACCTTCCTCCTCCCGTTTTCCCGACGACTCCCGCGCCTGCACCCAACGCAGACCTCGCTTCCACCCTCGCAGACCTCGCCGTCGACGCCACCCCTCGTCGTCGACGACTCCCGCGACTCCCTCTCACCCTCCTCGTCCCGACCTCGTCGTCGCTGCCCTCCTCCCCTCGCCGGAACACCAACACGAGCCCTAACCCCTCGCCTACCCCGCTGTTCGCCGGAGAAACGAGCCGGCGACCTCGTCGACGCCACCTCCGACCACCTCCCTTCCCCCTCGACCACCAGAGTCGACTACCACCCTCACACTCGCTGCAGCACCCTGTTCCAGTGAACTCCGGATTTTTCCAGCCACCGTTCTTCGCCGTTGCTGCCTCGCCGGCGTCCCAGTGCCGTCGAGCCATCGTGTGCACCCTGTTTCTTCTCTGTGAGTTTTCCTTGTGCTTCCTTTTGGTACAATCCCTTCGCTGGTCGTATTTTGCGTGTATCGTATCTTGTTGCTAACTTGTTACCGATGACATTTTGCCGGAATCCGACCGTGCCGTCTTGGCGAACCCGACGCTCCAGCAAAGTCCCCTGGTCCGTGCGATTCTATTGATCTCTGTTGGGACTCGATCCGTGGCCCGTGCTATCTTATCGCGTTTTCTGCCGACATCGCATCCGTGTTCCCGTTTGCAGACCGTCGAGGCAAGTATCTGAATACTTGCTTGAACATGCTAGCGTGCGAGATCTAGTCTTGCCACGCAATTTAATTCAAACTATTTAATACCGTAACTTAGTGATGGCATTTGATATCGTGTTATTGCTGTTATCTTTATAATAGAATCGTTACAACAGTTCCTCGGAATTAATTAACCCACATCAATCCATGCTTTAACTAATAAAACGACTGAATCATATCTGCTTGAACTGTTAAACCATTCTTGAGACAATTATTATACTTAGTATAATTTCATGTAGTTCCTTAATTTATAATTGTGAATATTGCTTCACCTTGTGGCTTTTGCACCCCAAAGGTGCGTGAACCGGTTAATATGAAAATACAAACATCACTGTGTTCACATAGAATAATATTGTTAGTTACTGTTCCTGTTGTTGTTCATTATTCGTTACTATACCTGTTATCAGCATATACCTGATTGCATTACATATTGACCGATCTTGATACACCTGACATATGTACTGATACACCGGACACAACACCCTGTACATATCGACTCTACCTGTTGAAAGTAACCTGACCTGTTACCTGATCTCATGCCTAATGCCGACAAACCTGACCATTCCTGCTGTCGATCCAGACAGACCTACTTCTACTTGATTTCGTGTTGGCATTAGTCCTTGACTACTGAATACCTGACCTGACATACATAGCTTGGGGGTATGGGGAAATCAAAGGTGAAACCGACTTGTAACTCAACAGTTCGATACTTGTTCTGATCAGTCTTACGGGCTTGGCCAGTCCGGGAGTGATGATGCTGACATCACTCGTCCATCCTACTACCTACTTTTACTGCTTAGCGGCACGTCTCGAATCCAGCCCCGAGGGTCATGACCGTGGTCCCGGGCACGCACGGGATACTATTGAGTTACATCGACGATTCATCAATTGATTTCAAAGACTATAGAGTAGAAAACCTGATAGGACAGTTTGGACCCCATTGCACATTACCCTGCTTGTTATTTCTTGTTACTGCTTTATTCATGTTCATACTTGCATTGCTTATTACCATGTTTATGCTATATACTTGATGTCATGACGCGCTGACGTCTGGGTTTTGCATGGCCCAGATTCCTTACCACTATCGACGACCGAGCAGGAGTACTTCAGCCAGCAGGCTGAACTGTGAGTTCCTTAGAGTTTAGTTTATTTATTTTCATTTCCGGTTGTGAGCCCGCATTATGGGACGTACTGTTTATTCATTGTATTGGATCATTAGCTTCCGCACTTATTTTTTATTTGATTCTTGTTATTATGGATTTGGACATGTATTATATTAGCTTTTAATCTTGTTCTTGATAACCTTACAACCGTAATGTGACTGTGGATGGATACTTCCTACCCACAGGTAGCATGGTTGGCTATGTCGCGTGCCCAATCTTGCGTACTCTGGGAAGCGGGGCGTGACAAAATTAGTGTTGGGTTTATGGATTTTTGATGATGAAATGAGGTGTTTTTGAGATGAGAAAGAGGTTGAAGATAAGGGAGGGGCTGCTGCCGAACCAAGAGAGGGAGGGAGAGAAAAATGAGGGTGTGTCCAAGTTAAAGCTCACCCATACTTCAATTATCCATGCACCATACTCTTTTTTCCCTTTTTTATTTCTATTTCCTTTTTCTTTTTAAACTTTTTCCTAGAATTCTCTAGAATCATAGAGAAAATTTTGAAGGAAAGAACATGTTACAAAGTGGGTGTTAAGTTGTCATGGCGCACTAAACTTGTATTAACCTATACTAATTTTCAATTATCACTAATTAAATGGGTAAGCGGAAGCTTAAAATAATATTTAAAAATAAATAATTAAGGAAAATAATTAAGTAAACTAGTAATTAATAAGTAACTAATTAAATACTAATAATAGCAATTACATAGTTAAAATAGGTATATTTAAGTCTATGTGGAAACATAATTATATCTTGGTTTTTACAGAAAACTCGTATTATCACTAATTAACACAAAAATCAACCTAAACGAATTTTCAAAACGTTACAAAAAGATTCACCAGGAGAATCAACATGGGAACGTGAGAACGACATGCGAGCAAGATACCCTCATTAATTTGTAAACTAGTCCTTAAAATAATTGTAAATTTCGAGAAAGAAATATTTTGTAAGGAGGGTAGAATATAACAACTCTAATTTCAATGTACAAAAAATTATTTAAAATTTAATGTACAAATGGAGTATTTGCAATCATGTGCACACTATAAATATTTTATTTGCTTTTGAACAGCAAGATACAACTTGTAGCTTATTGGTAAAGCCATGCACTGCTGTGACGTAACCCCTGTGATCGAATCCTCTCAGCCACATTATTTTTTTATTAATTTTTCTTTTAATCTCTTAGAAGCCCAAGGGTTTACACGTGCACTACATGTAAAATCAAGAGTCACAGAGTAATCAAACACGTGCACTGGAGTATATGAAGCGATAGGGATATGTGGCCAAAGATCCAACACCCACCACCGGAAAATGGCCGGCGAGATGCTTGCTTGGACCTGTACCGCCGGGCCTCCCATAGGGATGGTCCCTAAAATTTTACCTCTGCACCTCTTCGCCTACCCCACTAACCCCATATTATTTTTTTACTATGCATTCATCCAGAGAATATCAAATCACCCTTAAATCCAATTTTTAATGCATTCTTTAACCCTCAAAACCCTAATTTTCCCTATAAATACTACACTCCATTTCACTCCTCCTCACTCAGAATTTCATTATAAAAACTCTCAAAAATTTCTAAGTCCCAAGTTGTGCAAGTGGAGTTAGCAAGAGATGAAGTTCTGGTGACGTTTCAAGGAGATTCCGGCGACAAACGACGCCCCGACGCTTTTCTAAGCTTCTCCCTTCTCCCCTCTATCTTAATAGCTAGTAATTCCCTTCTCCACTTCTCTTTTGCCATACTAAAAAAACTTCTCTTTTTCAAACTTGTCGGAAGCGGAGTTATTTCGACTTCCGATTCGTTTTTATTTAAAAATTCTATTTTTCTTAAACCATAAAATACCATACTCTCATATAATGTTTAACAAATATAAATAAATACATTAGAATAAGTTTCATCTCAAAATAAATCATGTTACAATCTTTATCTCATTTTTACAGTAAAATACCATCATATTTACAAACGATATTGTTATCCACTTTTAACCGTATTACCTTTAGATAACTCACGAGATAAGGACCTACCTCATCACAACACACATATTGGACATAGCACGATGAACTTTGGAATTCTAGATTATGAGATAATACGCTTTTATGAATAAATACCCTAAACTTACAAAACCGTTTTCTTTAAAAAGAGTGTTATCTAATTCCTTGCGTTTCGCCTCGACAACCCATTTTAGAGGAACACCGATTAGGATGGTGCGGGTTATCGCATGTTCTCGGGCCTAGTAGAGCGAGATGCAGACCTCCGCAAAGAGCATTGATCTCGATGGAATTTTTAATGCTATTTTAAAGAAAATGAGATTTCTACAAAATAAATAAAATTTATTTTTATTATATATATATATATGAATATTATCAAAAGATTTATTTTAAATATATTATACAAATATTCCATGTTTTTTAACTCAAAAGAATCACAATTACATGAAAGTACCATTTCAATACAATACAATTCCAATATTTCATTTAAATACCATGAACAATGAAAACTAGGTTCTACTCACTAGAAATTTCACTTTTATAAAATATACATCTATGAAAACCCTAAAGACGATAATTAAATACTTGAGGTGTATTTTGAAAATATATCAAAACTATTTTTACATAAACCCCTCAGGTTATACTAAATTACAATAAGGACCTTAGTAAATATAGATTTAAGCGGGACCAATTCTCTTGAGCCTCAGGGAGCCGGAGAAAATGGGTGCTTGCCTATTTAAGGTAGAAAAACTAAAAACGGTGTTATCAACATGGTAATTATTTTGGAAAAAGACATAAATCCTGCCGTTCATGTGCAACAGTTACCGATAACATCAAAACTAATTCAGGACTTCAATTTCTTTTTAAGTGTCTGACTCGGACTGAGTCTCAATCTAATCAATCTGACTTGAATATGATTCAAGTATAAACTACAATACAACATGAATCCATGAATCCGTCTATTCAATCTATATCAATCTATTGACCGAACCGAATCATGGATATACTCCATTTACATGACTATCCATTTATATCCATTCCATTTACTGATATCATGGTTTCGGCAAGTCATCCATTTATATAACCAAACAATACAATCAATACAAAAGACATTACGTGGTTTTAAAGGGGTAGATTGGTACGGAATGTGTTAGAAGTGGCACGAGACTGTAACCATAATACACCTAACCTGAATATCCATTGCCGTTGTACCATGGCTGAACGGTTCCTTATGCTCCGTATATCTTAGTCTCCGGATAGTGGGACTCCTCTCGTATACACTGGTATATTCTGTACCAAGCTACAAACAACTGCGTTAATATTATAATTAAACATTACTAGTTATACTCTCTTTCTGTTTATTCTATCTCTACCCACCTTTGGAACTTACCGGGCGATTGTTCGCTGACGACGTTCATTTTCTTCTTTCTGTAGAATGTTGTCAGGTGGATCGGATTCACTGGAGATCGAGCCCAGTACCAAAGACTTAGAGCAGTTACCATTTGACCCCGAGTTTTAAATACTTGTACATACTTTTCAATTCAGTTCATGCCATTGTTTAGGCTTTGCTTTCTATTCATGTATTTACATTTCCAGTTGTACTTGTAAAGAATTGTTAATAAATAAAATTTGTTGTTCAATTACATCTATTGTCATTTTCTTATGTACATTTACTTTATATTGCTTAGATACGCTTAGCGTGTTTACTTTTGAGTAAATATGTAGCGAGCATCACCGCGTCTCCTCCCCGTACACCGGGAAGCGGGGCGTGACACCCTTGGGTTTATGTTGACGTCGCGTCTGCACCTTGCTGGCATGAGAAGCACGTCGAGTCGATCTCTAGGCTGTAGATGTCGCCATCAAGATCTGGAGTTAGGAATATGCCATCGCTCTATTAGTGATATATACCCTAGAGGCTATTACTGTATCGTACTGGATTTTATATTACATTTTGGAAGCTTGCGATATTCAAATATATAATAACAGTCTTGCTCAAAATGGTAGTATACTACTTGGTTTGTTTCTATCTCAATATGTGCATATGTTTTTTTTAGCATATTGCTTATACATATTAGTAGAGCCCTTAGGATCTTTACTTAACTACCAGCGTTGTGATGGCAGTCACACTAATGGGGTTGGGTAGTCTATAAGCACATTCTTATACAGGTCCCTAGTCATAAGATTATCGAGACGGGGCATCGATACTCCGGAGTATACTAGTATATACGTTTCTCAACCCAGCACGGGAGATAGTCTGTCCCACAGCCATTGGTATGTCGTACGGGAGATAGTATACAGATGCTCATTGGGTTATGAGTTACACTAGACGGACTCGATGGGAACTGCTGGCTGGTATTATACCTATCGTCAGGTAGCAGTTCTCGGGTGGCATGAGTACATGTTAGTCCGTTGATTTGACATCACTATTCGTCTCGAGTGTGTTCCCACTGTACTTAGATTACTACCCTACCATGGCTCAAAGGATTCGTGCAAACAGGTAGTAGTTGGGTGCAGTCCCGAAGCACTTGGAGGCAGTAGTGGTTAGATAGGATTTGTCTCTCCCGATATTGGGGGTTGATATTGCGCCGTGTTCGGAAAGCCATTACACATAGTCCCTAGCCAGGGAAAGCGAGATTTACAAGTAGGTAATCCAGTAGTTTCTCAGGGTGTATTGGGCTCTACTCTGGAACGACTTATTGCGCTGTTAGGGGTCTGACGTTTACCATCCCCCTAGGCCCGATATGCGAGTATTTTAGACGAACAGACTGGACTATACGGAGATTGTCACAGATAGGCTCAGTAGGAGTTCGAATGAGTTTGCTCATCGGCCTTCTTATCGACAGATACCTAGGTAGCCATTACGTGCATCTAGTACCGCTGAAGGACTTGTGGTTAAACCTACTGCCAGCGTACTGTCGAGTCTTTAGAGTCCCACACAGAGGGTTTCCCTGCTTCGGGCGAAACAATATAGAGGCCGTATGGTTTTACGGCAGGATTCCGATCACATATGTGTACTAGCTGCACGGATGTTGTTCGGACGGATAATACTAGTGGGCTTTGGTTTAAGCCGGATCCTAGTATTGTATTATTGGATCGTTATTATCTCATTGTATTCATATTTTTCGGAATATGAATACGGGTATCTATATACAGTGAGGGCATTCTTGTAATTTCACAAGAGACGCTTCCAGAAGGGGGCACCTCATTATTTGGTTTATCTATTTTTGGAAATAGATTATTGAGGTGGAAAATAGAGGCATGAGAATGAAGCATAGCTTATGCATTTGTTTATTAGTTTGGATACACTATTGAAGCATGGTTGTTATTTTCTATGTGAAAATAATCCATGCTTCATGAGTGAAAGGAGATGAACCATTCTTCACTTGGCCAAGACTTGATCATTTGCAAATTTCCTTTCTTTCTCCATTTTCTCCACCTTCTTCCTCAAAAACCCTAATCTTCATATGTGTTGTGAGCCATAGGGTTATATGAGATAAAATACTCTATTAGACACTCTACATCTTTTAGGCTACCTAGCTTAGCAAACTAGGTATCTTAGTTAACTTGGTTTAGAGGTTGGAGCTTGAAATACATACTCTCGGGTGGATCGTCTTCGACACGAGGAGGCCGACGTTTCAAGCGCGATTCGATCTTCGAGGAGCTCAAGAAGAGGAGGAGAAGAAGAAGGCCCGAAGGAATCGTGAACAAGGAGGTATAAAACTCTTACCGAGTAGTTAAATCTCCAAGTAGTATAACTAGTTAAGGTTTCCGTAATGATCCTGGAGTTAAAGTCGGTGTTTCATAGTATGAAAAATCGTTTTGTGTAAATTATATCTCCCCACAAGTGCGTGGGTGTGCGACATCGAATTACAGTGGCATCAGAGCCTACTCAGACCTTAACTAGTTTGTTAGGCGATATTTAATGTCACGAAACCGAAATAACTCCGAAACGGTCGAAACGAAATCTAAGTTTCTGTTAATTTTCAAAGAGCTCTAAAAATTATTTAAACAATTTCAGAGTGCTCCTTTAGTTGTAACTAGAACACCATAGAAAAATGAGGCCCAAACTCCGAAACTTGGCCGGTGGAATTGCTCAATTTCCCGGTATAGCCGGCCAAAATGAAGAGTCTAGACTCTTGGATTTAGGTTTTCAGGTGTTGTTTGATTTTGCCCAGATTTCATATTCTATTATCTTTGTGTTGGGGTAATATGGAGTAATTCGAAATCACAGTTTTAACATCGTTTATAAGTTTCATTTTGTATATATGTGCTGCTAAATGTCTGCTAATTGCTATATGTCGATTAGTGGGGGTTGCACATATTTGTATCTTGTTGGTTTGTGTATATGAAGTATTGGATCATCGTGGATGAATAGCCAGGGGGATGTGAGAAGAGTGTTTTCTTTTCTTTTATTCATGTAAATTTGTAAATTGATGTAATATTATTTTTGTGGGGCACATCCGGGTTGAGATTGTAGCCACCGTTGTATTATTTCATTTACTTTTTCTTGCACCTAAGATAAACCCAAGATAGGGTGCACAAACTACCGGGTTCTTAAAGTGCCGAGTGGCCTACTCATTTTATTGAGGAAGATTTCTTCACTTCAGGAATTTGGCGGGTAGTTTGTCGCATCCGTAGGGGTTTAGGGTGGGATTTGGCTATTCATCATGACTGTGGAATCCATCTTTCGTTCTAGGCTAAAACGAAACACGGAATTCCTAGTATATCTAATATATTCATCTGTGATCTGGAATGCCTATTATTGCGTGAGACGAATGGCTATATATATTATATATAATAAACGTTGCTTATGTTTTGCACTCGTTCTAGTCCAGCCCCCGCTCGGCCGTTAGTTAAGTAACCTAACAATGCATGACGGGATCCCGTGGCGAATGCGGATGGTATAAGCGTACATTTTATTTTCATTTCTTTTCTGCAATGATAGTGTTATATGATGGGACCGCATTAATGTTGATTAATGCATGGAAAACAAACCAAAGTTTAAATCGTTGGAACAATTTCAAAACCACTCGGTTTTCTTGAAAACAACTTTTAAATGCGGAGCCTAAACCACTTTTTTAAAAGCTATCATGGTTCCTTCAACTATATCAAGTTCATTACGTTTACGATTTCTCGAAAACCATCTGTAGCCCTCCGTCATTTCAGATAGGTATTCGGTAGTATTCAAACTATGTATTTTGACCTTCGCCAAGGCATAGTGATTGGTAGCTGCTGGGTATTCATCTATAGCATAGATAGATGCGTTGATTTGGGACAGTCGTACAACTATTTTGGCCTTTGTAAAGGGTTTGTACGGATGGATTCAAATTAACCTGGATAATGACAGGTAGAACTTGACTTGCATCTTATGATATGTTAGCCTTCGTCAAGGTCATAAGCGCATGGGGCAAAAATCCATATCGGGAGTTTCAAGGAAAATGAAACTTGCTAGTGTTGCATATCATTTGGAGTGTGATAATTTTGGTAGGATTCCTTTAAGGTTGTCACAGATGATATTTGGATCCCGATCCTACTGTGAGTATCCGCTACTCTTCGGGAGGTTTTTTCACTAAACAATCAATGCTATAAACCAAGTAGGTGCCTAGAACGGTGTTAACGGGGCTACACCTCCAGGGAAAAGAGGTTATGTAATTAAGTAACTTTGCGAAAGCGTTGGAAAACCTCCCTCGAAGTACCAACACTAGCCTGGCCGAACGATTAAGCAAGAATTGTAAGAGTGAGATTAATCCTGACTAATTCTTCTTTTATGGTTTGAAGAAGGATTCGAGGAACAGTGGAATCCTGTCACGTCCCACTTCCTAGTGTACGGGTAAGGAGACGTGACGAGGCTCGCGACGTATTTACTCAGAAGTAAACACATTAAGCGTAAATAAGCAATATAATAAATGTACACAAGAAATGACAAAAAGATATAAATCAACAGCAACTTTTTATTGATTAAACATTCTTTACAATATACTGGAAAGTAAATACAATACTAGAAAGCAATGTCTAAACAATGGCATGAACTGAAAGTAAAAGTATATACAAGTGAACTAGAGCTCTGGGTCCTCAATGAACTGCTCCAAATTATCCTGGCTGAGCTCGATCTCCACAGAATCGGGTCCTCCTGACAACATTCCAAAGAAAGAAGAGAAAATGAATGTCGTCAGCGAACAATCGCTCGGTAAGTCCCAAAAGAGAGAGAGAAAATAGAATGGACAATTAAAGAGAATACAACTGTATAATGTATGTTTTTTATGCTAACGTAGTTGTTTGTAGTTTGGTACAGAATGTGCCAGTGTATACGAGAAGAGTCCAACTTGCTCGTGGACTAAGATATATGGAGTACAAGGCCCCGTCAAAACCCACGGGACAACGGCAACAGATGTTCAGGTTAGGACCATCATCGTGCCACTTTTAACACATTCCGTACCAGTCTACCCTTTTAAAACCCCCTAATGTATGTTGTATTGATTTTAATGATTTATAGATATAAAACTTGCTGAGACCATGGTATAAATTGTTCATGTAAACGGATAAAGATGTAAATGGATAGTCATGTAGTTAAGTCAAGATATATCCATGGTTCGGTCCAGTCGAGTCATGCTGCATATTCATATTCAAGTGTTCATGTTTGGATTCATTTGATTCGTGTTGAAACAGAGTTATAGTTGGATTCATGTTTGGATTGTATTCAGATTAGACTGAGACTCTGACTGAGTCAGACACTTAAAACAGATTTGAGTCCTGAATTAGGTTTAGGAGTTATCGGTAACCGTTGCACATGGACGGCATGATTTATGAATTTTTCCAAGCCAATTACCGTTGATAATCCTGTTTTAGTTTTCTACCTTAAATAGGCAAGCACCCACTATCTCTGGTTCCCTGAGGCTCAAGAGAATTGGTCCTGCTTAAACCTACATTTACTAGGGTCCTTATTGTAATTTAATATAACTTGAGGAGGTTTTATGAAAAATAGTTTTAGTATACTTTCAAAATAAACCTCAAGTATTTATTTATCGTATTTAGGGTTTTCATGGATGTAAATTTTAAAAGTAAGGTATTCTAGTGAATAAATACCTAGCTTGAATAACAAATGGTATTTTTGTGTAAATTTGACTTGTATGGATTGTTGATGGTATTTTCATGTAAATGTAATTCTTTTGTTTTGTTTAGGAAAACATGGAATTTATTATATATTTAAAATAGGCGATTTGATAATATTTATATATAATTATTAAAAATAAAGTTTATTTATTAAATAGAAAATCACATTTTTCTTAAAAATTGTATTAAAAATTCCATCGAGATCGTATGCTCCGTGAGGAGGTCTGTATCTCGATCTAATAGTACCGAGGATGTGCGATAATCCGCATCATCCCGATCGGGTTCCCTAAAATGGGTTGTAGAGGCTTAATTGCAAGGAATGTGAATAATACAAATTTAAAGAATACGGTTTTTAATAGTTTACGGTATTTTAATGTAAAATTCGTATTTGTCCCAAAAATGTTGTTAAAAGGAAATCGTGCTATGTCAAGATGCGTGTTGTGAGAGGTAGGTCATTACCTCGTGAGATTTTTCTGAAGATAATACAAGCAAATATGATAAAAGATGTCGTATGTAAAGTTTGTGGTATTTAAACGTAAAAGTGAAATAAAAGTGGTTTTATATGGAGTTTTGAATTGAAACTTGTTTCTAATTATTGTTTAACGTTTAACAAGTAAAGTACAATGATTTAGATAAATAGTTCTTAAGAAAAATGGTTAGTTTAAGAAGTTTTAGAAATGAATGTCGGTATAACTCCACTTAACGACATCTTTGTAAAGAAAAGGTTTTGAGAGGTGAAAAGAAGATAGTATAAGGGACTTACGAGTTGGAATGAGAGAGAGGAGGTATAGGAACAAGTTGAGACCTTTGTGGAGTCGCGGGGTCGTCGGAATCTTCTTGAATCGTCGCCGGAAAGTGACCTTGGCTAACTCCATTTGTACACTTCTTTGACTTGGAAAAATTTAAGAATTTTTTATAATGGATTTCAGAATGGAGAAGCGTGGATATGATGTGGTATTTATAGGAGAAATTAGGGTTTTGAGGATTGAAAAAAGGAATTAAAAATGCATTTAAAATACAATTAAAGAGTGAAATTACACTTTCTAGATAAATGCAGAGAAATCAAATAGAAGAGGAGTAGTGGGGTAGGGGAAAAGTCACTTGGGTAAAGTTTGGGGGCATTACCATTGGGAAAGCCCGGCGGCGCTGGCCTAAAGGGCTTCTTCGCCGGTCGATTGGAAGAGGAGTGGGGTGGGATTTGTGCCACGTGTTGGGATATGTTCATATAATATATTCTACATGTTTATTTAATCTGACTTTTCATTTTTACGTGTATTGTACGTGTAAACTTTTGAGCTTCCAAAAAGTTTAAAAGAAAAATCATTAAAAATAATATGTGGCTGATGGGATTCGAACACAGGGCTACGTTACAATAATGCAAAGGCTTTTCCAGTGAGCTACAAGTGCTTTCTTGCTGTTCTTAAACAATTTTAATTTATAACTTGTGCTTAGGCTTGAAACTCTATTCTGTACATTAATTTAAATTTTTTTACATTAAAACAGAGTCGTTACAAAGCCATCCTGTTTAGATAAACCAATAACCAATCTAAACTTACAAGACCAGCATGCTGAGTGTTTCTTCTCTCTCTCCTGACAGCAGCGACAGAAATGACCGGGCTTAAGTTATTGCTAGATAAAAACAAATTGACTGAGTCAAACTATAAAGATTGGGTAAGGAATGTCCATATGGCCGTTACTTATGACAAGCTGGGCTACCACTTTACTATCAAAGCCCCCGCCATCCCAGGTCCAGATTCCACCGTCGCGGATGTTGAAATCCGTAAGACATAGGAAATAGACAGTGCGAGAGCCAAGTGCCTCGTGTTGGCCTCAATGGATAATGAACACCAGAGGCGGCATAAGAAAATGGACCTAGCTTCCATCTTCCTCCATACCAAAGATTTATATGGAGAACAATCTCGTATCACAAGATATGAGACTTCGAAGAAACTGTTTCAGGCGAGATTGGCTATCGGGTCATCTGCAGGGGACCACGTCCTTAAGATGATCAGCTATATTGAAGAGCTCGCGGATCTTGCGACCACGTTGGAGAACGAGTTATATACTGACTTGATTCTACAGTTCCTCCCTTCTACCTACGCCTAGTTTATCTTGAATTTCAACATTCAAGGGAAGGAAGTTTTAATTCCAGAACTCCTCAATATGTTGAGGAGCGCTGAGGGCACCCTGCAGAAATCCAGGGAGACACCTGCTTTGCTTATTGGGGAATCTTCCTCTTCTAGATCCAATGCGAAAGCCAAGTGGAATAAGAAGAAGGCCTCCACCAAGCCAAAAGGTGGTATCAGTAAGGTAGAGGGAAAGGGCAGGGCAAAAGTTTCGGGGCTGACAGTAGGGAAGGAGAAATGTTTCCACTGTCACGGAAAAGGGCATTGAAAGAAGGACTACAGGGCTTGGAAAGCCAGAAACCAGGATTCGAAGCACATTGTGGCTTCGACTTCAGGTGTGTTTATGATTGAAAACTGTCTGTTAATTAACTCTACTTCCTGGGTACTAGATACTGGATCAGGATCTCATATCTGTAATTCATTATAGGCTCTGAGAAACCGTAGAGCTATCAAGGCAGATGATATGACTCTCAGGATTGCTAACGGAATGTGCGTGGATGCTGTATCCATAGGAGAATATCACATAGGATTGATAAGTGGTCAGATTTTGATTTTGCGTAACTGTTTGTGTGTACCTAGTTTGTCATGTAATATCATCTCTGTATCTTTACTATCTAAAGAAGGTTATGATTTTACATTTGTAAGCGATGTCATCCACATCCACCTTAATCATGTTTTGATTGGGTCAGGTACACTAGATAACGGTATATACATATTAAATCAAGCTCAGGTTTTCAATGTCTAGAACACACTTAAAAGAAAGTCTCCAGAATTAAATCAGACTTTCTTATGGCATTATAGACTGGGTCACATCAATGAAACACGGTTAACAAAATTACATAAATAGGAATATTTGGATCTGTTTGAATATCTGTCTTGTACAACTTGTCAATCATGTCTCAAAAGAAAGACGATAAAGACTCCGTTCACTGGATATGGGGTAAGTGCCAGCGAGCTTTTGGGACTCATACACAACGACGTGTGTGGTCCAATGTCTATAAATGCAAGAAGTGGTTATTTCTACTTCATTACTTAGACGGATGATTTCTCAAGGTACAGACATGTATTCTTGATGAAAAATAAATCCGAGGCTTTTGAGAAATTCCGGGAATACAAGAATGAAGTGGAAAAACAAACCGGCAAAAGTATCAAGACACTTAGATCTGATCGAGATGGTGAATACTGAAGTGCCGAGTTCCTGGATTACTTAAAAGAGAATGAAATTCTCTCTCAGCTTACTCCTCCATACACACCTCAATACAACGGTGTATCGGAAAGGCAGAACCGAACCTTATTGGATATGGTGTGTTCCAAGATAAGTAACGCTGAGTTACCGCGATCTTTCTGGGGTTATGCATTAGAATCGGCTGCATATCTTTTGAGCAAGGTTCCTACTAAGTCAGTGCCTACCACACCATATCAGATGTGGAGTGGTAAGAAACCCTATCTTAAGTATCTAAAGATTTGGGGATTTCTAGCTTTTGTAAAAAAGCAGCATGCAGACAAGCTCGAGACACGTTCAGTATTGTGTAAGTTTGTGGGATACCCAAAGAACTCCAGGGGGTATCTTTTCTATTATGCGGAGGAACAAAAGGTCTTTGTTTCTCGGCATGCCCACTTTTTGGAAATTCAATTTCTTGAAAAAGAAATAAGTGGGAGTGCAATAGAACTGGAAGAAATTCCAGAACCACAGGCTATTACTGAAAGCATGATGGAACCAGAAGTTTCGAAAGAACCGGACATCCCCGCATCACTCCGCATGACTAGTATGCAGTCTCATATGCCCGAGAGATACTACGGTTTTCTCATAGACGGGGATAGAGAGGATTGCATCATTGACGATGATGAACCAACTAGTTTCCAGCAAGCCATCAGGAGCAGAGACTCGGTAAAATGGCTGGATGCAATGCGGACCAAAATAGAGTCCATGCACACAAAAAAAGTATGGACTTTGGACATTTCCCCAGAAGGGGTAAAACCCATAGGCTGCAAATGGATCTTCATAAAGAAGATTGGCGTAGATGGACAGGTTGAAAGCTATAAGGCTAGACTTTTTGCAAAGGGTTTTCGTTAAAGACCTGGTTTGGACTATGATGAAACCTTTTCTCCAGTGGTTATGCTCAAATCCATTCGGAACCTTCTTGTCTTTGCTGCCTTCTACGATTATGAAATTTGGCAGATGGACGTAAAGGCCGCTTTTCTGAATGGAAATTTAGAAAAGTGTGTTTATATGGATCAGCCGGAGGGTTTCATAGATAGTGGGAGTAGCAGAAGAGTGTGCAAGTTGCTTAAATCCATTTATGGATTAAAGAAGACATCGCGGAGTTAGAACATCTGTTTTGATGAGACGGTCAAGAAATTCGACTTTATCAAAAATCTAGATGAACCATGCATTTATAGTAAAATTGTAGCGAGAACTGTAGTATTCCTCGTCTTGTATGACATTCTCCTGATAGGAAATGACATTCCTATGCTATAATCAGTCAAAAGATTCTTGTCACAAAGGTTCTTTATGAAGGACCTGTGTGATACCTCCTACATTCTGGGGATCCAGATCTATCGTGATAGATCTAAGAGGATATTGGGACTTTCATATTTCAGGTACATCGACACCATACTGAAAAGATTTAGTATGGAAGATTCAAAGCATGGTAATCAACCGGATTGTCATGGAATCACCCTCTCTAAAGAGATGTCTCCCAAGACTGATTTGGAAAGGGATCACATGACTATTATACCCTACGCTTCTGCGGTAGGCTCTATAATGTATGCGATGTTTTGTACCAGATCAGATGTAGATTATGCACTGAGCGTTGTAAGCAGGTATCAGTCAAACCTAGGGGAGAAGCACTGGACAGCAGTTAAGAAAATTCTCAAGTACCTGAGAAAGACTAAGGAGATATTGTTGGTGTACGGCGGTGAAGACCTCCAGATCGAGGCCTTCGCCGACTCCAGCTTCCAGAGTGACAAGGATGACTCCAGGTCCATGTCGGGTTATGTCTTTACCCTCAATGGAAGGGCGGTCTGTTGGAAGAGCTCTAAGAAGAACACCGTTGCTGACTCGACGATGGAAGCGAAGTAGATCGCTGCATATGACGTTGCGAAGGAAGTAGTCTGGATGAAGAAGTTCATTGTAGAAGTTCAGGTGGTTCCGTCCATTATTGATCCAATACCTCTGTATTGTGACAACAATGTGGCTATAGATTTAGAGAAGGAACCAATGTCCCATCATGTCACGACCCAAACTTTAGATGTGACCGGCACTCAGATTGTAAAATATCTAAAGATATTTACACAACCAGAGTAAGCCGAAAACCAAGATCAAAAACCCTTTTTCGGAATTTTTATAAAAATTTAGTTTTCTAAGTAAAAATCACAGTTTTATTTAAGTAAGATATTACATTAACTCACTAGCGAATTCATAATAACAGCAATTACAAAATGTTAAGTTGGTTGCATCCCTAGTTGGGATCAACAATATCAATAGTAGAAACAAATATCCAAACGTATGACCTCAATAAGAATTTCAGACATAAGTAAAGAAATAACAATTTATAGAACTAAACGATCTCATCTGTCAAATAATATACATATAACTATCTCTCACTCTAAGTCAAAATACAGGTCTGATGGAGATTTTCTAGATCCAAAATACAATACCAAAAGAGAAGGTTACTATATATGTAACCCACCTATCAAAAGATACGATAAAAGCTGCAAAAGTGGATCTGCACTGCTGCTAACCGTCCACTCTACCTCTGCAAGGAACTGTGGCACAACGGGGGTCAGTTGCCAACTCAGTGAATAAAACTAACATATAACGACTGATAATGTAAATATGACGAACTGTAACCAACAGCGATAAGGATAATCATGATGCATGATAACATGTGGAAAACATGAATCCGTACTGCTAATCATATAACCAAAACTGAAATCTCATCATTTATTTCCAATAAAATTGTAACAACCCTAATTTTCCTATACACTTTTCTAGACAAAATTTTAATTTTTTTTCAAAATCATAAAGGGGTATTTTAGACTGAGCACAAGATATAAGTAATTATTTTGATTTTAATTACAAGTTACAAGAATGTAATAACTCCATTTTTAGTATACAAGAAATTACTTTAAATTTAATGTATACTTGGAGTATTTACTCTTACTGCTATCATTTTAAGTAATTAAATAACTCCATAATTACAAGAAGGAGCTTGTAGCTCATTGGTAATACCTTGCACTGCTGAACCAAGCCACCAGAGTTCAAATCCCATACCTCACATTATTTTTAATATTGATTTTTTTTAAAACCTTTAGAATACCAAGAGTTTACACGTGCATATCTCACAAAAACCCCACTACACCCAAACATGTAACACTTGCAGGAGTTAGATGAACCGTCGGGGGGGATCCAGGCCACCGGACTCGGCCGGGAATCGGCCAACTCGGCCTTGACTCGGCCGACTCAGTGCTCCGACCGAGTCACGGCCGAGTCACCCCCGATTAGGCCGATTTCGGCGATGGTCACAACATGAAAGTTGTGTCTTTTCATATTCCCTATGCACCTCCAAAGTTTCAGTCTCATACCACTTCCAGAGCTCTTAAAAAACCCCAATTACTCCACTTTTAATACATTTTTATTACATTTTATCACATTTTTATTTTTAAATTTTCATCTACCCTAACCCTAGCCTAACTCTATAAATACCAACCCTACACAATACCCTCTCACCCCTCAAAATCTTAAGCCACTCTCTCAAAAGTTTTCCAAGAAGTATGCTTCGAAATCGAGTTCCCGGCGAAGCTCTGACGGAATTCCGACGACGCGTTTTGGAGCAACCGGCGACGTAATCACCCCTCGGCCTTCGTCCCTAGTTCTCTTTACTCTTTAGAAGAGTTTAAACCTGTAAGTCCCACCTCTTCTACCTTCCTTTTCTTTAATGTAAAAAGACGAATTTCTGGAACCCGACGGAAATCGGACAAACCGATTTCCGATTCGATTTTTCTTTAAAATTCCACTTGTCACCTAATACATATTATCTACCCATATGCATGTTGACTATTAATCACCCTTAAACCAATTTAATCACACTTTTCCACATGAAATGATAAGTTCTTTACAAAACCGTATTTCTTTCATTAAAATACCATGAAGTTCATTTTTCTTAATGTAATCAAGTACCTCACTCCTAAACATGTTTATTGTGATAACTAAACTTGTTTCAATCAATTTGAATGAAATTTCACACATGAAATGATAACGTTTACGGATAACGTTTACGAATACGAAACTTAATACCTTTAGAAATGATACCGTATTCTTGCACTTTAATACCTTTAGATTTAACATAGCTTATTTCACCTTTAAACTTCACCAAAACCTAATATAAGTCACGGGGTAATGACCTACCCTTACACACACTCAATATAACCCTAAATGATAAATATCAAAAATAAAGAATACGAAATTACAGGACTTTTCACTAAAATACCATAACCTTTATAACCTTTAGTTAAATCTTTAAATTGTAAACTTTTCTAAATAAAATCTTATATAAAATGAAAGCACGATTGGTCATGGACATCGATCGTTTATCTAAACTGTCTTGTGGGTCTAGGCAAGTGTGTCTAAGGCTAGTGGTTTTTAATTAGGCCTACGACTGTGGTTCCTTCCCACTTACCTGGCACTTATCTGGCCGCAATTGACGGTGAAGAGGCGATTTGAGGCTTCTAATGACTCATCGTTTAGACCCTAGAAATAGGCTAGTTGGCTTAGGAAACCCTAATAACTAAAATACGGAAACTATACTCTTTTGCAAATAAACACCCTATATTTATAAAACCGTTTTCTTAAATGAAAAGTATTTATAAAACCTAAGCAAAGTGCCGCTACAACCCATCTTTGGGGAACCTGTTAGGGATAGTACGGTTCATCGTGCACCCGCAGGCCAGTAGTGCGAGATTCAAACCTCCGCAAGGAGCATTCGGTCTCGAAAGGTTTAAAATACGATATTTAAGGAACGTGAGACTTTTTGTAAATAAAATATTCATATAAAAGAAAATTATTTATGTGTTTAATTATATATAATTATCATTTAAACACCTATTTTGTTATAATATAAAGTTTCCACTTTTTCCTAAAATTCAAGATTAAAAGTTACATTAAAATACCACGAATTTCAAATAAACAATTAATTCTTCTATTAGGATATATTCACTAGAATAACACAAATAAAATTCACATTCATTATAATAATAAAGATGATTATTAAATACTTGAGGTATATTTTGAAAACTATACAAAAGTACTTTTTACATAAAACCCCCTCAAGTTTCACAAATTACAATAAGGCCCCTAACTAATATTGAACTTCAAATTATCTTTCTTTTAGTCTGACTCGGGTTGGAGTCTGACTAATTCTGACTTGAATATAATTCAAGTCAACCTATATTCAATCATATTCCAATACAAATTTGAATACAAGAATCCCTCAATCCAGTTAACAATATATTCATTTTGACTGAATCAAACCATGGATATTCATCCATTATCCTGATATTCCATTTTCCTGATTATACAGTTACAACATGTTTACTGATATCATGGTTTTGGTCAGTCATCCAGTTTACATATTCCAATACTACAACACTGTTAAAACACTACGGGGTTTAAAGGGGTAGATTGGTACGGAAGGTGTTAAAGGTGGCACGAGGTGGTCAGATTAAGACACCTAACATGAATACTGTTGCTGTTGTACCGTGGCATAACGGTTCCTTGTACTCTCCATTTGCCCTGATCTCTAGCATATAGAGATCCCCCTCGTATACACCGTCATCCTTCTGTACCAAGCTACAAACAACGGCGTTAAACAATATTTCATAATATTCAACAACATAATACTTTAGAAAATACTGCTACTCTGCCATTCTCATTCTTCTTTTCTTTGGGACTTACCGAGCGACCTGTTCGCTGACGACATTCTATTTCTTTCTTCTTTGAATGCCGTCAGGTGCGTTGGACCAAGTTGAGACCGAGCCCACAAGTGAAGATTTGGAGCAGTTCCAAGAAGACCCAGAGCTCTAGATAATTGTACTTTGTTCTTTCCAGTATTTCCTTTTATTATTATGCCACTGTTTAGGCATTGCTTTTCCATTCAAGTTGTATTTTCATTTCATGCATTGTACAAAGAATGATATTAATAAAAGTTGCTGTTATTTCAATATCATTTGTCTCTTGTGATTATTTTATATTGCTTAGTTACGCTTAGCGTATGTACTTCTGAGTACATACGTAGCGGGCCTCGTCACGTCCACTTCGCCGTATACTGGGAAGCGGGGCGTGACGGGTTTTGTTGGCGGCCCATGCAGGTCAGAGCTGTATGAAACACTATCATGCAGTTCTGTTCTGCGTGAACAACCTAAGCAATATAACACAAGAACCAGCAACTAAAACATTCTTTACAATTCATGTTCCTTGAATTTTGCAATTTCATCTTCCTTGAATCTTATCATTTTATGTACTTGAATCTGTCCTAACCCAAATTTTTCTTCAGGGTTATGGATTCTCCGAACAACACTAGCACCAACGTCAACAACACACCTCCAGCACTACCTCTCACACCAGCTGTTCCTGCTCCACTCAATGAGCAAACGGTTCTGTTTGAGGCAATCCGCAGCCTCCTAGAGGGACAGCAGCAACTCCCGAACCGTCCCGAGATTGACGCACCTGGGGTGAAGCAATTCAGAATTTTACATCCCAAACAGTTCTCAGGAAAGGGGAGCCCACTGGAAGCTGAGGAATGGGCTCAAAGCACAGAGGATGATCTGGCGGCAGCACAAGTGCCAGACATCGCTTGGGTCTGTGTGGCAAAGCTACAGCTCACGGACAATGCTTGCAACTGGTGGAAGGTGGAAGAAAGCCGTCTTGCACAGCCTATTGAATGGAAGACTTTTCGTGAGAAGTTCGACGCGAAGTACTTCCCTGTGACTGCCAGGTTTGCCATGGAACAGCAGTTCATTCATCTATAACAAGGTTCGATGTGGGACAAGTCAGTAGATGAGTATGACGCTGAATTCATCATGCTCAGTCGGTAAGATATGTCACAGTATTTCAAATTTTTAATATCACATACTACACAACTAACACAAGACCATAATAGATTTGCGGCACACCTGATACCGATGGATGAGATTAGAGCCCGTCGATTTCAACAAGGTTTGGACACGGAAATCCAGGCTGCACTAGCCACAGGGAAATTTCCGACTCACGAGGATGCTCTGGAAGCTGCCCGCAGTTATGAGGCAGTGATAAAGGCAAGGGGCAGACCTCAGTCTGCAGGAGTGAAACGCCCTGCCACTCAAATGGCAGGAGGGGCCTCTTCAAGGCCAGCTGTCCAACTCAGAAGACTGGAAGAAGCTAAGGATCGGCTAAGACCTGATTTTTGCTTTTATTGTAAAAGAGAAGGACACTTGTGGAAGGACTGTAGGCGCGCAAAAGGCCTATACTTGGTTTGTGGCGCGTCCAATCACGGAATTGGAAACTGTCCTTATAGACGCAACCCAGCACACCCACCCATCAACTACCCGCAGCAGCCAGCTATCCAGGCTCCTGCAACTCGTCCTACACTCCCAGCACCACCTCCACATGGATTTCCTGCTCAGCCAAATCGCCAATTCCATCAGGCACTGAGAAACATGCCTCGAGTACAGGGGAATATGCCTCCAGTTAGGAGGAACGTGCCACGGTGACAGGCTTTCACCTTAGCAGCCATAGAACCTGAAACTGTTGAACCAAGGTAACCCAAATAACTCCCTCACAACTTTGACCAAAACTTCTTTACAATCTTTAGTCTGTCATCAAACTGTTACACTTTCCTTTTACAAATTTCGAGGAC
The DNA here is from genome assembly GCA_030015575.1 of Agapanthus africanus. Lineage (NCBI taxonomy): Eukaryota > Viridiplantae > Streptophyta > Magnoliopsida > Asparagales > Amaryllidaceae > Agapanthus > Agapanthus africanus. The sequence goes on along the minus strand of CM057343.1, from coordinate 696,457,884 downwards.
GAAATTTTTATAAGGAGGGTAGAATGTAACAACCATAATTTTCCTATACACTTTTCTAGACAAAATTTTAATTTTTTTTCAAAATCATAAAGGGGTATTTTAGACTGAGCACAAGATATAAGTAATTATTTTGATTTTAATTACAAGTTACAAGAATGTAATAACTCCATTTTTAGTATACAAGAAATTACTTTAAATTTAATGTATACTTGGAGTATTTACTCTTACTGCTATCATTTTAAGTAATTAAATAACTCCATAATTACAAGAAGGAGATTGTAGCTCATTGGTAATACCTTGCACTGCTGAACCAAGCCACCAGAGTTCAAATCCCATACCTCACATTATTTTTAATATTGATTTTTTTTAAAACCTTTAGAATACCAAGAGTTTACACGTGCATATCTCACAAAAACCCCACTACACCCAAACATGTAACACTTGCAGGAGTTAGATGAACCGTCGGGGGGGATCCAGGCCACCGGACTCGGCCGGGAATCGGCCAACTCGGCCTTGACTCGGCCGACTCAGTGCTCCGACCGAGTCACGGCCGAGTCACCCCCGATTAGGCCGATTCCGGCGATGGTCACAACATGAAAGTTGTGTCTTTTCATATTCCCTATGCACCTGCAAAGTTTCAGTCTCATACCACTTCCAGAGCTCTTAAAAAACCCCAATTACTCCACTTTTAATACATTTTTATTACATTTTATCACATTTTTATTTTTAACTTTTCATCTACCCTAACCCTAGCCTAACCCTATAAATACCAACCCTACACAATACCCTCTCACCCCTCAAAATCTTAAGCCACTCTCTCAAAAGTTTTCCAAGAAGTGTGCTTCGAAATCGAGTTCCCGGCGAAGCTCTGACGGAATTCCGACGACGCGTTTTGGAGCAACCGGCGACGTAATCATCCCTCGGCCTTCGTCCCTAGTTCTCTTTACTCTTTAGAAGAGTTTAAACCTGTAAGTCCCACCTCTTCTATCTTCCTTTTCTTTAATGTAAAAAGACGAATTTCTGGAACCCGACGGAAATCGGACAAACCGATTTCCGATTCGATTTTTCTTTAAAATTCCACTTGTCACCTAATACATATTATCTACCCATATGCATGTTGACTATTAATCACCCTTAAACCAATTTAATCACACTTTTCCACATGAAATGATAAGTTCTTTACAAAACCGTATTTCTTTCATTAAAATACCATGAAGTTCATTTTTCTTAATGTAATCAAGTACCTCACTCCTAAACATGTTTATTGTGATAACTAAACTTGTTTCAATCAATTTGAATGAAATTTCACACATGAAATGATAACGTTTACGAATACCGTATTCTTGCACTTTAATACCTTTAGGTTTAACATAGCTTATTTCACCTTTAAACTTCACCAAAATCTAATATAAGTCACGGGGTAATGACCTACCCTTACACACACTCAATATAACCCTAAATGATAAATATCAAAAATAAAGAATACGAAATTACAGGACTTTTCACTAAAATACCATAACCTTTATAACCTTTAGTTAAATCTTTAAATTGTAAACTTTTCTAAATAAAATCTTATATAAAATGAAAGCACGATTGGTCATGGACATCGATCGTTTATCTAAACTGTCTTGTGGGTCTAGGCATGTGTGTCTAAGGCTAGTGGTTTTTAATTAGGCCCACGACTGTGGTTCCTTCCCACTTACCTGGCACTTATCTGGCCGCAATTGACGGTGAAGAGGCGATTTGAGGCTTCTAATGACTTATCGTTTAGACCCTAGAAATAGGCTAGTTGGCTTAGGAAACCCTAATAACTAAAATACGGAAACTATACTCTTTTGCAAATAAACACCCTATATTTATAAAACCGTTTTCTTAAATGAAAAGTATTTATAAAACCTAAGCAAAGTGCCGCTACAACCCATCTTTGGGGAACCTGTTAGGGATAGTACGGTTCATCATGCACCCGCAGGCCAGTAGTGCGAGATTCAGACCTCCGCAAGGAGCATTCGGTCTCGAAAGGTTTAAAATACGATATTTAAGGAACGTGAGACTTTTTGTAAATAAAATATTCATATAAAAGAAAATTATTTATGTGTTTAATTATATATAATTATCATTTAAACACCTATTTTGTTATAATATAAAGTTTCCACTTTTTCCTAAAATTCAAGATTAAAAGTTACATTAAAATACCACGAATTTCAAATAAACAATTAATACTTCTATTAGGATATATTCACTAGAATAACACAAATAAAATTCACATTCATTATAATAATAAAGATGATTATTAAATACTTGAGGTATATTTTGAAAACTATACAAAAGTACTTTTTACATAAAACCCCCTCAAGTTTCACAAATTACAATAAGGCCCCTAACTAATATTGAACTTCAAATTATCTTTCTTTTAGTCTGACTCGGGTTGGAGTCTGACTAATTCTGACTTGAATATAATTCAAGTCAACCTATATTCAATCATATTCCAATACAAATTTGAATACAAGAATCCCTCAATCCAGTTAACAATATATTCATTTTGACTGAATCAAACCATGGATATTCATCCATTATCCTGATATTCCATTTTCCTGATTATACAGTTACAACATGTTTACTGATATCATGGTTTTGGTCAGTCATCCAGTTTACATATTCCAATACTACAACACTGTTAAAACACTACGGGGTTTAAAGGGGTAGATTGGTACGGAAGGTGTTAAAGGTGGCACGAGATGGTCAGATTAAGACACCTAACATGAATACTGTTGCTGTTGTACCGTGGCATAACGGTTCCTTGTACTCTCCATTTGCCCTGATCTCTAGCATATAGAGATCCCCCTCGTATACACTGTCATCCTTCTGTACCAAGCTACAAACAACGGCGTTAAACAATATTCCATAATATTCAACAACATAATACTTTAGAAAATACTGCTACTCTGCCATTCTCATTCTTCTTTTCTTTGGGACTTACCGAGCGACCTGTTCGCTGACGACATTCTATTTCTTTTTTCTTTGAATGTCGTCAGGTGCGTTGGACCAAGTTGAGACCGAGCCCACAAGTGAAGATTTGGAGCAGTTCCAAGAAGACCCAGAGCTCTAGATAATTGTACTTTGTTCTTTCCAGTATTTCCTTTTATTATTATGCCACTGTTTAGGCATTGCTTTTCCATTCCAGTTGTATTTTCATTTCATGCATTGTACAAAGAATGATATTAATAAAAGTTGCTATTATTTCAATATCATTTGTCTCTTGTGATTATTTTATATTGCTTAGTTATGCTTAGCGTATGTACTTCTGAGTACATACGTAGCGGGCCTCGTCACGTCCACTTCGCCGTACACTGGGAAGCGGGGCGTGACAAAAATTCATCTTTCCGTGTCCATCATCGATACAAAACTTCCATTTCTCTAAGGCATCATTCCTCGAACGATCCTGTAATCAATATTACCGGTCGGTATCATCTAGATATCCGCCGTGTTTCACAACTATCTCCGGTATCGAGTATCCTCGCTAGACTCCCCCGCCTCAAATGCGGCTATCCTGCCCCTCGGTCTCGACCGGGTTCACCATGTATCCAACTGTATATCTCCCCCACTCAGTCTGGATAACGTATAGATCCGCGACCGTATAGCTCCCCACTCGGTCCGGAATAAAACCAAATCATAAAACATCTCATGGTGGATATGTCACATCAATCATGAAATCACCGGCTTTATGTAATAGTACAGGAAAACCCAAACCATAAATTCTTAATAATACAAAAGATTCTTATATCAACTTAGAATACTCGGATGATAAACATGATGTCATTTATGCAAGTTACCACTATTGTTAATAATTAAGGTATGATAGGAATCATATTTAACAAGATGAATATTTAGTGGAAAAGTGACATGTTAATATCGACGAGGTGTAGTGTAATATGTAAAGATGTGCACGTGCGGCATAACTCGTCGATAATTGTGTAGTGTTCTAACTACTATTAACATGATGATATATGGGTATGTATGAATGTATGTTATTAACTTCGTATATAAAGTAAATATTTCAATTCAACAAAATATGGGCGTATCACGCCATCTTTACACAATCCCCCGGTAGATGTTTAGTCTACTCACCGGAAATATATCGTATCTACTCAGGAATCGCCAATCCTTTTCCTTTCCTTGCGGCCTCCGAAGTTCCCGCACTCAAATGTAATATTGAATTAACTTGTATAAGAAAACGGCTACAATCCGATACGGCAAAACTTAAGAAACACAAGTTGTACGTGCTAATTACACTACGCACGACCATTGCAAACAATCTAACACTTAATCTCACTGAAATTTAACCCAACGCTGCATCGCGACAGAAAACAGAACGCGTTACGTTTTACCCGTGTCGTATTTTAGAATTTTGATCTCTATTCCGATATTAGATCTCAGATTTTATATACTGTTAAACTAACTTATTTAAACAATACCAACTGATCCAAACAATGATTCAGAGACCTACCCCACAACCCAAAACACCCAAGCTCCCTACAAATCCGGCGATGCCGGAATTCTTCTTAAGGTCGCCGGCCAAAATCCGATCCCCTGGGTTCGTTCTCCTATGGTTTTTCTAGGTCCCACATACATCATTCTGGTACTGTTTTGTTAAGTTGATTTTTATCTAAACTATAGCAGATTATTATAGAGTTCAGTTTTGTTTAAAAAACGATATTATGGACATTTTGATTTCTAAGTTAAACTGGTTACTGAATTAATTCCTACAGTGAGTAAGGATTTTACCTACAAGGATATTGCTTGAAGAATTCTCTCCAAGATGCACAAGCTCCTAGTCCTAGCTTGGTGGTGAACTCCTTGCCTTGTCCTTCTTCTTGACTTCTCTTCTCCTTTATTTCTCTTTTTGAATTTTAAGTGTTTTCTTTCACTTTGGTTTTGAAATTTCAGAAGTTTTATTAGATTAATGATTTGAACACTTAATATATATGGTGATGGAAAGAGGGAGGTGTAGGAGGAGGTGTCAAAGACCTAGATGTGCCATCCTCATGCAAGGAGGAGGTGTGGGATGTGGGTTGTGCATGAGAGGAGGTGGTGTCAACACAATATCACTCCAAATTGTTTTATTTATGTGCTAATATCTGAACTAAAACATTATCTACCCTTTTGCATTTACACCCTCCACATTTCTTAGTTTGCACAACTTTCCTAACCTTTTTACACAAAGACCCCTCACTAACTATGTTATTATATAATACTATTTTAATTGAATTGAAGCTAAATTTTACATTAAAACCCTTATAATTTATTTATGTCGCATACTCAAATTATAATTTAATTTGTTTTACATACATCTTATGAAATTGTCTTATTTGGTTTTAATAACTTTTTAATTTAACATTTTATTATTTAATTAATTAATTTTATTTATTTCCAAATTTTTTGAATGTTACACATCATAAGTCCAGACATATCTTGAGGCGGTACCATCTGATCAAGGAGATCGTTGATCGCTGGGAGATCGAGGTGCGGAGAGTAGAGACAGAGAACAATACTGCAGATCCACTTACAAAGACTATCCCTCAGACACAGTTCGAAAGGCTAATTGAGATGATAGGTCTGCGATATGCCAATACATGGCCCTAGTGCAAGTGGGAGATTGTTAGTGATATATGCCCAGGGCCATTATTGCATCGTACTGGATTGTATATTACATTTTGGAAGCTTGGAATATTCATAGATATAATAACAGTCTTGCTCAAAATGGTAGTATGCTACTTGGTTTGTTTCTATCTCAATATGTGCGTATGTTTCTTTTAGAATATTGCTTATACATATTGGTAGACCCCTTAGGATCTTTGCTTGACTACCAGCGTTGTGATGTCAGTCACACTAATAGGGCTGGGTATTCTATAAGCACATCATTATACAGGTCCCTAGTCGTAAGATTATTGAGACGGAGTATCGATACTCCGGAGTAGACTAGTGTATACGCTTCTCATCCCAGCAGGGGAGATGGTCTGTCCCATGGCCATTGGTATGTCGTACCGGAGATAGTATACAGGTGCTCGTTAGGTTATGAGTTACACTGGACAAATTCGATAGGAACTGCTGGTTGGTATTATACCTATCGTCAGGTAGCATTTCTTGGGCGGTATGAGTACAGGTTAGTCCGTTGATTTTACATCACTATTCGTCTCAAGTGTGTTTCCACTGTACTTAGATTACTACCCTACCACGGCTCAAAGGAGTCGTGAAAACAGGTAGTAGTTAGGTGCAGTCCTGAAGCACTTGGTGGCAGTAGTGGTTAGATAGGATTCGTCTCTCCTAGTATTGGGGGTTGATCTCATGTTGTGTTCGGAAATCCATTACACAAAGTCCTTGATCAGGGCAAGCGAGATTTACTGGTAGGTACTCTAGTAGTTTCTCAAGGTGTATTGGGCTCTACTCCGGCACGACTTATTGCGCTGTAAGGGGTCTGATGTTTACCATCCTCTTAGGCCCGATATGCGAGTATCTTAGACGAACAGACCGGACTATACGGAGAATGTCACAAATAGGCTCAGTAGGAGTTCAGATGAGTTTGCTCATCGACCGTCTTATCGACATATACCTAGGTAGCCGTTACGTGCAGCTAGTACCGCCGACGAACTTGTAGTTAAACCCACTGCCAGCATACCTTCGAGTCTTTAGGTTCCCACACAGAGGGTTTCCCTGCGTCGGGCGAAACGATGTAGAGGCCGTATGGTTTTACGGAAGGGTTCCGGTCACATACGCGTACTGGATGCACAGATGCTGTTCAGGCGGATAATACTAGTGGGCTTTGGTTTAAGCCGGATCCTAGTATTATATTTTTGGATTGTTATCATCTCATTGTATTTGTATTTTCGGAATACGAATATGGGTATGTATATACGGTGATGACATTCTTGTAATTTCATAAGAGATGCTTCTAGAAGGGGACACCTCATTATTTGGTTTATCTATTTTGGGAAATAGATTAATGAGGTGGAAAATGGAAGCATGGGATCGAGTGAAGCATGGCTTATGCATTTATTTATTAGTTTGGATACATTATTGAAGCATGATTGTTATTTTCTATGTGAAAATAATCCATTCTTCATGAGTGAAAGGAGATGAGCCATTCTTCACTTGGCCAAGACTTGATCATTTGCAAATTTCCTTTCTCTCTCCATTTTCTCCTCCTTCTTCCTCAAAAACTGTAACATACTAGTTCATTTATACCATATTCCATTTGATTATTATTTTTATGTTGTGGCTATTTCTTGATTTTATTGTTTATTTTGGGTGCGTATAGTGTATGGTATCTATGGTTAGTTCCTACCCGACCCGCATGCTTGAAACCCGTTTTTGTTCTTGATTACGATTTATTCTTACTAGTACAGAGGATCTATGCACACATATGTTCTGTATACATGTATCTTATATCTAGTATTGAATATATTTTCAAATACTACAAATTATAGTCAAATAATATATTTTAAATACCTAGAATGGCCTGCATCATACCCCATACACTATGGTTGCATCCGTACAACGTGTTCCTGTCCCGTTTACTGAAACAGACTCGTTTGGATCACTACGTGCATATTACGTGCATTCGTTCTTGGGGGTATGCATTTTCTTTAACCAGACATTGCATTATGATTTTGGTTGATACGTATATTATCCGTATTTTAAAACTAGATTTTTAGATACAACCCAGGCATTTTTCGGAGTAATTTTGATATTAGCAATAAACCCTAGATTATATACTATTATTATACATAGATTATATATATAATATATTATATTTCCAAATCCTAAACTAAACCACAGTCTCTCTCTCTCTCTTCACCTCTCTTCTTCCTCAAACCCACGCGTGAGAAACCCACGCCTGCGCTCACCTCGTCGTCGTCGCCATCACCGCCATTGTTGAGTTTTAGTTTGGTTAAGACAACATTAAAAAGGTTTGAGGTGTGTATGATACACTTTCCGAAATATGATATTGCCCCCACTATGGGAGTACAGCAGAAGGCAATCACCCCCAAGATACAACAAAGCCCTTGAAACTCTTTTAGAAGATAATGAGAAGAAGATAAAAAATCTGTGAAGAGAAAGACTTAATTTATAGAGTTGAATAGACACAACTGTTTGGATGGTTGTGACTGCTCAGACTACAAAACTGCAGTGGACAGCTTTTTAGACAACCTTTGAATTTGAAATTCAAAAAGGCAAACTCTGTTATTAAGTCAACCCAAGATGCCCCAAGTGCCCAAGTGCCCTATTGCAACAACCCTAACTTTCTGTACAATTTTCCCCCCCAAAAAATACAGAAAGGAGTACTTGAGCCTGAGCACAAGTTATAAATTTGATTTGCTTTTGAACAGCAAGAAGGAGCTTGTAGCTCACTGGTAAGACCTTGCACTGCTGAACCAAAACACCAGAGTTCAAATCCCATCAGCCACAATATCTTTTTATTTAAAATTCTTTTAATCTTTTAGAAGCCCGAGAGTCTATATGAGCACAACACGTAAACTGAAGAGTCACACATAAAACAAGCGAGTGCGGTACAGTATACCAACCGACCCCGACACGTAGCTCCAATACGAGCCCCCAACTCATGACTCAGGCAGGCGAGACGGCAACTCTGGCCGGTGCCGCCGGTCTAACTCGGAACAAACCCTAATTTTTCTAAACTCTAGCGATTCTTGGACTCCCCCCATAACCCCAGTATTGTTTATTTTCTGTCCATTTATAGAGAATATTAAAACCCCTTTAATCACAATTTTAATGTAAATTTAAATGTATTTTTATCACACCCTAACCCTAATTTTCCCTATAAATACCTACTCTATTTTTACACCCCTTCACACTGAAATTTCCTACAAAAACTCTCAAGAAAATTCCCAAGTCTTTTGTGTGCAAGTGGAGTTAGCAAAAGGGCGAAACTCCGACGAACTTCCGACGGCAATCTGAGGAGTTTCCGACGACGAAACGACGCAACGGCACCTTCCACCTCTTACTCTTTCCCTCCTCTAGCCGAACAACCAGTAAGTCCCTACTTCTCCTTCTCTTCTCTACTCTAAAAACATTCAAAACTAAAACCCGACGGAAGCGGAGTTAATCTGATTTCCGATTCGGTTTTTCCTTAAAAAGTTCTATTTTTCTTTAACACATTAATACCAAACTCTTATGTCATGACCATTAAATATTAACGAAGACAATAGAACAAGTTTGACATCGAAATAATAACCGTAGTAAGTTTTATTCCACTTTTACATTAAAATACCTTTATGTTTCCTATCAACATGTTATAACTTTTAACCGTATTACCTTAGAAAACTCACGAGGTAATGACCTACCTCCTCACAACACACATATCTAACATAGCATGATGGAATTTAGGAACATAGATTTAGGAAAATATGACGTTACATATAACTACCTTCAACTTATAAAACCTTTTTCTATAAGAAGTGTATTTAACAAATTTTTGCAATTGCGCCTCTACAACCCATTTTGGGGAACCCGTTCGGTATGGTGCGGATTATCGCACATCCTCGGGCCTAGTAGAGTGAGATGCAGACCTCCGCAAGGAGTATACGATCTCGAAAGATTTTAATACATTTTTCTTTAGAAAAATGTGATTTCTATTATAAATAAAACTTATATTCTTTATAAATAAATATATATGTAATTAATATCAAAATATCTATTTTTAATATCTATAATATTCCACATTTCCAAAATTCAAGAAAAACATCCCATTTACAAGAAAATACCATACAATTCCAATATTTCAAATAAATACCTTATACTTTAAAACTATGTCATATTCACTAGAAATTTCATATTGGATAAAATAAACATCTATGAAAACTCTAAAGATGATAATTAAATATTTGAGGTATATTTTTAAAGTATAACAAAACTATTTTACATAAAACCCCCTCAAGTTATACTAAATTACAATAAGAATCCTAGTAAACATAGGTTTAAGCGGGACCAGTCTCTTGAGCCTCAGGGAGCCGGAGATATAGGTGCTTGCCTATTTAAGGTAGACAACTTAACAAACGGTGTTATCAACACGGTAATTGTTTTTGAAAAAGACATAAATCCTGCCGTTCATGTGCAACAGTTATCGATAGCACCAAAACATAATTAGGGACTTCAATTTCTTTTCTAATTGTCTGACTCAGACCGAGTTTCAATATAATCAATCTGACTTGAATATGATTCAAGTATCAAACTACAATATAATATGGATCTATGAATCCGTCTTTTCAATCTAATCAATCTATATTGACCGACCGAACCATAGATATATTCCATTTACATGATCATCCATTATATCCGTTCCATTACTGATATCATGGTTTCGGAAAGTCATCCATCTATATACAATTCAAACAATACAAATAATACAATCAAGACATCGCGGGGTTTATAAGGGGTAGATTGGTACGGAAGGGGTTAAAAGTGGCACGAGACTGTAACCATAATACACCTACCTGAATATCCATTGCCGTTGTACCGTGGCTGAACGGTTCCTTGTGCTCTGTATACCTTAGTCTCCGGAATAGTGGGACTCCTCTCGTATACGCTGTCATTCTTTTGTACCAAGTTACAAACAACAAGTTTAATACTAAATACAACATTATAACAATATACTCTCTATTCTGTTTATTCCATTCTTGTTTATTTACGGGACTTACCGAGCGATTTGTTCGCTGCCGACATTTTCTTTCTTCTTCTTCGGAATGTCGTCAGGTGATTCGGACTCACTGGAGATCGAGCCCAGCAGCGAGGACTTGGACCGGTTTGCGGAAGATCCAGAGCTTTAGTTTCACTTGTACATTTCCTTTACATTTCTGTTATGCCACTGTTTAGGCATTGCTTTCATTTCATGTATTTACCTTTCCAGATGTATTGTAAAAAGAATGTTAATAAATAAAGTTGATATTTAATTATATCTATTGTCATTGTCTTTTGTGCATTTTACTTATATTGCTTAGTTATGCTTAGCGTGTTTACTTCAGAGTAAATACGTAGCGGTCTCGTCGCGTCCTCTGCCCGTACACTGGAAAGCGGGGCGTGACACTTATCAAAGACAATAATCAATAAATATTATAAGCCCGCTAGAAATCAGGCCCACTTGGCTCATAACCCATTTTGTTCAAGATATTACTTAAATATTGGGAATTATTATAAAGGATTGGGCATTCGTCTCTCCATCCGATGTGGGACTATTTCCCACATACAAATGTTACCAATAGATTCAAACTACTAACAGCCAACCGCTTGTCTCCACGCTATCGTCGCCCTCATCTCCGCCTCCTCCATTCCTCTTCCTCTCCCCTGCAAACCACGTTGCAACCCAACCTAATAACCCCCGACTGCACGCCCGCACTCATCACCTCCAACCCCCGCCTCGTCGCCGTCCCCTTACCCCGACGTCATCACCTCGACCTCCTCCTTCTCCTCACCAATACCCTCAATCCCTGAGAACCCAACACCCCCAAGCCAACCCCAAACTCCCTGCAACCCACGACCCCGAACAACCTGCACCCTCACCGCCGGCGACCCCTTGTCGTCACCGCCCCATCGTCACCCCCCGCCTCCTCATCTCTGACCCAGAGCCACACCAGAGAACCCCGGCCCCTCTTCTCTTTTCTTCTTCTTCTCCTCTTTTATTTTCTTGATTCTTGTTTTTCCCGCCTCGCCGAAGTCACGCACGTTGTAGAAGATCCTGACGAACCATACCATCACTACGTACCACCACAATACCAAAATCATACCTTCACCACTTCCATGTCACGACCGTGCCACCACCAGACCACGACCGTGCCACCACCAGACCACCACCAGACCATGTATTAGATTGCGATCAAATTACGACCAGATCACCACCAGACCATGCACCAGATCGCGACGAGACCGCCACCAGACCATGCACCAGATCTCGACCAGACCACCACCAGACCATGCACCATACTATGCACTAGATCGCGACCAGATTACGACCAGATCACCACCAGACCATGCACCGTACCTAGACTATGCCATGACCGTGTCATCACCGTACCCAGACTGTGTCACGCCATATGCCCTGTTCCTGTGCCATGCTATGCCCGCTTCGTACTCAGCTCATACCACTTGTGTGCCACCATCGCATCAGTCCCATGTCACCGCTAGGCCCACGCACTGTGTCGTGTCGTGTCGCACCAAGTCGCCTGCACATCGACCGTTGTTTCTGAGGCAAGTTTATCTTGCTATATGCTATGATACTATATTTATTTCTATATAAATAAAAATATTACATGTCGTTTAATTATGCATCCCATGTTACAGTTTTACCGTTTTACGATACCCATACATATCCGTACTGTCTATTGCATATCTAGTTGCATGCCGGAACACCCTGATGTCCTTTCACTATTATATTATCATGCCATGTTATCTAGCTTGCATCATAAGTAGTCATGGATATATATAGGTTATTACAGATAGACACATGCATTCTGACATCAGCACTATTTACTGTGATCCCGATATCGTTTACAGTCTTACCTTTGGTGTCCACTTGATACTGTAGGGTGTTTCTCGTCACCCCATTAAGATGGGAATACGTGTCGCTTGCCAGGCGTAACTCCGTCACAATCGCGTATTGTACGCGAAAAATCGCCGGGTAACCCTAGTAGACAGCCACTCCCCATAGCCGCGACCAAGTGACTGTAGGAGAACCCCGTTGCTAAAAGAACCTACTCGGGTGCTTGCGGCCACGGTGTTCCGCCTTAGTTCACTTCGTCGACGGTATCGGGGGAGCGGCCATCTGCTGAAGTTTCCGACGAGTGTTCGATAATATAGTCGGGAATCTTGTTGAATTACTCGACTAAAGTGATTGAAAAGTGTTTTCAATATGAGACTAAATACAAGATTTATAGGTTAGGCATGAAATCCGGAATATGAGATATTTCGGGTTTATGTTGTCTAAGGATATACGGATTCTAATTATTATAGTTTTCCTATTTCTTTTCTGTGACCGTAAGTGTAATATGTGGGGTATCCCGATCTCGTTGCTATATGTCAACGAGTTTTCGAGATACGCATATTTACTTACGTTAATGACATGTGATGTTATGTGTTGCTGTTGACATGATTTATTGGATCATCATGTAAGAATAGACGGAGGTTTTATGTGAGATGAGAGTTTTTATTTTCATTCATGTAAAATCTGTATGTAATATTCTTTTATTGGGGCACTTCCGGGTTGAGGATGATGTCACCATTGATGTATAATATTTACTTTTTCGCATTAGGATAGACCTATGGCGAGGAGCACAAGTAACCGGGTTCTAGAGTCCAGTGGGAGACCATCTCAAGGAGTTATCCCCCCTGCCCAGGGTAGGCAAGGGTTTATTGATTGTGGGGATCCGAATCTTCGGCAGCCGCGGACTAAGCTTCCGTTAATTACCCCTTGCTTTTGGAGTGTGAGAACCGCCAATTGATGGGTCGAACTGGTCATGCGAACTCAATGTTCAGTGTGTGTATGTGTGTATTGAGGGGTTTTGGATATACCGGGGGCCACACAGAGTTTTTGAGGGTCCCGCTATCTGGATAGCGGGCTGGGGGTTAAGGGGGCTAGCAACCCCCTTGCGGAGTGTGGGGCAGGGCCCGTCAGAAAAATTTTCCAAACGGGAGACGTGTTTTTGGTATGGAGTGCGCGGAAAATGAGGGGTGAGGAGCGTCTTAAAGACACGTGCATGGCATGTGGGCGCTGGGTGCCCGTGGGTCACGTGCCTGGTGCCTGGGCGCTCACGGGTCACGTGCGCTGCACGCGACCTCTGGGAGCTGAGCGCCCGCGGGTCGCATGAGGCGCATGTGGGCGCTTAGTGCCCGCGGGTCACGTGCCCTGCACGCGACCGTTGGGCGTCCGTGGATCACTTGCGCGGTATACGACCACCGGAAAAAAGGGCTTAGCCCCTGGGTTAGGAGTTGAACTCCCGAGGGGGCTTTGGAGTTGAACTCCTAAGAGGGATTATGTATAGATTTGAAGTTAAACTCCTAAAAAGGGGGTTGCTTTATGTAGTTAAACTCCAACAGATCTTGAATGGAGTTAAACTCCTAAAAATCTTTGGATCTTCTTTTGAGCCTCGGATCCTCCTGGAATGAGATTTTTGGAGATGGGTATCCTTATTCTTCCTCTATGTTGGCTGGATCTTGAGGGAAAAATGAAGGATGAGACTTAAATTCTCCCCTTCTTGGACATTTAATGGCAGATCCGAGCTCCCCCTCAAGGGTTTTATGGTGAAAAACTATTTATTTTTGAAAAAGGAAGGGTTAAACCCTTGATTTAATTCAAAGGGGGAGTAGGTTTTAGAACCTTGAGGAAGGGGAAGGAGACACAAACCCAAGAATTTGAGAGAATGAATTGTATATTTTATTTCATAATCATGTTGCCTTATATAGGCTTACAAATTTACATATAGCCCCTTGGGCTTTACAAAATGGCATTTTGCCCATCCCATGCCTCATGTGCTTATTTCTTTTGCACATGAGCCATGGGCTTTACAAAAATTTGGATTTATGTCCATTTTATTACATTCATGTATGAAAATTACATCAAAATCATTTATTACATAATTTTCATTTCGGCATGGGGGAGGCTGTCCGCGGGGCTCGACTTGGACATGGGCCCACTTGACCTGGGCTTGGGCCCATTTGGCTTGGGGTTGACTTTGACTTTGACTTGGTCAACCGGGGTATAATTTTTGACCCCAACAAAGTTCCTCTCATCAATAAATGCACACCGCACATGTGGGTCGTGTGCATGAAATTGATGGATCTTCTTTTACGTGAAGGTGACTTGATTTGGTTCCCGCTTTTTGGGAAGTCGACACTGCTCTTTTTACGACATGAACGGTCGATACTTGACATGTCTCCTAGACGGAGTATCAGTGTATGACGTATCCCCAAGACGAAGTGTCGCTGGTCGATGTGCCCCCGGCACGGAGTGCCGCTGGTCGAATTTTCCCCGGCACGGAGTGTCGTTGGTTGACCTGATTCCGAGGCGGAGCATAATTCCGACATGGAGGTCGCTACTTCCCATTTTTGCGACTTGGACGGTCGATGCTGCCCTTTTAGCGACGTGGACGGTCGGTTTTGCCCTTTTTGCGACTTGGACGGTCGGTTCTGCCCTTTTTGCGACTTGGACGGTCGATGCTGCCCATTTAGCGACGTGGACGGTCGATACTGCCCTTTTAGCGACGTGGACGGTCGATGCTGCCCTTTTAGTGACGTGGACGGTCGGTTCTGACCTTTTTACGACTTGGACGGTCGGTGCTGCCATTTTAGCGACGTGGACGGTCGATGCTACCCTTTTAGCGACGTGGAAGATCGATTCTACCCTTTTAGCGACTTGGACGGTCGGTTCTGCCCTTTTTGCGACTTGGACGGTCGGTGCTGCCCTTTTAGCGACGTGGACGGTCAATGCTGCCCTTTTAGCGACGTGGACGGTCGGTGCTTCCCTTTTAGCGACGTGGAAGGTATGTTCTATCATTTTAGTGACTTGGATGGTCGTTTTTGCCCTTTTTGCGACTTGGACGGTCGTTGCTGCCCTTTTAGTGACGTGGACGGTCAATTCTGCCCTTTTTGCGACTTGGACGGTCGGTGCTGCCTTTTTAGTGACATGGACGGTCGATGCTTGATTTGGCTTGCTCCGCTTCTTGCGGTGTTAGAATTCAATTTGACTTGCTCCGCTTTCCGCGGTGTCGGAATTTGGCTTGTTTCCGAGGTGGAGCTTGATTCCTCCAGGGAGGTCGTTGGTTGTCTTGCTGACTCGATATGATTTGGGTTGACATCAGCATCGCTACACTGGAATATGGTACCAGGAGCGAATCATCATCTGCCATGAGAGGATTTGGGGATTTTGGTTTTGGTTTAGCATCAGCATCGTTACACTGGAATATGGTACCAGGAGCGAATCGTCATTTGCCATGAGGAGATTTCCTTCATTCCCAGTTTAACGACTTAGATGTCATATGTTCCCAGTTTAACGACTTATAGGTCATCTGTTCTCAGTTTAACGACTTAAGGGTCTATTGGATTGGAAGTTTGGAATTTTGGGATAGGGGTCGGCATCAACGTTGCTAACACTGAAGCACAGGTGCCAGGAGTAATTCATCATTTGCTTTTCCCTGTTGGGGAGTGATGGCTTAGGAGACAGGTTTAGGTCCCTGTTCTCCGCCGAAAGACGCGACCGGGACGTTGGGACGTCAGGGCCTGAATTCCGAGAGCAGATGCTATTTGGTGCTATCCGTCCACCTCTCCGAAGATGCAAAGTTGATTTATGACACCATGTATTGAAGGTTTAAACGGATGCGGCCGATATAGCAGATTTCGTCAGATTCCCCCTCATTGAGGGGTTTTTGATTTTGGGGGCGCTCTTCCCTGCAGGCGCAAGCCCCTGTACTTAATTACGCTACCGCATCGCAGTAACCACTTTCTCCTTCTCCAGATGGTCACTTCGTGTCATGGATGTTTGTTTTGTTTTTTGGTTGCCCGTGGATTGTATACAGAGACTAATTTATGTTGTCGCCCGTAGGACGTGGATTAGTCCAAATCCGTACTTTCTTAGATTCGGGTTTGGAGTTTGGGTTTAATGATATGTTAGTCTCATTCGAGACTAAGATCAACTTAAACGTTTATTAAGGATACGCTAGTCTCATTTCAGACTAAGATCAACTTAACGGGATTGTTTAGATCTAACAAGAGAGCATTTGGACTCAATTGTTTAGTTTAGGGACATTGCGGTCGATTACCAGTTTAAGGACATAGTGGTCCAATGCCAGTTTAAGGACATAGTGGTCCAATACCAGTTTAAGGACACAGTGGTCCAAGGTTAAGGACATCATAGTCCGTGAGTTTAAAGACCTCACAGTCAAGATTAAGGACATCATAGTCCGTGAGTTTAAAGACCTCATAGTCAAGGTTAAGGACATCATAGTCCATGAGTTTAAAGACCTCACAGTCAAGGTTAAGGACATTATAGTTCATGAGTTTAAAGACCTCATAGTCAAAGTTAAGGACATCATAGTCCATGAGTTTAAAGACCTCACAGTTAAGGTTAAGGACATCATAGTCCATGGGTTTAAAGGGACCCCACAGTCTGAGGTTAAGGACATCGTAGTCCGTGGGTTTAAAGGGACCATACAGTCCAGTTTAAGGACATCATAGTCCATGAGTTTAAAGACCTCACAGTCAAGGTTAAGGACATCATAGTCCGTGGGTTTAAGGATCCCACAGTCCATAGAATGTCTAGTTGTCGGGACCCGTCACCTTTCTGAAGACGTTGAATGATTACAACAACAAATATCAGAGGAGTTCAGAGATGTACCCTTGAACCAAAGTTGGTTGGGAGATCTGTACTCCAATTTGGGACTAAGATCAATTAATTAGATTACGAGCACATGAGCTCAGTTAAATCTGAATTGAGGACTTATGGCCAGTCTTGGGCTAAGTCCAATTAAGTTAAAATGTTTAACATTTATTTTGCGCTGTTAAGCAATTGTTTGAGCTCGGCCCTTTTAACAATGCTGAGCATTGATTTAGCTTCTGATAATGTTTGTCTTTTACTGAATGCTGAGCATTTATCATAGCTCTGGGGCTTATTCAAAGAACAATTTATGTTCTGCCCAAGCACACATAAAAGCATGTGGCGCGCTTGGCACTAGCGCCATTCAATGAGCGTAGGACGCTATGGTTAAAGCGCTAGTGCGTTTGGCGCTTTACGCCAGATGTGAAGCGCTAATGCGCTTAGCACTTTGCGCTAAATGAAGAGCGCAGATGCGCTTAGCGCTTTGCGCTAGATGTAGAGCGCTGATGCGCTTAGCGCTATATGTAGAGCGCTGATGCGCTATAATTGAAGCGTTGAGGCGCTTGGTGTTGGTGCCATATAACGAGCGCAAAGCGCTTTTAGTAATGCAACGCACACGTGAGGAGCACATGGCATCCTTAGCGCTGAGCGCTAGCCAATGAGCGCAGTGCGCTGTGTTTGAAGTGCTATTGCACTGCAGCGCTTTGTGCTAGATGAAGAACACTAAGGCACTTCTTAGGTTAACTTTGCGCTCTGAAGATTATCTTCTTTTCGATAAGAGATTTTGTCTCAAGATTATAAGAACAAAGTTCTTAATTTATAGGAGATATTTCAATCTCTTTTGATGAAAGGCTTTGCCTTTATGGATCTGAGATCCTAAGAGAATTGAATAATTCTCCCCCTTTATAATGAGATGTTTATAATTTGTTTTGTGAAAGACAATTTGTCTTATAGATTTATGATCCGTGAAGTAAGTACTTCTTTTTTATATTAAAATGATTTCATGTTTCTATTCTTTTTTTTACCTCGAAAAGAATTGTCTTCTTTTGTTGAGAGCTTCTTCTTCTTTATGAGATTTTCTCAAAGTTTATGGGGGGGGGAGGTTCCTCTGTATAAGACTTGAAGTCTTGGGTCCTTTATATAGGAGAGGCTGATTTCTTGAATCAGTTAAAAAAATTATTCTCTAATTGATTTGGGAACTTCCCCACCGTCAGATATTTGATCCAAGGGCTTCTGGTTTACAGAAAATAATCTTCTTGTTTTAATAAGATTGAGAAATCTTTCCTCCTTACAGAATTTGTTCTGTATTTTAGTGATTTTTAATCACCATTGGATCATTGATCCAACGGTGTTCCAAATTCAGGGCACAATCTTTTCTGTTTGGAAAGATTCAACATAATTTCATTCATGTTAATTGATGATTTAATCATATTCGTTGGATATTTGATCCAACGGTGAGGAACACTTAGTTCCAACGCTAGCGCTTATGCGCTCTGCCCATGGTGCGCTACTTGGAGCGCAGCGCTCTTAGCGCTAGCGCACTCGTGCTTTGCACGTGATGCGCTAGTCAAAGTTTTTGACTCTCAGCGCTGGCGCTCTTGGCGTTAGTGCTTTATGAAGCGCAACTTTATTTTGAATTTCAAGACTTGAACAGAGCTTTACTCTGATTGGGGGACACATTTGCTCATAACTTTTGATCCCGGATAAATTATGAGGCCCATAATATATCAAATCGAAGAATTTTTTGAGACAATTTTGATACTATCAGAATTTAGATGTTTCTCATTCGGGAGTTTGTTAAAATACAGCCCGAAAAATACTGGTTCATATTTTCTTAAGCGTATCGCTGCCATTTGATACCTTGGGCTCTTTTGCGCAGAAATTTTTGGCGGGAACAAATGCCCCCCACTACTTTGCCCACATACGTATATACGTGGGTGAAGTAGTGCAGAGTAATTCATAGCGTATGACCAGTTTCGGGGTTGTATATAACTTTCAGAATCTTGATCTGAGAAGATAACGAGCGGACACAAGTATCATCATTTATCATTAACTCAAATCTCGACTCTTAATGGATATAGTTCCAAACCCTCAGCCCCCATGAGCTGCACCCTTCTATTTCTTTATGTCTTACTCTGGCGTAAAATAGTTTATATGCTCATGAGTAATTTCTCCGTTTCAGTGGCAATGTATCGTTGGTAAGTGTGGCCCATAGATGGTAGATAACAGTTCATCTTGAACTCTTTATAGGGTAGCGATGGCTTAGAAAACAGGGTTAGGATCTGTTGCCTAAGACTTTCGAACTTTATGAGCCGTGAAGGTTTCATAAAGACTTTTCTCCCTACGAGTCGCGAGGATCTCGTAGGTGTCTTTTCTCCTTACGAGTCGTGAGGACTCCTAAGTGTGTTTTCTCTTGAGAATCGTAAGAATCCCACAAGAGAATTTTCTTTATGCGTAGGGACACTAATTTCCCCGCAAGTTGAGACGAATCGAGAGATTCTTGCAAAGACACCGGTTTCTTTACGGGTCGAAACGAATCGAGAGATTCTCGCCAAGGACGCTGATTTCCCTGAATCGAGATAAGAAGCGATGGCTTAGGAAACAGGTTCAGATCTGCTGCCTAATACTTTTCAACTTTATGAGCTGTGAGGGTCTCATAAAGACTTTTCTCCCTACGAGTCGAGAGGATCCCGTAGGTGTATTTTCTCCCTAGGAGTCGTGAGGACTCCTATATGTATGTTTTCTCTTGAGAGTCGTAAGGATCTCACAAGAGAATTTTTCCCGCTTATAAGTTGAGAGGACTCGTAAGTGGTCGTTTCCCTCCTTGTCTAAATTCGACTTCAGAGAGTGTGGCCCGTGAATAATATGCAAGAGTCCATCTTGGACCAACTTGCAGGACCCCAGTGCTTAGGAAACAGGTCCTTATCCCCATTGCCTAAGGCTTTTCCCTACGAGTCGAAACGATTCGAGAAGTTCTCGTAAGGACACTAATTTCATCATGAGTCAAGATGAATCGAGCAGTTCTCGCAAGAATGTCCTAACATCACAGTTAACCTCTGCTCTTTACGACAGAGGTCCATTAGGGTCTGTGGTACTAGGATTTTGTCCGTCGTACCGTCGCGTTGGCTGATGTATTCCTCGATAGGCAATCTTGCTGTTCGAATAGCCTTGCTACTTCGTTTCTCTGATGTAGGGTTTCCTTATCACCTCATATAGGGTTTAGAAGCATCACACATGCTACAATTTAGATTTTAAGAGGTGCTAAGCAAACTTAACTAGGAATCGAACTAGAATTATTGAGTAACAATT
Source organism: Agapanthus africanus (assembly GCA_030015575.1). Classification (NCBI taxonomy): domain Eukaryota; kingdom Viridiplantae; phylum Streptophyta; class Magnoliopsida; order Asparagales; family Amaryllidaceae; genus Agapanthus; species Agapanthus africanus. The sequence continues at coordinate 696,437,204 of CM057343.1, read as the reverse complement.
AAAAGTATCACAAACTAAAGATTATCTATCACTAAGTGGAGAGACTACAACCTTTGTAGACCTCCTAGGGCAAATCCTTGGATCTCCTTTGGTTTGGAACGGCTCGCTTGAACGCTTCTAAGTCCACGACGATCCACCCGAAGTCCTTTACTCAAAGCTTGTTGCTTCTCCTGATCTATGAAATCCTTAAAGCAAACACCCTACACAAAAGAGCTAGAGATGTGTAGGATGACGAAGTGGTTTATATTCTCACTTAAAAACCCTTTATTTCTTTTAACCTCACTCAATTTGAGAAAGCTAGAGAGAGGAAGATGAAGATGGCATCTATTTTCTTTTGGATGAACAAGATAATGAAAAGATAATGAGAGAGAGAGAGAGATAAATATCAAACATCAATATCAAAACACAAACCATGGTTAATATTAATATCTAGATATTTTGTGATGAGTTAAAGAACAAAGGAAATTAACCTTGGTTAAGTCAATGGTCAACTAAAGAAGTGTGTAGAAAACAATGAGTCATTTGTAAAGAAATGAGTCATTAATTAATTTCCTTTATCTTTAACTTAAAACAAAAATATCCATATATATAAATATGAACCATGTGAGTCTTGTATTGCAATCTTTGTTGTATCATCAACCATGATACTAATGCATGTATGTATGCGTGTATGCACATCAACATGTACATATACATGCATGCATCCATCAAAAGAAAAGAGTTTATATAAATGAGATAAAAGTCAATATTAAATCAACACTTTATTTAATAAACCGGTCATATCTCATACGATCCGACCAATATAAAACGCCCGATTAAAATACGGTATCATACACATATATTTAATCGTGTTTCTACACATATCTCATATGTACACCACATCGTTTCGCCTGAGCCAGGAAACTCCTATGTGGGACTCTAAGACTCATCAATACGCCGGCAGTAGGTGATGATCACATCAAACACCTACAAGCCGCAAGCGGTCAGTTAAACGTAACGGCCACCCGGGTATTGAGCGATCAGAAGAAGAACAAGTGAACCTGTCAGAACTCCCATCAATCCAACTGGCAACACTTACCGTACAGTCCGGTCTCTTCGTCAGATATGCTGCATATTGAGTCTAGGGATGGAATTGTCGACCCCAATAACTCAATAAGTCATTCTGGTATATGGTCTATAACAGATCGAGAAACTATTGATAACACTTATCAGTAATATCTCAGCAGCCCTGGCCAGGGACTTTCTGTTATAGCCATTCGTGCACAGCACAACATCAACCCCCAATACCGGGAGAGACGAAACCCCTCCTATCGCTCATTGCCTCCATATGCCTCGGGACTGTACCCAAAATCCATCTTTTTGTACGCCTCAATAGAGCCGTAGTAAGGTGGAGATCAAAGTACAGTGGGAGGACACACAAGACTCTATGGCAATCTCGGGTCTACAGACTAACCTGTACCAGTGTCACCTGAGAACTGCTATCCGACGTATGATATAATACCGCATAGGAGTTCTCGGTGAGTCCGTTCAGTGTACCCAGTCTCACTGAGCACCCGTATACAATCTTTGGTGTCAACACACCAGACGGATATGGGATCATCCATCGCCCATCATATGGAACAAGAACAGTATACGCTAGTCTACACTGGAATATCGATGCCCTGTCTCGATATACCTACGACTAGGAACATTTCAAGGATATGCTTATAAACTACAGGTGTCCTACTAGTATGATCCACATCATAATCCCATTAGTCAAGCCAATATCCTTAGGGCTTTATCAACATGTACCAAATGAGTATAAACATGATCAAGTGAACATATGATAAAGAGAAACCAGATAGCATACTATCATGTCGAGCAAGACTGTCCTCTGAATACACATACATACACACACATCAGTACATACACTATCACATAACGACCTCTAGGGCATACATATATCCAACAATCTCCGACTTGCACTAAGGCCAATTATTGGCGTATCTCATACCCAATATCTCAAAAAGTCGCTCATGCTGCGGCTGAGGGAGGTCCTTGGTGAATGGATCCACAGCGTTGTTCTTTATATCTACTCTCTTAATCTCGATCTCGTGGCGATCAACTATCTCCCCGATCACATGATATCGCCTCAGGATGTTTCTGAACTTCTGATGGGACCTGAGCTCTTTGGCCAACGCCATAGCCCCATTATTGTCACAATACAAAGGTATTGGATCAATAATGGTTGGAACTACTCCTACCTCCGAGATGAACTTCCTCATCCAGACGGCTTCCTTGGCAGCATCATTTGCAGCAATGTACTCAGCTTCCATCGTTGAGTCTGCAACGGTATCCTGTTTGGAACTCTTCCAACTTACCGTCCCTCCATTGAGGGTAAATACAAACCCTGAGATAGACTTGTTGTCATCCTTGTCACTCTGGAAGCTTGAATCGGTAAAGGCCTCCATTTGGAGATCCCCGTTACCATACACCAAGAACAATTCTTTAGTCTTTCGCAAGTACTTAAGAATTTTCTTCACAGCAGTCCAGTGATTCTCCCCTGGGTTTGACTGATAACTGCTTACTACACTAAGTGCATAAGCTACATCAGGGCGTGTACACAACATCGCATACATTATCGATCCTACTGCCGAAACATAGGGAATAATGCTCATGCGAGCTCTCTCTTTATCATACTTTGGGCAATCATCCTTGGAGAGAGTGACTCCGTGGCAAGCGGGTAAGGCTCCTCACTTAGAGTCTTCCATACTAAACCTCTTTAGGATGGTGTTGATGTACTTGGTTAGGGACAATCCCAATAACCTTTTGGATCTATCCCTATAGATCCGTATGCCGAATATGTATGTGGCATCACCCAGGTCCTTCATGGAGAACCTTTGTGATAAGAATAATTTGACCGACTGTAGCATAGAAATATCATTTCCTATCAGAAGTATGTCATCCACGTACAATACGAGAAATGCGACATTTCTCCCTACAGTCTTTTTATAAACACAAGGTTCATCTGGATTTTTGATGAAATCAAACTCTTTGATAACATCATCAAAACAGATGTTTCAACTCCGTGATGCCTGCTTTAATCCATAAATGGATTTAAACAACTTACATGCTTTTCCGCTGCTCCCACTGTCAATGAAGCCCTCTGGCTGATCCATATAAACGCATTCATCTAAATCAACATTTAGAAATGCAGTTTTAACGTCCATCTGCCGGATTTCATAATCGCAGTGAGCAGCAATAGCAAGTAGGATCCGAATGGATTTAAGCATGGCTACCGGAGAGAAAGTCTCGTCATAGTCCAAACCTGGTCTTTGACGAAAACCTTTCGCTACCAACCTTGCCTTATAGGTCTCTACCTGTTCATCTACATCGATCTTTCTTTTAAAGATCCATTTGAAGCCTACAGGTTTTATCCCGGAGGGTACATCCTCCAAAGTCCATACTTTGTTGGTGTACATGGACTCCATTTCGAATCTCATGGCATCTAGCCATTTCACAGAGTCACCACTCGTGATAGCTTGATGAAAACTGGCAGGATCATCATCATCCATGATGCAATCTTCTCTATCACCATTAATGAGAAAAACGCAGTATCTCTCTGGTGGGCGAGAAGTCCTACCAGATCTACGGAGTGGCTGAGGTTCATTCGATTCTATTATAATATCAGGTTCAACCAAGTCGTCATTTGTAACTTGTGTCTCTAGAACCTCTTCTAGATCTACCACATTGCCATCAACATCATTTGGAAAAATCTCATTTTCTAAAAATGTGGCATACTAAGAAACAAACACCTTTTGTTCCTCCTTGTGGTAGAAAAAATACCCAAACTAATGTTTTGGATATCCCACAAATATACATTTGACTGATCGTATCTCGAGTTTGTCTGGATTTTGCTTTTTGACAAAAGCCGGACAACCCCAAATCTTAACTCTTTTAAGAGATGGTCTCTTCCCATGCCATATCTCATATGAGTAGTAGACATGGTCTTGGTTGGAACTTTGTTTAACAGAAAAGCTGCAGTTTCCAATGCATGCCCCCAAAATGAGAGGGGTAACTCAGAATCACTCATCATGGATCATACCATATCTAATAGGGTACGATTCCGCCGCTCTGACACACCGTTATGCTGTGGTGTGTAAGGGGGAGTGAGCTGAGAGAGAATCCCATTCTCTTTTAGGAAGTCTAAGAACTCAGTACTTAAGTACTCTCCACCTCGATCTGATCGAAGTATCTTGATTCTCATTTCTGTTTGGTTTTCTACTTCAAGTTTGTACTCCTTGAATTTCTCGAAAGCTTCAGATTTATGTTTTATCAAAAATACATGACCGAATCTTGAGAAATCATCAGTAAAAGTTATGAATTAAGAAAAACCGCCTCTTGCATGTATAGACATTGGCCCACATACATCACTATGTATGAGGCATAGGAGCTCAGTAGCTCTTTCTCCGTGTCCAATAAATGGAGTTTTGGTCATTTTACCTTTGATACAAGACTGGAAAGTTGCATAAGATTTATACTCAAAAGAATTTAAATATCCATCATTATGAAGCTTGTTTAGTCTTGTTTCATTAATATGACCAAGTCTATAATGCCAAAGAAAAGTTTCATTTATATCTGAAAATTTTCTTTTATTTGTGTGTTGAATATTGAAAACCGTGTGTTGATTAAGGACGTATATCCCGTTATTTAGTGTACCATAACCAATCAACTCTTGATTAAGTCTAATGTTCATAACATTGTGTTGCACAACAAAATGATATCCTTCATTGTCTAACAAAGAAACGGATATAATATTACAAAGCATACTTGGCACAAAATAACATGGGTTCAAAACCAATATACAACCCGACGGCAACTCTAGGTGATACTCTCCCACTGAAACTGCATTTACATTGGAGCCATTTCCAACCTGGAGAGTATGATCACCTTTCTTCAAAACTCTGCTATTTCTCAACGCCTGCACAGAATTGCAAATATGAGAACCTGAACTGATATCTAATACCTAGGAAGCAGAGTTAATAGAAAAACAGTTCTCAACTACGAACACACCTGAAGCTGAAGGATCACCATGCTTCTTCTTGAGTTCAAGGTACTCAGTACAATTCCGCTTCCAGTGTCCTGTCTTCTTGCAGTGGAAACATTCTCCTTTCCCCGATTCCCCAACCTTGGACTTGTCTTTCCCCTTAACCTTTTTGACTCCACCCTTTGGTTTGGTGGGTTTCTTCTTCATCTTTCCCTTAGCTTTAGCCTTCGGGCGAGAGGAGGAAAAGTCCCAGGACCCAAAATGGGAGTCTTCACTGACTTCAGTGTGCTCTCTGCACTCCTTAACATATTAAGGAGTTCAGGCAGTTCCTTCTCCATATTGTGCATGTTGAAGTTAACTATGAACTGAGCAAAGGTGGAGGGGAGAGACTGCAGAATAATATCCGTATATTGTTCATTGTCCATTGTCCACCCAAGGTCCTCAAGCTCTTCTATGAGAGCTATCATCTTCATAACATGGTCTCCTACTGCTGTGCCAGCGGCCATTCGCATCTGAATCAGTTTTCTAGATGCTTCGTATCGTAATAAGCGAGATTGCTCTCCATACAACTCTTTTGTATGGAGGAATATGGCTTTGACGTCCATATTCTCGTGCTGTTTCTGATGTGTGTTATCCATCGATACTAGCGCGAGGCATTTGGCTATGACACAGTCAGCGTCCCATTTCTTATGGAATTCCCTATCCGCAACTGAAGGTTAGGACATAGGATGGGCGGGGTTGGAGCTGTGAGGACATATGATACCTTATAATAAGTCAAGGCAATGTTTAGATTCCTCAGCCAGTCTTTATAGTTGGTCCCATTCAGCTTGTTTTTATCTAATAGAAGCTTAAGTTCTGTCATAGGTATCTGCCATTAAGAGAGAGAAAAGAATACACTTAACGAAAGCTCTTGCAAAGATCAGATTGGTTATTATCTTGTCTAATCGATGTCTCGCACTGTTTTTATCAAATTTTCTTTAAAACCTTTTAAAAAGAAAACTAGCCGGGATTAATTACATTCTACAACTTCGCTAACCGTTCAGCCAGGCCAGTGCCGGTATTTGAGGGAGGTTCCCCGTGCTTTCGCACGGACCTAATTAAAATAAACCTCATCTTCCTAGAGGCGTAGCCCCGTTTGATATCTTTCTAGACACCTACTGGGTTAGATAATTGTAAAGTGCGAAATTCTCCCGGGAGCAACTTTTGCTCACAGTGGGATCGGGATCCTACTATCATATAGAAGGTATGCAATCTCATTGCAAATTTCAACTCTTGAAATTCCCGATATTATTTTTTACCCCTAGTACTCATGATCTTAACTATAGTCAACATATCACAAGCACTAGTCAAGTTCTTCCCATCATTTCGTGATTAACTAGACCCATCCATATGACCCTTAACTAAAGTCAACATAATCATATGAATGTCCTAACTAATCTGCATCATATGCAGTGTAGGAAGGCATCACTTAGCTACCGTACACCGCGCCTTAACTAAAGTCAAAATACGCAGCACGAATACTAAGTACTCTACTTCCTAAAATGATGGAGGGTTGCGGATAGTTTTTAAGAAAACTTTTAACACTTTGAACTTGATATCGTTGTAGAATCCAATGAGTTTAAAAGGAGTGGCTTAAGCTCCGCATTTCGAAACTTTCTTTTTCATAAAAGGCCGAGTGTGTTTCAAATCCGATTCTACAACATCTAACGGTTCATTTTTTCTTTACATTAATCTCATTAATGTAGTCCCATCATTTAATTCCTTAAGCCATCACAGAAAGAAACGAAAATATAACGTACGCTTATGCCACTCGCATTCGTCACAGTGCCCCGTTATGCACCGTTAGCTTACTTAACTAACGACATACCGGGACGGGGCTAGCACGGGTGCAAAACATAAGCAACGTTTATTATATATCATATATATAATATTCCATTTGTCTCAGATATTTATTAAAATATCACATCAGATAATAAAAGCAGCAAAAGCACATTAAAAATAGGATATCTAGGAGGTCCGTATTTAGTATTTAGCTAGCAATAGAAAATACGGATTCCACGGTCGCGATGAATAGCCAAGCCCACACCCCTAGACCCCTATGAGAGCGACAAGCGACCCTACCAATTCTGGAGTTTAGGAGACCCGGTCTCGACTCCTCGAGATGGCCTCCCACTAAACCTTAGAACCCAGTCACTTGTGCCCTCCTCCTTGGGTCTATCCTAATGCGGAAAAGTAAATAATATACAACACCGGTGACAACATTCTCAACCCGGAAGTGCCCCAAATAAAAGAATATTACATACAATTTAATTTTACATGAATGAAAATAAAACTCTCATCTCACATAAAAACCCCGGCTATTCAATCACGACAATCCTACACATCATATCTCGGCAACACATAATATCACATATCATCAACGTAAGTAAGTATGCATACACCGATTGTCGTTGATGTATAGCAACGAAACCGGCGATACACTACATACTACACTTACGGTCACAGAGAAATAAAATGAAAAACTACAACAATTGGAATCATAACTACCTTTAGACAACACAAACCAGGAATATCACATATACAAGATTTTATGCCTAACAATGTAAAGCTCGCATTTAGGTCTCATCCATGAAAACACCTTTTCAAAACAAGCCGGATAATTCAACAAGATTTCCGTTTATTCCCGAGACCGAACTGCTAGATTTATATGCGACAAATAAATTTGTAGATTCCAATTATTGTATCACATACTAATAAACTAGGCGCAGTTAAACATTCGATCGAACGATTTAACACCCAAAGAATTCTCAGAAAGCTCAACACTTGAGCAGATTTAAAATTTACCAGAAACTGCAACAAGTACATACGGGCCAGCGCAAGAAGGCACAGCCCCACCTGCACCAACGGCGCCGCGGAACCGCCGCAGAATGACCATTCATGCCGCGGTTCCGTGGTCTTTTAGTGGAGTTAGGGCTTTGTACTTCTTGTGGGCCCATAAAATACCCTGCACGATTTTTTTGAGTATTTTTAATGTGAAAAAATCCACGTTTTTGAAAAATTTCCAGAGAGCACCCTCCGGGTGTCGTATTTCGTTCGTTCGAGGTTTTTAACGTCGTCTAGGTTACTCTAAAGCTCTAGCTTGGCTCTGATACCACTGTAGGGTTTCCTTATCATCTCATATAGGGTTTAGAAGTATCACACATGCCACAATTTAGATTTTAAGAGGTGCTAAGCAAACTTAATTAGGAATAGAACTAGAATTATTGAGTAACAATTAAAAGTATCACAAACTAAAGATTACCTATCACTAAGTGGAGAGACTACAACCTTTGTAGACAACCTAGGGCAACTCCTTGGATCTCCTTTGGTTTGGAACGGCTCGCTTGAACACTTTCAATTCCACGACGATCCACCCGAAGTCCTTTGCTCAAAGCTTGTTGCTTCTCTTGATCTATGAAATCCTTGAAGCAAACACCCTACACAAAAGAGCTAGAGATGTGTAGGATGATGAAGTGGTTTATGTTCTCACTTAAAAACCCTTTATTTCTTTTAACCTCACTCAATTTGAGAAAGCTAGAGAGAGGAAGATGAAGATGGCATCTATTTTCTTTTGGATGAATAAGATAATGAAAAGATAATGACAGAGAGAGAGATAAATATCAAACATAAATATCAAAACACAAACCATGGTTAATATTAATATCTAGATATTTTGTGATGAGTTAAATAACAAAGAAAATTAACCTAGGTTAAGTTAATGGTCAACCAAAGAAGTGTGTAGAAAACAATGAGTCATTTGTAAAGAAATGAGTCATTAATTAATTTTCTTTATCTTTAACTTAAAACAAAAATATCCATATATATAAATATGAACCATGTGAGTCTTGCATTGCCATCTTTGTTGTATCACCAACCATGATACTAATGCATGTATGTATGTGTGTATGCACATCAACATGTACATATACATGCATGCATCCATCAAAAGAAAATGGTTTATATAAATGAGATAAAAGTCAATATTAAATCAACACTTGATTTAATAAACCGGTCATATCTCATACGACCCGACCAATATAAAACGCCCGACTAAAATACGGTATCATATACATGTATTTAATCGAGCTCCTGCACATATCTCATATGTACACCACATCGTTTCGCCTGAGCCAGGAAACTCCTATATGGGACTCTAAGACTCATCAATACGCCGGCAGTAGGTGATGATCACATCAAACACCTACAAGCCGCAAGTGGTCATCTAAACGTAACGGCCACCCGGGTATTGAGCGATCAGAAGAAGAACAAGCGAACCTGTCAAAACTCCCGTCAATCCAACTGAAAACACTTACCGTACAGTCCGGTCTCTTCGTCAGATATGCTGCATATTAAGTCTAGGGGTGGAATCGTCGACCCCAATAACTCAATAAGTCATGCCGGTATATGGTCTATAACAGATCGAGAAACTACTGATAACACTTATCAGTAATATCTTAGCAGCCCTGGACAGGGACTTCCTGTTATAGCCAATCATGCACATTACAGCATCAACCCCCAATACCGGAAGAGAAGAAACCCCTCCTATCGCTCATTGCCTCCATATGCCTCGGGACTGTACCCAAAATCCACATGTTTGTACGACTCAATAGAGCCGTAGTAGGGTGGAGATCAAAGTACAGTGGGAGGACACACAGGACTCTATGGCGATCTCGGGTCTACAGACTAACTTGTACAAGTGTCACCTGAGAACTGCTATCCGACGTATGATATAATACCACATAGGAGTTCTCGGTGGGTCTGTTTAGTGTACCCAGTCTCACTGAGCACCCGTATACAATCTTTAGTGTCAACACAACAGACGGATATTATCACGTCCCGCAATTAAGGAATATGACCGGCACTTAAACTACGAACGTCTCGAGGCGTACGTTATCTAAGTAAGCCGAAAACCCAGAAATCCAAACCAAGAAAAATAGTAGAGTGAAGGAAAACCAATTTAAATCAAGTAGTTTTAATAGCATAAGCTGAATTATGCCTTTTTTAAAAACATTAAATATTTCCTGAAAATTTCGGCAGAGTCTCCTTTGTAAATACTGGCTCCCAAACGGGATACAACATGAATAGTATACGAAATCAATAAAAAGGCTTCCCCAAGCGGGAGCTAGCTCTTCGTCAATCGACGGTCACAACAACACAAGCAATATAATATACAACGCCAACGGCGAGGATCAAAATTCAAAAGGAAACTCAAAATCATAAGAAAACCACAGAAATATAACGCGCGACTCTAAGGTCGAAGGAATAACATCACTGGTCTCTATCTCAAAATAAATACATGTTTGGTTGATGGAACTTCTAGATACAACAGAGTAATAATATACAAGTTATATAATGGGGGGTACGATACAAGTAAACCCACCTACTAGCAAATCACCCGAAGGAAACTATGCCCGCAAGCCGTAATGAAACCTGTACAGCAAACCTGCAAGAAACTGGGGCACAACGGGGGTGAGGTTCCAACTCGTGAATAGAAAAACATCTATGCACAGAAATCGCATAAATAACGCAATTTAGGTCAATGATCATAATATATCCTCAAATATATGAATAACATGCAGCCTATAACAATGGCTAGGGTAATATCTAACCCGAGTGTGATCTCATGTGCCCGTGTCAGTGCCTCAGGTAGCAATATATCATATGAATGAGGTATGAATGCATGAAAACAGAATACATGTAAATGAAGAACTGTTTTCATAAATTAGTGAGATTTCCTTTGTATTTTTAAAATGAGGTATCATAAATGAAATCAGCATCAACAGTGTCTAGCATCGACACAAAACATAAATCTCAATGTCTCAAAGCCTCAGGCTCCGGCTATCCGGACTGGCCTGTATCATCAAATCTCAGTACCTCAATATCTCAAAATCTCAATGTCTCAATCTCAATCTCTAGGGCGCCGTCAGTCCAGACCGGCCCCTACCATCCATCTCAAGACCACGACGGTATCCTCCGGATATCCGACGCGTCGGGTAAAATCACCGGTAGGTAGTCTCCCCCTGCCAGGCTCATCGTCATCACCACGAGCTTCTTGCCCCGGGGTACCTTACCGGGTCCACCATGTACCCGAAACGGTTCATCCAACTCCTCGAATCGGGTCTCGAAATCCATCAGTAAACTCATGGTGGACGACTCATACATCATGGAAAAAAAACCGCGCTTTTCATTTAAAAAGAGAAAGAAGAAGTTTGTATATGTTTTGCGGTTTTCCCCAAATCCAGAAAATCTCATGGAAATCCGAATCCAAAACCTCAATAGCACGTAAAAAGTGAATATATGCATGAGAATCCATGAATGCGGCATAACAATGAATAACAGTATGCATGAAGTAGCAGGTAATAACTACAATGTCTAAACTAACATATAAGGCAAGTACACTAATATCATGTCTAAACTATTAGCTAATAGGCTATGTCAAGCAATAATATTTTCTAAGGTGTACGTGACATGGCAATTACCGATGAAGATGTGTGTGAGCCGGCAAGTAAGTGTACGTGGTACATACGCATCATCAGTAATGGTGCTGGTGTCCTAACCACAAGATATCAACAGTAGAATATGAAGCATAATATAAGCATGTGATGCGGAGCGAACAACAATAATGAGCGGGAGCTGAATACTAGACGCAACGATAACTAATCTGCATTAACCTAATATAAGTCCTACAATGGTGCCTTTTGAAATAACACGAATCGTGGGGTTTTGAAAATAGGGGCTACGGTGTTTTTAAGAAAAGATACGTTTTTGAAATATCCGTAGAATCCCTTGACCTGTCTTTTAAAATACGCATGATTCGTAAGCTTTGAAATAGGTAGGAACCGAATCTAATCTAACAACTAACTAAACTAAAGGGCTAAGCTACAAGCTAGACTACAGGTAAGGAAACCGCCTAACATCTGAGTCGATACATATACATACCTGTATATATATTAGTCGGTGATCCCGCCTCAATAATATCATATTCGATACCATATCTATAATTAGACATCCCAAGTCAAGAGTGCGGATCAATCATCAAGATATAGCTCGTACGTAAATCCGTCGTACGACATCCCCAAATCTGGGTACGGGTCAATATCATATTCCTCACACTATTCCTCTGGTATCCTCTTTATCCAAGATCATAGTCTAGGGTACTGACCTATGTCTAGTACAATACTAATACCGCCTAAGTATGCATGCACGTGTGTGAAACACTACGTCAAGACCTGCTACAACGTCATGTCGTATCTAAAATACGAACCCTGCTATATCACCGATCTTACGGCCTCAAATCAAATCTCATCGACTCATCTTAAATCCCAAGTACTATCCTCATTATCCATGCATGTGTATATGAATGTACATATGCATAGTCCCATACCCACGCATATATACATATATACACATCCCAATCGGCGCACAAGAAAGTAATGTATGCAAGTCTGTATGTGCGTATGTGGGTATAACAACTACTTTAGGGTTTCGCAACTAATCCAAAGCTAATCCATGAACACATAATCATATCATGAATAAACATTCTTGTATCATAAAACACCTATATAAACATATATATACGAACTACACTACGGACTGCGGGGGTGCTATACGCCATCCACCCGACTTCTCCCCGTAGATATAAATCTACTCACCTGGTCCTCGCTCGCCGGTGCCGACGTCGCCACGCGCTTACTTGTCGTCTCGAAGTCCATATGGGGTACCTACATATCATAACCCACCGTATCGCATTAAAATCCGACTCATGACCAAAACGACACACGAATCCCACATAGGTCAAAACCTATGGTTGCTTTCACGAATCAATCCAAAAACCCTTGACATCGGCGTACAAACGCCGATTGATCAAGAAAAACACCAAACGTACCAATCATGGCTTCACAAATCATTAATTATATATGAAAAAAGGTTTAACTCATCAAAACATTAAAATCAAACAAATCGTTTTATTTTCCAAAACCTAGTTAGCACAAATTCCCATTTCGGTTCAAAACTTGATGTTTTAACTAATCTACAAATTTTAGTGATTTAAATGGCTAAAATGCTCATTAAATAACATAATTAGGTCATACAAATCACTTTCACAAATTAATCTCATCAATTTGTATAAATTTCAAATTCCTAGTTTGCCAAAATACCGATTTTAACTCTTTAAAAGCAACAATTTGTAAACTAGCAACTAGATTAGTTTTAGCATTCCATTAACATGTTAATCTCCATATTAAAATCATAATCAATTTATAAAAATCCTAACTAGATTTTAAATTTCACATTTTCAATAATTTCTAAAAACCTAGTTTAGATAAAAAAAAAGCTTAATTTGGACATTTTACATCTAACAATTTACATATTATCAAAAACATTAATTTTTCATTTCCTTAAGATGATAATCTACACTTTGCAACCATGATTACATGATAAGAACCCTAATTGCAAATCACAAACCCTTACTAGATTTTCCAATTATTCAATTAAACCCATAATATTAACTAATTATGTTTGATTTAAAGTATTTAACAACAATTAAACAAAGGGTTAGAATTTATACCCAATCAATTTGAAGATCCCACAAGCACACATAGCCTCCCAAATTGCAATCCTGTTTCCTAGATCCATGCTAGCTTGGGCAAGAAATAATGGGTAAGAGTTGGATTTGGATTTTGGGATTTTTTTGATGGATTTTGAGGCAATTTTGATGATTTTTTTTTCAAGTGGAATGGGGGTGAAATGGGGAAGGGCTGTTGCTGGATTGGGAAAGGGGGGGCTTGGCCACTATGAGGTGGGGATAGTGAGTGATAAGGTGTTAGGTTGAATCCCCCCCCAAAGTCAACACAACCACACCTTAATTTTTAATGTTTTCTTTTTCCATTACTCTCTTTTCCTTTACACTTTCATTGACTTTTTCTTAAGTGGGAAATGGTGGGGGCAGCATGGATTCGGCCAGAAAGATTATGGTGTGTGTGTGTGTGTTTGTGAAGAAATTTTCCAAGCCAAATTAACCCCTTAAGACTCATTAAAACACCTCACTTCTATTTCTATTTTTATTTTCGCAAAATAAGCCTTTTTCTTCGATATTTTCTAAACCGTTTTGGTAAACGATTTCGTTTCAAAAATCATATGATAAAATTTTATTTAATGTTTTATGATGCACAAAATTTGTTTCAACTCATTCCAATTTGTAATTTTCCCTAATTAAATGTATTAGTGACGGCTTAAAATAATAATAAAATAATTTTTTTCATAAAATTTGAAATTTCACCAGTGGCTCAATAAACACCAAATACTAGCAATTACATAGCTAGAATATGTATATTTAATTTTTATAATAAGATATTTGTATTTTGACTTTTTACAGAAAACCCCCTTATTTTACCTTTTTTTCGAAATTTCACCGAAACGATTTTCAAAACGTTACAATCTTCCCCCCTTAAAGAAATTCGGTCCCCAAATTTAAATTAAAACTCCCCCCAAATACTAAAACATCTAAGCAAAACTATCAAGTCGTCGGGGCTCCGAAATCATAAATATATAAAACAAATCGTAGCGCAGCGCATGCGCATGAAAAATAAGCATATAACTCAAATCAAAACTCCATCCAGCATCCCGCAATCATCGGAGTCATGGTGAAGACGCAATGTCCAAATCCAAAATGAAAATCAATATGATATACATCATTAAAACATCTGGAAGCAATGCATGCCAAATCTTCTTCAAATCGTTGTGCGATGCTCGCAGCACTGCACAGTGGCGGACGTTTATTGAAAAAAGAAATAACTACATATATATATCCTTTGTTTAATATGCACGTCCCACCGTTTTGGAAGCAATTTCAGAAGGGTTTCCTTTATAAAATGTTTCGTGTCATCTCGGACACGTTGGTAAATACTGAGACTATAGCTCGCTTTTTGGAAATCTCTTCGATAACTATCAATACATGTAAAATATATTCAGGTACTGTCCTCTAACTAGTCCTGCTCAGTACGAAAACACATAGCGAATATCATAAAAACGTACTGCTCCATAAGAAATCAATCACAAATATATATGAATACTACGTGCGTCAGGTGCGCACGGAAATCAAAATCTATAAATGTTCCATACATGTGCACAGAAACAACATCTAGGTGCAATGGGTGTGTACACAACATCAGTCATAGGCAACGTGTGTGCCTGACAGCAAAATCAGGTGCATCTGATATGCACGAAATATCCCGATTCAGTGCATCTGGTGTGCACCAAATCGCATCTCATAACAGGCGCCTAACATGCGCTAAAAATCCAAATCTGGTGCATCCATCATGCACAAAATCAACTCAACTGTATGAAACCCATAAAATCATAAACATGAGAAACCAAGGCATGAAAACGATGTCAAGTGCAACAACTGTGCAAAATTGTAAATACTCAGTAGGTGCAACCATGGTCCATAAAAACAAATATCATGAAACTCAATCATCAAAATCAGTCATGCGAATAGATCGCCCAAAATACCCAAAATCAAGTATGGCGGAATAGTCCCGCTCAAGCACATCCTCCAAGAATCTCTGGCCAACTGTCGTGGTCACTCATAGCATGTTTCGTCGACGATCCTGAACTCTGGCCTGCCGGTGTGCATAACATGACCACTACTGGGTCCAAGTCTTCTCGTAATTTATTCCAGAAAGGTCCTATCGAGATCTCTCCCAAATCTCGTCTCTGCCGAACTGTCCGGAAGTCATCGTCCCTTACTAGATCTGTTCTCGTTCTGGAACGGCTGCATACTCAACGCGACTCCTTCTGGAAGGTATATCCAAGTACAATGCCTCGGCATACGTATCGCATCTCTGATGTCGGCGGAGTGGAACGTCGTTTCATCTAGATCTGGTATGAACCTCTTACTTCACCTTTCTCTAATGTCGACCGCTTCGGACTCGTCTCGTCGTGGCTGCATGGACTGAGCTCCAACGGCTATCCTCGTATCGGGAGTCTCCCAAGAAATGCATCTCGCCACCCAGCATCCGAATGAAGTCGAACCATTCAATCGATTCGTCAGAACCTCATAATCCCCCAAGAGCTCAACATCTTGGGCACAGTTTAATAGTATCGAATACATACCACAGTATCGGTGGTCCAGCCGTAGAAGGGCAAACCAAAGCCTCACTAATGGCGCCGCGGAACTGCCGCAAACCCTAAGATTCAAAGGCTTTCACACGGTCATTAAGTCGAGTTAGGGTTTCATTCTTCTAGAGAGACCATAGAATTGCCTGCATGTCCTTCCGACTACTTTAAACTTGGAATAATAGATTTCTGACATTCGATCGCCTCTGTCGACTCCCAACGTCTCCGCGTGAAGTCGTCTCTAGCTGGAATCAATCTATCTGATGACCTCTCATCGGGTAGGCGAACGAACCACATGTCTCAGTCATTCATCCGTGGGTGACTAGCGACCTTCTATCATTGGCTCAATCCTCTAGTGTCGATCAGCACATCCGAGTAACCTCATAAAGGCGATCCGCCAAACGCTCGTGGCGCGGAAACACAGTAAAAAGACACATCTCCGCAATCGTGTGTCGCTGGAATTTCGCCCTGGTTAGTCCTCGTTCGTGACGAGCTCATGTTGACCGCAACTCTAGCTGTAGCTCTCCCTGCCCCGTAATCGTGGCAGCAAACCGCAACTGGTACCGATGAGGCTAGATCAGGAATGAATATGATACTGAGCAAAGAAATGTCTATCCTAAGGCTCCTTAAGTGGAGTAGCGTATCGTAAGTATGCTGCGGAACATACCCACGGTACGTCACTCTACTTTAGTCACGTATTCCATCAACCAAGGGTCATCCTACGCTCCGAAGGTAAAACCTAACGCTCTGATACCAATTTTGTCACGTCCCGCAATTACGGAATATGACCGGCACTTAAACTATGAACGTCTCGAGGCGTACGTTATCTAAGTAAGCCGAAAACCCAGAAATCCAAACCAAGAAAAGTAGTAGAGTGAAGGTAAACCAATTTAAATCAAGTAGTTTTAATAGCATAAGCTGAATTATGCCTTTTTTAAAAACATTAAATATTTCCTGAAAATTTCGGCAGAGTCTCCTTTGTAAATACTGGCTCCCAAACGGGATACAACATGAATAGTATACGAAATCAATAAAAAGGCTTCCCCAAGCGGGAGCTAGCTCTTCGTCAATCGACGGTCACAACCACACAAGCAATATAATATACAACGCCAACGGCGAGGATCAAAATTCAAAAGGAAACTCAAAATCATAAGAAAACCACAGAAATATAACGCGCGACTCTATGGTCGAAGGAATAACATCACTGGTCTCTATCTCAAAATAATTACATGTTTGGTTGATGGAACTTCTAGATACAACAGAGTAATAATATACAAGTTATATAATGGGGGGTACGACACAAGTAAACCCACCTACTAGCAAATCACCCGAAGGAAACTATGCCCGCAAGCCGTAATGAAACCTGTACGGCAAACCTGCAAGAAACTGGGGCACAACGGGGGTGAGTTGCCAACTCGTGAATAGAAAAACATCTACGCACAGAAATCGCATAAATAACGCAACCTAGGTCAATGATCATAATATATCCTCAAATATATGAATAACATGCAGCCTATAACAATGGCTAGGGTAATATCTAACCCGAGTGTGATCTCATGTGCCCGTGTCAGTGCCTCAGGTAGCAATATATCATATGAATGAGGTATGAATGCATGAAAACAGAATACATGTAAATGAAGAACTGTTTTCATAAATTAGTGAGATTTCCTTTGTATTTTTAAAATGATGTATCATAAATGAAATCAGCATCAACAGTTTCTAGCATCGACACAAAACATAAATCTCAATATCTCAAAGCCTCAGGCTTCGGCTATCCGGACTGGCCTGTATCATCAAATCTCAGTACCTCAATATCTCGAAATCTCAATGTCTCAATCTCAATCTCTAGGGCGCCGTCAGTCCAGACCGGCCCCTACCATCCATCTCAAGACCACGACGGTATCCTCCGGATATCCGACGCGTCGGGTAAAATCACAGGTAGGTAGTCTGCCCCTACCAGGCTCATCGTCATCACCACGAGCTTCTTGCCCCGGGATACCTTACCGGGTCCACCATGTACCCGAAACGGTTCATCCAACTCCTCGAATCGGGTCTCGAAATCCATCAGCAAACTCATGGTGGACGACTCATACATCATGGAAAAAAACCCGCGCTTTTCATTTAAAAAGAGAAAGAAGAAGTTTGTATATGTTTTGCGGTTTTCCCCAAGTCCAGAAAATCTCATGGAAATCCAAATCCAAAACCTCAATAGCACGTAAAAAGTGAATATATGCATGAGAATCCATGAATGCGGCATAACAATGAATAACAGTATGCATGAAGTAGCAGGTAATAACTATAATATCTAAACTAACATATAAGGCAAGTACACTAATATCATGTCTAAATTATTAGCTAACATGCTATGTCAAGCAATAATATTTTCTAAGGTGTAGGTGACATGGCAATTACCGATGAAGATGTGTGTGAGCCGGCAAGTAAGTGTACGTGGTACATACGCATCATCGGTAATGGTGCTGGTGTCCTAACCACAAGATATCAATAGTAGAATATGAAGCATAATATAAGCATAAGATGCGGAGCGAACAACAATAATTAGCGGGAGCTGAATACTAGACGCAACGATAACTAATCTGCATTAACCTAATATAAGTCCTACAATGGTGCCTTTTGAAATAACACGAATCGTGGGGTTTTGAAAATAGGGGCTACGGTGTTTTTAAGAAAAGATACGTTTTTGAAATATCCGTAGAATCCCTTGACCTGTCTTTTAAAATACGCATGATTCGTAAGCTTTGAAATAGGTAGGAACCGAATCTAATCTAACAACTAACTAAACTAAAGGGCTAAGCTACAAGCTAGACTACAGGTAAGGAAACCGCCTAACATCTGAGTCGATACATATACATACCTGTATATATATTAGTCGGTGATCCCGCCTCAATAATATCATATCCGATACTATATCTATAATTAGACATCCCAAGTCAAGAGTGCGGATCAATCATCAAGATATAGCTCGTACGTAAATCCGTCGCACGGCATCCCCAAATTTGGGTACGGGTCAATATCATATTCCTCACACTATTCCTCTGGTATCCTCTTTATCCAAGATCATAGTCTAGGGTACTGACCTATGTCTAGTACAATACTAATACCGCCTAAGTATGCATGCACGTGTGTGAAATACTACGTCAAGACCCGCTACAACGTCATATCGTATCTCAAATACGAACCCTGCTATATCACCAATCTCACGGCCTCAAATCAAATCTCATCGACTCATCTTAAATCCCAAGTACTATCCTCATTATCCATGCATGTGTATATGAATGTACATATGCATAGTCCCATACCCACGCATATATACATATATACACATCCCAATCGGCGCACAAGAAAGTAATGTATGCAAGTCTGTGTGTGCGTATGTGGGTATAACAACTACTTTAGGGTTTCGCAACTAACCCAAAGCTAATCCATGAACACATAATCATATCATGAATAAACATTCTCGTATCATAAAACACCTATATAAACATATATATATGAGCTACACTACGGACTGCGGGGGTGCTATACGCCATCCACCCGACTTCTCCCCGTAGATATAAATCTACTCACCTGGTCCTCGCTCGCCGGTGCCGACGTCGCCACGCGCTTACTTGTCGTCTCGAAGTCCATATGGGGTACCTACATATCATAACGCACCGTATCGTATTAAAATCCGACTCATGACCAAAACGACACACGAATCCCACATAGGTCAAAACCTATGGTTGCTTTCACGAATCAATCCAAAAACCCTTGACATCGGCGTACGAACGCCGATTGATCAAGAAAAACACCAAACGTACCAATCATGGCTTCACAAATCATTAATTATATATGAAAAAAGGTTTAACTCATCAAAACATTAAAATCAAACAAATCGTTTTATTTTCCAAAACCTAGTTAGCACAAATTCCCATTTCGGTTGAAAACTTGATGTTTTAACTAATCTACAAATTTTAGTGATTTAAATGGCCAAAATGCTCATTAAATAACATAATTAGGTCATACAAATCACTTTCACAAATTAATCTCATCAATTTGTATAAATTTCAAATTCCTAGTTTGCCAAAATACCGATTTTAACTCTTTAAAAGCAACAATTTGTAAACTAGCAACTAGATTAGTTTTAGCATTCCATTAACATGTTAATCTCCATATTAAAATCATAATCAATTTATAAAAATCTTAACTAGATTTTAAATTTCACATTTTCAATAATTTCTAAAAACCTAGTTTAGATAAAAAAAAAAAAAGCTTAATTTGGACATTTTACATCTAACAATTTACATATTATCAAAAAGATTAATTTTTCATTTCCTTAAGATGATAATCTACACTTTCCAACCATGATTACATGATAAGAACCCTAATTGCAAATCACAAACCCTTACTAGATTTTCCAATTATTCAATTAAACCCATAATATTAACTAATTATGTTTGATTTAAAGTATTTAACAACAATTAAACAAAGGGTTAGAATTTATACCCAATCAATTTGAAGATCCCACAAGCACACATAGCCTCCCAAATTGCAATCTTGTTCCCTAGATCCTGTTAGTGTATATGCCCTAGAGGCCATTACTGTATCATACTAGTTTGTATATTACTTAATGGATGCTTGGGATATTCACCTTGTATATACAATCTTGCTCAAAATAGTAGTATGCTACTTGGTTTGTTTCTACTTCAATGTGTACTTGTGTTTATTTCAGTATATCACTTATACGCATTAGTGGAGCCCTTAGGATCTTTGCTTGATTACCAGCGTTGTGATGGCAGTCACACTAGTGGGGGCTCGGTAATCTATAAGCACATCCTTATTCAGGTCCCTGGTCGCAGGACTATCGAGACAGGGCATCGATACTCCGGAGTAGACCAGCGCATGCGCTTCTCATCCCAGTGTGGGAGACGGTCTGTCCCACAGCCGTCAGTACGTCGTACTTGAGATAGTATGCGGGTGCTCGTTAGGTTACGGGTACACTGGACAGGACTCGTAGGGAACTGATTAGTTGGTATTATACCTATCGTCAGTTATCAGTTCCTAGGTGACATGAGTACAGCTTAGTCCGCTGACTTGACACTGTCACTTCGCCTCGGGTGTGTTCCCACTGTACTTTGATCACTACCCTACCACGGCTCAAAGGAGTCGTGCAAACAGGTGGTGGTTGGGTGCAGTCCCGAAGCACTTGGAGGCAGTGACGGTTAGACAGGATTCGTCTCTCCCGGTATTGGGGGTTGACATCGCGCTGTGTCTAGGAGAGCCATTACACGAGTAGTCCCTGGCCAGGGCAAACGAGATATACTGGTAGGTTTCCAGTGTTATCTCAGGGTGTATTGGGCTTCACTCCGGCACGACTTGTACCGCTATTGGGGGACTGACGTTTACCGCCCCCTAGGCCCGCCATGCGATGTATCAGACGAACAGACCGGACTGTACGGAGAATGTCACGCTCAGGCTCAGTAGGAGTTCAGATGGGTTTCGCCTCGTCGGTCTTCTTGTCGGCATTACCTGGGGACCGTTACGCACAGCTAGTGCCGCTTGCGGTCTGTGGTTAAACCCACTGCCAGCGTAGTGTTGAGTCTTTAGAGTCCCACACAGAAAGCTTTTCGCCTTTAGGCAAAAGAGTAGAGGTCGCATGGTATTGCGACAGGTCGCATGGTTTTGCGACAGGGTTCGGTCACATCCGTGCACTTGTGCACGTACAGTGTCCGGACAGTTTACACTAGCGGGCTTTGGTTTAAGCCAGATCCTAGTGTACCTTATGGGATTGGATTTATCCAGTTTGCATTCGTGTTCCTCGGAACGCGGATGCGGGTGTGTATGCACAGTTGACAGGGAGGCAGAGGCAGCGGATTCTCATTAGGGTTGTTGACAGTTGACCGTTGACTTTTTGACTTTTTGCTCAACCCTAATGAGAATATGATTTGTGATTAACTATTATATTAATTAAGTATTATGGTGATATGGTTGTTGACTTGTTGACTTTTGTTGACTTGTTGACTTTGGTGACTTGTTGACTTTTGTTGACTTGTTGACCGGTTGACTAGGCTTGACTAGTTGACCATCATGATAACCATGGTTATCATTTCATGCCAAAGACTTTTTTCTTGCTTGTTCATTTGAGTAAAATGAGTGCATGACATGATAAGGTTATGGTTACTTCAACCATCACATAAGACTTTTGTTGATATGATGAGTTATCATTGCTTTGGATTATGAGAGGGTGAGAGACAAAATACTTGCTCATTCTTTCTTGCTCATTCTCTCTCTTGTTCTTGAGCTCTCCTCTTGCTCTCATCCTCAACCTCTTGCTCCCTCTCTTGATCTATGGTTCTCTTGTCTCATGAGTTGAGAATCAAGAACCATAGATAAAATCCCATTCTAAATCATCTCTACTCATTCTAGTTCACTAGGTTTAGCAAACCAAGTGAGCTAGTTTCTTCAAAGACCGAAGAAGGAGCTAAAGGTTGGAGCTTTCAAGTGGATCTATCTTCGGCGTACGGAGACGACGAGAAGGAGCCATCGGATCACCACCGGAGCTTGAAGACGAAGGAGTTCAAGACAAACTAGGTATAACCATCTCTATCCGAGTAGCTAAATATCTTTAGCTTAGTATGCTAGTTTTAGTTTAGGTAACGATCCCGACCATAGTTTAGTCCATGTTGCCTCTTGCGATAAAAATTCGTTTTTTATACCGTTTCCGCCTCCCCGTAAGAACCGGGGGTCGCAATATGGACTTACAGTGGTATCAGAGCCTAACTAAACTTAAACTAGCTTAGTAGTGAAGTGTAACGAAGTTCGGAACCGAAAAAAATCACAAAACCGGATAATCACAAAAACTGAGTTTCTGTTGAAATTTTTTCTGCTCAAAATGAAAAACTTTACACTTGTAAATTCGGCTCAGGGTTTTGTGTGAACACCCAAGAAAAACGATACAGTGATTCGCCTAAAGTGCCGCGCTTCCGCCGCGTGACCCTTCTTAGCCGCCGCGGAACCGCCGCGACTTGGTGTCTTCTCTGCATCGTTTTTCGTGCAGTGTGTTTGTGTGTTGGTTTTGGGATTTTTTAAATATATTATATGTGCCCAGATTTTCCAGAAAAGAAATTTCCTTTTGGGGTCCTGTAATTCCGTATTTTTTCCGAACTTCACTGCACTTTGACTATGATGGTTATATCTGTGATGCTTGCATGTATTGAACGTCGGCTAATCGCTATAAGTCGATTAGTCGGGGTTATACATGATCTGTAATGTGCTGGAATGTGTATATGAATGTGTTGGACTGTCGCGGGTGAATAGCCGGGGTGGATGTGAGATGAGCTTTTGTTTTTCTTTCATTCATTGTAAATGTAAATTGATGTAATAATTATTATTTGTTTGACCGCACAACCGGGTCGGGGTTGTAGCCGTCATTGTATAATTCTTTTTACTGTTTTTGCTCCTAGGATAGACCCATGGAGGGGTGCACAAACTACCGAGTACTTGGCGGGTAGTTTGCCGCACCCGTAGGGGTCTTGGGTGGGGTATTTGGCTATTCACCGCGACCGTGTTATCCGCTTTTCGTTTCAGGCTCGAAAGGATTGCGGATTGCTAGTATATCCAATGCATTCATCTGTGATCTGTAATGTCTATCATTGCTTACTATTTAGGCGTTGCTTATGTTTTACAGACGCGCTAGCCCAGCCCCCGCTCTGTCGTTAGTTAAGTAACCTAACGGGTAATGACGGGGCCCCGTGGCGAATGCGAATGGCATAAGCGTACGTCATATTTTGGTTGTTTTCTGCAATGGTAGGATTAAATGATGGGACGCATTAAAAGAACTAATGCAAGAATATCACGCATTAAAAGAACTAATGCAAGATAATAAACCAAGTTAAAGTCGTTGGAACACTTTCGAAAAACCACTCGGTTCTTTTCAAAACAACTTTTAAATACGGAGCTTGAGCCACTCCTTTTAAAAGCTATCTCGTTCCATTGACCAAATCAAGTTCACTACGTTCACGGTTTTGCCAAAACCATCCGTAGCCCTCCGTCGTTTCACATGAATAGTCAATAGTATTCAAGCTGTGTTTGTTGGCCAAAGTCAAGGCACAGTGATTGGTAGCTATTGGGTATTCATGTGCAGCATAGATAGATGCGTTGGTTTGGAACAGTCGTACTGCCTTGTTGGCCAAAGTCAAGGGTAGGTGCGGGTGGATTCAAATTAACCTGGAGAACGACGGGCAGAACTTGACATGTGACTTATGATTTGTTGGCCAAAGTCAAGGTCATAAGAGCATGGGGCAAAAATCCACATCGGGAGTTTCATAAGTACTGAAACTTGCTAGATTTGCATACCATTTGGAGTGTGATGATTCTGGTAGGATTCCTTCAGTTTCGTCACGCGATGATATTTGGATCCCGATCCTACTGTGAGTATATGCTACTCCTCGGGAAATTTCTCACTTAACGATCAATGCTATAAACCTAGTAGGTGCCTAGAAAGGTGTTAGCGGGGCTACGCCCCCAGGGAAAAGAGGTTCTCTAATTAAGGAACTTCGCGAAAGCGTTGGAAAACCTCCCTCGAAGTACCGACACCGGCCTGGCTGAACGGTTAAGCAAGTATTGTACGGTGGGATTGATCCTGACTAATTCTTCCTTTATGGTTTGAGGAGGGATTCGAGAAACAGTGGGAGCCATCCTGTTTAGACAAACTAAAAACCACTCTAAACTTGCAAGAGCATCATGCTGAGTGTTTCTTCTTCTCTCTCCTAATTGCAGCGACCAATCAACATGACTGGACTTAAGTTACTCCTAGATAAAAATAAACTGACAGGGCCAAACTACAAAGATTGGCTCAGGAATGTCACGATAGCAATCACTTATGACAAGCTGGGGTATCTTCTTACCACCAAAGCTCCCCCTGTCCCTGGTCCAACTTCCAGTGTCGCGGATAAGGAAATCCGCAAGACTTGGGAGATTGATAGCGCGAAGGCCAAGTGCCTCCTGCTTGCCTCGATGGACAACGAACATCAGAGGAGGCATGAGAATATGGACATGGAGTCCATATTGCTCCATACAAAAGAACTGTATGGAGAGCAATCATGTATCGCAAGATACGAAGCGTCGAAAAAGTTATTTTCGACAAGAATGGCCGTCGGATCATCAGTAGCCGAGCATGTGCTAAAGATGATCGGCTTCATTGAGGAGCTCGCTGACCTAGGGATCACATTGGAGAGTGAGCTATATACGGATATAGTTCTCCAGTCCCTTCCTTCCACTTACGCCCAGTTTATACTGAACTTCAACCTACAAGAAAAAGAGGTTGAACTATCAGAGCTCCTCAACATGCTGAGGAGCGCAGAGGGCACCCTACAGAAAGGTAGGGAAACATCCACTTTGTTTGTAGGAGGATCATCTTCTTCTAGGTCCAAGGCGAAAGCCAAGGGAAAGAAGAAGAAGGCCCCCGCCAAACCAAGGGGCGGTGTTGGTAAAGTGGATACGAAGGGAAAAGGCAAAGCAACAAAGATAGCGGGGAAGCTTGTGGATAAGGAAGAATGCTTCTATTGTCATAAGAAAGGACACTGGAAGAATGATTGCAGGGCCTGGAAGGCCAGAACACAGGAATTGAAGCAGGTTGCAGCTTCAGCTTCAGGTGTGTATGTTATTGAAAACTGTCTTTCAATAAACTCTACTTCCTGGGTATTGGATACCGGATCAGGATCTCATATCTGTAATTCTTTGCAGGCGTTGAGAAACCGTAGTGTTTTGAAAGCAGGTGACATGACCCTCAGAGTTGCAAACGGAGCTAGCATGGATGCTAAAGCCGTGGGGGACTATCACCTGGGAATGTCAGATGGACATGTTTTGGTTTTGCGTAATTGCTTTTTTGTACCCAACGCAACTTGTAATATCATTTCTGTATCTTTAGTTTCTAAAGAAGGTTATGAATTTGCGTTTGTAAGTAATGTTGTAAACATTCACCTTAATCAAGTATTGATTGGGTCAGGTACTCTGAGTAATGGTATATACGTGTTAAACCAACCACAGATTTTTAATGTCCAGAATACACACAAAAGAAAGTCTCCAGAAATAAATCAGACTTTCTTATGGCATTGTAGATTGGGTCACATCAATGAGAGAAGGTTGACGAAGTTACATACAGAAGGGTATTTGAATGCGTTCGAATATCAGTCGTATGCCACTTGTCAATCCTGTCTCAAGGGAAAGATGACAAAGACTCCGTTTACTGGACATGGAGTAAGAGCGAGCGAGCTCTTGGGACTCGTACACAGTGACGTGTGCGGTCCAATGTCTACACATGCCCGAAGCGGACATTCTTACTTCATTACTTTTACGGATGACTTCTCAAGGTACGGTTATGTCTTCTTAATGAAACATAAGTCCGAGGCCTTTGGAAAATTCCAGGAGTATAAGAATGAAGTAGAGAAACAGACCGGCAAAAGTATTAAGATTCTAAGATCGGATCGAGGTGGAGAATACTTAAGTGCCGAGTTCCTGGACTATTTAAAAGAGAACGGAATTCTCTCTCAGCTTACTCCTCCATACACCCCACAACATAACGGTGTATCGGAGAGACGGAACCGCACCCTATTGGATATGGTGCGGTCCATGATGGGTAATGCTGAGTTACCGCGATCATTCTGGGGGTATGCGCTAGAATCAGCAGCGTACCTTTTGAACCGAGTTCCGACTAAGACTGTGCCTTCCACACCATATGAAATGTGGTGTGGGAAGAGACCCTATCTTAAGCACATTAAGACATGGGGATGTCCGGCTTTTGTCAAAAAGCAGCATGCGGACAAGCTCGAGGCACGCTCAGTACAGTGCAAGTTTGTGGGGTATCCAAAGAACTCAAAAGGATATTTCTTCTACTGTGAAGAGGAACAAAAAGTTCTTGTTTCTCGTCATGCCTACTTCTTGGAAACTGAGTTTTTGGAAAACCAGATAAGTGGGAGCACAGTAGAACTGGAAGAAATTCCAGAACCACGGACTGTTACTGAAAGTTTAGTGGAACCAGAAGGTTCGGAAGAACAGGACATTCCTACGCCGCTCCGCAGAAGTAGTAGGCAGTCTCATCCGCCCGAGAGATACTACGGTTTTCTCATAGACGGGGATAGAGAGGATTGCATCATAGATTATGATGAGCCTACTAGCTTCCAGCAGGCCGTTCAGAGCGTTGACTCAGTGAAATGGCTGGATGCAATGCGGACCGAAATGGAGTCCATGTACACCAACAAGGTATGGACGTTGGACATTGCTCCAGACGGGGTAAAACCCGTAGGATGCAAGTGGATCTTCAAAAGGAAGATTGGTGTAGATGGACAGGTTGAGACCTATAAAGCTAGGCTGGTAGCAAAGGGTTTTCGTCAAAGACCTGGCTTGGACTACGACGAAACCTTTTCTCCAGTAGCCATGCTGAAATCCATTCGGATCCTTCTTGCCATTGCTGCCTTCCACGATTATGAGATCTGGCAAATGGACGTAAAGACAGCTTTTCTAAATGGAAATTTAGAGGAGTGTGTCTATATGGACCAGCCAGAGGGTTTCATTCAGAGTGGGAGCAGCGGAAAGGTGTGCAAGTTGCTTAAGTCCATCTATGGACTAAAGCAGGCATCGCGGAGTTGGAACATCTGCTTTGATGAGACGGTCAAAGAATTTGGCTTTATCAAAAATCCAGATGAACCATGCATCTATAGTAGATTTGTAGCGAGAACTGTAGTATTCCTCGTTTTATACGTGGATGACATTCTCTTAATAGGAAATGACATTCTTATGCTACAATCTGTCAAGGGGTTCTTGTCACACAGGTTCTCCATGAAAGACCTGGGTGATGCCTCGTACATTCTGGGTATCCGGATCTACCGTGACAGATCCAAGAGGATATTAGGACTTTCACAGTCCAGGTACATCGACACCATACTGAAGAGGTTCAGTATGGAAGATTCCAAGCGCGGTAACCTACCGGCTTGTCACGGGATCACCCTCTCTAAAGAGATGTCTCCCAAGACTGATTTGGAGAGGGATCGCATGTCTATTATACCCTACGCTTCTGCGGTAGGCTCTATAATGTATGCGATGTTGTGTACCAGACCGGATGTAGCTTATGCACTGAGTGTGGTAAGCCGGTATCAGTCTAACCCAGGGGAGAAACACTGGATAGCGGTAAAGAACATTCTCAAGTACCTGAGAAGGACTAAGGAGATGTTCTTGGTGTATGGCGGAAAAGACCTCCAGATCGAGGCCTTTGCTGACTCCAGCTTCCAGAGTGACAAGGATGATTCCAAGTCCATGTCGGGTTTTGTCTTTACCCTCAATGGAGGGGCGGTGTGTTGGAAGAGTTCCAAACAGGAAACCGTTGCAGACTCGACGATGGAAGCGGAATACATCGCTGCATCTGATGCCGCAAAAGAAGCTGTCTGGATGAGGAAGTTCTTGAAAGAACTTCAGGTGGTTCCGTCCATTGTTGATCCAATACCTCTGTATTGCGACAACAACGGGGCTATAGCTTTAGCGAAGGAACCCAGGTCCCATCAGAAATCCAGGCACATCTTAAGGCGGTATCACCTGATCAGGGAGATCGTAGATCGCCAGGAGATCGAGGTTCGGAGAGTCGCTTCAGAAGACAACACTGCAGATCCATTCACCAAGGCCTTGCCCCAGACTCAGTTCGAGCGGCTGATCGAGATGATAGGTCTTCGATACGCCAGTACATGGCCTTAGTGCAAGTGGGAGATTGTTAGTGTATATGCCCTAGAGGCCATTACTGTATCATACTAGTTTGTATATTACTTAATGGATGCTTGGGATATTCACCTTGTATATACAATCTTGCTCAAAATAGTAGTATGCTACTTGGTTTGTTTCTACTTCAATGTGTACTTGTGTTTATTTCAGTATATCACTTATACGCATTAGTGGAGCCCTTAGGATCTTTGCTTGATTACCAGCGTTGTGATGGCAGTCACACTAGTGGGGGCTGGGTAATCTATAAGCACATCCTTATTCAGGTCCCTGGTCGCAGGACTATCGAGACAGGGCATCGATACTCCGGAGTAGACCAGCGCATGCGCTTCTCATCCCAGTGTGGGAGACGGTCTGTCCCACAGCCGTCAGTACGTCGTACTTGAGATAGTATGCGGGTGCTCGTTAGGTTACGGGTACACTGGACAGGACTCGTAGGGAACTGATTAGTTGGTATTATACCTATCGTCAGTTATCAGTTCCCAGGTGACATGAGTACAGCTTAGTCCGCTGACTTGACACTGTCACTTCGCCTCGGGTGTGTTCCCACTGTACTTTGATCACTACCCTACCACGGCTCAAAGGAGTCGTGCAAACAGGTGGTGGTTGGGTGCAGTCCCGAAGCACTTGGAGGCAGTGACGGTTAGACAGGATTCGTCTCTCCCGGTATTGGGGGTTGACATCGCGCTGTGTCTAGGAGAGCCATTACACGAGTAGTCCCTGGCCAGGGCAAACGAGATATACTGGTAGGTTTCCAGTGTTATCTCAGGGTGTATTGGGCTTCACTCCGGCACGACTTGTACCGCTATTGGGGGACTGACGTTTACCGCCCCCTAGGCCCGCCATGCGATGTATCAGACGAACAGACCGGACTGTACGGAGAATGTCACGCTCAGGCTCAGTAGGAGTTCAGATGGGTTTCGCCTCGTCGGTCTTCTTGTCGGCATTACCTGGGGACCGTTACGCACAGCTAGTGCCGCTTGCGGTCTGTGGTTAAACCCACTGCCAGCGTAGTGTTGAGTCTTTAGAGTCCCACACAGAAAGCTTTTCGCCTTTAGGCAAAAGAGTAGAGGTCGCATGGTATTGCGACAGGTCGCATGGTTTTGCGACAGGGTTCGGTCACATCCGTGCACTTGTGCACGTACAGTGTCCGGACAGTTTACACTAGCGGGCTTTGGTTTAAGCCAGATCCTAGTGTACCTTATGGGATTGGATTTATCCAGTTTGCATTCGTGTTCCTCGGAACGCGGATGCGGGTGTGTATGCACAGTTGACAGGGAGGCAGAGGCAGCGGATTCTCATTAGGGTTGTTGACAGTTGACCGTTGACTTTTTGACTTTTTGCTCAACCCTAATGAGAATATGATTTGTGATTAACTATTATATTAATTAAGTATTATGGTGATATGGTTGTTGACTTGTTGACTTTTGTTGACTTGTTGACTTTGGTGACTTGTTGACTTTTGTTGACTTGTTGACCGGTTGACTAGGCTTGACTAGTTGACCATCATGATAACCATGGTTATCATTTCATGCCAAAGACTTTTTTCTTGCTTGTTCATTTGAGTAAAATGAGTGCATGACATGATAAGGTTATGGTTACTTCAACCATCACATAAGACTTTTGTTGATATGATGAGTTATCATTGCTTTGGATTATGAGAGGGTGAGAGACAAAATACTTGCTCATTCTTTCTTGCTCATTCTCTCTCTTGTTCTTGAGCTCTCCTCTTGCTCTCATCCTCAACCTCTTGCTCCCTCTCTTGATCTATGGTTCTCTTGTCTCATGAGTTGAGAATCAAGAACCATAGATAAAATCCCATTCTAAATCATCTCTACTCATTCTAGTTCACTAGGTTTAGCAAACCAAGTGAGCTAGTTTCTTCAAAGACCGAAGAAGGAGCTAAAGGTTGGAGCTTTCAAGTGGATCTATCTTCGGCGTACGGAGACGACGAGAAGGAGCCATCGGATCACCACCGGAGCTTGAAGACGAAGGAGTTCAAGACAAACTAGGTATAACCATCTCTATCCGAGTAGCTAAATATCTTTAGCTTAGTATGCTAGTTTTAGTTTAGGTAACGATCCCGACCATAGTTTAGTCCATGTTGCCTCTTGCGATAAAAATTCGTTTTTTATACCGTTTCCGCCTCCCCGTAAGAACCGGGGGTCGCAATATGGACTTACAGATCCATGCTAGCTTGGGCAAGAAATAATGGGTAAGAGTTGGATTTGGATTTTGGGATTTTTTTGATGGATTTTGAGGCAATTTTGTTGAATTTTTTTTCAAGTGGAATGGGGGTGAAATGGGGAAGGGCTGTTGCTGGATTGGGGAAGGGGGGGCTCGGCCACTATGAGGTGGGGATAGCGAGTGATAAGGTGTTAGGTTGAATCCCCCCCAAAGTCAACACAACCACACCTTAATTCTTAATGTTTTCTTTTTCCATTACTCTCTTTTCCTTTACACTTTCATTGACTTTTTCTTAAGTGGGAAATGGTGGGGGCAGCATGGATTCGGCCAGCAAGATTATGGTGTGTGTGTGTGTGTTTGTGAAGAAATTTTCCAAGCCAAATTAACCCCTTAAGCCTCATTAAAACACCTCACTTCTATTTCTATTTTTATTTTCGCAAAATAAGCCTTTTTCTTCGATGTTTTCTAAACCGTTTTGGCAAACGATTTCGTTTCAAAAACCACATGATAAAATTTTATTTAATGTTTTATGATGCACAAAATTTGTTTCAACTCATTCCAATTTATAATTTTTCCTAATTAAATGTATTAGTGACGGCTTAAAATAATAATAAAATAATTTTTTCATAAAATTTGAAATTTCACCAGTGGCTCAATAA
This sequence comes from Agapanthus africanus, assembly GCA_030015575.1. NCBI lineage: Eukaryota > Viridiplantae > Streptophyta > Magnoliopsida > Asparagales > Amaryllidaceae > Agapanthus > Agapanthus africanus. The sequence continues at coordinate 696,405,419 of CM057343.1, read as the reverse complement.
ACACCAAATACTAGCAATTACATAGCTAGAATATGTATATTTAATTTTTATAATAAGATATTTGTATTTTGACTTTTTACAGAAAACCCCCTTATTTTACCCTTTTTTTCGAAATTTCACCGAAACGATTTTCAAAACATTACAGATATGGGATCATCCATCGCCCATCATATGGAAGAAGAACAATATACGCTAGTCTACAATGGAATATCGATGCCCTGTCTCGATATACCTACGACTAGGAACATTTCCAGGATATGCTTATAAACTACAGGTGTCCCATTAGTATGATCCACATCATAATCCCAGTAGTCAAGCCAATATCCTTAGGGCTTTATCAACATGTACCAAATGAGTATAAACATGATCAAGTGAACATATGATAAAGAGAAACCAGATAGCATACTATCATGTCGAGCAAGACTGTCCTCTGAATATATATATATATATATATATATATATATATATATATATATATATATATATAGACACACACACATCAGTACATACACTATCACATAATGGCCTCTAGGGCATACATATATCCAACATCTGATCCCTTCGGGGGCTGGACAAGATGTCTTTAAGCAATCTTCCTAGGCAGTTTGACCTTCGGAAGAGCAAGCGTTAGGAATTTTGCCATGCCGCTTTTTACTTGAGGTTAGGCTCAATTTGGGGAGCCCCGATGAGTCATAACCACTCCGCGCTGGTGTGGGATGATCTCCGATAGTCTTTCAGGTTTTATATGAGTTGCCGTCAAAACCCTGAAGCTAGGAATTTGGCCTTTGCTTCGTTTGCTGGCATTACGTCTGCTGTATCGATACGAATGTCGCGGTTGTCTCTAGGTTGTTGGTGAACCGTCGAGGTTTGGAACTAGGGACTTTGCCATGGCTCTATCGTTTGATTGTCGCGTCTGAGTCTTGCTGGAAGAAGAATGCTGGGGTGACATCTCGTCTGTTTTATCGAGACGGACGTCGAGGTGGTGACCATTCCATATGGGATGATCCCCGGTAGTCTTTCAGGTTTTATATGAGTTACCGTCAAGACCCTGAAGCTAGGAATTTGGCCATCGCTTCGTTTGCTTTGGCGTGTCCGAATCCTGTTGGAGGAAGGACGCTGTAGCGATATTTTGTCTGCTGTATCGAGACGAATGTCGAGGTGGTGACCACTCCATGTGGGATGATCTCCGGTAGTTTTTCAGGTTTTATATGAGTTACTGTCAAGACCCTGAAGCTAGGAATTTGGCCTTCGTTTCGTTTGCTTTGGCGTGTCCGAATCCTGTTGGAGGAAGGACGCTGTAGTGACATTTTGTCTGCTGTAACGAGACGAACGTCGAGGTAGTGACCACTCCATGTGGGATGATCTCCGGTAGTCTTTCAGGTTTTATATGAGTTACCGTCAAGACCCTGAAGCTAGGAATTTGGCCTTCGCTTCGTTTGTTTTGGCGTGTCCGAATCCTGTTGGAGGAAGGACGCTGTAGTGACATATTTTCTGCTCTAACGAGACTAATGCTGAGGTGGAGCTGGGATTTTGCCGTCACTCCGCTTTGTTTCGACCATGGGGTCTTTTGTTGACGTCACATCTGCATCCTGCTGGACTGCGAAGGAACGCCGTTTTTGACATTGCGTCTGCTGTAACGAGATGAATAACGAAGTGGAGCTGGGATTTTTCCATCACTCTGCTTTGTTTTAAACATGGGTTCTTTTGTTGACGCTGCGTCTGCATCCTGCTGGACTGCGAAGGAACGCCGTTGTTGAAATTGCGTTTGGTGTAACGAGACGAATGCTGAGGTGGAGCTGGGATTTCACGCCACTCCGCTTTGTTTCGACCGTGAGGTCTTTTGTTGACGTTGCATCTGCATCCTGCTAGACTGCGAAGGAAAGCCGTTGTTGACATTGCGTCTGGTGTAACGAGACGAATGCTGAGATGGTCTCTAGATTGTCTGTGAACCGTCGAGATTTGGAACTAGGGACCATGTCGTGGCTCCATTTCATTGTGTCGCTTCCGTGCCTTGCTGGCATAAGGAGGAACGCTGTTGTTGGCTTTCTGGGATGCAGATGTGACCGTCGAGACTTGGCTCTCTTTCTGATGGAGCTTGGTGGGATTATATGGTTCCCTCTTTGTTTGCGTCCCTGGATTGTATACAGGGATCGATATAATCTCTCATGTAGGGCAAAAGTTTCATTCTTTCAGAATTTTTTTATTTCTTTCTTTCCGCGATGCTCTATCATTTCAGCTTTTTATATCGTGAAAGTCGCGGTTGCCCAATCATTTTGGCTATTTTTCTCGGTGCCCAATCATTTCGGATATTTTTTTTATTTTTACTCGCTGCTTTTTATTGCGAGTTGCCCAATCATTTCGGCTATTTTTTTATGCATACATTTTTACTTGCTGATTTTGTTGCAAGTTGCCCCATCATTTCGTCTATTTCGTATGCATTTGTGGCTTGCTGGCTTTTCGCTGCGAGTTTGGGATTTGATACCGATTTAGGCATCAACATCGCTACAACTGGGATATTGCCAGGAGCGAATCATCATTTTCCTCTGTCGATGTCAAACGACGGTGGCTTAGCGAACAGGGTTAGGATTCTGTCGACTAAGGCTTTTGACTTCATGACCCGTAAGGGTCTCATAAAGGTATTTCTCCCTACGAGTAGTGAGGATCTCGTAGGTGCTTTTTCTCCTTAGGAATCGTGAGGATTCCCAAGTGTATGGCTTCTCGTAAGTCGTAAGGATCTCACCAGAGTGTTTTCTCCTTATAAGTCATGAGGACTTACAAAGGTTGTTCGCCATATGAGCATATCCCCGGTCTCTGATGAGACTTTGTTAGGGAAATGTTTATTCGCGCCCGTGGATTGTATACAAGGGTCAATATCGAAATGCTTGTAGGGCAGAATTGGAGATTGTGATGGCTTAAGAACAGGTTCAGATCCCTGTAGCTTAAGACTTTTGAATCTTATGAGCCGTGAGGGTCTCATAAGAGGGTTCTCCTTACGAGTCATGAGGATCTCGCAAGTGTAATTTCTCCTTAGGAATCGTGGGGATCCCTAAGTGTGTTTCTCCTTTGTGAGTCGTAAGGATCTCACGCAGGTGGTTTCTTCTTACGGGGTCGAGAGGACCTTTTTCCCCGCCGAAAACCCGGAGACGCGACCGCGCGGGTCCGTCTCGCCTGAATTTCGGGGCAGATGCTAATTGGTGCTATCCGTCCACCTCTCCGAAGATGCCAAGTTGATTTATGGCACCGTATACCGAAGCTTTAAAGGGATGCGGCCGATGTAGCAGACTTCGTCAGATTCCCCCTCATGGTGAGGGGTTTTTGATTGTGGGGACGCTCTTCCCTGCAGGCGCAAGCCCCTGCAGTTAATTACGCTACCGCATCGCGGTAACCACTTTCTTCTTCTCCAGATGGTCACTTCGTGTCGTGTGTGTTTGTTTTGTTTTTGGTTGCCCATGGATTGTATATGGAGACTAATTTATGTTGTCGCTCGTAGGGCGTGGATTGGTCCAAATCCGTATCTTCTTAGATTTGGGTTTGGGGGTTGGGTTTAAGGATACGTTAGCCTCATTTGAGACTAAGATCAACTTAAATGTTTGTTAAGGATACGTCAGTCCAATTTCAGACTAAGATCAACTTAACGGGGTCGTTTAGATCCAACAAAAGAGCATTTGGGCTCTATTGTTTAGTTTAGGGACATTGCGGTCGATTACCAGTTTAAGGACATGGTGGTCCAATGTTAGTTTAAGGACATTTTGGTCCAGCATTAAGGACATCATAGTCCATGAGTTTAAGGACCCCACAGTCCAGGTTAAGGACATCATAGTCCATGAGTTTAAAGACCTCACAGTCAAGGTTAAGGACATCATAGTCCGTGAATTTAAAGAACTCACAGTCAAGGTTAAGGATATCATAGTCCATGAGTTTAAAGAACACACAGTCAAGGTTAAGGACATCATAGTTCATGAGTTTAAAGACCTCACAGTCAAGGTTAAGGACATCATAGTCCATCGGCTTAAGGAACCCACAGTCCGTAGAGTGTTTGGTTGTCGGGACCCGCCACCTCTCTGAAGATGTTGAAGTATTACAACGACAAACATCAGAAGAGTAAACAGATGTACCCTCGAACCGATGTGAATTGGTTGAAAGATCTGTAGTCCAATTTGGGACTAAGATTTGTTAAAATATTTATAAGCAGATGGGCTCAATCAATATGAGTTGAGGACTTATGGACAATCTTGGGCTAAGTCCAATAAATGTTTAACATTTTTATTCTGGGCTGTTGAGCCTTTATTTGGGCTTAACCCTTTTAACAATGCTGAGCATTATATCTTGACAAATTTTTTTTGTCTTGTCTTGTATCGAATGCAGAGCTTTCATCAGAGCTCCGGCTTATTAAAGAACAATTTATGTTCTATCAGCGCAACACGTAGCGCGCCAGGCGCTTTGCACCAATCAAAAAGCGCAGTGCGCTACTGCCAAGTAGCGCACATGTAAGGGACACGTGTCACACTCAGCGCTAGGCGCTAGATAATGAGCGCATGATGCCAGTTTATGAGCGCTGAGCGCTAATCCATAAGCGCATTGCGCTTTCAATTTAGTGCCGCACACGTGAGTGACACGTGGAGCGCTTGGCGCTGAGCGCCAGCCCATGAGCGCAGTGCGCTATTTCAGAAGTGCAAAGCGCAAGTTGTTAATTGACGCATACGTGATTGACACGTGGCGCATTTGGCGCTGAGCGCCAGTCTAGAGAGCGCAGAAGCGCAGTTCAAGAGCGCAAGGCGCATTTCAAGAGTGTAAAGCGCATCTGATCAATTTTATGATCTTGGAAACAAATTTATGTTCTTTTAAAAGAGACTTTGTCTCAAGATTTAAGAACAACAGTTCTTATTTTGCAAGAGATATTTCCAATCTCTTATTTTGATGAAAGGCTTTGCCTTTATAGATCCATGATCTGTGAGAAGAATTATATTCTTCTTTTATTTTATGATGAGATCTTTTGATCTCTTTTGTGAAAGACTTTTTTATCTTGTAGATCTATGATCTTTTTAAAGAAATGAATTTTTCTTTCTCTGAGATGATTTCATCTCTGTGTTCATCATCCTTCATCTTTACCTTGAAGAAATATCTTCTTGCAAGAGCTTGCTTTTTATCTTTTAGTATCTCAAAGTTTAGAGGGGGGGTTCTATCTAAGACTTGAAGTTTTGGGGCCTTTATATAGGGAAAGCTGATTTATTGAATCAGTTAAAGAGACCTTTCTCTGATTGATTTGGAGATTTTTCCCACCATTAGATCTTTGATCCTAGGGCTTCTGTTTTACAGAAGGTAATCTTCTTGTTTTTAACAAGATTGGAAAATCTTTCCATAACAGAATTTAATTCTGATTAATTAATGGTTTATCATTATTATTATATCTTTTGCTTTAACGGTGGGGACTTTTTTAATTCCAGCGCTAGCGCACCCATGCTTTGCACGTGGTGCGCCGCTTAGAGCGCAGCGCACCTTGCGCTAGCGCACCTTGCGCTAGCGCATCCGTGTTTGACACGTAGTCCATTGCTCGGAGCGCAGTGCACCTTGCGCTAGCGCACCCGTGTTTGACACATGGTGCGCTGCTCGGAGCGCAACGTGCCTAGCGCTAGTGCACATGTGCTTTGCACATGGTGCGCTGCTTAGGGCGCAGCGCACTTGGCACTGCATCTGAAGCATTGCTTCATTTTGAAATTTAAATTTTAAATAGAGTTTTGCTCTGATTGGGAGAACAAATGCCCCCCACCGTTGTGCTCACGAGGCCCACATGTGAGTGCAGCGGTGGCAGCATCTGTGCCCTTAGATCAACTAAGAAGTTGAAAAGGCACTCAGTGCCTATAAATACGACTTGGTCCTCTGAGATGACCATTGTTCATCTTCTTCCTTCTGAGAATTTTTATTCTCTTGCAGAGCATAGCTCTTTTGCTTAAGAACTTTTCAAGAGTCAAAACTCTGCTTAAAATTTAGGTAAAGATTAAACTTTTTAATGACTTAGGGTTTTACCCCTTAACAGAGCCTTGCTCTTCATAGATCTTTGATCTTAAAGAAAAACCCTTTTAGGGTTTCATTAATAGAGCTTTGCTCTCTTGGAATTATAGATCTAAGCAGATCTTTTTCAGGGTTTCTTAACCCATTAATCAGAGCTTTGCTCCTTTCAAATCATGTAGATTTAATAATCTCTAATGAAGAACTCCTAAGAGTTCGTTCATGAATCTTGAAGATCTCAGAATTTTTAATTCAGAAAAAGTTGATTTCAATTTTTCTGATGGATTATTCCATCATTTTTTCTAGAGTAAGGCTCTTGAGGAATTTTTATTCCTTCATGATTAGAGTTTGACAAGTGTCACTCTGTCACAGAGCACTGCTCTCAATGGGAGATTTACTCCTCTGCCCGAGGGATCTCTCATTTAATGAGAATTTCTTGAGGATTTCCTCATTTAATGACAGCCTCATCAAATGATGAGGCTGTTTTATTAATGATGAATTGTTATCTAGATTTTGTGGGTCCCCTTTGGTCCCTCTCCACTGCATTGCAGTGTGGTACAAATTCTAAATTACCAGGTGTCAGAATTTAAATTAAATTATAGCACTGACAATTAACTTTTGTCCCTTTTCGCGCAGGCGACATGTCTTTCGACACTTCTTTTCTGTTCATCCGCTCAGAAGGCTGATTTCCTGAAGCGCCTGTAGACCGAGAGGTTTTTGAGCTGATCAGAGACCACGGCCCGGAATACAAGAATCTTCACTTATGGGGTAGATGATATGATCAAATTATCAGAGGCCGCCGGAGCTTTTCTTGTGCGACGCCTTTGGAGCCTATCTCTACGATCCCTTATGCCGATGCACCCCCGATCAATTACACTGTAGAGGAAGTAAATTAGACTTCAGAAGGTCTACTTCGGCCTTCTATTGCCGCAGTACCCGTGCAGCCGCCAACGACTTTGGACACCCTAGGGCGGCGCATATGCCAGGGCAAGTCGCGCCCTTGGGGACAACCCTACAACATCGGGCTAACTCCCCGTCATCTGGCCGGATACTTGCAGTGGGTCCGATATATCTTATCGGAAAAGAAATCGCAGCTGCTAAAGCTTGGTTTATACCCTGTGGTCTACGCTTCCTTGTTCCAGTATTCTGCACCTCCCACATGGTGGATCAAGGCGTTTTTAGAGCAGTAGAACATTCTGACCCATACCTTCCTCCTATTGGATAGAGAGATCTCTATTTCTTTAGAAGAATTTGCCGAGGTCTCTGGTTTACCAGTTAGGGGGGAGCACTACGAGGAGCTGCTTCCTCCGGATGAATATGTTTTTGCCACCAAATCAGTGGTGATGGGTCTTACTCCAGAGAACGCCATTCAGCACCAGTTCCCAAGTCTGATAAAGGTGTTGAACATGTATGAGAGCCTCTTTCTTGAATCCGGAGGACGGGGGGGGGGGGTCAGCTTTGCGGACTTCATTGCCCATTTTCTTCACCCAGAAATTTTGTCGCGACAAGGCGAAAAGTTAGCTAAACTTGATGATCCTTTCGGCTTTGGCTTGGAACGTCGGCCAATACTGGAAGCCGATCAAAAGGGTTTCTTTCTTCCCGACTTCGCGATCATCCCCCTGTCAGAAATCGCTGTTCCGGGCATTAATGAGGAAGCGTTCTTTCTCGGGTTTCTCAATTTATGGTTAAGCTGGTCCGTGCTTCCTCTGCACCATCGTTACATGAGGCCTTCTGTCTTCTACCCCGCACATCGTATGGTTGCCGGAATACAATTGGCCATCAGGATCGCCGAGTTAGCCCACCTATATCACGGCCTCAGTTTAGCAGCGGATACCACTGAACCCGGGGTGCATCCTGCCAACTTCCCAATGCATTACTTCACTTCATGGATGGAGCTGCACGTGCTTGGGGTCTTCGGTATCCATAAAAGACCTTCTTTTTACGACAGATGCAGGTTCCATCGGATAATGCGGCTGGTTGACGCCTCCATCGTGAGTCCGTCACTGTGGGAAGCTAGGGGCTTGCTCCTTCATCCGTGCACGGTTGGAGATGGTATGTTTTTCACAGACAAAGTCTTGACCATCGGCCAGGAAACTTCAAAAGCGGTGCTGCCATTGCAAGACATCTTTAAAGACGGGGCTTCTGTGTTGAAAGCCCGGAAGATTCTTCATTTGTACTCCATCAGGACAGGCTTTCTCGTATTCAGGCAAAATGATGCGGCATTATTCATGAGATACAACCCGCATCATTTCGCTCAGCAGCTCAGTTACAATCAGGGCGTCCCACTTGAGGCCTTTTTGGCAGAACCTGCTGCTACCGAAGAAGGATGGACACAGGGTCTTACTTCTTTATCAGCGAACCGAGCTGTGTCTCGAAGGTCCTTAATGTACACGTGGCCTGGTACCAACATTCAATGGGCGCCGTTATCAGGGAAGAGAAGCGACTGCTGCTCGATCGCAAAGGTGCACCCCCTGCTGGTGATCGGAACGTCCCTCTGAAGTGACGGACCATTGTCCCGCCTCCGCTAAGAGAAGCTGCCGTGATTGAAGTCCCGCACGACAGGCCCGAGCTACCGATACCCTGGGCTCCTGTAGAAACGGTGACTGTAGCATCCTCCGATTCTGACGTGGGTTCAGATATCAGGACTCGTCGCCCCAAGGTGCCCGCTAAACGTAAACTTGTGCTTGTGGCGACCGGAGCTCGCTCACAGAAGAGGAAGAAGAAGTCGATCTTCTCTGCCGATGTTGTATTTGGTCAGGAGTCTCATGCTCCGTATAGTGATGGCATGGTCGAATATGGGACTAATGAGGGTCTATTCATGCCGCCAGATGATACTGATCTGGCGGTTGCCATTGCAGCTTCTGAGCAATTGGCAAGCCACGAAGCGGGACTGGCCATCCTCGCGCAATCAGGTAACCATCAGTTGTATCTTTCGTCATTGCATCATATTTTTATCATCATGTTTTGACTGACACTTTTCCTTCTTTAACAGGTATTTCCACCGAAGAAGCTCTCGCAGCTTCTCTCAAGACTTTTGAGGAAGAGGAAAGACTTCGAGCATCCTTAGGCATCGGTACATTTCGTTTCACCGTTTCTCCGCTCCCGTTTTTTATGGGTAATCTGACCCCTTCTTTTCTTCTTATCACAGGAACTACCTCTACTCAGGTTATTCCAAGCGTGGCACCGACTTCACAGGGCGGTGCAGAGACGCTTCCAGGGCCAGCCATCGGAGTCCCGGCCTCCTCAGCACTGCCAAAAGAGGCCTTACTCAAACGACCGATGACGGATGCCATAACGGCTCCAGAGGTAACCCTTGGCGCGGACGATGACGTCCTATTGATGGAGGCTTCTAGAAAATCCACTCTCATGGCCCGAGCGGAAAGGAAGCGTAGAATGCGTGCGGCAAGGGAGCGTAGTGCTTCCTTGGCAGCGGGTGCAGGTCCGAGCGCTGTTACTCCTGACCCTACTCCCTCAGAAGATATTTCGGCTGCCTTGTCTACCGCCCACAGAAAGGCAGCTCGTGCGGCTCGGGAGGCAATCAAAAAACCGACCCAAGGTAACGTAACATTGGGTTCTTTTGTCAAAGTTTAATTCTCAGATTCTCATATATCCTATCTTGCAGGGCTGAGTCCTGCCGAAGAAGTGGCGGCAACCATCGAGCCTGATGTAGCGGTGGGTGAGATGGCTACAGTTGCCGAGCCCGAGGTAGCCACTCTTTCTCAAGAGTCAGGCACTACTCCAATCGTCGCTCTTTCCCCTTGCGGCTCCTTTCCATTTCCGGGCGCTGCGAGTGTCACGACGATTTTCATGGAATCGGGAGATAAGGCTACGGGTGGAGAGACCGTTCCGATGGAGGAGGGTGAGGCAGTTGCTGCATCCAGTGATGCCCTTGTCACGGTCTCAACCGGCGATTTCCTAGGTAAATTTCAGGTTATTGCTTTCTATTTTATTCTGAAATCCCTTTTCGACTTTTTCTGACGGTACTTTTGTTTCGAATACAGCTGCGGTGGGCGTTGAGGTTGTGCCACCCGAGGAAGTGCCACCAGTTGCCGCTTTGATGGTGATCGCCTCTTTGCCTTCTCTTATACCCTCTCAAATGCTGGAAGGTGCAGATTTGCGACCCATCAGTCTCATTGCAGGTAGTATATTTCATGTACTGACATTGTATTACTACATCCTTGCAGGAGTCCTTTTTGATCAATTGTATCAGGTGCCACACCCATACTTCTCTTTCCAGTCAGAGATTGCCTCATCTAGTGGCGCTAGTGAGTACATCCTTCATCTAATGTTTTTTCTTTTACGGGAAGCCAAATCATTTCTAATTCTTCTTTGTTTTGATTGCAGCACCACAGATCAAAAGAGGAGACGAAAGAACAGTTGCGCCACTAGTACTCCCGGCCTTGCCACCTGCTGCAGCCGGTATAGTAAACTCCATTGTTCATGAACCTCCTCTATTTCTTGAACCATCATTTGACTGTGATTTGTTTTGCAGTGGTGATACCGACTTTAGCTTTGTTCGAATCTCGAATCATAATGCCTGCAGGCCCCTTCTCTCGACGCCCCTCCTCCAAAGGTGCTGTGAATAATCTGCGCACGTTAACCGATCATCTCGAGGAGCTTGATGTGGAGACTCCTGCTCTTGCTACCGATTTTGCTGCTGAGGTTAATCCCATGCTGGCGACGCTCGTGCACTTTCATAGCGAAGGAGTCGTGGAGTCCTGGGTTAATCACTTCAGGAGAATCGAGGCCTGTCTGCATGAGCTCGAGTTTAGACGTCCTGCCCCCGAGGTCTTGGCTATGAATTCCCAGCGGGCTGCATGGGTGGAAGAGAGCACTCCTTACTTCCTCCATCTTGAACAGGAAGCGGCCCTGAAGCGTAAGGAGTGCGAAAAGGCTTTAAGCGAATCTGCTTGATTGCATGCTCAAGTTGATGCAAACGCTGCACAGTTGGAAGTTATCTTCGAAGGCCTTTTACGATGTATTTGCGACAGTCTAACGCTGAGGCAGAAGCTCGACCTCATCGAGTGAGATGCACAAAGTCGTGAGATGGCTCAACGGGTTGTTGAAGAGCAACTTTCATCTTACTTGCAGCAACGAGCTCAGGTCGAAGCAGAGTTGGCCGCAACAGCTGACCAAGAAAAAAGGCTTAGGGAAGTGCGCGAGCGGCTGATTGGACTATTGAAAGCGCTTCCCTTTTAATAATTGTTTTTGTACCATTTGTAATTTTGAATAAAACTTATCGATTTTTTTTATTCTTTCATAAGATGTATTTTGTACCCAATTGAATTTATGAATAAAAGTTGCATTTCTTTCGTAATGTCTTGTGTCATCTCTTTGCTTTCTTCTTTTCTTCGTTACCAGCATGTCACTTTAGTAAGCATAGCCTGCAGATGATAGAGTGAGTATTAAGTTTCGAATTCTTCAAGAGGTAGTGATGGCTTAGAAAGTAGGTTCAGATCTGCTGCCTAAGACTTTTCAACTTCATGAGCCGTGAGGGTCTCATAAAGACTTTTCTCTCTACGAGTCGAGAGGATCTCGTAGGTGTATTTTCTCCTTAGGAATCGTAAGGATTTCTAAGCGCGTTTTCTCTTATAAGTCGTAAGGATCTTACAAGAGAGTTTTCTTCCTTAGGGGTCAAGAGGACTCGTAAGTGTTTGATGAGATCGACATCATCCGCGTTTCACGGAATCAGAAGTTGTTCTGGGCGTTTCCCACGGGTTCAAGATTGACTTTAGCCGTGTTCCACGAGACCAGGATTTTGCTCTGGATGCTTCCGACGGGGTCATAGCTGTGTTCTGCGAGGACCAGGCTCCGCTTTGGATGCTTCCCACGGGGTCATAGCCATGTTCTGCGAGGACCAGGATCCGCTCTGGACGTTTCCCACGGGGTCAAGATTGACATAAGCCGCATTCCACGTGACCAGGAATTTTGCTCTGGATGCTTTCCACGGGGTTATAGCTGTGTTCTGCGAGGACCAGGCTCCGCTTTGGATGCTTCCCATGGGGTCATAGCCGTGTTCTGCGAGGACCAGTATCCGCTCTGGACGTTTCCCACGGGGTCAGAATTGACATAAGCCGCGTTCCACGTAACCAGGAATTTTGCTCTGGATGCTTCCCACGGGGTCATAGCCGTATTCTGCGAGGAACAGGCTCCACTCTGGATGCTTCCTATGGGGTCATAGCCGTGTTCTGCGAGGACCAGGATCCGCTCTGGAAGTTTCCCACAGGGTCAGGATTGACATAAGCCGCGTTCCACGTGACCAGGAATTTTGCTCTGGATGCTTCCTATGGGGTCATAGCCGTATTCTGTGAGGACCAGGCTTCACTCTGGATGCTTCCCACGGGGTCATAGCCATGTTCTGCGAGGACTAGGATCCGCTCTGGACGTTTTCCACGGGGTCAGGATTGACATAAGCCGCGTTCCACGTAACCAAGAATTTTGCTCTGGATGCTTCCCATGGGCCATAGCCGTGTTCTGCGAGGACCAGGCTCCGCTCTGGATGCTTCCCATGGGGTCATAGCCATGTTCTGTGAGGACCAGGATCCGCTCTGGACGTTTCCCACGGGGTCAGGATTGACATAAGCCGTGTTCCACGTAAGCAGGAATTTTGCTCTGGATGCTTCTCACGGGGTCATAGCCGTGTTCTGCGAGGACCAGGCTCCGCTCTGGATGCTTTCCACGGGGTCATAGCCGTGTTCTGCGAGGACCAGGATCCGCTCTGGACGTTTCCCACGGGGTCAGGATTGACATAAGCCACGTTCCACGTGACCAGGAATTTTGCTCTGGATGCTTCCCATGGGGTCATAGCCGTGTTCTGCGAGGACCAAGCTCTGCTCTGGATGCTTTCCACGGGGTCATAGCCGTGTTCTGTGAGGACCAGGATCCGTTCTGGACGTTTCCCATGGGGTCAGGATTGACATAAGCCGCGTTCCACGTAACCAGGAATTTTGCTCTGGATGCTTCCCACGGGGTCATAGCCGTGTTCTGTGAGGACCAGGCTCCGCTCTGGATGCTTTCCACAGGGTCATAGCCGTGTTCTGCGAGGACCATGATCCACTCTAGACGTTTCCCACGGGTCAGGATTGACATAAGCCGCGTTCCACATAACCAGGAATTTTGCTCTGGATGCTTCCCACGGGGTCATAGCCGTATTCTGCGAGGAACAGGCTCCGCTCTGGATGCTTTCCATGGGGTCTTAGCCGTATTCTGCGAGGACTAGGATCCGGTCTAGATGCTTCCCACGGGGTCAGGACTGACATAAGCCGTGTTCCACGTAACCAGGAATTTTGCTCTGGATGCTTCCCACGGGGTCATAGCTGTGTTCTGCGAGGACCAGGCTCCGCTCTGGATGCTTCCCACGGGGTCATAGCCGTGTTCTGCGAGGACCAGGATCTGCTCTGGAAATTTCCCACGGGGTCAGGATTGACATAAGCCGCGTTCCACGTAACCAGGAATTTTGCTCTGGATGCTTCCCACGGGGTCATAGCCGTGTTCTGCGAGGACCAGGCTCCGCTCTGGATGCTTCCTACGGGGTCATAGCCATGTTCTGCGAGGACCAGGATCCGCTCTGGACATTTCCTATAGGGTAAGGATTAACATAAGCCGCGTTCCATGTAACCAGGAATTTTGCTCTCGGTTGTTTGTGCATCGTCGAGTCATGGAACTGGGAATTTTGCCGCAGCTCCGATTTTTTGATGTCATGTCTGTTGAAATGAGACGGGTATTGAGATGATATCCAGGCTGTCTGTGAATCATTGAGATTTGGCTTTTTCTTCTGATGGAGCCTGGGGAGGGAAGGTGTGGTTCCTTCTTCGTTTGCGCCCCTGGATTGTATACAGGGATTGATGTAATATCACCTATAGGGCATAAATTTCATTTTTCTTTATTTCTTTCCGCGATGCTCTATCATTTCAGCTTTTATATCGCGAAAGTCGCGATTGCCCAATCATTTCGGCTTTTTTCGCGTGCCTAATCATTTCGGCTATTTTTTTTTATTTTTACTCGCTACTTTTTATTGCGAGTTGCCCAATCATTTCGGCTATTTTGCATGCATGTATTTTTACTTGCTGCTTTTTATTTGCAAGTTGCCCCATCATTTCGGCTATTTCGTATGCATGTGTGGCTCGCTGGCTTTTCGCTGCAAGCTTGGGATTAGACACCGATTTCGGCATCAGCACCGCTACAACTGGGATATTGCCAGGAGCGAATCATCATTTGCCTCTATCGATGTCGAACAAAGGTGGCTTAGCGAGCAGGGTTAGGATCCTGTTGACTAAGGCTTTTGACTTCATGAGCCGTAAGGGTCTCATAAAGGTATTTCTCCCTGCGAGTCGTGAGGACCTCGTAGGTGCGTTTTCTCCTTAGGAATCGTGAGGACTCCTAAGTGTATGGTCTCTTATAAGTCATAAGGATCTTACAAGAGCGCTTTCTCCTTATAAGTCGAGAGGACTTACAAGGGCTGTTCACTGTGCAAACATATCCCTAGTCACGAATGGGACTTTGTTAGGGGAATGTTTATTTGCGCCCGTGGATTGTATACAAGGGTCAATACTGAACTGCTTGTAGGGCAGTATGGGAGGTTGTGGTGGCCGCTTAAGAACAGGTTCAGATCCCTGTAGCTTAAGAGTTTTGAATCTTATGAGCCGTGAGGGTCTCATAAGAGGGTTCTCCTTACGAGTCGTGAGGATCTCACAAGTGTAATTTCTCCTTAGGGATCGTGGGGATCTATAAGTGTGTTGCTCCCTTGTGAGTCGTAAGGATCTCACGCAGGTGGTTTCTCCTCACAAGGTCGAGAGGATCTTGCAAGTTTCTTGTAACGAGGTTGCGCCCTTTCGGGTTTTCACAAAAGCTCACCGGTAGCCCTGCTGTTTTTACTCACGGAGCCCTTTCGGGTTTTCATCCGTGCCCATTTTTCTTATGGACATACCGTTTTTTTGTCAGCCTTGGGATGCTGCTATCCACAGTAGTTTATCGACGTCTCGGTCAACAGCTAGTTTTAGGGCATAGTGGTCCATCGTTAGTTTAAGAACATTTCGGTCCGGAAACCGGCTACTACTTATAGAGTTTGGGCTTAAGAAGATAGCGAGCGGACATAGTTGTCGTCATCTATCGTTGACCTAAGCCGTGACTCGTCAGGCGTAGTATTTCTTTTGGAAGCGCCGTTTATTGGCCTGAAAGGTCTTTCACCATGTATGTCCATGAGTAGATAGGCTCCACCCTGGTAAAATTTGTCTATGATATACAGGCCTTCATAATTCGGGTAGAATTTCCCCCGCTTGGCGTGATTGAGGATCATAGGTCTTTTAACTACTAGCACGAGTTCTCCTTGGCTGAACGTTCTCGGCCTAGTCAATTTTTCATATGAGCGCGTCATCTTTACTTTATAAGCCTCCAGATTTTGTTGCGCTATGAGCCGGGTTTCATCAAGGGCATCGAGCTCCTCAAGACGAAGGTGAACATTCTCTTCATCTGTTAGCTCGTAGTGAACGGCCACCCGTAGAGAGGGTAACTCTATCTCGAGAGGGAGTACCGCTTCTGTGCCGAACACCAAGGCATACGGCGTTGTGTTTGTTGCCGTTTTGAACATAGTTCGATACGCCCAGAGAGCTTCATGCAGTCTCTCATGCCAGTCCTTCTTACTTCGAGACACCGTCTTTTTCACGATCTTCGTCAAAGTCTTGTTGAAAGCCTCAGCTAGACCGTTAGCTCGGGGATTATAGACCGAAGAGTATCTCCAGTCTATGTTATGCTGTTGTACGAAACGGATGATCTTGTGGCTTCTATAGGCTGGCCCATTATCGGAGATAATCCGTCGCGGAGTGCCGAACCGATAAATGACGTGCGTCTTGAAGAAATGGAGGATATTCTCCGTCTTCACTTCCCTCAGCGGTACCGCTTCTTCCCACTTGGAGAAGTAATCAGTTGTCGCCAAAATGAATCGATGTCCTCTGGACGATACTGGTTCGATGGGGCCGATTATGTCAGTTCCCCACATTTCAAACGGCCAGCTAGCTACTGTTGGGTGTAGCGGATTTGGATGCTGATGGATAAAGTCCCCATGAATTTGGCACGAGTGGCATTGCTTCGCGTATTCGAGGCAGTCCTGGATCATCGTGGGCCAATAATAGCCCATCCTTTTGATCTTCAGCTTCATCTTTGGGCCGGCTTGGTGAGAACCACAGAGTCCGTCATGAGTTTCTTGGACGACTCTCTTTGCCTCTTCAGGTCCCAGGTATCTCATCCATAAAGAGTCAAATGATCTCTTATACAGGGTATCATTGACGAAAGCAAAAAACAGAGCTCGTTTCATAAGCTGATGTCTTGAGGACGCATCTTTAGGTGTTCGACGGGATTTGAAGTATTCTATGAAGACTTCTCTCCAATTCTCAGCCTTTTCCTGGCCTTTTATTTGCAGAGCCATTCGCTTGGTCACTTCCTTTT
Organism: Agapanthus africanus; assembly: GCA_030015575.1. Taxonomy (NCBI): domain Eukaryota; kingdom Viridiplantae; phylum Streptophyta; class Magnoliopsida; order Asparagales; family Amaryllidaceae; genus Agapanthus; species Agapanthus africanus. Next base: position 696,388,973 of record CM057343.1, on the reverse strand, counting down.
CTTCGAACGACTCCGGAGATATTTCCGCTGGTGCAAGAATCCGACGGCTCTGCACAATGATCCTCACGTCATCGAGGTTTTCGTCGGCCAATTCTTTAGCGAGCTTAGCTAATGCATCCGCCTTGCTATTTTCCGCACGCGGTATGCTCCCCAGGGCATAGGCAGGGATTTGAGTCAGCAACTGCTGCACTCTCTCGCCATATTTCACCAACTCTGGTTTGCATGTTTGATGGTCACCGTTTACTTGACTAACGATCAGCTGGGAGTCTCCGTATATGAGGAGATTCTCAATTCCCATATCAACAGCTATCTCAAGACCTGCTATCAAAGCTTCGTATTCGGCTTCGGTGCTTGTCCCCGGCTAAGGAGAAGGCAAAACACATTATCCCTCCTTGTGGAGTCATGAAGATGAGGCCTACCCTGGATTTGATTATGGGCGTGCTTTGTTTGCGCTTCTTTATGGAAGATACTCCATCAAAATAGAGTTCCCACCGGGTATCATCCCCATTGATCGTGTCAAACGCGTGTTCGTCTGGCAATTCGCAGTTCAAGGGAGAGTCAGCAGGTATCGGATGCTCAGCGAGGAAGTCGGCGATGGCCTGGTCTTTCACTGCCTTAAGAGGGCGATAAGTTATCGAGAATTCCATCAAGAGTAGGGCCCATTTAGCGAGACGCCCTATTAATATGGCTTTTGACATCAAATACTTGAGAGGATCCACTTTTGATATGAGATGGACCTCATGCGCCAACGCGTAGTGTCTGAGCTTCATTACCGCGAAGATCAACGCTGGGCAGTGTTTTTCGATGGCGAGTAATTGCTTTCTGACCCCAGGAGAACTCGACTCAGATAATAAAGGGCTCTCTCTTTCCCTTGGTCGTTCTCTTATGCCCACAGCGCGCCTGAGGAACCTTCGTGGGCGGTCTTATATAAGACGAGAGGTTTTCCTTTAGCGGGAGCGGCCAGCACTGGCGGATTCTGCAGGTACTGCTTGATTTCGTCCAGTGCGCTTTGACATTTGCGATCCCAGACGAACGAGGTTCCCTTTTTCATTAAGTGACTGTAGGGGCGGCATTTGCCGGAGAGGTTGGCTATAAATCATCGGATATACGCGAGCTTCCCTTGGAGAGACTGCAGTTGCTTGAGAGTCCTTGGCGGAGGCATTTCCATAATTGCCTTGATCTTTGATGGATCTTTCTCGATACCTCGGTGTCGGACGATGAATCCTAGGAATTTGCGCGAGGACACTCCGAACGCGCATTTGAGAGGTTAATCTTCAAGTTTTATTTCCGAAGGCGCTGAAACACGATCCTCAGATGCTCTAAATGTTCCTTATATGATTTGCTTTTCACCACAAGGTCGTCGATATAGAATTTGACAATTTTATGTATGAGGTCATCGAAGATCTTCGTCATAGCCCTCTGATAGGTGGCACCGGTGTTCTTTAGACCGAAAGGCATCACCTTATAACAGAATATGCCTGAAGTGGTCCGGAAAGCGGTGTGCTATTGGTCCTCGGGATGCATCTTTATCTGATTGTACCCTGATGATCCTTCCATGAAGGAGAAAACTTCGTGAGTGGACGTATTATCTATCATCAGCTCCGTGACCAGTACTGGAAAGTCGTCTTTTGGGCAAGTTTGTTGAGATCCCGAAAGTCCACGCAGATGTGCACCGTCCTGTTTTTCTTCATTACTTGGACAATGTTGGCGATCCAATTAGGATACTGAACCTCTTGGATGAAGCCGGAGTTGATTAGCTTCTTGACCTCAGTGTTGATGCTCATCTCAAGCTTGAGCCACATTCTTCTCGGTGCTTGTTTGATCGGCTTGACGTCCGGGGATATTGCCAGTTTATGTACAGCAATCTCTGGATCTAGTCCTGGCATCTTGGAATAGTTCCATATGAAGCAATCTCTATGCTGCATGAACACGTCTTTAAGCGTAGCCACCCTTTCTTCAGACAACAGCTCACTGATGAATGTCGGACGCGGGTCACTTGCCGTCCCCAAATCAATTTTCATAAGGTTATCTGCAGTAGTATGTATTCCATCTTCCAGCTCTTTTGGCGCCTGTGGAAACTCTGAGATTACCTCGTCATCATCGTTTTCGAAGCACCAAGGGAGTTCATCTATATCCTCGGGTTCTTTTTCCGACAGCGTTATCACGTAACAGGTACGAGATCGCTTCCAAGACCGATGTTGATCCGGTTCTACTCTCATGGATTTGGGTTCATGCTTCTGTGGCGGGGTTACCCTCCAGCTACTGGATAGAGCGAACCTGCCATGCTGATACTGGTCTTCTACCCAGTCTTTAAATGTGAAGCAGTCTTCGAGAGGATGTCCTATTGCTCTGTGATAGGAGCAATAATCTGGGTGATTAACTTCACCTGCTTGCTCGGGGTGCTTGGACTCCGGGAGGGTAATCATTTGATATTTTATGGCAAGATTAAGTATTTTCTGTGTCTTGTCCTGGGGAAAAGAGTATGCTCGACCCATCTTCTTTATAAGAGACAAATCCGGATTGCTCGATTCCCGATCGCGCGGCTTCTTGGTCCCGCTTTGTCGCTGTCGAACGCCTTTCCCGCTCTTTGATTTATTTTTGCCTCTGCGTCGGGCCTTTTGTATGACGGGTGACAAGGAAGAGCATTTTCATTTTTCGCAACCTGCTGAAGGAGGCGCTGCGTTCTGGCTTTCTCATAGATGGCCATTTCGCGATTATGATCGTCTCGAACCTTTTGACCCACTTCCCTTATATGCTTGTCCATCTGTTCTTCAAACGACGGACTTGGCATTTTCACGGCGGGAGCTCATTCTGGTTCAGGGTTAGCATCTTCCCACAGAGCATCTCCTTCTTCATCAAAGTCATGTATGACGTAGCAGTCGCGGAATAGCTCCCGTTTCTTGGATCGAATATATCCAAGCCCGATCGTTTCCATTCTCCCGTTGGGAAACTTTCGTTGAGTTCCGGGAACGTTCCAGATCTTGTTGTAGAACCGTGCTTGTCGCGCAGTTTGCTTAAGGGGTACACCTTGGCGTCTCAAGAGTCTCTTTAGTCTGTCTGTGTAATATCTGGGCAAACGGATGGGCTGGAGCTTATCAAGTGTACAATCCGCACCATGCCAAATTTCTTTCTCCATTTTGGTTTCCCCAGATCGGTAGAATAGGATCGCCTTTTCACCTTTTCGCCTGGGAGGGACGTAGAATGTCTGCAGTTATTCCACACTGTAGGTATCAAGCGCGTCTAGCTCTTTATGATGCTTTGGCAGAACCATGGCAACTTGCAAACTTTGATCTTCATCAGCGAAGGCTTGTATTGATGGCCAAGCAGAGAATACGGCATTGACTTCATTTTCTGAGTCGCTGCCGAAGATCAATATAGGGGTGGACGGTCCTGGCTTGTTGCATTGGGGCGGCCCTGAATAAACTATCTCTTCTTCTTCCTCGGTATCACTCCCGAAGACCAGAATAGTGGTGATAGCTTTATTCTTTAGTTTGTGACATCTTTCCGTGTCCTCGAAATCCGGTAAGAAGTATTTTGCATCTTCGTACTTTCGGACTTCATTCACGGAGAATAGGTTGGACCCCCTCGTCACAGTGTACTCGAGACCATCCTTGAAATACTTCATACACTGATGTTGTGTAGAAGCGATGATGTTATCACGAGCGTTATAGAAGGTCTTAGCATCAATGAAATGGAACTTGATGTCCGTGACGAGCAGCCCAAAGCGTAGTGTCAATATTACAGACCCAAGCGTCCGTGATGACTGGGAGTCAAACCCCGGAAATGGTGATTTTATCACGAGAGAGGTGCTGAACGCTCATGCAGATTTCCTTCAACACTCTCACATTGAGGAGATTGACGGAGGACCCATTGTCAACCAGGATTTTGTCTATCTTGATGTCATGACAGTATCCGGAGACATATAGAGGACGGTTAAGCTCACACGTCCCGAGGAGAAGATCTTCATCGCCGAAGGTGATATCGGCTGTGTGCACTTCTTCCAACTCGTCATTCATCTTTTCTTCGGTGAGGAAAGCTTAGAATTGTTCAAGCTCTTGTAACGCCTTGATCAGCGAATCTCTCACCTCTTCGGATAGCAGAAGGGCATCGAGAATACTGAGCTGCGAGGGTATCTTCCTCAGGTGTGCAAGAACGTTGTAGTCCATCTTACTTTTCTTAGGCGGGTCCTTGGCTGCCAGCTCTTCGATGACTCGATCATCAAGGGCGATATCCTAAGTGACTTTTTCTTTCCCCTTATCCTTTTTGTTCGAGCCCTTATTTGCAGGTCCGAGATTCTTTTTAGGTAATGTGTGATTGCGCAGCTGAATGTTCTCGCAGCTCTTCGGTTCTTCCTCTTTTTCCGAGGTGGATTCTTTGAAGAGAGCGCCAAGAGCTATTTCTTCATCAGAATCGCTCCTAAAGGTGAGAACTTGCGATTTCCTATAGTCAACCATATGGCAGTTGCCGGCAGTTCTTTTGCGCTCCTCGGTCGTATTTCTTTGCTCCTGACGAGCTTTGGGTTTCATCCGCTTGAAATGTTGTCGGTGGGCAACATATCCCAGCCACCATCTTTTAAAAGTGTTGCACTCTTCAGTGGGGTGCGCAATCTTTCGATGATATAAGCAGTATCTAGGATGTGTTTACGCTTCACCAAGAGAGTTCGCTTCGGAGGGTGGCAGATTCATTCCCATCGATATGGTTTTGACGAACCTCTTCCTCGTCTTGAACCTGCTTTTATTTGCAGCGGACGTACTTCGATCTGGCGGGAGTGTTTCAATCCTTTCGTCCAGTCCCCGGCGTTTGGCTTTTTCAAATATGGCCATCTCACACTCTCGAGCAGCTTTGCTTTTAAGAAGAGCTTCGTCCAGGAATGCATCAATCATTTCGTCTGATGGCCCTAGAAGTTCCGGCTCAGGATCTGCCCCCAGTTTCTCTGTGTAAGGAGCTTCTTCATTGTTTATCGACGAGTGAGAGATCACATGGCAATTTGCCACATAATCTTCAGATTCATCCGACGAGTCTTCTCCATTGTCACCATCTCCGTCCTCAAGGACGTGGCTGAGAAATTCTTGGAGTGTGACTGGGGTCCACACTTTTTGATTATATTCTTCCAATGCGTCAATCTGTTTTTGCAGGTCCGTGCGCTTGTCACCAAGCTTCACGGGCTTTTTGGTCTTCTTCTTCTTCTTCGAAGACTCTGACAGCTGGGTGTAAGCGCTTTTTCTATCACAACCAATTTTTGGAGTCGGGCGCGGCTTCAGCATTCCCTCGATGATCTCGGGTTCCAGTGGATTTTTCCACCTGATCGCCGGGCATGTTTGGAGATCCTTCAGCATTCTTTTCGTCTTGGCTGAAAGAACGACCTCCCATGGAGCTTCTTCTATGAAAGAGCATGATGCCCCCGGTGTGTCCGTCTTCTTAGGAGCGTGTGGCTGTGGTGGGTTCACCTTCCAATTCTCGGACAGTGCAAACTTGCCCTGTTGGTATTGGTCTTCGATCCAGCCTTTGAAGACGAAGCAATCTTCAGTTGGATGGCTTACCGTTTGATGGTAGGGGCAATAATTGGGACCATTAGCCTCGCCGGGTTGCAACGGTCATTTTGGATTCGGTAGATTGATGAGCCTGTTGCACACCGCTAGTTCGAACAGTCTCTTCGTTTTGTCCCAAGGGAACGAATAAGGACACTTCATTTTCTCATTATAGTATCACCGTCTCTCTTCTAGTTGATCCATTAGTTATGGGGCACTGGGCTGCTGTTGAGTATTCGCAACGAATGTCGCCTTCCCTTTACCCTTTTCGTTCCGCGGCTCCGGCTTTGGAGGAGACGGTCTATGACCCATCTGGTCTATTTGGGCCAGTTTGTCGATCAAGGCCTGGAACGTGGTCAGCTTGAAGAACACCATGAATTGGGAAATAGTTGCCTGAGGGTCCAGAGTTCCCACAAACATGCCCACTGCTTGTGCTTCTTCGATGAGCTGCTCACATTTCGACCACAAATTCTGCCATCGTATTGCGTATTGTACCCAAGTTTCTCCTGGCTTCATCTTGGCGTTAATCAATGCGGTAATCGGGGTACGCTCGCTAGCGCTCGTGAATCTCTGTGTAAACAGCAGTTCCATCTCTGCAAATGTCTTGACAGAGTCGTTTGGAAGTTCAGAATACCACTCGAATGCCGTCTCCGACAAGTTACCAACAAACTGGCGGAGCAGAAGTTTATCATCATCCCCGGTGTTGCCGCAAAAGTCTCTGAATTGGGCGACATGCTGTGGATTCCCCGTCCCTTTATATACATGAAATTTGGGGATCGTATATCCCGGCGGGTACTTTATTTGGTTATACCAGCCTGGATATGGTCGCCCAGTTTTAACAATTTGGCCGGCCGCTTCATTTGCCTGGTGAGCTCGTATTTTCTGAGCGATGTAGTCTTCCAGAGCGGTCTTGGAGATGGTTTCCTCTTTGGCTGCTGAAAAAGCAGGAGGAGGGTTCGATGTCTCCCCTCTGTCTTCTTCAATGATGATCGGGGAGTCTTCAGCTGGAGGTTCCGGCTGTAATATCATCTCAGCCATGTCTTAGAACAAGAGAGCCATTCGTTTTATGTTGGCTGCCTGTTTTGTAGTCTCTTTTTCTTTCCTCTCGAGCATTCTTCGGAGGAACTCGGTATCAGTTTCTTATTCCCGACGCTGCTCCAAGGTTTCTGGATTTTCTTTTGGCCCAGTGAGTGCGGCCATTGCAGTCAGCATCTCCTGAAGTTTCTGCTGCTGTTATTCCTGAGCCTTCGTTATCGATCGGGTAAGCGGTCGATGACCCGTAGAAGCATGGCTTTCCTATTTTTCGTAAGCCATATAAACAGTATGTGTTACCATGCCTCCAGACTTGGAGCGTTTGGACTCAGGTTCTTTGCAGTTCGCCGCGGTCACAGGAGCTTTCTCTGGCCTCCTTCTCTTGTGAACATTTGAAGTCGAGGGGGCCGTTGCAGCTGGCACCCAGACGGCTGTCGCCTTTTGTGGTACTATGAGATGGCTCTTTTCTTGGTGAGCTTTAATCTTCTTTGGCCGGCGAGAGTAGTTCTGGTTAATCACCGATTCCTGGACCTGTCGCCAGACTTTATAAATTTTGGAGGACAGCCGTTGAGGGGGCTGCTCCATCTTCGTTTTTGTAACATTCTCCACGGGTGGAGGAGATCTCTTCAGCACTGCAGTAGGAGAGTTCCTGCACACTTTGTTAAGCAGTTCAAAGCTGTTCCCGGTTGGAATAGCAGCATTGATTTCCACCATCGGAGCTGGCGGAGTTAGTCCAAAGGGGGGGTTGCCCCCAGCCTCCCTTACTCGGCGTCAGTGGCGATGTCGAGCGTGTCGAGCGGACGGAGTTGGTACAGCTATGGGGAAGGCTTTGTCATGCCCCTGTTCTGGTGAGGCGCTGCTGGTACCAGCCTCTTCAAGGCCGACGTCCGTTGAGAAGAAGTATCCAATCTGTTAAAGACAAACCTTTGAGCAGGAACGGGAGCCGGAGTGGCCAGCCTTGTAAAGATTGATCCTTTGATGGGAGAAGCTTCTTTAGTGACCTTGAGAGCAGGAACGGCTATCCGTTTTGGGATGGCCGCTTCAAGTATCGTGGGCTTCTTGACGGGCCCATTGGATTTCAGGCTCAGCCTATCGAAGACTGATGCTTTTGGCTTAGCGTTGGATGACCCGTTGAGAGGGGCTGTGGTGGTAGTGAGCCGATCAAAGACCGACTTCTTCTGCACTTCTTGCGGCAGCGGGATGTTAACGCTCACTTGTGGGAGCATGGTCCCGAAAAACAACCCGGTGATAGCCTGAATTATCTGCTCTACTAGCATTTTGAAAAGGGAGGTCGCCAGGGCCCCGTAAGTTACACCTCCAGATGAAGTGGAACATGAGTTGCAGTTGCGGCTGGAACATTTCGTGCAGGTAGACGCCATTGATCTTTTATTTTCTGCATGGAGCAAGACACTAAATCTTAGTACCTCGAACCCAAGGGCAACCATATCAAACCGCGATTCATTCACGAACACGACACACGAAGTGTGGAGTGGAAAGAGGAAAAGGTCCCACCAGGCGTGCCAGAATCTGTTCCTCGCCGAAAACCCGGAGACGCTACTGCATGGGTCCGTCTCGCTTGAATTTCGGGGCAGATGCTAATTGGTGCTATCCGTCCACCTCTCCGAAGATGCTTAGTTGATTTATGGCACCTTGTATCGAAGGTTTAAACGGATGCGACCGATGTAGCAGACTTCGTCAGATTCCCCCTCATGGTGAGGTTTTTTTTATTGTGGGGGCGCTCTTCCCTACAGGCGCAAGCCCCTGCAGTTAATTACGCTACCGCATCGCGGTAACCACTTTCTTCTTCTACAGACGGTCACTTCGTGTTGTGTGTTTGTTTTGTTTTTGGTTGCCCGTGGATTGTATACGGAGACTAATTTATGTTGTTGCCCGTAGGGTGTGGATTAGTCCAAATCCGTATCTTCTTAGATTTGAGTTTGGGGGTTGGGTTTAAGGATACGCTAGCCTCATTTGAGACTAAAATCAACTTAAACGTTTGTTAAGGATACGTCAGTCCAATTTCAGACTAAGATCAACTTAACGGGATTGTTTAGATCCAAAAAAAGAGCATTTGAGCTCTATTGTTTAGTTTAGGGACATTGCGGTCGATTACCAGTTTAAGGACATGGTGGTCCAATGTTAGTTTAAGAACATCTTGGTCCAGCGTTAAGGACATCATAGTCCATAAGTTTAAGGACCCCACAGTCCAGGTTAAGGACATCATAGTCCGTGAGTTTAAAGACCTCACAGTCAAGGTTAAGGACATCATAGTCCGTGAGTTTAAAGAACTCACAGTCAAGGTTAAGGATATCATAGACCATGAGTTTAAAGACCTCACAGTCAAGATTAAGGACATCATAGTTCGTGAGTTTAAAGACCTCACAGTCAAGGTTAAGGACATCATAGTCCATGGGCTTAAGGACCCCACAGTCCATAGAGTGTTTGGTTGTCGGGACCCGTCACCTCTCTGAAAATGTTGAAAGATTACAACGACAATATCAGAGGAGTAAAGAGATATACCCTCGAACCGATGTGAGTTGGTTGAAAGATCTGTAGTCCAATTTGGGATTAAGATCTGTTAAAATATTTATGAGCAGATGGGCTCAATCAATATGAGTTGAGGACTTATGGCCAATCTTGGGCTAAGTCCAATAAATGTTTAATATTTTTATTCTGGGCTGTTGAGCCTTTATTTAGGCTTGGCCCTTTTAACAATGCTGAGCATTATATCTTGACAAATTTTTTTGTCTTGTCTTGTATTGAATGCAGAGCATTCATCAGAGCTCCGGCTTATTAAAGAACAATTTATGTTCTATCAGTGCAACACGTGGCGCGCTAGGCGCTTTGTGCCAATCAAAAAGAGCAGTGCGCTACTGCCAAGTAGCGCACATGTAAGGGACACGTGTCACACTCAGCACTAGACGCTAGATGATGAGCGCATGATGCCAGTTTATGAGCGCTAATCCATGAGCGCATTTCGCTTTCAATTTAGTGGTGCACACGTGAGTGACATGTGGAGCGCTTGGCGCTGAGCGCCACCCCATGAGCGTAGTGCGCTATTTCAGAAGCGCAAAGCGCAAGTTGTTAATTGGCGCATACGTGATTGACACGTGGCGCATTTGGCACTGAGCGCCAGTCCAGAGAGTGCAGAAGCGCAGTTCAAGAGCGCAAGGCGCATTTCAAGAGCGCAAAGCGCATCTGATCAATTTTATGATCTTGGAAACAAATTTATGTTCTTTTAAAAGAGACTTTGTCTCAAGATTTAAGAACAACAGTTCTAATTTTGCAAGAGATATTTCCAATCTCTTATTTTGATGAAAGGCTTTGCTTTTATAGATCCATGATCTGTGAGAAGAATTATATTCTTCTTTTATTTTATGATGAGATCTTTTGATCTCTTTTGTGAAAGACTTTTTGTCAAATGAATTTTTCTTTCTGTGAGATGATTTCATCTCTGTGTTCATCATCCTTCATCTTTACCTTGAAGAAATATCTTCTTGCAAGAGCTTGCTCTTTATCTTTTAGTTTCTCAAAGTTTATGGGCGGGGGGTTCTATCTAAGACTTGAAGTCTTGGGGCCTTTATATAGGGCAAGCTGATTTGTTGAATCAATTAAAGAGATCTTTCTCTGATTGATTTGGGGATGTTTCCCACCATTGGATCTTTGATCCTAGGGCTTCTGTTTTATAGAAGGTAATCTTCTTGTTTTAAACAAGATTGGAAAATCTTTCCATAAACGAAATTTAATTCTGATTAATTAATGATTTATCATTATTATTAGATATTTTGATCTAACGATGGGGAGTTTTTTTAATTCCAGCGCTAGCGCACCCGTGCTTTGCACGTGGTGCGCTGCTTAGAGCGTAGCGCACCCGTGTTTGACACGTGGTGCGCTGCTTAGAGCGTAGCGCACCCGTGTTCGACACGTGGTGCGCTGCTCAAAGCGCAGCGCACCTTACGCTAGCGCATCCGTGTTTGACACATGGTGCGCTGCTTAGAGCGCAGTGCGCCTAGCGCTAGCGCACATGTGCTTTGCACATGGTGCGCTGCTTAGGACACAACGCACTTGGCGCTGCATTCGAAGCGTTGCTTCATTTTGAAATTTATATTTCAAACAGAGCTTTGCTCTGATTGAGGGAAACATACCTTGCGCTCTTTTGACGAGATTGCGCCCTTTCGGGTTTTCACAAAACTCGCCGGTAGTCCCGCGGTTTTTACTAATGGAGCCCTTTTGGGTTTTCATCCGTACCCATTTCTCTTATGGACGTACCTTTTTTTTCCACGTCGGCCTGGGGATGCCGTGGATATGTAGTAGTTTAAAGACGTTTCGGTCATCAGCCAGTTTTAAGACATAGTGGTCCATTGTTAGTTTAACAACGTTTCGGTCCGCAGCTAGTTTTAGGACATAGTGGTCCATCGCCAGTTTTAGGACATAGTGGTCCATTGTTAGTTTAACGACGTTTCGGTCCATTGTTTCCATATTTGAGGCGAGTTTCTAGTTTATGGAATTTTCGGTCCAAGGGGCTTTCTCTATGAATGAGCACGATGCCCCCGGCATGTCCACCTTTTTAGGGGAGTGAGGTTGCGGTGGGTTCACCTTCCAATTTTCGGATAATGCGAACTTGCCTTATTGGTATTGGTCCTCAATCCAGTTTTTGAAGACAAAACAATCTTCGATTGGATGGCTTACTGCTTGGTGGTAAGGGCAATAATTAGGATTGTTGACATCGCCTGGCTGTAACGGACGTTTTGGATCAGACAGATTGATGAGTCTGTTGCGCACTGCCAGCTCGAACAGTCTCCTCATTTTATCTTGGAGAAACGAGTAAGGACGTCCCAGTCTCTCCTCGAGGGATGGGCATAGACGCACGTTGTTTTGGCGAACAACCGGCTTTAAGTTGCTCGGCTGTTGTTGAGTATTGGCAACGAAAGTTGCTTTTCCTTCCCCATTTCATTCCGAGGATTCGTCTTTGAAGGAGATGGTCTATGACTCATCTGGTCCATTTGGGCCAGCTTATCAATCAAGGAATGAAAAGTGGTCGGTTTAAAGAACATCATAAATTGGGAGATGGTCGCTTAAGGGTCGAGAGTTCCCATGAACATGCCCACCGTCGGCGCTTCTTCGATGTGCTGCTCGCATTTTGACCATAAATTTCACCACCGTATCGCGTATTGCACCCAGGTTTCTCCCGGCTTCACTCTGGCGTTGATGAGTGCCGTGATCGGGATGCATTCGCTAGCGCTTACGAAACGCTGGGTAAACAGTAGCTCCATCTCTGCAAAAGTTTTGACGGAGTCGTTCGGGAGTTCAGAGTACCATTCGAACGCTGTCTCCGACAAGCTGCCGACGAACTGGCGAAGTAGTAGTTTATCGTCGCCTCCGGTTTTGCCACATAGAGCCCTGAACTGGGCAACATGCTGATGCGGATTTCCCGTCCCTTTATAAACATGGAATTTGGGGATCGTGTATCCTGGCGGATGTAGGGTGTTTTTCGTCACCCTATTGAGATGGGAATACGCGCGCGCTTGTCAGGCGTATACTACAGATTTCCCCTGCCTAGGGTAGGCCGGGGTTTATTGATTGTGGGGATCCGAATCTCCGGCAGCCACGGACTAAGCTGCCATTAATTACCCCTCGCCTTTGGGGCGAGGGACCTCCGATTGACGGGTTAAACTGGTCATGCGAACTCAATGTGCAGTGCACGTGTGTTCTGTTTTGGAGGGGGTTTAAATATGTCGGGAGCCACGCAGAGTTTTTACGGGGGTCCCGCTACCCGGATAGCGGGCGGGGGGTCAAGGGGGCTAGCAGCCCCCTTATGGGGTGCGGGGTGCGGGGCAGCGCCCTGTTAGAAATTTTTTTCTAACAGGGACAGTATCGTGGAGCACATGTGTGTGCAAATATGTATACATATGTATATGTATATGTATGTACATAAAAAGAAGGGGAAAAGGCATCCAAAGGATGCGTGGGGCAAGCGCCTTGGGCGCTGTGCGCTCAGGTGCTGTGCGCTCAGGCGGTAGCATGCCACGTGTCGGCACATGGGCGCTCTGCGCTCGAGCGCAGGGCGCTGTAGCGCAAGCGCACCACGTGTCGGCACGTGGGCGCTTTGCGCTTCAACGCCTGACGCTCGAGCGCAAGTGCGCCACGTGTCGGCACGGAGGCGACTTGCGCTTGAGCGCTGGGCGCTTGAGCGCAAGTGTGCCACGTGTCTGCACGGGGGCGACTTGCGTCAGAGCACTGTGCGCTTGAGCGCAAGCGCGCCACGTATCGGCACTGGGGCGACTTGCGCTCGAGCGCTTGCGCTGGAGCGCAAGCGCGCCACGTGTCGGCATATGGGCGCTTTGCGCTCGAGCGCAGGGCGCTGTTGTGCAAGCGCGCCACGTGTCGGCACGTGGGCGCTTTGCGCTTGAGCGCTGAGCGCTTGAGCGCAAGCGCGCCACATGTCGGCACGTGGGCGCTCTGCGCTTGAGCGCCGGCGAGGAAAAGAGGCTTTTAGCCAAAAAAAGATTCTCGGAAGAGAAATCATAGTGGAGTTGGACTCCTAAATGTGTTTTTGGGGTTAATGGAAAGGGTTCTTCTTCCTCCTCCTCTGTTAGCTGGATCTTGAAGATCAAGAGATGTGAGATCTCAAAATCTCTCCATTTTGGGATCTAAAGACAGATCCAAGTTCCCCTTTGTGGGTTTGGTGGTGAAAAACTATTTTGTTTTTGAAAAGGAAGAGTAAAACTCTTGATTTAATTCAAGAGAAAGAAGAAGGTTTTGGAACCTTGAGGAAGGAGAAAAGATCTCAGATCTAATTTTTTTTTGGAGAGAATGAAAAGTATTATGCTTTATTCATCATCATGTTGTCTTATATAGGCTTACATATTTACATATAGCCCCTTGGGCTTTACAAAAATGGTGTTTTGCCCATCCCATGGCTTATGTGCCATTTCATTTTTGCACATAAGCCATTGGCTTACAAAATATTGGCTTTATGCCCATTTTGCTTACATTCATGCATAAAAAATTACATAAAAATTATTTATGACATGATTTCGTTGTTGGCATGGGGAGGCTGGCCGCGGGCTCGACTTGGGCATGGGCCCGCTTGACCTGGGCTTGGGCCCACCTAGCTTGGGGGTTGACCTTGACTTTGACTCGGTCAACCGGGTGTAAATTTTTACCCCAACAGCGGATACTTGATCTGATCGTACCATCCTGGATATGGTCGCCCAGTTTTAACAATTTGGCCGGCCGCTTCATTCGCCTGGTGAGCTCGTATTTGTTGAGCGATATAGTCGTCCAAGGCGGCCTTAGAGATTGTTTCTTCTTTGGCTGCTGAAAGAGCCGGAAGGGGGTTCGATGTCTCCCCTCTGTCGTCTTCGATGATGATCGGTGAGTCTTCAGTTGGAGGTTCCGGCTGTAACATCATCCCAACCATGTCTTGGAACAGCAGAGCCATTCGTTTGATGCTGCCTGCCTGTTCCGCAGCCTCTTTTTCTTTCCTCTCGAGCATTCTTCGGAGGAATTCAATAGTAGTTTTTTGTTCCCGACGCTGCTCCGAGATCTCTGGATTTTCTTTTGGCCCAGTGAGTGCGGCCATTGCAGTCAACATCTCTTGGAGTTTTTGTTGTTGCTGCTTCTGAGCCTTAGTCACTGATCGTGTAAGCGGTCGATGACCTGTGGAGATAGGCTATTCTCTTTTCCGGATGCCATATAAACAGTGTGCACCACCAGGTTCATTGCGGACGCGTTTAGATTCAGTGGCCTTGAGGTTCGTTGCGGACGCGAGGATTTTCTCCGGTCTCCTTCTTTTATGAGCGGTCGAAGTTGAGGGGGCCGTTGCAGCGGGTACCCAAGTTGATGGCACCTTCTGTGGTTTAACAGGGTGATCCTCTTCTTGCCGAACCTTCATCTTTTTCTGTCGGCGGGGATAGTTTTGATCTACCACGGAGTCCTGGACCTGTCGCCAAACTTTATAAATTTTAAAGAACAGCCGCTGAGGGAGCCGCTCCAGCTTCGCCTTTTGGTCATTCTCAATAGGTGGAGGAGATCTTTTCAGCACATCGGTCAGCGAATTCCTGCGCACCTTGTTAAGTAGTTCAAAGCTGTTCCCGGTTGGAACAGCAGCATCAACTTCCACCATTAAAGCTGGCGGAGTCAGTACATAAGGGGAATTGGCCCCGAATTTCTTCACTCAGCGCCAGTAGCGACGTCGAGCATGTCGTGCGGTCGGGATCACCTCTGCTGTTGGATCAGCTTTTCTATGCCCCCTATTTTGAGGAGAGACTGTTATTGGCGCTAGCTTGTCGAAGACTGACGTCCGTTGAGAAGGGATAGTCAGTCTTGCAAAGGCCGACTTTCGAACAGGGGAAATGGCCTTCATGACTTCACCTGGAGTGGGAGTTGGAACGGTCAGTTTTGTAAAGACTGGCTCCTTAGCAGGGGAAGCCGCTTTGGCGACTTCAAGAGTAGGAATGGCTATCCGCTTCGGGATAACCTCTTCAAGAATTATGGGCTTCTTCATGGGCCCATCTGAGCTTCGACCCAGTCTGTTGAAAACTGAGGCAGCGGACTTGGATGACCCGTTGAGAGGGGCCGCAGTAGTTGCAAGCCGATCAAAGACCGACTTCTTCGGAGCTTCTGGCGATGGTATAAGAGCGCTGAATCTTGTTGGCGGGATCATGGTCCCGAAGAATAGCCCAGTGGTGGCTTGGGTCACTTGTTCCACCGGCATTGTGAAAAGGGAGGACGCTTGGGGGCCGTAGGTTACTCCTCCGGCGAGGATGGAGTGGGAGTTGTTGGAATGAGTGCAGTTTGAAGCCATTAATCTTCTGTTTTCTGTACGGAGCAAGACACCAAATCTTAGTACCTCGAATCCAGGGGCAACCATAGCAAACTGCGATTCGTTCACGAAACACGACACACGAAGTGTGGAGTGGAAAGAGGAAAAGGTCTCACCGGGCGTGCCAGAATCTTTTCTTCACCGAAAGACGCGACCGGGACGTTGGGGCCTGAATTCCGAGGGCAGATGCTATTTGGTGCTAACCATCCACCTCTCTGAAGATGCCAAGTTGATTTATGACATCATGTATCGAAGGTTTAAACGGATGCGGCCAATGTAGCAGACTTCATCAAATTCCCCCTTATTGAGGGGTTTTTGATTGTGGGGACGCTCTTCCCTGCAGGCGTAAGCCTCTGCAGTTAATTACGCTAACGCATCGCGGTAACCACTTTCTCCTTCTCCAGATGGTCACTTTGTGTCGTGGGTGTTTGTTTTGTTTTTTTGGTTGCCCGTGGATTGTATTCGGGGACTAATTTATGTTGTCGCCCGTAGGACGTGGATTAGTCCAAATCCGTACTTTCTTAGATTCGGGTTTGGGGGTTGGGTTAAGGATACGTTAGTCTCATTCGAGACTAAGATCAACTTAAACGTTTTTTAAGGATACGTTAGTTTCATTTCAGACTAAGATCAACTTAACGGGATCGTTTAGATCCAACAAGAGAGCATTTGGACTCAATTTTTTAGTTTAGGGACATTGCGGTCGATTACCAGTTTAAGGACATAGTGGTCCAATACCAGTTTAAGGACATAGTGGTCCAAGGTTAAGGACATCATAGTCCGTGAGTTTAAAGACCTCACAGTCAAGGTTAAGGACATCATTGTCCGTGTGTTTAAAGACCTCACAGTCAAGGTTAAGGACATCATAGTCCATGAGCTTAAAGACCTCACAGTCAAGGTTAAGGACATCAAAGTCCGTGGGTTTAAAGGGACCCCACAGTCCGAGATTAAGGACATCGTAGTTCGTGGGTTTAAAGGGACCCCGCAGTACAGTTTAAGGACATCATAGTCCATGAGTTTAAAGACCTCACAGTCAAGGTTAAGGACATCATAGTCCGTGAGTTTAATGACCTCACAGTCAAGGTTAAGGACATCATAGTCAGTGGGTTTAAGGACACCACAGTCCATAGAATGTCTGGTTGTCGGGACCCGTCACCTCTCTGAAGATGTTGAAGGATTAGAACGACAAATATCAGAGGAGTTCAGAGATGTACCCTTGAACTAAAGTTGGTTGGGAGATCTGTAGTCCAATTTGGGAACAAGATCAATTAATTAGATTATGAGCACATGGGCTCGGTTAAATCTTAATTGAGGACTTATGGCCAGTCTTGGGCTAAGTCCAATCAATTTAAAATGTTTAACATTTATTTTGGGCTGTTAAGAATTTGTTTGAGCTCGGCCCCTTTAACAATGTTGAGCATTGATTTAGCTTCTGACAATGTTTGTCTTTTACTGAATGCTGAGCATTCATCATAGCTCTGGGGCTTATTCAAAGAACAATTTATGTTCTGCCCAAGCGCACATAAAAGCATGTGGCGTGCTTGGCACTAGCACCAGTCAATGAGCACAGGAAGCTATGGTTAAAGCGCTAGTGCGCTTGGCGCTTTGTGCCAGATGTGAAGCTCTAATGCGCTTAGCGCTTTGCGCTAAATGAAGAGCGCAGATGCGCTTAGTGCTTTGCGCTAGATGTAGAGCGCTGATGCGCTTAGCGCTGATGCGCTTAGCGCTTTGCGCTATATGTAGAGCGCTGATGCGCTATAATTGAAGCGTTGAAGCGCTTAGTGCTGGTGCCATATAACGAGCGCAGAGCGCTTTTAGTAATGCAGCGCACATGTGAGGAGCACGTGGCACTCTTAGTGCTGAGCGCTAGCCAATGAGCGTAGTGCGCTGTGTTTGAAGTGCTATTGCACTGCAGCGCTTTGCGCTAGATGAAGAGCACTAAGGCACTTTTAAATCAGGAGCGTTAAGGCTCTTCTTAGGTTAACTTTGCGCTCTGAAGATTATCTTCTTTTTGATAAGAGATTTTGTCTCAAGATTCTAAGAACAAAGTTCTTAGTTTATAGGAGATATATCAATCTCTTTTAATGAAAGCCTTTGCCTTTATGGATCTGGGATCCTAAGAGAATTGAATAATTCTCCCCCCTTTATAATGAGATGTTCATAATCTCTTTTGTGAAAGACAATTTGTCTTATAGATTTATGATCTGTGAAGTAAGTACTTCTTTTTTATATTAAGATGATTTCAACTTTCTATTCTTTTTTTTTATCTTGAAAATAATTATCTTCTTTTGTTGAGAGCTTCTTCTTCTTTCTGAGATTTTCTCAAAGTTTATGGGGAGGGGGTTCCTCTGTATAAGACTTGAAGTCTTGGGTCCTTTATATAGTGGAGGCTGATTTGTTGAATCAGTTAAAGAGATTTATTCTCTAATTGATTTGGGAATTTCCCCACCGTCGGATCTTTGATCCAAGGGCTTCTGGTTTACAGAAGATAATTTTCTTGTTTTAATAAGATTGAGAAATCTTTCATCCTTATAGAATTTGTTCTGTATTTAGTGATTTTTAATCACCATTGGATCATTGATCCAACGGTGTTCCAAATTCAATGGCACAATCTTTTCTGTTTGGAAAGATTCAACAGAATTTCATTCTTTTTAATTGATGATTTAATCATATCCGTTGGATATTTGATCCAACGGTGAGGAACATTTAGTTCCAGCGCTAGCGCTTATGCGCTCTGCCCATGGTGCGCTACTTGGAGCGCAGCGCTCTTAGCGCTAGCGCACTCGTGCTTTGCACGTGGTGCGCAAGTCAAAAACTTTGACTCTCAGCGCTAGCGCTCTTGGCGTTAGTTCTTATGAAGCACAACTTTATTTTGAATTTCAAGACTTGAACAGAGTTTTGCTCTAATTAGGGGAAACATTTGCTCATAACTTTTGATCCCGGATGAATTATGAGGCCTATAATATATCAAATCGAAGGATTTTTCGAGACACTTTTGATGCCATCAGAATTTAGCTGTTTCTCATTCAGGAGTTTGTCAAAATACATCCCGGAAAATACTGGTTCATATTTTCTTAAGCGTGTAGCTGCCATTTGATACCTTGGGCTCCTTTGCGCAGAAATTTTTGGCGGGAACAGTCCCTATCACCTAAGGCTTTTCAATTTTATGAGCCATAAGGGTCCCATAAAAGCATTATCTCCCTACGAGTCGAAAGGATCCCGTAGGTGTATTTTCTTTTTAGGAGTCGTGAGGACTCCCAAGTGTGTTTTTCCTTTGTGAGTCGTAAGGATCTCACGAAGGTGTTTTCTTACGAGTCGAGAGGATCTCGTAAGTTTGTTCTCCTCATGTATCGTGAGAACACATGAGTGGGTCTTCCCAAATGGAGCATAACTCTAAGGGCAGAGACCAGCCGCGTGACTGGTGATTGCGGTAGGGTATGGGTGTGATAAGGATTATTTGAGCCCATAGATTGTATACGGTAGTCAACTTGGGGACCAACCATAGGGCAGGGAGAATTTTGAGAATTTGAATTTTGGTTGGCGTCTGCATCGCGGCATTGGAATATGGTACCAGGAGCCACTCATCATTCGCCGTCTGAGGATTTGAATTTTGGTTGGTGTTTGTATCGCTGCAGTAGAATATGATACCAGGAGCGGCTCATCATTCGCCGTTTTTTTACCGCGATTGCTCTATCATTTCAGCTTTTCTTATCGCGAAGGTCACGATTGCCCTATCATTTCGGTTATTCATTCGCGGTTGCCCCATAATTTCGGCTTTATTTTTCATCTTTATTTTACTCGCTGATTTTTATTACGAGTTTCTCCATCTTTTCGGCTTTTTTTCTATTTACACATTTTTTTATTAACACGCATTTTTTTACACTCCCAGTTTAACGACTTAGGGGTCATTTGTTCCCAGTTTAACGACGCGGTGGTCAGCTATTCCAGTTTAACAATGTGGTGGCCATCTGTTGGAGCCTGGGCTCGATTCTGTAGGAACCATGGGCCCATTTGGCCTTATTCCATAAGCGGGCTCTTCGTTATCTAGACCGAGCCGGTGTTGGGTAGCAACAGCTACGTCATTGTCATGGATACAAGGCGTATGAGGACTTGTTCCTATGAGCTCCATCATATAGACCGTATGGGTTGTGTACCCATCTTCCGCTTTTTCGTTTGCAATATTGCTCGTTTGGCTCTTAGCTTGTTGCCTTAGTCCACTCCTTTCATGGAAAGGCAGATGTCTGAGAGAATCGGGTTCCCGAAGGACTTCGGTCTCCATTCCTATAAAATTGAAGGTCGCAGCTTGACTGTTTGCTAACACGCCCTTAGACAGTTCTATCTTTCCTGCCTTGTATTGATTTTCGACCCAATCTTTGAAGACGAAGTAGTATTCAATGGCATGACCTATCACTCTTTGATAGAGGTAATATTTGGCGTCGTCGGTCATATTCGATTCTTGCGGTCTCTTTGATTCTGGCAGTTGTAGACCGTTTCTTAGGGCGTCCTTGAATATCTTGTGGACTTTGTCCCTTCTGAAGGAATAGACCTTATCCAGATTCTTTTTCAGAGGCGATTCCCCTCCCTCTCCCAACACAGGTTTTCGAGGTTGGTCGGTGTTAGGTTCGCCTGCTATCCACTTACGACATTCGGTGTATGTATTGCAGGGACTGGAGGCTGATCGAGGACGTTTTTCGCGAAGGCGCTCCGCTCTTGGGCTGAAGGGGGTATCGGTTGGCTACCTCCGGGTATCAATCCCTAGCTCATGAACCAAAATTTGATTATGATGTAATCGTAATCGGGCGACTTGAGTCGTGAGGTCTGCAGCGATGTTTGCCAGTTCGTCGACCTTAGACTGGACCTTGGCTAACTTCTCTTCCCTGTACTGAATCCGCCTTTGAAGCCATCGGAATAATGCTTATTCTATAGTTCCGGATATGACAACTGGGTCATCCTTATTGCCTGAGCTCAATTCCGTAAAAACCACGGGCTCCTCTGGCTTATCGACCTGAGCGGGCTCTTCATCATTTAGACCGAGCCGATGCTGGGTAGAATCAACCATATCATCACCATGGCTATGAAGCATAGGAAGGTTCGTTTCTTCATGTCCAGCCATGTAGACGGTGTGGACCACATACCCAGCCATCTCTTTATCTTTGGCAGGATAACTCTATTCTTGGAACCTCATGAAGTTCATCCTAGCATGAACCCTAGCCCTTTTGTTGGCTCTGTATCTGATCCTTTTCTGTCTTAGCTTCTCAATTTTGAGGGCTTGGCGGGGCATCAGTTTTCTGGGAAGACACCGTAAGTCGATTGATGGGGAGCTTAGAAAAGATACCCGATCGAGCAGTTGTCGAGGGAACCGCTAGAGCTTGCTCAAGATGCCTTATTTCTCTATTGGTGTTGATAGCCTTGCCCCCGGCTGGAGCAATAGAGAGTCGTTCGGAAATAGATTTGTGCTTGGGCTGAGATTCCCTCGCGACCATGACATTTGGCCTTTTCCCTTTTGAGGCTGGTTTATCCATCACCGGGGCTTGAAGAGCAGGGACGACGTTAGCTGGCACGAATAGAATAGAGTCAAATGGTAGTGGCGGCTCCTCCCACTGTCGCCCGAGACAGGCCGGAGGGACCGTCCTGGCATCCATCTTCATCGTGTAGGAGATGGGAGTTGTGCTGAGAGCTGAGATTGTCCTTGAAGACATTTTGTTGCGTTCGAATATTGCAGTCGAAAGTCGTTAACCTGCAAATAGAAGCATGATTTCAGTACAGGAAATCAATGTATATGTTGATTGAGTTCGCATGAACGTTTAACCCGAAATATGGGAGGAGAGATCCGTCCCACCAGGCATGCCAAAATTTGTAGGGTGTTTTCTTCACCCCATTGAGATGGGAATACGCGTCGCTTGTCAGACGTACTACAGATTCCCTCTGCCCAGGGTAGGCGGGGGTTTATTGATTGTGGGGATCCGAATCTCCGGCAGCCGAGGACTAAGCTGCAGTTAATTACCCCTCGCTTTTTGAGCGAGAGAACCTCCGATTGAAAGGTCGAACTGGTCATGCAAACTCAATATGCAGTGTGTATATGTGTGTCTTGAGGGGTTTTGGATATAACGGGAGCCTCGCAGAGTTTACGGGGGTCCCGCTACCCGGATAGCGGCTAGGGGTCAAGGGGGCTACTAGCCCCCTTGCGGGGTACAAGGCAGCGCCCCGTCAGAAAAAAATTTCTAATGGGGGACGTGTTTCTGGTGTGGAGTGCGCAGAAAATGAAGGGTGGGGAGCGTCTTAAAGACGCATGCATGGCACGCGGGCACCAGGCACCTGCGGGTCACGTACGCAGCACGCGGGCACCGGGCGCTCGCGGGTCACGTGCGCAGCGCGGCCGCCGGGCGCTAGCGGGTCACATGAGCTGCATGTGACCGCTGGGCGCCAGCGGGTCACCTGAGGTGCACGTAGGTGCTTAGTGCCAGCGGGTCACGTGCCCTTCACGCGACCGCTGAGCGCACACGGATCACGTGCATAACACGCGACCACCGAAAACACCAGCGGGAAAAGGGGCTTAGCCCCTGGGTTAGGAGTTGAACTCCCGAGGGGGCTTTGGTGTTGAACTCCTAACATGGATTATGTCTAGATTTGGAGTTAAACTTCTAAAAAGGGGTTGATTTATGGAGTGAGATTTTTGGAGATGGGTATCCTTCTTCTTCCTCTATGTTGGCTGGATCTTGAGGGAAAAATGAGAGGCGGGACTTAAAATCTCCCCTTCTTGGACGTTTAATGGCAGATCCTAGCTTCCCTTCAACGGTTTTATGGTGAAAAACTATTTATTTTTGAAAAAGGAATGGTTAAACTCTTGATTTAATTCAAAAGGGGGGGAAGGTTTTAGAACCTTGAGAAAGGGGAAGGAGGCACAAACCCTAGAATTTGAGAGAATGGATTGTATATTTTATTTGATTATCATTTTTCCTTATATAGGCTTAAAAATTTACATATAGCCCCTTGAGCTTTACAAAATGGTATTTTGCCCATCCCATGCCTCATGTGCTCATTTCTTTTGCACATGAGCCATGAGCTTTACAAAAATTTGGCTTTATGCCCATTTTCTTACATTCATGTATGAAAATTACATCAAAATTATTTATTACATAATTTTCATTTCAGCATAGGGAAGGCTGGCTGTGGGGCTCGACTTGGGCATGGGCCCACTTGATCTGGGCTTGGGCCCACGTGGCTTAGGGTTGACTTTGACTTTGACTTGGTCAACCGGAGTGTAATTTTTGACCCTAACAGATACATATACATGATACACTACTTGACTTGTTACCTTGATCTTGTTATTAATGCCGACAATCCTGACTTGTTGTCCTGACGGACGTAATCTGTTATTTATATAGACAAAACTTTTACCTGCTTGATCCCGTGTTGGTATTAGTTCTATATTATCAATACCTGACTTGAACACTGTAGGGTGTTTTTTGTCACCTTATTGATATGGGAATACGCGCGCACTTGTCAGGCGCATTGCAGATTTCCCCTGCCCAGGGTAGGCTGGGGTTTATTGATTGTGGGGATCCGAATCTCCGGCAACCGCGGACTAAGCTACCGTTAATTACCCCTCGACTTTGGAGCGAGAGAACCTTCGATTGACAGGTCAAACAGGTCATGCGAACTCAATGTGTAGTGTTGTGTTTTGAAGGGGTTTTGGATAGCCCCGCAAATTTTTTACATATATATTTAAAAAAAGGGAAAGGGCATCCAAATGGCAGGTGGGAGAAGGCGCCAGCGCCTCACGTGCATGGCACGCGGGCGATGAGCGCCAGCGCCTCATGTGCCTGGCACGTAGGCGCTGGGCGCCAGCAGAAAATAGGGGGCTCAGCCCCTCATACTGGGAGTTGTACTCCTATTAACTTTTGGAGTTAAACTCCTCAAAAAATGTATTATTATTGTTTGTTTATTTTTATGGAGTTAAATTCCCAGAAACTTTGATTTATGGAGTTAAACTCCAGGGAATCTTTGTAAATGCTCAAGGGGACCCATTTCTTCTCCCTTGAGCCTTGGATCTTTCCCAAAATGGGACATTTGGAGATAGGTCTCCTTCCTCCTCTTTTGTTGGCCGGATCTTAGAGAAACAGTGGGGTGAGATTTTAAAAATCTCCCTTTTTTGAGATCTAATTGAAGATCTGAGCTCTCCTTTGTGGGTTTTGTGGTGGAAAACTATTTATTTTTGGAAGAGGAAGAGTTAAACTCTCGATTTAATTCAAAAAAAGAAGAAGGTTTAGAAACTTGAGGAAGGAGAAGGAGGCACAAAAACCTTATAGTTTTTAGAGAATGAAAAAGTTATCTTTTTATTTCGTCATCATGTTGCCTTATATAGGCTTACACATTTACATATAGCCCCTTGGACTTTACAAGATGGCATTTTGCCCATCCCATGTCTCATGTGCCCATTTCTTTTGCACATAAGCCATGGGCTTTACAGAAATTTGGCTTTATGCCCATTTTCCTCCATTCATGCATAAAAAATTAAATCAAAATTATTTATTACATGATTTTTTATTTCGGCATGGGGGAGGCCAGCCGCGGGGCTCGACTTGGGCATGGACCCACTTGCTTGGGCTTGGGCCCGCTTACATAGAGTTGACTTTGACTTTGACCCGGTCAACTGGGGTGCAAATTTTGATCCCAACAAAGTTCCCCCATCAATAAATGCATACCGCGCATATGAGTTGTGTGCATGAAATTGATGGATCTTGAAGCTGGACTTCGAGGTGGAACATCATCCCGGGGGTGGAGCATCCCTCAGGGAGCATGATTCCCGAGGATCGGAGCATTATTTCGATCTGCTGAGCATAATTCCATGGTCGGAGTATCATTCCGAAGAGTCGGAGCATAATTCCGAAGAGTAGAGGCATGATTCCAAGGATCGGAGTATCAATCCGAAGAGTCGGAGCATAATTATGAGGATCGGAGCATAATTCCGAAGAGTAGAGACATGATTC
Source organism: Agapanthus africanus (assembly GCA_030015575.1). Lineage (NCBI taxonomy): Eukaryota > Viridiplantae > Streptophyta > Magnoliopsida > Asparagales > Amaryllidaceae > Agapanthus > Agapanthus africanus. The sequence goes on along the minus strand of CM057343.1, from coordinate 696,364,599 downwards.
CAAAGGGGTCGGAGCATAATTCCGACGGGCGGCAGACATTCTGACCGAAGTATAATTTCAATGCAGAGGTTGATTCCCAGGCAGAGCATAATTCTGACGAGGAGGTCGCTGGTTGACTTGATTCTAGAGCGGAGCATAATTCTGAAGAGGAGGTCGCTGGTTGACTTGTCCCCGGCACGGAGTGTCACTGGTTTTGATGTAGAGGATGATTCCCAGGTGAAGCATAATTCGGACAGGGAAGGCAGATACACCGAGGCGAAGCATGATTTCGACACGGGGTACACTCTGAGACGAAGCATGATTCCAATGCAGAGCTTGCTGGTTTGATTTGATTTGGGTTGACATCAGCTTCGCTACACTGGAATATGGTACCGGGAGCGAATCATCGTTTTCCATGAGTAGATTTGGGGATTTTGATTTTGGTTTAGCATCAGTATCGCTTCACTGGAATATGGTACCAGGAGCGAATCATCATTTGCCATGAGGTGATTTCCCTCGCTCCCAGTTTAACGACTTAGGGGTCATATGTTCCCAGTTTAACGACTTAAAGGTCATTTGTTCCCAGTTTAAAGACTTAGGGGTCTATTGGATCAGAAGCTTGGAATTTTAGGGTAGGGGTCGGCATCTGCATTGCTGCACTGGAATAATACCAGGAGCAACTCATCATTTGCCCTGGGAGGATTTGGGAATTGGTTTTTAGGTCGGCATCTGCATTGCTATACTGGAATAAGGTCAGAAGAAACTCATCATTTGCCCTTGCCCTTTGAGGAGCGATGGCTTAGGAGACAGGTTTAGGTCCTTACCACCTAAGACTTTTCAATTTTCTGAGCCGTAAGGGTCCCATAAAAGCATTTTCTCCCTACGAGTCGTAAGGATCCCGTAGGTGTATTTTCTCCTTAGGATTCGTGAGGACTTCCAAGTTTGTTTTTCCTTTGTGAGTCGTAAGGATCCCACGAAGGGTTGTTCTCCTCATGCATCGTGAAGATACATGAGTGGGTCTTCCTAATGGAGCATAATTCTAAGGGCGGAGACCGGCCGCTGGACTGGTGATTACGGTGGGGTATAGGTATGATGAGAATTATTTGAGTTTGTGGATTGTATACGGTAGTCAATTTGGGGACTAACCGTAGGGCTGTAAGAATTTTTGGAATTTGAATTTTGGTTGGCGTCTGCATCGCTGCACTGGAATTTGGTATCAGGAGCGACTCATCATTCGTCGTTTAAGAATTTGGATTTTGATTGGCGTCTGCATCGCTGCACTGGAATATGGTACCAGGAGTGACTCATCATTCGTCGTTGGGACATTCAGAGTTCGGTTGGCGTCTGCATCGCTGCACAGGAATATGGGATCAGGAGCGACTCATTATTCACCATTGGGATATTCGGGGATTTGAGTTTTGGTTAGCGTCTGTATCGCTGCACTGGAATATGGTACCATGAGCGACTCATCATTATCCATTTTTTGTTTTTTGTTTTTTTTGTTTTATTGTTTTTCTTGTTTTACCGCGATTGCTCTATCATTTCAGCTTTTCTTATCGCGAATGTCGCGATTGCCCTATCATTTCGGCTATTTATTCGCGGTTGCCCTATCATTTCGGCTTTATTTTCATCTTTATTTTTACTTGCTGATTTTTATTACGAGTTGCCCCATCATTTCGGCTTTTTATTTTTTTATTTTTTTTTTATTTACACATTTTTTACATTCCCAGTTTAACAACTTAGAGGTCGATTATTCCCAGTTTAACGACGTGGTGGTCGATCGTTCCCAGTTTAACGACGTGGTGGTCAGCTGTTTTGAGAGAAAGGCAGATGTCTGTGAGAATCAGTTTCATGAAGGACTTCGGTCTTCATTTGTATGAAATTGGCGGTCACATCTTGGCTGTTTGTTAACACGCCTTTAGACAGTTCTATCTCTCCTGCCTTGTATTGCTTTTCAACCCAATCTTTGAAGACGAAACAGTCCTCAATAGCATGACTTATCACTCTGTAATAGGGGAAATATTTGGGGTCGTCGCTGGAGCTTGCCCGAGACGCCTCGTTGCTTTGTTGGTGTTGATGGCTTTGCCCCCAGCTGGAGCAATGGAGATTCGTTCGAAAACGGATTTGTGCGTGAGCTGAGGTGCCTTCGCGACTATGGCATTTGGCCTTTTCCCTTTGAGGTCGGTTTATCCATCACCGGGGCTTAAGGATTAGAGATGGCGTTAGCTGGTATGAACAGAATGGAGCCAAATAGTAGCGGCGGCTCCTCCCACTGTCGCCCAAGACTGGCCGGAAGGACCGTCCTGGTATCCATCTTCATCGTGTAGGATATGGAAGCTGTGTTGAGAGCTGAACTTGCCCTTAAAGGCATTTTGTTACGTACGAAGATTGCAGTCGAAAGTCGTTAACCTGCAAATAGAAGCAAGATTTCAGTATAGGCAATCAATGTATATGTTGATTGAGTTCGCATGAATTTTCAACCCGAAATATGAGAGGAGAGATCAGTCCTACTGGGCGTGCCAGAATCTGTAGGATGTTTTTCGTCACCCTATTGAGATGGGAATATACGCGCGCTTGTCAGGCGCATTACAGATTACTCCTGCCTAGGGTAGGCTGGGGTTTATTGATTATGGGGATCCGAATCTCCGGCAGCCACAGACTAAGCTACCGTTAATTACCCCTCGACTTTGGAGCGAGAGAACCTCCGATTGACGGGTCAAACATGTCATGCAAACTCAACGTGCAATGTTGTGTTTTGAAGGAGTTTTGGATATATCGGAGGCTCCGCAGAGTTTCTAAGGGGGATAGTGTTTGTGTGTGTGTGTGTGTGTGTGTGCGTGTGTATTTAAAAAAGGGAAAGGGCATCCATATGACGCGTGGGAGAAGGCGCCAGCGGCTCACGTGCATGGCACGCGGGCGCTGGGCGCCAGGCGCCAGCGCCTCACGTGCATGGCACGCGGGAGCTGGGCGCCAGGCGCCAGCGCCTCACGTGCCTGGCACGGGGGAGCTGGGCGCATGGCACCAGCGCCTCACGTTCCTGGCACGCGGGCGCTGGGGACAAGGTGCCAGCGGAAAATAGGGGGGCTCAGCCCCCCATACTGGGAGTTGTACTCCTATTGACTTTTGGAGTTAAACTCCTCAAAAAAATGTATTATTATTGTTTGTTTATTTTTATGGAGTTAAACTCCCAGAAACTTTGATTTATGGAGTTAAACTCTAGGGAATCTTTGTAAATGTTCAAGTGGACCCCTTTCTTCTCCCTTGATCCTTGGATCTTTCCCAAAATGGGATCTTTGGAGATGAGTCTCCTTCCTCCTCTTTTATTGGCCGGATCTTGGTGAACTAGAGGGGTGAGATTTTAAAAATCTCTCTTTTTTGTGATCTAATGGAAGATCCGAGGTCCCTTTTATGGGTTTTATGGTGGAAAACTATTTATTTTTGGAAGAGGAAGAGTTAAACTCTTGATTTAATTCAAAAAAATAAGAAGGTTTAGAAGCTTGAGGAAGGAGAAGGAGGCACAAAAACCCTAGAGTTTATAGAGAATGAAAAAGTTATCTTATATTTCATCATCATGTTGCCTTATATAGGCTTACACATTTACATATAGCCCCTTGGGCTTTACAAAATGGCATTTTGCCCATCCCATGTCTCATGTGCTCATTTCTTTTACACATAAGCCATGGGCTTTACAGAAATTGGGCTTTATGCCCATTTTCCTACATTCGTGCATAAAAAATACATCAAAATTATTTATTACATGATTTTTCATTTCGGCATGGGGGAGGCCGGCCGCGGGACTCGACTTGGGCATGAGCCTACTTGCTTGGGCTTGGGCCCGCTTACTTGGAGTTGACCTTGACTTTGAACCGGTCAACTGGGGTGCAAATTTTGACCCCAACAAACACATAATCTTAGGGGTAAAGGGAAATCAAAAATAAAACCTGATTTGTAACTCAACAGTTCGATACTTATACTGATCAGTTTTTACGGGCTAGGCCAGCTCCAGGATGATGTTGCTGACATCATTCATTTGTACATATTACCTGTTTATTGCCTAGCGGCACGTCTCGGATTCAGCCCGAGAATCTGGACCATGGTCCCGGGTATGCACGGGATACTATTGAGTTATATCGACGATTCCATTAAATTGATTTCAAAAAATTTAGAGTAGATAACCCAGTAGCACAGTTTAGATTACCCATCGCACTTCAGATACACATATACACCTCACTGTTTCATATTTGGGTTTACTTGTTATATTCATGTTATTGATTTATACTCATGCCTGCATATCTGATTACATCTTGGTTCTTACTATTGTTTAATATTATGATGCACTGTCGTCTGGGTTTTGCATGGCCCAGTTCCTCTATCTCTATCGCAGGCTGACCCGGAGTATTTAGCCATCAAGCCGAGCAGTGAGGATCATGTTTAGTGATATTTAGTTTAGTTCTTTCCGCATCTTTTATTTCTTGATGTGAACCCGTATTAGGACGTATTTCCAGATGTTGTTATTTATTGGATTTATCGTTTTCGCTTATATATATTTCTTGACTCTTTATCCTGGCAGATGGACATGTACTAGATAGTTTTATATTTTTTATGTTCTTGATATCTTATAGATAACCGTAATGTGACTGTGGAGGGATGATTCCTAACCACAGATAGTATGGTTGGCTCTGTCATGTGTCGTAGTTAGCGTACTCAAAGAAGCGGGGCGTGACAAAAACCCTAATCTTCACATTTATTGTGAGCCATAGGGTTATATGAGATAAAACACTCCATTAGACACTCTACATCTTCTAGGCTATTTAGCTTAGCAAACTAGGTATCTTAGTTACCTCGTTTTAGAGGTTGGAACTTGAAGTACATACTCTCGGGTGGATCGTCTTCGACATAAGGAGGTCGACATTTCAAGCGCGATCCGATCTTCGAGGAGCTCAAGAAGAGAAGGAGAAGAAGAAGACCCAAATGACTTGTAAACAAGGAGGTATAAAACTCTTACTGAGTAGTTAAACCTCCAAGTAGTATAACTAATTAAGGTTTCCATAAAGATCCTGGAGTTAAAGTCGGTGTTGCATAGTATGAAAAATCGTTTTTTGTAAATTCCGTCTCCCCATAAGTGTGTGTGGTGTGTGACATCGACTTACACGCTCCATTTTGATTTGACCCTTGGGTCCTTGTTGACATTGCACATGCATCCTACTGGAATGAGAAGCACGTTGAGCTGGAGTTAAGATTTTGCCGTCATTCCTTTTTTATTTAGCTCCTTGGAGCCTTTATTGACGTCACATCTACACCGAGAAGGAACGTCGAGCTGGAGTTTGGATTTTTCCATTACTCCTTTTTTATTCAATCCTTGGGTCTTTGTTGACATCGCGTCTGCATTCTACTGGCATGAGAAGCATGTCGAGTCGATCTTTAGACTGAAGATGTCGTCGGTAAGATCTGGAGCTAGGAATATACCATTGCTCTACTTTGATTTGGCCCTTGGTTCTTTATTGACGTTGCATCTACATGCTGCTGGCATGAGAAGCACGTCGAGCTGGAGTTAAGATTTTGCCATCACTCCTTTTTTATTTTGGCTCCTTGGAGCTTTGTTGACGTTGCATCTGCATCCTGTCGGAATGAGAAGAACGTCAGGATGGCCTCTAGGCTTTACATGTTGCTATTAAGATATGGTTCTCCCTTTGACGGAGTCTGATGGGAAAATATGGTACCCTTTCTTTCATTTGTGCCCATGGATTATATACAGGGGTCGGTGTGGACCTATCTGCAGGACAGATAAAATTTTATTTTATTTTATTTATTATTTTTTTAATTTCCGCGATACTCTATCTTTTCAGCTTTTTATATTGCGAAAGTCGTGATTGCCCGATCATTGAGGTTTTTTATCCGCGGTCTGTTTTTATTTTTACTCGCTGCTTTTTATTGCTGGTTGCCCTATCATTTTGGCTCTTTTTTTAAGAGATTTGAAATATGATGCCAATTATGGCATCAATATCGCTATCACCGGAATATTGCCAAGAGCAAATCATTATTTTCCTTGAGAGGACTTGGGGTTTGACATCTATTTAGGTATCAGTATCGCTACAACTGGAATGTTGCTAGGAGCGAATCATCATTTGCCTTTGTTGGTTTAAACAAAGATGGCTTAGTAAACAGGGTTGGGATCCTGTCGACTAAGGCTTTTTGACTTTATAGGCCGTAAGGGTCTCATAAAGGTATTTTTCCCTACAAGTCGTGAGGATCTCGTAGATGTGTTTTCTCCTTAGGAGTCGTGGGGATTCCTAAATGATATTTTCTCTTTTAATTCATAAGGATCTTCCAAGATTGTTTTCTCCTTATAAGTTGAGAGAACTTATAAGTGTCGTTCACCATATGGGGACATTTCTCATCATTGGTGGAACTTGGTAGGGGATATATTTATTTATGCCCATGGATTGTATACAAGGATCAATATAGGACCTCCTGTAGGGCAACATTAGGGGAATATGAGGGCTTAAGAATAGGTTCAGATCCTTGTAATTTAAGGCTTTTGAATTTTATGAGCCGTGAGGTTCTCATAAGGGGAATTCTCCTTATGAGTCATGAGGATCTCGTAAGTGTATTTTCTCCTTAGAAATCATGTGGATTTCTAAGTGTGTTGCTCCTTTGTTAGTCGTAAGGATCTCACACAGGTTTTTTTTTAATGGCGAAACTTAGTAGCTTCGTTACAGGTGATCCATTTGTTTGCCAGTGGGATTTGGGGGTGGCTTCATCATTAGAGTAGCTGTGTAGCCAGTGAGACTTGAGTTGCAATTTTCACCGTTTGGATTTCAATTGCAATATAGATCTCAAGAGAGCAGATCACCGTAATTGAGGGCGATGTGCTAGTTTAGGGACATTTCAGTCTATTATCACCATATTTGAGGCAGAATTTTAGTTTAAGAACATCTCGGTCCGTTGTCGTCATGTTTGAGGAAAATTTTTAGTTTAAGGACATCCCGGTCCGTTGTCGTCATGTTTGAGGCGAAATTTTAGTTTAAGGATATTTCGATCCATTACTAGTTTATGGACATCTCGATCCATTGTCCCCATGGTTGAGGCGGATAGTTAGTTTAAGGACTTCTCGGTCCGTTGTCGCCATTTTTGAGGAGGATTGTTAGTTTAAGGACTTTTCGGTTCGTTGTTTCCATGTTTGAGATGAATTTCTAGTTTAAGAATATCTCGTTCCGTTGTTAGTTTAGGGACATCTCGGTCCATTGTCGCCATGTTTGAGGCGGATAATTATTTTAAGGACTTCTCGGTCCATTGTTAGTTTAGGAACATCTCCGCCCGTTGTCGCCATATTTGAGGCGGATAATTAGTTCAAGGACTTCTCGGTCCGTTGTTAGTTTAGGGACATCTCGGTCCGTTTTCCATGTTTGAGGTGGATAATTAGTTTAAGGACTTCTTGGTCCGTTATTGTCATGTTTGAGGCGGATTGTTAGTTTAGGGACTTCTCGGTCCAATATCTCCATTTTTGAGGTGTGTATTAGTTTAAGGACGTTTCGGTCCAATATTACCATATTTGAGGCGGATTATTAGTTTAGAGATTTCTCAGTCCAATATCGCCATTTTTAAGGTGAGTATTAGTTTAAAGACATTTCGGTCCAGTATTACCATGTTTCAGGCGGATTGTTAGTTTAGAGACTTCTCGGTCCAATATCGCCATTTTTGAGGCGAGTATTAGTTTAAGGACGTTTCGGTCCAATATTTCCATATTTGAGGCGGATTGTTAGTTTAGGGACTTCTCGGTACAATATCGCCATTTTTTAGGTGAGTATTAGTTTAAGAAAGTTTTGGTCCAGTGTTCCCGTTTTTTGGATGAATATTAGTTTAAGGACGTTTCGGTCCATTATTAGTTTAGGGACGTTTCGGTCCATTTTATCATTCGGTCGGAGAGTTGCATAACCCATCCCTTCAAACTCTTGTTTACTGAGGCCCTGTTGCATGTCCTTTGTTTTCATGTTCACGCCTTAGACTAGTTTCACCTTCTTGGACCACTTCATCTATCATCGTGCTAATCGGGTTGTTTTGCGGGAAGTACCGAGCATTTTACACGGCACCTGCCCCCTGCCCATCAATGTCGCTTTCCGATACTGATGGAGCATATTCTTCATATACAAAGGAACGAGATATCACGTCATTCTTTCTGCCGAGTCTTCCTCTTCCTTGGAAAAATGAATTTGACTTGAGGGTTTTTCCCTTCATCATCTAATTCGGAGTGGGTCATGGATTTCACATCCTTCCCATGGTTTTTTGGTTCAAGTGAGATATTCTACTTAATTGCAAGACCCGCCTGTAGGTCTCTTGATATCCTTTATATTCTTTAAGAAGAAAGGACCATCCCACGTAGAAATTCTTCCGCCTGTGAGAAATATACCTCCTGTGTATATCTCGGGGGGAGCGAGTACCCACGCTGTCACTATTTTGGCGATAGGTTGCTTTAGAGCCGCTCATTTTTTGTTGAGCGTTGGAGACAAACGCCACCTTGCATCCGCTTTTCATTCATCTTCATCTGATGATAAAGGGTCTTGACCCATCTGATCCAATCGAGTCATTTTATCTATGAGCTCTTGGAAGGTCGTTGGCTTGAAGAGGGCCATAAATGGGAACACCTTTGAATTTGGGTCAAGGGTGGCTATGAACATTCCCACGGCTGCAGCTTTTTCGATGCGTTGCTCGCATTTTGACCAGATATTTCACCATCGGGTAACATATTGAACCCAGGTTTCACTCAGTCCAACCCTTTCGTTGACCAACGCCGCCACGGTAGTTTGTTCATTCTCACTGGAGAATCTTTGACAGAAGAGCATACCCATCTCGTCGAAGGTCTTCACAAAATTATTTGGGAGTTCCGCATACCATTCGAAGGCGATGCCCGCCAGATTGCCGACGAACTGTCGGAGGAGCAGTATATCATTTCCTCCAGTATTACCGCATATGGATTTAAATCGCGCAATGTGCTGGCGAGGATTCCCATTTCCTTTTTACATGTGGAACGTTGGAAGCGTGTACTCTGGCGGGTACTGTATTTGATCGTACCAGGACAGATATGGTCGACTAGTCTTGATTGACCTATTTGCAGCTTCACTGACATAGTGAGCTTTGATTTGCTGAGCGATATATTCGTCCAGCCTTGCTTTTGGAATCATTTCCTCTTAGGCCGTTGATGAGACTTGTAGAGGATTTGAAATGTCACTCTTATCTTTAAGAGCGACTACCGGCTGTTCATCTGCCAGTGGTTCCGATTGAACCATCATTCCAGCCATATTCTGGATCAGAAGGACCATCTAGTTCATGTTAACGGACATTTATGCCGCTTCTTCATCTCTCTTTTTGAGAGCACGCTTTAGGAAGTCAATATTCGACTCCTGCTTTGTTCTTTCTCCAAGCACGTCTTCGGGATTTTCCTTAGATGATAGATTAGTGAGTGCTGTCACCTGAGCAAGCATCTCCTGCAGCTTTTCACGTTGCAGTTGAGCCTTTGTCAGGGACCGAGTATGCGGTCGGTGACTCGCCGAAGCACAGCTTTCTTCTTTCCCGGAAGCCATATATACCGTATGTACTGTTATGCCCCCGGCCTTAGGGCGTTTGGGTCCATCGCCTTTGGAATTTACCGCAGGCGGTGGTATTTTCTCTAACCTCATCCTTTTGTGGGAGGTTGAAGTTGAAGGAGCCGCTGTAACAAACACCTGTGTAGGAGAAGTCCCTCGCTGTAGGATGGAGGAGTGGTCTTTTTCTTGCCGAACTTTCAGTTTCTTCGGTCGATGAGAGTGGTTCTGGTCAATTACAGATTCCTGGACTTTTGGCCAGACCCTATGAATTTGCGAATAGAGTCGCTGATGGGGCTGCTCCGGCTTTGCCTGCACAGCAACCTCTGCAGGTGGGGGCGATTTCTTTAGCACCGCTGTCAGAGAGTCCTTGCGCTCCCTCTTGAGCAGATCAAAGTTGTTCCCGGTTGGAACAGCAGCATCAATTTCCACCATTGGAGCTGGCGGAGTAGGCCCAGAGGGGGAGTTGCCCCCAGCTTTTCTCACTCGGCGCCAGTGGCGACGTCGAGCGTGCCTTGCAGAAGGGACCGCCTCAGTTTTGTAAGCGGCTTCTTCATGCCCCCGGCTTTGCTGAGGGGCTTCAATCGGCGTAAGCCTGCTGAAGACCGACGTCCTTGTTAAGGTTTGAGGAGGGCCAGCTAATCTTCCGAAGACCAACTTTCTGGTAAGAGAAGCACCTTTGATGGCATCACCTATAGCAGAAGTTGGGAGGGCTATCCATTTTGGGGCAGCCTCTTCAGGTATCACGAGCCTCTTTACGGGCCCGTTTGAGCTTTTGCTCAGCCTGTTGAAAATTGAGACATCAGATTTGGACCGCCCGTTGAGAGGGGCGGTTGTGATTGCCAGCCGATCGAAGACCAATCTTTTGGGAGCTTCCTCTGTGGCGCTGAGGCACTGAAACTCACTGGTGGGAGCATGGTCCCAAAGAAAAATCCAGTAGCGGCTTGCGTAACTTGCCCCACCGGCATTGAGAAAAGAGAGGCCGCGTTGGTCCCATAAGTCACTCCTCCAGTTAGGGTGGAGCGAGAGTTGTTGTTGCAAGAGGTGCAGTTAGAAGCCATCGATTTTCTACACAGGAGCAAGACACAAAATTTTAGTACCTCGAATCCAAGGGCAACCATAGCGAACCACGATTTTTTTCGTGAAACACGACACACGAAGTGTCGAGTGGAAAGAGGAAGAAGTCCCACCGGGCGTGTCAGAATTTGTTCACCGCCGAAAGACACGGACCGAGACATTGGGATGTCTGGCCTGAATTTTGGGGGGCAGATGCTATTTGGACTTCTCTATCCACCTCTCCGAAGATACCAAGTTGATTTATGGCACCATATATTGGAGGTTTGGACAGATACGACCATTGTAGCAGACTATATCAAATTCCCCCTCATTTTATGAGAGGTTTTTTTTATTGTGGGGACGCTCTTCCCTACAGACGCAAGCCCCTGCAGTTAATTACGTTACCGCATTGCGATAACCACTTTCTCCTGTTCTAGTAGTTCACTTCGTGTCGTGTTATTTTTGTTTTATTTTGGGTTGTCCGTGGATTGTATACGGAGACCATTTTATGTCGTCGCCCGTAGGGCTCGGATTAGTCTAAATCCGTATATTTTAGATTTGGGCTTGAGTCAAGGATTTGCTTGACGGTGTTTTGAACTTACGTTATATATTCCTTTGGTTCAAAAATATTTTGTTTTATTTAAGGACCGTTAATCTAGTTTGAAATTAAAATCAACTTAAATGTATGAGCATTTGGGCTCAATCTTTTTTAAACTAAGGATACATTAGTCATGTTTGAGACTAAGATCAACTTAGCAATTGTAGGGTGTTTTTTATCACCTTATTGAGATGGAAATACGTGTCTCTTGTCAGGCGTACTACAGATTCCCCCTACCTAGGGTAGGCTGGGGGTTGACTGACTTTGACTTAGTCAACCGGGGTGTAATTTTTGACCCCAACAAAGTGCCCCCATCAATAAATGCACACCACATATATGGGTCGTGTGCATGAAATTGATGGATCTTCTTTCGCGTCGAGGTTGACTTGATTTAGTTCCTGTTTTGACGACGTTGAGGTCGATACTGCCCTTTTCGCAACATGGACGATCGATACTGCCCTTTTTGCGACATGGACGGTCGGTGCTGTCCTTTTTGCGACGTGGACGGTTGGTGCTGCCATTTTAGCGACGTAGACGGTCGGTGCTGCCTTTTTTGCTACATGAACAGTCGGTGATGTCCTTTTTGCAACGTGGACGGTCGGTGCTGCCATTTTAGCGATGTGGACGGTCGGTGCTGCCCTTTTTATGACGTGAACAGTCGATGCTGCCATTTTAGCAACGTGGACGGTCAGTGCTACCATTTTTGCGACTTGGATGGTCGATGCTGCCCTTTTTGCTATGTGGACGATCGATACTGCCATTTTTGCGACTTGGACGATCGGTGTTGTTATTTTTGCAACGTGGACGGTCGATGCTTGATTTGACTTACTCCGCTTCTTGCGGTGTCGGGGAACTTGACTTTCTCCGCTTCTTGTGGTGTCGGGGTTAATTTGTTTGATTTGATTTGTTTTGGGGGTTCCCTACCCGTCCAGCGGGACTTTCGAGCTTAGAAGTGCTACCGAGTGAGACGTTGATTTGATCTGTTTGATTTCTGCCTTGTATGGCGGGACTTTTGAATTTGAGAGGAACTTGAAATTTGGATTTTATTTAGCATCAGCATTGCTGTACTGGAATAATGTCAGGAGCAACTCATTATTTGCCCCAGGAGGATTTGGGATTTGGTTTTTGGGTCGGCATCAGCATCGCTAACCCTGAAGCGTAATGCCAAGAACGACTCATCATTTGCTATTGGAGGATTTGGGGATTTTGGCATCAACATCGCTGCACTGGAATGTGGTACCAGGAGTGAATCATCATTTGCTCTGGGAAGACTTAGGATTTGGGTTTTTGGTCGATATCAGCATCGCTAACACTGAAGCAATTCAAAGAGCGACTCATCATTTGCCGTTGCCCGTTGGGGAGCGATGGCTTAGGAGACAGGTTTAGGTCCCTATCACCTAAGGGTTTTCAATTTTATGAGCCGTAAGGGTCTCATAAAAGCACTTTCTCCCTACGAGTCGACAGGATCTCGCAGGTGTATTTTCTCCCTAGGAATCATGGGGATTCCTAAGTGTGTTTCTCCTTTGTGAGTTGTAAGGATCTCACATAAGGATTTTCTCCTCACAAGGTCGAGAGGACTTTGAGAGTGTATTTTATCTCTTTTCACGAGTTTGCGCCCTTTCGGGTTTTCACAAACTTACTGTTAGTCCTGCTATTTTTACTCACGGAGCCCTTTCAAGTTTTCATCCGTGCCCATTTTGCTTGTGTACATACCTTTTTTTAGCTTCATCGCCGGTGGGACTTTAAATGTAGTCTCGCCGGTAGGACTTTGGAAGAGATAGGGGTCGTTTACGCCCGTGAATTGTATACAGTTTTATAGGATGTATGATCCAGACCGTAGGGCTGGTGTGCTCAATTTGCCTGTGACATGGAGCATTCACGCGTAGTATTTTTTGAGATATCGGCAATTGATGGGTGGCATGGGCCTTTCTCCCTCGGCATTTATCAGCTGGTAAGATCCTCCATCAAACACTTTCTCGATGACATATGGTCCTTTCCACTTTGGCTCGAATTTCCCTTGGCATGTCGATTGAGGAGAATCGGTCTTTTGAGGACCAACACTAATTCGCCTTTCTTAAATGCATGGAGACGGGTCATCTTGTCATAGGCCCGTGACATTTGGGCTCGGTACAGCTCCAGAATTTGCTGTATTGTGAACCTCTTTTCTTCAAGGGCATCGAGCTCTTCGAGCCGAAGGATGACATTTTCCTCCTCCGTCAAATCATGATGGACGACCATTCTTAAGCTTGGAACTTCGATTTCGAGGGTGAGGATCGCCTCTACTCCGAAGCATAGTGAGTATGGAGTGGACTGAGCTAGAGTACGGTGTATGGTACGATATGCCCACAACGCCTCATGAAGTTAGAGATTCCAGTCTCTCTCGTTGGCTGAAGCATTTTTCCTCAGGAGCTTGCATAGAGTTTTATTGAAGGCTTCGGCTGGCCCATTAGCTCTTAGATTATAGATGGAAGAATATCTCCAGTCTATCTTGTGCTGAGTAGCGAACCTTGAGATTTTGAAACTCTTGAAAGAAGGCTCGTTGTCAGAAATGATTCTTCTAGGTGTACCGAAGCGGTATAGAATATTATACCGGAAGAACGTCAGAATATCTTCTGTCTTGACTTCTTTTAGAGGGATAGTTTCAGCACATCTGGAGAAGTAGTCATTTACGGCCAATATGAACCGGTGGCCTTTGGATGACGAAGGATCAATTGGACCAACTATGTCAGTGCCCCAAACTTCGAAGGACCAACTATGTCGGTGCCCCAAACTTCGGGGGACGTGTTTCTGGTGCGGAGTGCATGGAAAATGAGGGGTGAGGAGCGTCTTAAAGACACGTGTATGGCATGCAGACGCTGGATGCCTATGGGTCACGTGCCTGGCGCGTAGGCGCTTGGCGCCCGCGGGTCACGTGCGCAGCACGCGACCGTTGGGCGCCAGTGTAAGTCGATGTACAACACCCCAATACTTGTGGGGAAGCGGAATTTTCAAAAACGAACTTGTTTAGTGAACAAACATCGACTAACCGCTTGAATCGAAGCTAAACGATAACTAACCAAACACATAGTTGTTCTAAACTACTATGCTTAGGGATTATACCTATCGAACCAAGTCCTTCGGCTTTACGATCTCCTCGTCCTCCTCGGCCTTCTCGATGTAGTAGATGATCCACCCGAGAGCAAAACTCCAAGCTTAGCCTCTAAACTTGAGGCAACTAACCTTCTTGGATTGCTAATCAAAGAAGATAGATGAGATAGAGTGAGGGTTATGGATTGTTTAGTCTAACTAATCCTTGTTCTCAACACATGAGAGGTGAGGATTAGGGTTTGAAGAGAGTGAGCTTGAGGGGAGAGAATGTGAATGATATTATGAAGTGAGAATAGTAAGTTATCATAATATATATGAAGCATTTACTTTTATCAAGAAAAGAAAATAAGTGATGAATAATCATGCTTCACAAATATCAAGTGGTGATTCATTATCATGAGTCATTAAGCATTTATGATGCATTAATGACCATGATGAATCACTCTCATGACTCACTAATCTCATTCAATGTATATGCCACCTAAACCTCGTTAGTCACCATCTTCTAGAAGCTTCTCGCGTAATTACGAGAACGCCCCTCCGATCCGCAAAAATACGGAAAAAATTTAGACTGTATAAATCCAATAACCGGATACCAGTAACTGGCTTAAACCAAAGCCGACTGGTAAAAACTGTCCGAAAGTCGTACGTGCGTAAACACACGTATGCGTCCGAACCCTTTGTCGTAAAACCATACGACCTCTATATCGTTTCGCCTGGAGTAGGAAACTCTCTGTGTGGGACTCTAGAGACTCGACTACTACGCTGGCAGTGGGTTTAACCACAGACCGCAAGCGGCACTAGCTGTACGTAACGGTCCCCAGGTAGTTGTCAATAAGAAGGCCGATGAGGAAACCCATCCGAACTCCTACTGAGTCTGATGTGACAATCTCCATACAGTCCGGTCCGTTCGTCTTAGACTATCGCATATCGGGCCTAGGGGGGCGGCAAGCGTCAGTCCCCTAATACCGGTATAAGTCGTGTCGGAGCGAAGCCCATTACACCCTGAGAAACTACTGGAACCTACCAGTAAATCTCGCTTGCCCTGGCCAGGGACTTTGCGTAATGGCTCTCTGACACAGCGCGATATCAACCCCCAATACCGGGAGAGACGAATCCTGTCTAACCGCCACTGCCTCCAAGTGCTCGGGACTGCACCTAACTGCTACCTGTTTGCACGACTCCTTTGAGCCGTGGTAGGGTAGCAATCTAAGAACAGTGGGACACACTCGAGGCAAAGTAGCGGTGTCAAGTCTGCGGACTATGCTGTACTCATGTTACCTGGGAACTGTTCACTGACGACTGGTATAAAACCAACCAACAGTTCCCTGTGAGTCCTGTCCGGTGTACTCGTAACCTAACGAGCACCTGCATACTATCTCCAGTACGACGTACTGACGGCTGTGGGACAGACCATCTCCCCAACTGGGATGAGAAGCGTACACACCAGTCTACTCCGGAGTATCGATGCTCTGTCTCGATAATCCAACGACCAGGGACTTGAATAAGGATGTGCTTGTAGACTACCCAGCCCCCACTAGTGTGACTGCCATCACAACGCTGGTAGACAAGCAAGATCCTAAGAGCTCTATCAATACGTACACTCACATATTAAGATAGAAAAACCAAGTAGCATACTACCATGTTTAGCAAGACTGTTATATACATGTGAATATCCCAAGCTTCCATTAAGTAATATACAAACTAGTATGATACAGTAATGGTCTTCTAGGGCATAAACACTAACAATCTCCCACTTGCACTAGGGCCATGTACTGGCATATCGTAGACCGATGATCTCGAGTAGCCTCTCGAACTGAATCTGAGGTAGGGCCTTCGTGAATGGATCAGCAATGTTCTCTTCAGAAGCAACTCTCCGAACCTCGATCTCCTGAAGATCAATGATCTCCCTGATCAGGTGATACCGCCTTAAGATGTGTCTGGACTTCTGATGGGACCTTGGTTCCTTCGCTAAAGCTATAGCTCCGTTGTTGTCGCAATACAGAGGTATTGGATCAACTATGGTAGGAACCACCTGAAGTTCTGTTAGGAACTTCTTCATCCAGACTGCTTCTTTTACGGCATCGCAAGCAGCTATATACTCCGCTTCCATCGTCGAGTCAGCAACGGTGTCCTGCTTGGAGCTCTTCCAGCACACCGCCCCTCCATTGAGGGTAAAGACATATCCCGACATGGACTTGGAATCGTCCTTATCACTCTGGAAGCCGGAATCGGCAAAGGCCTCCAACCTGAGGTCTTTTCCGCCGTAAACCAAGACATCTCCTTAGTCCTTCTCAGATACTTGAGAATGTTCTTTACTGCTATCCAGTGCTTCTCCCTTGGGTCTGACTGATACCGGCTTACCACGCTCAGTGCGTAAGCTACATCTGGTCTGGTGCACAACATCGCATACATTATAGAGCCTACCACAGAAGCGTAGGGTATAATAGACATGCGTTCCCTTTCCAAATCAGTCTTGGGAGACATCTCTTTGGAGAGGGTGATTCCGTGACAAGCCGGTAGATTACCGCGCTTAGAATCTTCCATACTGAATCTTTTCAGTACAGTGTCGATATACCTGGACTGCGAAAGTCCCAACATCCTCTTGGATCTATCACGATAGATCCGGATCCCCAGAATGTAAGAGGCATCACCCAGGTCTTTCATGGAGAACCTTTATGACAAGAATCGTTTGACAGATTGTAGCATAGGAATGTCATTTCCTATCAATAGAATGTCATCCACGTACAAGACGAGGAATACGACACTTCTGGCTACAACTTTACTATATATGTACGGTTCATCTGGATTTTTGATAAAGTCATATTCTTTGACTGTCTCATCAAAACAGATGTTCCAACTCCGCGATGCCTGCTTTAGTCCATAAATGGACTTAAGCAGCTTGCATACTTTCCCGCTGCTCCCACTCTGATTGAAACCCTCTGGCTGATCCATGTAAACGCTCTCTTCTAAATTTCCATTCAGAAAAGATGTCTTTACGTCCATCTGCCAGATTTCATAATCATGGAAAGCAGCAATAGCAAGAAGGACCCGAATGGATTTGAGCATAGACACTGGAGAAAAAGTTTCGTCATAGTCCAAACCAGGTCTTTGACGAAAACCGTTTGCAACAATTCTAGCCTTATAGGTTTCCACCTGTCCATCTACACCAATCTTTTTCTTGAAGATCCATTTGCATCCTATGGGTTTTACCCCATCTGGAGCAAAGTCCAAAGTCCATACTTTGTTGGTGTACATGGACTCCATCTCGGTCCGCATTGCATCTAGCCATCGTACCGAGTCGCCGCTTTGGATGGCCTGCTGGAAGTCAGTAGGTTCATCATCATCTATGATGCAATCCTCTCTAACCCCATCTATGAGAAAACCATAGTATCTCTCAGGCGGATGAGACGGCCTACTACTCCTGCGGAGGGGTGCGGGAATGTCCTGTTCTTCTTGAACTACTGGTTCTACCAAACTTTCAGAAACAGTTTGTGGTTCTGGAATTTCTTCCAGTTCTACTACGCTCCCACTCTTCTGATTTTCTAAAAATTCAGTTTCTAAGAAGCGGGCATGACGAGAAACAAAAACCTTTTGTTCCTCTGCGTAATAGAAACAATATCCTGTAGAGTTCTTTGGATATCCCACAAACTTACACTCTACTGAGCGTGCCTCGAGCTTGTCCGGATGCTGCTTTTTTACAAAAGCTGGACATCCCCATGTCTTCAGGTACTGAAGATAGGGTTTCTTCCCACTCCACATCTGATATGGTGTGGTAGGCACAGTTTTGGTTGGAACTCTGTTCAAAAGATATGTCGCTGATTCTAGCGCATAACCCCAGAAAGATCGCGGTAACTCAGCATTACTCATCATGGATCGTACCATATCCAATAGGGTTCGATTCCGTCTCTCCGATACACCGTTGTGCTGTGGAGTGTATGGAGGAGTAAGCTGAGAGAGAATTCCTTTCTCTTTTAGGTAACCTAGGAACTCGGCACTTAAGTATTCTCCACCTCGATCAGATCTCAGTGTCTTAATACTTTTGCCTGTTTGGTTTTCCGCTTCACTCTTGTATTCCAGGAATTTCTCAAAGGCTTCGGATTTATGCTTCATTAAGAAGACATGTCCAAACCTAGAGAAATCATCTGTAAAAGTAATGAAGTAGGAATAACCACCTCTTGCATGTGTAGACATTGGACCGCATACATCGCTGTGTATGAGTCCTAAGAGCTCGCTCGCTCTTACTCCTTGTCCAGTAAATGGAGTCTTTGTCATCTTTCCTTTGAGACAGGATTGACAAGTGTCATAAGTTTGATATTCGAAGGAGTCCAAATATCCTTCTCTATGCAACTTAGTCAACCTTCTCTCATTGATGTGACCCAGTCTACAATACCATAAGAAAGCTTTATTTAAAGCTGGAGACTTTCTTTTTAGTGTGTTCTGGACATTGAAAATTTGGAGTTGGTTTAAAACATATATACCGTTATTTAGGGTACCGGACCCAATCAAACCATGATTAAGGTGGATGTTGACAACATCTCTTACAAACGTGAAATCATAACCTTTATTTGATAACAAGGAAACTGATATGATATTACACGTTAAGCTTGGTACAAAATAACAGTTATGTAAAACCAAAATGTGTCCACTCGTCAATCCTATGTGATAATCCCCGACGGACGCAGCTCCCACGCTAGCTCCGTTAGCAACCTTTAGGGTCATATCACCTTCCTTCAACACTCTACGGTTTCTCAGTGCCTGCAATGAATTGCAAATATGAGATCCTGATCCGGTATCCAATACCCAGGAAGTAGAGTTGATCGACAGACAATTCTCAATTACAAACACACCTGAGGTCGAAGCCACAGCTTGCTTCGGTTCCTGGTTCTTGGCGTTCCACGCCTTGCAATCCTTCTTCCAGTGCCCTTTCCTGTGACAATGGAAGCACTCATCCTGGCCAACTACCGGTACTGCAAACTTTTCTTTCCCTTCCCTCCCACCTTACTAACACCTCCTCTAGGTTTGGGGACGGCCTTCTTCTTCCTTCCTTTGGCCCTAGCCTTGGACCCGGAAGAAGATGCTCCGCCAACAAACATAGCGGGTGTTTCCCTTGCCTTCTGCAAGGTGCCCTCTGCACTCCTTAACATGTTCAGGAGTTCCGGAAGTTCAACTTCTTTTCCTTGAAGGTTGAAGTTCAGGATAAACTGGGCGTAGGTGGGAGGAAGGGACTGGAGAATAAGGTCTGTATAGAGCTCATTATCCAAAGTCGTCCCAAGGTCTGCGAGCTCTTTAATATAGCCGATCATCTTTAGGACATGTTCTCCTACTGATGAACCGACAGCCAACCTCGCTCGAAACAAGTTCTTAGAGGTCTCGTATCTTGCTATACGAGATTGCTCTCCATAAAGTTCCTTTGTATGGAGAAATATGCCATATAGGGTCATATCCTCGTGCCTCCTCTGATGTTCATTGTTCATTGAGGCAAGCAAGATGCACTTGGCTTTTGCGCAATCTAAATCCCAGGTTTTGCGGATTTCCTTATCCGCATTGCTGGATTTGGGACCAGGGACAGCAGGTGCCGTAGCGGTGAGGATGTACCCCAATTTGTCATAGGTCAAAGCCATTTTGACATTCCGCAGCCAATCTTTATAGTTTGGCCCTGTCAGTATATTTTTCTCTAAAAGTAACTTAAGTCCAGTCATTTTCAGGGTCGCTGCAATTAGGAGAGAGAGAAGAAAACTCTTTAGCATGATGCTCTTGCAAGTTTAGAGTGGTTTTTAGTTTATCTAAACTGGATGGCTCCCACTGTTTCTCGAATCCTTCCTCAAACCATAAAAGAAGAATTAGCCAGGACTATTCTCACCGTACAATACTTGCTTAACCGTTCAGCCAGGCCAGTGTCGATACTTCGAGGGAGGTTTTCCAACGCTTTCGCGAAGTTCTTTAATTAAATAATCTCTTTTCTCTGGGGGCGTAACCCCGCTGACACTTTTCTGGACACCTACTTGGTTTATAGCATTGATCGTTAAGTGACGAATATCCTGATAAGTAGCATATACTCACAGTAGGATCGGGATCCAAATATCATCGTATGATAATGTTGAAGGAATCCTACCAACATTCATCAAACTCCAAATGGTATGCATCTCTTTGCAAATTTCAGTTTCTTTAGAAATTCCCGATATAAGTTTTTGCCCCATGCTCTTATGACCTTGACGTATGCCAACAAATCATAAGTCACATGTCAAGTTCTGCCCATCATTATCTTGTTAATTTGAACCCACCCGTATATACCCTTGACGTATGCCAACAAGGTAATGCGACTGTCCCAAACCAACACATTTATCTATGCAACAAATGAATACCCAAGCAGCTACCAAACACTATGCCTTGACGTATGCCAACAAGCATAGCTTGAATACTACTGACCATCCATAAGAAATGACGGAGGGCTACGACTGGTTTTGGCGAAACCGTGAACGTAGTGAACTTGATATAACCGAAGGAACCTGATAGCTTTTAAAAGGAGTGGTTAAAGCTCCGCATTTAAAAAATATCTGCTTTTTAAAATTAACCGAGTGGTTTCTTTTAAACTGTTCCAACGATTTAAACTTTGGTTTGTTTTTCTTTGCATTATAGATAATGCGTCCCATTATTAACCTATCATTGCAGAAAACAACGAAAATACAACGTCCTCTTATGCCATCCGCATTCGCCACGGGGTCCCGTCATCACCCGTTAGGTTACTTAACTAACGACAGAGCGGGGGCTGGGCTAGCGCGGGTGTAAAACATAAGTGACGTCTAAATAGCTATCATATATAGATATTTTACATTCGTCTGACGCAATGATATTCATTCCAGATCACAGATGAACTTAATTGGATTTGCAAGCAATCCGTGTTTGTTTTGAGCCTGCAACAAAATACGGATTACACAGTTGTGATGAATAGCCATTACCCCACCCTCGACCCCTACGGGTACGGCAAACTACCCGCCCGGCAGTTTGTGCACCCCACCTTGGGTCAGTCCTAGGAGCAGAAACAGTAAAATGAAATAATACAACGGTGGCTACAACCGCAACCTGGATGTGCCCCGCAAAAATAATATTACAACAAATTACATTTACAACAAATGAATTAAATAATAACCCATTGCTAAACCCCGGCTATACACCACAACAGTCCAATACATTTCATATGCACAAACAGATAAAACCATTACAGAAATGTGCAACCCCCTGCCAACCGACATACTAGCAGTTAGGGGAGGTTTACGAACACATTAAACAATCACAGATATAATCCAATATGCAAATACTGTACAATTTCGATCGATTAAACGCATTTAACATTGCTCCATTACTTCTCTGTAAAACTTGAAACCTGAGCAAATATTAAAAATTCCAGAAAATACCAAATATCACAGGGGACCCACACAAGAAATTTGGGTTCATGACTCGGCAACTCGGCGGCGGAACCGCGGCGGATCGTGTGGGATCCGCCGCGCTTCCGCGGCGCTTTAGCCGAGTCATGGGTCCATTTTTCTTGGGTGTTCTCCTGGATGCTTTTCAAGCTTTCTGAACAACCCTGAAAATTTTTTAGACTTCATTTAAATTTCGACAGAAACTTGACAGTTCGGTGTTTTCCGGTTTCGTTTTTTCCGTTCGAAATTCGTACAAATTTGCAATTAAGTTATTTATTGTTTAGCGAGGCTCTGATACCACTGTAAGTCGATGTACAACACCCCAATACTTGTGGGGAGGAGGAATTTTCAAAAACGAACTTGTTTAGTGAACAAATATCGACTAACCGCTTGAATCGAAGCTAAACGATAACTAACCAAACACATAGTTGTTCTAAACTACTATGCTTAGGGATTATACCTATCGAACCAAGTCCTTCGGCTTTACGATCTCCTCGTCCACCTCGGCCTTCTCGATGTAGTAGATGATCCACCCGAGAGCAAAACTCCAAGCTTAGCCTCTAAACTTGAGGCAACTAACCTTCTTGGATTGCTAATCAAAGAAGATAGATGAGATAGAGTGAGGGTTATGGATTGTTTAGTCTAACTAATCCTTGTTCTCAACACATGAGAGGTGAGGATTAGGGTTTGAAGAGAGTGAGCTTGAGGAGAGAGAATGTGAATGATATTATGAAGTGAGAATAGTAAGTTATCATAATATATATGAAGCATTTACTTTTATCAAGAAAAGAAAATAAGTGATGAATAATCGTGCTTCACAAATATCAAGTGGTGATTCATTATCATGAGTCATTAAGCATTTATGATGCATTAATGACCATGATGAATCACTCTCATGACTCACTAATCTCATTCAATGTATATGCCACCTAAACCTCGTTAGTCACCATCTTCTAGAAGCTTCTCGCGTAATTACGAGAACGCCCCTCCGATCCGCAAAAATACGGAAAAACTTTAGACTGTATAAATCCAATAACCGGATACCAGTAACTGGCTTAAACCAAAACCGACTGGTAAAAACTGTCCGAAAGTCGTACGTGCGTAAACACACGTATGCGTCCGAACCCTTTGTTGTAAAACCATACGACCTCTATATCGTTTCGCCTGGAGTAGGAAACTCTCTGTGTGGGACTCTAGAGACTCGACTACTACGCTGGCAGTGGGTTTAACCACAGACCGCAAGCGGCACTAGCTGTACGTAACGGTCCCCAGGTAGTTGTCGATAAGAAGGCCGATGAGGAAACCTATCCGAACTCCTACTGAGTCTGATGTGACAATCTCCATACAGTCCGGTCCGTTCGTCTTAGACTATCGCATATCGGGCCTATGGGGCGGCAAGCGTCAGTCCCCTAATAGCGGTATAAGTCGTGTCGGAGCGAAGCCCATTACACCCTGAGAAACTACTGGAACCTACCAGTAAATCTCGCTTGCCCTGGCCAGGGACTTTGCGTAATGGCTCTCTGACACAGCGCGATATCAACCCCCAATACCGGGAGAGACGAATCCTGTCTAACCGCCACTGCCTCTAAGTGCTCGGGACTGCACCCAACTGCTATCTGTTTGCACGACTCCTTTGAGCCGTGGTAGGGTAGCAATCTAAGAACAGTGAGACACACTCGAGGCGAAGTAGCAGTGTCAAGTCTGCGGACTATGCTGTACTCATGTCACCTGGGAACTGTTCACTGACGATTGGTATAAAACCAACCAACAGTTCCCTGTGAGTCCTGTCCAGTGTACCCGTAACCTAACGAGCACCTGCATACTATCTCCAGTACGACGTACTGACGGCTGTGGGACAGACCATCTCCCCAACTGGGATGAGAAGCGTACACACCAGTCTACTCCGGAGTATCGATGCTCTGTCTCGATAATCCAACGACCAGGGACCTGAATAAGGATGTGCTTGTAGACTACCCAGCCCCCACTAGTGTGACTGCCATCACAACGCTGGTAGACAAGCAAGATCCTAAGAGCTCTATCAATACGTACACTCACATATTAAGATAGAAAAACCAAGTAGCATACTACCATGTTTAGCAAGACTGTTATATACAAGTGAATATCCCAAGCTTCCATTAAGTAATATACAAACTAGTATGATACAGTAATGGTCTTCTAGGGCATAAACACTAACAGCCAGTGGGTCACGTGAGCTGCACGCGACCGCTGGGCGCTGAGCACTCGCGGGTCGTGTGAGGCGCACGTGGGCACTTAGCGCCCACGGTTCACGTGCCTGTACGCGACCGCTGGGCGCTCACGGGTCACGTGCGCGGCACGCGACCGCTAGGCGCCCGTGGGTCACGTGCACGGCACGCAACCGCTGGAAACACTAGCAGAAAAGTGGCTTAGCCCCTAGGTTAGGAGTTGAACTCCCAAGGGGCTTTGGAGTTTAACTCCTAACAGGGATTATGTATAGATTTGGAGTTAAACTCCTAAAAAGGGGTTTGATTTATAGAGTTAAACTCCAACAAATCTTGAATGGAGTTAAACTCCTAAAAATCTTTGGATCTTCTTTTGAGCCTCGGATCCTCCCGGAATGGGATTTTTATAGATGGTTATCTTTCATCTTCCTCTCTGTTGGCTGGATCTTAGGTGAAAAGGGGGAGGTGAGACTTAAAATATCCCCTTTTTGGGATTTGATGGAAAATCCAAGCTCCCCTTCAAGGGTTTTTTGGTGAAAAGTTATTTATTTTTGGAAAAGGAAGAGTTAAACTCTTGATTTAATTCAAAATAAAAGAAGAAGGTTTAGAACCTTGAGGAAGGAGGATGAGGTACAAACCCTAGAATTTTAGAATAGAAACATTGTCATAGATATTTTCATCATGTTTGCTTTTATAGGCTACACACTTTACATATAGCCCCTTGGGCTTTGCCAAATGACACTTGTGTCACCCCATGCCTTATGTGCTTTTTTTTTTGCCCATAAGCCATGGGGTTTACAAAATTTTTGTTTTCTATCCACTTTATATATATTTATTTCTAAAAATTAAATTCAGACTAATTTATTGCCTCCTTTTTGGCATGGAGTCGTCCCCTTCCATACTTGGTCTTGACTTGGGCTTGGGCTCGGGCCTACTTGACTTGGGGCTGACCTTGGTTTTGACTTGGTCAACTGGGGTGTGATTTTGACCCCAAAAAGTGTCCCCCATCAATAAATTCACATCACATATGTGGGTTGTGTGCATGAAATTGATAGATCTTCTTTCGCGTGGAGGTTGACTCCGTTTAGACAACGTGGAGGTCGATACTGCCCTTTTTGCGACGTGGATGGTCGGGACTACCCTTTTTGTGACTTGGACGGTCGGTGCTGCCCTTTTAGCAACTTGGACGGTCATTGATGCCCTTTTTGCAACGTGAACGGTCGGTTCTACCAATTTAGCGACGTGGACGGTCGGTTCTGCCATTTTAGCGACGTGGACGGTCGGTTTTGCCCTTTTTGCGACGTGAACGGTCGGTGCTGCCCTTTTAGTGACTTGGACGGTCGGTTCTGAACTTTTAGCGACTTGGATTGTTGGTGCTGCCCTTTTAGCAACTTGGACGATCGGTGCTACCCTTTTTGCGACTTAGACGGTCGGTGCTGCCCTTTTTGCGACTTGGACGGTCGGTGCTGCCCTTTTAGTGACTTGGACGGTCGGTGTCGTTCTTTTAGTGACTTGGATGGTTGATGCTGCCCTTTTTGCGACTTGGACGGTCGTTGCTGCCCTTTTAGCGACTTGGACGGTCATTGCTTGCTCCGCTTCTTGCGGTATCGGGATTTGATTTGACTTGCTCCGCTTTCTGCGGTGTAAGGGTTGAAGTTGGTTTGCTCCGCTTTCTACGGTGTCAGGGTTGATTTGTTTGATTTGATTTATTCTGGGGTTCCCTACCTGTCCACCGGGACTTTTGAGCTTAGAAGCGCTACCCGGTGGGGCATTGATTTGATATGTTTGATTTCTGCCTCGTTTGGCGAAACTTTTGAATTTGAGAGGAACTTGGAATTTGGATTTTGTTTGGCATCAGCATTACTGCAATGGAATAATGCCAGAAGCAACTCATCATTTTTCCTGGGAGGACTTGGGATTTGGTTTTTGGGTCGGCATCGGCACCGCTAACACTGAAGCGTAGTGCCAGGAGCGACTCATCCTTTACCTTTGGGAAGACCTGGGATTTGGGTTTTTGGGTCGGCATCAGCATTGCTGCACTGGAATAATTCCAGGAGCAACCCATCATTTGCCTCAAGAGGACTTAGGATTTGGTTGTTGGGTCGACATCAGCACCGCGAACACTGAAGCAATGCCAGGAGCGACTCATCATTTGCCTTTGGAAAGACTTAGGGTTTGGGTTTTGGGTCGGCATCAGCACTGCTAACACTGAAGCAATGCCAGGAGCGACTCATCATTAGTCTTTGGGAAGACTTAGGGTTTGGGTTTTGGGTCGGCATCAGCACCGCTAACACTGAAGCGTAACGTCTGGAGCGACTCATCATTTGCTGTTGCCCGTTGGAGAGCGATGGCTCTAGAGACAGGTTCAGATCCCTATCACTTAAGGCTTTTCAATTTTATGAGCCGTAAGGGTCTCATAAAAGCATTTTCTCCCTATGAGTCGAGAGGATCTCGCAGGTGTATGTTCTCCTTAGGAATCGTGGGGATTCCTAAGTGTCTTGCTCCTTTGTGAGTCGTAAGGATCTCACGCAGGGATTTTCTCCTCACAAGGTCGAGAGAACTTTGCAAGTGTATTTTATCTCTTTTCATGAGTTTGCTCCCTTTCGGGTTTTCACAAACTCGCCGCCAGTCCTGCTGTTTTTACTCACGGACCCCTTTCGGGTTTTCATCCGTGCCCGTTTTGCTTGTGGACATACCATTTTTTTTTTGGCTTCATCGCCGGAGGGACTTTAAAATTAATCTCGCCGGTAAGGCTTGGGAGAGATAGGGGTCATTCACGCCCATGGATTGTATACGGTTTTACAGGATGTATGATCCAAACCGCAGGGCCGGTGTGCTCAATTCGTCTGCGACTTGGAGCATTCACGCATAGTATTTCTTGATATATCAGCCATTGATGGGCGGTATGGGCCTTTCTCCCTCGGCACTTATTAGTTGATAGGATCCTCCGTCGAACACTTTCTCGATGACGTATGGTCTTTCCCAGTTTGGCTCGAATTTTCCTTTTGCATGTCGATTGGGGATGATCGGTCTTTTGAGGACCAACACCAATTCGCCTTTTTTGAAAGCGCGGAAAAGGGTCATCTTACCGTAGGCCCATGAAATTTGGGCTCGGTATAACTCCAGATTTTGCTGCACCGCTAGCCTCTTTTCTTCGAGGGTGTCAAGCTCTTCAAGCCGAAGAAGCACGTTTTCCTCTTCCGTCAACTCGTGCTGGACGACCATTCTTAAGCTTGGAACTTCGATTTCGAGAGGGAGGATCGCATCCACTCCGAAGAGTAATGAGTATGGAGTGGACTGAGTTGGAGTGTGGTGTGTGATACGATATGCCCACAACGCCTCGTGGAGCTTCAGATCCCAGTCTCGTTTATTGGCTGAAGCATTTTTCCTCAGGAGCTTGCATAGAGTTTTATTGAAGGCTTCGGCTGGCCCATTGGCTCTTGGATTATAGATGGAGGAATATCTCCAGTCTATCTCGTGTTGAGTAGCGAATCTTGAGACTTTGAAACTCTTGAAAGAAGGCCCGTTGTCAGATATGATTCTTCTTGGTGTACCGAAGCGGTATAGGATATTATGCTGGAAGAATGTTAGAATATCTTCCGTCTTGACTTCTTTTAACGGGACAGCTTCAGCTCATCTGGAGAAGTAATCAGTTGCGGCCAATATGAACCGGTGGCCTTTGGATGACGGGGGTCAACTGGGCCAACTATGTCGGTGCCCCAAACTTCGAAGGGCCATGATGCCACCGTAGGATGCAGTGGGTTGGGATGCTTGTGGATGAAATCACCGTGAATTTGGCAGAGATGACATTTTTTCTAATGCTCTTCGCAATCCCTTATCATGGTGGGCCAGTAATACCCAAGCCATTTAATTTGAATCTGCATCATGGGGCCAGATTGGTGAGCACCACAAACGCCCGAGTGAACTTCTTTCATGACTTTTTGGGCTTCGGCCAATGACAGACACCTGAGCTAGAGTTAGTCATATAACCTGCAGTATAGCGTGTCATTTACGAACACATATTGCAGAGCTCTCTTATTCAGCTGAACCCTTGCAGATTTTTCTTCGGGAAGCTTGTCGTATCGGAGGTAATCTATGAAGAGCTCTCTCCAATCGGGCTCATCTTGAATGATCAGAACTTCTTCGGCAGGACTGCTCTTTTGTTCCGCGCTTTCCTCTTCTCGTAAAGAGACTGGGGGTAGAATTTGCCGGCTTCTAACTATGATCAGAATTTCTTCCATATCAGGATCAGCCAGCTTCTTGGCTAAGCGAGCGACTACGTCAGCTTTTCCATCCAACGCCCAAGGAACTCTCATTAATTCAATATGGGTGAACTGTTTCATGAGTTCCACCACCGAACTTCTATACCTAGCTAACTCGGGTTTGTATATCTTATAATTACCGCTTACTTGGTTGACGACAAGCTGGGAATCACCATAGACAAGTAGCCTACGGATCTCCATTTCTATGGCAAGCTCCAAACCAGCTATCAGAGCTTTGTACTCAGCCTCGTTGTTTGTGCGAGGCTCGGTGAGAGAAAAAGAACGTCATAGGGTTCCCATCGATGGCGTGATGAATACCAATCCTATCCTTACTTTTATCTGCGAGATGCTTGATTTGCTGGAGGTCCTAATTGATGAGGCTCCCGTTAGTGTATATTCCCTAGAGGCCATTACTGTATCATACAGGTTTGTATATTACTTGATGGAAGCTTGGGATATTCACAGTTGTATAGACAATCTTACTCGAAATGGTAGTATGCTACTTGGTTTGTTTCTACTTTAATGTGTGCATGTGTTTCTTTTAGCATATCGCCTATACACATTAGTGGAGCCCCTAGGATCTTTGCTTGATTACCAGCGTTGTGATGGCAGTCACACTAGTGGGGGCTGGGTAATCTACAAGCACATCCTTATACAGGTCCCTAGTTGTAGGATTATCGAGACTGGGCATCGATACTCCGGAGTAGACTAGCGTATGCGCTTCTCATGCCAGCAGGGAAGACGGTCTGTCCCACAGCCGTCAGTACGTCGTACTTGAGATAGTATGCGGGTGCTCGTTAGGTTACGAGTACACTGGACAGGACTCGTCGGGAGCTGTTGGTTGGTACTATACCTATCGTCAGTTATCAGTTCCCAGGTGACATGAATACAACTTAGTCCGCTGACTTGACACTGTCACTTCGCCTCGAGTGTGTTCCCACTGTACTTTGATTACTACCCTACCACGGCTCAAAAGAGTCGTGCAAACAGGTAGTAGTTGGGTGCAGTCCCGAAACACTTGGAGGCAGTGACGGTTAGATAGGATTCGTCTCTCCCGGTATTGGGAGTTGATATCGCGTTGTATCAAGGAGAGCCATTACATATAGTCGTCCCTGGCCAGGGCAAGCGAGATACACTGGTAGGTTTCCGGTGTTATCTCAGGGTGTTCTGGGCTGCACTCCGACACGACTTGTACCGCTATTAAGGGACTGACGTTTACCACCCCCTAGGCCCGCCATGCGATATTCTCAGACGAACAGACCGGACTGTACGGAGATTGTCACATACAGGCTCAGTAGGAGTTCGGATGGGTTCACCTCATCAGTCTTCTTATCGGCATCTACCTAGGAACCGTTACGTACAGCTAGTGCCGCTTGCGGTCTATGGTTAAACCCACTGCCAGCGTAGTGTCGAGTCTTTAGAGTCCCACACAGAGGGTTATTCGCCTTTGGGCAAAACAGAGTAGATGTCGCATGGTTTTGCGACGGGGTTCGCTCACATCCGCGCACTTGTCCACGTTTGGTGTCCGGACAGTTATTACTAGTGGGCTTTGGTTTAAACCGGATCCTAGTATATGTTTTGGGATTGGTTTTATCTCATTGTATTCGTGTTTCTCGGAACACGGATGCGGGTGTGTATGCACAGTTGACTGAGGCAGATGAAGAGGATTCTCATTAGGGTTGATGACGGTTGTCTTTTTCCAAACCCTAATGAATATGTGAAATATAATCAATAATGTTAATGAAAAGGAAATCGTGTCATGGTTAGGGTTGTGGACTTTTTGACCTTGGTTGACTTGTTGACCAAAGTTGAAATGTTGACCATAATCATTTCACACAAAGATGCTCTTTGATCTTTGCAAAAATCATTAAATGTGAAATGATAATGGTCTCATCAAATCAACCATCACCTTTTTCTTTTTAATTAATATTGTTAATTATTAATTCACATATATGTGATATGGTTGTTATTTTCTTCTCATTCTCACTTGCATCTTCTCTCTCATCCATTGCTTTCCCTTTTCCTCTAGCTCAAGGAAAAATCCCTCTCATGAGTTGAGAACCATTTTCCTTTGAGATAAAACACCAAAACCACTCTCTACTCATCCTAAGGTTGATGGTTTAGCAAACCTAACACTTTAGTTACCTCAAGTTCGAGGAAGGAGCTCAAGGTAGAGGCCCTCGGGTGGATCTTTCTTCGGCAAGAGAAGGCGACGAGGAGAACCATTCAACCCACTCTAAGGAGAAGAAGAGAAGGAGTTCAAGACTAGGTATAACCCTCTAACCGAGTAGGTAAAGCTTGTAGTTAGTTGCTAGTGTGTTGTTTAGCAAAGATCCGGTTTCTAGTCCATATTACCCTGGTCCTAAAAATTGTTTTTCACCGTTTCCGCAACCCCGAAAGAACCGGGACAGGTAACGTGGACTTACAGTGGTATCAGAGCCTAGCTAAACACACGCTAGCATGTTAGCAAAGTATCTAGAATTTTTATCGGACAAAAAACAGCAAAACATGTCAAAAATATCAACTTTCTGCCGATTTTTATTTCTGTTCAAAAAATAATTAATCATACACTAAAAATCAGCTCAGGGTTTTTAAAGAGCACACAAGAAAAACGAGTCAACGAGTCGACCAACTCACCGCGGAACCGCGGCAAGAACATGCTTCTTGCCGCGGATCCGCGGCCGAGTTGACTCGGCCGTGGGTCGTTTTTCCTGCAGTGTTCTTACAATGGTGTTTTGGGATTTTTAGGATGGTTTGTTTCTACCCAGAATTTCCAGAGAACAAATTTGTTTTGGAGGTGGTTAAAAATCCGTATTTTGATCGAACTTCTCTAGACTTTGGCTAATGGAATGTATCTGTGATGTGATATATGTTTTGAACGTCGGCTAATCGCTATACATCGATTAGTGGGGGTTATACATATCTGTGATCTGTAATGCTGATGGTTTGTGTATATGAATTCATTGGATTGTCGCGGATGAATAGCCCGGGGGGTTGTGAGATGAGAGTTTTATTTATCTTTCAATTCATGTAATATGTAAATTGATGTAATATTATTTGTATGGCCGCACATCTGGGATGAGGTTGTAGCCGCCATTGTATAATTTTTTTTTACTGTTTTTGCTCCTAGGATAGACCCAAGGAGGGGTGCACAAACTACCGGGTACCTTGAAGTGCCGAGTGACCTACTCACGTTGTTGAGGGAGGTTGCTTCGCTTCGAGTATTTGGCGGGTAGTTCGCCGCACCCGTAAGGGTCTAGGGTGGGGTATTGGCTGTTCATCGTGACCGTGTAATCTGCTTTTCGTTACAGGCTCGAACGAAATGCGGATTCCTAGTATATCCAATGTGTTCATCTGTGATTTGGAATGGCTATCATTGCATCTGACGAATGTATATATCTATATATGACATCTATTTAGGCGTTGCTTATGTTTTGCATACGCGCTAGTCCAGCCCCCGCTCTGTCGTTAGTTAAGTAACCTAACGGGTGATGACGGGTGCCGTGGCGAATGCGGATGGCATAAGTGTACGTCATATTTTCGTTGTTTTCTGCAATGGTAGGATTAAATGATGGGATGCATTAAATTAATGCAAGAAAATAAACCAAGTTAAGTCGTTGGAACACTTTCAAAACCACTCGGTTCTTTTCAAAAACCAACTTTTAAACGCGGAGCTTGAACCACTCCTTTTAAAAGCTATCTCGTACCATCGATTATATCAAGTTCACTACGTTCACGGTTTCGCCAAAACCATTCGTAGCCCTCCATCATTTCAGTAAAATATTCGGTAGTATTCAAGTTATGTATTTTGACCTATGCCAAGGCATAGTGATTGGTAGCTGCCGGATATTTATCTGTTGCATAGATAGATGCGTTGGTTTGAGACAGTCGTACTGCCATTTTGGCCTACGTCAAGGGTATGTATGGGTGGGTTCAAATTAACCTGAATAATGATGGGTAGAACTTGATATGTGACTTATGATATTTTGGCCTACGTCAAGGTCATAAGAGCATGGGGGCAAAAATCCACATCGGGAGTTTCTAAAGAAACTGAAACTTGCTAGTGCTGCATACCATTTGGAGTGTGATGATTCTGGTAGGATTCCTTCAGTTTTGTCACACGATGATATTTGGATCCTGATCCTACTGTGAGTATATGCTACTCCTCGAGAAATTTCTCACTTAACGATCAATGATATAAACCAAGTAGGTGTCTAGAAAGGTGTTAGCGGGGCTACGGCCCCAGGGAAAGGAGGTTATTAAATTAAGGAACTTCACGAAAGCGTTGGAAAACCTCCCTCGAAGTACCGACACTGGCCTGGCTGAACGGTTAAGCAAGTATTGTACGGTGAGATTGATCCCGACTAATTCTTCCTTTATGGCTTGAGGAGGGATTCGAGAGACCGTGGGAGCCATCCTGTTTAGACAAACTAAAAACCACTCTAAACTTGCAAGAGCATCATGCTAAAGTGTTTCTTCTCTCTCTCCTAATTGCAGCGACCAATCGACCTGACCGGACTTAAGTTACTATTAGATAAAAATGTACTGACAGGGCCAAACTACAAAGATTGGCTCAGGAAAGTCAAAATGGCAATCACTTACGACAAGTTAGGGTATCTCCTTACCACCAAAGCTCCCCCTGTCCCAGGTCCCACCTCCAGCGTCGTTGATATAGAAATCCGTAAGACATGGGAGATCGACTGCGCGAAGGCCAAGTGCCTCGTGCTTGCCTCTATGCACAATGAACATCAGAGGAGGCACGAGAATATGGACCTAGAATCCATATTTCTTCATACAAAAGAACTGTATAGAGAGCAATCCCTTATCGCCAGATACGAAGTCTCGAAAAAATTGTTTTCGGCGAGATTGGCCATCGGATCATCCATAGCGGAACACGTGCTTAAGATGATTGGCTACATTGAAGAGCTCGCGGAGCTAGGGACCACGTTGGAGAATGAGCTCTGTACGGACTTGATTCTTCAGTCCCTTCCTTCCACTTACGCCCAGTTTATCCTGAACTTCAACTAGCAAGGAAAAGAAGTTGAACTTTCGGAGTTCCTCAACATGTTGAGGAGTGCAGAGGGCACCCTACAGAAAGTAAGGGAAACATCCACTTTGTTTATAGGAGGATCTTCCTCTTCTAAGTCCAAGGCAAAAGCCAAGGGAAAAAAGAAGAAAGCCCCCACCAAACCAAAGGACAGTGTTAGTAAAGTGGAAACGAAGAGAAAGGCAAAGCCAACAAAGGTAGCGGGAAAGCTTGTGGGAAAGGAAGAGTGCTTTTACTGTCATAAGGGTGGACACTGGAAAAAGGATTGCAGGGCTTGGAAGGCCAGAAACCAGGATCCGAAGCAAGTTGCGGTTTCGGCTTCAGGTGTGTATGTTATTGAAAACTGTCTATCAATAAACTCTATTTCCTGGGTATTGGATACCGGATCAGTATCTCATATCTGTAACTCTTTGCAGGCACTGAGAAAGCGTAGGGTTTTGAAGACAGGTGATATGACTTGCAAACGGAGCTAGCATGGATGCTGAGTCCGTGGGGGACTATCACTTGGGATTGTCAGATGGGCATGTTTTGGTTTTGTGTGGTTGTTATTTTGTACCCAATGCAACTTATAATATCATATCTGTATTTTTAATGTCTAAAGAAGGTTATGATTTGCATTTGTAAGCAATGTTGTAAACATTCACCTTAATCAAGTTCTGATTGGGTCGGGTACATTAAGCAATGGTATATACGTATTAAACCAACCACAGATTTTCAATGTCCAGAATACACACAAAAGAAATTCTCCAGAAATAAATCATGCTTTCTTATGGCATTGTAGACTGGGTCACATCAATGAGAGAAGGTTGACTAAGTTACATACAGAAGGATATTTGGATCCGTTCGAATATCATTCATATGCAACTTGTCAATCCTGTCTCAAAGGAAAGATGACAAAGACTCCGTTCACTGGACACGGAGTAAGAGCGAGCGAGCTCTTGGGGCTCATACACAGCGATGTGTGCGGTCCAATGTCTACACATGCGCGAAGTGGTTATTCTTACTTCATTACTTTTACGGATGATTTTTCAAGGTTCGGACATGTCTTCTTAATGAAGCATAAATCTGAAGCCTTTGAAAAATTCAAGGAATATAAGAATGAAGTAGAAAAACAAACAGGTAAAAGTATCAAGACACTAAGATCTGATCGAGGTGGTGAATACTTAAGTGCCGAATTCCTGGATTACCTAAAAGAGAATGGAATTCTCTCTCAGCTTACTCCTCCATACGCTCCACAGCATAACGGTGTATTGGAGAGACGGAACCGAACCCTATTGGATATGGTATGTTCCATGATGAGTAACGCTGAGTTACCGCGATCATTCTGGGGATATGCACTAGAATCAGCTGCATACCTTTTGAACCGAGTTCCAACTAAGACTGTGCCTACCACACCATATGAGATATGGAGTGGAAAGAAACCCTATTTTCAATATCTGAAGATCTGGGGATGTCCAGCTTTTGTCAAAAAGCAGCATGCGGACAAACTCGAGGCACGCTCAGTACTGTGCAAGTTTTTGGGATACCCAAAGAACTCCAGGAGGTATCTTTTCTATTACGCAGAAGAACAAAAGGTCTTTGTCTCTTATAATGCCCACTTTCTAGAACACCAGTTCTTAGAAAAGGAAATAAGTGGGAGCGCAATAGAACTGGAAGAAATTCCAGAACTACAAACTATTACTGAAAGCTTAGTAGAACCAGAGGGTTCGAAAGAACAGAACATTCCTACACCGCTCCGCAGGAGTAGTAGGCAGTCTCATCCGCCCGAGAGATACTACGGTTTTCTCATAGACGGAGATAGAGAGGATTGCATCATTGATAATGATGAGCCGACTAGCTTCCAGTAGACCATTCAGAGCGTTGACACGGTAAAATGGCTGGATGCAATACAGACCGAAATGGAGTCTATGTACACCAACAAAGTATGGACTTTGGACGTTGCTCCAGAAGGGGTAAAACCCGTGGGATGCAAATGGATCTTCAAGAGGAAGATTGGTGTAGATGGGCAGGTTGAGACCTATAAGGCTAGACTTGTTGCAAAGGGTTTTCGTCAAAGACCTGGTTTGGACTATGACGAAACCTTTTCACCAGTGACTATGCTTAAATCCATTCGGATCCTTCTTGCAATTGCTGCCTTCCACGATTATAAGATTTGGCAGATGGACGTAAAGACCACTTTTCTAAATGGAAATTTAGAGGAGTGTGTCTATATGGACCAGCCAGAGGGTTTCATTCAGAGTGGGAGCAGCGGAAAGGTGTGCAAGTTGCTTAAGTCCATTTATGGACTAAAGCAGGCATCGCGGAGTTGGAACATCTGTTTTGATGAGACGGTCAAAGATTTTGGCTTCATCAAAAATCCAGATGAACTATGCATCTATAGTAAAATTGTAGCACGAACTGTCGTATTCCTCGTTTTATACGTGGATGACATTCTCTTGATAGGAAATGGCATTCCTATGCTACAATCTGTCAAAGGGTTCTTGTCACACAGGTTCACCATGAAAGACCTGGGTGATGCCTCTTACATTCTGGGGATCCGGATCCATCGTGATAGATCCAAGAGGATATTAAGACTTTCACAGTCCAGGTACATCGACACCATACTGAAAAGATTCAGTATGGAAGATTCCAAGCGCGGTAATCTACCGGCTTGTCACGGGATCACCCTCTCCAAAGAGATGTCTCCCAAGACTGATTTGGAAAGGGATCACTTGTCTATTATACCCTACGCTTCTGCGGTAGGCTCTATAATGTATGCGATGTTGTGTACCAGACCAGATGTAGCTTATGCACTGAGTGTGGTAAGCCGGTATCAGTCAAACCCTGGGGAGAACCACTGGATAGCAGTAAAGAACATTCTCAAGTACCTGAAAAGGACTAAGGAGATGTTCTTGGTGTATGGCGGAAAAGACCTCCAGATTGAGGCCTTTGCTGACTCCAGCTTCCAGAGTGACAAGGATGATTCCAAGTCCATGTCGGGTTATGTCTTTACCTTCAATGGAGGGGCGGTGTGTTGGAAGAGTTCCAAACAGGAGACCGTTGCTGACTCGACGATGGAAGCGGAATATATCGTTGCATCTGATGCCGCAAAAGAAGCCGTCTGGATGATGAAGTTCTTGAAAGAATTTCAGGTGGTTCCGTCCATTGTTGATCCAATACCTCTGTATTGTGACAACAACGGGGCTATAGCTTTAGCAAAGGAACCCAGGTCCCATCAGAAATCCAGACACATCTTAAGGCAGTATCACCTGATCAGGGAGATCGTGGATCGCCAGGATATCGAGGTTCGGAGGGTTGCTTCAGAAGATAACACTGCAGATCCATTCACGAAGGCCTTAACCCAGACTCAGTTCGAGCGGCTGATCGAGATGATAGGTCTTCGATACGCCAGTACATGGCCTTAGTGCAAGTGGGAGATTGTTAGTGTATATGCCCTAGAGGCCATTACTGTATCATACTATTTTGTATATTACTTGATGGAAGCTTGGGATATTCACAGTTGTATAGACAATCTTGCTCGAAATGGTAGTATGCTACTTAGTTTGTTTCTACTTTAATGTGTGCATGTGTTTCTTTTAGCATATCGCCTATACACATTAGTGGAGCCCCTAGGATCTTTGCTTGATTACCAGCGTTGTGATGGTAGTCACACTAGTGGGGGCTGGGTAATCTACAAGCACATCCTTATACAGGTCCCTAATCGTAGGATTATCGAGACGGGGCATCGATACTCAGGAGTAGACTAGCGTATGCGCTTCTCATGCCAGCAGGGGAGACGGTCTGTCCCATAGCCGTCAGTACGTCGTACTTAAGATAGTATACGGGTGCTCGTTAGGTTACGAGTACACTGGACAGGACTCGTCGGGAACTGTTGGTTGGTACTATACCTATCGTCAGTTATCAGTTCCCAGGTGACATGAGTACAGCTTAGTCCGTTGAATTGACACTGTCACTTCGCCTCGAGTGTGTTCCCACTGTACTTTTATTACTACCCTACCACGGCTCAAAGGAGTCGTGCAAACAGGTAGTAGTTGGGTGCAGTCCCGAAGCACTTGGAGGCAGTGACAGTTAGATAGGATTCGACTCTCCCGGTATTGGGAGTTAATATCGTGCTGTGTCAAGGAGAGCCATTACACATAGTCGTCCCTGGCTAGGGCAAGCGAGATACACTGGTAGGTTTCCAGTGTTATCTCAGGGTGTTCTAGGCTGCACTCCGACATGACTTGTACCGCTATTAGGGGACTGACGTTTACCAACCCTAGGCCCGCCATGCGATATTCTCAGACGAACAGACCGGACTGTATGGAGATTGTCACATACAGGCTCAGTAGGAGTTCGGATGGGTTCACCTCATCAGTCTTCTTATCGGCATCTACCTGGGGACCGTTACATACAGCTAGTGCCGCTTGCAGTCTGTAGTTAAACCCACTGCCAGCGTAGTGTCAAGTCTTTAGATTCCCACACAGAGGGTTATTCGCCTTTGGGCAAAACAGAGTAGAGGTCGCATGGTTTTGCGACGGGGTTCGCTCACATCCACGCACTTGTGCACGTTTGGTGTCCGGACAGTTATTACTAGCGGGATTTGGTTTAAGCCGGATCCTAGTATATGTTTTGGGATTGGTTTTATCTCATTATATTCGTGTTCCTCGGAACATGGATGCGGGTGTGTATGTACAGTTGACTGAGGCAGAGGCAGAGGATTCTCATTTCGATTGATGACGGTTGTCTTATTCCAAACCCTAATGAATATGTGAAATATAATTAATAATGTTAATTAAAAGGAAATTGTGTCAAGGTTAGGGTTGTGGACTTTTTGACCTTGGCTGACTTGTTGACCAAAGTTGAAATGTTGACCATAATCATTTCACACAAAGATGCTATTTGATCTTTGCAAAAATCATTAAATGTGAAGTGATAATGGTCTCATCAAATCAACCATCACCTTTTTCTTTTTAATTAATATTGTTAATTATTAATTCACATATATGTGATATGGTTGTTATTTTCTTCTTATTCTCACTTGCATCTTCTCTCTCATCAATTGCTCTCCCTCTTCCTCTAGCTTAAGGAAAAATCCCTCTCATGAGTTGAGAACCATTTTCCTTTGAGATAAAACACCAAAACCAATCTCTACTCATCCTAAGGTTGAAGGTTTAGCAAACCTAACACGTTAGTTACCTCAAGTTCGAGGAAGGAGCTCAAGGTAGAGGCCCTCGGGTGGATCTTTTTTCGGTAAGAGAAGGCGACGAGGAGAACCATTCAACCCACTCCAAGGAGAAGAAGAAAAGAAGTTCAAGACTAGGTATAACTCTCTAACCGAGTAGGTAAAGTTTGTAGCTAGTTGCTAGTGTGTTGTTTAGCAAAGATCCGGTTTCTAGTCCATGTTACCCTAGCCCTAAAAAAAATTTCACCGTTTCCGCAACCCCGAAAGAACCAGGACAGGTAACGTGGACTTACAGCTCCATCGAAATAGAGCTCCCAACATGGTTCATCATCCTCGAGGTGCAGCACTTGTTCGTCAGGTAACTCGCAATTGAGCGGTGACCCTTCTGGTATGGGATGAGCAGCAAGGAATTCGGCGAGAGCTTGCCCTTTTACTGCTTTCTGAGGAGTATAGATTATGTCAAATTCAGGCAGCATGACAGCCCATCTCGCCATTCTACCCGCTAGGCTTGCTTTGGTCATTAAGTGTTTGTGCGGGTCGACCTTGGAGATCAGCATAACCCGATGAGCAAGCAGATAGTGCTTCAGCTTCTTCACAGCGAATATCAGAGCCAAGCATTGCTTTTCGATCGGGGAATAGTTGTGTTCCGCTCCGACTAAAGTTCGACAGGGCATTCTCTTTTCCCTTCTCGTTGTTCTAGGCAAGGAGTGCACCAATTGACTCATCTAGCGCGGCAGTATAGAGAATCAACGTTTATTTAGAATAGGGGCAGCAAGCACTGGAGGGTGCAATAGGTACTGTTTGATGCTTTCGAATGCTTCTTGATATTCGACATCCCAGACAAAAGGTCTCCTTTCTTCATGAGCTTCGAGAAGGGCCTACATCTCCCCGATAAATTTGAGATAAACCTGCGTATATAAGCAAGCTTTCCTTGAAAAGATCTTAGTTGCGTCAGATTCTTCGGAGGGGGCATCTCCATGATGGCCTTTATTTTGGATGGGTCAACTTCGATCTCTCGATGTACGACTATGAAGACCAAGAATTTTCCCGATGACACGCCAAAAGCGCACTTCAGAGGATTCATCTTCACATCGTATTCGCTCAGTCTTGTAAGAACGGTCCTAAGATCTTAGATGTGATAGGCCTTGGCTTTAGTCTTGACGACCAAATCATCAACATAACATTCAACGACTTTATGGATTAGGCCATCAAAGATATTGATCATTGCCTTTTGGTATGTAGCACCTGCGTTCTTCAGTCCGAACGGCATCACCTTGTAGCAGTATATTCCAATCGGGGTTCAAAATGCTGTGTGTTTCTCATCCTCAGGCGACATCTTGATCTGATTATATCCAGACGAGCCATCCATGAAGGTGAACAGCTCGTAATTTGAGGTGTCATCGACCATCATTTTCATGACCGGTAACGGGAAGTCGTCTTTAGGGCATGCCTTGTTGAGGTCTCTGAAATTGACACAAACTCGGATCTGGCCATTTTTTTCTTCACTGGGACTATGCATGCGATCCAGTCCGCATATTTCTCTTCTCTGATGAATCCAGCATCGATAAGTTTCTTAGTTTCCTCCATGAAATTTTCTTCTAGCTCCCTTGTCATTCTTCGGGGAGCTTGTTTGACTGGCTTGACATCAGGAGAAATAGCCAGCTTATGCACGGCTACCTCAAGGGAGAGGCCAGGCATTTCTTTGTACGTCCATGCGAAGCAGTCAGCGAATTCGTGCAGCAGGGCTACTATCTTCTCTTTCATTTCCTCTGACAGGAGTGATCTGATATAGGTCGGCCTTGGATTATCGAGCGTTCCCAAATCAATCTCGGTTAATTCGTCGAAGGTTGCTTGCCCGCCATCTTCGAGCTCTTGAGTAGCTTCTTCTGGCTTGGCTATCTCGTCATTATCATTTGACATTTCTCTAGCTTCACCGACATGGATCATGTAGCATGCTTTAGAATCAGGTTGAATGAAACCTATGCCCCGTCTATCTGGAATTCGTCCATCGATGAGTGCTCGGACCTGAGACGAATGCCATAGCCCTTCGTAAAACTTCGCTTCGGAGTCCTTTTGATATAGACAACACCCGCACTTTTTAAAGTATTTCCGCATCT
The DNA here is from genome assembly GCA_030015575.1 of Agapanthus africanus. Lineage (NCBI taxonomy): Eukaryota > Viridiplantae > Streptophyta > Magnoliopsida > Asparagales > Amaryllidaceae > Agapanthus > Agapanthus africanus. The sequence goes on along the minus strand of CM057343.1, from coordinate 696,324,086 downwards.
TGGGCGCATAATATCCAAGATTGAGGACGACCCTTATGCCTCTCTCGTATGGAAGGCATGTCACGGACAAATCATCCAGGTGCGCGACAAGATTTGACCTATAAAACAGGATGCCTTTCTGTCCACTTTTCCTTCCAGGAATGTAGAAAGTTTTAAGTTGGTCCACGGTGGAGACTGACAATGCATTTAGCTCTTTGCACATCTACTCCGGCACCCTTATGACGGCTAGGGACTCTTCTGTAGTCTTGAAGGTTTCTCTATCTTCTCTTTTTGCATGAGGGCATAATCTGCATAGTTGTTGCAAGAAGGATCCTCTTCTTTTGATTCTTCAGTTTCACTACCTAAACAAAGGAGAATTTTGTTGTCGGATAGGCCTTCAGTATCAGACTTTTCCGTATCTCTACCGAAGTGAGAGCGGGTTTTATGGAAGGACGGACTTCCAGCGTCGGACTCATCAGTGTCACTGCCAAAATGCGAACACACTTGGGAGTTTTTGCTTTTGAAAGTGACAACCGGCTCGGATCTTCTTTGGAGCTTCAGAGCCATGCTGTCCTTGGTCAATCGTGGCTCAGTATTTTGGGAATCCATAAAGTTCTGAGAATATTCATATCGTACTTCGTGCACACCGAACGGCTGGATGTCTCCGTCAATGCGTCTTTCTTCGCCATTTTTAGTATACTTCATGCATTGATGGAGAGTTGACGGAACGATGCCGTAATCATGGATCCACGGCCGTCCCAAGAGAATTTTATAAGAGGTGTCAGCATCGATCACGTATATCTTAGTTTCGGTTTGTAGATCCCCAAATTTGATTGGCAGAGCTATAGACCCAAGAACTTGCTGGCAGTTTTGATTGAAGCCTTGAATGACAATCCTTTCTCTTGACAGGTGTCGAACGTCCATTGACAAACTCTTCTGAGTCCGCAAGTTCATGATATTCACCGAGGATCCCGGATCAATCAATATGCGATTAATCTGATCTCCGTCGCTGTACCCGGTCACGTAAAGCGACCGATTATGCTCAACCGTTCCCAGTAGCAAGTCTTCGTCCTTAAACATGACTACGGTGGCATGCAGAGCATATTGGGCTTCTTTCATAATAATTTCCGCAAAGCGAGCCTGATACCGCTCAGGGTTTTGTAGAGCGTGAATGAGAACATCTCTAAGCTCTTTAGATAGGACCAAGGCATCGTAGATGCTCAGGAGAGACGGAAGCTTCCGGAGGTGAGCCAAGACATTGTAGTCCACTGAGGAAGAACTTGAGTTTTCATTAGCCGGTTCTCTGCCATCTTCCTCATTAGCCACCTGTTTTTCCTTTCCTTTTGGGGCATTGTCCTGATTTGGCGGTAGAGCCCTGCCGCTTCTGAGCTGGATTTGGTTGGCCTTTATGGCGAGCTCCTTGTCCTCTTCAGGAAAACAGAGCTCCTCTTCAAAGTCGCTGCCAAAATGGATGGCGTAGCAGGTCACTATAAGGATCACTTCATTGGAGTTTTCTTCTAGCTCCTCCAGAATCTCAGCTGCTTCTATAGGGAAGAACTCCTTCAGTTGAATTAGATTTCTTTCCTTTTGTTCATAGTCTTCGAGAGAATCGATATATTTTTGAATGGTCGATCTTTCTGCCGACTCTTTTTCACGTCGAGCTGCACTTTTCTTCTTCTTCTTTAGCTTTTTGGATTTTGAGCCTGATTGAGCCGAATTAGCAGCTGGTATTTTGAGCTTCTTTTGCCCTTCCCATTCTGTTATGGGCTCTTTACGAAGTAGTTTTAGCATCTTCTTCATCTTATTAGATATGTGCGTACTCCACGGAGGTTGCGGTGAGTCAGTTTCATTTCTCAGGGCAGCGGGTTCAGCTATCTGCTCCCAGAAGGCTTCAGCTTTCGTCTGTATAAAGTTGGTGGTTATAACTTGATTGTTCACCAACACACCCTTAGACAGCTCGATCTCTCCAGTTTTGTACTGCTTCTCGACCCAGTCTTTGAAGATATAGCAATCCTTGATCGCATAGCTCACTACTCGGTGGTACAGGAAATATAGAGGGTTGTCGGTCATTTTTACATCGTGAGGTCTTTTCGACTATGGAAATTGTTGACCGTTGTTCAGAGCATCTTTGAATATCTTGTGGACCTTGTCCCTTCTGAAAGAGTAAACCTTGTTCTTTTTCTCCTCTGGGGAAGGCCCTTCTCCTTCCAGCACTGGCTTTCGAGACCGGTTAGTTTTGGATTCGCCTGCTTTTTGCTTGTCTTCATTATCAGACACATTGAAGACATTGGTATTGCTGGAATTTCTGCTTCTACGGTTTTCGTCCCTCTTGCTCTTCCATGTCTTGTCTCTTTGAGAGTCTAGGGTAGATTCTTGCTTCGAGCGCTCCAGTATTTGGACTTTCTTGGTTGGCTCTTAAAACGTTTTGAGGCATGCTGTACATAAGAATGGGACCATCCAATTGTTGAGGTACCCAATGAGAAGGCTGACGGACTGGTCCTGCTCTAGCGGCGGTTCGTACTTGATGGTGAGGTTGCGCTTTCGGGCAATAAAGTATGTATTTCTTTCATTTTTCCCAGGCTTGGTTCTCACGAGGTCAGCGATGGAGATTTTGTCACTAACACTCATGAATCTTTGCCGAAACAGAGACTCCATTTGGGCAAAAGTAGTGACGGACCCGTCTGGTATGCTCGCATACCAGTCGAAAGCAACACCGGTCAAGCTATTGACAAACTGACGAAGAAGAAGTGCATCATTACCCCCTGTATTTCCGCACGATGCTTTAAAGTGGGTGACGTATTGATTTGCGTTTCCCATCTCGTCAAATCTTCCGAACTTAGGAATGAAGTAGCCGCTGGGGAATTTGATCAGATCGTACTGTGCGGGATATGGCCGCCTACTGCTGCCAATTTCTTTCTGGGCTTCAGCTTTGGCTACCAATGTTTTAACCTTGATAGTGACCAAATCCATTATCCGATCTTGTGTTAGCGGGATGGTGCTATCTGGGGCCAAGGCGTCCCCAGAAGCGGAATGTGATCGGTTTTCGTGTGGCTTGCCCAATCTTAGACCCAAAGGGGCAGGCATCGGCTACTTTGGGTTGTCATCACCCTGCTGATGAGTAGAGACTTGTGCTTGATTGGGAGGCGCCCAAGAAATTTGAGCCGTAAGCTGCATCACAACATTCTTCAGGTCATCGATTTTGGAGTAAAGCTTGGCCATTTCTTTATCTTTGCTCCAGAGCTGCTTTCGAAGCTCTTGAAGTAGCTCTTGCTCTACGGTCCTGGGGTAGAAAGTTAGCTCTTCCTCACTGTTCGAGCTTGACTGTATATGGACTGAGGGGTCTTTCTGCCTACCGGACTCATCGAGAGGGTTTTCCTCATCCAGTGGAGACGGCTGATCTTGGGAAGCGGCAACCACATTCAAGCCAGATTAAGCTTGAGATGTGGTGGCCCCATCCTTGCTCTTGCTGCGCAGGTTGTCGCTGGGATGCGCGTCCGCCATATAGACCGTATGGATAACATATCCGGCCATCATTTCATTATTGGTAGCTAATTTTGTGGGCCACCATCTTGGCCCTTCTGTTTTGGTAGCGGACAATCGACTGAAGATGGCTGACATGACCGGATTCATGAATGGTGCTGGCGCTTCTTTTCTGGATTTGCCCCGCTGTTTTCGTGCGGTGCAGAGCTCCTGATAGACTCTTGAAGAGATGGTGCCATGCTTTCTCTTTTGGGGCTGGGATACATCCCTTTGTGGCATTGTTCGGACCGCTGTCTTCTTGATTCTGGCGATCATGGCATATTTTTGAACCCACTTCAGAGGTTCGAAAGAATTGCTGATTTTTACGGCCGACTCAGCCATCGTCGTGGAGTAACCCTTCTCTTGGAATCTCAAAAGATTTCATATGGCCAAAGTCCTGGCCCTCTTGTTGGTTCGATACCTGAGCCGCTTCTGCCTTAACTTTTCTGTTTTAAGCACTTGGCAGATTTCGGCCCTTCGGGACGGCATCGTAGACCGACTAACAGAGAGTCCAAAGAAAATGCATGCTCGCTCGATCGTCAAAGGCACCATCTGAGCTTGCTGGAGCTGCATTGTGGCTCCATTGGTGTTGATGGCCTTGCCCCCAGTTGGAACAGTAGAGAGTCGTTCGAATACGGATTCGCATTTGGGGAGGGATGCTCTGGCGACCACGATGTTCGGCCTATTTCCCCTCGAGGCTGGTTTAGCCACTTGGTTTGTCAGGACCTCCGCCAAATGATCGCTTCCAGCAGGGTAGATGACGACGGAACCAAATTGACGGGGTAGCTCCTCCCATTGCCGGCTGAGACTGACAGGGAGAACCACACGAGCATTGATCTTGACCACGTACAAGATTGGGATTGTGTCGGAAGCTAAATTCATCTTAGGAGACATCGTCGTTGAAGGTTGATTGCTGCATGAAAAGAAAACTACTTCAGTACAAACATCGGTATATATGCTAAATGAGTTCGCATGAACACTTGACCAGAGATATGGGAGGAGAGAAAGGTCCCACCGGGCATGCCGGAATCTGTAGGGTGTTTTTGTCACCCCATTGAGATGGGAATACACGCGCGCTCGTAAGGCGTACTACAGATTCCCCCTGCCTAGGGTAGGCGGGGGTTTATTGATTGTGGGATCCAAATCTTTGGCAGTCGCGGACTAAGCTGCCATTAATTACCCCTCGCCTTTGATGCAAGGGAACCTGCGATTGTCAGGTCAACTAGTCATGCGAACTCAATGTGCAGTGTGCGTGTGTTGTGTTTTGAAAGGGTTTTAGATATATCGGGGGCCTCGCAGAGTTTACGGGGGTCCTGCTACCCGGATAGCGGGCTGGGAGTCAAAGGGCTAGCATCCCCTTTGCGAGGTGTAGGGCAGCGCCCCTTTAGAAAAAATTTCCTAATGGGGGACGTGTTTCTGGTGCGGAGTTCATGGAAAATGAGGGGTGAGGAGCTTCTTAAAGATGTTTGTATGGTACGTGGGCGCTTGGCGCCCGTGCCTGGCGCATATGCGCTTGGCCCCCGTAGGTCACGTGCCTGGCGCGTGGGCGCTTGGCGCCCGCGAGTCATGTCCCTGGCACGTGGGCGCTGGACGCCAGCGGATCACGTGCGCAATACGCGATAGCTGAGCACAAGCGGATCACGTGAGCTACACGCAACCGCTGGGCGCTGAGCGCCCGCGGGCCGCATGAGGCGCACGTGGGCGCTTAGAGCCCCGGGTCACGTGCGCTGCACGCGACCGCTGGGCGCCCGCGGTTCACATACGCAGCATGAGACCGCTGGACACCCGCGGGTCACATGCGCGACACGCGACCGCTGGACACCCGTGGTCGCGTGCACGGCACGCGACCGCTGGAAACACCAGCGGAAAAGGGGCTTAGCCTCTAGGTTAGGAGTTGAACTCCCAAGGGGCTTTAGAGTTGGACTCCTAACATGGATTATGTATAGATTTGGAGTTAAACTTTTAAAAAGGGGTTTGATTTATGGAGTTAAACTCCAACAGATCTTGAATGGAGTTAAAATCCTAGAAATCTTTGGATCTTCTTTTAAGCCTCGGATCCTCCCGGAATGGGATTTTTATAGATGGGTATCCTTCTTCTTCCTCTCTGTTGGCTGGATCTTGGGGAAAAAGGGAAGGTGAGACTTAAAGTATCCCCTTTTACAGATTTGATGGCAGATCCGAGCTCCCCTTCAAGGGTTTATGGTGAAAAGTTTTATTTTTGGAGAAGGAAGAGTTAAACTCTTGATTTAATTCAAAATAAAAGAAGAAGGTTTAGAACCTTGAGGAAGGAGGAGGAGGTACAAACCCTAGAATTTTAGAATGGGAACATTGTCATAGGTATTTTCATCATGTTTGCCTTTATAGGCTACACACTTTACATATAGCCCTTCGGGCTTTACCAAATGGCACTTGTGATACCCATGCCTTATGTGCTTATTTCTTTTTTGCACATAAGCCATGGGGTTTAAAAAATTTTGGCTTTCTTCCAACTTTATATATATTTATTTCTAAAAATTACATTTAGACTAATTTATTGCCTCCTTTTTGGCATGGAGCCGGCCCCTTCCATGCTTGGTCTTAACTTGGGCTCAGGCCCACTTGACCTGGGTTGACCTTGGTTTTGACTTGGTCAACTGGGGTGTACTTTTGACCCCAACAGTCCCCAGAAGCGGAATGTGGCCGGCTCTTGTGCGGCTTGCCCAATCTTGGACCCAAGAGGACATACATCGGTTGTTTCGAGTTGTCATCACCCGGCTCATGAGTAAATACTTGTGCTTGATTGGGAGGCGCCTGAGCAATTTGAGTCATGAGCTGCATCACAACGTTCGTTAGGTCGTCAATTTTTGAATAGAGCTCAGCCATCTCTTTATCTTTTCTCCTGAGCTGTTTTTGAAGCTCTTGAAGCAGCTCTTGCTCTACGGTCCTGGGGCGGAAAGTCGGCTCTTCCTTGCTGTCTAATCTTGACTCCACATGGATTGAAGGGCCTTTCTGCCTATCAGCCTCATCGAGAAGGTTTTTATCATCCAACGGAGGCGGCTGATCTTGGGAAGCGGCAACCACATTCAAGCCAGATTGGGCTTGGGATGTGGTGGCCCTATCCTTGCTTTGCTGTGAATGTTGTCGCTGGGGCGTGTGCCCGCAATATAGACAGTGTGGATAACATATCTGGTCGTCCTTTCATTATTGTTAGCTGATTTCATGGGCCGTTATTGGGGCCCTTCTGTTTCGGTAACGGATAATCGATTGAAGATGACTGGCCTGACGGGGTTCTTGAGTGGTGCTGGCTCTTCTTTACTGGATTTGCTTCGCTGCTTTCGCGTGGCACAGAGCACCTGATATACTCTTGAAGAGACGGTGTCATGCTTTCTCTGTTGGGGCTGGGACACATCTTTTTGTAGCATCGTTCGGACTGCTGTCTTCTTGATTCTAGCGGTCATGGCGTTTTTCTGAACCCACTTCAGAGCTTCGAAGGAATTGCTGACTTTTACGGCCGACTCAGCCGTCATCGCGGGATGACCCTTCTCTTGGAACCTCACAAGATTCCACTCGGCCGGAGTCCTGGCCCTCTTGTTGACTCGATATCTGAGCCGCTTCTATCTCAACCTTTCTGTTTTGAGCACTTGGCTGGCTACGGCTCTTTGGGAAGCCGCCGTAGACCGGGCGATGGAGGGCTTTAGAGATACGCCTGATTGTGCACTTGTTGGAGTCGTCACCTGAGCTCGTCCGCAACGTTTGATGATGCCCTTTGTGAAAGTATGTCTTAGTACTACCATTAGGTTTATACAAGCATTAAGTATGCAATTTTATAAAATCTGGAGTGCTAAGCTACATTAACCTAGAATCGAACTAGAGAATTAGGATTTTGTGACAAGAAAGCAAGTTTTATACTAAATGAAGAAGGTTACAACCTTTGTAGACCAAGTCTTTCACTTCAAAAGCTCCAAGTAGTAGTCTCTAGAACTCTTCTTGGCTCCACTTGAAGAAAAGATCGAGCTTGCTAATTGATCTTCGAAGCCGAAGATGATCCACCTTAAAGTCTCACTAACTCAAGCTACCTCTTCACTAATCAAGGAATTACTGAAGCAAACAACCTAAACTAACAGGCTGGTAAAGTGTAGGCTGATGAAGTAGGAATTTTGCTCACTTTAGAAATCTATTTCTCCTTTTATTTTCCAACTCAAGAAAAACTAGAGGAGGAAGAAGATGAACTTGGGTGAAGAAAATATCTCCAAGCGAGAATGAGAAGATTAACCATGGGTTAAAGATAAGGAATGGGTGAGAAAATATCTAGAGTAAAAACAAAATTAGTGAGATGAGTCATGGCTTCTACATGCTTTTACAAGCATCTAAGCCATGCTCATTTCCAACCCATTTTTAATTTTCCTCTTAATAAATAATCACCCTAATTATCTTTAGTCTTGGTGTGAGTCTCATACACCCATGTTCTATGTATCATCCACCATGACACAATAGTTAAATACATATATTAATATATACCACATATATATTAATATATTAGAAGAGAATAAAAACTTTAGTGAGCATTAATATTAGTTAATATATAAATATATCAAATATAAATATATATCAAATTATTAAATCAACACTTAATTCAATAATCCAGTTATTTCATATATAACCGACTAATATCATTTATATGTATATCAAATTATTGAATCAACACTTGATTCAATAACCCGGTCATATCACATATAACCTACAACATTCAATATACTATATCAAATCAACACTTGATTCAATAATCCGGTCATATCATATATAACCGGCCAATATCAAATATATATGCATATAACATATCATTGAATCAACACTTGATTCAACAATCCGATTACATCACATATAACCTAACCGATATCAAAAATCGCGAGATTAGAATACGGTATCATATGCTCGTATTTAATCTAGCTTCCGCACATATCAGCATATGTGCCCTACTTCATTTCGCTTGAGCTAGGAAACTTCTGTATGGGACTCTAAAAACTCGTCAATACGCTAGCAGTAGGTAATGATCACATCAGATACCCACAAGATGTCAGCAGTACTAGCTGGACATAACGGCTACCTAGGTATTTAGCTAATAGAATATCAACAAGCAAGCTTGTCCAGACTCCTGCAAAGCCTATAAGCAACACTTACCGTACAGTCTGGTCTCTTCGTCTGATATGTCGCATATCTAGTCTAGGGGCGGAATCATCAAACCTCGGTAACTTGATAAGTCATGCTGGTGTATGGCCTATAACGGTTCGAGAAACTACTGATAACACTTACCAGTAAATCTCATCAGCCATGGCAAGGGACTTACTATTATAGCCAATTGAGCATAGCGCAACATCAACTCCCTATACCGGGAGAGTCGAAACCCCTCCTATCGCTCACTGCCTCCATGTGACTCAGGACTGTACCCAAAATCCACCTGTTGCATGAATCCTTTGAGCCGTGGTAGGGAGGAAATCAAAGTACAGTGGGAACCACACAAGACACTATGACGATCTTGGGTCTACAGACTAACATGTACAAGTGTCACCAGAGAACTGCTATCTGACGATAGGTATGGTACCATCTAAGAGTTCTCGGCAAGTCTTGTTCGGTGTACCCATTCTCTAATGAGCACCTGTGCACAATGTTTAATGTCAAACACCAATGGTTGTGGGATCAACCATCGCCCCATGCAGGGTCACAAAATGTACACACTAGTCTACTTTGGAATATCGATGCCCTATCTCGATACTCTCTTGACTAGGAACTATTAAAGGATGTGCTTGCGGACTACTCAAGCCCCACTAGTATGATCTGCATCATAGTCCTGGTAGTCAAGCTAATATCCTAAGGGCTTTATCAATATGTATCAGAGAGACGGTATAATAATACAAGTGTACATGTTAAGATAAAGAGCAACCAGATAGCATACTATCATATCGAGCAAGAAAGTCCTCTATATATGTCCAAGAATCCACTATATCATACAATAATGGCCTCTAGGGAATACATATTCCTAAAACCTTGTACCGGAAGTCTTGCCCCCAGCTGGAGCACCAGAGAATCGTTCGGACACCGTCTTAAGTTTGGGTTGTGGTGCCTTAGCGATTACAACGTTCGGCCTCTTGCCCCTTGAGACCGGCTTAGCCACCGATTTACCAGAATTTCTGCCAGATGGGCGCTTCCGACAGGGTAGATGATGACAGAACAAAATTGACGGGGTGACTCCTCTCATTGCCGGCCGAGACTTGCAGGGAGAACCACGCGGGCATTGATCTTGACCACGTACTGGATCGGGGTCGCGTCAGAAGCTAAATTCATCTTAGAAGACATCATCTTTGAAAGTTGATTGATGCATGGAAAAACATTATTTCAGTACAAATATCAGTATATATGTTAAATGAGTTCGTATGAACGCTTGACCCAAGAAATGGGAGGAGAGAAGGTCCCACCGGGCATGCCAGAATCTGTAGGGTGTTTTTCATCACCCCATTGAGATGGGAATGCGCGTATCTTGTAAAGCGTACTACAAATTCCCCCTGTCTAGGGAAGGCTGGGAGTTGACTGACTTTGACTTAGTCAACCGAGGTGTAATTTTTGACCCCAACAGCAATAGTTTTAAGGATCATTAAATTTATTAAGATCCAGAGCATTTAGGCTCAGTTGCAAGAGAGACTTATCCAATTTGGGCTTACTGAGTCTTCTTTGTTCTGTTCAGAAGATCTCAGCACTTATTTAGGCTCTGTTTGTTCAGCCCCCTTTTTATGCAAAAGTGCTAAGCACTTATTTGACGTTCTGACACTCACATGGATATCATGTGAAGCATTTAATTATGGGCTCCGCCCAATCAGTGCTAAACACTCATCCGTTTCGGCTGTATATGAAGTGCTAAGTACTTTTTATGTGGCGCCTACGTGAGGACCACGTGCGATGTTGGGCGCTGCCCAATCAGTGCTAAGCACTCAGCCTTTTTGGCTGTATATGAAGTACTAAGCATTTTTTGTATGGCACCCAAGTGAGTAGCACGTGAGGCGCTGGACGCTATCCATTCAGTGCTAAACACTTATCCGTTTTGGCTATATATGGAGTGCTAAGCACTTTTATTCAGCGCCCACGTATGTTTCACGTGAGGCGCTGGCCTTCTGTTTTGGACGCCCGCGTATTTTTCACGTGAGGCGCTAGGCGCTGTTAAAAGAGACGTCCACGTGGGAAACACGTGAGGCGCTAGTCTTTTTTTCTTTTTTAGAGATTAAATTTCTATTAATGGCATTTTGACCATTAATGATCACCAAGATTTTCGTTTTTGAAGATCTGGGATCAGGTTTTTTTTTAAGAACTAAGTTCTTTTATAAGTTCTTTTTCCTTTTGTTTTTCTTTTGGACTTAATTCTTTTTTGAATCTTTGATTCTCAAAAACAAGATCTTCCCGATGAGAATTAAATTCTCAACTTGTGGGAGATTTGTCTTTTGGATCTCTGATCCAGAGAAAGAACTAAATTCTTTGAGAAGGGTTAAACTCTTAAAATAGATAAAAGAGATATTTTGATCTTTGTGTTTTCTTTACGTAGGTTTTTTTTCTTAAAGGGAAGTCATCCTCTTTGAGAATTAAATTCTCTGTTGTTTTAAAAAATTTCTGTATTTTTTCAGAAGCTTATGAGGGTTCCTCCTTTTTAGATTTAATTTTCTAACTCCTATTTATAGAAGAAGAGAAAAAATCAATTTGTTGAGAAAATCTCTCATTAAGAGTTCATGATTGATTTCATAATCAATCAAAATGATCTTTTACATCAATCGGTGAATTTTATTCACCGTTGGATTTTTAATCCAAAAGCTCTCTGTTTAACAGAGAAGATTTCTTTTTTGTTTAAAAAGATTAGGAAATATTTTCCTAAAATAGAATTTTATTCTATCATATGAATATCTTTTTAGTTTAACAAGATTAGAATTTTATTCTATCATATGAATATCTTATTAGTTTAACAAGAGCAGGAAGATATTTTTCTAACATAGAATTTTATTCTATCACAAGATTAGGAAGATATATTCCTAATATAAAATTTTATTTTATCTAATGGAGAAGATCATTCTTGTTTGTTTATCAAGATTAGAAAATATTTTTCTAAGATAGAATTTTATTCTTTCATATAAATATCTTGTTAGTTTAATAAGATTAAGAAATATTTTCCTAAGCATATAATTTAATTCTTTTTAACAGAGAAAAAAAATTTATTTTAGGAAGATCGGGGAAATATTTCCCACATAGAATTTAATTCTATCATTGGAGTTTTGATCCAACAGAGAATATCTTCTTTATTTATAAAGATCAGAGGAATATTTTCCCCTACTAGAATTTAATTCAATTATTTGATGATTTATTATCACCATTGGATATTTGATCCAACGGCTTTGTTTAACAAAGAATATCCCAGATTTTAGAGAAATATTCCCCATTTAGAATTTAATTCTACACTCTTTAATTTGGACGTTGATGCTCACGTGCTATGCATGTGGGTGCCGCCTAAGAATTTAATTCTTTTATAAATAGTCTCTCACGTGCTTTGCACGCCTGCGCTCACGTGTGTTCCACGTGAGGCGCCACTATAGAATTTAATCCTAACAGAGGCTGGTGATGGGGCTCACGTGGGAAACACGTGAGGACCCAATATAGGATTTAATCCTATCTGAGGCGGTATCTACATGCTTTGCATGTGGGTGCACGTGTTGAACACGTGGGGGTTTTCCTTTATTTTTATAAGGGAACAGTAAGCTCTAAGCCATAAATTTTAGCGGGAACATCTGCCTAATCGCGGAAGACCCCTAGACCATTCCATGGACTCTAACTCGACTTCGTAGTCGCCGAGAACAAGCTTACATGTTGATCTTTCTTGTCAAAATTGATCAACCTAAGAGAATCTGAATTCAAGATTTAGCTTCACATCATGTGATCAAGTAAAGCAACTCGCAATCAAAACTTGCTAGGAATTAGTTATGAGAGTGATGTAGTGATGAAACTCTAGCTCTCTCTTTTTCTCCTTTTCTTTTCTAATTTTCCGCTCCATTTTTGAAGCTAGCCATAAGAGAAGGCATTAATGTATATAGAATAAATCCTTCAAACATTAATCACTTTTATTTTGATCTTATCCAAGTTCTTCTAGAGTGAGAGATGAGTGACTCACCCAATGACTCACCCATCCACACCCATCTCTTAGCTTCTAAAAGAGAGTAGAAAAGAAGTGCGTGTACACACACCCCAAAATACGTATCAAAATACGAATACCCATATTCATATCGAGATACGAATACCCGTATTTATACAGATACTCGTATTCGTATAAATACTATATTCGTATCAAAATACAAATACCCTATACGTATAAAAATAAGAATACCAAAAGAGAGATAATGAGATATATAATACTAGTTCACAATGATCCGGCTATCTTTCAAACTTGCCGGTATTATCAAAACATCCGATTAAAGTGCGTGCACTAAATACACGTATTTAATCGAACCTGAGTGTGTATCAAAATACACACACACAATATCGTTTCACCTAAATGGGAAATCCTCTGTATGGGACTCTAAAGACTCGACAATATATTGTTGGATATATGTATGCCCTAGAGGCCATTATATGTATAGTGGATGCTTGGACATATATATATATATATATGTGTGTGTGTGTGTGTGTGTGTGTGTGTGTGTGTGTGTATTTGATATATGATTTTTTTGCTCGACATGATAGTATGCTATCTGGTTTTACTTTATCTGACATGTTTACTTGATACTGTTCATTTGATACATGTTGATAAAGCCCTAAGGATATTTGCTTGACTTCCATGGCTATGATGGAGATCATACTAGTGGGGCTTGTGTAGTCTATAAGCATATCCTTAAATGTTCCTAGTCGTAGGTATATCGAGATAAGGCATCGATATTCCAGAATAGACTAGCATATACGTTTCTTGATCCATATGATGGGCGATGGATGATCCCATATCCATTGGTGTTGTGACATCGAAGATTGTATACGGGTGCTTAGTAGAGACTGGGTACACTGAACGGACTTACCGAGAATTCCTATATGGTATTATATCTATCGTCGGATAGCAGTTCTCTGGTGACACTGGTACAGGTTAGTCTGTAGACCCGAGATCTTCATAGAGTCATGTGTGTTCTCCAACTGTACTTTGATTTCCACCCTACCACGGCTCTACTGAGTCGTGCAAACAGGTGGCTTTTGGGTATAGTCCCGAGACACATGGAGAAAGTGAGCGATAGGAGGGGTTTCGTCTCTCCCGGTATTGGGATTTGAAGTTGTGCAATGTGCGATTGGCTCTGACTTGAAGTCCCTGGACAGGGCTGATGAGATTAACTGATAAGTGTTATCAGTAGTTTCTCGACCGGTCTTAGACCATATTGACATGACCTGTGGAGTTATTAGGGCTTGACGATTCAATCCCTAGACTTGATATGCAGCATATCAGATGAAGAGACCGGACTGTACGGTAAGTGTTGCCAATGGCTCGACGAGAATTTTGACGGGTTCGCTTGTTTTTCTTCTGATCGCTCAATACCCGGGTGGCCGTTACGTTTAGCCGACTGCTTGCGGCTTGTTGGTGTTTGGATATGATCATCACCTACTTCCGGCGTATTGACGAGTCTTAGAGTCCCACACAGGATTTTTCTAGCTCAGGAAAAATGATGTAGTGTGCATATGTGATATGCGAGAGCTCGATTAAATACGGGTATGTGATACCGTATTTTAATCGGGCGTTCAATATTGGTCGGGTCGCATTTGATGTGACCGATTTATTAAATCAAGTGTTGATTTAATATTAACTTTTAGCTCATTTTTAATTAAACATTTTCTTTTGGATGTAGCATATATGTTTATATATACACATGATGATGTGCATGCACACATACATTGTCACGCCCCGCTTCCCAGTGTACGGCGAAGTGGACGTGACGAGGCCCGCTACGTATGTACTCAAAAGTACATACGCTAAGCGTAACTAAGCAATATAAAATAATCACAAGAGATAAATGAAATTGAAATACAGCAACTTTTATTAATAGCATTCTTTGTACAATGCATGAATTGAAAATACAACTGGAATGAAAAAAGCAATGCCTAAACAGTGGCATAATAATAATAAAAGGAAGTACTGGGAAGAACAAGTACAAAGTCTAGAGCTCTGGGTCTTCCTGGAATTTCTCCAAATCTTCACTTGTAGGCTCGGTCTCAACTTGGTCCAACGCACCTGACGACATTCAAAGAAGAAAGAAATAGAATGTCGTCAGCGAACAGGTCGCTCGGTAAGTCCCAAAGAAGAATGAAGAATGAGAGTGGCAGAGTATAGTATTTTCTAAAGTATTGTATTGTAGTAAATTGTGGAATATTGTTTAACGATGTTGTTTGTAGCTTGGTACAGAAAGATGCCAGTGTATATGAGGGAAGTCTCTATATGCCAGAGACTAAGGGCACGTATAGTACAAGGAACCGTTTATGCCACGGTACAACAGCAACTGAATATAGGTTAGGTGTCTTAATCTGACCACCTCATTCCACTTTTAACATCTTCCGTACCAATCTACCCCTTTAAACCCCGCGATGTCATATTTGTATTGTTATCTTGTAAACTTGTAATGATTGCTTGATTGACTTGATTGACTGACCGAAACCATGATATCAGGAAACGGTTATAACCGTAGAGTCATGTAAATGGAATACTGGAAATCATGTAAAAGGAACATCCATGGTTCGGTTCAGTCAAGTTATATAGATTGTTAACTGGAATCTGGAATTCATGTATTCATCTTGAGTTGGAATATAAAAGAATATAGATTGACTTGAAACATATTCAAGTTTTGTAGCTTGGTACAGAAGGATGCCAGTGTATACGAGAGGAGTCTCTATATGCCAGAGACTAAGGGCACGTATAGTACAAGGAACCGTTTATGCCACGGTACAACAGCAACTGGATTCATGTTAGGTGTATTAAATCTGACCACCTCGTGCCACCTTTAACACCTTCCGTACCAATCTACCTCTTAAACCCCGCGAAGTCTTATTTGTATTGTTATCTTGTAAATTGTAGTAATTGTAGATTGATTGACTGACTGACCGAAACCATGATATCAGGAAACGGTTGTAACCGTAGAGTCATGTAAATGGAATACTGAGAATCATGTAAAAGGAATATATCCATGGTTCGGTTCAGCCAAATTGTATAAATTGATAATTGTATTCATGGATTCATGTGTTCATTTTGAATTGGAATCTTGTAGATTATAGGTTGACTTGAATCAGATTCAAGTCAAATTAATCAGACTCAAACCCGAGTCAGACAATCAGAATTATGAATCGTGGTCTTATAATTGTTAGGGTCCTTAGGGTAATTTATAAACTTGAGGGGGTTTTATGTAAAAATATTTTTGTATAGTTTTCAAAATATAACTCAAGTATTTAATTATCGTCTTTAAGTACATACAACAATTTAATGATCAAGATAAATATGTATACATGTTCGAATAGCATGAAATGAGTCAAGTATATTATTCGAGTAACTACCATAAACAATGCTGTAAAGAAATATTATGTACGACTAATTAATCAAGTTGAACGAATGCGAAATATAAACAGAAATATGGCTCTAAATGTTTTGCATGCGTGAGTTCCAGTTTTACCTAAATATGACTACCGGTTTGAGAGGTATATATGTTTTCGTATCGTCGCGCAAAACAGATCAGAATCTATTCGGCACCGTCACATATTTTTAAAACGCAGTTTGAGTTAATTTGTATCAGGTTTCGGTTACGAAAATTATTAGAAAATTGTAGGTATTTCGATGTATTTATCGAAAACACCAAGATTCACATGATTTGGATTTCTGAAGCTCTAGTTATGATCATTTTAATATCAGCATTTAAAACAGAAATTCAGATTTCTGGACAGCAACTATATATTCTATTGCAAAGCCTATATCAGATTGTTTCATGCATTCCTAAGTAATATAATATACAGAAAATTATAGTTCTATCAATGGTGCATCTACACATCTAAATTTTTTCATAAACGGACATCGGGTGTTCGAGTTATGTCCAATTTAAAAACAGTGTGCGAATCGGAACAGATTCTGTCCAGATCCGTCACTTAATATTGTAATGCAGTTTTCTTTATCTTAGATGGGTTTTCAGTAAAACTATAAAACTAAGAAAATCGAGATCATTCGATGTAGATATGAAAAACACCTGAGTTTGCTCAATTTGGATACCGGTATACCAAGTTATATGTCCTAGAAATTGACCGATAACTGCAGTTTTCTGTTTTACGATCAGTGAATAAATACGATGTAATTCACAAACCGTTATGCGGATCAATCTAAAATTTTTACAGCATGTATAAAATAATATAATCTATCATATGTAAATTCCATGAAATTTTCAGAAGTAAAAATCAATGTCTAAAAATTATTTTAAACCTAAAGGTATTGATGTGTTTACTGAAATCGGCAGAAAGATTAACTGGTATTTTATGCAGGCTTCTATTTTTCTTTTAATAAACAAACCGATTTCATGTGACATTATAGATATATTGTGGCATGAAATTTGTGTTCTCACAAGTTGTAATAAACATTCCTAGCCATGAACAAAGAATTAAAAATACTTTAATTTGAACAAGAGATAATAAGATATTATTAAACCATATAGAATCATATATATCTAAACTTATGTATATGTATATGTATATGTTTATGTGTATCTTCTCTTATGGATTATGATATGAAAAGAATAGAGGGTTCACGATGCATGACAAGAGGAAAATAAGAGGTGGGGGAAAAGGAGAGAGAAGGGACTTACATGCACAAGCCGGTATTGTCACCGGGCTTGTCTATCCGCCGATAGCCTCGCGTTAGTAGCGAGACCTTCTTGAATACTTCTTCATGAACTCTAGGTGAAGAGGAAGAAGTGAAAGATAAAAAATGTGAGGAAGGAAAAGATAGAGGAGGACAAATAAAGATGGTGTAATGGTGAATAATAATATATGCATTTAACATGAGAATTAAAAGAGAAATGAAAAGTCACCATTCATTTTGGAAATGAAAGGTCTCATTTGTAGGTTATGAGAAGAATAAAAAATGATAAAAAAATAATTGCAAGAATGGGGATTTGAACATGTGACTTATGCAATAACAATGTAAAGACTTAACTAATGAGCTACAAGATCCTTCTTGTAATTATTGTAGAAAAATAGTTACTTAAAATGATATCAGCAGCATTAAATATCAAAGCACACTTTAAATTTAAAAACAATTTAATGTACACTAAAAATGAAATTATTTAAAAACAAAATAATTAATTATATATATCTTGTGCTCGGATTAAAATACTTCTTTATGGTTTTAAAAAAATTTTAAAAATTTGTACAGAAAAGTGTATATGAAAATTAGGGTTGTTACATACATACATACATACATATGTGTCATGGTGGATGATACATAGAAGATGGCAATACAAGAATCACATGGTTGATAAATATCTAGATTTTTGTTAATGAATTAAAGAAAAAGGAAATTAGCTATAATGACTCATTTTCTACACACTTCTTCTTTGACCATTGACTTTAACCATGGTTTGATTTCCTTTGTTCTTTAACCTATCTACAAAATATCTAGATATTTAGTTAACTGTGGTTATATTTGAGAGTGTCTCACATATATTCTTTTCTTTTTCTTTTCGGAAATATTTTTTCATTATATTCACAAAAGCTCTTGCCATCTTCATCTTCCGCCTTCTTCAAGCTCTCTTGAGTTTTGTTTAGAGTGAGGAACTTAAAAAGAAAGGGTTTATAAGTGAGTTTACAAACCACACAACCATTCTACACTACCCTAGCCCTTTAGTGTAGAGTGTTTGCTTCATTTTGTGAAGCTTAGAGCTTGATCTAGAAATCTCCGGGTGGATCATCGTAGACGACGAAGAATCTTGAGCGGAGTCGTTCCAAGCTTCGAGCAAAGCCGTAGGAGTCCTAAAGACCGAAGGAGTTGGCTACAAAGGTTGTATTTCCTTTTCCTTTAGTTTAGACTTCACATAATGATGTTTTTACCCTAATCTCTAGTTACGATTCGTAGTTCGTTTGTAATAGCCCTCTAGAATTTAAAAGTTCACTATTTTATGATGATGCAACCTTACTAGAGGCGCTAATACACACCAACATGGTATCAGAGCTTAGTAGAGCTTTGGGGTAAACCGGACGATGTTTAAAAACTCAATTGAACATAAAAAAAAATGAGATTTTTACATGCTCACTGGAAATTTTTTCAAAAGTTGGAATTTTTGTAATTAAAAATATTCAGAAAATAGAGCAGGGTTTTCTAGGGATCCCCAAGAAAAACGAGCGCCTAACTCGACACAACGACCGTGGAACCGCGGCCAAATAGGTGTATTTGCGGCGGTTCCACGGCGCCGTTGGTGAGGCTTGGACCGTGCGCTCTTGCGTTGATCCGTAGATACTATATATGCTCTTTGGGAATTTTTATGCAGGTTCAAGTGTTGAGATCTATTACTACGGTGGGTATGTTGATGTGTTGATTGATATATTTTAACGTCGTCTATGCTTTTCAATTGTTGATGTGATATGATGTATAGGATCGTCGTGATCGAATGGTCGGGGGTTTTATGTGAGACGAGAGTTTATCTTTTCATTCATGTAAAATTCATTGTATATATTATTTTTTTATTGAGGCACATCCGGGTTGAGGATGATGTCTCCATTGATGTATATTTTACTTTTCCGCATTAGGATAGACCCAAGGAGGGGAGCACGAATGACCGGGTTCTGGAGTTCAGTGGGAGGCCATCTCGAGGAGTCGAGACCGGGTCTCCTAAACTCCAGAATTGGAAAGGTCACTTTCCGCTCTCATAGAGGTCTAAGGGTGTGGGATTGGCTATTCATCACGACCGTGGAATCCGTATTTTCTATCTTAGGCTAAGTATAAAATACGGAGTTCCTAGTATATCCTATATTTTCATATATGTGTTTCTGCTGCTGATTATTCTGTGATGTGATTGCTTAATATCTGAGACGAATGTGATATTGTTATATATGTGATATGTAATATTGTTTTTCGTTTCTTTCTGTAATGGCTTAGGAACTTAAATGATGGGAATACATTAATGAGATTGATGTAAAAGAAAAGAAACCTAAAGATGTTGTAGAATCGGATTTGAAACCCACTCGGCTCCTTTTTATGAAAAAGCAAGTTTCAAAAGATGCGGAGCTTAAGCCACTCCTTTTCTTAAAACAATTTAGATTCTATAACGAAATCAAGTTAAAAGCGTTAAAGGTTTTCATAAAAACCATCCGCAACCCTCCGTCATTTTAAGAAGCAGAGTACTTAGTATTCGTGCTACGTATGTTGATTATAGTCAAAGCATAGTGTACGGTAGCTAAGTGATGTCTTCCTACAAGCATATGATGCGATAAGTTAGGACATTCATGTGATTATGTTGATCATAGTCAGGGGTCATATCGATGGGTCTGGTTAATCACGAAATGACGGGTATAACTTGACTAGTGTTTATGATATGTTGACCATAGCCAAGGTCATAAGCATTTAGGGGTAAAAACTATACCGGGAGTTTCAAGAGTTGAAATTTGCAATGAGCTTGCATACCATCTATATGGTATTTGGATCCCGATCCTACTGTGAGTAAGAGTTACTCCTAGGAGAATTTTGCACTTTACAATTAGCTAATCTAGTGGGTGTCTAGAAAGGTGTTGAAGGGGTTTGACCTCTGGGAAAACGAGGTTTATTTTAATTAGGTCTATGCGCAAGCACGAGAAACCTTCCTCAAGTACCGACACTGTCCTAGCTGACCGGTTAGCGAAACTGTAAAATGTAATTAATCCTGGCTAATTTTCTTTTCAATTTTGAAAGAAAATTTGATAAAAGCAGTGTGAGACATCGATTAGATAAGATAATAATCAATCTGATCTTTGCAAGAGCATTTCACTGAGTGTATTCTTTTCTCTCTCCAAATAGCAGATACCGATGACGGGACTTAAGCTTCTTTTAGAGAAAAACAAACTGACTGGACCAAATTATAAAGAATGGTTGAGGAACTTGAACATTGCACTCACATATGATAAAGTATCATATGTACTCACTACCAAAGCCCCACCCGTCTCAGGACCTGAATCATCTGTTTCGGATAAGGAGATCCGAAAAATATGGGATATTGATTGCAACATGGCCACGTGCCTCGCGCCTTTTTCTATGGACAGTATCCATCAGAAACAGCATGAGAAGATGGATGTACAATCCATCTTTCTTCATACAAAGGAGTTGTATGAAGAGCAATCTCGTACTTTACGATACGGGGCATCTCAAAAGCTGTTTCGGATGCGGTTAGCCCCCGGTGCATCAGTAGGAGACCATGTTCTGAAGATGATTGGTCTTATAGAAGAACTTGAGGAACTGGGATGGACTATGGATAATGAGCAATATACAAATATTGTTTTGCAGTCTCTCTCCCCCGCCTTTGCTCCGTTCATAGTGAATTTCAATATGAACGATTTGGAGAAATCATTGCCTGAACTTCTCAATATGTTGAGAAATGCAGAGAGCATGCTTAAGACAGCAAAAACTCCCGCTCTACTTTATAGGCCATCTTCCTCTTCAGTCCCGAAAGCCAAGGCCAAGGGAAAGAAGAAGAAGAATCCCACCAAGCCGAGAGGTGGAGTTGAAAAGGCGAAGGGGAAAGACAAATCTGGGACTGCGGGAAGTGGAAAAGGAGAATGTTTTTACTGCCACAAGTCGGGACACTAGAAACGCAATTGTGCTTTGTACCTTGCAGATCTCAAGAAGAAGAAGCATGTTGATACTTCCGCTTCAGGTGTGTTTGTAACTGAAAACTGTTTTTCATTAAACTCTACATCTTGGGTATTAGATACCGGTTCTGGTTCTCACATCTATAATTGTATGCAGGGATTGAGAAACAGTAGAGTTTTGTGGGGACCACGCTCTACGGGTTGGAAATGGTTCCAATGTACATACTGTATCCGTAGGAGAGTATCATCTGGGGTTGCTTTCAGGATGTATTTTGGTTTTGAACCTTTGTTATTTTGTATCTGGTATACTATGTAATATAATATCTGTAAGTCGATGTACAACACCCCACGACTTGCGGGGAGGCGGAAATATGAAAAACGATCTTGTTCTTTGCTTAAACATCGACTAACCGCATGAATCGAAGCTAAACGATAACTAACATCAAACATAGTTGTTAACAACTACTATGTAAAGGGATTATACCTAAAGAACCGTGTCCTTCGTCTTTACGAACTCCACCTCCTCCTCGGCCTTCTCGAAGTAGTAGACGATCCACCCGAGAGCTTTACTCCAAGCTTAGCCTCTAAACTTGAGGCAACTAACCTTCTTTAAGTGCTAATCAAAGAAGCTAGGTGATATAGAGTGAGGGTTATGGTTTAATTAGTCTAACTAATCCTTGTACTCAACACATGAGAGGGGAGGATTAGGGTTTGAAGAGGGAGAGCTTGAGGAGAGAGAAAGTGAAGATAATAATGAAGTGAGAAGAATGAGTTATCATAATATATATCAAGCATTTCTTTTTATCAAGAAAAGAAATGAAATGAATTTAACAACCATGCTTGATAATATCTAGTGATGATTCACATCCATGAGTCATTAAGCATTTATGATGCATTAATAACATGGATGAATCATCCATATGACTCACTAATCACATTCATTGTATATACCACCTAAACCTCCTTAGTCACCATCTTCTAGAAGCTTCTCGCGCAATTACGAGAATGCCCCTCCTTTCCGCAAAAATACGGAAAAACTTTAGACTGTATAAATCCAATAACCGGATACCAGTAACTGGCTTAAACCAAAGCCGACTGGTAAAAACTGTCCGAAAGTCGTACGTGCGTAAACACACGTATGCGTCCGAACCCTTATCGTAAAACCATACGACCTCTATATCGTTTCGCCTGGAGTAGGGAAACTCTCTGTGTGGGACTCTAGAGACTCGACTACTACGCTGGCAGTGGGTTTAACCACAGACCGCAAGCGGCACTAGCTGTACGTAACGGTCCCCAGGTAGATGTCGATAAGAAGGCCGATGAGGAAACCCATCCGAACTCCTACTGAGTCTGATGTGACAATCTCCGTACAGTCCGGTCCGTTCGTCTAAGACTATCGCATATCGGGCCTAGGGGGCGGCAAGCGTCAGTCCCCTAATAGCAGTATAAGTCGTGTCGGAGCGAAGCCCATTACACCCTGAGAAACTACTGGAACCTACCAGCAAATCTCGCTTGCCCTGGCCAGGGACTTTGCGTAATGGCTCTCTGACACAGCGCGATATCAACCCCCAATACCGGGAGAGACGAATCCTGTCTAACCGCCACTGCCTCCAAGTGCTCGGGACTGCACCCAACTGCTACCTGTTTGCACGACTCCTTTGAGCAGTGGTAGGGTAGCAATCTAAGAACAGTGGGACACACTCGATGCGAAGTAGCAGTGTCAAGTCTGCGGACTATGCTGTACTCATGTCATCTGGGAACTGTTCACTGACGACTGGTATAAAACCAACCAACAGTCCCCTGTGAGTCCTGTCCGGTGTACCCGTAACCTAACGAGCACCTGCATACTATCTCCAGTACGACGTACTGACGGCTGTGGGACAGACCATCTCCCCAACTGGGATGAGAAGCGTACACACTAGTCTACTCCGGAGTATCGATGCCCTGTCTCGATAATCCAACGACTAGGGACCTGAATAAGGATGTGCTTGTAGACTACCCAGCCCCCACTAGTATGACTGCCATCACAACGCTGGTAGTCAAGCAAGATCCTAAGAGCTCTATCAATACGTATACTCACATATTAAGATAGAAAAACCAAGTAGCATACTACCATGTTTAGCAAGACTGTTATATACATGTGAATATCCTAAGCTTCCATTAAGTAATATACAAACTAGTATGATACAGTAATGGCCTTCTAGGACATAAACACTAACAATCTCCCACTTGCACTAGGGCCATGTACTGGCGTATCGAAGACCGATGATCTCGAGTAGCCTCTCGAACTGAATCTGAGGTAGGGCCTTTGTGAATGGATCAGCAATGTTCTCTTCAGAAGCAACTCTCCGAACCTCGATCTCCTGACGATCAATGATCTCCCTGATCAGGTGATACCGCCTTAAGATGTGTCTGGACTTCTGATGGGACCTTGGTTCCTTCGCTAAAGCTATAGCTCCGTTGTTGTCGCAATACAGAGGTATTGGATCAACTATGGTAGGAACCACCTGAAGTTCTGTTAGGAACTTCTTCATCCAGACTGCTTCTTTTGCGGCATCGCAAGCAGCTATATACTCCGCTTCCATCGTTGAGTCAGCAACGGTATCCTGCTTGGAGCTCTTCCAGCACACCGCCCCTCCATTGAGGGTAAAGACATAACCCGACATGGACTTGGAATCGTCCTTATCACTCTGAAAGCCGGAATCAGCAAAGGCCTCTACCCTGAGGTCTTTTCCGCCGTAAACCAAGAACATCTCCTTAGTCCTTCTCAGGTACTTGAGAATGTTCTTTACTGCTATCCAGTGCTTCTCCCCTGGGTCTGACTGATACCGGCTTACCACGCTCAGTGCGTAAGCTACATCTGGTCTGGTGCACAACATCTCATACATTATAGAGACTACCGCAGAAGCGTAGGGTATAATAGACATGCGTTCCCTTTCCAAATCAGTCTTGGGAGACATCTCTTTGGAGAGGGTGATTCCGTGACAAGCCGGTAGATTACCGCGCTTAGAATCTTCCATACTGAATCTTTTCAGTACAGTGTCGATATACCTGGACTGCGAAAGTCCCAACATCCTCTTGGATCTATCACAATAGATCCGGATCCCCAGAATGTAAGAGGCATCACCCAGGTCTTTCATGGAGAACCTGTGTGACAAGAATCCTTTGACAGATTGTAGCATAGGAATGTCATTTTCTATCAATAGAATGTCATCCACGTACAAGACGAGGAACACGACACTTCTGGCTACAACTTTACTATATATGCACGGTTCATCTGGATTTTTGATAAAGTCATATTCTTTGACTGTCTCATCAAAACAGATGTTCCAGCTCCGCGATGACTGCTTTAGTCCATAAATGGACTTAAGCAGCTTGCATACTTTCCCGCTGCTCCCATTCTGATTGAAACCCTCTGGCTGATCCATATAGACGCACTCTTCTAAATTTCCATTTAGAAAGGTCGTCTTTACGTCCATCTGCCAGATTTCATAATCATGGAAGGCAGCAATAGCAAGAAGGACCCGAATGGATTTGAGCATAGCCACTGGAGAAAAAGTTTCGTCATAGTCCAAACCAGGTCTTTGACGAAAACCCTTTGCAACAAGTCTAGCCTTATAGGTTTCCACCTGTCCATCTACACCAATCTTTTTCTTGAAGATCCATTTGCATCCTATGGGTTTTACCCCATCTGGAGCAAAGTCCAAAGTCCATACTTTGTTGGTGTACATGGACTCCATTTCGGTCCGCATTGCATCTAGCCATCGTACCGAGTCGCCGCTCTGGATGGCCTGCTGGAAGTCAGTAGGTTCATCATCATCTATGATGCAATCCTCTCTATCCCCATCTATGAGAAAACCGTAGTATCTCTCAGGCGGATGAGACGGCCTACTACTCCTGCGGAGGGGTGCGGGAATGTCCTGTTCTTCTTGAACTACTGGTTCTACCAAACTTTCAGTAGCAGTTTGTGGTTCTGGAATTTCTTCCAGTTCTATTTCACTCCCGCTTATTTCCATTTCTAAAAACTGATGTTCCAGAAAATGGGCATTACGAGAAACAAAAACCTTTTGTTCCTCTGCGTAATAGAAATAATATCCCTTGGAGTTCTTTGGATATCCCACAAACATACATTTTACTGATCGTGCCTCGAGCTTGTCCACATGCTGCTTTTTAACAAAAGCTGGACATCCCCAAATCTTCATATGCTGAAGATGGGGTTTCTTCCCAGTCCACATCTGATATGGAGTGGTAGGCACAGTCTTGGTAGGAGCCCTGTTCAAAAGATATGCCGCTGATTCTAGCGCATAACCCCAAAAAGATCGTGGTAACTCAGCATTACTCATCATGGATCGTACCATATCCAATAGGGTTCGATTCCGTCTCTCCGATACATCGTTATGCTGTGGAGTGTATGGAGGAGTAAGCTGAGAGAGAATTCCTTTCTCTTTTAGATAATCTAGGAACTCGGCACTCAAGTATTCACCACCTCGATCAGATCTAAGTGTCTTGATACTTTTGCCGGTTTGGTTTTCTACTTCATTCTTATACTCTTGGAATTTCTCAAAAGCCTCGGATTTATGTTTCATCAGATAAATGAATCCGTACCTTGAGTAATCATCCGTGAAAGTAATGAAATAGGAAAAACCACCTCTTGCATGCGTAGACATTAGACCGCATACATCGCTGTGTATGAGTCCTAAGAGCTCGCTCGCTCTTACTCCTTGTCCAGTAAATGGAGTCTTTGTCATCTTTCCTTTGAGACAAGATTGACAAGTGTCATAAGTTTGATATTCGAACGAGTCCAAATATCCTTCTCTATGCAACTTAGTCAACCTTCTCTCATTGATGTGACCCAGTCTACAATGCCATAAGAAAGCTTTATTTAAATCTGGAGACTTTCTTTTAAGTGTGTTCTGGACATTGAAAATTTGGAGTTGGTTTAAAACATATATACCGTTATTTAGTATACCGGACCCAATCAAACCATGATTAAGGTGGATGTTAACAACATCTCTTACAAACGTGAAATCATAACCTTTATTTGATAACAAGAAAACTGATATGATATTACACGTTAAGCTTGGTACAAAAAAACAGTTATGTAAAACCAAAATGTGTCCACTCGTCAATCCTAGGTGATAATCCCCGACGGACGCAGCTCCCACGCTAGCTCCGTTAGCAACCTTTAGGGTCATATCACCTTCCTTCAGCACTCTACGGTTTCTCAGTGCCTGCAATGAATTGCAAATATGAGATCCTGATCCGGTATCCAATACCCAGGAAGTAGAGTTGATCGACAGACAATTCTCAATTACAAACACACCTGAAGTCGAAGCCACAGCTTGCTTCGGTTCCTGGTTCTTGGCGTTCCACGCCTTGCAATCCTTCTTCCAGTGCCCTTTCCTGTGACAATGGAAGCACTCATCCTGGCCAACTACCGGTACCGCAAACTTTTTCTTTCCCTACCCTCCCACCTTACTAACACCTCCTCTAGGTTTGGTGGCGGCCTTCTTCTTCCTTCCTTTGGCCTTAGCCTTGGACCCGGAAGAAGATGCACCGCTAACAAACATAGCGGGTGTTTCCCTTGTTTTCTGCAAGGTGCCCTCTGCACTCCTTAACATGTTCAGGAGTTCCGGAAGTTCAACTTCTTTTCTTTGAAGGTTGAAGTTCAGGATAAACTGGGCATAGGTGTGAGGAAGGGACTGGAGAATAAGTTCTGTATAGAGCTCATTATCCAAAGTCGTCCCAAGGTCTGCGAGCTCTTCAATATAGCCGATCATCTTTAGGACATGTTCTCCTACCGATGACCCGACAGCCAACCTCGCTCGAAACAAGTTCTTAGAGGTCTTGTATCTTGCTATACGAGATTGCTCTCCATAAAGTTCCTTTGTATGGAGAAATATGCCATCTAGGTTCATATCCTCGTACCTCCTCTGATGTTCATTGTTCATTGAGGCAAGCACGATGCACTTGGCTTTCGCGCAATCTAAATCCCAGGTTTTGCGGATTTCCTTATCCGCATTGCTGGATTTGGGACCAGGGACAGCAGGTGCCGTAGCGGTGAGGACGTACCCCAATTTGTCATAGGTCAAAGCCATTTTGACATTCCGCGGCCAATCTTTATAGTTTGGCCCTGTCAGTATATTTTTCTCTAAAAGTAACTTAAGTCCAGTCATTTTCAGGGTCGCTGCAATTAGGAGAGAGAGAAGAAAACTCTTTAGCATGATGCTCTTGCAAGTTTAGAGTGGTTTTTAGTTTATCTAAACTGGATGGCTCCCACTGTTTCTCGAATCCTTCCTCAAACCATAAAAGGAGAATTAGCCAGGACTATTCTCACTGTACAATACTTGCTTAACCGTTCAGCCAGGCTAGTGTCGATACTTCGAGGGAGGTTTTCCAACGCTTTCGCGAAGTTCCTTAATTAAATAACCTCTTTTCTCTGGGGGCGTAACCCCGCTGACACCTTTCTTGACACCTACTTGGTTTATAGCATTGATCGTTAAGTGACGAATCTCCTGATAAGTAGCATATACTCACAGTAGGATCGGGATCCAAATATCATCGTATGATAATGTTGAAGGAATCCTACCAACATTCATCAAACTCCAAATGGTATGCAACTCTTTGCAAATTTCAGTTTCTTTAAAAATTCCCGATATATATTTTTGTCCCATGCTCTTATGACCTTGGCTTTGGTCAAAATGTCATAAGTCACATGTCAAGTTCTACCCGTCATTATCTTGTCAATTCGAACCCATCCGTATATACCCCTGACTTTGGTCAAATGATAATACGACTGTCCCAAACTAACTCATCTATCTTATGCAACAAATGAAAACCCAGCAGCTACCAAACACTATGCCTTGACTTTGGCCAAAATGCATAGCTTGAATACTACTGAATACCCAAATGAAATGACGGAGGGCTACGAATGGTTTTGGCGAAACCGTGAACGTAGTGAACTTGATATAACCGAAGGAACCTGATAGCTTTTAAAAGGAGTGGTTAAAGCTCCACATTTAAAAATATCTGTTTTTAAAATTAACCGAGTGGTTTCTTTTAAATTGTTCCAACGATTAACTTTTGGTTTATTTTCTTTGCATTATAAATAATGCGTCCCATCATTAACCTATCATTGCAGAAAACAACGAAAATACAACGTCCTCTTATGCCATCCGCATTCGCCACGGGGTCCCGTCATCACCCGTTAGGTTACTTAACTAACGACAGAGCGGGGGCTGGGCTAGTGCGGGTGTAAAACATAAGTGACGTCTAAATAGCTATCATATATAGATATTGTACATTCGTCAGACGCAATAATAGGCATTCCAGATCACAGATGAACTTTATTGAATTTGCAAGCAATCCGTGTTTGTTTTGAGCCTGCAACAAAAGACGGATTACACAGTTGTGACGAATAGCCATTACCCCACCCAAGACCCCAACGGGTACGGCAAACTACCCGCCCGGCAGTTTGTGCACCCCATCTTGGGTCTGTCCTAGGAGCAAAAACAGTAAAATGAAATAATACAACGGTGGCTACAACCGCAACCTGGATGTGCCCCGCAAAATAATATTACAACAAATTACATTTACATCAAATGAATTAAATAATAACCCATCACATAACCCCGGCTATACATCACAACAGTCCAACACAGTTCATATTCACAAACAGATAAAATCCATTACAGAAATGTGCAACCCCCTGCCAACCGACATACTAGCAGTTAGGAAAGGTTTATGAACACATTATACAAACACAGATATAATCCAACAAGCAAATACTGTATAATTTCAACCGATTAAACACTTTTAATTTTGCTCCAATACTTCTCTGTAAATCTGAAACCTGAGCAAAAATAAAATATTCCAGAAAATACCAAATATCACAGAGAAGCAACACAGAAAATTTGGGTTCCTGAATCGCCAACTCGGCGGCGGAAGCGCGGCGGATCGGTGCGATCCGCCGCGGTTCCACGGTGCTTTAGGCGATTCAGGGGCCCAAATTTCTTGGGTGTTCTTCTACTGTCTTTTTAAGCTTTCTGAACCTCCCTGAAAAATTTTAGGACTTCATTTAAAATTCGACAGAAACTTGTGATTTCGGGGTTTTCCGGTTTCGTTTTTTCCGTTCGAAATTTATACAAATTTGCAAGTAAGTTATTTATTGTTTAGCGAGGCTCTGATACCACTGTAAGTCGATGTACAACACCCCACGACTTGCGGGGAGGCGGAAATATGAAAAACGATCTTGTTCTTTGCTTAAACATCGACTAACCGCATGAATCGAAGCTAAACGATAACTAACATCAAACATAGTTGTTAACAACTATTATGTAAAGGGATTATACCTAAAGAACCGTGTCCTTCGTCTTTACGAACTCCACCTCCTCCTCGGCCTTCTCGAAGTAGTAGACGATCCACCCGAGAGCTTTACTCCAAGCTTAGCCTCTAAACTTGAGGCAACTAACCTTCTTTAAGTGCTAATCAAAGAAGCTAGGTGATATAGAGTGAGGGTTATGGTTTAATTAGTCTAACTAATCCTTGTACTCAACACATGAGAGGGGAGAATTAGGGTTTGAAGAGGGAGAGCTTGAGGAGAGAGAAGGTGAAGATAATAATGAAGTGAGAAGAATGAGTTATCATAATATATATCAAGCATTTCTTTTTATCAAGAAAAGAAAAGAAATGAATTTAACAACCATGCTTGATAATATCTAGTGATGATTCACATCCATGAGTCATTAAGCATTTATGATGCATTAATGACATGGATGAATCATCCATATGACTCACTAATCACATTCATTGTATATGCCACCTAAACCTCCTTAGTCACCATCTTCTAGAAGCTTCTCGCGCAATTACGAGAATGCCCTTCCTTTCCGCAAAAATACGGAAAAACTTTAGACTGTATAAATCCAATAACCGGATACCAGTAACTGGCTTAAACCAAAGCCGACTGGTAAAAACTGTCCGAAAGTCGTACGTGCGTAAACACACGTATGCGTCCGAACCCTTGTCGTAAAACCATACGACCTCTATATCGTTTCGCCTGGAGTAGGGAAACTCTCTGTGTGGGACTCTAGAGACTCGACTACTACGCTGGCAGTGGGTTTAACCACAGACCGCAAGCGGCACTAGCTGTACGTAACGGTCCCCAGGTAGATGTCGATAAGAAGGCCGATGAGGAAACCCATCCGAACTCCTACTGAGTCTGATGTGACAATCTCCGTACAGTCCGGTCCGTTCGTCTAAGACTATCGCATATCGGGCCTAGGGGGCGGCAAGCGTCAGTCCCCTAATAGCAGTATAAGTCGTGTCGGAGCGAAGCCCATTACACCCTGAGAAACTACTGGAACCTACCAGCAAATCTCGCTTGCCCTGGCCAAGGACTTTACGTAATGGCTCTCTGACACAGCGCGATATCAACCCCCAATACCGGGAGAGACGAATCCTGTCTAACCGCCACTGCCTCCAAGTGCTCGGGACTGCACCCAACTGCTACCTGTTTGCACGACTCCTTTGAGCCGTGGTAGGGAAGCAATCTAAGAACAGTGGGACACACTCGAAGCGAAGTAGCAGTGTCAAGTCTGCGGACTATGCTGTACTCATGTCACCCGGGAACTGTTCACTGACGACTGGTATAAAACCAACCAACAGTCCTCTGTGAGTCCTGTCCGGTGTACCCGTAACCTAACGAGCACCTGCATACTATCTCCAGTACGATGTACTGACGGCTGTGGGACAGACCATCTCCCCAACTGGGATGAGAAGCGTACACACTAGTCTACTCCGGAGTATCGATGCCCTGTCTCGAAAATCCAATGACTAGGGACCTGAATAAGGATGTGCTTGTAGACTACCCAGCCCCCACTAGTGTGGCTGCCATCATAACGCTGGTAGTCAAGCAAGATCCTAAGAGCTCTATCAATACGTATACTCACATATTAAGATAGAAAAACCAAGTAGCATACTACCATGTTTAGCAAGACTGTTATATACATGTGAATATCCCAAGCTTCCATTAAGTAATATACAAACTAGTATGATACAGTAATGGCCTTCTAGGGCATAAACACTAACAATATCCGTATCTTTTTTGGACAATGAAGGATATTATTTTGTGTTGCAAAATAATGTTATGAACATTAACTTGAATCAACAGTTGATTGGGTATAGTACACTAAGTAACGGAATTTACGTCCTAAACCTACACACAGTTTTCAATATACAACATACAAATAAAAGAAAGATTTCATATATAAATGAACATTTTCTTTGGCATTGTAGACTTAGTCATATTAATGAAACAAGACTAAACAAGCTATATAAAGATGGATATTTAAAACCTTTTGAATATAAATCTTATGGAACTTGTCAGTCTTGTATCAAAGGCAAAATGACTAAAACTCCGTTTATAGGACACGGAGAGAGAGCTACAGAACTCTTAAGCCTCATACATAGTGATGTATGTGGACCAATGTCTACACATGCTAGAGGCGGTTTTTCATACTTCATCACTTTTACTGATGATTTCTCAAGATTCGGACACGTATTTTTATTGAAGCATAAATCCGAAGATTTCGAGAAATTCAAGGAGTACAAACTTGAAGTAGAAAAACAAACTAGCTCGAGTATCAAGAAACTACGATCAGATCGAGGTGGAGAGTATTTAAACACTGAGTTTTCAGACTTCTTAAAAGAAAATGGGATTCTCTCTCATCTCACTCCTCCGTACACACTACAGCACAACGGTGTGTCAGAATGGAGGAATCGTACCCTATTAGATATGGTACGGTCCATAATGAGTGATGCTGAGTTACCACTTTCCTTTTGGGGCCATGCATTAGAGATAGCAATTTATCTATTGAACAGGGTTCCATCAAAGACCGTGCCTATCATTCCATATGAGATATGGTGTGGAAAGAAACCATATCTTAAAAGAGTTAGGATATGGGGTTGTCCGGCTTATGTCAAAAAGCAGAATCCGGATAAACTCAAGACACGATCGGTCATGTATAAATTTATGGGATATCCAAAACACTCGTATGGATATCTATTCTACCACAAGGAGGAATAAAAGGTGTTTGTTTTTCAACATGCCATATTTTTGGAAAATAAAATCTTTACAGACAGTACTGATGGCACAGTGGTAGAACTAGAAAAGGTTCTAGAGACACAAATTATTTAGGACGAATTGGTTGAAACTGATACTGCAGTAGAACTTCAAGAACCTCAGCCACTCCGGAGATCTAGTAGAACTTCTCGCCCGCCGGAAAGATACTATGGGTTTCTCATGGATGGTGATAGAGAAGATTGCATCATAGATGATGATGACCCTACTAGTTTTCAGCAAGCTATCACGAGTGGTGACTCAGTGAAATGGCTGGATGCCATGAGATCCGAAATGGAGTCCATGTACACCAACAAAGTATGGACTTTGGACGTTGCACCTCCTAGGATAAACCCCGTTGGGTGCAAATGGATCTTTAAGAGAAAGATTGGTATAGATGGACAGGTAGAGACCTATAAAGCAAGGCTTGTAGCGAAAGGTTTTCGTCAAAGACCAGGATTGGACTATGATGAAACTTTCTCTCCAGTAGCAATGCTTAAATCCATTCGGATCCTACTTGCTATTTCCGCTCACTACGACTATGAAATCTGGCAGATGGACGTTAAGACTGCAATTCTAAATGGTGACTTAGAGCGTTTTTATGGATCAGCCAGAAAGCTTCATTGACAGTGGGAGCAGCGAAAAAGCTTGTAGGTTGCTTAAATCCATTTATGGATTAAAGCAGGCATCTCGGAGCTGGAACATCTGTTTTGATGACATAATCAAAGAGTTTGATTTTATCAAAAATATAGATGAACCATGCATTTATAAGAAGATTGTAGGGAGTACTGTCGCATTCCTCGTATTGTACGTAGATGACATTCTCTTGATAGGAAATGATATTCCTATGCTACAATCGGTCAAATTATTCTTATCACAAAGGTTCTCCATGAAGGACCTGGGTGATGCCTCGTGCATTTTGGGCATAAGGATCTATAGAGATAGATCCAAAAGATTATTGGGATTTTCCCAATCAAAGTACATTAATACCATCCTAAAAAGGTTTAGTATGGAAGATTCCAAGCGTGGTACCTTGCCCGCTTGCCATGGAATCACTCTCTCTAAAGACTTCTGTCCGAAGACTGATGAAGAGAGAGCTTGCATGAGCATTATACCCTACGCTTCAGCCGTAGGATCTATAATGTATGCGATGATATGTACTCGCCCTGATGTAACTTATGCACTAGCTGTAGTGAGCATGTATCAATCCAACCCAAGGGAGCAATACTGGATAGCTGTGAAGAATATTCTTAAGTACTTACGAAAGATTAAAGAATTGTTCTTGGTGTATGGTAATGGGGATCTCCAAATGGAGGCCTTTACCGATTACAGCTTCCAAAGTGATAAGGATGACAGTAAATCTATCTCAGGGTTTGTATTTACCCTCAGTGGAGGGGAGGTATGTTGGAAGTGTTCCAAACAGGATACCGTTGCAGACTCCATGATGGAAGCTGAGTATATTGTTGCAAATGATGCTGCCAAGGAAGCCGTATGGATGAGGAAGTTTGTTGCGGTGCTAGGAGTAGTTCCAACCATTATTAATCCAATACCATTGTATTGTGATAATAATGGAGCTATGGCGTTGGCCAAAGAACCCAGATCCCATCAAAGGTCCAGACACATCCTCAGACGATATCATTTGATCCGGAAGATAGTTGATCGCCAAGAGATCGAGATTCGAAGAGTAGATACAAAGGATAACACTGCGGATCTACTCACCAAGGCCCTTCCACAGCCGCAATATGAGCGACTTTTTAAGATGTTGGGTATGAGATACGCCAATAATTGGCCTTAGTGCAAGTGGGAGATTGTTGCATATATGTATGCCTTAGAGGCCATTATATGTATAGTGGATGCTTGGACATATATATATGTATATTTGATATATGACTTTCTTGCTCGACATGATAGTATGCTATCCGGTTTTACTTTATCTGACATGTTTACTTGATACTGTTCATTTGATACATGTTGATAAAGCCCTAAGGATATTTTCTTGACTTCCATGGCTATGATGGAGATCATACTAATGGGGCATGTGTAGTCTATAAACATATCCTTAAATGTTCCTAGTCATAGGCATATCGAGATAGGGCATAGATATTCCAGAGTAGACTAGCGTATACGTTTCTTGATCCATATGATGGGCGATGGATGATCTCATATCCATTGGTGTTGTGACATTGAAGATTGTATACGGGTGCTCAGTGGAGACTGGGTACACTGAACGGACTCACCGAGAATTCCTATATGGTATTATATCTATCATCGGATAGCAGTTCTCTGGTGACACTGGTACAGGTTAGTCTGTAGACCCAAGATCATCATAGAGTCTTGTGTGTTCTCCAACTGCACTTTAATTTCCACCCTACCACGGCTCTACTGAGTCATGCAAACAGGTGTCTTTTGGGTATAGTCCCGAGACATATGAAGACAGTGAGCGATAGGAGGGGTTTCGTCTCTCCCGGTATTGGGAGTTGATGTTGTGCAATGTGCGATTGAATCTGACTTGAAGTCCCTGGCCAGGGCTGATGAGATTTACTGATAAGTGTTATCAGTAGTTTCTCGACCGGTCATAGACCATATTGACATGACTTATTGAGTTATTAGGGCTCGACGATTCCATCCCTAGACTTGATATGAAGCATATCAGATGAAGAGACCGGACTGTACGGTAAGTGTTGCCAATGGCTCGACGGGAGTTTTGACGGGTTCGCTTGTTTTTCTTCTGATCGCTCAATACCCAGGTGGCCGTTACGTTTAGCTGACCGCTTGCGGCTTGTAGGTGTTTTGATATGATCATCACCTACAGCCGGCGTATTAACGAGTCTTAGAGTCCCACAAAGGATTTTTCTAGCTCAGGCAAAATGATGTAGTGTGCATATGTGATATACGGGAGCTCGATTAAATACAAGTATGTGATGCCGTATTTTAATCGGGCATTCAATATTGGTCGGGTTGCATTTGATGTGACCGATTTATTAAATCGAAAACGTATGCGTCTTCCAACTCAAGCCGGTGAAATTTGGGCAGCAGATTGATGTAGTGGGGTTTAATTTCGAAATTATCCCCGTTAGCAGGTGGAATGGATAGACAAATAGGAAAGGGACCACGGATAGGATAGCATCTCTCTTGGAGAGAGATGCGAGGTGGATTCTGCACACCTACGGGCGGTGGCAGCGTGGTGTTATAATCTGATGGAGTACCATCCATCTCGGTCGTGGTGTGTGGTGGGGGAAAAGAAGATGAAGAAGTACCGACTTCGGCGACGATAGCAGGAACGCGGACAAGACGGGCACTAGGATCCCGTGTCCAGCCGAGCATGCACTAAGCGGGTTTAGTGCAAGTGGCAGCGTGTGTGTGATTTTAAAATTGGTCTGTTTTGAAAAAGTGGGACTCAAAACAAATCACTCTAAAATGCACAAGCAACCCTAGTACTAAGGTTACCTAGGTCCAGTCTCTAGATCGCTCCTAGACTTCCAAAGGACAAGCCGCAGGATCAATCCTCTACCGCCTCCGTACTACCCTTGTAGCCAGATAAGTGACAGGTAAGTGGGAAGGAACCACAGTAGTGGGCCTAATTAAAAACCACTAGCCTTTGTCACACTTGCCTAGGCACTACAAAAGTAATGCGGATAAACGATAGATTACCCACGACCTTCCTCTGTCCTTATTGAGCGCGACAGTCCTTAGAGTCTGGTCTAGATATTTTTTAAATTAATGAAGGGTTGATCTAGATGCTCGGTTTATGATTTGTGGGGCTTAGGAAGGGTGATGAAATCCCCACCTAATCTTGATTTGGTCTTTGCCCCTTAAAGTCCGTATTAAAACATGCAAAACAAAACCGATCACAAAACTTTTGCAAAAAGATTTTTGAGCGGCGCTATTTTGCAAAGAATCCTGCAGAAAATAAATTTTATTGGATTTGAGAGGAGAGAGAAGGAGTTGAAAAAGATACCAGAGAAGTTTGGAACCCTAGATCTCCTGTTTCCTCAAGTCTGTGACTCCAGATCTCCTTGCAAAAATTCACGCACAAATCATTAAATATGCAATTTGCAGTTTTATTTTAATAATGATATGAATCGTCTAAGAATTCAACACAAATAGTAAGAATAAAAAATTACGCAGGTATCTGTAACACCCGAGCCCAATGCTACTAATTTCTGTTACCGTTTGAACGTAGTGTGTCACTTATTTCATTTATCTTGCTTGATTGTTACTTACTGTAAAATTTTACCCGGCAAATTCATTTCTGCATATAACAATTTTTGGCATCTAAAATAAAATTAAAAATTTCCATCTTGGCCTACTTGACGCCCCTAACCCCGTTGTAGCGTCCGTGCATCGTGGTCTCGTCCCGTTCAGTGAAACGGGCGAGTTTAGATGGCTACGTGCACGTACGTGTGTCCGTTTTGGGGGTATGCTTTTTGATCATAAACACTTCATTTTAAGATTTGGATCCCGCTTAAAATTCTATTATTTCAATTTCAAATTTTTGGACCCGACCCGGGCACGATTTGGAAATATTTTATTTTGCGCCAAAATCCCAAATTTTAATATTTTATAACCATCGAATATTTCCTTAAACTTATAATATATTTACTGTTTCTTATATCCTTTAAATCTTAATTTAAAATTTTACCTAACTAACAAATCATTCCTCAGCCAATCACGTCCCCTCCTTCACACCGTGGGCCCCTCTCTCTCTCCCCTCTCTCTTCCCTCTCTCTATCTCTCTCCTCCTTCTCCCCGTCTCCCTCTCTCTCCGCTTTCTCTCTCTCTCTCTCTCATATTCCTTCTTCTCCTTCTCTTTTTCTTTTCCCGTACCCAAACCCTCAGCGAACCCCAACCACCGCCGTCTCCCTCCTCGCCGCCGCAACCCCAACACCGACGACACCGACACCAGCACCCTCGCCTCCTCAGCCTCGTCCCATCCACATCCTCCTTTCTCCCTTCTTCCCTGCACCTGCACGCGGCCACCCGCGCACCCTCGCACTCGCCCGCGCCACCTCGTCGTCGTTCCTCCATCGCCGGCGACCCTAGCCTCACCCCACCATCTTCACCATCTCGTTTTCTCCCTTCCTCCTTCATCAACCCCGGGCACCCTGCACGCGCCTGAAAGGTTTGCCTAGCACCCTATAATGAGTTTTGAAGCATCACATGTCTCAAAGTTTGGATTTTGATGGTGCTAAACAAGCATGCAAAGGAATCGATCCTAGAAAATTAGGGTTACAAAACTTAAAGCTAATAAAATTAAGGTTTCGAAACTACAACCATTGTAGCTCCCTTTTGCTGGACTCCTTGGTCTCTTGGGTGTTGGAAGAAGGTCCTCTTGAAGTCCTCTCACGTCCACGACGATCCACCCGGAGTTCCCCGTCCAAGCTCGCAACTTCGAGAATCGAAGAGAACACTCTAAACAAGTTGGCTAAACTTGTGTAGAATGATGTTGTGGTTAAGATTCTCACTTCAAAAACCTTTCTTTATGTGTATTTTACTCACTAGAAGAAACTAGAGAGCAAATGGTGAAGGAGGAAGAAGATGGAGGCTTTCTTTTTAACAAGAGTAATATGATAACTCTTGAAAAGAAATGAAATATATCTATATATAGTTTATTTCTTCTCACTACAAACCATGGTTAAATCATTTTGTTGTTATTTGATTAGGGTTTAAAACATGTAAGGAAAGGTTAATCCAAGGTTAAGGGTAGGTGAGAATGGTTAGGTTAAAGAAGAATGTAGAAGCTAGTGAAGAATTATCCTTTCCTTTTTCTATTTTGTTTTAAACCTAAAATCAAATAATAATCCATAGATTTATCCATGGTGTGAGTCTTATATTGCCACCATTTCCATGTGTAATCAACCATGATAGATATGTATGTAAGTATGTATGCACATCCATATGTGCATGAAACTAGAAAGAAAGAAACACATACATGCATGCATACATCTATCATATTCAAGAAAGGTTTTAAGTGAGAAAACTAATGGTTAAATGATAAATCAACACTTGATTTATCAATCCGTCCATATCACATATGACCCTACCAAAAGCAAGCCGCCCGATCAATGTTCGGTATCCCATACGCGCATTTTAATCGGGTCCATGCGCATATCGCATACGCGCACCACAACTTTTCTCCTGGACTAGGTAACTCCTGTGTGGGACTCTAAGACTCGTCAATACGCCGGCAGAGGGTGATGATCATATCAAACACCCCCAAGCCGCAAGCGGTCAGCTAAACGTAACGGCCACCCGGGTATTGAGCGATCAGAAGAAAACAAGCAAACCTGCTACAACTCCCGTCGAGCCAACCGGCAACACTACTGTACAGTCCGGTCTCTTCGTCAGATATGCTGCATATCGAGCCTAGGGATGGTCACGTCGACCCTAATAACTCAATAAGTCATGCTGGTGAATGGTCTATAACAGATTGAGAAACTACTGATAACACTTATCAGCAAATCTCAGCAGCCCTGGCCAGGGACTTACTGATATAACCAGTCGGGCACAGCACAGCATCAACTCCCAATACCGGGAGAGACGAAACCCTTCCTATCGCTCATTGCCTTCATGTGTCTCGGGACTGTACCCAACGGCCACCTGTTTGCACGACTCAGTAGAGCCGTGGTAGGGTAGCAATCAAAGTACAGTGGGAGAGCACACAAGACTCTATGACGATCTCGGGTCTACAGACTAACCTGTACCAGTGTCACCTGAGAACTGCTATCCGACGATAGATATAATTCCATATAGGAGTTCTCGGTGAGTCCGTCCAGTGTACCCAGTCACCACTGAGCACCCATATATGATCTTGATGTCAAACATCGATGAATGTGGGAACATTCATCGCCCATCATATGGGTCTAGTATCATATACGCTAGTCTACTCTGGTATATCAATGCCCCGTCTCGATATACCTACGACTAGGGACTTTCCAGGATATGCTTATAGACTACAGATGTCCCACTAGTATGATCTCTATCATAATCAGAGCAGTCAAGCCGATATCCTTAGGGCTTTATCAGCATGTATGAATGAATAAAAGCATGATCAAATCAACATGTCAGATAAAGAAGAACCAGATAGCATACTATCATGTTGAGCAAGAATGCATACTGAATATATATATATACATGTATATATACATCCACTATCATATAATGGCCTCTAGGGCATACATATATCCAACAATCTCCCACTTGCACTAAGGCCAGTTATTGGCGTATCTCATACCCAACATCTCAAAAAGTCGCTCATGCTGTGGCTGAGGGAGGGCCTTGGTGAATGGATCCGCGGCGTTATTCTTTGTGTCTACTCTCCTAATCTCGATCTCGCGGCGATCTACAATCTCCCGGATCAAATGAAAACGCCTCAGGATGTGTCTGGACCGCTGATGGGATCTGGCCTCCTTGGCTAACGCCATAGCCCCATTAGTATCACAATATAAAGGTATTGGATCAATAATGGTTGGAACTACTCCTAGCTCCGAGACGAACTTCTTCATCCAGACGGCTTCCTTGGCAGCATCATTTGCAGCAATGTACTCAGCTTCCATCGTAGAGTCTGCAATGGTATCTTGTTTGGAACTCTTCCAACTCACCGCCCCTCCATTGAGGGTAAATACAAACCCAGAGATAGATTTGTTGTCGTCCTTATCTCTCTGGAAGCTCGAATCGGTAAAGGCCTCCATTTGGAGATTTCCATTACCATACACCAAGAACAATTCTTTAGTCCTTCGCAAGTATTTAAGAATGTTCTTCACAGCTGTCCAGTGATTCTCCCCTGGGTTGGATTGATACCTGCTTACAACACTAAGTGCATAAGCTACATCTGGGCGTGTACATAACATCGCATACATTATAGATCCTACTGCCGAAGCATAGCGTATAATACTCATGCGAGCTCTCTCTTCATCGGTCTTTGGACAAGAATCTTTGGAGAGAGTGACCCCATGGCAAGCGGGTAAGGCACCCCGCTTGGAGTCTTCCATACTAAACCTTTTTAGGATTGTGTCAATGTACCTGGTTTGGGATAATCCCAATAACCTTTTGGATCTATCCCTATAGATCCTTATGCCCAGAATGTATGTGGCATCACCCAGGTCCTTCATGGAGAACCTCAGTGATAAGAAAGATTTGACCGACTGTAGCATAGGAATATCATTTCCTATCAGAAGAATGTCGTCCACGTACAATACGAGGAATGTGACAGCTCTCCCTACAGCCTTCTTATAAACACAAGGTTCATCTGGATTTTTGATGAAATCAAACTCTTTGATGACATCATCGAAACAGATGTTCCAACTCCGTGATGCCTGCTTTAACCCATATATGGATTTAAACAATTTACATGCTTTCCCGCTGCTCCCACTGTCAATGAAGCCCTCTGGCTGATCCATATAAACACATTCTTCTAAATTTTCATTTAGAAATGCAGTTTTAACATCCATCTGCCAGATTTCATAGTCGTAGTGAGCAGCAATAGCAAGTAGGATCCGAATGGATTTAAGCATGGCTACGGGAGAAAAAGTCTCGTCATAGTCCAAACCTGGTCTTTGACGAAAACCCTTCGCCACAAGTCTTGCCTTATAGGTCTCCACCTGTCTATCTACACCAATCTTTCTTTTAAAGATCCATTTGCACCCCATAGGTTTTACCCCAGGGGGCACAACGTCCAAAGTCCATACTTTGTTGGTGTACATAGACTCCATTTCGGATCTCATGGCATCCAGCCACTTCACAGAGTCTCTACTCGTGATAGCTTGCTGAAAACTGGTAGGATCATCATCATCCATGATACAGTCTTCTCTGTCACCATCAATGAGGAAACCGTAGTACCTCTCCGGTGGACGAGAAGTCCTACCAGACCTACGGAGTGGCCGAGGTTCTTCAGTTTCTGTTGTAACAGCCGGTTCAACCAAATTGTCATTTGTAGTTTGTGTCTCCAGAACCTCTTCTAGATCCACCACCTTGCCATTATCTTTATCTGTGAAAAACTCTTTTTCCAAGAATGTGGCATACTGAGAAACAAACACTTTTTGTTCTTCTTTGTGGTAGAATAGATATCCATAAGAGTTCTTTGGATATCCCACAAAGTTACACATGACTGACCGTGTCTCGAGTTTGTCCGGATTCTGCTTTTTAACATAGGCCGGACAACCCCAAATCTTAATTCTCTTAAGAGATGGTCTCTTCCCATGCCATATCTCATATGGCATGGTAGACACGGCTTTGGTTGGAACCCTGTTTAGCAGAAACGCTGCAGTCTCCAATGCATGCCCCCAAAACGAGACTGGTAACTCGGCGTCACTCATCATGGACCGGACCATATCTAATAGGGTCCTATTCCGTCGTTCTGACACACCATTGTGCTGTGGTGTGTAAGGAGGAGTGAGCTGAGAGAGAATCCCATTCTCTTTTAGGAAGTTTGCAAATTCTGTACTGAGATACTCACCACCTCGATCTGATCGAAGCATTTTGATACTCAAGCCGGATTGTTTTTCTACTTCTTGTTTATATTCAATGAATTTCTCGAAAGCTTCGGACTTGTGCTTTAATAAAAATACATGACCGAATCTTAAGAAATCGTCAGTGAATGTAATGAAGTATGAAAAACCGCCTCTAGCCTGTGTAGACATTGGCCCACATACGTCACTATGTATGAGGCCTAGGAGCTGAGTAGCTCTTTCTCCGTGTCCGATAAACGGAGTTTTGGTCATTTTACCCTTGATACAAGACTGGCAAGTCGCATAAGATTTATATTCAAAAGAGTTTAAATATCCATCTTTGTGTAACTTGTTTAGTCTTGTTTCGTTAATATGACCAAGTCTACAGTGCCAAAGAAAAGCTTCATTTAATTCTGAAAGTTTTCTTTTATTAGTGTGTTGTATACTGAAAACTGTGTGTTGATTTAGGACATATATTTCATTATTAAGCGTACCATACCCAACCAACATTTGATTCAGGTGAATGTTCATAACATTGTTCTGCAATACAAAATTATATCCTTCATTGTCCAACAAAGAAACGGATATTATATTACATAGCATACTTGGTACAAAATAACATGGATTCAAAACCAAAATACATCCAGATGGCAACCCCAAGTGATACTCTCCCACTGCGACTGTATGTACATTGGAACCATTTCCAACGCGGAGAGTATGGTCACCTGTCTTCAAAACCTTGCTATTTCTCAGCCCCTGCATAGAATTGCAAATGTGAGAACCTGAACCGATATCCAATACCCAGGAAGCAGAGTTTATTGAAAAACAGTTTTCTGTCACAAACGCACCTGAAGCAGAAGCATCACCATGCTTCTTCTTGAGATTTAAGTACTCCGTGCAGTTGCGCTTCCAATGTCCTGTCTTGTGGCAATGAAAACATTCGCCCTTCCCCGAGTCTCCAGCCTTGGACTTTCCCTTTCCCTTCATCTTTTTAACTCCACCTTTAGGATTGGTGGGCTTCTTCTTTTTCTTTCCCTTGGCTTTAGCTTTCGGGTGAGAAGAAGAAAATTTTCCAATAGTCATAACGGGAGTTCTTGCTGACTTCATAGTGCTCTCTGCACTCCTTAACATATTAAGGAGTTCAGGGAGTTCCTTCTCCATGCCATGCATGTTGAAGTTCACTATGAACTGAGCAAAGGTGGAGGGAAGGGACTGCAGAATAATATCTATATATTGTTCATTGTCCATCGTCCATCCAAGGTCCTCAAGCTCTTCTATAAGAGTTATCATCTTCAGAACATGGTCTCCTACTGGTGTGCAGGGGCCATTCGCATCTGAAACAATTTCTTTGATGCTTCGTATCGTAATACGCGGGATTGCTCTCCATACAACTCCTTTGTATGAAGCAATATACCGTGAATGTCCATGTCCTCATGCTGCTTTTGATGTGTGTTGTCCATCGATGCAAACGTGAGGCATTTGGCCGTGGCACAGTCAGCGTTCCATGTCTTGCGGACTTCAATGTCCGCAACTGAAGATTTTGGACCTGGGACGGGCGGGGCTGAAGCCGTGAGGACATATGATACTTTATCATAAGTCAAAGCGATTTTCAGATTCCTCAGCCAGTCTTTATAATTGGTCCCATTCAGTTTGTTTTTATCTAGTAAAAGCTTGAGTCCAGTCATGGGTATCTGCCATTAAGAGAGAGAAAAGAATACACTCAGCGAAAGCTCTTGCATAGATCAGATTGGTTATTATTATCTTGTCTAATCGATGTTTCCCGCTGTTTTTATCGAGTTTTTCTTTCAAACCTTAAAAGGAAAAACTAGCCAGGATTAATTACAGTCTACAACTTCGCTAACCGTTCAGCCAGGCCAGTGTCGGTACTTGAGGGAGGTTTCCCGTGCTTTCGCACGGACCTAATTAGAGTAAACCTCGTTTTCCCAGAGGCGGAGCCCCGTTAACACCTTTCTAGACACCTAATGAGTTAGCTAATTGTAAACTGTAAAACTCTCCTAGGAGCAACTATTGCCCACAGTGGGATCGGGATCCATCCATCACATGGAAGGTATGCAATCTCATTGCAAATTTCAACTATTGAAATTCCCGATGTTGTTTTTACCCCTAGTACTTATGATCTTAACTAAGGTCAACAAATCATAAGTACCAGTCAAGTTCTACTCGTCATTTCTTGATTAATTAGACCCACTCATATAACCCTTAACTATGGTCAACAAAGTCATAAGAATGTCCTAATTAATCTGCATCATATGCAATGTAGGAAGACATCACTTAGCTACCGTACACTACGCCTTAACTATAGTCAACAAACGTAGCACGAATACTAAGTACTCTACTTCCTAAAATGACGGAGGGTTGCGGATGATTTTTAAGAAAATCTTTAACGCTTTGAACTTGATATCGTTGTAGAATCAAATGGTTTTCAAAAGGAGTGGCTTAAGCTCCGCAGTTTTGAAATATAGCTTTTTCATAAATAGCCGAGTGGTTTTCAAATCCGATTCTACAACATCTTTTTAGGTTTATTTTCTTTACATTAATCACATTAATGTAATCCCATCATTTAAGTCCTTAAGCCAATCACAGAAAAGAAACGAAAATAACACGTACGCTTATGACATCCGCATTCGCCGCAATGTTTC
This sequence comes from Agapanthus africanus, assembly GCA_030015575.1. Taxonomy (NCBI): domain Eukaryota; kingdom Viridiplantae; phylum Streptophyta; class Magnoliopsida; order Asparagales; family Amaryllidaceae; genus Agapanthus; species Agapanthus africanus. The sequence goes on along the minus strand of CM057343.1, from coordinate 696,279,534 downwards.
GTTATGCCCCGTCTCGATATACCTACGACTAGGGACTTTCCAGGATATGCTTATAGACTACAGATGTCCCACTAGTATGATCTCTATCATAATCAGAGCAGTCAAGCCGATATCCTTAGGGCTTTATCAGCATGTATGAATGAATAAAAGCATGATCAAATCAACATGTCAGATAAAGAAGAACCAGATAGCATACTATCATGTCGAGCAAGAATGCATACTGAATATATATATACATGTATATATACATCCACTATCATATAATGGCCTCTAGGGCATACATATATCCAACAGCGCCTGCACACCCCCGACCACCAGCGCGCGCGCCCCCTGCACACCGTTGCACCGCCGTGAGTCGCTGCCGGTGACCCCGTCCTCGTGTCCCCGGCTTCGCAAACACCCCCTCGGTGAGTTTCACCTCCCCTCCTCTCCTCATTTCTCCTTTTCTCTGTTATTTTCTGATCTACAGATTTCTTTAGCCATCGTCATTGGCCACCGCCGGAGCTCCGTCGGCGTGGTCGACCGTCACCACCCTTCCCGCAGATCCTCGTGAGCACCCTCGTCTCTATCCTCATTCTCTTCCCTCTTCTTGATTCTTCTTCTATTGTTTCATGAATTCTTGAAATTTGTAGATTCGCTGTTTTTTATCTCGCCGGAATCCGGCCGTGCCGACGACGCGTCCCGACGTTCCAGCGAGGTACCCCGACCCGCGTGGTTCCATTCTTCGTCGTTTGGGTTCATTCCGTGAACTGTGCGCCCGTCGCGAGTTTCCCCGCCGACATTTTACGTTCCGTTTTTCCCGGTTCGCGAACCGTCGAGGCAAGTACCCCTTGCTACATGCTATACAATATTTACATTTATATTATGACACCCTAAACCTGTAAATTTAACTTGGTACGATCATTTCTCATTTCATGTACAATATTGTTATATATCATTTTATCTTTTAACTTGGAACTTACAGTTTGCAATTGAACCTAATAACCACATTTACCTGTTTAATCACATTTTTAATATTGACATAGCTTATGGCATCTATCTCTGTAGTTTGTTTCATTCGGACACTCGTATACATTTTTTAACCTGTAATAGCTGTATTGAACCTTTATATAAATCATTGCACCTCTAAAGTGCTTAAACTCGTTAACATGATTAAAAGGCCATAGTAGTCATACTGCATTCGCATAACATTGAAATCATCTCTGTGACACGACTGATAACTGGACTGCAAACTGAGTGCATCTGCCTATTGCTTAATTTATTGATTATATCATGTTAATGATAACCATGCTTGATTATATAACTAATTGTGAGCACACCTATGACATTGTTTACATCTTGACTTGACTTGCTACACGTATATTGATTGACCCGACATGGTACCGTACACTGCTTGACTTGACCTGATATACCATGACCTGACCCGTTACCTGATCTTGTGTCTAATGCCAACAAACCTGACATGTAGTCCTCATGGACCGTTCCTGTTGTCTATCCAGACAAACCTGCTTTTACCTGATCCTGTGTTGGCATTAGTTCTTGATTACTAAATACCTGACTTGACATACATACTTGGGGGTATGGGGAAATCAAAGGTGAAACCTGACTTGTAACTCAACAGTTCGATACCTGTTCTGATCAGTCTTACGGGCTAGGCCAGCCCCGGAGTGATGATGCTGACATCACTCGCTTATACCTGCTACCCTTTACTGCCTAGCGGCACGTCTCGGTTTCAGTCCGAGAGTCTTAGACCGTGGTCCCGGGCATGCACGGAATACTATTGAGTTACATCGATGATTCATCAATTGGTTTCAAAGACTTTAGAACAGAAAACCTGATAGAACAGTTCAGTTTACCCACTGCACATTACCCTGCACTGCTCTAACTTATATTGTTGTTACTCTTGTTTTATTCATGTTTATATTGCATTGCCTGCTACCCTGTTCATATTATATTACTTGATGACTTGACGCGCTGACTTCTGGGTTTTGCATGGCCCAGATTCCGTACCGCTGTTGCAGTCCGAGCAGGAGTACTTCAGCCAGCAGGCTGAGCTGTGAGTCCTGTATTAGTTAGTTTTTTTTCTTTCTTGCATTTTATTCCTGATATGAGCCCGCATTATGGGACATACATTCCAGTTTGTATTGGATCTTTCACTTCCGCATTTTATTATTCTTGACTCATGATTTATCTTGGTTTATGGACATGTTTAGATAGTTTTATTTTGTTCTTGATATCTCTACAGCCGTAATGTGACTGTGGATGGATACTTCCTACCCACAGGTAGCATGGTTGCTATGTCACGTGCCCATTTTAGCGTACTCTGGAAAGCGGGGCGTGACAGTATCCCCGGCAACGGCGCCATTTGATTGGTACGAAAAAGTGTGTTTGTAGTTTAACCGCAATCAATAACGGTCGCGTAGCTAGACCGAGATGGGTACGGGTCGTCCTCAGGGAAACGTTGAATCTTTTACTCTTACTTTAGATGTGTTGAAAAAGAAAGGAGGGATAAAGAATTTTATAGAAAGTTTCTAGATCTACGTTAAGCAAGAATGCAAAATATATAGATCTAGATTATTTTAGGAATGTAGTTAATATAATAAGAGGGCTTGTAGGGTTCGTTAGGATTTAGTAGTTATGGATGATTAATTAAAAGTTACCATTTTTATCCATTAATAGATTTAAAACTAGAACGACGGTGATGCGTGTAGATTAAGGTTTCTGGAGGGAAAAGGAATCCCACTCTTAACTCTTATCTCGACACGGAACTCCGTTCATATCTAGCCTTTACCAAAACAATCATTAATCTAATTTCTAATCGCGGTCGGAACTAACAAAGAATTGTTAGCGCGCCCGATTAGGATGTTAATGATTCTTTTGATAAAGTTCATAAACTTTATAGGACTTAAAAAGGGTTTAAGGATGTTCATCATCCATTAGCCTACCATAATCTTACGAACCCTAACAAGCGGAGAATTACTCGCGCATGTTGGGAGAAAAAGATATGGAAAGAAATTGCATAATTAAACAACTACGAAGAAATAGAATAAGAAAAAGAAAGCTACCTTTATTAATCAACAATATTCATTACACTTGAATCCTTAAAAGATGATTACAAATCTAGTTGCTTCTCGATCTCTTCTAAGAAGGTAGATGAACAGTTGATGACCAGCCTGGATGCGTGAGCCGTCTTGGACTTCGTGATCGCGTCGGCTTGATAATTTTTTCCAAGAGGCTCTCGGTCCCTATTTATAGTCCAAAGCCAGAAACCTTTACTTCCAAATTAGGGAACTAACTGTAGGGAATCTTCCACAAAATTTTCATCAATCAAATCTTAAATGATGTCGCGGATCCGCGGCCCAAGGGGGGTATGGCCGCGGATCCGCAGCCATTACATCTCATCCCTTCATCAATTTCCTCAGGCTCTGCACTCGTGACATTTGGCGATCCTTGGAATCTTTGTATCATGGAAATCTTCTCGTGGTTGCTGCCAGACTTGGTCTCCAAGTTTTGCTTCCTTAATTAGGCAAGTTTTTCTTTAACAACTTGATTTCCTTGATTTTAGTCTTGAAAAATTCTGCACAACTTGGAAAAATTCTGCACAACAACTTAAATAATATTTAGTAGACTTTGTTCTACTAGGATATGGTCAATGATATTATTTGCATACATTTTCCTACCAAATTCTAATTATAACATATCAACACATGGAAAATAGTATTTTTACACATAAACCCTCATATGTATGATATATTATAATAAAGACCTTTTTAAATATGGAAATGGTAGGAAAAATGTAATAACAAATGTGCAGTTTTATCAACTGAACAGATCACACAAGAGAATTTGCTCCCTTACGAGTCGTGAGGACCCACAAGTGATGGGTGAAGTTGCCCTTATCCGCATTTCACGGAGTTAAGGGTTGCTCTGGATGCTTCCCACGGGTTCACTGCCGTGTTCTGCGAGGACCAGGCTCCGCTCTGGACGTTTTCCACGGAGTCAGAATTGACCGCGTTCCACATGACCAGGAATTTTGCTCTAGATGCTTCCCACGGGTTCACTGCCGTGTTCGGCGAGGACTAGGCTCCGCTCTGGATGCTTCACACGGGTTCACTGTCGTGCTCTGCGAGGACCAGGATCCGCTCTGGACGTTTCCCACGGGGTCAGGATTGACATAAGCCGCGTTCCACGTAACCTGGAATTTTGCTCTAGATGCTTCCCACGGGTTCACTGCCGTGTTCGGCGAGGACTAGGCTCCGCTCTGGATGCTTCACACGGGGTCATTGTCGTGCTCTACGAGGACCAGGATCCGATCTGGACGTTTCCTACGAGGTCAGGATTGACATAAGCCGCATTCCACGTAGCCAGGAATTTTTCTCTAGATGCTTCCCACATGTTCACTGCCGTGCTCGGCGAGGAATAGACTCCGCTCTGGATGCTTCACATGGGTTCACTGTCGTGCTCTGCGAGGACCAGGATCCGCTCTGGATGTTTCCCACGGGGTTAGGATTGACATAAGCCGCATTCCACATAGCTAGGAATTTTGCTCTGGATGCTTCCCACGGGTTCACTGCCGTGTTCGGCGAGGACCAGGCTCCGCTCTGGATGCTTCACAAGGGGTCATTGCCGTGCTCTTCGAGGACCAGGATCCGTTCTGGACGTTTCCTATGGGGTCAGGATTGATATAAGCCGCGTTCCACGTAACCAGGAAGGGTTAACTTTATCCGCATTTCACGGAGTCGGGGTTTGACTCTCGGTCATCTGTGCACCGCCGAGTCATAGAACTGGGAGTTGTCGCGGTTCCACTTTGTTTGATGTTGTGTCTGTCGTAATGAGACGGATGTTGAGATGATCTCCAGGCTATCTGTGAACCGTTGAGATTTGGCTTCTTCTTCTGATGAAACCTGGGGAGGAAAGGTGTGATTCCTTTTTTGTTTGCGCCCCTGGATTGTATACAGGGATTGACATGATATCACCTGTAGGGCATAAATTTCATTCATTTTTTTTATTTCTTTCCGCGATGCTCTATCATTTCAGCTTTTATATCGCGAAGGTCGCGATTGCCCAATCATTTCAGCTATTTTTCGTGTTGCCCAATCATTTCGGCTATTTATTCTATTTTTTTCTACTCGCTGCTTTTTATTGCGAGTTGCTCAATCATTTCGGCTATTTTTCATGCATACATTTTTTTACTTGCTGATTTTGTTGCAAATTGTCCCATCATTTCAGCTATTTCGTATGCATGTGTGGCTCGCTAGCTTTTTACTGCAAGCTTGGATTTAGACACCGATTTCGGCATCAGCACCGCTACAACCGGGATATTGCCAGGAGCGAATCATCATTTGCCTCTGTCGATATCGAACAAAGGTGGCTTAGCGAACAGGGTTAGGATCCTGTCGACTAAGGCTTTTGATTTCGTGAGCCGTAAGGGTCTCATAAAGGTATTTCTCCCTGCGAGTCGTGAGGATCTCGTAGGTGCGTTTTCTCCTTAGGAATCGTGAAGACTCCTAAGTGTATGTTCTCTTATAAGTCGTAGGGATCTTACAAGAGTGTTTTCTCCTTATAAGTCGAGAGGACTCACAAGGGTTGTTCACCGTGCGAACATATCCCTAATCACGAATGGGACTTTGTTAGGGAAACGTTTATTCGCGCCTGTGGATTGTATACAAGGGTTAGCATTGAGCCGCTTGTAGAGCAGTATCGGAGGTTGTGGGGGGCGCTTAAGAACAGGTTCAGGTCTCTGTAACTTAAGACTTTTGAATCTTATGAGCCGTGAGGGTCTCATAAGAGGGTTCTCCCTACGAGTCGTGAGGATCTCATAAGTGTAATTTCTCCTTAGGAATCGTGGGGATCCCTAAGTGTGTTGCTCCCTTGTGAGTCGTAAGGATCTCACGCGGGTAATTTCTCCTTACAAAGTCGAGAGGGCCTTGCAAATGTCTTTTAACGAGATTGCGCCCTTTCTGATTTTCACAAAACTCGCCGGTATACCTGCTGTTTTTACTCACGGAGCCCTTTCGGGTTTTCATCCGTGCCCATTCTGCTTATGGACATACCGTTTTTTTTATTCTAACGAGGTTGTGCCCTTTCGGATTTTCACAAAACTCGCCAGTAGCCCTGCTATTTTTACTCAAGGAGCCCTTTCGGGTTTTCATCCGTGCCCATTTTGCTTATGGACATACCGTTTTTCTTTCTTTTTTTATATTCTTTTTTTGTATCAGCTTTGGGATACTGCAATCCACCGTAGTTTATCAATATCTCGGTCAACGGCTAGTTTTAGGACATAGTGGTCCGTTGTTAGTTTAAGGACGTTTCGGTCCGTTGTTAGTTTAAGCACGTTTCGGTCCGCTGTTAGTTTAAGGACGTCTCGGTCCGTTGACCGAATACTACTTATAGAGTTTGGGCTTAGGAAGATAGCGAGCGGACATAGGCATCGTCATCTATCGTTAACCTAGGCTGTGACTCGTCAAGCGTAGTACTTCTTCAGGAAGCTACCGTTTATTGGCCTGAAGGGTCTTTCACCATGTATGTCCATGAGTAGATAGGCTCCACCCTGCTAAACTTTGTCTATGATGTACGGGCCTTCATAGTTTGGCTCGAATTTCCCCCGTTTAGCACGATTGGGGATCATAGGTCTTTTAACCACTAGCACGAGTTCGCCTTGACGGAATGTCCTCGGCCTGGTCAATCTTTCATATGAGCGCGTCATCTTTGCTTTATAAGCCTCCAGATTTTGTTGCGCTATAAGCCGGGTTTCATCGAGGGCGTCGAGCTCCTCAAGCCGAAGGTGAGCATTATCTTCGTCCGTTAGCTCGTAATGAACTGCCACTCGTAGAGAGGGTAACTCTATCTCGAGGGGGAGTACCGCTTCTGTACCGAATACCAATGCATATGGAGTTGTGTTCGTGGCTGTTTTGAACGTAGTTCGATACGCCCAGAGAGCTTCTTGCAGTCTCTCGTGCCAGCCTTTCTTATTTCGAGACACCGTCTTTTTCACGATCTTCGTCAAGGTCTTGTTGAAAGCCTCACCTAGACCGTTTGCTCGGGGATTATAGACTGAGGAGTATCTCAAGTCTATGTTGTGCTGTTGTGCGAAACGGCTGATCTTGTGGCTTCTGTAGGCTGGCCCATTGTCGGAGATGATCCGTCGCGGAGTACCGAACCGATAAATGACGTGCGTCTTGAAGAAATGGAGGATATTCTCCGTCTTCACTTCCCTCAGCGGTACTGCTTCTGCCTATTTGGAAAAGTAATAAGTTGTCGCCAAAATGAATTGATGTCCTCTGGACGATACTGGTTCGATGGGGCCGATTATGTCAGTCCCCCACATTTCGAATGGCCAGCTAGCCACTGTCGGATGTAATAGATTCGGATGCTGGTGGATAAAGTCCCCATGGATCTGGCACGAGTGGCATTGCTTCGCATACTCGAGGCAGTCTTGAATCATCGTGGGCCAATTATAACCCATCCGTTTGATCTTCGGCTTCATCTTCGGCCCGGCTTAGTGAAAACCGCAGAGTCCGTCGTGAACTTCTTGGATGACTCTTTTTGCTTCTTCAGATCCCAGGCATCTTAACCATAGAGAATCAAATGACCGTTTGTACAGAGTATCATTGACGAAGGCAAAAGATAGGGCTCGCTTCATGAGATGATGTTTTGAGGACGCATCTTCAGGTGTTCGACGGGATTTGAAGTAGTTTATAAAGACCTCTCTCCAATCCTCAGCCTTTTCCTGGTCTTTTATTTGCATAACCATTTGCTCAGTCGCTCCATTTTCTTCGAACGACTCCAGAGATATTTCTGTCGGTGCAAGCACCCGACGGCTTTGCACAACGATCCTCACGTCATCGAGGTTCTCATAGGCCAATTCTTTAGCCAGCTTGGCTAACGCATCCACTTTGCTATTTTCCGCATGCGGTATGCTTTCCAAGGTGTAGGAAGGAATTTGAGTCAGCAGCTGCTGTACTTTCTCACCGTACTTTACCAACTCTGGTTTGCACATTTGGCAGTCGCCATTTACTTGACTAACGACCAGTTGGGAGTCTCCGTATATGAGGAGGTTTTCAATTCCCATGTCGATGGTTATCTCGAGGCCTGCTATCAAAGCTTCAAACTCTGCTTCATTGTTTGTCCTCGGCTCTGTTAAGGAGAAAGCAAAGCGCATTATCCCTGCTTGTGGAGTCACGAGGATGAGGCCTACCCCTGATTTGATTATGGGCGTGTTTTTTTTGCGCTTCTTCATGGAGAATGCTCCATCGAAATAAAGTTCCCACCGGGTACCACTTCCGTCAATCGTGTCAAACGCATGTTCGTCTGGCAGTTCGCAATTCAAGGGAGAATCGGCAGGTATCGGATGCTCGGCGAGGAAGTCGGCGATGGCCTGGCCTTTCACTGCCTTAAGAGGCTGATAGGTTATTGAGAACTCCATCAAGAGCAGGGCCCATTTAACGAGTCACCCCGTCAGTATGGCCTTTGACATCAAATATTTGAGGGGATCCACCTTCGATATGAGACGGACTTCATGCGCCAATACATAATGCCTGAGCTTTGTTATCGCAAAGATTAACGCCAGGCAGTGTTTTTCGATGGGAGAGTAATTGCTTTCTGCCCCCAATAGAACTCGAATCAAATAGTAGAGGGCTCTCTCCTTCCCTTGGTCTTTTTCTTGTGCCCATAATGCGCCTAAGGAACCTTCAAGGGCGGTTGTATATAGAATGAGAGGCTTTCCCTTGACCGGAGCAGCTAGCACTATCGGGTTCTGTAGGTATTGCTTGATTTCGTCCAGTGCATTTTGGCATTTGCGATCCCAGACGAAAGGAGTTCCCTTCTTCATCAAGTGACTGTAAGGGCAACATTTCCCTGAAAGATTGGCTATAAATCGCCGGATATACGTGAGCTTCCCTTGTAGAGACCGCAATTGCTTAAGAGTCCTTAGCGGAGGCATTTCCATGATCGCCTTGATCTTCGACGGATCTATCTCGATACCTTGGTGTCGGACGATGAATCCTAAGAATTTGCCTGAGGAAACTCCGAACACACATTTGAGAGGATTAATCTTCAAGTTGTATTGCCGAAGGCGTTGAAACATGATCTTTAGATGCTCTAGATGTTCCTCGTATGATTTGCTTTTCACCACAAGGTCGTCGATATAGCATTCGACGATCTCCTGTATGAGGTCATCGAAGATCTTCGTCATGACCCTCTGATAGGTGGCACCGATGTTCTTTAGATCGAAGGGCATCACCTTGAAGCAGAATATGCCCAAAGGGGTTCGGAAAGCGGTGTGCTTCTGGTCCTCGGGATGCATCTTTATCTGATTATATCCTGATGATCCATCCATGAAGGAGAAAACTTCGTAAGTGGTCGTGTTATCTATCATCAGCTCAGTGACTGGTACTGGGAAGTCGTATTTTGGGCAGGCTTTATTGAGATCCCGAAAGTCCACATATATGCGCACCGTCCCATTTTTCTTCATCACTGGTACGATGTTGGCGATCCAATTAGGATACTGAACCTCTTGGATGAAGCCAGAGTCGATTAGCTTCTTGACATCGACGTTGATACTCATCTCAAGCTCGAGCCGCATTCTTCTCGGTGCTTGTTTGATTGGCTTGGCGTCAGGGGATATTGCCAATTTGTGTACAGCAATCTCTGGATCTAATCCTGGCATCTCGGAATAGTTCTATGCGAAGCAATCTCTATACTACATAAGCACGTCTTTTAGTGCAGCCACCCTTTCTTCAGATAGCAGTTCACTGACGAATGTCGGTAGCGGGTCATTTGCCGTCCCCAAATCAATTTTTTTGAGGTTATCTGCTGTAGTATGTATTCCATCTTCCAGCTCTTTCTGCGCCGGTGGAAACTCTGAGATCACCCCGTCATCATTGCTTTCGAAGCACTAGGAGAGGTCATCCATATCCTCAGGCTCCTCTTTTGACAACATTATCACGTGACAGGTACGAGCTCGCTTCCAACACCGATGTGGATCTGGTTCTACCCTCGTGGATTTGGGTTCATGCTTCTACGGCGGGGTTACCCACCAGCTGCTGGATAGAGCGAACATGCCTTACTGATATTGATCTTCGACCCAGTTCTTGAAGGTGAAGCAGTCTTCAGTAGGATGTCCTATTACCCTATGATAGGAGCAATAGTTCGGGTGAGAGACTTCGCTTGCTTGCTCGGGGTACTTGGACTCTGGCAGTGTCATCATCTGATGCTTTATGGCGAGATCCAGTATCTTTCGTGTTTTATTATGAGGAAAAGAGTATGCTCGACCCATCTTCTTTATAAGAGACGAATCCGGATTTCTCAATTCCCGATCGTATGGCTTCTTGATCCCGCTTTGTCGCTGTCGAACGCCTTTCCCGCTCTTTGGTTTATTTTTGCCTCTGCATTGAGCCTTTTGTATGACAGGTTGATAAGGAAGAGCATTGTCATTCTCCGTGACCTGCTGAAGGAGGCGCTGCGTCCTGGCTTTCTCATAAATGGCCATTTCACGGTTATGGTCATCCCGGATCTTTTGACCCGCTTCCCTGATAAGCTTGTCCATTCGTTCTTCGAATGACGGACTCGACATTTTGATGGTAGGATCTCGTTTTAGTTCAGGGTCAGCGTTTTCTGACAGGGCGTCCTCTTCTTCATCGAAGTCATATATGACGTAGCTACCATGGACTCATTCCCGTTTCCTGGATTTCACATATCCAAGCCCGAACGTTTCCATTCTCCCGTTGGGAAACTTGCGCTGAGTTCCAGGGACATCCCAAATCCTGTTGTAGAACCGATCTTGTCGAGTGGTCTATTTGAAGGGTACCCCTTGGCGCTTCAATAGCTTTTTCAAGCCTTCTGTGTAATATCTAGGCAGACGGATGGGCTGGAGCCTGTCGAGCGTAGAATCGGCACCATGCCAAACTTCTTTCTCCACTTTATTTTCCGTGGATCGGTAGATCAGGATTGCCTGTTCACCTTTTTGCCTGGGAGGGCCGTAAAATGTTTGTAGCTCTTGCATGCTATAAGCTTCAAGTGCGTCGAGATCTTTGTAATGCTTCCGCGGAATCATGCTAATTTGCAAACTCTGATTATCACCCGCGAATGCTTGTATTGGTGGCCGAGCGGAGAATATAGTATTAACCTCGTCTTCCGAGTCGCTGCCGAAGATCAGCATGGGGGCGAACGGTCCCGGGTTGTTGCGTTGAGGCGGCCCTGAATAAACTATCTCTTCCTCCTCCTCGGTGTCACTCCCGAAAACTGGAATAGTGGCGATAGCTTTGTCTTCGGTTTGTGACACCTCTCTGTGTCCTCAAAATCTGGTAAGAAGTATTTCGCATCTTCATATTTTCGGAGTTCGTTTACGGAGAATGGATTCAACTCCCCTGTTACAGTGTACTCGAGACCATCCTTGTGTAAGTCCATGTCACGCACCCCACGAGGTTGCGGGGAGGCGGAATATATGAAAAACAATTATCAAAGATTTGTAACACGGACTTGAGCACACGGATCGTGTCTAAACCATTACTAGCAAACTACGAAAGGTTTAACTACACGGATTCGAAGTTATACCTCATGTTACTTGTCCTTCGGGTCTTCATTGCTATCCTCCACACTTCATAGGCTCTATGGAACGTCGGCACCTGAATGGCCTCTCGAGTCAAAGACGATCCACCCGAGAGTCTATAGTCCGGGCTCCTATCTCGAATCTAATATAACTATGGCTTCTAGATCGTTAATCTAGAAGTCCTAGAGGGTGTAGAGTAATAAGATGGATTAATTAGTCACTTAAACCCTAGGTTTCTCAACTCATGAGAGCTATTAGGGTTTGAAGAAGAAGATGAAGAAGTGAGGAGAGAGAAAGCTTTTGTGATAATAAAAGAATAATGTCTCATCCTTTGAATAATATGAAGCATCAAAATATCATAACAAATATCTATCATAATATCTAAGATGCTTCATTAATTCATTTGAGATGAATCATCTCATGAGTTATCATCCATTTAATGAAAACCTACACCTCATCTCTCCACCTCATTTGTTTAAATTCTAAAAAGAATTAATCACAAATGAGTCACCTTCTTCTAGAAGCTTCCCGAAAAATTATGAGACTGCCCCTCCCATCCGTATTTCCGAAAAACACAGATAATCTTTGACTGAATAAATCCATCTATATAATACTAGAATCTGGCTTAAACCAAAGCCTGCTAGTATTATCTGCCCGATCATAATACGTGCACAAGTGTACGTAAGTGATCGCGGCCCTGCCATAAAACCATACGGCCTCTACACTTTTTGCCCGGTGCAGGGAAACTCTCTGTGTGGGACTCTAAAGACTCGACACTACGCTGGCAGTGGGTTTAACCACAGGCCGCAAGCGGTACTAGCTGTACGTAACGGTCCCCAGGTAGATGTCGATAAGGACGATGAGGAACCCATCCGAACTTCTACTAAGCCTGATGTGACAATCTCCGTACAGTCCGGTCTGTTCGTCTAGGACTATCGCATATCGGGCCTAGGGGGCGGGCCAGACCCCTAATAGGGGTATAAGTCATGTCGGAGTGAAGCCCATTACACCTTGAGAAACTACTGAAACCTACCAGTAAATCTCGCTTGCCCTAGATAAGGACTTTGCGTAATGGATCTCCATACACAGCGCAATATCAATCCCCAATACCGGGAGAGACGAATCATGTCTAACCGCCACTGCCTCCAAGTGCTTCGGGACTACACCCAACTACTACCTGTTTGCATGACTCCTTTGAGCCGTGGTAGGGTAGTAATCTAAGTACAGTGGGAACACACCCGAGACGAAGTAGCAGTATCAAGTCGACGGACTAAGCTGTACTCATGTCACCTGGGAACTGCTATCTGACGATGGGTATAAATCCAACCTGCAGTTCCCGGCGAGTCCTGTCTGGTGTACCCGTAACCTAACGAGCACCTGCATACTATCTCCAGTACGACGTACTGATGGCTGTGGGACAGACCATCTCCCCAACTAGGATGAGAAGCGTATACACCAGTCTACTCCAGAGTATCGATGCCCTATCTCGATAATCCTATGACCGGGGACCTGTATAGGATGTTGCTTATAGACTACCCAGCCCCCACTAGTGTGACTGCCATCACAATGCTGGTAATCAAGCAAAGATCCTAAGGGCTCTATTAATATGTATAAGCGATACGTTACAAGAAACATATGCACATATTAAAGTAGATTCAAACCAAGTAGCATACTACCATTTTTAGCAAGACTGTCAATACAACTGTGAATATCCTAAGCTTCCATTAAGTAATATACAAGCTAGTATGATACAATAATGGCCTCTAGGGCATAAACACTAACAATCTCCCACTTGCACTAGGGCCATGTACTGGCATATTGCAGACCTATGATCTCGAATACCCTCTCGAACTGCGTCTGAGGAATGTCCTTTGTGAATGGATCAGCAATGTTATTCTCCATATCTACTCTCTTTACCTCGATCTCCCGGCGATCTACGATCTCCCTGATCAGGTGATACCGCCTTAAGATGTGTCTGGACTTCTGATGGGACCTGGGTTGCTTTGCTAAAGCAATAGCGCTGTTGTTGTCACAATACAAAGGTATTGGACCAACACTGGTAGGAACCACCTGAAGTTCTGTGAGGAACTTCTTCATCCAGACAGCTTCTTTTGCGGTATCGCAAGCAGCTATGTACTCCGCTTCCATCGTTGAGTCAGCAACGGTCTCCTGCTTGGAACTCTTCCAACAGACCGCCCCTCCATTGAGAGTAAAGACATAACCCGACATAGACTTGGAGTCATCCTTGTCACTCTGGAAGCTGGAGTCGGCAAAGGCCTCGATCTGGAGGTCTTTTCCACCATACACCAAGAACATCTCCTTAGTCCTCCTCAGGTACTTGAGAATGTTCTTTACTGCTATCCAGTGCTTCTCCCCTGGGTTTGCCTGATACCGGCTTACAACGCTCAATGCGTATGCTACATCTGGTCTGGTACATAACATCGCATACATTATAGAGCCTACCGCAGAAGCGTAGGGTATAATCGACATGCGATCCCTTTCCAAATCATTCTTGGGAGACATCTCTTTGGAGAGGGTGATTCCGTGACAAGCCGGTAGGTTACCGCGCTTAGAATCTTCCATACTGAATCTTTTCAATATGGTGTCTATGTACCTGGACTGCGAAAGTCCCAACATCCTCTTTGATCTATCACGATAGATCTGGATCCCCAGAATGTAGGTGGCATCACCCAGGTCCTTCATGGAGAACTTCTGTGACAAGAATCTTTTGACTGACTATAGCATAGGAATATCATTTCCTATTAGGAGAATGCCATCCACGTACAAGACGAGGAATACAACAACTCTCCCTACAATCTTACTGTATATGCATGGTTCATCTGGATTTTTGATAAAGTCGAATTCTTTGACAGTATCATCAAAACAGATGTTCCAACTCCGTGATGCCTGCTTTAGTCCACAAATGGACTTAAGCAACTTGCACACTTTACCGCTGCTCCCACTCTGAATGAATCCCTCTGGCTGATCCATATAGACACACTCTTCCAAATTACCATTTAGAAAGGCCATCTTTACGTCCATCTGCCAGATCTCATAATCGTGGAAGGCAGCAATGGCAAGAAGGACCCGAATGGATTTGAGCATAGCCACTGGAGAAAAGGTTTCGTCATAGTCCAAACTGGGTCTTTGACGGAAACCCTTTGCAACAAGTCTAGCCTTATAGGTTTCAACCTGTCCATCTACACCAACCTTCTTTCTGAAGATCCATTTGCATCCTACGGGTTTTACCCCATCTGGAGTAATGTCCAAACTCCATACTTTGTTAGTGTACATAGACTCCATTTCGGCCCGCATTGCATCCAGCCATTTTACCGAGTCGCCACTCTGAATGGCTTGCTGGAAGCTAGTAAGGTCATCATTATGAATGATGCAATCTTCTCGATCCCCGTCTATGAGAAAACCATAGTATCTCTCGGGCGGATGAGACTGCCTACTACTTTTGCGGATAGGCGATGGTATGTCCCTTTCTTCTGAAACTTCTGGTTCTACAATACTTTCAGTAACAGCTTGTGGTTCTGGAATTTCTTCCAATTCTACTGCGCCCCCACTCTTCTGATTTTCTAAAAATTCAGCTTCTAAGAATTGGGCATGACGAGAAACAAAAACCTTTTGTTCCACTGCGTAATAGAAATAATATCACTTGGAGTTCTTTGGATATGCCACAAACTTACACTGTACTGAGCGTGCCTCGAGCTTGTCCGCATGCTGCTTTTATACAAAAGCTGGACATCCCCATGTCCTAAAATGTTTAAGACAGGGTTTCTTCCCACTCCATATCTAATATGGTGTGGTAGGCATAGTCTTGGTTGGAACCTGGTTCAAAAGATATGCAGCTGATTCTAGTGCATAACCCCAGAAAGATCGCGGTAACTCTGCCTTACTCATCATGGAACGAACCATATCCAATAGGGTTCGATTCCGCCTTTCCGATACACCGTTGTGTTGTGGTGTGTATGGAGGAGTAAGCTGAGAGAGAATTCCATTCTCTTTTTAAGTAACCCAGGAACTCGGCACTTAAATACTCACCACCTTGATCAGATCTCAGTGTCTTGATACTTTTTCCTGTTTGGTTTTCCACTTCATTCTTGTAATCCCGGAATTTCTCAAAGGCCTCGGATTTATGCTTCATCAAGAAGATATGTCCATACCTAGAGAAATTATCCGTAAATGTAATGAAGTAGGAATAACCACCTCGTGCATGTGTAGACATTGGACCGCACACGTCACTGTGTACGAGTCCCAAGAGCTCGCTCGCTCTTACTCCGTGTCCAGTAAACGGAGTCTTTGTCATGTTTCCCATGAGACAAGATTCACAAGTAGCATAAGATTGATATTCGAACGGATTCAAATATCCTTCTCTATGTAACTTAGTTAATCGTGTTTCATTGATGTGACCTAGTCTACAATGCCATAAGAAAGTCTGATTTATTTCTGGAGACTTTCTTTTAAGTGTGTTCTGGACATTTGAAAACCTGAGCTTGACTCAATACGTATATACCGTCATCTAATGTACCGGACCCAATCAGAACTTGATTTAGGTGGATGTGAACTACATCGCTTACGAATGAAAAATCATATCCCTCTCTCGAAAGTGAGAACACTGATATGATATTACAAGTCAAACTAGGTACATACAAACAGTTACGTAGAATCAATATCTGCCCACTTGTCAAACCTAGGCGATATTCTCCCACGGATTCAGCGTCCACGTTCATTCCGTTTGCAACTCTGAGAGACAAATCACCTACCCTTATAACTCTACGGTTTCTCAAAGCATGTAATGAATTACAGATATGAGATCCTGCTCCGGTATCTAGTACCCAGGAAGTAGAGTCAATTGACAAACAGTTCTCAATTACAAACACACTTGAGGCCGAAGCCACAACATGCTTCGTATCCTGGCTACTGGCTTCCAAAGCCCTGCAATCCTTCTGCCAATGCCCAATCCCATAACAATAGAAACAACCCTCTTTAGCTACACCAAGTCCCGAAAATTTTGCTCTTCCCTTTCCTCCTACTTTACTGACACCATATATCGGATTTGTGGAGGTTTTCTTCTTTTCACCCTTTGCTTTCGCCCTGGATGAAGAAGAAGAAGGTCCCCCATTAAGAAGAGCTTGTGTCTCCCTGGTTTCTTTCAGGGTGTAAGTGGAGGGTAGGGACTGTGGAAATAAGTCGTCATATGACCTGTTTCCCAACGTGGTCTCCAGGTCCTTAAGCTCATCAATATAGCTAGTCATCGTAAGGACGTCGTCCCCTACAGATGACCCGACAGCCAACCTCGCTTGAATTAACTCGTTCGAGGTCTCATATCTTGCGATATGAGATTGCTCTCTATATAAATCTTTGTTATGGAGAAAGATGGAAACTGAGCCCATCTTCTCGTGCTGCTTCTGGTATACACCATCAACTGAAGCTAACACGAGGCACTTGGCATTCGCTTTATCCTTGTCCCTTGTCTGACGGATATCCATATCCGTAACGGTGGAAACTGGACCTGGGACGGCGGGATCTTGACTAGTAATAGGGTGGTCCAACTTGTCATAGGCAATGGACATCTGGACAGACCTTTGCCAGTCATATAAGTCAGATTCAGTCAACATGTTATCTAGATGTAACCTAGTCATGGTCACAAGGTCGCTGCAATGAGAGAGAGAGAAGAAAACACTTTAGCATGATTATCTTGCAAGTTTAGATTGATTTTTAGTTTATCTAAACTGGATGGCTCCCACTGTTTCTCGAATCCTTCCTCAAACCATAAAAGAAGAATTAGCCAGGACTGATCTCACCGTACAATACTTGCTTAACCGTTCAGCCAGGCCGGTGTCGGTACTTCGAGAGAGGTTTTCCAAAGCTTTCGCGAAGTTCCTTAATTAAATAATCTCTTTTCTCTAGGGTGTAGCCCCTCTGACACCTTTCTCGACACCTACTTAGTTTATAGCATTGATCGTTAAGTGACAAATCTCCTGATAAGTAGCATATACTCACAGTAGGATCGGGATCCAAATATTATCGTGTGATAATGTTGAAGGAATCCTACCAACATTCATCAAACTCCAAATGGTATGCAACACTAGCAAGTTTCAGTTTTTTTAGAAACTCCCGATGTGGATTTTTGCCCTATGTTCTTATGACCTTGACTAAGGGCCAACAAATCAAAAGTCATATGTCAAGTTCTACCCATCATTATCTTGTTAATTTGAACCCACCCGTATATACTCTTGACTAAGGGCCAAATAAAGTAATATGACTGTCCCAAACCAACTCATCTATCTATACAACAAATGAATACCCCAGTAGCTACCAATCACTATGTCTTGACTAAGGGCCAAACAAACATAGCTTGAATACTACTGATCATCCATAAGAAATGACGGAGGGCTACGACTGGTTTTGGCGAAACCGTGAACGTAGTGAACTTGATATAATCGAAAGAACCTGATAGCTTTTTAAAAGGAGTGGTTAAAGCTCCGCAATTAAAAATTCTGCTCCTTTAAAATAACCGAGTGGTTTCTTTTAAATTTGTTCCAACGATTCAATTTTGGTTTGTTTTCTTTGCATTAATATAATGCGTCCCATCATTTATCCTATCATTGCAGAAAATAACGAAAATACCACGTCCTCTTATGCCATCCGCATTCGCCACTGGGCCCCGTCATTCACCCGTTAGGTTACTTAACTAACGACAGAGCGGGGGCTGGGCTAGCACGGGTGCAAAACATAAGTGACGTCTAATAGCTATCATATATAGATATTGTATATTCGTCAGACGCAATAATAGGCATTCTAGATCACTAATGAACATTATTGGATATACAAGCAATCCGCGTTTCCTTCGAGCCTGCAATGAAAACCGGATTACACAGTTGTGATGAATAGCCATTACCCCACCCTAGACCCCTACGGTACGACAAACTACCCGCCAAGTACCCGAAGTGAAGCGGTCTCCCTCAACAACGTGAGTAGGCCACTAAACACTTCAACGTATCCGGTAGTTTGTATACCCCACCTTGGGTCTATCCTAGGAGAAAAAAATAGTAAATGAAATAATACAACGGTGGCTACAACCGCAACCTGGATGTGCCCCGCAAAAGAATATTACATCATATTACAATTTACATCGAATGAATGAATATAATAACCCATCTCAAACCCCGGCTAATCATCACAACGATCCAATCAAGTTCATATACAAAAACAGGAAAAAAAAAACCATTACAGAAATGTGCAACCCCCTGCCAACCAACATACTAGCAGTTGGGAGATGTTTACGAACACATTAAACATTACAGATAAAAACCCGATTAGCAAATAACTTAGAATATCGATCGACAACCTTTTTCCATGTCTACCCCAAATGCAAGCCAGCACAGATGTAACCTGGGCATAAACAGAATATACTGGAAAACAAAACACCACAAAATAAGAATTACTGTGAAAATCCGAGTCAACTCGGCGGCGGATCCGTGACCGAATGCACTCATCCGCCGCGGTTCCGCGGCCGTATCACCGAGTTACCTCCTCGTATTTTCCCAGTATTCTTATAATCCCCTGCTGTGAATTTTCAGGCCTATCAAATAAATTTTTCGACACGTTTAAAATTGACAGAAACTGAGGGGGTCCGGGGTTAAGTTTTCGTGTTTTTCCGACGATTGAAGTTCTAATTAGTTGCTAACAAGCTAGTAAAGGTTTAGTTGGCTCTGATACCACTGTAAGTCCATGTCACGCACCCCACGAGCTTGCGGGGAGGCGGAATATATGAAAAACAATTATCAAAACTTCGTAACACGGACTTGAGCACATGGATCGTGTCTAAACCATTACTAGCAAACTACGAAAGGTTTAACTACTCGGATTCAAAGTTATACCTCACGTTACTTGTCCTTCGGGTCTTCATCACTGTCCTCCACACCTCGTAGACTCTATGGAACGTCGGCACCTCAACGGCCTCCTCGAGTCAAAGACGATCCACCCAAGAGTCTATAGTCCGAGCTCCTATCTCGAATCTGAGATAACTACGGCTTCTAGATCGCTAATCTAGAAGTCCTGGAGGGTGTAGAGTAATAAGATGGATTAATTAGTCACTTAAACCCTAGGTTTCTCAACTCATGAGAGCTATTAGGGTTTGAGGAAGAAGATGAAGGAGTAAGGAGAGAGAAAGCTTTTGTGATAATAAAAGAATAATGTCTCATCCTTTGAATAATATGAAGCATCAAAATATCATAACAAATATCTATCATAATATCTAAGATGCTTCATTAATTCATTTGAGATGAATCATCTCATGAGTCATTATCCATTTAATGAAAACCTACACCTCATCTCTCCACCTCATTTGTTTAAATTCTAAAAAGAATTAATCACAAATGAGTCACCTTCTTCTAGAAGCTTCCCGAAAAATTATGAGACTGCCCCTCCCATCCGTATTTCCGAAAAACACGGATAATCTTTGACTGGATAAATCAATCTATATAATACTAGAATCTGGCTTAAACCAAAGCCCGATAGTATTATCTGCCCGATCATAATACGTGCACAAGTGTACGTAAGTGATCGCGGCCCTGCCATAAAACCATACGGCCTCTACACCTTTTTCCCAGTACAGGGAAACTCTCTGTGTGGAACTCTACATACTCGACACTACGGTGGCAGTAGGTTTAAACACAGGCCGCAAGCGGTACTAGCTGTACGTAACGGTCCACAGGTAGATGTCGATAAGAAGGACGATGAGGAACCCATCCGAACTCCTACTGAGCCTGATGTGACAATCTCCATACAGTCCGGTCTGTTCGTCTAGGACTATCGCATATCGGGCCTAAGGGGGCGGTAAACGTCAGACCCCTAATAGCGGTATAAGTCGTGTCGGAGTGAAGCCCATTACACCTTGAGAAACTACTGGAACCTACTAGTAAATCTCGCTTGCCCTGGCCAGGGACTTTGCGTAATGGCTCTCCATATACAGCCGATATCAACCCCCAATACCGGGAGAGACGAAACCTGTCTAACCGCCACTGCCTCCAAGTGCTTCGGGACTGCACCCAACTACTACCTGTTTGCACGACTCCTTTGAGTCGTGGTAGGGTAGTAATCTAAGTACAGTGGGAACACACCCGAGGCGAAGTAGCAGTATCAAGTCGACGGACTAAGCTATACTCATGTCACCTGGGAACTGCTATCTGACGATGGGTATAAATCCAACCTGCAGTTCCCGGCGAGTCCTATTCGGTGTACCCGTAACCTAACGAGCACCTGCATACTATCTCCAGTACAACGTACTGATAGCTGTGGGACAGACCATCTCCCCAACTGGGATGAGAAGCGTATACACCAGTCTACTCCGGAGTATCGATGCCCTATCTCAATAATCCTATGACCAGGGACCTGTATAGGATGCTGCTTATAGACTACCCAGCCCCCACCAGTATGACTGCTATCACAACGCTGGTAATCAAGCAAAGATCCTAAGGGCTCTACTAATATGTATAAGCGATACGTTACAAGAAACATATGCACATATTAAAGTAGACTCAAACCAAGTAGTATACTACCATTTTTAGCAAGACTGTCAATACAACTGTGAATATCCCAAGCTTCCATTAAGTAATATGCAAGCTAGTATGATACAATAATGGCCTCTGGGGCATAAACACTAACACCTTGAAGTATTTCATGCACTGATGTTGTGTAGAAGGGATGATATTGTACTCGTGTAACCAAGGCCGGCCGAACAAAGCATTGTAGCATGTCTTGGCGTCAATGACGTGAAACTTAATATCCATGATAAGTAGCCCGAAGCGCAATATCAGTATCACGGACCCGAGAGTCCGTGATGACTGGGAGTCAAAACCGGAGATGGTAATTTTATCGCGAGCGAGGTGCTGAACGCTCATACAGATTTCCTTCAATACTCTCACGTTGAGGAGATTGACGGAAGACCCATTGTCAACCAGGATTTTTCCTATCTTTATGTCATGATATTATCCGGAGACATAAAGGGGACGATTGTGCTCGCACGTCCTAAGGAGGAGATCTTCATCGCCGAAGGTGATATCGACCGTGTGCACTTCTTTCAGCTCGTCCTTCATCTTCTCTTTGGCGAAAAAAGCTTGGAATTGTCCTGGCTCTTGTAGCGCCTTGATCAATGATTCTTGTTCCCCTCCGAAGGACGGCGCACATGACCGCGAAGTGTCCTGACGCTGGGATTCGGAGCAGATGCTATTTGGTTTTATCCGTCCACCTCTCCGAAGATGCCAAGTTGATTTATGGCACCGTGTATCGGAGGTTTAGACGGATGCGGCCGATGTAGCAGACTTCGTCAAATTCCCCCTCGCTAGAGGGGGTTTTTATCGTGGGGACGCTCTTCCCTGCAGGCGCAAGCCCCTGCAGTTAATTACGCTACCGCTTCGCGGTAACAACTTTCTCCTTCTCCAGAATTTCACTTCGTGTCGTGGGTGTTTGTTTTGTTTGTGGTTGCCCGTGGATTGTATACGGAGACTGAGTAATACCGTCGCCCGTAGGACGTGGACTAGTCCAAGGATGCATTAGTCGCGTTGCGGCTAAGATCAACTTAAACGTTCGTCAAGGATACGTTAGTCCTGTTTGAGACTAAGATCAACTTAACGGGATGATCCATTTAATATATGGCCGTCGGGACTCGTCGCCTCTCTGACGTCGTTGAAGGATTACAACGACAGATGTCAGAGGAGTTCGGAGATGTACCCTTGAACCAAGGTCGATTTGGAATTTTATCGTTCATTTGAGTGTTTAAGGATACGTTAGCCGTATTTGGGGCTAAGATCAACTTAAACGGGACCGTTTAGATCCGGCAAAAGAGCATTAGGAGGCTCTATTGTTCCAGTTTAGGGACGTAGTGGTCCATACTCCAGTTTAGGGACGTGGTGGTCCATATTCCAGTTTTAGGGACGTGGTGGTCCATATTCCAGTTTAGGGACGTGGTGGTCCATAGGTAGTTTAAGGACGTTGCGGTCCAATATTAGTTTAAGGACGTTTCGGTCCACGAGTTTAAGGACCCCGCAGTCCACATTGATGTGTGGTCATTGGGACCCGTCACCTCTTTGACGTTGTTGAAGAATTACAACGATGGATGTCAAAGGAGTTCGGAGATGTGCCCTCGAACCGATTGTAAATTGATTCAGTAGAGCAATTTTGCTCAGTCAATTTAATTTAAGGACTTATGGCCAAAATTGGGCTAAGTCCAGTTGAGAATATCCAACGTTTTATCTGCTTTTGCATAGCATTTCTTTTTATTTTTATTTGGGCCTTGCCCAGGAAGGATGCAGAGCATCAATTTTGTTTTGGGCCCTGCCCTTTATAATGATGCAGAGCATCAATTTCATTTGGGCTCTGCCCTTTATTGCTTTGCAATTCATTTTGGCCTGTTAGGTCTTTCTGATTTGGGCCTGGCCCTTCAAGTAATGCATTGCATTTGTGCAGAGCACTGAGAATCTTTTTTAGATTCAAGAACAGAAGTGCGAGGCACTTTTTAATCTCCTGATCTAAATTTAGATCAAAGAAAAAACAAGTTTTTCTTTTCTTGTTTTTCTTTATCCCAGAGAACCAAGGGTTCATAACAAGTGCAAGGCACTACTTATTTTTTTATTTATTTTATTTATTTACTTATTTATTTGTTGTTGAAGATCCATGATCTTGTTCTTAGATCAATGATCTGTTTCTAAGAGAATTTTCTCTTCTTTTAAAGGTTTTACCTTTTTTTGTATTCTTCAAGAGTTCTCAAGAGTTCTCTTCTCTCTCTCTCTTTTTTAGCAAGCTCCTCCTTCTTTTGAATTAAGGTCTGGGGTCCTTTTTATAGTGCCCGTTAATTAGTTAAATTTGTTACATAGATCTTTTTCTGAGTGATTTGGGGAATTTTCCCCACCGTTGGATCTTTGATCCAAAGGCCCCTGCCTTATACAAGAAAATCTTCTTGTTTTAACAAGATTTATTATGTTTTGCGCAAGAATCCCCAGTGCGTGACACGTGTCGCGCAGAGCTGCGCTCGCGCAGCTGCGCAGACACGTGTCGCACAGAGGAGCGCTTGCGCAGCTGCGCTTGCGCAACAGCGCAGACACGTGTCGCGCAGAGGTGCGCTTGCGCAGCAGTGTGTGCGCAACTGCGCAGACACGTGTCGCGCAGCGGTGCGCTTGCGCAGTTGTGTTTGCACAACTGCGCAGATACGTGTCACGCAGCGCAGCGCTTGCGCAACTGAGTGTTGCTTTTTTTTTTTAAAGAGCCTTGCTCTGATTGGACGCACTGCCTTGGGCGTTGTGCTGGCGTGTCAACTTTTGACACGTGGCGCATTGCGCGCAACGCACGGAATTTGAAGCGTTGCTTCAAAAATTTGAATTTTAAAATTCAAACAGAGCCTTGCTCTGATTAGGGGAACAAATGCCCCCCCACCGTTGCGCTCACGTGGCGCGCACGTGAGTGCAGCGGTGGCAAGATCCTAGCCGTTGGATCAAGGAGGTCAGTTGAAGGGGCGCAGGCGCCTATAAATAGGACCCTTGGTCCTCAAAAAATTCTTTACCACTTCAAGAATTTTGACTCAGAGCCTTGCTCTTGCTTAAGAATTTTCAGAGCCTTGCTCTTGATTTTTTTCCAAGAACTCCAGAGTTCATAACCATCGTAGGTATTTAATAAAATTAAATTAAATTAAATTAAATTACAGCTGATTAATAGAGCCTTGCTCTCAAAGATCTTTGATCTAAAAAGAACCCCTCTGAGGTTTCATCAACAGAGCCTTGCTCTCAAAAACTCACAGATTTACAGAGATCTGGTCCATGGGTTTTAACCCATGAACAGAGCTTTGCTCTTGGATCCACCGTAGATCTTTTTTTCGATTTTGAAAAATAAAACACTTTTTCTTTTTTTATAAGTTTTCATGGGTTTTTCAAGATTCCAAAAATTCTAATTCTAAGTAAAAAAAATTGATGGATCTTTCCATTATTACCACAGAGCTATATTCTTTTAAGGAATCTTGTTCCCTTGAGACCAGAGTTTGACAAATGCCACTCTGTGACAGAGCTTTGCTCTAAAAGAGGAGATTTTCTCCTTGTCTCTAGGGATGTCCCATCAATGAGGGTATTTTCTTGAGGACCTTTTTATTAATTGACAGTCTCATCTAATGATGGGGTTGTCTTATTAAATGATGTACCGTCATCCAGATTTTGTGGGTCCCCTTTTTGTCCCCTACCCATTACATCACAGTGTGGAGTAAGATTTTAAAATGCCAAGTGTCAACACTAACGGTTATTTTCGTATTTCTACAGGAAACATGTCCGGCGACTTGTCTTTCCCCTTTGTTCGCTCGGAGGGAGGGTTCCCCCATTCGCCAGTGGACCGGGTGGTGTTCGCTTTGATTAAAGATCATGACCCTGAGTGCAAAAAGCTCCACCTGTGGGGAAGGTGGTACAGCCAGATCATCCAAGGCCATCGCAGCTTCAGTTCCGCCTCCCCGTCTGAGCCTATAGTCACGATCCCCTATGCAGACGAACCCCCGGTGAAGTATGCCGTGGAGGTTAAAAACTGGAATTCTGATGACCTCCTCCAGCCTGCGATCGGTGCCATTCCCGTGCAGCCGCCGCCGGCAATAGACATTCTGGGGAGGCGAATCTGTCAGGGTGAAGCACGCCCTTGGGGACAGGCTTACAATATTGGACTGATCCCGCGACCCCCCGCCGGATATTTGCAGTGGGCCTGGTACATCTTATCGGCGAAAAGGACTCATTTAACGAGGATTGGTTTATATCCAGCCATCTACGTTTCGCTTTTCGAGTATCCCTCCCCTCCAACGTGGTGGATCAAGGCCTTCATTGAACAATGGAATATCCACACCCACACCTTCCTGATGACAGATAGGGAGGTCGCCATCTCCTTAGAGGAGTTCGCTGAAGCTTCGGGTCTACCAATGAGGGGAGAGCACTACGAGGAGCTGCTTCCTCCTGACGAGTACATCTTTGCCACCAAGCAGCTGGTGTTTGACTTGACTCCGGAGAACGCCATTCAGCATCAGTATCCGGGCTTGGTGAAGGTATTGGAGATCTATGAGGAACTCCATCTGGAATCGGGCGACCGGGGCGTCAGTTTCGCAGATTTTATTGCTCGCTTCATTCGCCCAGAGTTCCTATCAGAGGAGAGCGAGAAGTTCGCTCAGCTTGGTGACCCTTTTGGTTTCGGCTTGGACCGCCGACCCGTATCGGACAATGACCAGAAGGATTTCTATCTCCCCAATGCTGCCATTGCTGCTTTCTCGGAAATTGCCGTCCCAGGCATGGATGAGGAAACCTTTTTTATTGGATTCTTGGGCTTGTGGCTATGCAACTTTGCACTCCCCATGCACCCCCGCCTCATGCGGCCCTCTGTCTTTTACCCAGCGCATCGGATGGTGGCTGGTTTGCAGTTATCGGTAGGAATCGCCGGGCTGGCTTACCTCTATAATGGACTTAGCATAGCGGCGGACGCTAGTGAGCCTGGAGTACAGCCTGCCAACTTCCCGATGCACTATTTCACTTCTTGGATGGAGATGCACGTGCAAGGGGTGTTTGGTGCCCATAATACTCCTCCGTTCTTTGAGAAATGTAGACTTCCGAGAATCATGCGGTTGGTCGGGGCTTCAATTGTGGTCGCATCCCCGCGGGATTCTAGGGGACTGCTCCTGCGTCCACATCTGGTCGGAGCGAAGATTTCTTTTGTGGATAAGGCCATCACCATAAGCTCAGAGACCACTAAGTCAGTGGTGCCACTACGTGATGATTTTAAGGGCGGGGCTTCTGTACTGAAGGCTCGGGAAATCCTCCACCTCTACTCCATTCGGCCGGGCTATCTAGTGTTTAGGCAGAATGAGACAGCTCTGTTTATGAGGTATAACCCACACCGATTTGCCCGGTAATCGAGTTACAACCAAGGGATCCCGATGGAAGCTTTTCTGGAAACAATCGTGGCCAACCAAGAGGGGATAAGGAATGCGATGCATCATTTCATACGGCTTAATACAGGTTCCTATTTCTTTATCAGTGAACCTAGCTGTGCCCCTAAGATACTCCATTCATATGTAGCCTGGTATGCGCATGCTATGGGCCCAATCATCTTAACGGAGAAGCGTATGCTGGTTGACAGTAAGGGTGAGCCTCCCGGCGGTGATCGCAAGGCTCCCTTGCATCCAAGGATCCAGGTCATTCTCCCGATAAAAGATGCCGGAGTTGATCGACCACGCGTGTTGAGCCCCCGCGTGGATTGCCACTGCCTGCTACGGTGGATGTACCACCGGCGCCCCGTGCTCCCACGAAGGCGGCTAAAGTAGTATCGCCAGAGTCCGGGGTAGGAGCAGATATTGGGACCCACCGCCCTAAAATAACTGCTAAACGCAAATCTATTCCGGGTGGATCTAAAGCTGGCGGACAGAAGAAGAAAAAGTCCGCCCTTTCCCTTGATGTGATCCTTAGCCTAGAACCTGCGGCTCCTCCCAACGAAGGCATAAGTGAATATGGCAGCAATGAGGGCTTCTTGGTAGACCCTGCAGACACCAATTTGGCTGCCGCCATTGCAGCTTCGGAGCGATCGGCGAGGCTCGAAGCGATGTTAAGTAAACTCGCTGAGTCAGGTAATCATCAGCCACTTTCTTCGTCATTTTATTGCACTTTTTATTATTATCTTTAACTAATATTCGCCTGATTTTCAACAGGTGTCTCTACTGAAGAGGTTATCGCTGCCTCTTTGAAAACCTTCCAAGAGGAGGAGGAGAAGCGCGCTCTAGTAGGCGTTGGTATGTCCCACCCCTTTCTCTTTTATAAGGAAAGTTTGTCATCTTTTCTGATGGTCAACCTAACCTTCTTTTGTTTCTTTGCAGGGGTTATATCAGTTGATGCGGAGATCCTTCCTGAGCCTGTTACTGAAGTCCCGGTCTCGTCGAGGCTGCTGGAGGAGCTTCGACTTGACAAGACGACGAGGGATGCCCTGAAAAATCTGGAGGCATCCCTATTCACGGACGAGGACGCCTCAGTTAGAGAAGCCCTAGTGGCATCCGTCTCAACGGCTCGGGAGAAGCGGAAGCGGTTGAGACGCGAAGCAAAGGCGCGCAGAGCTGCTTTGGCCGCGGGAGCGGGCCCTAGCACTATTCCTCGCGCTGACACTCCTTCTGAAGAGGTCCCTGTCGCTCTATCTACTGCTCATAGGCAAGTGGCGCGCGCGGCCCGAAGTGCAAACGATAAATCCTCTTCAGGTAGCATCTCTTTCAGAACCTTGTTGTAAGAATTATAAAGCCATTGGCTCATATGCATTCCATCTTGCATGGCCAAGTCCGACCGAGGGGGAGGCGGAGACCGTTGAACCCAAGGAAACGGCGGAAGCGGTGCCTACCGAACCCGAGCCGACGGTGAGCAACGTCGTTGGTGCCACGGGACCCGAAGCAGAGGTTAGGGGACCTGCAGCCGAGAGGGTCATGGACGCCGAACCTGAAGTGGCGGCAGATGAGATGATTGTCTTAACCGAGCCGAAGGTAGTAGAGGGCAAGGCGCTTGAGGCTGGAGACCTCGCGGCGCCGATGGACGAGACAACCGTGACCGCAGAACCCGAGGGAGTATCGGGTGAGGCGGCCACGATTCCTGAGGAGGAGCTAACCGCTCTTTCCCAGGAATCTGGCAATACCCCAATCATAGCCCTCCCCGCGTATGGTCCCCTGCCGTCTCCAGGGCTTGCGAGCACAACAACGGTTCCCATTGAGTCGGGTGATGAGGCTACGGGCGGTGGCCTCATGTCAATGGAGGAGGGGATTGCCTCAGTTTCGGCTGGCAGCTCGTCGAGTAAATTTGAGTTACCAGCGCTTTTCTTTTTATATATCTTGCGATCTCTTCTAACAAGTTTGTCTTTGCAGGTGCGGCCAGTGCCGACGCTCCATTGCTCGAAGGAGCACCATCAACTACTGCTTTGGCGGTGGTCACCTCCCCGCCTTCCCTTGTGCCATCGCGGATGTTGGAAGGTATGGATTTACGACTCATGAGTTAATCTTTTAAACGTGTAGCTTCTGTACTAACGTTATACCACTGTGTCCTTTTAGGAGTGCTCTTTGATCATCTATACCAAGTGTTGCTCCCACACTTCTCCTTCCCATCCGAACTCGCTTCTCCTTCTAGTGGTGCCGGTGAGTGTTATTTCGATGTCTTTATTTACACCCTTTTTTAGCAATGGGATGATTTCTGACTTTTCCTCTTCCTTATTGCAGTGCCACAAATCGAAGGAGGGGACGCAAGACTTGCCACGCCACCGGCCCTTCCGGCTTTGCCGTCCGTTGCAGCTGGTATAGTAAATTGCCTTTTTGATAACCCTTCAACATCTCTTGAACCATCGTTTAACCATATTTTGTTTTGCAGCTATTGTTCCGGCTCCGGTCCCTCTTGAGTCTCGCGTCCTTTCACCGGCAGGCCCTTTCTTGAAACGTCCATCTTCAAAAGGTGCTGTGAGGAGTTTGGGCATGCTGAGCGGGTATATCGAAGAGCTTAATATGGACGCTCTCCCTTCTGCCGTGGATTTCGCCATGGAGGTTAACCCGATGTTGGGGGCGCTCGTAAACTTTCACAATGAAGGTGTCGTTGAATCTTGGGTTAACCACTGCAGAGAGATTGAGGCCTGCCTGCATCGGTTGGAGTCGACGCACCCTTCTCCCGAAGTTTTGGCCATGAGCGCCCAACGGACAGCCTGGCTCGAGCAAAGCGCTTCTTATCTCCGCCATTTGGAGCAGGAAGCAGCTTTACGGTTGAAGGAGCGTCGGGAATCTTCAAACGCAACCGCTCGCCTGCGCGCTGAAGTTAGGACGAATGCTGCTGAAGTGAAAGCCGTCTTTGAAGGCCTTCTGGAGCGTATCTCTAATGGGCTAGCACTGAAGCGGAAGCTTGATGCCGCTGAGCGTGATGCCCAAGGTCAAGAAGCAGCCCAGCAGGTCGTTGGGGAACAGCTCGCATCCTTCACGCAGCAGCGGGCTCAAGTAGAGGCCGAACTGGCGGTGGCAGCTGGTCAGGAGAAGGCATGGAAGGAAGTACGCGAGCAATTGATAGAGCTGTTCAAGAAGCTTCCTTCTCCCTGAATATTTTTGTATCATTTACACACCTGTAATTTGTATATGGTATATACGCATTCTTTGTTCTTTATACGATCCGCCTTGTATTTTGATTAAATTTATGAATAAAGATACACATTCCTTCTTGCAATGTCTGGTACTATTTCTTTGCCTTCTCCTTTTTCATTAAGATGTTTTCGATGAACCTGATTGGCGGATGATTTTAACTTCTCCGAGAGATAGCGATGGCTTAGGCCGCAGGTTCAGATCTGTCGCCTAAGACTTTTCAACTCTATGAGCCGTGAGGGTCTCATAGAGACTTTTCTCCCTACGGATCGAAAGGATCTCGTAGGTGGGTTTTCTCCTTAGGAATCGTGAGGATTCCTAAGTGTGGTTCTCCCTTATAAGTCGTAAGGATCCTATAAGAGAATTTGCCCTCTTACGAGTCGAGAGGATTCGTAAGCGGTTGTTTCCCTCCTCGTCGAAAATCGACTTCGGAGAGTGAGACCCGTGAATTGTATGCAAGAGACCATTTTGGATTGACTTGCAGGGCCCCATTGTTCAGGAAGCAAGTTTTTCAATCTTTGCTGCCCGAGACTTCATCTTGCAAGTTGGGACGAACCGGGAATTTTCCCGTGGAGACAGTGGTGACTCTGCGAGTTGACGTGGGTCAGGAGGCTCTAGCCACGGAGTGTTTGTATCCGTGAGTCGAGGAATTTGCTAGGGATTATTTGTTTCCCAAGCGCCAAAGATTATTTGTTTCCTTGGGGTTTAAAACGAGTCGAGGATTCCCACGGAGGCACTGGTGGCTCTGCGAGTCGACGCGGATCAGGAGGCTCTCGTCAAGGAGTGTTTGTATCCGTGAGTCGAGGAGTTTGCTAGGGATTATTTGTTTCCCAAGCGCCAAGGATTATTTGTTTCCTTGGGGTTTGAAACGAGTCAAGGATTCCCACGGAGGCACTGGTGGCTCTGCGAGTCGATGCGGATCAGGAAGCTCTCGTCAAGGAGTGTTTGTATCCGTGAGTCGAGGAGTTTGCTAGGGATTATTTGTTTCTCAAGCGCCAAGGATTATTTGTTTCCTTGGGGTTTGAAACGAGTCGAGGATTCCCACGGAGGCACTGGTGGCTCTGCGAGTCGACGCGGATCAGGAGGCTCTCGTCAAGGAGTGTTTGTATCCGTGAGTCGAGGAGTTTGCTAGGGATTATTTGTTTCCCAAGCGCCAAGGATTATTTGTTTCCTTGGGGTTTGAAACGAGTCGAGGATTCCCACGGAGGCACTGGTGGCTCTGCGAGTCGACGCGGATCAGGAGGCTCTCGTCAAGGAGCGTTTGTATCCGTGAGTCGAGGAGTTTGTTGAACACACTGGCTTCTTCGGTTGAAACGAACCGTCGAGGTTTGGCTTCGTCGTCTGACGGAGTCTGTTGGGAAAGTATGGTTCCCTCTTTGTTTACGCCCTTGGATTGCATACAGGGATCGATGTGATCTTAAATGTAGGGCTAAAGTTTTATCATCATTTTTTTTTAATTTCCGCGATACTCTATCATTTCAGCTTTTATATCGCGAAGGTTGCGATTGCCCAATCATTTCGGCTATTTTTCGCGGTGCCCAATCATTTCGGCTGTTTACTTTATTTTTACTCGCTGCTTTTTATTGCGAGTTGCCCAATCATTTCGGCTATTTTGCATGCATACATTTTTACTTGCTGCTTTTTATTGCGAGTTGCCCCATCATTTCAGCTATTTCGTATGCATGTGCGGCCTACTGGCTTTTCGCCGTAAGCCGGGAATCAGACACCGATTTCGGCATCAGCACTGCTACAACTGGGATATTGCCAGGAGCGAATCATCATTTGCCTCTGTCGATGTCGAACGAAGGTGGCTTAGCGAACAGGGTTAGGGTCCCGTCGACTAAGGCTTTTAACTTCATGAGCCGTAAGGGTCCCACGAAGGTATTTCTTCCTACAAGTCGTGAGGATCTTGTAGGTGTGTTTTCTCCTTAGGACTCGTGGGGATTCCTAAGCGTTCGTTTCCTCTGTAAGTCGTAAGGATCCTACAGGAGGGTTTTCTCCTCATAAATCGAGAGGATTTGCAAGGGTTGTTCACCATGCAAACATATCCCCAGTCTCGGATGAGACTTGATTAGGGAATGTTTATTCGTGCCCGTGGATTGTATACAAGGGTCAGTATTGGGCCACTTGTAGGGCAATATCGGAAATTGTGGGGATTGCTTAAGCACAGGTTTAGGTCTCTGTAACTTAAGACTTTCAAATCTTATGAGCCATGAGGGTCCCATAAGAGAGTTCTCCTTACGAGTCGTGAGGATCTCGCAAGTGTATTTTCTCCTTAGGAATCGTGAGGATTCCCAAGTGTGTTGTTCCCTTGTAAGTCGTAAGGATCTCACGCGGGTGGTTTCTCCTTACAGGGTCGAGAGGACCCTATAAGTGTTTCTTAACGAGGTTGCGCCCTTTCGGGTTTTCATCAAACACTCGCCGGTAGTCCTGCTGTTTTTACTCACGGAGCCCTCTCGGGTTTTCATCCGTGCCCATTTTGCTTATGGACATACCGTTTTTTTGTTTTTTTTTTATTTTTATATATATATATTTTTTTTTTACGAGGTCGCGCCCTTTCGGGTTTTCACGAACACTCGCCGGCAGCCCTGCTGTTTTTACTCACGGAGCCCTTTCGGGTTTTCATCCGTGCCCTTTTTGCTTATGGGCATACCGTCTTTATTTATTATATATATATTTTTTTATATTTTTTTTATTCATCTCGTCAGCCTGAGGATGCTGCGGTATTAGTTTAAAGACGTTTCGGTCTGCTATTAGTTTAAGGACATTTCGGTCCGCTATTAGTTTAAGGACATTTCGGTCCAACATTGAGAGGCTAGCTACTGCTTATAAAACTTGAGCTCAGGAAGATAGCGAGCGGACATGGTCGTCGTCATCTATCATTGACCTAGGCTGTGGCTCATTAAGCGTAGTATTTCTTCAGGAAGCGACCGTTTATCGGCCTGAAAGGCCTTTCACCGTGCATTTCCATGAGTAGATAGGCCCCACCCTGGTAAACTTTATCTATGATGTACGGGCCTTCATAGTTTGGCTCGAATTTTCCCCGCTTGGCGCGATTGGGGATCATAGACCTTTTGACCACTATCACGAGTTCGCCTTGGTGGAATGTCCTCGGTCGGGTCAATCTTTCGTATGAGCACATCATCTTTGCTTTATAAGCTTCCAGATTTTGCTGCGCTATGAGCCTAGTTTCATCAAGGGCGTCAAGCTCCTCAAGCCGAAGGTGGGCATTTTCTTCATCCGTCAGCTCGTAGTGGACTGCTACTCGCAGAGAGGGTAACTCCATCTCGAGGGGGAGTACCGCTTCCGTACCGAACACCAACGCGTACGGCGTTGTGTTCGTGGCCGTCTTGAATGTAGTTCGATATGCCTAAAGAGCTTCTTGCAGTCTTTCGTGCCAATCTTTCTTATTACGGGACACTGTTTTCTTTATGATTTTTATTAATGTCTTGTTGAAGGCTTCAGCTAGTCCATTGGCTCGCGGATTATAAACCGAGGAATATCTCCAGTCTATATTATACTGTTGCGCGAAGCGACTGATCTTGTGGCTTCTGTAAGCTGGCCCGTTATCGGAGATGATCCGTCGCGGAGTTCCAAATCGATATATGACATGCGTCTTGAAGAAGTGGAGGATATTTTCCGTCTTCACCTCTCTTAACGGTACTAATTCCACCCATTTAGAGAAGTAGTCAGTCGTCGCCAGGATGAAACGGTGTCCCCTAGACGATGCTGGTTCGATGGGGCCGACTATATCAGTCCCCCACATTTCGAATGGCCAGCTAGCCACCGTTGGATGTAGTGGATTTGGGTGCTGGTGGATGAAGTCCCCATGAATTTGGCATGAGTGGCAGTGCTTCGCATATTCGATGCAGTCCTGAATCATCGTAGGCCAGTAGTAGCCCATCCGTTTTATCTTCAACTTCATCTTAGGGCCTGCTTGATGAGAACCGCAGAGTCCGTCGTGAACTTCCTGGACGATCATTTTCGCTTCATCGGGTCCTAAGCATCTCAGCCACAGAGAATCGAATGACCTCTTGTATAGAGTATCATTGACGAAGGCGAAAGACAGAGCTCGTTTCATGAGCTGGTGTCGTGCGGACGCATCTTCGGGCATT
Organism: Agapanthus africanus; assembly: GCA_030015575.1. Lineage (NCBI taxonomy): Eukaryota > Viridiplantae > Streptophyta > Magnoliopsida > Asparagales > Amaryllidaceae > Agapanthus > Agapanthus africanus. Next base: position 696,245,720 of record CM057343.1, on the reverse strand, counting down.
TGGTGGGATTTGAAGTAGTCTATAAAGACCTCCCTCCAATCCTCAACCTTCTCATGGTCTTTTATTTGTAAGGTCGCTTGTTCAGTCACTCCCTTTTCTTCGGGTGATCCCGGAGGTATTTCTGCGGGGGCGAGCACCCGACGACTTTGTACCATGATTCTAACCTCATCGAGGTTCTCATCAGCCAATTCTTTAGCAAGCTTAGCTAACGCGTCCGCTTTGCTATTTTCTGCGTGTGGTATACTTTCCAAAGTATAGGAGGGAATTTGGGTCAGCAATTGTTGCACCTTTTCCCCGTATTTTACCAATTCCGGTTTGTATGTTTGGTAATCGCCGTTCACTTGACTAACGACTAGTTGAGAGTCCCCATATATGAGGAGGCTTTCAATTCCCATGTCAATGGCGATCTCGAGACCTGCTATCAAAGCTTCATATTCGGCTTCATTGTTTGTCCTCGGCTCTGTTAAGGAGAAAGCGAAGCGCATTATCCCTCCTTGTGGAGTCACGAAGATGAGGCCTACCCCCGATTTGATTATAGGGGTACTTTGTTTGCGCTTTTTCATGGAAGATGCTCCATCGAAATAAAGTTCCCATTGGGATCACCACCGTCGATCGCGTCAAACACATGTTCGTCTGGCAAATCGCAATTCAGAGGAGAATCAGCCGATATCGGATGCTCAGCGAGGAAATCGGCGATGGCCTGGCCTTTCACTGCCTTGAGAGGTTGATACGTTACCGAGAACTCCATCAAAAGCAGAGCCCATTTAGCGAGTCGACCTGTCAATATGGCCCTTGACATTAGATATTTGAGAGGGTCCACATTCGAAATGAGACGGACTTCATGTGCTAATGCGTAATGTCTGAGCTTTGTTATCGCAAAGATTAGCGCCAGGCAGTGTTTTTCAATGGGGGAGTAGTTGCTTTCTGCCCCCAGTAGAACTCGACTTAAGTAGTAGAGTGCTCTTTCTTTCCCTTGATCGTTCTCTTGTGCCCATAATGCGCCTAAGGAACCTTCGAGGGCGGTTATATAAAGAATGAGAGGTTTTCCCTTAACCGGAGCAGCCAACACTGGCGGGTTCTACAGGTACTGTTTAATTTCATCCAGTGCGCCTTGGCATTTTTGATCCCAGACGAATGGGGTTCCCTTCTTCATCAGGTGGCTATAGGGACGGCACTTGCCTGAAAGATTGGCTATAAATCGCCGTATGTATGTGAGCTTCCCTTGGAGAGACCGCAACTGTTTGAGAGTCCTCGGCGGAGGCATTTCCATGATTGCCTTGATCTTGGACGGATCTATCTTGATACCTCGGTGTCGAACGATGAATCCCAGGAATTTGCCCGAGGAAACCCCGAATGCACACTTCAGAGGGTTCATCTTCAAATTGTATTGTCGAAGACGTTGAAATACGGTCTTCAGATGCTCGAGATGTTCCTCATATGATTTGCTTTTAACAACGAGGTCGTCGATATAGCATTCGACGATTTCGTGTATAAGGTCATCGAAGATCTTCGTCATAGCCCTTTGGTAGGTGGCACCGGCGTTCTTTAAACCGAAGGGCATCACCTTGTAACAGAATATTCCCAAAGGAGTCTGGAAAGCCGTATGTTTCTGGTCTTCAGGATGCATTTTTATTTGATTATATCCTGATGAGCCGTCCATGAATGAGAAAATCTCATGCATGGATGTATTGTCTATCATCAGTTCGGTGACTGGTACTGGGAAATCATCCTTCGGGCAGGCTTTGTTGAGATCCCGAAAGTCCACGCATATGCGCACCGTTCCATTTTTCTTCATCACTGGGACGATATTAGCAATCCATTCAGGGTATTGGACCTCCTGGATAAAGCCAGAGTCTATCAGCTTTTTGACTTCAGCGTTGATGCTCATCTCGAGCTCAAGCCGCATTCTTCTCGGCGCTTGTTTAACTGGCTTGACACTCGGGGATATCGCCAGTCTATGTACAGCAACTTCTGGATCAAGTCCTGGCATCTCGGAATAGTTCCATGCGAAGCAATCTTTATGCTGTACAAGGACGTCCTTTAACGCAGCCACCTTTTCTTCAGACAACAGCTCGCTGACAAATGTCGGTCGCGGATCGTTTACCGTCCCTAACTCAATCTTCTTAAGGTTATCTGCAGTGATATGGATTCCATCCTCGAGCTCTTTTGGCGCTGGTGGGAATTCTGAGATTATCTCGTCGCTGCTGTTTTCGAAGCACCAAGGGAGCTCATCTATGTCCTAGGGCTCTTCTTTTAATATTGTAATCATGTGACAGGTGCGAATTCGCTTCCAATCCCAATATGGAACTGGTTCCTCTTTCGTGGCCTTGGGCTCATGCTTTTGTGGAGGCGTTACCTTCCAGTTTTCGGACAGAGCGAACTTGCCCTGTCGATACTGATCTTCGACCCAATTCTTGAAGGTAAAGCAATTCTCGAGAAGGTGCCCTATTACTTGATGGTAAGAGCAATAGTCCAGATGTGAGACTTCGCCTGCTCGTTCGGGGTGCTTAGTCTCCGGCAGTATAAGCATCTGATGTTTTAGAGCAAGGTCAAGTATCTTCTTCGTCTTGTCCCGAGGAAACGAGTATGCTCGTCCCATTTTCTTCATAAGGGATAGATCAATAACGCTCGACTCCCGTTTGCGTGGCTTGTTAGCCCTGCTTTGTTGTTGTTGAGCACCTTTTTGGCCTTTCGACTTATTTCTGCTTTTGAGCTGAGCCTTCTTTATAACGGGTTGACAAGGAGCGGAATTTTCATCCTTTACGGCCTGTTGGAGAAGGCGTTGCGTCTTGGCTTTCTCGTAGATGGCCGTCTCACGGTTGTGATCATCTCGGACCTTTTGACCAGCTTTCTTTATAAGTCTGTCCATTTGTTCCTCGAACGACGGACTGGGCTCTTTTGCATCTGGAACTTTCACTGGCTTAGGATTAGCGTCCTCCCATTGAGCATCTGCTTCTTCATCAAGGTCCAACACGACGTAGCAGCCGGGTAGTAACTCTCGTTTCTTTGACCGGATGTATCCAAGCCCTCTTGTTTCTATTCTCCCGTTAGGCAGTTTGCGTTGGGTCCCGGGAATGTTCCAAACCCTGTCATAGAATTTGGCCTCTCTAATGGTCTGTTTGAAGGATATCCCTTGGCGTTTCAACAGCTTCTTCAAACCCTCCGTATAATATCTGGGAAGACGGATAGGCTGAAGCCTGTCGAGCGGGGATCTGTGCCATGCCAGATTTCTTTTTTCACCTTGGTTTCTTCAGAGCGGTAAAACAGAATTGCTTTCTCGTTTTCTCGCCTGGGAGGGATATAGAATGTCCGCAGCTCTTCTACACTGTAGATATTAAGTGCGTCCAGTTCTTTATGATGTTTAGGCGGCACCATGGCGACTTGCAGACTTTGCTCTTCATCAGCGGAAGCTTGTATTGAAGGTCGAGCAGAGAATACGACATGGACCTCATCCTCCGAATCGCTACCAAAGACTAATGTAGGAGTGGACGGTCCTGGCTTGTTATGTTGGGGCGGACCCGAATACACTATCTCCTCTTCTTCCTCGGTGTCACTGCCGAAGACAGGGATGGTGGCATTAGTTTTATTTTCCGGCTTGTGACACTTCTCCGTGTCTTCGAAATCCGGCAAGAAGTATTTGGCATCTTCGTATTTGCGGACCTCATTCACAGAGAACGGGTTCAGTTCTCCCATCACGGTATACTCGAAACCATCCTTAAAATACTTCATACACTGATGTTGTGTAGAAGGGATGATGTTGTACTCGTGTAACCATGGTCGGCCGAGCAAAGCGTTGTAGCATGTCTTGGCGTCTATGACGTGGAACTTAATGTCCGTGACGAGTAGCCCGAAGCGTAGTGTCAGTATCACAGATCCAAGAATCTTTGACGATTGGGAGTCAAACCCGGAGATGGTGATCTTGTCCCGAGCAAGGTGCTGGACGCTCATGCAGATTTCCTTCAACACCCGCACGTTGAGTAGGTTAACAGAAGACCCGTTATCGATCAGGATTTTGCCTATCTTTATATCATGGCAGTATTCCGAGACATAGAGAGGGCGATCGTGTTCGCACGTCCCAAGTAGAAGGTCTTCATCGCCAAAAGTAACATCAGCCGTGTGCACTTCCTCTAATTCATCCTTCATCTGTTCCTCGGCCAGGCATGCTTGGAATTGTTCCGGGTCTTGGAGCGCCTTAATCAATGAATCTCTTGCCTCTTTTGATAGCAAAAGGGCGTCAAGAATGCTGAGCTGTGAGGGCAGCTTCCTCAGATGTGCTAAGACGTTGTAATCCACCTTATTCTTCTTTGGTGGGTCTTTGGCAGCTAGCTCTTCCACCACTTGGTCATCTAAGATGATATCTTTAGAGACCTTTTCTTTCCCTTTATCTTTTCTGTTTGAGGGTCCGAGGTTCTTTTCGGGCAGCGTGCGATTACGTAACCGGATATTTTCGCAAACCTTTGGTTCTTCTTCTGTTCTCGAAGCGGACTCTTTGAAGAGAGGGGCAAGTTCTAGTTCTTCATCAGAATCACTCCCGAATGTAGGCACTTGTGATCCACCGGTGTTAACCATGCGACAATCGCCAGCAGTTCTTTTAAGCCTTTCGGTCATATTTCTTTGCTCTCGACGAGCTTTACGCTTTTCCCGCTTAAAGTGTTGTCGGTGAGCAACGTATCCTTGCCACCATCTATCAAAAGCTTTGCACTCTTGAGTGGGGTGCGAAATCTTTTGATGATACAAGCAATAAGACGGGTGCATTTTCGCTTCACCGGTAATTGCTTCTTCGGAGGATGGTAGCTTCATACCCATTGACATGGCCTTAGCAAACTTCTTTTTTATCTTGAATTGGCTTTTGTTGGTAGCGGAGATGTTCAGCTCCAACGGGATCGTCTCAGCTCCTTCATCAAGTCGCTGGCGCTTGGCCTTTTCAAATATAACCGCCTCGCGCTCCCGATCAGCTTTACTTTTCAACCGAGCCTCATTAAGGAATGCGTTAATTACTTCATCTGATGGCCCCAGAACTTTTGGTTTAGAATCTGCCCCCAGCGTTTCAGTACAAGGGGTCTCCTCATCGTTCGAATGGGAAATCATATGACAGCTCGCCACGCATTCTTCAGCTTCATCTGACGAACTTTCTCCCTCACCTTCCTCTTGAAAGACGTGATTGAGGAATTCTTGGAGCGTAATGGGAGTCCGCGCCTTTTGGTTGTATTCTTCCAACGCGTCAATTTGCTTTTTTAAGTCCGTGTGTTTGCCACCAGGCTTCACTGGCTTCTTAGATTTCTTCTTCTTCTTTTTCGAAGATTTTGACGGCTGGCTGCAAGTGCTTGAACCGCCACCATCGGTCCTTGGAGTTGGACGTGGCTTCAACATCCCTTCAATGACCTGCGGTTCCAACGGGTTCTTCCACTCGATCGCTGGACATGTCTGAAGATCGTCAAGCATCCTCTTTGTCTTGGCTGATAATACAACCTCCCAAGGAGCTTCTTCAATGACGGAGCATGTTGCCCCCGGCGTATTCGTCCCCTTAGAGGTGTGGGGCTGCGGGGGATTCACCTTCCATTTGTCAGATAACGCGAACTTACCCTGTCGGTACTGGTTTTCAAGCCAATTCTTGAAAACGTAGCAATCTTCGATCGGATGGCCTAATACTCGATGATAAGGACAGTAGTTGGGCTCGTTGACGTCACTTGGTTGCAACGGACGTTTTGGATCCGGCAAATTTATGAGTCTGTTGCGCAACGCCAGCTCGAATAACCTCCTCGTTTTATCACGGGGAAAGGAATAAGGACGTCCCATCCTATCCTCAAGGGGCACGTACGGTCGCGTATTATTTTGACGAGCAACCGGCTTCTAGTCGTTCAGTTGTTGTTGAGCATCAGCGACGACGGTCGCTTTTCCCTTCCCTTTGTCATTTCGGGTGTCTGGCCTTGGAAGAGGGGGTTTATGGCCCATTTGATCCATTTGCGCTAGTTTGTCAATCAAAGCCTGGAAGGTAGTCGGCTTGAAAAACATCATAAACTGCGAGATGGTTGCTTGTGGATCGAGGGTTCCCACAAACATACCCACCGCGGGAGCTTCTTCAATGCGCTGCTCACACTTTAACCATAAGTTCCGCCATCGTATAGCGTACTGAACCCATGCCTCGCCGGGTTTTACCCTGGCGTTAATCAGTGCTGTCATCGGGGTACGTTCACTGGCGCTTGCAAAACGCTGAGTAAACAACAGCTCCATCTCCGCGAAGGTTTTAATAGAGTCGTTCGGGAGCTCAGAGTACCACTCGAACGCCGTATCTGATAAACTTCCAACAAACTGGCGAAGTAAAAGCTTGTCATCTCCACCGGTATTGCCGCAGAGTGCCCTGAACTGGGAAACATGCTGGTGAGGATTGCCCGTCCCCTTGTAGACATGGAACTTGGGAATCGTATAGCCTGGCGGGTATTTGATTTGATCGTACCAACTCGGATATGGTCTCCCCGTTTTCACGACCTGGCCGGCTGTTTCGGTTGCATGATGAACCCGTATTTGCTGGGCGATGTATTCATCCAAATCAGCTTTGGAGATTGTATCCTCTTTAGCTGTGGACAGAACTGGTGGAGGATTCGACGTCTCTCCCCTATCGTCTTCAAGAATGATTGGGGGATCTTTAGCAGGTGGATCTTGTTGAATCATCATACCCACCATATCCTGGAACAGGAGGGCCATTTTCTTTATGTTGGCTGCCTGCTCCGCAGCTTCTTTATCTTTCTTCTCCAGTACGCGACGAAGGAATTCAGCATCCATTTCTTGTTCTTGACGCTCGTCCGAGGATGTTTCAGAGGTTTCTTTTAGCCCTGTAAGTGCGGCCATAGCGTTCATCATTTCTTGGAGCTTCTGCTGCTGCTCCTGAGCCTTGGTCACTGACCTCGTGTGCGGTCTATGACCTGTTGATATGCGGCTATCCTCCTTTCCCGATGCTACATAAACTGTATGAACTATCATGCCCCCTGACTTAGGGCGTTTGGGTTCGCCATTTTTAACTTTTGCCACTGACGCGGGAGTTTTCTCTGGCCTCCTTCTTTTGTGGGCCGTTGAGGTTGAAGGAACCGTTGAAGTGGGCATCCTAGCGGCTGCTGTCCCCCGTTGTTTAATGGGACGGTCCTTGTCTTTTTCCACCTTCGCCTTTTTCTGGTGACGAGAGTGACCTGGGTCAATCACGGAGTCTTGAACCCTCCTCCAAACTTTATATATTTTTGAGGACAGCCGTTGAGGGGGATGTTCTTGCTTCGTTTCTGAAACTCTCTCCGCAGGTGGAGGAGATCTCTTCAGTGTAGCGGTTGGAGAGTTCTTCCGTACCCTCCTCAGCAGTTCAAAGCTGTTCCCGGTTGGGATAGCAGCGTTGACTTCCACCACTGGAGCCGGTGGAGTTAGCCCTGAGGGAGAGTTGCCCCCTGCCTTCCTCACTCGTTGCCAATGGCGACGTCGAGCACGGCGAGCCGTTGGGATTGGCTCAGAGATTGAGATAGTTTCTTTTTGCCCCCTGTCTGAATGAGGCGCCGCCGGTGTTAATCTCTTAAAGACTGAGGTTGTCTTCTGAGGGGTGATATTCAACCTGCCGAAGACGGATCCCTGAGCAGATGCAGGAGCAGGAATCGTCAGTCTTGAAAAGACTGACTCTTTGATAGGGGAAGCCGCCTTGACGACTTCTGGGGCAGCAGTTATTGCCTTCCTTTGGACAGCCATTTTAGAGTTCAGATTTAGCCTGGTGAAAACAGAGGCTGTCGGTTTGGTAGCGGGCGATCCGTCGACAGGGGCCGCAGTAATTGAAAGTCGATCGAAGACCGACTTCTTAGGAGCTTCTTGTCCGGGCATAGGAGTGCTAAAGCTCATTGGCGGGAGCATGGTCCCGAAGAAGAGCCCAGTGGTGGCTTGAGTTACCTGTTCCACTGGCATGGTGAACAAAGAAGCCGCTGGGGGCCCGTAGATTATGCCCCCAGTTGAGGCCGGACGCGAGCTGCCACCGCAGTTGGAGCACTTTGAACAGGTTGAGGCCATCGATGCTTGTTTTCTTTTCTGCACCAAATGAGAGACCAAATCTTAGTAAACTTGAAATCCACAGGCAACCATTTTTAACGAACCGCGATTGGTTCGCGAAGACGACACACGAAGTGTGGAGTGGAAAGAGGAAAAGGTCCCACCGGGCGTGCCAAAATCTGTTCCCCTCCGAAGGACGGCGCACATGACCGCGAAGTGTCCTGACGCTGGGATTCGGGGCAGATGCTATTTGGTTTTATCCGTCCACCTCTCCGAAGATGCCAAGTTGATTTATGGCACCGTGTATCGGAGGTTTAGACGGATGCGGCCGATGTAGCAGACTTCGTCAGATTCCCCCTCACAAGAGTGGTTTTTTATCGTAGGGACGCTCTTCCCTGCAGGCGCAAGCCCCTGCAGTTAATTACGCTACCGCTTCGCGGTAACAACTTTCTCCTTCTCCAGAATTTCACTTCGTGTCGTGGGTGTTTGTTTTGTTTGTGGTTGCCCATGGATTGTATACGGAGACTGAGTAATACCGTCGCCCGTAGGACGTGGACTAGTCCAAATCCGTATTTACTTAGATTTGGGTTTGGTGTTTTTAGTTTAAGGATGCATTAGTCGCGTTGCGGCTAAGATCAACTTAAACGTTCGTCAAGGATACGTTAGTCCTGTTTGAGACTAAGATCAACTTAACGGGGTGATCCATTTAATATATGGCCGTCGGGACTCGTCGCCTCTCTGACGTCGTTGAAGGATTACAACGACAGATGTCAGAGGAGTTCGGAGATGTACCCTTGAACCAAGGTCGATTTGGAATTTTATCGTTCATTTGAGTGTTTAAGGATACGTTAGCCGTATTTGGGGCTAAGATCAACTTAAACGGGACCGTTTAGATCCGGCAAAAGAGCATTAGGAGGCTCTATTGTTCCAGTTTAGGGACGTAGTGGTCCATACTCCAGTTTAGGGACGTGGTGGTCCATATTCCAGTTTTAGGGACGTGGTGGTCCATATTCCAGTTTAGGGACGTGGTGGTCCATAGGTAGTTTAAGGACGTTGCGGTCCAATATTAGTTTAAGGACGTTTCGGTCCACGAGTTTAAGGACCCCGTAGTCCACATTGATGTGTGGTCGTTGGAACCCGTCACCTCTTTGACGTCGTTGAAGAATTACAACGATGGATATCAAAGGAGTTCGGAGATGTGCCCTCGAACCGATTGTAAATTGATTCAGTAGAGCAATTTTACTCAGTCAATTTAATTTAAGGACTTATGGCCAAAATTGGGCTAAGTCCAGTTGAGAATATCCAACGTTTTATCTGCTTTTGCATAGCATTTCTTTTTATTTTTATTTGGGTCTTGCCCAGGAAGGATGCAGAGCATCAATTTTGTTTTGGGCCCTGCCCTTTATAATGATGCAGAGCATCAATTTCATTTGGGCTCTGCCCTTTATTGCTTTGCAATTTATTTTGGCCTGTTAGGTCTTTCTGATTTGGGCCTGGCCCTTCAAGTAATGCATTGCATTTGTGCAGAGCACTGAGAATCTTTTTTAGATTCAAGAACAGAAGTGCGAGGCACTTTTTAATCTCCTGATCTAAATTTAGATCAAAGAAAAAACAAGTTTTTCTTTTCTTGTTTTTCTTTATCCCAGAGAACCAAGGGTTCATAACAAGTGCAAGGCACTATTTATTTTTTTATTTATTTTATTTATTTACTTATTTATTTGTTGTTGAAGATCCATGATCTTGTTCTTAGATCAATGATCTGTTTCTAAGAGAATTTTCTCTTCTTTTAAAGGTTTTACCTTTTTTGTATTCTTCAAGAGTTCTCAAGAGTTCTCTTCTCTCTCTTTTTTTTTAGCAAGCTCCTCCTTCTTTTGAATTAAGGTCTGGGGTCCTTTTTATAGTGCCCGTTAATTAGTTAAATTTGTTACATAGATCTTTTTCTAAGTGATTTGGGGAATTTTCCCCACCTTTGGATCATTGATCCAAAGGCCCCTGCCTTATACAAAAAAATCTTCTTGTTTTAACAAGATTTATTCTGTTTTGCGCAAGAATCCCCAGTGCGTGACACGTGTCGCGCAGTGCTGCGCTTGCGCAGCTGCGCAGACACGTGTCGCGCAGACACGTGTCGCGCAGTGAAGCGCTTGCGCAGCTGCGCTTGCGCAGCTGCCTTGCGCAACTGCGCAGACACGTGTCGCGCAGCGCTTGCGCAGCTGTGCTTGCGCAACAGCGCAGACACGTGTCGCGCAGAGGTGCGCTCGCGCAGTTGTGCTTGCGCAACTGCGCAGACACGTGGCGCGCAGCGGTACGCTCGCGCAGTTGTGCTTGCGCAACTGCGCAGACACGTGGCGCGCAGCGGTACGCTTGCGCAGTTGTGCTTGCGCAACTGCGCAGACACGTGTCACGCAGCGCAGCGCTTGCGCAACTGAGTGTTGCTTTTGTTTTTTTTTTTAAAGAGCCTTGCTCTGATTGGACGCACTGCCTTGGGCGTTGTGCTGGCGTGTCAACTTTTGACACGTAGCGCATTGCGCGCAACGCACGGAATTTGAAGCGTTGCTTCAAAGATTTGAATTTTAAAATTCAAACAGAGCCTTGCTCTGATTGGGGGAACAATTCTCTCGCCTCTTTGTATAGTAGAAGGCGTCGAGAATGCTGAGCTGCGAGGGCAGCTTCCTCAAGTGCGCCAGAACGTTGTAGTCCACCTTGTTCCTTTTTGGCGGGTCCTTGGCAGTCAGCTCTTTAATGACTTGGTCATCTAGGGCGATATCCTCAGAGACTTTTTCTTTTCCCTTATCTTTTCTATTCGTGGGTCCGAGATTCTTTTCTGGAAGCGTACGGTTGCGCAGCTGAATATTTTCGCAGGTCTTCGGTTCTTCCTCTTTCCCCGAGGTGGATTCTTTGAAGAGAGGGCCAAGAGTCATTTCTTCATCAGAGTCGCTCCCGAAGGTGAGAACCTGCGATCCCCCGGCGTTGACCGTGGGACAGTTGCCGGTAGTTCTTTTATACTCCTCGGTCGTACTTCTTTGCTCCCGACGAATTTTGCGTTTCATCCGCTTAAAATGTTGCCGGTGAGCAACATACCCCTGCCACCATCTTTTAAAAGCGTTGCACTCTTCGATGGGGTGCGCAATCTTTTGATAGTATAAGTAGTAGCTAGGATGCATCTCCGCTTTGCCGAGAGTGTTTCTTTCGGAGGGTGGTAGTTTCATTCCCATTGATATGGCTTTAACAAACCTTTTCCTCGTCTTGAACTTATTTTTGTTTGCGACAGATGTCCTTTGACTCAGCAGGAGGGTCTCGACTCTTTCGTTCAGTTGCCGGCGTTTGGCCTTTTCAAATATGGCCATTTCGTGCTCCCGGGCAGCTTTGCTTTTAAGAAGAGCTGTGTTTAGGAATGCATCAATTATTTCATCTGATGGCCACAGGAGTTCTGGCTCAGGACCTGCCCCCAGTTTCTTTATGCAAGGAGCCTCTTCATTGTCTAGCGATGAATCAGAGATCACATGGCAACTTGCCACGTAATCTTCAAATTCATCCAACGAGTCTTCTCCATCATCTCCGCCTTCAAGGACGTGGCCGAGGAACTCTTGGAGCGTGATTGGAATCCGCGCCTTCTGGTTATACTCTTCCAGTGCGTCGATCCGTTTCTGCAGGTCTGTGCGCCTGTCGTCAGGCTTCATGGGCTTTTTGGATTTCTTCTTCTTTTTCAAAGGTTTCGACGACTGGGTGTGAACACTTTGGCTATCACCATAATCTTTGGAGTTGGGCGCGGCTTCAGCATTCCTTCGATGATCTGGGGTTCCAGCGGATTCTTCCACCTGATCGCCGAGCATGTATAGAGATCATTCAGCATTCTTTTGGTTTTGGCTGAAAGAACGACCTCCCATGGATCTTCTTCAACAAAAGAGCACGATACCCCCGGTGTGTCCATCTTCTTAGGGGTGTGCGGTTGTGGTGGGCTTACTTTCCACTTCTCAGACAACGCAAACTTGCCTTGTTGGTACTGATCCTCGATCCATCCCTTAAAGACGAAGTAATCTTCGATTGGATGGCTTACCGTTTGGTGGTAAGGGCAATAATTGGGATTATTCGCTTCGCCGGGTTGCAATGGTCGCTTTGGATTCGGCAGATTGATAAGCCTGTTGCGGATTGCTAGTTCGAATAGCCTCTTTGTTTTGTCTCGCGGGAACGAGTAAGGACGCTTCATTTTCTCATTATAATAGCGTTGTCTCTCTTCCAGTTGATCTGTTAGCTATGGAGCACTGGGCTGTTGTTGGGTATTTGCAACGAAGGTCGCCTTCCCTTTACCCTTTTCGTTCCGTGGCTTCGGCTTCGGAGGAGACGGTCTGTGACCCATCTGATCCATCTGGGCTAGCTTGTCGATTAAAGCCTGGAATGTGGTCGGTTTGAAGAACATCATGAACTGTGAAATAGTTGCATGAGGGTCTAGGGTGCCACGAACATGCCCACCGCTGGTGCTTCTTCGATGATTTGTTCGCACTTTGACCACAGATTCCGCCATCGGATCGCGTACTGAACCCATGTCTCGCCCGGCTTTACCCTTGTGTTGATCAGTGCCGTTATTGGAGTGCGTTCACTGGCACTCGCGAATCACTGGGTGAATAACAACTCCATTTCTACGAAAGTCTTGATGGAGTCGTTTGGAAGTTCGGAGTACCACTCAAATGTCGTCTCCGATAAGCTGCTGACGAATTGACGGAACAAAAGCTTGTCATCACCACCGGTATTTCCACATAGAGCCCTGAACTGGGCGACATTTTAGTGCGGATTTCCTGTCCCTTTGTAAACATGGAATTTGGGGATTGTGTATCCCGGCGGGTATTTTATCTGGTCATTCCAGCTTGGATATGGTCGCCCAGTTTTGACGACTTGGCTGGCCGCTTCATTTGCCTGGTGAGCTCGTATTTGCTGAGCTATATAGTCATCCAGTGCGGTTTTGGAAATAGTTTCCTCCTTGGCTGCTAAATGAGCCGAAGGAGGATTGAATGTCTCCCCTCTATCGTCTTCAATAATGACCGGAGGGTCTTCAGCTGGAGGATCCGGCTGTAACATTATTCCTACCATGTCTTGGAAGAGAAGCGCCATTTGTTTTATGTTAGCAGCTTGTTCTACTACTTCTCTGTCCTTCTTTTCGAGGACCCTGCGTAGGAAGTCAGCATCAGTCTCTTGTTATGACGCTGTTCTGATGATGCCTCCGGGCTTTCTTTTGGCCCGGTGAGTGCGGCCATCGCAATCAGCATCTCCTGAAGCTTCTGCTGCTGTTGTTCCTGAGCTCTTGTGATGGATCGGGTGAGTGGTCGGTGGCCCGTAGAAGCGCGGCTATCTTCTTTCCCGAATGCCATATAAGTAGTATAGACCGTTATGCCCCCAGACTTAGGGCGTTTAGTCTCGGCGTCTTTGCGATCTGCCGTATAAATAGTATAGACCGCTTCTGGCCTCCTTCTTTTTTGAGTGGTTGACGTCGAGGGGGCCGTTGCGCCGGGCACCTAGGTGGTTGGCGTCCTTTGTGTTTTGACGGGACGGTTCTCTTCCTTCCGAGCCTTCAACTTCTTCTGTCGGCGAAGATAGTCCTGATCAATCACCAAGTCCTGGACCCGTCGCCAGACTTTGTAAACTTTGGAGGACAGCCGTTGAGGAGATTGGTCCAGCTTCATTTCTGTTACATTCTCCACCGGAGGGGAGATCTTTTCAGTACGGCGGTAGGAGAGTTCCTGCGCACCTTGTTCAGCAGCTCAAAGCTGTTCCCGGTTGGAACAGCAGCATTGATTTCCACCATTGGGGCTGGTGGAGTTAGCCCAGAGAGGGAGTTGCCCCCGGCCTTCCTCACTCGGCATCAATGGCGACGTCGAGCATGTCGAGCTGATGGTGTTGGTTTGGTGATGGGGATGGCTTTGTCTTGCCCCCTATCCAAGTGAGGGGCTGATGCTGGCGTCAGCCTGTTGAAGACTGATGTCCGTTGAGAAGCGGTATCCAACCGGTCAAAAACAGACTTCTGAGCGGGGATAGGAACCATAGTGGGAACCGGAACAGCCAGTCTTGTAAAAACTGACCCTTTGGTAGGAGAAGCCGCCTTAACGACTTCAAGGGCAGGGTTGGTTACTCTTTTCGGAATAACCTTCTCTTGAATTGCAGGCTTCATCTCGGGCCCACAGGAACTTTGGCCCAATCTGGAGAAGACCAAGGTGCCGGAGCTGGACGACCCATTGAGAGGGGCCGCGATAGTTGTAAGCCGGTCAAAGACCGACTTCTTGGGAGCTTTTGGTGTTGGTAGAGGAGTGTTGAAGCTTGCTGGCGAAAGCATGGTCCCGAAAAACAACCCTATGGTGGCTTGAGCGACCTGTTCCACCGGCATCGTGAACAGGGAAGCCGCTTGGGGCCCATAAACTATGCCTCCAGATGAGGCGGAGTGTGGGTTGCAATTGCAGTTGGAACATTTTGCACAAGTGGACGCCATTGATCCTTCGCTTTCTGCACCAAGCAAAACACCACATCTTAGTATCTCAAACCCAGGGGCAACCATTAGCAAACCGCAATTCGTTTGTGAACACGACACAAGAAGTGTGGAGTGGAAAGAGGAAGAGGTTCCACCGGGCGTGCCAGAATCTGTTCCCCACCGAAAGACGCGACGGAGACGCGATGAACGTCTTGCATGAATTTCGGGGCAGAGTGCTAATTGGTGCTATCCGTCCACCTCTCCGAAGATGCCAAGTTGATTTATGGCATCATGTATCGAAGGTTTAAACGGATGCGGCCGATGTAGCAAACTTCGTCAGATTCCCCCTCGTTTGAGGGGTTTTTGATTGTGGGGACGCTCTTCCCTACAGGCGCAAGCCCCTGCAGTTAATTACGCTACCGCATCACAGTAACAACTTTCTCCTTCTCCATATGGTCACTTCGAGTCGTGGGTGTTTGTTTTGTGTTTGGTTGCCCGTAGATTGTTTACGGAGACTAATTTATGTTGTCGCCCGTAGGGCGTGGATTAGTCCAAATCCGTATCTTTCTTAGATTTGGGTTTGGGGGGTTGGGTTTAAGAATACGTTAGCCTCATTTGAGACTAAGATCAACTTAAACGTTGTTAAGGATACGTTATTCTCATTTTAGACTAAGATCAACTTAACGGGATCGTTTAGATCCAACAAAAGAGCGATTGGACTCTATTGTTTAGTTTAGTGACATTGCGGTCAATTATTTTAAGGACATTACGGTCCATCGTTAGTTTAAGGACATCTCGGTCCAATGTTAGTTTAAAGACATTACGGTCTAGGTTAAGGACATCATAGTCCATGGGTTTAAGGATTACTCAGTCCGATGTTAGTTTAAAGACATCACGGTCGAGGTTAAGGACATCATAGTCCATGAGTTTAAAGACCTCACAGTCAAGGTTAAGGACATCATAGTCCATGGGCTTAAGGACCCCACAGTCCAGTGTTAGTTTAAAGACATCACGGTCGAGATTAAGGACATCATAGTCCATGGGTTTAAGGACCCCACAGTCCAATGTTAGTTTAAAGAAATCACGGTCGAGGTTAAGGACAGCATAGTCCATGGGTTTAAGGACCCCACAGTCCATGAAATATATGGTTGTCGGGACCCGTCACCTCTTTGAAGACGTTGAGGAATTACAACAACAAATATCAAAGGAGTGATGAGATGTACCCTTGAACCAAGGTGGATTAAGTGATCTGTAGTCCAATTTATAACTAAGATCAATTAATTATATTATGAGCACATTGGCTCAGTTGAGTCTGAATTGAGGACTTATGGCCAACTTGGGCTAAGTCCAATTAAGTTTGGAATATTAGCCCTTTGTTAGACCATTGGACATTTGTCTGGGTTCAGCCCCTCATCATTTAGCAATGTTAAACAAGAGTTTAAGGGTTTTGATAACATTTTTAACTTCGATTTACTCAATTTTGAGATTTAGTTAAAGGGGAGACTTTTGTCTCTGGAGAATTAGCCGGTTTGGCTAAAAGTAGTGTTAAACTCTAGAGAACAACAGTGTTAAACACTGGTGATAGAACACTCAAATTAGTGTTAAACACTAAAAGACAATCAGTGTTAAACACTGCAAATATAATTCTCAATTTAGTGTTAAACACCTAGAAAACACTCAGTGTTAAACACTGGAAATAAAGCTCTTGAATTAGTGTTAAACACTAGAAAATGACAGTGTTAAACACTGGAAATAAGTCTTTTAAATTAGTGTTTAAACACTAAATAGGAATGGATCACGTGAGGCCACGTGAGGGCGCCCAGAGGTGGGACCAGATCTCTTTTACTTCGCTTTGCAAATAAGTGTGTAACACTTTTTTTTTATTTTATTTTTAGCATCACGTGTTGGCACGTGATGGGGATTTATGCACTGATCATTAAAGTATTTACTAAGGGGTCGCGTGGGAGCACGTGAGAACGCCCAAAGCTTTGCTTTCCTTCGCTTTCTCTTTCTATATTTTGTAAGTCATGTAGGAGCACGTGAGGCGTTGCCTCAGAACTTTTTCCTTCTCATTTTTGGGTCACGTGGGGACACGTGACCTTAATTCTTTTCATGCACAGAGATCTCTTAAGTCTCTTTATTTTTAAGAATTGAATTCTTTTATAGGGTTAAACCCTAATCATGATTTTGGAGGAATTAAATTCCTATTGTGAAAAATTAAATTCTTATGTAGGGTTAAACCCTAATTTCTTTTTAGAGGAATTAAATTCCTGTGAGCTTGAAAGAATTAAATTCTTGTATAGGGTAAAACCCTAATTTCATTTAGGAGGAATTAAATTCCTGTAAGAGAATTAAATTCTCAATTAGGGTTAAACCCTAGTTCTGTATATCTTGAAGAAATTAAATTCCTATAATTTTAGGAGAATTAAATTCTCATATAGGGTTAAACCCTAGTTTCATTTTGAAGGAATTAAATTCCTGTGAGTTTGGGAGAATAAAATTCTCATATAGGGTTAAACCCTAATTTTTTTTTGGAGAATTAAATTCTCTAAGCTCAATTCCCCCTCTAAGTTTTAGATCTGCATGGCAGGATCTCAAGCCGATGAGAATTAAATTCTCAACTTATGGGGAGATTTGCTTCTGCAGATCTTCAACCAGAGGAAGAACTAAGTTCTTTTTTGCAGAAGAGTTAAACTCTTAGATTTGAGAATTAAATTCTCTTTTTTGAAGTTTTGATCCCCTTTCTTTTCTCACCTAGGGTTTTCTTTGTTGAGAATTAAATTCTCCTTTCTTTTCTTTCTGAAATTTCAAGATTCCAAAATTCTATCTCCTTTTCTTCTCCTCTTGGCTCCTATTTATAGGGGAAGGAAAAGAATCAATTTGTTTAGTAAATCTTTCATTGAAAGATTTTGTTTGTTTTCATAATTAATATTATCATTTAGATCACACAGTGAATTTTATTCACTGTTGGATTTTAAATCCAAAGATATTCTGTTTGTTATTTCTGGTGAGATTTTTAGGGAAATCTTTCCTTGTCTAAAATCTTTCCATAAATTGGTGATTTTTAATCACCTTTGGATTTTTAATCCAACGGTTCCCCATAACCCTTTTCCATTTGGAAAGATTCAGAGGAATTTAGAATTTAATTCTATTAAACTGTAAGGCTTTCAAAACCTGTCACATGCTGGCACATAACCCTTGGTCACGTGTGAGCACGTGACCCCTGGTTTCTCCTTCAGCCATTTGTTTTTTATTTCTATCATGTGTCAACACGTGACCATTTGTCACGTGTGAGCACGTGACCCCCAATTGGGTCCTCCTTCAGCCGTTTGTTTTTATTTCTGTTTTAACCATCACGTGTCAACACATGACCATTGGTCACGTGTGAGCACGTGATACCTCATTCAGGTAATTCCTAATTTTTAATCAGGAAACATTTGGTTGGACAATGGCCGACATCAAAGGGATTAGTCCCTTGATTGTTGAACATCATATACATTTGATGGATGAAGCTAAACCAACCCGAGACCCATAAAAACGGTTAAATCCCGTCATGAAGGAGGCGGTAAAGAAAGAAATCATCAAGTACCTAAATAGTGGTATAATTTACCAAATTTCTGATAGCCAATAAGTAAGTCATATTCATGTAGTCCCTAAAAAATCTGGCATCACGGTCATAACTAATGAGGCAAATGAGTTGATCCAAACACACACCCAAACTGGGTGGCGTGTATGTATTGATTATAGGAAACTCAATGCCGCAACAAAGAAAGATCACTTCCCTCTACCTTTCATTGACCAGATGTTAGAACGATTAGCTGGACATGAATATTATTGTTTCTTGGACGGATACTCTGGCTATAACCAGGTCCCCATTGCCGAAAAGGATCAAGATAAAACAACATTTACTTGTCTTTTCGGTACCTTTGCTTGTAGACGCATGCCCTTTGGGTTATGCAACGCTCCTACGACATTTCAACGGTGTATGATGGGGATATTCTCAGACATGGTCGAGAATTTTCTGGAGATATTTATGGAAGATTTCTCTATATTTGGGGACTCCTTTGAGGATTGCCTACGTCATCTTGACGCGGTTCTTACCCGCTGTAAGGATAAGAACTTAACTTTGAATTGGGGAAAATGCCATTTCATGGTCCAAGAAGGTATCGTGCTTGGACATGTCATTTCACGAAAAGGCATTGAAGTAGACAGAGCTAAAATAGATGTCATCCATAACCTTCCTCATCCCAAATGCGTCAAAGATATATGATCCTTCCTTGATCATGCAGGATTTTATAGGAGATTCATCAAGGATTTTAACAAAATTACTAGACCCTTAACTCTTCTCTTGGCCAAGGATACAACATTTCACTTTGATTCGGATTGCGAGGCTGCTTTTGACTCGCTTAAAAGCTCCCTCACTACAGCCCCCTTTCTACCATCTCCTAATTGGAACCACGTGTTTGAGCTTATGTATGATGCATCGGATTTTGCTATTGGTGCAATCTTAGGACTGGACATTGATAAGATGCCACATGCAATTTATTATGCAAGTAAGAGCTTGAATGATGCCCAAATTAATTACACAACTACCGAGAAAGAACTCTTGGCAGTTGTATTTGCATTAGAAAAATTCAGGCCTTACTTGATTGGCTCACCGATAGTGGTTTACACCGATCACTCTGCCCTAAAACATCTTTTATCGAAGAAGGATGCTAAGGCCAGGTTAATACGTTGGATCCTGTTATTACAAGAATTTGATCTTGTCATACGAGATAAGAATGGATGTAAAAACGTAGTAGCCGACCATCTTTCACGCATCTCTTCTTCACCCACAGTAATCTTCCCAATAAACGACTCTTTCCCTGACGAGCGGCTCCTTACCGTATCCTGCGAACCTTGGTTCATTGATATTATGAATTATCTATCAACGGAACTTATTCCCAGCAAATGGTCTAAACAAGACAATCACCGATTTCTATCCCGAGTAAAGCACTTTTACTGGGATGAACCTTATTTGTTTAAGTATTGTCCCGACCAAATCATTCGCAGACGTGTCCCTAATAATGAATTCAAGAGTGTATTGTCTTTTTGTCATGATCAGACATGTGGCGGTCACTTTGGTCCACGTAAAACGGCGGAGAAAGTTTTGCAATATGGTTTTTACTGGCCTACATTATTTAAAGATACATATGATCATTGCAAAACTTGTCCACGGTGTCAACACACGGGTCGAATTTCTCGAAGAAATAAGATGCCACTCTAACCTATCTTCGTTGTGGAAATTTTTGACATTTGGGGTATTGATTTTATGGGCCATTTTCCTAACTCTTTTGGGAATTTATATATATTGTTAGCGGTTGATTACGTCTCGAAATGGGTGGAAGCGATACTGTGTCGCACTAATGACAACAAGGTTGGTATTAAGTTCCTTAAAGAAAATATCTTTTCGTGATTCGGACACCCTCACGCTATAATTAGTGACAACTGGACGCATTTTTGTAATCGGTCTTTCGAGACTTTGATGCGAAAATATTCAATCGGCCATAAACTTTCTGTGCCCTATCATCCCCAAACGAGCGGCCAAGCTGAGATTTCTAATAGGCAGATCAAACAAATTTTGGAGAAGACAGTTTCTAAAAATCGTAAAGATTGATAAACCAAATTGACAGATGCTCTTTGGGCATTTCGTACCGCTTATGAGACTGATCTTGGTATGTCTCCTTACCGCCTAGTGTTTGGAAAGGCTTGCCACCTTCCTGCCGAGATCGAACATAAAGCAATGTGGGCCATTAAAGAACTTAACTTCGATTTCAATCAAGCCTGCAACTTTCAGAAGCTGCAATTAAATGAGCCAAGCGGACTCCGCGATGAAGCTTACGATAATGCGATTATAGTAAAGAGCCGGACTAAAATATTCCACGATAAAAATATTTTGAGAAAAACTTTTACCCCGGGACAACAAGTCCTTCTTTACAATTCCCGTCTCCATCTTCATGCGGGTAAGCTAAGATCTCGTTGGAAAGTACCATTTGTGGTGCGGTATGTATACCCGCACGGGGCAGTTGAAGTTGAAAATATTAAAAACAGTTATATTTTTAAAGTGAATAGGCATAGATTAAAACCGTATTTTTCCACTGACCCCACGGAAGAGCTCCTGTTTTTACAGGAGTCGCTTTATTATAACTAAATTTCCTCCGCCTCACCTCCATACCTCCATAATATTGTCTCATCCTAAGAATGGAGGTGAGTGAAAAATGACCTAACTGAATATCCTTATGATCAAAAATAATTTTAGGGGAGATTTTTCATGTTAATAAATTTTCCTCCCCGTTAATAAATTTTCCTCCCAAATCTGTAGGTTTTTGAGATTTAAAAGATGACAACAGTGAGGACACTGCTGCAAACAGGTTTGGGGGAGGTTTGTGCTTATTTACGCATTACTTTGCATTACACTTTGCATAAGCACAAAAAAAATTCTTTGATAATGAAAGATTAGAAAGTGAAAAATTACATTTAAAAGATTAGAAGAGTTTGAGAAAAACAAGAAAGTTAGATGTTTTCTTAAACGAAACTAGTAATAAGTAATTATGAGCCGTTGTCCCAAGGATTAATAAGATGAAGGAAGTCACTAATATGAGGATAAAAATAAGTCTGAAAAATAGTCTCTATTCTTGAGGCCAAATATTTGAACGTTGATACCCTACTATACGCACTTATACACGTCTTGAAACTCGGGATAGTAGAGAATACCTTGAAATGCTCTTGTCTAAAATCCAAAGTACAAAGAAAATATAAATGAAGTATAAAACTATAAAATGGTGAAGAAAAATGAACACTGGTTTTGTAATCACCAAGACAGCATAAAAAAAATATAGCGAGGGTGCTTTATCACCTAGTGCCTTAGACCAACTGGTTTGGGAGCCACTGCTAAGCCTTAGGTGTTGCAAGACGAGGAAATTGCTAATTACGCCTAATAAGTGAGCACATTTAGCAATCGGTCGGTTAGTACCTCAAGAAGTATTAACATTCGCATGAAGAATGTGTGAGCAATTCCATCTATAATATTCACCGACTAAAAAGTACTGAGGTAGATGGACAAGAGTATGATAGCTTGAATTGAATTCTAAAGGTATATGATCGGTGTATGATCGGGATATCTTTTACACACACGTATAGGTATAAGATCGGTGTTTGGAAGAAAGGTAGGGAGGAAGAATAAAGGCGGTGTTATATTGAGGGGTGATGTGATTTCTGACATTTTTTCATGACCATTAAGATAGGACTCATGGCAACCGAAAAGCTAGTGGAGTTGGAAACTCTTATTTTGGAGTTCTTTCTTTTATAGTTCTTATCTTTATAAGTTACTTTCACTGTCTTTCTTTTATTATTGGATTTTGTGGGTATAATCCGCTGAAAACCCTCAGGAGACAACACTTCTCCTACTAGGGACACATAGAGGTTTAACGGCTTGGTGCACGTGCTCAATGCAATCGTGTTGCCTACGAAAGTGTGCTAATTAGTTTTTCTTTTTCTTTCTATTTTTTTCTCCTTCTCTTGAATAAATAGTTTGCTCGGGACGATCAAAGTCAAGTTTGGGAGTATTTGTTCAGTCGAAAATATTGCACTTTTAACATGACAATTTCCTTACTTTTCATTATCTAAAGGTGTTTGTTATAAATATAACACATATTAGAAGTTTATCTACAAAATACCATTTACCATATGTTTATATATTATAATCAACATTATAAAGGAAAATGTGCTTAATATTTTGATACGCTTATCATATCAAATTGTATCTCAAATATAACTAATATTGTTCATTGAAGATTAGCTCGGGTCACATATCAAGAATTAAAAATCTGCCGATAAAGTAAAGAAAGTTAAAGAATCAAATACTGGCAGATACTCAGAAGAGATAAGAAGGATCCATACATCAAATAAATACCCAAATACCAACAGAAGAAGACTCCATAAGTTTGAAGCCAGGAACTCACCATTAAGCTGCGGAACCAAGGCCGAGTCATCGCGGATCCGCAGCCGATTCAAGGAGTCGGGTTCGGGAATTCTCTGGAATCTTCGGTGCAACAAACTTTTGTTTTTTGGAGGCTTTGGTTACTGGTTTTGGGGCTATAAAAAGGAACGAGGGCTATATCTCAAAAATATCTAAAGATCTAAAAAAATCAATTCCAAAGATCAAAAACCAATCTCAAAAGGGGATCTAAGATCAAGAATAAACGATCTTGAGATCCAAGATCAAGAAATCATCGAGAAATCCATCAAGTGATCAATCAATCAAGTCTCATTTACACGAAGCCAATCACCATCAACGAACAAGCGATCCAAGACAGGTCTACGATTCGAGGTGATCAAGCGGCGTAATCGACGGAACATCTACTTCTTCGAGACAGAGATCGAGAGCAAATTCTTCTTCCTCTTGTAATCTAAACTCGAAGAATTGTATTGTGGAGTTGAGTAATAAAGGTAGAGCATTAGTTTTATCATATCGCTTTCTTTTAATTTCCGCATTATGAATTCTTTATTCTTTCTTTTATTTTCATGATGTGCGAGTAATTCTCCGCTTGATGTGATTCGTATGATTAGGGTAGATCGGTGGATGAGAAAATACCATACTCCTTTTAAGTCTTATGAAGTTTATAAACTTTAGCAAAAGAATCGTCAACATCCTTATCGGGCGCGATATCAAATTCTTGATAATCTTCACCACGATTTGAGGTAAGATTGACGATCCTTTTTGTTAAGGGCTAGACATGAATGGAGATCAATGAAAGGAAAAGGGCCAATAGAGGAGAAACCTTAGTTTCTTCCAAAGAACCCTAATCCTCATTCATCGCCATCAATCTAGTTTTAAATCTATCAATAGATAAGAGGAGTAATCTTTATCGGTCATCCATGGATACTGAATCCTAAAGAATCCTACAAGCCTTCTTCATAAAAAATTTCTTGATAATTCAATTAGATCTTAAAATAATTTCCTTGATAATTCAATTAAATCTTGAAACCGTTTTCTTGATTTTCTTCAATTAGAGCTTGAAACTATCTTCTTGATTTTCTTGATTTTCCCTTTTCTATTTCTTTCGACCTATCTAAAGCAAGAATTATAAAATTCCATGAATCCTAGAGATCGACCCGTATTCACCACAGCTAGCTACACGCGACGACGTGCTAATTGCGGTTACTTTACTAAAACTTCTTTATACAAAATCAATCAATCAGGCGCCACAGAAGAAAAGAATGCTTAGCACTCATCGGGCAGCGCCTAGCGCCCAGCGCCCCACGTGCCTCTCACGTGGGGGCCACAGAAGAAAAGAGTGCTTAGCACTCAATGAGCGGCACCCAGCGCCTCACGTGTCCCTCATATGGGCGCCACAAAATGGAAGAGTGCTTAACACTCACTAGGCAGCGCCTAGCGTGCTTCGGACGTGGGCCCATAAAGAGTGCCGGGGTAAAGTGTTTAACACTTATTGAGCAATCACCATGACTGAAATCCCCACATGATTATATGTGAGCGTCTGAACTTATATAAATGCTCAACCGTTTTTGTACAAAAAGGGGACTGATTAAATAGAGCCCAAACAAGTGTTTGGCACTTTTCAATAAAAAAACTAAGTGGACCAAACCCAAATTGGCTAAGTCCCCTGAGAATAGAACCTCCCTGATTTAAATCAACCGAGCACATGTGCTCTTGATTTCCCAAACTGATCTTAGTCCCAAATACGACTAATGATCTTCCAATTGATGATATCCAAAACAATACTCATCCCGCATCCTCCCGAGGAAATCATAGTCTCAAAATATGACTAATGATTTCCGGATTCGTTGCTAACTCATTTTTCCCTCAAATACGGGAACTAGTTCAAGGGTATATCATTCCATACCTCTGATCCACGTCGTCTTCAGAGAGGTGGTGGGTCCCGACAACCAACAGCTTTTTGGTGCACTTCTAAACTGATGTGCACACCTCAAATCAGACCGCACCCCAAACTGGATGCATCCCATATCATCGTTGTTCATCCCGTCACATAACAAATACACGTGCGTGCAAGATGGACAACGGACCGAGACGTCCTTAAACTAAAATCTCACCTCCAAAACAGTGATCAACGGACCGAGACGTCTTTAAACTAAAATCTCACCTCCAAAATGGTGATCAACGGACTGAGACGTCTTTAAACTAAAACCTCACCTCCAAAATGGTGATCAACGGACCGAAATATCCTTAAACTAATATTCGCCTCAAAAATGGCGACAATGGACCTAAATGTCTCTAAACTAAGACAACAGAGCCTAAATGCTCTCTAGTTGGATCTGAAACAAAAATAATCCTAACACCTTTTTAAGTAGATATTAGTCTCAAATTGGACTAACGTATCCTTAACAAAAAAAACCAACCGAGCCCCAACTGTTTACATACATTTAAGTCAATCTTAATCTCAAACCAGATTAACGATCCTTAAATAAAACAAACCTAAATCTAAGATATATGGATTTGGACTAATCAACGCCCTACGGGCGACAACATAAATTAGTCTCCGTATACAATCCACGGGCAACCTAAACAAACAAAAACACACACGACACGAAGTGAATTGCCGGAGCAGGAGAAAGTGGTTATTGTAATGCGGTAACGTAATTAACTGTAGGGGCTTGCGCCTGCAGGGAAGAGCGTCCTCACAATCAAAAAACCCTCATAAAACGAGGGGGGTCTGATAAAGTCTACTACAACGGCCGCATCTGTCCAAACCTCTGATATATGGTGCCATAAATCAATTTGGCATCTTTGGAGAGGTGGACAGATTAATCCAAATAGCATCTGCCTCCAAAATTCAGGACAGACATCCCAACGTTCCGGTCGCGTCTTTTGGCGGTGAACAGATTCTGGCACGTCTAGTGGGACCTTTTCCTCTTTCCACTCCACACTTTGTGTGTCGTGTTTACAAAAATTGCGGTTTGCTATGGTTGCCCTTGGATTTGAGGTGCTAAGATTTGGTGTCTTACTCCTGTGCAGAAGAAGAAGGAAAAAGGTCAATGGCTTCCAGCTGCACAAACTACAACAGCAACTCCCGCTCCGCCCCAACTGGAGGAGTGACTTACGAGCCTAATGTGGCCTCCATCTTTTCAATGCCGGTGAGGCAGGTAACTCAAGCCACCACTGGATTGTTCTTCGGGACCATGCTCCAGCCAGCGAGTTTCAGCGCCCCAGTGCCACCACAGTAAGCTCCAAAGAACTCGGTCTTCGATCAACTTGTAACCACCATGGCCCCTCTCAACAGGTCGTCCAAGTCTGCCACCTCAGTCTTCAACAGGATAATTCAAAGCTTAAGTGAGCCCGCAAAGAGGCTCGTGACACCTGAAGGGGCTATCCCAAAAAGAATAGTCCTCCCAACTCCTCCGGCAGGTGATGTCGTCAAAGGTGATTCGCTTACCAAAAGATCGGTCTTCGATAGATTGGTCATTCCAACTCCTGCTGCGGGTGAAGTCGTCAAAAGTGCTTCCCCTACCAAAAAATCGGCCTTCAAAAGATTGGTCATTCCCTCTCAACAGACGTCAGTCTTCGACAGGCTGGCACCAACAGTAGCCCCTCATCAAATCGGGGAGCATAACGGAGCCGCTTCCACAACTGAGGTGGTCTCGTCTGCAAGACACGCTCGACGTCGTCACTGGCGCCAGGTGAGAAGTGCTAGGGGCAACTCCCCCTCTGGACACACTCCGCCAACTCCAATGATGGAATTTGACGCTGTTGTTCCAACCGGGAACAGCTTTGAACAGCTTAGGAGGGTGCGAAAGAACTCTCCAACTGCGGTGTTGAAGAAATCTCCACTTCCTGCTGAAAACATGACGCAGGCAAAGCCGAAGCAGCCCCTCAGCGGCTGTCCTCCCAAATCCACAAGGCCTGTCGGAAAGTCCAGGACTCTGTGATCAATAAAGACCACTCTCGTCAACCGGAGAAAATGAAGGTTCGACAAGAGGAAAATCATCCCTCCACCATACAGCGAGGGACTTCTTTCACACAGGCGCCTGTTACAACGGATCCTTCAACCTCGACCTCCCACAAAAGGAGGAGGGCGGAGAAAATCTCATCGCCTGCAGCAAATTCTAAAGGCGTTGGACCCAAACATCCCAAGTCTGGGGGCATGGTTGTACATACGGTTTACATGGCTTCTGGGAAAAAGGAAAGCCGTACTTCCGTAGGTCGTCGAACGCAAACTCGGTCATTGAAAAAAACTCAAGAGCAGCAACAAAAGCTCCAGGAGATGCTGACGAAAATGGCAGCACTCACTGGGTCGAAAGAAAGCTCGGAAATGGCGTCTGAACAGCGCCAGGAGCAGGAGACCGATACAGTGTTCCTACGAACGGTGCTGGAAAGAAAGGATAAGAAGGCCGCAGAACAGACTGCTAATATAAAACAGATGGCGCTCATGTTCCAAGACATGGTTCGAATGATGATCCGGCCAGAACCTCCAGCTGAAGACCCACCGATAATCATCGAGGATGATAGAGGAGAAATATCAAACCTTCTTCCGACTTTATCAACGGCTAAGGAGGAAACGATCTCCTAGGCTGCCCTTGATGATTACATAGCTCAACAAATATGAGCTCATCAAGCGAGTGAAACGGCTGGTCAATTTTTCAGAACTGGACGACCGTATCTGGGTTGGTACGATCAAATCAAGTACCCGCCAGGATATACAATCCCCAATTTCCATTTTTACAAAGGGACAGGCAATCCTCATCGGCACGTTGCTTAGTTCAAAGCTTTGTGCGGCAATATTAGAGGCGACGACAAATTGCTGCTTCGCCAGTTCGTTGGCAGCCTGTCGGAAACAGCATTTGAATGGTACTCGGAGCTCCCAAATGACTCCGTCAAAACATTCATGGAAATGGAATTGCTATTCACGCAACAGTTCGCTAGCGCAAGCGAGCGCACCCCTATCACGGCATTAATCAATGCCAGGGTGAAGCCAGGAGAGACCTGGGTTCAATACACGATCCGGTGGCGGAACCTATGTTCAAAATGTGAACAAAGCATCTAAGAAGCTCCTGCCGTGGGCATATTCATAGGGACCCCCGATCCTCATGCGACTGTGTCCCAGTTCATGACGTTCTTTAAAACGACCACCTTCCAGGTTTTGATCGACAAATTGGCCCAAATGGACCAGATGGGTCATGGGCCTTCCTCTTCAAAAATGAACCCTCGGAATGCAAAGGGTAAAGGGAAAGCGGCCTTTATTGCCAACACTCAACAACCGAGTGACCTGAAACCGGTTACCCGCCAAAACAACGCGCGCCCGCGCCAATCCCTTGAAAAGAAGTTAGGACGAGCTTACTCGTTTCCCCATGATAAAATGAGGAGATTGTTCGAACTGGAAGTGCGCAACAAACTCATCACTCTGCCGGACCCAAAATGTCCACCGCAGCCCGGTGATATCAACAACCCCAACTACTGCTCCTATCACAGAATAGTGAGCCACCCAATTGAAGATTGCTGCATCTTCAAAAATTGGATCGAGGACCAATATCAACGGGGGAAATTTGCGCTTTCTGAGAACTGGAGGGTGAGCCCGCCACAAAAGCACGCTCCTAAAAAGGTGGATACACCGGGGGCATTACGCTCGCTCATGGAAGAAGTTCCATGGGAAGTCGTCCTTTCAGCTAAAGCTAAAAGAATGCTGGAGATCTCCAAGCATGTCCGGCAATCAGGTGGAAAAGCCCGCTAGAGCCCAAGATCATTGAAGGGATGCTAAAACCGTGTCCCGTACCAAAAACTGTCGATAAAGGGCAAAATCCCAAAGTCAAACCTTCAAAGTCTTCAAAGAAAAAGAAGAAGACCAAGAAGCCTATGCAACCTGCCGAGAATGACGACAAACGTACAGACTTACAAAGGTACATTGACGCGCTGTAGGAGTACAACCAGGAGGCACAGACAGCGGTCACCCTCGAAGAGTTCCTTAAGCATATTCTTGAGAACGAAGATCGTGACAATGATGAAGAAAACAACCCATCAAAAACCGAAGACTATATAGCAAGTTGCCACATGGTCTTCCATTCGTCGCTAAATGGCGAAGAAGCTCCTCAGCATCAGAAAGCAATGCAGAGGAACTGTGGGCAGGATCGGCGCCAAAATTCCTAGAGCTACCAGAAGACCCAATTGACAGGCTGCTAAACGAAACCTTTCAAAAGAGTAAAGCTGACTGAGAAAGCGAAAAGCGATATACGAAAAGGTTAGACGTCGGCGTCAGGATGAAAAAGCTGCAGTAAGGATGAGTCGTAAAGTACTCCAACCAAACTGAAGCACACCTGCCATAAATAAGAGCAGGATCAAGGCAGAGAAGCGGTTCGGTAAAGCCCTGTCACTGGGAATGAAGCTGTCGCCTCTCGTGGAAAACACTCCCGGGGTCATATGGCTCGACGGAGTAGATATACATCCAAACTACTGCCAATATCATTGGAGGGTCACCCACCCCACCGAAGAATTCAGTGCCTTCAAGAAGTGGTGGCAAGGATATGTTGCCCATCAACAACACTTCAAGAGGATAAAACGAGAAACTCGTTGACAGCAAAGAAGTTCGACAAGTGCGCATGAGAAAACGACTGGCAACTGTCATATGGTTGATGCCAGTCGGGAAAGCGAAAAACTACAAGTTCTTACCTTCGGGCGCGATTCCGAAGAAGAAATGATACTCGGCCCTCTCTTCAAGAACTCCACCTCCGAAAAAGAAGAGGAGGAGAAGAACTGCGAGAACATTCAGCTGTGTAATCTCACGCTGCTTGAGAAGAACCTCGGACCTGCAAACAAAAGTTCGAGCAAAAGAGACAAAGGGAAAGAAAAGGTCCCTGAGGAAATCACCCTTAATGATGGAGTCGTTAAAGAGCTCGTAGCTAAGGACCCGCCTAGGAAAAACAAGGTGGATTACAATATCCTAGCACATCTAAGGAAGATACCCTCACAACTGAGCATATTGGATACTCTTCTCCTGTCCAAAGAAGCACGAGATTCTCTGATCAAGGCGTTATAAGAGCCCGATCAGTTTCAAGCTTTCTTAGCTGAAGAAAAGATGAAGGAAGAGCCGACGGAGGTTCACACGGCTGATATCACATTCAGTGATGAGGATCTCCTCCTCGGAACGTGCGAGCACAACCGTCCTCTATACGTCACCGGGTATTGCCACGATATCAAGATAGGCAAAATCCTCATCGACAACGGGTCCTCCGTCAACCACCTCAACGTGAAGGTACTGAAAGAGATTTGCATGATCATTCAGCACCTGGCTCGGGATAAAATTACCATCTCTGGATTCGATTCACAGTCATTACGGACACTCGGGTCCGTAATACTAACATTATGCTTCGGGCTGCTCATCACTGATATCAAATTTCATATCATTGACGCCTAGACTTGCTATAAATCTCTGCTCGGCAGGCCTTGGTTACATGAGTACAACGTCATCCCTTCTACACAACACCAGTGTATGAAGTATTTCAAAGATGGCCTTGAGTACACCGTTACAGGGGAGCTAAATCCATCCTCCGTAAACGAAGTCCGAAAATATGAAGACACAAAATACTTCCTACCAGACTTCAAAGACACGGAAAGATATCATAAGCCGGAGAATAAACAAAAATTTATCGCCACTATCCTGATCTTTGGGAACGATACCGAGGAAGATGAAGAGATAGTCTACTCGGGGAAACCCCAATGCAACAGGCCCAGACCATCTACTCCTATTTTGGTCTTTGGCAGTGACTCTGAGGATGAGACTAACGCCGTATTCTCCACTCGTCCTTCAGTACAAACCATTAGTGGAGCTGATCAGAGCTTGCAAATCACCATAGTTCCGCCGCGGCATTACAAAGAACTTGATGCACTCGATACATACAATATACAAGTGCTTCAAACTTTCTACGTCCCTCCCGGGCGAAGAGGTGAAAAGGCGATCCTCTACTATCAATCTACGGAGACCAAAGTGGAGAAAGAAGTCTGGCATGGTACCGAGTTTGCACTTGACAGATTTCAACCAATCCGTCTACATAGGTATTACGCAGAGGGATTGAAAAGGCTATTAAGGCATACCCTTCAAAAAAACCGCTCGACAAGCCCAGTTCTACAACAATATTTGGGACATTCCTGGGACTCAGCGAAAGATGCCCGACGGGAAGATGGAGACGAATGGGCTTGGATACGTTCGGTCCAATAAATGGGAGCGATTCCATGGCTGTCGCGTTATAAATAACTCTGATAAAGAAGAGAATGCTTTTCCAGGTAGCTCTGACATTGAAATGGGAGAAAAATCCTGCTATAAGAATGTCAAGTCTGTCTTTCGAAAAGCAAGTTGACAAGCTAATAAGGGAAGCCGGTCAAAAGGTTTGGGATGATCACAGTCGCGAAATGGTTATTTATGAAAAGACCAGGACTCGGCGTCTCATTCAGCAGTCTGCAAAAAAGGAAAATTACGACGCCCTTCACCCTCAGCCCGCTGTACGTTCCCGTGACAAGGAAAAAGCCCGACACAGAGGCAAAAACATGGTGAAGAACGAGAATGACGTTTGAAAACGGCGAAGCGGATCCAAGAAGCCACGCGATCGAGTAAAAGTCAGCTGGAATCTGTCTTTTATGAAGAAGATGGGTCGAAAATACTCTTTCCCCCAAGACAAGACAAGGAAAATATTCGACCTTGTCATTAAGCATAAAATGATGACACTCCCGGAACCTCGGTACCCCGAACAGATAAATGAGATTCATCACCCAGATTATTGCTCCTGCCATCGAGCAATAGGACATCCCCTTGAGGACTGCTTCACCTTTAAAGATTGGGTTGAAGATCGGTATCAACAAGGCAGGTTCGCTTTATCCGACAGCTGAAGGGTGACCCCGCCGCAAAAGCATGGGCCAAAAAGAACCTATATCCCAAAGGTAGGACCAACTCAACACCAAGAATGGAAGCAAACTCGTACTTGCCACATGGTAACACTCTTAAAAGAAAGAATATGGATGACTTCTTCAAGTGCTTCATAAATGGGGATGAGGAGGAGGTGATCTAAGAGTTTCCACCGGCACCTGTCACGCCCCACATCCCGGTGTATGGGCAAGGGGACGGGATGAAGTTCGCTACGTATTTACTCAGAAGTAAACACGCTAAGTGTATCTAAGCAATATAAAGTAAAATGTACACATGAGACATGAATGTAATGAACAGCAACTTTATTTATTAAATATTCTTTTACAGGTACGACTGGAAATATAAATACAAGGATGAAAAGCAATGCCTAAATGGCATGAACTGAAAATAAAATGAGTACAAGTAAAGTCAATGCTCAGGGTCTTCTGTGAACTGCTCCAAGTGCTCCTGGCTGATCTCGAACTCTTCAAAGTCGGGTCTTCCTGACAACATTCAAAAGAAGAAGAGAAATAGGAATATCGTCGGCGAATAATCGCTCGGTAATTCCCAAGGAAAGAAGGAGAAGAATAGACAGAGAATAGAACAGGTGAAGTAGATAATGTTATATTTGTTATACTAACGTAGTTCTTGTAGCTTGGTGCAGAATATGCCAGTGTATACGAGAGGAGTCCAAGTTACACCGCGGACTTTGGTAACCCATAGTACAAGGCTCCATCGATAATACCACGGAACAACGACATGGATGTAATTACGTCTTTTAGTGACCACCTCGTACCATCTTTAACATGTTCCTGTAAGTCCATGCTACCTCTCCCGGTACTTTCGGGCAAGCGGAATTTGATAAAAAACGATTTTCTTAGAGGTGGTAACATGGACTTAAAACCCGGATCTTTGTTAAACATCTAACTAACAACCTAACTACGAGTTGCTAACTACTCGGTTAGGGGGTTATACCTTTCTTTTTCTCGAACTCCTTCGTCTTCAAGCTTCGATGGTCGTCCGAATCGGCTTCTCCCCGTCGTCTCCTTGCGCCGAAGATAGATCCACCTGAAAGCTTCAACCTTTGGCTCCTTCTTCGAACTTTGAAGAAACTAGTTCACTCGGTTTGCTAAACCTTGTGAACTAGAGTGAGTAGAGAAGAGTTTGTATGGGATTTTATCTATGGTTCTTGGTTCTCAACTCATGAGACAAGTGAACCATAGAATCAAGAGAGGGAGAGCAAGAGGAGGAAGATGAGAGCTCAAGAACAAGAGAGAGAATGAGCATGAAAGAATGAGAGAAGACTTTTCTCATTTTGGCTCTCATAATCCAAAACAATCATAACACCTCATATCAATCAAGTATTATATGATGGTTTAAGCAACCATAGCCATATCATTTCATGCACTCATTTTGCACAAAAGAGTAAGCAAGCAAAAGTCTTTGCCATGAAATGATAGCTATAGTTATCATGATGGTCAACTAGTCAAGCCTAGTCAACCGGTCAACAAAGTCAACAAGTCAACAAAGTCAATCCCTCAACAACCATGTCACCATAATACTTAATTAATATAATTGTTAATCACATATCATATTCTCATTAGGGTTGAGCAAAAAGTCAATAGTCAACTGTCAACGGTCAACAACCCTAATGAGAATCCTCTGCCTCTGTCTCTCCATCAACTGTGCATACACACCCGCATCCGCGTTCCGAGGAACACGAATGCATACTGGATAAAACCAATTCCAAAAGGTACACTAGGATCTGGCTTAAACCAAAGCCCGCTAGTGTGAACTGTCCGGACACTGTACGTGCACAAGTGCACGGATGTGACCGAACCCTGTCGCAAAACCATGCGACCTGTCGCAAAACCATGTGACCTATACTCTTTTGCCTAAAGGCGAATAGCTTTCTGTGTGGGACTCTAAAGACTCGACACTACGCTGGCAATGGGTTTAACCACAGACCGCAAGCGGCACTACCTGTGCGTAACGGTCCCCAGGTAGATGCCGACAAGAAGACTGACGAGGCGAAACCCATCTGAACTCCTACTGAGCCTGAATGTGACATTCTCCGTACAGTCCGGTCTGTTCGTCTGATACATCGCATGGTGGGCCTAGGGGCGGTAAACGTCAGTCCCCCAATAGCGGTACAAGTCGTGTCGGAGTGAAGCCCAAAACACCCTGAGATAACACTGGAAGCCTACCAGTATATCTCGTTTGCCCTAGCCAGGGACTACTCGTGTAATGGCTCTCCTAGACACAGCGCGATGTCAACCCCCAATACCGGGAGAGACGAATCCTGTCTAACCGTCACTGCCTCCAAGTGCTTCGGGACTGCACCCAACTACCACCTGTTTGCACGACTCCTTTGAGCCGTGGTAGGGTAGTAATCAAAGTACAGTGGGAACACACTCGAGGCGAAGTGACAGTGTCAAGTCAGCGGACTAAGCTGTACTCATGTCACCTGGGAACTGATAACCGACGTAGGCATAATACCAACTAGTCAGTTCCCGACGAGTCCTGTCCAGTGTACTCGTAACCCAACGAGCACCCGCATACTATCTCAAGTACGACGTACCGACAGCTGTGGGACAGACCGTCTCCCACACTGGGATGAGAAGCGCATGCGCTAGTCTACTCCGGAGTATCGATGCCCTGTCTCGATAGTCCTGCGACCAGGGACCTGCATAAGGATGTGCTTATAGATTACCCAACCCCACTAGTGTGACTGCCATCACAATGCTGGTAATCAAGCAAAGATCTTAAAGGCTCCACTAATGTGTATAGGCGATATACTAAAATAAACACATGTACATATTGAAGTAGAAACAAACCAAGTAGCATACTACTATTTTGAGCAAGATTGTATATACAAGGTGAATATCCCAAGCTTCCATTAAGTAATATATAAACTAATATGATACAGTAATGGCCTCTAGGGCATATACACTAACAATCTCCCACTTGCACTAAGGCCATGTACTGGCGTATCGAAGACCTATCATCTCGATCAGCCGCTCGAACTGAGTCTGGGGCAAGGCCTTGGTGAATGGATCTGCAGTGTTATCTTCTGAAGCGACTCTCCGAACCTCGATCTCCTGGCGATCCACGATCTCCCTGATCAGGTGATACCGCCTCAAGATGTGTCTGGATCTCTGATGGGACCTGGGTTCCTTCGCTAAAGCTATAGCCCCGTTGTTGTCGCAATATAGAGGTATTGGATCAACAATGGACGGAACCACCTGAAGCTCTTTCAAGAACTTCCTTATCCAGACAGCTTCTTTTGCGGCATCAGATGCAGCGATGTATTCCGCTTCCATCGTCGAGTCTGCAACGGTTTCCTGTTTAGAACTCTTCCAACACACCACCTCTCCATTGAGGGTAAAGACAAAACCCGACATGGACTTGGAATCATCCTTGTCACTCTGGAAGCTGGAGTCAGCAAAGGCCTCGATCTGGAGGTCTTTTCTGCCATACACCAAGAACATCTCCTTAGTCCTTCTCAGGTACTTGAGAATGTTCTTACTGCTATCCAGTGTTTCTCCCCAGGGTTTGACTGATACCGGCTTACCACACTCAGTGCATAAGCTACATCCGGTCTGGTACACAACATCGCATACATTATAGAGCCTACCGCAGAAGCGTAGGGTATAATAGACATGCGATCCCTCTCCAAATCAGTCTTGGGAGACATCTCTTTAGAGAGGGTGATCCCGTGACAAGCCGGTAGGTTACCGCGCTTGGAATCTTCCATACTGAATCTCTTCAGTATGGTGTCGATGTACCTGGACTGTGAAAGTCCTAATATCCTCTTGGATCTATCACGATGGATCCGGATCCCCAGGATGTATGAGGCATCATCCAGGTCTTTCATGGAGAACCTGTGTGACAAGAACCCCTTGACAGATTGTAGCATAGGAATGTCATTTCCTATTAAGAGAATGTCATCCACGTACAAAACGATGAATACTACAGTTCTCGCTACAAATCTACAATATATGCATGGTTCATCTGGATTTTTGATAAAGCCAAATTCCTTGACCGTCTCATCAAAACAGATGTTCCAACTCCACGATGCCTACTTTAGTCCATAGATGGACTTAAGCAACTTGCACACCTTTTCGCTGCTCCCACTCTGAATGAAGCCCTCTGGTTGGTCCATATAGACACACTCCTCTAAATTTCCATTTAGAAAAGCGGTCTTTACGTCCATCTGCCAGATCTCATAATCGTGGAAGGCAGCAATGGCAAGAAGGATCCGAATGGATTTCAGCATAGCCACTGGAGAAAAGGTTTCGTCATAGTCCAAACCAGGTCTTTGACGAAAACCCTTCGCAACAAGTCTAGCTTTATAGGTCTCAACCTGTCCATCTACACCAATCTTCCTTTTGAAGATCCACTTGCATCCTACGAGTTTTACCCCGTCTGGAGCAATGTCCAACGTCCATACTTTGTTGGTGTACATGGACTCCATTTCGGTCCGCATTGCATCCAGCCATTTTACTGAGTCAACGCTCTGAACGGCCTGCTGGAAGCTAGTAGGCTCATCATAATCTATGATGCAATCCTCTCTATCCTCGTCTAAGAGAAAACCGTAGTATCTCTCGGGCGGATGAGACTGCCTACTACTCCTCCGGAGCGGCGTAGGAATGTCCTGTTCTTTTGAACCCTCTGGTTCCACTAAGCTTTCAGTAATAGCTCATGCTTCTGGAATTTCTTCCAGTTCTACTGCGCTCCCACTAATTTCCTTTTCTAAGAACTGGTGTTCTAGAAAGTGGGCATTACGAGAAACAAGGACTTTTTGTTTCTCTGCGTGGTAGAAAAGATACCCCCTGGTGTTCTTTGGGTATCCCACAAACTTGCACAGTACTGAGCGTGCCTCGAGTTTGTCCGCATGCTGCTTTTTGACAAAAGCTGGACATCCCCAGATCTTCAGATATTGAAGATAGGGTTTCTTCCCACTCCATAACTCATAAGGTGTGGTAGGCACAGTCTTAGTGGGAACTCGGTTCAAAAGGTATGCAGCTGATTCTAGCGCATACCCCCAGAATGATCGCGGTAACTCAGCGTTACTCATCATGGACCGTACCATATCCAATAGGGTTCGGTTCCGTCTCTCTGATATACCATTATGTGTGGAGTGTATGGAGGAGTAAGCTGAGAGAGAATTCCGTTCTCTTTTAAATAGTCCAGGAACTCGGCACTCAAGTATTCACCACCTCGATCCGATCTTAGAATCTTGATACTTTTGCCGGTCTGTTTTTCTACTTCATTCTTATATTCCTGGAACTTTCCAAAGGCTTCGGACTTATGTTTCATTAAGAAGACATAACCGTACCTTGAAAAGTCATCCGTAAAAGTAATGAAGTAAGAAAAACCGCTTCGCGCATGTGTAGACATTGGACCGCACACGTCGCTGTGTACGAGTCCCAAGAGCTCGCTCGCTCTTATTCCGTGTCCAGTGAACGGAGACTTTGTCATCTTTCCTTTGAGACAGGATTGACAAGTGGCATACGATTGATATTCGAACGGATTCAAATATCCTTCTGTATGTAACTTTGTCAACCTTCTCTCATTGATGTGACCCAGTCTACAATGCCATAAGAAAGTCTGATTTATTTCCGGAGACTTTCTTTTGTGTGTATTCTGGACATTGAAAATCTGTGGTTGGTTTAATACGTATATACCATTGCTCAATGTACCTGACCCAATCAGAACTTGATTAAGGTGAATGTTTACAACATTGCTTACAAACGCAAATTCATAACCTTCTTTAGAAACTAAAGATACAGAAATGATATTACAAGTTGCGTTGGGTACAAAAAAGCAATTACGCAAAACCAAAACATGTCCATCTGACATTCCCAGGTGATAGTCCCCCACGGCTTTAGCATCCATGCTAGCTCCGTTCGCAACTCTGAGGGTCATGTCACCTGCTTTCAAAACACTACGGTTTCTCAACGCCTGCAAAGAATTACAGATATGAGATCCTGATCCGGTATCCAATACCCAGAAAGTAGAGTTTATTGAAAGACAGTTTTCAATAACATACACACCTGAAGCTGAAGCTGCAACCTGCTTCAATTCCTGTGTTCTGGCCTTCCAGGCCCTGCAATCATTCTTCCAGTGTCCTTTCTTATGACAATAGAAGCATTCTTCCTTATCCATAAGCTTCCCCGCTTTCTTTGTTGCTTTAGCTTTTCCCTTCGTATCCACTTTACTAACACCGCCCCTTGGTTTGGCGGGGGCTTTCTTCTTCTTTCTCTTAGCTTTCGTCTTGGACCTAGAAGAAGATGATCCTCCTACAAACAAAGTGGATGTTTCCCTACCTTTCTGTAGGGTGCCCTCTGCGCTCCTCAGCATGTTGAGGAGCTCTGAAAGTTCAACTTCTTTTTCTTGTAAGTTGAAGTTCGGTATAAACTGGGCATAAGTGGAAGGAAGGGACTGGAGAACTAAGTCCGTATAGAGCTCACTCTCCAATGTGGTCCCTAGGTCCGCGAGCTCCTCAATGTAGCCGATCATCTTAAGCACGTGTTCTACTGATGATCCGACGGCCATCCTTACCGAAAATAACTTTTTCGACGCTTCGTATCTTGCGATACGAGATTGCTCTCCATACAGTTCTTTTGTATGAAGAAATATGGATTCTAAGTCCATATTCTCGTGCCTCCTCTGATGTTCATTGTCCATAGAGGCAAGTACGAGGCACTTGGCCTTCGCGCTATCAATCTCCCAAGTCTTACGGATTTCCTTATCCGCGACGCTGGAAGTGGGACCAGGGACAGGGGGAGCTTTGGTGGTAAGAAGATACCCCAGCTTGTCGTAAGTGATTGCCATCTTGACATTCCTGAGCCAATCTTTGTAGTTTGGCCATGTCAGTATGTTTTTATCTAGAAGTAACTTAAGTCCAGTCATGTTGAATGGTCGCTGCAATTAGGAGAGAGAGAAGAAACACTCAGCATGATGCTCTTGCAAGTTTAGAGTGGTTTTTAGTTTGTCTAAACAGGATGGCTCCCACTGTTTCTCGAATCCCTCCTCAAACCAAAAAGGAAGAATTAGTCAGGATCAATCTCACCATACAATACTTGCTTAGCCGTTCAGCCAGGCCAGTGTCGGTACTTCGAGAGAGGTTTTCCAACGCTTTCGCGAAGTTCCTTAATTAAATAACCTCTTTTCCCTGGGGGCGTAGCCCCGCTAACACCTTTCTAGACACCTACTAGGTTTATAGCATTGATCGTTTAGTGAGAAATTTCCCGAGGAGTAGCATATACTCACAGTAAGATCGGGATCCAAATATCATCGCGTGACGAAACTGAAGGAATCCTACCAGAATCATCACACTCCAAATGGTATGCAACACAAGCAAGTTTCAGTTCTTTTGAAACTCCCGATGTGGATTTTTGCCCCATGCTCTTATGACCTTGGCGTGAGGTCAAAATGTCATAAGTCACATGTCAAGTTCTTCCCATCATTATCCAGGTTAATTTGAATTCACCCGTACCTACCCTTGACGTAGGCCAAAATGGTAGTACGGCTGTCCCAAACCAACACATTCTATCTATGCAACAGATAAATATCCGGCAGCTACCAATCATTATGCCTTGGCGTGAGGTCAAAATACATAGCTTGAATACTACCGAATATTTAACTGAAATGATGGAGGGCTACGAATGGTTTTGGCAAAACCGTGAACGTAGTGAACTTGATATAATCGATGGAACGAGATAGCTTTTAAAAGGAGTGGCTCAAGCTCCGCATTTAAAAGTTAGTTTTGAAAAGAACCGAGTGGTTTTCCGAAAGTGTTCCAACGATTTTAACTTGGTTTATTTTCTTGCATTAGTTCTTTTAATGCGTGATATTTTTGCATTAATTCTTTTAATGCGTCCCATCATTTAATCCTACCATTGCAGAAAACAACCAAAATATGACGTACGCTTATGCCATTCGCATTCGCCACGGGGCCCCGTCATTACCCGTTAGGTTACTTAACTAACGACAGAGCGGGGGCTGGGCTAGCGCGGCTGTAAAACATAAGCAACGCCTAAATAATATCATATATAGATATATTGCAATGATAGCCATTTCAGATCACAGATGAACACATTGGATATACTAGGAATCCGCAATTCGTACGAGCCTGTAACGAAAAGTAGATTACACGGTCGCGGTGAATAGCCAATACCCTACCCAAGACCCCTACGGGTGCGGCAAACTACCCGCCAAGTACCCGAAGCGAAGCAACCTCCCTCAACTCCGTGAGTAGGCCACTCGGCACTTCGGCATACCCGGTAGTTTGTGCACCCCCTACATGGGTCTATCCTAGGAGCAAAAACAGTAAAAAGAAATTATACAATGACGGCTACAACCCGACCCGGTTGTACGGCCATACCAATAATTATTACATCAATTTACAAATTTACATGAATTGAAAGAAAAGAAAACTCTCGTCTCACAACCCCCGGCTATTCACCCGCGACAATCCAACATATTCATATACACATTCCAGCAACATTACAGATCACAGATTTGTATAACCCCCACTAATCGACATATAGCGATTAGCAGACGTTCAATACAAATATCACATTACAGAAAAAACCCGTCAGCTAAAGTCTTTTAGAAGTTCGATCAAAAATACGGATTTTCAGGACCCCAAAAATAAAATTTTCGTTCTGGAAAATCTGGGCAGAAAATATAGATTCCAAAAATCCCAAAATACCCCTATAAGCATACTGTAGCAAAGAACAACCAGAGAGGAGCCAAGACGGCCGCGGAACCGCGGCAATAGCAAGCTATTGCCGCGGTTCCGCGGCGCAATGATGAGATCAGGGGACCGTCTTTCTACAGTGCACTCTAAAAACCCTGAGTCGATTTCTGATGCATGATTTATTATTTTTACAGAACATAAAAAATCGACAGCAAGTATGAAATCGGGGTTCATTTCGGGACTTTTTTCTTTGATCGATCTTCTAGCTACTTTGCTAACATGTTAGATAGAGTTTAACTAGGCTCTGATACCACTGTAAGTCCATGCTACCTCTCCCGGTACTTTCGGGCAAGCGGAATTTGATAAAAAACGATTTTCTTAGAGGTGGTAACATGGACTTAAACCCCGGATCTTTGTTAAACATCTAACTAACAACCTAACTACGAGTTGCTAACTACTCGGTTAGGGGGTTATACCTTTCTTTTTCTCGAACTCCTTCGTCTTCAAGCTTCGATGGTCGTCCGAATCGGCTTCTCCCCGTCGTCTCCTTGCGCCGAAGATAGATCCACCTGAAAGCTTCAACCTTTGGCTCCTTCTTCGAACTTTGAAGAAACTAGTTCACTCGGTTTGCTAAACCTTGTGAACTAGAGTGAGTAGAGAAGAGTTTGTATGGGATTTTATCTATGGTTCTTGGTTCTCAACTCATGAGACAAGTGAACCATAGAATCAAGAGAGGGAGAGCAAGAGGAGGAAGATGAGAGCTCAAGAACAAGAGAGAGAATGAGCATGAAAGAATGAGAGAAGACTTTTCTCATTTTGGCTCTCATAATCCAAAACAATCATAACACCTCATATCAATCAAGTATTATGTGATGGTTTAAGCAACCATAGCCATATCATTTCATGCACTCATTTTGCACAAAAGAGCAAGCAAGCAAAAGTCTTTGCCATGAAATGATAGCTATAGTTATCATGATGGTCAACTAGTCAAGCCTAGTCAACCGGTCAACAAAGTCAACAAAGTCAATCCCTCAACAACCATGTCACCATAATACTTAATTAATATAATTGTTAATCACATATCATATTCTTATTAAGGTTGAGCAAAAAGTCAATAGTCAACTGTCAACGGTCAACAACACTAATGAGAATCCTCTGCCTCTGTCTCTCCATCAACTGTGCATACACACCCGCATCCGCGTTCCGAGAAACACGAATGCATACTGGATAAAACCAATTCCAAAAGGTACACTAGGATCTGGCTTAAACCAAAGCCCGCTAGTGTGAACTGTCCGGACACTGTACGTGCACAAGTGCACGGATGTGACCGAACCCTGTCGCAAAACCATGCGACCTGTCGCAAAACCATGCGACCTCTACTCTTTTGCCTAAAGGCGAATAGCTTTCTGTGTGGGACTCTAAAGACTCGACACTACGCTGGCAGTGGGTTTAACAACAGACCGCAAGCGGCACTAGCTGTGCGTAACGGTCCCCAGGTAGATGCCGACAAGAAGACTGACGAGGCGAAACCCATCTGAACTCCTACTGAGCCTGAATGTGACATTCTCCGTACAGTCTGGTCTGTTCGTCTGATACATCGCATGGCGGGCCTAGGGGGCGGTAAACGTCAGTCCCCCAATAGCGGTACAAGTAGTGTCGGAGTGAAGCCCAAAACACCCTGAGATAACACTGGAAGCCTACCAGTATATCTCGTTTGCCCTGGCCAGGGACTACTCGTGTAATGGCTCTCCTAGACACAGCGCGATGTCAACCCCCAATACCGGGAGAGACGAATCCTGTCTAACCGTCACTGCCTCCAAGTGCTTCGGGACTGCACCCAACTACCACCTGTTTGCACGACTCCTTTAAGCCGTGGTAGGGTAGTAATCAAAGTACAGTGGGAACACACTCGAGGCGAAGTGACAGTGTCAAGTCAGCGGACTAAGCTGTACTCATGTCACCTGGGAACTGATAACTGACGATAGGCATAATACCAACTAGTCAGTTCCCGACGAGTCCTGTCCAATGTACTCGTAACCCAACGAGCACCCACATACTATCTCAAGTACGACGTACCGACAGCTGTGGGACAGACCGTCTCCCACACTGGGATGAGAAGCGCATGCGCTAGTCTACTCCGGAGTATCGATGCCCTGTCTCGATAGTCCTGCGACCAGGGACCTGCATAAGGATGTGCTTATAGATTACCCAGCCCCACTAGTGTGACTGCCATCACAACGCTGGTAATCAAGCAAAGATCCTAAGGGCTCCACTAATGTGTATAGGCGATATACTAAAATAAACACATGTACACATTGAAGTAGAAATAAACCAAGTAGCATACTACTATTTTGAGCAAGATTGTATACACAAGGTGAATATCCCAAGCTTCCATTATGTAATATACAAACTAGTATGATACAGTAATGGCCTCTAGGGCATATACACTAACAGTTCCGTACCAGTCTACCCCTTTATAAACCCCGTAATGTCTTTTGTATCGATTGTATTGATTGTACTGATTGTATTATATTGTCTTATAGTAAATGGAAGACTTGCCGAAACCATGATATCAGTAAACGGAGTGGATATAAATGGATAGTCATGTAATCAGAGTATATCTATGGTTCGGTTCGATCATGTTCATGTTGTTATAGATTGTATTATGGCATTCATGGATTCATGTTGTATTGCAGTTATACTTGAATTGAATTCAAGTCAGATTATAATCAGATTTTACCATGACTCGAA
This sequence comes from Agapanthus africanus, assembly GCA_030015575.1. Lineage (NCBI taxonomy): Eukaryota > Viridiplantae > Streptophyta > Magnoliopsida > Asparagales > Amaryllidaceae > Agapanthus > Agapanthus africanus. Next base: position 696,202,897 of record CM057343.1, on the reverse strand, counting down.
CTGAGTCAGACTTTTAATCAGAATTGAAGTCCTGATTGTTTTGGAGTTATCGGTAACTGCTGCACATAGACGGCAGAATTTGTGTCTTTTTTCAAGACAATTACCGTGTTGATAACACCGTTATTAGATTATCTATCATAGACAGGCAAGCACCCATATTCTCCAGCTCCCCGAGGCTCAAGAGAACTGGTCCCGCTTAAACCTATGTTTACTAGGGTCCTTATTGTAAATTAGTATAACTTGAGCGGGATTTATGAAAAATAGTTTTGATATATTTTCAAAATACTCCTCAAGTATTTAATTATCGTCTTCAGGGTTTTCATAATTATAATTTTTATAAAGTGAAATATTCTAGTGGATATAATCTAGATTTCAATGTATATGGTATTTTAGTGTAATCTTGGAATGGTATTGAATTGTAAAGGTGGTTTCATGACATTTGTGATTCCTTTGATTTAGAAAATATGGAATATATATATTGTATACTTAAAGTAGATATTTTGATTATATATATATATATATATATATATATATATATATATATATTTATGAAAAATAGAATTTATTTATTAAATAGAAATCACAATCTTCTTAAAAATTGCATTAAAAAATCCATCGAGATCGAATGCTCCTTGCGGAGGTCTGCATCTTGCTCTGCTAGGCCCGAGGATGTGCGATAACCCGCGCCATCCCGATAGAGATTCCCCAAAATTGGTTGTAGAGGCGCAATTGCAAAGAATTTAGTTAACACACTTTTTAAAGAAAACGGTTTTGAATGTTCAAGATATTTATTCGTAATCTCGTATTTCCCATAAACTGGAGTCCCAAAACTCATCGTGCTATGTCAAACATGTGTGTTGTGATGAGCTAGCTCATTACCTCATGAGTTATCTAAAAGTAATACGGTTAAATTGAACAATTATAAGTTGTATATAATATGATCGTATTTTACTGTAAAAGTGAAATAAAAATTGTAACATGTATTATTTTGAGATGAAACTTGTTCTAATATATTTATTTATGTTTGTTAAATATTATGAGAGAATATGGGATTTTATTATTTAAGAAAAATGGAGTTTTTAAAGAAAAACGAATCGGATGTCAGGATAACTCCGCTTCCAACGAGTTTTGAAAAAGAGAAGTTTTAGAATAGAGATGGAGAAGGTGAGTGGGGACTTACAGGTTATAAAAAAAGAAGGGAGAAGGATGAAGCTTTTGGAACCGTCGGGGCGTCGTTTTGTCGCCGGATTCTCCTCGAAACGTCGTCGGAACTTCGCCCTTTGCTAACTCCACTTGCACAACTTGGGACTTAGAATTTTTAGAGAGTTTTTGTGATGAAATTCTGAATGATGAGAGGTGAAATGTGATGTGGTATTTATAGGGAAAATTAGGGTTTAGGGTAATGAATGATAGAATTAAAATGTGCATTAAAATGTGGATTAATGCCCATATTTAATTCTCTGGATAATTGCAAAGTAAACAAACAATATGGGAGTAGTGGGGTAAGCCAAGGGGTACTAGTTTAAAAATTCAGAGTATTCCCTACGGGCAAAATCGGCGGTGCCGCCCCCCTCCCCACTACATCTCGTCGATCCAATCCGGTGGGTTAGGGTTGGGATTGATACCACATGTCCATGTCGTCTCATATAGCTCAGTGCACATGTTTGATTTTTTTGTGACTTTTCATTTTACATGTTTTGCACGTGTAAACTTTTGAGCTTCTAAAAGTTTAAAAGAAAATCAACAAAAAATATATATGTGGCTGGGAGGATTCGAACACGGGGGCTACTTCACAGCAGTGCGAGGCTTTACCAATGAGCTACAAGTGCTTTCTTGCTGTTCAAAAGCAACTTAAATACTTATAGCATACATAGGATTGCAAATACTCCATTTGTACATTAATTTTTAAACAATTTTCTATACACTGAAACAGAGTTGTTACAGCGCCAAAAGAGCTGGAGGATGGGATACACATTACGGCGGACAACCTGAGAAAAATCGACTTGGAGACAGAAAACAAGGCGAGGCCCACATTCGTTAGTGAACTGCTATCTAAAACGCAGGTGGCCATGTTAAAAGGCGTGCTCATGCAATATAAAGACTATTTCGCATGGAACTATTCCGAGATGCCGGGTCTAGATCCAGAAGTAGCAGTACATAGGCTAGCTATATCGCCGAACATCAAGCCAGTCAAACAAGCGCCAAGGAGAATGCGGCTCGAACTCGAGATGAGTATCAACGCTGAAGTTAAGAAACTAATTGACTCCGGCTTCATCCAGGAAGTTCAATACCCTGACTGGATCACTACCATCATTTCGGTGATGAAAAAAATGGGACAATGCGCATCTGCGTGGACTTTCGGGACCTCAACAAAACTTGTCCGAAGAATGACTTCCCAGTACCTGTCTACTCATGAAGTCTTCTCTTTCATGGACGGATCTTCAGGATACAACCAAATAAAAATGCATCCTGAAAACCAAAAGCATACCATCTTCCGGACTCCATTGGGTATATTCTGTTACAAGATGATGCCCTTCGGTATGAAGAATGCCAGCGCTACCTACCAAAAGGCCATGACAAAGAATTTCGATAACCTCATTCATGAGGTTGTTGAATGTTACAATGACGACATTGTGGTAAAAAGCAAATCTCATAAGGAGCATTGGGAACATTTAGATATAGTGTTCCAACGTTTTCAGAAGTATAATCTGAAGGTGAATCCTCTCAAATGCATGTTTGGAGTCTCCTTAGGCAAATTCCTGGGATTCATCATACGGCACCGAGGTATCGAAATTGACCCTTCGAAGATTAAGGCGATTATGGAGATGCCCACGCCGAGAACTCTCACACAACTGCGGTCTCTCCAAGGAAAGCTCACGTATATCCGGCGGTTCATAACCAACCTCTCCGTAAAATACTGTCCCTACAGTCATCTAATGAAGAAGGGGACCCCGTTCGTCTGTGATCATAAGTGCCACAATGCACTAGACGAAATCAAGCAATACCTGCAGAATCCGCCAGTACTGACTGCTCTGGTTAAGGGAAAGCCCATCATCCTGTACACAACAGCCATTGAAGGTTCTTTAAGCGCGCTATAGGCACAAGAGAACGACCAGGGAAAGGAGAGAGCTCTATACTATTTGAGTCGACTTCTTCTGGAGGCAGAAAACAACTACTCCCCATCAAAAAGTATTGTCTGGCACTGATCTTCACAATAATGAAACTCAGTCACTACGCCTTAGCACATGAGGTCCATCTCATATCGAAGGTGGATCTCCTTAAATATCAGATGTTAAGGGCCAAGGCTCACTAAATGGGCCCTCATCTTGATAGAATTCTCAATAACATATCGACTCCTCAAAGCGGTGAAAGGCCAAGTCATCGCCGACTTTCTCGCCGAACATCCGATACCCGCCGACTCCCCCTTAAATTGTAAGTTGCCGGATGAACACGCGTTCAATGCAGTCGAAGGAGAGGAGGAAGAAAATGATGCCCAATGGGAACTCTACTTCGATGGAGCATCTTTCATGAAAGGCGGAAGCATAACATCCCCATAATCAAAGCTGGAGTGGGTTTCGTCTTCATGACTCCGCAAGGAGGGATACTGCGTTACGCCTTCTCCCTGACGGAGCCGAGGACTAACAACGAAGCTGAATATGAAGCTTTGATTACAGGTCTCGAGATCGCCATTAACATGGAAATTCAAGACCTCCTCATATATGGAGACTCCCAACTGATCTTTAGCCAAGTAAATGGCGACTATCAAACGTGTAAGCCAGAGCTAATAAAGTATGGCGAAAGAGTGCAACGAATGCAGACACAAATTTCCTCCTACATCCTGGAGAGTATACCACGTGCGGAAAATAGCAAGGCTGATGCATTGGCCAAGCTGGCTAAGGAATTGGTCGACAAAGACCTCGACGACGTAAAGATTATCGTTCAAAGCCGCAGGGTTCTCGCACCAGCAAAGATATCTTCGGAGGATTTAACAGAGTCATTTGAAGAAAAGGAAACGACCAAATAAGCAGTCCTTCAAATAAAAGATGAAGAAAAGATCAAGGATTGGAGGGAAGTCTTCATAGACTACTTCAAATTCCATCGCCCGAAAACGCGTCGTTAAGACATCAGCTCATAAAACAGGCTCTGTCTTTCACTTTCGTCAATGATACTCTATACAAGAGATCGCTTGACGGTTTGTGGCTAAGGTGCTTGGGGACAGAAGAAGCAAAAAGAGTCGTTCAAGAAACTCACGACGGACTCTGCAGTTCTCATCAGGTCGGGCCAAAGATGAAGCTGAAGATCAAAAGGATGGGCTATTATTGGCCTACAATGATTCAGAACTGCCTCAAATATGCAAAGCAGTGTCACCCATGCCAAATTCATGGGTACTTAATCCACCAACACCCGAATCCGCTACACCCAACGGTATCTAGCTGGCCGTTCGAAATGTGGGGAACCGACATTATTGGCCGCATCGAACCAGCATCATCCAAAGGACATCGGTTCATACTAGCAATGACCGATTACTTTTCTAAGTAGGCAGAAGCAATACCACTAAAGGAAGTGAAGACGGAGAATATTCTCCATTTATTCAAGACACATGTCATCTACCGGTTCGGTATTCCGCGACGGATAATGGACCAGCCTACAGGAGCCATAAAATCAGCCGCTTCGTAGAACAACATAAAATAGACTGAAGATACTCCTCCGTCTATAATCCCCGAGCTAATGGTCTAGTTGAAGCTTTCAACAAGATCTTGACCAAGATTATAAAGAAAACGGTGTTCAGAAGCAAAAAAGACTGGCACGAAAGGCTGCATGAAGCTCTCTGGGCGTACTGGACAACATTCAAAACAGCCAGGGATACGATCCTATGCGCGTTGGTATTCGGAACGGAAGCAATCCTTCCTTTGGAAATATAACTCCCTTCTCTCCGAGTAGCGGTTCAATATGAACTGACAGATAAAGAAAACGCTCATCTCCAGCTTGAGAAGCTCAACGCCCTCGATGAAACTCGCCTTATAGCACAGCAAAACTTGGAGGCTTATAAGGCGAGGATGACGCGGTCAAATGAAAAACTGATCAGGCCGAGAACATTCCGCCAAGGCGAACTCGTGCTAGTCTTCAAAAGACCTATGATCCCTAATCATGCAAAATAGGAGAAATTTGAGCCGCACTATGACGGCCCATACATCATATACAAGGTCTACCAGGATGGGGCCTACCTGCTCATGGATATGCATGGCGAAAGACCCTTCCGGCCAATAAATGGCCGATTCCTTAAAAAATACTATGCCTAACGGGTTACTATTCAGATCAATGATAGAAGACGACGCCTGTATCCGTTCGCTATCTTCCTGAGTCAAAACCCTCAAAGTAGTATCTAGAAGATCCGTTGCCTCGAAAATGGTAACAATGGATCACTACGTCCTTAAACTAGCAATAGACCGAAATGTCCTGTAACAACTCCAATTTTAGTGTACATAAAATTTATTTAAAGTTAATGTATATTTGGAGTATTTACAATTCCTGTGAGTACTATAAATATTTGACTTACTTTTGAACAGCAAGAAGGAGCTTGTAGTTCATTGGTAAGACCTTGTGCTGCTGAACCAAAGCACCAGAGTTCAAATCACATCAACCACACATTTTTTTTAATTAAATTCTTTTAATCTTTTAGAAGCCCAAGAGTCTACACGTGCACTACACGTAATAGGGTAAGTTACAGAATAAACAAATATGTCCACGAAGCTAGACCAAGCTTCAGGGACACGTGGCATCAAGACGAGCCCCGACTAGCCCGACTCGGGCCGGCAAAACGGTTGACTCGGCAGGCGCCGCTGGTTCAACTCGGTCCGATCGCTAAATTTCTTTAACCCCCTGCACCCTTTGAACTACCCCACTCCCCCTACACTGTTTAAATTCTCTGCAATTAACCAGAGAATTAAAATACCCCCATTTAATCCATTTTAATACAAATTTTTAATACACCCTTTCACTACCCTAAAACCCTAATTTTTCCTATAAATACCACCTTCAAATCATCCCTCCTCACTCCCAAATTTCTGCCCAAACTCTCAAGAAAATTCCCAAGTCTTTTGTGTGCAAGTGGAGTTAGCAAAGGGAGAAGCTCCGACAAACTTCCAACGATGATCCGAGGAGATTCCGATGACGAAAAGACGCACCGGCACCTCCTACCTCTTCCTCCTTCTCTCCTCTATTCAAATAACCTGTAAGTCCTTACTTCTTCCTCTTTTCTATATTCTAAAAACTTTCAAAACTAAAACCCGACGAAAGCGGAGTTAGTCCGACTTCCGACGATTCGGTTTTCCTTTAAAAACTATATTTTTTCTTAATCAAGATACCTTCAGATCATCACAAATTGTTCATTAAATATTAATAAACATCTTTAATAAGTTTCATCATAAAATATTATTATATGCATCTTTTATCGCAATTTTACATTAAAATACCTTAATGTTTCATTTCGACATGCTTGAACTTTAACAACCATATTACCTTAGAAAACTCACGAGATAATGACCTACCTCCTCAAAACACACATATCTAATATAGCATGATGAAATTTGGGAACATAGATTTGGGGAAAATACGATTTTACAAATAACTACCTCCGACTTATAAAAATATTTTTCTATAAGATGTGTATTTTAACAAATCTTTGCAATTGCGCCTCTGCAACCCATTTTGGAGAACTCGTTTGGTATGGTGCGGATTATAGCATATTCTCGGGCCTAGTAGAGTAAGATGCAGACCTCCGCAAGGAGCATACGATCTCGAAAGATTTAAAATACATTTTTCTTTAGAAAATATGATTTCTATTATAAATAAAACTTATATTTTTAATAAATATATATATATATGTAATTAATATCAAAATATCTATTTTTAATATTTATAATATTCCATATTTCCAAAATTCAAGAAAAACATTCCATTTATAAGAAAATACCATACAACTCCAATATTACAAATAAATACCATATATTATGAAATTAGATTTTATTCACTAGAAATGTCACATTAATAAAATATGCATCCATGAAAACTCTAAAGACGATAATAAAATACTTGAGGTGTATTTTGAAAATTATACAAAATTATTTTTACATAAAACCCTCTCAAGTTATACTAATTTACAATAAGGACCCTAGTAAACATAGGTTTAAGCGGGACCAGTCTCTTGGGCCTCAAGAAGCCGGAGATATGGGTGCTTGCCTATTTAAGATAGACAACTTAACAAACGATATTATCAACACGGTAATTGTTTTTGAAAAGGACACAAATTCTGCCGTCCATGTGCAGCAGTTACCGATAGCACCAAAACATAATTCATGATTCAATTTCTTTTCTAATTGTCTGACTCAGACTGAGTTTCGATATAATTAATCTGACTTGAATATAATTCAAGTACAAACTACAATTCAACATGAATCCATGAATCTATATACTCAATCTATTCAATCTATATTGACTGAACCGAACCATGGATATACATCCATCTACATGATTCTCCAATTACATCCATTTACTGATATCATGGTTTCGGCAAGTCATCCATCTATATACAATATACAATTCAAACAATACAATTAGGGCATCGCGGGATTATAAGGGGTAGACTGGTACGGAAGGTGTTAGAAGTGGTACGAGACTGTAATCATAATACACCTAACCTGAATTCAATTGTCGCTGTACCGTGGTTGAACAGTTCCTTGTGCTCCGTATACCTTAGTCTCCGGAATAGTGGGACTCCTCTCGTATACACTAGCATTCTTCTATACCACGCTACAAATAACAGCGTTAACATTAAATACAACATTATAACAATATACTCTCTATTCTGTCTATTACATTCTTGTCTATTTACGGGACTTACCGAGCGATTTGTTCGCTGACGACATTTTCTTTCTTCTTATTTGGAATGTCATCAGGTGATTCGGACTCACTGGAAATCGAGCCCACCAGCGAGGATTTGGACCAGCTAGCTTTCGATCCAGAGGTTTAGATTCCTTGTACACATTTACATTCTGTATTTTCCATTTCTGTTATGCCACTGTTTAGGCATTGCTTTCCATTCCGTGTATTTACTTTTCACATGTATTGTAAAAAGAATGTTAATAAATAAAGTTCATGTTCATTTATATCTTTTCTCTTGTATACATTTTATTTTATATTGCTTATATACACTCAGCGTGTTTACTTCTGAGTAGACACGTGTTCCCCCAATCAGAGCAAGGCTCTGTTTGAATTTTGAAAATTCAAATTTTGAAGCAACGATTCGGTTCCCGTGCGCTGCGCGCAACGCGCCACGTGTCAGAAGTTGACACGGCAGCACAACGCCCAAGGCAGTACGTCCAATCAGAGCAAGGCTCTTTAAAAAACATAAGCAACACTCAACTGCGCAAGCGCACCGCAGCGCGACACGTGTCTGCGCAGTTGCGCAAGCACAACTGCGCAAGCGCACGGCAGCGCGACACGTGTCTGCGTTGCGCAAGCGCACCGCTGCGCGACACGTGTCCGCGCAGTTGCGCAAGCGCTGCTGCGCAAGCGCTTCACTGCGTGACACGTGTCTGCGCAGTTGCGCAAGCGCTTCACTGCGCGACACGTGTCACTCACTGGGAGAGTTGCGCAAAACAAAATAAATCTTGTTAAAACAAGAAGTTTTTTTGTATAAGGCAGGAGCCTCTGGATCAAAGATCCAACGGTGGGGAAAATTCCCCAAATCACTCAGGAAAAGATTTATTGAACAAATTTAACTAATTCTTGAGCACTATAAAAAAGACCCCAAACCCCATTTCAAGGGAAACATCTGGTTTTAAAAAAAAGAAGAAAGAAGAGAACTCTTGAGAACTCCTTGAGAACACAAAAAAGAAGGTAAAAACCTTTAAAACAAGATAGAATTCTCTTAGGAATAGATCATTGATCTAAGAAAAAGATCAGTGATCTTTAACAAATAAATAAAAATAATAAAAAAATAGTGCCTTGCACTTGCTATGAACCTGTGGTTCTCTGAAACAAGGAAAAACTTGTTTTTCTTTGATCCAAATTAAGGGATAAAAAGTGCCTTGCACTTCTGTTCTTGAATCTAAAAGATTCTTGGTGCTCTGCATAAATGCAATGCATTACTTGAAGGGCCAGGCCCAAATCAAAAGACCTAGCAGGCCAAAATAAATTGCAAAGCAATAAAAGGGCTAAGCCCAAATAAAATTGATGCTCTGCATCATTTATAAAGAACAGAGCCCCAAAACAAATTTATGTTCTGCATCCTTTTTGGGCAAAGCCCAAACAAAAATAAAGAGAAAAGCAAAAGCAATGTTGAATATTCTCAACTGGACTTAGCCCAATCGTGGCCGTAAGTCCTTAAATTAAATTGGCTGAGCAAAATGGCTCTCCTAAATCAATCTACATCCGGTACGAGGGTACATCTCCGAACCCCTTTGACATCCATCGTTGTAATTCCTCAACGACGTCAAAAAGATGACGAGTCCCAACGACCAGATACCCAGATGGACCGAAACGTCCTTAAACTAATATTGGACCGAAACGTCCCTAAACTAATATTGGACCGAAACGTCCCTAAACTAATATCGGACCACCACGTCCCTAAACTGGCGATGGACCGAAACGTCCTTAAACTAATATCGGACCGAAACGTCCCTAAACTAATATCGGACCACCACGTCCCTAAACTGGAAAACGGACCACTACGTCCCCAAACTGAAACAATAGAGCCTCCAAACGCTCTTTTGCTGGATCTAAACGGTCCCGTTTAAGTTGATCTTAGCCCCAAACACGGCTAACGTATCCTTAAACATTCAAATGGATTATAAAACTCCCAATCAACTCTGGTACGAGGTTACATCTCCGAACTCCTCTGATACATGTCGTTGTAATCCTTCAACGACGTCAGAGAGGTGACGAGTCCTGATGGCCATACATTAAATTAGTCACTACGTTAAGTTGATCTTAGTCTAAAACAGGACTAACGTATTCTTAACGAACGTTTAAGTTGATCTTAGCCGCAACGCGACTAATGCATCCTTAAACTAGAAAACACCAAACCCAAATCTAAGTAAATACGGATTTGGACTAATCCACGTCCTACGGGCGACGGCATTACTCAGTCTCCGTATACAATCCACGGGCAACCACAAACAAAACAAACACATACGACACGAAGTGAAGTTCTGGAGAAGGAGAAAGTTGTTACCGCGATGCGGTAGCGTAATTAACTGCAGGGGCTTGCGCCTGCAGGGAAGAGCGTCCCCACAATCAAAAACCCCTCACCCTGAGGGGGAATCTGACGAAGTCTGCTACATCGGCCGCATCCGTCTAAACCTCCGATACACGGTGCCATAAATCAACTTGGCATCTTCGGAGAGATAAACGGATAAAACCAAATAGCATATGCCCCGAACATCAGGCATGGACGCAAAGTCTAGGCCGTCTTTCGGAGGGGAACAGATTCTGGCACGCCCGGGGGGACCTTTTCCTCTTTCCACTCCACACTTCGTGTGTCGTCCTCGCGAACCAATCGCGGTTTGTTAAATGGTTGCCTTCGGATTTCAAGTTACTAAGTTTTGGTCTTCTGTCTGGCGCAGAGCTCAAAATTCAATAGCCTCCAACTGCACCAACTGCTCGAAGTGCCACTGCAATGGACGCTCCACCTCTCCCGGAGGTGTAGCATATGGGCCCCAAGCGGCTTCCTTCCTCACTCTGCCAGTAGACCAGGTGACCCAAGCCACCACTGGCTTATTCTTCGGGACCATGATCCTACCGACAAGCTTCTCTATGCCGATACCCGCACCAGAGATGAACAAGAAGTCGGTCTTCGACCGACTCACTGCTACCACGACCCCTGTCAACGGGTCGCCCGCTACTAAACCGACAGCCTCCATTTTCACCAGGCTAGGTCAGAACTATAAAGTGGCCGTCCCAAAGAGGGCAACGGCCGCTGATTCGGAAGTCGTTAAAGCGGCTTCTCCCATCAGAGAGTCGGTCTTCACAAGATTGACGGTTCCCACTCCTCCCACAGCTGGTCAAAAGGCATCAGTCTTCGATAGGCTGACATCGGCAGTTACCCCACACTCAAACAGGGGGCAACAAGAAACCATCTCGACTTCCGAGCCAGTCCCAATGGCTCTTCGTGCGCGACGTCGCCATTGGCGACGAGTGAGGAAAGCAGGGGGCAACTCCCCCTCAGGGATAACTCCACCCGCTCCAATGGTGGAAGTCAACGCTGCTGTTCCAACTGGGAACAGCTTTGAACTACTGAGGAGAATGCGTAAGAACTCTCCAACCGCTACCTTGAAAAGATCTCCTCCACCTGCAGAGAGAGTTCCAGAAACAAAACAAGAACAGCCCCCTCAACGGCTATCCTCAAAAGTTTATAAAGTATGGCGGAGGGTTCAAGACTCCGTAATCGATCCAGACCACTTGCGTCACCAGAAAAAGGCGAAGGTGGAAAATAATAAAAGTTGCCCCATTAAACAGCAGGGGGTGACAGTTGCTAGGATGCCCACTCCAACGGCTCCTTTAACCTCGATGGCCCACAAAAGAAGGAGGCCAGAGAAAGCTCCCGCGTCAGCGGCAAAGTTTAAAAGCGGTGAACCTAAGCGCCCCAAGTCAGGAGGCATAATTGTTCATACAGTTTATATGGCTTCTGGAAAGGAAGAAAGCCGTACTTCTACGGGTCACCGACCGCTCACCCGATCAGTGACCAAGGCTCAGGAGCAGCAACAAAAGCTCCGGGAGATGATGACCACAATGGCTGCACTCACTGGGCCAAAAGAGAACCCTGAGACGTCCTTAGATGAGCGCCAGGAGGAAGAGACCGACGCCGAGTTCCTTCGCCGAGTACTGGAAAAGAGGGACAAAGAGGCTGCTGAACAAGCGACCAACATACAGCGGATGGGCCTCCTCTTCCAGGACATGATAGGGATGATGATACAACAAGATCCTCCCGCTGAAGAACCCCTAACCGTCCTTGGAGATGATAAGGGAGATACATTAAATCCGCAGCCCGCTCTATTAACAGCTAAAGAGGATACAATCTCTAAGACTGATCTGGACGAATATATAGCCCAACAAATAAAGGTTCATCATGCGGCCGAAGCAGCCGGCCACGTCGTAAAAACGGGGCGGCCATATCCAGGCTGGTATGACCAAATCAAGTACCCGCCGGGTTACACAATTCCCAAGTTTCATGTCTATAAAGGGACTGGCAATCCCCATCAGCATGTCGCCCAGTTCAGGGCGCTTTGCGGTAACACCGGCGGCGATGACAAGCTTTTGCTCCGCCAGTTTGTTGGAAGTCTATCAGATACGGCGTTCGAGTGGTACTCTGAACTCCCTAATGATTCTATCAAAACCTTCGCGGAAATGGAGCTGCTGTTCACCCAGCGTTTTGCAAGTGCCAGTGAACGTACCCTGATGACGGCACTGATTAACGCCAGGGTAAAACCCGGCGAGACATGGGTTCAGTACGCTATACGGTGGCGTAATATATGGTCAAAGTGTGAGCAGCGCATAGAAGAAGCCCCTGCGGTGGGAATGTTTGTTGGAACCCTTGATCCACAGGCAACCATCTCACAGTTTATGATGTTTTTCAAGCCGACTTCCTTCCAGGCTTTGATTGACAAACTAGCGCAAATGGACCAGATGGGTCATAAACCCCCTCTCCCAAAGCCAGATTCCCGAAATGACAAAGGAAAGGGAAAAGCGATCATTGTCGCTAATGCTCAACAACAACCGAATGAATTGAAGCCGGTTGCTCGTCCAAACAATACGCGCCCTTACGTACCCCTTGAGGATAGGATGGGACGTCCTTATTCCTTTCCCCGTGATAAAACGAAGAGGTTATTCGAGCTGGCATTACGCAACAGACTCATAAATCTGCCAGATCCAAAACGTCCGTTGCAACCAAGTGACGTCAACGAACCTAATTACTGCCCCTATCATCGAGTGCTAGGCCATCCGATTGAGGACTGCTACGTTTTCAAAAATTGGCTTGAAAACCAGTATAGACAGGGAAAATTTGCGTTATCTGACAAATGGAAGGTGAATCCCCCGCAGCCCCACACCTCTAAAGGAACGAATACGCCGGGGGCAACATGCTCTGTCATTGAAGAAACTCTGTGGGAGGTTGTATTATCATCAAAAACGAAGAGAATGCTAAATGGTCTTCGGACATGTCCGGCGATCAAGTGGAAAAGTCCATTGGAACCGCAGGTCGTTGAGGGGATGTTAAAGCCACGTCCAACTCCAAAGACCAATGATGGGGGTTCAAGCACTAGTAGCCAGTCGTCAAAGTCTTCGAAGAAAAAGAAGAAGGCCAAGAAGCCGGTGAAGCCTAGCGATAGGCGCACGGACTTGCAAAAGCAAATTGACGCGCTGGAGGGGTACAACCAGAAGGCGCGGACTCCCATTACATTGCAAGAGTTCCTCAACCACGTCTTCCAAGAAGAAGATGAGGGAAGTAGTTCGTCAAATGAATCTGAAGAACATGTGGCAAGTTGCTATGTGATTTCCCAGTTGTCCACAAGCGATGAGGAGACTCCTCGCGCTGAAAAGCTGGGGGCAGAGCCTGCACTAAAAATTCTGGAGCCGTCGGATGAAGTGATTGATGCATTCCTAAATCAGGCGTTCTTAAAGGGCAAAGCTGATCGGGATAACGAAGCGGTTATATTCGAAAGGGCCAAACGCCAGCGCCTTGACGAAAGAATTGCGGTACTCCCGCTAGAACAAAATACACCCACCACAGATAAAATCAAGTTCAAGATAAAGAAGAGATTCGCTAAGGCTGTGTCGATGGGTATAAAGCTACCACCCTCCGAGAAAAACATTACGGGTGAAATGGAAAACCACCCCTCCTATTGCTTGTACCATCGGAAGGTGTCGCATCCCACCGAAGAGTGCAAAGCTTTCGGTAAGTGGTGGCAAGGATATGTTACTCACCGGCAACAGTTTAAGCGGGAAAAGCGCAAAGCCCGCCGAGAGCAGAACGGAATGATCAAAGTGCTTGATAAAACTAGCAGTGATTGTTGCATGATTGACGCCGGTGGATCGCAAGTGCCTACATTCGGAAGTGATTCTGATGAAGAGCTAGAACTTGCCCCTCTCTTTAAAGAGTCCGCTTCAGGAAAAGAAGAAGAACCGAAGGTCTGCGAAAATATCCGGCTGCGAAATCGGACGCTGCCTGAAAAGAACCTCGGACCCTTGAACAGAAAAGATAAAGGGAAAGAAAAGGTCTCTGAGGATATTACTCTCGATGACCAAGTTGCGGAAGAGTTAACCGCTAAGAACCCACTAAAGAAGAATAAGGTGGATTACAACGTTTTAGCACATCTGAGGAAACTGCCCTCGCAGCTCAGCATTCTTGACGCCCTTTTGCTATCAAAAGAGGCGAGAGATTCATTGATTAAGGCACTCCAAGACCCGGAACAATTCCAAGCATGCCTGGCCGAGGAAAAGATGAAGGATGAGTTGGAGGAAGTACACACGGCTGATGTTACTTTTGGCGATGAAGACCTTCTACTTGGGACTTGCGAACACAATCGCCCTCTCTATGTTTCGGGATACTGCCATGATATAAAGATAGGCAAAATTCTGATCGATAACGGGTCGTCTGTTAACCTACTCAACATGCGGGTGTTGAAGGAAATCTGCATGAGCGTCCAGCACCTTGCTCGGGACAAGATCACCATATCCGGGTTCGACTCCCAATCGTCAAAGACTCTTAGATCTGTGATACTGACGATACGCTTCGGATTACTCGTCACGGACATTAAGTTCCACGTCATAGATGCCAAGACATGCTACAACGCTTTGCTCGGCCGACCATGGTTACACGAGTACAACATCATCCCTTCTACACAACATCAGTGTATGAAGTATTTTAAGGATGGTTTCGAGTATACCGTGACGGGAGAACTGAACCCGTTCTCTGTGAACGAGGTCCGCAAATACGAAGATGCCAAATACTTCTTGCCGGATTTCGAAGACACGGAGAAGTGTCACAAGCCAGAAAATAAAACTAACGCCACCATCCCTGTCTTCGGCAGTGATACCGAGGAAGAAGAGGAGATCGTTTATTCGGGTCCGCCCCAACATAACAAGCCAGGACCGTCCACTCCTACATTGGTCTTTGGTAGTGACTCGGAGGATGAGGTCCATGTCGTATTCTCTGCTCGACCTTCAATACAAGTTTCCGCTGACGAAGAGCAAAGTCTGCAAGTCTCCATGATGCCGCCTAAACATCATAAAGAACTGGACGCACTTAATATCTACAGTATAGAAGAGCTGCGGACATTCTACATCCCTCCCATGCGAGAAAATGAGAAAGCAATTCTGTTTTACCGCTCTGAAGAAACCAAGATGAAAAAAGAGATCTGGTATGGCGCAGATCCTGCGCTCGACAGGCTTCAGCCTATCCGTCTTCCCAGATATTATACAGAGGGTTTGAAGAAGCTGCTGAAACGCCAGGGGATATCCTTCAGACAAACCGTTAGAGAGGCCAAATTCTATGACAGGGTCTGGAATGTTCACGGGACTCAACGCAAACTGCCTAACGGGAGAATGGAAACAAGAGGACTTGGATACATCCGTTCAAAGAAACGAGAGTTACTACCCAGCTGCTACGTCGTATATGACCTTGATGAAGAAGCGGATGCTCAATGGGAGGACGCTAATCCTAAGCCAGTGAAGGTTCCAGATGCAAGAGAGCCCAGTCCATCGTTCGAGGAACAAATGGACAGACTTATAAAGAAAGGTGGTCAAAAAGTCCAAGATGATTACAACCGTGAGACGGCCATCTACGAGAAAGCCAAGACGCAACGCCTTCTCCAACAAGCCGTAAAGGGTGAAAATGCCGCTCCTTGTCAACCCGTTATAAAGAAGGCTCGGCTCAAAAGCAGAAATAAGTCGAAAAGCCGAAAAGGCGCTCAACAACCACAAGGCAGAGCTAAGAAACCACGTATCCGAGAGTCGAGCGTTATTGACTTAACCCTCATGAAGAAAATGAGTCGAGCATACTCTTTTCCTCGGGATAAGACAAGGAGGATATTTGAGATTGCTCTAAAACATCAGATGCTCACGCTACCGGAGTCTAAACACCCTGAACAAGCAGGCGAAGCCTCACACCCGGACTATTGCTTTTACCATCGAGTAGTAGGCCATCCTCTTGAAGATTGCTTCACCTTCAAAAATTGGGTCGAAGATCAATATCAGCTTGGTAAATTCGCTCTGTCCAACAACTGGAGGGTAGCACCACCACAAAAGCACGAGTCCAAGGCCACGAAAGAAAGATCAGTTCCACATTGAGATTGGAAGAGAATTCATACCTGTCACATAATAACGATGCTACAAGAAGAATCCGAGAACATGGGCAGCCTTCCCTGGTGCCTCGAAAACAGCAATGATGAGGTGATCTCAGAATTTCCCCCAGCTCCGAAAGAACTGGAGGACGGCATACATACCACTGCGGATAACCTCAAGAAAATTAAGTTGGGGACGATAAACGATCCGCGACCGACATTCATCAGCGAGCTGCTGTCTGAGGAAAAGGTGGCTGCGTTAAAGGACGTCCTTGTACAGCATAAAGATTGCTTCGCATGGAACTATTCCGAGATGCCGGGACTTGATCCAGAAGTTGCTGTACATAGACTGGCAATATCCCCGAGTGTCAAGCCGGTCAAACAAGCGCCGAGAAGAATGCGGCTTGAGCTCGAAATGAGCATCAACGCGGAAGTCAAAAAGCTGATAGACTCTGGCTTTATCCAAGAGGTTCAATACCCTGAATGGATTGCTAATATCGTCCCAGTGATGAAGAAAAATGGTACGGTGCGCATATGCGTGGACTTTCGGGATCTCAACAAAGCCTGCCCGAAGGATGATTTCCCAGTACCAGTCACCGAACTAATGATAGACAATACGTCCACGCATGAGATTTTCTCATTCATGGACGGCTCATCAGGATATAATCAAATAAAAATGCACCCTGAAGACCAGAAACATACGGCTTTCCGGACTCCTTTGGGAATATTCTGTTACAAGGTGATGCCCTTCGGTTTAAAGAACGCCGGTGCAACCTACCAAAGGGCCATGACGAAGATTTTCGATAACCTTATACACGAAATCGTTGAATGCTATATCGACGACCTCGTTGTTAAAAGCAAATCATATGAGGAACATCTCGAGCATCTGAAGACCGTATTTCAACGTCTTCGACAATACAACTTCAAGATGAACCCTCTGAAGTGTGCATTCGGGGTTTCCTCGGGCAAATTCCTGGGATTCATCGTTCGACACCGAGGTATCGAGATAGATCCGTCCAAGATCAAGGCAATCATGGGAATGCCTCCGCCGAGAACTCTCAAACAGCTGCGGTCTCTCCAAGGGAAGCTCGCATACATACGGCGATTTATAGCCAACCTCTCAAGAAAGTGCAACCCTTACAGCCACCTGATGAAGAAGGGAACCCCGTTCGTCTGGGATCAAAAGTGCCAAAGCGCACTAGACGAGATCAAACAGTACCTGCAAAACCCTCCAGTGTTGGCTGCTCCAGTGAAGGGAAAGCCTCTCATTCTTTACACGGCCGCCCTTGAAGGTTCTTTGGGCGCATTATGGGCACAAGAGAATGACCAGGGGAAAGAAAGAGCACTTTACTACTTAAGTCGAGTGCTGCTGGGGGCAGAAAGCAATTACTCCCCCATTGAAAAACACTGCCTGGCGTTGATCTTCGCAATAACAAAGCTTAGACATTACGCATTAGCGCATGAAGTCTATCTCATTTCAAAGGTGGACCCTCTCAAATATCTGATGTCAAAAGCCATATTGACAGGACGACTCGCTAAATGGGCCCTGCTCTTAATGGAGTTCTCGATAGCATATCGACCACTCAAAGCAGTAAAAGGCCAGGCCATCGCCGACTTCCTTGCTGAGCACCCGATACCAGCCGACTCTCCTTTAAACTGCGATCTTCCAGACGAACATGCGTTTGATGCGATCGATGGTGATAATACCCGATGGGAGCTTTATTTTGACGGAGCATCTTCCGTGAAGAAGCGCAAACAAAGTACCCCTATAATCAAATCGGGGGTAGGACTCATCTTTATAACTCCACAAGGAGGGATAATGCGCTACGCGTTCTCCCTGACGGAACCGAGGACAAACAACAAAGCCGAATACGAAGCTCTGATAGCAGGCCTCGAGATCGCCATTGACATGGGAATTGAAAACCTCCTCATATACGGAGATTCGCAATTGGTCGTTAGTCAAGTAAACGGCGATTACCAAACATGCAAACCGGAATTGGTAAAATACGGTGAAAAGGTGCAACAACTGCTAACCCAAATTCCCTCCTATACTTTGGAGAGCATACTACGCGCGGATAACAGCAAAGCGGACGCGTTGGCCAAACTTGCTAAAGAAATGGCTGACGAGAACCTCGATGACGTTAGAATCATGGTACAAAGTCGTCGGGTGCTCGCCCCCGCAGAAATACCTTCGGAATCACCCGAAGAGAAGGGAGTGACTGAACAAGCGACCTTGCAAATAAAAGAACATGAGAAGGTTGAGGATTGGAGGGAAGTCTTTATAGACTACTTCAAGTCCCACCAAACGCCCGAAGATGCGTCCGCAAGACATCAACTCATAAAACGAGCTCTGTCTTTCGCCTTCGTCAATGATACTCTATACAAGAGGTCATTCGATTCTCTGTGGCTGAGATGCTTAGGACCGAACGAATCGGAAAGAGTCGTTCAGGAAGTTCATGACGGAATCTGCGGTTCTCACCAAGCAGGTCCAAAGATGAAGTTGAAGATCAAACGGATGGGCTATTACTGGCCCACGATGATTCAAAACTGCATCGAATATGCGAAGCAATGTCACTCATGCCAGATTCATGGGGACTTCATCCACCAGCACCCAAATCCGTTGCATCTAACGGTAGCTAGCTGGCCATTCGAAATGTGGGGGACTGATATAGTCGGCCCCATCGAACCAGCATCGTCTAAAGGACATCGTTTCATCCTAGCGACGACTGACTACTTCTCTAAGTGGGCAGAAGCAGTACCATTGAGAGAAGTGAAGATGGAGAATATCCTCCATTTCTTCAAAACGCACGTCATATATCGGTTTGGAACTCCGAGGCGGATCATCTCCGATAACGGGCCAGCCTACCGAAGTCATAAAATCAGCCGCTTCGCACAGCAGCATAACATAGACTGGAGATATTCCTCAGTCTATAATCCACGAGCTAACGGTCTCGCTGAGGCCTTCAACAAGACCTTGACAAAAATTATAAAGAAAACAGTGTCCCGAAATAAGAAAGACTGGCATGAGAGACTGCAAGAAGCTCTTTGGGCGTATCGAACCACGTTCAAGACAGCCACAAACACAACGCCATATGCGTTGGTGTTCGGTACGGAAGCAGTACTCCCTCTCGAGATAGAGTTACCCTCTCTACGAGTGGCAGTTCACCATGAGCTAACGGACGAAGAAAATGCTCACCTTCGACTTGAGGAGCTTGACGCCCTTGATGAAACTAGGCTCATAGCGCAACAAAATCTGGAAGCTTATAAAGCAAAGATGATGCGCTCATACGAAAGATTGACCCGACCGAGGACATTCCACCAAGGCGAACTCGTGCTAGTGGTCAAAAGGCCTATGATCCCCAATCGCGCCAAGCGGGGAAAATTCGAGCCGAACTATGAAGGCCCATACATCATAGATAAAGTTTACCAGGGTGGGGCCTATCTACTCATGGACATGCACGGTGAAAGGCCTTTCAGACCAATAAACGGTCGCTTCCTAAAGAAATACTACGCTTAATGAGCCACAGCCTGGGTCAACGATAGATGACGACTACTATGTCCGCTCGCTATCTTTCTAAGCTCAAACTTTATAAGCAGTAGCCAACTTCTCAATAGCGGACCGAAATGTCCCTAAACTAACAGCGGACCGAAATGTCCCTAAACTAACAGCGGACCGAAATGTCCCTAAACTAACAGCGGACCGAAATCCCTAAACTAACAGAGGACCGAAATGTCCCTAAACTAACAGCCGACCGAAATGTCCTTAAACTAATAGCAGACCGAAACGTCTTTAAACTACTACCGCAACATCTTTAGACTGAGGAGATATAAAAAAATATATATATATAAAAATAAAATAAAATAAAAACGGTATGTCCATAAGCAAAAAGGGGCACGGATGAAAACCCGAAAGGGCTCCGTGAGTAAAAACAGCAGGGCTACCGGCGAGTGTTCGTGAAAACCCGAAAGGGCGCGACCTCGTAAAAAAAAAGAGAAAAAGGAAATAAAAAGAATTAAAAAAAAATGGTATGTCCATAAGCAAAATGGGCACGGATGAAAACCCGAAAAGGCTCCGTGAGTAAAAACAGCAGGACTACCGGCGAGCGTTTGTGAAAACCTGAAAGGGCGCAACCTCGTTAAAGAACACTTACAAGATCCTCTCGACCTTGTAAGGAGAAACCACCCGCGTGAGATCCTTACGACTCACAAGGGAGCAACACACTTAGGGATCCCCACGATTCCTAAGGAGAAAATACACTTGCGAGATCCTCACGACTCGTAAGGAGAGCTCTCTTATGAGACCCTCACGGCTCATAAGATTTGAAAGTCTTAAGCTACAGAGATCTAAACCTGTGCTTAAGCAGCCCCCACAACTTTCGATAATGCCCTACAAGTGGCTCAGCATTGACCCTTGTATACAATCCACGGGCGCGAATAAACATTTCCCTAACTAAGTCCCACCTGAAACTAGGGATATGTTTGCATAGTAAACAACCCTTGTAAATCCTATCGACTTACAAGGAGAAAACCCTCCTGTAGGATCCTTACGACTTACAGAGGAACAAAACACTTAGGAACCCTCACGATTCCTAAGGAGAAAACACATCTACGAGATCCTCACGACTTGTAGGGAGAAATACCTTTATAAGACCCTTACGGCTCATGAAGTCAAAGCCTTAGTCGACAGGACCCAAACCCTGGTCGCTAAGCCACCTTTGTTCGACAGCGACAGAGGCAGATGATGATTCGCTCCTGGCAATATCCCAGTTGTAGCGGTGCTGATGCCGAAATCGGTGTCCAGTTTCAGGTTCACGGCGAAAAGCCAGTAGACCGTACATGCATACGAAATAGCCGAAATGATGGGGCAACTTGCAATAAAAAAAAGCAGCAGGTAAAAATATATGCATGAAGAAATAGCCGAAATGATTGGGCAACTCGCAATAAAAAGCAGCGAGTAAAAATAAAATAAAATAAAAAGCCGAAATGATTGGGCACCGCGAAAAATAGCCGAAATGATTGGGCGATCGCGACCTTCGCGATATAAAAGCTGAAATGATAGAGCATCGCGGAAATAAAACAAAAAAAAATAATGATGATAAAATTTTGGCCCTACATTTAAGATCACATCGATCCCTGTATACAATCCAAGGGCATAAACAAAGAGGGAGCCATACTCTCCCAACAAACTCCTCGACTCACGGATACAAACACTTCTTGACGAGAGCCTCCTGATCCGCGTCGACCCGCAGAGCCACCAGTGCCTCCGTAGGAATCCTCGACTCGTTTCAAACCCTAAGGAAACAAATAATCCTTGGCGCTTGGGAAACAAATAATCCCTAGCAAAACTCCTCGACTCACGGATACAAACACTCCTTGACGAGAGCCTCCTGATCCGTGTCGACCTGCAGAGCCACCAGTGCCTCCGTAGGAATCCTCGACTCGTTTCAAACCCCAAGGAAACAAATAATCCTTGGCGCTCGGGAAACAAATAATCCCTAGCAAATCTCTCGACTCACGGATACAAACACTCCTTGACGAGAGCCCCCTGATCCGCGTCGACCTGCAGAGCCACCAGCGCCTCCGTGGGAATCCTCGACTCGTTTCAAACCCCAAGGAAACAAATAATCCTTGGCGCTCGGGAAACAAATAATCCCTAGAAAATCCCTCGACTCACGGATACAAACACTCCTTGACGAGAGACTCCTGATCCGCGTCGACCTGCAGAGCCACCAGCGCCTCCGTGGGAATCCTCGACTCGTTTCAAACCCCAAGGAAACAAATAATCCTTGGTGCTCGGGGAACAAATAATCCCTAGCAAACTCCTCGACTCACAGATACAAACACTCCGTGATGAGAGCCTCTTAACTCATGTCAACTCGCAGAGCCATCACCCTCTCCGCGAGCAAATTCCCGATTCGTCTCAATTTATAAGAAGAAGTCTCAGACAGCGAGGATTGAAAAGCTTGCTTCTTGAGCAATGAGGCCCTGCAAGTCAATCCAAAATGGTCTCTTGCATACTATTCACGGGTCTCACTCTCCGAAGTCGAATTTCGACGAGGAGGGAAACAACCGCTTACGAATTCTCTCGACTCGTAAGAGGGAAAATTCTCTTATAAGATCCCTACGACTTATAAGAGAAAACCACACTTAGGAATCCTCACGATTCCTAAGGAGAAAATCCACCTATGAGATCCTCTCGATCCGTAGGGAGAAAAGCCTCTATGAGACCCTCACGGCTCATAGAATTGAAAAGTCTTAGGCGGTAAACCTGAACCTGCAGCCTAAGCCATCGCTATTTCCTGAGGAAGTCGGAATACTCGTTTTAGACATCCATCAACCATGGTTATTAAGACAGCCTACTGACATTAAAAGAAAGAAGATGACAGAAAGAATATCCGTTCTACATTTGATCTGGCATGCATGACGCATTCATTTATGCATGGACAGAAGACTCAGGACGAGAAATAAGACAAGCTGAAATAGAAAAGGGGAGGGTTTTCATTCATACCGCTAAAAGTTTTGTACAAGCATAAGAATAATGAATAAGAAATATTGTTCAAATTATTACAACGGTATAACCTCGGATCCGGGGCACGGATTGAGGAAATCAAAAGTAAGGCCATCCAGAGTTCTTCTGGCCTTTCTAATTATTCTTATGCGCAGTCTTTCGCGCTCCTCGGTGTCGATATCATCGGCAAGCCCTTCCGGCCTTTGATAAGCAGCAACGATCGTCGTCTGCTGAAACACTTGATGCAAGATATCAACGAGGTCGTTCCGTTGTTTCTTCGAGATCAGCCCTGTCAGGTGCACTGAATGCACCTTGTCCTCGGCATCATCCAGCGCATTGAGTGGTAGGGCCTCGTGAAGACCCGGAAGTGCCCTCCATATTGCTCCCAGCACGACTTTCAAAAGAGCCGAACGCCGAGGCAACAGCCAACCACCGCTTGCGTTCAGACGACCCATAACTTCCGCACATTCAGCGTCTGTAAACTCCTGGTTTTGTTGACGACCCTGAGCGCGGATATCATCGTAGGTAATGAACTCGTGCAGACTGTATAGATGCACCGCCGCCATTATGCCTGGAGAAAATATTACACGAAGATCAACAATAGAAAAGCAATAATATACATGGATGACTAAATTCCTAGAGAGCAAAACTATGTTCAAAGATGAAACCCACTAGACGAGAGCTCTGCTATTTAAGATTGATCTAAGAATCAATTTTACCTGAAGTTTTTCTAAAAAACTTTAAAAAAAACGGGCAAGGCACCGGAGTTCTTAAAGGCAAGAACAAAGCTCTGAAGTCTTTGAAAATGGAAATCTGGAAGATGATAAGTATCTGGAGGGGACCAAAGGTCCTATTTATAGGCCTCAAGTGCCTCTTCGACTTCCAAGAGTTGTCACGGCAGTTTACCCTAATTGGAGCGAATTTCTGTTCGAATTCCGAGACAGGGGATGAAGCAACGCTTCGTCCTCCCCCGATCAGAGCAAAGCTCTGTCTTGAAGAAGCGACGTTCAGCACGGAAGCGCTAGCGCGGTTGCGTTGCGCTGCGCGCTACACGCCACGTGTCTGGCGCAAACGCATCAGCGCAGCACCCCAAAACAGCGCACCCAGCCAAAGCAAAGCTCTATTTCAAGCAAAACCAAGGGAAGCAACGCTTCAGCGGCGTATGCGTCGTGCGCTGTATGACACGTGTCGGCGTAGATGTGCTAGCGCAGTTGCGCTGCACTGTGTGCTGTGCGACACGCGTCATACCCTGGAGTATTCGCGCTAAACAAAAAGGTTCTGAAGAAATCTTTTCGGTTATTATCTTCTGTAAAACAGAAGCCCCTAGATCAAAGATCCGATGGTGGGGGAAATCCCGCCAAATCTTTCAGAAAAGGGATTTCTTCAACAAATTAAACTTGCTTCTTAATCTGCAAGATGAAGCCTCAGGCATCAGAGGTAGGAGAACTTGTTTCCTGAACAATGGGACCCTACAAGTCGATCTAAAATGGTCTCTTGCACACTATACGCGGGACTCACTCTCTAAAATCGAGTTTCGATAAGGAGGGAAATAACCGCTTACGGGTCCTCTCGACTCGTGAGAAGGAAAAACTCTCTTGCAGGAGCCTTACGACTTGTAAGAGAAAGCCACACTTAGGAATCCTCGCGATTCCTAAGGAGAAAAGCCCGCCTACGAGATCCTCTCGATCCGTAGGAAGAAAAATCTCTATGAGACCCTCACGGCTCATAGAGTTGAAAAGTCCTAGGCGGCAGATCTGAACCTGCAGTCTAGGCCATCGTTATCTCTGGAAGAAATGAAGTTATCTGTCAATAAGGTGCATTAAATATGTCATGCTGAAAAGAATGAAAAAGGCGAAGAAATGACACAGGACGTTACCAAAAATGTGTATCTTTTATTCATGAATATTGACTGGGTACAGGATACATTGTACTAAAGAATAAAAAATATACATATATTTTACAAGTACAAATGATACAAGGAGAAATTACTGGGAAGGAAGCGTCTTGCATAGATTTAACAATTGCTCGCATACTTCCTTCCACGTCTTCTCTCGATCGGCTACCACCGCCAGCTCTGCCTCCACTTGGGCTCGCTGCTGCAAGACCGACGCAAGCTGCTCCCTGACGACCTGATAGGCAGCTCCCCGACTTGGGATATTGCGCTCAGCTACGTCAAGCTTCCGCTTCAAGTTTAGCCCATGGGAGATACGCTCCAAGAGACCCTCAAAGATAGTCTTCACTTGGGCAGCATTTGCCTCAACCTCAGCGCGCAGATGGGCCGTTTCGTTCGAGGTCTTTTGGCATTCCCTTAGTCTTGAAGCTGCTTCTTGTTCCAAGTGGCGGAAGTGCGAAGTGCTTTGCTCATGCCAAGTTGTGCGTTGGATGCTCAGGGCTAAAACTTCGGGAGAAGGGCGCGTCGACTCCAGCCGATATAGACAGGCCTCGATCCCCCTGCAGTGGTTAACCCAAGATTCGACGACGCCTTCGTTATGAAAATTTACGAGCGCCGCCAACATCGGGTTAACCTCCGCAGCAAAATCTACGGCAGAAGGGAGAGCGTCCATATTGAGCTCTTCAATGTACCCGCTCAGCATGCCCAAACTCATCACAGCACCCTTTGAAGATGGACGCCTCAAGAAAGGGCCTGCCGGTGAAAGGACGCGAGCCTCAAAGGGGACCGGAGCCGGAGCAATAGCTGCAAAACAAAACATGGTTAAACGATGGTTCAGAAGATGTTGAAGGGTTACCAAAAAAGGAAATTTACTATACCAGCTGCAACGGACGGCAAAGCCGGAAGGGCCGGTAGTGCGGCAGGTCTTGCATCCACTCCTTCGATTTGTGGCACTGCAATAAAGAAAAAGTCAGAAATTATCCCATTGCTAGAAAAAAGGGGGTAAATAAAGATATTATAGTGAAAGTATACTCACCGGCGCCACCAGAGGGAGAAGCGAGTTCGGATGGGAAAGAGAAGTGTGGGAGCAACACTTGATATAAATGATCGAAGAGCACTCCTGCAAAGGTACAATGGTATAACGTTAGTACAAAGCTACATTTTTGAAAGATTAATGCATGAGTCATGAATCCATACCTTCCAACATCCGTGATGGTACAAGGGAAGGCGGAGAGGTGACCACCGCCAAAGCAGTAGTCGACGGTGCCCCCTCGAGCAAAGGAGCATCGGCACTGGCCGCACCTGCAAAGACAAGCTTGTTAGAAGAGATCGCAAGATATATAAAAAGGGGGGAATGCTGGTGACTCAAAAATTTACCCGACGAGCTACCAGCAGAAACTGAAGCAATCCCAGAAATTATCCCATTGCTAGAAAAAAGGGGGTAAATAAAGATATTATAGTGAAAGTATACTCACCGGCGCCACCAGAGGGAGAAGCGAGTTCGGATGGGAAAGAGAAGTGTGGGAGCAACACTTGATATAAATGATCGAAGAGCACTCCTGCAAAGGTACAATGGTATAACGTTAGTACAAAGCTACATTTTTGAAAGATTAATGCATGAGTCATGAATCCATACCTTCCAACATCCGTGATGGTACAAGGGAAGGCGGAGAGGTGACCACCGCCAAAGCAGTAGTCGACGGTGCCCCCTCGAGCAAAGGAGCATCGGCACTGGCCGCACCTGCAAAGACAAGCTTGTTAGAAGAGATCGCAAGATATATAAAAAGGGGGGAATGCTGGTGACTCAAAAATTTACCCGACGAGCTACCAGCAGAAACTGAAGCAATCCCCTCATCCATCGACATGAGACCACCGCCCGTAGCCTCATCACCCGACTCGATGGGAACCGTTGTTGTGCTCGCGAGCCCGGGAGACGGCAAGGAACCATACGCGGGGAGGGCTATGATCGGAGTATTACCAGATTCCTGAGAAAGAGCGGTTCGCTCCTCCTTAGGAATCGTGGCCGCCTCACCCGATACTCCCTCGGTTTCTGCGGTCACGGTTGTCTCGTCCATCGGCACCGTGACGTCTCCAGCCTCAAGCGCCTCGACTTCTACTGCCTTCGGCTCGACAATCATCTCATCTGCCGCCACTTCAGACGCGGCATCAATGACCTTCTCGGCGGCGGATCCTTCAACTTCTGTTTCAGGCGCCGTGGCCCCGACGACGGTGCTCACTGTTGGCTCGGGTTCGGTAGGTATCGCTTCCTCCATTCCCCTGGGTTTGACGGTCTCCGCCTCCCCCTCAGTCGGACTTGGCCCTGCGAGATGGAATGCGTATGAGCCAATGGCTTGATAATTCTTACAACAAGGTTCTGAAAGAAATGTTACCTGAAGAGGACTTATCGTTTGCACTCCGAGCCGCGCGCGCCACTTGCCTATGAGCAGTAGACAGGGTAGCAGGGGCCTCTTCAGAAGGAGTGTCAGCATGAGGAATAGTGCTAGGGCCCGCTCCCGTGGCCAAAGCAGCTCTGCTCGCCTTTGCTTCGGAAGGAGTGTCGGCACGAGGAATAATGCTAGGGCCCGCTCCCGCGGCCAAAGCAGCTCTGCGCGCCCTTGCTTCGCGTCTCAACCGCTTCCGCTCCTCTCGAGCCGTTGAGACGGATGCCACTAGGGCTTCCTTGAGTGAGGCTTCTTCGTCCGTATATAGGGATGCCTCTAGATTCTTCAAGGCATCCCTCGTCGTCTTGTCAAGCTGAGGCTCTTGTGGCAACTTCGACGAAGCCGGGACTTCGATGAAGGACTCGGGAAGGATCCCTGCGTCAATTGATACAACCCCTGCAAAGAAACAAAAGAAGTTCAGGTTGACTATCATAAAAAGACAACAAACTCTCCTTATAAAAGAAAAAGGGGTGAAACATACCAGCGCCTGCTAGGGCACGCTTCTCCTCCTCCTCCTGGAAGGTTTTCAGGGAGGCAGCAATAGCCTCTTCAGTAGAGACACCTGTTGAAAATGGAGCAAATGTTAGTTAAATATAACAATACAAAGTGCAATAAAACGACAAATAAAGCGTCTAATGATTACCGGACTCAGCGAGTTTGCTTAACATCGCTTCAAGCCTCGCCGATCGCTCCGAAGCTGCAATGGCGGCAGCTAAATTGGTGTCCTCAGGGTCTACCACAAAGCCCTCATTGCTGCCATACTCACATATGGCCTCGGCCGGAGGAGCCGCAGGCTCTAAGCTAAGGATCGCGTCGAGGGATAGGGTGGACTTCTTCTTCTTCTGTCCGCCAACTTTAGATCCACTCGGAATAGCCTTACGCTTGGCAGTCACTTTAGGGCGGCGAGTCCCGATATCCGCTCCTGCGCCAGACCCTGGCGATACCACTTTAACCGTCTTTGTAGGAGCACGAGGCGCCGGGGGTGCATCCACCGTAGTAGGAAGTGGCAATCCACGCGGGGGGCTCAACACGCGCGGTCGGTCAGCTCCGGCATCTTTTATCGGGGGGAGGACCTGGATCCTTGGCTGCAAGGGATCCTTGCGATCACCGCCAGGAGGCGCAGCCCTACGGTCAACCAGCAGACGTTTCTCCATTAAAATGATTGGGCCCATAGCATGCGCATACCAGGCTACATACGGATGGATTATTTTAGGGGCACGGCTAGGCTCACTGATAAAAAAATAGGAGCCTGTATTAAGTCGGGTGAAATGATGCATCGCATCCCTTATTCCCCCTTGGTTGGCCGCGGGTGTTTCCAGAAAGGCTTCCATCGGGATCCCTTGATTGTAGCTCGATTGTCGGGCAAATCGATGTGGGTTATACCTCATAAAGAGAGCCATCTCATTCTGCCTAAATACTAGGTAGCCCGGCCGAATGGAGTAAAGGTGAAGGATTTCCCGAGCCTTCAGTACAGAAGCCCCGCCCTTAAAGTCATCACGCAGCGGCACCACTGACTTAGTGGTCTCTGAGCCTATGGTGATGACCTTATCCACAAAAGAGATCTTCGCTCCGACTAATGTGAACGCAGGAGCAGTCCCCTAGACTCCCGCGGAGGTGCAACCACAATTGAAGCCCCGACCAACCGTATGATTCTTGGGAGTTTGTATTTCTCAAAGAACGGAGGAGTCTTATGGGCACCAAACACCCCTCGCACATGCAGCTCCATCCAAGAAGTGAAGTAGTGCATCGGGAAGTTAGCAGGCTGTACCCCAGGCTCATTAGCGTCCGCCGCTACGCTAAGTCCATTATAAAGGTAAGCCAGCCCGGCAATCCCTACCGATAGCTGCAAACCAGCCGCCATTCGATGCGCCGGGTAAAAGACGGAGGGCCGCATGAGGCGTGGATGCATGGGGAGCGCGAAGCTGCATAGCCATAAACCCAAGAACCCTATGAAAAAAGTCTCCTCGTCCATGCCAGGAACGGCGATCTCTGAGAAAGGGACGCTGGCAGTGCCGGGGAGATAAAAATCCCGCTGGTCATTTTCCGATGTAGGTCGGCGGTCCAAGCCGAAACCAAAAGGGTCAACAAGCTGAGCGAACTTCTCGCTCTGCTCTGATAGGAACTCCGGGCGAATAAAGCGAGCAATGAAATCCGCGAAACTGACGCCCCGGTCGCCTGATTCCAAATGCAGTTCCTCATAAATCTCCAACACCTTCACCAAGCCCGGATGCTGATGCTGGATGGCATTCTCCGGAGTTAAGTCAAATACCCTGCTTGGTGGCAAAGACGTACTCATCAGGAGGAAGTAGCTCCTCGTAGTGCTCCCCCCTCACTGGTAGACCTGAAATCTCAGCAAATTCTTCCAAAGAGACGGAGACTTCCCTATCCGCTGTCAAGAAGGTGTGGGTGGGGATATTCCATTGTTCAATAAAGGCCTTTATCCACCATGTTGGAGGAGAGGGATATTCGAAAAGTGAAACGTAGACGGCCGAGTATAAACCAATCGTCATCAGATGAGTCCTTTTCGCCGCTAAGATGTAGCGGGCCCAGGGCAAATATCCGGCAAGCGGTCGCGGGATCAGTCCAATATTATAAGCCTGTCCCCAAGGGCGTGCTTCACCCTGACAGATTCGCCTCCCCAAGATGTCTATCGCCGGCGGCGGTTGCACAGGGATGGCACCAATTGCAGGCTGGAGGAGGTCGTCGGAATTCCAATTTTTAACCTCCACGGCATACTTCACCGGAGGCTTGTCCGCATAAGGGATCGCGACTATTGGCTCAGAGGGCTAGGCGGAGCTAAAGCTGCGACGGCCTTGGATGATCTGACTGTACCACCTTCCCCATAGGTGAAGTTTCTTGCACTCAGGATCGTGATCTTTAATCAGAGCAAACACCACCCGGTCCACTGGCGAATGTGGGAACCCTCCTTCTGAGCGAACGAAAGGGAAAGACAAATCTTCAGACATGTTTCCTGTAGAAAAAAATATATATATAACCGTTAGCGTTCCAATACTTCACCACCTTTCAAAGTCCTACATCACACTACAATGCAGTGAGTAGGGGACCAGACGGGGACCCACAAAATCTAGATGACGGCGCATCATTTGATAAGACAGTCTCATCATTGGATGAGACTGTCAGATAATGAAAAAGACCCCCAAGAGAATATCCTCATTGGGGGGGAATCCCTAGAGACAAGGAGAAAATCCCCTCCTTTAGAGCAAAGCTCTGTCGCAGAGTGACATTTGTCAAACTCTGGTCCCAAAGGAATAAAACTTCTTAAAAAAAGAGCCTAGCTCTGTAATAGTAATGATAACTATAACCCCTAAGGATTAAAAGAAAAAATTTGGGATCTTAAAGATCCAGGGAAACTTTTAGGAGTTCTCCATTTTTTATATATATAAGAAAAGAGGGGGGGAGATCTACATTTGATCTATGAGCAGGGCTCTGTTCATGGGTTAAAACCCAGGAACAAGATCTCTGTAAATTTTTTAGAGCAAGGCTCTGTGGATGAAACCCCAAAGGGGTCTTCTTTAGATCAAAGATCTATGAGAGCAAGGCTCTGTTGAAGAAACCCCAAAGGGGTTTTCTTTAGATCAAAAGATCTATAAGAGCAAGGCTCTGTTAATTAAATTTAATTTAAATTAATTTAAATTTTTACCTAGAATGATTCTAAGTTCTGAACTTCAAAGTTCTTGGGAAGAAGCAAGAGCAAGGCTCTAAGAGTTTTTAAGCAAGAGCAAGGCTCTGAATCAAAGTTCTTGAAACGATAAAAAATTTTAAGGACCAAGGGTCCCATTTATAGACGCCTGCGTCTCTTCACCTGACCTCTATGATCCAATGGTCGGGATCTTGCCACCGCTGCACTCACGTGCGCGCCACGTAAGCGCAACGGTGGGGGGGCATTTGTTCCCCCAATCAGAGCAAGGCTCTGTTTGAATTTTGAAAATTCAAATTTTGAAGCAACGATACGGTTCCCGTGCGCTGCGCGCAACACGCCACGTGTCAGAAGTTGACACGGCAGCACAACGCCCAAGGCAGTACGTCCAATCAGAGCAAGGCTCTTTAAAAAACATAAGCAACACTCAACTGCGCAAGCGCACCGCAGCGCGACACGTGTCTGCGCAGTTGCGCAAGCACAACTGCGCAAGCGCACGGCAGCGCGACACGTGTCTGCGTTGCGCAAGCGCACCGCTGCGCGACACGTGTCCGCGCAGTTGCGCAAGCGCTGCTGCGCAAGCGCTTCACTGCGTGACACGTGTCTGCGCAGTTGCGCAAGCGCTTCACTGCGCGACACGTGTCACTCACTGGGAGAGTTGCGCAAAACAAAATAAATCTTGTTAAAACAAGAAGTTTTTTTGTATAAGGCAGGAGCCTCTGGATCAAAGATCCAACGGTGGGGAAAATTCCCCAAATCACTCAGGAAAAGATTTATTGAACAAATTTAACTAATTCTTGAGCACTATAAAAAAGACCCCAAACCCCATTTCAAGGGAAACATCTGGTTTTAAAAAAAAGAAGAAAGAAGAGAACTCTTGAGAACTCCTTGAGAACACAAAAAAGAAGGTAAAAACCTTTAAAACAAGATAGAATTCTCTTAGGAATAGATCATTGATCTAAGAAAAAGATCAGTGATCTTTAACAAATAAATAAAAATAATAAAAAAATAGTGCCTTGCACTTGCTATGAACCTGTGGTTCTCTGAAACAAGGAAAAACTTGTTTTTCTTTGATCCAAATTAAGGGATAAAAAGTGCCTTGCACTTCTGTTCTTGAATCTAAAAGATTCTTGGTGCTCTGCATAAATGCAATGCATTACTTGAAGGGCCAGGCCCAAATCAAAAGACCTAGCAGGCCAAAATAAATTGCAAAGCAATAAAAGGGCTAAGCCCAAATAAAATTGATGCTCTGCATCATTTATAAAGAACAGAGCCCCAAAACAAATTTATGTTCTGCATCCTTTTTGGGCAAAGCCCAAACAAAAATAAAGAGAAAAGCAAAAGCAATGTTGAATATTCTCAACTGGACTTAGCCCAATCGTGGCCGTAAGTCCTTAAATTAAATTGGCTGAGCAAAATGGCTCTCCTAAATCAATCTACATCCGGTACGAGGGTACATCTCCGAACCCCTTTGACATCCATCGTTGTAATTCCTCAACGACGTCAAAGAGGTGACGAGTCCCAACGACCAGATACCCAGATGGACCGAAACGTCCTTAAACTAATATTGGACCGAAACGTCCTTAAACTAATATTGGACCAAAACGTCCCTAAACTAATATCAGACCACCACGTCCCTAAACTGGCGATGGACCGAAACGTCCTTAAACTAATATCGGACCGAAACGTCCCTAAACTAATATCGGACCACCACGTCCCTAAACTGGCGATGGACCACCACGTCCCTAAACTGGAAAACGGACCACTACGTCCCCAAACTGAAACAATAGAGCCTCCAAACGCTCTTTTGCTGGATCTAAACGGTCCCGTTTAAGTTGATCTTAGCCCCAAACACGGCTAACGTATCCTTAAACATTCAAATGGATTATAAAACTCCCAATCAACTCTGGTATGAGGGTACATCTCCGAACTCCTCTGATACATGTCGTTGTAATCCTTCAACGACGTCAGAGAGGTGACGAGTCCTGATGGCCATACATTAAATTAATCACTACGTTAAGTTGATCTTAGTCTAAAACAGGACTAACGTATTCTTAACGAACGTTTAAGTTGATCTTAGCCGCAACGCGACTAATGCATCCTTAAACTAGAAAACACCAAACCCAAATCTAAGTAAATACGGATTTAGACTAATCCACGTCCTACGGGCGACGGCATTACTCAGTCTCCGTATACAATCCACGGGCAACCACAAACAAAACAAACACATACGACACGAAGTGAAGTTCTGGAGAAGGAGAAAGTTGTTACCGCGATGCGGTAGCGTAATTAACTGCAGGGGCTTGCGCCTGCAGGGAAGAGCGTCCCCACAATCAAAAACCCCTCACCCTGAGGGGGAATCTGACGAAGTCTGCTACATCGGCCGCATCCGTCTAAACCTCCGATACACGGTGCCATAAATCAACTTGGTATCTTCGGAGAGATAAACGGATAAAACCAAATAGCATCTGCCCCGAACATCAGGCATGGACGCAAAGTCTAGGCCGTCTTTCGGAGGGGAACAACACGTAGCGGCCTCGTCGTGTCCTCTACCCGTACACTGGGAAGCGGGGCGTGACGGGTTTTTTGGTGGCCCATGCAAGTAAGAGCTGTATGGAACCCTACCATGCAGTTCAGCACTTTATGGACAACCTAAGCAATATACTATAAGAACCAGCAACTGAAAACGTTCTTTACAATTCACATTCCTTGAATCTTATCATTTAATATACTTTGAATCTGTCCTAACCCAAATTTTTCTTTCAAGATTATGGATTCCCCAAACAACACCAGCACAAATGTCAACAACACTCCCCCACCACTACCACTCATACCTGCCGTCGCTGCTCCGATCAATGAGCAGACGATTCTGCTTGAGGCAATCCGCAACCTCCTGGAAGGACAGCAGTAGCAGACTGCTATCTTGATGAACCGACCAAAGGCAGAAGCACCGGGAGTGAAGCAATTTAGGACCTTGCACCCCAAACAATTCTCAGGAAAAGAGAGCCCTCTGGAAGCGGAGGAATGGGCTCAAAGCATCGAAGATGACCTGGCAGCGGCATAAGTGCCAGAGATAGCTTGGGTTCGTGTTGCGAAGTTGCAGCTCACGGACAATGCACGAGTCTGGTAAAAGGCGGAAGAAAGCCGTCTCACTCAGCCTATTGAATGGAGTGTTGGAGATAGTGCCCTCAGAGTCAATTATTGGATCACAGGCACGTGATTGCAATGATTGAGAGAGGACCTATACCGTTAGAACAGTCTTACTCAAGATGATAGTATGTTATCTGGTTTATCTTTATCATCGTGTACTGTTTTAAGTGACCTTACAAGTCACTATTGCACATTGATAGAGCCCTTAGGATTCTTGCTTGACTGCCAGCAGTATGAGGGCGATCATATACGTGAGAGCTGGGGTCTATAAGCACATCCTTAAAAGGTCCCTAGTCGTAGGAGTTTTCGAGACAGGGCATCGATGCTCCAGAGTAGACTAGTGTATACAGTCGAGACCCCGACGAGGGGCGGTGGCCGGTCTCACAAGCCACTGGTGTCAGTTGGTTCACCTAAGATGTATACAGGTGCTCATTGGGTTATGAGTACACCGGACAGGACTCACCGGGAACATGCTAGTTGGTCTTATACCTGACGTCAGATAGCAGTTCCCTGGTGACATGTGTACAGCTTAGTTCATCGACCTGAGATCGTCATTTGTCTCGTGTGAGTTCCCACTGTACTTTGATTACTACCCTACCACGGCTCAAAGGAGTCGTGCAAACAGGTTTTAATTGGGTACAGTCCCGAGCCACATGGAGGCAGTGAGCGGATCTGCAGAGGTTCGTCTCTCCCGGTATTGTGGGTGAAGTCACGCTGTGTTTAGGAGAGCCATTACACGAAGTCCTTGGCCAAGGCAGGAGATTTACTGGTAGGTATTCCAGTAGTATCTCAGGGTGTTCTGGGCCACACTCCGACACGACTTGTACCTCTTTTGGGGGTCTGACTTTTACCAACCCCCTAGGCCCGCCATGCGATGCTCATAGACGAACGGACCGGACTGTATGGATATTGTGGACAGGCTCAGTAGGGTGTCAAGATGAGTTCGCTCATCGACATCCCTTTTGGTCAATACCTGGTAGCCCGTTACGTATGGCTAATACCTCTGACGTGCTAGTGGTTAAATCCACGGCCAAAGTGTTGACAAGTCTTTAGAGTCCCCCACAGACAGTTGCTCAAGTTTCGGGCGAAACGCTGTAGAGGCCGTATGGATATATGGCAGGGTTCGATCATATACGTGCGGTATTGCACGGATCATGATCGGACGGATAATACTAGCGGGCTTTGGTTTAAGCCGGATCTTAGTATTGTACAGTGTAGATTTTGTCTCATTGCATTTGTATTCAATGGGAATACAAATGCGGGTATGTATATACGGTCGCGGGGTTTTCCTGTAATTTATTACAGGATCAGTTTTTTGAAGTTGCTAGTTTGCATTCCGTTTCGGCCAGTTTTCCTTTGTTCCTTCACGGCCGGATTTTTGTGATGGAAGGGGCTAATTTGCATATTTGCAAATTAGCATTTGTGAAGGGTTTATTTGTAAATGAGGGATTATGATAGATATAGTATCTTTGCTTTTTTCTTCATAATGGCTAGCATTAATGGGATGAGAATTGATTTGGTTTTGATTTAGAAATTGATGTGATATTATTTCCTTGTTATCATCCATTTCTTTATGGTTACCTCCATCCTCTCTTGTGCTCACCTCCCTTGGTTTTTCCATTTTCCATATTTTGTATTGGCCGGCCACATATGTAAGGGGAGAGGGGTTCATTTTATGAAGTGGAAAAATTCTTCTTCTCATTTTAGCTTACACCAAAGTTCATAAAGCTTATCTCCATTGTTCATTTTTCTCCTCCATCATACATGGCAACTTCAAACCCCATGAGACAAAGGTATCTACACTTCACCTACAGTATTCTTGGACACGTCGACTCGCCAACTTCATGCCCGAGTTGCCTTGGTCCAGAGGTGGGAGCCCGTAAAAGAACCCGGCGATGTGGTGCCCGTTCCGACGAGGAGATGAAGACCGGAGATTCCGCGAGGAGATCGGAGTGGAGGCCCAAGACCGAAGGACACGGATTGCTCGATATAGCTTTCTTCCTATTCTCGTATTTGCTAGCATTATGTTAATGGCCTGATCCGGGTTTTTTAGTAGGCGGTAGCGCCAGTTTTTAAAGTTAAAGAAAAGTTTTGTTTCCGCATTCCGGCGTCGGATTGACGGCCGGGGCGCTGCCGTGCACTTACATGGAGGACCTTTCGCGATATGTTTGACGCAAAATACTTCCCTGAGACTGCCAGATTCGACATGGAACAGCAGTTCATCCACTTACAACAGGGTTCGATGTGGACCAAATCAGTGGATGAATACGATGCTGAGTTCACCATGCTCAGTCGGTAAGATATGTTTCAATAATTCGATTTTTTTCAATAAATCACATACTACACAGCTAACACAATATTTTAACAGATTTGTGGCACACTTGATACCGACGGATAAGATCAGAGCTTTTCGATTTCAATAAGGGTTAGACCCGGAGATCCAGGCTGCATTAGCCACAGGAGATTTTCCGACCCACGAACCGGCTCTGAAAGCTGCCCACCGTTATGAGGTAGTGGTAAAGATGAGGGGCGGATCTCAATCTGCTGGAGTTAAGCGCCCTGCCAACCAGATGGCAGGAGGAGCCTCTTCAAGGCCACCATTTGTGCCCAGGAGGCCGGGAGTACCAATCAACCGGCCCATCCCAGCCTTTTGTACCTACTGCAAGAGAGATGGACACTTGGCGAAAGACTTCCGGCGAGCCAACCGTCTTTGCTTAGTCTGTGCTCAGCTACTCATGATGTTGGGTCTTGTCCCCGAAGACACAACCCAATTGCTGCACCCATGCCAGCAATTACTTACCAGCAGAGATCAGCCCTTTAGGCACCTGCTCCAAGACCCACTCTCCCTGCTCCACCACCTAGAGGACCACCGACTGCACCTCCTCCTCATCAGTTCCATCAAGCTCAAAGGAACGTTCAGAGGAATGCTCCTCCTGCCATGAGGAATGTACCATGGCGACAGGCTTTCAAGATGACCGTGGAAGAAGCTGAGGCCACTGGCCAAGTCATCACTGGTAACCCTTTCTTCTCAAGCTTTTCTTTACACCTACCTATATACTTTTCCTATACCTAAAACATATCCCACATATACCTTAGGTACAATCTTAGTAGCCTAACTTCCTGCACTCGCACTATTCGATGCTGGAGCATCCCATTGCTTTATGTCGCAACGGTTCGTCCGAACTCATGCGATTCCAGTCACACCGCTTATATCCAGCTGGAATGTCAGTTCATGAAATGGTGTTCT
Organism: Agapanthus africanus; assembly: GCA_030015575.1. Taxonomy (NCBI): domain Eukaryota; kingdom Viridiplantae; phylum Streptophyta; class Magnoliopsida; order Asparagales; family Amaryllidaceae; genus Agapanthus; species Agapanthus africanus. The sequence continues at coordinate 696,165,665 of CM057343.1, read as the reverse complement.
AAAGGCAACAATGGGATATGGCTTGTGTCCAGTAGTCGTCTGCGGCAGAGAATTCTATGCTGATTTCAAGGTACTAGACATACCGAACTTCGATGTGGTTCTAGGTATGGATTGGCTCGGAACATCTATGCTACCATTGACTGTCGTCAAAGGAGGGTAGTATTTGAGATTCCAGATCATCCGGTCTTTTATTTCAAAAGTGGAGACCATACACTGGAGCCAAGTACTTACAAGGCGAAACCAAAGAAGACAGTGGTTGCAGCTATTCAAGCGGAAGAAGGATCAAATCCAGAAGTAGTTCGAGAGTTCAACGATGTGTTTCCTGACGATATATCAGGTTTGCCTCCCGATCAAGCTCTTGAATTCAGCATTGATTTAATACCAAGAGCACAACCGGTGATCAAAGCACCTTTAAGTCGGGAAGGTTTGAAGGAAGTCCGAACTCAGTTGGACGAATTATTGGCGAAAAGATGGATTCGTCCCAGCACGTCAAGTTGGGGATCTCCAGTTCTACTTGTGAAGAAGAAGGAAGGCTTATACAGAATGTGCATCGATTATAGAGCCTTGAATGAAGTAATGATAAAGAACAAGTATCCCATACCGCGTATCGATGATTTATTCAATCACCTAAGTGGATCTTGTGTTTTCTCCAAGTTAGATCTTCGTTCAGGTTATTATCAGGTGAAGGTCAAGGAAGCTGATATTCATAAAACAACATTCAAAACTCGCTATGGTCATTACGAATTTCTTGTGATGCCATTTGGAGTGACCAACGCACCAGCAATATTCATGAACCTAATGAATCAAGTTTTCCGTGAGTACTTAGACAGGTTCGTTATCATCTTCATCGACGACATCCTGGTGTATTCAAAGAGTCGGAAAGAACATGCCGAGCACCTACGAATTGTCCTGGAAACTCTACGACAGTATCAACTCTACGCCAAGTATAGCAAGTGCGAGTTTTGGCTAGATCAAGTTGGTTTTCTCGGACATATTGTATCAAGCGAAGGAATCTCTGTGGATCCAGCGAAAGTTTCAGCAGTAAGCGAATGGCCGACACCAAAGTCAATGAAGGACATTCGGAGTTTTTTGGGTTTAACTGGATATTACAGAAGGTTCATTGAAGGCTTTTCGAAGATAGCAACACCCCGGACCAAGCTCACACGCAAAGATGAAGAATTCGTGTGGTCAGAAGCATGCGAGAAAGCTTTCATAGAACTCAAGTCAAGGTTGATATCAGCGCCTATTCTCGTTATACCGGACCAATCTGGAGGTTTCGAAGTACATTGTGATGCATCTGGTAAGGGATTAGGATGTGTTCTACATCAGCACGGTAAAGTTATGGTTTATGCTTCAAGACAGCTGATGATTCATAAGCACAATTATCCGACGCATGATTTGGAGTTGGCGGCCGTAATCTTTGCTCTTAAGATTTGGCGCCATTATCTTCTTGGTGAACGAGTGAACATATACACATATCACAAGAGTCTGAAATATGTGTTTACTCAGAAGGAGTTGAATATGCAGCAGAGACGATGGTTAGAACTCATGGCGGACTTTGACATCAACCTACAATATCACCCAGGGAAGATGAATGCGGTACCTGATGCCCTTAGTCGCCAACCATTAGCAATGAATCCCACCACCTAGTGGAAGCTTCAACAAGAATTGCATCAGATGGAGATTGAAGTAGCCATGCCAGGTAACGCTTTAAGTTTGATGAACTTACAAGTTCAATCTACTATTGTCAATCAGATCAAAACAGCTCAAGAAAGTAATGCTAAGTTGCAAAAGGTCAGAGAACAAGTAGAGAATGGACTCAGAACAGACTTCATCATCCATGAATACGGATCTTTGAGATACGGCAGCAGATTATGTGTACCAAAAGGTTTTGTTCGAGAAGAGTTAATGAAAGAAGCTCACAGTTCTCCCTACTCAGTACACCCTGGAGGTATAAAGATGTACAAAGATCTACGTCAAAATTACTGGTAGCATGGAATGAAGCGTGAAATAGCCAGAAACGTCGCTAAATGCTTGGTGTGTCAGCAAGTAAAGGCTAAACATCACAGGACAGCTGGATTACTTTAACCGTTACCTATCCCGGAATGGAAGTGGCAACACATCACGATGGATTTTGTGATTTCACTTCCTCGCAGCACAAAGGGTAACGATGCGGTATAGGTTATTGTGGATTGACTCACAAAGTCGGCTCACTTCATCCTATTTTGACTTGGCCAATCTACTGAAACATTAACAAAGAAGTACATGGAGGTAAGAATCTAAGTAAGATTTAAACCCTTCAAATTGTACTATCTCTGATACCCATGAACTCATACAGGAAATTGTGAGACTTCATAGAATACCGGTCTGCACTATCTCCGATCGTGACACCATGTTCCTATCGGCAGAGTCTGCAAGCGAGCTTGGGAACAAGTCTGAACTTCAGCACAGCTTATCATCGACAAACAGATGGTCAGTCTGAGCGAACTATTCAGATCTTAGAAGATATGCTTAGAGTGTGTATGCTAGACTTTGGAGGATCGTGAAAAGATCACCTACATCTTGTGGAGTTTTCATACAACAACAGCTACTAAGCAAGCATTGGAATGGCACCTTTTGCAGCACTTTATGGAAGGAAGTGTCGATCTCCATTAAGTTGGGAAGACATCGGTGATAGGGAACTCCTTGGACCTGAGATGATAGCAGCAACTGTTGATGTGGTTCGTACTATCAGGGAAAGAATGCGCATAGCCCAAGATCGACAGAAGAACTGGGCTGATGCAAAGCGATGTCATTCGGAATTTCAACCAGGAGATTATGTATTTCTGAAGATATCTCCGAACCGCGGAGTGATCCGATTTGGAAGACGGGGTAAGCTCAGTCCAAGGTATATTGGACCGTTCGACATACTCGAACGAGTTGGTGAAGTGGCATACCGCTTGGCACTTCCACCTTCATTGGAAAGAGTGCACAATGTATTCCACATATCCCAACTCAGAAGGTATGTGAGTGACCCCAGCCATATTCTTGATCATTCCGAGCTCACTGTATAGCCCGACTTATCTTGTGAGCAACAACCTGTTGAGATCCTGGACAGTAAAGTGAAGTCACTTCGGAATAAGGAAATCAACTTGGTTCGAGTGATGTGGAGAAAAGACACTCCAGGAGAATCGACATGGGAAAGAGAAGACGAGATGCGTGCAAGATATCCTCACTTATTTGTAAACTGATCCTTAAAATAAATTGTAAATTTCGAGAACGAAATTTTTGTAACGAGGGTAGACTGTAACAACTCCAATTTTAGTGTACATAAAATTTATTTAAAGTTAATGTATACTTGGGGTATTTACAATTCCTATGAGTTCTATAAGTATTTGACTTACTTTCGAACAGCAAGAAGGAGCTTGTAGCTCATTGGTAAGACCTTGCACTGCGGAACCAAAGCACCAGAGTTCAAATCCCATCAACCACACATTTATTTAAATTAAATTCTTTTAATATTTTAGAAGCCATGAGTCTACATGTGCACTACATGTAATAGGGTAAGTTACAGAATACACAAACGGGTCCACGAGGCTAGACCAAGTGTCAGGGACACGTGGCATCAAGACGAGCTCCGACTCGCCCGACTCGGGCCGGCGAAACGGTTGACTCGGCCGGTGCCGCCAGTTCAACTCAGTCCGATCCCTGAATTTCTTTAACCCCCTACACCCTTTGGACTACCCCACTCCCCCAACACTGTTTAAATTCTCTGCAATTAACCAGAGAATTAAAATACCCCCATTTAATCCATTTTAATACAAATTTTTAATACACCCTTTCACTATCCTAAAAACCTAATTTTTCCTATAAATATCACCCTCAAATCACCTCTCCTCACTCCCAATATCCTGCCCAAACTCACAAGAAAATTTCCAAGTCTTTTGTGTGCAAGTGGAGTTAGCAAAGGGCGAAACTCCGACGAACTTCTGACGACGATCCGAGAAGATTCCGACGACGAAACGAAGCACCGGCACCTTATACCTCTTCCTCCTTCTTTCCTCTAGTCAAATAACCTGTAAGTCCATACTTCTTCCTCTTTTCTCTATTCTAAAAACTTTCAAAACTAAAACCTGACGGAAGCGGAGTTAGTCCGACTTCCGATTCGGTTTTCCTTTAAAAACTACAATTTTTCTTAATCAAGATACATTCATATCATCACATATTGTTCATTAAACATTAATAAACGTCTTTAACAAGTTTCATCACAAAAGATTATTATATGCATCTTTTATCACAATTTTACATTAAAATACCTTTATCTTTCATTTCGACATGCTTGAACTTTAACAACCGTATTACCTTAGAAAACTCACGAAGTAATGACTTACCTCCTTACAACACACATATCTAATATACCACGATGAAATTTGGGAACATAGATTTGGGAAAAATACGATTTTACACATAACTACCTCCGACTAATAAAAACATTTTTCTACAAGATTTGTATTTTAACAAATCTTTACAATTACGCCTCTACAATCCATCTCGGGGAACCCATTCAGTATGGTGCAGATTATCGCACATCCTCGGCCCTAGTAGAGTGAGATGCAGACTCCGCAAGGAGCATACTATCTCGAAAGATTTAAAATACAATTTTCTTTAAAAAATGTGATTTCTATTATAAATAAAACTTATATTTTTAATAAATAAATATAGATGTAATTAATATCAAAATATCTATTTTTAATATTTATAATATTTCATATTTCCAAAATTCAAGAAAAGCATTCCATTTACAATAAAATACCATACAACTCCAATATTACAAATAAATACCATATATTATGAAATTAGGTTTTATTCACTAGAAATGTCACATTGATAAAATATACATCCATGAAAACTCTAAAGACGATAATAAAATACTTGAGATGTATTTTGAAAATTATACAAAATTATTTTTACATAAAACCCCCTCAAGTTATACTAATTTACAATAAAGACCCTAATAAACATAGGTTTAAGCAGGACTAGTCTCTTGAGCCTCAGGGAGCCGGAGATATGGGTGCTTGCCTATTTAAGGTAGACAACTTAACAAACGGTGTTATCAACAAGGTAATTGTCTTTGAAAAAGACACAAATCCTGCCGTCCATGTGCAGCAGTTACCGATAGCACCAAAACATAATTCTGGATTCAATTTCTTTTCTAATTGTCTGACTCGGACTGAGTCTCGATATAATTAATCTGATTTGAATATAATTCAAGTACAAACTACAATTCAACATGAATCCATAAATTCGTAAATTCAATCTATTCAATCTATATTGACTGAACCGAACTATGGATATCCATCCATATACATGATTCTCCAGTTATATCCATTTACTGATATCATGGTTTCGGCAGGTCATCCATCTATATACAATATACAATTCAAACAGTACATCAATACATTCAAGATATCGCGGGGATTATAAGGGGTAGACTGGTACGGAAGGTGTTAGAAGTGGCACGAGAATGTAACCATAATACACCTAATCTGAATCCAATTGTACCGTGGCTGAATGGTTCCTTGTGATCCGTATACCTTAGTCTTCGGAATAGTGGGACTCTTCTCGTATACACTGGCATTTTTCTGTACCAAGCTATAAACAACATCGTTAACATTAAATACAACATTATAACAATATACTCTCTATTCTATCTATTCTATTCTTGTCTATTTACGGGACTTACCGAGCGATTTTTTCGCTGACGACATTTTCTTTCTTCTTCTTTATAATGTCGTCAGGTGATTCGGACTCACTGGAGATCGAGCCCACCAGCGAGGATTTGGACCAGCTAGCTTTCAATCCAGAGCTTTAGATTCCTTGTACACATTTACATTCTGTATTTTCCATTTCTGTTATGCCACTGTTTAAGCATTGCTTTCCATTCCATGTATTTACTTTTCAGATGTATTATAAAAAGAATGTTAATAAATAAAGTTGTTGTTCATTTATATCTTGTCCCTTGTGTACATTTTATTTTATATTGCTTAGATACGCTCAGCGTGTTTACTTCTGAGTAGATACGTAGCGGCCTCGTCGCGTATTCTGCCCGTATACTGGGAAGCGGGGCGCGACATGTCCCTAAACTAACAATGGACCGAGATGTCCCTAAACTAACAATGTACCAGAATGTATTAAAACTAGTGCGCCGCCTCAAATATGGCACATCGTCCCAAATATGACTATATCCACTCTTGAGATCTGTGTTGCAATCGAAGTCTCAACAGCAGAAGTTGCAACTCAAGTACTACCGGCTACACAGCTACTGCCGCAATGAAGCCACTTCCCAAGTCCCATCGGCAAACAGATGGGTTGCAAAAAAAAAACTGTATGTCCACAAGCAAAATGGGCACGGATGAAAACCCGAAAGGGCGCCGTGAGTAAAAACAGCAGGGCTACCAGCGAGCTTGTGAAAACCCAAAAGGGCGCAATCTCGATTAAAAAAATAAAAAGAAACGGTATGTCCACAAGCAAAATGGGCACGAATGAAAACCCGAAAGGACGCCGTGAGTAAAAAAAGCAGGGCTACCAGCGAGCTTGTGAAAACCCGAAAGGGCGCAATCTTGCTTAAAAAGAAAATGCTATGTCCACAAGCAAAATGGGCACGGATGAAAACCCGAAAGGGCGCCGTGAGTAAAAACAGCAGGGCTATCGGCGAGCTTGTGAAAACCCGAAAGGGCGCAATTTCGTAAAATTTCCACTTACGAGATCCTCTTGACTCGTAAGGAGAACTCCCCCTATGAGACCCCCACGGCTCATAAGATTCAAAGCCTTAAGCTATAGGGACCCGGACCTGTTCTTAAGCCGCCGTATTCCCCAAGTTGCCTTACAGACGGTCCAATATTGGCCCTTGTATACAATCCACGAGCACAAATAAACGATTTCCCCACCAAGTTCCACCAATGACGAGGAATGTCCTCATACGGTAAACGACACTTGTAAGTCCTCTCGACTTATAAGAAGAAAACACTCTTATAAGATCCTTACGAATTATAAGAGAACACACACTTAGGAATCCCCACGATTCCTAAGGAGAAAATACGCCTACGAGATCCTCACGACTCGTAGGGAGAAATAACTTTATGAGACCCTTACGGCTCATAAAGTCGAAAAGTCTTAGTCGACAAGATCCTAACCCTGTGTACTAAGACACCTTTCAAATCATCAAAGGCAAATGATGATTTACCCCTGGCAATATCCCAGTTGCAGCGATACTGATGCCTAAACAAGTGTCAAACTCTAAGTCCTTTCACGGAAAATGATGATTCGCTCCTGGCAATATTCCAATCGCAGTGATGCTGATGCCAAGATTGGTATCAGATCTTAAATTCTATACTCGCAATAAAAATCAGCGAGCAAAAAATGCATATAAAAATAACCGAAATGATGGAGCAACTCGCAATAAAAATCAGCGAGCAAAAAATATATGCATATGAAATAGCCATTTAGGCAACTCGCAATAAAAAAGCAGCGAGCAAAAATATAAAAATAGCCGAAATGATTGGGCACCATGATAAATAGCCGAAATGATTGGGCAATCACGACTTTCGCGATATGAAAAGCTGAAAAGATAGAGTATCGCGGAAATAAAAAATAAAATAAAATAAAATTTTCTCTGCCCTGCAGGTGAATCTACACCGACCCCTGTATGCAATCCATAGGCACAAATGAAAAAGGGAACCATGTTTTCCCACCAGGCTCCATCAAAGGGAGAGCCAGATCTTGATGGCGACATATACAACCTAGAGACAGCTCTGGCGTATCTTCTCATTCCAATAAGATGCAGACGCAACGTCAACAAAAGGCCCAAGGTCAAAAAAAGGAGTGACGGCAAAATCCCAGCTCCAGCTCGACATTCTTCTTGTTACAGCAGACGCAATGTCAACAAATACTTCAAATAGCCAAATCAAATCGAAGCAATGGTATATTCCCAGCTTCAGGGTCTCAACAGCAAGTCATATAAAGCCTAAGAGACCATCGAAGATCATCCCACACCAGCGCAGAGTGGTTATGACTCATCGGGGCTCCCAAACTGAGCCTAACCTCAAGTAAAAAAACGGCATGAGAAAATCCCTAACACTTGCTCTTCCGACGGTCAAACTGCCTAAGAAGATTACTTGAAGACATCTTGTCCAGCCCCCGAAGGGATCAGAGACACGACAGTTGTGGAGCTACTCGAACAGCAGCGTAAAGACTGCATATCGGCGAATGCATCAGCCAACGCGATGATACCATGCACTAAAACCCTAGTACCACAAAACCTAACGGACCTCTGTCGCAAAGAGCAGGGGCTATCTATAACGTTAGGATGGGGTTTCCTATAAGCCCAAGGGAGGTAAACTAAACAAACTCCGAAATGAGTCCATAAACTAGAGACTCCGGGATGAATGAATAAACTACAAACTCCGAAATAAGTCCATAAACTAGAGACTGCGGAATGAGTGAATAAACTACAAACTCCGAAATGAGTCCATAAACTAGAGACTTCGGAATGAGTGAATAAACCATAGGCTCCGAAGCGAGCGCATATCTACAAACTCCAAAACGAGTAAGTAAACTAATTAGCACCACATTAGGGCATCAGAACACGGATAAGCGCATAAAAAATGTGTATATTCTTATTCATGCATCAAAATGTTTAAGAGATACAATTAATGCAAAAAGGGGAATACAGTTACAATTAGGAAAGAGGGGCTTTCAACAAATCGGCGACCTGCTCACGCGCTCCCCGCAACTCCTCCTCGCATTCAGCTACTACGGCCAGCCCCGCTTCGATTTGAGCCTATTGTTGCATGCAGGATGAAAGTTTCTCAGCGATTTCCTGCTTGGCAGTTTTGCAATCTTGCGTGACCCGCTCAGTAAGGTCGAGCTTCTGCCTCAGCGCCAGCCCATCAGATATACATTGTTGGAGTTTTTCAAAAATAGCTTTCAGCTGCGTAGCATTCGTTTTGATTTGGGCGCACAATTGAACGGATTCACCAGGAGCCGTCGCATGCTCCTTTGCTTTAGGGTCAGCTTTTGTTCGAGATGCCGAATGAAGTCGGAGCTTTGTTTGATCCACGTGACCCGCTGAGCCTTCAAGGTCAATACTTCAGGAGTAAGACGCTTGAGCTCGATCTCATGCAAATAAGTCTCGATCTTCTTACAATGATCGACCCAAAAGTGAACGAAATCTTCATTGTGGAAATTCGCAAGCGTCGTCGGTATAGGGTTGACTTCGTTAGAGAAATCCACAGCAGAGGTGAGAGCCTCGGCATCAAGATCTTCGATAAATTCGCTTAACATCCGCTTGCTTCTTAACATCCGCTTGCTAGTTAACGCGCCCCTGAAAGATTGACGTTTAGCAAAAGGCCCCATAGGCATGGGAATATGAGACTCAAAATGAAGCGAAGTTGGTATAATTGCTGCAAAATAAATCACGCACGAATAAGGGTCAAATTTCAACTTGAAAGATAAAGAAGGAAGCTGATAGACAACAGCTATCGTACCAGCTGTTGAAAGTAGCAAGACAGGGAGCACCGGAGGCTTGGCTATCCCTTCGCTCCCTCCTTCGAGCCATGATACTGTGGTCAATATGAGGAAAGCTAAGCAATAGAAGGTCTACTCATGAAAAGGAGAAACACCAACCGAAGAATATACTGACCAATGCCAGAAGAAGGAACGACTTCCGATTGGAAGGAAAAATGTGGGTTTAGCACTTGGTATAAGTGGTCAAAGAGCACTCCTGCAAGGTTGCGACAATATATGATTAATGCAAAAAATGGTATCTACAGTGAAGCAAATGAATGAGAAGTCTTTACCTTCCAAAATTCGGGGAGAATCAGAAGAGGGGGAAGGAACCGTGACAGTCAAGACAATGGCCGGCGGTAGTTCTTCAGCCAGTACAGCTTCAGGGTTTACTGTGCCTATGCTCAGGACAAAGAAAATATCATCAGAGATGCTTAGCAGGATTAAAAGTTCAAAGATAATAACCCAAGGAGTACCCGATAGGTCAGAAACTGAGACCGTGCCCAAAGCGTCACCAGTTGTGACGGCTTCCTCGGTTTCCATTGGGAAAGTGGACTCAGCACCCACATCTTCATCTCCTGACTCGATAAGGGCAGTTGTAATGCTGGCATCCCCCTCCGATATCAAGGATCCACAGGGAGAAGAAGCGACATTCGGAGCGGTCTCAGATTCCAGAGAAAGGTTGGCCACTTCAGGCTCTTTAGTCACCGGCACTTCACCTGCCAGGCCACCACCAGAACTTAGCCCTGCTTTAGAACAAAAAATGTGTCATGATTCGAGGAAAAACGACTGCTAAGTTCTAATAAGGAACTGCGCGTTGTTATATCTTGAAGTGGCCGCTCGGCTTCTTCCCGTGATGCGCGCGCGACTTGCCGATAAGCAGTAGACAAGTTAGAAGGAACATCCGCTATGAGAATGACAGAAGGTCGAACTTCACTCGAACCTGCGCCCGCGGCCAGAACAGCCTGACATTCCCTCGCAACCTGCTTTCTACGCTTCCTCTCAGCCTGGGCCGTATGAACTGATCTCCTTAAAACTTACGACAGGGGGGGCGTCCAAATCGAGTTCAGCCTCCGGATCCGCTGTGGCATTCATCATCGGCTGCTTCAGCAACACCTCCTGCGGTGGCCTTGGGAGAGCCTCAGCCGCGGTCGGTGGCTCCAAAGGCTTTTCTGCATCACTACCCAAGACTGGCATTACACTCGGAACAACCTGGGTTGTGGTGGTTCCTGTAATAGGATAAAGAAAAGGGTCAGATCATGAATAAAAAAGAACTAAAGGTGTATTGAAATGAATCATACCAAGGCCCAAGGAGGCGCGGAGCCTCTCCTCCTCCTCAAACATCTTGAGGGAGACCGAGAGAGCCTCTTCGGCAGAAATGCCTATTAAAGAAGAGAGCGTTAGTAAAGCATAATAAATTCAAAAGAAAAGGGAGGGAATATATATACATGAGAGTATAAATAAAGTATACAGGACTACGCAATAGAGGCTAACGCCGCCTGATCATAGGCCAGTCGCTTCGACGCTTCCATGGCGGCCTGAAGATCGGTATCAGTCACAGGCGCATCAACCAGACCGATATTAGTGCCATACTCGCACAAGCCCCCACTATAGGGAGCATGGGGCTCCTGGCCGAATACGATGTCAACGGAGAATAGAGATTTCTTCTTCTTCTGCGAACTGACACCAACAGCCGACGACAAAAGCTTTCGTTTGGCAGGCTTCTTCGGACGGCGGGTCCCGATCTCCGAACCAATGCCCGATTCTGTGGACGCTACGGCTATCGTAGTCACAGGAACATCCGGTCGAAGCTTATCAGGGAAAGCTCGTGGGACTACAGCCGTAGTGATTTCTCTTAAAAAAAAAGGACGAACGATTGTCCGTCGCTTCAGCAGGACCGATGGATTACCGGCTGGGACGGCATCCTTATAGTTGAGTAGCAGCCGCCTCTCCTCCCTGATAACAGCACATATCGCATGATGGTACCACGCGATGTAAGCATTCAAGGCTTTTGGCACATAGCTCGGCTCTCTGACAAGGAAATGGGACCCCGTATTTAATCGCATAAAATAATGCGTTGTGCTGCGAATACCCTCCTCCGTAACAACCGGCTCAACTAAGAACGCCTCAAGAGGAACACCTTGGTTATAACCTAATTGTTGGGCAAAACGATATGGGTTGTACCTCATAAACAGCACCGATGCGTTTTGTCTAAATACTAGGAAACCCGGCCTGATAGAATACAGGTGCATAACCTCCCGAGCCCTCAACGCAGAAGCCCCATCCTTGAAGGTATCATGCAACGGTAGGACCACCTTAGATGATTCGTTGCCGATAGTCAGGACTCTATCGACAAAGGTCATATTGTCCCCAACCATGCTTGGGCGAAGGAGCAATCGCCGAGCCTCTCGCTGTGATGGGTCTAGAGCGGAAGTGTCAACTAGATACATGACCCGGGGAAAGTTAGCCTTCGTAGAATCGGGGTCATTTATGAACACCAAAGGCGCCCAGCATATGCATCTCGATCCATGATGCGAAGTAGTGCAATGGGAAATACACAGGCTTTACCATCGGTTGAGTGGTGTCAGCTGCTAAGCTCAGGCCATAATATAAATTAGCCAACCCCGTGATCCTAATGTCCACGTATGCCCCCGCGACGATGCAATGAGCCGGATAAAAAACAGATGGCCTCATGTAGCGGGGGTGCGTCGGAAGCGCAAACCAACTCAGCCATAAACCAATCAACCCCAGAAAGAATGTCTCTTCATCAACATCCGAGGCAGCAATCTCTGCAAAGGGGACGACTAGAGTATCCGGAATAAAGAATTTCTTTAAATCTGCTTCTGCAGTCGGCAAGTTATCCGAACCAAACCCGAACGGGTCGTCAAGTTTGGCGAATTTCATAGCCTGTTTAGACAGAACTTCCGGACGAAGAAAGCGGGCGATGAAATCTGCGAAGCTAACTCCGTGCCCGCCAGACTCCAGGAATAAACTCTCATACATGTTCAACACCTTAATCAAGCTTGGGAACTAATGTTGAATGGCATTCTCTAGAGTAAGGCCCATTAACACTGATTTGGTGGTGAAGACATACTCGTCGGGGGGAAGTAGCTCCTCATAGTGCTCCTCTTTGACAGGTAAGCCGAAGATCTCCGCAAACTCCTCCAATGAAATTGAAACCTCCCGATCTGATAAGAGAAAGGTATGGGTAGGGATGTTCCATTGTTCCAAAAAGGATTTAATCCACCACACATGAGGAGCGTGGTAGTGAAAGAGAGACGCGTAGATCGCGGTATACAACTCGGTCTTTAATAACAGCGATTTCTTAGCCGACAGGATATATCGGGCCAACTGTAGATAGCCGGTCGAATAACGGGGAGTCATTCCTATCATGTAAACTTGCCCCCCAAGAACACAACTCTCCTTGGCATATGCGTCGCCCTAAAATGTCTAAGGCCATCGGCAACTGCACTGGTATTGAGGCCATGGAAGGCTGAAGACGACCTTCCAAGGTCGAGTTGACCTCTTCTACTACGAAGGTCACCGGCGGCGGATCGGCATAATAGATTGCCGGGATCGGTTCCGAAGGCGCTGCGCAAGTAAAATTACGCCGACCCTGAATAATTTGACTATACCATGACCCCCACAGATGAATAGATTTTTGCTCTGGATCATGATCCTTAATAAGTGCGAAGACTTCCCGATCTACGGGCACGTCGGCAAAAGCGCTTTTCGAACGTACAAAGGGAAAGGAGGAATCAAAATCCATAGTACCTGCACAAAAAGGGAAGGGTTAGCTATCGACACAATTTTCAAGGCTTTAACTGTACTACACCGCAGTTCAAAAAGAAAGGGACAGAGGCCCCCATAAAATCAAGGTAACACCCCATCAATGATGGGGAAGCCACTCATTAAAAATAAAATCCAAAAGGATTCCCACTTAATGAGTATTGGGATACCTAGCACGGCAGCAAGGTTTCAAGTAGCATCATCCATGCCAAGTTAAAATTTTTGTCGTTCTAGATAACCCTACACCTAGGTTCTTAACTAAAAAATCATACGGAATTAAAATGTAAACACTTTACAACTAAGAGATTAGGGATTACAACCTTTGTAGTTCGTTCCTTCGCTTCATAAGCTCCAAGTTGTGGTCCCTTCACTACGATCATCAAGCTCCCGGACTCTAGAGAGGCTCCATGAGGTGAATGATCCATGCTAGCTTGAAGTCTTCACAATCCAATATGGTCTACCTTGAGGAATCACAAACCTAAGCTATCTCTTCACTAATTATGGATTAGTGAAGCTAACACACTAATCTATATGGCTAGTATAGAAGAAGATGATGAAGTAGGAATATTGCTCTCTTTAGTTTTCTATTTCTCACAATCTTTCATCACTTGGAAAAATCAAGCAAGCTCCTTTTTTGAAGAAGAAGAAGAAGAACAAGTGATGAATGAATTATTGTTGAGCTTAGAAATGCAACCAAGGGTTAAGCATGTCATGCTTAACCCTTGTAGAGAATTAACCATGGCAAAGTGGTTAGGGTTAGGTTAACAAAGATCTTAGAAATATCAAGAGAGTGGACTAAGTGAACAAGAAAAATATCTCATGCATTAATCCACAATTTTGAATTATCTAAAACAAATAAAAACCTAACCCTAATTACAAAGCAAGGTTTAGTTCTCATAAACCCTAGTTGCATGTGTAACCCTAGCATGTTACAATATCGCATATCACATATATAATATTTTATAACAAAAGAAAAGAATACATTAAACATATATCACATATATGTTAAATGTATTCAAATGTGAGAAAATGAAATACTTAAGTGAGCAATATATTAGTTAATATAATTTAATATATCTAATATATAATTCTACATTAAATTATTAAATCAACATTTGATTTAATAATCCGGCTATATCACATATAACCGATTAATATTAAATGTATCATTTTATCGAATCAACACTTGATCCGATAACCCGGCTATATCACATATAACCGACTAATATTAAATGTATCATTTTATCGAATCAACACTTGATCTGATAACCCGGCTATATCACATATAACCGGTCGATATCACATATCGCGAGAATAGAATACGGTATCACATATCGTATTAATCTCGGTCCCGCACATATCACATATGTGCTCCTACTCCGTTTCGCCTGAGCCAGGAAACCTCTGTGTAGGACTCTGAAGACTCGTCAATACGACGGCAGTAGGTGACGATCATATCAAACACCAACAAGCTGTAAGCAGTCAGCTAAACGTAACATCCACCCGGGTATTGAGCGATCAGAAGATCAACAAGTAAGCCTGCACACACTCCTGTGAATCCAATCAGTAACACTACCGTACAGTCCGGTCTCTTCGTCTGATATATCGCATATCCAGTCTAGGGGTGGTAAACATCAGACCCCAGTAACCGATAAATCGTGTCGATATGAGGCTCATAATAGGTCAAGAAACTGCTGATACCAGTAGATCTCCATATCATCCCTGGCCAGGGACTTCCAGTTATAGCCAATCGAACACAGCGCAACATCAACCCCCAATACCGGGAGAGACGGAACCCCTCCCATCGCTCATTGCCTCCATGTGATTCGGGACTGTATCCAAAAGCCACCGTTTTGCACGTTCTCATGAATGTGGTAAGGTAGAAATCAAAGCACAGTGCGAATCACACAAAACTCTATGACGATCTCGGGTCTACAGACTAACCTGTACCGTGTCACCAGAGAACTGCTATCTGACGATAGGTATAATACCATCTAGGAGTTCTCGGCGAGTCCGTTCAGTGTACCCAGTCTCCACTGAGCACCCGTACACTATCTTTGATGTCAAACACCAATAGATGTGGGATCATCCATCGCCCATCATATGGATCAAGATGCGTATGCGCTAGTCTACTCTGGAGTATCGATGCCCTGTCTCGATACACGCTCGACTAGGAACAATTATAGGACATACTCTTGGACTACCCTGGCCCCACTAATATGATCTGCATCATAGTCCTAGTAGTCAAGTATATATCCCAAGGGCTTTATCAACATGTGAGAGCAAAACAGTAAACCAATACAAGTCAACATGTTTAGAAAAAGTGAAACCAGATAGCATACTATCATATCGAGCAAGAAAGTCCTCTCTCTCTATATATATATCCAAGCATCCACTATAATATACATCATATATACAACAATGGCCTTTAGGTCATATACATAACTAACAATGAGAAAGCATCATTAAACTCTAGAGTTAAACTCTCTCAAGAACTGTGTTCTGCAAACAAATTTCAAATCTGTCAAGAAAATTAGGAAGGGAATAAAATTCCCAAAAGAAATTCTTCAGAGCCAAGCTCTGTAGAACAATGGGATAACATCCCAGAACTCCGCTCGAGAAAGGGAATTAAATTCCAAATAACCGTCAAAAAACAAAGTTTCTAACAGGGTAAAACCCTAAAAGATTTTTAAGATCTACGATCTACTCAAGTAAAAAAATTTAGATCTCCAAGAGATCATTGCAAAAGAAGAGCAAAACTCTGTTAATGGGTTAAAAGCCCTGAAACATAAAGAGATTCCTTTGAGAGTTTCCTCAGACATTAAGACATGGTCATGATTCTTACCAAATTTTGACAGAGTTTTGACTCTAAAAGAGTTTCTTTGAACAGAGATCTGAGCTCTGAAAAGAGAATTAAATTCTCAAGAAAATAAGAAGGCTAAAAAGAAGATGAACAGCAGCTATCTCAAGGTCCAAAGGCCCTATTTATAAAACTTTAAGAGATGGTTCAACTCCCCAGGAGATCGAACGGTGGAAAAGGTGTCACCGCTGCACTCATGTGTAAGCCACTTGAGCGCAACGGTAGGGGGGCATTTGTTTCCCCCAATAAAAGAGAAAAGCTCGGTTTAAAAATTAATGAGGTGGCGCCTCACGTGCTTCCCACGAGGCCGCCAGCACCAAGATCAATCTGATAGGAATTAATCCTATGGCGGCGCCTCACGTGCTCCTCACGCGAGCACCAGCGCCAAGACCAATCTGATAAGAATTAATCCTATGGTGGCATCTCACGTGCTCCTCACGCGGGCGCTAATGTGCAAAGCACATAAATTCCCATTATAAGAACTAGAACCTTAAGTAGGGCCCATGTGCACAACACATAAGCGTCGGCGTCCAAGTAGAATTAAATTATACTCTCTGTTAAACAGAGCCGTTGGATCAAAAATCCAACGGAGATGATAAATCATAAAATACAAAATTAAATTCTACCAGGAGAAAACATTCCCAAATTGGGTTATAGAATAAAATTCTATTTTGAGATATATTCTCTCAATCTTTCTAAACAAGAAAGATTGCCCTCTGTAAAACAGAGAACTGGTGGATTAAAAATCTAACGGTTATTAAAAAATCACCGTTTTACAGAATAAATTCTGTGTAAGAGAAGATATTTCCCCAATCTTGTTAGAAAAAAGAAAATATGTTCTGTAAAACATAAACCTTTGGATTAAAGATCCAATGGTGGGTAAAATTCCCCAGATCAATTGGGATCTCTCTTAATGAGATTTCCTCAAAGCTAATTAACAAACTGCCTCTACTATATAAAGAACCAAAGACTTCAAGTCTAAAAAGGAAGAACCCCCCCTCCCATGAGCTTCTAAAAAAAACTAAAGCAGAAAACTTCAGAAAGGAACAGAGAAGAAGATCTCCCTCCTCAAAAAACTCTAGGTAAATAAAAAAAAGAGATCAAAATATCTCATTTATCTATTGAAGGGTTTAACCCTTTTAAAAGAACCGAGTTCTTTCTTTAGATCTGAGATCCATAAGACAAGTCTCGCACAAGTTGAGAATTTAATTCTCATCGGGAAGAACTTGTTTTTGAGAATCAAAGATTCAGAAAAGAATTAGGAATCGAATTCCTCAAAACAAAGCATGTAAGGAAAAACCTAGCACCCAGCGCCTCACGTGTCCCTCACGTGGGAGCCACAGAAAAAAAGAGTGTTTAGCACTCATTGGGCAGCGCCTCATGTGTCCCACACGTGGGCGCTACAGAAGAAAAGAGTGCTTAGCACTCAATGAGCAGCGCCCAGCGCCTCACGTGTCCCTCACGTGAGCGCCACAGAATGGAAGAGTGCTTAGCACTCACTAGGCAGCGCCTAGCACCTCACATGCTTCGCACGTGATCGCCATAAAGAGTTCCTAGCACTCCATACAAAGACAAAAAGGGGGTAAAGTGTTTAACGCTTATTGGGCAATCCCCATGACTGAAAGCCCCACATGATTATATATGAGCGTCAGAACTTATATAAGTGCCCATTCATTTTTGTACAAAAAGGGGACTGATTAAACAGGACCCAAACAAGTGTTTGGCACTTTTCAATAAAAAAAACTGAGTGGACCAAGCCCAAATTGGTTAGGTCCCCTGAGAATAAAACATCCCTGATTCAGATCAACCGAGTCTATGTGCTCATGATTTCCCAAACCGATTTTGGTCCTAAATACGACTATTGATCTTCCAGTTGATTGTATCCAAAACGATACTCATCCCACATCTTCCCGAGGAAATCTTAGTCTCAAAATATGACTAATGATTTGCGGATTCGCCACTGACTCGTTTTCCCCTCAAATACGGGAATTGGTTCAAGGGTACATCTCTCCATACCTCTAATCCACGTCGTTGTAATTCCTCAACGTCTCCAAAGAGGTGGCGGGTCCCGACAACCAACAGGTTTTTGGTGCACTTCCAAACTGATGTGCACACCTCAAATCAGACCGCATCTGAAACTGGGTGCATCGCATATCATCGTTGTTCATCCCGTCACATAATAAATACACGTGCGCACAAGATGGACAACGGACCGAGACGTTCTTAAACTAAAATCTCACCTCCAAGACGGCGATCAACGGACCAAGACGTCCTTAAACTGATCAACGGACCGAAATATTCTTAAACTAATATTCGCCCCAAAAATGGCGACAATAGACCGAAATGCCCCTAAACTAAGACAACAGAGCCCAAATGCTCTCTTGTTGGATGTGAAACAAAAATAATCCCAACACCTTGTTAAGTAAATCTTAGTCTCAAATTGGACTAACGTATCCTTAACAAAAAAAACCAACCGAGCCCCAACTGTTCACATACATTTAAGTCGATTTTAATCTCAAACCAGATTAACAATTCTTAAATAAAACAAATCCAAATCTAAGATATACGGATTTGGACTAATTCATGCCCTACGGACGACAACATAAATTAGTCTCCGTATACAATCCACGGGCAACCTAAACAAACAAAAACAATACGACACGAAATGAACTGCTGGAGCAGGAGAAAGTGGTTATCGTAATGCGGTAACGTAATTAACTGCAGAAACTTGCGCCTGCAGGGAAGAGCGTCCTCACAATTAAAAACTCCCCATAAAACGAACAGAATCTGATAAAGTCCGCTACAACGGTCGCATATGTCCAAACCTCCGATATATGATGACATAAATCAACTTGGCACTTTCGAAGAGGTGGACGGATAAATCCAAATAGCATCTGTCCCATAATTCAGGTGAGACGTTCCAACGTCCCAGTCGCGTCTTTCGGCGGTGAACAAAGCCAAAAACATACATGGTGTATGAATCATGCATATTGAAGTACGTTGAGAAGTCGACAAAAGATTTTATTAACCTATAAAGTCCCAAAGAGGAAACAAAAGATATGAATAAATCACATAGTCCAGGGGCTGATACATGTATCTTACTGTATGGATCTAAATGCGAAAGGTTAAGAACTTAACTAACCGTTTTCCCTTATCGGATCCAGTACTAGAAACCGCAACCACCCGACCCATTGCCGTCCCTCAAAAGTCACTCCTTCGCCTTTCTCCCCAAGAAACCCAAACCCTAGAAAACCTCAAAACATCACCGACACCAAAAAATCGATCAAAAAAATTCCCCAAAAATCCCTCAAAAATGTTCAGGAATCAGTACGACACCGACGTGACCACGTGGTCCCCAGCGGGACGCCTCTTTCAGGTCGAGTACGCCATGGAGGCGGTGAAGCAAGGCTCGGCCGCGATCGGCCTCAGATCCAAAACCCACGTAGTGCTCGCGAGCGTGAACAAGGCGAGCTCTGAGCTCTCGTCGCATCAGAAGAAGATCTTCAAGGTCGATGAGCACATTGGGGTCGCGATCGCTGGGCTGACTGCTGATGGGCGCGTGTTGTCGAGGTATTTGAGGAATGAGTGCATCAATCACAAGTTTGTGTATGAGAATCCGCTGGCTGTTGGGCGATTGGTGGTTCAGCTTGCGGATAAAGCTCAGGTGAGATTTTGGTTTTTTTGATGCTTTGTTTTGGTTGGATCTGGGTCATAAAAGATGTGTTTTTGATTAATTTTAGCGATTGAATTGTGTCTTTAGTGTTGAGATAGAAGTGTTTTGATGAATTGTTAATGGGTATAGGGGTCAGGGTTGAGTAAAAATCCCTCATTTTACAGAACGCTTAACATGTTTGGAAATTGGCCATTCAACTAGATGATAAAGCTCTCCATTCTCAATTTTGTGAAATTGGTATCGCTTTACAGTTTTTATCTGTTGTTTTGGGTTTCCTGGATCTGATGATTAGAGTTACAATAGAGATGTTTGATTATGCATTGGTGGCGGCAGCATAGCAGTGGGTATGAATTGTTAATGGCTTCAGTATCAGGATTTTGTGTTGAATTTCACCTTTCATCGATGGGTTTCTCATTTCGTGGTTTTCACTTTCTAGACCTTGTTCGTTATGTTTGATCGATAGCAATTTGCTATAAAATGGACAATTGGTAACCTGGGTTATTTTTCTGAAGTTATTTTCTTGCTCAATTTTTAATCTTGCAGTCAAATGGGACCCTGTTGTATTTTGCGGTGACTAATCTTTATTATCTTTTCTTAGAGAATTGGGTTTTATATGGGATGGGTGGTTGTAGAGAATCATCTTTTTCCCCTCGATGTGCTTAGAAATCATATCTAATTGTCTTTAAATCCTTGGTCTCACTTTCCAAATTTTGACTTGATTTTGATTGCCGAGACGGGAAGCTTAGGCCCTGTTTGGGAATGGAGTTGAAGTTTTCTAAACTGAAGTTTCATAGAGTTAGCAAAGCCAAACTCCAAAATCCTAACGGTGGCTTGTTTAGCTACCATTTTGGAGTTGAAATAATTGTAGTTATCTTAGCCCAAATGTTGAGATAACAGATATCTCAACTCCAATTTGATCAAAGTTTTGTAAACTCCATTTTTGGAGTTTGGGGCTTGCAAACCATAGTTTGCATCCTCTACCTCCACTTAAAAATAAACTATGGTTATCCCAACTCCATATCCAAACAGGGCATGGTCAGTCGGAAGTGTATGGATGATCCTCATCTATCTATTAAGCTAAAGCTATGGAATGAATAGTATATGTTTTTTTATATTTCCTCCCACTGTCTTGAAATTGAGAGGTTTATTGAAAGTTGTGCACTTATCTTTTACGAAATGGAGTATTATTTTTAATGTTCTCGGTTGGTGTATGCTAATTATGGTATTGATGTGCTTATTTTAGCAATTTATACAGAATAACAAATAAGGTCATTATGAACACCATGATCTGGATTCTGAAGGTCAGGGCATTAGAATTTATGTGGTAATGGGGCACGGTGAGATGGGAGTTGACCTACTTGGGTTGAAGCCTGAAATATTGTGTGATTTCTTAATATCTTGATGCTATAACAAAGTTATGGGATCGTGGTACGAAGGTTTCCCTTCTCATTTGTTATTTAGTTTGATTTGTGTCATGCCATATGCTTTGCATCACTCTGCTCACTTACTGTCAAGGTAGACAGCGTGCTGGAAAAAAAACAGGTTTATTGATCTACATACCAACTCAACTTGTCTCTTTTAATACAATGAAATGGATGAAACCCAATATTTATATTAAAAAAATAGAGTAAGAATGAGACTGTGATACGGTGGGTATAGCTTCGGTTGAAGATAATGATAAATAACTGGTTAAGATATGTGTCATTGCACTGATTAGGGGAATCAATAGAGTTGTAGTTGGAGTTAAGCAGTAGGGAATATGGATCAACCTAAGCAAAGTAGAATTGTTGGATTGAGGCAATGAAAGAGGACATGATAATTTCTAGTAGAGGTCTCACGTGGAATTTTTGTTCTTGGGGTCCACTAAAGTCTTGTTTGATAAGTTAAGCAGTTTCTTTTAGACTCCATGTGTTAGGTTTATGTTATCCTTGGCTTGTATGGATATGAAACTATTTTAAATGGAGGGCAAGCTATTTATGAGCAACATTTCTCAATTGATGTGAATGATAACTTTTAACAGAATATGTTCTCAAACTCGTTTATCCATCTTCCCCGCCTAACCTCTTGCATTCTTCGGTCTTTGTATCATGCTATGTCAAATTGAAATTAGAGAAAGAAGGAATCTGATTACCCACATGGTGATGATAATCTGATGAACCAGAACTGCATTGATCTTCTTTAAGTGGTGTGAGAAAGAGCCGATTATTAATTTTGTAATTTGTAGTTTGGTTAAGGGTCTGTGTAAAAAGCAGAAGATGAGTGTAGAAGCTTGTAAAATACTTGGCTAAAATTCATGTCATAGCAAAGGAGAATCAATGCTGTCAATGCGCAAGGCGTAAAGGGTCTAACGTGTCTGAGGCGCTTGGTAGTCGCCTTAGGTGCGTGCCCGAGCGTGTGAGGCGCACAAGTTTGTAGCAAGATAAGAACAACCACGACCATTCAAAAAATTTAACGACTAAAAAATCCAACACCAATAACATAAAAGGGAAGGGAAGAAGAGGTGAAGAGAGACCTAATTTTATGTTTTGACTATTCTTGGGCTGCTCTATCCGAGAACAAAAGAAGGTATAACTCGAGAAGAAGAGGAGAACCTAAGAAGATGGAGAGATCCTAGCTGCCACCAAAAAATTCTAGAAGCCGCCGGTGAACTCAAAATACCCTAGCCGACAACGAACTTGCAAACGATAAAACCCTTGGCGTTCTTAGGATGCTCTAGAGTTGGCCTCAGGTTAATATTGTCCAATAACCTCTTAATTTGATGTTTTTGGTTCAGGTTTTAAAAAACAATAACAAACCCATTTGACATGTTTACCTAAAGCATAGCCTCTTAGAATGAGGTGCGTCTCACGTAAGGCTCAAAGCGCACGTGAGGCGCGAGCCTCGAGATCCTAAGCGCGTACCTCGTCGCTGCACAATGTCTCGATGCTTTGAGAGGCGCACTACAACGCTTGGTTGCGCCTTGCGCCTGAGGTGCAGCGCCTTTCACGCCTTTAACAGCACTGAGAATACATATTTTTTTCAGAATTGTACGCAAGTGTTTCTACAGGTGTCATAAGAAGAATCTAGATTGTTTTTTAGTCGCATCATGATATAGCATAATGTAAAAGTGTGTGGAGAGCTGAAAATATGTAGACCTTAGTGCTTGCATTTAACCGTTGGATTCTTTTGAGATTGTAACCAGCAATAATACTCGATAGATAGTATTTATGAGTTATACTTTGTCCATATACGGATTTTGTGTCCACTTCTTCTCTAAATAGTGAGCGAAGTAATATTTTTACTCCTCACAGCATATGAGTTGCTTAGTTGGGTGTAGCTGGAGCCTCATGTGGTTCCAATTACATCGAAATCTAAAAATTGGTGTTTGGTTTCAAGTAGTTGTTGTTTCAACATGTAATTTTAACAACACATAAAAATTAAGATCATGTAGTAGCAAATACACTCAACTTGAATTCCTTTTCAACTTCATCCGATGGATTTCCCATGGCAATCGTCAGAATTGAACATGGACACAAGGAATAGGTAAAAGGTTATTGTGTTTTAACTACATCCAAACAAAGACATCTCTTACAAAAAATCTAGTTAGAACTACATTTTAACGAACGAAGGAATGATGTTACAAATGCATTGCTTCTTCAACCAACCAAACACACAAATTGAACTTGGAAAAAAAAAAAGAATTATTAGTGGTTTTGGATTTTTCAGTAGTAACCCATGTCGTCTTAAGAATGGAAATCATCAATTTATGTCTAACGTCTACTACATTCCAAAGGTGAAGAACAATGTATAGGGTCTTGTCCAACTCTTAAAAAGGGCTATGGTATTCAATTATCCATATGATAATCCAGTCTTTTGATAAGAGATGAAAGAACAATTTGGTTGTCAATGTTGAAATGGCAAACACCATTCAACATGATTTCGTGAATTGTTTGAAGGCTTGCTAGAAAGATAATCTTGGCTATGGCATTTAAGATTTGGACAAAGGTAAGACCAGAACACCATTTTTTTATTATCTTTGCTTATTACAATCTCAAATGGACCCCCGTGGGCGTATGTTGGCATCAATAGGTCTTACTACACACTCTCAACATTGTGCATACTTCTACATATTATGTATCATGGCATCTATACATATCTCTCAAGACACTCTAGGATGCTATCTATTGAATCTTAATTCAATATTCTAGAGGTTTCTACACTCATCTACTACTTTCTGTATCATGACCCTTAAACAAACTAATTATTACATAATCGGGTTATTTTTTAACATTATATATGTAAGATAGGACTTCATAATTCCATTACATTCATGGAGATGAAGTTTGGACCTGGGCTATAAGAAACTTAGAAACTTGAATGTAGATATCTGCTCTTACCTTAAAACCATGGTGTTGTTTGTGATGCATAATACATTTGTGTATTTCAAGTAGAAGCATCAACATATTTCCCATTATTATCATGCTAGACAGCCTCAAGGACTGAGATTGGTCTTACAAGCTAAAGCTAGATGTATCCAGAAAATTTTCAAATTGGTTTATGGATGAATTGTGATACTAGTTGAATTTCTACGCCTCGAATTGGGAAGTCATTTATTAGAAAAATGCGATGTTGCTTTTAGTAAGCGGAGGTGCCACCAAGATGAAAGCTGACCTTTAAAGTGCTGTCTCTACGTGGATGAGGAAAAACAGTCTCAGCATCAAGCCAAATCATCCCTCCCCTCTCCCCGTGCCCCCCTGTTCCCTGTCCGCATGTAAAGCAACCTAAGGAATTTCATTGGCTTCAAACAGCCTTTGATAATAGAAGATAGAGAGTTAATTCATTCTATTGTCAGCTTTCACTTATCTAGTTCCCAGCCAACGTCTTTACTGCTACTATCACGTGGGATTGCATATGCTCTAGGCAGTGAGAAACAGAACCTTTTTATGAGCCTTATGAAGTGACCAAGTGTCGATGATGACCAAACAAATATTAAATTCTACCAATAATGTAATTTGTACCCATCGCCTTTATTTAGTTAGATTCTTTGACCTGTTTGGTGTTCATCTATGATCTATCAGTAATGTCAAAAACTTCCCTCCACTTAGTAAGGCTAAAGGGTTCATGACATTGCAAGATTACTTGGTAATTTCCAAGTAAATTCCATGCTTTTTCCTTGCAGTTGCATTTGATTTGGCCATCAGGGGAGTTCCTGTTTTCTTGATGGCTCTTGCAAGCTGTATACAAACTGTCTAGCGATAAAATCCTAATCTGATGCTTGAGGCTGCTGCAGATCTTGCAACATCGCTACCCAAAATCAAGATGCACATTGGATGTTGTCATGATGAAAAGCATCTATGTATATAAAGAATGTTTCTAGTTGTTTCTCATGTCTACCGTCATACGAACTCTCTTTCTGATGATTTAGATTCACCGTTGCATATATTTATACATACAGTGCCGCTGTGTGTGTTTTTCTTGTTTTTTTTTGTGGGGGGAGGGGGTGGTGGTGGTTGGGGGATAGCTTCATGGATTTGGACTTTGGTATAACTGGAGGTTCATCTTGTTAAATTTTCAAAATGTTGAATTCTGTTAAATTGTCAGATTCTCATTTCAATATCTTGAACTTTGATGGTTGTTGAAAACTGATATTTTCACCCCACCATTGAATAACATGGCTCTACTTATTATATCACCATGATTCTTTCATTGATTTTCTTGTACTAACAATTCCCATTTATAGATTATTGGCAAGATTTTGAAGTTGGTTGTCTGCTAAAATCACATTTTGCTCCATATTGCAATGCCCTTTATTTGACTTCAAATATATGTTTTTATCCATTTTCATAATACTTGGTTCATTATTCAAATGTTTGCTTCAGAGCCTAAAAAAGTGTTTTAGCTGAAGTATTTGTTGTAAAACTATAATGCGGCTTCTTGTTTGGCCAAACGTGAATTCTGCATTGAAATCTTAAAAGTTGGCGGTGATTCCATATTCCAGTTTCCATCCTTTTGACTTTGTTACTTTACTTTACCAGTATGAAATGGGACACTCCAATGATAGTGAAATCCAACTGTAGTGCCTTATATTAGAAAAAGAAAAGAAATGGGAAGAAAAACTATTGTAGATCACATACATTTCTTGAGAAAACAAAATAATCTTTCATTGGAATTTTGAGCTGCTACAATGCATTACTTAAGCTAGATGTTAGAGAAAACTGTTTATTTGCATTCTTAAGCTTTTGTTCATATAATTATTATTTTATACAAGAGAGATGCAATTACATAATTAGTCCTGTCACGTGTAGGTTTGCACACAACGCTCTTGGAAAAGGCCCTATGGCGTAGGCCTTCTAGTCGCCGGTTTAGACGAAGCTGGGGCCCACCTTTACTACAACTGCCCAAGCGGCAACTACTTTGAGTACCAAGCCTTTGCGATCGGGTCCCGCTCCCAAGCTGCAAAGACCTATCTCGAGCGAAAATTTGAGGGCTTTGCAGACTATTCCCGTGATGAACTGATCAAAGATGCGCTCTTTGCAATCAAAGAGACATTGCAAGGAGAGAAGCTTACGAGCTCAATCTGCACTGTTGCAGTCCTCGGAGTCGGAGAAGATTTCCATGTGATCGATCAGAATACGATTCAGCAGTTAATTGATACTCAAGAGATTGTAGAGGAAGCTGCTGCTCCTGCCCCTGCCCCTGCTGATGCTGCTGGTGCTGGTGCTGGCGAAGAACAAGGCGGGGCCCAGGAGGGAGAGGCGGCGCCTATGGATATCTGATCTTTTCGATGTTTGGTTGTTATGTGTACCTTTAGTTATGAATTTATGTGCTGCTTGTTGATTATTCTTGGACGTGTGAACTATAATGACGAAATTTCAGCTGGTAGGAAAACAGGTTCGATTTGGAGGAATGGTAGACTAATGGTTGTCTTTCTGGATTTATGAACTTGATAAATTTGATGTGGTTGAGGGAAATCTGCAGATATGCTGTTGGTTAAACTGGCATCTGTGATGTTTGTGATTCTCCAGCTCATAATAAAAGATTGAATAGATGGAAATTTAAGATGGTTTGTGCCACTGCTAAATCTGCCAGTCCAAGAGCCAGTGGTTTCTTTTATTGCATTATTGCCAAAGGTTTTGTGTTGTTAGGTTATCTTACATGTTGGTAGATATATACTTCAGTAGCTGTTACACGATACTTATAAAGTTTGAACTGCTGATATTCTATTATCATTATGAGAAAGTGGTGTGTAAGGTAGCACTATATATAAGGTAGCAGTGTATGAATTTAATTTTCGCTTATGAAGTATGAACTGCTGATGTTCTATTATCATTAATCCATGTACATTTCTATTTTGCAAATCCAATAACCATTATTTTTAGATTGAGAAAACGTGTCTTGCCACTGTAGAAGTTCTTACAATGGTATTGTATACGCCACATCCTCTATAATATAACCATGGTTTAGTTCACTTAATTACACTATAAAAAAAATATTGTTCTTCAATATTTGGGAGTTCAGCCATCTCCTTGAACTGTAAACTCTGTCTTATATTATTAATCATTTGGCTAGATACTATTTTGCAATGTCTGAATATTCATGGAGTGTGTACATTTGCTGAAGGAGGAAACAGCCGCAAGGTTTATATGCGGTGACCACAAAAATGCAATAATCAACTGAGCATAAAATCCTAAGATTGTAAGTTTTATCCATTAAAATGACTCCCTCAAGCATCTTAAAATGACTCCATGAAACAACCGATAAAGTTTTTTTTGAATCATCAAAACTATTGAATTCTGATCAATTGCCGACATGGCTCAGATGTTTATAAATTAAAGTCGAATTTCTAGCTGGGATTTAAACCTTAACTCAAGATTATATCCATGCATAAAAGAACAAAGCCTTTCCCAGTCTTGAAGTCAGCCAACAAATGCACTGAAAATGCTCTAATTTATGAATGGTAAGAGGTCTAACTTCTAACACACGGCAACATAGACAACAATTTTTGAAGACCATTCCCATTTGCATTAACCTAATAATAAGCTGTCCTGCATAAAATCATATCCACGGATTCAGTTCACAGGCCCTCAAGAGCCAACATCATGCTGCCGTCTATCCAAAAACTCATAGAAAGAAAAAAAACCGTGAACAATCCCAATAACTAATATAAATTAATAACAGTAGAAATCAATTTATTAGGAGATAAGTGGAGACGAGAGCCCTTTAGACTTCAGCTGCTTGTACATCCACTGCCAGTTCTCCGGCATCACCTCACCACCGAGTGCTCTGATGACGGAGCCTCCGCTGCATGAACCAAGCTTGCAGCAATCTTCTAAAGGAAGGCCCTTCACCAATCGATAAAGAAAACCGCTGGCAAAGAGGTCGCCCGCACCTGTAGCATCGACTGCTTGTGCTTCCCCTGTGGCCGAGACCTTAGCTACCTGTGTTACAATACAACCAAGATTATATTAGCTTAAACTATAGATTTCTGGACACATGCCGGGCACATGTAATAGAGACGTCAAGCAATCTTTTTTAATAACTGATAGTGCTCAATATCGGCGATTCCCAAGATCATGACACGTGACGGGTGACGTACCCTAAAACTCAGAAGAAGGGACCCACGGGGGCCGACCAGGCCACCCTTTACCCGACCCACAAGCACAAGCTGATCCTCCTCAGGGCTCCCTGCAGGTTGGTCTCCTCGGTCCCATGGCTCACGCCGAGCTGTCACCGGGCCAGGGCTCCTCGGCCTCTTCGCTCGTCCCCGAGCCCCCCGCCAAGACCGTCTTCCTCGGCCCTCTGACTGAGGCCACCGCTTACAGGCGTAACCGCCGATCCGCGAATCTCGCCATGCGCGGATTCTACGCCAACAACATCCCACGTCCCACGCCATCACGATTCCCGTTAATGGACGATCCGCCATCGGGGTGGGGCGTGACGTCGGGGGGGGGGGAAGGGGGTGACGTTGGGGGGCGTGACGTCGGGGGGGGGGAAGGGGGTGACGTTGGGGAAGGGCGCGAGATTCTCGCGCCCGCTGCTGCGTGCTCCGCCGCTATATAAACCCCCATCACAGAGGGGTCAAGTAAGCAATTCTTGACACTTTTACGCCGTTACTCTGCTCGGATCACATCACTAACTTGAGCGTCGGAGGGTCCTTGGTGGTACCAAACCATCCCGGGACTTCTTTGCAGGTACTCGGCGAATACTCCCTCACCTCACCTCTTCCTCCAAAAACCCATTGAAACCCACACGCAACGAAGCATAATCAGCTAAGTTCACCGCGAGATCAACGGAAGACAACATCTGACGGAGGCCCGAAAAGGAACTCCATCAGTTGGCGCAGTCTGTGGGAAAATAACTCCACAAAATACAAAGTTGGTCTTCCTACCTCCACCTTCATGGCAGACGACCATCCTGGGGATCCCGGTACCAGCCGCCGTCTTCCACTCACCAAAAGCGGGGATGAACCTCCTACCATGACCGTCATCAACACCCTCGCAGGCCAGATAGATCGCCTGCAATCCCTCGTGGAGGCCCTCGTCCGCGTCTAAACAGCCGCGCCCGGACCCCAGATCGCTGCTCCGCCGCCTCCAGAAGGCTCTGTCCCTATGTGGACGGCCGACCACCAACAGGCTGCATCCCCTGGCCGCCGGTCCCTCGAACCGGTGCTCCCTGAGGCTCGCTGGGCACCCCAGGGCTCCACGCCGAGATCCGTCGCCAGGACGCCTCGCCTCGAGCCTCCTCGTGCCCCTTATCCCCCTGAGGAAATGTCAGTCACCTCGCCTATCCACGGGCGTGGCTGACCCCACCATGATCGGCAGGGCCGCACAGAAGGGGTATGCCCCGGCAACTCAAGAGCTACCCTATCCCGGGACCTGAGGCACCTCATCGAGAGAAACCGGGGCCGCTCCCAGACGCAGGTCACCCGCAGCGGGGGCCAGGAATCCCGAGGCGCCAATTCCTCAA
Organism: Agapanthus africanus; assembly: GCA_030015575.1. Lineage (NCBI taxonomy): Eukaryota > Viridiplantae > Streptophyta > Magnoliopsida > Asparagales > Amaryllidaceae > Agapanthus > Agapanthus africanus. The sequence goes on along the minus strand of CM057343.1, from coordinate 696,135,855 downwards.
GGTACCACGGTCGGTTCGACGCCCTCGACAAGAAGATCGAGGGCATACGCCGAGAAGCTCACCTCTCGAGCGACGGGGCTAAGTACGCCTCCGACTCACTCACGAAGCCGTTCACCGAGGAACTGCTCGTCGTGCACGTCTCCTCGCGTAACAAGCTCCCGAAGGTCTCTCTGTTCGATGGGAAAACTGACCCGAAGGACCACTTGGACGCTTTCACCGCGGGAATGAGCTTCCAGGATCACTCAGACGCTGTCCAGTGCAAAGCCTTCCTGGCCACCCTCATCCGTGCAGGTCGGGACTGGTTCCGGGGGCTCAAACCCCGCTCGATTTCGACCTTCGACGAGCTGGCTACTCAATTCCTCAGACATTTCGTGGGGAACCGTCGACAGAAGCGCACGGTCGACTACCTCTTCACGGTTAAAAGTGGGGACAAAGAAACGTTTAAGGCCTACATTACCCGTTTCTACAACGCCCTTCTCGAGATACCCGAGCACCAAGACGAAACCGTCATAACAGCACTCAGATCTGGTCTGAGGCACAAGGAATGGTTGCGCTCCTTCGCGCTGGCTCAACCTAAACCATGGTCGAGGTCGAGGCGTGGACCGAGCACGAGATCCAGCTGGAATCCGAGGTGAATGCTAACCTTTCCCGGGCAGAACGGCCCAACCAGAAGAAGAGGACTTGGGAGGAAAGGCCGGAGCGTCAGCAGCCCTACCACCCGAAGTTCCAGGAATATACCCCCCTCAACGTCTCCCTTGCGGTGTTGCTAGAGGATGCCCAGAACGAGGGGTTCTTCAAGTTCCCTCCAGTCCCGCGTCAGGCCGCTAAGCGAACCCGGGGCCTCTACTGCGCTTTCCACCGGGCACTGGGCCACGCCATGGAGGACTGCAAATAACTGAGGGAATACATCGAGGAGCTCATCCGGTCTGGACACCTCGCCGCCTACCTAAGGGACAAACGGCAGACCGACCGCGAGCAGGAGCAGCATCGCCCTCCCACCGACCTGACCATCGGTCAGATCATGCTTGTTTCAGCGGACGGCCAGCCCGAAGCTCAGGGAGCCCCATGCCCTATGCCAAGCGCGGGGGCCAACAGCCCTTCAGGGAGCTCGGCCCAAGCCAATAAAGTCATCTTTTAGCCTGTACCTTTTTTTAAGCAATGTAAATTCTTCCTAGGATCTATTGTTAATTTAATAAAGATCAATGGAGCATTGTGAAAAAGAAAGAAAAGCCTTGTTTATTCAAAGGATATTATGGGCTCATCAGCCATACATGCAAAAAAGGGGGGAAGTTACAATAGTGGAGGAATGGGGTGCAGCGAGCACTGCTCGTGGTACTCGGCGAAAATCTCCGCCAACCGGGGCCGCGCAAGGTCCAACCACGGTCCTCGGTTCCCCCGCTGGCATCAACCCCGAGCCTCAGCTCGTAGCATTCGCGAACGAGCGCCTTCGAGCGGGCCAGCCGGTTCACAGAGATTAAGCCGAAGCGCCTCAAAGACCGCAGCTTGCCCACGGCCTCATCGAAGAGCAGCTCCAACAGGGGGGTGTAAAGTCCCGACGATGCCCTCCAGATAGAGTACATCAGTAGCTGCAGCAGGGAGGAGCGTCTAGGGAGCAGCCGGCCAAAGTGATCCTCAATGTGCCTGTAAACCAACTGCACCGTGTCCTCGGTGCAATAGAGGTCGTAAAGGTACAAATCTTCAAAGCTGACGATGTCGGGGATGGTGAACGGGAGATCCTCCATTCTCGATGGCCTGTCTGCGAAGGGGGAAGAACCAGTACTCCTTATATAGCCCGCTATGTTGTCCAACAACCGCCCGCTTTCGCCTAGGGAGTCACCGCCACGCGGCGTCCATCGAGCGTTATCCGGTGGGAACGAAGCGACGCGCCCCTGTCGCTTCGCCTCCCCCCGCATTCAATGCACTAGCCGCGCGCGCCGTTGCCCCGACCGTTTCCATCCCCCGCACCTACAGCTGAACGGTCGGGCTACACCTCGTCAAGGTTCAACCCAGCAGCTACCCAGCTCGGTCGCCCCCAACGAGCAGCTTCCCTGCCGCAGCGCCGGGGATCAAAAAGCCCTCCCAGAGGCAGCCAAGCCAGAGGTTCCCTCGCTCGGCTATCCCCAGCGGGAAGCTTCCCTGTCACAACGCCGAGGATCAAAAAGCCTTCTCAGAGGCAGTCGAGTCCAAGGTTCCCTCGCTCGGCTATTCCCAGCGGGCAGCTTCCCTGCCACAACGCCGGGGATCAAAAAGCCCTCCCAGAGGTAGTCGAGCCCGAGGTTCCCTCGCTCGGCTATCCCATGCGGGCGGCTTCCCCGCCACAACGCTGGGGATCAAAAAGCCCTCCCAGAGGCAGTCGAGGCCCGAGGTTCCCTCACTCGGCTATCTTTTAGGACAAAAGCCCTCGCCAAGAGGCACCAGGCAGTAACCTTACCCGGCCAAGGGTCCTTAGTAGGCTTCTTACAACCTTATAGCTTTTCACGCCAAGGACCAAAGTCCTCCCAGAGGCAATCGGGTCTTTGCCCGGCTATCCCCGCATGGTAGCTTCCTACCACAACCGACAGGAATCATAATCCTCGCCAAGAGACACAGGGCAGTAACCCTGCTCGGTCCCCGTCCTTAAGGATCAGAAAGCCCTCCCAGAGGCAGCCGAGCCCGAGTTCCCTTTGCTCGGCTATCCCCAGCGGGCAGCTTCCCTGCCGCGCCGGGGATCAAAAATCCCTCTCATAGGCAGTCGACCCCGAGGTTCTCTCGCTCGGCTATCCCCAGCAGACAGCTTCCCTGCCACAACGCCGGAGATCAAAAAGCCCTCTCAGAGAGAGTCGAGCCCGAGGTTCCCTCGCTCGGCTATCCCCCGCGGGTAGCTTCCCTGCCACAACGCCGGGATCAAAAAAGCCCTCCCAGAGGCAGTCGAGGCCCGCGATTCCCTCACTCAGCTATTTTTCAGGACAAAAGCCCTCGCTAAGAGGCACCGGGCAGTAACCCTACCCGGCCAAGGGTCCTTGGTAGGCTTCTTACAGCCTTATAGCTTTTCTCGCGCCAGGGACCAAAGTCCTCCCAGAGGCAGTTGGGTCCTTGCCCGGCTATCCCCGGCTGGTAGCTTCTTACCACAACCGACAGGGATCAAAGTCCTCGCCAAGAGGCACTGGACAGTAACCCTGCTCGGACCCCGTCCTGAAGGATCAAAACCCTCGTAAGAGGCACCCGAGCAGCTACCCTCTCGGTCAAACCCCGGATGGTGGCCAATACTCGAAATCAGAAATGGATGTCAAGTCTGTCCGAGTCTAAACGATCTCCCCTCGATTCCGGGGCCCAGGGAGATACCTCCTCGGAAACGCTCGTCGGCAAGCGATTGTAGTCAACTTGACGGACGATCGTTAGACAGAGGGCCAACCTGACATGAAAGCACAACGGCACAAGCAAAAATATCCCAAACGAGCATTCACAACCAGACGGCAGAACGCAATTCTATGGAGCTGAAGAAAAACTTTATCACTACTGCTAAAGACCAAAGTTTTTTTACAAAGGGTATTTTTTGGCTCCCCGGCCTTACAAAATTCAAAAGGAAAACAAAATAAAGATAGGAGAACGGGGGATCTACACCTCGGGCCCGGGCGTGACCTCGAAGTCCTCGACCTCCACCACTTGGGGCGCTGGGTCCTCGGCCATCTCCTCGCCGGGAACTTCTTCCCCTTGCTCGTCAGCGCCCACGAGGGGGAACTCAGCCCGGAGATCCGTGTCGTCGAACTCTGGCATCCGAGACTTAAATGCATCGAGAGCGTCGTGCCAAATGCGGGTCGTGGCCACAGCCAGGTCATTGTAAAAATCCTTCGACCCCTTGTAGATCGCCACCGCCCTCGACTCGGCCAACTTAGCCGCCTCAGCCGCCGCCCCCAGCTCCTTCCGGAGGGTCTTCACCGTCCTCTTCAGGTTGCCGGCGAACACCTGAGAGTTCTCGAGCTTGCCCTCGGCAATCACAGCGGCCTCGCGATGCCGGGAGACCTTCCTTTTTCCGGCGTCCACCTCGCCCTCCAAGGCGGCGATCCTCGCCGACATCGCCTCCTGCTCCCGCCTCGAGCTCTCTTGCAACGCGGCGAGCTGGCCTGCGGCATCCACCGCCGGGGCTACCACCTCGGTCTCCATGCGAAGGGCGAGGGCCACGTACTGGAGAACCTGGGAAGACATAAAAAGGATCAAAGAGACGAAGAAGGCACCAAATCTCATAAGTGAACTGGGGGCTTACCTGCAAGGATTCCTGGGCGATCGACGCCAGCTGAGCTCTGAGGGTTCCCCCAGGGACCCGACTCCCGGCCGAGGTCTCTATCTCATGCAGGAGGTTGTCCGCGACCGACAGCCCCGACGGCACCGCAAACCGAAGCCCCCCTTCCTCCACTACAGTCGGCGAAGACCGGCCCCGGGAGGGTATCCGGGAACCCCTCTTCAACGGCTTTGGGGGAGAGCCGATCTCCTCTTCCGAGGCCGTGTCCTCCACAATCAGGGCCCGCTTCCAACCCGACGCTCTGCTGGGGACCGGGGCGGGATCCGCCTCCGAGCGTCCTCGGGGCACCGCCGTCAGGGCGGTAGGAGCCGGGGCAGGCTGCGCCCGGGAAGAGCTGACGCCCCCGGCCTTAGTAGGTTGCCTCGGTTGGCGCATAGCATCTCGGAGGGAGCCGAAGTCCATGGATCCTGCACGAAACAAACACTCAACTAATCAGCAACACGAGTAAAACATAAACCCAGAAAGCAAGCCTAACTTACCGATGAACTCGACGGGGCTAAGCCCGGCTCAGCTCAAGACCCTCTCGGACAGCAGCACGTCATGTCGAGGGATGGGCTCCCACGATGTCACTCTCACCGCGGCGGGGTCGTCGGACTGGTTCCCCGGCAGACACTTCTCCCTTGACCATTTGGTGGGCACCGGCCAGTCCTCGCCCTCGGGAGGGGAGACGAAGAAAAATTTCTTTTTCCAATCATGAATGGAGGAGGGAAAGGCCACGACCCCAGTCCCGGCAGCGACCCCGGACCGCTTCCTAAAAGTAAAGTAAACCCATCTCGGGTCGCCAGCACGACCACCAGGGTGACTCTTGAAAACGAGGGAGGAATCGAGAAGGGAAAGACTGAAACAAACCGCCTGCAGCCTCAGGCGGATCAAGAACCCAAGGAGAATCCTCCACGCGTTCGGCACTAACTGGCCGGGGGCCAAACCGAAGAAATTCAGAGCGGCGATGACCTCGGGAGAGAAGGACAGGCGTATTCCTCCCCAAAAGCTTCCAAATACAGGGCAATCTCCCTGCCCCGTACCTGGTCTGCCCTCTCAAACTCCTCGGCCAGACGGAGCGTGTAACACGGGGGAATATGGAAGCGAGCCCGAGCATTGGCGAGCCGTCCTCATGCCTCACCCAGCACGAGGTGCTGGGGGCCACATCTGTCGCCTCCTCCCTGGAGGCGGCCCCCGCCTCACAACCCCGGGGTAGGGTCCAGCCCCTGCTCTCTGAGGAGACTCAGACACATCTAAAGGAACCCTAGCATCTACTCCTACAACGTCTACTGATTCTACAGAGGAAGACATCTAACCTGGGAAAAGGAATTCTTCAAAGGTTGAAAGCGAAAGGAGGGAGACGAGCGTCGAGCAGCTGAGGCTTGGAAGAAGAAAAAATGAAAGCGTAAGGGCCCTGGGGCGGACCCCGCCCATATTTGTTGCCACATACAGCCTCATCCAACGGCGCCCATCATCTCCCACCGAAATGGCTCCTTACGCCCAGCGGCTCCGATCGTTCCACATGGCAGCCCAACGATGGACCGCGTCCTATCAGACGCCGCAGACCTGCGCATGTCGCATCGGCTAATTGACGCTCGACACGTGGACCGTCGCTTCGACTGCAGAGTGCACGAACCGGCGCACCTTCTTTAAATGCAAAGATCTCGCCTCGATTCGCTAGCGGAAAAAACAACCGACGGCCCGAGGACTCGTCCGGATGAAACCCTAGAAGGAATCTCACCTCGGGAGGCCCAGCGGTCCACTCATGACCCGACCACTATCTGGTCAGGACAAGAGTGGGGGGCTAATGATAGTGCTCAATATTGGCGATCCCCAAGATCATGACACGTGACGGGTGACGTATCCTAAAACTCAGAAGAAGGGGCCCATGGGGGCCGACCAGGCCACCCTTTACCCGACCCGCAAGCACAAGCTAGCCCTCCTCAGGGCTCCCTGCAAGTTGGTCTCCTCGGTCCCATGGCTCACGCCGAGCTGTCACCGGGCCAGGGCTCCTCGGCCTCTTCGCTCGTCCCCGAGCTCCCGGCCGAGACCGTCTTCCTCGGCCCTCTGACCGAGGCCACCGCTCACAGGCGTAACCGCCGATCCGCGAATCTCGCCATGCGCGGATTCTACGCCAACAACATCCCACGTCTCACGCCATCACGATTCTCGTTAATGGGCGATCCGCTTTCTACGCGGGCGTGACGTCGGGGGGGCGTAACCGCCGGTGAGATTCTCGCGCTTGCTGCTGCGTGCTCCGCCGCTATATAAACCCTCATCACAGAGGGGTCAAGTAAGCAATTCTTAACACTTTTACGCCGTTACTCTACTCGGATCTCATCACTAACTTGAGCGTCGGAGGGTCCTTGGTGGTACCAAACCATCCCGGGACTTCTTTGTAGGTACTCGGCGACTACTCCCTCACCTCACTTCTTCCTCCAAAAACCCATTGAGACCCACACGCAACGAAGGATAATCAGCTAAATTCACCGCGAGATCAACGCAAGACAACATCTGACGGAGGCCCGAAAAGGAGCTCCATCAATAACAGTGTATAACTTAAGTTTAACGGTGTAAAGTTAGAAATTTGCAGAATGACTATATATGGATATTACCTGAAAAGGAAGGTAAGGAAAATGATATAATTGCGTATGACCTATTTGCACATTTTCTTTCTTTCTTCCTCCCTTTTTTTTTGGGTGAAGAATAGACTCCTAAATTCTATGGCAAGTTCATGCTTGCTCGCAAGTTAATACAGCACCAGCACGTACATGTTGAATGAATTTAAGTTTATCCTACAAAAAGATTAGTATTTGTCACCAAATTAAACAAATATATATACCAACCTCTTTCCGGTGCTTCGCTATGCAGCCTTTTGAACCTAGAGTGACCACAGCCCATTTGCAGTGTTTGGACAGAAAAGCTAATGCAGCCTCTGGAGCCGTCTTTGGTTCCCCTCTGAAGGAGAATTTTTTTTGAAATGAAGTCAATCGATTCATTTCTTTAAAACTTAACGAGTTTGATTATCTTGATACTTATTCTTCGGGGATCTCATAATTCTTTTCATCAATTGACTAATTAACTGCTTTATAGTTTATGTGTAAAGCATCACAGGTTTTATTAATGTATTGATGCATGAAGCCTCATGTATCAGATGCCCATCATCTAGTAAAATCGGACAATTTGAATTATTTTTCATACCACTCTCTGGTTGCTTTGGGTATCAAAGCACATGTGTGAGAATATTCTCAAGATGCATCATGAATTTTATTAAGCACAATGGACAGAGTAATGATCAAGATGCATCATGGATTTTATTAAGCTTAAATGAACAGAGTAATGAATCACCTTAGAAGCTCTCTCAACTCATCCTCATTGGCGAAGCAAAGATCAATATTACCGGTCTCTAATAGATCTACGAGTTGTGATCTAAAATCACGAACCATCTGTAAAAGGACGATATTTGCCAACTCAGACTATGAATTCCAATTTGCGCCATAGATCATAGATGCATACACTGCAATGTCAAGGAATTACGTCAAAACTGGCTAATCCATGGAGACGGAGAGCCCCTCTTGTATCGCAAATCCAATAGCCGTGTTAATTTGTTCCATGTTGAAAATCGAATATCTCAAAGCTAACCACTGCAAATGTTTAAGACTTATCAGCATGATTTAGCCAAGCCTGCTCAGCTTCTTAACATTCTATTTAAACTCAATCTTCAAGTCAATAATGCTAGGCTCAACCAGTTTAAGTTCATGCCTTCATGAAAACTTGAATTTATATATGACCACTGCTTCATTTATAGCAAAACATTACATCGATAGAATTGATTATTTTTCTTAACTGATTGATTTAGAGCTCGTAAGTGAGCATGCTTTTCTGAATTCATTTCAACCTATAGTAAGCTAGCCATGCAATAACCTCTATATCTATACTCACTCGGTTACAGCTTTTGATATTTGAGAAAGAACGAATTTACCTTTGAACCCTTAAAATCTTCATTCCTTAATTTAATTGCCTGAAAGTAAGAACACCATCACAAGATATGAACTAAGGAAAAAATAAATAACTTGCAAAGAGATTCAAATCAATGGTTAAAAACGTAAATTAAATATATAGACATACCTGAAGCTTAGCTGCAGTAGCCAAGCAAGGCCTCATGGTTCGATTGCCACCGGCATCAACCAAGCATGCACACTGTAAGAAGTGATGGATGCATTTTGGATAAACATCGTTTTGTTACAGTGTCCACATATATATGTACTCTTGTGCAGTGGCGCTTTGGTAAATAGGTTGTATGGGTATAACATTCTGGTTGGAGATGACCTCTGCTTTTCATACCGGCCTTTGTCCCCTACCAGAATCCTATCAGGGTTCTAACACCGGGGCCCTTTGATTGGTGAGGCCTTTAAAGACACCAATCAGGGACCCTCCCTATCAGCATCCTAGTAGGGGACCAAGGCCGGTGGAAAAAGAATTTTTCGTTGGAGAAAATATTACCTCGGGTGCCCCTTTATCAAAGGTACCGTAGATGAACTTTTAGATAAATTCTTTCTAGACAAGCAAAATAGAGTGAATTACATATAAGCCCTTGTCTAGCTCTTATCACCCCTCGTCTGGTTTTATTAACATGACGCCCATGACCTAATCAACGATGAGGTCATATTTCCACTTCTAACTCATATTGACTGATCCTAGGACTGTTATGTGCTAAGAAACCAGTTGAGGGGTGGTTAGGCGAGGATGAGATATACATGAAGGATTTTACATGAAAGTGATCCTTAAGAAACATGATATGCTCACCTGGCTAGTGTGACCCTTCTTCGTTCTCAATCTCGAAAGGTCGACGCCGCTAAAGCTCATGTTATGGATGAAGAAACGACCCTCTTCATCGTCACCGCAAGCACCAATTATTCCGCTCGAAACTCCAAACACAGCAGTGAGGCCTCTAATAGTATTGGTGACGCTACCCCCGGCGGTCATTCTTATAGGGGAAAGGTCATCAAGCGACGGAAGAATGTGCATTTTCGCCTCATTCAATATATTTCGCAAATCCTCGATCGCAAAGTACTTTTCTAGAAATTCGTAGCCAGCCAATTACATGGTGTGCCCCCCCCCCCCCGCCCCCCCCCCCCAAGAAAAAAAGAAATAAAATGCCTAAATTAAAACAGATTTTCAAAATTTCAGTCTCAAACTTCCTATATGCAAACAAAAGGTTAACAACAGAACAGTCATGGGTACACCAAAAAATCCACAAAGCTCATAATCCAACACAAACTACATTGACATTAATTAAGAACATGACTAAGGTTATGATTGCATCAAAGTTTTAGAAATTAATATACTTGTACAAAACAAAATTACTTTACTAACTAGAACTATAAATTGACCACAGTAACTAAATCAATCTGAGTAAATTGTAATTCCATCTAAACATCTGGAAGCGGCCGAAACCTGCGTTTTTGAGCTGCGGTATTTTTAATTTAAATAAAACCTATTGAATACCATACCACGGTCCTTTCCATTGCAACAAAACTCCGAAGATATGACAAGGGTAGATGAAATATATTTTTATATTCTGACACAATAATAAAAATTGGATTTTTTTGGGGTTGATTATTTTTTGTTAGTTACAGACCTGCTGAGAGCCGCCCCTGTCGCCGGGCAGGCGTTCAATCAGCGACCAATCGACGCGCGCCACGTGGTCGACCATGGCGGAGGGCTGCAGCCTGAGGACCTCTGGAGGCTGCCTGTCCTCCTCCTCCTCCTTCACTTGGGCAACGGGCAGGGCGGGCAGCTCTCCTTCTGGCCCCCATTTCCTACTCCTTTCCCTTTCTTTCTTCTGCCGCATCCAAAAAGTCTCAGACTTGTGAGATTTTATTAGGACAGAGTCTGTGTAAGGTTACATATCACATCTCACATCAATGAGCATTTTTCATTTTGATCAACGTGTTCTAAAATCATGTGCAAAACAAATTCACGTTGTTTCAATACATATTGGATGGTGGCATATTTAACAGTTTATTGATAACAACATGTTTTTCGTCATTGAATCAAAGATTAAATTGTATTAAGTTCACATACAAAATTGGCGTACACATGGTTTAGATCATAAAGATAAAGATGGATGATGCTTATCATCGAAACAAATCATGTAGTGTTAAATTTTTTTCCCGACAAAAAATACTTTTCTGAATCAAAATATTTTTCTGGATCAAAAGAGTTACGGTCAGATAATACAATGTTTTGAGCTATACATGTTTTCCAAATATTGAATGCTCATGAAAGAGGGGAACTAACTTCCACAACCGACCACAGGCATACAAAGCATATATATAAAATGCCGGCATGACAACAAATTGATAAATTTGTCAGTGAAGGAAAAGCATAACAAATTAGCATTATACCTAGGGTTGTCCGCTAAGAAACCAATGTGCCCATTTATACCATTCCACATACATCGCCTATAGGTCGCGGCAACTGGGCACGCACATATTGCAAAATATACATCGGATAAGCAGTTGGATTCTCATTAAGCACGATACAAAAAAGACATCATCCGGAAGGCCGAATTACATATTTAAGCTCTATATGGGGAGATACACCATGGATTTGATATCATGGCGCAACTCTTAGTAGATAAGACGTCAGTCGGGGCTTGTTCTTGCTTGGCAAAGGGGATTTCGCCCACCGCCGGCATTGAAATGGCAAGAGTTACCTAACAGCGAGGGATTCGTCTTCAATGCTTTTCATAAGATAGATTAATGCATAAATACAATTGATGTTTGATTGATCAGATAGCCATCCAGAGTTCCTTGAACTCTTTCATATTTATAGCTTCTCAAAGCAGCCGTCACACCCTGAAGGTGCACAATAACCCCCCCATGTTTCCCGTTGAGCGTGGCTATGTGGCACTAACTGCATGCCTGACTTAGTGTTTGCTTGTTGGGCCAATCACTTTCGGCCAAAACTTTTTATTTAGCCGAAGAGTAATTTCGGCTTATGATTTTGTCATTTGGGCATAATTTGGCCATACGGTCAGCCGAAGCGTCGGAGGACGATTTGCCCTTATTCCCATGACCGGATTTTGGAGCAAACACTCTCGTATATCAGTTGATCCTCGCTTTAAATATGAAATTGAAATTTTTAGCATCCATAAATGATATATATTTATTCATTCAATTCTATTATAAACTATTTTGTCTATCAAATTAAATGTGTATAAGAAATAAAAGGTTAGAATGGAATGGTAGTGACAATATTTCGGATATATGAATTAAACAGGTGATATGAAAAGATCTGCATGTAAATCGCTTTGATCTTGGCTTCCTGTCAAAATAGCCAATGCAAATTTCCAAACTTTTGGAGAAAAAGAAGCAAAAGATATTTAGATTTGCTTGTATTGAACATTTGGAACTTCAGTTCAACAACAATTCCTTAATCCTGTTCCTACAGGAAAATTATTTAGATTAATGTCCTAATTAGAATAATTCCTAATGTTAGAGGCTTGGATAGCCCATTGGCGGGCTTTGGAATAGCTCCGGTTAATTTAGCCCATCTTGATAATGCTCGATATTGACGATCTCCAAGATCAGAACACGTGGCAGATGACGTGTCCCAAGGCTCAGAAGAAAGGGCCCACAGGGGCCGACCAGGCCATCCTGTGCCCGACCTGCAAGCGCAAACTGGCCCATCTCGGGGCCCTCTGCGAATATGCCTCCTCGGTCACTCAGCTCGCCCCGAGCTGCCACAAGACCAAGACTCATTGGCCTCCTCGCTCGTCCTCGAGCCCCCGGCCGAGGCCGTTTTCCTCGGTCCTCCGACCAACTCCACCACTCACAGGCGTAACCGTTGTTCCGTAAATCTCGCCATACGCGGATTCTCCGTCGGCAGCATCCCACGTTCCACGCCATCACGATCCCCATTAATGGGCGATCCGCTCTTTACGCGGATGTGACGTCGGGAGCGTAACTGCCGGCGAGATCCTCGCGCCTGCTGCTGCATGCCACCACCGCTATATAAACCCCCATCACAGAGGGGTCGGGTAAGCCATTTTTTACACTTTAAGTCGTTACTCTGCTCGGATCTCATCACTGACTTGAGCGTCGGAGGGTCCTCGGTGGTACCAAACCATCCCGGGACTTCTTTGCAGGTACTCGGCGACAGCCTCCTCACCCCACCTTCTCCTCTCAAAACCCATTGAGACCCACACGCAACGAAGGACAATCAACCAAGTTCACCTCGAGATCAACGGAAGACAACATCTGACGGAAGCCCGAAAAGGAGCCCCATCAGTTGACTACGTCCTGCGGGAAATCCATGAAGGGGTGGGCGGCGCACACCAGGAGGCTTGAACCTTGACCCAAAAGGCACTACTTCAGGGATACTATTGGCCCACCATGCACGAAGACGCCCTGAAGCTGGTCAGGAGGTGTAAGAGCTGCCAACTCCACGACAGTATCCCCCGCCTCCCGGCTACCGAGCTAACGGCCCTGACGTCCCCGTGGCCATTCGCCCAATGAGGATTGGATATGATTGGCCAGTTTCCCACAGGGACTGGCGGGCATAAGTACGTGATGGACTACTTCACCAAATGGATCGAGGCTGTTCCCATCAGGAAACCGGACGCCGCCACAACCATCAAGTTCCTCCAAAACAACCTGATTCACCGGTTCGGGATCCCAAAGTGCATCATCACCGACCACGGGACGAACTTCGAGAACGAGAAAGTAAGGGACTTCTGCAAAGAATACTACATCCTCATGAAGTTTGCCGCGGTCGCGCACCCCCAATGTAACGGGCAGACCGAGGTCGCTAACCGGGACGTCTTCAGGAGCCTCCGAACCCGCCTGGAAGGGAGGCAAGGCGGTTGGGTCGAGAAACTACCCCGGGTCTTATGGGCCCTACGCACGTCAAAAAAGACTCGAACTGGGGAGACCCCTTTCAGCCTCTGCTACGGGACCGAAGCAATGGTCCCAGCAGAGATCGGGCTACCCAGCTACCGAGTTGAGCACTTTGACGACGAAGCAAACACCATGGCACTACGAACCAACCTCGACGTATTGTTGGAGAAAAGGGATCGGGCCCAAATCAGAGCCGCCGCCTACCAACAGCAAACGGCCCGGTACTACAACGCTCGGGTAAAACACCGATCCTTCAAGGCCGGGGACCTGGTCCTGCGGCGGAACGAGTTCATCGACCAAGGCAGGCTTCACAAGTTCTCCCCAAAGTGGGAAGGTCCCTTCCTCGTCTTCGAAGCTCTTCCCGGCGGAGCCTACCGCCTGCAAGACGCGGACGGACGGAAGCTCCTTCGGCCTTACAACGCGGAGAAGCTCAAGCTATACCTATGAAGTCAAAACTAGCAAAGCGCCGCACCCCGGCTACCGCTCAAAATCTCCTTTTGAAATGATAGTGTATAGCGTTGTCTAAAATTCCTATCCATACGAATAAAGAAACTTTCGAACCTTCTTTCCCGGTAGGGTTCCCCCTGTACAACGAGAAGGGTCTCCCAAAGACGGTCGGGCCCGAGGTTCCCTCGCTCGGCTATCCCCAGCGGGCAGCTTCCCTGCCACAGCGCCAGGAATCAATAGCCCTCTCAGAGGCAGCCGAGCCCGAGGTTCCCTCGCTCGGCTATCCCCCGCGGGCAGCTTCCCTGCCACGACGCCGGGGATCAAAAAGCCCTCCCAGAGACAGTCGAGGCCCGAGATTCCCTCGCTCGGCTATCCCCCACGGGCAGCTCCCCTGCCACAACGCCGGGGATCAAAAAGCCCTCCCAGAGGTAGTTGGGGCCAGAGGTTCCCTCGCTCGGCTATCCCCCGCGGGCAGCTTCCCTGCCACAACGCCGGGGATCAAAAAGCCCTCCCAAAGGCAGTCGAGGCCAGAGGTTCCCTCGCTCGGCTATCTTTCAGGACAAAAGCCCTCGCCAAGAGGCACCGGACAGTAACCCTGCCCGGCCAAGAGTCCTTGGTGGGCTTCCTACAGCCTTATAGCTTTCCTCGCGCCAAGGGCTAAAGTCCTCCCAGAGGAAGTCAAGTCCTTGCCCGGCTATCCCCGGTTGGTAGCTTCCTACCACAACCGGCAGGGATCAAAGTCCTCGCCAAGAGACACTGGGAAGTAACCCTGCTCAGTCTCCGTCCTGAAGGATCTGAAAGCCCTCCCAAAGACAGCCGAGCCCGAGGTTCCCTCGCCCGGCTATCCCTAGCGGGCAGCTTCCCTGCCACACGCCGAGGATCAAAATTCCTCCCCGAGGCGGTCGGGTCCTTGCCTGACCATCGACGGCTGGTAGCTTCCTACCACCGTCCTGAAGGATCAAAAGCCCTCGCAAGAGGCAACCGAGCAGCTACCCTGCTCGTCAAAAACTCCGGCTGGAAGTTGCCTACCCACGACGCCAGAGATCAGATCCCTCACCAAGCGGCGACCAAACGACCACCCTGCTCGGCCAAGCCCGGCTGGTTGCCCTGTGGCCGCGCTTAAGGATCTGAGACACTCGGAAGGACGGCTGGTTCATTCAAATCTGAACGATCTCCCATCGACCTGGTACATGAGGATACCTCCACGGCAGCGCTTGGCACCCTCGCTAGCTGGCAAACTCGACAGGAGATCGCCGGACATATGGCCAACCTTACACGGAAACACAACAACAAGCAAGGACATCCTACGAACGTCCTTCACACAAAAAAAGAGAAGAGAAAAAACAGAAACCGACGAATCAAGGGTTCTTTTTTTTTCTTTTATTGCCAAAATCAAGATCTTTACAAAGGGTACTCTGGGGACCCCAGCCCTACAAACTGCCCGGAGGCTTACTTCGGCCACTTCATCGTCGGCATCACGGCCCAAGGCCCTACCACCGAAGACTTTGCCACCAAGGGCGCGCCCGGCTTCCCTCGTCATCCCTCGCCGGAGACCTCGTCGCTGGAAGCGGAACCCGAGCGCGGAGTTCACCATCGTCGAACTCGGGAAGCTGTTCCTTCACGGCGTCCAAAGCTTATTCCACGCAACGGCAGAATACTCCTCGAGCTCGGCGTAAAACTGCTTCGATGCCTTATACTCGGCCACAGCTTTCTTAGCCCGAGCCTCGGCAACCTGGGCCTTCAGCAGCGCCGCCTCAGCATCCCCTTGCTTGCGTCCCTCTACTTCTCCAGTGCCGCAAAGCGTTCGGCCATGTCCGCCAACTTCCTATCGGCAACCCGGAGAGACGCGTTCAGACGGTGAAGGGCACCCCGAGTCGCCGAGTTGGCGAGCTCCGCAGCCTCCGCCCGGCCCGCCACGACGTCGGCCTTATCCTTCTCCCGGCGCAGGTCACATTGCAAGATCTCGACCTCCGAAGGAAACGCCTCCACTGGCCTCGGGGCGTGGAACGCCCCCTCGGCCTCCATGCGAATGGCGAGGGCGTAGTGCTGAAGAACCTGACAGAAAGCCGATGAGAAACCAGGAAGCATCCGAACCAAGGAAAGGCATGCCAAGACAAATGCGCTAGAAGGATTTGTACCTGGACCGTCCCTTGGGCCATGGCCTCCAATTGATCCCTCAAGGAGCCATACGGGAGCTTTCCCCCTGCCGATTCCTCCATCCCGGTGAGCAGACCAGTGGAAATGGAAAGCCCGGACGGAACAGTGAAGACGGAGCCCCCTTCCCGCACGGGGATCCCTTCGGGGGCCTTCGGCGGCAGCGCACGAGAAACCGTCCTTTTCCTCTTGGGAC
The DNA here is from genome assembly GCA_030015575.1 of Agapanthus africanus. Taxonomy (NCBI): domain Eukaryota; kingdom Viridiplantae; phylum Streptophyta; class Magnoliopsida; order Asparagales; family Amaryllidaceae; genus Agapanthus; species Agapanthus africanus. The sequence goes on along the minus strand of CM057343.1, from coordinate 696,119,897 downwards.
GGGGCCGGCCCTCGCCCTTCCTCCCGTCACCAGTCTGGGACTCGGGTAACGGTTGACGACTCCGGCCGCCGCCAGAGAAACTCCCAGATGCCGCCGACGAGATGGACGGCCCTGCCATTGGCGGAGAATCAGGCGGAGGGCGCAAGTTAGCGGGGGGCTCGGCTACGCCACTAGCTTCCCCCCAGCGCGAGCCGTCCGAAAAATGGGAGCGAACCATGTCTCACGAAGGAGGATGAATGCCGAGCGATAACGACTCGAGGAAGAAGGGAAATGAAAGGTTGGGGGCCCTGGGGCGGGCCCCGCCCCCGTTTTATCACCTCATCCAACGGCGCCCGTCAACTCCCTCCGAAATGACTCCTCATGACCAGCGCTCCGATCGCTCCACGTGTCGGTCCTGTACTGGACTGCATCCAATCGGGCGCTGTAGGTCCGCGTACGTCGCACCGGCCAGTCGCCCTTTGACACGTGGACCATTGCTTCAGTTACATAGTGCATGAACCGTCACACCATCTTTAAGGTGCGGAGACCTCGCCTTGGTTCGCCAGTAGAAAAGACGACCAATGGACCGAGGGCTTGCCCCGACAAAACCATAGAAGGGATCTCACCTCAGGAGGCCCGACAGTCCACTCCTGACCCGACCACTAGCTGGTTGGGACAAGAGTGGGGGGCTAATGATAATGCTCGATATTGGCGACCTCCAAGATCAGGACACGTAGCAGATGACGTGTCCCAAGGCTCAGAAGAAAGGGCCCACAGGGACCGACCAGGCCACCCTGTGCCCGACCTGCAAGCGCAAACTGGCCCATCTCGAGGTCCTCTACGAATATGCCTCCTCGGCCACTCAGCTCATCCCGAGCTGCCACAAAACCAAGACTCCTCGGCCTACTCGCTTGTCCTCGAGCCCCCGGCCTAGGCCGTCTTCCTCGGTCCTCCGACCAACTCCACCACTCACAGGCGTAACCGCCGTTCCGCAAATCTCGCCATGCACGGATTCTCCGCCGGTAGCATCCCATGTTCCACGCCATCACGATCCCCATTAATGGGCGATCCGCTCTTTACGCGGGCGTGACGTCGGGAACGTAACTGCCGGTGAGATTCTCGCGTCTGCTGCTGCATGCCACCACCGCTATATAAACCCCCATCACAGAGGGGTCGGGTAAGCCATTTTTTACACTTTACGCCGTTACTCTGCTCGGATCTCATCATTGACTTGAGCGTCGGAGGGTCCTCGGTGGTACCAAACCATTCCGGGACTTCTTTGCAGGTACTCGGCGACAGGCTCCTCACCCCACCTTCTCCTCTCAAAACCCATTGAGACCTACACGCAACGAAGGACAATCAACCAAGTTCATCTCGAGATCAACGGAAGACAACATCTGACGAAAGCCTGAAAAGGAGCTCCATCACATCTATTATCTCAAAAAAAAAAATTCCTAATATTTGATTCCAATCAAGTATGATCAAGTATATATGTATGATATTCTCTTTTGACATCTTGATTCATTTTCACAGTTTTAAATTTAAACCTAAACCTTCATGATAATTTTTTTTGGGCACGGAACCTTCATGATATTGATTAAGGGTAAGCTGGCTTAATAAATTCAGATTGCAGCTTCCTATTCCAAGATATTTATGTACTCAAGTTTTTGCATATAATATGCACCTTTTTAATTGTATTTCTTTTGCATTGTAAAGCCCCCATGTTAAAAATCATGTAGCGAGAACTCTTGTGTTCTATTGCAAATCATGAAACTAGGATGATCTCATAAAGTCCGTCATTGTACCATGACTTTAAAGTTAGGACAAGATACTGTTACATATATCTTTTCATTCATATATAATACTCCTACGAAATCCTTTGGCTTTAACTTCTTATTTCTTGGTCTGAATTCTAATTTTCTGCATCAACACCGTTTCTTTTAATCCGTTATAAATATGTGTTGATGTGTTAAACGTCTTTGCTGTTGTCCTAAATCGAAGGAATTTTTATATCCTAACACGTTTCGGCAGGTTGAAGGTGCAGGGAACTTGAGCTTTTGCACCGTATTTTTTTAGTTTAAATTAAGAGACATGTGGACAATTTATTCTAAATTGGTCAAAAAATTCAAATATCCGTAACTTTTTTTTGATGGTCTGTACCGTTGATCTTGATGGAACGGATGGAAATAATGATTGTAAAGGACAGATAACACGACAAAAGAAGATCATGTTTGCCCCCACCCCTAGCCCTAGTATTGATTGCCTTGTAAATCACTTGCACCTTCACGATAGGATAGAGTGAGCGAGTGAGCGAGCAATGTAAAAAGATGAAGACAAGAGCAGAATTCAAGGAACATTTTGGCTCTTCAAGATTCTCATCAGCCAACAAAAGCAAAGGATTGAATTTTTTGTTTTCGCTTTCTAGCTTGCCTTGGTTGATTCATTTTTAATTAAACTAAATTTTCAGCTGCATGCATGTGACCTAGAAAGAGTGACATCCCATCTAGGTCTTGGATGAATTTGGATTCAAGATCTCATTTTGAAACAGCATCCTAAGAAGAGAAAAACTAACATAGATAAAAATAAAAAAATAAAAAAATAAATAAATCTTATTTATAAGCAAACCTTCTATTCATGTTGCAAAATGAAGGCCTAAAAAAGCACAATAAAAAGCCGTACCTTGATAGATTGCATACATCAGTAGAGGTTTGACATGCATTATGCATCTTCTCTTCTGAGAGTATTCTTGTTGCCGCATCATCAACATCTGCTGGGATTCGAATCAGAATGCACTTCTGTGTGTGATGACCGCTTATGTTGATCCATCATAGAAACAAAACATTACGAGATTCATAAAGTTTTCTACTGCTGTCAGACAAATTCTATCACTGCCTATATTTTTAACCTGAAATTGTATTTTATTTGAGAAAATAATTGATTGTGTCCTGTCAAAAAAATGTTTATTGATCATCGAGTTAGATACAATTGCAAAATACGACATCATTTAATTAAATCCAAAATTGAAATGCATTTCCAAAAGGCACTTCATACACATGATTAGATAAAGAGCCTAGCATGGGACTTTATCAAAACCTAAGAAATGATTCCAACATTGAGTGGCTTGGGATATCTTGGATTATTACTCAATATGTGTCGAATCCTAGCCAAAAGGGATGAGCTTCCTATGTCAAGTAAAATGTTTGCTGCAAGTCCATGAACAACTTTAAGAAAGAAACAAGTCTTACTAATAGCAGGCCTGGCTGAAATTTAAATTCATGTTTCACTTTTGCACCTCTCTTTTTTAAAAGAAATTTATCTGCTTGGATTGCAGATATTTACTATGTTTTATGGCCGTGCGTTGCTTCCACGGCCACATAATGCACGGGCTTAAAGCATATGTGCGTTAATCCTTGGGCCTTATCCATATGCTTTAAGCGTGTGTATCATAAGCTTAATGTGCCTGTGCAGAGGCCCATTTTATTCAAATAAGAAAAATAATGCTTCCTGCAGCGTAGATTCTTTTCTCATGTCTTGACCCACTTGATCTCTTTAGTTTCTTTGGACAAACTCCTCTTACATGGATCAAGAAAAAAAGAAGAAGAACGGAAGACAGAGAATTCATTTTTCTAAGTAATTTATTTTGAATCCGTTTTTGCAAAGCAAGTACCCAATCCAAAAACAGCAAAAGGAATGAAGCAACCATTGAAAAAAAAAACTAAATACGTGACATTTTTGTACATCCTAAACCCTAAAAAACAATAGAACTCAACCTATCTGATCGTCATGGAATAAAAATTTTCGCCTATGATGTACTGTTATGATTAACCGTTTTATTATATTCAAACATTAAAGAGAATTCATGACTTTCTTAATACCAGATATAATTATAGAAATAAATAAATAGATTAATGGTTGAACATTCGCAGCAGCGAACTTTGATGTGACATTCCAAGCTACATTTTCCGGTACGCAAATTGTGGTATCGAACCGAACCAAAAATTTTGTGGTTCGGCTGGCTGCAAAGCTTGACCCGTCACGTTTTTTAATTTTTGCTCTCAAAAATATCTTCAAACTCCCTGTTCCTGCTTTCATCTCATCCTATCAAAAAGCTGTTCAAAACCGTAACCCTAGCGCTAATCCCATCAAAATCTCTTCATCAATCCCCTTCATTGTTCAAGATCTACTACAGCGATCGATCGCTAGTCCCTCATCCACTCGATATCTAGGGTTTTCCTTCGGTTCGCGATTCGGTAAGCTCCTCTTCGACCCAACCTTCGTTTTCCCCCTCGATTCCGTTGTCTTTTACCTCAGATCTAACCATCGAAACCCTAATCTAGGGTTCCGTCGCCGTTTCGGCTCTCGAACCCCTAGTCAGCGATGGAGTCAACCTCAGTCGCCGGCGCCGGCGACTCGATCCCCTTGGCCAAGTGGCGGAGCGACTTTTCCCGCGCGTTTCGGTATTATTTGGATAGATCGACGCCGCATACCGTTGGGCGATGGCTCGGAACCCTAGCGGTGGCGGCGATCTACGTGCTGAGGGTCTATTACGTGCAAGGGTTCTATATCGTGGCTTATGGATTGGGGATCTACGTGCTGAATCTGTTGATTGGGTTCCTTTCGCCGATGGTGGATCCGGAGATCGAGGCGTTGGATGGGGCCTCGCTGCCGATGAAGGGCTCCGATGAGTTCAAGCCTTTCATGCGCCGCCTCCCTGAGTTCAAGTTCTGGTAATTTCTTAGTTTTATCTTGTTAGAGCTTTGTAGGTTATATGGTTTGTTGACTTTGGTAGATTTATGATTGTTTTAGTAATTTATTACGACTGAAAGTTAAATAGTGTTGAGTGTGACAATGGCTAGGGTAATTCAGGTTTCGGGACCGACAGGGATTTGAAAGATGAGTTATGCCTTATCTGATACTACTTTTTGGGTTCACGAAACTATGGTTTCGTTTAAAGTTAAAACGAGACTGAATCACTGAAGTTTGTATACTACAAGCCTAAAAAAGTTAGGGTTCTTAACTTGGTGAATGTTTAGCACAGTCACACATCAGAGAAATCCTTTCTCCTTCTGCTGTTCGGGAAAATCCACTATTTCAAAACGAAACCTTGATTGGCGAATCACTGTCATTTTCTTGATACATTTCGTGATAAATTAGAAATGAAACGCCATACTTAGAGTTGGGTTATGCTTTACTTTGTTATATTTTTCATTTATTTGTCTGACTTCCTGTATGAGACAAGGAGCAAACATAATCTAAGAACTGTAATCAATAAGTTTTTTGTTAATGAATTTAAGAAGGATGATTTTCAAAGAAGGTTAAGAGTTGGAAAGGTAGGCAGTTAGCTGAGGTGAGGCGACATCAATGTGTCCGATAAACATTGTTACCGTTTTCTCTTTCAAGTTGCAGCTCTTTAGGTCCTTGTTTTAGTTGACAATTTGACTAGCAGCAGCACTGAATCCGGTAATGTGAAGTTTTAGATGCCAGTCTTTCCAAGTTAATTTGGTCCAAATGCTTACATATTTATATATATCGAGGAGTACCTTTTAGACTTGGATATACCAGATCTTCTGATGGCAAGAATTTTCTGATATATAGAAATTGAACCCAAGATTTTGCCTACCCTATAGAGAAGAAAAATAACGATAAGATACTGATTTATTCTACTTGGCAACACAATTGGGTTAGCAGGTTAACCTTTAATAAAGGCTTATATTGGAGTGGTCCCTGGACAAATATACTTATAATAGAACACATTGGTTTGTGCTGATGCAGTGAGGACTTTCACATTGCAATAGATGCCCCAATTCTTATGATAATAAATGTGAACCATAATTATCAAAGGTCTCTATGAGGAGAAGTAATTTGGTATTTGGTGGCTGAAATGTATGAACCGCTTGCCTATAGTTGATTATTTTCTTTGGTGGAGTTCAAAGCTGCACCTTTGTAACCGACAAACATTATTTTCTACAGTCGAATTTTTTAGGTGTGTTTTGTTTTGCATGGCACATATAATTGAAATTAGTTTCTTGTGCCTATTTTATATTTGGAAAATGCTATCTGGTGTGTCCATTTTTTTTATTTCTATCTAGACTCTACAGTGTTTTAACTTTTAAGCGGGCGACATCGTGCCATCAATATATATGGCATAGGGGTTGATTGGTTAAGTTTCATTGTTCGCAAATCTTTTCATTTAAGGGTTGTGCTTGGGAAATAAATGAAACATGTTGGGATGAGCTTCTAGAAATGCTGGCAGTACTAGTGGAAAATAAGGGTAGTACTACTGGAAAATGGGGGAACTTGATTAAGTGAGCCAGCGGGTGGAATATTAAAAACAAGGCATACCCTTTGTCGTTGCCAATATTATGGATCAGCCTGCAACCATGGGGAAAATGTCACTAGCAGATATACGAAGTTTAGAAACTTACATAGTTGAAATGACCTTTTAGTTAGTGGTAGTTCAGTTTCGATCCCATTAGTCCACTTTTTGTGCGGTTTGTACAGATAGTGTCTGCAGCTTTCCAATGCTTTTCCTTGTTAGCTCATTGAATACACAGAAATGTTTTAGGTTTTAACATGAATATGAAAAGCATCATGGATAGTTCACTTCACACAATTTGTTTAGCAGTTGAGGTTTTACTCTGAATAGCTCTTTTAAACAAATAAAGAAGACTCGACGTTGTGGAGCACACGGAAATGTTATCAACATGATGGCAGGGATTTTTCTTGGTTATGAAATCGAGGAAACATGGACAGTTCCCTTCAGACCGTATATTTAGCTTTAGAGGTTTGGATCTAATTAGCTCTTTGAATAAACAAATTAGTTTCAACATAAACATTGAAGCATGGATAGATCATGATCTGTTGAGTCCATATGGACACTATATTAGTTTGTTGGTGTCCATATGATTTGGACCATTATTTATTTTAAGGTCCTAAATTTGCCAAGGTTGGGTCATATTATCCCTTTTTTCATGTTCTATCTTCATCACCAGGAATTGAGCGATTAAGACCATCAAGGTTTACTGTCCAATTGTATGTTATTCTTATATTACTTTCCATGAATTTTTTTATTAAAAAACAATAAATAAAAATCAGACCTTTGATGAGTTTTAGCAAGTTCATCATAAATCATTCTCATTATCTTAGTTTTTCTTTCATTTCCCATCAACATGGGACCGGCCTTCAAAGCTTCACTCAAAAGGTTAGATATTTTGGTAATTGATCGATACATCTTGTATACTTTTTTTCTTGGGTGTTTTCAGGTACTCCATAACAAAAGCCTTTTGCGTGGCATTTGTGATGACCTTCTTCTCAATATTCGATGTTCCTGTGTTTTGGCCCATACTTCTTTTCTACTGGATTGTTCTGTTCGTCCTGACCATGAAGCGCCAAATCATACACATGATCAGATACAAATATGTCCCCTTCAGCATTGGGAAGCAGGTGAAAGCACAATTGTCATCATCTTTTTGAATAAGTAAAATAAAATAAAAAATGGTTGCACAAGGAGGATTTATATGTGAAATCTATTGGTAGTTATCAAGGATTGTGCGTAGGTTAGTATACAAACTGTCTGCTGGCTGAGCTTGCCTAAAATAGCTTATCCAGTATGATTACACTTGTTGCATCTCTCGATAAAATATTGGCTAAATTGCAGGAAGCCTTAACCGCATTGGCATTTACAGCATGATACCTTCCTCTATTTTCAAAAGCTATAATTTACTCATTTAACATACTAATATTTCCTTTTTTGTACCCAAAGCATATTTGGTTTTTGACCCATATTGTTCCGTAGGTTTATTACTAACTACAATTTATGGTAATAGGCCCTTTCGCCCGGTGGTATTTTGATAATAAAAAGTCGTAGAGATGGTTAAAGCAGGGCGAAAACGTGCAATTTAATCCCTAATATTTACGGTAATATTATATACACAAGTATTTTCATGCGGCAACTTTTCATAGTTGTTCCAAGCAGACACTTTCTTACCAATAAGCACTTCTTAATCCCAGCACATCAGAATAGTCTTGCAATTTTAGATTGAATGGAATTAGTTCTAAGAATAATCATTGCATGCTTCCTATTTAATAATGTTCTTTCTATTATGACCTGCATGTCATTTCTGATGGATACAGAGCTATGGCAAGAAGAAGGCTTCATCATCCAGGGATTGATCGGCATGAAATGCAGGGAATGGAGAAGTTTGTGGCAAAGAAACATTTTTTCATGTGTTGTGGATATTCGATATGAAATATTCATTTTCAGCCTGTTCTATTTTAGAAGTATGATGCACATTGTGTTCAAATTTTACGACATCCCTTATGTAGACAGACTATCTGTTCTCTCATTCATATTAATGTATCATGCGAGTATTCTTTCATTTTCTGGCCGCTTGTCATTGTTGCAGCAAGTTTGTTTATGTATAAATCTTTGAGAAATCTAATAGTAGACCATGATCTTGTTGTAGACTCGATCAATTATTAGAATGCTTACATAGAAGTAATACTTTATAAGCATTTACGTAGGTTTAGTAATTCATGACTCATTGTACTAGTGCGGGAGAGCCAATAAATGTCTTCACCCCACAAAAGAAGCGGTGGCAGTTTCTAGGGTTTGCTTTCAAATTCAGATGCTGTGGGTCCAACACAAGCTGAAAATATTTGTATGTTCCGTTCATGAACAATCTGAGCAGGGTGTCAGCTTGCTTGCTGTGTCTTTTAGACATGCTGGGTGCCTGGTACCGATGATGAGCTACTACTCTTCCTGTAGATGCTCATGAACTTGGCAACAAACTCTGCAAATGAATGTGAAATAGCTTAGTAAGTCAGGTCGTCAACTTTTTTCCCCCATAATTCAGATATAAATGGGCAACAAAGCATGGCATCTAGATCGTATTTACCTTCTAGCTTGAGCAGGGCGCTTGTTCCAATAGGTAATCTCTTTTCCTGTAAAATGTTTTGATAGATTAAAATTTTAGGATCGGTACCATTACATCTCGTTTTATCAAACTTCTCTGTTTTAGAAAGCATATGGATAAGGGAATTAACTCACATAATATCCATGCCAATAATAAAGCTGGCGTTTAATACCAGGTTCTACTCGATTGAGGAATTGTTCCACCAGTTTCTGCATTCATTCAGGAAAAACGCAATTCAATCTAAGCTATTTATCTTCTCGTCAACTTGTTTAAAATATCTCAACGATCATGTTCACTATTTAAGATGCAGTGGATTACTTTGAGTATCAATTTGGGATGCACAAACTCCACCAGAAGCTTCTGGAACTTCCCACGCACGAAGAACAGCCTGACAAGTAGAAATGAACTTAAGTTTGGGAACAAAGAAGAATTCTTGATTTTCATGAACATAAATTATTAAATTGCATCCCAAGCGAGAGAAGAAATCGAAATGTGGGGGCAGCCCAAAATTTTATCCACTTTATATCCCCTGCCCGGGTGTATTATAACCAGTATTGCATCCGGCATAAAGAAAAATTTCTCCCGGCAAGAGAAGAAATGAAAGTGCGGGCCCCACACGCTATTTAAGGCTGCCCAAATTCTTCCATCGCCGCCGTGTCTGGGTGTGTGATACCCCACATGGGAATAATTTCTCCTACACTAGGCATGCTCAGCATTGCCAGATCTTCCAAGAACATGCATCAGAGAACAAACGCAGAGGTTTCTTCTTCATCTCTAGCTTTCTCATATACCAAGCATTTGGCAATTCAGTTTAAGCGACACTAAATAGCAGGGCTTTCAAAATTGCTCTTTCAAGAAAAAGAAATTCCAACACGAAGAGAAAAAGAAGAAAGCATATAAAATGCTTCGATTTAACCTTTTATTTGAAGGGTCAGCAAGAATATCTTCTGCAACTTCCAACACAATCTCTTCCCAATCCACTGGAATCGGTTGCTCATCAACGAAAGGGTAACTGTGAGAGTATCATGCAAAGTCAGAACTCAGAAGCAATAAAAGAAAAGGCGCATAAAAGAAAGCATCTGCACATTGCCGGAGTTCGAGGAAGCAGTACTTGTGTGCTCTGCATGCTTCAAGAGCCATAATTGCTTTCCTTAGGTTCTGCTTTGATTTCGTAGCGATTCTAGTAGCAAAACTTACAGAAAGCTCAAAATTCTCCTTCTTTGATATCTCAATCAGTACCTCCATGATCTAGAGAAAGAATCAGAATAGGGATGTTACCACAAGGCTGCAGGAAAATGAAAAATAAGACGGGGGATGTTTCTCAAGAGGAACAAAATCTTTTATATTTCTGAATAATAGAACTGTGATCACATAATGCTGATCAGGCTTGGAAAGGTTAACATCAGCTTTGACATGATTATGCTTAAGATAACAGTCAATAGAAATACATTCATTTAAGTCCATAATTAAGCTTTAGCTACTTATCGCCATCTACATTTTACAGCCTACAGGATGCCATGAGTAGAGTTTTTTGTCCTTTTCTTTTTCAAGGTTAAGGAGCCGAACGCTGTGACACTGTGTCACTTGTCCAAGTAGTATGGTAAGAATGAAATGCTTAGGGACCTTGATTTCTATCTCTTACCATTTTAAAAATATTTACATTTTTTTGATTTGAGTTGTAAGGTTGCACCTATGTATGACCTATCCTCTTCCCTATTTATAAAGAGAGCGAGTCACCTCTCCCTTAATGTGCTTTGTACTTGTGACATTCCCCATGCCCCTACAATTTTTACCACCCCTTGGGACATCAATTTCTACAATTATTCAAAATCTTCTGCTGATAAACAACACATCATGTAAAGTTGGGCTATATTAAGATACTCTCTGCATTTGTAATCAGGAATTTTTTCTTGTCATGCCAAGATATCCTGAACAAGCTTCATCGTCACTACCTTTTCTTTCACCTTTGTACGGACAATCATTACTTAATTTCAAATGTAAAAAGCCAGAGAACAAATCTATTCATCTTGGAATGTTAAGATGACGAAGAAAATCATTACCTCATGGGTAATAGGGGCATCAACTGTGATAAGTTTGCATCGAGTCTTCACAGCCTCAAGGATATCAGCATCATCTTCACAACAGAGAATCACTTTGCATGCATCTGTATGACGGTCCATTATCCACTTTATAAGGTGCTGAACGTTGTCAGCAACTCTATCAACATCATAGAGAATGAGCACTGGAAACAATTGAAAAAAAAAGGGAGAGAAATCTTTAATCTCTGGACTCAGGATACTCAGATGTAATATCAAGGTTTAACATTAGGAGACCTTTATAATCTGCCTTGAAACTGACATCACTGACTTCAGGGGCATGCGCATCAGTTAATTCCTTAACAAGAGCCATCAACGCATACCTTGCATTCTTTGATTCGGATTTCAAATTAAGTTCGACATGGTGAGGACTTGAAGTTATTGGAACAGCAATTTGCATAGGCCTAGTTTCCTGATAAAATCAAGTATACAGATGGCTTAAATTCAAATGAAAACCTTAAGCTATAAAATTAAAGATAGAGAATAAACAGCCATAACTAGAGTTGGTAACAATGTCATACACTAACAACTTCACCTTTCCAACAATAATCTTCTAAACCGTACAAACTTAAAAAAACAAACAAACTTTATAACAAGTACTAGCATCTCCTTCTTTCAAGAGAAACAAATTCTAAAACTATGGCCTTAATACGTGTAATCTTATTGCAACATGATTATACTAGGTAAGTTGACTCTGCAAATCTAAACGTTGGGGGTGCTAATTCATGGCAACTGGGTCATGACCTCTTCATTTCCTCGTAGAAAGATATAGAAATTGAATATTCATTTAGATAAACGGTGTATGAGGGGTACTACCTGAACATGAAAATGCCTCAAATCATTGGAGGTCTGCAAGATTAGCAAAAATAAGTCAGTTTTACTTTATTGAAAATAAACATGTATAGTGAAATAAATGAGCAACGGTTTCACCACATACTTTCCAGGAGTCGTCACCAAAAATTTCATGCAGCAAGGCCATGCTTAATGATTTCTTTCCAGAGCCTGAAGGTCCTTTGAACAAAATATGAGGACACTCGTTGTGTGATATCTAGGATAAGTGCAAAAAATGAAGAAAAAAAATCAACAAAGGGTAGTTGCCTAACATTTATGGTCTGAAAGATACGTCCTTAATATGATTTATGGACAATCATGACAAAATAAAAGGATTCCATCAATTTCTGCAATCAACATCTAGTTGTGATAAAGATAATGCATGATTTTAGTTTTAAGTGTTATTGCGTCATCTTCAGCTAGCTAGGTGCGATGAGCTACACAGAACTCCAGAATATTATCCCAGTGCATGTTAGCATCAACACTTGACATCACCATGTACCACAGCATAACAAGGAAAATATTTTAGGGGGATTCTAAGCAGATGACATTAAATATTAAATTTCAATTGCTGAAAATGAGTCATTCCACTAACAAAACAAAATTTGTGAAGGTAAAAATAAATTTTAAAAAATAAATTTGGGATGCGTGACTTGACAAGTGATGATTAAAGCTATCCAGGTTTAGTCATGGAGCATGAGAACAAAGTACAAGACCCCTTCTCAAAGGTAATCTGCTAACTAAATCTATAATGAGAAGCCAATTCAGAAAGGTCAATTTCAATAGGAAATGCACATCTGTTCTTGTTAGATGACATCTCATATGTATGGCAAAGCAGAAAAAAGGTACTTATGCATAAATGTGTGCATGCGTGCGTGAGTGAGTGTGCATGCATTATAACACAAGCGAGTGAGTGAGAGAGAGGGACGAAGGGATTGAGGTAAATCACAAGCAACTGTGTGATTGATTTGAATTAAATATCAAGAGCTTTTTGAAGAACCTTCCACCAAAACTGTCAAAGTTTTCAACTTTAGATGAGCCAAATAAACTGAACAATTGAGATCAATGTTTATACAAACTGAAGAAGACATGACATTCAAATGCAGTCTAGAAAGCCATACCAACTGTTTGAGATGCTGTGCCTGTTGTTTGTGACAGATAAATTTGTTCAACGAGCAGGGCCGATGCTTATCAGCCCAAAAGGGCCTCAGTTCTTCCACAACAAATGCCCTTCCAATGAAAGATGCCTCATCAATTGCCCTAGAGTCCGGCGACCTTGTTTTAGTACATGACCCGCCCCTCACACATGACAGCCATGTATCTGTTTGACTTTTCTGTCTGATGGTCTTTTTGAAACTGTCGCTTAGTTTTCCACTGCTATCACTTAACTTGCTGCTATAAGTACTGCTCCTACCAGTACTTGACTGAGCAAGTGCAGAACTCGAGCTTATGTTTGTTTGTGAGATAACAGGGGTCACTGCAACAGCTTTAGGAGTTTGATAATAACTTTCCATGCCTCTACTTAACTGATGGACAGCATTATTATTTTCTGGAAACGTCTTGAACTGTTGACCATATTTATTTCCTCTGTCACTATTATTCAATGTGGATTCTTTCTGCAGAGCTGCACCATCACGAGAAATGAAAATATCACTAAGTGAAACTGACTCTGTGCTTTGCATCAAAGCATCAGATGAGGGAGATTTAGATAGCTTCATATTAACAATTGTTTCATTTATTTCGTCTGGCGTGTGTCTTTTTGAATAAACACCATCACTCTCTTTATGGACCGTGGCCTTAGCTAGAGGTGATGGCTTCCGCTCTGTACCAGGAGCTGCAGCACCCAAACTAACCTGATGCTCTGCACTCGGAGCAGGTATTAACCTACGCCCATTGGAGTTGGTCCTGTCGCTTACTCGAGAAACTACTTGAATCTCATTACGAGATCTAGCACTCATGGTAGAAACTTCTTGAGATTGTGACATATCCTCAGACTCTTGACGTTTGGAAGGTGTTCTCTGGTTTCGCCTCCGAGATGAGCCATTTAAGTTATCAGCTTCATAATTTGACTCTATTCTAGCTCTGTATGGAGAAATATGTTTATTATGGTGCTCTGACACCTTAAAGGGACCGGTACTGCGATGCTCTGACACCTTAAAGGGACCGGTATTGCGATGCTCTGACACCATAAAGGGACTGGTGTTGCGATGCTCTGACACTTTATACGGACTGATATTGCGGAGCTCTGACACCTTAAAAGGACTAGCATTGGGGCTCTCTGACGCCTTAAAAGGACTGGTATCTCTTCTAAGACCAGAATTTTTCATAGAAGAAGCAGCATCTTCGCCTTGTCTGACTGGCTTATAAGGAGATCTGCTGTGTCTTCTGATCCAAGGAGCAGAACCATCATTGCCCTCTTTTGAAGTGTACCTTTGGCTACGGTTTAAGGGACTGATGGTTCTGGTAGACTCAGGAGTTTTAGACCTGGTTGAAATCGGGCCAGAGATTCTCGCAGGGTCAGGAGTTTTAGACCTGGTTGAAATTGGAGTGTTGATTCTGGTAGGATTAGGAGTCTTGGATCTTTCTGAAATCAGCAGCCCATCATGCCAAGGGCTCTCCTGCCATTCAGTTTCCGTATCAGAGGGTTCATAGCCGCTTCGCTTGTGTCTCGAGGAAGGACGATTTAGAGAAGATCTATTATATCTGGGGGAATTCTCCATCGCGGGTGGCATAACCGATCATTCGAGCCCCCCTGCAACAAAACGAGTCACAACAGACGTGAAAAACACATGTAACAGAAGTAAATTTGACCTTATACAAAAATTTCAGGTCTCAGAATCACCAAAAGTGTGCTAATTTGGGTACTCGAAGTACATTAAGCCTGTTTCTAGTCAACTGAAATAGATATTCCCTATAGGTTGGATGGAAAACATATTGGTTCGGCTCATTGCTCATGGCGGACCAAAAAGGTAGTACATTTCTCAAAACTTAGGTCAGACCTAACCATTCCCGACTCATCGAATCGTCTTAGTTGAACAGATACACAAAGAACAGCTCAGCTTCAGTTACTTCTAGGGGAACTGGGCGAACTAAAGGTCGAAATATATCTCTATGAGAAGTCTAAGGCAAATCGAACTTTTATCAAAGATACACAAAATCTAGACAGGCACACCAAACATTCAACGAAAACTATTCGGTTCGGCTCATTACTCATGGCGGACCAAAAAGGCAGTACCGTATTCAAACCTTAAGCATTCCGGACTCAAGACTGACTTTAGCTCAAAATTTAAGATTCATCTTAGTTACACAAAGAACAGCTCCGCTTCAGTTACTTCAAGAAGAACTAGACAAGCACTCCTAATTGAGCTTTTATCGAAGAACACCAAACATTCAACAAGAACTCCTAATTCCGATCCATCCCTAGAATTTCGATCGATCTATCGATGATGATCCTACAAGAACGGCTACAAAATCTATCATCTAGAACAACAACATTACCAAATCAAACTTCAAATCTGAAAACTTTTAGATTCGGAAACCATTCGGAGACCAAATAATCACCCGAAATGTACGATTCATAAAAGCATCACTGATTCATACCTAGGGTTTTCGATCAACAGGAGGAGCTCATCCCCCTCAAAATCAAAATTGAAATCTAACAACAACTTTTACAAGCGATTATTACAGGAAAAAAAAGAAAAAAAGGATTAATGCTTTCGAGATCTACAGCTGATAATTAAAGGATGAACCAAATCTCATGCCTTCGTGTAGATCGATGGCCTAGGGTTTGATCGACAGCGACTCGCCGCCGAAATCTGATCGCGGAAGGATATTCCAAAAGATCGAAGCATCTCGATCCGAGGGCGAGGCGGTTGAATTTAAGGAGGGGAGCGAATCTATAGGTCGGCATCGTTAAGGACGATGATCGAGTAATTTGTTTCCTTTCGATTTATCAATTCGACGACGAATCTAAAGGTCGGCATCGTCAAGGACCAATCTGCTTTTGCTTCTCCTTTTTAAATTTTTAATTCCCCTCAGAATCATCGTCCTCGTTTGAGATTTGAGAACAATGCGAGGAATAAGTTGGAGACAGTTGCTCATGGGACCATATATACAATTAGGCTAATTGCACTATACCCCCTGTGCTTTACCTATATAAAATATTTATACACCACCTCCGCCTCTCATCCCAAAGCACTTTGCTGTGCTCAAATTCAACTCTAAATAACTGGTTGGTGTCGTTTTGAGTATAATAATTTTAAGTGCTTTTAAGGGTCTTGGATAAGCATTTATTCTTATGCACTCATGAAAACCGTTGAAAAAGTTGAAGAACATATGGTGTCATTTTATTCTTTGGTGTTCAACCCAAAAATATATATATTAGGAAAAGTATCAAAGAATGAGAGTTCATGTTTTCCATTTTTTTATGAACATATCAACCCAAAATTTTGCAAAATATTCTTTTAGGGTGCACATCCTTTTAGGAATTAAACCAACTTCTCATTTTGAAGACTTAAGTTATATAGCAAGATTTAATCTATTTTGGTCGAATTTGTAAGAAGTAGATGAGAAAGGAAACACACCTTTGGTGTTTGCGTCACCATTGATGATGACTTTGTCGGTAGGAGGACTACAAGAGTCAGATTCAGCTAGTGACGGAAGAGAGTCTCCCGCAAAATAGTGGGAGGACAGGACCCATGCGTACAAGGTATTCCCTCGGGCTCGATAGCTTGTTGGATTTGAACCTAGCTTAGCTGGGAATGCTGATGCGGGCACGGCCGCCATCAAGGTCCGAATTCCGAAGATAAAATTCTTTGCAAATCGATCCAACATTCAAAAGGTTAAGACAATTTATATTCATCGAATCATATGTAAAATCATCTACCGTATACATATATACCGGTCATAAATTGTACATGTATGAGGATCATTGACTTGAATCCTACACAACCATCCCTGAAAAGAATATGAATCTCTAACAAACAAATTGTTTTGTCACTACTAGCTAGAAGAGACTAAAAATGAGTAAGAGAGCCTATTTTTTATGCAACTTTTATAGATCAAAGATGAGAGAAGCCGAAGAGGAAACAGTAATTAGAACGAGCCGGATTCAGGTCCGATTCGAGCAACCCAACTTCAGTGAAAAATTCAGGTGTTGGCTCGGAGAGGGGATCGGATTAGAATCGAGGACGAAAGATTCGACTCAAGTACATGCACACTAATGGGTACAACCATTATTTTTCTTCAGAAAAAATTTAAATTTTCATTTTCATGTATTTTTGTTTTTGGTGAATGCATGGAGAAATGAAAACTAATGGGTACAGCTCATTCTAAAAATTGTATTAATATTTGTCAAAGCCATTTAAGGAATTGAATTAATTTGAATGAATCATTGAAGATTCAGACAATCCGACATGAATGTCCAAGTTCATAGCATCGAAGCATGCTACATGCTACAAATTTAAGGGAATTGAGACCCCAAAAATATTCAAATAATAAGCTAAAGAAATTACTTGACAAAGCGATGGAGAGTTTGAATTTAATATATGTCGCGAAGATTGTTGCAGTTTTAGAGGACCTTTCCCCACCTTTTTTTTTTCTTTTTGAAGAAAAGCATTTTTAGAAAATCTTATTCATGCTGAAGGGATCGATTGCGGCGGCGGAAAAGAGTTTAGGGTATTTAAGGCTCAGCATTCAGTTCCAGAAGAGATTGAGGATTTGGAGAGGTGATATGTAGAAATCACCCCTTCATAAGATAGCAAGGTTACCCCAAAATTTGAAGTAAGATAGATGTCTTTCAATTTTGTTTTAATTTTCATTGCGTAAACAATTTGCTTCTATTTTTATTTCTATGCAGAAAGGAGAGGAGAAATAGTTCATTATATGTAAATTTCATCAAAGCTAGAAAAAAGTTATTGTTTTTTTTATATATCTGTAATACTTGTCTTTTCTTCTTCTTATCATTATTAGATCTTGACTACACAACCATCTATTAAAAATTTGAAGGTTGGCCTAAAATTTTAGCAGCAAAGATTAAAAAAGACTGGTCACGTACAAAACGACTCATGTGGTTCCATTATGTATATTAGATTTTAAGCACACCTACACGTGAAAAGAAGGAAATGTGCGGTTAAAGACCAAGATGGGACCAATGAGAGAGAAAAAAATGGGAGCGGTTAAAATTGGCATAAATTTATGTTTTCTTTTTCTCTTACTTTGTAAGGAGAAGAAAACCCCGTCTGTCACTTAATTTTCTCTACTTTTTCATTCTGCCTCAAAAGAAGAAAAATCCACGTCATCAATCAATTTTAATGTGAAGGCCTGTTTTCATTTGCATCGGTACTAAAGAAGATTAGGCATGGCAAGAAATTCCTGTTCTATTATGCCCCTAATTGATTTTCTTCTTACCGAGTTGATGCATAATTAGCCCCACTGTACGTTGTTATGATATAAAATATAGATTTATGCATGTATTGATTTTGTAGCTATTTTAGATAGGTTTAGGTTTCTTTTGGTGTACTGAAATTCCGATAGTTTAGACATATTTTTAGGTTTGTTTGTTATCGGTTAGCTTATTTAAGAGTTGTATAAATTGAGATAATTGGTTTCATATTAAATTAATTGAGTTCATATTATTTATCTCTACGGTTATAACTCAGATTCTGGGGATATGAGTTGTCATTTTATCATTTTTTTCAAGAAAAATTTAAAATAATGAGATATTTTCCTTAATTTATTCTAAATTTTAAAGATGCACATCTCAACTCACTTTTCTCCCTTTTTCTTTCTCCTCCCCCCCCCCACCTCTCAGTCTCTTACACACACAGTTATTAGTCACAAAAGTTAAAAGAAAGAGATAAATACATATGTATCACTGGTATTTTGCATGTGCGATGCACGTGTGTATATGAAATATGAGCATAAAATACATATGCATACTATTTCCTATTCTTGAAATACACGAGATCTAATTTCCCTAAGATATAGGCATTTTTTCATTTTTATGACCAATTCTGTTTTTGGTAACGGTAACAAATATCTAAATTAACACCAATTTAGTTTTTCAGAATTAATTACTATATTACATATAATAAAACCAGAAAAAGGAATGATGGAAATGAAAATCTTTAGAAAATTTATAAAATGAATGTAATTACATAAATTTAGGTAAATATAAGATATTTATAACACATTTAAAAATTAATATATGATTCATTTGTTAAGTTATGTAGAAATATTTGTGTGGTCAACCTATTTAGACTGTTTTTTTTAAAATATGCTAACTATTGGGGTTTTTTTTGAAAAATTAATTGGGTCACTTTGACCAACTATTATTGCATTTAAATGTTAAAATGGTAAAAAGATAAATTCATAAGTTTGAGTGTATGAGTTGGCATGCCTTGGAGGTAGAGTTTCATGATGGATTTATCTCAATTTTTTACATTATCTAATTAAAAAAATAAAGGAACTTTTTAGATACCGTCATGTGTTCTAGTTACTAGCATTTTGCCCATGCGATCCACGTTTTATTAATAAAATGTGTAACACTTGTATAAATTTATCATATTTAGAGTCCAAAAAAAAATTGTTGAGCAATAATTTCTAGAAAGTTCTTTTTTGTCTTAAGTTTGAGTATATTGTATATTGAATTTGGAATTCAAACTAATTTCTAGAAAAATTTTTTTGTCTTAAGTTTTAGAGAACGTGGAGTGAATTATTTTTGCCTTTTTCTTTGATGACGTGGAGGTTCTAAGATTTGAGAAATTCTCTCCTTTTTTCTTTAGTTTTTTGAAAAATGAAGAATACGGGCTCTAACCAATATCATTTAGACTATAGAATAGTATAGTATAGATAATAGTAAAAATGAAGTTGAAGAATTTATGCATAGGCCTTTAAATATTGCTTTCTGCATTTTTCAAATTTTTTCAAAGAATCGTCCATGACGTCTGCTATATACACACGTGCAGCATGTGAAAAATACTGCTCATACTAATGGAAAGTAAAAATTTGATGTATTTAGACATAGTTGCAAACTATTTAGTATTGTGCTGATCACTTGTCAAAGAACCATGCAAGATAGCTACTTCTTACCAAACCCACTGATGGATGCCCTACTGTTCTTTCAGCAGCATCAAAACATTTTGTTTCCAACTCATGATACTCACAACTGATATTTCTTCAGATTACAACATGTGGCCGAAGACGTGTCCCGAAAACTACAGAGATGGAATAAACGAGTTGCATTAGGGGCGTTCCTCGGGACCTCGTCTCCGAGGACACATCCAATCTTTCAGGAGACCTTCCTGAGTACTTTCCTCCTTCACCTAGCAAACGACCAACGGTTCGTCTCCGAGCTTCCTCGGTCTTCTTGCTCGTCTCCGAGCCATCCGACAGGCCGAGCTTCCTCGGCTTCCTTGCTCGTCTCTGATCCATCTGTCAGGCCGAGCTTCCTCAACAGAGAGCGCGAAACCCAAACGCCCCTGCAACGGCTCCGCGTATCTCGTCAGGACGAGATATCCGCCTCCCCATGTTTCACGTCCCACGCTAGCGCGTCCCCCATTAATGGACGTATCCCGTCATTAAATGCGAGGATAACGCATGGGCGTAACTGAAGGCGATGATCTCACGCCAGCTCGCTCCACACGACCACTATACAAAACCTCTCTCAGACGACTCAAGTAACTCAAGCTCATTTCCAATACGCCATTACTCTGCACCTATTTCTCGGCACTAACTTGATCGTCGGAGGGTTCTATGGTGGTCACCCAATCCGGGACTTCTTTTGCAGATAGCTCGGCATCAACGCCAACCCATTGAGATCCACACGCTCAATAACTTCCAAACAAAATCTCAACTGTCAAAAACCGCCATCACAGAATCGACGGAGGACAACATTTGAAGGAGATCAACGCCTCCATCAGTTGGCGCCGTCTGTGGGAACGTTTCAGAAGCTTCTCTACCTCTAAAGTTGATCTTCCGCCCTTGACCCGATGACGAGCGACAACCGCGACGATCCGAAAATGAGCTGCCACAACGGAGGCGGGAGCGGCTCGTCTCCCCCTCCTAACATGATCAACGTCTTATTCGCTCGGATAGACATGATCACATCGCTGGTGGAAGCGGGTGACATACCCTTTGAAGAATTCCTTGTCCCTGCTCTTGACAGTGAATAAGTAGTCGACCGTCTCATCGTATGGCTTCGATTTTCTTTTTGAGGGATTCAAGCCGGTAGTGGTATCCCGAGGATTCTGCACAGTCAGAGTGGTGGCTACCCTTGCTCCGGGTCTGCACGATGGTGCGGCTTCGATTCTGCTCTATCAAATTTCTCAAATCCTCGGGCGAGGCCTTTCTCGAGTAGTCCTGACGGTCGCCGTTCGCGCGGCCCCGACGAGAGTGGGGGCATCGGTCATACCTGGAAGCAGGCAAGCTGACCGACACCTCCTCAGGAGGAGAGAGCTCACGGCGGGCGTCGGAGCGGCGGCCTAGTTTTTCCTGGGATCGAGGCATGGAGCTCTTCGGCGTCCAGCGGGTCATGAAATCAATTGCCGCATACGGATCACGATGGCCAGAGTCGGCACGCCAGTGCTCGGTGACGCTGAGATGAGCGTGAGGGAGATCGAGGGCTTGAGCGTACCCATCCGTCCTTCTGCGGACGTCGTTATCTCGGGGGGAGAGAACTGCGGTCTGGTGGATAGGGCTTGCCGCTTGAACGCAGACAAGGGCATCCACCAGCGATGTGAGCATGTCTATCCGAGCGGATAAGGCGTTGATCACGTTAGGAGGGGGACGAGCCGTTACCACCACCGTTGTGGCGGCTTGTATTCGGATCGTCGCGGTTGTTGCTCGCCATCAGGTCGATGGCGGAAGATCAACTTTAGGGGTGGGGAAGCTTCTGAAACGTTCCCACAGACGGCGCCAACTGATGGAGGCTGTGATCTCCTTCAGATGTTGTCCTCCATCGATCTTGTGATGGCGGTTTTTGACGGTTGAGATTTTGTTTGGGAGTTGTTGAGCGTGTGGATCTTAATGGGTTGGCGTTGACGCCGATCTATCTGCAAAAAAAGTCCCGGGGTGGGTGACCACCGTAGGACTCTCCGACGATCATGTTAGTGCCGAGTAATAGGTGCAGAGTAAAGGTGTAACAACCGAGTTCAATTATACCAATTTCTGTTGCCGTATGTGTTGTTTGTGGTATTTATTTCATTTACCATGTTTGACTGTGAATGGTAGTTTACTTTATATTCGACCCGTTTACTTGAGCTTGTTGTTTAGTTATAGATTACCCTAACATTACATATCTTGCATATAACAATTTAAGTTACTTAAAAATAAATTTAAAAAAATACATGTCATGGCCTGCATGGTACCCCTAACCCTGTGGTAGCGTTCTTGTATTGTGTTCTCGTCCTGTTCAGTGAAACGGACGTGTTTGGATGGCTACGCGCACGTGCGTGCGTCCGTCTTGGGGGTATGCTTTTTCATTGCATAATATTTCATTTTAAATTTTGGACCTTGCATAAAATTTTCGTATTTCAAATCCAAAAATTTAGACCCGACCCGGACGCATTTCTGAATTATTTTGTATCCCGCCAAATTCTGATTATTTTAAATTTCTTTAACTCATTTAATATTTCCTTAACAGCCTCAATTTCTTTTACAACCAACGAAAGTATTTTAAACAACCAAAATCTTTTCCATTTCTTTCCCAGCCAATCAGAACTCTCTTTTGTGCCCCGGGCCCCACCACCGAGCCTATTTTTCTCTTCTATCTTTTCTCTTATATTTTTCCCAACCAATCAGAGATTCTTCCTTCAATTCACCGGGCCTCACGTCTCTCTCTCTCTCTCTCTCTCTCTCTCTCTCTCTCTTTCTCCTTTCGCGCTCTCTCTCTCACCTCTCGCGACTACTGTTGGTTTCTTGAGTCGGGTCACCGCCGACGGATCCGGTCACCTCCCTTCATTATATTTCTTCTTCCTCCTTTAAAACCCCGTGGCTCCCCTTCTTAAAACCCATCGCCTCGCTCAAACCTTAACCCTAACTCCATCACCTCCTCAACCCCAAACCGAGCCTCATCATCTCCTCTTCTCCTCCTCTCCATCTTCTTCTTCTCTTTCTTCTTCCCGAGTCTCTCTTCTCCCTGCACACACACCCTACACGAACCCAAGAACCCATCGTTCCATTGCCGCCGACCATCTCTTGTCGCCATCGCCATCTCCTCCCTCTCCTCTGCTCCCCCTCCAATGCCAGAACCTTACATCTAAACCCCAACCTACACCAAAACCAAACCGTAGCTGTGACCGAGCGCCAAGAACCTGCACCCCCTGCACATTCCCTGGCCGGAGCTCCGTCGATCTCACCGCCACCATCTCGTCTCCCCATTGCGTTACCAGTCCAACCCCAGTAAGCCTTCTCTCTCTCTCGTACCTCCTTTCTTCTTCTCTGTGTCTTCTCTTCTTCGTCTGTACATTTCTTTTCTTGCTGCAAAATCTTTCACCTCTGTAGATCGCTGGGATTCTGACGACGGCGACGATCACGACGACCCAACGAGGACCTCTGACCTGTGGAACCCCACTGTTCGTTTTTTGGACTCATTCTGTGTACCGTGCGCGCGTCGCGACTTTTCCCGCCGACGCGTGACGTTCCATGTACCGCTTCGCGATCCGTCGAGGCAAGTAAAACTTGCTACATGCTATTCATACTATTCCTATATTTATTTATGTAATTTCATATTAAATCTATAGATAGAATCTAAAGTCATGTGTCCCAAGTTAACAGTGCGATGTTCCGTTTATATTTTAGATTCAGAACTTGAAACCTACCTGTTGCATTTAGTTTACTAAACCTAGTAACCACATTTATATTTTAAATCACATAATAACTGTTTTCCATAGTCTATGGTAACCTTTTATAGTTTTACCCTCATAGACGACCGTTTGCATACATCTAGCCTGATTTACATTCAATTGCATCTCCAGATTATTTAGTACATGTTAACATGATTTTAACTTCCATATTTGCTATACTGCATTCATGTAATGTTGAAACCATCCCTTAAACTCAAACCGATAATCGTACATCCAAGTAATTTAATCTGCACCTTTTGGTTATCATATTACATGTTCCAGTTTATTGTTCTATTAGTACCCATGCTTGTTTTGTATACCCATGCTTATGCTAGTTTGATTATGAGCACCCACAGGACATCTGGTGCACCCTGATATGACCTATTACACATATTACTTGACACGATATGGTATCGTGCAACTCTTGACATAACATGACACCTTTATACATTACCTGGCTTGACCTGATGTACCATGGTCTTACATGTTACCTGATCTTGTGTCTAATGCCAACAAACCTGACCTGTTGTCCTTACGGACCGTTCCTGTTGTTTATCCAGACAAACCTGTACTTGCCTGATTCTGTATTGGCATTAGCTCTCGATTATTTAATACATGACTTGAACACATATAACTTGGGGGTATGGGGAAATCAATGATGAAACCTTACTTGTAACTCGACAGTTGCTTGCTTATACTGATCAGTTTTAGAGGCTAGGCCAGCCTTGGGATGATACTGCTGACATCGTTCGTCTTTACATATTTCCTGTTTTAGTGCCTAGCGGCATGTCTCGGTTTCAGCCCGAGAGACTTAGACCGTGGTCCCGGGCATGCACGGGATACTATTGAGTTACATCGATGATTCATCAAATTGATTTCAAAGACTTGAGAGTAGTTAACCCAATAGACCAGTTTAGATTATTCACTGCACACTACCCTTCACTGCCATGATTTATATTGCTGTTACACCTGCTTTACTATTTATGATTACTTGCATGTCTTGCTATCCTGTTTACATATTATTTCTTGATGTTATGGCGCGCTGACGTCTGGGTTTTGCATGGCCCAGATTCCGTACCTTTGTCGCAGTCCGAGCAGGAGTACTTCAGTCAGCAGGCTGAGCAGTGAGGACTCGTTAGTAGTTAGTTCTTTATTTTCAGTATTATTTCATTTCTGATGTGAGCCCGCATTATGGGACATACATTCCAGTTATTCTTGTATTGGATCTTTCGCTTCCGCATTATTTTATTCTTGACTCATTTATTTCTGGCTTATGGACATGTATTAGATAGTTTATTACTGTTCTTGATATCTCTACAGCCGTAATGTGACTGTGGATGGATACTTCCTACCCACAGGCAGCATGGTTAGCTATGTCACTTGCCCATCTTAGCGTAATCTGGGAAGCGGGGCGTGACATGGTTCTTTGGGTATCAGAGCCATAAGTTATAAGTTAATCGGGTTGATTCTTTTGTCGTTGGGTATTGTACCCAATACACGAATCAGAATACTCATGATTAGGAAACATGTCCTGCCACCTTGCCGTTTTACCGTTCTTGAATCTTAACCTCCTCCTGATTATACTTTTGCGATATGCAAACCTCCTTTGCATATCGACTCGAAACCTGATTCCTTGTTTATCTCTAGAACTTAGGCGACTTGGGTGGAGTTATGTATTTGTAGCTATGATAACGCGGCATGGTTACAATGCGGTACTCTATTTAAGTAACTTAGAGTTCTAGCCTTGATCTACATTTTGAATCTGTTATCATACTAATCCTTTTGGTACTTTGATTTCAGGAACATGGCAGACAAGAATCTGAAGACGTACCAAAGGCGTGTTGACGAAACCGCCATGCTTGGAGTAATAAGTGGGATGTTAGAGAACCAAAAGCGATAGACCGAGCCGATCCAGCAGCAAGCGGAATCTTTTCAGGAAGGTTTGCGGACCGTTCAGCAGTCCGTGAACAATGTTGTGGCCAGACTAGGAGATCGTATGGGTACCGTGGCGGATTTCAAGAGACTGGGTCCGTCTGTCTTTACTGGCCTGGAGGAGCCGTTGCCAGCGGAGCAGTGGCTGGTTGACACGGAGAATCTACTCATTGCAGCACAGATCCCCGAAGATAAGAGAGTGGATGTGGTACGCATCCAGTTGGTGGATTACGCCCGTGAATGGTGGCTTGTGGAAGAGACCCGCTTGCCCAAGCCAATCAAGTGGGCGGATTTTTCGAAGAGTTTCTTGGAGAAGTTCTTCCCGCGTACTGCACGGGAGGACATGGAAGAAAAGTTCATCAGTCTAAGGCAGAACGGTGCACCTGTAGATGTACATGCAGCTGAGTGGACGCGGCTCAGTAGATTCGCTGGACCTTTAGTTGCCAACGATGCGGATAGGGCAAGAAGGTTCATGCGCAGTTTGGATGTGGACATCCAGAGGCAGATTGTCTCTCTGGGTTTGACCACTTTCTCACAGGTACTTACGGCGGCCCGAGAACAGTAGAGCTTATCTGGGAAGACTGGAAGTTCGCAGCAGACAGCAATTACTGTACGGAAGCCGGCTTTTTCACCGAACCGAGCACATGTACGCAGAGGTATTCCAGTGAACCGTCGTGGCGTAACACCTATGAAGAGGCCTACTGTCGTTGATCAGAGAAAGACCGTGATTTGTAACTACTGCCATTTACCCGGACATTTGCAAAGGGAATGTCGAAGAATGCGGGGACTCTGTTTGGTTTGTGGATCGGCGGATCATACTATCAACTCATGTCTGTCAAAGCTTCGCACAAAAGATGATGCTCAGAAGCCACCGCAGAAACGTTTCAGGGACAAAAGCAGCTGACTCAAGGACCAAATCAAGCTCGAGCATTTACCCTGACGGCTGAGGAAGCCAAGGCTTCAGGAGAAGTTGTTTCAGGTATTCTACTTGTTCATGGTTTTCCCGCATTAGCGTTATTTGATTCTGGTGCATCCCATTATTTTATGTCGTCCAAGTTTATAGCTACACACTCGATTTCCTGCACGACCCTGTCTAGTTTCTGGGACATACACACTGGAAATGGGAAAATCCTATCTAGTAGAGAGTGTAAGGATCGTGCAGTTGTTGTTTGCGGACGGGAGCTTTTTGCAGATTTCTTGGTGATTGATACGGGCAGCTATGAAGTTGTCTTGGGAATGGATTTTCTCGGCACTTTCCATGCTCACATTAATTGTAGGGTAAAGAAAGTAATTTTCCAGATTCCCGGACATCCCGAGTGCATCTTCACTGGAGGAAGCAGTTCTGTCGGGCCAGTCGAGTTTAGGGCTAGGCCGACAACTAGTGTTCTTTCGTCCTTGGAAGTTGATAAAGATGAAGCACCGGCTGTTGTTCGAGATTTCATGGACGTGTTTGAAGATATATCAGGATTAACGCCGAAGCGAGACGTAGAGTTCGCGATTGATCTTGTTTCGGGTGCAGCGCCAGTTTCTAAAGCGTATTATCCAATGGCACCAGTGAAGTTGGAAAAAGTTAAGAAGCGGGTTACTGAATTACTTGAGAAGGGTTGGATTCGAAGCAGTAACTCGTCTTGGGGAGCTCCAGTTCTTCTAGTTAAGAAGAAAGATGGCACGAGGAGAATGTGCATCGATTATCGAGAATTAAACCGGATGACTATTAAGAACAAGTACCCGATCCCTCGCATTGGCGAACTATTTGAGCAGCTTAGTGGCGCGAGGGTATTCTCGAAGCTGGATTTGCGATCCGGATATCATCAGGTCCGAGTGAAAACAGAAGATATTTGCAAGACGGCGTTCTGAACTCGGTATGGACATTACGAGTACTTAGTGATGCCCTTCGGAGTAACGAATGCACCGACGATATTCATGGACTTGATGTGTCACGCCCCGCTTCCCAGTGTACGGCGAAGTGGACGTGACGAGGCCCGCTACGTATATACTCAGAAGTATATACGCTAAGCGTAACTAAGCAATATAAAGTAAATCACAAGAGACGAATAATATGGAAATAACAGCAACTTTTATTAATAACATTCTTTTTACAATGCAGGAAAAGAAAATACAACTGGAATGAAAAAGCAATGCCTAAACAGTGGCATAACAGGAAATGAAATAAACTGGAAAGAACAAGGTACAAATATCTAGAGCTCTGGGTCTGCCTGGAACTGCTCCAAATCTTCACTGGTGGGCTCGATCTCAGCTTGGTCCAACACACCTGACGACATTCAAAGAAGAAAGAGATAGAATATCGTCAGCGAACAGGTCGTTCAGTAAGTCCCAAAAGAATAAGAAGAATGAGAATGATAGAGTAACAGTATTTTCTAAAGTATTATAATGTTGAATATTATGGAACATTATGTAACGCTGTGGTTTGTAGCTTGGTACAGAAGGATGCCAGTGTATACGAGGGGGATCTTTATATGCTAGAGATCAGGGCAAAAGGAAAGTACAAGGAACCGTTATGCCACGGTACAACAGCAATAGGATTCAGGTTAGGTGTCTAATCTGACCACCTCGTGCCACCTTTAACATCTTCCGTACCAATATATCCCTTAAACCCCGTAGTGTTTTAACAGTATTGTAGTATTGGAATATGTAAGTTGGATGACTGACCAAAACCATGATATCAGTAATCATGTTGCAACTGTATAATCAGGTAAATGGAATATCAGGATAATGGATGAATATCCATGGTTTGATTCAGTCAAAATGAATATATTGTTAACTGGGTTCATGGATTCATGTATTCAAAGTGTGGTGGAATATAAAAGAATATAGATTGACTTGAATCATATTCGAGTCAGGAATAGTCAGACTCTAACCCGAGTCAGACTAAAAGAAGAGAATTTGAAGTTCAATATTAGCTAGGGGCCTTATTGTAATTTGTGAAACTTGAGGGGGTTTTATGTAAAAAGTACTTTTGTATAGTTTTCAAAATACACCTCAAGTATTTAATATTCGTCTTTAATATTATAATGAATGTGAATTTTATTTGTGTTATTCTAGTGAATATATCCTAATAAAAATATTAATTGTTTTATCTGAAATTCATGGTATTTTAGTGTAACTTTTAATCTTGTAATTTTTTAGAAAAATGTGAAAACTTTATATTATGGTAAAATAGGGTTTTAAATGATGATTATATATATATTAACACATGAATAGTTTTAAATAAATATTTTATTTTCAAAAAATCTCATTTTCCTTAAATGTCGTATTTTAACCCTTCGAGACCGAATGCTCCTTGCGGAGGTCTGAATCTCGCACTACTAGCCTGCGGGTGCACGATGAACCGTACTATCCCAAACAGGTTCCCCAAAAGTGGGTTGTAGCGGCGCTTTGCTTAGGTTTATAAATACTTTTCATTTGGGAAAACGGTTTTATAAATATGGGGTATTTATTTGCAAAAGAGTACAGTTTTCCGTATTTTAGTTATTAGGGTTTCCTAAACCAACTAGCCTATTTCTAAGATCTAAACGATGAGTCATTAGAAGCCTCAAATCGCCTCTTCACCGTCAATTGCAGCCAGGTAAGTGCCAGGTAAGTGGGAATGAACCACAGTCGTGGGCCTAATTAAAAATCACTGGCCTTAGGCACACTTGCCTAGGCACCACAAGACAGTTTAGATAAACGATCGATGTCCATGACCAATCATGGTTTTCATTTTATTAAAAGATTTTATCTAGAAAAGTTTACAACTTAAAGTTTTAAATAAAGATTAGGGTATTTTAGTGAAAAGTCCTGTAATTTCGTATTCTGTGTTTTGATATCTATCAATTAGGGTTATATTGAGTGTGTGTAGGGGTAGGTCATTACCCCGTGACTTATTTTAAGTTTTGGTGAAGTTTAAAGGTAAAACATGACAAGTTAAAGTTGAAGGTATTAAAGTGCAAGAATACGGTATTTAAAAACGTTATCATTTTATGTGTGAAATTTCATTCAAATTCGGTTCTACAAGTTTAGTGATCAAGATAAACCTATTTAGGAGTGAGAGAATTAATTAAACTAAGAAAAATGAACTTCATGGTATTTTTATGAAAAGAATACGGTTTTGCAAAGAAGTTATCATTTTATGTGAAAAAGTTTGATTAAATTGGTTTATGGGTGATTAATAGTCAACAAGCATATGGGTAGATAATATGTATTAGGTGACAAGTGGAAATTTAGAGAAAAACCGAATCGGAAATCGATTTGTCCGATTTCCGTCGGGTTCCAAAAAGTCGTATTTTTATCTTAAAGAAAAGAGAGATAGAAGGAGGTGGGACTTACGATTTGGACAAGCTAAGGAAGCTAGAGGTCGTGGTGGTTGTCGATTCGTTGAAAACGTCGCGAAGGTCCTGATCCGGTCGCCGGAATCCGTCGTCGATTTCGGCAGCGCTTCGCTTCTCGCTCTTCGTACCGAGTTCTCGAGAATTTGGGAGAGTGGACTTAGAGTTGTGAAGGGAAAAGGTAGAGGATAGGGGTCTTTATATAGGGCTAGGGTTAGGGTTTGGATTAAAAAATATTTTAAAAAATATAAAATTCATTAAAAATCATTAAACCTAGGAGTAAAAGGGATTTATTGGCCAAATCAAAACCGATCCAGGTATAATAAGTGTGCAAGAGGGTTGAACAAGTCAAGAGCCAATTTTTCTCAGTTGGTGACTCGGCCGTCCAGCCAAGTCCGGCCGGCGGCGCCGGACCGAGTCGGCCGAGTCGCCGGCCGGAGGCGCCGAGTCGGGCCGAGTCAAGTGTCCAATGGCCGGGGGTTTTCCTGAGGAACAACTTGGTATTTTTACTTTTTGTTGTCCAGTACATATTTTGGGAGTTATGGCCTTTTTACCGTTGACTTCCAAAATAAATAAAACAAAATAAATACAAAAATAATGTGGGGCATTGGATTTGAACTCCGGTGGCTTGGTTCAGTAATGCAAGGTATTACCAATGAGCTACAAGCTCCTTCTTGTAATTATTGTAAGGAATTAGATACTTAAATTGTTTCCAGTAACATTAATACTCCAAGTATACACTATATTTAAAGCAATTTTTTTGGTATACAAAATTGGAGTTGTTACATGATGAACCGAATCTTTTCACCATTCTTGGACCAGTTTATAGTGGTGTTCATTGATGATATTATGGTCTATTCGAAGAGTATTGGAGAGCATGCTGAACATTTGAAGATCGCACTGCAGACGCTGAGGCAAGAAAAATTATATGCAAAGATAAGCAAGTGCGAGTTTTGGCTGGAAGAAGTAAAGTTTTTGGGGCATCTCGTATCTGGTGATGGAATCGCCGTTGATCCCGAAAAGATTGCAGCAGTTCATGATTGGCCGATTCCGAAGAATGTTGCGGAGATAAGAAGCTTTCTTGGACTAGCCGGGCATTACAGAAGATTTGTGGAGAACTTTGCTCGTCTGACGGAGCTGTTGACCAAGCTTACGCGCAAGGAGGTACCTTTTGTATGGATGGATAGGTGTGCATCAGCTTTCGAGGCGTTGAAGCAGAAATTGATAACCGCTCCTATTCTGACTGTGCCGGACAGTTCCGGAGGATTGGTGATTCACAATGACGCATCTGGGAAAGGATTGGGATGTGTTTTGATGCAGCATGGGAATGTTGTAGCGTACGCATCGAGACAGTTGAAGACTTATGAGAAGAATTACCCAACTCATGATTTGGAGCTTGCGGCTGTGATTTTCGCTTTGAAGATTTGGTGTCACGCCCCGCTTCCCAGTGTACGGCGAAGAGGACGCGGCGAGATCCGCTACGTATGTACTCAAAAGTACATACGCTAAGCGTAGCTAAGCAATATAAAATAAATACACAAGAGACGAGAGTATACAAAGAACATCACCTTTTATTTATTAACATTCTTTGTACAATACATGAAAAGGAAATACAACTATAATAAAGATGCCTAAACAGTGGCATAACAGGAGATGTAAAGTACTGAAAAGAAAAGTGTACAATGAAATTATACTGCAGGGTCTTCGGCAAATTGCTCCAAGTCTTCTTGAGAAGGCTCGATCTCCGCCGGGTCCAAACCACCTGACGACATTCATAGAAGAGAGAAGCAGAATGTCGTCAGCGAACAGGTCGCTCGGTAAGTCCCAAAGATAGGGAGAAATAGAATAGACAGAGAGTAAGAGAGAGAAGGAGAGGGTGGATTTTACAGTTGTATTATATTGTTATATTATTGTAGTATAGTGTTAATGCTGTTGTTGTAGCTTGGTACAGAAGGATGCCAGTGTATACGAGAGGGGTCTCAGTATGCTAGAGACCAGGGCAAATGGAAGTACAAGGCTCCGTTATACAATCCGGAACAACGGCAATTGGATTCAGGTTAGGTGTCTTAATCTTACCGTCTCGTGCCACCTTTAACACCTTCCGTACCGGTCTACCCCTTAAACCCCGCGATGTCTTGTTTGTATTGTTATCTTGTAAAATTGTATTGATTGCATGATTGACTGACTGACTGACCGAAACCATGATATCAGGAAACAGTTATAACCGTAGAGTCATGTAAATGGAATACTGGGAAACATGTAAAAGGAATATATCCATGGTTCGGTTCAGTCAAGTTATATAGATTGTTAACTGGATTCTGGGATTCCTGTGTTCATATTGAGTTGGAATATTAAAAAATATAGATTGACTTGAATCATATTCAAGTCAGAATTAGTCAGACTCTAACCCGAGTCAGACTAAAAGAAAGTTAATTTGAAGTTCTATAATTTGTTAGGGTCCTTATTGTAATTTATAAAACTTGAGGGGGTTTTATGTAAAAAGTACTATTGTATAGGTTTTAAGATACACCTCAAGTATTTCTTATTCGTCTTTATAGTTATAATGAGTATGGATTTTATTTGTGTTATTCTAGTGAATATATCCTAATACAAGTATTAATTTATAATATTGATTTATTTGAAATTCATGGTATTTTAATGTAACTTTTAATCTTGTAATTTTAGAAAAATGTGGAAACTTTATCTTATGATAAAATAGGTGTTTAAATGATAATTATATATATATATTAATACAAGAATAATTTTAAATAAATATTTTATTTTCCAAAATCTCATTTTTCTTAAATGTCGTATTTTAAACCTTTCGAGACCGAATGCTCCTTGCGGAGGTCTGAATCTCGCACTACTAACCCGCGGGTGCACGATGAACCGTACTATCCCTAACGGGTTCCCCAAAGGTGGGTTGTAGCGGCGCTTTGCTTAGGTTTAATAAATACTATTCATTTAGAAAAAACGGTTTTATAAATATAAGGTATTTATTCGTAAAAGGGTATAGATTTCCGTATTTTAGTTTCTAGGGTTTCCTAAGCCAACTAGCCTATTTCTAAGGTCTAAACGATAAGTCATTAGAAGCCTCAAATCGCCTCTTCACCGCCAATTGCGGCCAGGTAAGTGCCAGGTAAATGGGAAGGAACCACAATAGTGGGCCTAATTAAAAACCACTAGCCTTGACACGCTTGTCTAGACACCACAAAGTCAGTTTAAATAAACGATCGATGTCGATGACAAATCGTACTTTCTTTTAAAAGATTTTGTTTTATAATTGTGTATAACTTAAAACTTTTAGAAAAGTTTTATAAAGAATATGGTATTTTAGCGAAAAGTCTTGTATTTTCATATTCTAAATTTTGGGAATATCAATTAAGGTTATTTTTGTGTGTGTGTAGAGGTAGGTCATTACCTCGTGACTTATTTTAAGGTTTGATGAAGTTTAGAGGTTAAACATGTTAAATTAAACATAAGGGTATTTAAGTGTAAGAATACGGTATTTGAAAACGTTATCATTTCATGTGTGAAAACTCATTCAAATTGATTTCTACAAGTTTATTTATCAAGATGAACATGTTTAGGAATGAGAGAATTGATTAGAAGTAGAAAAATAAACTTTATGGTATTTTTATGAAAAGAATACGATATTACAAGAAAGTTATCATTTCATGTGAGAAACTTTGTTTAAATTGATTTCTCTGTGATTAATAGTCATCATGGATATGTTTAGGTATTATGGATTAGGTGACAAGTGGGATTTTGTAGAAAAACCGAATCGGAAATCGGTTTGTTCCGATTTCCGTCGGGTTCTAAAAAGTCGTATTTTCTTAAAAGAAAAGAAAGGTAGAAAAAATGGGACTTACAAGTTTGGACAAGCTAGGGAGGCTAAGAAAGTAGTAGGTTGTCGGTGCATCGAAACGTCGCCAAGGATCCTAGTACGGTCGCCGGAATTCGTCGTCGGTTTCGGCAGCGCTTCGCTTCGCTCTTTTTCTAACGTACCGAGTTCTCTTGAGAATTTTAGAGAGTGGACTTAGAATTGTAAGGTGAAATGGTAGAGGGTAGGGGTGTTTATATAGGGCTAGGGTAGGGTTAGGGTTTTGATTAAAAAAAATATAAAAATAATTAAGAAAAACATTAAAATTCATTAAATTTTGGAATAAAAGAGGTTTAATGAGAATTTGATAACTGTTCTGGAAAAATAAAGTATACAGGGGGGTTGACCAAGTCAACACGGAAAAATTCCGTGTTGACGACTCGGCCGTCCGGCCGAGTCCGGCCGGCGGCGCCGGCCGATTCGGCCGGTCCGCCGGCAGACTCGGCCGAGTCGGGCCGAGTCGAAGTGGCGTCGGGTGGGGTTTCTCCTGGGGGGAATTTTGGTGTATCTAACTTTTTCTGTGCAGTATAAATTTTGAGAGTTATGATGGTTTGATTGTTGACTTTCCAAAAAAATTAAAACAAAATAATATAAAAATAATGTGGGGCATGGGATTTGAACTCTGGTGGCTTGGTTTAGCAGTGCAAGGTATTACCAATGAGCTACAAGCTCCTTCTTGTAATTATTTTGTTATTTAATTACTTAAAATGATAGCAGCAAGAGTAAATACTCCAAGTATACATTAAATTTTAAAGTGATTTCTTGTACACTAAAAATGGAGTTATTTCATTCTTGTAGCTTGTAATTAAAAACAAAAATAATTACCTAAATCTTGTGCTCAGGCTAAAATACCCCTTTGTGGATTTTAAAAATATTTTGAAAAAAATTTGTATAGGAAAAAGTGTATAAGAAAATTAGGGTTGTTACATTCTACCCTTCTTATAAAAATTTCGTCCTCGAAATTTGTAAAAGGAAAGTGTAACAGTGCAAAGAAGTTTGGTGGTTGTAGTATAGATAGTGTATAAATAACAAAGAGATACAAGGGTGAAAAAGGCTTACCGGTGTTACCTTGACCTACAGTCTCGGTTTCTACGGCTTCTAATGTGAAAGTCTGTCGCCGTGGTATATTCCTTCTAGCTGGAGGCACATTCTGCCTTTGAGGCCTATTTCTCTGCCCTCTAGGCATGTTCCTCATTGCCTGTTGGAATTGGCGAGTAGGCTGTGCAGGTGATGGAGCAGGTAGTGCAACACGAGTTGCGGGAGCCTGGATGGTTGGCTGCTGCGGTTGGTTGGTGTGTGTGTGAGATGAGTTGCTGTTGTAAGGACAGTTTCCAATGCCATGGTTGGATGCGCCACAAATTAGACACAGGCCTTTTGCGCGCCTACAGTCCTTCCACAAATGTCCCTTTCTATGGCAGTAATGGCAAATTTCTTCAGTCCTCCTGGGTTCAAACGATGGCCTGGAAGAGGCTCCACCTGCCATCTGGTTGGCAGGGCGCTTGACTCCTGCAGACTGAGGTCTGCCCCTCTCTTTTATCACTGCCTCATAGCTGCGGGCAGCTTCCAGAGCATCCTCATGAGTCAAAAACTTTCCTGTGGCTAGAGCAGCCTTAATCTCGGTGTCCAAACCTTGTTGAAAGCGACGGGCTCTGATATCGTCCGTCGGTATCAAGTGTGCCGCGAATCGGCTTAACATGGTGAATTCAGCATCGTATTCATCTACTGATTTATCCCACATTGAACCCTGTTGTAGATGAATAAACTGCTGCTCCATTGCAAACCTGGCGGTCATGGGGAAATATTTCGCGTCAAACTTCTCGCGAAATGTCTTCCATTCAATCGGCTGTACCAGACGGCTTTCTTCCGCCTTCCACCAATTGCGAGCATTATCCGTGAGCTGTAGCTTTGCTACACGGACCCAAGCGTTGTCTGGCACTTGAGCTGCTGCCAGATCGTCTTCGATACTTTGTGCCCATTCTTCCGCTTCAAGAGGGCTTCCTTTACCAGAGAATTGCTTTGGGTGCAAAGCTCTGAATTGCTTTACTCCCGGTGCATCGGTCTCAGGACGATTCAGAAGTTGTTGCTGTCCCTCGAGAAGACTGCGGATCGCCTCAAATAGCATCGTTTGCTCAGTGGGTGGTGCAGGAACAGCTGGTGTGAGAGGTAGTGCTGAAGGGGTGTTGTTGACGTTGGTGCTGGTGTTGTTCGGGGAATCCATAACCTTGAAGAAAAATTCGGCTTAGGACAGATTCAAATACATGAAATGATAAGATTCAAGAAATAGAAATTTGCAAGATTCAAGGAATATGAATTGTAAAGAATGTTTTAGATGTTGTTTCTTGTGTTATATTGCTTAGGTTGTTCACGCAGACCAGAACTGCATGATAGGGATTCATACAGCTCTGACCTACATGGGCCACCAACAAAACCTGTCACACCCCGCTTCCCAGTGTACGGCGAAGGGGACACGGCGAGGTCCGCTACGTATGTACTCAGAAGTACATACGCTAAGCGTAGCTAAGCAATATAAAATAAATACACAAGAGACAAGAGTATACAAAGAACAGCAACTTTTATTTATTAACATTCTTTGTACAATACATGAAAAGGAAATACAACTGAAATAAAGATGCCTAAACAGTGGCATAACAGGAGATGTAAAGTACTGAAAAGAAAAGTGTACAATGAAATTATACTGCAGGGTCTTCGGCAAATTGCTCCAAGTCTTCTTGAGAAGGCTCGATCTTCTGTTACGCCCCACCTCCAATACAGAGAGTATTGTCCGCGCTGGCCGAAGCCTCACGGTTTTATCCTTCGGAGCGAACCGGACCCGACCAGGGGCCATTTCCCAGGAGGTCACCCATCCCAGGACTTCCCTAACCCGAGCACGCTTAACTACGGAGTTCTCAAACTCCTGTAGTGCCGGTTCACTTAAAAGGCGCCTCTGTATTGAAGAGTGGTATCATTCCATTTATAGTACGGATCTGCCCTCTTTCGGAATGTGTTCCGAAGAGTCCCCATTGTTCTACAGTGGGTCCCATGGACTCAAGAGGTGGCCCTCACCCACTTAACATGACACTTGGCGTGGCACTTTGTTCCGTGTGACACTTTGCTCCGTGAGCAAGAACCGGGTCCCGACATTCTCCCCACCTTTGAACAACGGTTCGTCCTCGAACCACAGACCTACTATTGAGAGACCAGCTCTGATACCATTCTATTACGCCCCACCTCCAATACAGAGAGTATTGTCCGCGCTGGCCGAAGCCTCACGGTTTTATCCTTCGGAGCGAACCGGACCTGACCAGGGGCCACTTCCCAGGAGGTCACCCATCCCAGGACTTCCCTGACCCGAGCACGCTTAACTACGGAGTTCTCAAACTCCTGTAGTGCCGGTTCACTTAAAAGGCGCCTCTGTATTGAAGAGTGATATCATTCCATTTATAGTACAAATCTGCCCTCTTTCGGAATGTGTTCCGAAGAGTCCCCATTGTTCTACAGTGGGTCCTACGGACTCAAGAGGTGGCCCCCACGGATTCAAGAGGTGGCCCCCACCCACTTAACATAACACTTGGCGTGGCACTTTGTTCCGTATGGCACTTTGCTCCGTGAGCAAGAACCGGGTCCCGACATTTGGAGACACTACCTTTTGGGCGAAAGGGTCGAGGTTTTCACTGATCATAAAAGCTTGAAGTATGTGTTCACGCAGAAGGAGCTTAATATGAGGCAACGTAGATGGTTGGAGCTGATGGCTGACTACGATCTTGATCTTAAGTACCATCCGGGGAAGGTTAATGTTGTGCCGGATGCGTTCAGTCGGTTACCAGCAATTCAGACGTTGACTGCACAGAAAGAACTCATTGAAGACTTTCGAAGATTTGATTTAGAGGTTGTGCTACCGCATTCTTCGGGACAGTTGATGCAGCTGCAGGTACATTCGTCATTGATCGAGAATATTAAAGCAGCGCAGTCGCAGGACCCTAGATTACAAAAGTTTCGAGAACAGGTTGAAGCTGGACTTCGAACTGACTTACTGATCCATGAAGATGGTTTGTTGAGGTATGGTAGCCGTTTGTGTGTGCCAAAGGGAGATATTCGCGAAGAGCTTATGAAGGAAGCGCACAGTTCAGCATATTCCGTACATCCAGGAGGCACGAAGATGTACCGAGATATACGGCAGCATTTCTGGTGGGAAGGCATGAAACGGGAGATTGGCCGCTTTGTGGCAAAGTGCTTGGTGTGTCAGCAAGTTAAGGCTGAACATCAAAGGGTTGCTGGTTTATTGCAATCACTTCCGATTCCTCAGTGGAAGTGGGAACATATAACCATGGATTTCGTGACAGCTCTACCGCGGAGTCCAAAAGGCAACAATGCAGTTTGGGTGATTGTTGATTGTTTGACCAAGGCAGCTCATTTCATTCCTTTTCGAGTTGGTCAATCAACGGAAACTTTGGCAGAACGGTACATGCAGGAGATTGTAAGATTGAATGGAGTACCAGTGAGTATCGTGTCCGACTGTGACACTCGTTTCTTATCACACTTTTGGAGGAGCTTACAGGAAAGTTTGGGGACTCGATTGAAGTTTAGCACAGCTTATCATCCTCAAACAGATGGCCAGTCAGAGAGAACGATCCAAACTCTTGAAGATATGTTGAGAGATTGCATGTTGGACTTCAAGGGTTCATGTGAGGATCATCTACATTTGGTGGAGTTTTCTTACAACAACAGTTTTCAGGCGACGATTCAGATGGCTCCATTCGAAGCTTTATATGGTCTCAAGTGTCGTTCACCTGTTTGTTGGGACGATGTCGGTGAACGAAAATTGTTGGGACCATATTTGGTTGTGCAGACAGTTGAGAAAGTTAACGCTATCCAGAATCATATGAAAGCAGCACAAGACAGACAGAAGAGTTGGGCAGATATGTCGAGAAGACCTCTAGAGTTCGCCGTGGGTGATTTGGTATTCTTGAAGATATCACCGACTAGAGGGGTGATTTGTTTCGGAAGTCGAGGAAAGCTTAGTCCTCGATTCGTCGGACCTTTCGAGACCTTGGAGCGTATTGGTGAGGTAGCGTATCGGTTGGCGTTACCGCAATCCTTGGCGAATATTCATGATGTGTTTCATGTATCTCAACTCCGTAAGTATATTCGAGATGAAACACATGTGTTAGATCATTCGGAGCTGACTGTACGAGAAGACTTGACTTTTGAGGAGCGACCGATTGCGATTGTGGATCGAAAGGAAAAGGTTCTTAAGAACAAGGTTATCCCTTTTGTACTTGTTTCTTGGGGTAATCGCTCATATGG
Organism: Agapanthus africanus; assembly: GCA_030015575.1. Taxonomy (NCBI): domain Eukaryota; kingdom Viridiplantae; phylum Streptophyta; class Magnoliopsida; order Asparagales; family Amaryllidaceae; genus Agapanthus; species Agapanthus africanus. The sequence continues at coordinate 696,080,789 of CM057343.1, read as the reverse complement.
AGAGTCAATTTGGGAACGAGAAGATGAAATCCGGCAGAAGTTTCCCCATCTTTTCTTGTAGTTTGTTGGTCGTTTATCTTTTTGTGTCCTTGGAATTCTTTAAATTCTTTTCTTTCTCCCAAAAATCATATCAATTACACTTAGAAAATCATTTTTAAATTCTTTTTAAATTTAAAAATCATTTTTAAATTCTTTTCTTTCTCCCAAAAATCATATCAATTACACTTAAACCCAAATTCATCTTTTGTAAACATTTTATATCAAAAGAAATAATAAAATAATTAATGACACCCAAAAAAATATAAAAAGACTTTTATTAGCGTATACACAAAACATAGTCGTTACAAAGAATCTTTGCAAATCCCATATTCAAAATGCTAAGAAAATCTCACATCCGTCTAATTATATATACAATCAGCCACCCTCTAGGTTATGAATTGTATATCAATGAGCATCATTGACTTGAATAATATGCAACCATCACTACAACGAATCCCAATGGAATGCAGTATAACAAACAAACATATTTTTAGAGTAAATTTCACATAAATACCTTTAACTATTGGCTTTTGCTGAGATAAATACCTTAAAGTTTAGATACAGATAAATACCTCTAACTATCCTCATTTTTTCATTTAAATACCTTTTGTCAGCTGTCCATGTAGTCTGTTAAATAACCGATGACACGGATTTCTTAAAGACCAAATTACCCTCGTTGAAGTGACTATCTGGCTTTATCTCTTTATTGTTGTCCCTTCTCTTTCTTTGCCTCTAATTGCCGCCGTTTCATCTTCTGCATAATACCTTTCTTTCTTTCAAAATACTAACCTTGCCATCTAATGAAGTTCACGATCCGAGAAGAAGGCAGATCTAGGGCTTCGAAGCATGATCTACAAAGCCAAATTAACAAGGGGTTTGATCACTGAGGACAATGGATGTAGGGTTTTCATCAAAGCCAAATTAACAAGGGGTTTGATCACTGAGGACAATGGATGTAGGGTTTTCATCAAAGCCAAATTAACAAGGGATGTATGTCTAGGTTTTGATTTTCCGAGACATGGGGGGTTTCTAAGACGAACAGGCATGTTAGGTTATTGTATAACAATCAGTGCATGATGTGGTAGGGTATAATGGTAAAACGCCAACATTTGTGAACTGCATCAAGGCCCTACCTGGCAAAGGTATTTATCAGTAATTTCTGAACTCAAGGGTATTTATTGAAAAACACCAATAGTAAGGGTATTTATGTGGATTTAGCCTTTTTCGTTTATACTAGCTAATAGAGACTAATAATGATTAGAAACAGCTATTCTAAGGTGAATTTTATACATATTTATTCTTCAACTTAATGAATTCGGTCAAAAAAATTGAACCCGGCCTAATTAAATTGATCTTAAAAAATCGAAATCTTTTCATCATATAGGAAAATTGCAAATAGAGAAAAATCTGAAGTGTGCAGGAGAGGTTATGGTTTTAAAAAATTAAATAATTTTTTTTTAAAAAAAAATCCCTTAACATTTCCAGCTTCTTTAACAGCAGCAATAATCTGAGTCTGATCGCCTTCACCAAGCTGTCATGATCATTCAAGTCCCCTACGATCTCCATGTTGCAAATCACACCCATGAATAACCAATTTACAAAAACAGCTTAAATAATTTACCAAAAAAATGCTGCACCTTCACAAGAGTCACCCCTGAGCTGGTAAATCCTTCAAGGAGCTTGGCCTTGACGGGTCCGCAGGGGCGGTGTCCCTCACCAAGGCGAAGGTGAGTTGGCCCAACTTGGCGCTCGCACCAACGATGAATTTACCGATATGCCCGGTGTCACCGATGACCAATTAGATCTTGCTTGCCATTGATGAAGATATATAATTATGTAGGCTTGGTTGAATCCCTCTCTCACACACAATTATTTATTTATTTATTTATTTAAGCAATTTTTTCCGATTTTGATTTCTATGCTAAGAAAAAGTGAACAAGAACTTCATTAACTTTTGCACCAATAATGAATTTCTTTTGTTTTACAAGTTAGTTATATTCACACACACAGTTTTTTTATTTATTTGAGCAATTTTTTCGTTAATCTAATACATCATGGTCTTAAATGTTTATATATGATTGAAGCTGCATTCTTTTAATGTCATTTGCGCTTAAACCATTATATGAGATATTTTTAAAGTTGTTAGATACTTGATGGTTTTGTTTCATTTCGAATCATGCAATTAAATATGGAGTAGAGCTATTGGGATATTCTTCATTTAACAAACTTATGAAACCAAATTTTTTTTTAGAGAAATGAAATTACAGAGTATCTTGAAAAATGAGGAAACACCTTAACTTTTGCAGTAATAACAGAAAATGCTCTTGACTTTCTAAAACCTACATTATTAATTAGTTTCCAAAATGTCCTTTATTTAAATATTTATATGTTAAATATCTTTTCTTTCTTTCTTCTTATCTAATTAGTTGCATGTTATTCTTCCCTAGTTCCATTTGCGATCCCTTCTCTTTTCTTTATCCTCAAAATTTATAAAATTCAAGAGATCTCATATCAGGTAAGTTTGGAAAAGAAATTCGATAGACCTGTACTTCAATTTTTATTTTTATTTTTTGCTTCATAACGGATACAAAAAATTTTGAGAGGAAAGAAACGAAATTTTTACAAGAAAAATGATTGCCGGGATGAAATTACATTGGAGGGATTTTACCCACTTTAATTCGATATAAAAGGTATTTTGGGAACACTAGATTGTAATATTGAATAAATGAAAAGTGGATTTTTTCAACTAAATATTTAAAAGAAGAGTATTTGGGAAATGAATTATAAATGAGGGGACAAAGTGCCGTTTTAAAAAAGTTGAAGGTATTTTCCGATATTGAAGGTAAAGTTAAGGGTATTTCCTATGATTTAACCTTTTTTGAGTGAAAAAGTGGCAACTAAGCCATCCAAATATCATTATAAAAAATGGGAAATCATAGTTAGATCTTGATTACCTGTGCAACAAAATGCCAACCATTTATAGAATTTTTTTGAAGATTAGTCTAAAATGTAGAGACTAATCACTTGAACATTTGCAAGTTAATTCGATCTGTGTAATCTGCAAACTAACCCATGCACATCATCTTTAAAAGAAAAACTATTTCAAGGGAAAAAATATAGTTTACGCTTTAGGCTTGGTAATTAGCAAGCAAGTAGACTTACTTGGTCATAATCATGTGTACAAGATTTTGAGCACATGAGATACATGCGAAAAGGAGGAAATGGATGGTTAAAAAGGAAGAAAGTGTGATATGTACATATAACTTGGTTAAAAGAATAAAAACATGTCATCAATCAATATTCTCTCTTTTCTTTAATCTATCAAGATGAGTATCATTAGAGATCAACACACGCTTCAACTAAAGAATGGTCGTTATTGAAGTCATGGCAACAAACAATAGGCATTGGAGATAATTTTATTCTATCTCAATTGTCACATCAAGAAAAATTAAGCCCTCAAACATGCATCATGCAACTCAAGTAATTCACATTATGCTTGGACTTTCATAGATAACATACATCAGAACATAACAAATTCTCACAACACAAACAGTCACAATGCCTCACAAGCAGATTGGAAGAAGTTCTGAATTTAAACAAGGCGGCTAATGTATTCTTCGATTGATTCTGGTGTACTTGACCTCAGGGTAGAGCTCGGACGTTTCGACGCCAAATGATGGATTGATCTCAATATTAGTCATGTCTCCCATAACGAAAACCGAGCGGTTAATGGCTGTTATGATGTTGAAGGGAACTCGTGCCTCTGTTTTTGCAAAGCCAAAACAAAACAAGAAAATATGTGTCCAAGGTCAAAAATATTCCTAGAATATTTCATTCTTAATTAGGAAATAAAAGGAAACGCTATTTATATCTGGACTTTTAATTAATTAATTTATGTGATTTTTTTTATAAAAAAAAAGAATCGTTTGTTTAATAGAATCTTATGTATATCACATCAAATTAAATAATGGACATTTTTCAATAGGATGTTTTCACATCAGTATTGTTGTAGAGTGCGCTCTACAATGATGCTGCAAGCAGTGCTATTTACTCTTCACATATTATGAATAACTATGGATCCCTACCTGTACCCCTACTCATTTACTGGTTAAATTAGCATCTAATGCTTCTATATTAGTCGACGATCGAATAAAAATTATTATTCTTGCCATATCAAGAATTATCTAAATTGATAACCTATATGATTGCTGAATGAGATATAGATTGATGGTGAACAAATCTGCTATGAACTCACTTTGAATCTTCTACATGACCTCCTCTTCCGTAAGGTAGATCTTCTCGAAGGTTTTCCCGCTTTTCTTCTCCTATAAAGAGACGAGCTCGTTATGGTGTAGATGTTGCCGGTCGTATATATAAAATCTTGTTCAGCATCGTCGGGTCATCTAAAGCCTTGATGGTGTATGTGCCGATATCTTCTTCATTCAAAAATACCGCTGATGAATAGATTTAAGGGGGCAAAATAACATTATTGCTTGTTCTTTGGTATTCAGGACATAAAACTGTATGCGCCGCTGTGATGTATTATGATCATCGGGGGGATGTCCGATGTTGGATTAAATACAGCCTTAACCCTTCATTGGCATACAACTTGAGAGGGCATAGGTCGAGAAAACTTCATATACAATGAAAGAAAAAAATTAACCCGGCTTAATCTGAAATTTACTGTATGTATACTTTTGATGTTACCATCACCATAGATGACGAGTTTGTCGATATGAGGACCGAAGGTGTCGGATTGAGCTAATGTCGGAAGAGCGTATCCCGCGAAATAGTTGGAAGACATAAATGTGTAAGGTATTCCCTCGGCCTCAACAGCTCGTCGGATGTGAACCTTGGGCACAAGCACTGATATGGCAGGATCGACAGTGGGGACCCGATCAACATCAAGTCTGAATTCCATAGGTAATAATCTCTGCAAATCCCATATTCAAAATGCTAAGAAAATCTCATATATCCATCTAATTACATGTACAATCAGTATCCTCTGCGTCATGAATTGTATATGCATAACATTGAGCATCATCAACTTGAATAATTTACAACCATTAACTGAAAAGAATCTGAAAACGAGAGAAGAAGAGGAAGCAATAAGAAATGGGTCCAATTCGAGCCATAAACCCTGAAATTGTATGAATTAGAATGAATCGTTGATGATTTGAGCATGCTCCGAGCTATACACTGAAGGGATTTGAAACCCCAAGCTATCGAAATGAGAGGTAAATACATTTGCGATGAATATGTCATGGTTTTATTGATGGATAAATACATTTGCGATCTATTGATCAATTCCTTTTTTTAAAATAAATTTTAAAAAACAAAGATTAATAATAAAAAAAAAAATTGAACCTTAACATTTCCGGCTTCTTTAATAGCAGCGATAATCTTAGTCTGATCAACCGACTGCATTCCCCCCACCGTTGATATCACCACATCCACCTCCTTAATCGCCTTCACCAAGCTCTCATGGTCATTCAAGTCCCCCGGCAATTGGAGTGCACGACCTTCTTTTTTAAAAATGTGATCTTGAGCTGTTGTCTTGTGATAGCCTTGATTTCGTTCTCTTGTTTTTCGTTTTCGGATGAGGCTCGATATCGGTGTCTCTCCAGATGCTGACACGTTGCATATGACGTGTCCCAGAACCTACGAGAAAAGATCAAGAACTTCAGTTGGGATCGCACCTCGGGCCTGTTGGGATCGCACCTCGGGCCGGAGGCCCGAGGAGTATCCCGACCTTCGGTGGCTTTCCAGACCACCCCTCGGCTCGCCTCCGAGCTATCACAGAACCAAGACGCCTCGACCTCCCGCCGAGCTCATCTTCCTCGATCTCAACCGGACCGACTCACAGCACTGATCACTCACGCCTCCGCCACGGCTCCGCGAATCTCTCCATGTGCGAGATATCCGCCGCCCACGATCCCGCGTTCCACGCCATCACGATCCCCCATTAACGAGCCTGTCTCGTCAGTAATGCGGGATCCCGCCTATCACGCGGGCGTGACGCTAGGGACGTAATTGCCGGCGTGATTCTCCCGCCCGCCTGGCTTTTGCTGCCGCTATATAAACCCCTCTCTCAGACGATCGAGGTAAGCATTTTTACTCCACTAGGCCATTACTCTGCCAAAATACTCCGCCTAACTTGATCGTCGGAGGGTCCTCGGTGGTACAACCATCCCGGGACTTCTTTGCAGGTAGCTCGGCCACAACGACTCAAAACCCATTGAGATCCACAAGCTTCAGGAGTTGACCATCCAACACAATCTCAGCCGTACATCAGCACGCGAAGAGATCAACGAAAGATAACATCTGAAGGAGATCCGGAGATCCATCAGTTGGCACCGTCTGTCGGAATATTATTCCACACAACCAAAAGTTTGTCTTCCGATCTCGACTACATGGCAAGCGGTCACCGCGACGATCCAAGCACCAGCCGTCGGCTTCCCTACAGTGGAGACGGGGGAGAATCCCCTCCTCCACCAAACGCCATTCACGACCTTTCCGCTCGGATAGATCGACTCACGTCAGTCGTGGATGCGCTCGTCCGTGTCCAAATGGCCGGGCAAGCTCCACAGGTCGCCGCTCCCCCTCCGCGGGACCGGGGCCCCTACAGAAAGAGAGAAGACTCTGCCCGCGTTGGCACGACCGATTGTTGAGGTCGAAAATTGTACCCCGGTTGACCAAGTCAAAGTCAAGGTCAACCCTAAGCCAGGTGGGCCCAAGCCCAGATCAAGTGGGCCCATGCCCAAGTTGAGCCCGAACATGAAGCGACCGGCCTCCCCCATGCCAAAATAAAAATCATGTAACAAATAATTGTGATGTAATTTTTTATGGATGAATGTAAGAAAAATGGGCATAAAGCCAAATTTCTGTAAAGCCCATGGCTTATGTGCAAAAGAAATGAGCACATAAGACATGAGATGGGCAAAATGCCATTTTGTAAAACCCAAGGGACTACATGTAAATGTGTAAGCCTATATAAGGCAACATGATGATGAATAAAAGGAACACTTTTTCATTCTCTAAAAAAAATTAGGGTTCTTTGTGTCTCCTTCTCCTTCCTCAAGATTCTAAACCTTCTTCCCCTTTTTCAATTAAATCAAGAGTTTTACTCTTCTTTTTCCAAAACTAAATAGTTTTCACCACAAAATCCACAAAGGGGACTCAGATCTCCCATCAGATCTCAAAAATAAGAGATTTCTAAAATCTCATACTTCTTATTCTTCAAGATCCGGCCAACAGAGGAGAAAGAAGGAGACCTATCTCCAAAGACCCCATTTTGGGAAAGATCCAAGGCTCAGGGGAAAAGAAAGGGATTTCCTTGAGCATTTACAAAGATTTCTTGGAGTTTAACTCCATAAAAAAAAGAGAAAGAAGAAGTCTTTCTTTTTAGGGGTTCAAATCCATAAGTCAAATCGGGAGCACAGCTTCCAGCGCAGGGGCCAAGTCCCTTTTCCTGCTGACATCCGGCGCCCGCGTGCCAAGCATGTGGGGCGATGGCGCCTGCGTGCCAAGAAAGTGGGGCGCTGGCGCCCAGCGCCCGCGTGCCATGCAAGTGGGCCGCTGGCGCCCAGCGCCCGTGTGCCAAGCACGTGGGGCGCTGGCGCCCAGCGCACCAGCGCCCACGTGCCAAGCATGTGAGGCACTGGCCCCCACGCGTCCTTTGGACACTTTTTCCCATTTATGTATATATATATATGTATATGTATATGTATATATATATATATATATATATATATATATATATATATGTATACACACACACACACACACTCCATGACACTGTCCCTGTTAGAAAAAAAATTCTAACGGGACGCTGCCCCGCACCTCGCAAGGGGGCTGCTAGCCCTCTTGACCCCCAGCCCGCTATCCGGATAGCGGGACCCCATAAAAACTATGCGGGGCCCCCGATATATCCAAAACCCCTTCAAAACACAACACTGCACATTGAATTCGCATGACCTGTTTGACCGGTCAATCGGAGGTTCTCTCGCTCCAAAGGTGAGGGTTAATTAACGGCAGCTTAGTCCACGGCTGCCGGAGATTCGGATCCCCACAATCAATAAACCCCAGCCTATCCTAGGCAGGGAGAATCTGTAGTATGTCTGACAAGCGTGCGCGTATTCCTATCTCAATGGGGTGACGAAAAACACCCTACACCAATCACCGCCTCGCAGTATCCGACGGCCGCAGATCCTCCGGTCCGACATATTCAATGACCCGATGGGCGCCGCACAGTTTAACTCCGAGGTCTTACGCCAGAGCGCCTCGCCCCGAGCCCCATCGCGCCCCCGTCCCTTCCGAGAAGGTGTCGGTCAGCTCGCCTGCACCCAGGCAAAACCGTCATCCCCCTCTCTCGACGGGGTCACGGGCACGGGACTTGCCACGGCAGCTCGAAAACGACCCCGCCAGGAGACCTGAGGAACGTCATCGATCGGAATTGGGGCCGTGGCCACGCAGAGGTCTCCGGTAGTCGAGGCCAAAAATCAGAGTATGTCGACTCATCAGGATACCATGGCCGACTCGACGCCCTCGAAAAGAAGATCGAGGATATGCATCGGGAAGGTCGTCATTCGAGCGATGGGGCCAAATACGCCGCTGACTCGCTCACAAAGCCCTGCACCGGAGAGCTGCTCGTCGTCCATGTCTCCTCCTGGAACAAGCCACCGAAGGTCTCACTCTTCGACGGGAAGTCAGACCCGAAAGACCACTTGGACGCGTTCACAGCCGGGATGAGTTTCCAGGACCGTTCCAACGACGCCCAATGTCGCGCTTTCCCGGCCACTCTCATCCGATCCGGACGAGACTGGTTCCGAGGACTCGTCCCACACTCAATCTCAATCTTTGACGAGCTGGCCACCCAATTCCTCGGCCACTTCGTTGGGAACAGACGGCAGAAGCAGACCGTCGACCATCTCTTCACAATAAAGAGCGGGGACAAAGAAACCTTCAAAGGGTACGTCACTCGCTTTTATAACGCCCTCCTCGGAGTCCCAGAACACCGGGACTAGACGGTCATTACGGCGCTTAGGTCGGGTCATAGGCACAAGGAGTGGTTACGCTCCTTTGCATTAGCACAACCTAAGACCATGGCCGAGGTAAAGGCCTGGACCGAACGAGAGATCCAGCTGGAATCCGAGGTAAACGCCAATCTTCCTCGAACAGAACAGGCTGATCACAAGAAAAAGAGCCGGGAAGAGAAAAGGTGGCTTGAGCGGCCAAAGCCTTACTCCCCGAAGTTTCAGGAGTACACCCCGCTCAATGTCTCCCAGACAGTACTGCTGGAGGAGGCTAAGGGCGAGAGGTTATTCAAACTCCCTCCAGTCTCGCGCATGGCGGCAAAGTGCACCCAGGGCCCCTACTGCGGATTCCACGGGTCGCAAGGCCACTCCTTGAATAACTGCAAGCAGCTCCGAGACTACATCGAGGAGATAATCTGCTCGGGGCACCTGGAAATGTACTTAAAGGACAAGCGCTAAACCGACCGTGAGCAAGAACAACGTCCGCCTCCCGACGAGTTGACGATCGGCCAAATCATAACCATATCAACGGGGGGTACGGCAAATACCGACAAGGCTCAGCACCCCTCACCGGTCGAGGAGGCTAACAGCCATCCGAGGAAGAAGGCCAGGGCCACCGAACTGATCGTTTTTAACGACGTGGACCTCCACGGTATATCCCTACCCCACAACGACCCACTAGTGATCACAGCTCGGGTCTATCGCTACGAGGTGCAGAGGATACTGGTGGACTTTGGAATCTCGGCAGACATCCTGTTTTACGACTGCTTCCTGCGTATGGGACTCACCCCGTCGGACCTAAGGCCGACCATACATGTCCTATCAGGGTTCACCAACCACTCCATCCCGGCGGAAGGAGTAATCACTCTCCATTTTAACATCGGGGAGGCCGGCCGTATGCGAACAGTACCTGTGGAATTCATCGTAGCGAGAATCCCGTCTGCCTACAACATCCTCCTTGGCCGCCCTACACTGAACTCCCTCAGGGCCTAGATATCGGCCTACCACCTAGCGATGAAATTCCCGCTCGACCAAGGCGGGATAGGTCGGCCTACGGAGACCAACGGACTGCAAAGGTTTGCTTCACCGCAACATCTTCGTCTGAGCGGCCAAACAACGATGTTGAGGCCGAGGGTGACATCAGGGGTGTTTCCCCCAATCAGAGCAAAGCTCTGCTGGAAATTCAAAATTCAAATTTTGAAGCAACGCTTCAAATCCCGGACGCAACGCGCCACGTGTCCAGCGCTGATACGTCAACGCAGCGCCCAAGAAGGCGCGCCCAATCAGAGCAAAGCTCTATTTTAATGAAGCAACGCTTCAGCTGCGCAAGCACTGCGCTGCGCGACACGTGTCAGCGCAGATGCGCTAGCGCTCTGCGCTGCGCGACACGTGTCAGCGCAGTTGCGCTGCGCGACACGTGTCAGCGCAGATGCGCTAGCGCAGATGTGCTGCGCTCTGCGCTGCGCGACACGTGTCACGCGCTGGGGCATCTGCGCCAAACAGAATTAAATTTCTAAGAAATCTTTTCTGTTCTTGTTAAAACAAGAAGATTTTCTTCTGCAAAGCAGAAGCGCTTGGATCAAAGATCTAACGGTGGGGAAAATTCCCCAAATCACTCAGAGAAAGATCTCTTTAACAAAATTTAACTAATTTATGGGCACTATAAAAAGGACCCTAGGCCTCAATTCAAAAGGATGAACATTTTTTTCTTGGAAAAAAGCCAAGAGCTTCAAACAGAGAGAGAATTCTGAGAAAAGCTCAAAGAAAAGAAAGGTAAAAACCTTCACGAGAGAAAAAGAAATCTCTTTTAATAAATCATTGATCTAAAAACCAGATCAATGTTCTTCACATAATAAATAGTGCTTTGCACTTCTCATGAACCCCTGGTTCTTTAAAAACAAGAAAACAACAAAAAAAAAAAAAATAGTGCTTTGCACTTTTATGAACCTCTGGTTCTTGAAACAAAAAAGAAAAATTCATTTTTCTTTGATCTAATTTAGATCAAGAAATCAAATAGTGCTTTGCACTTCTGTTCTTGAATCTAAAAGATTCTTAATGCTCTGCACTTCCAAACTGCGCTGTTGCGCTCTTAAGAGAGCGCCACGTGTCAGCTACAGAACCACTTGCGCTACGCGCTCTTGAAATAGAGCTTTGCTCTCTGGAATTGGCGCAACTCACTAGAGCGCGCCACGTGTCAGCAGCGCAACAGCGCAGCGTACTAGCGCAGCGCACTGCGCTGTTGCGCTTGCGCTCACCAGAGCATGACACGTGTCATCACCATATGAGCTTGCGCTCATTACTCGGCGCAAAGCGCCAGAAAACTGCACTGCATTGCTTACAAAAGGGGCCAAGCCCAATTAAAGAAGGCCTAACAGGTCTAATAAAATGCAATGCATTATTTTAAAAAGGAGCAGAGCCCAAACTAAAATAGATGCTCTGCATAATAAATAAAGGGACAGAGCCCAAATCAAAAGCCTAGCAGGCCAGAATAGAATGCAGTGCATTATTAAATATGGGCAAAGCCCTAGCACAGGCCTAATAGGCCAAAGATCAAGAAAAATGTTGAACATTTTCAACTGGACTTAGCCCAATTTTGGCCGTAAGTCCTTAAATTAAATTGACTGAGCAAGATTGCTCTCTTAAATCAATTTACCTCCGGTTCGAGGGTACATCTCCGAACTCCTCTGACACCCGTCGTTGTAATCCTTCAACGACGTCAGAGAGGTGACGGGTCCCGACGACCACACGCGTATATGGACTGCGGGGTCCTTAAACTCGTGGACCGAAACGTCCTTAAACTAATGTTGGACCGAAACGTCCTTAAACTAATGTCGGACCGAAACGTCCTTAAACTAATGTCGGACCGAAACGTCCTTAAACTAATGTCGGACCGAAACGTCCTTAAACTAATGTCGGACCGAAACGTCCTTAAACTAATCATGGACCCCTACGTCCCTAAACTGGAATATGGACCACCACGTCCCTAAACTGGCGATAGACCACCACGTCCCTAAACTGGAAAGTGGACCACCACGTCCCTAAACTGGAGTATGGACCACCACGTCCCTAAACTGGAACAATAGAGCCTCCAAATGCTCTTTTACCGGATCTAAACGATCTCGTTTAAGTCGATCTTAGCCCCAAACACGGATAACGTATCCTTAAACATTCAAATGGATTATAAAATTCAAAATCATCTCTGGTTCGAGGGTACATCTCCGAGCTCCTCTGACACATGTCGTTGTAATCATTCAACGATATCAGAGAGGTGACGAGTCTTGACGACCATATATTAAATAGACCACTACGTTAAGTTGATCTTAGTCTAAAACAGGACTAACGTATCCTTAACGAACGTTTAAGTTGATCTTAGCCGCAACGCGACTAATGCATCCTTAAACTAAAAACACCAAACCCAAATCTAAGTAAATACGGATTTGGACTAATCCACGTCCTACGGGCGACGGCATTACTCAGTCTCCGTATACAATCCACGGGCAACCACAAATAAAACAAACACACACGACACGAAGTGAAATTCTGGAGAAGGAGAAAGTTGTTACCGCGATGCGGTAGCGTAATTAACTGCAGGGGCTTGCGCCTGTAGGGAAAAGCGTCCCCACAATCAAAAACCCCTCAAGCGAGGGGGAATCTGACGAAGTCTGCTACATCGGCTGCATCCGTCTAAACCTCCGATACACGGTGCCATAAATCAACTTGGCATCTCCGGAGAGGTGGACGGATAAAATCAAATAGCATCTGCCCCGAATCTCAGGCGAGACGTCCTAACGTCGCGCCGTCTTTCGGAGGGGAACAGATTCTGGCACGCCCGGTGGGACCTTTTCCTCTTTCCACTCCACACTTCGTGTGTCGTCTTCGCGAACCAATCGCGGTTTGTTAAATGGTTGCCTTTGGATTTTCAAGTTACTAAGATTTGGTTTGTTGCCTGGCAGAGAACTCAAGATTCAATGGCCTTCAACTGCACCAACTGCTCGAAATGCCGCTGCAACGGACGCTCCACCTCACCGGGAGGTGTAGCATATGGGCCCCAAGCGGCTTCCTTCCTCGCTCTGCCGGTCGACCAGGTGACCCAGGCCACCACTGGCCTGTTCTTCGGGACCATGATCCCACCTACAAGCTGCTCTATGCCAATACTTGCACCGGAGGTGAACAAGAAGTCGGTCTTCGACCGGCTCACTGCCACGACGACCCCTGTCAACGTGTCGCCCGCTACCAAACTGACAGCCTCTGTTTTCACCAGGCTAAATCAGAACTCTAAATTGGCTGTCCCAAAGAAGGCAACGGCCGCTGTTCCGGAAGTCGTTAAGGCGGCTTCTCCCTCCAAAGAGTCAGTCTTTTCAAGACTGATGATTCCTGCTCCTGCCCCTGCACGAAGATCTTTCTTTGACAGATTGGATATTACCCCGCAAGGAATAACCTCAGTCTTTAAGAGGTTAACACCGGCGGCGCCTCATTTATACCGGGGGCAAAAAGAAGTTATCTCTATCTCTGAGCCAATCCCAACGGCTCGTCGTGCTCAACGTCGCCATTGGCAACGAGTGAGGAAGGCAGGGGGCAACTCCCCCTCAGGGATAACTCCACCGGCTCCAGCGGTGGAAGTCAACGCTGCTGTTCCAACTGGGAACAGCTTTGAACTGCTAAGGAGGGTACGGAAGAACTCTCCAATCGCTACATTGAAGAGATCTCCTCCACTTGCGGAGAGAGTTCCAGAAACGAAATGAGAACAGCCCCCTCAACGGTTGTCTTCAAGAATTTATAAAGTTTGGCGAAGGGTTCAAGACTCTGTGATTGACCCAGGTCACTCTCGTCGCCAGAAAAAGGCGAAGGTAGAAAAAGAAAAGGATTGTCTCATTAAACAGCAGGGGATAGCAGCTGCTAGGGTGCCCCCTTCAATGGTTCCTTCAACCTCAACGGCCCACAAAAGAAGGAGGCCAGAGAAAACCCCCGCGTCAGCGGCAAAAGTTAAAAATGGTGAACCTAAACGCCCCAAGTCAGGGGGCATAACAGTTCATACGGTTTACATGGCATCGGGAAAAGAAGACAGCCGTGCATCCACGGGTCATAGACCGCTTACACGGTCAGTGACCAAGGCTCAGGAGCAGCAACAGAAGCTCCAGGAGATGATGAACGCCATGGCCGCACTTACAGGGCCGAAAGAAACCCCGGAAACATCCTCAGAGGAACGTCAAGAACAAGAAACGGATGCCGAATTCCTTCGGCGCGTACTAGAGAAGAAAGATAAAGAAGCTGCGGAGCAGGCAGCCAACATAAAGAAAATGGCCCTCCTGTTCCAGGATATGGTGGGTATGATGATTCAACAAGATCCACCTGCTGAAGATCCCCCGATCATTCTTGAAGACGATAGGGGAGAGACGTCGAATCCTCCACCGGCTATATCCACAGCTAAAGAGGATACCACCTCAAAAGCTGATTTGGATGATTACATCGCCCAGCAAATACGGGTGCATCATGCGACCGAAGCGGCCGGTCAGGACGTAAAAACGGGGCGGCCATATCCAAGTTGGTACGATCAGATTAAGTACCCGCCAGGCTATACAATTCCTAAGTTCCATGTCTACAAAGGGACGGGCAATCCTCATCAGCATGTTGCCCAGTTCAGGTCACTCTGCGGCAACACCGGCGGTGACGACAAGTTGTTGCTTCGCCAGTTTGTTGGAAGTTTATCGGATACGGCGTTTGAGTGGTACTCTGAACTCCCGAATGACTCTATCAAAACCTTCGCAGAGATGGAGCTACTGTTTACTCAGCGTTTTGCAAGTGCCAGCGAGCGTACCCCGATGACGGCACTGATTAACGCTAGGGTAAAACCCGGCGAGACATGGGTTCAGTACGCTATACGATGGCGGAATTTATGGTCAAAGTGTGAGAAGCGCATTGAAGAAGCTCCCGCAGTTGGTATGTTTGTGGGAACCCTCGATCCACAAGCAACCATCTCGCAATTTATGATGTTTTTCAAGCCGACTACCTTCCAAGCCTTGATCGACAAACTAGCACAGATGGATCACATGGGCCATAAACCTCCTCTTCCAAGACCAGACTCCCGAAATGACAAAGGGAAGGGAAAAGCGATCGTCGTCGCTAATGCTCAACAACAACCGAGCGACTCGAAGCCGGTTGCTCGTCAAAATAATATGCGCCCGTATGTACCCCTTGAGGATAGGATGGGATGTCCTTATTCCTTTCCCCGCGATAAAACGAGGAGATTGTTCGAGCTGGCATTGCGCAACAGACTCATAAATCTGCCGGATCCAAAACGTCCGTTGCAACCAAGTGACGTCAACGAGCCCAACTACTGTCCTTATCATCGAGTACTAGGCCATCCGATCGAAGATTGCTACGTTTTCAAGAATTGGCTTGAAAACCAGTACCGGCAGGGCAAGTTCGCGTTATCTGACAAATGGAAAGTGAATCCCCCGCAGCCCCATACCTCTAAAGGGACGAATACGCCGGGGGCAACATGCTCCGTCATTGAAGAAGCTCCTTGGGAGGTTGTATTATCAGCCAAGACAAAGAGGATGCTAAACGATCTTCAGACATGTCCAGCGATCAAGTGGAAGAACCCGCTGGAACTGCATGTCATTGAAGGGATGTTAAAGCCACGTCCAACTCCGAAGACCGATGGTGGTGGCTCAAACGCTCGCAACCAGTCGTCAAAATCCTTGAAGAAGAAGAAAAAGAAGTCAAAGAAGCCCGTGAAGCTTGGCGACAAGCGCACGGACTTACAAAAGCAAATTGACGCGCTGGATGAATACAACCAAAAGGCACGGACTCCCATTACGCTCCAAGAGTTTCTCAATCACGTCTTTCAAGAAGAAGATGAGGGAGAAAGTTCATCAGATGAACCCGAGGAATATGTAGCAAGCTGTCATATGATCTCCCATTCGATCACGAACAATGAGGAGACTCCTGGCACTGAAACGCTGGGGGCAGATCTTGAACCAAAATTCCCGAAACTATCAGATGAAATGATTGATGCGTTCCTTAACGAAGCTTGACTGAAAAGTAAAGCTGATCGAGAACGCGAGACGGCCATATTTGAAAGGGCCAAGCGCCAGCGACTTGATGAAAGAGCTGAGATGATCCCGCTAGAGCAAAACACCTTCGCTACCGACAAAAGCCAATTCAAGATAAAGAAAAGGTTTGCTAAAGCCATGTCAATGGGCATGAAGCTACCATCCTCTGAAGAAAAAATTACTGGTGAAATAGAAATGCACCCCTCTTATTGCTTATATCATCAGAAGGTTTCGCACCCCACTCAAGAATGCAAAGCTTTCGATAAATGGTGGCAAGGATATGTTGCTCGTCGACAACGCTTCAAGCGGAAAAAACGTAAAACTCGTCGAGAGCAAAGAAATACGACCGAAGAGCTTGAAAGAACTACCGGCGATTGTCACGTGGTTAACACTGGCGGGTCACAAGTGCCTACATTCGGGAGCGATTCTGATGAGGAACTGGAACTCGCCCCTCTCTTTAAAGAGTCAACTTCGGGAAAAGAAGAAGAGCCGAAGGTTTGCGAAAATATCCAGCTACGCAATCGGACGCTACCTGAAAAGAATCTCGGACCCTTAAACAAGAAAGATAAAGGGAAAGAAAAAGTCTCTGAGAATATTACTCTAGATGACCAAGTTGCAGAAGAGCTAACCGCCAAGAATCCGCCGAAGAGAAATAAGGTGGATTACAACGTCTTAGCGCATCTGAGGAAGCTACCCTCACAGCTCAGCATTCTTGATTCCCTTATTACTATCAAAAGAGGCGAGAGATTCGTTGATTAAGGCGCTACAGGATCCGGACCAGTTCCAAGCCTTCCTGGCCGAAGAAAAGATGAAGAATGAGTTGGAAGAGGTGCACACGGCCGACGTTGCTTTTGGCGATGAAGACCTGCTCCTCGGGACGTGCGAACACAATCGTCCCCTTTATGTCTCAGGATACTGCCATGACATAAAGATAAGTAAAATCTTGGTCGATAACGGATCGTCTGTTAATTTACTCAATGTGCAGGTGTTAAAGGAAGTTTGCATGAGTGTTCAACACCTCGCCCGAGACAAGATCACCATCTCCGGGTTCGACTCCCAGTCGTCAAAAACTCTTGGATCTGTGATATTGACGTTACGCTTCGGGTTGCTCGTCATAGATATTAAATTCCATGTCATAGATGCCAAGACATGCTACAATGCTCTGCTCGGTCGACCATGGTTACACGAGTACAATATCATCCCTTCTACACAGCATCAGTGTATGAAATATTGCAAGGATGGTCTCGAGTACACTGTGGCAGGAGAATTGAATCCGTTTTCCGTGAATGAAGTTCGTAAGTATGAAGATGCCAAATACTTCTTGCCGAGTTTCGAAGATACGGAAAGGTGTCACAAGCCTGAGAACAAAACTAATGCCACCATCCCTGTCTTCGGCAGCGATACCGAGGAAGAAGAGGATATAACTTATTCGGGTCCGCCCCAATACACCAAGCCGGGACCATCCGTTCCTTCATTGATCTTCGGTAGTGATTCGGAGGATGAAGTTCATGCTGTATTCCCTGCTCGGCTTTCAATACGAGCTTCTGCCGATGAAGAGCGAAGTCTGCAGATAGCTATGGTGCCGCTTAGACACCATAAAGAACTGGATGCACTTAATATCTACAGTGTAGAAGAGTTGCGGACATTCTATATCCCTCCCAGAAGAAAGAGAGAGAAAGCAATTCTGCTTTACCGCTCTGAAGAAAATAAAGTGGAGAAAGAAATCTGGTATGGAGCAGATCCAACGCTGGACAGGCTTCAACCCATTCGTCTACCCAGATATTATACGGAAGGTTTGAAAAAGCTGCTGAAGCGCCAAGGGATACCCTTCGAACAGACTGTTAGGAAAGCCAAATTCTATGACAGGGTTTGGAACGTCCCCGGAACTCAACACAAGCTACCTAATGGGAGGATGGAAACGATCGGGCTCGGATACATCCGTTCAAAGAAACGACAGCTATTAAACAGCTGCTATGTCATATATGGCTTCGATGAAGAAGCGGATGCTCAATGGGAGGACGCTAATCCTGAGCCAATAAAAGTGCCAGATGCAAAGGAATCCAGTCCATCGTTCGAAGAACAAATGGACAAGCTTATAAGAGAAGCGGGTCAAAAGGTCCGGGACGACCATAACCGTGAAATGGTCATCTACAAGAAAGCCAGAACGCAACGCCTTCTCCAACAAGCCGTGAAAGATGAAAAGGCTGCTCCCTGTCAACCTGTTATAAAGAAGGCTCGGCGCAAAAGCATAAATAAGTCGAAAGGCCAAAAAAGCGCTCAACAACAAAGCAGGGCTAAGAAGCCATGCAAACGGGAGTCGAGCGTTATAGATCTATCCCTTATGAAGAAAATGGGGCGAGCATACTCGTTTCCTCGGGACAAGACGAAGAAGATACTTGATCTTGCTCTAAAACGTCAGATGCTTACACTGCCGGAGACTAAGCACCCCGAACGAGCAGGCGAAGTCTCACACCTGTACTATTGCTCTTACCATCAAGTAATAGGGCACCCTCTCGAGGATTGCTTCACCTTCAAGAATTGGGTCGAAGATCAGTATCAGCCTGGCAAGTTCGCTCTGTCCGACAACTGGAGGGTAACGCCACCACAAAAGCATGAGCCCAAGGCCACGAAAGAAGAACCAGTTCCACATTGGGATTGGAAACGAATTCGCACCTGTCATATGATTACAATGTTAAAAGAAGAGCCCGAGGACATAGATGAGCTCCCTTGGTGCTTCGAAAACAGCAGCGACGAGATAATCTCAGAATTCCCACCCACGCCAAAAGAGCTGAAAGATGGAATCCATACCACTGCAGATAACCTCAATAAGATTGAGTTGGGGACGGCAAACGATCCATGACCGACATTCATCAGCGAGTTACTATCTGAAGAAAGGGTAGCTGCGTTAAAGGATGTGCTTCTGCAGCATAGAGATTGCTTCGCGTGGAACTATTCCGAAATGCCGGGACTAGATCCAGAAATTGCTGTACACAAATTGGCGATATCCTCGGACATCAAGCCAGTCAAACAGGCGCCGAGGAGAATGCGACTCGAGCTTGAAATGAGTATCAACGCCGAGGTCAAAAAGCTGATCGACTCTGGCTTCATCCAGGAAGTTCAATACCCTAAATGGATCGCCAACATCGTTCCGGTGATGAAGAAAAATGGGACAGTGCGCATATGCGTGGACTTCCGGGATCTCAATAAAGCCTGCCCGAAAGACGATTTCCCAGTGCCAGTCACCGAACTGATGATAGACAACACGTCCACTCATGAGGTTTTCTCCTTTATGGACGGCTCGTCAGGGTATAACCAGATAAAGATGCATCCAGAAGACCAGAAGCACACAGCCTTCAGGACCCCTTTAGGAATATTCTGTTACAAGGTGATGCCCTTCGGTTTAAAGAACGCCGGTGCCACCTACCAAAGGGCCATGACGAAGATCTTCGACGACCTTATACACGAAATCGTCGAATGCTATATCGATGATCTCGTGGTTAAAAGCAAATCATATGAGGAACATCTCGAGCATCTGAAGACCGTATTTCAACGCCTTCGGCAATACAACTTAAAGATGAACCCGCTCAAGTGTGCATTTGGAGTTTCCTCAGGCAAATTCCTGGGATTCATTGTTCAACACCGAGGTATTGAAATAGATCCGTCAAAAATTAAAGCGATCATGGAAATGCCTCCGCCGAGAACTCTCAAACAGCTGCGGTTTCTCCAAGGGAAGCTCGCGTACATACGGCGATTTATAGCCAACCTTTCAGGAAAGTGCCGTCCTTACAGTCACCTGATGAAGAAGGGAACCCCATTCGTCTGGGATCAAAAATGCCAAAGCGCGCTAGACGAGATCAAGCAATACCTGCAGAACCCACCGGTGTTGGCTGCTCCGGTTAAAGGAAAGCCTCTCATTCTTTATACAACCGCCCTTGAAGGTTCTTTAGGCGCATTATAGGCACAAGAGAACGATCAAGGGAAAGAAAGAGCACTCTACTACTTAAGTCGAGTTCTACTGGGGGCAGAAAGCAACTACTCCCCCATTGAAAAACATTGTCTGGCGTTGATCTTTGCGATAACAAAGCTTAGGCACTATGCGTTGGCACATGAGGTCCGTCTCATTTCAAAGGTGGACCCCCTTAAATTCTTGATGTCAAAGGCCATATTGACGGGAAGAATCGCTAAATGGGCCCTACTCTTGATGGAGTTTTCGATAACGTATCAACCTCTTAAAGCAGTGAAAGGCCAGGCCATCGCCGACTTCCTCGCTGAGCATCCGATACCGGCTGACTCTCCTTTAAACTGCAATCTTCCAGACGAACATGCGTTTGATGCGATCGGCGGTGATAATACCCGATGGGAGCTTTATTTCGACGGGGCATCTTCCGTGAAGAAGCGCAAACAAAGTACCCCTATAATCAAATCGGGGGTAGGACTCATCTTTATAACTCCACAAGGAGGGATAATGCGCTACGCGTTCTCCCTGACGGAGCCGAGGACAAACAACGAAGCCGAATACGAAGCTCTGATAGCAGGCCTCGAGATCGCCATTGACATGGGAATTGAAAACCTCCTCATATACGGGGATTCTCAACTGGTCGTTAGTCAAGTAAACGGCGACTACCAAACGTGCAAGCCAGAACTGGTGAAGTACGGCGAAAAAGTGCAACAACTGTTGACCCGAATTCCCTCCTATACTTTGGAGAACATACCGCGCGCGGAAAACAGCAAAGCAGACGCGTTGGCCAAACTTGCTAAAGAACTGGCTGACGAGAACCTCGATGACATCAGAATTGTGGTACAAAGCCGTCGAGTGCTCACCCCAGCGGAAATATCTCCGGAATCACCCGAAGAAAAGGAAACGACTGAGCGAATGACTCTGCAAATAAAAGACCGGGAAAGGGCTGAGGATTGGAGGGAAGTCTTCATAGACTACTTTAAGTCCCACTGATTGCCTGAAGAAGCGTCCATAAGACATCAGCTCATTAAACGAGATCTGTCTTTCGCCTTCGTCAACGATACTCTGTACAAGAGGTCATTTGATTCTCTGTGGTTGAGATGCCTGGGACCTAACGAAGCGAAAAGATTCGTTCAGGAAGTTCACGACGGACTCTGCGGTTCTCACCAAGCGGGCCCAAAGATGAAGTTGAAGATAAAACGGATGGGCTACTACTGGCCTACGATGATTCAAGACTGCCTCGAATATGCGAAGCAGTGTCAATCGTGTCAGATCCATGGGGACTTCATCCACCAGCACCCAAATCCACTACATCCAACGGTAGCTAGCTGGCCATTTGAAATGTGGGGGACTGATATAGTCGGCCCCATCGAACCAGCATCATCTAGAGGACATCGTTTCATCCTAGCAATGACTGACTACTTCTCTAAATGGGCAGATGCAGTACCGTTAAGAGAGGTGAAGACGGAAAATATCCTCCACTTCTTCAAGACGCATGTCATATATCGGTTTGGAACCCCGCGACGGATCATCTCTGATAACGGGCCAGCGTACAGAAGCCACAAGATCAGTCGCTTCGCGCAACAACACAATATAGACTGGAGATATTCCTTGGTTTATAACCTGTGAGCTAACGGTCTAGCTGAGGCCTTCAACAAGACCTTGACAAAAATCATAAAGAAAACGGTGTCCCGAAATAAGAAAGATTGGCACGAAAGACTGCAAGAAGCTCTTTGGGCATATCGAACTACATTCAAGACGGCCACGAGCACAACGCCGTACGCGTTGGTGTTCGGTACGGAAGCAGTACTCCCCCTCGAGATAGAGTTACCCTCTCTACGAGTGGCAGTCCACCACGAGCTAACAGACGAAGAAAATGCTCACCTTCGGCTTGAGGAGCTTGACGCCCTTGATGAAAACCGGCTCATAGCACAGCAAAATCTGGAAGCTTATAAAGCAAAGATGACACGCTCATATGAAAGATTGACCCGACCAAGGACATTCCGCCAAGGCGAACTCGTGCTAGTGGTCAAAAGGCCTATGATCCCCAATCGCGCCAAGCGGGGAAAATTCGAGCCAAACTATGAAGGCCCGTACATCATAGATAAAGTTTACCAGGGTGGGGCCTATCTACTCATGGACATGCACGGTGAAAGACCTTTCAGGCCAATAAACGGTCGCTTCCTAAAGAGATACTACGCTTAATGAGCCATGGCCTAGGTCAATGATAGATGACGACGACTATGTCCGCTCGCTATCTTCCTAAGCTCAAGCTTTATAAGCAGTAGCCGGCCTTCTCAATGCCGGACCGAAATGTCCTTAAACTAATAGCAGACCGAAACGTCTTTAAACTACTACCGCAGCATCTTTAGGCTGACGAGAAAAAATATATATATATATATATATAAAAATAAAAAGAATAAAAAAAAACGGTATGTCCATAAGCAAAATGGGCGCGGATGAAAACCCGAAAGGGCTCCGTGAGTAAAAACAGCAGGGCTACCGGCGAGTGTTTGTGAAAACCTGAAAGGGCGCAACCTCGTTAAAGGACACTTATAGGGTTCTCTCGACCTTATAAGGAGAAACCAACCACGTGAGATCCTTACGACTCACAAGGGAGCAGCACACTTAGGGATCCCCACAATTCCTAAGGAGAAAATACACTCGCGAGATCCTCACGACTCGTAAGGAGAACTCTCTTATGGGACCCTCACGGCTCATAAGAGTTGAAAGTCTTAAGTTACAGAGACCTAAACCTGTGCTTAAGCAACCCCCACAACTTCCGATATTGCCCTACAAGTGGCTCAATACTGACCCTTGTATACAATCCACGGGCGCGAATAAACATTTCCCTAACCAAGTCTCATCCGTGACTGGGGATATGTTCGCATGGTAAACAACCCTTGTAAATCCTCTCGATTTATGAGGAGAAAACCCTCCTGTAGGATCCTTACGACTTACAGAGAAATATACACTTAGGAATCCTCACGATTCTTAAGGAGAAAATACACCTACAAGATCCTCACGACTTGTAGGGAGAAATAACTTCGTGAGACCTTTACGGCTCATGAAGTCAAAAGCCTTAGTCGACAGGACCCTAACCCTGGTCGCTAAGCCACTTTTGTTCGACATCGACAGAGGCAGATGATGATTCGCTCCTGGTAATATCTCAGTTGTAGCGATGCTGATGTCGAGATCGGTGTCTAATTTCAGGTTTACGGCGAAAAGCCAGTAAGCCGCACATGCATACGAAATAGCCGAAATGATGGGGCAACTTGCAATAAAAAAGCAGCAAGTAAAATGTATGCATGCGAAATAGCCGAAATGATGGGGCAACTCGCAATGAAAAGCAGCGAGTAAAAATAAAATAAACAGCCGAAATGATTGGGCACCGCGGAAAATAGCCGAAATGATTGGGCAATCGCGACCTTCGCGATATAAAAGCTGAAATGATAGAGCATCGCGGAAATAAATAAAAAAAAAAAAAAGAAGAAATGATAAAACTTTGGCCCTACAGTTAAGATCATATCGATCCCTGTATACAATCCAAGGGCGTAAACAAAGAGGGAACCATACTTTCCCAACAGGCTCCGCCAGAAGACGAAGCTAAATCTCGACGGTTCAGTCCAACTCCGAAGAAACCAATGTCTTCATCAAACTCCTCAACTCACCGATACAAACACTCCTTGACGAGAGCTTCCTGATCCGCGTCGACTTGCAGAGCCACCAGTGCCTCCCTGGGGAATCCTCGACTCGTTTCAAACCCCAAGGAAACAAATAATCCTTGGCGCTTGGGAAACAAATAATCCCTAGCAAACTCCTCGACTCACGGATACAAACACTCCTTGACGAGAGCCTCCTGATCCGCGTCGACTCGCAGAGCCACCAGTGCCTCCGTGGGAATCCTCGACTCGTTTCAAACCCCAAGGAAACAAATAATCCTTGGCGCTTGGGAAACAAATAATCCCTAGCAAACTCCTCGACTCACGGATACAAACACTCCTTGACGAGAGCCTCCTGATCCGCGTCGACTCGCAGAGCCACCAGTGCCTCCGTGGGAATCCTCGACTCGTTTCAAACCCCGAGGAAACAAATAATCCTTGGCGCTTGGAAAACAAATAATCCCTAGCAAACTCCTCGACTCACGGATACAAACACTCCTTGACGAGAGCCTCCTGATCCGCGTCGACTCACAGAGCCACCAGTGCCTCCGTGGGAATCCTCGACTCGTTTCAAACCCCGAGGAAACAAATAATCCTTGGCGCTTGGGAAACAAATAATCCCTAGCAAACTCCTCGACTCACGGATACAAACACTCCTTGACGAGAGCCTCCTGATCCGCGTCGACTCGCAGAGCCACCAGTGCCTCCGTGGGAATCCTCGACTCGTTTCAAACCCCGAGGAAACAAATAATCCTTGGCGCTTGGGAAACAAATAATCCCTAGCAAACTCCTCGACTCACGGATACAAACACTCCTTGACGAGAGCCTCCTGATCCGCGTCGACTCGCAGAGCCACCAGTGCCTCCGTGGGAATCCTCGACTCGTTTCAAACCCCAAGGAAACAAATAATCCTTGGCGCTTGGGAAACAAATAATCCCTAGCAAACTCCTCGACTCACGGATACAAACACTCCTTGACGAGAGCCTCCTGATCCGCGTCGACTCGCAGAGCCACCAGTGCCTCCGTGGGAATCCTCGACTCGTTTCAAACCCCGAGGAAACAAATAAACCTTGGCGCTTGGGAAACAAATAATCCCTAGCAAACTCCTCGACTCACGGATACAAACACTCCTTGACGAGAGCCTCCTGATCTGCGTCGACTCGCAGAGCCACCAGTGCCTCCGTGGGAATCCTCGACTCGTTTCAAACCCCAAGGAAACAAATAATCCTTGGCGCTTGGGAAAAAAATAATCCCTAGCAAACTCCTCGACTCACGGATACAAACACTCCTTGACGAGAGCCTCCTGATTCACGTCGGCTTGCAGAGAAACCATTGTCTCCGCGGGAAACTCCCGATTCGTCTCAACTTGCAAATGAAGCCTCGAGCAGCAGGGACTAAAAAACTTGCTTCCTGAACAATGGGACCCTGCAAGTCAATCCAAAATGGTCTCTTGCATACTATTCACGGGTCTCACTCTCCAAAGTCGAATTTCGACGAGGAGGGAAACAACCGCTTGTGGGTCCTCTCGACTCGTAAGAGGGAAAAATTCTCTTATAGGATCCTTACGACTTATAAGAGAAAACCACACTTAGGAATCCTCACGATTCCTAAGGAGAAAACCCACCTACGAGATCCTCTCGATCCGTAGGGAGAAAAGTCTCTATGAGACCCTCACGGCTTATGGAGTTGAAAAGTCTTAGGCAGCAGATCTGAACCTGCGGCCTAAGCCATCGCTGATTCTTAGGAAAGTCAAGATGCGTGCCCTACTATCCGTCAACCATGTTCGCTAAGGTGGTATGCTGATAATAAAAGAAGGAAAAGACAAAAAATCACACATTACAAAAAAGGTGTATCTTTTATTCATAAACTTGATTGGATACAGGATACATTATGTCAAAGAATAAAAAATATATATATACATTCTTTTATCTATAAGTACAAACGATACAAAAATGGATAGCTACTGAGGAGGAAGTGTCTTTAGTAAGTTCACAAGCTGCTCACGCACTTCCTTCAGCGCTTCCTCTCGAGTGACAGCCGCGGCCACCTCTGCCTCCACCTGGGCCCGCTGCTGCCAGAAGGATGAAAGCTGCTCCTCCGCCGCCTTCTGGGCTGCTTCCTGGCTAGGTGCGGCTCGCTCGAGAACGTCAAGTTTTTGCCTCAATGATAACCCTTCGGAGAGACATTGCAGAAGGCCCTCAAAGATAACCTTCAGCCGTGCGGCGTTGACCTCCATCCGAGCATGCAGTTGAGCAGACTTGCTCGAAGTCTCACCACGCTCCTTACGCCTTGAGATGACTTCTTGTTCAAGATGGTGGAGGTAAGGAGCGCTCTGCTCAATCCACGCTGTCCTTTGATTACTGGCAGCCACAGTCTCGGGAGCGGGACGCAGCTACTCCAACTGATATAGGCGACCCTCGATCTCCTTACAATGGTTAACCCAGGATGCAATGATGCCCTCATCATGAAAGTTCACGAGTATTGCTAGCATCGGGTTAACCACCATAGCGAAGTCTGCGGCAGATGTAGGAGTTTCAACATCGAGTTCCTCGACATAATCACTCAACATGCGCAGACTATTCGCGGCGCCTTTTGAAGACAGACTCCTCAGATAAGGACCCGCCGGCATTGTGATGCGAGGTTCGAAATACGCCGAAGCCAAAACGACAGCTGAAAGAAACAGGATGCGATCAGATAACAGTACAAAAAATAAAGAGAGGAAAGTTACCAATATAATGGTCATTGTACCAGTTGAGACCGGTGGTAAGGTCGGAAGGGCTGGTGGCGCAGCTGATCTTTTATCCCCTCCCTCAATCTGTAGCACTGCAGTTGAGATGAGAAAAAGAGGTTAGAGGTAATTCCATCAATAAGAAAAAAGAGAGGAAGGATGTCAACGGAAATTATACTCACCAACGCCACCAGAGGAAGAAGCAAGCTCAGATGGGAAGGAAAAGTGCGGGAGCAACATCTGATATACATGATCAAAAAGCACTCCTGAAAACACAACGGTGTGACTTTAGTACATGAATTATATGTCTGGAAAACAAGATTAATAAATCGTAAACACATACCTTCCAACATCTTCGAGGGTATGAGAGAGGGTTGAGAGGTGACCACCACCAAGGCAGTCGTTGAAGGCGCTCCCTCGAGCAGTGGGGCATCGGCACTGGCTGCACCTGCATTACGAAAAGGTGAACTTGTCAGAAAAGATTGTAAAGTAAAGAAAAGCAGCCACTTGGGGTTTACCTGAGGAGCTCCCGGCTGAAACGGAGGCGACTCCCTCCTCTATCGACATGAGACCACCGCCCGTGGCCTCGTCACCCGACTCGATGGGGACCGTCGTCGTGCTCGCAAGACCTGGAGACGGCGGGGGGCCATAGACGGGAAGGGCTATGATTGGAGTATTGCCAGATTCCAGAGAAGGAGCGGTTGGCTCGTCCTCGGGAATCATGGCCACCTCACCCACTACTCTCTCAGGTTCAGTAGTTGCGGTTGTATCGTCCACCGTCGCCGGGGGATCGCCGGCCTCGAGCGCCTCATCCGCCACCACCCTGGACTCAGTTATAATGATCATATCATCTGCCACCACTTCAGATTCGGCATCAATGACCTTCTCGGCGGTAGGCCCCTCGACCTCCACTTCAGGCTCCAAAGCCACAACGACATTGCCCACCGTCGGCTCGAGTTCGGCAGGTACCGTCTCCTCTGTTTCTTTGGGATGAATGGTTTCCGTCTCCCCCTCGATCGGACTCGGCCCTGTAAGATAAGAGATATAAGGACCAATGACATTAAAATCCTTATAACGAAAACTCTGAGAGAAACATTACCTGAAGTGGATTTACCGTTTGCGCTCCGAACTGCGCACGCCACCTCTCTGCGGGCAGTGGATAGGGCGACAGGGGCCTCTTCGGATGGAGTATCAGCGCGAGGGACAGTGCTGGGACCCGCTCCCATAGCCAAGGCAGCCCTGCGTGCCTTCGCCTCACGCCTCAGCCTCTTCCTTTCCTCCCGGGCTGTCGCGATAGACCTTTGTGACGCCTCCTTCAAGGCGTCATCATCCTCGTTCAGGGATGCCTCCAGAGCCTTTAAGGCATCTCTCATCGGCTCTTCAAGACGAACCTCCTGCGGTGGCCCAGAGGAAGCAGGAATATCGGTGGCTAGCGGAACATTTGTGTCGCTTGGTGGGAACGGCGTTGAGGTTTCTGCAATAAAAAGAGAGAGGTTAGATCGACCATAACACGAGGGAGATGGAGACTTGATGAATTAAAACTTACTAAGGCCTATAGACGCTCTAGGACGTTCCTCCTCTTGGAATGTCTTCAAAGAAGCGGCAATGGCTTCTTCATCAGTAATGCCTGTTGAAAGAAAGGAGAGCAAAGCGTTGATCAAGGGCGATAAGGAAGATATGATGTAATAAGGAAAATGTGACTAGTAGTTACCTGACTGCGCAAGCTTAGCTAACCACGCGTCACGCCTCGCCAACCATGCCGAAGCTTTGAGAGCAGCCTCCAAGTCTGTATCGTCCGGCGGTGGCATCACTAATCCTGCGTTAGTCCCATATTCAAGCAGACCTTCAGCATAGGGAGCGTGGGGTTCCTGGCCGAACACGACGTTCGCAGCGAAGAGCGACTTCTTTTTCTTTTGCCCTCCGACCCTAGGCTCGCGGGGGATTGACTTCCGCTTAGCAGCCACTTTGGGACGACGGGTCCCGATATCCGCACCCACGCCAGACTCCGGCGAGGGTACAACCACTGTCTCCACTGGAGCACAGGGTGCGGGAGGTGCATCTGCGATATCAGGGAGCGGCAGCTCACGTGGAGGACTTTGCGCACGTGATGGTCTGCCCCCGGCATCTTTTAGAGGAGGAGCCACCAGGATCCTTGGCGCTAAGGGAGCGTTACGGTTGGTGCCGGGGGGTACTTCTTTACGATCGATCAACACTCGCCTCTCTTCCTTTATAACAGCCCCCGTCGCATGATTGTGCCACTCTTTATATACATTAAGGAGTCGTGGAGCACAAGCCGGCGTGCTAATGA
Source organism: Agapanthus africanus (assembly GCA_030015575.1). Lineage (NCBI taxonomy): Eukaryota > Viridiplantae > Streptophyta > Magnoliopsida > Asparagales > Amaryllidaceae > Agapanthus > Agapanthus africanus. The sequence continues at coordinate 696,052,004 of CM057343.1, read as the reverse complement.
AAAAACGAGAACTCGTGTTCAGGCGCATGAAGTGATGTAACGCGTTCTCCATCCCTTCTTCATTGACAACAGGTTCCAGTAAGAAAGCTTCCAAGGGTACCCCTTGATCGTAACCCAGTTGTCGGGCAAAACGATGCGGGTTATATCTCATAAAGACTGCTGCACCGCCCTGCCTGAAGACTAGGAAACCCGGTCTAATAGAATACAAATAGAGGATCTCCCGGGCCGTTAACAATGAAGCTCCATCCTTGAAGGAGTCCTGTAATGGTCGCACCGCAGTGGTGGACGCTTTTCCAATGGTTAATACCTTATCAATAAAGGACATCCCGACTCCAACGGTGTGAGGGCGAAGCAGTAAACCTCTGGCGTCCCGTGGTGAAGGGGTCACGATTGATGAGCCAATCAACTGTAAAATGCGAGGAAAACCGCACTTGTCAAAGAATGAAGGCCTTTTATGCATGCCGAAGACACCCGCCGTGTGTAGCTCGAGCCACGATGCAAAATAGTGCATCGGGAAGACCACGTGCAGTACCCCGGGCTCGTTGGCATCCGCTGCTCGGCTGAGGCCATGATATAGGTGCGCCAAGCCAGCGGTCCCCACAGCCACCTTTATCCCTATGACCATTCGGTGGGCTGGGTAGAAGACGGAAGGCCGCATGCGATGAGAGTGCATTGGGATCGCAAACCAACTCAGCCACAGTCCGAGAAATCCTAAAAAGAAAGCCTCCTCATCCATTCCAGGGGCCGCAATTTCTGCAAAAGACATGGTTGGGGAGTTAGGAAGAAAAAAGTCCTTTTGGTCTATGTCTTTCGCTGGCAGGTTATCCAAACCTAAACCGAAAGGGTCATCCAAGGTGGCAAACTTGGCCGATCCCGATGAAATGACGCTTGGACGGAGGAAACGAGCAATGAAGTCCTCAAAGTTAACCCCCCGACTCCCGTGTTCGATAAAAAGGGACTCGTAGATGTTCAACACCTTGATCAGGCTCGGGAATTGGTGTTGAACGGCATTTTCCGGCGCGATCCCCCTTACCATCGGCCTAGCACCAAAGACGTACACATCTGTCGGGAGCAGCTCCTCGTAATGTTCTCCCATGACCGGTAGGCCAGATACCTCCGCAAATTCCTCCAAAGAGATGGACACTTCCCGATCCATAGCAAGGAAAGTGTGGGTGGGAATATTCCATTGCTCCAAGAAAGCCTTGAACCACCAAGTGGGGAGTGTGGGATAATGGAAGAGAGAGACGTAGACCGCGGTGTACAGTCCTAGTCTTACCAGCTGCGACTTCTTCGTCGACAGGATGTACCGGGCCCACGGCAGATAGCCAATCGGGTGACGGGGAATCAAACCAAGGTTATATGATTGCCCCCAGGGCCGTGCTTCTCCCTGACAAATACGGCGTCCTAGGATATCCAAGGCCATGGGACGCTGAACCGGAACTGCATCCATAGCGGGATGAAGAAAGCTGTTCGTGGTCCAGTCTATCATCTCCATGGCATACTGCACTGAAGGTGGGGTAGCGTAGTGAATTGCCGTGATGGGTTCTGACGGCACCGCGCAGGTGAAGCTCCGTCGGCCCATGATGATCTGATTGTACCACGACCCCCAAAGATGGAGACTCTTGTATTCCGGGTCGTACTCCTTGATCATAGCCAGGACTTCACGGTCCATGGGCGCCTCGGGAAACCCCTCCTCTGAGCGGACGAACGGGAATGAAGTGTCTAAAGACATGATCGCTGCAAAAGAACAATTTAGCCGTTAGTGTTGTAATTCCGACGTTTGGCGTATAAAAAAGAGGAAAATACATTTATTAAATTAAATTAAAATTAATTAATTACACCACGCAACAGTGCAGTGAGTAGGAGACCAAGGAGGGACCCACAAAATCTGGATGACAGTACGTCAGTTAATAGGACAATCTCATCATTGGATGAGATTGTCAGTTGGTCCCCAGGAAAACATTCCCATTAATAAAGAATCCCTAGAGACAAGGAGAAAATCTCCTCTTTCAGAGCAAAGCTCTGTCACAGAGTGACACTTGTCAAACTCTGGTCTCAGGGGAATAAGATTCCTTAAAAGAGCCTAGCTCTGTGATGATGCTGAGAAAATTTATTTAAAACTCCTAAAGAAATTAAAATCTTTTGAAGGCTATTAGAAGTTCTTCGTTTTTAGATCAAAAAGATCTATTTTTGGATCCATGAGCAAAGCTCTGCTCATGGGTTAAAACCCATGAACAAGATCTCTATAAATCTATGGATTCATGAGAAGCAAAGCTCTGTTGGTGAAACCCCAAAGGGAATTTCTTTAGATCAAAAGATCTATAAGAGCAAAGCTCTTTTGATTAAGGTTGATTTAAATTAATTTTACCTAAAAAGTGTTCTAACTGTGGAAACGAGCAAAGCTCTGAAGTTCTAAGCAAGAGCAAAGCTCTGAAATCAAAATCTAGAAAATGGTGAAGTTTTCTAAAGGGCCATAGGTCCTATTTATAAGGCGCTTGCGCCCCTTCAGCTCACCCCTTGATCCAACGGTCAGGGTCTTGCCACCGCTGCACTCACGTGCGCGCCACGTGAGCGCAACGGTGGGGGGGCATTTGTTTCCCCCAATCAGAGCAAAGCTCTGTTGGAAATTCAAATTTCAAATTTTGAAGCAACGCTTCAAATCCCGGGCGCAACGCGCCACGTGTCCAGCGCTGATACGTCAGCGCAGCGCCCAAGAAGGCGCGCCCAATCAGAGCAAAGCTCTATTTTAATGAAGCAACGCTTCAGCTGCGCAAGCACTGCGTTGCGCGACACGTGTCAGCGCAGATGCGCTAGCGCAGTTGCGCTGCGCTCTGCGCTGCGCGACACGTGTCAGCGCAGTTGCGCTGCGCGACACGTGTCACGCGCTGGGGCATCTGCGCCAAACAGAATTAAATTTCTAAGAAATCTTTTCTGTTCTTGTTAAAACAAGAAGATTTTCTTCTGCAAAGCAGAAGCCCTTGGATCAAAGATCCAACGGTGGGGAAAATTCCCCAAATCACTCAGAGAAAGATCTCTTTAACAAAATTTAACTAATTTACGGGCACTATAAAAAGGACCCTAGGCCTCAATTCAAAAGGATGAACATTTTTTTCTTGGAAAAAAGCCAAGAGCTTCAAACAGAGAGAGAATTCTGAGAAAAGCTCAAAGAAAAGAAAGGTAAAAACCTTCACGAGAGAAAAAGAAATCTCTTTTAATAAATCATTGATCTAAAAACCAGATCAATGTTCTTCACATAATAAATAGTGCTTTGCACTTCTCATGAACCCCTGGTTCTTTAAAAACAAGAAAACAAAAAAACAAAAAAAAATAGTGCTTTGCACTTTTATGAACCTCTGGTTCTTGAAACAAAAAAGAAAAATTCATTTTTCTTTGATCTAATTTAGATCAAGAAATCAAATAGTGCGTTGCACTTCTGTTCTTGAATCTAAAAGATTCTTAGTGCTCTGCACTTCCAAACTGCGCTGTTGCGCTCTTAAGAGAGCGCCACGTGTCAGCTACAGAACCACTTGCGCTACGCGCTCTTGAAATAGAGCTTTGCTCTCTGGAATTGGCGCAACTCACCAGAGCGCGCCACGTGTCAGCAGCGCAACAGCGCAGCGCACTAGAGCAGCGCACTGCGCTGTTGCGCTTGCGCTCACCAGAGCATGACACGTGTCATCACCATATGAGCTTGCGCTCATTACTCGGCGCAAAGCGCCAGACAAATACACTGCATTGCTTACAAAAGGGGCCAAGCCCAATTAAAGAAGGCCTAACAGGTCTAATAAAATGCAATGCATTATTTTAAAAAGGGGCAGAGCCCAAACTAAAATAGATGCTCTGCATCATAAATAAAGGGACAGAGCCCAAATCAAAAGCCTAGCAGGCCAGAATAGAATACAGTGCATTATTAAATATGGGCAAAGCCCTAGCACAGGCCTAATAGGCCAAAGATCAAGAAAAATGTTGAACATTTTCAACTGGACTTAGCCCAATTTTGGCCGTAAGTCCTTAAATTAAATTGACTGAGCAAGATTGCTCTCTTAAATCAATTTACCTCCGGTTCGAGGGTACATCTCCGAACTCCTCTGACACCCGTCGTTGTAATCCTTCAACGACGTCAGAGAGGTGACGGGTCCCGACGACCACACGCGTATATGGACTGCGGGGTCCTTAAACTCGTGGACCGAAACGTCCTTAAACTAATATTGGACCGAAACGTCCTTAAACTCATGTCGGACCGAAACGTCCTTAAACTAATCATGGACCCCTACGTCTCTAAACTGGAATATGGACCACCACGTCCCTAAACTGGCGATAGACCACCACGTCCCTAAACTGGCGATAGACCACCACGTCCCTAAACTGGAGTATGGACCACCACGTCTCTAAACTGGAACAATAGAGCCTCCAAATGCTCTTTTACCGGATCTAAACGATCCCGTTTAAGTCGATCTTAGCCACAAACACGGCTAACGTATCCTTAAACATTCAAATGGATTATAAAATTCCAAATCATCTCTGGTTCGAGGGTACATCTCCGAGCTCCTCTGACACATGTCGTTGTAATCATTCAACGATATCAGAGATGTGACGAGTCTTGACGACCATATATTAAACAGACCACTACGTTAAGTTGATCTTAGTCTAAAACAGGACTAACGTATCCTTAACGAACGTTTAAGTTGATCTTAGCCGCAACGCGACTAATGCATTCTTAAACTAAAAACACCAAACCCAAATCTAAGTAAATACGGATTTGGACTAATCCACGTCCTACGGGCGACGGCATTACTCAGTCTCCGTATACAATCCACGGGCAACCACAAATAAAACAAACACACACGACACGAAGTGAAATTCTGGAGAAGGAGAAAGTTGTTACCGCGATGCGGTAGCGTAATTAACTGCAGGGGCTTGCGCCTGTAGGGAAGAGCGTCCCCACAATCAAAAAACCCTCAAGCGAGGGGGAATCTGACGAAGTCTGCTACATCGGCTGCATCCGTCTAAACCTCCGATACACGGTGCCATAAATCAACTTGGCATCTTCGGAGAGGTGGACGGATAAAACCAAATAGCATCTGCCCCGAATCTCAGGCGAGACGTCCTAACGTCGCGCCGTCTTTCGGAGGGGAACAAGGGGTTCTCTGGACACTTTAGATGAGCAAAAAGAGGCCCGAGGGACTCCGGTTGTAACAACCGAGTCCAGTTTTACAAATTTCTATTATCATATGTGTGCTGTATGGTATTTATTTCATTTATGCTGCTTTGACTGTTACCAGTTATAGTTTACACTGACATGTCATATTCTGTATATAACAATTTAAGTCATCTAAAATAAAATTAAAATACTTGTCATAGCCTGCTCGACACCCCTAACCCTGTGGTAGCGTCCTTACATCGTGTTCTCGTCCCGTTCAGTGAAACGGACGTGTTTGGACGGCTATGCGCACGTACGTGCGTCCGTTCTTGGGGGTATGCTTTTAAATTATAAAATCCTTCATTTTAATTTTTGGAACCCGCCAATAATTTTCGTTTTTTGAATTCAAATTTTTGGACCCGACCCGGGCGCAATTCTGAAATATTTTGTATTTTCGCCAAATCTTATTTTCTAATATTTTTTAAAAAACCAACGAAATTAAATTCATACCACCAGAAAATATTTTCCCATTTTTTAAAAATCTTTTTAAAGTTTTTCCCTAACTGATCAACCCCACAAATCTTTCACAAATTTCCCCAGCCAATCACAATTGTTTCTTCTACCCCGGGCCCCACACGTCTCTCCCTCTCTCCTTTCTCCTTCTCTTTCTCTCTCTCTGGCAAACGACAACTTTATATCTCCTCTCATCTTTCTCTCTCCTCTTGATCTCTCTCTCCCTCTCTCTCTCCCTCCTCTCGATCTCTCTCTCTCTCCCCGCATCTTCTCTCTCTCTCTCTTCTTCTTTATATTTCCTTCCTCCTTCAAAAAATAAGCACGGACCCATCCCTGCAAACCCTAGCCGCCTCGTCTTCCCTTGCCGTTGCCCCAGCGCCGACGCCATCGTCGCAGACCTCGTCGCCTCTTCGCCCTCGTCACCTCCACATCCTCTTCCTCCTCCTTCCCTCTCCCCCGAGCACCCTGCACCTGCAGCCGCGCCCTGCACCCCCTGCACACTGCTGCACGTCGTGGGATCGCCGCCGGTGATCTTGATCCATGCCCTAGCCCTGATACACCCCAGTGAGCATTGTCTATACACCCTCTTCCTTCTTTCCTCATCCTTCTTCCTCTCCCATTCTTTTTCTCGGTTGGTTTCTTGAACTGCCGGTGGTCGCTGCAGGTACATCGTCGGAGCTCCGTCAACGCAGTCGACGATCTCAACCCTTCTACAGGCCAACGTGAGAACCCCCTCCTCAACCTCCTTCTCTTCTTTCTTCTTAATCTTCTTTTCTCTTTTTCATGCATTCTTGCACCTTTGATGTTCACTGTTTGTATGTTCGCCGGAATCCGGCGATGCCGACGACGTTTCCCGACGACCCAGCGAGGACCCCTGACTCGTGTGACTGCACCGTTCGTCGTTTCGGTTCATTCCGTGAACCGTGCGCACGTCGCGATATTTTCCCGCCGACGCGTAACGTTCTGTTTTTCGTTTTGCGACCCGTCGAGGCAAGTTAATCTTGCTACATGCTATTTGAATCAATTCTATACTTATTCTATATATATAACATACCTGTAGTTTGAATTTAGCAACCATGCATCGTTTTATGACATCTCGATGTTCCGTTGCATCTATTTATATTATTTCAGATCTAGAACTTGAAAGGTAACCATTGCAACTAGTTTACTAAGTATACATAATCACATTTAAATGTTAAATCACATACTCACAATTGTTTATTAGTTATATTACCCTTTTTATAGTTTTGCCCTATCGGACGACCGATTGCATACCTTTAGCTTTATTCACATTCAATTGCATCTCTAGATGGTTTTAATACATATTAATATGATTTCATCATTCACACGTGTTATACTGCATCCCTGAAACGTTAAAAGTATTCCTTAAACCAAACTGATAACCGTACGTCTAATAATTTAACCTGTACCTATTTGCATGTCATATTACATATGCCAGTTTATTGTTCTGATGGTATCCATGCTTGATTATTTATAACCCTGATTATGCTAGCTGATTATGAGCACACACATGTTATCTTTTACACCCTGGCCTGACATGCTACACATATATCGATTGACCCGACATGGTACCGTACACTACTTGACTTGACCTGTTGTACCATGGATTGACCCATTACTTGATCTTGTATCTAATGCCAACAAACCTAATATGTAGTCCTCACGGACCGTTCCTGTTGTCTATCCAGACAAACCTGCTATTACCCGATCCTGTGTTGACATTAGTTCTTGATTACGGAATACCTGACTTGACACATATAACTTGGGGGCATGGGGAAATCAATGATGAAATCCTGACTTGTAACTCGACAGTTGCTCGCTTATACTGATCAGTTTTAGTGGCTAGGCCCGCCTCGTGACGATGCTGCTGACATCGTTGGTCTGTACTCCTTTCCTGTTAGTGCCTAGCGGCACGTCTCGGTTTCAGCCCGAGAGTCTGTAGACCATGGTCCCGGGCATGCACGGGATACTACTGAGTTATATCGATGATTCATCAAATTGATTTCAAAGATTTTAGAGTAGAAAACCCAATAGAACAGTTTAGTTTACTCACAGCACACTACCCTGCACTGCCTGATTTATATTACTGTTACACCTGCTTTTCATTCATGTTTATATTTGCATTGCCTGTTACTCTGTTCATATTTTATCACTTGATGACATGACGCGCTGACGTCTGGGTTTTGCATGGCCCAGATTCCGTACCTTTGCTGCAGTCCGAGCAGGAGTACTTCAGCCAGCAAGCTGAGCTGTGAGGTGTCAACAGTAGTTAGTTCTTTTATTTTCTGCAATTTATTCCTGATGTGAGCCCGCATTATGGGACATACATTCTAGTTATTTGTATTGGATCTCTTGCTTCCGCACTTTTATTATTTTTGACTCATATTATCTTGGCTTATGGACATGTTTTAGATAGTTATATTTTGTTCTTGATATCTCTACAGCCGTAATGTGACTGTGGATGGATGCTTCCTACTCACAGGTAGCATGGTTGGCTATGTCACGTGCCCAATTTAGCGTACTCTGGGATGCAGGGCATGACACCGGTGAAGCCACTGACAGAGGTCCCCCTCATTGAAAGGGACGAAAAACGAACTGTACAGATCGGGTCACTTCTGACAGGGGCTCAGCAGGACGATCTAGTTCATTTCCTCAGGAACAACTCCGACGTGTTTGCCTGGGCACCCGCTGACATGCCTGGGATCGACCCCAAAGTCATATCTCATAAGCTCGGGGTAAATCCTACCGCCCGACCCGTCAGGCAGAAGAAACTCAAACTGTACCAATAAAAAGAATATCTACGAGCGTGTACTTCTTCTTTCACTAAAGCAATGTAAATATTTCTCAAGTTCTCTCTGTTTATATAATAAGAAGGGAACAATAAGACATTGCAAAAATAAGAGTTTTATTTATTCCAAAGGGTATTATGGGCTCCTCAGCCTTATAGAAAAATAAAGAAAAAGTTACAACAGAGGTGGAACGGGATCGAGGAAGTACTCCCGGTGGTACTCAGAGCGGATTTCCGCTAGCCGAGCCCTAGCCTCTGCAGCCCGCTCCCGCCGATGCTGCACGCTAACCCGGGACGCCACGGAATCGCCTGACACTCCGCCCTCTGCGCCTTGGCTCACGACGTACCTCATTTTGAAGCGCTCCAGAATGAGGGCCAAGGATCGGTCATGCCTGGCCTTCGAGATAAGGTCGAGCAAGAAGATCGAGCGCACCTTGTCGAGCGCCACGTCCAGCAACTCCTCGGAGAGAGGGTTGTCCAACCCCAGGGAGCTTCTCCAAATCTCGTACATCAGCAACTGAAGCAGGGACGACCGCCGAAGGAGAAGCCGGCCGAAGTGATCCTCGAGACGCTGGACCACTCCCCGGTACCCATCCTCAACCGGGGGTTGGTCATACAAGGAGACGTCGTTGGAGGTGATGATCTCTTCAATCGAATACATGCGCCCAGTCATCTCAAAAGGGAACGATGCCAAAGAAGTTGTCATCTCCTTCTATATTTATAACCTCAAACAAAATCCTTGAGGACCCGATTTGCGGGCGAGTCCCGGATCCGCCAAGATTAATCCAATACCGTGCCGTCGCGTAGCAAGAACTGACACAACTTCCTGAAACGTGACGCCTCCTCCAAGAATTCCTACCACGTGAAGCCAGCGACGGTCGCCCCTCCCAATGTTCATAGACCAGGGAAGGATCAGACAGAACCTCACGGCTCAACCGAGCAGCAACCCTGCTCGGTCCATCCTTAGCAGGCCTCTTACGACCCCTCCCGTGCTAGAGATCCACGCCCTTGCCAAGAGACACCGGGCGGCAACCCTGCTCTGCCCGTCCTTAGCAGGCCTCTTACGGTCCTTCCCGCACTAAGGATCAAAGCCCTCGCCAAGAGGCACCGGGCAGCAACCCTGCTCGGCCCGTCCTTAGCAGGCCTCTTACGGACCTTCCCGCGCTAAGGATCAAAGCCCTCGCCAAGAGGCACCGGGAAGCTATCCTACTCGGCCCGTCCTTAGCAGGCCTCTTAAGGCCTCCCGCGTTAAGAATCGAAGCCCTTGCCAAGAGGCAACCGGGCAGCCACCCTGTTCAGTTATCCCTGACTGGTAGTTCCCTACCCCATGACGCCAGGGATTTAAGCTCTTGCCAAGAGGTAACCGGGCAGCAACCCTGCTCGTTCCATCCTTAGCAGGCCCCCCCTATGCCCTCCCATGCTAAGGATCAAAGCTCTCGCCAAGAGGCATCGGGGAGCAACCCTTCTTGGCCCGTCCATAGCAGGCCTCTTACGACCCCTCCCGCGCTAAGGATTAAAGCCCTCGCCAAGAGGCACCGGGCAGCAACCCTGCTCGGCCCGTCCTTAGCAGGCCTCTTATGGCCTATCCTACGCTAAGGATCAAAGCCCTCGCTAAGAAGCACCGGGCAGCAACCCTGCTTGGCCCGTCCTTAGCAGGCCTCTTACGGCCCCTCCCATGCTAAGGATCTAAGCCCTCACCAAGAGAAAACGGGGCAGCTACCCTGCTCGCTTATCCCTGGCTGGTAGTTCCCTATCTCACGACGCCAGGGATCCAAACCCTCGCCAAGAGGCACCGGGCAGCAACCCTCCTCGGCCCGTCCTTAGCAGGCCTCTTACGGCCCCTCCCGCGCTAAGGATCCAAGCCCTCGCCAGGAGGCACCGGGCAGCTACCCTACTCGGTCATCCCTGACTGGTAGTACCCATGACGCTAGGGATCTAAGCCCTTGCCAAGAGGCGACCGGGCAGCAACCCTGCTCGGTCCATCCTTAGCAGGCCACCCTATGCCCTCCCGCGCTAAGGATCGAAGCTCTCACCAAGAGGCAACCGAGCAGCACCCTTCTCGGTTATCCCTGGCTCGTAGTCCCCTACCCCACGACGCTAAGGATCTAAGCCCTCGCCAAGAGGCAACCAAGCAGCAACCCTGCTCGGTCCGTCCACGTCTAAGCAATCTCCACCTCGACTTCGGGGCCATAGAGATACCGACCTTTCATCGGTCTTTGCACACTTGGCAAATGGTCGACTTCAACTCTCAACTCGACATGCAATCACTAGACGAGATACCGACCTAAAGATGAAAGCAGTACTGTGTAAATACAAATGTTCACCACAAACAAAAGGAAAATGCGCACGCAAAGAAACTGCAAAAAGATTTTTTATTCATAAAAAGTCGAAAGTCTTTACAAGGTATTATGCGCTCCCCAGCCTACCAAAACGCCTGGAGGCTTACAAAATTTCAGCGCAAAAAGAAAGGAGACGAAGAAGTTCAGGCCTCGGGGCCAGGGAGAACCTCGACGAGCTGCGCGTCCACTACGACAAACGGGATGTCATCTTCAGGGTCGGCACCCACGGCGGAAGCCTCGACACCGGGAGCCGGGGCAACCGACTTACCCCCCATGCTCCTACCGGGTGCCTCTTCCCCTGCATCGTTTCCAGGGGCGTTTCCCTGCGCGTCATCCTCGAGAGGGTATGCGGTTCGGAACTCGTCGTCGGGGAACTCTGGCATCTGAGCCTTAACAGCGTCGAGGGCATCGTGCCAAATAACGCCGGCAACTCTAGCAAGGTCGGCGTAGAGATGGTCTAACTTCTTATAGTTCTCCACCGCTTTCGACGCCAGAAGCTCAGCCTTCGACGAACGAAGCTTGGCATGCTTCGTCGTCTCCTTCGTGGCCTCATTCTCCCTTCGGAGGGTGCTCGTCGTCTTCTTCAAAGTGGCGACGAGCACCTGGGAGTCTTCCAACTGTGCCTCGGCGGCTTGGGCGGCCTCTCGGCACCGGGCGACCTCCCGACTCCCGACCGCCACCCGGTCTTCAAGAGCAGCGATCCTCTCCATCGCCGCCTCCAGCTCTAGCCTTGAGCTCTCCTCGCGGCCTGCGGCCTGCATCGCCGGGGTTATCTCCCCGTCCTTCATGTTGACGACGAGAGCGACGTGCTGGAGGACCTGAAGAAAAGAAAGAGAATTAAAAAGGAGAGGGAGGCACCCAATCACGCGGAAAAAAATGCTGAATAAAGAACCAGGTGGAGTGCAAACACTAACCTGCATGGCCACTTGAGCTATGGCCGCCATCTGGGCCCGGAGGGTCCCCTGAGGGATTCTACTCCCGGCCGACCTCTCCATCTCCGAGAGCAGGCTGTCGGGGACGGAAAGTCCCGAGGGCACCTCGAAACGGAGCTCCCTATCGTCCACGAGGATCGGGGAAGCCGGGGAGCAGGGTGTCTTCCTATGGAACCTTTTGAGGAGCGACACGGGAGAACCAGTCTCGACTCCCACCTCAGGAGCCCAGGGCTCCTGCTCCCGAGCACGCTTTCGGACAGACGCACTGCTGGACTCGGGGGCCCGAGGCTCGCTCGGGCGCCTGGATGGAGCGGACACCGGCGGAGCCGGAACCGACGATGGGCGAGAAGGGCTGGCGCCTCCGGCCTTCTTCCCCTTCTTCACGTCAACCGCCGCCGCCCGGAACTTGCTTAGGTCCATAGGTCCTGCATAAGGAAAAACACGAGGAGTCAGCAATGCCAGGAAAAACGAAAGCATGCACAAGTCTAAACAGGTCGCCTAAGAGCTTCTAACTTACCCGCATAACAGGCGGGGCTGAGCCCGGCCTAACTGAGGGCCCGCTCAGACAGCAGCATATCAACCCGATGGAGGGGCTCCCACTTCGACACCGCCACCGCGTCGGGATTATTCGACCGACTCACCCGCGGACAGCTGGACCTTTGCAACTGGGTGGGCATAGGCCAATCCTCACTCTCGGGCGGCGCAATAAAGAAAAACTTCTTCTTCCATTCGTGAATGGAGGAAGGCACTACGACGACCCCCGACCCGGCAGCGTCCCCCCGTTGTTTCCTAAGAGAGAGAGGTATACCCAGCTCGGCTCTCCCCTACGAGCGCCAGAATGGTTTTTGTAGCAAGAGAAGAAACGAGGAGGTTCAGGCTATAAGGGATCTGACTTAATCTCAACCGAACCAGAAACCCGAGAAGAATCCTCCAAGAGTTCGGCACTAGCTGGCCCGGGGCTAACCCAAAACAATTCAACGCCGCACTCACCTTGGGGGGGAAGGGCAGATGCAACCTGGCCCAAAAGGCCTCCAGGTACAAGGCAATCTCCTTTCCCCGTACCTGGTTTGCCCTCTCACGCTCTTCGGCCAGACGAAGCAAATAGCCAGGAGGAATGAGGAAAAGAGTCTTGATGTTAACAAGCTCTTCCGCACGCCTCAGCGAGGAACGCACGCCAAGGACACCCGCGACCTATGCTCGGGGGACCTCCCCCGTCACACGACCCCGAGGGAACTCCAACTTAGAGGGGGAAGAGGAAGAAGTAGAAGAGGAAGCTTCGGAAGACTCCCTAGACTCTACCCGGACTATATCTACAGACTTCTCGGAAGAAGACATCTAACCTGATCGAAGGGAGGTTTCCTCGGAAGATCAAACGCAAGGAATCCGACCTGAGGAGAAGAGCATCGAGCTAACATGACTAAGGACGAGGGAATTATGAAGAGGTATGGGCTCTGATGGGGATCCCACCTCTATTTATAGCTGCCGGCGTACGCATCCTACGGCTCCGATCGCCTCCCGCCAAAACAATGTATCGCAACCAATGGCCGATGTAGGGTGTTTTTCGTCACCCCAGTGAGATGGGAATACGCGCGCGCTTGTCAGGCGTACTACAGATTCCCCCTGCCTAGGGTAGGACGGGGTTTAATGATTGTGGGGATCCGAATCTCCGGCAGCCGCGGACTAAGCTGCCGTTAATTACCCCTCGCCTTTGGAGCGAGGGAACCTCCGATTAACGGGTTAAACTGGTCATGCGAACTCAATGTGCAGTGTACATGTGTTTTGTTTTGAAAGGGGGTTTTGGATATATCGGGAGCCACGCAGAGTTTTTACGGGGGTCCCGCTACTCGGATAGCGGGCTGGGGGTCAAGGGGGCTAGCAGCCCCCTTGCGGGGTGCGGGGCAGCGCCCCGGCCCAAAAAATTTTGAGGAGGACAGTATTGTGGAGCGTGTGTGTATCTATACATGTGTATGCATATGTTATATATATATAAAAAAAAAGGGAAAAGGCATCCAAAGGATGCGTGGGGCAGCACCTTGGGCGCTGTGCGCTTAGGTGCTGTGCGCTCAGGCGCAAGCGCGCCACGTGTCGGCACGTGGGCGCTTTGCGCAATGAGCGCTGCGCGCAGGTGCGCAAGCGCGCGCGCGCGTGTCGGCACGTGGGCGCTTTACGCAAGAGCGCTGCGCGCAGGTGCGCAAGCGCGGGCGCGCGCCACGTGTCGGCACGCGGGCGCTTTGCGCAATGCGCGTTGCGCGCAGGTGCGCAAGCGCGCGCGCGCCACGTGTCGGCACGCGGGCGCTTTGCGCAAGAGCGCTGCGCGCAGGTGCGCAAGCGCGCGCCACGTGTCGACACGCTGGCGCTTTGCGCAATGCGCGTTGCGCGCAGGCGCGCAAGCGCCACGTGTCGGCACGCGGGCGCTTTGCGCACTTGCGCAAGCGCGTGCGCCACGTGTCGGCACGCGGGCGCTTTGCGCACTTGCGCTGCGCGCTGGAGAGGACAAGAGGCTTTTAGCCTAAGAAACAGAAGCTGTGCTTCAGAAATGAAATATTTATTATGTATATATGTATGGAGTTAAACTCCTATGATGTTTTGAAGCTGATAAAGGGGGTTCTTCTTCTTCCTCCTGTTGTTTGGCCGGATCTTGAAGATCAAGAAGTAGGAGATTTTAAAAATCACTCCTTTTTGAGATCTGATGGGAGATCTGAGTTCCCCTTTGTGGGTTTTGTGGTGGAAAACCACTTAGTTTTGGAAAAGAAAGAGTAAAACTCTTGATTTAATTCAAAAGAAATGAGAAGGTTTAGAACCTTGGAGAAGAAGCAGGAGGCACAAAGAACCCTAGGTTTTTTTTTGGGGAATGAAAAGTGTTCTCATTAATCATCATCATGTTGCCTTATATAGGCTTACATATTTACATATAGCCCCTTGGGCTTCACAAAATGGAATTTTAGGCATCCCATGGCTCATGTGCCATTTCATTTTTTGCACATAAGCCATGAGCTTACAAAATATTGGCTTTATGCCCATTTTGTTTACATTCATGCATAAAAAATTACATAAAAATTATTTATGACATGATTCATATTTTAGCATGGGGAGGGTCGGCCGCTTCATGTTTCGGACTCGACCTGGGCATGGGCCCACTTGACCTGGGCTTGGGCCCACCTGGCTTGGGGTTGACCTTGACCTTGACTCGGTCAACCGGGGTGCAAATTTTTACCCCAACAGCCGACAACGTTCCACCTGTCGCACTCACATTGGACACGTACCTTCGAGAGCAGGAAACACCTGCGGCACGTCTCACCAGCCAACCAGTGCCAGATACGTGGGCCGATGCTTCGACGAACGTGCGCATGACCCGACGCTTCCCCTTTAACTGCGAGATCTCTCTCCTGATCCGCTGGCGTCATCAAGAAAATACTACTCTCTGCCCGGGAATGCGCGCCGATGATATTTTCGAGTGAGAGCTCACCCCGAGTGATCGGTCAGACGACTCTCGACCCGACCCAGGAACGGGTCAAGACGAAACTGGGGAGCTAATGATGAGGCTCGATATCGGTGGCTCTCCAGATGCTGACACGTTACACATGACGTGACCCAGAACCTACGAGAAAGGATCAAGAACTTCAGTTGGGATCGCACCTCGGGCCTCCGGCCCGAGGAGTCTACCGACCTCCGGTGGCTTCCCAGACCACCCCTTGGCTCGCCTTTGAGCTATCACAGAACCAAGACGCCACGGCCTCCCGCTCGTACCTGAGCCTCCCGCTGAGCTCATCTTCCTCGGTCTCAACCAGACCGACCCACAACACTGATCACTGGCGCTTCCGCTACGGCTCCGCGAATCTTGCCATGCGCGAGATATCCCCCGCCCACGATCCTGCGTTCCACGCCATCACGATCCCCTATTAACGAGCATGTCTTGTCATTAATGCGGGATCCCGCCAATCATGTGGGCAAGACGCCAGGGACGTAACTGCCGGCGTGATTCTCGCGCCCGCCTGGCTTTTGCTGCCGCTATATAAACCCCTCTCTCAGACGATCGAGATAAGCCATTTTTATTCCACTAGGCCGTTACTCTGCCAAAATACTCCGCCTAACTTGATCGTTGGAGTGTCCTCGGTAGTACCACCATCCCGGGACTTCTTTGCAGGTTGCTCGACCACAACCACTCAAAACCCATTAAGATCCACACGCTTCAGGAGTCGACCCTCCAACACAATCTCAGCCGTACATCAACACGCAAGTGATCGACGGAAGATAACATCTTAAGGAGATCCAGAGATCCATCATTTTCGTTTTATAATTATCTTTTTTAAATATATAAAAATTTGGGCTTTGCCCCCTCCCCTTCGACAAAATAAACCACCTTATGCCAAATCACTCACTTGAATAAATAATTTTACAAAATCAACTTGATAAATTTCCTAATTTTAGAAAAAATGGTATCTACCAAAAAACACGCGGTGGTTCGACACTTTTACAAGAAACAACCTGTGGTTCTCTCTTTAACAAAAAAAACACCCTGGAGCATGCACAGCACAAAATCACAATATGGTTAAGTATATAATAAAATCACGTTTTTACCATATAATTTAATATTTTTAGCATGGAAACATCCTGCAAGATGGGTTTTAATTTGCTAATATTGCATGATAGTTTTTTGTTAAAGAATAAAACATACGAGGGTTTCTCATAAAAGGGTCACCCATGACAAAAAGAAGAAAACTTCCTTAACCTTCACAAGTGTAACCCCTGAGCTGGTAAATCCTTTTCCGAGCTTGGCCTTGGCGGGGTCCACGAGGGCGGTGTCCCTCACCAAGGCGAAAGTGTGGTGGCCCAACTTGGCGCTCGTGCCGACGATGAATTTACAGATGTACCCGGTGCCGCCGATGACCAAGATCTTGCTTGCCATTGATGAAGATGGGAAGAGGCATGTAATTTGGGAAAGGAGGAGGAGGTTTGAGAACGAAAGATTAGTGAAGACATGTGGGGTATTTAGAAAGGCTTGGTTGAGATCGATCTGGTTCATTCAACAAGGAAATTGGATGTAGACTAAGAGGTGTCGTGAATAATCAGCGACGCTAGTCAACCAAGCAAGCGTGAATTGAAACTTAATAAAATAAACAAACGAATATGTACATGGGCTAGTCGGGCTTGGTCCGTATTCATGCTAGCTCGGCTTGTTAATTTAGGTTTGTGTCCGTTTCGGATAGTTTATGACTTAATCAATATTTGGTACTATTAATGAATGAATGGTCATTTATTCTTAAACTCAGATCATATTTCTCAACTCCTCAATATTAAGGTGAAACTTAGATCATCATAAATATTTAGACAAATATTGTTACATTAAAATATTAAAGAATTTAGATATCGGCAGGGTTTCAAACAAGCGCTAACTCGTTCATCTAGTAATAACAACAATGCTCATCGCTATTCAGTTTATCAAAAATAATATTGAGCATCTTGATATGCTTTTTCACATTTGCTGCAATTATTTATAGCTATTTTCTAAATTTAAATTGATGATAAAAGCTCCGAGGCTTCGCTCGGGCTCGTTTGACAAATAAACGAGCTGAGTCTGGACAAGTTTTTAATCTCGTTTAAATGGTTAAATCAAGCAAAACAACTTAAAACTCGGCTGGTTTAACAACCTTATATATTTATTTCGTTCTTATGAAAAATTGATATTTATTTATATTGTGCTCGAAATTTAAATTTAAAATGGAAAATTTTATTTTATTTCCCATGAAATAAATATGAACAAAGTAGGCCTCAAAGTCAGGTTTAAATTTTGATATTTCCTATTAGTTGATATTTTTTAATTTTCAGACCTTCCCATGAACAAGTTTGATTAAATATAAATTGAGTTGGACGCTGCATCTAAAAAATGGGGGCCCGCCTTTTTTATTATATTTGATTTTCATGTAAAAAAGAGAGAACAAGAAATTCATTCTCTGCAAATTTCATCAAAGCTGATAAAGATTTTGTTGTTTTCATAAATTTGTAAACCTTTTCTCCTCTTGTCGTTCTTACTGTAGCTTCTTTTCTTGAGTGAAAAGTTGGATAATTATAGGAATTTATTATAATGAAACCAAAACAATAAATTTGCAATAAAATAATTGTCGATGGAGTGGAAGCTGAGGCACGCGTACCTCGTTTTTTTAAGGCAAATTTCGCATCGTTCCGGACAAAATCTAACGGTTCGATCCGATGCAGCAGGTTTCCGGTATGTTACCTCCAGAATACAGCAACCTCTTCAATTCCTACGTAAAATATAGTAAAATAATTGAGTAAAGCTAGATTAATAATAAAAAATAAACTAACCTTTAACATTACCAGCTTCTTTAATGGCAACAATAATCTTAGTCTGATCATGGCAACAACAAACAAATAGGCATTGGAGATAATTTTATTCAATCTCAATTGTCGACACATCAAGAAAATTAAGCCCTCAAACATACATCATTCAGCTCAGGTAATTCACATTATGCTTGTACTTTCATAGATAACATACATTAAGTACTGGAAAAAAAAAAGCTTAACAAATTCTCACAACACAAACAATTCCAATGCCTCACAAGCAAATTGGAACTAGTTCTGAATTTAAACAAGGCGGCTAATGTATTCTTCGACAGTGGTATACTTGACATCAGGGTAGAGCTCAGACGCTTCGACGGCAAATGATGGATCGATCTCAATGTTAGTAGTGTCTCCCTTAACGAAAACCGAGTAGTTAATGGCTGCTATGATGTTGAGGGGAAATGGTGCCTCTGTTTTCACAAAGCCAACGCAAAACAAGAAAATATGTCAATTAATAAACTATATAAACGCCGAATGAGATGCATATTGATGGTTAACAAATCTACCATAAACGCACCTTCGATCTTCTTCACAACCTCCTCTTCCGTAAGGTAGATCTTCTCAAACGTTTTCCCGCTTTTCTTCTCCCATAAGGAAACGAGCTCGTTATGAGTGTAGATGTCGCCCGAAGGTCGTATATACACAATCTTGTTTAGCGTCCTCGGGTCATCTACAGCCTTGATGGTGTATGTGCCAATATCTTCCTCGTATACAAAAACCCCTGTATAGATTAAAAAAAAATTAAAAATCACGTTAATGCTTGTTTTTAGTATTTGATTCAAAAAACTAGACCGAGAAAACATCATATACAATGAAGGGGCGATTTTTTTTTCTCAATCTGAGATTTACAGTATGTATACCTTTGGTGTTACCATCACCATAGATGACGACTTTGTCTGTAGGAGGACCAAAGGAGTCAGATTGAGCTAGTGATGGAAGAGAGTATCCAGCAAAGTAGTTGGAGGATACAAATGTGTAAGGTATTCCCTCGGCCTCGACGGCTCTTCGGATCTGAACCTTCGCTGCAAACCCTGATGTGGCGGGCTCAACGGTGTGAGCCCGATCAACATCAAGTCCGAATTCCGAAGGTAAGAATCTCTGCAAATCCCATATTCAAAACGATACGAAAATCTCAAATCCATCTAATTATATATACAATCAGACCCTCTACTTCGTGTGTTTGCATTATAAAGATAGAGATTTTGAATGATTGTACTAGTGTATCCTAACCATCCACTAAAAAAAATTCAAATCGAAGGTTAGCGTAAAATTGAAGCAGCAAAGAATAAATAAAACAGTTTATACATATACATTTCAAAGCTTAATTAACTTGTGAAACCCAAGCACCTCACCGGTCACAAAAGTTATCAAGGCGAAAATAGATTTGAATGTCTTGGATTTTTATCCTTTTTACAAATTAAAAGCATGCAAAAATAGAAAATCCCATACATTTCTACATTCACCACATATTTTTTTCTTTCGGTTTCTTGCTCACATGCTTAAATTCTTTGCTGTTATAATGGAAAAAGAAAGAAAGAGGAGAAGCATCGATTCTTTTGGTATGAAAAAAAAATCTTTCGGGATCAAAGACGGTCAAAATATTAAATATGCTTCAAATAAAAAGTAAAGCAAAATTTATATGCTATTTTCATAACTAAATTCTTGCATCTTTCAAATCTATTATAAGATGATAAATTAGTAAGCAAATTAAAGTAATAAAACATAAAAAATTATGAATTTTATATACTCTATCAATTCAATCACGTGCATGGCACGTGCCATAATGGTTAGCATAGTAAAATAAATAGAATATCTAAATAACACATGGCATGCTTTTAGTGATGGATAAATTAATACAATTGCGATCTATTGACCAATTCCTTTTTTATATAATAAAAATAGAAACAAGATTAATTAATTATAAGGGGGAAAAAAGGAACCTTAACATTTCCAGCTTCTTTAATGGCAGCAATAATCTTAGTTTGATCAGCCAACTGCAAGGCCCCTACCGTTGATATAACCACGTCCACCTCCTTAATAGCCTTCACTAAGCTCTCATGATCATTCAAGTCCCCCTACAAACACCATATCGCAAATCACCCCCCTTGAATATAAATGCTTTTACAAATTAAAACAACTTAATTAATTTATAAAAAAAAATTAAAAAAATTCTTGCACCTTTACAAGAGTCACCCCTGAGCTGGTAAATCCTTCAAGGAGCTTGGCCTTGGCGGGGTCCGCAGGGGCGGTGTCCCTCACCAAGGCGAAGGTGGGGTGGCCCAACTAGGCGCTCGCTCCGACGATGAATTTACCGATATACCCTGTGCCTCCGATGATCAAGATCTTGCTTGCCATTGATGAAGATTGGGGAGAGAAATGTAATTTCGGGAGGGGAATTATGTGAGCTAGTTTGAGAATGAAAGATTGGCCAAGGCTTGTGTGGGGGTATTTATAGAGGCTCTGGTTGAGACCTAGTCACGGTTCGGGCAAAATTAATATTACGCTCGACCATTCATTTAATAGGAAAAGTGAAATGTTGAATGTGAGGCGTCATGAATAATCAGTGATCCGTTTGATATTTATGTCGATTTGATGATTCTGCAATTTAAATTTAGAGTGCAAGTTTAATATTTTTTTTCCCCCGTAGAAATAGATATGAATACATGATTTGAGAAATCTTATTACGTTGTGAACTAATTGGAAAAGTCGGCCGCCGCCGCCAAACCTAGGTGTATGTAGTGATTTTTTTAACCCGGCCTGTTGATCCAACTATTATTACTTGTCCTATAAAAGCTGAGTTTAAATTTTATACGGTTCCTTTTATTTGATATATTTTTGCAATTTGAGACCTACGAATGAAGGATTGAAACTTGCCGAGCGAAAAAATATAACTTTCAACTCTTTAAAAAAGACATCAAATATATAACATATATTCTGAGATTGGCAACCCATCATTTAGATGGTTCAACTATATATATATACATATATATATATATATATATATATAAACAATAAGTTGGGTGTGCACTTCACAGCCAAGCTTTTTTGTGAAGTGCACAGCTACATTTTTGCCTAAATATTAATACTTTACCTTAATTTCGAATTCAAATAATTGTTTCGACTAAACATTTTGCTACAACTAGCCATGTACGAGATGTCTAATAAAAGAAAATACAAATAATATTTTTTCCTATCATGCATATGAATGGGGTATTGCTTTGACAAAAGTGATCACTGGTATGGTTGGTTCATGAGCGAATGGGATGAATGTGGACCTGTTTTCGGCCATGGATGTATATGCCCAGAAAGTGGCAAGCCATGCATCCCTGGTCTCCTAACAAATAGAAATAGTAGGAGAAAAGCTCATAAATAGTTGGTGGGAGTTCTTTTTTATTTTTTTATTTTTCTTTGAAAGTTGGTGGAGGGTGGACCTTTTATTCTTTCTTAAACCTTTTTTTCTTTTTTTCTTTTTTCTTTTTTCCTTTTGGTTGAAGAGTGGACCTAAGATACCCTTCTAGAAAACCTACCATGATTTTAGATTATACAAAGAGAGAGAAAAATAAGCCATGCTATCATAATAACATGGGGGTTGGGTCCCGCCCACTTATATTATCATCGACCAGATCGGCATAAGTATTTTAATAAGAAAAATTATAGTGTAGTGTTTTTTTTTTAATATACATGCTAATCAATCCCATAAGGAAATATTGAATGATTTCTTTTATGGCATTTGAGATTTAATCTTATAAGAAATTTAATAAAATTATGTTAACAGGACTATAGTTAGTGTGATATGCTTTTTCCATTGACCTTCCGGCGTTTTTGAGATCATACTGCTGAACTTCAAAAACATCAAAAAAAACCCTCCTAGCTACCAATGTTGTTTGAAAGCGTTTAGTTTGAGATTAATTTAAAAGATTTACGGATTCATTTAAATAGACTTGGTGTTTTGTTTTCCAAACTAACCATTCTCATGTGTTTTACCCCTATAAGCTGTCCTACAGCCAAATTTTTTTATAAAAAAATCATACCTGAATTGAATAGTTACGGCTTACATTGGTAGTTTAGAGGGGCATTTTTAAAGTTTAATGGTTTTATCCAAAAAAGCCAAAAAAATAGATGGTGTTTAATAGACACTTTAAAGGGAAAATGGCCCTAGGTCCCTAGCCCAAAAAATATGATGGGGTCTGTGTCCCTTGCATTAAAAAGACTAGATTTTGACTCCACGCGTAATACGTGGGATAAAAAACGATTCAATATATTCATAGATGAATTCATACGGTATACAAAAGTTATTATAATTTGAGATGCAAACAACACATGATAAAAAAAAACGCATTGCCATTTTCTGCTAGCTCAAAATAATCATCATTAATCGGATTCTTTATAAATTATGACATTTCTTCAGAAACAATATAGTTCTTACAAAAATAAATAGAGTTAGCATTTATTTTTAATTTTGTATGAATTATAAGTACGTAATACATTATTAGTTATAATGTAACTAAAATTATTGAATGTAATTTATTAAAAAAGATAATTGTATACTTTATATTATGCATGATAAATAATCTAATTAATGAATATAATTTGAATAATTTTTTTAATAGCCTGTCACTTTATTTGATTATCAAGATAGTATTTGATTTCTTTTTCTATAAGCAATATCATATGACAAATTAGATTTTAATTTAATATTTCGAAACTGTATAAAGGCTAAATTTCACTTAAATACCAAACCTTTTGATAGTTTTTTAATATAAATATCATATACTTTGTGACTTGTGAGTAGATATCAAGAATAATCATCATATCTAAATAAATGCTATATTTTGGTGTTTTCAATTTACAATTTATAAATACGAACGTTTTATGTTATGTAATGTGGTTATAAACCAATATAAATAATATGTTATGTCAATATTCTAGCTAAAAAAATATTTTTCAATAAATTCATTACCCAATAAATTTTAAAATAGCGATAGTTATTTGCATCGCAAAATTTTAGAATAAGCTTTAAAGCAATTATAATTTCTATAAATAAATGTAAAATAACTATTGTTATTTGAAACATTATTGTATCATCATGTTTGAAAAAAAGATATAGGATATTTTTTGTGACTATTTCGATACAAATATTATTATTTCTTTTTTTTAAACTTTTGTAAATTCCTATCAAATATCATGAACTATATGTTAGGTCCACGTTACCTCTCCCGGTACTTTCGGGGTTGCAGAAACGGTAAAACAAAATTTTTTCTAAACTTTGTAACATGGACCGTAAAAGCCGGATCTTTGCTAAACAATACACTAGCATCCTAACATGAGATGTATCTACTCGGTTAGGGGTTATACCTCAACTTGAACTCCTTCTCTTCTTGTTGTTCTTCTCTTCTTGTTGTTCTTCTCTTTGCTTGCTCAATGGTTGATCCGGACTTCGGTCACCTCCGCGGCCTCCTTGAGTCGAAGACGATCCACCCGAGAGATGTACACCGAGCTCCACCTCAAGCCGAGGTAACTAGGGCAAGGAGATTGCTAATCTAGAAGCCCTAGGATGTGTAGAGGAGATGTATGGATGTGTTTGTCAAGTGGAATCCTTTTTCTCTCAACACATGAGATCAAAGGAGAAATCAAGAGGAGGAAGAAGAAGGAGTTTTCTAGCAACCATGGAGCTTCTCATTTCAAGAGAGAGAATGAGAATAAAATTATGATACAAAAGAAAAACAACCATGGTTGCAAATAATGCAAAACAACATCATTACTAATCCCATCAAGATAAAGCTGATGGCTACTTTGAAATGACCATTATCATAATCCAAAAGAAAAAGGAAAAGAAAAGAATAATGTGGAACCCTCTTGAAAGTCAATGGTCAACCCGGTCAACCGGTCAACAAAGTCAAGAGAGGTCAACGGGGTCAAATGGTCAATGCAATTAGCCATCATAAGATTATCACTAATAGGATTAGTAAATGATGTTCGCGGCTCATAATGGTTTTGACCAAACGAACTGTCAAAACCTTAATGAGCCTGCCACATAACGGTTTTGGCCGAACCAACTGCCAAAACCCTAATGAGGCACCTCCTCCTTCATCACTCTGAAGAACTGTGCATACACACCTGCATCCGTATTCCGTAGAATGCGGATGCACAGAAGACAAAACAAATCCATCCGTGCAATACTAGGATCCGGCTTAAACCAAAGCCTACTAGTACTGCCTGCCCGAACACCATACGCACACAAGTGTACGTAAGTGATCGCAGCCCTGCCGTAAAACCATACGGCCTCTACACGTTTCGCTCAGTGCAGGGAAACTCTCTGTGTGGGACTCTAAAGACTCGACACTACGCTGGCAGTGGGTTTAACCACAGACCGCAAGCGGCACTAGCTGTACGTAACGGTCCCCAGGTAGATGTCGATAAGAAGGCCGATGAGGTAAACCCACCCGAACTCCTACTGAGTCTGTATGTGACAATCTCCGTACAGTCCGGTCTGTTCGTCTGATACATCGCATGGCGGGCCTAGGGGGGCGGTAAACGTCAGTCCCCTAATAGCGGTACAAGTCGTGTCGGAGTGAAGCCCAATACACCCTGAGATAACACTGGAAACCTACCAGTATATCTCGCTTGCCCTGGCCAGGGACTACTCGTGTAATGGCTCTCCTAGACACAGCGCGATGTCAACCCCCAATACCGGGAGAGACGAATCCTGTCTAACCGTCACTGCCTCCAAGTGCTTCGGGACTGCTCCCAACTACTACCTGTTTGCACGACTCAGTAGAGCCGTGGTAGGGTAGTAATCAAAGAACAGTGGG
This sequence comes from Agapanthus africanus, assembly GCA_030015575.1. Lineage (NCBI taxonomy): Eukaryota > Viridiplantae > Streptophyta > Magnoliopsida > Asparagales > Amaryllidaceae > Agapanthus > Agapanthus africanus. The sequence goes on along the minus strand of CM057343.1, from coordinate 696,027,102 downwards.
AACACACTCGAGGCGAAGTGACAGTGTCAAGTCAGCGGACTAAGCTGTACTCATGTCACCTGGGAACTGATAACTGACGATAGGTATAATACCAACCATCAGTTCCCGACGTGTCCTGTCCAGTGTACTCGTAACCCAAAGAGCACCCGCATACTATCTCAAGTACGACGTACTGACGGTTGTGGGACAGACCGTCTCCCGTGCTGGGATGAGAAGCGCATACGCTAGTCTACTCCGGAGTATCGATGCCCTATCTCGATACTCCCACGACTAGGGACGTGTATAAGGATGTGCTTGTAGATTACCCAGCCCCCACGAGTGTGATCGCCATCACAATGCCGGTAATCAAGCAAAGATCCTAAGGGCTCTACTAATGCGTATAGGTGATATAATAAATAAACACACATGTACACATTAAAGCAGAGACAAACCAAGTAGCATACTACTATATTGAGCAAGATTGTCTGTACAACTGTGAATATCCCAAGCTTCCATCAAGTAATATACATACTAGTATGATACAGTAATGGCCTCTAGGGCATATACACTAACAATCTCCCACTTGCACTAAGGCCATGTACTGGCGTATCGAAGACCTATCATCTCGATCAGCCGCTCGAACTGAGTCTGGGGTAAAGCCTTCGTGAATGGGTCCGCAGTGTTGTCCTTTGTGTCCACTCTCCGCACCTCGATCTCCTGTCGATCAATGATCTCCCTGATCAGGTGATACCGCCTTAAGATGTGCCTGGATTTCTGATGGGTTCTTGGTTCCTTCGCTAAAGCTATAGCCCCATTGTTATCGCAATACAAAGGTATTGGGTCAACAATGGACGGAACCACCTGAAGTTCACTAATGAACTTCTTTATCCAGACCGCCTCTTTTGCGGCATCGCTTGCAGCAATGTATTCAGCCTCCATCGTCGAGTCTGCGACGGTATCCTGCTTGGAACTCCTCCAACATACCGCCCCTCCGTTGAGGGTAAACACAAAACCCGAGACGGACTTGCTGTCATCTTTGTCACTCTGGAAGCTTGAATCAGTAAAGGACTCGACCCTGAGGTCTCCATTACCGTAAACCAGGAACATCTCCTTAGTCCTTCTCAGGTACTTGAGAATGTTCTTCACTGCTGTCCAGTGGTCCTCCCCTGGGTCTGACTGATACCGGCTTACCGCACTCAGCGCGTAAGCTACATCTGGTCTTGTACATAGCATCGCATACATTATAGATCCTACCGCCGAAGCGTAGGGTATAGTGCTCATGCGAACCCTCTCCTCGTCAGTCTTAGGAGACATCTTCTTGGAGAGGGTAATTCCGTGCAATGCGGGTATGTTACCGCGCTTGGAATCCTCCATACTAAATCTCTTTAGTACGGTCTCTATGTACCTGGACTGCGAAAGTCCCAATAGTCTCTTGGATCTATCTCTATAGATCTTGATCCCCAGAATGTACGAGGCATCACCCAGATCCTTCATGGAGAACCTTTGGGACAAAAATAGCTTGACCGATTGTAGCATAGGAACATCATTTCCTATCAAAAGAATGTCGTCCACGTACAAGACTAGGAATACGACAGTTCGTCCTACAATCTTCTTATAAACACAGGGTTCATATTCGTTCTTGATGAAATCAAATTCCTTGATTGCCTCATCAAAACAGATGTTCCAGCTCCGCGATGCCTGCTTTAATCCATAAATGGATTTAAGCAACTTGCACACCCTTCCGCTGCTCCCACTGTCCACGAAACCTTCTGGTTGATCCATGTAAACGCACTCTTCCAAACAACCGTTTAGGAAAGCCGTTTTAACATCCATCTGCCAGATTTCATAGTCATGGAAGGCAGCAATGGCAAGTAGGATCCGAATGGATTTGAGCATAGCCACCGGAGAAAAAGTTTCGTCATAGTCCAAACCAGGTCTTTGACGAAAACCTTTTGCAACGAGTCTAGCCTTATAGGTTTCCACCTGCCCATCTACACCAAGTTTCCTTTTGTAGATCCATTTGCATCCAACGGGTTTTACCCCAGGTGGAGCAATATCCAAGGTCCATACTTTATTGGCGTACATGGACTCTATTTCGGATTGCATTGCTTCCTGCCACTTATCAGAGTCCCTACTGATAATGGCCTGCCTGAAACTGGTAGGGTCATCTTCTTCCAAGATGCAATCCTCTCGATCCCCGTCAATGAGAAAACCGTAGTATCTCTCGGGCGGATGAGAAATCCTACCAGATCTGCGGAGTGGCTGAGGTTCGTTTGGGGTTATTGAATCTAGCGGTTCCACCAAATCTTTTGTTAAAGTTTGTGTTTCTGGAATTTCATCCAGTTCTACCGTGCTGCCACTAATGTTTTTAACAAGAAATTCTTTTTCTAAAAATGTAGCATTTCTTGAAACAATTATCTTCTGTTCCTCTGCATGGTAGAACAGATACCCACTTGAATCTTTTGGGTATCCCAGAAACTTACACAAAACTGCCCGTGCCTCAAGTTTGTCTGGGTTCTGCTTTTTGACATAAGCTGGGCAACCCCAAATCTTAACACGTTTAAGATACAAACTCTTACCACTCCATATTTCATACGGAGTCTTAGGCACGGATTTGGATGGAACTTGATTCAATAGATGTGCTGCAGTTTGAAGTGCATATCCCCAGAATGAAAGAGGTAACTCAGCACTACTCATCATGGAGCGAACCATATCCAATAGGGTACGATTCCTCCGCTCCGAAACACCGTTGTGCTGTGGTGTATAAGGAGGAGTAAGCTGAGAGAGAATACCATTCTCTTTTAAGTAATCTAGGAATTCCGTGCTTAAGTACTCCCCTCCCCTGTCTGACCGGAGGATCTTGATACTTTTGCCTGTCTGGTTCTCTACTTCGTTTCTAAATTCCTTGAATTTCTCAAAAGCTTCAGATTTGTGTTTCATCAGATGCACATATCCGAACCTAGAGAGATCGTCAGTGAATGTGATGAAGTACGAGAACCCACCCCTTGCATGTATAGATATCGGACCACATACATCACTGTGTATGAGTCCCAAGAGCTCTGCTGCTCTTTCTCCATGTCCGGTGAACGGAGATTTGGTCATCTTCCCTTTGAGACAAGACTGACAAGTTTCATAAGATGAAAACTCGAACGCATCCAAGAGTCCATCTTTATGCAACTTACTCAGTCTTTTCTCTCCGATATGACCAAGTCTACAATGCCACAAGTAGGATTCATTCGTATCTGAATTCTTCCTCTTGCGTGTGTTTTGTATATTGAGAACTGTATTCTGATTTAGAACGTAGATACCATTACACAGTGTACCCTCTGCAACCGGTACCTTAAAAAGGTAAATGTTCATGATATTCTTTTCAAGAACAAAGTTATATCCATCTTTATCGAGTAAAGAAACTGATATGATGTTGCAAACCATGGAGGGTACATAGTAGCAATCGTTCAAAATCATAGTCTTGCCATTTGGCAATACTAGGTGATATTCACCGACGGCTGCCGCATTAACTTGTGCTCCGTTCGCTACTCTGAGCGACATATCACCCGGTGCAACTTTCCTACTTTTTCTCAGTCCCTGCAATAAATTACAGATATGAGATCCTGATCCGGTATCAAGTACCCAGGAGGTAGGGCTGACCGTAAAACAGTTCTCAATTACAAGAACACCTGAAGTAGATGCAAAACCATGCTTCTTCTTCAACTGGGTATCCTGGAAATCCATACAATCCCCTTTCCCTTTCTCATACCCATGACTGTTGTCACAAGTTAGAGCTGAACCAACTTTCCCCAGTCCCGAATAAGAATTCGGATCGGTCAAGCGATACATTTTATTATCTTGATTAGGGCGTGAAAAGGTTGCTGCCTGGAGAGAGAGAAAAGAAACACTCAGCGTATGCTCTTGCAAGATTAGATTGGTTTATTAATTTATCTAACCAGGATGTCTCCCACTGTTTCCTCAAATTCTTCTTAAAACCTTTTTTAAAAGAAGAACTAGCCGGGTTTTAATTCACGTCACAATACTTGCTTAACCTTTCAGCCAGGCTAGTGTCGGTACTTCGAGGGAGGTTTTCCAACGCTTTCGCGAAGTTCCTTAATTAAAAAACCTCTTTTCCCTGGGGGCGTAGCCCCGCTAACACCTTTCTAGACACCTACTAGGTTTATAGCATTGATCGTTAAGTGAAATAATCTCCCGAGAGTAAACCAACTCATCAGTGGGATCGGGATCCAACTGTCATTGTGTGATCACCTAGATGGAATCCACTCTAGTCACCACACTCCAGAAGGTATGCTAAATCTGCAAGTTTCAGTTCTTTTGAAACTCCCGATGTGGTTTTTGCCCCTAGGACCCAAGTGATCTTGACACAGTCAACAAATCAAAGAGTCCTAGTCAAGTTCATCCCGTCGTTGACCTGATTGCATTAAACCCACCTGCATAACCCTTGACACAGTCAACAAGGTTACACAAATGTCCTAACCAATCACATTGTATCCAGCAAATAAGCAACACTTAGCTACCGTTCACTGCGTCTTGACACAGTCAACAAACGCAGCACGAATACTAAGTATAACTTATAAGAAACGACGGAGGGCTACGGCTGGGTTTTTGGCGAAAAACCCGTTAACGTAATGAACTTGATGTCGTTGAAGGAACGTGATACACCTTTTTGAAAATATAGCGGCGAAAACTTTTGCTAAAGAGGTCACTCCCTGTGAAGGGATCTCGGCTCTTTCCTCGTCGAATGAGGTGCAGGATATTCCAAAATGAATACCTCGATGCAAAGCAAGAATAATCGACTATAGTGAAGTTATTACGCTTACGCAAACTTTTGTCCAGGGGGTCACTCCCGGTGAAGGGATCTCGGCCCTTGCCTCGTCGACTGAGGTGCTGGGCATTCATAACCGAATACCTCGATGCAAAACAAAAGTGAACGTCCTTGCAATAACAGCTTTTTGAAAAACTTGTTCCAACAACGTCTTTTAGGTTTATTTTCTTGCATTAGTTCTTTTAATGCGTCCCATCATTTAAATCCTACCATTGCAGAAAACAACCAAAATATGACGTACGCTTATACCATTCGCATTCGCCACTGGGCCCCGTCATCACCCGTTAGGTTACTTAACTAACGACAGAGCGGGGGCTGGGCTAGCGCGGCTGTAAAACATAAGCAACGCCTAAATAGTTATTATATATAACAATATAGCAATGATAGCCAATCCAGATCACAGATGAACACTTTGGATATACTAGGAACCCGCGATTCGTTCGAGCCTGCAACGAAAAGCGGATTACACGGTCGCGATGAATAGCCAAAACCCCACCCAAGACCCCTACGGGTGCGGCAAACTACCCGCCAAGTACCCGAAGCGAAGCAACCTCCCTCAACTTCGAGATACCCGGTAGTTTGTGCACCCTCTCCATGGGTCTATCCTAGGAGCAAAAACAGTAAAAAGAATTATACAATGACGGCTACAACCCCGACCCGGTTGTGCGGCCATACAAATAATATTACATCAATTTACAAATTTATTACATGAATGAAAGAAAAAAAACTCCCATCTCACATCCACCCCGGCTATTCATCCGCGACATTCCAACGAGTTCATATACACAAACCATCAACAACAATCACAGATCACAGATATGTATAACCCCGACTAATCGACATATAGCGATTAGCCGACGTTCAATACATATTAACATCACAGATATAACCTTTATAATCAAAGTATATTGAAGTTCGGAAAAATACGGATTTATAGGCCCCCAAAAACAAATTTCTATTCTGGAAAATCTGGGCACATATAAACCATCTTAAAAATCCTAAATCCAAGTCAGAAACACACTGCACCAAAATCGACCCAGTAACTCACCAAGATGGCCGCGGTTCCGCGGCAATAGCTTGCTATTGCCGCGGAAACGCGGCGCTTTGGTCGAGTTGCTGGCTCGTTTTTGGTGGCTTTCTTCTAAAAACCCTGAGATGATTTTTGGAGTATAACAAATTTTGTTTTGACCAGAAAAAATTTTAACAGAAACTCAGGTTTTTATAACTTGGTTTTTTCGATTTTTCCGTTTCGAACTTCGATACACTTTACTACCAAGCTAGTTTATGTTTAGTTAGGCTCTGATACCACTGTTAGGTCCACGTTACCTCTCCCGGTACTTTCGGGGTTGCAGAAACGGTAAAACAAAATTTTTTCTAAACTTTGTAACATGGACCGTAAAAGCCGGATCTTTGCTAAACAATACACTAGCATCCTAACATGAGATGTATCTACTCGGTTAGGGGTTATACCTCAACTTGAACTCCTTCTCTTCTTGTTGTTCTTCTCTTCTTGTTGTTCTTCTCTTTGCTTGCTCAATGGTTGATCCGGACTTCGGTCACCTCCGCGGCCTCCTTGAGTCGAAGACGATCCACCCGAGAGATGTACACCGAGCTCCACCTCAAGCCGAGGTAACTAGGGCAAGGAGATTGCTAATCTAGAAGCCCTAGGATGTGTAGAGGAGATGTATGGATGTGTTTGTCAAGTGGAATCCTTTTTCTCTCAACACATGAGATCAAAGGAGAAATCAAGAGGAGGAAGAAGAAGGAGTTTTCTAGCAACCATGGAGCTTCTCATTTCAAGAGAGAGAATGAGAATAAAATTATGATACAAAAGAAAAACAACCATGGTTGCAAATAATGCAAAACAACATCATTACTAATCCCATCAAGATAAAGCTGATGGCTACTTTGAAATGACCATTATCATAATCCAAAAGAAAAAGGAAAAGAAAAGAATAATGTGGAACCCTCTTGAAAGTCAATGGTCAACCCGGTCAACCGGTCAACAAAGTCAAGAGAGGTCAACGGGGTCAAATGGTCAATGCAATTAGCCATCATAAGATTATCACTAATAGGATTAGTAAATGATGTTCGCGGCTCATAATGGTTTTGACCAAACGAACTGTCAAAACCCTAATGAGCCTGCCACATAACGGTTTTGGCCGAACCAACTGCCAAAACCCTAATGAGGCACCTCCTCCTTCATCACTCTGAAGAACTGTGCATACACACCTGCATCCGTATTCCGTAGAATGCGGATGCACAGAAGACAAAACAAATCCATCCGTGCAATACTAGGATCCGGCTTAAACCAAAGCCTACTAGTACTGCCTGCCCGAACACCATACGCACACAAGTGTACGTAAGTGATCGCAGCCCTGCCGTAAAACCATACGGCCTCTACACGTTTCGCTCAGTGCAGGGAAACTCTCTGTGTGGGACTCTAAAGACTCGACACTACGCTGGCAGTGGGTTTAACCACAGACCGCAAGCGGCACTAGCTGTACGTAACGGTCCCCAGGTAGATGTCGATAAGAAGGCCGATGAGGTAAACCCACCCGAACTCCTACTGAGTCTGTATGTGACAATCTCCGTACAGTCCGGTCTGTTCGTCTGATACATCGCATGGCGGGCCTAGGGGGGCGGTAAACGTCAGTCCCCTAATAGCGGTACAAGTCGTGTCGGAGTGAAGCCCAATACACCCTGAGATAACACTGGAAACCTACCAGTATATCTCGCTTGCCCTGGCCAGGGACTACTCGTGTAATGGCTCTCCTAGACACAGCGCGATGTCAACCCCCAATACCGGGAGAGACGAATCCTGTCTAACCGTCACTGCCTCCAAGTGCTTCGGGACTGCTCCCAACTACTACCTGTTTGCACGACTCAGTAGAGCCGTGGTAGGGTAGTAATCAAAGAACAGTGGGAACACACTCGAGGCGAAGTGACAGTGTCAAGTCAGCGGACTAAGCTGTACTCATGTCACCTGGGAACTGATAACTGACGATAGGTATAATACCAACCATCAGTTCCCGACGTGTCCTGTCCAGTGTACTCGTAACCCAACGAGCACCCGCATACTATCTCAAGTACGACGTACTGACGGTTGTGGGACAGACCGTCTCCCGTGCTGGGATGAGAAGCGCATACGCTAGTCTACTCCGGAGTATCGATGCCCTATCTCGATACTCCCACGACTAGGGACGTGTATAAGGATGTGCTTGTAGATTACCCAGCCCCCACGAGTGTGATCGCCATCACAACGCCGGTAATCAAGCAAAGATCTTAAGGGCTCTACTAATGCGTATAGGTGATATAATAAATAAACACACATGTACACATTAAAGCAGAGACAAACCAAGTAGCATACTACTATATTGAGCAAGATTGTCTGTACAACTGTGAATATCCCAAGCTTCCATCAAGTAATATACATACTAGTATGATACAGTAATGGCCTCTAGAGCATATACATTAACACTATAAAACCCAAGCAGAATTAAAGAAAAAACTCCATTGCACTCATACCATAGAGATGAGGCCCGTAAATTGTATCCAAATGAAGAAATACCATGTCAGACAATGAGTAAGTTTTTCCCAAGGATTTTGCTAATCCTTTGCATGAACATGGGAATTATTAAGATTTTTTTTCCAAATAAAACCATTTCTAAGCAAAAATCATTTACGACTTTTCTTATGATTTTGCAAATCCTTTACGAAAACAACTTGGAAAATGTCTCATCAAGAATTTGGTTTCCCAAAAACAACCTTGCTCATCCAAGGCCAAGAAATATTGTTACATTCAAATCTATAAGAGTATTTTGGGAAACACTTGCCAAAAATAGTGTTTTGACAAAAGATGTCATGCTATGCAAAAGATTTCTTTCTCATAACCCAACTTTATATTAATCAAATGTATGATAGAAAACCCCTGACCCCAAAAACCCTAGGACTAAAGAACAATGTTTTCAAGTCCCCGTCAGCTTTATATTTTTCAATATTCCTATACTACCCTTAAATCTTTTGTAAGATAACTAATACATTTATCAAAAATATTCACTGCATTTCGTAATTAACTACCATATTTAGTAGATATCTACTGCATTTACTAGTTTAACCACTAAAGAACAATGTTTTTAAGTCCCTATCAGCCTAATATTTTTCAATATTCCTATACTACCCTTAAATCTTTTGCTAGATAACTACTACATTTATCAAATATTCACTACATCTCGTAATTAACTACTATATCTAGCAGATACCTACTGCATTTACTAGTTTAACCACTATATCTATCAGATACGTGCTATATTTACTAGTTAACCACTATATTTACTAGTTTAACCACTATATTTATCAGATACCTGCTATATTTACTAGTTAACCACTATATTTACCAAATAACTCTACTCACCAGATAATTAATACATGTGAACAGTGGCGGTCTAAAAAGACATGGGGTGGCGGTTGTTTTTGTTTTGGAGACCCTTTTGGGAATCAAATTGGTGACCTTACTTTGAAAAGGAAAATTATATCAATTGAGCCATAGACGGTTGGTAGAATAGTAGTTATCGAGAAAATATAGTAATTATTATATAAACGTAGTAGTTATTTGTCAAACATTTATAGGGTTAATATAAAATATTGAAAAATAAGAAGCATCTAAGGATCTCAAAGCACCGTGATTTTGGTGATTGGTTCCCAACTTTTTTTTTTATCAGGGAGTTGAGAGTTTTTCTGGGCCAGCGACCTAGACCTATACCCATTTTTCCCTACTTTAAAAAAGCCACAAATTACATATATTTCCAAACATCAAAGTTTCAAAAAAGGAAATGAGAATTATTCGTGATTAAAGAGAGTTCTCCATAAAAATATGATTACAGAATATACACTAAAACACAATATTTTGGTAGTTGTGCATTAAAAAGATTTGTAATACGAAGATATACAAGCAGACCAGGCAAATTTATTAGGCCAAGAGAATGACATACGAATAGGTCACATCTTACAACTCACAGAGAAAATATACATAGATTGCAGAATCAATGCATTCTTATAGAAATCGGGCAAGATATTCATCGACGGAGGTGTACTGGACTTCGGGGTAGAGCTCGCTCGCCTCCACTCCAACCGATGGATCAATGTCGAAGCTGGTGTGATCGCCTTTTACAAATACGGCATAGCAGAGGGCTAATAAGAAATTAAGCGGGGGTGCAGACTCTGCAATATAAAAATGCAAGCCGTGAGATTGCATGTTTTACAAAAATATTGTGTTGATCTAGCGTGCTTTCTCACAAGGGTTCCTAGTTTTAAAAAGTTAGAAATATTTTCCGCTATACATTGGGATCATGATGCGGTGTGTGCGTGTGCGAGAAGCATTCATGCATGCTCACCTTCAATCTTCTTCAAGACGTCTTCTTCTGAGAGATAAATCCTCTCAAGCTTTTTCCCAGTCTTTTCCTCCCACGTGGAGTTAATCTCATTGTGGGAGCATATGTCCCCTGGTGGTCTCATGTATACAATCTTGTTCAATGTTCTTGGATCATCTACAGCTTTAATTGTATATGTGCCCATGTCCTCATCATCCACAAATATCACTAGTAATTGACAAAGAAATATGATTAAATTATATATATGTAGCCATAATAATAGAATATTTACAGTGGCAATATGTCATGTATAATTGAAGGTCAAATAAGTTATAAGCTTAACCTCTATGCTTTATAAGAATTTGAAGAATGTCAATTGGTTATCTAAGACTATGAAAATCTCATCTCTTGTTATAGTTTTCTGAATCAGGAACCTGACACTTACGTGAAAAAGGGTTGACATCGGGTCGACAACCGATCGTAAAACTTCATTAGATCTTTAATGAAGCTTACTTCATAACCAACCCCACTTGGATGGGATATTTCTTAGACGAATGTGCTCTCTGCTACATTGCCAAACTCTGATATAGATTTATAGAAATTTTGTTTTTTGAGAATTAATGTATAATTAGTATAAATTTCATATAATATTACCTAGATTTTCTTTTTCTTTTTTCTCCTTTCAGATTACTCTTGGATCATGAAATTATTAAATATGCAAGATTTAGTAAATGCAAGTCTATAAAATTCATGATATTTTATGATGAAGGTCTTTTCGGCAAATTAGGGAGGGAAAAATAAGAATAAATATATGAGTGGAAAAAAAGGTAAAGATGCTAACCTTTATTTTATATTACCAGCTTCTTTAATGGCAGCGATGATATTAGTTTGATCTGCCACCTGCGCAGCTCCAACGGTCGATATCACCACATCCACCTCCATGATCGCCTTCACCAAACTCTCATGATCCTGTAAATCTCCCTAAAACAATGAAAATCTATCAATATTTGTGTTTCCGATACATTAATTTGATATCGCTAGTCTATATATAAATATAGAGTCGCTAGGACGTCTAGTAAATAAAATTCAATCATTCAATCAATGGCTGATGTCGGCTCTTCAGTAATATCATTCGGTACAAGTCATGGTTGGATTCGGTACAAACTATGAACAAGACAGAGACTTGCTATTAATATGACTTACATTAACAAGCGTGACACCTAGGTTCTTGAAGTTTTTGAGGATCTGAGCTTTGGCGGGATTCGAAACCGTGTTCTCCCTCACCAATGCAAAGGTCCGGTGACCTAGACGCGCGCTGGCATCGACGACATGTTTTCCGATCGATCCAGTGCCTCCAATGATCAAGATCTTGCTCTTCTCCTCCACCATTTTAATCAGGTTTTTTTAGTTCTCTTAATTGTGATAGCACAAACCAATTTTCTGTATGTAGATAATTGAATCAAACTGTTCTAATTTATAGAGAATGAAGAGATGAGATCTAGTCATGGGCAGCCATGGTGAGGTTGCCCCACCTTTCTCAAGTGAACGTTACAAATTTGACTTAAACAATCATGGCGGCTTTGTGAAACTTGTTGGTATGTTCTTGAGGTTTGTATTAAGAAAATTATATCCAATAATTTTTGTCGGTGAGCATACAAATTTACATTTTTTAAATACTTGATGGGTTTTCATCACATCTGCTGATTATTAAGGGATGAGTCGTAGCAATCTAGTACATTAAAAAGGTAGATAGTGACTCTATGAGCTCAGCACTGACGATGCTATTGAGAATTCATAATATCTGAGCTCAGCAATGACCATGCTATTGAGAATTCAGAATATCACCAAAGTCTACTGAGAATAAAGCAGTAATGGGTTCATAATGAGTGTCATTTTGTATCTCATCATGAAAGAGACCAGGTTCAAAGTCCTGCTACCACTCTAATAGTTCCATCTTTATTGGGTTAATTGCTAAATAATACCGTAATGTTTCACCTATCTTGCACTTATATATCTTATTCATTTTTTTGCTGCACTTATATATCTTAAAGTACAAACCGTTAATACTTTACTCTCTTCAATTGACCATCAAATCCATCGCTATGTTATATAAAATACATACGGTTTGCACTTTAGAGTATCAAAGTGTATCGAAAAAATCAATGAGATATATAAGTGCAAAGTTGGTGAAATATTGGGGTATTATTTAGCAATTAACCCATCTTTGTTTCTATTTATTTGTTTGTTTGTTTATGATGTCTACTTTTGGTCTTCCATCTCTTAACATGCATCTTCTTTGTAGTTATAAAGATTTTTCTTTCTGAGTGTGAGAATAAAATCTTATAAATTAAATATGAGAACATGCATTAAACCACCCAGGATATATGCATGCATACCAAAAACTCCCTGAAACCCTAAAATAAAACCCCCTTAACTTGAACATTACAGTGCAATTCTAGCATGCATAGACACATACATAGATACTTACTTGCATGCATGCATGCATACGTGCGCGCGCACATAAATACAGATACAAACCTCAATAGGGACACTTATTATGCAAGTTACTATTTCCCTATGGCATTGAGCTAGAAATTTTCTAGTGCCTGGAAGCTGGATTCAAACTCTAATGATGAAAACCAATTTAAGATTACGTGTAATGCATAGGGGTTTGGGCTGAAGACGGTTTCATTTGATGTTTGGCCAAAAGGGAAGTTTCTTGTAATTTAGCCTATCTTTCTTTTTATTTATTTTAGAAAAAAGGTGGCCTGATTAATCCCCTTCAACATTAAAAAGATTTTAATGCAAACAAAGTATGGAATGCAAGGGCCACATTATTCTAAGAAAGAAAGAAAAGGTTCTGCTAAGGGAAATAAAAAAGAATTTCACATGGTGACAAGGTATTATATTTACCCTTTCTTTTTATATATAAAAATATGAATGGATTATGGTAATTGAAGGTTCAATATAAAAGCAAGAGTTTACCGTTGAAAAACTTCTACCGCATTCGGATGAGTCATGGGTTTGACAATTGATTCGACAAAATCGTCATCAACATTAGTGGTAGTTATGTATAATATCTGTAAAAGCAAATATTTATTTCGTTAGAAAATCAATGAAGAAAAAAAGGATTTATTGGTATATGAAGTGCATGCATCGGTCAGAACATACAAGTTTACTTCAAGGAACCATACTATAGGCTATATTCCCTGATTCTTGTATTTGAATCATCCAAGTTACGTTTGGAATCTCATTATGAAATTTCCTTATTCTATCAAAGAGAATTCTTATTTCCTGTACGCGATATCTTCTGCATGATTTTCCGATGTAGATGTGAATTGGTAGTTAGTGCACCAGTTGATGCGGATTGGTAGCTCGTGACATGAAAGATTTGACAAAGTTTGACAACTAATCCTCCCTTATTCAATGCCATTTTCTTGCTTATGAAACTTGTCGACAGAAAGGCATAATCATAAATCAGTATTCCTAACTAGTGAAAATTCTGAAGGCATAACCATACATCACTTTTCCTAAACTATGGAAAATTCGGAATAAAAATAATAATTGCTATGCCATTAAGAATTATGGTCGATTCAAAAAGTACATATAATTGAGACGAGTTAAGCCTTTAAGCCTTGCTTGTAAGTGCATTTCTCAACAAGCGAGTAATGGAAGCTTTCCCTCTTCGATCCTTTGCATGTTCCTAGGATCATCATCGGTCTCTGGTGTGCTAGGATGAATGGATTAGGATACATTTAAGATATCTTCAACGGTATGTCATAGTGTATCTAGATTATCATACTCCTATTGATATCCTTTTGTCTTCATCCGCCCTGTCTTGCACACTTCCTAAATCTAATAAAGAAAGAACGAACGATAAAATAAGTGAATATCAAGTCAGATAGGAATCAAGTAGGTAAGTCATATTCGGTTTAGTAAGAAAAGTCCGTAGCTAAATACTTCCACTCGTACACTCACGGGAGCAAGACCCTTCCCTTTGTTCGGAACAGAAGACATTTTGCCAGTTGAGTTGGAGATTACCCCACCGCGTCTTCTATTAGAAGATGAATGATGTGAGTATCAAAGTGCGGGAATTGGGTCGAGTCTCCGCTTTCTGCTTTCTTTCTACAAACGACTGCTGTTGAACAAGAGAAAGGAGGTTGAGCTCTGCCGTGAGATGATATGAATCCAGTGGTTAGGGAGTTAAAAAGTGAATTAGAAGCTAGCTTTGTGCCCCTCAATCAAATTCAACGTCGGAGACATCACAACATCTTGGTGATGTTCGTACCAAAGGCTCTTTTTCCTCCCGGCTAAGTCTTCTTAGTTTGGTGAAACATCGATGATTCGTTTGAATCAAGCACTCATCCTACATTGGAATTTCCTGAAGATCTATCAGCTGATGCAGACTTAGACCTGTTACTGTCTCGACTGGAGATCTTCCTGTAATTCTGTTTACTGAACAGTTTGTATTAAAGCAGACCATTAAAGAGGTAAGGGGGCTTGCGGGTTCCCCCTGCAAATGCCCCCGCGAATCGTGGGGGGCTGTGCAGGGGCATGTTCGCAGGCCCCTTTTACTCAAAAGCAAAAGCGAATTGTATCTAGGGACTAAAGGTGTCGCTTAGGTTTATTCAACTATTATAGTTTTGCAATTTTATCCGAATTGTCTCTCGATCTCTGCTGCATTAAAGGAAGCACTAGCATAGGAATATACACAAATATGATATTCTTGCCATGAAAAAACGTAGCACTGGAACGTGAGCGTTTTTGGATAGATTGTGTGTGCGGTTTTTTTCCCTTTTTTGAGTTCAGGCAACGCATGCGTATAAACCATTTCCTTTTAACTCCCAACGTTCAGCTGCCCAAAACCTTTTCAATCATTCGTCTGTATAATCTTGCAATGGAAGCTTCGACTCGCCTCCTCGGTTTCTCTCGCTCCCTCTCTCTCCTCCTCCGTTCCCGCCACTTTCTCTCTCCTCTCCGAAACCCTAACCCTAGCCATAGCCTCCTCAAATTACCATCCTGCCATCGCCACTGCACCAGGGCCGCTCGCTTCTTCTCTCCCCGCATCCCCCGCAGGCCTTTCCTCTCCCTCTCCTTACCCCCTCACTCTCTCTCCTCGAACCCAGGGTTTCGTTGCGACCGGCGCGATCTCGATTCAGACGACGCCTCCTCTCTCTTCGATCGAGGCGTAGACGTCACCGATGGAGGCGATCTAGGGTTTTGTAAGGAAAAGGGGGCGGTTTGGACGGTGGTCCTGTTGGGCTGGCTTGGGTCCGAGGCAAAGCACCTGAAGAGGTACGCGGAGATGTATAACGCGAAGGGGATTCGGTCGGTGAGGTTCGTGGTGGCGGTGAAGGAGACGGTGGGGCTCGATCTGTGTAAGAATGTCGAGGAGAGGATCGATGGGTTGGCGAAGGAGCTGGTGAGGTGGTGCTCGGAGAGCGAGAGGGACGGGAAAGAGCGCTACTTTATCTTTCACACCTTCAGTAACACCGGGTGGCTAATGTAAATTCCGGATCCTTTTCAATTTTTGATTGCATTTGTTTTTGAGTATGCATGATATGCATGTGATGTGGAAGTAGTGTTAATTTTGATTTGCATTCATCAAAAACATGTTTTTGGTGGTCCCTCGAGCAATGCGCATGAATGCTAATCAGAATGCTGGACAAATTTATGAGTTTGGAAGACATATTAGCCATTTGTTTGCTTATTTTTAATATCCAAAAGTAAACTAGTCATGCAATTGTTATGAGTTGAGTAATCAGCTGTGCTTTACAGTTTTCACATATATACAAACCAATAGTGTCTCTTAGCAATGCTGTCCAAGCCATTCATTGAGTAATTTTTGCATGGTTATGAAGCAAAATTAAGTAGGTGATTTGATGAACAGCTGTTGATCTTCTTACCCAGTCATCAACTACCATCAAATCCGCGTCACTCGCCAAGTTACTTAGCAAGTAAACTGTGAACAAATGTGCTGCCATGAAGACTAAAGTCCATTTGGTAGGTTCACTTTTCTTTGGCTGATAAAGACAACGAGTTTCATCTTTATGGTATATAAAGTATGTGAGAAAAAACCTATTTGATGGGTTTATTACTATTCTATTAGAATTTCAAGATTGGAGCTGAAACAATGGTTTATTGCTTCTTATTTTTCTCTCCCTATTTTCTGTTTTTGTACATGTAAACAGAACAAGTTCTTAACGTTCTTCGAATCCGATTAAAACAAGTTTTGTCCTTTTTAATATTGGCATATAATTGCAAATCTCTATGGGGTGCATGTTTAGTGCAATATCCTAATTTTGAGTGATATATCTTGCAAAAATGTTTCGCATGAATTTAATGTGAGGTTTCTTTTCACTGCCAGTTGTAGTTTCCATTCAAAGTGCCATTATAAAGTTAAATAAGAAAAGTTCCACTTTACCGTTTTTGCAGTTACGGCATCTTACTTCAGAACTTCCAATCAAGGAATGATATGATCGAGAAGATTAAGGGGTGTGTTGTTGACTCTGCACCTTCTGCAGATATAACCCCTCAGGTTGATGCTGTTATCTATTCCTAGTTTGCACTTTATTTTGGATTATCAAGCAGTAACTGGCTGTAGTTTGTTGGTTGCAAGATAATTATCACCCTCTAAAATGGAAAATTTGTTTGTAGCTTTATTATTATTCACAGGTTCTGATTTGTTCAGTTGCAACTAGATGTAGTATGTTGTTTACAAGATAATTATCACTCTTAAGAAAATCGATACTTTTTGAGGTAAAATGGTTGGAACGCCATGTTTCATTAATAAGAGTTCAACAAAATCAGAAAATTTCAGGAATAGGAAATACAAGTCCAAAAAACACAACGACCAATGTGAATCCAAATTACATATCCAATACATCGACACCGCAGCCATAAACTATAAATGCTAAGGTAGGTATCATAGGAGTTCTTGGCCGGCGTTAGCCTACTTGATATATTATCTTATTTGCACGCTTGAAGATAATCTTCCACTGGCTTGCTCCCTGCCCACTTCGTTGGTCTAGCCCGAATCCAAACCTCTGGATATGAGCTATATCATGTACCCATTTCTATCATGGAAGTCTTTGTTTGGTCATGGAGTCATGCATTCATATATGTTTTAACACCTCCATTTACAGGTCTGGGCTGCTGGTTATTGTGCTGCTTTACTGAAGAAGCGCAGTCGCGAGCTTGATGGCAAAGACAATGGATTGAATGCACTAGATATCATACCAGCATTGGCTGAGGTCATTGTCTTGAAAGTCTTAGAAATATTCTTCTCCTTAGTTCTTATGCTGCCATATGCAAATAAGTAAGCCATCATTCTCCTTTTATTTTGTTCAATACTGTAATTTTCTGCGAGACAATGGTAAATATCAGAGTGTTGTTGATCAGGAGGTTGAGCGCCATTATCTCTACTCTAAAGGACCAGCCACCCTGTCCACAACTATATCTTTATAGCTCAGCTGATAAGGTAATCCCAGCTAGTGTTGTAGAATCTTTTATTAGGGAGCAGAAGGCTTTGGGAAAAGATGTTCATGCCCATAATTTTGGTTCATCGTCACATGTAGACCATTTGAGGAGCTTTCCCCATATATATTCAACAAAAGTGAACGAGTTTTTAGAGCACTGCTGCTCTATAGTGGTTTCCAAAACATAATCTGCTTTTTTACTACGTCGCCTATTGTTTTATGGGTGTCAAGCCTTGCTACAAGCACATTGCTTGTCAGAAAATATTATCAATTTTTTTGTCGGATGGGCCAGGTAATTGCCCAATCAATTGTAGTTAGAAATTATCGATATCATGTACTTTTGTCTTGTGTATGTTCTTCTTCATGTTCTTTTTGTTCATTTCTTGTCAAAAATTCAATATCATAATTAATTTCTTTTAGTTCATTTTGAACAGCACTCCCTTCTATATATGAATCATCTTCTTCTTACCAACCTATTTGCGTGATGAAATGAACCATTGTGATGACGTATAGAGGCATATTTCTTCTTCTTGAAGTCTCAAGCCTATTAAATGAATGCAAAGTTGAAATAACTTACCATTGGCAGATTACTAGCTGCACATATGCTTGATGTTCCTTTTGTACTACGAACAATTGAAGATAATTTTGAATGCTTAAATCTGTAAAAAGGAACATGGAAATATAGCTCTAATACCTACCAGTTGGAACATAATGAAATATACCTCTGAAACATAATAGAATCTCTTATCTATGTGACTTTCTACTGGGATCGCTTATGGTCATGCATGATAATAGTTTAAAAGAGAAGATAACTGGATTATTTGAAATCCAAACAGTACCTTTATCTTTCAATAACGCTTTTTAGCCTAACTTTATTGTATAATAATGTGCAGACGAAAATTTAAGCAGCTAAGTCACTCTCTTATCCATCAGGTATGATTGCTATCTAGTTCCTGTATTTTCAAATATGAAGGTAAAGCTACCATATCTTATGGTTCATTCTTAAAGTGATAAATAATGAGAGAAACGTAGTAGCTTGATGTAGGCGTTATGGACCAGATCTGCCCTAGTTTGTAACTGATGAGTCCAAAGAAGGGAAATGCACAAATTGCCGTGGGATCAAGTTTCCAAATCCCGGATCCATCATCTTATTATTGAGTTGTCTGTTTAGAACAATTAAATAAATACTGCAGATTACAGAAATTCTTGTTAGACAGTTGCATTCTAACCATGCTTTGGCAGTTAATGACTCCATAAAATGGATTGTACGTGAAATGAGCATGGTGAGATGAAATGAACAACAATAATCTAAAATGTAGGATAAAGATATGAAAGCATTCCGAAGAAGCCAAATTTAGCTTCTGTTAGCATGCTGGAAGTTTGTTAAAATTATTTAGACTTGCAACAGAGAGCAATGAAATGGGAGTGTTGAGTGACCAGCCCTTGCCCAAACCTGGGCATATTTCCTCAAATTAGCTATAATGGGGGAATTTAGATCATCCAATTTTTCCCTCTTTGCTGACCAAATATCATCTTGGGCATGTTGTGGACAATTTTCGCAACTAAAATGTTATGCTTAACATGGAAGACCACTAAACCATGGTGATTTGTTAATATCCGAAACTACCTCAAAGGATACTGTTGCTAGGTAGAAAAGCTATGAAAATGTTGTTCTGATGGTGGTAATTGAGTTGTTGGTTGTGAGGCTCCCTAGTGATTAGCTATTAATGCTCAAGTTACCTTAAAACATTGCCCAGGATTTCCACTTGATTCTTATTTTAGTTCTGCCGCTTGTTGTAGAACTTAGTTTCGTTTGAAGTCCCCTACTCAGCTTTCTAGAGCTACAAGCTCTTGATACCTTTAGCTGTACCAATTTGAATATTTAAAAACTCAACCAAGGAAAACTTGAATTTTCCTTTCTTTTCTTTCTTTTTTTTTTGGGGGTGGGGGTGGGGGGTAGGGGTTGGGGGGGGGGGTTGTGGAGGAGGGGGGATTGGATTGGATACCTCTCCAAGTGGATATTGATGAAAACATGTTTGCTTCCTATGCACAAGTGGCTAATTAAATAGTTGATGTAGAAATCTCTCTTGTAGGTACCAGTTATAGTATTATAATTGATCTAATTCTGTTTTGGGTAACTTTTACTCACCACAGATAAGTTTCTGCTGTTGGGAAGGTCAGGGATATGGATCTCAGAGGGTGTGGTCTTAACCTTCCAACATATTGATATGACATGTAACCACTATATATCTTCTATTGCTCTAGTTAGAAATCATTGATACTTCGAGATTTTCCTTCTCTGTTTGCATCTTCATTCTTCCATATTTTTGTAGTGCATATGCATAGAAGTCACGCAACTCATGTCAGGTTTGAATTTTTTTTCCTTTTGATTTTAATTATGCAAATTCTGATATTGGTCATAATATGATTCCGTTGTTAGCACGGCATTTGATACAAATTAGCTGAAAGTGATCTTAGCATCATAGCCTAATCTAAATCTAATCTAATCTAAAGTACTCTACTAAATAAAAACGAACAAAAATTTTGGTAGTCCCATTTTGATATGTACACTTTGAATTTAAAATTTGCCCTCTAATGTCATTAAAAGCCTATTTGTGCAAAAGAATGAATTTAATTTGAAAGTATAGTGATTATAGTATGTTTATCTTTAATTATTTGCATTTGTTTTCTCCAATTCATTTACAATTTGTGAGCATAGCAATCAAAGCTGTAACATTAGCTATCCATATTACATTTAATTAAAAAAACGACTGTTGAAAGTAAAACCAAATGATGGGACTTTAAAGATAGCCCTATATTGGAAACAACAAAAGAAACATATAGGTATAAGATATAAAATGGGTCAAATTTCAATAAGGTTTGAGTCTTATTGTTGGAGCCAATTTATATCGAAGGTCATCACTCCAACTTTAAATAAACTTTAAAATTTTAATATGGTATCAGAGCAAATGGCTCGATCCTCCGCCGACAACCACACCAAGGAAAAGTGATAGTTACACGTGTGGGGGAGTGTTGAAAGTAAAACCAAATGACGGGATTTTAAAGATAGCCCCATATTGGAAACAGCTAAAGAAACACATGGGTATAAGATATAAAATGTGTCAAACCTCAACAAGGCTCGAGTCTTATTGTTGGAGCCCACTTATATCAAAGTCTCATGTGTACCTATAAAAAAAGCTCATCACTTTCTCTACTTTAAATAAACTTTAAAACTTTAACAGTTTCCTAAATAAATGCATTGTTAATTAGTATGGTGTAGTAGAATTGAGTTCGAAAATGAAGAAACATATAATGAATAGTGTAATAAATATTTATTATATTCATTGTACCTTGTTTAATTAATTAGAGCATTCATGAATGTAATTTGTACGGGTCTCATTTTACACATGCATTAATAATAATAATTATAATTTCCAATAGGTCAGTCATTTCCCAGGGTCTATATTAATACTAACATTATGAATTCTCTATGCACAGTCCATTTAATGCAAGTGGTTCGTATTCTCCAAATAATCAAGGCAATTAACACATATTACACTTCCATCTCTCCGATATATACACAAATCAATTCACTATATATTAATAGCATTATAACAAGTAAGTTTTTTATTCTTTCTTCAATTGGGACCAAATTGCATCAATTCTGTTCGTCAGCTCTTACCCGGTTATTTTCCTTTTGAAGAAGATTCAACCGGATGCCAATCCTTCAATGTTGGCTTATTCTTGCTCTCTACCTTCTACTTTAATCATGTTCATTGTGGTCATGATTTTACTCGGCATGTAATCTGAACACTATATTGATATAGTTTTACTGTTTATTTCATTTTTGGATTTAGATTTCTTTTTTAAGTGGAGTTATGGTCGTGTTAGTCATCTAATTTGTCTGATTATTATATAGTTTTGTTGTGGGTTTAGTAGATGCAATATACGGAAGATTTTGGTATGCATAATTATTGTATTGATAAAAGTTGATTTAGTATTTGAATAATGTTATATATTTTTCCATAACAAGACTTTGATGTCTGTTGGGTTTTAGAGTACCAATGAATTAGACAATTTATGGATCACAAGAAAAAATCTAAACAGAACAAGATATTTCTATGAGAAAGAAAAACTTATAGCAAATGCACTGCCCATTCTTATGAAAACCTAAAAAGGCAACAAAAGTAATAAAGCATTGGCCGGTTCCACAAAGTAAATGGTATTAGTCAATTCCCTTTGAAATATCTAAACCGTCTACTAACTTCATAGCTTGTTCTTTTCTTTTCTTTTCGGGACAAATTTCATGTACAATGGCTTGCTGTATATCAAGTCAAAGATCAAATAATTATCAAGATGATTGGCATTGAAAAAAAAGCCCAGTAAATTTGATGGATAATCATTTTTTTTTCTTTCACCGATTTAAATAGTTTCAATTTAATCAACATATATTATATTTTTATTCTCTTTATTCATATTTTTTTAGCTGGTTTGCTTCTATATGCTCTAAAATTTATAGTTTTTCTTTGTAATCAATAATTTATCGACCTTTGTAGAACAAGTCAAAATTGTAAATAAGGTATATATACAGAGCTTTTTGGCATATTTTTCATTCTCTTTTTAAATATTTGTTACTCAATGAAACCGAGAGGATATTTCTTACAACCTAATAGTATAATTATGGTAACATAAATTCTTTGATTATTATGTTCATTTATAATAGTTTATACACATTTATAAATGAGACAAGCTACTAATTAAGAGCCCAACTCTTTTGTCAAAAACAAAAACAAAAATTAATTTATACACATAATTAGCTTTTCTATTATATTCTAACTATATTTATCATTCATTTCAAAATATTAAAGTGTAGTTACTATGTTTCATTTTTATCAAGAAATCGTCATATTTTACTATATTTTTCCATACATAGTACTTATTTATTACCTTGGAATTAACTCTTTATATTAATTAATCCTATTCACTATATATTTTAAAGAGTTATTTGAACCTCTTTACCTCTAAAATTGTAAGAGCTTTAAAATTGTAAGTATTGTGCGTGGCACATACATAAAACTAGTATTATGTTACTAAGCAGATATCTTTATTGCTTGCTTAGATTTGTTAAAATCATGTCAGATTTAGTCATCTATCATCGTAAAAGTATGTTATGCTTAGATGATACCTGAGATCCAGATAAATATAATTGATCTGCACCAAACTGCCCCTAACAAATATATCTAACTTGTGACAGATAAATCTTATTTGATGTAGCCACTTTTAAGGGAAGCTTCTTGAGAGCTATATTGCCATAAATTGCTACAGTAGATTTTCCTGTAGTTGATAGTGATTTGTTCTGTATAATTTTATACTATGTTTCTGCATTGCATACTAGTTTTCTACTCCAACTCTTGTGGTTGATGTTCAGTACTGTAAGTGTTGCTTAATAGCTGAAAGCAATAAATTTTTTTCCCAGAGAATTGAAATTATTTTGTGCTCAACTAGACAGAAAGAGATGTGCCAGCAAATTGCATTAGCTGTGTTATGCAACTAATTCTTGATGGGGGTTTGCTAGACATATAGAAAGTAATTGACAGCCTTATTTATTAATAACTCGCTCTTACTCGTTTTATATTATTCACATATTGAATGAGTTATCGCATCGATTTGTAGATATGGTATGGTATTAGATAGCTTCTTACAGATGAATGGCTTGTGGTCGTGGCGTGCTTGCATCTCGTTTGAATTGTTTGTTTGATTTTACTTATCTATGATGACTTGGGCTATGTTTCGCTTGAACGGAAGTATGGAAATTCAAAGTGAGAATAAATAAGTGATGTCAACGAAAACCTAAGAACATTGAATCCCTCAAATTTTCTGTACAAACTCATTTTTTCTTTCAGACTGCACATAGCTTTTCTAGAGAATTTTTGTATTATTATTCAGTCAAAGTGCTACTAAAAAGAAGAAAGGGGAAATATCACAGAGCAGAACTAAGCTTAGGTGGTTTACTCGGTACGGTTACATATATATATAATTTAGATGCTTTTTTATTTCTTACTTTTTAAATAATAGGTTGTATCCAAGCACGGTTCAAACCCCATATCTTCCAGTAATTGAGAGACTTTTAATTAGAGTAAAGAAGATAAATTTAGAAAAATAGGACAAGACAGTGGCATACCAACAACATCGGCATCTGTTATGGAATCCTGCTAGATTCAGTTCAGCTTTCATGCCTTGTTTTGAAAAGGGATGATATCTAATGCTCCTAATTAGTTATGTTTGGCCTTTTTTTTATTGATGACTGCACCCCTCTACGTATGTTTTACATCAAGCAAGTCAAATCTCGCATTCTCCAAGGCCCCTCATCTTCTTTCTATGTTGTAACCACTTTCAACAAACCCCCCGCCCCTCTCTCATGGCGACTCTTGCAAGAAATGAAGATGAAGGAGAAGGAAAAGAAGAAGGATCACTATATGCAGCAGTTGTAATTGGAGGGACATTTGATAGATTGCACCAAGGCCACCATTTATTCCTCAAGGTAATCTTCTCTCTTTATTATTCAATGTAACAATATATATTTTATCTGAATGTTTTATCCAGTGATGTATTTGTGCAGGCTGCTGCAGAAATAGCAAACGAACGCACAGTTGTTGGGGTCTGTGATGGTCCTATGCTCTCTAAAAAGCAGGTTCTTTCCTCTTGTGCTTTCCATTGCTATGTATACTGTTCTTCTTCTTCTTCTTTGTCATCATCTTCCCAAATACTGTTGTGTGTATATATTTGTCCTAATCTTCTTTTTGATGCAGTATGCACATCTAATAGGACCCAACTACAGGAGGATGCAGAGCGAACATGACTATATCAAGGTACTTTCCATTTTGTATATTGCAGATTACGACTTCGTTTATTTTTTAATGTGAAGGTCCTAACTGTTAAATACACAAGATTAAGAATGTCCCAAGAGTCGGTAGAGTATAGAAATCGCAACAAGGAGTTAAAGCAAAGAAAACGAGACGTATAATTATGAAAGATGATCTACACGCGATAGTTGATATATGCTATGTGTCAGTGTCTTGCATAAATATCGAGATTATATGAGATGTTCTTCCATGTACCCCAGTTAGTGTATGCTAATTCTATGATTGTTATTAATGTTGCAGTCTATAAAACCAGAGCTAAGGGTGATCACTGAACCAATAACTGATCCTTATGGTCCATCAATTGTGGATGAAAAACTTGAGGCTATTGTTGTCAGGTTTCAACTTTCTAAATAATACATTCAATTTATTTTAAATTTTTTGGAACTTAATCTGATTAGAAAACTTAATAATTCTTTTTCTAAGTAGCAAAGAGACACTGCCTGGTGGATTACCAGTCAACAGGAAAAAGGGCTGAGAAAGATTTATCCCAACTTAAGGTCTGCTTGACGCACAATTTCTAATTTTATTTTACTGAACAATTATCATCCTTCACCCTAATCTTTCTTTCCTATGTATAACTTCATTTTCCCCCACTTCTTTCACGGAGTTATGATGAATCTGCAAGGCATTTAGTTTTTGATCTCATTGTTTACTGAAATCCTAAAGATTGAAGTGGTGGATTTAGTACCAGATGAATCGGGGAACAAGATAAGCTCTTCTACAATCAGAAAACTTGAAGCTGAAGCAGCGCAAAGAAATCAACAAGAACAACTAAATCTACAGCAACACACCCTTCACTTGGACTGCTCATTAACTTCTGAAAACCATATTTATATACATTCATCCAGACAAGTTAAAAACACACACAACCTTGTCTATCAAATATTACATACCGCTCTATGTACAAATGCATTTTCAGCCTCAAGTATTACACTCATAGATACAATAGCCTTGTTCATATGTTATTTATAAAGGCCAGAGCTGTACGACTAATGAGCATTTATTTCTGAGTTGCCAAGCTTTGCAACATTTAACTGAGATGCATATTTAGAAGGGCCTTCAGTTGGTATAACTGGGGGCTCATTCAGAAATGCCCAATTGCTTCTTGTCCACCTGCTTAGATAAAGTAATGTGTTTAGAAATACTGAAGGCCTAGTAGGTTTAACTATATAAGAAGATATGTAGTTCTATGATGTGTTGATCTTAAATCTTTTTTCTGGAATAAAAGAATGAATATATTGCTGTCTGAAATTTAGCAATTATCTGATTAATCATGATCAAGCTTTCAAATGCAGCTACAAAAAACTACTGCTATAACTGAGTCTGGAATAGAGAGATCTGTGTTTGCAAGTGATGAAGTACAACAGTGATGTATGAGGGCATAGGATTTATGGGCTCTTTTCTCTTTCCGTTCAGCTACCTATATATCTTACTGGCAGTCGATTACGTATCGAAGCAAATGTAAACCATACCAACCTGGACATATGACAACACTGCTGTTATCAAATTCATTTTTTAGAGGAAAAAAAGCTCCCAACTCGCTTTCGTAGGCGTCACAGTTGCACTTAGCATGTGTAACAACCTTTGAGTTACATCTAACCTTGTATTGTGAACTAGAAAATCTAGCCTCATAAGAACTAGCGAGGTTGAAAAGTCCGGAATTGAGAGATCCATACTTGCTTGTGATGAAGTGCAATTCATAAATAAAATCGGATCAAAGAATAGTTAGTGATCAAAACAATCCATTAAAATAAGCAAAAATAACTATCCACTCATCATTTAAAACGAATCAAAACAATAAAACAAAACAAAACAAAAAATGAAAGACCGCTAGCTGCTAAGGATTCTTGCAACAAAAGCAATTGTCGACCTTTTTTAGCATCCTTGCGATGAGCATCACTATACTTACCATCGTTATGAGTAACCCAGAGAAAGATCTAACAAAAAACAAGTACTTCCAATAGAAAAGAACAAGCATTCAAGAATCAAGGAAACTAGAGTAGACATGAGTTAAAAATTCTAAATAATTACTTACTCTCAACACTTAACAAATGAAGATGCAAGAATATTTGAATAGGAAAGAGCATCTTTATTGATCAATCTTTGAGTTACAAACTATTTTAATGGCCAACAATTAAAGAAGTAAATTTATACCAAACTAGAGCTAAAATTTATCTTGAAAACTAAGCTTAGAACTCTCTGTAAATTTGCTGTATTTATAGATACAGAAGTGAAACTATAGGCCGAAGTGAAACTATAGGCCTAAAAAATTGTTGCTGCTATTTGGCCACACCCTAGTTCATTTGGCCGCTATTTGGCGGCCAAACAGAGGGTTCTCTGCAACATTTTAGGTATGTTTTGGTAATCTTGTATACTTTCATAAAACACCTCTTTAGTTTCATTTCTTTATCTATAAATACAGCAGATTTGCAGAGAGTTCTAAGCTTAGTTTTGGAGATAGTTTTTAGCTCTACTTTGGTTTAGATTAGCTTATTCTTCAATTGTTAGCCATTAAAATAATTTGTAACTTGATCAATAAAGAAGTTCTTTACTATTCATGTGTTATTGCATTTTCATTTGGTAAGTGTTAAGAGTATGTAATTATTTAGAATTTTTAACTCATGTCTACTCTAGTTTCCTTGATTATTGAATGCTTGTTCTTTTTTTTTCTTTGTGCGATATTGGAAATACTTGTTTTTGGTTTGATCTTTTTTTGGGTTACTCGTAATGATGGTTAACATTGTGATGCTTATCGCAAAGATGCTAAAAAAGGCATAGTAGCTAGCTCTTTCATTTTTTTGCCTTCTTTTCTTTTATTGTTTTGATTTGTTTTAAATAATGAGTAGTTTTTTTGCTTGTCAGGATGATACAAGGCTGTTTTAATGGATGGTTTTGATTCACCAACTATTCTTTGATCCGATTTTATTTATGAATTAAACTTCATCACAAGCAAACACGGATCCTTCAATTCCGGACTTTTCAACCTCTCTAGTTCTTAATACGGGGCTGGATTTTCTAGTTCACAATATGGGGCTGGATTTTGATTTGAATTCAGACATGGGAATAGGCCGTGAGTGATTGTTAGCCACCTATAAACATAAATTCTAACCAATGATATGGATTTGTGCTTGGAAGTCTTTTTTATACTCGCAATCCGTTTATTTCCTAATCTATATCTTTTTAGTTTATTATTAGCACAATTCTCACTAGTAATAAATAAAGGAGGACGAGAGAACCTAGGCGATGAATCTTGTGTTTGGAAGACCTAACTTATACTCGCAAGTTTTCTAACCAAGGGTACGGAATTGTGCTTGGAAGGCTTGCCTATACTAATATGTTCCCTCCTACTTCATTAATTTATTACTATTTAGAATTGTGCTAATAATAAACTAAAGAGATGTGAATTAGGAAATAAACGGATTGTGAGTATATGCAAGCCTTCCAAGCACAAATTCGTATCTTTGGTAAGAACTTGTTCTTGTAGATGGCACAAATTCGTACCTTTGGTTAGAACTTGTGCTTGCAGATGGCTAAGCCGGCCGTTCACAACCAGGTTATTCTTCCATTTCTTTATTTTGTTACTAGCCTTCATAACAACCACTCACGGCTTATTTTCATGACAGAATTTAAGTCAATATCTAACCTCGTATTGTGAACTAGAAAATTTAGCCCCGTATTGAGAACTAGAAAGGTTGAAAAGCCCGGAATCAAGAGATTCGTATTTTCTTGCGATGAAGTGCAATTCATAAATTAAATCGGATCAAAGAATAGTTGGTGAATCAAAACCATCATTAAAATATCTATCCTCTCATCTTAACAAGCAAAAGAATTACTCATTAGGAAGCATACCAAAGTAAATTATGCTAATCATAAAAATAACACTCCATTTAAGTAAAAAGAAAAATAAAGAAAGCATGAGAAAGAAACTAATTATCATTGTAACATGAATAAAAATGAGACTCAACACACAGACTAGAGAAGGCATGAATTGAAATAAAAAGAAAAGTACCAAATATATACTTACTTTTACCACTTATCAAATGGAGATGCAACACTTGAATAAAAGAACTTTATTGATCAAGATATGAAGTGCAAGCCATTTTAATGGCTATGAAATGAAGAAGCTAATCTAGACTAAAACTATAAAAAACTAAGCTTAAAACTCTTTGCAAATCTGTTGTATTTATAAACAAAGAAGTGAAACTATATGGATGTTTTCTGAAAATATACAGGATTACCAAAACATCCCTAAAAAATAATGTAGAGAAACCTTTGCTTGGTCGCTAATTAGCGCTCTAATGAACTAAGGCCGCTAATTAGTGGGAATTTTTTCTGTGTTCTTTTGTCATCTCATACTATATATTTCAATGGTTACATATTGATAAATCACTCAGAATTGTTCTCGAGAAAACTGGGTCAACTATTACGGCTATTTCCGTCTTTTTCCTACTACACATTTCCTTTCTTTCTCTTTGAACTTTGTGCATGATTTTCTCGTGTTTTGTGCTGTCTCGTGGCTGTCCGAGACACGAATGACCGTCTCTTTGTTTTTGTCCCCTGCACTGGTATGCTGTTCCTGACAGATTTGAATAGGTGATATCTGTATTTTGCTCGATAACTGCATAAAATTCTTAAATGCTTGTTCTCTTCACAAGATCATGAGCTAGGTTTCCTTCCTTATCCTGCCACTTCATTATTTATTACTAGCCTTCATAACATCCACTTACGGCTTATTCCCATGGCCGGATTTTGTGGGTGTAATTTGCTGAAAACCTTATGTGACAAAACGCATCCTCTAAGGTAACTTCGAGATTTAACGGCTTATTACACATACTAAGTACAATCGTGACGCCTACGAAAGTGAGCTAGGACCTTTTCTTTTAAAAATAAAGTTTTGCTCGAGAACGAGCAAAAGATAAGTTTCGGGTATTTATTCATCATGTTTAACTGTATTTAATACCGCTCATTCCTATTATATTTTGAATAATAGGTGCTATTAATCCGCCTGTGAAATAAGTACAGGTTCTTAGGGGAATTAAGTCCAAATCAATGCAAAATACGCACATTCTTAACATTCGTGACGGTTTCAGAGCAAACTGCCAATGGATGAACAAATCGAGCAAAATACGGATGTCAGCCATTCAAATCCGTCCGGAGCAGTATACCAGTGCAGGGGTCAAAACAGAGAGACGATCATTCGTGTCTCGGACAGCCAAGAGGCAGCACAAAACACGAGAATGAAAGGGAATGTGTAGTAGGAAAAATACGGAAATAACCATAACAATTGACTCGGTTTTCCCGAGAACTCTTTGTAATTTATCAATATGTAACCATTAAATATGTAGTATGAGATGATAAGAACACCGAATAAATTCCGGAAGCCCATTCTAAAATGTGGCCGCTAATTAGCGGCCAAACAGAGGGTTCCATGCAGCATTTTTAGGGGTGTTTTGGTAATCTTGTATACTTTCGGAAAACACCCATAAGTTTCACTTGGGCATCTAAAAATACAGCAGATGCAGATTTACAGAGAGTTCAAAGCTTCATTTTTAATAGTTTTAGCTTTAGTTTTAGTCTAGATTAGTTCAAAGCTTAGTTTTTATAAAGAGTTAGAAGAGAAGTTGGAGAAGGGAGAATTGCACCCATCTCTGTATACCGAGAGGTGGTGTATACTACTAAAAAAACAGGCTGCTCATTAGCCCAACTTCCAGTCTAAAAGCCACTTTGATTGCTATTCACCATGATTCTGCAACTGGGGATCGTTCAGGATATGAAAAAACATTACACAGGCTAAAAAAAGGCCGAATGAATAGTTAAGTGAAACAACATACAAGGGAGTGTGACGTTTGCCAAAGAAAAAAGTATGAGTGCACATCTCCTGCAGGGTTACTCCAACCTTTGCTTATTCCTGATTACATTTGGGAAGTAGTATCCATGGATTTTGTGGATGGATTGCCAACTAGTCAAGGCAACAACTCTGTCATGGTCATTGTGGACAAATTGTCGAGGTATGTACACTTAATCGCTCTCTCCCATCCTTATACTGCTAAATCAGCGGCTCATGTGTTCATGGAAACAGTTTGCAACATTTACGGAGCACCAAAATTTCGGATAGGGATCCTATTTTTACAAGTATCTTGTGGAGAGAATTGATGAAACTGCATGGGACAGATTTGAGGCTTAGCACTGCAGATCACCCAGAAACTGATGGGCAAACTGAGTTTGTAAACAGGTGCTTAGAGACCTATTTGAGGTGCTTTTGTTCACAAGTTCTGTAAATCGGTTCATCCTATTTTTACCAAAGGATACAGAACCATGCTGCCCCAAAATTTTGAGGTTGGCATACCAATCCATTTCTTCCATTGGTTAAATTGGTAATTACCAGTTCATTAATTATTAACTGTCCATGTTCATTTAGTTCTACCCAAAAACTAGTGGAGCCATTAATTGCAATTTTGTCACTTTAATAAACTTGAGCACTAATCTGTCCGCGTTGCACTTGTCCGAGCCATCTCAACCGGTTCATTCTCATCTTTATCTTCTATGTTGGTGTCCTCCAACTTATTACGAATACACCCGTTCCTTATCCTATCTTTCATAATATTACATCCATAGCGGAGTTTTTAAGCTTTAATCCAGTTAATATTACATGGATCATCTCCTTTGGCAAAAAATGCATGGATCATCTCTGTCTTATTTCAATATTATATAGAGTAGAAATTGTTTAAAGCCCCAAATTGACTTGTAATTATTCTATTATCAGTTCAAGTTTGTTAACAGTTTTAATTTTAGCAAATTTCCTGATTTAAATTCTTGGGATAAAAGCCACTGACATAGCTATGATTTTCAGTTTCAAACCAAACAAGGACAAGTCATATATGAATCCTGTTCCCTTTTAATAGATGCAGACTCATTAGAAAGAACCATACAATGGATTCTTAAATCTGAAGATATAAAAATCTAAGACTCTTCCTCAAACGAAAAAATAACCGGGGTAAGAATTTATACCAGGTATTTGCCTTCTGTAACTTGTCAGCATCTATTTTTGTTCCATTTTTCAGTAATATTTCCCTTCTATCGCTCAGAGGCAGTGATCTTGATCTCTGAATATTCTGTGTTGCTTTTTTCTGTATATTCTCCTGCACAAATGTAAACTGATTCATATTAATTTGTTACTAACTCCTTACAAAACAAATATATCCTATTTAGAGCAGAATTTAACCTGGTCTTCACCCTCGGTCTTGTTTTTTGATTTCCAGTATGCAGCAATCTCATCTTTGGTTAGCGACTTGTTCCTCTGATATGTAACTGCACAAAAAATATCTGTTAGAACCAAACTACTAACTCTAAAAACCATATAAAATATGAATATGTGAGCAACATTACCAGTCTTTGGATCTTTTACAGCTGAGTCCCATCCTGCCATTAGAGAACCCATGAGCTCTTTTTCTTTCTCTTCTTGGTTGATGCAGCAGTGAGCTGAAGCCTTTGGATCTTAGCTTTCTTCTCTGTTCTTATCCTCAGAACAAAGTATATATATAATATTTTCCTGTAGCTGTGTTTGCGCTAGGCTTTTATTACATGAGCAAGAGGAGCAGGACTGTGTTGATATTTATTATGGAAGCATGCAATGAAATAGATGAGCATGCAAGGTGGCAAGTGATGGTTGGCTGTCACTTAATTATTGTGTTACTGTTCAAATACCATAGAAAGATTTCAGTGGGCTCGTAGCCGTTTTGATTTTAATCGGATTTTTCATGAACTGGATCCGAATCGAATAGTTTCTGGTTTCCTTATCGGGTTCGGGTCAGGTTTGGATCTGGTGTAAGGACCCGAGGTTAGAGTTTTGTAACTATGATCTGGTTCCTCTTCAGTAAGTTACGATTAAGTTTGATAATTATAATGGATGATGAGTTAGATTGTGCTGTACTAACAAGTCTAGAATTAACCTTGTAGTTTGATATCTTATCGGATACGGATCGGATCGGGTTTGTGTTGGATCCCTCAAAGGATTCCAATATTTCAGTACAATAAAGTTTGGTGCATTCAGAATCCAAGGTCAACATCCGAAAGCCTTAAGAAAAGATCCATGGTTTTAATTATTAACAGCAGTACTAGAGCATAAGAATATCCATCACGATGTTTCCTTAATCCTTGTAAAATAGTGCTTGAAGCAATATCTTTATGTATGTTTGTAGTAATATATATATTTATTTATTTAATTTTTACCTAGTGGACGAGGAGGGGAAAAAAACAAGAGAGCTGTTGAATTTGGGTGATATCTGATGAAGTTGGATGCTAGTGAATAATATCTCTGCTATGCGTTCACATGTCCAAGGTTCTACTAGGTTCATGATTCATTTTATATTATCCAAGATAACAAGAAGTACGGAGGCTTCTGTGTGTATACATATGGGAGGAACGCGAGAGCATTTCCTTCTATAGTTTTGAAAAAATACACACTCCATCATTGTTTTCAACGATCAGCATCCATTATCATCATCTTTATCATGTAATATGGGCATACATCAAATTTCATGTGATTCCATCATTTTTTCACCGTTGATTTAGTGGATGCATAATTAACGGTTTACCGACAATATAACTTTTGACATTACTAATTCAACAGCGAAAAATTGTGAAATCACATAAAATTTGGTGTATCCATATCTTATATGACAAAGATGATGATGATGGGTGCTGATTGTTAGAAAAAAAATCATAGAGGAAATAGCTATTTGACGCCAACTAACAAAAAGCCTTATATGGCCTCTTTTGTTGATTGTGCTCTCTCTCTATATATGTATATAGAGATTATATAGAGAGAGGGGGATGGCGCAAAAAAATTCACTCTCCACCATTTTTTCCGACGATCGGCATTCGTCGTCATCATCTTTATCATCTAAGATATTGATACACCAAATTTCACGTGACCCTATCACTTTTTCCCCGTTGATTTGGTGGTTGCAAATTCAACGGTTTACCGACAATAGAACTTTTTATATTGCTAAATTTATGGTGAAAAGGTGTTGGAATCACATGAAATTTGTTGTATCCACGTCTTAGATGATAAAGATGATGATGATGGATGCCGATCGTTGAATAAAATGGTGGAGGGTGTACCTAACGAAAAAGCCTAAGGCCTCTTTCCTACATTATTCTCTGTCTTTCTCTCTCTCACACACACACATATAATGCTTCATCTACCGGGCTTGAAATCCTATCACGATCTAACCAACAGACAAACACTATGAGCCCACATGTCTGGCATAAGTATTTAGATGTTATTGGCCTTATCATTTTGTCTCTTAGATAGATTGCGGTAGGAATTCAAGCCAACAGGTAAAGTATTACTCTAAAGTTTAATTGCAGCGGGGTGATACGCTATCTACATTTACTTATGTGCTCAATATATTTACTATTATAACCATAACCTACCTAATAGCATGATATCATAATTGTCTTTTTTCAAAAATAAATAATTCCAAAAATTTTAGAAAATTACTCTCCCTTTATACTTAGGACTTAGGGTTGCATCCGGATCGGATATGAGAATTACCATATCTGTATCCGCTTTCTAGTTTCGGATACGGATACGGATATGGTCCGGTAATAAATATTCATATCCGTATCCGGAAAAAAGGGATACGAATCCGAATCGGATATTTGTATAAATAACACAAATAATATATAATATAAAAACATATAAATGTAAATCGGAAATGTGCATGTATATATCATTGAATGCTTATTTAATATGAATTAAAAATATTTGATTGAGACAAATTTATATGAAAATGAATAATATATAAATAAATAAATATGTTAACAATATACTAAATATAATTAGCATATTTTTAAAAAAAATTATAAAAAAATTTATGGAACTATATGTCATAATATTCTCTTAAATGCATAGAATATAAAATTATTTAAAAACATATGGTTTAAATAGGCATTTTAAGGAAAAAATTAATGTAAAACGATATATTTTCTTGTATTTTTCTGTGGATATCCGGATCGGTATCCGTATCCGAATTCACGTATCCGTATCCGTATCTGGATTCACATATTTGGATATTCGTATCCGTATCCGGATAATTTTGCTAAAACCGTATCCGCATCCGGAAGAATATTTAAATATATATATCTGTGTCCGTATCCGGCCGGATATCAAAATCTGTATCCGTATCCAGTTGATACCGGGATCTAGATAAAACCCTACTTATACTCCATCTAAAGAATGCCACCTCATTCCCCCTCTTTCCTCTCTCCATCTCTCTTACTATTGACAACTCTTTTAGCTCATTCATTTTTCATCATTTTTAAGAATACAAGAAAAAAAGTGGGCATTTATAATGAATTAGAGGCAGGTGTTTCAATCATGTAGATGAGTTTTGGTTGGTACCATATCATCATTGTAAGACAAATTAATAATAATAACAATCTCCTTCCATTCTCACAAAATTTTCAAATTTAAATCCTTGAACATGGAACCAAAGTCTTCATTATAGCGTTTCCTAAAACACCAATAAAATTATTTATGGAGCCAATATTTGATCAAAAAAGATACGGTGTCTGACAAAAATAGCTACGAGAATGGAGCAAGGGAAAAACTAGATTGAAATGAATATGAACATGCATCGAACATTCAAATATACTAGTTCTTCTTAAATCAAAATTTTGTTCATGATTCAAAACATCATTCATCTCATTTTGAGATCTTAAAAGTCATTTCAAAATCCGGCTTCTTGTTATTTTCATTGTACTAGGGTTTTTGCGCATGGCACGAAATGTGATTATTGATGTGATTATTGTTTGACCCATGTCTAAAAATATGCAAAGAGCAAATTTTGAAAAAGAGAGAGCAAAGAGAGGGAATCCGTGGACATTTTGTAGTTTGAACATAGACTAAAGGAATTTTTACCTTGATCTTGACTTTTCCCATATTTTGAGTTTGAATTATAATAGTAAATAATAGAGGATTAATACCTACAATCTTAATACAACGAAATCATGAGGGTTTGGCTTTGTTTCTGATGGCTGCAAAGTTAAAGATTTAACTACTGATAATACTAAATTTTCCACCTCTAAATCAATGGAGAAACGGTAAAGAAACCATTTGAAATTTGGTGCACACATGTTTGATTTTTTTGTGTTGGATCCACACACACATCACACACATGCATCCAGAGGTCTCACAAATTTATGCCGAGCGTATGAAATTGTGAGCACTTCCTCTCCGGGGTCGATCTCCACACTCGTCAGAAGGAGCAATGCTATGACCA
The DNA here is from genome assembly GCA_030015575.1 of Agapanthus africanus. Lineage (NCBI taxonomy): Eukaryota > Viridiplantae > Streptophyta > Magnoliopsida > Asparagales > Amaryllidaceae > Agapanthus > Agapanthus africanus. The sequence continues at coordinate 695,991,231 of CM057343.1, read as the reverse complement.
ACAACCGAGATATGCCGGTGTTCAATGTCAGGAAGATCATAATAACATATGAAAATGGGTAGTATTCGACTGCTGCTCCAGAAGAAGGAAAAAATTGTGAGATGTAAAGATTTTAATTGTGATAAGTATCATGCATGCACGATTTGAGGAGATAAATTTGAGAGATAAGAACCTTTGACATTGGGACAAACATCCTTTGTGTTAAGGGGGACCAAAATTGACATTTGGTACATTGTAAGTCCCTGTCATTTTCCAAACAAATTAAATTTAGTGCTCACCTCATTCTTATCTCATCAGCTCAATAGTCAAATCTTATCTGTTTTTCTTTTTTTTTGAACCGGCCCCTAGCATACATATGCACACAACACACACAAGCATACAACACATGAGACCCATGAATTTGTTTCGAAAGGGTTAAATTGTGACCACTTCTTTTTCTGAGAATCGAACCCCGCACTCTTTCGAGAAGGAGAAGTGTCTTACCAACTGAGCTATTGCTCACTTGTTTAGTTAGGCTAGATTTGGTTCATGATTAATTTGGCTGAAGTTGCCTGTGGGTTTCATTGGTAGAGGAAGTATTTAATATAGGAAAAATTACAATTACAAATTAAGAGCAATGAAAAGAAAGAAAAAAAGAAGAAGTGGAAAATAAAGAAAACATCAAACAGGCTAAGCACTACCATGCAAGGTACATCCCGAAATTAAATCTCAACCAAGGAGAGTAAGGGCTTGTTTGGTTTTGGAGAGCTTGGTTTAATTTGAATTACCTCGGTTTTGTAGAAATGGGACATCGATATGGTATGGTCTAATCGTTTGGCAACATAATCTTGAAATCAAGATTTTTTTATAAAAATTGGGTTCAAAGTAGAGATCGTTTTGACGCTATCTGAAGCTCCAATCCTTTTGGAGTCTAAAAAAATAGAATACCGAGCGCTTCAAACCTTTTGGAATCATGTTGGGTTACGCCAGTGTCCCGGTCATCAATCCGTGACCAAATGCGGAACAAAAACTTTAAAAATCCGGCGCTAACGGAACCCGATTCCCGGATAGAATCATTAACCCTATCATAGCCATATGAAAGGAGTTTAGAGAGGTTATACTGATCGATCTGTGTCCTTCGGTTTTCAACCTCTGTCCCAAGCTTATCGCGGCTTCTTTGATCATGTTTGATCTCCGGTCTTCCCATATCGAAGAAGATTCACGTCGAGAATTAGTAATACGGACTCTCGCCTCAAAACCGAAGCAACTCAGGTATCTAGTTTGCTAGTCTAGATAGCCAAGATGAAATTGAGAGAGTGCGTGATTACTTTGTCTCAAAACATCCAAGGATTCTCAATTTATGAGAGGGTTTGGATGGAGGTGGAAGAAGAAGCCAATGGAGAAAAGTGTGAGCTAAAGCTTTTGGCAAGTCAAGAAAAAAAAGAAGTGGCTTGTGTTGCGAGTTATTTTATTGTGAGCGAAAAAAAAAAAAAAACAATCCAAGGAAAAGGAGCTGCCATCTCATTTTCTAGGCTCACTACAAAATATCTCATAAAGAAACAAAAACCATCCCACGGTCTAATACCATGAGTCACTAAGTGCACATGCTATATCAATGCATCAAAGCCAAAACTCACTCACACTTTCCACCTCAATAAACATTTAATCTAAATGTTTAATCCACAAAAATAAATGGCAACTACTAAAATAAACTTGTAACGAATTACAAGAATACCTCTCATCCGTATATACATATCTGCATCCGTATTCCGACTGAATACAAATACAACGAGACGAAAATAATCCAACAATACAATACTAGAATCCGGCTTAAACCAAAGCCCACTAGTATTATCCATCTGAATCATGATCCGTGCATAAGTGCACGTATATGTACGAAGCTTGCCATAAAACCATACGGCCTTTACAACGTTTCGCCCGAACCAGCGAAACTCTCTGTGTGGGACTCTAAAGACTCGTCAATATGCTGGCAGTGAGTTTAACCACAAGCACGTCAGTGGCACTAGCTGTACGTAACGGCCACCCAGGTATTGAGCGAAAGGGAGGCCGACGAGCAAACTCATCCTGAAACCCTACTGAGCCTGATAGTGACCATATCCGTACAGTCCGGTCCGTCCGTCTATAAGTATCACAGTTCGGAAACTCTATTACAATTTTAGAGTTTACCCTCGAAACTCCAAAAAACCATTGTTTGGAAAACCGTAATCTGGTAGCATCAAAATGACACTAGATACATACTATAACATAATACTCCAACACCAAATGCTCTAGCGTCGCCATCAGAATCACTCCACTTCGGAACCGAGAGAGGTATTAGCTGCAGACAACTTATTGTCGTCATTGTTGGTATCGTCTGAAGCATTCGACCCTCCCTGAGCAACAATCAAAAGCCTCCTTTCTGTTGGAAAAATAATACCGAGGATAAATTAACAATCAAATAATTAAACTGTTACAGACCCAAGCGTGTATGTATTCACTACCGTTAAAAAGAAAATTTTCGTCTCTCTCGGAGATAGGAAGTTACTGTAAAGGTAATGTGGTCTCCTCTTCAGGTATCTTCGATCGTTGTTTTCGTCTTAAATGTACACTCAATTATTGCATTGCAGATTCAAGATTTCCTTTGCGGTCTTGTACATTTTTGGATATCAATATCGAATGCACAATCCTTTATGTGTGTGTGATAAATAAATGAGCAAATAATTAAATGTTGTGTATTTCTACAATATGGATTATGGCGGCATAAATAATTATAGCTGTTGAAAATTGATGCAAATTAAAGTCTAGGGTTAGCTGTCATCTTTTGACATGCATGACATTGTTAGGTGGTGATAATGTTAGGTGATGACTTTGTTAGGTGCTACTTTGACATGCATGATATTTTTAGGTGGTGACAATGATAGATGGTAACTTTGTTAGGTGCTACTTTTGACATGCATGATATTGTTAGGTGATGACAATGTTAGGCGGTGACTTTGTTAGGTACTATTTTTGACATGCATGACATTGTTAAGTAGTGACAATGATAGGCGGTGACTTTGTTAGATGATGACATTGTCCTAGGTGCTATAAAAGCACATCTTATGAGTGACGCATTTTGTATCCATCACAAGCATCATCACAAGAGGCAAAGACCAAGAGAGATTTGTATAGAAATATTTGAGAGAAATCTCCTAGGGTTGTTCTTGTTTGCAAACTTGATTCAAGTATAGTAGACGTTTGCAGATTCCGCTCTGCCGGGGACTAACCATACGGTGGGTGAACCTCGTTAACAAATCTATCTTGTTTGTGATTGATTACTTTCTTATTCCTGCATTTTTTAATTTATATTGTCTTTCGTCGTTTAATTGCGTGATTGTATTTTTGCGTGATTTGGATTTTGTCGCGAGCACTGTTCCGTGGATCGACTCTCCCTCCCAACAACTGGTATCAGAGCAAGGTTAAGAGAACCTAGGGTTTTTCGATTCTATAATCTAGGTAACGGTGGGTAACGACGCTTGTGTCATTTTCCCCATTTTCTTAGATTGTAGTTTTGAAGACGTTGGTTCAGATCTAGGAGGAAGTCGGGTTTGCTGCGATACAGACGAAAGATAGCAGAGGATAAGATAAGAATCGAGAAATTCAATGGTCACAATTTTGGTTAGTGGCACATGCAGTTAGAAGACTGTCTATACCAAAAGGATCTATATCTTCCGTTGCTAGGAGAAAAGCCTGAGAAAATGACCGATGAGGAGTGGAACTTTTTGGATAGAAAAGCCTTGGCGACGATCAGATTGTCGTTGACTCCGCAGGTGACCTTTAATATCTCAAAGGAGAAAAAACTAAGACGCTAATGACGACGTTAGCGAAGTTGTATGAGAAGCCATCGACATCAAATAAAATATTTTGATGAAGAAGCTTTTCAATATGAAAATGGTAGAGAATGGTTCGGTGATAGAGCACCTGAACGAGTTCAACAGCGTGACAAGCCAACTTGAGTCCGTTTCAATTATCTTTGAAGACGAGATTCGAGCCTTACTGTTCCTATGTTCGTTGCCAGAGAGTTGGGAGAACCTAGTGATGGCGGTTAGCAACTCTATCTCAGGGATTCTCACGTTTAATGATGCGGTAAGCTGCATATTGAACGATGAGATGCGAAGAAAGTCCGTGAGTGGGAGTTCTGGAACTTCTGCACTTTCGGTGGAGAATCGTGGCAGAACAATGAAAAAGGGGAAAGTGGAAAAAAGGCAAGTCTAAAAGCCGAGGTAAATCTCAAGGAAAAATCCAGGGTGCCTGTTGAAATTGCGGAAATAAGGGCCACAGAAGAAGTGAATGCAGGCTTCCGAAGAAAGGCTCAGATGAGAAGACATATGAAAAGGAAGCAAATGTGGTATCTACACAAGAATAAGGGGAACAAGGTCTTTGTCTATCGGCGAGCGAGAACACAAAGGCGGATACTTGGTTCTTAGATTCAGGGGCTTCTTTTCATTGCACTTCGGGCAGACACCACTTTAGCGAGTATGTTCAGGGCGATCTTGGACATGTGACGGTGGGAAACGGTCAATCGTGTAAGATCGTTGGAAAGGGGACGATCATCTTGCAACCGTCAGGAAGTGGTCAAATCAAATTGAAGAATGCTCGTCATATTCCGGATTTGAAGAAAAGCTTGATTTCCACAAGTAAGCTAGACAACGAAGGGTTTACTACAACGTTTGGGAATTCTCAATGGAAGATTTCCAAAGGGTCGTTGGTGGTCGCAAGGGATAAGCTGAGCGGTTCGTTGTACTCATTCAATGGGAGCAGCGGAGGCTCGGTTGCATTGACGACAAGTTCGGAAAAAGATTCGGAGACTTCGTTGTGGCATAAGAGATTGGGGCACCTCAGCGAGAAGAACATGAAAATTCTTCAAGCCAAGGGGGTTCTTTCGGGGCTGAAAAACGTGGAGTTGGGGTTTTGCGAGAGCTGCGTTTGTGGGAAGAAAAACGCGCTCAGTTTTCAAATTGGAGGCGTAGCGAAAAAGACCAAGAAACTGGAGATGGTGCATACCGAAGTGTGGGGTCCGGCCTCGGTAGAGTCTTATGGAGGAAATCGGTACTTTGTGACGTTCATCGATAATACAAGTCGGAAGACATGGGTATACGCGATGAAGAAAAAATCCGATGTGTTTGGCATCTTCAAACATTGGATTGCGCAGGTGGAGAACCAAACGGGGATGAAGGTTAAACACCTAAAGTCCGATAATGGTGGGGAATACTGCACCCAAGAGTTCGAGGAGTTTTGCTCGCAAAAGGGTATTCGTTGGTTGAAGACGGTACCTGGGACGCCACAGCAAAATGGTATCGCTGAAAGGATAAACAGAACGATCTTAGAGCGAGTGCGAAGCATGACCTTGGATGCGAATCTGCCAAATTTCTTATGGGCAGCAGCGGTCGATATTGCTATATATCTGATCAACAGAAGCCCGGCGAGTGCGCTTGATGGAGGCATTCCAGAAGAAATTTAGTCGGGTAAATCGGTCAACTATTCGCACCTTAAAGTATTTGGCTGTATCGCGTATTCTTTGATTGATAAGGCAGAAAGGAGTAAACTTGACTCCAAATCTAAGAAGTGTGCTTTCATCGGGTATGGTGGAGACGGGTTCGGATATCGGCTGTGGGATTACACAAGTAAGAAAGTAATACGAAGCCGGAACGTTGTCTTTGATGAGCAGCACTTATATAGAGAAGAAAAGCAAGCCAAAGACAGTGTTGTATCTGAGTTCGTGGAGTTAGACGGAACTCAAGAGAACAATCAGGTGTCCACAAGTGGGGATCAAAACATGGAGGAAGCTGCAGTGCAGGATCAGGTTCAAGAACATGATGGCCGCCATGTTCAGCAACCAGATGTACCAGTTTTGAGGAGATCTACGAGAGAAAGGAGACTACCTGAAAGACTTGTGACCGACTTCATTTTGTACACAGATTCGGGAGAGCCTGAATCCCTTGAAGAGGCGACACAAGACGGTGCTAGTAAGTAGTGGGAGCGAGCTATGGACGAAGAGATGGATTCTTTGAAGAAGAACCGCACGTGGGACCTAGTGAAGCTACCCAAGGGTCAAAAAGTGTTGCTGAATAGATGGGTGTACAGGATAAAAGATGAGGCCGATGGTGTGAAGCGGTACAAGGCTCGCTTGGTAGTCAAGGGATATGCGCAAAAGCAAGGAATTGACTATCAAGAGATATTTTCCCCTATGGTGAAAATGACATCAATTCGAGTGATTCTTAGTATTGTGGCAGTGGAGGATCTGCACTTGGAGCAGCTTGATGTGAAGACCGCGTTCCTTCATGGAGATTTGGTGGAGGGGATCTATATGATGCAGCCACCGGGATACGAGGTGAAGGGAAAAGAAACTATGGTGTGTAGACTGCGAAAGAGTTTGTACAGCCTTAAGCAAGCTCCAAGACAGTGGTATCTCAAATTCGATCAGTTCATGCTAGAGACGGGATTTGTGCGTGGTGAGTCAGATCACTGTGTCTATATTCAGACTTTTGAGGATGGAGACTATATCATTCTATCACTCTATATAGATGATATGTTGGTAGCGGGTCCGAACTTCGAGAAAATTCAAAGTCTGAAGAAGATGATAGCTGAAAAGTTTTCCATGAAAGATTTGGGAGTGGCCAAACAAATTTTGGGCATGAAGATCGTTCGAGATAGGAAGCAGCGGAAGCTATGGTTATCGCAAAGCGACTATATCGAGAAGGTTTTGAAGCGGTTCAAAATGGACAAGTCAAAACCGGTGAGTTCGCTTTTAGCAAAACATTTCAAACTCATGAAAGAGTTTTGCCCGACAACTTAAGAGCAAAAAATGAGATGGCAAGAGTGCCTTATGCTTCTGCGGTGGGGAGTTTAATGTATGCAATGATGAGTACGAGATCAGATATTGCACATGCAGTGGGAGTTGTGAGCCGGTGTATACAAAACCCGGGGAAGGAGCATTGGAATGCAGTGAAGTGGATTTTGAGGTGTCTTAGGGGTACGTCTAGTCACCGCTTATGTTTCGGGGGTGACTCTCTAAAGGTGCAATGTTACGTTGATGCGGACTACTCGGGTGATCGAGATAGTGGGAAGAGCACATGATACGTATTTACAGTTGGAGGAACATCGGTGAGTTGGGTATCTCAACTGCAAAAAGTGATAGCATTGTCAACTACGGAGGCTGAGTACATGGCGATCACGGAAGCCAACAAAGAGATGATATGGTTACAAGGGTTATTCGAAGAGTTGAGTATGAAGCAAGACTTCAATACCTTGTGGAGTGACAACCAAAGTGCAATACATTTGGCGAAGAATGCAGCATATTATTCTCGAACGAAGCATATCAAGGTGCGGTACCATTTCATACGCATGGCATTAGAAGATTGTGAGTTGACACTGCAGAAGATCGCGAGAGAAAAGAATCCGGCGGATATGTTCACCAAAATTGTAGACAGAGATAAGCTGAATCTCTGTTGCAGAACGGTGAATCTCTCCATGAAAATTCGATGAGGAGAGAGCAGCAGCGGAATCGGGTGAAGTTTACTAGTGTTAAGAATCAAGCCAAAAAAAAATACTCCAAGTGGGACAATGTCGAAATTGTGATGAATTTGCATCAAGGTGGAGTTTGTTGAAAATTGATGCAAATTAAAGTCTAGGGTTATGTGCCACCTTTTGACATGCATGACATTGTTAGGTGGTGATAATGTTAGGTGATGACTTTGTTAGGTGCTACTTTGACATGCATGATATTATTAGGTGGTGACAATGATAGGTGGTGACTTTGTTAGGTGCTACTTTTGACATGCATGACATTGTTAGGTGGTGACAATGATAGGTGGTGACTTTGTTAGATGATGACATTGTCCTAGGTGCTATAAAAGCACATCTTATGAGTGAGGCATTTTGTATCCATCACAAGCATCATCACAATAGGCAAAGGCCAAGAGAGATTTGTATAGAGAGATTTGAGAGAAATCTCCTAGGGTTGTTCTTGTTTGCAAACTTGATTCAAGTATGGTAGACATTTGCAGATTCCGCTCTACCGGGGACTAACCATACGGTGGGTGAACCTCGTTAACAAATCTATCTTGTTTGTGATTGATTACTTTCTTATTCCTGCATTTTTTAATTTATATTGTCTTTCGTCATTTAATTGCGTGATTGTATTTTTGCGTGATTTGGGTTTTGTCGCGAACATTGTTCTGTGGATCGACTCTCCCTCCCAACAATAGCATCAAAGGTTAGATAAGATTAATTATGTGCATATTGCAAGATAAACCTGTGAAACATTTTGACCGACCTCGTCATCTTGCTTGTCCCAAATATGGTTTTTAAGATAAAAATATAATTTGAGAGTGTCATCATAGTCTAATGGTAAAACCTTCTTGCAGTTGAGTGGCTGGTATGGGTTCCAGATCCCGCTTGCATCAGATTACGGCCTATTATTTAAAATTTAAAAAGAAGAGAGAGAAAAGATGGAAATATAATTAATTGCTCATTGAGAATGGTAATTAATAAGCAAGTTGATTCCTTCGTTTGTTTTGTTCAACATATATTTCACCCTACAAGGCACATCACAATAATTATATCATTGTATTCAACAATTTTCTAGTATTTTCACCATCATGAACAAGAGAGATCACAATAATCCTATCATTGTATTGAACACCTTCTAGTATTTTATCTATCATGAAGTATCATATATCATATATTTATAATTAGGTTAAACCGCAAGTAAGTCCCTCGCATATAATTTTACATATGCCTCCTCTTCTATCATCCAATGAATGAGTTTGGATATAAGAGAGAAAGAATTTGAACAAAAAAAATAGAAGCAGAGAAAGAATAACGGGGATAACTCAAATAAATTGAGATAAGGACATTTTCAGTAAAGAAAACTATCATGAATGGAAAATATTAACACAATTAGATTTAACAGGTTAAAGTGCAAATTATTTTTGGATTTTCTTATTTTAATTTTTTCTGCCCCCTCTTTTAAGGCCAAAGTGAGAGGAATTCGGCATTTATGCCTCATAATTGATATGTTAAGATAACTCGCCAAACTTGTAGATTTCTCCAAAGCTTAACTTTCAAGAAAATGATGTTAACACAAAAAGAAACTCTTTCCTCTTCACAATACTTTTTTTTTATAAAAAATTTTCTTCAAATTATTTGTTTCTTTATACTATCAAAAAGCATGCTCTTCAATTACAACCACATTTATAATATAAAATTCGTAATATAACCTATATTGAAAGAATAAATCTCAAATGTCAAGAACTTTTTTCATGCAGGTTCAAGTATCAAGAATTTAATGAAAGTTATCCTAGTGTTATATAAGAAATTTAACATCTATAAAACTTTAGGGTTAAAATTCATTCTATTCTTAATCAGCTTGCAAAAACAAAGTAGCTATTTATTTATTATCGGTTGAAAACTTCTGCATGTTTCATTAATTAAAAACTCCGCAAAACAAGTATAAAAAACAACAAAAGTGAAAAAAGAAATATTGGAAAACAAATACATCCAACATTCGTATAGGCTAAATGACAGGAAATACCTCAAACATTAATCCCAATAGCTGTCACGCCCCGCTTCCCAAAATACGGAAAACGAGGGATGACTAGGCCAGCCATGCTCCCACGGTCAAGGAATAATCCCGCCATAGTCGCACTTCGGCTTCTAGCATTACATGGTAATCAGTAAACAAAGCACATAAGTAAAGGAAATACATCATTAAATTATTATATTAACTTTCATTGTTCACAATTTACAATAAAACAAGAAAAGAACTACTAACCAAGTTCGAATACAAGATCTCTTTTAGGAAAAGCAGTAAAAGTGAAGGAGGTGCTCCCGACTAAATCTCCGCAAGCTCGAAGGGTAAGTCCGACTCCTGCGCTGGTTCTTCCTCGAGGTCTGTCACGCCCCGCTTTCCGGTATACGGCTAAGGGGCCGCGACCGGTCCGCTACGTATTTACTGTGAAATAAATACGCTAAGCGTATCTAAGCAATATAAAAGTAATCACAAGAGACAAGAGATATAAAAATAACAGCAACTTTATTTATTAACATTTTTTTGTACAATGCATGAAAAGGAAATACAGCTGAAGTAAACGATGCCTAAACAATGGCATAACAGGAAATTAAAGGTACTGAATGGAAATGTACAATATCTAGAACTCGGGGTCTTCGAGGAACTGATCCAAGTCTTCACTGGTGAGCTCGATCTCTGCTGTGTCCAGATCACCTGACGACATTCAAAGAAGAAAGAAATAAAATGTCGTCAGCGAACAGGTCGCTCGGTAAGTCCCAAAGTTAAGGGAGAAATAGAAAAGACAGAATAAGAATGTATCTTTTAAAGTTGTATAATATTGTGGAATATTGTGTTAACGCTGTTGTTTGTAGCTTGGTACAGAAGTATGCCAGTGTATACGAGAGGGGTCTCTATATGCTAGAGACCAGGGCAAACTGAAAGTACAAGGAACCGTTATGCCACGGTACAACAACAACAGGATTCATGTTAGGTGTCTTAATCTTACTGTCTCGTGCTACTTTTAACACCTTCCGTACCAATCTACCCCTTAAACCCCGTAGTGTTTTGATTGTATTGTTATATTGTATTGTATAAGTTGTATAGTTGGATGACTGACCGAAACCATGATATCAGTAACGGATGTAATGGATGTAAACTGGAATCATGTAAATGGAAAGTATATCCATGGTTTGGTTTAGTCAAGTTGAATAGATTGATAACTGGATTCATGGATTCGTGTGTTCATATTGAATTGTAATATTGTAGATTTATATGGTACTTGAATCATATTCAAGTCGGATTATGATCAGACTCAAATCCGAGTCAGACAGTAGAAATGTAAATCGAAATCCTATAATTGCTAGGGTCCTTAGGGTAATTTATAAAACTTGAGACTTTTTTATGTAAAAATACTTTTATATAGTTTTCAAGATACACCCCAAGTATTTATTATTCGTCTTTATAGTTGTAAAAAATGTGGATTTTATATTGTGATATTTCTAGTGAAAATATTCTAATTTTATAAATAAAGGTATTTATTTGTAATATTGATTTATGTGGAATTTATGGTATTTTAGTGTAAAATTTGTTCTTGTGATTTTTAGAAAAGGTGGAATATTTATATCATAACAAAATAAATATTTTAATGATAAATATACATATATTTATACAAAATTAATTTTAATAAATATTTTATATTCTAAAAATCTCATTTTCTTAAAATGTCGTATTTTAAATCTTTCGAGACCGAATGCTCCTTGCGGAGGTCTGAATCTCGCACTACTAAGTCCGAGGATGTGCGATAATCCGCACCATCCCGAACGGGTTCCCCAAAAATGGGTTGTAACGGCGTTTTGCAAAGATTTTATAAATACTAATCTTTTAGAAAACGGTTTTTGAATGTTTAAGGTATTTAAGTGTAAACTCGTATTTTTAAACTTGAGGGTATTTTACAAAAATCTAGTTTGGGAAAATTTAGTGGTGTTTTATAAAAACTGTACTGCTTACTGTAAACTAAACCTGTATATTACAAATTATTAGTGTGGTATTTTAATTGATAGGAAACATATTAGATAGGGAACCCTCAAGCTTAGAAGGCCATTGTTGCTTCATAAAGGTGCAAGCTGGCTCGGCAACAATTACCTCCACCTTTGCTTCAACAACAAAATATATATACTGATGCTGCATAGTCTCCATAACTTCAAAGTTTATTTATTTTATTTTTTTTAATAAGAACTAGAAAATTGGTACTGATATAAAAACATAGTCACACATGCTTGGAAATATTAACAACTGATCTGCTAGCATCTAAAAATATTTACATAGAACTTATGAAAATAAGTGGGGCCTTAGTTTCCAAATGACTTAAAGCATAAAATTAGACTTATTAATTTACTGTGTATATAGATTGTTTTTGAGTATTCTCGTTAAATTTTCTTAAGCTTAGAAGACTTGTACATACTTTGATGCTTTAGCTTACATTGTCAGCATAGTAATATGATAAATCACCAATTATACTTATAATTATGCATGGGCAATAATTTAGATGTTAAGAAGTTCATTTTAAATGGAAACAAACTGACATGGGTACAAACAAGATGTGGCTGTATATTAAGATATGAAATTCAATATGAGATAAGGACTAGGGACTTACTCGCGGTTAGGACAAGAGAACGACGGGAAATCCCATTGCGGCATTTCATCGAACACTTTTGGCGCAAAACTGAAACTTCGACGGAACGAAGATCCGGAGGCATGTATATTATCGTGGCACTCACGCGGACTTGGAATTCGCCTTGAAGCCTCGGTTAATAGTCTGGAACGCGCCGCTAAAGAGACTGAAAATCGATGGTGTGTTGCTCGTTTGATGTTGCGGCTGCTGTAGTTGCTGCTGGTGATGACGGGGTCGGGTCGGTGGTGATGATGAGGGTGCTCGGCCAAAGGAGGTGGTCGGCTGAGGCAACAGGGATTGGGTATTGGATTTGCATGGTTCTCATTTTCATTTAAATGAAATAAGAAAAAGTGTATTATGGATGTGTGCATATATGTATATTTAGAGAGAGGGAGGGTGATACATAAAAAGTAATAGAGAGTAGAGGGAGATGTGGGTGATGGAGAGAGAGATGCAGAGAGTGGGGGTTACGGGTGAGAGGGATTGAAGGAGTAGTGGGGGGGTAATGCATGGGAAGTGAACAGTCTTAAAGAAAGAAAAAGAAAGAAGGAGAGAAGGAATAATTTAGGAGTAGTAGCAAAGGGCTGCAGGGAAAAATTAGTTTTGGGCTTGGGTTTGGATAAAAAGGAAATGGGTTTGGATTTATTGGGCTGGCTAAAGGAAAAATAGAATTATAAAAGAGAATGAGAAAGGGGTTAATGAATTTGGTTTTAAAATAAATGGGTGTGGTTTTTGTTTTGGGCTAAAGAATTTGGGTATTGGAAAAATAATAGGATAGGAAAATAGTTGAAGTGATTAAATAAATAATATATTTGTTAGAAAACAAAATATAACATAATATATTTAATAGAAAATGGATAATATGGAAAATACCAAAAACAATTAAATACCGCATTTTTATTAAAGAAGGTATAGGAATTTTGGGGTCGCTAAGCATGCATACTCAGGTCGTAAGAGCGACGTAACAGCAATATTATAATAGTGATATGAAACAAACAAATAAGGTAATAACGGTGGAAGTAAAATGCAGGTAATCACTATGTCACTAACTGATGCAAAGTATGATCTCTGTCCCTATCAGTCTCTAAGTCATCTTTGAAATCGAGTTGTGGAAAGGAGGATCATGTTTAACGAGGGTCTCGTACATACTCGAGACTACGGCCCGCTATCGTCCGGGATATAACCCTGTCAGCCGGACCGCTAGGCCCAACCTAATATATATAAGAGTCGCTGTTCGAATGATCATCCTCTAAATCACCGTCCTCGTTAAATACGATGCTCTTTCCACTTCGATTTTCCCTTTTTCCTCAGGTTTACACTATTGATGAGTATGGTCTAGTCATGTACAAGTATGCACTAATAACACGGTTTTGTCACTGTTCACTGTATTATTCACTGTCACGAATCATTCACTTTTCTATTGGCGTACTTAACACTCCTAAACCAATACCATTCACGCACGATAATGCAATGTATACTGAATAATAACGCGCACTATCACTATGTGTATGGCAATCGGGTAAGATATGTGCATTTATACAGTTAACAAGTCATGTGTAATATGAACTATTATGCACCTTATGAGCTTATAAAAATTGCATTAAATCATACGTTCAAAACTCAGTGAAACGATACAAAGACGGTAACAAGTAAACTCAGTCGGAAGTTCAGTACAATTTATTTCAGCGCAATCGGATTTCGGGTTTGTAAGTTACAGCCGTTTCATTTTAAGTGCTAGCTGCAGGAAATTCAGTTTCTGAACTGAATGTCCGTTTCATGACACAATTTTCACCCTGTTGGGATCAGAACTTAGCGACGTTATAGTTAAATGAAATTTAGGTTTTTCAATAGGGTTTACAACACACCATACGGATTCTCAATCGCGCCTCTACGTCAGAAGTTATGTACTGTACAACAATAGGGTATCAGTTCTGTTTCTGTTTGGGACTGCTATACGTCCTGTTCTTTTAAATTGCAGTTTAAATAGTAAACGACGGTAAAAAGGGGTGAAATCACTTTCATTGTTTAGCTAACTGTTTCATATTCACTAAAGTATAGGGTTCCGCAATATACAAGTTCAAACAGCAAAGGGGTAAGTATTACGAGATAGAAATCCACAGCCAGAGCTGCTCTGGACTGCAGTCCAGGCCCGCTCTCCGAACCAGTTTCCGACGTATTTTCAGTATAGAAACAATTTAAAACTTTCATGGGGTTCCAGGTCGTCTAGTAGTCTTCGATTTGAGCCCTCAAACGCATCATTCTAATTTGTAAATAATTAATTATGATTTTTACAAGTTTCAGACGCGGAAAATTTTCAGTTTTTACGGGTGTGATCGGGGATGATCGTTCAAGTCGGTAACGATTATATTTTTCAGTCAAATTTTAGCACAATGTTCATTATCACATGGGCCAGTTTATATGATCAATTTTCGTCAGTTTAATGGAAGGTTTTCGTTCGGGTTTTGCATCAAACACTTGTGTCATATAAATTTTCAATAATTGTAAACATGGAATTAATAAGATTTTGAATTGTAACAGAATAATCTAGCATGCAGCAAGCAGGGTTGTAATACTCAGTTTTCGACGTACTATTTTACATATTTGAATGAAATAATTTTCCTATATTTTATTCTATTTATGTTCCATCCTTTATAGTAATCCCCGAGAATTTTACAGGATAATTCCAATTCCTATTTTATTATTTTTTTAATCTAAATCCAATCCCCCTCACTTGGCCAGGCCCATCTCCTTTTCCCAATTTCTTTTCCCCATTCCCAATTCCTCGGCCCAGAACAATATTTAAATTAAATTAAAACCCTTTAAGCCCAAAACTAAAACCAAATATATGTTAACCTTCATCCCCCAGCCCAACTGAAAAAAAACAAATCAAAATATATATATATTCCCCCCAAGATCAGCCCAGCCCACAACTTCCTCCAAGCCCCAACTAATAAACACCCTAATTATTTTTCCCTTCGGCCCAGCCCATTCCCATCGAAACCTGACCCGACCCGCTCCGTTCTCCTCTTCCCCACTTCTAAAACTTTCCCGCTTCTTTTACCCGTTGCACCCACGTCGCGCACCCACGTCTCCGCGCTCGACCCCACGTCGCCGACGCCTCGCCTTCGTTGCCCCACGACCCGACCACGTCCGCGCGCCCCCTCAAACATGTAACACCTGAGGTCAGGGTTAGTAGTGATTAAGTGTTAATGTGGGGTTTTTGGCATAAAATTTACCAAAAATGGGTTTCTTATAAACTATCTGGTTTTGTGGTTATTTTGTGGAATTTTATCTCAACCACCCACACTTGTGCACGATAGCCAGGGGTAAGATTAGGGTATGCCATATCTTGAGCTTGTGAGTCGTTGTGCTAAGTTAACCATGGTGGTCTAAACTTCCTTGTTTTGTTTGGTGTTGATTGAGGGGTTGTAGTTTTAATTTGGGTTAAGATTGGGGTTGTCTTAAGGGGAGGTTATGATGGGCCTTGATTGTTTCACACTTCCTTCTTTTCAAAATCTCGTTTGCCTCTCAAAACTC
Source organism: Agapanthus africanus (assembly GCA_030015575.1). NCBI lineage: Eukaryota > Viridiplantae > Streptophyta > Magnoliopsida > Asparagales > Amaryllidaceae > Agapanthus > Agapanthus africanus. The sequence goes on along the minus strand of CM057343.1, from coordinate 695,975,494 downwards.
ATCTTATATACACACACACCAGCAATTTACAGCTGATTTCAGCCAGCCAGAATCAGCACCAGCAGCTCCCATCATTATCACAGCACAATTAGCTGCTCAAATTCAGCTGAGGATACACTATGACAGCTACTAAACTATCACATCAGCACCACAACACCTTATTCATCACCAGTCACATTTCACATCAGCCAAAGCATCCAATCAGCCACCAATTTTCAAACTTCAGCAGCACAAAATCAGCCCATTAACATCAGCTTTTTAGCTACCCCCCCAACCCTATGCAGCTACATCAGCTAGCCTAACACTAGAAGTCCACTTAGGCTGCTCCAAACAGCACACCAGCTGCTACTTCAGCCCATACTTCAGCCATTTAATCATTGTGCACTTCAGCCTTCAAAATCCTGCAGACATCAAGCAGCAACAGCTACTTCAACCCTCAAAACCCATACAACACACACACAACTCTATACCATAACTCACACCATCTCATACCACCTCACATCATACCTTATACCACACCATACCCGCTACAACAACAGCAACAGCAACACCAAGATCAGCAACAGCAACAGCAACACATTTATCATCAGCATCAGCTTCAGCAGATGCACAGCAGCTCCGTTCCAGCCACGTTTGATGCACCTACCCTCTTCTTCTCCTCCTTCTCCCTTGTTGCAAGGTTCTTAGAGGGTATAACTCTTGAACTTTTCGTATATTACGTAGATTAGATGCTTGATTAGCTAGTTGTTACGATAAATAGAATTTTCATGCTAGAATTGTGCCGTGATGCTAGATTTAGCGATTTTAGAGTGTTTGTAGTTTAATGAGCCATCTTTAGTGTTAACTAACCTGTTAAAGCCTAGTAGTATCATTAAAATTGGATGGTTAGCCTAATTTGCTAAAATTTCGATAATCTAGCTTAATCGATGTCCGTATCATGCGTAATAGTGATATTAGGTGTTTTACGAAGTTTTTGAGCAAAGTGAGAATTGAGTTAGCTAGAATAACCTTCTTAGGTGCTAGTGAGGTCAGCCAACCAGAGAAATCCCCCAGATTTCTCGTAGAAACCCGATTTACCCGACTTGGCGTATTTTAGCAGATTTAGTGACTTTTAACCTCTTTTAGATCTGCTATTAATAGGTACTTGTTCTAAATTAGGAAACAATACTAGATTAATATGCAGGGTTTTCTGGATTTTTGAGTGGGACCCGGACCCATTTGGCCGGGGTTTGGCCGGCGGCCCCTTCTTCCCAGGCCGGCGACGCCGGCCCCCTGTGTGAGATGAGTGTGTGTGTTTGTGTGGGTAGGGGTCTGTAGGTATTTTACTAAGTTTGGCATTGTTGATTTGATAAGTTTAGGCCTGAGGCAAAATCTGGAACTAGTTACGTGTTTTCGATGTTTTAAGACTTGTGCGACACGCGTGTGATACGCGTGATTCTGTGGCACGCTGCGCGACACAGCGTGTCAGTTCTGATTCAGGTAGGTTTGTGCGCGTCGCGTAGCGTCGCATCGCGTCGTGTGCACACGCGTTTGGTTTCACGCACGCGTATCCCTTTTGTCGATATATCACGTTTTGTAGAATTTCTTCTTATATGGTGACTCGTGTGAATTCTAGGTTCGCCGGCAGGAACTTCAAGCGCAGCTGAAAAGGGAAAACAGGTGGTCGGACACACTTAGCACAGGACCACTGGTGAGTAGATTTAACATCTACGGGGGACAATCGTTTGGATGGCGCGAGTCGCCCGATAGATTTAGTAGACTTGGTATTACTGGTAACATTGGAGTAAAAACGATAAAACTTGCATGATAATTGCTGTAGTTAGTATCTATATGATGTTCCATATACGCAGATTCATTATAGGACACCTGCACCCTTACCAGGTTTTATATGTTGCACGAGCACTATTCATGTGGACACACACACCCTGGTAATTGCCATGTCATGACACTAAATAACTTAAATCTGAAACATGTTAACTGCTAGAAATGTGACATTGAAATAAATATTTAAATTGATACCATCAGCATTCATAATCATCGGCATATGCATTTATGATAATTTTGTGAGATTTATGATATTTCTGGATTTTGGGGGAAAGCCGCAAGATTTCAACTGATATTTGTTAAATATAAAAGCTGCGGTTTTCTAGTGATGTAAAGTGTCGTCCACCATGAGTTTGCTGTGGTTTTGAGACCCGTTTCGAGGAGGTGGATGAACCGTCTCGGGTACATGGTGGGCCCGGTATGGTACCTCGGGGCAAGAAGATCGCAGATGATGGCGTTGAGCCTGGCAGGGGACGGATTACCTACCGGTGATTTCATTTGGCACGGCGGATATCCAGAGGATACCGACTGTGGCTGCTGGATTGAGATATGGATTTTGATATGGATCAGCCGGATAGCTGAGGCCAGAGATACTGGACATGGATATATGAGATTTGGACGGTTTTGAGGTGTCGTTGCTAGACACGGATTTTACTGTTTTCCTGGATATTATTACTGATGTTTAAAAAGGGGAGTTTCAAAACAAAGTAAGAATAATTCTCATACACGCTGGATTGTATTTTCATGTGGCATACATACCTGTTATCACCTCCATGTGACATATATACTTGCTAGTATACTGTTGATGCATACATACCTGCTAGTACATGTAGCTATACCTGTTTTAGGGATGCCAGGACACTTGTGTGCATGCATACGATAGCCTTAGTAAATGTTATCTATTACTCACGAGCTGGCAACTCACCCCCGTTGTGCCACAGCTTCTCTGCAGGTCCATTCCGTCAGCACTGTAGCGGCGGATACCTTTGCTTCATTTGTACTTCTTGCCTGGACTAGAGGCTTTTGCTCATAGGTGGGTTATTATCAGTTTGTACCACCTTATATATGCTCATTGTATCTAGAGTACTCCATCTACAGTTCTACTGTCGCTACCATATCTACGACTACTGTTGTTGCTACTACTGTTGCCATTACTGCTACTATCATTTCAGTTGTACCTGTTTTATTCGGATGACTGTATATTGACCTAGATGTGAGATTGTGAGACTTGAGGATTTATTTATGATGTATCTGGGTCGAGCTCACTTGAGTCGACATGTTATTCCTCATGCACTGACTTCTTATATATTCTGCTAGAATTTTGGAATAATGGCAAATTGATTAGGTAATGAGGTAAAAGCTTAAATTAATTGGTTTTTCTTTCACTCTAAAATTCTTAATTGGGTTTAGTATTCTGGGCTTCGGCTTACTTATTTTATGGACGTCTTGAGACGTTTCGTAATTTAAGTGCCGGTCGCGTTCCGTACTTTGCGGGTCGTGACAAAACATCTCCCCGTCTCCTCTTTCTCCTCTCTCCCTCACACTCTCGATCCCTCGTTCTCACTCCTCTCGTTCACCCAAACCCACTGCCTTCGAGCCCTCACCGACGACGACGACGACAACCTCCTCGTCCTTCCTCCCTCACTCCCTCTCACAGACCCAAACCACCACCCTTCTCCTCACTGCCTCACAGAGCCTCCCCTGCACCTTCAGCCGCCACCGAGCCTCCCCCGCCGTCTCCTCGCACTCGGCCACCCCTCATCACCTCCCGCTACCCGCCCGAGAACCCATCGCCGAGCCCAAGCTCCACCACCTCCTTCAAACAAAACCTAACTCTTACCCCTTCACCTTCGTCCTCCTTTCGAACCCATCATTCGACCACCGAGATCACCTCGATGCCATCCTTCATCTTCAATCACCATCGATTGTATCTCCTAACTCCATCACTGAGAACCCATTACCTTCTTCCCCAAGACACCATCACCGGCGAGAACTCCCTCAACTGAGACCCACAAATCAACTTGAGACTCATGCAACAAACCCCGGCCGAGCACCTTAACCGAGCTCCATCCTCTCCTTCGCAGCAACACCCAACGATCCAACTCCAGCCACCTCGTCGCTGACGACTTCGCCAAGCGCCGCCTCCGCCGCCGTCGCTTCAGTTCAGTTAAGGGAGTTCCAGTCGCCGTCGCTACTATGATATTTTCGGCTTTTTGACACAGTTCCAGCCGCAGTTACAGTCGCCACGTCGATCGCCTTGTTGCCATATCACAGTGACTACATCCATCGCCGTCGTGACCGTCGTCTCGAGCAAGTGTTTAACTAAGCCCAAGCTCGAGCCGAGGCCGCGAACCCTAACCGTACCGTTCGTTGCGCGTTCGTGCCGTTGCCGCTGCCGTGTATCGCCAAAGCGTCTCCAGGCAAGTACCCTACTTGCTGCATGCTATATTATATCCGTTACAATTCAAAATACTACAAATTTCATGTTTACGTTTCGTGAAACCTTATATGACATAAGTGCTTGATGCAAAACCCGAAAGAAAACCTTCCACTAAATTGACGGAACTTGATTGCATATGCTGGCCAGTGAGGCAATGAACATTGTAGTGAAATTTGACTGAAAAGTATGATTGTTAATGACTTAAACGATTACCCCCAATTACGCCCGTTAAAACTGAATATTTCCGCGTCTGAAATTTGTTTAAATCATAATTAATTGTGTGCACATTGAAAAAATGCGTTTGAGGGAGCAAATCGAAGCCGACTCGACGACCTGGAACCCTATGAAAGTTGTTAATTGTTTCTGTACTGAAATTATGACAAGAATTGGTTCGGAGAGCGGCTCTGGACTGCAGTCCAGAGCAGCTCTGGCTGTAAATTCTATTTCGTGATGCTTATTACCTTGCTGCCTGAACCTGTATGTTGCGGAACCCTACACTTTATTGAATATAAAACTGTTAGATAAATAACGCAAGTGATTCCACCCCTTTTTGTCGTCGTTTACTATTTAAACTGCAATTTAAAAGATCAGGCCGTATAGCAGTCCCAAGCAGAACTAGAACTGATACCCTAGTGTTGAACAGTGCATAACTCCTGACGTAGAGATGAGATTGAGAATCCGTCTAGTGAGTTGGAGACCTTATTGAAAACTCTAAATTGCATTCAACTGTAGCGTCGCTAAATTCTGGTCCCAACTGGGATTAAAATGCGTTACGAAACGGACTTTCGTTCTGGAACCGGATTTCCAGCAGTGAACACTTAAAATGAAATGGCCATACCTAGTGATCCTGAAACCCGATTAACGTGAAACTAATTTTGCTGGATAGATAATCAAACATACTACTTATTCCCTGTTCATTGTTTCGCTAAATTGTGCATGTATGATTTATGAAGAATTATGCAAGTGGTAGGACATCGTTTGATGACATCTTAATCATGCCTTAAATACTGTTTTTCTCATCACATTACATATATGTTATTGTATTGGTAACCTAGTGATCACGTGCATTACCCAGTGTTAGGTTTTAGCGTTTGATTATGGCAAGTACGTTAGTGTTTAAGCATGAATAGATAAGTGAAAGTGACACGTATTTGTACACAATCAGTGGACCTTATTGATTTACTGCATTGTCGACGTCTGTGGGACGTGTATAAGTGTGACTATAATTGGTATGGGACAATTATAGAAGCACTTGTATGGGTGTCACAGGTAAGGCACCAAATACTGTCCATTTATCTTGGGTATCAGTCGGGACATGCTTGATGGAGATCCTGTCTCCAGTTCTCGCGCAGACTTGTCATGGACCGACCGGTATTTGAGTTTATGGTTGGCGTTTGATGTAGAACATGGGGTGTGGGGTAGTTTGAGTGTGAGTTCAACAGAATCTCGGGAGTCCCATGCCGGCACGTATGGAGATATATGGAGATATATAGGGATATCACTGATTATTAGCGAGCGACTCGGGCCCGTGTTCCCTTGTTCTTGGGTCCTACCCTTGGGTGGGGGATACTCACGAGTGGTTGACTCTCGCTCTTGGACTGATGATAGGTTTAGTGACCTGTACAGTGAGACTTAGAGACTGATAGGGATAGTGACATTGACATGCATTGCTTACTGGATCAACGCACCTGACATACTATTTTACTGCTTTCCTGTTCACCTGCTCTTTTAGACACCCGCATCGGCTTCTTCGTATTCACGTCTTTACTCTCTTGATTTACTGTTACATATTCATTATTACTGCACGAGTTACCATTTGTATCTATATATATTGCTATCGTGTCGTTCTGACGACTTGAGTATGCATGCTCAGAGTGAGAAGTGGATCTAGCTGGGACCAGGACCTGACGTACCTCGAGAACATCGCGGACATCTTGATCAGCTACCCAGAGCTATACTCTCTTGATCTCCATCGGGTTAGTTTTTGTATTTGTTTTGATTTAGTTACTGCATTTCTCATTACCTGTACATTGTTTACTGATTACCACGTAAAGCTAGAAGCCGAAGTGTGACTACGGCATGATATTTCCTTGACCGTAGGAGCATGGCTGTCCTTGTCAATCCCTCGTATTCCGTATTTTGGGAAGCGGGGCATGACATTGTTTTGTTGGTATCAGAGCCAGGTTTTTTTATGATTGGGATTGCAGTTTCCAAGTAGAGCTTGACAATTAAAGTCGCTCTTTCGGTCCAGATTGTGAACTGTTATCTTTGACTTGAATCTTTATTATTCGTCATGCCATATTTTGACTCCATCCGCTAGAGTTTTGGGTGACTTAGTAGAGTTACGTGGTTGTAATTGTGAACTGCAGTATAGTTGCAATACTGTACTCTGTTTGAGTGACTTGGAGTTCTACAGTTGTTTTCCACTTGTTGAATTTCACCGAACACGATATTCTTAATTCCTTGCCTAATCCATATTGTATTTTAATTCTTATAGCTTGTGCCTGATGTCGTCCTCAAAATTGTTGTTTCAGGACCATGCCTTCCAACGACTCTTCTTCTATCTCCACTCTCCAGAATCAGACCGTAGAGATTCTGAATGCACTGCAAGGTCTGAAGGAAGCCCAGGAGTGAACAAACGACCTGTTAGCTGAAGGATTAAGAAGGTAGGTGACTCAGGCACCAGCGGAAGTCTCCAATCGTAAAAGGGATCCCTGTTAGACGAGAAAAAGAGGTGAAGATGAAGCGCCCACTTGTTCCCCCGCGACAGAAGTAGCAGAAGACCCAGTGTTGTGGGTACTGCAAGAAGCCAGGACACCTTCAGAGGGATTGTCGCCGCGCCAAAGGGAAATGCCTGATTTGCGGATCCAGCAAACACTTTATTCATAGTTGCCCTAAAAGAAAGGAGCTACAAGGAGGCGGTTCGTCCACGCTCTCCACTTCTGCTAAGTGATGGTTATTTCGTAGTTCGAGCTTCGAAAAATAGTACGGACCCAGCGCAGGATTCAACTCGCGTGACGGGATTGCAGCGGTCTAGAAATCCAAGAAGAGTTATCGCGTTTTCTGCTTTAAAAAAAAATGTTGTCACTCCTTTGTAAATATTTTCTTTTCGTTTGAAATCTTGTATCCGTCGAACTTTTAGCTCAATGCAATAAAACTCTGAGTTGTGGTTTATGTATCGTTCTCTTGCTTCTCACTTTATTTATACTATTCATTGCATCAGCATTTTTAAATTTTAATTTTTCAGTCCTTGCCTGCAGCATATCTTCCGTGTACTACTGTATCATTGGTTATCTTCTTAATATGTCCCACTGTCCAATTATGACTCTTTCTTCTCAGGCCATGGCCCACCCTGGAGCAGCGCCGCCTCTAGATGAGGACACACGGTCGTGCGTTTCCTTGGACTGCATGCTGGTGAGTTCGGATGACGAGATCAACGGTCCACAGGTGATTTTCGGAAACAGCGATTCCGAGGGCGAGGGATTCACAGCCCCAGAAGTCGACATGATCAGCGACTCTGATGACGATGAAGAGGACCCCGAAGAAGACCCAATAGAGGAGGATCCCGAAGAGGACTCGATAGAGGAAGATCCCGAGGAGGACCCGATAGAAGAAAATCCAGGGGAGGAAGAACTTGGGGAAAATTCAGTGGAAGAAAATCCTATGGAAGATGATCCAGAAGAAGAGAATCACGTAGAATCAGATCTCGATGAAGAAGCTCCAGCCGAGGAAGAAGGGCCAGAAGAAGAAGACCCCATGACAGAAGAACCTCCAGTGGCGATCCCTGCGAGGCGATATGGGAATGGACGTCCCTATCTGAGCGCGCGAGCCTACCGTAACATGCTGAAGCTCCACAACCGCGACTGACGTGATTTAGCTTTTGTCTCCTCTGACCAAACAAATCTATGTATAGTTTAGGGCCATCTTTTATTTGTCGTGGATGCCTTGTTTAGGAATTTTCTGGAATGAAATAAATTTGCTGAGTTCGCTAATCTTTTGATCTTTTTGGTTCACATGATGCTTGACTGTTTCCCCTACACATTTATTTTCCTCCTGAGATCCCTGACTGTCCACCCCTGCACCTTGTGCTGTTTTGACCCTCGCTTTGATTAAAAAGTACCGCACCCCGATCTTTTGAATGGGCCACCCTTCATCCTTCGTATGTGCCTTGTTTGAGATTCTTCTGGAGGATAAATGATAGTGAATTTTCTGAGTTCGCTAACCTTTCAGATTTTTGATCCGCATGATGTATCGACCGTTTTCCTTCCCAATAAATTTCTTCCCTCCCGAGATTCATTACTGTTCGCCCTTACACCCTGTGCTGAACCGACCCCAGCTTCTTCGACGTCCAGAATGAAGTACCGCACCCCGAATTTTTGGATCACACTCCATTTGAAATCCCTACCCTGGCTAGTCTACACATTTCTTATGCTATCTCCTTTTTCCCTAACTATATTTAGGGACATCGTCATTCGAAAATTTAGCTTTCATTATTTTGTATGTATCGAAAAGTGCGTGTTATTAAGTACTTCCGTTTTATGCATGTTGAGTACACTCCTAATCTTCCCATTATTTTCGATAGCGCAACCATATGTTGCACATATTATTTTATGCTGTGTTTCTTATTTTCACCATGTGGATTTTCTAAGTTGCTTTAAAATTTATTTTCTTTTGATCGATACATTATACTAGAATGTTTTAAGCTATCGACAAATCCTTCACCATTCTATTATTGTTATTTTAGTTTTCCCGGGTATTATGCTTATAGTTTGCTATTAGAAATGGTTATGCCTGATGCCATTACTTTAGCTACGCTATTTTGATATACGTACGTATGCATATATTTAGGATTTCGATTTTGTCTAACATGCTTCGAATGTTATTGTTCGTTATTGCTATTTTCTCTTGTACATATAGTTTGCCCCTATAGTTGATTTCTGCCTTATACTTACTTAGACCTTCGATTTTTCTTTTAACTGTTTTAAGAAAACCACTTTATGTGAGTGTTTGAGGCCATAGCTTTTCGCATGTTACTTTATATAGCTTATCGCTTGTTTTAAATTTCGAGGACGAAATTTTTGTCAGGGTGGTATGATATAATACCTAGTTTTCGACGTACTATTTTACATATTTGAATGAAATAATTTTCCTATATTTTATTCTATTTATGTTCCATTCCTTTATAGTAATCCCCGAGAATTTTACAGGATAATTCCAATTCCTATTTTATTATTTTTTTAATCTAAATCCAATCCCCCTCACTTGGCCAGGCCCATCTCCTTTTCCCAATTTCTTTTCCCCATTCCCAATTCCTCGACCCAGAACAATATTTAAATTAAATTAAAACCTTCAAGCCCAAAACTAAAACCAAATATATGTTAACCTTCATCCCCCAGCCCAACTGAAAAAAACAAATCAAAAAATATATATATTTTCCCCCAAGATCATCCCAGCCCACAACTTCCTCCAAGCCCCAACTAATAAACTCCCTAATTATTTTTCCCTTCGGCCCAGTCCATTCCCATCGAAACCCGACCTGACCCGCTCCGTTCTCCTCTTCCCCACTTCTAAAACTTTCCCTCTTCTTTTTCCCGTTGCACCCACGTCGCGCATCCACGTCTCCGCGCTCGACCCTACGTCGCCGACGCCTCGCCTTCGTTGCCCCACGACCCGACCACGTCCGTGCACCCCCTCAAACATCTACTCGTCTCCCCTTTCTCCTCTCTCCCTCACACTCTCGATCCCTCGTTCTCACTCCTCTCGTTCACCTAAACCCACTGCCTTCGAGCCCTCACCGATGACGACGACGATAACCTCCTCGTCCTTCTTCCCTCACTCCCTCTCAGAGACCCAAACCACCACCCTTCTCCTTACTGCCTCACCGAGCCTCCCCTGCACCTTCAGCCGCCACCGAGCCTCCCCCGCTGTCTCCTCGCACTCGGCCACCCCTCGTCACCTCCCGCTACCCGCCTGAGAACCCATCGCCGAGCCCAAGCTCCACCACCTCCTTCGAACAAAACCCAACTCTCACCCCTTCACCTTCGTCCTCCCTTCGAACCCATCACTCGATCACCGAGATCACCTCGACGCCATCCTCCATCTTCAATCACCATCGATTGTATCTCCTAACTCCATCACTGAGAACCCATCACCTTCTTCCTCAAGACACGATCACCGGCGAGAACTCCCTCAACTGAGACCCACAAATCAACTCGAGGCCCATGCAACAAACCCCAGCCGAGCACCTTAACCGAGCTCCATCCTCTCCTTCGCAGCAACACCCAACGATCCAACTCCAGCCACCTCGTCGCTGACGACTTCGCCAAGCGCCGCCGTCACTGCAGTTCAGTTAAGGGAGTTCCAGTCGCCGTCGCTACTATGATGTTTCCGGCTTTTTGACACAGTTCCAGCCGCAGTTACAGTCGCCACGTCGATCGCTTTGTTGCCATATCACAGTGACTACATCCATCGCCGTCGTGACCGTCGTCTCGAGCAAGTGTTTAACTAAGCCCAAGCTCGAGCCGAGGCCGCGAACCCTAACCGTACCGTTCGTTGCGCGTTCGTGCCGTTGCCGTGCATCGCCAAAGCGTCTCCAGGTAAGTACCTTACTTGCTGCATGCTATATTATATCCGTTACAATTCAAAATACTACAAATTTCATGTTTACGTTTCGTGAAACCTTATATGACATAAGTGCTTGATGCAAAACCCGAAAGAAAACCTTCCACTAAATTGACGGAACTTGATTTCATATGTTGGCCCATGAGGCAATGAATATTGTGGTGAAATTTGACTGAAAAATATGATTGTTAATGACTTAAACGATCACCCCCAATTACGCCCGTTAAAACTGAATATTTCCGCGTCTAAAACTTGTTTAAATCATAATTAATTGTGTGCACATTGAAAAAATACGTTCGAGGGCGCAAATCGAAGACGAATCGACGAACTAGAACCCTATGAAAGTTGTTAATTGTTTCTGTACTGAAATTATGACGAGAATTGGTTCGGAGAGCGGCTCTGGACTGCAGTCCAGAGTAGTTCTGGCTGTAAATTCTATTTCATGATGCTTATTACCTTGCTTTCTGAACCTGTATGTTGCAGAACCCTACACTTTATTGAATATAAAACTATTAGATAAATAACGCAAGTGATTCCACCCCTTTTTGTCGTCGTTTACTATTTAAACTACAATTTAAAAGATCAGGACGCATAGCAGTCCCAAGCAGAACCAGAACTGATACCTTAGTGTTGAACAGTGCATAACTCCTGACGTAGAGACGCGATTGAGAATCCGTCTAGTGTGTTGGAGACCTTATTGAAAACCCTAAATTTCATTCAACTGTAGTGTCGCTAAATTCTGGTCTCAACTGAGATTAAAATACGTTACGAAATGGACTTTCGGTTCTGGAACCGGATTTCCAGCAGTGAACGCTTAAAATGAAATGTCCATACCTAGTGATCCTGAAACCCGATTAACGTGAAACTAATTTTTCTGGATAGATAATCAAACATGCTACTTATTCCCTGTTCATTGTTTCGCTAAATTGTGCATGTATGATTATAAAGAATTATGCAAGTGGTAGGACATCGTTTGATGACATCTTAATCATGCCTTAAATACTGTTTTTCTCATCACATTACATATATGTTATTGTATTGGTAACCTAGTGATCACGTGCATTACCCAGTGTTAGGTTTTAGCGTTTGATTGTGGCAGGTACGTTAGTGTTTAAGTATGAATGAATAAGTGAAAGTGACACGTACTTGTACACAATCAGTGGACCTTATTGATTTACTGCATTGTCGACGTCTGTGGGACGTGTATAAGTGTGACTATAATTGGTATGGGACAATTATGGAAGCACTTGTATGGGTGTCACAGGTAAGGCACCAAATACTGTCCATTTATCTTGGGTATCAGTCGGGACATGCTTGATGGAGATCCTGTCTCCAGTTCTCGCGCAGACTTGTCATGGACCGACCGGTATTTGAGTTTATGGTTGGCGTTTGATGTAGACCATGGGGTGTGGGGTAGTTTGAGTGTGGGTTCAACAGAATCTCGGGAGTCCCATGCCGGCACGTATGGAGATATATGGAGATATATAGGGATATCACTGATTATTAGCGAGCGACCCAGTCCCGTGTTCCCTTGTTCTTGGGTCCTATCCTTGGGCGGGGGATACTCACGAGTGGTTGACTCTCACACTTGGACTGACGATAGGTTTAGTGACCTGTACAGTGAGACTTAGAGACTGATGGGGATAGTGACATTGATATGCATTGCCTACTGGATCAAAGCACCTGACATACTATTTTACTGCTTTCCTGTTCACCTGCTCTTTTAGACACCTGCATCGGCCTCTTCATGTTCACGTCTTTACTATCTTGATTTACTCTTACATATTCATTATTACTGCACGAGTTACCATTTGTATCTATATATATTGCTATCGTGTCGCTCTGACAGCCTGAGTATGCATGCTCAGAGTGAGAAGTGGATCTAGCTGGGATCAGGACCTGACGTACCTCGAGGACATCGCGGACATCTTGATCAGCTACCCAGAGCTATACTCCCTTGATCTCCATCGGGTTAGTTTATGTATTTGTTTTGATTTAGTTACTGCATTTCTCATTACCTGTGCATTGTTTACTGATTACCACGTAAAGCTAGAAGTCGAAGTATGACTACGGCAGGATATTTCCTTGACCGTAGGAGCATGGCTGGCCTTGTCAACCCCTCGTATTCCGTATTTTGGGAAGCGGTGCGTGACAAGGGTACTTTCCTGGAGACGCGTTGAAGACGCACGGCAGCGGCAACGGCACGAACGCGCAACGAACGGCACGGTTTGGGCTCACGGCCTTGGCTCGAGTTTGGGTTCGTCGTCGGGGTTGCCCGTAGGATGGCTCGTGATCACTGGAGGCGGAGTGGGGTGCTGTGGATCTCCTGGGAGTATGCTGGTGTCTGCGGTGGTTGGCGGAGGCAGCTCCGGCGATGGGTGCAGCGGTGGCGAGTTGCAGTGAGGGGGTGATGCTCTGTTGAGGTGAGTGAGAGTTGTGGAGGGCCTCGGGTTTTGGAGGAGGTGATGCTGAGGATGCAGAGGAGTCGACGAGGTGGCCGGCGGCGCGATGGGAGCGGGTAATCGTCGGCGAGATGGTGTGCATGTGTCTCTGCGGTGGGTTGAATATGGTGAGGAGGGGTTCGGTCGTGTAGGCAAGGGGTGATGAAGTGGGGCTCGAGTTTTGAAGAGAGGAGCGAGGGAGGATGACGAGGTGATCGCAGTCGTCGTCGTCGGCGGCGGGGTGTAAGGATGAAGCTGGGAGTTTGGAGAGAGGAGAGGAGGGAGTTAGAGAGGGATCGAGAGCGTGAGGGGGAAGAGGCGAGGAGAGGTTTGTAACGCGCGCGCGATCGTGGTCGGGGTCGTGGGTTCGTGGTCGCGCGGACGGGGCGTCGGCGAGACGACGTGGGCACGACGTGGGGAGCGCAATGAAAAGGAAGCGGGAAAATTTAGTGGGGAAGAAGAGGAGCGAACAGGTCGGGTCGGGGTACCCTGGGTGTTTGGGTATGGGCGCGGGCTTAGAGAATTTGGTATTTGGTTTTTAATTATTTTCTTGGGGTGGGCTGAGGAGGTGCTGGGCCTGAGGAATTTATTTAATTTAAAATTTTGTTTGGGCTACGGTTTTGTTTAATTATAAATTTTGTTTAATTAATTTTGTTTGTTTTCGGCTTTGATTTTAAAGGTTTAGAAAAATTTAAATATTAAAAACCTAGCAACCAAATTTCCTACAAAATTACGAGGAAAAAGAAAACATTCGGGGGATTAGGAAAATATAGAAATATTTTATTGATGCGAACGGAGATTTACAATAGCAGAAAATATTCTTGATTTTCTAAAACCAGCATTTTGCCCCCCTCAATTTTAATTGATTTCCAAAATACCCTTTATATAAATATTTAATTAAAAATATTTTTTTCTCCCTCTTCCTTATATACCCTCATTATTTTTCGATATTACTCATACCTTTTAAAATTCTTTAAGTTTGCTTTAATTATCTCCAAACTTATTAAGTGGTTGTTAAGTTTATTTTTTTTAATTTAATTTATTTTCGAAATGCCAACTTTACTCTCATCATCATCGTCGTCGTCTTCTTTTTCATTACAACCCGACAAAACCCCATCTTCATCAACTTATCCCTTAGCCTGATTCGCTTTAATTCTCTTCTCTTTCTCTTTGTCCTTATAATCTTTTGCTTCTTTTCCTCAATTTACCTTCAAATTAAGAAATCCCGACATGAAATGACCAAAATTTTAGAAAATTCTAACCCAAAAGAGAGCAAGAATTATTCAAATCCTAACATAAGCATCCAGATCAATCTACAATTAAAAAATAGAATACCCAAATCAATCAAATCTTGTGAGGATATCTACATCTTTTTCCTCAAATTTTATTTTGGTAATTTTTATTTTGGTAACTCGATCAAAAGCAATTTTTAATTTGGTAATTTGAAAGCATGTAAGGAATAAAAAGAGACTGTGAGGATATTTACATTTTTCTCGATCAAACAATTTTTATTTTGGTAATTTGAAAGTATGTAAAGAATAAAAAGAGATTGTGAAGATATTTACATTTTTTTTCTATTTCTGTTAAAATTAACCATCATTTAATGATGTTGTATTTAAAAATAACTTAAAGAATTTTGAGACGTGTAAATAATATTGGAGAATAACGGAGGTACATCAAATTTGCATAAAATTTAATATGGTATTTCGGAAAAACACTTTTGATATAAATATTTTAATTAAATATTTTAATGAATAGTATTTTGAGAATCAATTAAATTTGAGGAGTACAAAGTGCTGGTTTTAGAAGGGTGTGCATTATTCTGTTGTTATGAGTTGTTCGAATCATAGTTACATAATTCGCGAATTATTCGGCGAATTCGAGAATAACTCGTGAATTTTTGTTCAGTCGATTAAATTTCCGATTTAATCGCTATTATCGAACGCGTCGAATAATTCGAAAAAACAGCGAATAATTCACAAAATCAAAACCTAGCGTCTCGTATATTAATTTATTGCTCAAAATCCTTCTCGAACATTTCCCGAACAGTTACCGTGTTCCAATTATTTAACGGCTAACATATATAACTTCATTTGAATTTTACATGTTTGGACAAGCAGTTTGGACAATTTAAATTAATATTAAATTATTTTAGAGAGAGAGAGAGAGAATTCAATTTGTATTGAAGGGGAGGAAAGAGAGGAATGCGTGTGGGGATTAGGGATCTCAAAAGTGTACGAGGAGGGAGGAGGAGGAGGAGGAGGGATCTATTTAGTTCGTGGCGATATTTTCTGGTAAAAATATTGAGAGCAAAATTCGCCCAATTGATTACTAAAGCTTGAATTTTGATCCTGGATCCGAGCTCTCTCCATCGATTTCCTTCGTCGGTACCCCTCAAAATCTCATCTTTTCTTTTGTTTCCATTTTTTTTTTGGAGCTGGAAATTTGAGAATTTTTACAACAAGAAGGCCTTTTCGAGATCTATCTCTAATCTTCCTTCTTGAAAAATTTGATCTTTCTGTCACATTTTGTTGGATGGGTACTCAATCAAATGATCAATGATCCAATTTAGGAGGGAATGTAGAGTTTTTGGTGTAAAAAATTGTTCAAAATTTAGGGAAATTTTGCTTTCTTCCCCTAGCGAGATTTTCTTCATATTTCTTCCCCATTTGAAAGATCTGCACACAAATCTAAGCAATCCGATCATTTACAGAAATGGGTCTTCCCCTTTTCAAAGAAGAAGAAGATAAAAAGTTTTAAGGAAAAGGTCTTCTTTTAGATATTAGCCAATGTGGAAACAAAACCCATTTCAATAATACCCCCATAATTTATTGAGCCACACAATGTCATTTAAAAGCATAGTTAGAGAGCTAAAGGAAATGAGAGATGGGTTTGGTAGCTCATCTAGGAGAAGCAATGTAGGTGCATTGCCATCCCCCCACCCTAATTTGCGATACCAAAATCGAGAGAAAGATGAAGTTGAGGACTTTGAGCTAGGAAAATGGGCAAATTTGCCCCCAGAGCTTCTATTAGATGTGATTCAAAGAGTAGAGGCTAGTGAGGTGACATGGCCGATGAGGAGAAGTGTGGTTTGTTGCTCATCGGTGTGCAAGAGTTGGAGAGAGATTACAAAGGAAGTGGTAGAGACCCCGGAGCAATGTGGGATGATTACGTTTCGGATTTCTTTGAAGCAGGTGATTAATTTGTTTATTTGTTGTTAAATTTTTTAATGGTTAGTTGAGCTAATGTTTGTTGAATGGTTTTTGTTTCGCTTTTAATAGCCGGGGCCAAGGGATGGGTTGATACAATGCTTTATCAGGAGAAATCGGGCAACTTCTACTTATCAGTTGTACTTGGGGTTGAGCCCTTGTAAGTCCCCCCCACCCCCACCCCCCCATTAAGTTTAACTATTTTATGAATTAGAATTCACTGGTTGTCTACATTGTCAAGTAACAAGATGGGAGGAAAAGCTGGGGCTTGTGATAAAAAAAAGTTCAAGATGGTGCGATTAAGTGGGTTCTTTGTGCAAGTTATGATTTTTATGTCAAATACGGGAAAACAATGATTTGACATAATTTAGATGACAATGATACGGAATTGAATAGTAATCACTTGCAAAATTAGCTATGGTAATCCAAATTGTTCTATATCTCAAAATGACTCATATCTTTCGAATAAAGCAAGGAGATGGAAACCGACCTTTAAACTTGATAATGGAAACAATAAAAATGTCTAAATCTGAATCTGTATATCTTAACCAAAATGAAATATGACAAGTTCAAATTGTTTGACTTCAATTTATGTTTATCCATCATCGGGTGTGTAATTGCACCAACCGCTTTGCCCCTCTGCTTCACCTCCCGAGAGCCCCGAGAAAACTTGACGAAACTGACCTAGACTGATGGTAACATATTCATTTTGAGGATTGCATGGTGCTGTTTATCGTTGTATTTGCATAAAGATTTTGATGAATTGTTTGAAAGTTTTTCTTACAGATGAGAATCATGAGTTGCAACCACATGCATATATTCTATGAGATGGAAAGATTAGCTCAGCATGTACTAATTAAAATTTATTTATTTGCAGCAACCCAATGTGAGGAGGGCAAGCTTTTGCTATCAGCTCGAAGGATTCGGCGAGCAACCAGCACTGAGTTTGTTATTTCCCTCTCTTCCGATGATTTCTCTCGAAGCAGCAGCACCTACATTGGGAAATTGAAGTAAGTCATTCTTCCAATTCTACACTTAAGCTTGTATGGTTGCTTAAATTCCTGAGAAAGAGAACTCAGGAAGCAGAAGTTTCAAAATAGAAACGCGCTTTGTTTAATTAAAAAAAAAACTTTTAAAAATAGATTGATCTTGAACTATTTTTTTTATTTCTAGAATGGAGGCATTCCCAACTTCTTATGACACTGATAACGTGAATTGGTGATTTGGGTTGTTGATGGGTATGATAGTATTGAATAGGAGTCGGTAATCTACACTGCTTACACAATTAGGAGGGTTATTTTTAATGACCACACACCCAGTGCTTCTGAAAAGGACATTTCTATGTTGAAATGTAACCCTTTAAAATGAGATCAGTCATTTGGAAACTGACGCGACCCGGATCGCGTCAAGATGTTACCTTCCGTTGATCTGCTGAAGGCGGCGATGGATGGCTGAGATTGGATCTGGAGGCTGTCGCTCTTGAAGCGTGTGGATCTCAATGGGTTTGAGCTTGTGGTTGTCGAGCTACCTGCAAGGAAGTCCCAGGGTGGTGGTACCACCGAGGATCCTCCGACGGTCAAGTTAGACTATTGATCCGAGCAGAGTAACGGCTTAGTGGAGTAAAAATGGCTTACTTGAACCGTCTGAAGAAGGGGTTTATATAGCGGTGGCAGCAGGCAGGGCAGACGCGGGAATCACGCCGGCAGTTACGCTTCTGACGTCACGCCCGCGTGATGAGCGGGATCTTCCATTAATGGCGAGACATGCTCGTTAATGGGGGATCGTGATGGCGTGGAACGCGGGATGTGGCCGGCGGATATCTCGCGCATGGCGAGATTCGCGGGATGACGGTTGCGCCTGTGAACGGTGCCGTTGGTCGGTCGATGAGACCGAGGAAGATGACCTCGGCGGGAGAGCTCGCGGACGAGCGGGAGAGCCGAGGTATCTTGGTTCTGTGGTAGCCCAGAGACGAGCTGGTAGGCCGAGGAGACCAATTTTGCAGGGGCTCGGAGGTGAGCCAGTGTTTGCTTGTAGGACAGGCACATGAGTGGTCTGGTCGGCCACTGTAGGCTCTTTCTTGTGAGCCCTGGGACACGTCATTTGCCAAGTGTCATGATCTGGGAGATCACCGATATCGAGCATCATTATTAGCCCCCCCACTCTCGTTCCAACCAGCTGACGGGTCGGGTCGAGAGTGGTTTGCCGGGTCACCCGAGGTGAGCTTCCTTTCGAAGATATCGTCAGGCGTGTCCCCGGGTAATCTGTTGTATTTTCTGGATGATGTCAGCGAATCAGGAAGAGATCTCTGCATTAAAGATGGTGCGCCGGATCGCGCATACTTTTGCTGAAGCGACAGACCACATGTCGGGCGCTGGTTGGCTGACGCGATGGGCCGCAGACCTCTGGCGTTTGATGGGATCCGGCCAATGTGCGTGCGACAGGTGGAGCAATCGTGGTCGTCGAATGCGAAGAGTTGTTTTGGCGGGAGTCGACTGTCGCCGTGGGATGAGGATGCCGGTGGCTATAAATAGAGGTGGGGTCCGCTTCAGGGCCCATCTCTCGTCATATTTCCATCATTCTTGATCTTGTAAGCTCGGCGCTCTCTTCTTAGGTCGGATTTCTACGTTGCTGAGGACTTCTCCATCAGATTAGATGTCTTCTTTTGAGGAGTCTGTAGATGTCGTCAGGGTAGATTCTAGGGATCCCTCCGCCAAGTCGGAGCCTTCCCGGGGAGTTATGGTCAGATCTTCTTCCCGGGGCCGCGAGTCAGGGGCGGATCCACGAGCGGAGGTGGCGGATGCCCCTGGCGTGCTATCCTTGGTGAGGTACGAGAACGAGCTTGCCACCGCTCGGGCTCGTTTCCATATCCCATCCGGCTACACTCTACGTTTGGCCGAGGAAGGAGAGAGAGTGGATCAGGTACGGGGTAAAGAGATTGCCTTGTACTTGGAATCCTTTTGGGCCGGAATGCGTCTGCCCTTCTCTCCCGAGGTTGTTAGGGCGCTAAATTACTTTGGGCTAGCCCCGGGCCAGCTAGTGCCGAACTCATGGAGGATTCTCCTTGGGTTCCTGGTCCGCTTGAAGTTGCAGATATCTTTTGGTCTGTCCATCCTTGTCTCCTCTCTTGTTTACAAAAGGCCACCCCGGCACCCGTGCGGGCGACCCAAGGTGGGTTTATCTCTCCTCTAGAAAACGACGGGGGAGTGCACCCGGGTCGGGTGTCGTCGTCCTGCCTTCTTCCATCCACGATTGGAAGAAGTTTTTCTTCGTTGGGCAGCCCGAAGGTGAGGACTGGCCCGTGCCTACCCAGTGGTCTAGGGATAGGTGCCGGCGGGGAAGCCCGTCCAATGATCCTGACGCGTGAGAGTGGCGGAGTGGGAGCCCATTTCCCGGGCTGACGTGCTGCTTTCCGAGCGGGCCTTTAGTTGGGCCGGGCTCAGTCCCGCCCAGTTCGTCGGTAAGTTAGGAGCTCGTAGGCGTTCTGTTAGGCCTGCGTTTATTTTCATTTTTATTTGTGTTGCTAACTTCATTGTACCTTGCCTTGTGCAGAACCTATGGACCTGAGCTACCTTCGAGCGGCCATGCACAAGCCGAAGAAGGGGTCGAAGGCTGGAAGGGCCAGCTCTTCTCGTCAGACGA
Organism: Agapanthus africanus; assembly: GCA_030015575.1. Taxonomy (NCBI): domain Eukaryota; kingdom Viridiplantae; phylum Streptophyta; class Magnoliopsida; order Asparagales; family Amaryllidaceae; genus Agapanthus; species Agapanthus africanus. The sequence goes on along the minus strand of CM057343.1, from coordinate 695,955,320 downwards.
CGATCCCGTCTCCCCCAGCAGCCGCTCCGCCTCCGTGTTCGAGTGCGGTTCACGCCCCGGAGTCCAGCGAGGCGCCGAGCCGAATGCGGGTTCGGGGGCAAGAGGCCCCGGCTTCGGAGGTAGAGACCAGCCCTCCGCCGTCGGCCCTCAAGAGGTTCCCCCGCGCAGTCCCGCGGACCCCGGCCTCCTCGATCTTGGTGGACGAGGGGGAGCTCCGCTTTGAGGTGCCCTCGGGGCTTTCCGTCGCTGACAGCTTGCTGTCCGACATGGAGAGGTCGGCCGGGGGCAAGGTCTTTGGGGGGACTTTGAAGGCGTAAATGATGTCCATCGCCCAAGAGGTCGTGCAGGTTAGTGCTCGTACTTCACTCGATTTTTCAGTTTAGCGTCTCGTCATTCGCGAGAGTTGGTGCTCCTTTTTCTAAAAAAACCCCTTCTGATTTTTTTAGGTCCTCCAGCACGTCGCTCTCGTCGTCCGAATGGAGGAGGATGAAATAGCCCGGGCGATGCGGGCTGCGGGCGAGCTCTCCTCGCTGGAGGAGAGCTCAAAGCGGGAGCTGGAGGCGGCGATGGTCAGGGTCGTTGCCCTTGAGGGAGAGGGGGCGGTAGGGAAGCAGGAGGCGGCGGCCGCGAAGGAGGAGGCGACGGCCGCAAAGCAGGAGGTTGCCAGGTTCCGCGAGGCCGCCCAGGCTGTCGAGGCCAAGCTTCAGGACTCCAGGGTGCTCGTCAGCACCATGAAGAAGTCCGCGAGCATCCTCCGGAAGGAGTTGGAGGCTGCGGTAGAGGCGGCGAAGCGAGCCGACCTCAGAGCGGCGAAGGTGGTGGAGAACTTCCAGAAGTCGGAACAGTTCTACACCGTCCTAGCCTCGGCCACCACAGCCATCTGGCACGAGGCCTTCGACGCCGTCAAGGCTCGGATGTCGGAGTTCGCTGACGAGGAGCTCCGGGCCGAATATCCTCGCGGGGATGACGAGCAGGGGGACGGCCCCGGGGACGAGGTCGGGGAAGAGATACCCGGCGAGGGCAACGCCGATGCTCTTCTGGCGGGTGCTGAGCTTCCCGGTGTTGCGCCTGACCCTGTGGCCTGAAGCCCCCTGCCTTCTTGTTTTTTTTCTTTTTGTTGCCTCAGGAATTTTGTAGGCCTCTGGGTATTTTGTAAGGCTGTGGAGCCCACAATACCCTTGTAAAGACTTTTTGCTTTGTGAATAAAGATTTTTGTTTTTGCAGTAGTGTTTGTGCTTGTATTTTCCTTTGTCGGTAGACACTTGTATTTGCGCAGTACTGCCTTCGTTTTATGTCGGTTCTTTGTCTAGCGATCACACATCAAGTTGAATCTGTTCGTTTGCCGAGTGTGCAAAGACCGGCGGGGGTATCTCCATAGCCCTGAAGTCGAGGTGGAGATCGCTTAGACGTAGAACCGGATGCCTCTTTGTGAGGTCGTGTTCCTTAGCATGGAAGGCTCGGAGAGGTATGCTGATGATAGACCGAGCAGGGTAGCTGTCCGGGGCCTCTAGGCGAGGGCTTCGATCCCTGGAGTTGTATGGTAGTGAATTGGCAGCCGGGGATAGCCGAGCAGGGTAGCCGCTCAGATCCCTCTTGCGAGGGCTTTTGTTCCTTAGCGCGGGAGGGGCCGTGAGAGGTCTATTAAGGACGTAGCCGAGCACGGTAGCTGCTCGGTGCCTCTTGGCGAGGGCTTTGATCCTTGGGGTGTTGGGGTAGGGAGCTACCAGCCAGGGATAACCGAGCAAGGGTGGGCCCGGTTGCTTCTTGCGAGGGCTTTTGATCCTTAGCGCCGGAGGGGCCGTGAGCGGCTTACTAAGGACGGGGCCGAGCAGGGTAGCTGCTCGGTGCCTCTTGGCGAGGGCTTTGATCCTTGGTGTGTTGGGGTAGGGAGCTACCAGCCAGGGATAATCGAGCAAGGATGGGCCTGGTTGCCAGAGCGAGGGCTTTGATCATTAGCGCGGGAGGGGCCGCAAGTGGCCTACTAAGGATGGCCGAGCATGTTACTGCCCGGTGCTTCTCGGCGAGAACTTTGATCCTTGGTTTGTTGGGGTAGGGAGCTACCCGCCAGGGATAACCGAGCAAGGGCGGGCCCGGTTGCCTCTTGCGAGGGTTTTGATCCTTAAGGACAGGCCGAGCAGGGTTACTGCCCGGTGCCTCTTGGCGAGGGCTTTGATCCCTGGTTTGTTGGGGTAGGGAGCTACTAGCCAGGGATAACCGAGCAAAGGCGGGCCCGGTTGCCTCTTGGCGAGGGCTTTGATCCCTTGTTTGTTGGGGTAGGGAGCTACCGATCAGGGATAACCGAGCAAGGGCGGGCCTGGTTGCCTCTTTCGAGGGCTTTTCATACTTAAGCGCGGGAGAGGCTGTAAGTGGCCTACTAAGGATACCGAGCAGGGTTACTGCCCGGTGCCTCTTGGCGAGGGCTTTTTGTCCTTAAGGATGGCCGAGCAGGGTTGCTGCCCGGTGTCTCTTGGCGAGGGCTTTGATCCCTGGCGTTGTGGGGTAGGGAAGCTACCAGTCAGGGATAGCCGAGTAGGGTAGCTGTAGGGCTGCCTCTTGGTGAGGGCTTTGATCCCTGGCGTTGTGGGGTAGGGAAGCTACCAGCCAGGGATAGCCGAGCAGGGTAGCTGCAGGGCTGTCTCTTGGTGATGGCTTCGATCCTTGGCGCTGGAGGGGCCTTGGGAGGCCTGCCAAGGATGAACCAAGCAGTGAAGCTGCTCGGTTGCCTCTTAGTGAGGGCTTAGATCCCTGGCGTTGTGGGGTAGACGAGCTACCGGCCAGGGATAGCCGAGCAGGGTAGCTGCAGGGCTGCCTCTTGGTGAGGGCTTCAATTCTTAGCGCTGGAGGGGCCGTGGGAGGCCTGCCAAGGATGAACCAAGCAGTGAAGTTGCTCGTTTGCCTCTTAGTGAGGGCTTAGATCCCTGGCGTTGTGGGGTAGGCGAGCTACCGGTCAGGGATAGCCGACCAGGGTAGCTATAGGGTTGCCTCTTGGTGAGGGCTTAGATCCCTGGCGTTGTGGGGTAGGCGAGCTACCGGCCAGGGATAGCCGATAAGGATAGTTGCAGGGCTGCCTCTTGGTGAGGGCTTAGATCCCTGGCGTTGTGGGGTAGGCGAGCTACCGGCCAGGGATAGCCGAGCAGGGTAGCTGCAGGGCTGCCTCTTCGTGAGGGCTTTGGGAGATGGACCGCCGCGAGTGACACGTGCCACGAACGCGCGGAGTAGGTGAAGCATCAGAGCCGCGTCGTTTCGATTTCGCATCGAGCGGCGCGATGTCTGCCGCGTGGCGGCACAGTTGCGAGCGACCGTTGAACTCCGGAGGTATTGTGGGCTATAAAATGGAGAGATTGTTGATGGCTCCTTTCCTCACACCCAAAACGCAAGAATGGAGGACTTCCCTTTCACCATCCCCGATATCATAAGCTTCGAGGACGTGTATCTCTACGATCAGCACTGCACTGATGACACGGTGCAGTTGGTGATAGGCCGGATCGAGGATCATTTCAGTCGATTGCTCCCCCGGCGCTCCTTCCTACTTCAGGTGTTGATGTACTCCATCAGGAGGGCGTCGCCGGGGCTCTACAACCCCTTATCCAAGCAGCTGAAAGACGAGGTCATTGGCAAGCTGAGGTCTCTGAGGCGTCTCGGCCTGATCTCTGCGAGCCGGCTAATCGCTCGGAGGCGCTCCTCCTTGAGTGCTACCACTTGAGTCTCGATGTCGATACTAGCGGGGGTCATCGAAGGGAGAGGTTAGATGCCACGAGGGCTCGGTTGGCGGAAATATTCTCAGAGTAAACCACGAACAGTGCTCTTTGTACCCCATTCCCCCGCCGTTGTAATATATTATTTTTTTATGTACGGCTGATGAGCTTATAGTAAATCTTGAATGAATAAGATTCTTTTTCTTTTCTGCAATTCTTTATTGATCCCTTTATTATATAAACAAAAGATTTCAAGAAAGATGTACATTGCTTTGAAAAGAAAATGCATGCTGGTAGATGTTCTTATTCATGCAGTTTGAGCCTCCCGGATGTCTGTTGGCATCTATGCCCGGCATAGGGTACCGAGCTTCGTGGGTACCAGACGTATCCTCTGCTGACACTACCATGATCTGGCCGATGGTCAGCTCGGCTGGAGGGGGACGCTGCTTCTGCTCGCGGTCAACTTGCCGCTTGTCCCTCAGATACGTTGCTAGGTGGCCCGAACGGATGAGCTCCTCGATGTAGTCTCGGAGCTGCTTACAACTCTCCGTGGAGTGGCCTAGCGACATATGGAACCCGCAGTAGGGACCCCGGGTTCGCTTTGAGGCCATTCGCGGGATCGGGGGAGCTTGAAGAACCCCTCGCCCTTAGCCTCTTCTAGTAGCACTGCCTGAGAGACATTGAGCGGTGTGTACTCCTGGAACTTTGGGAGATAGGGCTTTTGCCGTTCAGGTCCCCTTCTCTCTTCTCTTGCCTTCTTGTTCTGGTCGGTTTGCTCTGTTCGGGGGAGATTTGCGCTTACCTCGAATTCGAGCTAGACCTCGCGCTCGGTCCAGGCCTTTACCTCGACCATGGTCTTAGGTTGCGCTAGTGCAAAGGAGCGTAACCACTCCTTGTCCCTAAGACCAGACCTTAGTGCCGTGATGACCGTCTCGTCCCGGTGCTCGCGGACCTCGAGAAGGGGTTGTAGAAACGGGTGACGTATGCTTTGAACGTCTCTTTGTCCCCGCTCTTGATCGTGAAGAGATGGTCGACGATGCGTTTTTGCCGCCTGTTTCCGACGAAGTGACTGAGGAATTGGGTGGCCAGCTCGTCAAAAGTTGAGATCGAGCGCGACTCGAGTCCTCGGAACCAATCTCGCCCAGAGCGGATGAGAGTGGCCGGGAAAGCCCGGCACTGGGCGCCGTCGGAGTTGTCATGGAAGCTCATCCCTGCGGTGAACGCATCCAAATGGTCCTTCGGGTCAGACTTGCCGTCGAAGAGGGAGACCTTTGGGGGCTTGTTGCGAGAGGAGACGTGGACAGCGAGCAGCTCCTCGGTGAATGGTTTGGTGAGCGAGTCGGCGGCGTACTTAGCCCCGTCGCTCGAACGGTGACCCTCCCGATGCAGACCCTCGATCTTCTTCTCGAGGGCGTCGAGTCGGCCGTGGTACCCTGAAGACTCGGCACATTCTGATCCCAGGCCTCTGCTGTTGGAGGCATGCGTCTGGCCTCGGCCCCGGTTCCTCTCAATGAGGTTCCTTAGATCCCCCGGTGAGGCAGTCTTCGAGCCGCCGTGGTGAGTCTCGTCCGTGCGACCCCGTCGAGGGAGGGGGTGTCAGTCAGGCCCGGTAACAGGAGAGCTGACAGACATCTTCTCGGGAGGGACAGTTGCGCGAAGGATTTCGGGACGAGGCGCTCTGGCGACAGACCTCGGCGTTGAACTGTGAGGCGCTCAGCGGGTCTCAGAACGTATTGGCACGGGAGATCTGCGGCCGTGGGAGGTAGCGACGCGGTGGTCAGCAGTGCCGACGCGGACAGAGTCTTCTCTTCCCCTGTAGGGGTTCCGGTCCCGAGGCGGGGGAGCGGCGACCTGGGGATCTTGCCCTGTCGTTTGGACGCGGATGGGTGCCTCCACGAAGGACGCGAGTCGGTCTATTCGGCCGGCAAGGGCGTTAATGGCATTCGGCGGAGGAGGTTCGTCCGCGCCTCCGTTGAGGGGGAGGCGGCGACTAGTGCTTGGATCTTCGTGATGATCGCTCGCCATTGGATTGAAATTGGAAAGTGAACTTTTGTTTTTGTGGAATCAAGGAGTTCCCACAGACGGCGCTAGCTGACGCGAATCGTGCCAAGATGTTACCTTCCGTTGATCTGCTGATGGCGGCGATGGGTGGTTGAGATTGGATCTGGAGGCTGTCGCTCCTGAAACGTATGGATCTCAATGGGTTTGAGGTTGTGGTTGCCGAGCTACCTGCAATGAAGTCCCGGGGTGGTTGTACCACCGAGGACCCTCCGACGGTCAAGTTAGACTAGAGATCTGAGCAGAGCAACGGCTTAGTGGAGTAAAAATGGCTTACTTGAACCGTCTGAAGAAGGGGTTTATATAGCGGTGGCAGCAGGCAGGGCAGGCGCGAGAATCACGCCGGCAGTTACGCTCCCGACGTCACGCCCGCGTGATGAGCTGGATCTCCCATTAATGGCGAGACATGCTCGTTAATGGAGGATCGTGATGGCGTGGAAGGCGGGATGTGGCCGGCGGATATCTCGCGCATGGCGAGATTCGCGGGATGGCGGTTGCGCCTGTGAGCGGTGCCGTTGGTCGGTCGATGAGACCGAGAAAGATGACCTCGGCGGGAGAGCTCGCGGACGAGCGGGAGAGCCGAGGTATCTTGGTTTTGTGGTAGCCCGGAGACGAGCTGGTATGCCGAGGAGACCAATTGTGCAGGGGCTCGGAGGTGAGCCAATGTTTGCTTGTAGGACGGGCACAGGAGTGGTCTGGTCGGCCACTATAGGTCCTTTCTTGTGAGTCCTGGGACACGTCATCTGCCGTGTGTCATGATCTGAGAGATCACCGATATCGAGCATCATCAGAAACAATTGAAAGTTCAAATCAAAATTTAGTCATTTCTTATTGAATACCAGATCATGTCAATATTGGTCTTGGAATATCTATCTATCTATCTATCTATATTGTTTTAATGGCTTAAAATTTGCTAATCAAATTTTCAATGGATGTTTGATATGCACGTTCTTCCCAGGAATAAACCAAGAGTAAACAATTTATTATTTGCTTCCCTTCCCTTTTAAAAAAAATATATTAATGTGTAAAACTGAAACAGATCAAACTTTCTCGGAACAAAGTTCACAATCTCTGACAGCCAACCTCCTCACAACACCCCAGTCATCCCCAATCACTCGAGCCGAAGGTTCCACTCAAACCAAATCTCCCCAAAAATCCCCGCCGGAAATTACAAAGTCGCCAGTATATTCTATGAACTCAACATCCTTCGAACTCGAGGACCAAGAAGGATGCAATGCCGTCTCCAATCGATCCCATTCTCATCGATTCAGCAAGGTGGGACCGCCCCAACCCCAACCGCGTTCATCCACTCTCTCGACCAATTATCATCTTCATCATCAACCTTGAAAGGAAAAGGAGACCCAGACATCGAAGTTTCATCTGTCAGCCTTAATGAGTCCTTTGGTGGTGAGCCCTTGGTTCTTAAAAACAAAGCGCCACGGTGGCATGAGCAGCTACAATGCTGGTGCTTGAATTTCCGAGGGAGAGTTACTGTGGCCTCGGTTAAAAACTTTCAGCTTGTGGCAGCTGTTGATTCGAGACACCAAGCTTCGACAGCAGAGCAAGAGAGAGTGATTCTTCAATTTGGGAAGATTGGGAAAGATATATTTACGATGGATTACCGGTACCCACTATCAGCGTTTCAAGCATTTGCGATTTGTTTGAGCAGTTTTGATACTAAGCCGGTTTGTGAATGACTTGTCGCAATGTAAATAGCTGCGTCCAGGTTTGAGGTGACATTGCTACTCTTGCTTTTGTAACTGTTATTGTGTGCGTGTATTTTTCTTCTTCTTCCCATTTGCTTGATGAGGATGTTGATCATTTTGGAGAATGAATGATAACTGATAACTTTTATCTTAGCAAATCCTATTTTCTACTTGTACTGTCAAGATTCCTATGTTTGAGAATTGCCATGGATGATTATTCATCCATATTTGGCCTGGTTTCAGATTACAATTTGATGGATAATTTGTCGTGTACACCTCATCTCCTCAAAAAAGGTCTTAATATATTTAACAAAATCATCTGAGTGAGTAAATCCAAAAATATTGGCAAGAGTAGTAATGATTCCAAATATTCTGCCATCATATATTTTACCACAAAACATATGCATTGCATCTCTGTTTCTTATATTTTATCACAAGAAACTACCAACTTCTTGTTCACTGCACTGGTATTTTTGCACGTGCGATGCACGTGCATGCGTATGCTTCGAACATCTAAAATGAAGGAGTGTGTAATTTTTTTTTATGCCGAAAGTTATATGAAAATTTCTAAAGATATCTATGGTTTTTCTAAATATATATTAAATGAATGTCGGTGGTAATATCAGTATTGAGAAATTTATGAGTTAAACAAAATAACAAAGTTATAAGGGCCTGCGTATAAATTTGTGAATAAATTTGTGAAGTATCTCTCTTTTTGGGCTTTTGAGCATGAGAGAGAATGCGTAATGAATGAGATTATAGGAGAGGGAGAGAGGGTCGTTGACTTTTCATTTTCTTATTTTTGTCTTTCGTGGTGGATGAAGTGGACATCTTCGATTCTCAACTTCAGCTATTGGAATTTTATCATTTTTTCTAGTTTTTATTTTGTTGATTAATGACATCCTCTAAGAACTTCTAGTTATAATAGCAAAGATAAGAGACCATCTCAAAACTTTTAATGACTAAATCAAACTGCATAATTCTTTTTTATAAGATGTTATTGGAATTTTATCATTTTTTTCTATTTTTTATTTTGGAAGCATCTATTATTATTTTCCCCTCTATTTCTTTTTTTATAAGATGTTGATATCTGGCACATAATTCTGATCCCTATGTAGCTTCAAATTTCAGTAACAGCAAAAAGAAAACTTTCAATGCTCAAGTTAGTTTGAGATGTAGATTTAGAATTCCAAAACCCCATTTAAAGGGTTGGAACTTTCGACCTCTTATATTGGAAAGAAAATTGGTACCAACCGAGCTAAGTCCAATCGGTATTCCAAAACTTGCACAAAACTTGCACAGTTTCTTTGGCATTATAACAGCCAATCTTTTATTCATTTATTTTAATATTTTTTGTGATAAGCAAGTCTATTGCAAAGGCTAGCTAGATCCTCTCGGATTTGGATCCTTTGCTTGCCTATTTCAGGCAAGAATGCTACTGGAACTTCCGGCTGTTGGATCTCTCACTGACCCCACACAAACCACGGCCTCCTTGTTATTCATTTATTCTTAGCTGTTGGATTCGTAAGAATCTTATCCAAGCAGAGGATCCTGATCCTATCTTTTTTGAGTAATACAATTCAATACAATGCACTTCAATCAAAAGCTCAATTGGGAAAATCCTTTTTATCATCTATGGGCCTAAATAGCCATCACCTTGAAAGACCTCAAATGGTTCTAATTGAAGCGTGTGGTCCTCTAAAAACCCTAAAAAAAGGTACCATGATTTTTCCTTGTCCATATAATGGAAAAGAGAAATATTGAGGTTGAGAGATTGAGGTCCCCTTCCATTAATGGATATGTATCAAAACTTTGTAGTTTCTATCCTAGTAAATGTCGAGAGGGAAAGGGCAAATTGGTTGCCCTTATGCAAATGGTGGCTGTCGTCTTTTGTAAGTTGCATGAAAGTTTTTCAAATATCGGTACTCTTATTGTAGGAAAATTTACAATATGTTTCTTTGAGAATTTTCAACCGAAACAAGCATAAACGCGTTAGTTGGAGGCTCGAAAAGCATATTGTGAGTCATTTCATTAATTGTGACGGCTAGTTATGATCTCTGTGTGCTTCAGGACATTTAGGATGTGTATCTGGTGTAATGTCCGACAATTTATAGGAATAGACAAAAGGAAACAATAAATAATTGTTTTTACAAATTTCCTTCATCATTCTTATCCAATCCCATTTCTTCATCCTACTCTTTGAAAACACGCTCACACTAATCCTTTACCGACCAAATCCTATCACAATCTACCGAAGAGGCAAATGATGTGACCCACAACACCTAGATACCAATCCCAAACAAGTGGGCATATGGTATTTTTCTCTTGGATGGGTTTTAGTGGGATTTCAAGCCGGATAGGTTAAGCATTTTCCAATAGCTAATGATCCTTGGCCTGAGGTTGAGGAGGTGAGGTTAACTTCCATTAATCGATATGGCTCATAACACTAGCCCATCTTAATAATAAAGTAGAAAGGAAAAGTCAAACTGTTTTGTCGCTACGCCAGTGGTCGACATTCATCTTTCGCATGTTGTTTATAGGATGTTCAATCGTTAGTACTCTTATTCTGGGATAAGCATCTGCTGCCATATTGAAAGCATGTCACGCCCCACTTCCCAAAATACAGAATGCGAGGGGTGACAAGACCAGCCTGCTCCTACGGTCAAGGAAAAATCCTGTCGTAGTCACACTTTGGTTTCTAGCATTACGTGGTAATCGGTAATCATAGCACGGGTAATGAGAAATGCAGTTGCCAATTCTACCAAAACAGATACAAAACTAACCATATAGAAATCAAGGGAAAGACAACACTGGTATCGCTGATCTAGATGTCCGCAGTATACTCGAGGTACGGCAGATCCTGATCTGGGCTAAGTCCATTTCTCACTCTGAGTATGCATACTCATATCGTCAGAGCGACACAATAGCAATATATATGAATGTAATATGTGTAATGATGATAAACATGAAGCAGTAACATAGAGTAATGACGCGAGCATGAAATAACCGGTACATGTAACGATAAAGCAAGTGTATCAGATCGGCAATTAATGCAATGTCTATGTCGCTAAAGTTATCAGTCTCTAAGTCTTAATGGCCAAGTCACTAAATCTATCGTCGGTCCAAGTCTGAGCGTTAACCACCGCAGAAGTATCCCAAACCCAAGGGTAGGCCCTAGAGGTAAGGGAACACGGGCCCGAATCACGCTCGCTAATAATCAGAAACACTATCCATACGACTCCCGAAATCACTTCATATGCCCGTAGTGGGACTCCTGAGATTCTGTTGATCGAACTCACACTCAAATTACCCCACACTCCGCGGTCCACATCAAACACCGACCATGAATCCAAATACTAGTCGCTCCATGACAAGTCTACGCGAGAACTGGAGATAGGGTCTCCTTCAAGCATGTCTCAACTGGTATCCAAGATAAATGGACAGTGCTCGATGTCTTACCTATGACATTAATATAAGTGCTTTCATAACCGTTCCATACCAGTTATAGTTACACTTATATATGCCCAATAAGCGTCGACAGTGTAATAACTAATTGGTACCGCTGATTGTGTATACTTAAGTATGTGTCACTTTCACTATTCAATCACGCTTTTACACTAACGTACTTACCATAATCCAATCACTAATATTTATCACTTGGTAATGTAACACGATCATTAGGATATTGATGCAAATGAACACTATTTATAAGGATATAACAGTCATGCAACATGATGGGAGTACAGTAAATGCACTACTGAATACATATAAGCAACCGGTGTCGGCTGGATTAAAAAAATCACATTAAATCACACGTGCATAATTATGCAAAATGATATAAAAGGAGTAAGCAACATATTTAATTATACCTACAGAAAAATTGGTTTCGAGTCAATCGGGTATCAGGTTTACGAGTTATAGTCATTTCATTTTAAGTGTTCTCTGCTGGAAATCCAATTTCTGAACTGGAAGTCCGTTTTGTAACACGTTTTACTCCCTGTTGAGAGTATAATTAGGCGACGCTACAGTTAGATAATATTTATATTTATCTGTTATGTTTCTAACGCACCAGACTGATCAATATTATCCACTGTAAGCAGGGAGATATGCACTGTCTAAGCTTAAGGTATACATTCTGCTTCTGCATGAAACTGCAGAACACATCGACGGTTTAAAAGGTGTTATAAATATCAAACAATACTGGAATGCAACTAGACCAGCACCGTTAGAAAGCTAATTTGATTATCTACACTTCTATGTATGGTTCTGCACACTTGTGCGCTTAAACAGAGAGAAACATGCGTTCCAAAACGAGTACAGGTAAAGACTATGGCTCTGGACTGCAGTCTAGAGCCACGAATAGCCTCAGTTTTTAAAGGTATAACCTATTAAAATACATAGATCAACTATGAGATACTATAGTTTTATATGTTGGTTTCGATACGAGCCCTAAAACATTAAGTTGTGGGTTGTATTCAATTTAATATAAATTTTAGAACATGTCATGCGTGGTGAATTCCAGATTCAACATCGCCTTTTGGGGGCGTCGTTTCTTATGCGAAACAACGTTATTTTGCATTCAAATTTCTACAAGTTATTTATAAACAGTAAAGGGATTTATCGCTCATAAGTTTCGCTATTTTCATTTAGGTTTTGGTTTAGGATTCACATCGAACACTCTTGCATTATATACATGTCACGATTGAAACATCGGTTTTACCCAATTAATTAAAGTGTGATTTAATCACAAGTTCTATACGGTACTAGAAAGGTAATACCGAACCCGAATGTGTTCCACTTAATATGATTAAATAACGACGGTCATACATTAGAATGTAACGATAATTATAGTGTAAATATAATATCAATATAATTATAATTTGACAAACTAATAACTTATAGCATGCAGAGCAAGTGAGGGGTTCACTTGCCTTAGTCACTGATTTGTAAGCGAGACGGATGCGGAAATCACCGCGACATACGAGACAGCTACGAACGTTGCGGAATCGGGCACGGTGCGACATGATACTCGAACGCGAAACAACTACGACAGATATGTACGGTGTTGCAATGGTGACTGCGTTGACGACCGTGACGGCTACAGAGACCGAGGCCACGGCTTGGATGACGACAACGGCGACTGGGGTAACGGTGGCGGCGACGGTCATAGGTGTTCGATGAAATGCCAAGCTCGGCTTAGCTTTGTTTTGGCTCAGCAGCGGCTAGGGCAATGATGACGACGACGTCAATGGCGATGAGGGATCTGTTGAATAGGCGACAGTGGTTTGGAAGTGGTGGCGACAGCACAACAGCAGCACGATAAAGCTTGGACAGCTCGGGTTTGGCCTCAACTGAGGTTTGGTCTCGGCTAGAAGTGGAGCTTGGAAGCTCTGCTGTGCATCGGGTGGTGACGGAGATGGCAGGGAGGAGGCCGGCGGCGTTGAGGCTCCGGCGGCGTCGTGGTGGAACTCCAGTGGTGCTGCAGGTGTTGGATGAGCTCGGTCGGTGCTATGGACCGTTGTTGGAGAAGCTGGAGGTTGGTGCTCGACAGTAGGGGTGATCGTGGCGGTTGCAGTCGGCGGTGGTCGTGGATGGTGGTGCCGCAGTGACGGGTGCCGCAGCGAGTGGGGAGTAGTGGGTGGGTTGTGAGAAGTTCGGTTTGAGGATGGTGGCGACGAGGTGGCCGACGGCAAGGGTGGTATGGGGAGCTCGGCAATGGAGGTGCAGAGGAGTTGTAGGTTCGTTGGAGGAGACGAGGAGGGTGGTGGTGATTAGGTCGGAATGGAAGGGAAAGGAAGCTCGGAGGTGGGTTGGTGAGGAAGTGTAATGGGGTTGTTTGGTGGAGCTCGTCGTTGAGGGTGCAGTGGGCGGCGGCGGTATTGACGAAGTTATGGTGAGAGGAGTTTGGTGGCGAGAGGAGCTTGTCGGCGATGAAAGAGGGGTTGAGGCGAACGAGGGTGGTCACAAGGTCGAGGTAGGGGTCCTCACGATCGGAGGAGGAAGGGGTGAGAGGGGAAGAGAGGAGAGAGAGAGGGAGAGGGAGACGTTAAGCTTGTTGAGGAGATGGAGGGGTTCGGCGAGGGGGTCATGGGGAGGAGCGGGTGTCGCGGCGGTTGGCGAGGGAGATGGAGGAAGCACGGGTCGTGGGGGAGAACGAGCTGAAAAGGCGAAAAAAGGGAAGGATAAGGAGAAGAAGAAGATTAGGGTTCGGGTCGGGTCGGGTCGGGTAGGGTAGGGTAGGTCTGGCTTATGGGCTGGGCTTTTAATTAGGATTTGAGGTTTAAGAATAGAGTTTAGAAATAATCGGTTAGGAAAATATTTTATTAAAAGTACGGTTATCAGGAAAAATATTTCGAGGTTTATTAAAAGAAGGTTTTATTAAAAACATGAAATACTTCGTACATCAGATAGCGGTTATTACATCATACCACTCTTAAAGAAAATTTCGTTCTCGAAATTTAAAATACGATAAGCTATAAAATGCCATGCGAAAAACAACAAAAATCAAATACTACTATATAGCGATTTACGCAAAAGTAACTAGATGAAAATCAAAGATTTATATATATATATATATATATATATATATATATATATAGTGCAGCTAAAGAATAGTCATATGTAAGCACGAGGTATAACCATTTATAGTAATAAACTATATATACAATACAAAAAAATAGAATAACAATAATAAACAATAGTGAAGAATTGACCGATAAGTCTTAGAAACCAAAACTAGCTTAATAAAACTAAAAATCTAGCAATTATATAATAAGTTGAGAATACACAAACGATAAAATACAGAAGAAAAATAGAATGAAAATATAGGTGGCTAATAAACAACTAGATATCAACAATTAACGTAAAGACCAAGACTAAACTATATTTGCAAAAGTGCAGAGATAATACAATACAAAGGTAACTTAGATAACACCGAGATAATGATATATGTACAAGTAAATAAAAAATGTACTAGCATACAAGATAACCATAATTTATATTACAGTAAATAGGAAATTTAAATCGATTGGAGCACAAGAATACGTAAGTAAATGTAAATAAGAAAATAAAAGATAGTTGGCATAAATATGAACAAAGAAAAGGAAATACTATATAGAAAATCAATACGAAACTTATTTTAAAGAAAACTCAAACCACTAATAATATAAACTTTGAAAATTAATCAAAAAAACGCCAGCAACCGAAATGAATAGGAATGATAACAGTATAATAAACAATAAAACATTTAAAAAAAATATAGAGTAGAAAATAACTCAAAATGACATCCTGTAATTAGGGCAGATAAAAAAATCAAGACAAGAGGCACGAAGAATGGAACTTCATAATAAAACGACGATAGTATGAAAAGTATTAATATGGACAATTTACTAGAAATAGAATATATGGTGTAAGTTTGAAATATTGAGAAAAAGAAAGAAAAAAATAGTCGAGCATTTCACGACAGCGAGTAAAACTAAAATACTTACTAACACATAATGGAAATCTAAGTAATTACAAATAGGCAAAACTCTAAATTTAACATAGTAAGCACTACTAGTTATAACTATGTTAATAGGAAAATAACACTAGTAATACGGCAGGCTAGCCAGAGAAAGTATTGCGGTATATATATCGAAGGTCGACGCTGCAAACAAGCACTTGAATGAAAGAAACGTAAATATGAATTGGGTTGTCCAGAACGACACAAACATATAAGGATGCAATTCGGACCCAAAATCTGGGAAAGATATAAATTTATAATGAGGATAGGGTTTGACAGTTTCGGACAGGAGTATGCGGCAAGATACAACCTAATTGGGAAAAACAGTCGGGGTGCGGTGATGAACCATGGTGTCGACTAAGCTTATGGTCTAAATATAGGGAGTCAAATAAAAGTAGTTAGTCACATTTCACAACTTTATTATATTCAAACCAAGAAGTTCCACAGATAGAAGAGTTGAACGAAAAGGAACAACTGAAAATATAATATCTTTGTTGAAGGCAAGGAATGTGATAACTCTGCGTCGATGTCTGAATCTTTGTGATTTCGTAAGGCAAGTTTGAATCATGTGCTGGGCCCATATCATCCTTGAAATTCAAGGTACAAAACAATGGAACAACCGAGTTTCTCAATTAGATGTGGAGGGCGTCGATGGATCTTTTCCTTGCAGTTCTTTTCTTCTAGGGCAACCGTTGCATACTGTTCACCGGATCCACGAATCAAACACTGTCTTTTGGCCTGGTGACAACCCCTCTAAAGGTGCCCTCGCCTCTTGCAATAACTGCAGATCTGGGTTCTCCGTTGCATCTGCTGCTGAGAAACAAATGGACGCTTCATCTGTACACCTCCTCTTTTTGCTAACAAGGATTCCCTCATGATCGGGGCTCCACCTGGTGCTCGAACTAGCTGCCTCCATAACTCCTCGGCTAAGATATCGTTCGTCCTCTTCTGGGCTTCTCTTAATCCTTACAGCAGGTCTAAAATCTCGGTGGGCTGATCCTAGAAAGCGGAGGTGGAAGGAGAGTCGTAGAAAGCTATAATTCCGAAATAATAAATTTTCAGACGACGGTATAAGATATAAGAATCGGATTAAGATATAGAATTGACAAACGAAGCAAGAATATGTGGTGATGTGAAACTCAATCGAGCGGGAATCAAATGTAGAACTCCAAGTCACTTAAGAAGAGTACCGCCTTGTAACTATACTGCAGTTTATAGTTATCATCACATAACTCTACCAAGTCACCCAAAACTCTAGCGGATGGAGTCAAAATGTTGCTTGACAAACTATAGGGATCCTAGTTAAGGACGACCAGTTTACAACTTAGACCGAATAAACGACTAAAATTGTTAAGCTCTAGTCGGAACTGTAATCTCATTCTAAACCAAACCAGGTTTTGATACCAACTAAACTATGTCACGCCCCGCTTCCCAAAATACGGAATATGAGGGGTGACAAGGCCAGCCATGCTCCCGCGGTCAAGAAAAAATCCTGCCGTAGCCACGCTTCGGCTTCTAGCATTACGTGGTAATCAATAATCATAGCATAGGTAATGAGAAATGCAGTCGCCAATTCTACCAAAACAGATACAAAACTAACCAGATAGAAATCAAGGGAAAGACAGCGATGTCGTCGCTGATATAGATGTCCGCAGTATTCTCGAGATACGACAGATCCTGATCCGAGCTAAGTCTACTTCTCACTCTGAGCATGCATACTCAGGTTGTCAGAGCGACACAATAGAAATATATATGAATATGTAATATGTGCAATGATGATAAACATGAAGCAGTAACATAGAGTAATGATGCGAGCATGAAATAACCGGTACATGTAATGATAAAGTAAGTGTATCAGATCAGTAATCAATGCAATATCCATGTCGCTAAAACTATTAGTCTTTAAATCTCAATGGCCAAGTCACTAAACCTATCGTCAGTCCAAGTGTGAGTGTCAACCACCGCAGAAGTATCCCAAACCCAAGGGTAGGCCCCAGAGGCAAGGGAACACGGGCCCGAATCACGCTCGCTAATAATCAGAAACACCATCCACACGACTCCCGAAATCACTACATATGCCCGCAGTGGGACTCCTGAGATTCTGTTGATCGAACTCACACTGAAACTACCCCACACCCCGCGGTCTATATCAAACACCGATCATGAATCCAAATACTAGTCACTCTATGACAAGTCTAAGCAAGAACTGGAGACAGGGTCTCCTTCAAGCATGTGTCGACTGGTATCCAAGATAAATGGACAGTACTCGATGTCTTACCTATACCATTAATATAAGTGCTTTCATAACCGTCCCATACCAGTTATAGTTACACTTATATATGCCCCATAAGCGTCGACAATGCAATAACTAATTGATTCCACTGATTGTGTATAAGTACGTGTCACTTTCACTATTCAATCACGATTTTACACTAACGTACTTGCCACAATCCAATCACCAATATTTATCACTTGGTAATGTAACACGGTCATTATGATATTGATGCAAATGAACACTATTTATAAGGGTATAACAGTCATGCAACATGATGGGAATACAGTAAATGCACTACTGAATACATATGAGCAACCGGTGTCGGCTGGATTAGAAAAATCACATAAAATCACACGTGCGTAATTATGCAAAACGATATAAAAGGAGTAAGCAGCATATTTAATTATACATACAGAAAAATTAGTTTCGAGTCAATCGGGTATTAGGTTTACGAGTTATAGTCATTTCATTTTAAGTGTTCTCTGCTGGAAATCCAATTTCTGAACTGGAATTCCGTTTTGTAACACGTTTTACTCCCTGTTGAGAGCATAATTAGGCGACGCTACAGTTAGATAATATTTATATTTATCTGTTATGTTTTCAACGCACCAGACTGATCAATATTATCCACTGTAAGCAGGGAGATATGCACTGTCTAAGCTTAAGGTATACATTCTGTTTCTGCATGCTGCAGAACACATTGACGGTTTAAAAGGTGTTATAAATATCAAACAACACTGGAATGCAACTAGACCAGCACCGTTAGAAAGCTAATTTGATTATCTACAGTTCTATGTATGGTTCCGCACACTTGTGCCCTTAAAAAGGGAGAAACATGTGTTCCAAAACGAGTACACGTAAAGACTCTGGCTCTGGACTGCAGTCTAGACCCACGAATAGCCTCAGTTTTCAAAGGTATAACCTATTAAAATACAAAGATCAACTATGGGGATACTGTAGGTTTATCTGTTAGCTTCGAAATGAGCCCTAAAATATTAAGTTGTGGGTTGTATTCAATTTAATATAGAAAACGTCGTCTTTTGGGGGCGTCGTTTCTTGTGCGAAATAATGTTATTTTGCATTCAAATTTCTACACGTTATTTATAAACAGTAAAGGGATTTATCGTTCATAAGTTTCTCTATTTTCATTTAGGTTTTGGTTTAGAATTCGCATCGAACACTCTTGCATTATATACAGGTCACGATTGAAATATCGGTTTTACCCAATTATTTAAAGTGTGATTTAATCACTACAAGTTCTACACAGTGCTAGAAAGGTAATACTGAACTCAAATGTGTTCCACTCAATATGATTAAATAACGACAGTCACACATTAGAATGTAACGATAATTATAGTGTAAATATAATATCAATATAATTATAATTTGACAAATTAATAACTTATAGCATGCATAGCAAGTGAGAGGTTCATTTGCCTTGGTCGTTGATTTGGAAGCGAGACGGATGCGGAAATCACCGCGACATACGGGACGGCTACGAACGTTGCGGAATCGGGCACAGTGCGACATGAAGCTCGAGCGCGAAACGGCTACGACGGATATGTACGGTGTTGCGATGGTGACTTCGTTGACGACTATGTCGGCTACAGAGACCGAGACCATGACTTGGACGGTGACAACAACAACTGGGGCAACGGTGGCGGCGACGGTCATATGTGTTCAATGAAATGCCAAAGCTCGGTTTGGGTTTGTTTTGGCTCAGCAGTGGCTATGGCAATGACGATGACGACGTCAATGGCGATGAGGGGTCTGTTGAATAGACGACAATGGTTCGGAAGCGGCGGCGACAGCACGGGGGAAACACGACAAAGCTTGGACAGCTAGGGTTTTTCCTCAATTGAGGTTTGGCCCCGGCTAGAAGTGGAGCTTGGAAGCTCTGCTATGCAATGGGTGGTGACGGATATGGCAGGAAGGTCGGCGGCGTTGAGGCGGCGTAGCGGTGGAGCTCCAGTAGTGCTGCAGGTGTTGGGTGAGCTCGGTTGGAGCTATGGCTCGTTGTTGGAGAAGCAAGAGGTTGGTGCTCGACAGTAGGGGTGATCGTGGCGGTGGTCGTGGATGGTGGCGCCGCAGTGACGGGTGACACAGCGAATGGGGAGTAGTGGGTGGGTTGTGAGATGTTCGGTTTGAGGCTGGTGGCGACGAGGTGGCCGACAGCAAGGATGGTATGGGAAGCTCGACAATGGAGATGCGGAGGAGTTGTAGGTTCGTTGGTGGAGACGAGGAGGATGGTGGTGATTAGGTCGGAATGGAAGGGAAAGGAATCTCGGAGCTAGGTTGGTGAGGAAGTGTAATGGGGTTGTTTGGTGGAGCTCGTCGTCGAGGGTGCAGTGGACGGCGGCGGTGTTGACGAAGTTATGGTGAGAGGAGTTTGGTGGCGAGAGGAGCTTGTCGGTGATGAAAGAGGGTTGAGATGAGCGAGAGCGGTCACGAGGTCGAGATGGGGGTCCTCACGGTTGGAAGAGGAAGGGGTGAGAGGGGAAGAGAGGAGAGAGAGAGTGAGAGGAAGACGTTGAGGTTGTTGAGGAGATGGAGGGGTTCGGCGAGGGGGTCGCGAGGAGGAGCGTGTGTCGTGGCGGTTGGCAAGAGAGATGGAGGAAGTGCGGATCGTGGAGGAGAACGAGTGGAAAAGACGGGAAAATGGAAGGATAAGGAGGAGAAGAAGAAGATTGGGGTTCGGGTCGGGTAGGTCGGGCTTATGGACTGGGCTTTTAATCAGGGTTTTGGGTTTAAGAATAAGGTTTAGAAATAATCAGTTAGGAAAATATTTTATTAAAAGTATGGTTACCAGGAAAAATATTTCGAGGATTATTAAAAGAAGGTTTTATTATAAACATGAAATACTTCGTACAACAGATACCGATTATTACAAAGCTCACGTTCAATCTGGATGCATATGAGGTGTCTATTGGGTATAGAATGATATCAATGTATCGTATTTCAAATTATCGGTAATGCCTTTTGAATTGCATGGGCAACCAATTACAATACGCTCAAAATGCAGAATACCGAGCAGATGTGCATCAATTCTTGTTATAAATTTTTATTCTTGCATAATTTAGCAAAGAAAAGTCTAATCCTTCTCTTTGGTCTAAATTAAGAAATAGGCGGATTATTACAATGATAGATGATGGTCTGATCTCTTCTTTTTTTCCCCTTGTGAGCAATTAATTGCTACAAACTTCAACTTATACACTTTGTAAAGAATCATCAGCTTTAGCTTTTGGGCATATATGTTGTCTCCGAAAAATTCTAATCGAAGCTCACATCTCCCTCTTTAAATTGTCGGGCAAGATATTTCCTGCACATAAAAAAAGGAACAGAAAATAACAGTTGCGGCTTTATTTTCATCCAACCAATCCGACAATTTGAAACAATTTTTAAAAAAAAAATATACCTTGCAAAGAATGAAATGGGAACGAAGAACCCCTTCCTTGATGAAACTCCACGCCGTACAGGCTATGCAACTCATTGTCCCAGCCAGAACTAGTCGTTCTCTGAGCCTGAATTATTAAAATTATTCAAAATTAATACTCATCTTGACATAGTGATTAGTGTCTGCACAACTTCACTAATATCTAATCTTAGTAATTTCACTTACACTGAGACATGAATCCAAGTATGGTTCAGGTGCCGATACAGGTGCGCTAATGGTTCTTCTCAAGGCCAGATCAGTCGGGTTCACCATGGCCATGTCGAGCCCGCAAATCGCCATCGCCTGTTGCAGGGAAATCAATTGAAGCAACGACGGATCCATCATCTCACCGACGGTCGAGATGCTCGAATTACATTGTAGATTCATCTGCAAAAAGTTCCTTAAGATATCAGATGACAGGAAATGAACGAATGCATCCAAAATGATGAAATAATCAATTGAGGCTACTTTAAAAAAATAGATTTAGATGGCTGATAAAAAAAGTTTAAAATAAAGACTTGTTTCCATTCTATGCCTGTTGTATAAAAATTTGTGGCCACTTGTTCCATTGATATCTAAAATTTATTAGCGAATTGTATGTGATCAATTTCATAAACTGCGTGCTGATTACTAAATCGAACCATAAACATACTAACTAATAATAATAATGTGTGAGTTTAAAGCAAGAGGATCAGATCAAGCCTGACCCACAATTCAACCCCAATAATGATAAGGATAAGACTTGATAACAGCAAGATACCATTATATCAATCTCATAATCATATCATCTGCTCATATATATAAAAGTTTGGCCCCAATTCCACAGCCTTTTTATGTGTT
This sequence comes from Agapanthus africanus, assembly GCA_030015575.1. Lineage (NCBI taxonomy): Eukaryota > Viridiplantae > Streptophyta > Magnoliopsida > Asparagales > Amaryllidaceae > Agapanthus > Agapanthus africanus. The sequence goes on along the minus strand of CM057343.1, from coordinate 695,933,812 downwards.
GATGAAGAAAATGTATGGTTTTTGTTGCAGGATTTGTCCCCTTGTAGGGACAAACAAGGACCACCACCATGAGCAATGCAACTTTCACCCCCCCCCCCCACAACACACACACACACACACACACACACACACACACATATATATATATATATATATATATATATATATGCAATTCACATCAAGAAAATATATTTGAACAGTACCATTTTGCTATCATTAAACATGCATGCATTTGGCAAAGGTTAGTTTTGTATGGTACAAAATGATTCACTCACCTCTTTACCGAATATATCCTCCATGTTGATGTCTAGCCTTGGGTTCACGGCAGCAAGTTTCATTGACAAAAACTGTTACCACAATTGAATTTTTTTAGTTTAAGATAATTTCAGCATTAAAGCGGGACCATGTTCTCTACCGTCTATAAAATGATTCCCTTTTTGTTTTAATTTTCAATCTCAAGTGTCTGTATTTTATGGACGATGAATAATTCTCCATTTCTACATAAAGAAACTGTAACGTACCTCTACTTGTCTCTGAAGAGATTGCACGTAGTTGATGATCTCGTCAAGCATGCCGGCTTTACCGGTGATCTTGTTGCAACCAGGGACGAGGCCTTGCAAGTACTTCATTCTCTCGCTTATTCTCTCCCTTCTCACCTGTCATCATCGCTAACCTAATTAATATATGTATTTTCATAATTTATTAAATTGTATGAACATTTATGTAAATGTATCTAGACATTGATTATTATTATTTTTATTTTGGTAAAAGTCCATGTACACATTTTTTTTATTTAAAAATGAGATCCCACAAGCTGTAGGACCTTGCTATGTATATATCAAGATAAACAACTTCAAATATTGATTCAGACATCTCTGAATTACCAATAAGCTTAAGCTCTTAGTAAATTTACCACAAAAGAATTACCAATTAAAAAGATTGCAATTTTTTAAGGACAGCATCTTATGCAATAATAATCATATAATATAGAGATATGAAATGTAGAATTAATTGTGCTTACTCTCTCAGCCAAGCTGTGACTGTCAGTGGCCTGGCCTCTCCTAGCTCTGACATGTATATAATCTGGCTTCTTATCAATCTCATTATTCTCCTTGGGACTATTATTTCCTGAATCCGATCCTTTCATCCTCTTCTCCTCCTCTTCACCACTAACCTGTTCATAACCAATCCAAATTAACCGATGAGGCCATCATTTTGTTAAAATCACGACACGAAATAAAGTTGCATATATGGTCTATACTTCATCACAACACCACAACACACAAACTTGGCTTATTAGCTTAGCAATACCAATAACTTGTCATGTAATGAGTGTGCATGCAAGCAGACATGTATATGTATATAAGGGTTTAAACATTGGCGATTAATTACCATAGGAGACTTGTCAACAGCTTTCCTCTTCTTTGAGCTCTTGTCTTTGCCAACTGCTTGAGCTGATGATGTGGAGTTTGAGACTGCAGGAGTACTAGTAGTAGCAATTGTAGTGGTGCCCAATTCTTCTTCTTCTTCTTCTTCAACTTGTTCTCTCTTGTCAATTGGATATTGGCTTGCTGTGGTGAGATTAGGCGGCCAGCCATCAGCCAACCCTTGATCATTTTGAAAATGATGAGAGAAGATGTTGTCAAGAGTGAAGCTGCTGTTGTGATGGTCTTGTTGTAGTTGCAGGTGCTGTTGCCATTGGAGCTGGGCTCTTTGCCTGTCAAGGACTGAAGGGTTGAGGCAATTCATCATCTCTTGCATTGTGTTTGTGTTTTTCTTGTAATTGGTGCTGCTGCTGCTGCTGGTGGTTGATGCTTGTGAGGATGATTTATTTATATAAATGGAGAAGGTGAAGGAGAGGATAAGAGATGGGGAGAGTAGGGAGGAGTGAGTAAATAATGAGAGCATGACAGCTGCCCTTCTCCTTCATCAAAGAGCCAACCCTTTTCTTTAATTCTTTCTCTTTTCCTTCCTATTTTTTTTTTCTTTTTCAATCCATAGGGTCCACACCGACATGACTGACACGTGAGATTGTCTATGGAGAATTTGGAGTGAGAAAGGGAATTTGATCTGGTTCCAACCCAATAAGATCCAAACACTAGTTCAAGGGACTCCATATGAAATACCTTGTGAAAGGAGACGAAGCCTATGCTACAAAGAATTTCCATATTTATGCCATACAAAATGAGCAATACTTTTTCTGACCGCAATTTGTCTATCCAAAAGTTTAGACAAAATGGTAGGACCCACGACACTTAGATTATGGTGTCAAACAGATGGGCCCATGGTACTTGTCTCTTAGATAAACTTTTGGGTGGACAAATTACGGTATGAAAATGTATTTTCGATACAAAAATCCTTAGTTTTTTTTAATGGATATAATGACCTTTGTATTTCTCTGAATCAAGATATTCTGCAACAACTATAAGGCGTTCGTCATAAATTTTTTGGTCGGCTATATGAGCCTCTCTCTTCTATTCCGCTCTATTAAGAACCACCTTTAAACCAAAATATTCTGCGGTTCAGAATATATTAGCTTAGTACATCTATAACGTGAAACAAAAGTTATCTATCTTATTAGATTCCTCGAAATTATCACTAAGAAGATACTCATCTAAATCCACGGAAACCAATGAAACAAAAACTAACTATTCCATCTTAGCCAGCAATGTTTCCAATCATTATCCTAGAGAAACCATAGTCGATGGCAGCTAAAGTCATAACATTCTTAATAAAAGATCCAACTAAGTCTTGTGTTAAATGAACATGATAAAGGCTATAAATTGCACAAAGCTTGCCTATGAGCTTTCAACTTTTTTGGGTTTGATACCATGAACTTCAATAATTAGAGACGCCATCATGAACCATCACTTCCGGTTGCAACTTAATACCATTTTACTGGTATCAATCGCCAAAATTATGAAAGTTCTATAGTGTACGTATTGTATCTATTTGCAATTATTAAAGTTCATAGTATGAATCTTTCGCAAAAAACATGAAAGTTCAGGTGTACCTTTGTGCAATTAAGCCCCTGATAAAACCCTTCTGTTTTATCCAGATTCTTGAATAGATACCTTGGGCAACTTAGGGCCCGAGCAGGGAGCGGCGCTCGCTGCTGCCACGAGCGTTGAGCGGCTCATGCCGTTCAACACTCCGACAGTTTCACACCGCTCAATTTGAGCAGTGGGGAAGAACGGATGAGCCCTCTCAATTAATTTTTTTATTTAAAAAGAAAATAGGCTATGCCTGGTTTGTTATTTTTTTAATTAAAAAGGGAATAAATGGTGGGCCTCCCTCCTTTAATTCTTTTTTTAAATTACAATGGTGAGCCTATTACCAAACCATGGTTTCACACCGCTCCTCCGAACACATATTAAAATATGGTTCAAAATTAATGTCATCCGAACATACGCTTAATGGAAATGACCAAAGTTAAAAAATAAATGAATTTTGGAAACCAATTGTCATTAATTAGTTGCAATTAATGTCTAATTGAGAATAAACCTCTTAGTCTACATCCATCTAAAAAAACCGGACCCGGTCCAATCATTATTTAGCATACCGACCGCGTGGCCATCGTGGTACGTCAGCCGCAGCGCAATATTAAGGGGGCCGTCACGTGACTGGTGACACGTGGCTGAACGACGATCGTAGAATCCTCCACGTCGACATGCTGACGTGGTGTCGGCCGAAACGGGGGATCTCTGGCGACTCAGGAGGAAATGAGGGCGCCAATGTAGGATTTTCTGTTATGCAGGTATGCACGTGACCTTCAGTCAGTGGTCACGTGCTTCTTGTGAATTCCAACCAAAAAAAAAGGCATGCAAAAGCCGTTATACTATTCCTATAATATAAACAACAACAACAACAATAATAAACTAAATTTTATGCAGTTTGAGTAATTTATTCACTGCTCTGCAATTTGCACTTTCCTATATAATGTTTTAGAAACACCTGTCGTTAAATCTCTATTAAAAATAACCGTTACATGCATAATCCTTAAGTGAAATTTACCCTTTATCTATTTACTTTTTTTTTAAAATTAATTTAATGCATAGATTGTCCTGACCATTCAAAAAACGCAAATCATATTCCTACAATTTGGTACTATGAATCAAAATATCTAAATCCATTATTGCTTGGATTAGTTATTTGCACTTTTCACACTTCTATGCCACTTCATAAAACCTTTCAAATTAATTTCACAAGTCACAATTATATGAAACATATCAAATCATATGATTTTGTGGATCGTTCATCATCGATCATCATCTACTAAAGTCACGGCAGAGACATTCTATACGATAATTCTTTACCAAATAATAAAAATATGTATACAGTGATTTGTCAGCCTATTTAATTTTCACAGACAACTTTCAATTCATGGCATTTCCCCCCCCTGAAAGATGAGTTTCATCATCTAACCCAAATTCACGAATTCTCCTTTCTTATATACAGTGATACAAAGAAGGTCTGTTCTAATCATTTGCTCTAATGAATCTATGCTCACCAACAACTTTTTATTAAGAGTCGATATCACATGCTAAGCACATATTAATCAAATACCTCAAATCCTGAAAAAACACTATAAATTCAGACACGAGGCTTTTTATTTATAACACTTTTTTTAATGGTTTCCCTGTTTTTTAAAACTCTATTTTTGTAATTAAGATTGTAAATAGTTATATTATTTGTTCTCATTTTGTAAATGAGAGGAATGTGGGGTCCAGGATGAGCATGAGAGGCAAAGCAGTGACATCAAAAGAAATGACACGGGCAATTTGCACCATGGTTTTGGTTTCAGTCAGGGATAAGATGGTGAAAGTTTAGTCACTAGGAGTCAACTATGACTCTTAGTTTTATCTGCAAACTTTGATGCAGGTCCTCCCATTTTCTCTCCATCTCTCTCTCTCTGGACTGAAATAAATGGAGGAGATAAGGGAAAGCATGGAGGAAGAGAAAAATGCGCAGCCGAAATAAGCTTTCATATCTGGTCATGATATTGTTCTGCATGCATAGATTTTAAAATGCGGATCTCACCTGTGTGAATCACGACATTTTGTGCGAATTTGCATCCAACCACCGATGAAAAAAACTAGCGTTCACCAAAAATGTTGTGTGCGCCTCACATTCGACCCGTGAAGATTTCTTACGATCCGGCGTTATCACGAAGCTGTTTGAAGATTCGATGTTATCCGCAAAGGTGTCTGGAGCTGAGAGTTTCAGAAGTTTGTCAAAAGGCAGACATCTTTTGTATGCTATATATATGATAGCTTATTTTAACCCTAATTAAGACTGCTTTTGAATATTTGAGAAAACCCATTGTTTTTATAGAGTCAGGGTTCATCTGAGAGGGATTTGTATTACTCCATCGATTTGTACTTTTCCGAATTTGATATCAATAAACCTTCACCTTCGCCAATTAGTAAGTTCCCTTATTTCTATTTTGTCTGTGCTTTTGATTACTTCTGATTATCGTTTGGTTTATACTTTATGATTGTCTTATCCGCAACAAACTGGTATTAGAGTCATTGCTGTTTATTTGGGATCTTTTGGATTGAACTATTAGGTCTTCGATCTTGGTCAACGGCGGGTAACGACAACTACATTCTTTCCCCCATTTTTTTAGATGTCGGTTTTGAAGTTTTCGGTTCGTTAGCACATCGTGTTTTGTTGATCCCACATCATATCTCCGACAATCATGAACTTCGATATCGAGAAGTTTGATGAAAATATGAGTTGTAGTTTGTGGTAAGTCTGTATGGTTACCATTTTGACTCAAAATAATCTGAAGAAAGCGATTTTAAGAAAGAATAAAAAGCCTTCCACTAGGACGGAGGAAGTTTGGGAGGAGATGGATGAGAAGGCTCTCACGGTTATCCACTTGAATCTGACTAACGAAGTTCTACAAGAAGTTTTGGTGGAGAAGATAGCGGTTGATTTGTGGAATAAATTGAAGAAGTTATTTTTATGGAAATCTCTCACGAACCGACTCCTGTTGAAATAGCTTCTCTACACACTTCGCATGTCAAAAGGTTCTCTAATAAAATCTCACATCGGTGAGTTTAATTCAATCATTATAAATCTGGATAAGATTGATATTAAAATTGATGATGAAGATCAGTCTCTTCTCTTATTGTGTTCGTTGCCACCCTCTTATAAGCACTTCCGTGACATCATGATTTATGGACGAGATACGATCTCAATCAAGAATACTAAAGAGAATTTGATGAACAAAGAGAAGATCGACAAGGAGTTGATTTCCACCGAAATGGATGGTTCATTGTCTGGCTTATCTATTCGAGGATGAGCAGAGAAGAGAGATCCAGAAGAAATCGCGGTCGAAATCCAAGGCTAAGAACACGGCCTACAATTATTGTAAGAAGAAGGGGCATTTCAAGGTTGATTGCTTTAAGTTGCAGAGAAAACCGAAGCAGGAAGACAAATCGAAGAAGGAATCTTCGGTTGAAGCGAGTATAGCGGAAGGAGGAGATTTTCTTGTGGTCCTTGACAACACATAGTGATTCAAGGATGAGTGGATCATGGATTCAGGTTGTTCTTATCACATGTGTCCCAATATGAATTTGTTCACCACGTACGAGTCCATTGATGATGGAGTGGTTTTGATGGGCAACACTAGCTCGTGCCGAGCCATTGGTAAAGGGACAATCCAAATCAAGATGGTCGATAGTGTTATGAAGACGTTGGCGGAAGTCAGACACGTACCTAATTTGAAGAAGAATCTCATCCTTTTGGGTGCACTAGATGACAAGGGTTACAAGTTTTCCGCTGAAAGTGGAGTTTTGAAGGTTACCAAAAGTGCTTTCGTTGTGATGAAGGGCTTGAAGAAAGGTTCTTTGCATTCGTTACAGCGTTCGACGACTTCCGGATTGGCGGCTATTTCATCATTCAAATATATGATGGATTCGGAAACTATCAGATTATATCACATGAAGCTCGGACATATGAGTGAGAGAAGTACATGAGGCTCGCGCATATAAACGAGAGAGGTTTGGCTGAGTTGTCGAAGTATGGTCTACTTGGTGATAAGAGTACGACGACGCTGGAGTTTTGTGAACATTGCGTATTTGGGAAGCAAAAGCGCGTTAGTTTCAGTTCGGTGGTACACAACATGAAAGGCACTTTAGATTATATCCATTCAGATTTTTGGGGACCCTCTCCGGTTGCTTATAAAGGAAGCGGTGCCAAGTATCTATTTGCCTTTATTGATGACTTTTCAAGAAAGGTTTGAGTCTACTTCTTGAAGCATAAAAGCAACGTATTTACTACGTGCAAGCAATAGAAGACGTTGCTTGAGAAGTAGACATGGAAGCAGATCAAGAGACCGAGGACGGACAACGTGTTAGAGTTTTGCGTTGGATATTTCAATGATTTCTGCAATAACAAAGGGATAGTTTGGCATCATACCGTTGTTTACACACCACAGCAGAATGGAGTAACGGAGCGGATGAACCAGACTCTTTCAGAAAAAGTGTGGTGCATGTTGTCCAATGCAGGGTTCGGAAAGGAGTTTTGGGCAGAAGCGATAAATACGGCGTGCTATATTGTGAATCAGTCATCTCATACATCGCTAGGTAGTAAGACACCGGAGCAGGTACGGCCAGGAAAATACGCTGATTATTCAACACTTAAAGTGTTTGGTTGCTCCGCTTATACACATTCCTGTGAAGGCAAGTTAGATCCTTGAGCGAAGAAGTGTATCTTTCTTGGTTATGCTACCGGCATAAAGGATTATATATTGTGGTGTTCGGATCCAAAGTCATCTAAATTTACGATTAGCAGAGATGTGACGTTTGATAAATCTGCTATATTGAAACCGAACAATAAGGAATCTCCAGTTGAAAATGATTTGAAGAAGGATGAGCCAAGAGTTGATATTGAGGTCAGTAAGAGCTTGGGTTCGCAGGAGATCTCTCTTTCACCATCGTCTGAAGAATCTCAAGATGAACAGTCCCATGATGAGGAGTATTTTCTTGCTCGTGACCGACAAAGAAGAGACATTAGACCGCAACATAGATATAGCTACGATGATCTAGTGGCGTATGCGTTGTCCGTTGCAGAGACAGTTGATAGTAGCGAGCCGACAAGCTATAAAGAAATCATATTGTCCGATGAAGTAGCTCGTTGGCTAGTCGTTATGAATGAAGAGATTGAGTCTCTTCACAAGAACCAAACTTGGAAGCTCATAAAGCCCGAAGGAGGAAAGAAGACGGTTGGCTGCAAGTGGATTTCTAAGAAGAAAGAAGGTGACCAAGAGGCGGTTGATACGAGATACAAGGCGCGATCGGTAGTTAAAGACTATTCGCAGGAGCGGGGAGTTGACTTCACTGAGGTATTTTCTCCGGTTGTTAAACACACCTCTATACGTGTCTTGCTCGCTTTGGTATCTATGTAAAATTTGGATCTTGAACAACTTGATGTGAAGACCGCATTCTTACACAGTGATTTAGTAGAGAAGATCCATATGCAACAACCCGAGAGTTTGGAAGTTGAAGGCAAAGAAGACCACGTTTGTTAGCTAGAGAAGTCTCTCTACGGTTCGAACCATTCACCTAGATGTTGCTATAAGAAATTTGACTCCTTCATGAAAGATATTGGGTTTACGAGAAATAAGGGTGACAATTGTGTTTATTGTAAGTAGCTCGCCGATGGTTCTTTCATATACTTAATACTTTATGTTGATGATATATTGCTAGTAATAAGGTATATGGTTGATATTCAGAATTTAAAGGAACAGTTGAAAGGCAAGTTTGAGACCAATGATTTAGGAGCGGCTAAGAAAATACTTGGTATGGAGATAAGGCACGACCGCAAAGGAGGAAAAGTTTGCTTGTTTCAACAATGATATGTTTGTAGAGTGTTTTTCGCCATCCTATTGAGATAGGAATGCGCGTCGCTTGTCAGGCATATTACAGATCCCCCTTGCCTGGGGTAGACATAGGTTTATTGGTCGTGGGGATCCAAATCTCCGGTAACTATGGACTAAGTTGCCGTTAATTACCTTTCGCTTTTGGAGCGAGAGAATCTTTGATTGACGGGTAAAATTGGTCATGCGAACTCAATGTGCAGTGTATGCGTGTTGTGTTTGGGAAAAGTTTAAGGGTATTTCGGGAGTATTGATGGGTGTATATGTGTCAAGTGCACACTTAGAAAAGTGAGCACGTGGTAAGATACGCACGTGACAAGTGCGCACCTGCCAAGACGCGCACCTAGTAAGGTGCGCACTTGGTAAAGGCGCACATGACAAGTGCGCACCTGCTAAGGTGCGTGGGAGTGAAGGGGGCCAAAGAGTCCCGAGTGGGTTAAAAGGTCCAGTAAGGTGCGCACTTAGGGAAATGCACACCTAGCGAGGTGCGCACCTGGTTCGGTGCGCACCTGGCTCGATGTGTATCCAACGGGGTGCGCACCTAGGCAAATGGGCACCTAGCACGGTACGCACCTAACACGGTACAACTAGGGTCGAAACCCAACGAAGCAACAGTCCAAAAAGACAAAAAAATTTGACTTTTGAAGATCAAAAGGGGCTTTTTTTCCCTTTTCTGACGCCTCCTGACGTGCACACAAAAAAAAAATGAAAAGAGGAGAGAAAGAAAAACTTGCGCACTAAAGAGTAGCTCAAAACTCAAGATTTTTTTTTTGGGATTCAAGATTAAGATCAAGATCAAGATTTTTTTTTAACAAATCATCATGGGGTTCACATCTTTTACACTTAGCCCCATGGCTTGTACAAAATTGGCTTTTGCCTATTTAATTTTAAAAAATAAAAATTATATTTAATATTTTCCTTTTCTTCTTCTCTTTTGGCCAGTCCCTCTTCATACTCGGGCTCGGGCTCGGGCCTACTTGGTTTTTTGACTTTGATTTTGGTTTTGGTTTTGACTTTGAACTTGAATTTGATTTCTGATTTTGGCAATTGGATGTAATTTTCGACCCCAACAAATTGCCCCCATCGATAAATGCACACCGCGCATATGGGTTGTGTGTATGAAATTGATGGATCTTGTGCTATATGGAGATTGATTTGGTTTGGTTTCCTTTTGACGACATGGAGGTCGGTGTTGCCCTTTTTGCGATTTGAACTGTCGGTGCTGCCATTTTTGCTACGTGGACGGTCGGTGATGCCATTTTTGCGACTTGGACGGTCGATTCTGCCATTTTTGCGACTTGGACGGTCGATACTTGATTTGACATGCTCTGCTTCTTGCAGTGTCAGGGTTGAAGTTGACTTGCTCCGCTTCATGCGGTGTCGGAATTGGATTTGACTTGCTCCGCTTTTTGCGGTGTCAGAGTTGAGATTGACTTGCTCTGCTTCTTGCAATGTCAGGATTGGATTTGACTTGCTCAACTTCTTTCCATGTCTGGATTGAAGTTGACTTGCTCTGCTTTCTACGGTGTCAGGGTTAAAGTTGACTTGCTCCGCTTTCCACGGTGTCGAGATTTGATGTTGACTTGCTCCGCTTTTTGTGGTGTCGGGATTGATTTGTTTGGAGTTTGATTCCACCGAGGAGGTTGTTGGTATTGAATCGGTTGATCTGATCGGTTTTGGAGTTCTTGTTCGTTCCGCGGGACCTTTTGTGCTTGGAACCACTGTTGGTGGGATTTTGATTTGATTTATTTGATTTCTGTCTTATTTTGGCGGGACTTTTGAATTTGAAGGGAACTTGGAATTTGGATTTTGTTTGGCATCGGCATCACTACACTGGAATAATACCAAGAGCGACTCATCATTTTCCCTGGGAAAAATTAGGATTTGGGTTTTGTTTGGTATCAACATCGCTACACCGGAATACTGCCAGAAGCGACTCATCATTTGCCATGTCCATTGAGGAATGATGCCTTAGTAGACAGGTTTATGCCCTTATCAACTAAGGCTTTTTAATTTTATGAGCCGTAAGGGTCTCATAAAAGCATTTTCTCCCTATGAGTCGAGAGAATTTCGTAGGTGTATTTTCTTTTTAGGAGTCGTGAGGACCCCCAAGTGTGTTATTCCTTTGTGAGTCATAAGGATCTTACGAGGGAGTATTCTCCCCACAAGGTCGAGAGGACTTTGCGAGTGCGAGATTTGGAATTTGGGATTTGGATTTTTGTTTGGCATCAACATCGCTACACTGGGATGCGGTACCAGGGGTGAATCATCATTTGCCGTGAGAGGATTTCCTTTGTTCCCAGTTTAACGACATATAGGTCATTTGTTCCCAGTTTAACGACTTAGGGGTCTCTTGGATTTGAAAGATTGGAATTTTGGAGTTAGGGCCGGCATCAGCATTGCCAACACTGGAGCACAGGTGCCAGGAGCAATTTATTATTTGCCTTGGGAAAATTTAGGCTTTGGGCTTTGGGTCGGTATCAGCATCGCTAACACTGAAGCGTGATGCCAGGAGCGACTCATCATTTTCCATTGTTCACTGGGAAGCGATGGCTTAGGAGACAGGTTTAGATCCCTATCACCTAAATCTTTTCAATTTTATGAGCCGTAAGGGTCTTATAAAAGCATTTTCTCTCTACGAGTCGAGAGGATCTCGCAGGTGTATATTCTTCTTAGAAATCGTAAGGATTCCTAAGTATGTTGCTTCTTTGTGAGTCGTAAGGATCTAACGCGGGGATATTCTCCTCACAAGGTCGAGAGGACTTTACGAGTGTATTTTCGTTTCCTTTTCACGAGTTTGCGCCCTTTCGAGTTTTCACAAACTCACCGGCAGTCCTACTGTTTTTACTCATGGAGCCCTTTCGGGTTTTCATCTATGCCCGTTTTGCTTGTGGACATACAGTTTTTTAACATTGGTGGAGCTTTATCGCGGTAGGACTTTAGATGTAGTCTCGCTGGTAGGACTTGGGAGAGATAGGGGCCATTTACGCCCGTAGATTGTACAGTTTTACAGGATGTATGATCCAGACCGTAGGGTCGGTGTGCTCAATTCGTCTGCGACTTGGAGCATTCACGTGTAGTATTTCTTGAGATATCGGTCATTGATTGGTGGCATGGGCCTTTCTCCCTTGGGACTTATTAGTTGGTAAGATCCTCCGTCATACACTTTCTCGATGACGTATGGTCCTTCCCAATTTGGTTCAAATTTTTCCTTGGCGTGTCGATTAGGGATGATCGGTCTTTGGAGAACCAACACCAATTCGCCTTTTTTAAAAGCACGGAGACGGGTCATTTTGTCATAGGCTCGTGATATTTGGGCTCGGTACCACTCCAGATTTTCCTGTATTGCAAGCCTCTTTTCTTCAAGGGCGTCAAGTTCTTCGAGCCGAAGGAGAACGTTTTTCTCCTTCGTTAGACCTTACTGGAGAGCTATCCTTAAGTTGGAACTTCGACTTCGAGAGGGAGAATCACCTCTACTTCGAAGAGTAGTGATTATATAGTGAACTAAATTGGAGTGCGGTGCGTGATATGATATGCCCACAACGCTTCATGGAGTTTGAGATTCCAGTATTTTTTGTTGGCTGAAGCATTTTTCCTTAGATGCTTGCATAGAGTTTTATTGAAGGTTTCGGCTAGCCCATTGGCTCTTGGATTATAGATGGAAGAATGTCTCCAGTCTATCTTGTGCTGTGTAGTGAATCTTGAGACTTTGAATCTTATGAAAGAAAACCCTTGTCGCATATGATTTTTCTTGGTGTACCAAAGCGGTATAGAATATTATACCGAAAGAATGTCAGAATATCTTCTTTCTTGACTTCTTTTAGCGGGACAACTTCAGCCCATCTGGAGAAATAGTCAGTTGCAGCCAATATGAACTGGTGGCCTTTGGATGATGGAGGATCAATTGAACCAACTATGTTGGTGCCCTAAATTTCGAAAGGTTATGACGCCACCGTAGGATGCTGCGGGTTGGGATGCTTGTGGATGAAGTCCCTGTGAATTTGGTAGAGATGACACTTCTTCGTATGCTCTTTGCAATTCCTTATCATGGTAGGCCAGTAATACCTTAGCCGTTTGATTTGAAGCCTTATTTCGGGGCCAGATTGGCGAGCTCCGCAGACGTTCGAGTGAATTTCTTTCATGACTTTTTGGGCTTCGACCGATGAATAACGCTTGAGCCAGAATTGGTCATATGATTTGCGGTATAGCGTATTATTTACAAACACATATCGGAGGGCTCTCTTCTTCAACGGAACCCTCGCAGATTTTTCTTCGGGCAGCTTATCTTATCGGAGGTACTCTATGAAGGACTCTCTCCAATTGGGCTCATCTTGAATGATCAGAACTTTTTTGGTAGGATTGCTCTTTTGTTCTGCTCTTTCCTTTTCTCTTAAAGAGACCGGGGCCAGAATTTGCCGGCTTCTGACTGTGATCAGAATTTTATCTATGTCGGGATGAGCCAGCTCTTTGGCTAGGCAAGCGAGTACATCGAATTTTCCATTCAACACCCCGAGAACTCTCATTAGTTCAATATGGGTGAACCGTTTCATGAATTCCACCACCCAGCTTCTGTTTTGAGCTAACTTGGGCTTATATATTTTATAGTCGCCACTTACTTGGTTGACGACAAGCTGGGAATCACCGTAGACCCGCAGCCGAAGGATTTCCATTTTTATGGTGAGCTCCAGACCAGCTATCAGAGCTTCATACTCAGACTCGTTATTTGTGCGAGGCTCGGTGAGAGCGAAAGAACGTCGTAGAGTTCCTATCGATGGTGTGATGAACACTAATCATGTCCCTGCTTTTATCTGCGGGATGCTTGATTTGCTGGAGCTCCTTATTGATGAGGCTCCATCGATGTTGAGCTCTTAGCATGGCTCGTTATCTTTGAGATGCAACACTTGTTTATCGGGTAACTCACAATTTATCGGTGACCCTTCAGGTATGGGATGAGCAGCAAGGAAGTCGGCGAGAGCTTGCCTTTTTATTGCTTTCTGAGAAGTATAGACTATGTCAAACTCAAGCAGCATGGCAACCCATCTTGCTATTCTGCCGGCTAGGCTTGCCTTGGTCAGTAAGTGTTTAATTGGGTCGCTCTTGGAGATCAGCATAACCCGATGAGCGACAGATAGTGTCTTAATTTCTTCACAGCGAATATCAGGGCTAGGCATTGCTTTTTGATCGGGAAATAGTTATGTTCCATCCCGTCTAATGTTCGACCGAGGTAGCAGAGAGCATTTTCTTTTCCCTCCTCGTTATTCTGGGTAAGGAGCATGCCAAGTGATTCATCTAGCGCGGCAGTGTAGAAAATCAGCGATTTATTTGGAATGGGAGCAGTAAGCACTGGAGGGTGCAACAAGTATTGTTTGATATTTTTGAATGCTTCTTGACATTCGGTGTCCCAGACAAAGGGAGCTCCTTTCTTCATGAGCTTTGAGAAGGGCCCACATCTTCCCGATAGATTCGAGATGAACCTTCGTATGTAAGCGAGCTTTCCTTGAAAGGATCTTAGCCGCGTCAGATTTTTTTGGAGGAGGCATCTCTATGATGGACTTTATCTTTGATGGCTCAACTTCGATCCCCCGGCGTCGTACTATGAAGCCCAAGAATTTTCCCGATGACACGCCAAAAATGCACTTTAGAGAATTCATCTTCAGATCGTGTTCCTCAGTTTGGTGAAAACGGTCCTGAGATTTTGGATGTAATCGGCCTTGGATTTAGTCTTGACGACCAAATCATCAACATAACATTCGACAATTTTATGGATTAAGTCATCAAAGATCTTGGTCATTGTTCTTTGATATGTAGCGCCCGTGTTCTTCAATCCAAACAGCATCACCTTATAACAGTATATGCCGATCGGGGTTCGAAATGCCGCGTGTTTCTCATCTTCAGGCGACATTTTTATCTGATTGTACCCAGAAGAACCATCCATGAAAGTGAACAGCTCATAATTTGAGGTGTTGTCGACCATCGTTTCCATGATCGGGAGGGGGAAATCATCTTCAGGGCATACCTTGTTGAGGTCTCTGAAATCAACGCAAACCTGGATCTGCCCATTTTTCTTCTTTTCTGGGACGATGCATGCGATCCAATCCGCATATTTCTCTTCTCCGATGAAGCCGGTATCGATAAGTTTCTTGGTTTTCTCGATGACCTTTTCTTCCAGCTCCCTTTTCATTCTTCGAGGATCTTATTTGTCTGGCTTAGTATCAGGAGATATAGCCAACTTATACACCGCCACTTCAGGGGAGAGGCCAGGCATTTCTTTGTACGTCCACGTGAAGCAGTCGACGAACTCATGCAACAGGGCGGTTATCTGCTCTTTCATTCCCTCTGACAAGAGTGAGCTGATGTAGGTCAGCTTTGGATTATCGGGCGTTCCTAAATCAATATCGGTTAGCTCGTCGAAGGTTGCTTGTCCATCATCTTCGAGCTCTTGAGGAACTTCTTCTGGCTCGGCTAGCTCGTTGTAATCATTCGATTTCCTGCTGGCTTCACTAACATGAATCATGTAACATGCCTTGACGTCAGGTTGAATGAAACATATGCCCTTCTATCTGGGATTCATCCATTGATGAGTGCTCGGACCTGAGGCGGATACTGCATCCCCTCATAAAACTTCGCTTCGGAGTCCGTTTGATATAACCGACATCCGCACTTTTTAAAATATTCCCACATATCGGGCGCATAATATCTGGGATTGATGACGGCGCTTATGCCTCTCTCATAGAGTGTGCACGTGACAAAAAAATCGTCCGGGTGCACAATAGGATTTGACCCATAAAACAGGATGCCCTTCTGTCCACTTTTCCTTACGGGAACGTAGAAAATTTTCAGCTGGTCCACGGTGGAAACTGATAATGTATCCTGCTCTTTTCACATCTTCTCTGACACTCTTGTGACGACTAGGGGCCTTTCTGTAACTTTGAACGTTTCTCTTAGCTTCACTTTTTGCATGAGAGCCCAATCTGCACCGCTGTTGCAAGACGGGTCCTCTTCCTCCGACTCTTCAATCCCGCTGCCGAAATGAGGGTAAGTTTTGCTACCGGACGGGCCTTCGATGTCAGAGTTATCCATATCATTACCATAATGAGTGTGAGTTTTACGGAAGGACGGACTTGCAGCGTCGGACTCATCAATGTCATTGCCGAAACGCGGACGCACTTAGGGTTTTTTCTTTTGAAAGTGACAGCTGGCTCAGATTTGCTTTTGAGTTTCGGGGCCGTTTTGTCCTCGGTCAGTTGTGGCTCAGCATTTTAGGGGTTCACAAAGTACCAGGAATCTTCATATTGGATTTCATGCACACTGAATGGCTGGATGTCTCCGTTAATGCATCTTTCTTCGCCATTTTTAATATATTTCATACATTTATGGAAATTCGACGGAATGATGCTGTAATCATGAAGCCATGGCCGCCCCAGGAGAATTTTATAAGACGTGTCGGCTTCGATCACGTATATCTTGGATTCGGTTTTTAGGTCCCCGAACCTGATCGGCAAAACTATGGATCCTAGAACTTGCTGGCAATTTTGATTGAAGTCTTGAATGACAATCTCTTCTTTTGAAAGGTGTCAGACGTTCATCGACAAACTCTTCAAACTCCATAAGTTCATGATATTCACCAAGGACCCCGGATCAATCAATATGCGATTAATCCGATCTCCATTGTAACGAATCTGAAATCCCTGTACTGAAGTATTTGTTTAAATTTATATAAAAGGGTATTTCAGCCTGTTGTGGAGTTATAAGTTAAATTTGTTTAACAAAAGCAATAAGCAACTTGTAGCTCATCGGTAAAACCTCTACACTGCTGTGTCATACCCTGTATATTCGAATCCCCTCAGTCCTAATTATTTTTAAGATTTTTCTTTTGAATTTTTCGGAGTCCCAAGAGTTGCACATGCAATTCACGGAGAATCGAAAGGTTTCAGAAAAATCAAACAGGCGCAAAGAGAAGTAAACATAAATCTAAATACGTGACATGAATCTCAAGGCAAATGCTCAAGATTCGACCGCCCATTTCCCTCAAACGCCTGCTGCCGACGGTCCAATCTTGGCCATTCAACTCCGTGCTTTGCACACAAGTCTCTTCAGTTCCTCTCTGCTCCTCTGCACTGTTTGATTTCCCTGCAATTAAACATAGACTATTCAATTCACCATTTAACATCCATTTTAATTCTTTTAATCCAAATTTTAATTTCCAAACCCTAAATTCTTCACTATAAATACCACCCTATCCCCTAGCTCTCCCTTATTCTGAAATTTCTATCAAAAATTCTCTCAAACTCTCTAAGTACCAAGTGGAGTTAAGCACCCAAGAGGAGTAGCAAGCCATGCTCGACGATCGGAGCATCTCCGACGAGACCACGACTCCCGAAGGCTTCCCTTTTCCCTTGTTAATAAGCTAAACCCGTAAGTTTCCCTTCTCTCTCTATTTCTTTCATCTCAAATCTCCTTCTAAAAACATAGCGATAAAATGGAGTTAGCTCCGATATAATATTGTTTTTAATAATTGTACTCCACTTTATAAGCAAAATATGTCAAAGTAACATCCTCACACCACTCTTAACCTTATTTATATCATTTATCTTTTAGTTTAATAAAATTTTCCATGTGAAATAATCATAAAACGAAGTTTTCATAAAAATACCTTGAAGTTTAATATAACCATATTTTTAATAACTAGAGTATATACTTTTAGATCATTCACGGGGTAAGGACCTACCCCACACGCATACTATGATTTCATAGCACGAGGTTCTAAATGTATTGGTTTATTTAAAGAATATGTTTTACATTAAAATACCACATTTTTCAAAACGGGTTTCTTTTAATCGATATTTTTAATCCTCGGCAATTAAGCCTCTACAACCCTCGTTAGGAGACAAGCTAATGAATGGTGCGGATTATCGTACATTCTTAGAATAGTAGAGCGAGATGCAGTACTCCTCACGTAGTATTCGGTCTCGAAAGAAATTAGAAATACGGTTTTAAGAAATATGACTTTTCTAAACAAAACAAACTTTGCAAAATTTATATAAAACTACAAATACATATTTTCAATAAAAACAACTTAATGGCGATCAACACTTCTTTCCATATAGAGCTGCAAATGGTGTCATTCCGATACTTGCTTGGTAGCTGTTGTTGTATGAAAACTCCACAAGATATAGATGATTTTCCCACGATCCTCCGAGGTCTAGCATACACGCTCTTAGCATATCTTCAAGTATCTAAATAGTTCGCTCAGACTGTCCATCTGTTTGTGGATGGTAAGCTGTGCTGAAGTTTAGACTTGTTCCCAAGCTAGCTTGCAGACTCTGCCAAAATTGCAATCGGAATCTGGTGTCACGATCGGAGACAATGCAAACCGGTACTCCATGCAATCTCACGATTTCCTGCATGAGTTCATGGGTATCAGAGATAGTACACATTGAAGAGTTTAGATCTTACTTAGATTCTTACCTCCATGTACTTCTTTGCTAATGTCTCGGTAGATTGGCCAACTTGAAATGAGATGAAGTGAGCCGACTTTATGAGTCGATCCACAATAACCGATACCGCATCGTTACCTTTCGTGCTGCGAGAAAGTGCAGTCACGAAATCCATAGTGATGTGTTGCCACTTCCATTCTGGGATAGGTAACGGTTGAAGTAAACCAGCGGTCCTGTGATGTTCAGCCTTTACTTGCTGACACACCAAGTATTTAGCGATGCTTCTGGCTACTTCACGCTTCATTCCATGCCACTAGTAATTTTGACGCAAATCTTTGTACATCTTTGTGCCTCCAGGGTGTACTGAATAAGGAAAGCTGTGAGCTTCTTTCATCAACTCTTCTCGTACAGAACCTTTTGGTACACACAATCTACTGCCGTATCTCAAAAATCCGTCTTCATGGATGATGAATTCCATTCTAAGTCCATTTTGTACTTTTTCTCTGATCTTTTGCAACTTAGCATCACTTACTTGAACTGCTTTAATCTGATTAACAATGGTAGATTGAACTTGTATGTTCATCAAACTTGAAGCGTTACCTGGCATGACCACTTCAATCTCCATCTAATGTAAATCTTGTTGAAGCTTCCACTATGCGGTGAGGTTCAATGCTAATGGTTGGCAACTAAGTGCATCAGGTACTACATTCACCTTTCCTGGATGATATTGTAGGTTGATGTCGAAGTCTGCCATAAGTTCTAACCATCTTCTCTACCGCATATTCAACTCTTTCTGAGTAAATACATATTTCAGACTTTTGTGATCTGTGTATATGTCCACTCGTTCACCAAAAAGATAATGGAGCCAAATCTTGAGTGCAAAGATTACGGCCGCCAACTCCAAATCATGCGTCGGATAGTTGAGCTCATGAATCTTTAGCTGTCTTGATGCATAAGCTACGACTTTACCGTGCTGATGTAGAACACATCCTAATCCCATACCGGATGCATCGAAATGCACTTCAAAACCTCCAGATTGTTCCGGTATAACGAGAATAGGTGCTGATGTCAATCTTGACTTTAGTTCTACGAAAGTTCGTTCGCATGCTTCTGACTACACGAATTCTTCATCTTTACGTGTGAGTTTAGTCAGGGGTGTTGCAATCTTCGAAAATCCTTCTGTAATATCCTTCTAAACCCAAGAAGTTTCGAATGTCCTTCACTGACTTCGGTGTCGGCCATTCGCTTACTGCTGATACTTTTGCTGGATCTATAGAGATTCCATCGCCTGATATAATATGTCCGAGGAAACCGACTTGATCTAGCAAAAACTCGCACTTGCTGTACTTGGTATAGTGTTGATGTTGTCGTAAAGTCTCTAGAACAATTCGTAGGTGTTCGGCATGTTCTTTCCGACTCTTAGAATACAACAGGATGTCGTCTATGAAAATGACAACAAACTTGTCTAGATACTCTCGGAAAACTAGATTCATTAGGTTCATGAATATAGCTGGTGCATCGGTCACTCCAAATGGTATCACCAGAAATTCGTAATGTCTATAGCGAGTTCTGAATGCCGTTTTATGGATATCAGATTCTTTGACCTTCACCTGATGATAACCCGAACGAAGATCTAACTTGGAGAAAACGCAAGACCCGCTTAGCTGATCGAACAGGTCGTCGATGCGCGGAAGTGGATACTTGTTCTTTATAATTACTTCGTTTAGACCTCTATAATCAATGCACATTCGATATAAACCTTCCTTCTTCTTCACAAGTAGAACTGGCGATCCCCAACTTGAAGTGCTAGGACGAATCCATCATTTCATCAATAATTCTTCCAACCGAGTACGGACCTCCTTCAAATCTTCAGATCTTAACCGATACGGTGCTTTGATCATCGGTTGTGCTCCAAGTACTAAATCAATATTGAATTCAAGAGCTTGATCGGGAGGAAAACCTGATATGTCTTCAGAAAATATATCGTCGAACTCTTGAACTATCTCTGGCTTCGATCCTTCCTCCGCTTGAAGTGTTTCAATCACTGCCTTCTTCGGTTTTGCTTTGTATGTGCTTGGCTCCAGGGTACGGTGTCCACTTTTGAAATAAAAGACCAGATGGTCTGAAATCTCGAACACTACCCTCCTTTGACGACAGTCGATGGCAGCGTAAAAAGTTCTGAGCCAATCCATACCCAAAACGACATCAAAATTTGGTATGTCCAGCACCTTGAAGTCAGCATAGAATTCTCTGCTGCAGACGACCACTAGACACAGGTCGTATCCCATTATTGCCTTTAGAACACCGTTCCCTGAACTGAAATTCCAGCTGGATAAGAGAGGTTTGACTGGAATCGCATGAGTTCGGACGAACCGTTGTGACATAAAGCAATGAGATGCTCCAGTATCGAAGAGTGCTAGTGCAGGAAGTGAGGCTACTAAGATTGTACCTAAGTTATGTGGGATAGGTTTAGGTATAGAAAAATATATGGATATAGCAAGTATTGAACAGTTTTGAAAATTGAAAGCTTACCAGTAATGACTTGGCCAGTGGCTTCAACTTCTTCCACAGTCATTATGAAAGCCTGTCGCCTCAGTATATTCCTCCTTGTTGCAGGAGCATTCCTCTGTCCGTTCCGTTGTCCTTGAGGTAAGTTTCTTTGTGCTTGATGGAACTGACGAGAAGGAGGTGCAGCCAGTCCACGAGGTGGTGGAGCTGGGAGAGCTAGTCGTGGAGTAGGTTCCTGGATGGCTGGTTGTTGCGGGTAGGTGATTGCTGGTCTGGGTGCAGCATTTGGATTGAGTCTTCAAGGATAAGACCTAGTATTATGTGTGGCTGAGCCGCAGACCAAACAAAGGAGATTTGCACGCCGACAGTCCTTCACTAAGTGTCCATCCCTCTTGCAGTAGGTGCAAAAGGCTGTGCTGGGCCGGTTGATTGGCACTCCCGGTCTCCTGGGCACAAAAGGTGGCCTTGAAGAGGCTCCTCCTGCCATCTCGGTGGCAGGGTGCTTCATCCCTGCAGATCGGGGTCTACTTTTCATCTTCACCACTGCCTCATATCGACGAGCAGCTTTCAGGGCCAGTTCGTGGGTTGGGAAATCCTCTGTAGCTAAGGCAGCTTGGATCTCCAGATCTAACCCTTGCTGAAATAATCTGGACCTGATCTCAGCAGTCGATATCAAGTGTGCCGCGAACATGTTAAGGTCTTGTGTTAGCTGTGTAGTATGTGATAGTAGAAAATCGAATATTGAGACATATCTTACCTACTGAGCATGGTAAACTCAGTATCATACTCATCCACTGATTTGGTCCTCATCGAACCCTGTTGTAGATGGATGAATTACTGCTCCATGTCAAATCGGGCAGTCACTGGAAAGTACTTTGCGTCGAACATGTCGCGAAAGGTTTTCTATTCGATCGGCTGGTCAAGACGGCTTTCTTCCGCCTTCCACCAAACTCGGGTGTTGTCGGTGAGTTGCAGCTTCGCAACTCGTACCCAAGCGATCTCTGGCACTTGTGCTACCGCTAGATCATCCTCGATGCTCTGAGCCTATTCTTCCGCTTGCAGAGGGCTCTCTTTCTCCAAAAATTGCTTTGGGCGCAAAGCTCGGAAGTTCTTTACTCCGGATGCTTCCGCTTCTGGATGGTTCAATAAGATAGCAGTCTGCTGCAGCTGTCCTTCTAGGAGGCTTCGGATTGCTGTTTCCCCAATCAGAGCAAAGCTCTGTTTTGAATTTCAAAATTCAAAAATTGAAGCAACGCTTCAGATTCTGCGCGCTGCGCGCCACGTGTCAAACACAGATATGCTAGCGCCAGGTGCGCTACGCCCTAGGCAGCGCACCCCCAATTAGAGCAAAGCTCTGTTTTAAAATTCAAAATTTAAAAGTTGAAGCAACGCTTCAAATCCAGTACTCTGCGCTGCGCACCACGTGTCAAACACAGGTGTCCTAGCGCAGTTGCGCTGCGTGCCACGTGTCAAATGCGGGTGCACTAGCGCAGTTGCGCTGCGCTCTGGGCTGCACGCCACGTGTCGAACGTAGGTGCGCTAGCCCAAGGTGCGCCAGCGCAAGGTGCGCCAGCGCTGGAATTAAAAATTCCCCACCGTTAGATCAAAAGATCTACTAATAATAAATTATTAATTAATCAGAACTAAAATTCTGTTATGGAAAGATTTTTCAATTTTATTGAAACAAGAAGATTATCTTCTGTAAAACAGAAGCCTTAGGATCAAAGATCCAACGATGGGAAATATTTCCAAATCAATCAGAGAAAGATCTCTTAAAACTGATTCAACAAATCAATTGACCCTATATAAAGGCCCCTAGACTTCAAGTCTAAAATATACACAGAAAGAGAGAGAAAACCCTCTGAAAACTTTGAGAAAAAGAAGAGCAAGCTCTTAGAAAAAAAAAGATCATTTCTTCATCTTCAAGGTAAAGAACTAGTTCTTGAACCACAGAGATGAAATCATCTCGTAAAAAGAAGAACCATCTTCTAAAATGATCATAGATCTAAAAAAGACCAAGATCTTTAATAAAAAGAAAAAGATCCAAAGATCTAATCATAAAAAAAATAAAAAATAAAAGAAGTATTTTACTTCATTCATAGATCTTTGATCTATAAAGGCAGGGCCCTTTTATAAAAAACAAGAACTTTTGTTCTTGGATCTTGAGGCAAGGCCTCCTTTAAGAAGAACATAAATTTGTTCTTTGATCTTGAAAATGCCTTGCACTTATGAATTGCGCTCTTGCGCTCATTGGACAGGCGCTCAGCGTCAAAACCTGCCACGTGTCAACTAAAGACACAATCTGCGCTTTGCGCTTCTGAAACAGCGCACTGCGCTCATGGGCCGGCGCTCAGCGCCAAGCGCGCCACGTGTCACTCACTGGCGCGCCAACAGACTAGCGCAAAGCGCTCATAAATTAAAACCGCAATGCGCTAATGAACTAGCGCTTAGAGCTAAGCACGACACGTATCCTCTTCGTGTGCGCTACCTGACAGAAGCGCAATGCGCTTTTTGACTGGCGCAAAGTGCCTGGCGTGCCACGTGGCGTATTGTCAGAACACACTTTGTTCTGATGAAGACAAAAGATGTCAGAACCCAATGCTTAGCATTATTAAAAGGGCCGAGCCCAAATAAATGCCTAATAGCCAGAACAAATAAAAATGTTAAACATTTTTAATTGGATTTAGCCCAATTCTGGCCATAAGTCCTCAACTTATATTAAACTGAGCACATCTGCGCACAAATATTCAACAGATCTTAGCCCCAAACTAGGCTACAGATCTTTCAAACAATTCACACTGTTTCGAGGGTACATCTCGTTACTCCTCTGATATTTATCGTTGTAATCCTTCAACGTTTTCGGAGAGGTGACGGGTCCCGGCGACCACACATTTCCATAGACTGTGGGGTCCTTAAACTCATGGACTATGATATCCTTAACCTCGACCGTGATGTCTTAAAACTAACATTGGACTGTGGAGTCCTTAAACCCACGGACTATGATGTCCTTAACCTCGACCGTGATGTCTGTAAACTAATATCGTACTGTGGAGTCCTTAAATCCACGGACTATGATGTCTTTAATCTCGACCGTGACGTCTTAAAACTAACATTGGACTGTGGAGTCCTTAAATTCACGGACTATGATGTCCTTAACCTCGAACGTGGCGTCTTAAAACTAACATTGGACTGTAGAGTCCTTAAACCCACGGACTATGATGTCCTTAACCTCGACCGTGATGTCTTTAAACTAACATTGGACCGAGATGTCCTTAAAACTAACGATGGACCGTAATGTCCTTAAACTAATTATCGACCGCAATGTCATTAAACTAAACAATAGAGCCCAATTGCTCTTTTGTCGGATCTAAAACGATCCCGTTAAGTTGATCTTAGTCTAAAATTAGACTAACATATCCTTAACAAACGTTTAAGTTGATCTTAGTCCCAAATGAGGCTAACGTATCCTTAAACCCAACCCCCTAAACCCAAATCTACGAAGATACGGATTTGGACTAGTCCACGCCCTACGGGCGACGACATAAATTAGTCTCCGTATACAATCCACGGGCAACCAAACACAAAACAAACATCCACGGCACGAAGTGACCATCTGGAGAAGGAGAAAGTTGTTACTGCGATGCGGTAGCGTAATTAACTGCAGGGGCTTGCGCTTGCAGGGAAGAGCGTCCCCACAATCAAAAACCCCTCAAACGAGGGAGAATCTGACGAAGTCTGCTACATCGGACGCATCCGTTTAAACCTTCGATACATGGTGCCATAAATCAACTTGGCATCTTCGGAGAGGTGGACGGATAGCACCGATTAGCATCTGCCCCGAATTTCAGGCAAGATGGACCAGCACGGTCGCGTCTCCGTGATTCGGAGGGGAACAGATTCTGGCACGCCCGGTGGGACCTTTTCCTCTTTCCACTCCACACTTCGTGTGTCGTGTTCGCGAACGAATCGCGGTTTGCTATGATTGCCCTTGGGTTTGAGGTACTAAGATTTGGTTTCTTGCTTGGCGCAGAAAGCGAAACATCAATGACATCCACTTGCGAGAAGTGTTCCATCTGCAATTGTAACTCGCGCTCCGCCTCATCTGGAGGCATAGCCTATGGGCCCCAAGCAGCCTCCTTGTTCACGATGCCGGTGAACCAGGTGACTCAGGCCACCACCGGATTGTTCTTTGGGACTATGCTCCCACCGATGAGCTTCAACACCCCTATACCAACACCAGAAGCTCCCAAGAAGTCGGTCTTTGATCGGCTTGCTACTACCGCGGCCCCTCTCAACGGGTCGTCCAGCTCCAGCACCTCAGTCTTCGCCATATTGGGCCAAAGTCCATGTGGGCCCATGATGAAGCCTGCAATCCCAGAAAAGGTTGTTCCGAACAGGATAGCCATCCCTGCTCCTGAAGTCGTCAAGGCGGCTTCTCCTACCAAAGGGTCGGTCTTTGCAAGACTGACTGTTCCAGCTCCCACTACGGCTCCCGTTCCTGCTCAAAGGTCTGTCTTTGACAGATTGGATACCGCTACTCAAAAGACGTCAGTCTTCAAGAGGTTGGCACCGGCGGCGCCTCACCTGAACAGGGGGCAAGACAAAGCCACCCCCATCGCCGAACTAACCCCAACAGCTCGACACGCTCGACGTCGCCACTGGCGCCGAGTAATGAAGGCTGGGGGCAACTCCCCCTCTGGGCTAACTCCACCAGCTCCAATGGTGAAAGTTAATGTTGCTATTCCAACTGGGAACAGCTTTGAACTGCTGAACAAGGTGCGCAGGAACTCGCTTACCGCCGTCCTGAAAAGATCTCCTCCACCGGTGGAGACTGTTACAGAAGTAAAGCCGGAACATTCCCCTCAACGGCTGTTTTCCAAAGTTTACAAAATCTGGCGAAAAGTCCGAGAGTCGGTGGTTGATCAAGACTATCCCCGCCGACAGAAGAAGTTGAAGGTCCAACAGGAAGAAAACCGTCCTGTTAAGCCACAGAAGGCGACGGCTACTCGGGTGCCCACTGCAACGGCCCCCTCAACTTCGACCGCCCACAAGAGAAGAAGGCCGGAGAAGATCCCCATGTCTGCGACAAATGTCAAGGGCACTAAGCCTAAATGCCCCAAGTCTGGGGGCATGGTGGTGCATACCATCTATATGGCATCCGGAAAAGAGGATAGCCGCATTTCCATAGGTCATCGATCGCTTACGCGATCAGTGACTAAGGCTCAGGAGCAATAACAGCAAAAGCTTCAAGAGATGTTAACAGCTATGGCCGCACTTACAGGACCGAAAGCAAGCCCAGAGGCATCCTCGGAGCAACGCCATTTGCAAGAAACTGATGCCGAATTCCTTCGGAGAATGCTTGAAAAGAAGGACAAAGAGGCCACGGAACAAGTGGCCAATATAAAGCAAATGACCCTTCTATTCCAGGATATGGTGGGCATGATGATCCAGCCGGATCCTCCAGCCGAAGATCCTCCAGTAATAATTGAAGATGATAGAGGAGAAACATCGAATTCTCTGCCGGCTCTATCAACAGCCAAGGAAGAGACAATCTCCAAAGCTGCCCTGGATGGCTATATTGCTCACCAAATAAGAGTTCACCAGGCAAATGAAGCGGCTGGCCAAGTCGTCAAAACCGAGCGACCATATCCAGGACGGTATGATTAAATAAAGTACCCGCCGGGCTACACGATCCCCAAATTCCATGTGTACAAGGGGACAGGCAATCCCCATCAATGTGTCGCTCAGTTCAGGGCTCTTTGTGGCAACACCGGTGGCGATAATAAACTTTTGCTCCGCCAATTCGTCGGCAGCTTATTGGAGACGGCGTTTGAGTGGTACTCCGAACTTCCAAACGACTCCGTCAAAACTTTCTCAAAAATGGAGTTGTTGTTCATCCAGCGATTCGCAAGTGCTAGTGAACGCACCCCAATAACGGCATTGATCAATGCTAGGGTGAAGCCGGGCGAGACGTGGGTTCAGTACGCGATCCGATGGCGGAATCTGTGGTCGAAATGCGAACAACGCATCGAAGAAGCACCAGCGGTGGGCATGTTCGTGGGCACTCTAGACCCTCATGCAACTATTTCACAGTTCATGATGTTCTTCAAACCGACCACATTCCAGGCTTTAATCGACAAGCTGGCCCAGATGGACCAGATGGGTCATAGACCGTCTCCTCCGAAGCCGGAGCTACGGAACGAAAAAGGTAAAGGGAAGGCGACCTTCGTTGCGAATACCCAACAGCAGCCCAGTGCCCCAAAACTAACGGATCAACTGGAAGAGAGACGACGCTATTATAATGAGAAAATGAAGCGTCCTTACTCATTCCCAAGGGACAAAACGATGAGACTATTCGAGCTGGCGATACGCAACAGGCTTATCAATCTGCTGAATCCAAAGCGACCATTGCAACCCGGCGAAGCGAATAATCCCAATTATTGCCCTTACCACCAAACGGTAAGCCATCCAATCGAAGATTGCTTCGTCTTTAAGGGATGGATCGAGGATCAGTACCAACAAGGCAAGTTTGCGTTGTCGGAGAAGTGGAAAGTAAGCCCACCACAATCGCATACTCCTAAGAAGACGGACACACCCGGGGCATCGTGCTCTTTTGTTGAAGAAGCTCCATGGGAGGTCGCTCTTTCAGCCAAAACCAAAAGGATGCTGAACGATCTCTAGACATGCCCGGCGATCAGGTGGAAGAATCCGTTGGAACCTGAGATCATTGAGGGGATGCTGAAACCGCGCCCAACTCCAAAGATTGGTGGTGATAGCCAAAGCATTCACACCCAGCCATCAAAATCTTCGAAAAAGAAGAAGAAATCCAAGAAGCCCGTGAAGCCTGGCGACAAGCGCACGGACCTGCAAAAACAGATTGATGCGTTGGAAGAATATAACCAGAAGGTGCGGACTCCAATCACGCTCCAAGAGTTCCTCGGCCATGCCCTCGAAGACGGAGATGATGGAGAAGACTCGTCGGATGAATCTGAAGATTATGTGGCAAGTTGCCATATGATCTCTCACTCGTCGATAGACTATGAAGAAGCTCCTTGCACCGAGAAACTGGGGGAAGATACTGAGCCAGAACTTCCGGGGCCATCAGACGAAATGATCGACGCATTCCTCAACGAAGCTCTTTCAAAAAGTAAAGCTGATCGGGAGCGTGAGATGGCCATATTTGAAAAGGCCAAACGCCGGCGACTGGATGAAGTAGTCGAGACACTCCCGCCGAATCAAAGGACATCCGTCCCGAATAAAAACGAGTTCAAGACGAGGAAAATGTTTGCTAAAGCCATATCAATAGGAATGAAGCTACCACCCTCCGAAGAAAACACTGTCGGTGAAGCAGAGATGCATCCTAGTTACTGCCTATATCATCGAAAGATTGCGCACCCCACTGAGGAATGCAACGCTTTTAAAAGATGGTGGCAGGGGTATGTTGCTCACCGGCAACATTTTAAGCGGATGAAACGCAAAACTCGTCGGGAGCGAAGAAGTGCGACTGAGGAGCATAAAAGAACTGTCGGCAACTGTCGCACGGTCAACGCAGGGGCGTCGCAAGTTCTCACTTTCGGAAGTGACTCCGACGAAGAAATGACTCTTGGCCCTCTTTTCAAAGAATTTACCTCGGGAAAAGAAGAAGAACCGTAGATCTGCGAAAATATCCAGCCGCGCAATCGTACACTTCCAGAAAAGAACCTCGGACCCACAAACAGAAAAGATAAGGGAAAAGAAAAGGTCTCTGAGGATATCGCCGTAGATGACCAAGTCATGAAAGAGCTGACCGCCAAGGACCCGCCAAAGAAAAGTAAGGTGGACTACAATGTTCTGGCACACTTGAGGAAGCTACCTTCACAGCTTAGCATTCTCGAAGCCCTGGTGTTATCCAAAGAGGCGAGAGATTCATTGATCAAGGCGCTACAAGAGCCAGAGCAATTCCAAG
Organism: Agapanthus africanus; assembly: GCA_030015575.1. Lineage (NCBI taxonomy): Eukaryota > Viridiplantae > Streptophyta > Magnoliopsida > Asparagales > Amaryllidaceae > Agapanthus > Agapanthus africanus. Next base: position 695,905,035 of record CM057343.1, on the reverse strand, counting down.
ATTTCCTCGCCGAAGAAAGGATGAAAGAAGAGCTGGAAGAAGTACACACAGCCGATATCACCTTCGGCGATGAAGATCTTCTCCTTGGGATGTGCGAGCACAACCGTCCTCTATATGTCTCCAGATACTGTCATGATGTCAAGATAGGCAAGATCCTTGTCGACAATGGGTCCTCCGTCAATCTCCTCAACGTGCGAGTGTTGAAGGAAATCTGCATGAGCGTCCAGCACCTCGCTCGTGATATAATCACCATCTCCGGTTTCGACTCTCAGTCATCACGAACTCTCGGGTCCGTGATACTAACGTTGCGCTTCGGGCTACTTGTCACGGATATTAAATTTCACGTCATTGACGCCAAGACATGCTACAATGCTTTGCTCGGCCGGCCTTAGTTACACGAGTACAACATCATCCCTTCTACACAACATCAGTGTATGAAATATTTCAAGGATGGTCTCGAGTACACTGTGACAGGAGAGCTGAACCCATTCTCCGTAAACGAAGTCCGAAAGTTCGAAGATGCAAAATACTTCTTACCGGATTTCGAGGACACGGAGAGATGTCACAAACCGAAGGACAAAGCTATCACCACTATTCCAGTCTTCGGGAGTGACACCGAGGAGGAGGAAGAGATAGTTTATTCAGGGCCGCCTCAACGCAACAACCTGGGACCGTCCGCCCCTATGTTGATCTTCGGCAGCGACTCAGAAGATGAGGTTAACGCTATATTTTCTGCTCGGCCATCAATACAAGCCTTCGCTGGCGATAATCAGAGTCTGCAAATTACCATGGTTCCACAAGAGTATTACAAAGATCTCGATACACTTGAAACTTGTAGTGTGCAAGAACTGCAGGCATTCTACGTCCCTCCCAGGCGAAAAGGTGAAAAAGCGATCCTATTCTACCGATCCGGGGAAACCAAGGTGGAGAAAGAGGTTTGGTATGGCACCGATTCTACGCTCGACAGGCTCCAACCCATCCATCTGCCTAGATATTACACGGAAGGCTTGAAAAGGCTATTGAAGCGCCAAGGGGTACCCTTCAGACAAACTACTCGACAAGCTCGATTCTACAACAGGATCTGGGACGTCCCCAGGACTCAACGAAAGCTACCCAACGGGAGAATGGAAAAGGTCGGGCTCGGATATGTCCAATCCAGGAAACGGGAACGAGTCCATGGTAGCTATGTCATATATGATTTCGATGAAGAAGAGGACGCCCTATTAAAAGATGTTGATCCCGAACCAAAACAAGATCCGGTCATCAAAGCGCCGAGTCCGTCATTTGAAGAACGAATGGACATGCTAGTAAGGGAAGCGGGTCAAAAGATCCGGGATAACCATAACCGCGAGATGGCCATTTATGAAAAGCTAGGACATAGCGCCTCCTCCAACAAACTGCGGAGAACAGCAATGCTCTTCCTTATCAACCTGTCATACAAAAGGCCCGACGCAGAGGCAAGAATAAATCAAAGAGCGGGAAAAGCGTTCGAGAGCGACAAAGCGGGACCAAGAAGACGCGTGATCGGGAATCGAGCAATCCGGAGTCGTCTCTTATAAAGAAGATGGGTCGAGCATACTCTTTTCCTCAGAACAAAACACGGAAGATACTTGATCTTGCCATAAAACATCAAATGATTACGCTTCCGGAGTCCAAACACCCCGAGCAAGCCAACAAGGTCTCTCACCCAGACTATTGCTCTTATCACCGAGCAATAGGACATCCTCTCGAAGACTGCTTCACCTTCAAGAATTGGGTCGAAGACCAATTTCAGCTCGGCAAGTTCGCTCTATCTAGCGGTTGGAGGATAAATCCGCTACAGAAGCACGAACCAAAAGCCGCGCATACAGCGAGAGTAGAACCAGATCAACATCGGTCTTGGAAGCGAGTTCGTACCTGTCATATGATAACGCTATCAGAAGAAGAGCCCGAGGATATGGATGACCTCCCTTGGTGCTTCGAAAACAATGATGACGAGGTGATCTCAGAATTTCCACCGGCGCCGAAAGAGCTGGAAGAAGGAATACATACCACTGCAGACGACCTCAAGAAAATTGATTTGGGGACGACGAGTGATCCGCGGCCGACATTCGTCAGTGAGTTGCTGTCTGAAGAAAGGGTAGCTACACTAAAAGACGTGCTTATGCAGCATAAGGATTTCTTCGCGTGGAACTATTCCGAGATGCCAGGATTAGATCCAGAGATTGCTGTGCACAAATTGGCGATATCTCTGGACGTCAAGCCAATCAAACAAGCACCGAGAAGAATGCGGCTCGAGCTTGAGATGGGCATTAACGCCGTGGTCAAGAAGCTGATCGACTCTGGCTTCATCCAAGAGGTTCAGTATCCTGACTGGATCGCCAATATCGTCCCGGTGATGAAGAAAAATGGGACAGTGCGCATATGTGTGGACTTTCGGGATCTCAATAAATCCTGTCTAAAGGACGACTTCCCAGTACCGGTCACCGAGCTGATGATAGACAATACATCCACTCACAAAGTCTTCTCCTTTATGGATGGCTCATCAGAATGATGCATCCCGAAGACCAGAAACATACCGCTTTCCGGACCCCTTTAGGCATATTCTGCTATAAGGTGACGCCCTTCGGTCTAAAGAACGCCGGTGCCACCTATCAGAGGGCCATGACGAAGATCTTCGATGACCTCATACATGAAGTCGTCGAATGCTATATCGACGACCTCGTGGTTAAGAGCAAATCATACGAGGAACATTTAGAGAATCTGAAGATCGTGTTTCAACGCCTCCGGCAATACAAGTTGAAGATGAACCCTCTCAAATGAGCGTTTGGTGTTTTCTCGGGCAAATTCCTAGGATTCATCGTCCGACACCGAGGCATCGAGATAGATCCGTTAAAAATTAAGGCGATTATGGAAATGCCTCCGCCAAGGACTCTCTAGCAATTGCGGTCTCTCCAAGGGAAGCTCGCGTATATCCGGCGATTTATAGCCAATCTTTCGGGCAAGTGCCGTCCTTACAGCCACCTGATGAAGAAGGGAACCCCTTTCGTTTGGGATTGCAAATGCCAAAGCGCGTGTTCCCGCCAAAATTTTGGCTCAAAACCCGCTCCTTATAAAATAATAACAATAAAAAGAATAAATAAATAAATAATAGTAATAATAAAGGAGAAAATCTCCCTTTCAGAGCAAAACTCTGTTCAAATCCCAAGGCGGGAAATGAAGCAATGCTTCTGTTTCCCCCAATCAGAGCAAGGCTCTGTTTAAATTTCAAATTTTAATAAAGGAAGCAACGCTTCAGCTGATTTGCGCTCTGCGCTGCGCGACACGTGACAGCGCAGTGGCACTGCGCTCTGCGCTGCGCGACACGTGTCAAGCGCAGGTGCGCTTGCGCCAACTGTGCCAGCACTAAAACAGAAAAATTCTGGAAAGATCTTTCTCAATCTTGTTAAAAACAAGAAGATTGCCTTCTGTAAAACAGAAGCCCCAGGATCAAAGATTCAACGGTGGGGAAAAATCCCTAAATCACTCAGAGAAATATCTCTTTAACTAATTTAACAAATCAATTGGCACTATAAAAAGGCCCCTAGACTCCAAGTCTAAAACATATGGACATCAAGAGGAAAAGATACAGAACTCCTTAAAAACTTTGAGAAGAACTCGAAGAAAAGAAAAAGGTAAAACCTTTGAAAAATGAAGAAGTTCTTCTAAAAAGATCAAAGATCTAAGAACAAGATCAAGATCTTCAATAAAAAATAATAATAAAGAAGTAATTTACTTCTGTATAAAGGCATTGCCTTTTGATGAACCACTGGTTCTTTAATCTTGAGGTAAAACCTCTTGAAACAAGAAAAAACTTGTTTTCATTGATTTAAATTTGATCAAGAGATTAAACAGTGCCCTGCACTTGTAAAATTTGCACTGTTGCGCTCTTGGGTTGGCGCAAGCCACCAGAGAGCGCCACGTGTCAGCCCCAGAACAAACTGTGCCTTGCGCTTTACAAAAATGAGCATTGCGCTCTTGGATTGGCGCAACTTGTAACACCCGAGCCCAGTAATACTATTCATATTACTAGTTGAGGGTTATATATTGCTCATTCCATTTATCCTGATTGTTTGGTGCTTTTTGCAAAATTTTAACCGGTTAAGTCATTTTGGCACATAACAAATTTTAACTCCTAAAATGAAATTTAAAATATCCATGTTGGCCTACTCGTCGCCACTAGTCGCGTGGTAGCGTCCGCGTGTCGAGATTCTGTCCCGTTTGGCTAAACGGGCAAGTTTGGACGACTACGCGCGCGTGCAAGTGTCCGACTTGGGGGCATGCATTTTAATCATTAAACACCTCTTTTCAAAATTTGGAACCCGCTTAAAATCCTATAATTTGAATTTGGAACATTTGGGCGCAACCCGGGCGCGATTTCGAAATGTTTCATTTCGCGCCAAAAAGGCCCATTTAAATTTAATATCTTAAACTATTTTATACGAGTGTATATTTTTCCTTACTGTTTAATCTCTCAAACCCTCTCAAATCTTTCTTTAAATCTCGTGATCAGCCAATCAGCGCGAGGACTGTTCACTCGTGGGCCCCGTCTCCCCTTTCTCTCTCTCTCTCTCTCTCTTCCCTCATTCTCTCTCTCCCTCTAACAACTCTCTCTCTCCTCTATTTATACCTCGCATGCAGCCGCCTCCCCCACTCATCTTCTCCATCACGAACCATCAGAACCCTAACCCTAGCCCCTCGTTCTTCGCCGTCGACCTCCCCGCGACCTCTCCGTCGCCGCCCTCGCCACCACGAGACTAACCGCACCCACCTACCTCCTTCCTCCGCCGCTTCTCGCGCCTGCACCCAACCCCGACGACGCCTCCACTCGGCTGCAGAGCCAGACGTCGACGTCGCCTCTCGTCGCCGACGACTTCCGCGACTCCCTCTCCTCCTCCTCGTCACTACCTCGTCATCACCTTCCTCCTCCCTTCGCCGGATCGCCAGCAAACCCGAGCCCGACCCTGCACCATCCCCGGGTCGCCGGAGAACGCGCCGTCGACCCTCGTCGACGTCACCCGCGCCACCTCCGACCACCTCCTTCTCCCTTCGACCACCAGAGCGGGCCAGCACCTCCTTTACTCTCAGCACCATCGATTTCAGCGAAGTCCAGCCACCTCGAACCCTCGCCGCGCACTGTTCATCGCCGCCGGCGCCCCATCGCCGTCGAGCCATCGTGGTTGCACCCTGTTTCTTCCCTCTTCCCTGTAAGCATCCCTTACTTTCATTTAGTGCTAGGTTTTTCCCCGCGGACCTTGTTACGTATATCGTGTGTTGCTAACTCGTTGCCGTGTTTTTGCCGGAATCCGACCGTGCCGTCTTGGTGAACCCGACGCTCCAGCGAAGTACCCTGGTCCGCGTGATCCCGTTGTTCTCTGTGGGGGCTCGATCCGTGGCCCGTGCTACCATATCGTGTTTTCTGCCGACATCGCATCCGTGTTCCAGTTTGCAAAACCGTCGAGGCAAGTATCTGAATACTTGCTTTAACATGCTAGCGTGCGAGATCTAGTCTTGCCACGCAGTTGAATTCATACTATATAATACAACAACTTAATGATGGTAATTGATATTATATTATAAGTTAGAATTGATAGTTGCAGTTATCTTCAACATGGAATCGTTATAATAGTTTCTCGTAATTAATCAACCCACTACCAATCCATATTTCAACTAAATAAAACAAGTGGATCATATCTGCTTTAATTGTTAAATCATTCACGAGATAATTATTATACTTAGTGCAAATTCAGGTAGCTTCATTACTTTACGATTGTGGATATTGCTTCACCTTGTGGCTATTGCACCCCAAAGGTGCTTGAACCTGTTAATAAGAGAATACAAAACATCATTGTGTTTACATGGAATAATATGGTTATTTACTGTTTCCTGCTGTTGTTCATTATTTGATTGCATACCTGTTGTGAGCACCTACTCGATTGCACTACATATTCGCCTGACCCTGCTACACATGACATATACATACATACCGACTCATCCTGTTGTACCATGACATGACTTGTTTCATGATTTCTTGCCTAATGCCGACAAACCCGACCATCCCTGCTGTCTATCCAGACAGACCTACTTTTACCGGATTTTCTGTTGGCATTAGTTCTTGACTACTGAATACCTGACCTGACATACATAGCTTGGGGGTATGGGGAAATCAAAGATGAACCTGACTTGTAACTCGACAGTTCACTACCGTTCGAGTGTACACATTCCTATTCTGTGCCTAACGGCATGTCTCGGTTTCGACCGAGAATATTGTGGCCGTGATCCCGGGTATGTACGGGGTAATACCGAGTGTACACATTCCTATTCTGTGCCTAACGGCATGTCTCGGCTACAGCCGAGAATATTGTGGCCGTGGTCCCGGGTATGTACGGGATACTATTGAGTTACATCGACGATTCATCAAATTGATTTCAAAGACTATAGAGTAGAAACCTGATAGGACAGTTTAGTCACCCGTGCACTTTACCCTGCTCTGTTATTTCTTAGTACTGCTTTATTCATGTTCATACCTGCATTGCTTATTACCATGTTTATATTATATTATTTGGTTGACATGACGCGCTGACGTCTGGGTTTTGCATGGCCCAGATTCTTTACCACTGTCGCTGACCGAGCAGGAGTACTTCAGCCAGCAGGCTGATTTGTGAGTTCTGCAGTGGTTAGTTCATTTATTGCATTTTATTTCCAGGTTCGATCCCGCATTATGGGATGTACCTTTCCATTATTGTATTGGATCATTGCTTCCGCATTTATTTTTCATTGACTCTTATCATTATGGATTTGGACATGTGTTAGATAGTTTATCTTGTTCTTGATATCTCTACAACCGTAATGTGACTGTGGATGGATACTTCCTACCCACAGGTAGCATGGTTGGCTATGTCACGTGCCCAATCTTGCGTACTCTCGGAAGCGGGGCGTGACATGGTTCTTTTGGTATCAGAGCCATAGGTTAGTCGGGTTGATTCTTTTGTAGTTGGGTATTGTACCCAATACACGAATCAGAATACCCGTGTTTAGGAAACATGTCCAGCCACATTGACCGTTTTACCATTCTTGAATCACATTCTTCCTGATTATATCTTTTACGACGTGCAAACTTACTTTGCATGTCGACTCGGAAACCTGATTTCTTGTTATCCCTAGGACTTGGGCGACTTGGGTGGAGTTAAGTAATTGCGGCTATGATACCGCGGCATAGCTACAATGCAGTACTCTATTTAAGTATCTTGGAGTTCTAGCCATGATCCACATTCAGAATCTATCATCATGCTAATGTTGGTTGTTTTGAGTTCAGGATTATGACAGGTAAGAAGTTGAAGACTTACCAGAGGCGTGTGAACGAAGCCGCCATGCTTGGAGTGATAAGAGGAATGCTGGAAATCAAAGAGACAGACTGAGCTGATCCAGCAATAGCAGATTCGTTTCAGGAAGGTTTGCAGATCGTTCAGCAGTCTGTAAACAACGATGGAACTAGACCAGTCGAACGAGTAAGGACTGTAGCAGATTTCAGACTTTTGGGTCCGTCTACTTTCACTGGTCTGGAGGAGCCGCTGCCAGCCGAGCAGTGGCTAGTGACACGGAGGATTTGCTGATTGCGGCACAGATTCCAGAGGACAAAGGAGTTGATGTAGTGCGCATTCAACTAGTGGATTACGCCCGAGAGTGGTGGCTTGTGGAGGAGAACCGCTTGCCCCAGGCCAAGCAGTGGGCGGATTTCTCTAAGAGTTTACTGGAGAAGTCCTTCCGCGGACTGCGCGGAGGAAATGGAAGAGAAGTTCATCGGACTAAGGCAGAATGGAGAAACCGTGGACGTGCATGCAGCAGAATGGACGAGACTCAGTAGTCTTGCTGGACCTTTCGTGGCCAACAATGTAGACAGCAGTTGCGGTAAGGAAGCAGTTCTGTCGGGCCAGTCGAGTTTAGGGCTAGGCCGACAAACAGTGTTCTTGCAGCTATGGAAGTTGATAGTAATGAAGAGCCAGCAGTTGTTCATGATTTTATGGATGTGTTTGAAGATATTTCGGGCTTACCGCCGAAGCGAGAGGTGGAGTTTGCGATTGACCTTATTCCTGGTGCAGCGCCAGTATCAAAATCTTATTATCCGATGGCACCGGTAGAATTGGAAGAAGTTAAGAAACAAGTGGGTGAATTACTCGAGAAGGGATGGATTCGAAGCAGCAACTCACCTTGGGGAGCTCCAGTTGTTTTAGTGAAGAAGAAGGATGGCACGAGAAGGATGTGCATTGATTATCGAGAATTGAACCGGGTGACTATTAAGAACAAGTACCCGATCCCTCGCATTGGAGAACTTTTTGAGCAGCTTAGTGGCGCGAGGGTATTCTCGAAACTGGACTTGCGATCAGGATATCATCAGGTCCGAGTGAAAGCAGAAGACATTTGCAAGACGGCGTTTCGAACTCGATATGGACATTTCGAGTATCTAGTGATGCCCTTCGGAGTGACTAATGCGCCAGCAATATTTATGGATTTGATGAACAGGATCTTTTCACCGTTCTTGGACCAGTTTATTGTGGTATTCATTGACAATATTCTGGTGTACTCGAAGAGTCCGGAGGAGCATTCTGAGCACTTAAGGATCGCACTGCAGACGCTGAGACAAGAGAAGTTATTTGCGAAGATGAGTAAGTGTGAATTCTGGCTGGAAGAAGTGAAGTTTCTGGGGCATGTCGGGCGATGGAATCGCCGTCGATCCCGAAAAGATTGCAGCAGTTCGAGATTGGCCTATTCCAAAGAATGTTGCGGAGATAAGAAGTTTTCTTGGACTCGCCGGTTACTACAGAAGGTTTGTGGAGAACTTCGCTCGCTTAGCTGAGCCGTTAACCAAGCTTACGCGTAAGGAAGTATCGTTTGTTTGGACGGATGGATGTGCATTGGCCATCGAGACGTTGAAGCAGAAGTTGATAACCGCCCCGATCCTGACCGTACCGGATAATTCAGGAGGACTGGTGATTCACAGCGACGCATCTGGAAAGGGATTGGGATGTGTTTTAATGCAGAATGGGAAAGTCGTCGCTTACGCATCGAGACAGCTGAAGACTCATGAGAAGAACTATCCGACTCATGACTTAGAGCTTGCAGCCGTGATCTTCGCCCTGAAGATTTGGAGACACTACCTTTTGGGCGAGAGAGTCGAAGTCTTTACAGATCACAAGATTTTAAAGTATGTGTTCACTCAGAAGGAGTTGAACATGAGGCAACGCAGATGGTTGGAGCTGATGGCCGACTATGACCTTGATCTTAAGTACCATCCGGGAAAAGTCAACGTCGTGCCGGATGCGCTGAGTCGGTTACCAGCAATTCAGATATTGACTGCACAGAGAGAGATCATTGCAGATTTTCGAAGATTTGACTTGGGAGTTGTGCTACCACATGCCACAGGACAGTTGATGCAGTTGCAAGTACAGTCGTCCTTAGTTGAGAAGATTAAAGCGGCACAATCGCAGGATCCTAGACTGCAAAAGTTTCGAGAGCAGGTTGGAGCCGGACTGCGAACCGATTTACTGATCCATGAAGACGGTTCGTTGAGATATGGTAGCCGTGTGTGTGTGCCAAAAGGAGATGTGCGTGAAGAGCTTATGAAGGAGGCACACAGTTCAGCTTACTCTGTACATCCAGGAGGGACAAAGATGTACCGAGATATTCGACAGCACTTCTGGTGGGAAGGTATGAAACGGGAAATTGCTCGCTTCGTGGCTAAGTGCTTGTGTGTCAGCAAGTCAAGGCGGAGCACCAAAGGGTTGCTGGTTTGTTGCAACCACTTCCGATTCCTCAGTGGAAGTGGGAACATATAACCATGGATTTCGTGACTGCTTTACCGCGGAGTCCAAAGGGCAACAATGCCGTATGGGTGATTGTCGATCGTTTGACCAAGGCAGCTCACTTTATTCCTTTTCGGGTTGGTCAATCGACAGAGAATTTGGCAGAGCGGTACATGCAGAAAATTGTGAGATTGCATGGAGTACCGGTAAGCATCGTGTCCGATCGGGACACTCGGTTCCTGTCGCACTTCTGGAGGAGTTTATAAGAAAGTTTGGGGACTCGATTGAAGTTTAGCACAGCTTATCATCCTCAAACTGATGGACAATCGGAGAGAACGATCCAGACCCTTGAAGATATGTTGAAGGCTTGCATGTTGGACTACAAAGGTTCTTGGGAAGATCATCTACACCTGGTGGAGTTTTCGTACAACAATAGCTTCCAAGCGACAATTCAGATGGCTCCGTTTGAAGCGTTGTATGGTCGTAAGTTCCGTTCGCCGGTTTGTTGGGATGATGTTGGTGAACGAAGGTTACTAGGACCAGATTTGGTGGTACAGACAGTCGAGAAGGTGAATACCATCAGGAAGCATATGAAGGCATCTCAGGACAGACAGAAAAGTTGGGCCGACACGTCAAAAAGACCTCTAGAGTTCGCCGTGGGTGATTTGGTATTCCTGAAGACATCACCGACTAGAGGGGTGATTCGCTTTGGAAGTCGGGGAAACCTTAGTCCTCGATTCGTTGGACCCTTCGAGATATTGGAGCGTGTTGGAGAGGTAGCGTACCGGTTGGCGTTACCACAGTCATTAGCAGGAGTTCACGACGTGTTTCATGTGTCTCAACTACGGAGGTATGTTCGTGATGAGACTCATGTCTTGGATCATTCGGAGTTGACTGTACGGGAGGACCTAACTTTTGAAGAGCGACCAGTTGAAATCAAGGATCGGAGAGAAAAGGTTCTTAAGAACAAGGTTATCCCTCTTGTGCTAGTTTCTTGGGGTAATCGATCGCATGGAGAATCCACTTGGGAGCGAGAAGACGAGATCCGGCCGAAATTCCCTCACCTTTTCCAGTAGTTAGCTATCTTGTATTCTTGGAATTTCGAGGACGAAATTCTTTTGTAGTTGGGTATGATGTAACACCCGAGCCCAGTAATACTATTCATATTACTAGTTGAGGGTTATATATTGCTCATTCCATTTATCCTGATTGTTTGGTGCTTTTTGCAAAATTTTAACCGGTTAAGTCATTTTGGCACATAACAAATTTTAACTCCTAAAATGAAATTTAAAATATCCATGTTGGCCTACTCGTCGCCACTAGTCGCGTGGTAGCGTCCGCGTGTCGAGATTCTGTCCCGTTTGGCTAAACGGGCAAGTTTGGACGACTACGCGCGCGTGCAAGTGTCCGACTTGGGGGCATGCATTTTAATCATTAAACACCTCTTTTCAAAATTTGGAACCCGCTTAAAATCCTATAATTTGAATTTGGAACATTTGGGCGCAACCCGGGCGCGATTTCGAAATGTTTCATTTCGCGCCAAAAAGGCCCATTTAAATTTAATATCTTAAACTATTTTATACGAGTGTATATTTTTCCTTACTGTTTAATCTCTCAAACCCTCTCAAATCTTTCTTTAAATCTCGTGATCAGCCAATCAGCGCGAGGACTGTTCACTCGTGGGCCCCGTCTCCCCTTTCTCTATCTCTCTCTCTCTCTCTTCCCTCATTCTCTCTCTCCCTCTAACAACTCTCTCTCTCCTCTATTTATACCTCGCATGCAGCCGCCTCCCCCACTCATCTTCTCCATCACGAACCATCAGAACCCTAACCCTAGCCCCTCGTTCTTCGCCGTCGACCTCCCCGCGACCTCTCCGTCGCCGCCCTCGCCACCACGAGACTAACCGCACCCACCTACCTCCTTCCTCCGCCGCTTCTCGCGCCTGCACCCAACCCCGACGACGCCTCCACTCGGCTGCAGAGCCAGACGTCGACGTCGCCTCTCGTCGCCGACGACTTCCGCGACTCCCTCTCCTCCTCCTCGTCACTACCTCGTCATCACCTTCCTCCTCCCTTCGCCGGATCGCCAGCAAACCCGAGCCCGACCCTGCACCATCCCCGGGTCGCCGGAGAACGCGCCGTCGACCCTCGTCGACGTCACCCGCGCCACCTCCGACCACCTCCTTCTCCCTTCGACCACCAGAGCGGGCCAGCACCTCCTTTACTCTCAGCACCATCGATTTCAGCGAAGTCCAGCCACCTCGAACCCTCGCCGCGCACTGTTCATCGCCGCCGGCGCCCCATCGCCGTCGAGCCATCGTGGTTGCACCCTGTTTCTTCCCTCTTCCCTGTAAGCATCCCTTACTTTCATTTAGTGCTAGGTTTTTCCCCGCGGACCTTGTTACGTATATCGTGTGTTGCTAACTCGTTGCCGTGTTTTTGCCGGAATCCGACCGTGCCGTCTTGGTGAACCCGACTCTCCAGCGAAGTACCCTGGTCCGCGTGATCCCGTTGTTCTCTGTGGGGGCTCGATCCGTGGCTCGTGCTACCATATCGTGTTTTCTGCCGACATCGCATCTGTGTTCCAGTTTGCAAAACCGTCGAGGCAAGTATCTGAATACTTGCTTTAACATGCTAGCGTGCGAGATCTAGTCTTGCCACGCAGTTGAATTCATACTATATAATACAACAACTTAATGATGGTAATTGATATTATATTATAAGTTAGAATTGATAGTTGTAGTTATCTTCAACATGGAATCGTTATAATAGTTTCTCGTAATTAATCAACCCACTACCAATCCATATTTCAACTAAATAAAACAAGTGGATCATATCTGCTTTAATTGTTAAATCATTCACGAGACAATTATTATACTTAGTGCAAATTCAGGTAGCTTCATTACTTTACGATTGTGGATATTGCTTCACCTTGTGGCTATTGCACCCCAAAGGTGCTTGAACCTGTTAATAAGAGAATACAAAACATCATTGTGTTTACATGGAATAATATGGTTATTTACTGTTTCCTGCTGTTGTTCATTATTTGATTGCATACCTGTTGTGAGCACCTACTCGATTGCACTACATATTCGCCTGACCCTGCTACACATGACATATACATACATACCGACTCATCCTGTTGTACCATGACATGACTTGTTTCATGATTTCTTGCCTAATGCCGACAAACCCGACCATCCCTGCTGTCTATCCAGACAGACCTACTTTTACCGGATTTTCTGTTGGCATTAGTTCTTGACTACTGAATACCTGACCTGACATACATAGCTTGGGGGTATGGGGAAATCAAAGATGAACCTGACTTGTAACTCGACAGTTCACTACCGTTCGAGTGTACACATTCCTATTCTGTGCCTAACGGCATGTCTCGGTTTCGACCGAGAATATTGTGGCCGTGATCCCGGGTATGTACGGGGTAATACCGAGTGTACACATTCCTATTCTGTGCCTAACGGCATGTCTCGGCTGCAGCCGAGAATATTGTGGCCGTGGTCCCGGGTATGTACGGGATACTATTGAGTTACATCGACGATTCATCAAATTGATTTCAAAGACTATAGAGTAGAAACCTGATAGGACAGTTTAGTCACCCGTGCACTTTACCCTGCTCTGTTATTTCTTAGTACTGCTTTATTCATGTTCATACCTGCATTGCTTATTACCATGTTTATATTATATTATTTGGTTGACATGACGCGCTGACGTCTGGGTTTTGCATGGCCCAGATTCTTTACCACTGTCGCTGACCGAGCAGCAGTACTTCAGCCAGCAGGCTGATTTATGAGTTCTGCAGTGGTTAGTTCATTTATTGCATTTTATTTCCAGGTTCGATCCCGCATTATGGGACGTACCTTTCCATTATTGTATTGGATCATTGCTTCCGCATTTATTTTTCATTGACTCTTATCATTATGGATTTGGACATGTGTTAGATAGTTTATCTTGTTCTTGATATCTCTACAACCGTAATGTGACTGTGGATGGATACTTCCTACCCACAGGTAGCATGGTTGGCTATGTCACGTGCCCAATCTTGCGTACTCTGGGAAGCGGGGCGTGACACAACTCACCAGAGCGCGCCACGTGTCAGCAGCGCACTAGCGCAGCGCAATGGCGCTGCGCACTGCGCTTGCGCTCACCAGAGCGTGACACGTGTCACCCACATGAGTTTGCGCCTTGCGCTCCTCAATTGGCGCAAGGCGTCTGACAGGCCACGTAGTGCGCTGTCAGTCCATTGAATGCTCTGCATTATTGAAAAGAAGGGCAGATCCCAATTAAAAGGGCCTAACAGGTCTAATAAAATGCAATGCATTATTAAAAAAGGGGTAGAGCCCAAACAAAGGTCTGTCAGACCAAAACAGATGCTGTGCATCATTTAAAAAGGGGTAGAGCCCAAATAAAGGTCTGATAGACCAAACAAAAATGCCATGCATTATTAAAAAGAGGGCAAAGCCCAAACAAAGGCCTAATAGGTCAAATGCAAATAAAATGTTAAACATGTTCAAATGGACTTAACCCAATTCTGGCCGTAAGTTCTCAAATTAAATTGAACCGAGCACAACTGCTCTTTCAAATCAATTTACATCCGGTTCGAGGGTACATCTACGAACTCCTCTGATATCCGTCGTTATAATCCTTCAACGTCGTCAGAGAGGTGATGGGTCTCGACAACCACACATTAATATGGACTAATGCGTCCTTAAACTTATGGACTAATGCGTCCCTAAACTTATGGACTAATGCATCCTTAAACTCATGGACTAATGCGTCCTTAAACCAATATTCGTCCCCAAAACGGGAATGTTGGACTAATGCATCCTTAAAGCAATGCTCGTCCCTAAAACGGGAATGTTGGACTAATGCGTCCTTAAACTAATATTCGTCCCCAAATAGGAACATTGGACCACCATGTCCCTAAACTGGCAATGGACCACTATGTCCCTAAACTGGAACAATAGATCCCAAACGCTCTTTTGTCGGATCTAAACGTTCCTGTTAAGTTGATCTTAGTCTCAAATCAGACTAACGTATCCTTAACAAACGTTTAAGTTGATCTTAGCCTCAAATATGGCTAACGTATCCTTAAACCAAAACCTTCAAAGCAGACTTTAGTCCCAAATTGGACTATAGATCTCCCAACCAACTTTGGCCCAAGGGTACATCTCTGAACTCCTCTGATATCTATCATTGTAATCTTTCAACGTCGTCAGAGAGGTGACGGGTCCCGACGGCCATACATTCATTGGGCTACAATGTCCCTAAACTGGCAATCGACCGCAATATCATTAAACTAAACAATAGAGCCAATTGCTCTCTTGTTAGGATCTAAACGATCCTGTTAAGTTGATCTTAGTCTGGAAATTAGGCTAATGTATCCTTAACAAACGTTTAAGTTGATCTTAGCCTCAAATATGGCTAACGTATCCTTAAACCAAAACCCAAATCCAAATCTCAGAAAATACGGATTTGGAATAATCCACGTCCTACGGGCGACGACATAAATTAGTCTCGGTATACAATCCACGGGCAACCACAAACAAAACAAACACCCACGACACGAAGTGACCAGCTGGAGAATGAGAAAGTTGTTACCGCGATGCGGTAGCATAATTAACTGCAGGGGCTTGCGCCTGCAGGGAAGAGCGTCCCCACAATCAAAACCCCCTCAAGCGAGGGGGAATCTGACGAAGTCTGCTACATCGGCCGCATCCGTCTAAACCTCCGATACACAGTGCCATAAATAAACTTGGCATCTTCGGAGAGGTGGACGGATAAAACCAAATAGCATCTGCCCCGAATTTCAGGCCTAGACGTCTCCCTGTCGTCGAGCCGCCATTCGGAGGGGAACAGATTCTGGCACGCCCGGTGGGATCTCTTCCTCTTTCCACTTCACACTTCGTGTGTCGTGTTCGCGAACGAATCGCGGTTTGCTGTGGTTGCCTGTGGATTTAAGGTACTTAGATTTGGTGTCTTGCTCCGTGCAGAAAACAGAAGATCAATGGCTTCAAACTGCACTACCTGCAACTACAACTCTCATTCCGTCCTTGCTGGAGGAGTGACTTATGGGCCCCAAGCAGCCCCCCTTTTCAAGATACCAGTGGAGCAGGTAATTCAAGCCACCGCTGGACTATTCTTCGGGACCATGCTCCTACCGATGAGCTTCAATGCCCCAATGACATCACAAGAAGCTCCAAAGAAGACGGTCTTTGATCGACTTAACACTGCCGCGACCCCTCTCAACGGGTCGCCCAACTTCAATGCCTCAGTTTTCAGCAAATTGGGCCAAAACTCAAGTGGGTCCATGAAGAAGCCCGCGATACATGAAGCGGCCATCCCGAAGCGGATAGCCATTCCTGCTCCTAAAGTCGTCAAGGCAGCTTCCTCTGCTAAAGAGTCGGTCTTCACAAGACTGTCTGTTTCAGCTTCTACTCCATGCGAAGTCACGAAGGCTGCTTCCCCTGTTCGAAAGTCGGCCTTCACAAGACTGACTATCCCCTCTCAACGGACGTCAGTCTTCGACCGGCTAGCGCCAATAACAGCCTCTCCTCAAAACAGGGGGCATGACAAAGCCATCCCCATAGCTGAACCAACACCGTCCGCTCGACACGCTCGACGTCGCCACTGGCGCCGAGTAAGGAAGTCTGGGGGCAACTCCCCCTTTGGGATAACTCCGCCAGCTCCGATGGTGGAAATCAATGCTGCTGTTCCGACCGGGAATAGCTTTGAACCTCTTAGAAGAGTGCGCGAAAACTCGCCAACTGCCGTATTGAAAAGATCTCCTACACCTGTGAATAATGCCCCAAAGGTGAAGCTGGAGCAGCCCCCTCAACGGCTGTCCTCTAAAATTTACAAGGTCTGGCGTCAAGTCCAAGACTCCGTAGTGGATCAAGACTATCTCCGCCGACAGAAAAAGATGAAGGTTCGGCGGGAGAAGGACTACTCTGTCAAGCCAGAAAAAGCAACAGCTGGCTGGGTGCCCACTGCAACGGCTCCCTCAACGTCAATCACTCAAAGAAAAAGGAGGCCACAAAAATCCCCTGTGAACATGGCGAACCGTAAAGACGCCGAGACCAAACGCCCCAAGTCTGGGGGAATAACAGTCCATACTGTTTATATGGTTTCCGGAAAGGAGGAAAGCCGTGCTTCGACGGGTCACCGACCGCTCACCTGATCCGTGACGAAAGCCCAGGAGCAACCACAGAAGCTTCAAGAGATGCTGACTACAATGACCGCACTTACCGAGCCAAAAGAAAGCCCGGAAGCATCATCAGAACAGCGTCACGAACAAGAAACCGATGCTGACTTCTTACGCCGAGTCCTCGAAAAGAAAGACAGAGAAGCAGCAGAACAAGCAGCTAATATAAAACAAATGGCGCTTCTCTTCCAAGATATGGTAGGAATGATGTTACAGCAGGATCCTCCAGCTGAAGGCCCTCCGACCATTACTGAAGACGATAGAGGGGAGACATCCAATCCTCCTCCGACTCTTTCAGCAGCCAAGGAAGAAACCATTTCCAAGGCCGCACTGGACGACTATATAGCTCAGCAAATACGAGCTCATCAGGCGAGTGAAGCAGCTGGGCAAATTGTTAAAACTGGACGACCCTATCCGGGCTGGTATGACCAAATCAGTTACCCGCCGGGATATACGATCCCTAAATTCCATGTATATAAAGGAATAGGGAATCCACATCAACATGTAGCCCAGTTCAGGGCTCTTTGTGGTAACACCGGCGGCGATGATAAGCTCCTGCTTTGCCAGTTCGTCGGCAGCTTATCGGAAACGGCGTTTGAATGGTACTCCGAGCTTCCGAACGACTCTGTCAAAACTTTCGCTGAAATGGAGTTGTTGTTTACCCAACGTTTCGCAAGTGCCAGCGAGCGTACTCCAATAACAGCGTTGATCAATGCAAGAGTAAAGTCGGGCGAAACCTGGGTTCAATATGCAATCCGGTGGCGGAACTTGTGGTCGAAGTGCGAACATCGCATCGAAGAAGCGCCAGTGGTGGGCATGTTCGTGGGCACCTTAGATCCTCATGAAACTATTTCACAGTTCATGATGTTCTTTAAACCAATCACATTCTAGGCCCTAATCGACAAGCTAGCCCAGATGGACCAAATGGGCCACAGGCCGTCTCCTCTAAAGCCGGACTCTCGAAATGAGAAGGGGAAAGGAAAAGCGATTGTCGTCGCTAATGCTCAACAACAGCCGAGCAACTTGAAGCCGGTTGTCCGTCAAAACAATATGGGTCCACGCGTATCCCTTGAGGAGAGGCTAGGACGTCCATACTCGTTTCCTCAAGATAAAACGAGAAGACTGTTCGAGCTGGCGCTGCGCAACAGGCTTATCAATCTGCCGGATTCAAGACGTCCGTTGCAGCCAACGACGTCAACGATCCTAATTACTGCCCCTACCATCGAGCAGTAAGTCATCCGATCGAAGATTGCTTCGTCTTCAAAAACTGGGTTGAATACCAATACCAACAAGGAAAGTTCGTGTTATCCGGAAACTGGAAGGTGAACCCGCCACAGCCTCATGCTTCTAAAAAGGTGGACACGCCGGGGGCATCATGCTCATTCATTGGGAAAGCTCCATAGACCGAAAAGTCAGTAAGCTAGAGATTCGCCTCAAATACGGCGACGGTGGACCGCAATGTCCTAAAACTTGCAAATGACCGAAACGTCTTTAAACTACTACCGCAGGATCCTTAGGCTGACGTGATAAAAAAAAGAGAAAAAAGAAAAAAAGAAAAAAAAAACGGTATGTCCATAAGCGAAATGGGCACGGATGAAAACCCGAAAGGGCTCCGTGAGTAAAAACAGCAGGGCTACCGGCGAGTGTTCGTGAAAACCCGAAAGGGCGCGACCTCTTTAGAAAAAAGAATAAAAAGAATAAAAAAAACAAAAAAAAACGGTATGTCCATAAGCAAAATGGGCACGGATGAAAACCCGAAAGGGCTCCATAAGTAAAAACAGCAGGGCTACCGGCGAGTGTTTGTGAAAACCCAAAAGGGCGCAACCTCGTTAAAAGACATTTACAAGATCCTCTCGTAAGGAGAAACCACCCGTGTGAGATCCTTACGACTCGCAAGGGAAGCAACACACTTAGGAATCCTCACGATTCCTAAGGAGAAATTACACTTGCGAGATCCTCACGACTTGTAAGGAGAACTCTCTTATGGGACCCTCACGGCTCATAAGATTTGAAAGTCTTAAGTTACAGAGAACTGAAACTGTTCTTAAGCAACCCCCACAACCTTCGATAGTGCCCTACAAGCGGCTCATACTGACCCTTGTATACAATCCACAGGCGCGAATAAACATTTCCCTAACCAAGTTCCACCCGTGACTGGGGATATGTCTATATGGTGAACAACCCTTGTAAGTCCCCTCAACTTATAAGGAGAAAACTCTTTTGTAGGATCCTTACGACTTACAGGGGAACATGCACCTAGGAATCCTCACGATTCCTAAGGAGAAAACACACCTACGAGATCCTCACGACTTGTAGGGAGAAATGCCTTTGTGAGACCCTTACGGCTCATGAAGTCAAAAACCTTAGTCGACAGAATCCTAACCCTGTTTACTGAGCCACCTTTGTTCGACATCGACAGAGGCAAATAATGATTTGCTCCTGGCAATATCCCAGTTGTAGCAGTGCTGATGCCGAAATTGGTGTCTAATCCCAAACTTGCAGCAAAAAGATAGCAAGCCACACATGCATACGAAATAGCCGAAATGATGGGGCAACTTGCAACAAAATCAGCAAGTAAAAATGTATGCATGCAAAAATAGCCGAAATGATTGAGCGACTCGCAATAAAAAGCAGCGAGTAAAAATAAAACAAACAGCCGAAATGATTGGGCAACTCGCAATAAAAAGCAACAAGTAAAAAATAAAACAAATAGCCGAAATGATTGGGCAACTTGCAATAAAAAGCGGCGAGTAAAAAGAAAAATAACCGAAATGATTGGGCACCGCGAAAAATAGCTGAAATGATTGGGCAATCGCGACCTTCGCGATATAAAAGCTGAAATGATAGAGTATCGCGGAAAGAATAAAAGAAATGATGAAAGAATGAAACTTTTTGCCCTACAGGTGAGATCACATCGATCCCTGTATACAATCCAGGGGCACAAACAAAGAGGGAACCATACCTTCCCAACAGGCTCTACCAGAAAGCGAAGCCAAATCTCGACGGTTCATAGACAACCTAGAGACAATCTCGACATTTGTCGCAATATTGCAGACACAATGTCAACAAATGAAGCAAAAAGAAGATCCCTAGCTTCAGGGTCTCGACGTCAATATCGACAACCTAGAGATCACCAATGGCATTTCTCTGCACTCCAACCAGATGCAGACGTGACGTCAACAATCGACCTCAGAGTCGCAATGAAACGGAACCATGGCAAAGTCCCTAGTTCCAAATCTCAATGGCCACATCTGCAGCCTGGAGACCAACAACGGTGGGCCTCCTCATTCCAGCATGACACAAAGGTTACACCATCAAACGGAGCGACGGCAAAACCCTAGCTCCACCTCGGCATTCGTCTCGTTACAGCAGACGAGATGTCAACAACATCGTTCCTTCGCAGTCCAGCAGGATGTAGATGCAACGTCAACAAGAGACCCCATGGTCGAAACAATGCGGAGTGACGGCAAAATCCCAACTCCACCTCGGCATTCGTCTCGTTACAGCAGGCGAGATGTTAACAACGGCGTTCTTTCGCAGTCCAGTAGGATGTAGATGCAACGTCAACAAGAGACCCCATGGTCGAAACAATGCGGAGTGACGGCAAAATCCCAACTCCACCTCGGCATTCGTCTCGTTACAGCAGACGAGATGTCAACAACGGCGTTCCTTCGCAGTCCAGCAGGATGTATATGCAACGTCAACAAGAGACCCCATGGTCGAAACAATGCGGAGTGACGGCAAAATCCCAACTCCACCTCGGCATTCGTCTCGTTATAGCAGACGAGATGTCAACAACGGCGTTCCTTCGCAGTCCAGCAGGATGTAGATGCAACGTCAACAAGAGACCCCATGGTCGAAACAATGCGGAGTGACGGCAAAATCCCAACTTCACCTCAGCATTCGTCTCGTTACAGCAGACGCAATGTCAACAATGGCGTTCCTTTGCAGTCCAGCAGGATGCAGATGCAACGTCAACAAAAGACCCCATGGTCAGCAAAGCGGAGTGACGGCAAAATCCCAACTCCACCTCAGCATTCGTCTCGTTACAGCAGACGCAATGTCAACAACGGCGTTCCTTTGCAGTCCAGCTGGATATAGATGCAACGTCAACAAAAGACCCCATGGTCAGTAAAGCGGAGTGACGGTAAAATCTCAGCTCCACCTCAACGTTCGTCTCGATACAGCAGACGATATGCCACTACAGCGTTCTTCCTCCAACAGGATTCGGACGTGACAAAGCAAACGAAGCGAAGGCCAAATTCCTAGCTTCAGGATCTTAACGGCAAGTCATATAAAGCTTGAAAGACAACCGGAGATTATCTCGCACCAGTGCGGAGTAGTCACCACCTCGACGTTCGTCTCGACACAGCAGACGCAACATCACCAAAAGGAGCGACGACAAAATCCCTAGTTCCAAACCTCGACGGTTCAGCAGCAACCTAGAGACAACCGCGACATTCGTCTCGATACAGCAAACGCAATGCCAGCAAACGAAGCGAAGGCCAAATTCCTACCTTCAGGGTCTTAACGGCAAGTCATATAAAGCCTGAAAGACAATCGGAGATAATCTCGCACCAGTGTGAAGTGGTCACCACCTCGACATTCGTCTCGATACAGCAGATGAGATGTCACCCCAGCGTTCTTCCTCCAACAGGATTCAGACGCGACAATCAAACAACGGAGCCACGGAAAAATCCCTAGTTCCAAATCTCGATGGTTCACCAGCAACCTAGAGACAACCACGACATTCGTCTCAATACAGCAGACGCAATGCCAGCAAACGAAGCGAAGGCCAAATTCCTAACTTCAGGGTCTTAACGGCAAGTTATATAAAGCCTGAAAGACAACCGGAGATTATCTCGCACCAGTGCGGAGTAGTCACCACCTCGACGTTCGTCTCGACACAGCAGACGCAACATCACCAAAAGGAGCGACGACAAAATCCCTAGTTCCAAACCTCGACGGTTCAGCAGCAACCTAGAGACAACCGCGACATTCGTCTTGATACAGCAGATGCGATGCCAGCAAACGAAGCAAAGGCCAAATTCCTAGCTTCAGGGTCTTAACGGCAAGTCATATAAAGCCTGAAAGACTATCGGAGATCATCCCACACCAGCGCGGAGTGGTTATGACTCATCGGGGCTCTCCAAAATGAGCCTAACCTCAAGTAAAAAGCGGCATGGAAAAATTCCTAACGCTTGCTCTTCCGACGGTCAAACTGCCTAGGAAGATTGCTTGAAGACGTCTTGTCCAGCCCCCGAAGGGATCGGAGACACGACAATCGCAAGGCTACTCGAACCAGCAAGATTGCCTATCGAGGAATATATCAGCCAACGCGACGGTACGACGGACAAAATCCTAGTACCACAGACCCTAACGGACCTTTATCGTAAAGAGCAGAGGTTAACTGTGACGTTAAGATATTCTTGCGAGAAATGCTCGAATCGTCTCGACTCGTGAGGAAATTAGTGTCCTTGCGAGAACTTCTCGATTCGTCTCGACTCGTAAGGCAAAGCCTTAGGCAGCGGGGATTAAAAAACCTGTTTCCTAAGCACTGAGGCCCTGCAAGTCGATCCAAAACGGTCTCATGCATACTATCCACGGGTCACACTCTCCAAAGTCGAATCTCGACAAGGAGAGAAACAACCGCTTATGGGTCCTCTCGACTCGTAAGAGGGAAAATTCTCTTATAAGATCCTTACGACTTATAAGAGAAAACACACTTAGGAGTCCTCACGACTCCTAAGAAGAAAATACACCTACGAGATCCTCTCGATCCGTAGGGAGAAAAGTCTTTGTGAGACCCTCACGGCTCATAAAGTTGAAAAGTCTTAGGTTACAAGGACCCTAAACTTGTCTCATAAGCCCTCGATTCCATGGCTATGCATAATTTTGCACTACTTCACCCACGTACATACTTACGTGGGCAAAATAGTGGGGGGCATTTGTTCCTGCCAAAATTTTGGCTCAAAACCCGCTCCTTATAAAATAATAACAATAAAAAGAATAAATAAATAAATAAATAAATAATAGTAATAATAAAGGAGAAAATCTCCCTTTCAGAGCAAAGCTCTGTTCAAATCCCAAGGCGGGAAATGAAGCAATGCTTCTGTTTCCCCCAATCAGAGCAAGGTTCTGTTTAAAATTCAAATTTTAATAAAGAAAGCAACGCTTCAGCTGATTTGCGCTCTACGCTGCGCGACACGTGGCAGCGCAGTTGCGCAGCGCAGTTGCGCTGCGCTTTGCGCTGTACGACACGTGGCAACTCTGCGCTGCGCGACACGTGGCAGCGCAGATGCGCTGTGCGACACGTGTCAGCGCAGTTGCGCTGCGCTCTGCGCTGCGCGACACTTGTCAAGCGCAGGTGCGCTTGCGCCAACTGTGCCAGCACTAAAACAGAAAAACTCTGGAAAGATCTTTCTCAATCTTGTTAAAAACAAGAAGATTGCCTTCTGTAAAACAGAAGCCCTAGGATCAAAGATCCAACGGTGGGGAAAAATCCCTAAATCACTCAGAAAAAGATCTCTTTAATTGATTTAACAAATCAAATTGGCACTATAAAAAGGCCCATAGACTCCAAGTCTAAAACATATGGACATCAAGAGGAAAAGATACAGAACTCCTTAAAAACTTTGAGAAGAACTCGAAGAAAAGAAAAAGGTAAAACCTTTGAAAAATGAAGAAGTTCTTCTAAAAAGATCAAAGATCTAAGAACAAGATCAAGATCTTCATTAAAAAATAATAATAAAGAAGTAATTTACTTCTGTATAAAGGCATTGCCTTTTGATGAACCACTGGTTCTTTAATCTTGAGGTAAAACCTCTTGAAACAAGAAAAAACTTGTTTTCATTGATTTAAATTTGATCAAGAGATTAAACAGTGCCCTGCACTTGTAAAATTTGCACTGTTGCGCTCTTGGGTTGGCGCAAGCCACCAGAGAGCGCCACGTGTCAGCCCCAGAACAAACTGCGCCTTGCGCTTTACAAAAATGAGCATTGCGCTCTTGGATTGGCGCAACTCACCAGAGCGCGCCACGTGTCAGCAGCGCACTAGCGCAGCGCACTGCGCTTGCGCTCACCAGAGCGTGACACGTGTCACCCACATGAGTTTGCGCCTTGCGCTTCTCAATTGGCGCAAGGCGTCTGACAGGCCACGTAGTGCGCTGTCAGACCATTGAATACTCTGCATTATTAAAAAGAAGGGCAGAGCCCAATTAAAAGGGCCTAACAGGCCTAATAAAATGCAATGCATTATTAAAAAAGGGGTAGAGCCTAAACAAAAGTCTGTCAGACCAAAACAGATGCTGTGCATCATTTAAAAAGGGGCATAGCCCAAATAAAGGTCTAATAGACCAAACAAAAATGACATGCATTATTAAAAAGAGGGCAAAGCCCAAACAAAGGCCTAATAAGTCAAATGCAAATAAAATGTTAAACATTTTCAAATGGACTTAACCCAATTCTGGCCGTAAGTTCTCAAATTAAATTGAACCGAGCACAACTGCTCTTTCAAATCAATTTACATCCGGTTCGAGGGTACATCTCCGAACTCCTCTGATATCTGTCGTTGTAATCCTTCAACGTCGTCAGAGAGGTGACGGGTCCCGACAACCACACATTAATATGGACTAATGCGTTCTTAAACTTATGGACTAATGCGTCCCTAAACTCATGGACTAATGCGTCCTTAAACCAATATTCGTCCCCAAAACGGGAATGCTGGACTAATGCGTCCTTAAACCAATGCTCGTCCCAAAAACGGGAATGTTGGACTAATACGTCCTTAAACTAATATTCGTCCCTAAATGGGAATATTGGACCACCATGTCCCTAAACTGGCAATGGACCACTATGTTCTTAAACTGGAACAATAGAGCCCAAATGCTCTTTTGTCGGATCTAAACGATCCTGTTAAGTTGATCTTAGTCTCAAATCAGACTAACGTATCCTTAACAAACGTTTAAGTTGATCTTAGCCTCAAATAAGGCTAACGTATCCTTAAACCAAAACCTTCAAAGCAGACTTTAGTCCCAAATTGGACTATAGATCTCCCAACCAATTTTGGCCCAAGGGTACATCTTTGAACTCCTCTGATATCTGTCGTTGTAATCCTTCAACGTCGTCAGAGAGGTGACGGGTCCCGACGGCCATACATTCATTGGACCACCATGTCCCAAAACTGGCAATCGACTCCAATGTCATTAAACTAAACAATAGAGCCAATTGCTCTCTTGTTAGGATCTAAACGATCATGTTAAGTTGATCTTAGTCTGGAAATTAGGCTAACGTATCCTTAACAAACGTTTAAGTTGATCTTAGCCTCAAATATGGCTAACGTATCCTTAAACCAAAACCCAAACCCAAATCTGAGAAAATACGGATTTGGACTAATCCACGTCCTACGGGCGACGACATAAATTAGTCTCGGTATACAATCCACGGGCAACCACAAACAAAACAAACACCCACGACACGAAGTGACCAGCTGGAGAAGGAAAAAGTTGTTACCGCGATGCGGTAGCGTAATTAACTGCAGGGGCTTGCGCCTGCAGGGAAGAGCGTCCCCAAAATCAAAAACTCCTCAAGCGAGGGGGAATCTGACGAAGTCTGCTACATCGATTGCATCCGTCTAAACCTCCGATACACGGTGCCATAAATCAACTTGGCATCTTCGGAGAGGTGGATGGATAAAACCAAATAGCATCTGCCCCGAATCTCAGACCTAGACGTCTCCCTGTCGTTGAGCCGCCATTCGGAGGGGAACAGCGCGCTGGACGAAATCAAGCAGTACCTACAGAATCCGCCAGTACTGGCCGCTCCGGTCAAGGGAAAACCTCTCATTCTTTATACAACAGCCCTTGAAGGTTCCTTAGGCGCATTATGGGCACAAGAGAACGACCAAGGGAAAGAGAGAGCCCTTTACTATTTGAGTCGAGTTCTACTGGGGGCAGAAAGTAATTACTCTCCCATCGAAAAACACTGCCTGGCATTGATCTTCGCGATAACGAAGCTCAGGCACTATGCGTTGGCGCATGAAGTCCGTCTCATATCGAAGGTGGATCCCCTTAAATATTTGATCTCAAAGGACATATTAACGGGGCGGCTCGCTAAGTGGGCCTTGCTCTTGATGGAGTTCTCAATAATTTATCAGCCTCTTAAGGCAGTGAAAGGCCAAGCCATCGCCGACTTCCTCGCTGAGCATCCGATACCTGCCGATTCTCCCTTGAATTGCAAACTGCCATACGAACATGCGTTTGACACGATCGACGGTAATGGCACCCGATGGGAACTTTATTTTGATGGAGCGTCTTCTATGAAGAAGCGCAAGCAAAGCACCCTATAATCAAATCAGGGATAGGCCTCATCTTCGTAACTCCACAAGGAGGGATAATGCGCTTTGCTTTCTCCTTAACAGAGCCGAGGACAAACAATGAAGCCGAATATAAAGCTTTGATAGCAGGTCTCGAGATTGCCATCGACATGGAGATTGAAAACCTTCTCATATACGGAGACTCCCAACTGGTTGTTAGTCAAGTAAACGGCGACTATCAAACGTGCAAACCAGAACTGGTGAAGTACGGCGAGAGGGTGCAGCAACTGCTGACCCAAATACCTTCCTACACCTTGGAAAGCATACCGCGTGCGGAAAATAGCAAAGCGGATGCATTAGCCAAGCTCGCTAAAGAACTAGCTGACGAGAACCTCGATGACGTAAGAATCATGGTACAAAGCCGTCGGGTTCTTGCACCGGCAGAAATATCCCCGGAGTCATCCGAAGAAAAGGGAACGACCAAGCCAGCGGCTCTACAAGTAAAAGACCAAGAAACGGTTGAGGATTGGAGAGAAGTCTTTATAGACTACTTCAAATCCCGTCGAACGCCCGAAGATGCGTCATCAAGACATCAGCTTATGAAACGGGCTCTGTCTTTTGCCTTCATCAATGATACTCTGTACAAGAGATCATTTGATTCTCTGTGGTTAAGATGCCTGGGGCCTGAAGAGGCAAAGAGAGTCGTCCAAGAAACTCATGACAGACTTTGCGGTTCTCACCAAGCCGGGCCAAAGATGAAGCTGAAGATTAAAAGGATGGGCTACTATTGGCCCACGATGATCCAGGACTGCCTCGAGTACGCGAAGCGATGCCACTCGTGCCAGATTCACGGGGATTTTATCCATCAGCATCCGAATCCACTACATCCGACAGTGGCTAGCTGGCCGTTTGAAATGTGGGGAATTGACATAATCAGTACCATCGAACCAGCATCGTCCAAAGGACATCGATTCATTTTGGTGACAACTGATTATTTCTCCAAATGGGCAGAAGCAGTACCGTTGAGGGAAGTGAAGACGGAGAATATCCTCCATTTCTTCAAGACACACGTCATTTATCGGTTTGGAACTCCGAGACGGATTATTTCTGATAACGGGCTAGCCTACAGAAGCCACAGGATCATCCGCTTCGCACAACAACATAACACAGACTGGAGATACTCCTCAGTCTATAATCCCCGAGCTAACGGTCTAGCGGAGGCTTTTAACAAGACATTGACGAAGGTTGTAAAGAAGACAGTGTCTCGAAATAAAAAGGACTGGCACGAGAGACTGCATGAAGCTCTCTGGGCGCACCGAGCGACATTCAAAACGGCCACGAACACAACACCGTATGCATCGGTATTCGGTACAGAGGCGGTACTCCCCCTCGAGATAGAGTTACCCTCTCTATGAGTGGCAATTCATTACGAGCTAACGAACGAAGAGAATGCTCACCTTTGGCTTGAGGAGCTCGATGCCCTTGATGAAACCCGGCTCATAGCGCAACAAAATCTGGAGGCTTATAAGGCAAAGATGACGCGCTCATATGAAAGATTGACCAGGCCGAGGACATTCCGCCAAGGCGAACTCGTGCTAGTGGTCAAAAGACCTATGATCCCCAATCGTGCTAAATGAGGGAAATTCGAGTCGAATTATGAAGGCCCGTATATTATAGACAAAGTCTACCAGGGTGGGGCCTATCTACTCATGGACATGCATGGCGAAAGACCCTTCAGGCCAATAAACGATCGCTTCCTGAAGAAATATTACGCTTGACGAGTCATGACCTAGGTCAATGATAGATGATGACGACTATGTCCGCTCGCTATCTTCCTAAGCCCAAACTCTATAAGTAGTAACCGGCTTCCTTTACAACGGACCGAAACGTCCTTAAACTAAAGACGGATCGAAACGTCCTTAAACTAACGACGGACCGAAACGTTCTTAAATTAACAACAGACCACTATGTCCTAAAACTAGCCGTTGACCGAGATGTCGATAAACTACGGTGGATTGCAGCATCCCAAAGCTGATACAAAAAAAAGAATAAAAAAAAGAGAGAAAAAAGAAGAGAAAACGGTATGTCTATAAGCAAAAAGGGCACGGATGAAAACCCGAAAAGGCTCCGTGAGTAAAAACAGCCGGGCTACCGGCGAGTTTTGTGAAAACCTGAAAGGGCGCAACCTCGTTAGAATATAAAAAAAAAAGAATAAAAAAAAAGAAAAAAGAAAAAGGTATGTCCACAAGAAAAAAAGGGCACGGATGAAAACCCGAAAGGGCTCCGTGAGTAAAAACAGCAGGGCTACCGGCGAGTTTTGTGAAAACCCGAAAGGGCGCAATCTCGTTAAAAGACACTTTCAAGGTCCTCTCGACTTTATAAGGAGAAACCACCTGCGCGAGATCCTTACGACTCACAAGGGAGAAACACACTTAGGGATCCCCACGATTCCTAAGGAGAAATTACACTTGCGAGATCCTCACAACTCGTAAGGAGTACCCTCTTATGGGACCCTCACGGCTCATAAGATTCAAAAAGTCTTAAGCTACAGGGATCTGAACCTGTTCTTAAGCAGCCCCCACAACCTCCAATACTGCCCTACAAGCGGCCCAATGCTGACCCTTATATACAATCCACGGGCGCAAATAAACATTTTCCTAACAAAGTCTCATCCGTGACTAGAGATATGTCTACACGGTGAACAACCATTGAAAGTCCTCTCGACTTATAAGGAGAAAACACTCTTGTAAGATCCTTACGACTTACAAGAGAACATGCACTTAGGAATCCTCACGACTCCTAAGGAGAAAACACACCCACGAGATCCTCACGACTCGCGAGGAGAAATACCTTTATGAGACTCTTACGGCTCATGAAGTCAAAAGCCTTAGTCGACAGGATCTTAACCCTGTTTACTAAGCCACCTTTGTCCGATATCGACAGAGGCAAATGATGATTCGCTCCTGGCAATATCCCAGTTGTGGCGATGCTGATACCGAAATCAGTGTCTAATTCCAACCTTGTAGCAAAAATCCGGCAAGCAACACATGCATACGAAATAGCCGAAATGATGGAGCAACTTGCAAACAAAATCAGCAAGTAAAAGTGTATGCATGCAAAATAGCCGAAATGATTGGGCAACTCGCAATAAAAAGCAGCGAGTAAAATTAAAAAAAATAATAATAGCCGAAATGACTGGGTACCGCGAAAAATAGCCAAAATGATTGGGCAATCGCGACCTTCGCGATATAAAAGCTGAAATGATAGAGCATCGCGGAAAGAAATAAAAAAAATGAAATTTATGCCCTACAGCTGATATCATGTCAATCCCTGTATACAATCCAGGGGCGCAAACAAAGAAGGAATCACACCCTTCCTCTCCAAGCTTCATCAAAAGGAGAAGCCAAATCTCAATGGTTCACAGATAGCCTAGAGATCATCTCAACGTTCATCTTATTACAACGGACACAACATCAAGCAAAGCGGAACAACGGCAACCCCCAGTTCCATGACTCGGCGGTGCACAGATGACCGAGAGTCAAACTCCCGACTCCGCGAAATGCGGATGAAGTCAACCCTTCCTGGTTATGTGGAGCACGGCAATGACCCCGTGTGAAGCATCCAGACCGGAGCCTAGTCCTCGCCGAACACGGCAGTGAACCCGTGGGAAGCATCCAGAGCAAAATTCCTGGCTACGTGGAACGCGGCTTATGTCAATCCTGACCCCGTGGGAAACATCCAGAGCGGATCCTGGTCCTCGCAGAGCATGGCAATGACCCTGTGTGAAGCATCCAGAGTGGAGCCTGGTCCTCGCCGAACACGGCAGTAAACCCGTGGGAAGCATCCAAAGCAAAATTCCTGGCTACGTGGAACACGGCTTATGTCAATCCTGACCCCGTGGGAAACGTCCAGAGCGGATCCTGGTCCTCGTAGAGCATGGCAATGACCCCGTGTGAAGCATCCAGAGCGGAGCCTGGTCCTCGCCGAACACGGCAGTGAACCCGTGGAAAGCATCCGTAGCAAAATTCCTGGCTACGTGGAACGCGGCTTATGTCAATCCTGACCCCGTGGGAAACGTCCAGAGCGGATCCTGGTCCTCGCAGAGCACGACAATGACCCCGTGTGAAGCATCCAGAGTGGAGCCTGGTCCTTGCCGAACACGGCAGTGAACCCGTGGGAAGCATCCAGAGCAAAATTCCTGGCTACGTGGAACGCGGCTTATGTCAATCCTGACCCCATGGGAAACGTCCAGAGCAGATCCTGGTCCTCGCAGAGCACGACAATGACCCCGTGTGAAGCATCCATAGAGGAGCCTGGTCCTCGCCGAACACGGCAGTGAACCCGTGGGAAGCATCCAGAGCAAAATTCCTGGTTACGTGGAACGCGGCTTATGTCAATCCTGACCCCGTGGGAAACGACCAGAGCGGATCTTGGTCCTCGCAGAGCATGGCAATGACCCCGTGTGAAGCATCCAGAGCGGAGCCTGGTCCTCGCCGAACACGGCAGTGAACCCGTGGGAAGCATCCAGAGCAAAATTTCTGGTCACGTGGAACGTGGATAATGTCAACCCTGACCCCGTGGGAAACGTCCAGAGCGGAGCCTGGTCCTCGCAGAACACGGCAGTGAACCCGTAGGAAGCATCTAGAGCAACTCCTGACTCCGTGAAATGCGGATAAGGACAACTTCACCCATCACTTGCGGGTCCTCACGACTCGTAAGGGAGTAAATTCTCTTGTGAGATCCTTACAACTTTCAAGAGAAAACACACTTAGGAATCCTCACGATTCTTAAGGAAAAATTACACCTACGGGATCCTCTCGACCGGTAGGGAGAAAATTCTTTATGAGACCCTCACGGCTCATAAAGTTGAAAAGTCTTAGGTGACAGATCCTAACCCTATTTTCTAAGCCATCACCACCCTACAAAGAGCCCAAGATTGACAGCTATATACTATCTACAGACCGCACTTGCTAAAATCACATGGCAACAGCACAACAAGGAGAAGAAAGCAACAGTATAATAAAAAAATATGTTTCTTTTATTCATGAATTCAATTGAGTACAAGGCAAATCGTATAAAAGAATAAAAAATGGATACATGTTGTTCAAAGATTACAAGTGTTCAATCTATACAAAAGCAGCTATTGGGAGGGAGGCGCCTTCAATAGACCAGCTAGCTGCTCGCGCACTCTTCTCAACTCTTCTTCGCGATCAGCCGCCGCGGCTAGCTCTGCTTCAACTTGGGCCCGTTGCTGCAAACAGGATGAGAGTTTCTTATCAACTTCCTGCTGGGCAGCCTCCTGACTCTGCGCGACCTGCTCATTAAGATCAAGCTTCTTCCTTAACACTAGCCCGTCAGAGATACACCGTTGAAGGTTTTCAAAAATGGTGTTCAGCTAGGCAGCATTAGCTGCAACCTCAGCGCGCAGTTGGGAAGATTAAGCAGCAGTCGCCTCACGTTCCTTACGCTTAAGGGTTGCCTCTCGTTCGAAATGGCGAAGGAACGGAACATTCTGCTCAACCTATGCGGCCCGCTGGGAGTTCAAAGCCTGAGTCTCAGGGGCAGGACGCATAAGCTCAAGCTCATGCAGACAGGCCTCAATCTTCCTGCAATGATTAACCCAAGACTCGACGACACCTTCATTATGGAAGTTCACGAGCGTCGCCAGTATTGGGTTAACCTCGGCAGCGAAATCTGCGGCAGATGTAGGAGCCTCCGCGTTAAGCTCCTCGACGTATTCGCTCAGCATACACAGACTGGTCACAACACTTTTTGAGGATGAACGTCTGGAAAAGGGTCCTGCCGGCATCATAATGCGAGACTCGAAAGAGGCCGGAATCAAAGCGACCGCTGCAAAAAAAATCACAATCAGACGACGGATCAAGAAATATAAGAGGTTCATGAACAATGAGATTTACTATACCAGCTGCAGCAGGTGGCAAAGCCGGGAGGACCAGTGGCGCAACTGTTCTCTCATCTCCTCCGTCAATCTGTAGTACTGCAATCAAAGCAAAGAAGAATCAGAAATGATTTCACTGTTGGTAAAAGAAAGAACATTAACTGAAGGCTGTATTCACCAGCGCCACTGGATGAAGCAATCTCCGATGGGAAGGAGAAGTGGGCGTGCAACACCTGGTACATGTGGTCAAAAAGGACTCCTACAAAGACGCAATAATGCAACGTCAGTACATAAATTATACAGCCTAGAGATAAGACTGATGGGTCACAAATCCATACCTTCCAGCATTTGAGACGGTGCGAAAGAAGGTAGAGAGGTGGTCACCGTCAGGACGGTAACTGACGGCGCTGCTTCGGGTAGCGCGACATCAGCACTAACCGCACCTGCATTAGAAACAAGATAAACCCTGTCAGGAAAGATTGAAAAAGATTGCAGAATAAAAAGAAGGGCGGTGACCTAAAATCTACCTGATGAGTCGCCGGTCGAAACCGTGATGAGGGCGTCACTTGATACAACAGCGGTGTCTCCCTCCTCCATCGGGGTGGTCTCATCTCCCGTTGCCTCATTCCCTGACTCCACGAGAGCCGTCGTCATGCTTGCGACACTGGGAGACGAAAAAGAACCGTAGGCGGGAAGAGCGATGATCGGGGCGGTGCCCGACACTTGAGAGAGAGCGGCCACCTCGGGCCCAGCAATTGTACCCATTTCGCTCGCCACCACCTCAGGCTCAGTAATTGTAGCCGTCTCATCCACCGCCGCCTTGGGCTCGGCCATGGTAGCTGTCTCACCCGCAGCCACCTCGGGCTCGACAATGGTAGCTATCTCGGGCAGAGCAATCGTGACTGTCTCGTCAGCTACTACCTCGAGCTCGGCAATTGCGACCACCTCGCCTCCCGTCGCCCCGGGTTCAGCAATCACAGCTACCTCCTCCACCGCTATCTCAGGCTCAGCGGTCGCCGCCACTTCTTCGGTAAGGCTTAGCCCTGCAAGATAAAATATATGAGAACTGATAATTTAAAACTTTGACAACGGAACCTCACGGCACGTTACCTGGAGTTGATTTACCGTTTGCTTCCCGAGCCGCACGTGCCGCCCGTCTGTAAGCAGTAGACAAGGCAACCGGAGACTCCTCTGAAGGAGTAGCAGCAGGGGTGGCGGCGCTCGAACCCGCTCCCACAGCTAAAGCAGCACTATGCTCCCTTACTGCGCGCCTCCGGCGCTTCCTTTCCTCCCAGGCCGTCAAAGCAGACCTTCTAGAAGCCTCCTTCAACAGGACGTCATTGTCCGCATCCAGGGTTACCTCTGGAGCCGTCAAGGCTTCCGTCATCGATCGTTTAAGTAAGGCCTCTTTCGGCAGTGCCGAAGAGGCCGGGACTTCGGTAGCTGGCCCAGGAAGAATTTCCGCATCAGCTTGCAGGATCGGCGTTGTGGTCCCTGCGATAAGACAAAGAAAGGGTCAGATTACTCATAAGAAACGGGAGCAGGAACATGGTGAACCGAAATGTACCGATACCTAAGGATGCTCGAAGTCGTTCCTCTTCCTCAAAAGTCTTGAGAGAAGCAGCGAGAGCTTCTTCGGTAGAAATGCCTGTTAAAGAAGAAAAAACGTTAGTCAAAACACGATAATAGAAATACGATGTAATGGCGGAAAATACAGCTAATGAGTACCTGATCGTGCGAGGATAGCCAACCCCTCTTCGTGGCTGGCCAATTGTTTAGAAGCTGCAATGGCAGCCGCCAGATCAGTATCGTCTAGCGGCATGAATAAGCCTTCGTTTGTCCCATACTCGCTCAGGCCCTCACCGTAAGGAGCGTGAGGCTCCTGGCCAAGTACAACGTCGATAGAAAAGATCAACTTCTTTTTCTTCTTCTGTGAGCGAGCTCCGGTCGCAGCTAGCACCAGCTTGCGCTTCGTGGGCACTTTGGGACAGCGAGTCCCGATATTCGAGCCCACGCCAGATTCGGGTGAAGCTACATTTACCGTCTCCACGGGAGCGTGGGGCACCGATGGCACATCCACCGTCTCCACAGGAGCATGGGGCAATCCACGCATGGGGCTTAGCACATGTGGAGACTCAACTGCAGCAACCCCTCTTAGCGGAGGGGGGACAGCGATCCGTCGCTTTAAAGGGACGTTGCGATCGCTGGCAGAGGGCGCACTCTTGCGATCGACCAGCAGCCGCCTCTCTTCCCTGATAACAGCGCCCATCGCGTGTTGATACCAGGCCCCGTGTACGTTAAGGGCCCTTGGAATGCAACTCGGCTCGCTAATACATAAGTGGGAGCCCGTATTCAAGCGCATAAAGTGATGCAGCGCACCTCGTATTCCTTCTTTGGTAGTAGCAGGTTCTTCCAAGAACGCCTCCAGTGGAACCCCCTGGTTATAACTCAGCTGCTGAGCAAAATGATGGGGGTTGTATCTCATAAAAAGCGCTGCATCATTTTGCCTGAATACGAGAAAGCCCGGCCTGATGGAGTATAGATGTAGAATCTCCCGGGCTTTCAATACGGAGGCCCCGTCCTTAAAAACGTTGCGCAATGCCAACACCGTCTTGGAAGTTTCCTGGCCGATCGTCAGGACTTTGTCCGTAAAAGACATACCAGCTCCGACCGTGCGCGGAAAAAGAAGCAAGCCCCTAGCTTCCCGCTGAGACGGATTCACGATAGAGGCGTCAACCAGCCGCATAATTCTCGGGAATTTGCATTTCTCGAAAAAACGAAGGTTTTTTATGAATGCCGAATACCTCGAGCACGTGCATTTCCATCCACGAAGTAAAGTAATGCATCGGAAAGTTGGCGGCATGCACCCCCGTTCAGTTGTATCCGCCGCCACGCTATGACCATGGTATAGGTGGGCTAACCCGGCGATCCCGATGGCCACTTGTATTCCAGCCACCATTCGATGCGCTGGGTAGAAGACGAACGGCCTCATATAGCGAGGGTGCATAGGGAGCGTGAACCAGCACAACCACAGCCCAAGAAACCCAAGAAAGAAAGCCTCCTCGTCAATGCCCGGAGCGGCGATTTCTGACAGAGGAATGATTGCGGAATCAGGAAGAAAAAAGCCCTTCTGATCGTCTTCCAGTACTGGTCGACGGTCCAAGCCAAAGCCGAAGGGGTCGTCAAGCTTGGCAAATTTTTCGCCTCGTTGCGATAGAATCTCCGGGCGAAGAAACCGGGCAATGAAGTCTGCGAAACTGACCCCCCGGCCTCCGGATTCCAAGAAGAGGATCTCGTACATGTTCAGCACCTTTATCAGACTAGGAAACTGGTGCTGAATGGCATTCTCCGGCATTAGGCCCATCACCACCGGCTTGGTGGCAAAAACGTATTCATCTGGAAGAAGCAGCTCCTCATAGTGCTCCCCCCTAACCGGCAGACCGAAAATCTCAGCAAATTCTTCTAAGGAGATGGAGACTTCTCTGTCCAGTAGAAGAAAGGTATGGGTTGGGATATTCTACTGCTCCAAGAATGACTTAATCCACCATGTGGGAGGAGCAGAATATTGGAACAACGAAGCATAAACCGCAGGGTATAGGCCGAGCTTCAGCAGTTGCGTTTTCTTCGCTGACAAAATGTACCTGGCCCATTGCAAATACCCGGCCGAATGTCGGGGAGTCAACCCGATGTTGTAGGGTTGTCCCCAAGGGCGTGACTCGTCCTGGCATATGCGCCGCCCTAAGGTATCCAAAGCTACCGGCAGCTGCATGGGTATGGCGGCAATCGAAGGCTGAAGAAGACCCTCTGAAGTCCAATTGACAACCTCCACGGCATAGTTCACCGGGGGTGCATCTGCATACGAAATCAACGAGATCGGCTCTTCGTACAAGAGAAGCTTTGACGACCTCTGATTATCTGGTCGTACCACCTACCCCACAAGTGAAGGTTTTTGTGTTCCGGGTCATAGTCTCTGATGAGCGTGAGAACCTCCCGGTCCACAGGTGCCTCAGGGAATCCCCCCTTTGAATGAAAAAATGGGAAAGAGAGGTCGGAAGACATGTCACCTGCGAGAAAGAACAGAATTCAATTGTCAGTACTATAATTTAATTTTAAAATTCTGACACTCGGCACTTTAAAATTTGTACCACACTGCAATGCAGTGGAAAGGGGACCAAAGGAGACCCACAAAATCCAGATGACAATGCATCAATTAATAAAACAGTCTCATCATTGGATGAGACTGTTAATTAATGAGGAAATTCTCAAGGAAATTCTCATTGAATGAGAAATCCCTCGGGAAAAGGAGAAAATCTCCCTTTGAGAGCAAAACTCCATGACAGAGTGACACTTGTCAAACTCTGATCATGAAGGAATAAAATTCCTTAAAGAGCCTGGCTCTGTAATGATGATGTAAAATCCATCAAAGATTAATTAAAATTATTTTTTTGAGAATTAAAAATTCTGGGATCTTCAAGATCCATAAAAAAACTCTTAAGAGTTCTTCATCAAAGATCAAAAGATCCACATATTATCAAAGAGCAGAGCTCTGATTTATGAGATAAGGAACCCCAAGAAAAGATCTTTTTAGTCTATGGGTTCATGAGAGCAAGGATCTATTAATGAAACCCTAAGAGGGTTTTCTTTAGATCAAAGATCTATGAAGAGCAAGGCTCTGTTAATGGGTAAAAACCCTAATTTATTAAAAAAATTTAATTTTACCTAAGTTCGGAAAGAGTTCTGACTCTTAAAAGTTCTTAATTGAAGAGCAAGGCTCTGAATAAAATTCTCAAGAAAGAAGATGATAATCATCTAAGAGACCAAAGGTCCTATTTATAGGTACTGAACCGCCTCTTCAACTTCTGAGTTGATCCAAGGGCTCAGATGTTGCCACCGCTGCACTCACGTGTGCGCCACGTGAGTGCAACGGTGGAGGGCATTTGTTTCCCCCAATCAGAGCAAAGCTTTGTTTTGAATTTCAAAATTCAAAAATTGAAGCAACGCTTCAGTTTCTGCGCGCTGCGCGCCACGTGTCAAACACAGACACGCTAGCGCCCGGTGCGCTGCGCTCCAGGCAGCGCACCCCCAATCAGAGCAAAGCTCTGTTTTAAAATTCAAAATTTAAAAGTTGAAGCAACGCTTCAGATCCAGCGCTCTGCGCTGCACGCTACGTGTCAAACACAGGTGCCCTAGCGCAGTTGCGCTGCGCTCTGCGTTGCGTGCCACGTGTCAAACGCGGATGCGCTAGCGCAGTTGCGCTGCGCTCTGCGTTGCGCGCCACGTGTCGAACGTAGGTGCGCTCGCGCAAGGTGCGCCAGCGCTGGAATTAAAAATTCCCCACCGTTAGATCAAAAGATCTACTAATAATAAATTATTAATTAATCAGAACTAAAATTCTGTTATGGAAAGATTTTTCAATCTTATTGAAACAAGAAAATTATCTTCTGTAAAACAGAAGCCTTAGGATCAAATATCCAACGGTGGGAAATATTCCCAAATCAATTAGAGAAAGATCTGTTAAAACTGATTCAACAAATCAATTGGCCCTATATAAAGGCCCCTAGACTTCAAGTCTAAAATATACACAGAAAGAGAGAGAAAACCCTCTGAAAACTTTGAGGAAAAAAAGAGCAAGCTCTTAGAAAAAAGAAGATCATTTCTTCATCTTCAAGGTAAAGAACTAGTTTTTGAACCACAGAGATGAAATCATCTCGTAAAAAGAAGAACCATTTTCTAAAAAGATCATAGATCTAAAAAAGACCAAGGTCTTTAATAAAAAGAAAAAGATCCAAAGATCTAATCATAAAAAAATAAATAAAAGAAGTATTTTACTTCATTCATAGATCTTTGATCTATAAAGGCAGAGCCCTTTTATAAAAACAAGAACTTTTGTTCTTGGATCTTGAGGCAAGGCCTCCTTTAAGAAGAACATAAATTTGTTCTTTGATCTTGAAAGTGCCTTGCACTCATGAATTGCGCTTTTGCGCTCATCGGACCGGCGCTCAGCGCCAAAACCTGCCACGTGTCAACTAAAGACACGATCTGCACTTTGCGCTTCTGAAACA
This sequence comes from Agapanthus africanus, assembly GCA_030015575.1. NCBI lineage: Eukaryota > Viridiplantae > Streptophyta > Magnoliopsida > Asparagales > Amaryllidaceae > Agapanthus > Agapanthus africanus. Next base: position 695,866,726 of record CM057343.1, on the reverse strand, counting down.
GCGCACTGCGCTCATGGGCTGGCGCTCAGCGCCAAGCGCGCCACATGTCACTCACTAGCGCACCAAAAAACTAGCGCAAAGCGCTCATAAATTAAAAGCGCAATGCGCTAATGAACTAGCGCTTAGCGCTAAGCGCGGCACGTGTCCTCTTCGTGTGCGCTACCTGACAGAAGCGCAATGCACTCTTTGACTGGCGCAAAGTGCCTGGTGCGCCACGTGGCGCATTGTCAGAACACACTTTGTTCTGATGAAGACAAAAGATGTCAGAACCCAATGCTTAGCATTATTAAAATGGCCGAGCCCAAATAAATGCCTAATAGCCAGAACAAATAAAAATGTTAAACATTTTTAATTGGACTTAACCCAATTCTGACCATAAGTCCTCAACTTATATTGAACTGAGCACATCTGCTCACAAATATTCAACAGATCTTAGTCCCAAACTGGGCTACAGATCTTTCAAACAATTCACACTGTTTCGAGGGTACATCTCGTTACTCCTCTGATATTTATCGTTGTAATCCTTCAACGTTTTCAGAGAGGTGACGGGTCCCGGCGACCACACATTTCCATGGACTGTGGGGTCCTTAAACTCATGGACTATGATGTCCTTAACCTCAACCGTGATGTCTTAAAACTAACATTGGACTGTGGAGTCCTTAAACCCACGGACTATGATGTCCTTAACTTCGACCGTGATGTCTTTAAACTAATATCGGACTGTGGAGTCCTTAAATCCATGGACTATGATGTCCTTAACCTCGACCGTGACGTCTTAAAACTAACATTGGACTGTGGAGTCCTTAAATCCACGGACTATGATGTCCTTAACCTCGACCGTGACGTCTTAAAACTGACATTGGACTGTGGAGTCCTTAAACCCACGGACTATGATGTCCTTAACCTCGACCGTGATGTCTTTAAACTAACATTGGACCGAGATGTCCTTAAAACTAACGATGGACCGTAATGTCTTTAAACTAATTATCGACCGTAATGTCATTAAACAAAACAATAGAGCCCAATTGCTCTCTTGTCGGATCTAAAACGATCCCGTTAAGTTGATCTTAGTCTAAAATTAGACTAACGTATCCTTAACAAACGTTTAAGTTGATCTTAGTCCCAAATGAGGCTAACGTATCCTTAAACCCAACCCCCTAAACCCAAATCGAAGAAGATACGGATTTGGACTAGTCCACGCCCTACGGGCGACGACATAAATTAGTCTCCGTATACAATCCACGGGCAACCAAACACAAAACAAACACTCACGACACGAAGTGACGATCTGGAGAAGGAGAAAGTTGTTACCGCGATGCGGTAGTGTAATTAACTGCAGGGGCTTGCGCCTGCAGGGAAGAGCGTCCCCACAATCAAAAACCCCTTAAACGAGGGGGAATCTGACGAAGTCTGCTACATCGGCCGCATCCGTTTAAACTTTCGATACATGGTGCCATAAATCAACTTGGTATCTTCGGAGAGGTGGAAGGATAGCACCAATTAGCATCTGCCCCGAATTTCAGGCAAGACGGACCTGCGCGGTCGCGTCTCCGTGATTCGGAGGGGAACAATTGCCTCAAGCAGTACCGTCTACTCATTGATCGAAGCAGCAACGGTAGGCGTAAGCGGTAGAGGTGGTGGTGTGTTGTTGAAGTTGGTGCTGGTATTGTTTGGAGAATCCTTAACCTTGAAATAAAAATAGAGTTAGGATAGATTCAAAGTATATGAAATTGTAAGATTTAAGGAATATGAAATGTAAAGAATGTTTTTAGTTGCTAATTCTTGTGTTATATTGCTTAGGACTTCATACAGAATTGACTTGCATGTTCATGCAGAACTGACCTGCATAGTAGGGTTCCATGCAGCACTGACCTGCATGGGCCGCCAACAAAACCTGTCACGCCCTACTTCCCGAAGTATGGTAAGGAGACGCGACGGGTCACGCGACGTATTTACTTAGAAGTAAACACGTTAAGCGTATCTAAGCAATATAAAGTAAAATGTATACAAGAGACATGAATATAAATGAACAGAAACTTTTATTTATTTAACAATTCTTTACAAGTACAACTGGAAATGTAAATACAGAAATAGAAAGCAATGCCTAAACAATGGTATAACTAAAATGAAAAGTATATACAAGTGCCTACATCTCTGGGTTGATGGCAAATTTCTCCAAGTCCTCAGTACTAGGCTCGATCTCTAGTGAGTCGGATCCACCTGACAACATTCCAAAGAAAGAAAGAAAAGAATGTCGTCAGCGAACAATCGCTTGGTAAGTCCCAAAGAAAGAAGAAAGTAGAGTAGACAGAAAAGAGAATATAATCGTATAATGTTATCTTTGTTCTATTAACACTGTTGTTTGTAACTTGGTACAGAATATGCCAGTGTATACGAGAGGAGTCCCACTATTCCGGAGACTAAGGTATACGGAGCACAAGGATCTGTTAAGTCACGATACAACAGCAATGGATATTCAGATCAGGTGTATTAAAGTGACCGTCTCGTGCCACTTCTAACACATTCCGTACTAGTCTACCCCTTTAAAACCCCATAATGTATTTTGTATTGATTGTATTATTTTGTTATATAGATGGATGACTTGTCAAAACCATAATATCATGTAAACAGAATGGATATAAATGGATAGTCATGTAATCATAGTATATCCATGGTTCGGTTCGGTCAATATAAATTGAATTCTAGTATAAATGGATTCATGTTATATTGTAGTTATACTTGAATTGAATTCAAGTCAGATTGATTTCATATTAAATGGAGACTCTGTCTGAGTCAGACACTTTTGAAAAAAAATTGAAGTCCAATTAGTTTTGATGTTATCGGTAACTGCTGCACATAGACGGCAGGATTTGTGTCTTTTTCCAGGATAATTACCGTGTTGATAATACCGTTGTTAGGTTGTCTACCTTCGATAGGCAAGCACCCATATTCTCCGGCTCTCTGAGGCTCAAGAGAACTGGTCCCGCTTAAACCTATATTTACTAGGGTCCTTATTGTAAATTAATATAACTTGAGAGGGTTTTATGAAAAATAGTTTTGATACATTTTCAAAATACACCTCAAGTATTTAATTATCGTATTTAGGGTTTTCATAATTTTAATTTTTATAAAGTGACATATTCTAGTGAATATAACCTAGTTTTCATTGTATATGGTATTTTAGTGTAAACTTGGAATGGTATTGATTGGTAATGGTAGTTTCATGAAATTTGTGATTCCTGTGATTTAGAAACATGGAATATATATAATATATTTAAAGTAGATATTTTGATAGTATTTATATATATATCTAATATTTATAAAAAATATAGAATTTATTTATAAATAGAAATCACATTTTTCTTAAAAATTGCATTAAAAATTCCATCGAGATCGAAAGCTCCTTGCGGAGGTCTGCATCTCGCCCTACTAGACCCGAGGATGTGCGATAACCCACATCATCCCGATCGGGGTTCCCCAAAATGGGCTGTACAGGCGCAATTTCACGGAATTAAATAACACACTTTTTAAAGAAAACGATTTTTGAATGTTTAAGGTATTTAATTGTAAACTCGTATTTTCCCATAAACTAATATCTCAAGAGTTATCGTGCTATGTAAAAAATGTGTGTTGTGATGAGGTAGGTCATTACCTCGTGAGTTTTCTAAAGGTAATATAAGGAAATATATTGAATTGTGTTGAAAATAAAGTAAATGGTATTTAACCATACAAATGCGATAAAAATTGCATAATAGATTCTTTTGAGATGAAACTTGTTCTAAAGTGTTTGTTAATGATTACTAAACAATCTATTAAAAATTTGTAGGTTTGTTATTAAGAAAAAAATAGATTTTTAAAGAAAAGAGAATCGGGAGCCGGAATAACTCCGCTTCCGACGAGTTTTGAAAAGGAGAAGTTTTAGAATAGCAAAAGAGGAGGGGAAAGGGTACTTACTGATTGTAAAACAAGAGGAGAGAGAGGGAAAGCTATTGGAACCGTCGGGGAGTCGTTTCGTCGCCGGATTTTCCCCGAAACTTCGCCTCTTGCTAACTCCACTTGTATAACTTTGGGACTTGGAAATTACTAGAGAGTTTTTGTAATGGAATTATGAATGAGGAGGGGTGAAAAGTAGTGTGGTATTTATAGGGAAAATTAGGGTTTAGGATAATGAAGAATGGAATTAAAATGTGCACTAAAAATGAATTAAAGAGAGAAATTATCACTCTCTGGATGTTTTCAGAGTAAACAAACAACATGGGGGTAGTGGGGTAGGCGAAGGGATTCAGGGGTAAAAATTTCAGAGCATTACTTACGGGCATGCCCGGCGGTGCCAGCCCCTCCTTCGCATCTCGCCGATCCAAAACCGGTGATCTGTGCTTGGATTTTCGCCACGTGTCCCTGTCACTTGGTATACTTCATTGCACGTGTTTGATTACTTTATAACTTTTCATTTTACTTGTTGTGCACGTGCAAACTTTTGAGCTTCTAAAAGTTAAAAGAAAATCAATTAAAAAATATATGTGGCTGGGAGGATTCGATCACAGGGGCTACGCCACAGCAGTGCAAGGCTTTACTAACGGCTACAAGTGCTTTCTTACTGTTCAAAAGCAATTCAAATACTTATAGTGTACACAGGATTGCAAAATACTCCATTTGTACATTAAAATTTAATCAAATTTTTCGTACACTGAAACAGATTTGTTACAGTTAAGTCGGTGGATGAATATGATACTGAGTTTATCATGCTCGGCAGGTTCACTGCACACCTTATTCCTACTGCTGAGATCCATGCACGACGCTTCCAGCAGGGGTTGGACCCTAAAATCCAAGCTGCGCTCGCTAAAAGGGATTTCCCAACCCATGAGCTTGCTTCGAAGGCTGCCCGGCGCTATGAGGCAGTTGTGAAGAAGAAGGGCAGGTCGCAAACTGCCGGTGTGAAACGTACTGTGCACCAGATCACAGGAGGGGCCTTTTCCAGTCCAGCCTTCAATGGACCATCTCGGAGGCCAACAGGTTCGTTCTCCAATAACATGCCAGATGTTTGCATCTACTGCAAAAGAACAGGGCACCATGTGAAGAACTGTCGTAGGGCAAACAACTTGTGCATGATCTGTAGGTCTTCTTCTCACGCCATCAGAGCATGCCCCTGAACCGAGGACCCAACAACCCTCCAGCTAGACCGACGATCCAAGCTCCTCCTACCCGGTTAGCTCTACTAGCTCCAACTCCCCGCACCCAGACCGCTCAACCCTAAAGATGAGTGTTTAACTAGGCACAGAGAAAGTGCCGCGACTCCAATCATTCACTATGTTGGTCGAAGAGACCGAAACTACGGGTCAGGTTATCACCGGTAAATCTCTTCCCTATTCCCTTCCAAAATCCTTTCAATTCATTGTCATCTTATATTTGTTATACCTAAACATATCCTACACGACTTAGGTACAATCTTAGTAGCCACCCTACTTGCACTCGCGCTCTTTGACATTGGGGCATCATATTGTTTTATGTCACAACGGTTCGTACAAACTCATGCGATCCCAGTTAAACCGCTCGTATCCAGCTAGAACGTTGGTTCGGAGAACGGCGTTCTAAAAGCAACTTTGGGATACGATCTATGTCTAGTGGTCGTCTGCAGTCGAGAATTCTATACGGATTTCAAGGTGCTGGACATACCGAACTTCGACGTAGTCTTGAGAATGGACTGGCTGGGAACTTTCTTCACTACCATCGAATGTTGCCAAAGGAGGGTAGTGTTCGAAATACCAGATCACCCAGTGTTCTACTTAAAAAGCGGAGACCAGACCTTGGAGCCTAGCATCTACAGAGTAAAACCAAAGAAGGCAGTGGTTGCAGTGTTGCAAGCGGAAGGATCGAAGCCAGAGGTAGTTCGAGAGTTCAAGGATATTTTCCCTGAAGATATATCATGTTTGCCTCCCGATCGAGCTCTTGAATTCAGCATCGATTTACAACCCGGCGCACAACTAGTAATAAAAGCTCCATACCGATTAAGTCCGGAAGGATTGAAGGAGATCCGTATTCAGTTGGACGAACTCCTGAAGAAAGGTTGGATCCGACCCAATACTTCAAGTTAAGGATCTCCGATGCTACTGGTGAAGAAGAAGAAAAGTACATACAGTATGTGCGTGGATTATCGAGCTCTGAACGAGGTGACAATTAAAAACAAGTATCCGCTACCTCGCATCGATGACTTTTTCGATCAGTTAAGTAGATCTTGTGTCTTTTCAAAGTTAGATCTTCATTCATGATATTATCAGGTGAAGGTCACGACATTCCGAAGACGACATTTAAGACTCGTTATAGTCATTATGAATATCTCGTAATGCCATTTGGAGTGACCAATGCACCTGCCATCTTTATGAACGTGATGAAACAAGTTTTCCGAAAGTACTTAGACAAGTTTGTTGTTATCTTCATCGACGACATCCTAGTGTATTCAAAGAATCGGAAAGAGCACGCCGAGTACTTACAGATTGTCCTGGAGATATTACGACAATATCAGCTCTACGCCAAGTAAAACAAGTGTGAGTTTTGGTTAGATCAAGTTGGATTTCTCGGACATATTGTTTCAGGCGAAGGTATTTTTGTAGATCTAGCTAAGGTGTCAGCTGTTAGAGAGTGGCCGATACTAAGGACGGTAAAAGATATAAAAAGTTTCTTGGGCTTAGCAGGATACTACCAACGATTCATTGAAGGATTCTAAAAGATCGCAGCACCCTTGACCAAGCTCACACGTAAAGACGAAGCTTTCATGCAGTCAGAAGCATGTGAGAAGGTTTTTGTAGAACTCAAGTTGAGATTAACCTCAGCACCTATTCTTGTAATACCGGATCGATCTGGCGAATTCGATGTATATTGTGACGCGTCCGGTAAAAGATTAGGATGTTTTCTACACCAGCATGGAAAGGTTGTGGCTTTTGCATCAAGGCAATTAAAAGTTCATGAACGCAACTATCCAACACATGATCTGGAACTGGCAGCAGTGGTCTTCGCACTCAAGATTTGGCGCCACTATATTTTGGGAGAACGGGTGCATATATACACTGACCATAAAAGTCTTAAGTATGTATTTACTCAGAAGGAACTCAACATGCAGCAGAGAAGATGGCTAGAACTTATGGCGGACTTTGACATCAACTTACAGTATCATTCTGGGAAGGTGAACGTAGTTCCTGATGCACGCAGTCGCCGGCCATTAGCCAAGTACCTCACCGCTCAATGGAAGCTATAGCAAGAATTACATGGATTGGAGATCGAAGTAGTTATGCCAGGTAACGTTTCATATTTGATGAACCTACACATCCGGTCCACTCTTGTAAATCAGATCAAGACAGCTCAAGCAAATGATGCCAAGCTATAAAATATTTGAGAACAAGTAGAAAGTGGACTTCGAACTGACTTCATCATCCACGAAGATGGATCCTTGCGATATGGAAGCCGTTTATGTATGCCGGTCGGCCCTGTTCGAGAACAGTTGATGAAAGAAGCTCACAACTCTCCGTATTCGGTATACCCCAGCGGTACAAAGATAGACAAAGATCTACAGTAACACTACTGGTAGCATGGAATGAAGTGAGAAGTAGCAAGGAGCGTAGCCAAGTGTTTGGTGTGTCAGCAAGTGAACGCTGAACATTACAGAACTGCTAGTCTACTTCAGCCGTTACCAATCCCAGAATGGAAATGGCATCACATTACCATGGATTTCGTGACTGCTCTCCCTCGCAGCACGAAGGGTAACGACGCAATATGGGTTATTGTAGTTCGACTCACAAAGTCGGTTCACTTTATTCTATTTAGAGTTGGCCAGTCAACTGAGACGTTAGCAAGAAAGTACATAGAGGTGAGTAGAAATCTAAAGTAAGATTTATACCTTCAAGATGTATTATGCTTGATACCCATAAACTCATGCAGGAGATCGTGAGATTATATAGAGTACTTGTTTGCATCGTCTCCGATCGCGATACGAGATTCCGATTACAGTTCTGGCAGAGTCTGCAAGCTAACCTGGGAACGAGTCTGAATTTTAGCATGGCGTATCATCCATAAATGGACGGACAGTCCGAGAGAACAATTCAGATATTAGAAGATATGCTCAGAGCCTGTATGTTAGACTTCAGAGGTTCATGGGAAGATCACCTACACCTTATGGAGTTCTCATATAACAATAGCTACCAGGTAAGCATTGGGATGGCACCATTCGCAACACTCTACGGACGGAAGTTTCGTTCCCCACTGAGTTGGGATGATGTGGGAAATCGTGAACTCCTTGGAACAGAGATGATTGTAGTAGCTGTAGATGTGGTTTGCACGATCAGGGAAAAGATGCGCATAGCCTAGGACTGACAGAAGCATTGGGCAGACGGAAAACGACGACATCTGGAGTTTCAACCCGGAGAGCATGTATTCCTGAAGATCTCTCCAAATAGAGGAGTGATACGTTTTGGCAAGAGGGGCAAACTCAGTCCAAAGTACATAGGACCGTTCGACATACTCAAACGAGTTGGAGAAGTGGCATACCGTTTAACACTACCACCCTCATTAGAAGGAGTGCACAACGTGTTCCACATATCCCAGCTATGATAATATGTGAGCGACCCCAGCCATATACTTGATCACTCAGAGCTCACGGTATAGACCGATCTAACTTGTGAGCAGCAACCAGTTGAGATCCTGGACCGAAAGATGAAAACATTACAGAACAAGGAGGTGAACTTGGTCCGAGTGATGTGGAGAAAGAATTCATCAGGAGAATCAACTTGGAAAAGAGAAGAAGATATGCGTGCACGATACCCTTACCTTTTTGGAAAATTAGTCTCTATGTAAATTTCGAGGACGAAAATTTTATAAGGAGGGTAAAATTTAACGACTTTGAAATCCATGTACATAAGTATTGGTTTAAATGTAAAAAAACTGGGTATTTCATCATGTTGTGGAGTTATAAGTTAAATTTGTTTAACAAAAGAAAGAAGCAACTTGTAGCTCACTGGTAAATCCTCTACACTGTTGTGCTATAGCCTGTGTGTTCGAATCCTCTTCGTCCCAATTATTTTAAAGATTTTTCTTTTTAATTTTTCGGAAGCCAAAGAGTTGCACGTGAAAATCACGGAGAATCAAAAGGTTTCAGAAAAATCAAACAGGCGCAACGAGAAGTAAACAAAAATCTAAACACGTGGCACAAATCTCGAGGCAAACACTCAAGATCCGACCATCCATTTCCCTCAAACACCGGCCGCTGACAGTTCGATCTTGGCCATTCGACTCCGTGCTTTGCACACAAGTCTCTTCAGCTCCCCACTACTCCCCTGCACCGTTTGATTTCCCTGCAATTAAACAAAGACTATTCAATTCACCATTTAACATCCATTTTGATTCTTTTAATCCAAATTTTAATTTCCAAATCCTAAATTCTTCACTATAAATACCACCCTATCCCCTATCTCTTCCCCATTATGAAATTTCTATCAAAAATTCTCTCAAACTCTCTAATTACCAAGTGGAGTTAAGCACCCAAGAGGAGTAGGAAGCCAAACTCAACGATCGGAGTATCTCCGAAGAGACTACGACCCCCGAAAGCTTCCCCTCTCTCTTGTTAATAAGCTAAACCCATAAGTTTCCCTTCTCTCTCTATTTCTTTCATCTCAAATCGCTTTCTAAAAACACATCGACAAAATGGAGTTAGCTCCGATATAATGTTTTTTAAACAATTGTACTCCACTTTATAAGAAAAATATGTCAAATTAACATCCTCACACCACTCTTAACCTTATTTATATCATTTATCTTTTAGTTTAATAAAATTTTCCATGTGAAATAATCATAAAACGAAGTTTTCATAAAAATACCATGAACTTTAATATAACCGCATTTTCAATAACTAGAGTATATACTATTAAATCATTTATGGGGTAACGACCTACCCCACATACACACTATGGTTTCATAGCACGAGATTCTAAATATATGGTTTATTTAAAGAATAGGTTTTATATTAAAATACCATATTTTTCAAAACTGGTTTCTTTTAATCAATATTTTTAAATCCTTGGCAATTGGGCCTCTACAACCCTCGTTAGGGCACCCACTAATGGATGGTGCGGATTATCACACATCTTTGAGATAGTAGAACGAGATGCAAAACTCCTCATAGAGTATTCTGTCTCGAAAGGAATTAGAAATGAGATTTTTAAGAAATACGACTTTTCTAAGCAAAACAAACTTTGAAAAATTTATATAAAACTACAAATCCGTATTTCAATAAAAAAAACTTGTGAATATATATATTTTTAAATGAAGATTGAAATTTTAATAAAATACCACCAAATTTACAAAAAGAGGTAGTTTTCATTAAAATACCATAAATTTTTAAAGCTAGGTTTTATTACTAAAATACCAGTAAAAGTGAAAAAATATCTTCATAAAAACTCTAAATATTATAAATCACCTTCGAGATTTATTTTTAAACCATATTAAAGTATTTTTCACAAAAACCCCTCGAGAAATGCAAATAATATAAATACAAAATAAACAACAATAATAAATATTTAAAGACTCTGGATTAATATAGGTTTAAGTGGTATCATTTCTCTTGAACTCCGGGGAGCCGGAGAAAGTGAGTGCTTGCCTATTCAGGTTAGACAATTTAATAGAGTTATCAATGCAAATTGTCTTGGAATAAGACACAAATCCTGCCATCCATGTGCAGAAGTTGCCGATTTCTCCCGAACATAAGATCTTTACCAGTTAAATCAATTCATATGAAAAAGATCTGAACTCGAATCCAAACCCGAATCTAAACTTGAAATTGAACTCGAATCCAAACTCGAATCTAAACTTGAACATGAACTCGAACTCAATCTACTCGAACTAACTTGACTTGATCTAAGATTGCAATTGATATGACTCGTATTTTACTCGACTCACTCGACTTCATTCTACACCTTTTTCAATCTATGGTTTCGATCAAGACAGGTTATAATCAATCAATCAAATTAATTAAGTATATTATACTGTTATAGACCATTTATACTCGGGGTGCTTGGGATAGTTTCTTGTGTGAATCCAACGAAGGTTTAGGAGTCCCGTATTAACATTTTTTTTTATTTTACTCGAATATCAGTCAGGTCGACTCATGCACAGCCTAGAGCCCCGATCCTAACATATGAAATGGGCCCGTGTTTCCTTGCTCCTAAGGCCCCACTCTTGAGCTCGTGAATACTTCTACGGCTGCGTTGACATTCACACTTGGAACTTAACGTTAATATAGTGACCATATAGAGACCTATAATACATATTTACCCATGAACATATACTTTTACTCATCATATATATATATATATATATATTCTACACTTGTCATTCTTTTTACTCTTATTTTATTCTTGGGACTTACAGAGTGCTAGTTCGCTGACAGGCATTCCACCCACCCTTGTTTTCTTCGAATGTTCGTCAGATACGGTCGAGACGGAGGAAGTAGAAGCCACAGAGGAAGACTACAACCGGATTGCTACTCATGATTAGCTTAGCTTCACTTTTTATTCAGCTTATGTATGTCACATGTTTAGGCATTTTCCTTTATTGTATTTACTTTCCAGTTAAAACTCATGTGCTTGTAAATATTTGAAATTGAATGTAAATAAAGATATTTGTTGAAAATTTTACGGTCTCCATTTATCCTTGCATTGTGTATTATTGTTTCAATATGCTTAGTATATTTATTTAGGGAATGACCTTCTCTGAATAAATATGCCGCGGGCTTGCCACGTCATCGTTTCCGTCTACTGGGAAGCGGGACGTGACATCCGTCGCTGTACCCGGTCACATAAAGCGGCCGGTTATGCTCAGTTGTTCTAAGTAGTAGGTCTTCATCCTTAAACGTGACTGCGGCTGCATGCGGAGTGTATTGGGTTTCTTTCATATTAATTTCAGCGAAGTGAGCCTGGTACCATTGGGGGTTTTGTAAAGCGTGATTGAGAACATCTTTAAGCTCCTTGGATAAGACCAGGGTATCGTAGATGCTCAGGAGAAACGGAAGGTTTCGGAGATGAACCAAGACATTATAGTCCACTGGAAAAGGGCTCGAGTCTTCATGAGCCAGCTCTCTGCCATCTTCTTCATTAGCGACTTGTTTTTCCTTCCTTTTTGAGGCGTTACGTTGATTTGGTGGTAGAGCCTTACCGCTTCTAAGATAAATTTTGTTGCCTTTGTGCCAAGCTTCTCGTATTCTTCGGGAAAACAGAGCTCCTCCTCAGAGTCGCTGCCAAGATGGATGGTGTAGAAGGTCGCAATAGGGATCTCACCATCAGAGTCTTCTTCTAGGTTTTCCAGAATTTTAGCTGCTTATACGGGGAAGAACTCTTTCAATTGAATTAGAGTCCTCCCTTTTGCTTGTAGCCATCAATGGAATCAATATATTTTTGAACGGTCGTCACGCCCCGCTTCCCAATAGACGGAAACGGTGACGTGGCAAGCCGCAGCGTATTTATTTCGAGAAGGTCATTTCCCGAAATAAATACGCTAAGCTTAAAATAAGCAATATAAAATGACAAGAAATAAACATGAGATTTAAACTTCAACAACTTTATTTACATTCAACTTGAAACATTTACAATACATTAGTTCAACTGAAAGGAAATACAATACTAGAAGAGAAATGCCTAAACATGTGGCATACATAAATTGAAAAAATAGCTAGTCTAGTCCAGAGTCATGATCTCGTTGTGCTCCTCCTCGGTGATGTCCACTTCCTCAGTCTCCACAGTATCTGACGAATATTCCAAGAAACAAAGATAGGTGGAATGCCCGCCAGCGAACTTTCGCTCGGTAAGTCCCCAAGAATTTGGTGTGAAGTATAAAGTATAATAATAAAGAAAATGTATATTATGAAGTAATGGACTAGGAGATTTGTTGTTTAAATATGTCATTTAATGTAAGTATGACAATTATATTTAATATGCAATTCTATATATATCATGGCAAAATAACATGAGCATACTATAGCATGGCCGTGTGGTGTAATTATAGTGAGCATGAAGTAAGTGTCCTAAAGTTTGTGGGTTTTGGTGGCTCAAGATCATATTTGGATCCCTGTAATCTAAGATTTTTGAATTCTATAAGCCGCGAGGGTCTTATAGAAGGTATATTCTCCTTACGAGTCGTTAGGATTTCGTAAGTGCATTTTCTTCTTAGGAATCGTGTGGATTTCTAAGTGTGTTGCTCCTTTACGAGTCGTAAGGATCTCACGTAGGTATTTTCTACTCCCAAGGTCGATAGGACCTTGCAAATGCACACAATTTTTTATTTTTTTTAATTTTTACGAGATTGCGCCCTTTCAGGTTTTCACAAACTCGTCGGCATTCCTATTGTTTTTACTCAGGGCGTCTTTTCGGGTTTTCATTCGTGCCCATTTCGCTTGTGGACATACCCTTTTTAGGGGGAACCGTAAGGTAACACACCATTAGCTGTAGGCCCCGATCTTTTTCAAAAGACTGCATCATGCGGTACCTGGGAGAGTTATGAATCGTTTATGCCCGTGGATTGCATACGGTAATCAATATGGGGATCCACCGTAGGGCTAAACGTATTAGTTTAAGGACATGACGGTCCATTATCGCCGTATTTTGGGGTGAGTTTCTGATTTAAGGACCTTTTGGTCCAATATCGCCGTGTTTTGGGGCGAAATGCTAGTTCAGGAACGTTCCGGTCCATTATTCCCGTGTTTGGGTAACGTACTAGTTTAGCGACGTTTCGGTCCATTATTAGTTTAGGGACTTCTCGGTCCATTATTCCCGTGTTTGGGGAATGCACTAGTTTAGGGACATTTCGGTCCATTATTAGTTTATGGACTTCTTGGTCCATTATTAGTTTAGATACTTCTCGGTCTATTATTGCCGTTTTTGAGGTGACGGAACTTTTTTGGTACTGCTCTCAGAGTTCTAACTCAGAAAGATAGCGAGCGGACACAAGCGTCGTCATCTATCATTGACCTAAGTCATGACTCATCAAACGTAGCACTTTTTGAGGAATCGGCCGTTTATTGACCGGAAAGGTCTTTAGCCAGGCATATCCATGAGCAAGTAGGCTCCACCTTGGTAGACTTTGTCTTTGATGTACGGGCTTTCATAGTTCGGCTCGAACTTCCCCCGTTTTGCATGATTGGGGGTTATTGGTCTTTTGACAACCAACACGAGTTCACCTTGGCGGAATGCTCTCGGCCTGGTCAATCTTTCATATGACCGGGTCATCCTTGCCTTATAAGCCATCAGATTTTGCTGTAATGTAAGGCGGGTTTCTTCAAGGGCGTCGAGCTCCTCAAGCCTAAGATGAGCATTTTCTTTATTTGTCAGCTTATATCGAACCGCTACTCATAAATAGGGGAGTTCTATTTCCAATGGAAGCACTGCTTCCGTGCCGAACAACAGTGGGTATGGTGTTGTTTTCGTGGCTGTCTTGAACGTTGTTCGGTACGTTCAGAAAGCTTCGTGAAGCCTTTCGTGCCAGTCTTTTTTTGTTTCTGGACACTATTTTTTTATAATCTTGGTCAGGGTCTTGTTGAAGGCTTCAGCTAGACCGTTGGCCCGAGAATTATAGACTAAAGAATATCTCCAATCTATTTTATGCTGCCGTGCGAAGCGGCTGATTTTATGGCTTTTGTAAACTGGTCTATTATACGAGATAATGCGTCGCGGAGTGTCGAACCGATAGATGACATGGGTTTTGAAGAAATGGAGGATATTCTCCGTCTTCACCTTTCTTAGTGGTACTGTTTCTGCCCACTTAGAGAAGTAATCGGTCGTTTCCAATATAAACCGATGTCCTTTGGATAACGTCGGTTTGATGGGCCCAATTATATTGGTTCCTCACATTTCGAACGGCCAGCTGGCCACCGTCAGGTGTAGCAGATTTGGGTGCTGGTGTATGAAGTCCCCGTGAATTTGGCACGAGTGACACTACTTCGCACATTCGAGGAAGTTCTGAATCATCGTGGGCCAATAGTAACCCATTCTTTTTATTTTCAGCTTCATCTTCGGACCCGCCTGATGGGAGCCGCGAAGTCCATCGTGTATTTCATGGACGACATTGTTTGCTTCCTTCAGCCCTAGACACCTTAGCCATAGAAGGTCAAATGATCTCTTATAAAGGGTATCATTGACGAAGGCGAAAAACAGAGATCGTTTCATGAGCTAATGTCTAGACGACGCATTTTCGGGCGTTCGTTAGGATTTGAAGTAGTCTATGAAGACTGCCCTCCAGTCCTTGACCTTTTCTTCGTCCTTTATTTGAAGGGCTACTTGTTCGGTTATTTCTTTTCTTTTGGATGGCTCTATCAGGTCTTCCCAAGATACATTTGTTGGCGCGAGAACCCTGTGGTTTTGCACAATGATCCTTACGTCATCGAGGTCTTTATAGGCCAATTCCTTAGTCAATTTGGCCAACGCATCTGCCTTTCATGACCGGGAATTTGGTGCGTGACCGGCACTTAAATCACGCAATGTCTAAAGACATAACATAATTCAAGTAAGCTGAAGCCCAGAAATCTAAACCTTTTTGCGGAAAATAGTGAAGGTGCAGTTTTGAAATAAAGGTATAATGAAGTCAAGTTTTTCTTTAAATGCATAAATAATGATATATGAAAATACAAGTGGATTATATACTAAAGTTGAAAACATTTTTCGTCCTTTAAAAATTTGGGCAGTACCTCCCTTGTATATTTTGATCCAAAACCACATACATGCAATAAAAGGCATCCCCAAACGGGAGCTAGCTCTTCGTCAATTGGCGAAATCACAACCATGCAATAAACATATATACGACGCCCTACGGCGAGGATCAAACACAGAAAGAAAATAAGTAAAGCAAGACATCATCAGCTCAAAAGCGAACATACCCCCATCTCTCTCTAAGTCTCGCAAAACACAAGTCTGTCTACCAATATACAAAGTCTAGTTTCTGATTGATAGAGTTTATCTAGATACAATAGAAATAAAAGGTACAAGAGTGGTTACGATCCAAACATGTGTCCCACCTACCAAAGCAAAACACCTTGAAAGAACTGTGTGTCAGCGATACCGCTACTGATCCAAGTGGTCGAATCTGCAAGAAAACTGTGGCACAACGGGGGTGAGTTGCCAACTCGTGAGTAGAAAATATCAGCAGGTAGAAATCAAATAAATAGCAATCCTTAAGTCATACTGTATCATGAAGGTAATACTATGGTATCTAAGGTGACCATATATGCATACGTATCAACAATAGAGTAGTGCCAATAACATGTAAAAAATCCAATCATCTGAATCATATGCTTGTATGTATATGAATATCAACCAACGTGTGTCCATCAACGACACATCAATATCATAAAACCTGAGTATCCAATATTGAAACTTGAAACATCATGAAAACCCGTGTCCAGCATCGACACGTAAATCCTCACATCTCAGGCGCCGCATCCTCAGATCGGCCCTTATATCCATCTCACGACTCCGGTCGGTATCCTCCAGATAACCGCCGGGTCCAAACTATCATCGGTAAATAGTACATCCCCTGCCGGCTCATCGCCTCTAGTCTCCTAGTTTGGCTAGAAAAGCATCACTAAAGGTTTGTAAACACTCACTAAATCTCAATTACCACTTTACAAGCCCATTCATCCACTAAACATCAACCTAGAAATTTTCAAGATCACAAACCTACACTAGTTTAACTCTAATATACTATAGGATGCTAGGAAACTAATTATAAGATGAGAAGTGGAAGTTATACCTCTTGGAAGCAACTCAAGAAAAACCCTAGATGGTTGAAAGTCTTCAAAATCCAAACTTGAGCTTGCAAGAGGGTGTAAGATGTGGTGGTGGTCAATTTTAATGAAGATGGTGTGGGGTTTTGATGAAGATTTGGGGTTGTTTCATGGAGGTAGAGAAAGTGGAGGAAGGAGGAGATGGAGAAAGATGAAGGATGAGGGAAGAAATGAAGTGAAGAAAATTAATGAAGAATGGTCAAGGGTGTAGGAGCCATCCTCTCTCTCTCTCTCGCCCATGCCTCAAGTCATCATATTGTCCCCCTCTCTCTCCTCAATTATCTTTTCTTTTCTTTTCCTCTCATAAATAAAACACAAATTCTAATGAAACAAACATGCAACAAAATGCAATATGTCATGGTGCACTAGCCATGGTTAATTAAAAAGACGGATTTGGCTTAATCATGATTAGTAGTGCACTAATCAAGTTTAATATAAACTTGCATATAAATAATTGCATAATAATTTATAAAATGTCCAAATCCAATAAATACCTTTTTAATTAATAATGGATATTAATATCCAAATATTTTCCAAATATTGGTATTTAATTATACCATTTTACGAAAACCTCAATTCGCAAATCGAATAGTTTTCGTGAAATATATTATTTTAATATTTAAATTCTAAAAATAATATTTTATATTTCTGAAATGTTACACTGCCTTATGTTATCCGCTCACGGTATGCTTCCCAGGGTATAAGAAAATATTTGTGTCAGGAGTTGCTGCAATTTTCGCTATACCTTATCAGCTCTGACTTACATGTCTGATAGTCGCAATTTACTTGACTGACGATCAGTTAGGAGTCTCCGTATATGAGGTCTTTGATTTCCATATCGATAGCGATCTCAAGACCAGTTATTAAAGCTTCGTATTCAGTTTCGTTGTTAGTCCTTGGCTCCGTTAAAAAGAAGGCGTAACGCAATATCCCTCCTTGCGGGGTCACGAAGATAAGGCCCACCCCAGCTTTGATTATGGGGATGTTTTGCTTTCGCCGCTTCATGGAGGATGCTACATTGAAGTAAAGCTCCTACCGAGACTTATCTTCTTCTTTTTCTTCTTCGATTGTGTCGAATGCGTGCTCATCGGGAAACTCGCAATTTAAGCGGGAGTCGGCTGGTATCGGATACTTCGCTAGAAAGTCGGCTATGGCCTGTCCTTTCACTGCTTTGAGAGGTCGATATGTTACTGAGAACTCCATCAGGAGGAGGGCCTATTTGGCAAGCCTTTCTGTCAGTATGGCTTTCGACATTAGATATTTGAGAGGATCCACTTTCGATATGAGGTGGATCTCATGTGCCAAGGCGTAATGTCCGAGCTTCGTTATTGTGAAGATCAGTGCCAGGCAATACTTTTCGATGGGGGAATAGTTGCTTTCTGCCCCCAGGAGAACTCGACTTAAATGGTATATAGCTCTCTCCTTTCCTTGATCGTTCTCTTGTGTCCACAATACGTCTAGAGAACCTTCAAGGGTCGTTGTATATAGGATAAGGGGTTTTCCCTTAACCGAAGCGGCCAATACCGGTGGATTTTATAGGTATTTCTTGATTTCGTCTAGTGCGTTTTGGCACTTTTGATCCCAAACGAACGGGGTCTCCTTCTTCATTAGATGACTGTAGGGACAGCATTTTCTGGAGAGCTTGGCTATGAACCGTCGGATATACACGATCTTTACTTGGAGAGACCGCAGTTGTTGAGGGTTTTTGGTATGTGCATTTCCATAATCGCCTTGATCTTTGAGAGATCGATTTTGATACCTCAGTGACGTATGATGAATCTTAGGAATTTGCCTGAGGAAACTCCAAACGTGTATTTTAGAGGGTTCATCTTCATATTATACTTCTGAAAACGTTGGAACACTATTTTTAGATGTTCCCAATATTCCTCATGAGATTTTCTCTTCACCACAAGGTCGTCGATGTAGCATTCGACAATCTCATGTATGAGGTCATCGAAGATCTTTGTCATGGCCCTCTGGTAGGCAACGCAATCGTTCTTCAAACCGAAGGGTATCACCTTATAGCAGAATATGCCCAACAGGGTCCGGAAGGAAGTATGCTTCTGGTCTTCAAGATGCATTTTTATTTGGTTGTATCCTGAATATCCATCCATGAAAGAGAAGATTTCGTGAGTGGACGTGTTGTCACTCATAAGCTCGGTGACGGGCACTGGGAAGTTGTCCTTCGGGAAAGCTTTGTTAAGGTCCCGAAAGTCCACGCAGATGCGAATCATCCAATTTTTTTTCATCACTGGAACGATGTTAGTGACCCGGTTTGGATATTGAACCTCTTGGATGAAGCCGGAGTCGATTAGTTTCTTGACCTCAGCGTTGATACTTATCTCAAGTTTGAGCCGCATCCTTCTTGGTGCCGCTTGATCGGCTTTATGTCTGGAGATATGGCCAGTTCATGTACCGCTATTTTTGAATCTATACCCGACATCTCAGAATAATTCCATGCGAAGCAGTCTTTGTATTGCATAAGCAAGTCTTTCAGTGTGGCCACTTGTTTTTCAGATAGCTGCTCATTGACAAACGTTGGCCTTGGAACATTTTCTGTCCCCAAGTCAATTTTTCTTAGATTGTCCGCCTGGTGTGTATCCCATCTTCCAGCTCTTTTGGTGCTGGTGGAAACTCTGAGATCACCTCGTCCTCGTTTTCGTTGGCAAAGCACCTAAAGGTTTCATTCATACTCTCGTGTCCTCTCTCTTTTGAGAGTGTTATCATATGGCAAGTACAAGTAGGCTTCCATTTTTTCGGTTGAGCTGGTCTTAACCTGACGGTGTAGGTCCTTTTTAGCTTGTACTTTTGCGGTGGGTTATCTTCCAGCTGTCGGATAAAGCGAACCTGCCTTGTCGATTGTAATACCCAGTCCCTATAAATAATTACTGTATTTTAATAAATAATTTCCAAATATTTTCCCAAATTTTCTACAAATTTTCTATATTTTTTCCAAAACCTAATTATATTTACCTTATTCTAATTTAACCTAATCCTTTCAATTTATCCTATTTCTATTAAAACCCAGCCCATTCCTTTCCCCTTCTTTTAAATTCTTTTACCTTAGCCCAGCCCAAGGCCCGGCCCATGAACCCAAACCTAAACCCTTTCCCTAACTCGACCCGTCCCCTAACACCCCAACCCGACCCGGACTCCCAGACCCGACCCGACAAACCCACTCTCCCTCTTCTTCTTCCCCTCCTCCTTTCCCGCTTCTCCTTCGCGCACCCCCACGACCCCGCACTCGTCCGAACAAACCCCCGCACGACCCGCTCCCAACGATCCCCCACAACCTCTCCTCCACCTCCTCAACGTCCCCCCTCGTGCTCCTCGAGACCCGTGCCTGCTCACGATCTCTTCCTTCCTCGCCAACGGCTCCCCGCGACCCACTCTCCTTCACTCCCACTCGCTCTTCCTTTCTCCCTCACACTTCACCGGAGCCAACACCTCACCAGCGCACACAAGCCTTCACCGAGTCTCCAACATCGACCACACCTCCTTCTCCTCGAGCTAGCCTCGGCTGCAGCCCAAGCCGACTCCAACCACCTCATGAAACCACCGCCTTCCTCCAAGCTCCGAGCTCCACCTCGCATATGACCACCGTCGACCCACCTTAAGCGATCACCAAGCCCACCCCAAGCTCCCCAATATCCCGCACCCGAGCCTACTTGCCACCACCTCCACAACTCTAACCACCTCGTCATCACCGAACCCAACTTCCAGCACCCTCGATTCGAGCAGACACCTTCACCATCGCTGGTGATCAACTCTTTTCATCGTCTCCTCCTTCTCCCCAATCACCATTGCCATCGCTTCGTCTCCACCGAGCATCACCACCACCATCTCTCCGACACCCTGAGCCATCCCCTTGCACCACGAGCCCGAGACCCATCTTGACCCACGAGCCCATTTCTCTCAAACCCGGCCCCTAACTGCACTCACCGCCACCAAAAACCTCCTGCCATTGCCGACGAGCATCCCCGGCCACCGTCACCTTGCGCCGACTCCCTCACCACCTCGCACCACTGAGCGCCTCCACACACTCCCCTCTCCCTCCTCTCCTCACACCTCACCTCTGCCGCACCCCCTTGCCACCGGCTGCCACTGCCCAATGCCGACGAAGCCGCTCGATCCCCCATTACCACTGCGAGCAACCTCAGCAATCACCTCACCCCGACTTCCAAGCTCCGGCCACTGTTGCTGCACCTATTTCTTCTGAAGCTTCAAGCCAAACCGAGCCCAGCATTTCATCGAGCAGTCGAGCTCGTCACTATTGCTGCGGCTGCCCGTGTTGTTGTTGCCTGTGTCGTCATTGCAGTCACCGTCGTCTCGCCAACCTCGGCCACCCCCACTGTCCCATCGTCGGCTCACTGCAACATCGAGCCCAAGCTTGAGACAAGATCGAATCTCTTGTGGCTGCTGTGTGCTGTGCCTATGCAAATTGTCGTCATCATCACTGTCGTGCCATCGATCGCCGCCAGGCAAGTGAACCCCCTTTCACTTGCTATAATCATGCTAAATATATTATAATTGGTTAATTATGAGTTAGTATATTGGATGAAGGTGAACCTGTGTATATACGTGCTACATGTTCGATGTTAAACCCTAAACCATAACCTATTTTAGAACACTTTAATTTGAGATAAATGAACCAATTTATTGTTAATGAATATCGTATAGAAGTTTGGACGCAAAATATTGAGATTATCAATATGAAATGGCATCCCCGATAACCGACACGAAATCTGGAATTTACTGCATACACCGCCATATTAAATTCATAGTAAATCATATATAACTCGTTTCATGACTTGCTCAGGCTCGTTAAGAAGAGGACTGGATAACCTGTAAATCCCTAATGATTCTTACTGAATATTGTTCTGTTATGATATTGAATACCGAGACGATTCGCGGCCCTGAACTGCAGTCCGGGGCAGCGTTTAGTTTTGGATACCTGGCTTGGGAACACATGTATACCCATTCTTTAAACTGAAAATGCATGGAGCCCCATATGGTCGCGTAGATAATTGGATTAGCTAACACATGAATCTGGTCCCTTGTCGTTTCACTGCAGTTTGTTATTTAATTCGTATTTTAGAATACCGTCGTGTCCTGCAGTTTTCTGCAGTGACAATTTGTACACATTGATATTAAACTGAACATATCCTCCCGTATACAGTGGATATCATCGATCCGTCTAATATGTTGGAAACCTAACTGTTAAACCTAAATATTAACCAACTGTAGTGTCGCCTAATTATGCTCTCAACTGGGAGTAAAACGTGTTACGAAATGGACTTACAGTTCTGAAAATGGATTTCCAGCAGTGAACACTTAAATTGAAATGACCATAACTAGCAAACCTGAAATCCAATTGACGCGAAACCAATTGTGATGGATAGATAATTAAACATAATGCTTACACCTTTTATACTTTTTTGCTTAATTCTGCACTCATGATTTATATTAAATTATGCAATTGGTAGGACACTGGTCGCTGGTATTTTATTCATATCGTAATTATTGTATTCTCATCATATCATGTAGATGTCATTACATTGGTAACTTAGTGATCTTGTACAATACCCAGTGATAGATATTAGTGTTTTGATTGTGGCAAGTACGGTAGTGTTAAAATGCGAATGAATAAGTGAAGTGACATGTACTTGTACACAATCAGCGGACCCAGTTAATTTATTGCATTGTCGACGTCTATGGGATATATTTAAGTGTAACTATAACTGGTATGGGACGGTTATGGAAGCACTTATATTAGTGTCATAGGTAAGGCATCAAACGCTGTCCATTTATCTCGGGTACCAGTCGAGATATGCTTGATGGAGATCCTATCTCCAGTTCTCGCGTAGACTTGTCATGGACCGACTAGTTTTTGGATTCATGGTTGGTATTTGATATAGACCACGGGGTGTGGGGTAGTTTGAGTATGAGTTCAATGGAATCTCGGGAGTCCCATTGCCGGCACATACAGCGATTCTGGGAGTCATATGGGTGATATTACTGATTATTAGCGAGCGATTCGGGCCCGTGTTCCCTTGCCCCTGGGGCCCTACCCTTAGATGGGGGATACTCCTGCGTGGTTGACTCTCACACTTGGACTGACGATAGGTTTAGCGACCTAGACAGTGAGACTTAGAGACTGATAGGTTTAGTGATATGCATTGATTACTGACTTGATACACCTGCCTTACTGTTTACCCGCTTTACCGTTTACCTGTACTGGCTCCTTCAGGCTCATATCATCACTTCATGCTTGCTGTTTCATATTCATCATTATTACACATGTTACATATGTATTTCTATTTATTGCTATTGTGTCGCTCTGACGACCTGAGTATGCATGCTCAGAGTGAGAAGTGGATTTAGCTTAAACCAGGACCTGACGCACCTCGAGGACATTGCGGATATCTAGATCAGCGACTCAGCATTATACTTCCTTGATCTCTATCGGGTTAGTTTTTGTATTTCTTTTTATTTAGTGAATGCATTTCTCATTACCTGTGCATTGATTACTGATTACCACGTAAAGCTAGAAGCTGAAGTGTGACTACGGCAGCATGTTTCCTCGACCGTAGGAGCATGGCTGGCCTTGTCAACCCCTCGTATTCCGTGTGTTGAGAAGCGGGGATGACATCGATACCGTTCTTCCACCCAATCTTTGAAAGTGAAGCAGTCTTCAAGGGAGTGACCTAGTATTCGGTGATGGGAGCAATAATCCGGATGATAGACCTCATTTATTTGTTCGGGGTACTGAGACTCCGGAAGCGTTATCATTTGGTGCTTCATGACAAGGTTGAATTTTTTCCGTGTCTTATTTTGAGGGAAAGAGTATTCCCGCCCCATCTTCTTTATAAAGGACGAGCTCCCATCGAGTTTTTCTCGATCGAACGACATCTTGGATCCACATTGTTGTCTTCGAACGCTATTTGCATTCTTTGCCCTGTTTTTACCTCCATTTTGGGATTTTCCCCTTTCGTGAGAACAAATAGCGGGGTAGGTATGAAGAGCGTCATGGTCTACTTCCGCCGCTGATTGCTAGTTGAGACGTTGCGGCTTGGACCTTTCATATATGGCCATTTCGCGGCTATGGTTGTCTCGGCTCGCTTGGCAAGCTTCTTTTATTAACTTGTCGATTTATTCTTCGAGCGACGGACTTAACGTTTTCGATCGGGATCTCGCTTTGATTCGACGTCACGGCTATCTGGAAGAGCATTTTCCTCTTCACTCAAACTGTTTATGACGTAGCAACTGTAAACATGCTCCCATTTCTTGGATCGAACATATCCGAGCTCGGTTGTCACAATCTTCCCGTTGAGCTTCCTCCGCCGAGTCCCGGGAATATCCCATTTTTTTTTGCAGAATTGGGCTTGTCGAACAGTTTGTTCGAGAGATACACCTTGGCGTCTTAACAGCTCTTTCAATCCATCCGCATAATATCTTGGCAGACAGATGGGTTGAAACCTGTCTAGTGCAAAATCGACACCATGCCAAACTTCTATTTCTATTTTGGTCTCTGTAGATTTGTATAAGAGGATCGTCTTTTTACCTCTTCGCTTAGGAGGTATGTAGAAATTTTGCAGTTACGCTGTATGTATCGAGCGCATCAAGTTCCTTATAGTGTCGAGGCGGAGCCATCATGATTTGTAGACTCTGATCTGCCTCGGCAAGAGTCTGTATTGACGGGCGGATATAGAACACTGTATTGTCCTCGTTCTCGGAGTCGCTGTCAAAGACAAGGATCGGGGTAGATAGTCCGGGCTTATTGTTTTCTTTTTGGGGTTGCCCCAAGTAGACTATTTCTTCGTCTTCCTCGGCATCGCTCGGAAAGATCGGGATAGTGGCCGCAGATTATTTTTTACTCTCCGGCCTGTGGCACCTTTCAGTATCCTCGAAGTCTGGAAGAAAGTACTTTGCGTCTTCGTATTTCCAGACATCATTTACAGAGAACGGATTTAGCTCTCCCATGACGGTGTACTCCGAACCATCCTTAAAATACTTCATACACTAATATTGTGTAGAAAGAATGATGTTGTACTCGTATAACCAACGCCTGCCGAGCAAAATGGTATAGCAAGTCTTGCATCAATGACATGAAATTTGATGTCAGTGACGAGCAGCCCGAACCGCAGCGTTAGTATTACGGACCTAAGCATTCGTGACAGCTGTGAGTCAAACCCGGAGATAGTAATTTTATCTCGGATAAGGTGCTGAACATTCATGCAAATTTGCTTCAGCACTCTCACGTTGAGAATATTAACGAAGGATCTGTTGTCGATAAGGATTTTCCCTATCTTGATATCATGGTAGTACCCGGTAACGTATATCAGTCGATTATGTTCGCAAGTACCGAGAAATAGATCTTCATCGCTGAATGTAATATCAGCAGTGTGGACCTCTGCCAGTTTATTTTCATCTTCTCTTCTAAGAGGAAAGCTTGGAATTGATCGGGCTCTTGTAATACCTTGATCAGGGAATCTCGTGCCTCTTTGGACAGGAGGAGAGCATCCAATATGCTTAACTACGAGGGTATTTTCCTCAGATGTGCTAAGACGTTGTAATCCATCTTGTTTTTCTTAGGCGGGTCCTTTGCGGCGAGCTCTTTGACTGCTTTTTCATCGAAGGCGATTTCTTCTGGCATTTTCCTTTTCTTTTTGTCCCTTTTGTTCGAACCTTTGTTTGCAGATCCGAAATTCTTCTTAGGTAGCGTACGGTTACGTAGCTGAATATTTTCGCAAATTTTCTCCTCCTCTTCTTTTTCCGAGGTGGAGTTTTCGAAGAGAGGATTGAAGGGCGTTTCATCCTCGGAATCACTCCCGAACGTGAGAACTGGAGGTTTTTCCCCTTCCGAACCGATACCAACCATATGACAATTGCCGGTTGTTTCTTTATGCGCGTTTGTCTCGTCACCTTCATGTTGATGAGCATGAGCTTCGCGCTTTTCCTTTTTGAAGTGTTTTTGATGGGCAACATATCATTACCACCACTTCTTGAAGGCACCGCATTCCTCGATGGGGTGAGCAACCCTTCGATGATAGAGGCAATATTTTGGATGTGATTCTTCTTCATCGAAGCATGTGACTCCAGGAGTGTACCTCATGAGAGGTGGTAGCTTCATCCCTAGTGATAGGGCTTTGGAAAATCGCTTGTCAGTTTTGATCTTCCTCTTATTTGTTGCAGGTGTGCTTTGGTTTGGCCTGAACACTTTATGACTCGTCCTCACCGCAGTTTCTTTATTCAGATGCTGACACTTAGCCTTTTCATATATGGCTGTCTCGCGTTCTCGGTAGTCTTTGCTTTTTTGAAAGGTTCGTTTAAAAGTAACTAAACCGGGTCTTCTTTTGGCAGTTTCGAAGATTTTAGCGCCGATTCTGCCCTAGTTCCTCTATGTTGTTTTCTAACGCTGAGAGAGCTTTTTCGTCATAGATCGATGAATGGAAGACCATGTGGCAACTTGCTACACAATCTTCCACTTTTTCTGAAGAGTCATTTCCCTCAGCATTGTCACTGTCTCCGTCCTCAAGAATATGCTTGAGGAATTCTTCGAGCGTGATTGGTGTCTGCGCCTTCTGATTATACTTCTCAAGTGCGTCTATGTACTTTTGTATATCTGTGGCTTGTCGTCATACTCGGCAGGCTGCACAGGTTTCTTGGTCTTCTACTTTTTCTTAGAAGACTTTGAAGGCTTGACTTGGAGGCTTTTCCCTTTGTCAACAATTTTCGGTGCGGGATGTGGCTTCAACATCCCTTCAGTAATTTCATGTTCAAATGAGATTTTCCACCTGATTGCCGGACACGCTTGAAGATTTTTCAGCATTCTTTTAGTTTTTGCTAAGAGAACTACTTCCCATGGAGCTTCTTCCATGAGTGAGCATGATGCCCCTTGCGTGTCCACCTTTTTGAAAGCATGCTTCTGGGGCGGGTTTACCCTTTAGTTATCAAACAACGCGAACTTTTACTCCTGGTATTAATCTTCAACCCAAATTTTGAAGATGTAGCAATTCTCAATTGGGTGACTCATTATTCTGTGATAGGAGCAGTAATTGGGGTTGTTGACGTCGCCGGGTTGCATTGGTTGCCGCGGGTCTGGCAATGTGATTAGATTATTACGCATTACCAGTTCAAACAGTCTCCTCGTCTTGTCGCGGGGAAACGAATAAGAACGTCCTAGCATTTCTTCCAAGGTCGGGGGCGGGCGCGTGTTGTTTTGGCGATCAGCCGTTTTTGAGACACTTAGTTGTTGCTGCGTATTGGCAACGAAGGCCGCTTTCCCTTTACCCTTGTTATTTCGAGAGTTCTTATTTAAGGAGGAAGGCCCATAGGCCATCTGATCCATGTAGGCTAACTTTTCTATGAGTGCCTGGTAGGTGATAGGTTTGAAGAATGTTATGAATTGGGACATAGTTGACTGAGGATCGAGGGTCCCGATAAACATGCTCACGGCTGGAGACTCTTCGATGTGCTGTTCTCATTTAGACCAACGATTTCGCCACCGGATCGCGTATTGGACCCATGTTTCTCCGGGCTTTACCCTGGCATTGATCAATGCTGTGATCGGAGTGCGTTCTCTCTCGCTCGCGAATCATTGCATGAACAGTAGTTCCATTTCTGTGAAGGTTTTCACGGAGTCATTTGGGAGCTTCGATTACCATTCAAAGACTGTCTCTGACAATCTTCCGAAAAATTGGCGAAGCAACAGTTTATCATCGCCTCCAGTATTGCTGCATAATGCTCTGAATTGTGCCACATGCTGTTGAGGATTGCTCGTTCCTTTGTAGACGTGAAACTTGGGGATTGTATATCCCGGCGGGTACTCGATTTGGTCATACCAGGCCAGATATGGTCGCCCGGTTCTGACGAGTTGGCTAGCGGCCTCACTGTCCTGGTGAGCTCTTACTTGCTGAGAGATGTAGTCATACAGGGCCGCCTTGGAGATGGTTTCTTCCTTAGCCGCTGATAAGGCCGGAGGAGGGTTTGATATTTTCCCTCTGTCATCCTCGATAACTATTGGTGGGTCTTCGGCCGAGAGTTCCGGTTGTATCATCATTCACACCATGTCTTGGAATAGAAGATCCATTTGCTTGATATTATCAGCTTGCTCTGCTTCTTTCTTATCTATTCTTTCCAGCACTCGATGCAAGAACTCTATATCGGTTTCTTACTCTTGGCGTTGCTCAATTTCTTTTTCCAGACCTTCTTTTTGTCCAGTAAGCACCGTCATTTTATTCAGCATTTCTTGAAGCTTTTGTTGTTATTCCTGAGCCTTTGTTAGTGACCGAGTTTGCGATCGGTGACTCACCGAAGCATGACTTTCTTCTCTACCGCTAGTCATATAGACCGTATGTATGGTTATGCCCCAGACTTGGGACGTTTAGATCCATCTCCTTTGGAATTTGCCGCGGGCGGTAGGATTTTCTCCGGCCTCATTCTTTTATGAGAAGTCGGAGCTGAAGGAGCCATTGTGACAGGCACCTGTTTAGGAATGGCCCCCCGTTACATGGTGGAAGAGCGGTCTTTTTCTTGTCGGCCATTAGATCTTTTAGGTCGACGAGAGTAATTTTTTTAAGCACAGAGTCTTAGACTTTTCGCCACACCCTATGTATTTGCGAAGAGAGACGTTGACGAGGCTGCTCTGGTTGTTGCTGAGCAGGGGCCTCTACTGGCGGAAATGATTTCTTTAGCATCGCCGTCGGGGAGTTCTCACATACCCTCCTGAGTGGGTCAAAACCATTCTCAGTTGGAACAACAACGTTGATATCCACTGCAGGAGCTGGCGGGATGAGCCCAGAGGGAGAGTTGCCCCCAGCTTCTCTCACTCGGCGCCAGTGGCGACGTCGAGCATACCTTGGAGTGGGAATTGCCTCAGTTTTGGAGGCGTATTCGTTTTGCCTCCTATGTTGCTCAAGGGTTTCGGTTGGTGTCATCCTGTTGAAGACTGACGTCCTTGTTGGAGTTGGAGTAAGGTTGGCCAATCTTTCAAAGACTGACCGTCTTGGAGGGGAAGAATTTTTATCGGCCTCACCTACAGTAGGAGTAGGGAGAGCTAACCGTTTTGGGTAGCTCCCCCGAGTATCACGGGCTTCTTTGCGGGACCACTCAAGTTCTTGTTCAGCCTGTTGTGGATAAGATGTCAGTATGTGACAGCTTGCTGATAGGAACCGTTGTGATTGCTAGCCGATCAAAGATTGACTTTCTGGGAGCTTCTCCTTGTGGCGTTGAGGCACCAAAATTCACAGGCGGGGGCATGGTCCCGAAGAAGAGTCCGGTAGTGGCTTGTGTGACCTGCCTTACCGGCATTGAGAAAATGGAGGCCGTATTAGACCCATACGTCATTCCTCCAGTTGGGGTGGAGAGGGGGTTATTTTTGTAAGCGATGCAGTGAGAAGCCATTGATTTTCTGCACAGAAGAGAGACACCAAATTTTAGCACCCTGAATCCAAGGGCAACTAATAGCGAACCGTGATTTCTTTCGTGAAATACGACACACGAAGTAGGGAGTGGAAAGAGGAAAATGTCCCATCAGGCGTGCCATAATCTGTTTACCGCCGAAAACAGAGACGAACTGGAATTGATCGTTGTTTAGTCGAAAATATTGTGCATTTGATATGACATTTTCCTTACTATTCTTATATAATAAAAGGTGTTTATTATAAATATGACACATATGATGCTTTATCTGTAAAAATATTATTTTCATATGTTTATATATTATAATTAATATTATGAAGGAAAATGTAAGCATATAATATCTATGTAATATTTAGTCCATTTAAATATGCATACCATATCAAATATCTTTGACCAATTCTCTTAAAACTATAATATCATGTCAAATGGTTAAGATAATATCTCAATAAAAACAAATTCTACTAACATTATTTATTGAAATATTGTGCAGAAATTATTCCAGGACTGAAATCAAGGAAATCCGAGTTGGCGAGATCAAATCTGCCGAAATATTCAAGTAAATCGAAGAAATCAATTCTGGCAGAGATTTAGAGAAGATTTTCAAAGTCCATATATTCAAAAGATCACCATGTGTCAGAGAGATGAAGCCCCAGAAATTTAAGCCAAAGATCCCACCAAAGCGCGGCTAAACCGCGGCCAAACCCTATTATTGACGGCGGATCCGCGGCCTGTTAGGGGAGTTGGGATATGGGATTTTCTACATAGGATTGTCTCAACAAACCTTAACTAATAGAATCTAGGGTTTTCAACTTCTGTGACTATAAATAGAACCGAGAGTCTCTTGGAAAATATATCAAACCGACGCGATCACGAAGTCCACGACGGCTCAAGAATCCTAGTTGATCATCGACAGTTCATCTACCTCCTTAAGAAGAGATCGAGAAGCAACCTAGGGTTTTGTAATCATTTTCTAAATGAACAAAGTGTACTTGATCTTGTTGATTAATAAAGATTGTTGTTTTCTTATATCATTTTATTTTCTGTAGTTTTCAATATGATTTCCCTTTCTATCTTTTCTTTTCCCAACATGCGCGAGTAATTCTCCGATTGTTAGGATTCGTAGGATTAAGGTAGATTAATGGATGATGAAGATCCTTAAACTCTTTTTACGTCCTATAAAGTTTATGAACTTTACCAAAAGAATCATTAACATCCTAATCGGGCGCGCTACTAATTCACTGGGAGCCGCGACCGCGATTATAGATTAGATTAATGATTATTTTGGTAATGGCTAGACATGAATAGAGATCCATGTCAAGGTAGGGGTTGAAAGTGGGAACCCTTTTCCCTCCAGAAACCCTAATCTATATGCATCACTGTCAATCTCGTTTTAAATCTATTAAAAGATAAAAGGAGTAATATTTAATTAATCATCCATGACTACTAAATCTTAACGAACCCTACAAGCCCCCTTCTAATATAAAACCTACATCCGTGGTTAATCTAGATCTATATCCTGCATCCGTGTTTGACGTGGATCTAGAATGTACAACCATTCTTCACCATTCTTTATTCTTTCTCCTTTCCTAATCAACACGCCTAAAGTAAGATTATTCCCTGAGGACGACCCGTACTCAACTCGGTCTAGCTACACGCGATACCGTTATTGATTGCGGTTATTCTACAAACACAACTCTAAAAAAATCAAACAATCAATCATCTTGCCTGAATTTGGGGGCAGATACTATTTGGACATATCCATCCACCTCTCCGAAAATACCAAGTTGATATATGACACAGTATATCGGAGGTTTGGACAGATGCGATCGATATAGCAGACTTCATCAGATTTCCCCTCATTTGTGAGGGGTTTTTGATTTTGGGGACGCTCTTCCCTGTAGGCATAATCCCCTGCAGTTAATTACGTTACCGCATTGCGATAACCACTTTCTCCTACTCCAGAAGGTCATTTCGTATCGTATGTTATTTTGTTTGTTAAGGTTGCCCGTGGATTGTATACGGAGAATAGTTTATGCCGTCGCCCGTAGGGCGCGGATTAGTCCAAATCTATATATTTTAGATTTGGGGATTGAACTTAGGTTGTATGTTCCGTCAGTTCAAAAAATATTTTATTTTATTTAAAGACCATTAATCTATTTTTTTTAGATTAAGATCAACTTAAATATATGAGAATTTATGCTCAATTTATTTTAACTAAAGATATGTTAGTCCTATTTGAGACTAAGATCAACTTAGCAACATTTTAAAGATCATTTTTTATTTAAGATCCAAAAACAGAGCATTTGGGCTCAGTTGCAAGAGAACTTCAGAGGGATTTAACCAATTTGGACTTGGTCTACTCAGTCTTTTTTTTATTCAGAAGTGCTAAGCACTTGTTTGTGGCTCTGTTTGCTTGGTCTTGGGTTTTCTCCCTTTATTCAGAAGCGCTAAACTTATTTGTAGCTCTGGCGCTCACATGGGAAACACGTGAGGTGCTCATATATGGGCCCTGCCCAATCAGTGCTAGGCACTTAGCCGTTTTGACTAAATTTATAGTGCTTAGCGCTTTTATACAGCACTCACGTAGGAAACACGTGAGGCATTATATTAGTATTAAGTAGTAATTTTTCTCTGGCACTCACGTGTGGTTCACATGAGATGCCAAATTCTTTTCTTTGTAGAGATTTAATGTTGATATTTTCTGAAGAAGTTTTAACTTCTGTTAATGATATTTTGACCATTAATGATCATCAAGATCTCTGTTTTGAGGATCTGGGATCGGTTTTATTGGAGAACTAAATTCTTCTGTTCTTTTTGTAAGAACTAAGTTCTTTATGTAGGGTTAAACCCTGTTTTCAGAGGAATTAAATTGCTTGACAATGTGTCTTTTTTTATCTAGTTTTTTTCCCTAAATTTTGAGTCTGAAGAACATAACCTCCCTGATGAGAATTAAATTCTCCACTTGTGGAGAGATTTTCTTTTCAGATCTCAGATCAGAGAAAGAACTAAATTTTTTTATGAAAGGTTAAACCTTTGTTTTCTTTTTATGATAGGCAAAGGAGATATGTTTATTCTGCTTTTCTTTACCCAAGGTTTGAGAGAGCGAGGAGGTCTTTTTCTTTTCTCGGGAGAATTAAATTCTCGGTTCTTGTGGAAAACCCATGGGGTCGATTCTCTTCCTGAGACTTGAAGTCTCGGGTCCTTTATATAGAGGCAGATTGTTAATTAGTTAATCGGTTATGAGAAAATTTCTCCTTTGAGAGATACCAATTGATTTAATTGGCCCCAAAGACTAGTTGGGGGATTTTATCCACCGACGGATGTTTGATCCGGTGTATTTCTGTTTAACAGAATATATTTTCTTTTTTTTAACAAGATTAGGGAAATTATTTTCTCATATACAGATTTAATTCTGTCCAACGGTGATTTTTTTAATCACCATTGGATTTTTTTAATCCAAGGGTTCAGAATTAATCATTCTCATTTAGAAAGATTAGGAAAATATTTTCCTATATTAGAATTTGATTCTATTATTGAATTTTTGATCCAACAACTCTTTATTTAACAGGGAAAATATTTTTTATTTTAAAAAGATTAGAAAGATATTTTCCCCCTAATAGAATTTAATTCTATATCTGATAATTTTTAATCACCATTGGACTTTGATCTGACGGTTCTCTGTTTAACAGAGAATGTCTTTCTCTTTTAGAATTTAATTCTATATAAGAAGGTGCTCTCACACGTGACCCCGGTGTGGGTTTCAGCCTGTTTTCTTTAGCGCTCATATGCTTTGTATATGAGCACTCACGTGTTTAACACATGAGGCTAGTTTGGCCTCTCGGTTGTTTATTCTCAGCGTTAATATGCTTTTGCATATAAACGCTCACGTGTTTGCCTCTTTTTGTTATTTGTTTTCAGCGCTTATATATTTTTCATATAAGCTCTCACGTGTTTAACACGTGAGTCCAAGTTGTGGGAATTATTTTCTCCCTATTTCTTTTCTCCCCCCTTTTTATAAGGGAACACAATTGCTTCTCTGTGAAATATTTTGCTTTCTGATTGGAACAAATGCACGCCCAAATAGTGCGCACTTAGTTTGAAAATTTTGCCCACGGAAAAATAAACCTCGGGAGATGTGCACATCATGTGATACTCATATGCGCGCACTTGTTGGATGCCTCCTATAAAGGCATGTGCATCACGTGATATCCACGTGTACGTACTTGTTGAAAGCTACCCATGGATGTTCGAGCGTCTCGTGCAATACATGTTGAATTTTTAATACATATGCACATGCATACATGCGCACATACATAACTTTGAATTTAGAACAGATGCGTCACGTGATACACACATGCGCAATATTTTTTAAATAATACAGCGCGTAACCATGTGCAATGCACGTGCGCATCCTTTTCAAATGAAATAAATGGGCATGTGCGTCACATATACTTGCGCACTTGTATAATAAATCATTATTTGATCACGTAATCAAAATTGAATTAAGTGATGAAACTTTTGGTTTCTTATATGCAATACATTAATCAAAATATCAATGAATCTAAGTGATCTTAGTCTCAAAGATGACTAAAAGTTCTTAATCCGTACCTGTTAAGTTGATCTTAATCCAAAATAGAATTAACGAGCCTTAACCATATTCCTGAGTTTATCTTAGTCTCAAAGATGACTATGAACCAATAGATTTCGTTTATATGAGATCCGCGTCCTAAGTTCGACCCCAAATTTAGAATATATATACGCATTTGGACAAATTCGCGCCCTACAGATGACAACATAAACTAGTCTCCGTATACAATCCACGGGCAACCATAATAAACAGTATATATAACACGACACGAAGTGACCTACTAGAGCGGATGAAAGTTGTTATCGCAACACAATAGTGTAATTAACTGCAAGAGGTTGCTCCTACAGGGAAGAGCGTCCCCACAATTAAAAATCCTTCAAAGAGGGGGAATCTGATAAGTCACGCTATATCGGTCGTATCTGTCCAAACCTCCGATATACGGTGCCATAAATCAACTTAGAATTTTCGGAGAGGTGGACGGATATGTTTCATATAGTATCTGCCCCCAAATTCAGGTAAGACGTTCAATCCCGGTTCGTCTCCGTTTTCGGCGGTAAAAAGGCATCTCCAGGTAAAATCCATTGGTGAGCTGTGAAATGGATTATACGATACCTGCGAGGTACGTCTGACATGGGGTTGGTGTTTGGGAGGAACAACGACAATTTGGTTGGATTTAGTGATTCCGATTATGCGGATGATCTTGACAGACATATATCGATCACCAGTTATGTGTTCTCCTTGGGAGGATGTGCTATTAGTTGACATGTTTTGTTACAGCCTACTGTAGCGTTGTCTACGATAGAGACGGAGTATATGGCCGTAGTTGCAGCAGTTAAGGATGCAATCTGGTTGAAGAGACTGTTTTCAGAACTTGGTATTCCAAAGAATACCATAATAGTCTGCTGTGATAGCCAAACCTCTATTCACTTGATGAAAGATCAGATGCATCATGAGAGGATGAAGAATATTGATGTACGGTATAGGTTTGTGAAGAAATTCGTTGAGAAAGAAGAGATTATTGTGAAGAAGCTTGGCACAGCGGAAAATTCGGCTGACATGTTGATAAAGTCTCTTTCAGTTGTTAAGTTTGAACACTGCTTAAACTTAATTAGAGTGTGCCGCACTCATTGAGCCCTTTAAGGATTTTATGGTGAATGTAGAGCTGTTATTACTTTGATGGAGTAGTTTTCGGAATGCGAGGCAAGGTGGAGATTTGTTATGTGCGCCTCACATTCGATCCATGAAGATTTCCTATGATCCGGCATTATCACGAAGCTGTTTGTTTTGGATATTGTGCCCTCAAGGCAATTATTGTAATTACAGGCAGACGATTATGATAATTGAGGGAGGACCTATACAGGTAGAGCAATCTTGCTCGAGATTATAGTATACTATCTGCTTTGTTTTTATCATTCATATGTATACGTTTAACTTGTTATTACGTGTCACTAATACATAATGATAAAGCCTGCAAGATTTTTGCTTGACTACCAGTATTATGATGATGATCATACTTGTATGAACTAGATAGTCTATAAGCACATCCTTAAATGTCCATAGTCATACGAATATCGAGACCGGGCATAAATATTCCATAGTAGACTAGTGTATACGTTTCTTGACCCCAACGAGGGGCTGTGGCCGGTCTCACAGCCATTGGTGTCAAGCGCCAAAAATTGTATATAGGTGCTCATTGGGTTATGAGTTACACTGGACGGACTCGCCGAGAACTCCTAGATGGTATTATACTTATCGTCAGATAGCATTTCTCCGGTGATATGAGTACATCATAGTCTGTTGACCTGAGATTGTCATTTGTCTTATGTGAGTTCCCACTGTACTTTGATTACTACCCTAACACGGCTCTATTGAGGCGTGCAAACAGGTTTTAGTTGGATACAGTCCCGAGCTACATAAAGGCAATGAGCGAATTGAGGGGATTCGTCTATCCCGGTCCCGGAAGTCGATTAAGACTTTCCGGGGCGAGAAAAAAGGTCGCTGATTTTTTGGGGTAGGGGCGGATGTAGCTAAGTGGATCAAGATAGGGATTCGATGTTGCGCTGTGTTTTGCTGGATATTACCATAAGTACATGACCATGGCGGATGAGATTTACTGATAGGAGATCAGTAGTTTCTCGATCGATGATGAGCTTGACACCGGCATAACTTATCGGATTATTAGGGGTTTGGCGTTTTCCACCCTTAGACCCAATATGCAATACTCTTTGACGAACAGACCGGACTGTACAATGATTGCCACTTATAGGCTCAGTAGGCGTTCGGACGAGCTTGCTTATCGATCTTCCTTTCATTCAATACCTGGATAGCCGTTACGTACAGCTGGTGCCACAGACGTGCTTGTGGTTATGGATTGGATCTAGTAACTCATTTCCAGCGTATTGTCGAGTCTTTAGATTCCCACACAGAGGTTTTTCCAGCTCTAGCAATATTATGTAGATGCGTGTATTGCATGTATACCGGTGTTCGATTAAAACATATGTATTGGATGCACTAACGGTAATCGGACGTTTGATA
Organism: Agapanthus africanus; assembly: GCA_030015575.1. Lineage (NCBI taxonomy): Eukaryota > Viridiplantae > Streptophyta > Magnoliopsida > Asparagales > Amaryllidaceae > Agapanthus > Agapanthus africanus. The sequence goes on along the minus strand of CM057343.1, from coordinate 695,830,373 downwards.
ATACTAGCCGTCTTTTGGAAAGCCGGTATATTAAATCAAGTATTGATTTAATATATTAATATATGTATTAGATATGTATATTACTAGTATTATGTATTTCTATTATTTCTTCTTTTTATGTTAGCATTTATTTAATGCTAAAAGAAAGCAATATGATGACATATTGTTTTGGTTATTTTTTAGTTATCTTGTGCCATTGGATGAACACATGCATACCCACTTTCATTTAGGTGACATGTGGAGGTGAGATTAAAGGCTCCACACATGGAAATTGGATGGTTAAGATTATTTTGTCATTTTTTTAAAGATATGAACCATTTTAGAAATGGTTCATAACTTTGATCTCCTCATTCTTTTCTAGGTTTTCAAGCTCTCATCTCCATTTTTAAAAGAAAAGAAAAGGAGAGGAAAATTAGAAATAATCACACTACATCTCTTGCAACCGTTCCCTACCAAGTTGTGGAGGCAAGGTTCTTTACAAAAGCTTGAAGCTTGAAGTGAAGAGGGAGGGAGAGTGGGATTTCCTCAAGATGGATCTATCTTTGATAAAGGGAGGTCTTCATCAAGCTTATTCTCTCATCCTGAGAGCCTGGCTAGAATTCAACCCAATTTGGAGCAAATAAAGACGCTATAAAAGTTATATTGTTCTAACCTTGTATGGTTGCTCTTTAGGTTTTTTAGTTCTAGTTGTTTGAAAAAGATTCTATATTGCGAATGCTAGTGTTTGCTCTAGAATTTTTGTTGTAAATTGCTTTCTGCTTCCGCTGCGCAACCCCTAACATCCCTACAGTTTGAAGATTCGATATTATCTGCAAACAGATATCTGGAGTTGAGAGCTTCAGACGTCTATCGAAGGGCATACGTCTTACTTGTATAAGTCCAGACGTCCGCGAGCGCTCTGGTAATTTTGGATGTGAAGGTCAGACGTCTGCACAATACTTGTTCAGACGTCTGGTGGCGCTCTGGAGTTTGATGACACTCTGGGGAGACGTTTGCCCACTTTTTGTGCAGACGTCTGCCATTCTTTGCTTGACGAAATTCGCTTAGTTAAGAAATTTGTTATTTTTGTAAATCCTTTGTATGCTATATATATGATAGCTTGTTTTAACCCTAATTAAGACGGCTTCTCAATATTTGAGAGAACCCATTGTTTTGAGAGAGCTTAGATTTATTTGAGGGGATCTGTATTACTCTATCGATTTATACTTCTCCGGATTTGATATTAATAAAGTTTTGCCTTCGCCAATTAGTAGGTTCTCTTATTTCTATCTTGCATGTGGTTTTGATTACTTCTTGTAATCGTTTGGTTTGTGCTTTGTGATTGTCTTATCCACAACAAAAAAACATATCCAACTGAGAGTTCGGTTGCCTTGCCTACACATGTATGACAGAAGAAACATATCAGAAAATTCATCATGAGGCGTCGAGTGTGTAGCATCACCTAGCAGAGGCTTGCAAAGTTGGTGTACCTGATCTCTGTGTCTTAATTGTTGTCAACAATCTCGCATCGCATATTTAATGGATTGTGATCACAGTAAAATTGAGATTATTGTGACAATGGTGAGGACCCGTGTAAACTTAAACTATCATATGTGCTTGGCTTGTCATATTTGTCTGTATCAAAATCTACCAAGTAAATATGAAAAGCAGAAGATAATATGAGATATTTTTAGGCAGCAGATCCGAGGAGGAGAGCAACAAGTCATCGCTCGGTCCATCTTCTTCAATCTCAATCTACAAATACTCTGATGATTTGCTGCTTGGCTTTTCCTTGCCTTTGTGCCGCAACTTGAAGGGTAGCAACAAAGATATCGGTTTCTTTTTTCTCTTTTTCTTTGCATCCCTTTGTTAATTGTTAAGTGTGCCTATGACAATATGAATGCCACTGTTGTGTGTCATTATCTGGGGACCTCTTTGTCTTGTTGAGAATCCATTGGTTGGATTCAAAAATTGTCCAGAAAATGAGACCAGCCATCCTTTGTCCTGTCACAAATTTATGGAAATGACACAAATTCATAATTTAATCATTTTTTTCTTATAAAAAAAAAAAGACCAACGCAGCAATAGATTATATTCGAAATCTATAAACAGAACTAGTACTGAATTGAAACCTTTTGAACCTGAAAACATGCTTGGAAAAAAAATGAAAAAACAAAATGAAAACATGAAATTCCTGAACAGGGACATGGCTTTCCACACTTGTTCCATTATTGCATAAATCATCACCTAACATCACTGCAAAATTGCAAAAGAGACTGTTTTCTGAATGATTCTCTCAGTTTGCTTTCCTTTGAAGCATCATTTGCTTATGTACATTTACTATTCTACTTTTCATTAAAATTTGTTTCATGTTGAGGGAGAAAAGATTATGAAACAGATCAATCATTGAGAAAATACTTGTTACCAAACTTAGCTAAGGTTTGTAAACAGATAAGACCTGAATCTGACAAGAAAAAAACAAACGCAGGCAGAAATTTATCAGCCTTTTTCCATTTCAGATCTACTCATGAATTAAACCTGAAACATGAACAGTTAATATTTCAGAGCGTTGGGTCCCAAAAGTAAGGTAAAACATAGCTCTCCAATGGCTGCACAAATGTTGTGGATTTGAAAGGAACAAGCATCATGGAATTTAGATTTGCTTGATATTCTAGGGACCATGAAGGGCAGTGACATATCAATTGCCTTACTACCAACTGCAAGAAGCACTGAGTTTGATTTTAATTCTCACCAAACAATGTTCCACTCTGTGGAAAGGGCTCTAACCTCTTCTTTATTCTCTTAATCGGCCATTCTGCATTTTCTACTGATTCTAAATCCTTTAGATTCTGAAAGCTTCTCTTTGTACATTATGAAAGTTTATCCCTTCTTGACGATCATCATCGGCTATAACGATATCATCGGCAAACAACAGAAACGAATATGTCTAGTAAGATCCGCTACAACTAAGATAAGGTTGATGGGAATGTGGGTCCTTCAAAGCTATTATTATATAAGTAGTTGGTATGGGACTAAATAGTAGCTGTGAGAGGGACAGCAGTCGTAACAAAAGGGTGGTTTACTAGAAATGATCAGTACTCAATTAGGAGGTTGAGTAGGATCAGGGCAACCACAAAAGGGAATAATGCATGCATCTATTCCTTTGTCTTGTAACTGTCTTTGCCAGGTTGGAGATTTAGAACAGTATGTGGGCAAAAGAAATAATGAACTGAAAACTGCTACTAAAAGAACACAATCACATGACTTTGTATGGGGTTGCTTGCCTCTCTCTATCCCCCTATATATAATCATCATCACCAGCCAAGACTTACTCCAACTTAAGTGGTGAGAGAAGGAAAAGCATTCAACTTCAAGAGTTTGAACTAAATTTTTTTTACTTCTTTACTTTCTTATGCACACAGAATAGATACTAGTACATCAATAACAGGTTATTCCTTTGGAAAGTGCGAACGGCAAACTTTTCAAGAACTATCTTAAGTAACTGTAACTATACACAGATCCAATCGCTGCAGTTGAAACGGCATCCTTTAATATGCTCGGAATGCATTTCTAAATCTATGTTTTACCAATCATGTGTTTGGTTGGGTGTAGCTACAGCGTGCGCAATATCGTAAGTTCATAACCATTTGTTCCCACAACCGTAGTGTTGAAAGGATGTTACATTGCAAGTTTTTGGTGTAGCTGAGATTAAATGGAACTCCAACTACGCCCCACGAAACAACCAACCCCTGTCGACAACTCCCCAAAACACCTATAGTTGGTGCTTAGTGACAATAATGAACTACATAAAAAATATGAATGGGGCAAATGTAGAAGAGGATGATGGATTAAATAACACATCCAAGACCACAGGATCATAATATTACATGTGGTGTTGTCTTTATTTCCTTGAACCATGGAGGTCACCATGCAACCCAACCTTCTACCATTCCCACATGAATGCAGCTTTGTTTGCCTCCCCAACTCTCATTTCATTGCTACAATTTATTGTTAGTTTAATTATGCACTCAACTTGCAATTTTGAATTAAGAATGCTCACTCAGGGCCCTAGGATGTCTTTTTCTTATATTTATCTTCTTTTTCTTCAGTTTTAAATTGAGGCTTGGTCTCTTCTTCTGTGACATAATGGAAACACATTGTCAACCCAACGCATATCAGTTATGAATGATAAACCAAGAGACAACTTCCCATCTGGATCAAACATTAGTCTTGCAATAGATTAAACCAAAATTGTCCAAAACCCATTTAAACCACAAATATCAGAAGAAACAAATGGATTAAAACTATCTGAGAATTCTTAAAGACTCTTTAACATTTTACCTCAGCACATAACTTTCTAATTTAATAATCAAACTACTCAAGGTTGGATTTAAGTTCCCAAAATTCTACGAAATACCACATAACAAACTTACCATGAAATCTATACACTTATACACAAATTTTGTTTTATTGTTATAGTTGCTCGGTTTATTATAATTCTTTCTTGCTGCCTTACTTCCAACTCTAGAATATGAGCATATCAAACTTATATATAAGAATGACAAGTACATACAGTTTTTATTTATTGAATACAATTTTCTTTCCTTAGCCAACTCCTATTTGTGCGTATAATCTATGGCTTAAAAGGAACCACATTCCAGTTATACTCGTCTTAGTATCCTAAATAAAGATGTGAGATAATGATATTATGGATAGCTTTGAGACAGAAGAACCCAAAGATTGGATGATGATGAGGTCTAATCTCAAAGGTGCTTATCAAGTTTGTTGGATCCTTTAGCATTGTCTTAATCAAAGGAGATGCTATATATATATATATATATATATATTGGACCCTGCAAAAAAGACCCCAAGGGTCCTCTAACAACTGTAAAGATTGTGGGGGATTGAAAGGTGCCCTTGTTAAATATGATGCTGATTGAGATGGTGGCTAAGGCTCTTTTTTCTAAAAGGTCAGTGTTTGCATGAAGAGACCCAGCTGGCTTTTGGTTCTTCACATGCTTACGTCTGAACAGAACTGGTCTCAAATTTCCAATAATTTATGATTGGAAACCATTTGTAAGGTATCAACTAGGTTGGACTCAAGGTCAGGTTAGGTGTTGCTTTTATAAGGGTTAGGTCGGTCAAGGTGAACTCATTTGTTGGGTCTTATTAGGTCCATTCAGGTTGATCAAGAAGAAGAATTGACGATCAAGAAGAAAATTATGTGCATGAATCGGAGCAGTGAACTCCCATGTCGAAAAGCAAGAAGAGACAGCAGGGAGATGAGAATTGTGACAAAGAGGTCACAAGTTGAGGAACAACAGCCATGGCCGTGATTTGGAAGGGAATATAATGGGGAGGGTTCCACAGGTCCAAAAACATTTATTTTTATGAAAATGGTACAACCATTTAACTTGAATATTTGTGAATTTGTGTGTTTTGCCAGGTAAACAAATTTATGCCGAAAGGGAATAACATCACGGAAATAATTTCCCGAGTTTGGATGCTTTAGTCGTATAAAATTGTACAGCAAATCCTGTGTGGCTACATCAATCAGCTAAGCCTAATCAGTAATATATATGGAATCAAATCATTCCCCACATCATTTTCTGCTATAAAATCATGCTAACTGCTAGAAGCATTTTATATTTGCTAGTTTAGTTAAGTGCTCATTAATGAAACGCGGTGGATCTTATTTCCCATTCTTTTCCTTAAAAAAAATTAACAAAGAAAAATCTGTGTTAAGATGGCTGCCACGATGCGTGACAACTGACAAAGAATCAATTGAAGTAACGATTGACAACAAACAGAATCATGAGGAAAAATCTTCATAAAAAATCGGTGTTAGGTCACTTATTCTAGGATAAAAGCCCTTCGAGGTTCACAATCAGCATTGATCAGCTGATCGAGCCATTTCATTTATTATCATAAAAAAGGATTCGTTATGTTGATGGAGACGTGGAAGTTCTTGTCATACATGTTACTTATCTACTCTATATTATTTAGAAACACATCAATATACATTGTCACGCCCTAATAGAGTATCGTGCACAAACAAGATTGGAGTTTCACATACAATCCAAAAGTGGTTCAGGAAAAAAAATGCAAGTGTTGTATGTCCCGTGTTGTTTGCTCATATTCTGATGAGCATATTGCGAGGAGTTTGATACCTAAAAAAGAGAGGGGGGAAAACACTTGAAGTGTGTGTTCTAGTAGATAAAACAAACATACAAAGTGATGGAGGTCTTGATCTCCTTCACATGTTGTCTTCCGTTGATTTGCAGTGAGCGTTGACAAATGGCTGAGATTGGATTTGAGAGTTGCCTCTTCATGCGTGTGGATCTCAGTTAGGGGTGTAAACGAGCCGAACTCGAGCTAGCCAAGCTCGGCTCGAGTTCGGCTCGTGGTTCTTTTTGTCGGCCCAAGTCCGGCTCGTTTAGTTAATCGAGCTAGAGATGCTCGGCTCGAGTCCGGCTCGATTAAACATGCCCAGCTCGTGTTCGGTTCATTTGTGGCCCCTTAACTAAACGAGCCGAGTTCACGAGCCGAGCTCAACTGAGCTCGTTTGTGAGCTCGGCTCGTTTTCAGCTCATTTACTCATATTAATAGTATCTTCCAAGAAAAACACATAATTAACAATAATGCTTAAAACTCAGGGTTTTGAGATATGGAAAAATTAAAAAACATTAACATTTAGGGCATTGAATGGGTCTAAGTGCCGGGTTTTATATTTATCTCAGTACACTTTATACACTGTCATTTAATTGAATTAAGTGTTCCGAGAGTTGTATAGAATCTGCTATATATTACATATTACTGTTTTTTTTCAAACTGTGTAACCCAGCCGAATCCGAGTCAATACCGAACGAGCCTGGCTGAGCTCGAGTCCGGCTCGTTTAATAAACGAGCCAGGCTTTCTGGCTCATGTCCGGCTCGTCAATAAATGAACCGAATTTGAACGAGCTGATACCGAGCCGAACCTTAATCGAACCCGAGCTGGCTCGTTCAATTACCACCCCTAATCTCAGTGGCCTTGATTTGGAATGAAACCGAGCTATCTGCAAGGAAGTCCCGAAATGGTTGTACCACCGTGGACACTCCGACGATCAAATTAGTCGAGGTATTTGGACAGAGTAGCGGCCTATTGGATAACAATTGTCTTACCTGAGTCGTTTGAGAGGGGGTTTATATAGTGGCAGCCATGGTTATACCACCGTGGACACTCCGACGATCAAATTAGTCAAGGTATTTGGACAGAGTAGCGGCCTATTGGATAACAATTGTCTTACCTGAGTCGTCTGAGACGGGGTTTATATAGTGGCAGCCATGGGCCGGCGGACGCGAGATTTACGCCGGCCGTTACATCCTTGGAGCCGCGCCTGTGGGAATGGCGGGATCCTCCATTAATAGGGGAACGTGATGGCGTAGCACGCGGGTTCGTAGGGTGGCGGATATCTCACGTATGGCGAGATTCGCGGAGCCATGTCCGGGACGCTTACGATCTGCGCTCTGGGTCGGTCGATGAGACCGAGGAAGCTGAGCTCAGCGGGTGGCTCGCTCCGCAATAACAAATATACAAATGAATATACAACCCGGCAAAGACGGCAGTCCACATGTCGGACGCCCCCCCGCAGAAACAAATGTGCAAATGAATATAAACCGTACTGCTAATATTGCACCACATGCTATCCACCACGACCATCCAACCACAATCACAGCACAAGCACAGAACATCAACATGAATATCATGTTCGCAAACTCGTCTAAAAGAACATATATCAATTAGACAAGTCATACCGATCGAATGATATTCACGGTCGCAGATAAAAGTGAATGTACCGATAAACATTTAAACATTCAAATTAATCGAGGTATTTGGACAGAGTAGCGGCCTATTGGATAACAATTGTCTTACCTGAGTCGTCTGAGACGGGGTTTATATAGTGGCAGCCATGGGCCGGCGGACGCGAGATTTACGCCGGCCATTACATCCTTGGAGCCGCGCCTGTGGGAATGGCGGGATCCTCCATTAATGGGGGAACGTGATGGCGTAGGACGCGGGATCGTGGGGTAGCAGATATCTCACGTATGGCGAGATTCGCGGAGCCATGTCCGGGACGCTTACGATCTGCGCTCTGGGTCGGTCGATGAGACCGAGGAAGCTGAGCTCGGCGGGAGGCTCGCTCCGCAATAACAAATGTACAAATGAATGTACAACCCGGCAAAAACGGCAGTCCACATGTCGGACGCTCCCCCTACAGAAACAAATGTACAAATGAATATAAACTGTACTGCTAATATTGCACCACATGCTATCCACCACGACTATCCAACCATAATCACAGCACAAGCACAGAACATCAACGTGAATATCATGTTCGCAAACTCGTCTAAAAGAACATATATCAATTAGACGAGTCATACCGATCGAATGATATTCACGGTCGCAGATAAAAGTGAATGTACCGATAAACATTTAAACATTCAAATTAATCGAGGTATTTGGACAGAGTAGCGGCCTATTGGATAACAATTATCTTACCTGAGTCGTCTGAGACGGGGTTTATATAGTGGCAGCCATGGGCCGGCGGACGCGAGATTTACGCCGGCCATTACATCCTTGGAGCCGCGTCTGTGGGAATGGCGGGATCTTCCATTAATGGGGGAACGTGATGGCGTAGGACGCGGGATCGTGGGGTGGCGGATATCTCACGTATGGCGAGATTCGCGGAGCCATGTCCGGGACGCTTACGATCTGCGCTCTGGGTCGGTCGATGAGACCGAGGAAGCTGAGCTCGGCGGGAGGCTCGCTCCACAATAACAAATATACAAATAAATGTACAACCCGGCAAAGACGGCAGTCCACATGTCGGACGCTCCCCCCGCAGAAACAAATGTACAAATGAATATAAACTGTACTGCTAATATTTCACCACATGCTATCCACCGCGACTATCCAACCACAATCACAGCACAAGCACAGAACATCAACGTGAATATCATGTTCGCAAACTCGTCTAAAAGAACATATATCAATTAGACTAGTCATACCGATCGAATGATATTCACGGTCGCAGATAAAAGTGAATGTACTGATAAACATTTAAACAATGTTAAATTATCGACTTCGAAACACCCCGACTAGCCCCAAACAACTAGATAAAACCATATCAAAACTAGGCTAAACTAGCAATACCACTGAACCAACATTCCAGAGACCAGACCAGACCCAAAATACGAAACCTGAATTCCCAGACAGGGCCGGCCAGCTCGGTTTTTAAGGCAATGTGCTCGGCCAAAAACAGGTGGAATTGGCTCGTATTTGGGGTGCAGTCTATGTGTCAACTAAGAAGTCTTCTGCAGTTGCTAAAATAATTTTTGAAGACCAAATAAAATTCGACAGAACTGGAATGTTCAGGGTACTGAATTGGAGTTATTTCGGTTTCGATACTTTAACATCGTTTAAACTTGCTAGTGAAGGGTTTATGAGCTGGCTCTGATACCATGAAGGGTTACGCTAGCGCCCCGACCATCTCCCGTGGCCAAATACGGAACAAAATTTTTACTATGATTAAAAACTTGGCGCTAGAATAACAATAAACCTGGATCTTAACCATAAACCATAACTAGCTAATTAAGAAGCTATCTACTATAAGAAGAGTTTATACCAAGAGGCTCAAGTTTTTCGGGTCTTCACTCCACTCCTTTAGTATGCTCCTTGTAGTGTCCATGATCAAGCTTGAATTTCGGCCTCCTCGCGTCAATGATGATCCACCCGAGAGTACCAACTAAGAGCTATTAGCTATAATATGAGGTAACTAAAGAACCTAGTGTGCTAATCTAGGTTGTTTAGCTGATGTAGAAAGTGATTAGGGATTAGTTAGTCTCTTAGACCCTTGGATTCTCAACTCATGAGACATTTTAGGGTAAGAGGAAGAAGATGAGAGCTTGGAGGAGAGAGAGTGTGTGAGATATTATCAAATGAAAAATGGCAACCCTAGATAATTATGAAGCATAGAATAATATAAAATTGAGCATGCTTCAATAATTATCATATGAGTTACTAAGTGAGTCATCTAGTGCCCATGTTTCATTTAATGTAAATGAACAACTCATCCTCCACCTCATTTCATCATTTAATCAAAAAGAATAAATAAGAAATGAGGTGTCATCTTCTAGAAGCACTCTTGCCAAAATTACAAGAACCCCCCTCGTCTGTATATATATACCCGTATTCGTATTCCGAAAAATACGAATACCCAGAGACTAAATAATCCGATAATCTAATACTAGGATCTGATTTAAACCAAAGCCCGCTAGTATTATCCGCCCGAACATCATACGTGCATAATCGTACGTATGTGATCGAACCCTGCCGTAAAACCATACGGCATCTACATCGTTTCGCCCGAAGCAGGGAAACTCTCTGTGTGGGACTCTAAAGACTCAACAGTACGCTGGCAGTGGGTTTAACCACAAGCACGCCAGCGACACTAGATATACGTAACGGTTACCCAGGTACCTGTTGAAAAGGAAGGCCGACAAGCAAACCCGTCCAAACTCCTACTAAGCCTATCTGTAACAGTATTCATACAGTCCGGTCTCTTCGTCAAAGAGTATCGCATACCAGGTCTAGGGGGTGGTAAACGCCAGACTCTAATAACCCGATAAGTCGTGTTAATGTGGCTCAGGACCAATCCGGGAAACTACTGATCAACCTATCAGTAAATCCCAACTGTCTTGGCCAAGATCTTATGGTCCTGACCAATCGATCACTGTGTGATATCAACTCCCAATACCGGGAGAGACGAATCCCCAACAATCGCTCACTGCCTCCATGTGGCTCGGGACTGTACCCAACCAAAACCTGTTTGCACGACTCAGTAGAGCTATGGTAGGATTGTGATCAAAGGTCAGTGGGAACTCACACGAGACAAATGCCGATCTCAGGTCCGAAGACTAACCTGTACACATGTCACCTGAGAACTTCCATCTGACGATAGGTATAGTACCATCTGGAAGTTCTCGGCGAGTCCGTCCAGTGTACTCACACCCAGTGAGCACCTGTATACGATCTTAGGTGCATTAGACCAATGGCTGCGGGGCCAACCATCCCCCGACAGGGCTAGAAACGTAAACACTAGTCTACTCTGGAGTATCAATGCCCAGTCTCGATACTCACACGACTTCGGACCATTTAATGATGTGCTTATGTACTACCCTGCTCCCACAAGTATGATCGCCATCACAACGCAGGTAGTCAAGCAAGATCCTACGGGCTTTATCAACATGTAACCGCAATATGTAATAACGAGTATGACATATGTCATGTTAAGATAAAGAAAAACCATAATAGTATACTACCGTATCGAGTCTTTATCAATATGTGCAAGTTAGATATAGCAACAATAGAAATAAATACACATATCCTGACAAAGACAAGTCAAATAATATACTATAAAACCGAGCAAGATTGTTCTGTACATACATATCCCTTGCATCCATATGTATACATATACAATATTGGCCTCTAAGGAATATATATCCAACAATCTCCCACTTGTACTAAAGGACAGTAATTGGCATACCGAATACCCAACGTCTGCACTAAGGCCGGCTGCTAGCGTACCGCATACCCAACATCTCAAAAAGTCGCTCGAACTGCGCTTGAGGGAGGGCCTTTGTAAATGGATCCACCGTGTTCTCTTTTGTATCGACTCTCCAGATCTCGATCTCCTGGCGATCTACGATCTTCCTGATCAGGTGATACCGCCTCAAGATGTGCCTGGATTTCTGATGGGACCGTGGTTCCTTCGTTAAAGCTATAGCCCCATTTTTATCATAATACACAGGTATCTGATCAATAATGGACGGAACTACCTGAAGTTCAGCTATGAACTTCTTCATCCAGATCGCTTCTTTTGCGGCATCGCTTGTAGCAATGTATTCAGCCTCCATTGTTGAGTCTGCGACGGTGTCCTGTTTGGAACTTCTCCAACACACCGCCCCTCCGTTGAGTGTAAACACAAAACCCGAGACAAACTTGTTGTCATCTTTGTCACTCTGGAAGTTTGAATCGGTAAAGGACTCGACCCTGAGCTCTCCATTACCTTAAACCAGGAACATCTCCTTAGTCCTTCTCAGGTACTTGAGAATGTGCTTCACTACTGTCCAGTGGTTCTCACCTGGGTCTGACTGATACCGGCTCACTACGTTTAGCGCGTAAGCTACATCTGGTCTTGTACATAGTATCGCATACATTATAGATTTTACTGCCGAAGTATAGGGTATAGTGCTCATGCGAACCCTCTCCTCGTCAGTCTTGGGAGACATCTCCTTGGAGAGGATGATTCCGTGCAATGCGGGTATGTTACCGCGCTTGGAATCTTCCATACTAAATCTCTTTATTACGGTTTCTATGTACCTGGACTGCGAAAGTCCCAATAATCTCTTAGATCTATCTCTGTAGATCTTGATCCCCAGAATGTACGAGACATCACCCAGGTCCTTCATGGAGAATCTTTGTGACAAGAACAGCTTGACCGATTGTAGCATAGGAATATCATTTCCTATTAAAAGAATGTCGTCCACGTACAAGATTAGGAACACGACAGTTCATCCTACAATCTTCTTATAAATACAAGGCTCATCCTCATTCTTGATGAAGTCAAAATCCTTGATTGTTTCATCAAAATAGATGTTCCAGCTCCGCGATACCTGTTTTAATCCATAAATGGATTTAAGCAACTTGCACACCTTCCTGTTGCTCCCACCGTCTACGAAACCTTCCGGTTGATTCATATAAACGCACTCTTCTAAACTTCCGTTTAGAAAAGCCGTTTTTATGTCCATCTGCCAGATCTCATAGTCATGGAAGGCAGCAATGGTAAGTAGAATCCGAATGGATTTGAGTATAGCCACTGGAGAAAAGATTTCTTCATAGTCTACACCTGGTCTTTGACGAAAACCTTTTGCAACGAGTCTAACCTTATAGGTTTCCACCTGCCCATCTACACCAAATTTCGTTTTGTAGATCCATTTGCATCCAACGGGTTTTACCCCTGGTGGAGCAATTTCCAAGATCCACACTTTATTGGTGTACATGGACTCCATTTCGGATTGCATAGCATCCAGCCACTTATTAGAGTCCCTACTGATAATGGCCTGCCTGAAACTAGTAGGATCGTCTTCTTCCAAGATGCAATCATATTTATCCCTGTCTATGAGAAAACCGTAGTATCTCTCGAGCGGATGAGAAATCTTACTAGATCTGCGGAGTGGCTGAGGTTCGTCTGGGATTACTGAATCTAGTGGTTCCTCCAAATCTGGTCTAATAGGATATGATTCCTCCGTTCCGATACACCATTGTGCTGTGGTGTGTAAGGAGGAGTAAGCTGAGAGAGAATTCCATTCTCTTTTAAGTAATCTAGGAATCCCGTACTCAAGTACTCCCCTTCCCTATCAGACTGGAGGAACTTGGTACTTTTGCCAATTTGGTTCTCTACTTCGTTCTTGAATTCTTTGAATTTCTCAAAAGCTTCAGATTTGTGTTTCATAAGATACACATATCCGAATCTAGAGAGATCGTCAGTGAATGTGATGCAGTACGAGAACCCACCCCTTGCATGTATAGACATCAGACCACGCATATCACTGTATATGAGTCCCAAGAGGTTTGCTGCTCTTTCTCCGTGTCCGGTGAACGGAGATTTGGTCATATTTCCCATTAGACAAGACTGACAAGTTTCATAAGATGAAAATTCGAATCTATTAAAAGTCCATCTTTAAGCAACTTACTTAGTATTTTCTGTCCGATATGACTAAGTCTACAATGCCACAAGTAGGATTCGTGCGTATCTGAACTCTTCTTCTTGCGTGTGTTTTGTATGTTAAGAACTGTGTTTTGATTAAGAACATAGATACCATTACACAGTGTACCTTCTGCAACTAATACCTTATCAAGGTAGATGTTCATGATATTTCTATCAAGAACAAAATTATATCCATCTTTATTAAGTAAAGAAACTGATATGATGTTGCAAACCATGGAAGGTACATAGTAGCAATTGTTCAAAATCATAGTATTACCATTTGGCAACACTAGGTGATATTCACCGACAGCTGCAGCATTAACTTGTGCTCCGTTCCCTACTCTGAGGGACATATCACCAGGTCCAACTATCCTACTTTTTCTCAGTCTCTGCAATAAATTACAGATATGAGATCTTGATCCGGTATCTAGTACTCAAGAGGTAGGACTGACGGAAAAGCAGTTCTCAACTATAAGAACACCTGAAGGAGATGCAATAGTATGCTTCTTCTTTGATGAAGTCATCAAGAAATTCATGCTTTCCTCTTACCCTTGCTCATACTCATGACTGCTTTCATAGTTTAGAGCCGAACCGACGTTCCCCAGCCCGGAATAAGAATTCGGATCGATCAAGCGATACATTTTATTATCTTGATTAGGTCGTGAAATGTTTGCTACCTGGAGAGAGAGAAAAGAAACACTTAGCGTGCACTCTTGCAAGATTAGATTGATTATTAATTTATCTAATCAGGATGGCTCCCACTGTTTCCTCAAATTCTTCTTCAAATCTTAAAAGAAGAACTAGTCAGGATTTAATCGCACATCACAATACTTGCTTAACCTTTCGACCATGCTAGTATTGGTATTTCGAGGGAGGTTTTCCAACGTTTTTGCCAAGTTCCTTAATTATATAACCTCTTTTCCCTGGAGGCGTATCCCCGCTAACACCGTTCTAGACACCTACTTGGTTTATAACATTGATTGTTAAGTGAAATAATCTCCCAAGAGTAATCCTACTCATCAGCGGGATTGGGATCTAACTATCATTGTATGATGCACTAGATAGAATTCACTCTATTCACCACACTCCAGAAGGTATGCTGAATCTGCAAGTTTCCTTTATGTTTGAAATTCCCAATGTGGTTTTTACCCATAGGACCCAAGTGACCTTGACGAATAATCAACAAATCAAAAGGTCCTAGTCAAGTTCAACCCGTTGTTATCCTGGATTGCATTAGACCCACCCGCATGATCCTTGATGAATAATCAACAAAATCATGCGACCGTCCTAACCAATCGCATCTATCAGTGCAACAGAGAATCATTACTCAGCTACCGTTCACTGTGCCTTGACGAATAATCAACAAACGCAGCACGAACTTGGCGCTAGAATAACATTAAACCTGGATCTTAACCATAAACCATAACTAGCTAATTAAGAAGCTATCTACTATGAGAAGAGTTTATACCAAGAGGCTCAAGTTTTTCGGGTCTTCACTCCACTCCTTTAGTATGCTCCTTGTAGTGTCCATGATCAAGCTTAAACTTCGGCCTCCTCGCGTCAATGATGATCCACCCGAGAGTACCAACTAAGAGCTATTACCTCTAATATGAGGTAACTAAAAAACCTAGTGTGCTAATCTAGGTTGTTTAGCTGATGTAGAGAGTGATTAGGGATTAGTTAGTCTCTTAGATCCTTGGATTCTCAACTCATGAGACATTTTAGGGTAAGAGGAAGAAGATGAGAGCTTGGAGGAGAGAGAGTGTGTGAGATATTATCAAATGAAAAATGGCAACCCTAGATTATTATGAAGCATAGAATAATATAAAATCAAGCATGCTTCAATAGTTATCATATGAGTCACGAAGTGAGTCATCTAGTGGCCAAGCTTCATTTAATGTAAATGAACAACTCATCCTCCACCTCATTTCATCATTTAATCAAAAAAAATAAATAAGAAATGAGGTGTCATCTTCTAGAAGCACTCTTGCCAAAATTACAAGAATACCCCTCGTCCGTATATAAATACCCGTATCCGTATTCCGAAAAATACGAATATCCAGAGAATAAATAATCCGATAATCTAATACTAGGACCTGGCTTAAACCAAAGCCCACTAGTATTATCCGCTCGAACATCATACGTGCATAAGTGTACGTATGTGATTTTACCCTGTCGTAAAACCATACGGCCTCTACATCGTTTCGCCCGAAACAGGGAAACCCTCTGTGTGGGACTCTAAAGTCTCAACAGTACGCTGGCAGTAGGTTTAACCACAAGCACGTCAGTGACACTAGCTGTACGTAATGGCTACCCAGATACCTGTCGAAAAGGAAGGCCGACGAGCAAACTCGTCCGAACTCCTACTGAGCCTATCCGCGACAGTATCCGTATAGTCCGGTCTCTTCGTCAAAGAGTATAGCATAATGTTCCCTGCCGAAAGACGCGGACGAAGACACGACGGACGTCTCGCCTGAATTTCGGGACAGATGCTAATTGGTGTTATCCGTCCACCTCTCTGAAGATGCCAAGTTGATTTATGGCACCGTGTATTGAAGGTTTAAACGGATGCGGCTGATGTAGCAGACTTCGTCAGATTCCCCTCATTTGAGGGGTTTTTGATTGTGGGGATGCTCTTCCCTGTAGGCGCAAGCCCCCGCAGTTAATTACGCTACCGCATCGCGGTAACAACTTTCTCTTTCTCCAGATGGCCACTTCGTATCGTGGGTGTTTGTTTTTTTTTGGTTGCCCGTGGATTGTATACGGTGACTAATTTATGTTGTCGCCCGTAGGGCGTGGATTAGTCCAAATCCGTATTTTCTTAGATTTGGGTTTTGGTTTGGGTTCAAGGATACGTAGCCTCATTTGAGACCATGATCGACTTAAACATTTGTTAAGGATACGTTAGTATAATTTTTTTTAGACTAAGATCAACTTAACGGGATCGTTTAGATCTAACAAAAGAGCATTTGGACTCTATTGTTTAGTTTAGGGACATTGCGGTCTATGTTAGTTTAAGGACATTGCGGTCCAGGTTAAGGACATCGTAGTCCGTGAGTTTAACGACCTCACAGTCAAGGTTAAGGACATCGTAGTCCATGGGCTTAAGGACCCCACAGTCCGTAGTTTAAAGACGTCATAGTCTATAAAGTTTAAGAACATCATAGTCCATGAGTTTAAGGACCCCACAGTCCATGAAATGTGTAGTTGTCGGGAGCCGTCACCTCTCTGAAGACGTTGAAGGATTACAACGACAGATATCAGAGGAGTAAAGAGATGTACCTTTGAACCGGTGTGAATTGGTCGGAAGATCTGTAGTCCAGTTTGAGACTAAGATCTGTTAAATATTCGTGAGCAGATGGGCTCAATTAAATATAAGTTGAGGACTTATTTCCAATATTGGGCTAAGTCCAATAAATGTTTAACATTTTATTGTTCTGGCTATTGAGCCTTTATTTGGGCTTGGCCCTTTTAATAATGCTGAGCATTAGATCTTGACATTTTTTTGTCCTGTATTGAATGCAGAGCATTCACCAGAACAATTTATGTTCTGCCAGCGCAACACGTGGCGCACCAGACGCTTTGCGCCAGTTAAAGAGCGCAGTGCGCTTCTGTCAAGTAGCGCACACGAGAAGGACACGTGTTGCGCTTGGTGCTAAGCGCCAGATGGTGGGCGTATTGCGCCAGTTTATGAGCACTAAGCGCTAGTCCATGAGCGCATTGCGCTATCAATTTAGTGGAGCACACGTGAGTGACACGTGGCGAGCTTGGCGCAGAGCGCCAGCCCATGAGCGCAGTGCGCTATTTCAGAAGCGCAAACCGCAAGTTGCATACGTGATTGACACGTGGCGCACTTTGGCGCAAAGCGCCGGTCCAGAGAGCGCAGAAGCACAGTTCAAGAGTGCAAGGCACATTTCAATGGCGCAAAGCGCATTTGATCAATTTTTATGATCTGTGAACAAATTTATGTTCTTTTAAAAGAGAGCCTGTCTCAAGATTCAAGAACAACGGTTCTTATTTTTGAAAGGCTTTGCCTTTATAGATCAATGATCTGTGAATGAAGTAAGTACTTCTTTGTTTTTATGATAAGATCTTTTGATCTCTTTTATGAAAGACCTTGGTCTTTGTAGATTTATGATCTTTTAAGAAGATAATTCTTCTTTTTATAAGATGATTTCATCTCTGTGATCATCATTCATGATCTTTACCTTGAAGAAATAATCTTCTTTTGCTGAGAGCTTGCTCTTCTTTCTTTGAATTTCTCAAAGTTTATAAGGGGGTTTCTCTATCTCAGACTTGAAGTCTTGGGGCCTTTATATAGGGCAAGTTGATTTGTTAAATCAGTTAAAGAGATGTTTCTCTGATTGATTTGGAGATATTTCCCACCGTTGGATCTTTGATCCTAGGGCTTCTGTTTTACAGAAAGCAATCTTCTTATTTTTAAAAAGATTGAGAAATCTTTCCATAACAGAATTTTAATTCTAGTTAATTAATGATTTATCATTATTTATTAGATCTTTTGATCTAAGGGTGGGGAGTTTTATAATTCCAGCGCTGGCGCACCCGTGCTTTGCACGTGGTGCGCTGCTCAGAGCGCAGCGCACTTTGCGCTAGTGCACCTACGTTTGACACGTGGTGCGCTTCCCAGAGCGCAGCGCAGCCTGCACTAGCGCACCCGTGTCCGACATGTGGCGCACAGCGCGCCTAGCACTAGCGCACACATGGTGCACTGCCTAGGGCGCAGCACACCTGGCGCAAGCGCATCCATGTTTGACACGTGGTGCGCAGCGCGCCAAGCGCTGGATCTGAAGCGTTGCTTCAATTTTTGAAATTTGAATTTCAAAACAGTGCTTTGCTCTGATTAGGGGTGCACTACCTAGGGCGCAGCGCACCTGGCGCTAGCGCATCCGTGTTCGACACGTGGCGCGCACCGCGTCTAGCGCTGGATCTGAAGCGTTGTTTCAATTTTTGAATTTCAAAATAGAGCTTTTCTTTGATTGGGGGAAACAAATGCCCCCCACCGTTGCGTTCACGTGGCGCACACGTGAGTGCAGCGGTGGCAGCATCTGCGCCCTTGGATCAACTCAGAAGTTGAAGAGGCGTTTCAATGCCTATAAATAGGACCTTTGGTCCCTTAGATGATTTTCATCTTCTTCTTGAGAATTATCTCTTCTGAGAATTTCATTCTCCCACAGAGCATAGCTCTCTTATTTAAGAACCTTTTAAGAGTCAAAACCCTGTTAAAATTTTAGGTAAAATTTAAAACTTTTAATAAACTAGGGATTTACCCATTAACAGAGCCTTGCTCTTCATAGATCTTTGATCTAAAGAAAACCCATTTAGGGTTTCATTAACAGAGCTTTGCTCTTTTGAACCCATAGATCTAAAGAGATCTTTTCCTGGGATTTCTTAGCCCATGAACAGAGCTTTGCTCTTTTGAATCATGTTGATTTGTTAATCTTTGATGAAGAACTCTTAAGAGTTTGTTCATGGATCTTGAAGATCCCAGAATTTTTTAATTTATAAAAATTAATTTTAATTAATTCTTTTCTGATGGATTTTTCCATCTTCATTACAGAGCCAGGCTCTTAAGGAATTTTATTCTTTCATGATCAGAGTTTGACAAGTGTCACTCTGTCATAGAGCATTACTCTTAAAGGGAGATTTTCTCCTTTTCCCGAGAGATCTCTCATTTAATGAGAATTTTCCTGAGGATTTCCTCATTTAATTAACAGTTTCATCCAATGATGAGGTTGTTTTATTAATTGATGCATTGTAATCTAGATTTTGTGGGTCCCCCTTTGGTCCCCTTTCCACTGCATTGCAGTGTGGTACAAATTTTAAAGTACCGAGTGTCAAAATTTAAAATTAAATTATAGCACTAACAGTTGACTTCTGTCCCCTTTTTTTGCATGTGACATGTCTTTCGATGCTACGTTTCCATTCGTCCGTTCAGAGGGAGGATTCCCTGAGGCACCTGTGGACCGGGAGGTTCTCGCGCTCATCAAAGACCGTGACCCGGAACACAAAAATCTTCACTTGTGGGGTAGATGGTACGACCAGATTATCAGAGGTCATCAAAGCTTCTCTTGTGTGACGCCTTCAGAGCCTATCTCGGCGACCCCGTATGCTGATGCGCCCCTGGTGAACTATGCCGTGGAGGTTGTTAATTGGACTTCGGAGGGTCTCCTTCAGCCTTCGATTGCCGCCGTACCCATACAGCCGCCGGCGGCTTTGGACACCTTAGGGTGGCGCATATGCCAGGGTGAGTCGCGCCCTTGGGGACAGCCCTACAACATCGGGCTAACTCCTCGTCATCCGGCCGGGTACTTGCAGTAGGCCCGGTATATCTTGTCGGCGAAGAAATCGCAGCTGCTAAAGCTCGGCATATACCCTGCGGTCTATGCTTCGTTGTTCCAGTATTCTGCACCTTCCACATGGTGGATCAAGGCGTTTTTGGAGCATTGGAACATCCCGACCCATACTTTCGTTCTATTGGATAGAGAGGTCTCCATTTCCTTGGAAGAATTCGCCGAGGTTTCTGGTCTACCAGTTAGGGGGAGCACTATGAGGAGCTGCTTCCTCCGGACGAATATGTTTTTGCCACCAAGCCAGTGGTGATGGGCCTCATGCCAGAGAACGCCATTCAGCACCAGTTCCCAAGTCTGATAAAGGTGCTGAACATGTACGAGAGCCTCTTCCTTAAATCCGGAGGCCGGGGGGGTTCAGTTTTGCGGACTTCATTGCCCGTTTTCTTAGCCCGGAGATTTTGTCGCGACAAGGCGAAAAGTTCGCTAAACTTGACGATCCCTTTGGTTTTGGCTTGGACCGTCGGCCGATACTGGAAGCTGATCAGAAGGGTTTCTTCTTTCCTGACGTCGCGATCGTCCCCCTGTCAGAAATCGCCGCTCCGGGCATTGACGAGGAGGCGTTCTTTCTTGGGTTTCTTGGGCTATGGTTGAGTTGGTTTGCGCTCCCTATGCATCATCGTTACATGAGGCCTTCCGTCTTCTACCCCGCGCATCGTATGGTTGCCGGAATACAAGTGGCCATCGGGATCGCCGGGTTAGCCCACTTATACCATGGTCTTAGCGTAGCGGCGGATACCACTGAACCGGGGGTGCTTCCTGCCAACTTCCTGATGCATTACTTCACTTCATGGATGGAGCTGCACGTGCTCGGGGTCTTTGGCATTCATAAGAGACCTTCATTTTACGAGTGATGCAAGTTCCCTCGGATTATGCGGCTAGTTGATGCCTCCATCGTGAGTCCATCACAGCGGGAATCTAGGGGCTTGCTCCTTCGTCCGCGCATGGTAGGAGATGGTATGTCTTTTACAGACAAAGTCTTGACCATCGGCCAGGAAACTTCAAAGGCGGTGCTGTCACTGCAAGACATTTTTAAGGACGGGGCCTCCGTGTTGAAAGCCCGGCAGATTCTTCATTTATACTCCATCAGGCCGGGATTTCTTGTATTTAGGCAAAATGATATGGCTCTATTCATGAGATACAACCCCCATCGTTTTGCCCAGCAGCTGAGTTACAATCAGGGAGTCCCGCTGGAGGCTTTCTTAGTAGAACCCGCTACCACTGAAGAGGGAACGCGGGGCGCGCTGCATCATTTCATGCGCTTGAATACGGGGTCTCACTTATTTATTAGTGAACCAAGTTGTGTCCCGAGGTCTTTTAATGTGCACCTGGTTTAGTATCAACATGCAATAGGTGCTGTTATCAGGGAGGAGAAGCGGCTGCTACTCGACCGCAACGGTGCACCCCCTGCTAGTGACCGAAACCTCCCCTTGAAGCGACGGACCATTGTCCTTCCTCCGCTAAGAGAAGCTGCCGTGATCGAAGTCCCCGACGACAGGCCTGAGCTACCGGTGCCTCGTGCTCCCGTGGAGACGGCGGATGTACTCCCGGTGCCCCGTGCTCCCATGGAGACGGTAAATGTAGCTTCCCCCGAATCTGGCATGGGCTCAGATATCGGGACTCGTCGCCCCAAAGTGCCCACCAAGCGTATGCTTGTGCTGGCTGCGACTGGAGCTCGTTCGCAGAAGAGGAAGAAGAAGTCGGTCCTCTCTCTAGACGCTGTACTCGGGCTGGAGCCTCATGCTCCTTATAATGAGGGCCTGAGCAAGTATGGGACCAATGAGGGTCTCTTCATAGCGCCGGCAGATACTGATCTCGAGGCCTCCATTGTAGCTTCTGTGCGATCCGCAAGCCACAAAGCCATCCTCGTGCAATCAAGTGAGTATAAGCCGTAACTTCTGTTATTGCATTATATTTTTATTTTTATTATCATATCTTGACTGACATTTTTCCTTCTGTAACAGGCTTTACCACTGAAGAGGATCTGGCGGCTTCCCTCAGGACCTTCGAGGAGGAGAAGAGGAATCGCGCTTTGCTGGGCATTGGTATGTCTCGGCTCATTGCATCTTCATTTTCCTTTCTTATGGACAGTCTAACCCTTTGTTTATCTTATCACAGGGACTACAATGCCAATCCCGCAATGTGATGCGGAGATTCTTCCCGGGCCAGTCATCGAAGTCCCAGCCTCCTCAGCACTGCCGAAAGAGGCTTTACTCAAACGACTGATGACGGATGCCTCGACGGCTCCAGAGGTAACCCTTGGCACGGACGATGATGTCCTGTTGATGGAGGCTTCTAGAAGATCCGCTCTAACGGCCCGAGCGGAAAGGAAGCGCAGAATGCGCGCGATAAGGGAGCGTAGTGCCTCCTTGGCTGCGGGTGCGGGTTCGAGCACCGCTATCCCTGCCCCTACTCCTTCAGAGGAATCTTAAGCTGCCTTGTCCACTGCCTACAGACGGCTAGCACGTGCGGCTCGGGAATTAATCAGAAGACCAACTCAAGGTAATGTGACATTGGGTTCTGTTGTCAAAGTTTTAACTTTCAGTTCTCATATATCTTATCTTGCTGGGCCGAGTCTTACCGAAGAAGTGGCGGCGACCGCTGAGCCTGGGGTAGCGGTAGAGGAGGTAGCCATGATCGCCAAACCCGAGGCAGCGGTAGGCGAGATGGATACAATTGCCGAGCTCGAGGTAGCGGTGGGCGAGACAGTCACGATCGCCGAGCCCGATATGGCGGTAGGTGAGATGACTACCATTGTCGAGCTCGAGGTAGCGGCGGGTGAGATGGATACAATTGCCGAGCCCGAGGTGGCGGTGGGTAAGATGGCTACAGCCGCCGAGCCCGAGGTAGTCACTCTTTCGCAAGAGTCAGGCACTGCCCCGATCGTTGCTCTTTCCCTTTGCGGCTCCCTGCCGATGCAGGGCGCTGCGAGTATCACGACGATTCTCATGGAGTCGGGGGATGAAGCCACGGGCGGTGAAACCATTCCGATGGAGGAGGGTGAAGCAGTTGCCGTATCAAGTGACGCCCTCGTCGCGGTTCCGACCGGCGACTGACCAGGTAGATTTTGGGTCATTGCTTTTCTTTTTATTCTGCAATCCTTTTCAATTTTTCCTGACAGTATTTATCTCGTTTCTAATGCAGGCGTGGTAAGTGTTTCCTGATTTAAAATCAGAAAAGCTTATGGAAAAAGCTTCAGAAGAGGGTCACGTGCTTACACGTGACCAGCAGTCACGTGTGGGCACGTGACACCTAAAAGTATCGGCAAGGCAAATTCAGTTTCCCAAATACATCAAAGAAAAGGGGCTTCAGAAAGGGTCACGTGTTCCCACGTGACCTGGGTCACGTGTCGGCACGTGACATTTAAAAGCAGCGGCAAAGACACAACAGTTCCTTGATCAAATCAAGAAAAAGGCTTCAGAAGAGGTCACGTGCTCCCACGTGACCAGGGTCACGTGTTGGCACGTGACACTCAAAACATCAGACTCATTCTCCGGTTAATTCGAGAAGAAGGCTCCATGTCAGGGTCACGTGCTCACACGTGACCAGTTGTCACGTGGTGGCACGTGATATCTAAGCAGCAACCAGAAAACAGAGCGCAAAAAGAAGGAAGAAGGCTCGTTCCAAGGGGGTCACGTGCCCACACGTGACCAAGGGTCACGTGGCCACACGTGACCAACTTCAAAGCCCATTTGTCAACAGAATTAAATTCTGAGAAAAGACCTCTCAAATCTTTCCAAAAGCAATCGATTAAATTAAAGATTTAGAGGTGATTAAATATCATCTATCTATGGGAAAATCTCGAATTTGGAAAGATTTCCCCTTTAAATCTAACAGAAATAACAAAGGAGAATCCCTGGATTTGAAATCCAATGGTGAATAAAATTCACCTAATAATCCAAAGGTCCAAAACGAATGATGGATGCAAATCAAATCTCTCAATGAAGATTCGTCAAAAAACTAATTGACTCGGCTGCTTCTCCTATAAATAGGAGCCAAGAGACACAAAAAAGAAAAAGATACACGCAGAGGGAAGAAAAGGGAGAGAGCCTTGATACTTTGAGGAATTTGGATCTTCTGCAAAAGAAAACCCTAGGTAAGAGAGGGAAGGCTTTTTGAAAGAAAAGAGAATTTAATTCTCAACAGAGTTTAACTCTGATATAAAACAGAAGGACATATTTCTTCTCTCTTTGATGGAGGATCTGTAAAGTGCACATCTCCCCTTAA
Source organism: Agapanthus africanus (assembly GCA_030015575.1). Classification (NCBI taxonomy): domain Eukaryota; kingdom Viridiplantae; phylum Streptophyta; class Magnoliopsida; order Asparagales; family Amaryllidaceae; genus Agapanthus; species Agapanthus africanus. The sequence continues at coordinate 695,805,988 of CM057343.1, read as the reverse complement.
GTTGAGAATTTAATTCTCAATGGGTTGAGATCCTGCCATGCAGATCCAAAGCATAGAGAGGGAATGGAAGCACGAGAATTTAATTCTCACAGAACTATAGGAATTTAATTCCTTCAAAATAAAATTAGGGCTTGACCCTGTGTTATGGGAATTTAATTCCTTCAGAACAAAAAGAATCAGGGTTTAACCCTAGTTAAAAACTTAGTTCTGTTAAAACAATGAGAATTTAATTCCCTTAATCTCATTTCCCAGAATAATTCTTTAACAGAGAGTGGGAGCTTAATTCCCCAAAGCTTTTATTAGGGTTCAACCCTATTCGATTCTGCACATATATGAGGAATTTAATTCCTACAGGAAATTCAGAGTTCAACTCTTCAAAAGGAAATAGGAATCTAATTCCTCTAAAATTATTGTCAGGGTTCAACCCTACGAGGAATTTAATTCCTAAAAAGGGATTAACAGATCTTCTAAACAACTACATAAAAGCGGGGTCACGTGTCACCACGTGGCCCCCTCAAAGATCTACATAAAGCCCCCTTAAGGCAGTACCCCACTAGACCCACGTGACCCTTGGCAGAAGCTTTAACATATAAGCATTTGAATGCCCGTCACGTGATGGCACGTGATGCTCTGAAAAATGTGATAGTCTCAGAAGAACAAATGAAGGGAGGGCGCCCTCACGTGCTGCCACGTGACCCCTCTTACCTCAGCGTCTAACGCTAAATTGGGACCCCTGAATCCAGTGTTAAAACATTGTTTGGCCCTAGTGTTCAACACTAAGCAAAGAACTTTATTCGCGGTTTTCAACACTGGTTACCTTAGTGTTCAACACTAATTTGGAATTTCTGTTGCCAGTGCTTAACACTGGACTGTTTTAGTGTTTAACACTAATTTGAAAGCCTTGTTGCTGGTGTTTGACACCAGCTATCTTTTAGTGTTAAACACTAACTTATCAATCTCATTCCCAGTGTTTAACACTGATTGGTCTTTAGTGTTTAACACTAGGCATTAGCCCAATTGGCTAAATGGCCAGAGGCAAAGCCTCTCCTTCAATGGATCAACAGAAAGCAGATGTCCCAGACATGATTGGACTTAGCCCAAACTGGCCATAAGTCCTCAATTCGTAATTAACTGGGCCAATGGGCTCAAAACATAATTAATTGGTCTCAATCCCAAATTGGGCCAAAGACTATTTAATCCACTCCGGTTCCAGGGTACATCTCTTCACTCCTTTGATACTTGGCGTTGTAATCCCTCAACGTCTTCAAAGAGGTGACGGGTCCCGATGACTACACATTGATACGGACTGTGGGGTCCTTAAACCCATGGACTACGACGTCCTTAACCTTGACCGAGATGTCTTAAAACTAACAACGGACTGTGGGGTCCTTAAACCCATGGACTACGACGTCCTTAACCTTGACCGAGATGTCTTAAAACTAACGATGAACTGTGGGGTCCTTAAACCCATGGACTACGACGTACTTAACCTTGACCGAGATGTCTTAAAACTAACAATGGACCGCAATGTCCTTAAACTACCCACGGACCGCAATGTCCTTAAACTACCCACGGACCGCAATGCCCTTAAACTAGCAATGGACCACTATGTCCTTAAACTGGAACAATAGAGCCCAAACGCTCTTTTGTCGGATCTAAACGATCCCGTTTAAGTTGATCTTAGCCTCAAATATGGCTAACGTATCCTTAAACCTTCAAACAGACTGGACTATGAATCCCCCCAATCAACTTCGGTTCAAGGGTACATCTCTGAACTCCTCTGATATCTGTCGTTGTAATCCTTCAACGTCGTCAGAGAGGTGACGGGTCCCGACGGCCATACATACAATGGACCACCATGTCCTTAAACTGGAACAATAGAGCCCAAACGCTCTTTTGTCGGATCTAAACGATCCCGTTAAGTTGATCTTAGTCTCAGGCCGGACTAACGTATCCTTAACAAACGTTTGAGTTGATCTTGGCCTCAAGTATGGCTAACGTATCCTCAAACCAAACCCCCAAACCCAAATCTAAGATAATACGGATTTGGACTAGTCCATGCCTTACGGGCGATGACATAACTCGGTCTCCGTAAACAATCCACGGGCAACAAAACATAAAACAAACACACACGACCCGAAGTGACCATCTGGAGAAGGAGAAAGTTGTTACCGCGATGCGGTAGCATAATTAACTGCAGGGGCTTGCGCCTGCAGGGAAGAGCGTCCCCACAATCAAAAACCCCTCAAACGAGGGGGAATCTGACGAAGTCTGCTACATCGGCCGCATCCGTGTAAACCTTCGATACACGGTGCCATGAATCAACTTGGCATCTTCGGAGAGGTGGACGGATAGCACCAATTAGCATCTGCCCCGAATTTCAGGCAAGAGACGCCATGTCGCGCCGTCTTTCGGAGGGGAACAGATTCTGGCACCCCCGGTGGGACCTTTTCCTCTTTCCACTCCACACTTCGTGTGTCGTGATTCGCGAACCAATCGCGGTTGGCTAATGGTGGCCCTTGGGTTTCAAGATACTAAGAATTGGCGTCTTGCTTATTGCAGAAAGCAAAGAATCGATGGCTTCTACTTCTGCGAAATGCTCCAACTGCTCGGACTGCAATTGCGACCAACGCTTTACCTCGCCAGGAGGTATAGCCTATGGACCCCAAGCTGCTTCGTTATTCACAATACCGGTAGACAAGGTGACTCAGGCCACTACCGGGTTGTTCTTTGGTACTATGCTCCCGCCAATGAGCTTCACGGCGCCGGTGCTGACAAAGGAAGCTCCCAAGAAGTCGGTCTTTGATCGTCTTACCCCTGCCGCGGCTCATCTCAACGGGTCGCCCAACATCAGCGCCTCGGTCTTCTCTAGATTGGGCCAGAAATCCGGTAGACCCATCATGAGGTCTACAATCCTAGAGAAGGCTGCTTCTAAGAAAGTGGCTGCTCCTGCTCCCGAAATCGCCAAGGCGGCTTCTCTGGCCAAAAAGTCGGTCTTTACAAGATTGACGGCTTCAGCTCCTGCCCCTGCTACCCAAAAGACGTCGGTCTTTGACAGGCTAACACCAACAGCAATCCCCCACCTATACAGGGGGCAAGACGAAACCATTCTTACCGCTGACCCAACGCCGTCCGCTCGACACGCTCGACGTCGCCATTGGCGCCGAGTAAGGAAGGCTGGGGGCAACTCCCCCTCCGGGTTAACTCCATCAGCCCTGATGGCAGAAGTTAATGCTGCTGTTCCAACTGGGAACAGCTTCGAGATGCTAAATAAGGTGCGAAGGAATTCTCCTACTGCAGTGCTAAAGAAGTCTCCTCCCCCATTAAAAAAGGTTGTGGAAATAAAATCAGAACAGCCCCGATCCCCTCAACGGCTGTCTTCCAAAATCTATAAGGTTTGGCGGCAGGCCCGAGACTCGATCATCTATCCAAACTTCTCCCGCCAGCACAAGAAGCTGAAAATCCAACCGGAAGCTGGTCACCAGGCTAAACCCCGAAAGGCTGTCTAGACGCCCACCTCAACGGCCCCCTCAACCTCCATGGCTCATAAAAGGAGGAAGCCAGAGAAGATCCCCCAGCCTGCAACGACAGCTAATAGCACTAAGCCCAGACGCCCTAAGTCTGGGGGCATGATGGTCCACACCGTATACATGGCGTCAGGAAAAGAAGACAGTCGCGCGTCCACGGGTCATAGACCGCTTACACGGTCGGTGACCAAAGCTCAGGAGCAGCAGCAAAAGCTCCAAGAAATGATGAATGCTATGGCCGCACTTACCGGGCCAAAAGAAAGCCCAGAAACGTCCTCAGACGCACGCCAGGAGGAAGAAACCGACGCTGAATTCCTTCGCCGGATACTGGAGAAAAAGGACAAAGAGGCTGCTGAACAAGCAGCCAATATACAGCGTATGGGCCTTCTCTTCCAAGATATGATAGGAATGATGATCCAGCAGGACCTACCCGCCGAGGATCCCCCAATCGTTCTTGAAGACGACCGAGGAGAAACGTCAAATCCACCGCCAGCCCCCTCAACGGCCAAGGAGGAGACGATCTCTAAAGCTGACTTGGTTGACTATATAGCCCAGCAAATCCGGGTTCATCATGCGACTGAGGCAGCTGGTCAAGTCGTAAAAACGGGGCGGCCGTATCCAAGCTGGTACAACCAAATCAAATACCCGCCAGGCTATACGATACCGAAATTCCACGTGTATAAGGGGACCGGCAATCCCCATCAACATGTTGCCCAGTTCCGGGCCCTCTGCGGTAACACCGGCGGTGATGATAAACTGTTGCTTCGCCAGTTCGTGGGCAGCTTATCGGAAACAGCGTTCGAATGGTATTCGGAACTCCCGAACGATTCTATCAAGACGTTCGCTGAAATGGAGTTGTTATTCACTCAGCGATTCGCAAGTGCCAGCGAACGCACTCCAATAACAGCATTGATTAACGCCAGGGTAAAACCAGGAGAAACCTGGGTCCAGTATGCTATACGCTGGCGGAATTTGTGGTCGAGATGCGAACAACGCATTGTGGAGGCACCCGCAGTGGGCATGTTCGTGGGAATCCTAGACCCCCACGCAACTATCTCCCAGTTTATGATGTTCTTTAAGCCAACCACATTCCAGGCTTTAATCGACAAGTTGGCTCAGATGGACCAGATGGGTCATAGACCACCTCCCTCGAAGTCGGAACCTCGGAATGACAAGGGTAAAGGAAGGGCAACCTTTGTCGCGAATGCCCAACAGCAACCTAACGCCCCGAAACCGGCAGATCAACTGGAAGAAAGACGCCGGTATTATAATGAAAAGATGAAACGTCCTTACTCGTTCCCACGAGACAAGACGAAACGGTTATTCGAGCTGGCAATACGCAACAGACTTATAAACCTACCAAATCCAAGGCGACCGCCGCAACCCACGGAGGTGAATAACCCTAACTATTGCCCTTACCATCAAATGGTAAGTCATCCGATTGAAGATTGCTTCGTCTTCAAAGGATGGATCGAAGATCAATACCTCCAGGAGAAGTTTATACTGTCAGAAAAGTGGAAGGTGAACCCACCACAGCCGCATCCTCCTAAGAAAGCGGATACACCGGGGGCAACCTGCTCCTTTATTGAAGAAGCTCCGTGGGAGGTCGTGCTATCAACTAAAACCAAAAGAATGCTGGGATACCTTCATGCGTGCCCTACGATCGAATGGAAGGACCCTCTTGAACCTCAAATTATCGAAGGAATGTTGAAGCCCCGCCCAACTACGAAGACTCGCGATAAGGGCCCAAATACTCACGCCCAACCGTCAAAATCTTCGAAGAAAAAGAAGAAGAAATCTAAGAAGTCCGTGAAGCTTGGAAACGAACACACGAACTTGCAGAAGCAAATCGACGTGCTGGAAGAATACAATTAAAAGACGCGAACTCCTGTCACACTGCAAGAGTTCCTCAACCACATCTTTCAAGAGGAAGATGATGGAGAGAGCTCGTCGGATGAATCCGAAGGATATATGGTGAGTTGTAACGTAATCTCCCACTCGTTTACCGATGATGGGAAAACTCCTGGCACTAAGAAGCTGGAGGCAGAGCCTGAACCAGAGCGTGCATGGCCAACAAATGAAATGATCAATGCCTTTCTAGACGAGATTCGTCTAAAGAGTAAAGCGGATCAGGAGCGTGAGATGGCCGCGTCAGAAGGAGCCAAATGCAGGCGACTGAACGAAAGAGTTGAACTACCCCTGCCAGAGCGAAAGGCATCCGAAGTAGAATAGAAGATATTCAAGACGAGGAAAAGGTTTGCCAAAGCCATGTCAATGGGAATGAAGCTACCACCCTCGGAAGGAAACACGCACGATGGGGTGGAGAGGCACCCTGATTATTGCGCATATCATCAGAAAATTTCACACCCCATGGAGGAGTGCGACGCCTTTAAGATATGGTGGCAAGGATATGTTGCTCATCGGCAACATTTTAAGCGCATGAAACGCAAGATCCGTCGGGAGCGAAGAAGTACTGTCGATGGGCACAACAGAACTACTGGCAACTGTTACATGGTTAACGCCAGGGGGTCATAAGTTCTCACCTTTGGGAGCGACTCTGATGAAGAAATGGCTCTGGGCCCTCTCTTTAAAGAATCTATTTTAGGGAAAGAGGAGAAATCGGAGGCCTGCGAGAACATTCAGCTGCGCAATCGCACACTCCCAGAAAAGAATCTCGGGCCCGCGAGTAGAAAAGATAAGGGAAAGGAAAAGGTCACTGAAGATATCACTTTAGATGACCAAGTCATGAGAGAGCTGGCTGCCAAAGACCCTCCTAGAAAGGGTAAAGTGGACTATAACATCCTAGCGCACCTAAGGAAGCTACCTTCTCAGCTTAGCATTCTCGATGCCCTCCTATTATCAAAAGAAGCGCGAGACTCACTAATTAAGGCGTTACAAGAACCTGAGCAATTTCAAGCCTTCCTCGCCACTGAAAGGATGAAGGATGAACTGGAGGAAGTGCATACGGCCGACATCACTTTCGGTGACGAAGACCTCCTTCTCGGGACGTGCGACCACAACCGTCCCCTATATGTCTCTGGATACTGCCATGATATCAAGATAGGCAAGATCCTGGTGGATAATGGATCCTCCGTCAATCTCCTTAATGTTCGGGTGTTGAAGGAAATCTGCATGAGTGTGCAGCACCTCGCTCGTGACAAAATCACTATCTCCGGTTTCGATTCACAATCGTCACGGACTCTCGGATCTGTGATACTAACATTACGCTTCGGACTTCTCGTCACAGACGTCAAATTCCATGTCATTGACGCCAAGACCTGCTACAACGCCTTACTCGGCCGTCCTTGGCTACACGAGTACAACATCATCCCTTCTACGCAACATCAGTGTATGAAGTACTTTAAGGATGGTTTCGAGTATACCGTAACAGGTGAGTTGAACCCATTTTCAGTGAACAAAGTCCGCAAATACGAAGATGCGAAGTACTTTTTGCCAGATTTCGAGGATGCAGAAAGGTGTCGCAACCCGGAAAACAAAACCGCCGCCACCATCCCTGTTTTCGGGAGCGATACCGAAGAAGAGGAAGAGATAGTTTATGCAGGGCCATCTCAACGCAACAACCTGGGGACGCCCGCCCCCATGTTGGTCTTCGGAAGTGATTCAGAAGATGAAGTTAATGCCGTGTTCTCCAATCGGCTGTCAATACAAGCACCCCCTGGCGATGACCATAGTTTGCAAATCACCATGGTACCGCGAGAACACTACAAGGATCTCGACACACTTCAAGCTCACAATGTGCAGGACCTGCGAACATTTTACGTCCCTCCCAGGCAAAGGGGTGAGAAGGTGATCCTATTCTACCGATCCTCAGAGTCGAAAGTAGAGAAAGAGATCTGGCATGGCGCGGATGCTACACTCGACAGGCTCCAACCCATCCGTCTGCCCAGATACTATACAAATGGATTAAAGAGGCTATTGAAGCGCCAAGGAGTACCCTTAAAACAGACTGTTCGACAAGCTGGGTTTTACAACAGGATCTGGGATGTCCCTGGGACTCAACGCAAATTGCCCAACGGGAAAATGGAAACACTTGGGCTTGGATACGCGAGAACCGGAAAACGGGGACGGGCCCACAGCAGCTACGCTATATATACCTTTGATGAAGAAGAGGACGCCCTGTCAGGAGATGCCAACCCCTCATCAAAACTAGATCCCGCGATTGAAATGCCGAGTCCATCATTTGAAGAACGAATGGATAAGCCTATCAGGAAAATGGGTCAAAAAGCTCGGGAAGACCACAACCGCGAGATGGCCATCTACGAGAAGGCCAAGACGCAACGTCTATTTCAACAGGCTGCAAAAGACAAAGATGCTCATCCTCGTCAACCCGTTGTACGAAAGGCCCGACGCAGAGACGGAAATAAATCAAGAAGCGGAAAGAGGAGCCGACAACAACGACGTAGGATTAGGGGGTTACGTGATCGGGTATTGCGCGGCTCGGATTTGTCCCTCATGAAGAAGATGAGTCGAGCGTACGCCTTCCCCCGAGACAAGACGGAGAGGTTACTCAAGCTCGCTTTAAAACATTAAATGATCGCGCTTCCAGGGTCTAGACACCCTGAGCAAGCTAACAAGGCTTCTCATTTGAGCTATTGCTCTTATCACCGAGCCTTAGGACATCCTACCGAAGACTGCTTCACCTTCAAGAACTGGGTCGAGGACCAGTACCAACAGGGCAGATTCGCCTTATCCGACGGCTGGAGGGTAAAGCCGCCACAAAAGCCCGAACCCAAAGCCGCAAAAGCAAAACCAGATCCACCTCAGTCCTGGAAGCGGATTCGCACCTGTTACACGATTACGATATTAAAAGAAGAGCTCGAGAATATGGATGACCTTCCCTGGTGCTTTGAGAACAGCGATGATGAGGTGGTCTCAGAATTTCCGCCAGCTCCGAAAGAATTGGAAGATGGCATACATACTACTGCAGATAATCTCAAGAAGATTGAGTTGGGATCGGCAGATGACCCGCGACCGACATTTGTCAGCGAGCTGCTATCTGAAGAAAGGGTGGCTGCTTTAAAGAACGTGCTTCTACGACATAAAGACTGCTTCGCGTGGAACTACTCCGAGATGCCAGGATTAGATCCGGAGATTGCTGTGCATAAGTTAGCAATATCCTCGGATATCAAGCCAGTCAAGCAGGCGCCAAGAAGGATGCGACTCGAGCTTGAAATGAGCATCAACGCCGAAGTCAAGAAGCTGATCGATTCTGGATTTATCCAAGAAGTCCAATATCCCGACTGGATCGCCAATATCGTCCCGGTAATGAAGAAAAATGGGACGGTACGCATATGCGTGGATTTCAGGGATCTCAATAAAGCCTGTCCAAAGGACGATTTCCCAGTACCAGTAACCGAGCTAATGATAGATAACACGTCCACTCATGAGGTTTTCTCCTTTATGGACGGTTCATCAGGATACAATCAGATAAAGATGCATCCCAAAGACCAGAAGCACACCGCTTTTCGGACCCCTTTGGGTATATTCTGCTACAGGTTTATGCCCTTTGGTCTAAAGAACGCCGGTGCTACCTATCAAAGGGCCATGACAAAGATCTTCGACGATCTCATACATGACATCGTCGAGTGCTATATCGATGACCTTGTAGTGAAGAGCATGTCATACGAAGAGCATTTAAAGCATCTGGAGACTGTCTTTCAACGCCTTCGTCAATATAATCTGAAGATGAATCCCCTCAAATGAGTGTTTGGAGTCTCCTCGGGTAAATTCCTGGGATTCATCATCCGACATCGAGGTATCGAAATAGATCCATCTAAGATCAAGGCGATCATGGAAATGCCTCCGCCAAGAACCCTCAAACAGTTGCGGTCTCTCCAAGGGAAGCTCGCATACATCCGGCGGTTTATCGCTAATCTTTCAGGCAAATGCCGTCCTTACAGTCACCTGATGAAGAAGGGAACCCCATTCGTCTGGGATCAAAAATGCCAAAGCGCGCTAGACGAGATCAAGCAATACCTGCACAACCCGCCGGTGTTGGCTGCTCCGGTTAAGGAAAAACCTCTCATTCTTTATACAACCGCCCTCGAAGGTTCTTTAGGCGCATTATGGGCACAAGAGGACGACCAAGGGAAAGAAAGAGCACTCTACTACTTAAGTCGAGTTCTGCTGGGGGCAAAAAGCAACTACTCTCCCATTGAAAAACATTGCTTGGCGTTAATCTTCGCGATAACAAAGCTCAGGCACTATGCGTTGGCACATGAAGTCCGTCTCATCTCGAAGGTGGACCCTCTTAAATATCTGATGTCAAAGGCTATATTGACGGGTCGACTCGCTAAATGGGCTCTACTCCTGATGGAGTTCTCAATAACGTATCGACCTCTTAAGGCAGTGAAAGGCCAGGCCATTGCCGACTTCCTCGCTGAGCATCCAGTACCTGCTGGTTCTCCTCTGAACTGCGAGTTGCCAGACGAGCATGCATTTGATGCGATTGGCGGCGGTAGTACCCGATGGGAACTCTATTTCGATGGAGCATCCTCCATAAAGAAACAGAAACAAGGTATCCCAATGATCAAATCGGGGATAGGCCTCATCTTCGCAACTCCACAAGGAGGGATAATGCGCTTCGCCTTCTCCTTAACAGAGCCGAGGACAAACAATGAAGCTGAATACGAAGCTCTGATAGCAGGCCTCGAGATCGCCATCGACATGGGAATCGGAAATCTCCTTATATACGGGGATTCCCAATTGGTCGTTAGTCAAGTAAATGGTGACTACCAAACGTGCAAACCAGAATTGGTGAAGTACGGCGAAAAGGTGCAACAACTATTAACCTAAATTCCCTCCTATACTTTGGAGAACATACCGCGTGCGGAAAACAGCAAAGCAGACGCGTTGGCCAAACTTGCTAAAGAACTGGCTGACGAGAACCTTGATGACGTCAGAATCGTGGTACAAAGCCGTCGAGTGCTCGCCCCGGCAGAAATACCTCCGGAATTATATAAAGAAAAGGGGGCGACTGAGCAGACGACCCTACAAATAAAAGACCGTGAGAAGGCTGAGGACTGGAGGGAAGTCTTCATAGACTACTTTAAGTCCCACCGAATGCCCGAAGAAGCGTCCTCAAGACATCAGCTCATGAAACGAGCTCTATCTTTCGCTTTCGTCAACGATACTCTATACAAGAAATCATTTGATTCTCTATGGCTGAGATGCTTAGGACCTGGCGAAGCAGAAAGAGTCGTTCAGGATGTTCACGACGGACTTTGCGGTTCTCACCAAGCAGGCCCAAAGATGAAGTTAAAAATTAAACGGATGGGTTATTACTGGCCCACGATGATCCAGGACTGCCTCGAGTATGCGAAGCAATGCCACTCGTGCCAGGTTCATGGAGACTTTATCCACCAACATCCGAACCCACTACATCCAACGGTGGCTAGCTGGCCATTCGAAATGTGGGGGACTGACATAGTCGGCCCCATCGAGCCAGCATCATCCCGGGGACATCGTTTTATCCTGGCGACAACTGATTACTTCTCCAAATGGGCAGAAGCAGTACCGCTGAGGGAAGTGAAGACGGAGAACATCCTCCACTTCTTCAAGACGCACGTCATCTATCGGTTTGGAACCCCACGGCGGATTATCTCCGATAATAGGCCAGCCTACAGAAGCCATAAGATTGGCCGCTTCGCGCAGCAGCACAATATAGACTGGAGATATTCTTCAGTTTACAACCTACGAGCTAACGGTCTGGCCGAGGCCTTCAATAAGACCTTGACGAAGATCATAAAAAAGACCGTTTCCCGGAATAAGAGAGACTGGCACGAGAAGCTGCAAGAAGCCCTTTGGGCTTATCGAACTACATGCAAGACGGCCACGAACGCAACGCCGTACGCGTTAGTATTTGGGACGGAAGCAGTGCTCCCCCTCGAGATAGAGTTACCCTCTCTACGAGTGGCAGTCCACTACGAGCCGACGGACGAAGAAAACGCTCACCTTCGGCTTGAGGAGCTTGATGCCCTTGATGAAACCCGGCTCATAGCGCAACAACATCTAGAAGCCTACAAAGCAAAGATGACGCGCTCGTACGAAAGATTGACCAGGCCGAGGACATTCCGCCAAGGCGAACTCGTACTAGTAGTCAAAAGACCTATGATCCCCAATCGTGCCAAGCGGGGAAAATTTTAGCCGAACTATGAAGGCCCGTACATTATAGACAAGGTCTACCAGGGTGGAGCCTATCTACTCATGGACGTGCACGGTGAAAGGCCTTTTAGGCCAATAAACGGCCGCTTCTTAAAGAGGTACTATGCTTAATGAGCCACAGCCTGGGTCAATGATAGATGACGACGACTATGTCCGCTCGCTATCTTCCTAAGCTCAGACTTCACAAGCAGCAGCCGGCCTTCCCCTAAACGACGGACCGAAACGTCCTTAAACTATCGACAGACCGAAACGTCCTTAAACTATCGACGGACCGAAACGTCCTTAAACTAACGACGGACCGAAACGTCCTTAAACTATCGACGGACCGAAACGTCCTTAAACTAACGACGGACCGAAACGTCCCTAAAACTACCACCGCAGCATCCTTAGGCTGACGAGATTAAAAAAAAAGAGAAAAAGAAAGAAAAAAAAAACGGTATGTCCATAAGCAAAATGGGCACGGATGAAAACCCGAAAGGGCTCCGTGAGTAAAAACGGCAGGACTACCGGCGAGTGTTTGTGAAAACCCGATAGGGCGCAACCTCGTTAAAAGACACTTATAGGGTCCTCTCGACCTTGTAAGGAGAAACCACCTGCTTGAGATCCTTACGACTTACAAAGGAGCAACACACTTAGGGATCCTCACGATTCCTGAGGAGAAAACGCACTTGCGAGATCCTTACGACTCGTAAGGAGAATTCTCTTATGGGACCCTCACGGCTCATAAGACTTGAAAGTCTTAAGTTACAGAAACCTAAACCTGTTCTTAAGCAAATCCCCCACAACCTTCGATATTGCCCTACAAGGGGCTCGATACTGACCCTTGTATACAATCTACGGGCGCGAATAAACATTTCCCCAGCAAAGTCCCACCCGTGACTAGGGATATGTCCATATGATGATCAACCCTTGTAGGTCCTCTCGACCCATAAGGAGAAACCCCTCTTGTAGGATCCTTACGACTTGCAGAGGAACATACACTTAGGAATCCTCACGATCCCTAGGGAGAAAATACACCTACAAGATCCTCATGACTTGTAGGGAGAAATACTTTTATGAGACCCTTACGGCTCATGAAGTCAAAAGCCTTGGTCGACAGGACCCTTAACCTTGTTTGCCAAGCCACCTTTGTTCAACATCGACAAAGGCAAATGATGGTTCGCTCCTGGCAAGATCCCAGTTGTAGCGGTGCTGATGCCGAAGTCGGTGTCTAAAATCCAAGCTTGCGGCGAAAAAGCTAGCAAGCCACACATGCCTACAAGATAGCCGAAATGATGGGGCAACTTGCAATAAAAAGTAGCAAGTAAAAATGTATGCATGAAAAATAGCCGAAATGATGGGGCAACTCGCAATAAAAAGCAGCGAGTATAAAGAAAAATAGCCAAAATGATTGGGCACCGCGAAAAATAGCCGAAATGATTGGGCAATCGCGATTTTCGCGATATAAAAAGCTGAAATGATAGAGCATCGCCGAAAGAATATAAAAAAAATGAAAGAATGAAACTTTTTGCCCTACAGGTGAGATCACATCGATCCCTGTAAACAATCCAGGGGCACAAACAAAGAGGAAACCATACCTTCCCAACAGGCTCCATCAGAAAGCTAAGCCAAATCTCGACGGTTCATAGACAACCCAAAGACAACCTCGACATTTGTCGCAATATTGCAGACATAATGTCAATAGACGAAGCAAAGGAAGGTCCCTAGCTTCAGGGTCTCGACGTCAATATCGACAACTTAGAGATCACCAACGGCGTTTCTCCTCACTCCAACGAGATGCAAACGTGACGTTAACAATCGACCCCAGAGTCGCAACGAGAATGGAACCATGGAAAAGTCCCTAGTTCCAAATCTCAATGGCTACATCTGCAGCCTAGAGACCAACGACGGTGGGCCTCCTCATTCCAGCAGGACACAAGTGTTACACCATCAAACGGAGTGACGGCGAAGTCCCAGCTCCACCTCAGCATTCGTCTCGTTATAGCAAACGAGATGTCAATAGCAGCGTTCCTTCGCAGTCCAGCAGGACGCAGATGTAACGTCAACAAAAGACCTCATGGTCGAAACAAACGGAGTGACGGCGAAATACCAGCTCCACCTCAGCATTCATCTCGTTACAGCAGACGAGATGTCAACAGCAGCGTTCCTTCGCGGTCCAGCAGGATGCAGACACAGCGTCAACAAAAGACCTTACGGTCAAAACAGACGAAACAAAGGCCAAATTCCTAGCTTCAGGGTCTTAACGGCAAGTCATATAAAACCGGAAAGACAATCGGAGATCATCTCGCACCAGTGTGGAATGGTCACCACCTCTACGTTCGTCTCGATACAGCAGACGCAACATCACCAAAAGGAACAGCGGCAACTCCCAGTTCCATGACTCGGCGATATACAGATCACCGAGAGTCAAATCTCCATCCCGTGAAATGCGGATACAATCAGCAAAATTCCTGGTTACGTGGAACGCGGATAACGTCACTCTTTGACCCCGTGTGAAGCATCCAGAGCGGAGCCTAGTCCTCGCCAAGCATGGCAGTGAACCCGTATGAAGCATCTAGTGCAAAATTCCTGGTTACGTGAAACGCGGATAACGTCACTCTTTGACCCCGTGGAAAACGTCCAGAGCGGATCCTGGTCCTCGCAGAGCACGGCAGTGAACCCGTGTGAAGCATCCAGAGCGGAGCCTAGTCCTCGCCAAGCACGGCAGTGAACCCGTGTGAAGCATCTAGTGCAAAATTCCTGGTTACGTGGAACGCGGATAACGTCACTCTTTGACCCCGTGGAAAACGTCCAGAGCGGAGCCTAGTCCTCGCCGAACACGGCAGTGAACCCGTGTGAAGCATCTAGTGCAAAATTCCTGGTTACGTGGAACGCGGATAACGTCACTCTTTGACCCATGGAAAACGTCCAGAGCGGATCCTGGTCCTCGCAGAGCACGGCAATGAACCCGTGTGAAGCATCCAGAGCGGAGCCTAGTCCTCGCCGAACACGGCAGTGAACCCGTGTGAAGCATCTAGTGCAAAATTCCTGGTTATTTGGAACGCGGATAACGTCACTCTTTGACCCCGTGGAAAACGTCCAGAGCGGATCCTGGTCCTCGCAGAGCACGACAATGAACCCGTGTGAAGCACCCAGAGCGGAGCCTAGTCCTCGCCGAACACGGCAGTGAACCCGTGTGAAGCATCTAGTGCAAAATTCCTGGTTACGTGGAACGCGGATAACGTCACTCTTTGACCCCACGGAAAATGCCCAGAGTGGAGCCTGGTCCTCGCCGAGTACGGCAGTGAACCCGTGTGAAGCATCCAGAGCAAATATCGGACTGTGGAGTCCTTAAAATCCACGGACTATGACGTCCTTAACCTCGACCGCAATGTCTTAAAACTAACGATCAACCACCCCGATTCCCTACGGATTCTGCCTTGGTTTAAGGGTACATCTCTTTACTCCTTTGATACCTGGCGTTGTAATTCCTCAACGTTTTCAAAGAGGTGACGGGTCCCTGCAACCAAACATCGGACTGTGGAGTCCCTAAATCCACGGACTATGAGGTCCTTAACCTTGACCGTGATGTCTTAAAACTAACATCGGACTGCGGAGTCCCTAAATCCATGGACTATAAGGTCTTTAACCTTGACCGTGATGTCTTAAAACTAACATCGGACTGTGGAGTCCTTAAATCCTCAGACTATGAGGTCCTTAACCTTGACCGTGATGTCTTAAAACTAACAGCGGACGGTGGAGTCCTTAAATCCACGGACTATGAGGTCCTTAATTTTGACCGTGACGTCTTTAAACTACGATACCTGGAAAAACCCTGACTCCGTAAAACACGAACAAGGGTGACCACATCCAGCACTTACAAGTCCTCATGACCTGTAAGGAAGAAAAACTCTCTTGTGAGATCCCTACGACTCTCAAGGGAAAACCCGCTTAAGGATCCTCACGATCTTTAAGAAGAACTTACACCTAGGGGATCCTCTCGACCCATAGGGAGAAGAACTCTTTATGAGACCCTCGTGGCTCATAAAATGCAAAAGCCTTAGGAAGCAGATCCTAACCCTGTATCCTAAGCCATCACTGTCCTGCAAGGAGATCAAGATAGAATATCCGCAGAATACATTCAATGAAAAGGGGACACACCATTGAGAGGAAAAATGTATCTTTTACTCATAAACCAAAATAGATACAAAGTACAACTTATGAAAGAAACGAAAAAAGGAGATACTCTCATTCATGAGTATGTACAAAAAGGGAGAAAAGATACAAGTCCTCAAGCCGGCGGGCGGTGCAGTAATTTTACCAGTTCATCGTTCTGTTGCTGAGCCACGGCTTCATGACGCAAGATCTCCAGAAGACGAACCTCCGCCTAAGCTTGCTGAGCCTGATACGAAGCAAGCCGAGCTTCGAGCTCTTTCTCGGTGGCTTTATGAGCCTCGACCCTAGCACGAGTGAACGTGGCAGCTTTATCGAGAGCCACCACCTCTTTTATGGGCTCCTGAAGCACCCGCCAGAGCTCGTATGCTTTGTTGGCCTCGGCCGTGAGGCTGGCATGAAGCTCGCTCAACGCCTTGGAAGCTAGCTCCCTCTCCGAAAATTTACGGCTGAACCCTTTTCTCGCACAACAATATGTTCGCTACGTGTCGCTCTATCAGGCCACGTAAGCTCGCTTTCGTGACCACAGCCTTGGAAACAAGACATTTACAAGACCGTATAAATGGGCTTCCAGTCGACGGGAATAATCGATCTAAAACGCACTCACATCACCTGACGTGAAAGGCAACAAGAAAGATTTCCGACATATTTCAAGCATGCGTTCGCAATCATATGAGTATTCAAAAAAAAATAATAATAATAATAGCATTTGCAATCGCATGAACGTTCATAATACCCAAAAAGGTCTGATGCGCAGGAAAGTGATGATAGCATTTGCAACTAAAGAAAATTCTCATGAGAAGAATATAAAGTTTATTTATGCAAGCGGAAACATACATACTAGTACCAAGCCTACATGGAAGTTCGGCATAAAGCATATAAAAAGGAGGGACTAATTTAAAAATGTTCTACGCTAACGGAAAAGGTCACCAAACATGGGATCAACGGCACAGGGTTAACGAAGCAGAGGACAAAATTCTCCATCTCTCTCTCTGCTTTCTCCAGCACATCAAAGCGACGGTTCTCACAAGGAGTCGCTCCCCATCGATTGGCGCCGTGTTCGTCCGCGAAAGCAGACATAATAGCTCGCCGGGCCTTGATTTGGCTCAACAGATGAATTGAGCAATCCTTCAAAGCCTGAGTAATCAGGCACGCTTCATGAAAGCCCTCGAGCTTTTCTTCCGCCGCGTCGAGCATCGCCAGGGTCATCTCCGCCGGGTGAGGAGGGATGTCGGCAAGCACGGCCGTGAGAATCATCCGGAGCCAGAGGGAACCCATCGGGAGGGGGGACCCCCTACGGATCGAGAGTTCATGCATGGCTGAGTCGCATTCGTTGTCGGTAAGGAGGGGATCCACTAACCGAGCAGCAAAGCGGGGGACCATCTCCTCAATAGGAACTTCCCATGGCTGTCGACGAGCACGAGGGCGATTGCAGGCCATGGGGCTCGTTTGTTTCTCAAGACAAGTTACTCCAAGATAAAAAAAAATAATTATATAAATCTCTTTGTGAAGGGAAAAGAAAGCTATAGCCTCATATATAAAGAAGTGCATTAAGTGCTATGCGCGGAAAATCTTGCATGGTGAAGCTATTTCCAAGGCCCAAAAAAGGAAAGGCATCGAAAATCAAGGAGATGGAACTATTTCCAAGGCCCTTTTTTCTGCGTCTGATATTGTGCACTGAAAATAGGGCATGGGAAGATTTTGTGAACAGCCCCGTCAAGGGACCCCACGTGCAGAATACGTGAGGCCTAAACCTGATGTACACTAAAAAGAAAGAAAATGGAGTAGCACCCTGCATATTGAAAGCACCACCAACAACAGTAGCAAAATGATAAAATCCCAGAGAAAGGCATGCAAACATGGAAAGACATAATAAAACTTGTCACTGAATCTTTCAAGAAGTTCATACAAAATAAAGAGGACACGTTTACAATGGTAAGACTTCAGACGCGGGGCATGGGTTGAGAAACTCAAGATTAACTTTGTCCAAGATTCTCCAAGCATTTCGAACCTCCCGAGTGTGCTTCCTCTCGCGGTCGCAAGTGTCGGGATCCTCACGAATGTCCTCCACCCTCCGATAGGCGGCAAGTATTGCTGACTGCTGAAAGACTTGGTGCAAGAGATCGATGAGGTGATCTCGCCTCCTCTTTGAGATCAAACCCATCAGGTACACCGAATGCACCTTATCCTCAGCAGTGTCCAAGGCCCCGAGCGGTATGCCGGTGCAAAAGAGAGGAAGTGCCTCCCGGATCGTCAGCACAATCAGCCTCAGAAGAGAAGAGCGACGGGGGAGTAGCCGATGGTTGTACTCGTCAAAGCGGCTCATGATCTCGGCACACTGAGCATCGGTGAACTCCTGGTTCTGACTGCGGCCCAGTGCACGAATATTCCCATAGGAAATGATCTCGTCAAGACCATACAGATGGGCATCCATGATACCTGAAATAAAGGTCATGAGAATCATTAGAAAGTTCCTATTTCATTAATTGCAGGAGAACAACCTCGGGCCAAGAGACCCCAAGAAGCCTCCGTGTGAAGAAATCGAGTCCTTCATTGGAATTAAATTCCTTATTAAGAAAAGGGAATTAAATTCCCAGAAAGCATTTTTGGGATGGAATTAAATTCTATGGAGTTGAACCGCCATCATCATCTCCCCAAGGATCATCCGACCCCAAGAGATCTACTGATGGAGGTTAAAGAAATTGAAAAAAAATGGGTTCTTTGTGAAATCCTTAATGTGGATTTAAAATCCAGAGAGTTCTTTTAAAACGAAGGTGCTTCAGCCGTTCAACATTATTACGTGAGGAAAAGGGATCCTTCAACAGAGTTAAACTCTGGAAAATGTCTGAGACAGAGAACTAAGCTCTGGAAACGAGAATTAAATTCTCAAAGGAAAAAGCTCTCGAGGGAAGAAGATGAGCAAAGTGAAGGCTCTTCTGAAGAGACATGGGTATTTATAGAAAGCGATGGAAACGATTCATCTCCCCAAATCCCTAAAGGAATCCAACGGTCACAAAAGGTGACAGCGTTGCACTCACGTGCGGACACGTGAGAACAACGCTGTGGGGGCATTTGTTTCCTGATTTAAAATCAGAAAAGCTTATGGAAAAAGCTTCAGAAGAGGGTCACGAGCTTACACGTGACCAGCAGTCACGTGTGGGCACGTGACACCTAAAAGTATCGGCAAGGCAAATTCAGTTTCCCAAATACATCAAAGAAAAGGGGCTTCAGAAAGGGTCATGTGTTCCCACGTGACCTGGGTCACGTGTCGGCACGTGACATTTAAAAGCAGCGGCAAAGACACAACAGTTCCTTGATCAAATCAAGAAAAAGGCTTCAGAAGAGGTCACGTGCTCCCACGTGACCAGGGTCACGTGTTGGCACGTGACACTCAAAACATCAGACTCATTCTCCGGTTAAATCGAGAAGAAGGCTCCATGTCAGGGTCACGTGCTCACACATGACCAGTTGTCATGTGGTGGCACGTGATAGCTAAGCAGCAACCAGAAAACAGAGTGCAAAAAGAAGGAAGAAGGCTCGTTCCAAGGGGATCACGTGCCCACACGTGACCAAGGGTCACGTGGCCACACGTGACCAACTTCAAAGCCCATTTGTCAACAGAATTAAATTCTGAGAAAAGACCTCTCAAATCTTTCCAAAAGCAATCGATTAAATTAAAGATTTAGAGGTGATTAAATATCATCTATCTATGGGAAAATCTCGAATTTGGAAAGATTTCCCCTTTAAATCTAACAGAAATAACAAAGGAGAATCCAAGGATTTGAAATCCAATGGTGAATAAAATTCACCTAATAATCCAAAGGTCCAAAACGAATGATGGATGCAAATCAAATCTCTCAATGAAGATTCGTTAAAAAACTAATTGACTCGGCAGCTTCTCCTATAAATAGGAGCCAAGAGACACAAAAAAGAAAAAGATACACGCAGAAGGAAGAAAAGGGAGAGAGCCTTGATACTATGAGGAATTTGGATCTTCTGCAAAAGAAAACCCTAGGTAAGAGAGGGAAGGTTTTTTTAAAGAAAAGAGAATTTAATTCTCAACAGAGTTTAACTCTGATATAAAACAGAAGGACATATTTCTTCTCTCTTTGATGGAGGATCTGTAAAGTGCACATCTCCCCTTAAGTTGAGAATTTAATTCTCAATGGGTTGAGATCCTGTCATGCAGATCCAAAGCATAGAGAGGGAATGGAAGCACGAGAATTTAATTCTCACAGAACTATAGGAATTTAATTCCTTCAAAATAAAATTAGGGCTTGACCCTGTGTTATGGGAATTTAATTCCTTCAGAACAAAAAGAATCAGGGTTTAACCCTAGTTAAAAACTTAGTTCTGTTAAAACAATGAGAATTTAATTCCCTTAATCTCATTTCCCAGAATAATTCTTTAACAGAGAGTGGGAGCTTAATTCCCCAAAGCTTTTATTAGGGTTCAACCCTATTCGATTCTGCACATATATGAGGAATTTAATTCCTACAGGAAATTCAGAGTTCAACTCTTCAAAAGGAAGTAGGAATCTAATTCCTCTAAAATTATTGTCAGGGTTCAACCCTACGAGGAATTTAATTCCTAAAAAGGGATTAACAGATCTTCTAAACAACTACATCAATCTCATTCCCAGTGTTTAACACTGATTGGTCTTTAGTGTTTAACACTAGGCATTAGCCCAATTGGCTAAATGGCCAGAGGCAAAGCCTCTCCTTCAATGGATCAACAGAAAGCCGATGTCCCAGACATGATTGGACTTAGCCCAAACTGGCCATAAGTCCTCAATTCGTAATTAACTGGGCCAATGGGCTCAAAACATAATTAATTGGTCTCAATCCCAAATTGGGCCAAAGACTATTTAATCCACTCCGGTTCCAGGGTACATCTCTTCACTCCTTTGATACTTGGCGTTGTAATCCCTCAACGTCTTCAAAGAGGTGACGGGTCCCGATGACCACACATTGATACGGACTGTGGGGTCCTTAAACCTATGGACTACGACGTCCTTAACCTTGACCGAGATGTCTTAAAACTAACAACGGACTGTGGGGTCTTTAAACCCATGGACTACGACGTCCTTAACCTTGACCGAGATGTCTTAAAACTAACGATGGACTGTGGGGTCCTTAAACCCATAGACTACGATGTCCTTAACCTTGACCGAGATGTCTTAAAACTAACAATGGACCGCAATGTCCTTAAACTACCCACAGACCGCAATGTCCTTAAACTACCCACAGACCGCAATGTCCTTAAACGAGCCCAAACGCTCTTTTGTCGGATCTAAACGATCCCGTTTAAGTTGATCTTAGCCTCAAATATGGCTAACGTATCCTTAAACCTTCAAACAGACTGGACTATGAATCCCCCCAATCAACTTCGGTTCAAGGGTACATCTCTGAACTCCTCTGATATCTGTCGTTGTAATCCTTCAACGTCGTCAGAGAGGTGACGGGTCCCGACAGCCATACATACAATGGACCACCATGTCCTTAAACTGGAACAATAGAGCCCAAACGCTCTTTTGTCGGATCTAAACGATCCCGTTAAATTGATCTTAGTCTCAGGCCGGACTAACGTATCCTTAACAAACGTTTGAGTTGATCTTGGCCTCAAGTATGGCTAACGTATCCTCAAACCAAACCCCCAAACCCAAATCTAAGATAATACGAATTTGGACTAGTCTACGCCCTACGGGTGACGACATAACTCGGTCTCCGTAAACAATCCACGGGCAACAAAACACAAAACAAACACACACGACGCGAAATGACCATCTGGAGAAGGAGAAAGTTGTTACCGCGATGCGGTAGCGTAATTAACTGCAGGGGCTTGCGCCTGCAGGGAAGAGCGTCCCCACAATCAAAAACCCCTCAAACGAGGGGGAATCTGACGAAGTCTGCTACATCGGCCGCATCCGTGTAAACCTTCGATACACGGTGCCATGAATCAACTTGGCATCTTCAGAGAGGTGGACGGATAGCACCAATTAGCATCTGCCCCGAATTTCAGGCAAGAGACGCCATGTCGCGCCGTCTTTCGGAGGAGAACATTGAGCAATGAGGTTGCGCTACCCGAGGCAGCGCCATCAGCTACCGCTTTGACGGTGACCCCTCCTCTACCTTCTCTCGTACAATTGATTTGTATGTCAAAAATATTTCTAAACCGCAATTAAGAACGGCGTCGCTTGGTAGCTAGCCGGTGAGTACGGGTCAGTCCACAGGGATTTTATGAATTTCCTAATTGTTCTTACGAGCTAATTCCGATGGGTGTCGGATTGATTAAATCTAAAAACTAAATCTATCTAGATCTAAATCTTGCTAGGGTTAGGTTTAGGGTAAATTTGGAAATGTAAATAAATCTCACCGCTTTCTATACCCAAATTAAGATCTATGAGGAGTTATGGTAATTATTAATAAAGGGGATTAGAACCATTCGGGAAGGTGTTCCTTACTCTAGGTTCTTGTCCTTTCTTTATCAATCCTTACCCTAAGCTCCATGGAAAACACGCTCAACCGGACCTTTATACTACGGTATCACCGCTACCTCATGGGATAGGGTGCCGTAGGGAGCGGTGTGTGCGTGTATGCATGGAGTCCTGTTGATTATATGTGATGGGTAAGAAAGGGATGAGAGATCTCATCTCTCAAAAGCCTTCCCCAAAGCTAACCCTAACAAGCGAGGAGACTACTCGCTCATTAGGGAATTGAAGAACATGCTATCTATCTAGCTAGGGCAAGGAATTAAAGATCTATACTAAGGCAATTAAATAAAACTACTTACTTTACAGATGGTTCTCTCCAAACATTTACACAAAACTTGTCAGATCTGAATAGATGAAATGAAAAGAGGCATCGATGCTCTCCAAAAGAAATCTGAATTTTATTAATGAAAGGAGGCATAACCTAATAAAAGATTTAGGGTTCCTATTTATAGATTCATAGAAACCCTAGGTTACAATCGTGTCACATCTGCTTTTACAAAAATACCCCCTAAGAAAAAAACCTAGTCAACGCACCGCCAGCTCAAGAATTTTTCCACTGACGCTTATGCCACGTGGCCGCGGATCCGCAGCCAAAGCCTACGTTTGGCCGCGGTTCCACGGCCGTATATGGCCTTGTGGGCTCATTTTTCCTGGGGTTGTTCTGTTGCATGTTTTCTTCAATTTTCTTCAGTTCTTTTCTCAGATTGGCTTCTAGGTTTCTTCCAGATTTCCACAGTGAATAATTGTAGTGGACTTTTACCATTACTTCATGACGAAGTCTTGAACCTTGCACTGCCTTTGTTCTTTGTGAAATTGTCCATTGATTTTCGTTTAGTCTTCAAACTGTAGGCATGATAAAGATTCTCTGTTTGTTGGTCGAAATCTCACTTTTGCATCGTCTTTTCATCATTTCACTGTTTTTATTCCGAGAACCTGTAACCTGTAACTATGTAGCAGACATGGGTCAAAAGCACCTGTTTATTTGTAAACTGAATAAGAATGGGGAATAAAATAATGTAATATTACGGTATGAACAAATACCCCCAAACTTGTCTTTTGCTCGTCCTCGAACAAACCTAGTTTTATTCTCAACAAAAACCTAACCTCACTTTCGCAGGGAAAACACGATTGCACTGAGCTCGTGCAACAAGCCGTTAAACCTCTAGGTATCCCTAGTAGGAGGAGTGTTGTCTCCTGAGGGTTTTCAGCGGATACTACCCACAAAATCCTATCAATTCGGCCCATTAAATTTTATTCTCCAATTAGGTTTTCTAACAAGGAATTCTATTATCTTCGACTCAGAAATTATCCACCCATATTCTTCACGCTTCCTTATCATTTAACTTAAGATTATATATGTTCTGCAGACCTACTTAGCTTTCGGTATCTTTTAAGTCTTCCTTCTAGGGTTCTATCTCAACTTAGGAATTTTTATCATCTCTATTAAAGATATAAGTCCTATTCTTCATTCCTATCTCTTATCTAAACCCCAATCACATACCCCTACGTGTGTGTATAAATCACCCATACATTTGGAAATTCAAATCAAGCAATCATACTCTTGTCCGTTGTCCAAAACACTTCTTAATTGGTGAATTTTTAGATGAATTTCGCTCACACATACTTCATGCGATCGTTAATACTTCTTGAGGTACAAACAACCGATTACAAAATGTGTAAGCACAATAAAGCGTAATTCCTAGTCTTATAACACCTAAGGCTTTAGCAGTGACTCCCAAACCAGTTGGTCTAAGGCACTAGGTGATGAAGCACCCTCGCTAAATATTTTTCTATTTTTGCAGCCTTAAGTAATCACAAAAACCAGTGTTCATTTTTTTATTATCTCTTTATTCACACTTGTATTTTTTATTTTATTTTCTTCGTACTAAGGACTTTAGACAAGAGCATTTCAAGGTCTCCTATACTATTCCAAGTTTAAAGGTGCGTGTTTGTGCAATTTGTAGGGTATATATTTTCAGAATTTAGACTTAAGCATAGGAATTATTTTTCAAACTTATACTTTAATAAAAATATCAATACTTTTCCCTTGTTTTAATTTAGCCTAAGAAGTCAACTCGAAATTTTCCTATTTCTAAATAAACTACAAAGACATATACTTTCTACCGTTAAATTTTAAGAAAGGTTATTTTTAGGGTTTTTAATTTACTAAGTATAAGATCTAGTTGTTCCTAGCTAGTTAACCATTTTGTCAAACTCAAGTCAATTATAGCCAAAATTGAATACATTAATTTTTATAATTTTTATAATTTTTTCAATTTTTATGGGTTTTAAAATAAGTATGCAAATGCAAAAATATACACATGAATACGAAGGAAGAAGGCTTACCGAGAATACCCCCAAACTTAACTTTGACAGTGTCCTCACTGTCATGCTACACCAAGAGGGTCAAAATGTCGGCACTCCCCTGTTTATTTATTTATAAAAAAAATTATTTTTTTGAATTTTTTTTGTTAATAGAAAAAAAAAACAATATATATATATATATATATATATATATATATATACACACATACAGATTTACAACAAGGTCCTCCCCAAACTAAACAAGGCATTATATAAGTCAAAGGTTAGCACCAACCATTCAAAAATCTTATCGTGGTAATGGTAGAGTTGGTGAAAGAATGGGGTGTAGAGAAAGGAGTTGAGAAACACACGAGACCGGATGGGAAAAATGGTGGAATATGGTCTCGGTGGAGGAGAAGAATAGCGGAAAAGAGAAAGAAGTGGAGTACGATCTTGAGGGTCTAAATCGAGTGAATAAATTAGCGCAATTTGTGATGACCGATGTGTTAAAAGCGATTGTGCTAATCTATCAACCCGTCGAGAAATGGGGTCAAATCCCTCAAGATTCGCAAGAAAATATGGGTACGTCGAACTTGGTAAACCCTCCATTGAAAATGGAAACGCGACGGAGTCTTGCGTGGTCGAAACGATAGGAAGGACGAAAGGGAGTGAATTAGGGATAGTCTTATTCTCACCTAAGTAATCTGTCTCGAACTTGAAGGATTCCATCAATGGTTCGAAATGACTGTAAGCGACCGAGTCTGATGGTTCAACTAACTCATCTGAAAATGTAAAGGACTCAAACTCGGGAGGTGAGTTTTCAACATCGTCCGAAAAAGTGAAACACTCGTAATCATTATCATCTGTGAGAACTGTGTCAGATTCAAAGAGAAAATTTTCAAGATCACAGTCTTCAAACATGATCTTTTGCGTGGTCGGAACGATGGAAAGGAGGGAGGGTGATTTAGGAAATATAACAGTTAAAGGTTCAGGAGGATGAATTGGAAAATCCGATACATCAAACAAAAATGGTTCAACCTCAATATTATCCTCAATACTCTCCTCAATACTATCCTCATAATTCTCCTCAAAATTTAGCCTATCCATGCCATTATCATTAAAATCAAGACGCATATGAGGTTCGGGAGAAACAATTAATGACTCGAGATGATGAATTGGAGATAGAATTTCAGTCAAATTTACGGGTTCATCATCCAAAATATTCCCGGCGTCTATATCCTCAATCAAGTGAAAATCAATTTCTTTAGACAGATCATCAAAAGCATGGATATCTATCAATTCAGGTTCTAGATTGGAGGTATAGAGATCAAAGGGATTGTTGATGGTTTCACTCGAAGGGGGCCCTTCACAATCTGGCAAATCAAGCACTACAAAGTCATACAACTTATCATTTTGGACACTTGTTTGACAACCGGAGTCGTGGGATTCAATTGGGTATGAGTAGGTTTTATTTGGAAGGGTGTATTGATCACTTTCTCCACTTAAATTCTCACTCTGTCCAACCGCCTCCTCATACATTGGAATTTTTGGAGCTAGTTGGAAACTAGCTATCGGTTCATTAGGGTGTATAAGGGTGGCTATGGACGCATCCATATTCCTAATCATTTTGTTTGTTGCTAAATTATAAGCTTCCAACGACTGTTCCAAACTAGACATGGGTTGTGAAGGGGTTTCGGTAAAAGATTCAAAATTGTTTGGATACATGAAACTCCCAAATGGCTGTGTAGAAGTAATGTCTAGTGAATGTGGGAAAGTCGGGTAGGACTGGTAGGAATTGGATGGTTGGACAGGAGTAGGATCAACATTTGGATAAAAAGGTGAATGGACTTGTTGATCCCTAGAAGTGAATGTGTGGAGAGGAGTGAAAGATCGGCTACGAGATTGTTCAATATGCTCAGCAATAGACATGGGTTTAGGAGTTACAACAGGACTCGAAAAAGTGGTATCAACGTACGAAGGTGGGTTAAAATGGTTGATACAAAGTGGATTGCAAAGTCGAACTGTTTCTCCTAGACGCTTCTATTTGATCTTTCAAAGAAATTTTTGGCATGGAGGGGTCGTCCTTAAATCGACTGAAACAATTCGCGTACGAAGCAAAGTTTGGTTCAGGGTACCAAAGTTTGGCAAGAGATTTATGAGGTGGGGTACCCATGATGTCAGAAGGAGAAGAGAAAGAAGGTGGGTTTAAGTGGGGTGCAAGGATTTCTTAGCGACAAAATTTTGCAAGTTTTTATAAAAAATTTTCCTTTTTTTTTTCTTTTTCTCTTTATTTGGAACTGTTTGCAAAAAAGATTTTTGATAAAGAGCTTAGACAAAAATGCACAATCAGGCCTAGATCTAAGGTCACCTAGGTCAGCTAGACAGCTCCTAACTGTTCCAAAGGGCTAGAAATATGACATCAAACAGCCTCTTCACCGCCAATTGCGGCCAGGTAAGTGCCAGGTGAGTGGGAGGCTCCCCACTACGAAAGTAGTGGTCCTAATTAAGTAACCACTCGCCTTAGACACACTTGCCTAGACACCACAAAGTCAGGTTAGGATCAACGGCCGATGCCTACAACTAGTCCTCTGTCCTATTGAGCGCAACGTCCTTAGGGCTGAGTCTAGTATTTTTTATTTAAGAATGGTCAATGCAGATGCCTTATGTGATTTCTGAGGTCCTGGGAAGGGTGATGAAATCCCCACCCAATCTGGATTGGTCTCAAGCCCCTTAAAGTCCGATTAAAGATATGCAAAACAGAAAAAATCACTTGCAATCAATTTTTTTATCTTAAGCGCGGCGCAAAGAATCCTGCACAAGATTTGTTATTGGAAGGGGGAATATTTTTTTTAAGCGCAAAGAATCCTGCAGGATATTTGACAAAAGATATATCGGATTTACAGAGGAGACTTACAGTGCTTTTTCCACCTGCCGAAGTCACCAGAACGCCGCGGTTTAGCGGTCGGAAGTAGGGTTGCGCGGCGGAAAGGCGGTCGGATCGGCGGCTCGGTTCCTAAGAATTTTTTTCACGCGATGATATCACCAGAGCACCGCGCTTCCGCGGTCGGAAGGGGTCTTTGGCGGCGATTCCGCGGTCAGGTGGCTGGTTCAGTTCTCCAAATCTTTTCAGTTGCTCTGTTGTTGAAATCTCCTTCTGTTTGGATCTCCCGTTTTCTGTTTCGCACTCTGGATTTTTCCAGATCCGTCCATCCTGCAAAGATTCACATAAAAATACCCTTCACAAAATAACAAAATGATAAATTTTTATATTTTTATAATTTTTCAGTTTTTTTATGATTTTTCAATTTTAGATTAACCCGAAATTGCAAAAAGAAAATAACACGTCATCCCCGGCAACGGCGCCATTTGATTTGTATGTCAAAAATATTTCTAAACCGCAATCAAGAACGGCATCGCTTGGTAGCTAGCCGGTGAGTACGGGTCGGTCCACAGGGATTTTGTGAATTTCCAAATTGTTCTTACGAGCTAATTCCGATGGATGTCGGATTGATTAAATCTAAAAACTAAATCTATCTAGATCTAAATCTTTCTAGGGTTAGGTTTAGGGTAGGTTTGGAAATGTAAATAAATCTCACCGCTTTCTATACCCAAATTAAGATCTATGAGGAGTTATGGTAATTATTAATAAAGGGGATTAGAACTATTCGGGAAGGTGTTCCTTCCTCTAGGTTCTTATCCTTTCTTTATCAATCCTTACCCTAAGCTCCATGGAAAACACGCTCAACCGGGCCTTTATACTACGGTATTACCGCTACCTCATGGGATAGGGTGCCATAGGGAGCAATGTGTGCGTGTATGCATGGAGTCCTGTTGATTATATGTGATGGGAAAGAAAGGGATGAGAGATCTCATCTCTCAAAAGCCTTCCCCAAAGCTAACCCTAACAAGCAAGGAGACTACTCGCTCATTAGGAAATTGAAGAACATGCTATCTATCTAACTAGGACAAGGAATTAAAGATCTATACTAAGGCAATTAAATAAAACTACTTACTTTACAGATGGCTCTCTCCAAACATTTACACAAGACTTGTCAGATCTGAATAGATGAAATGAAAAGAGGCATCGATGCTCTCCAAAAGAAATCTGAATTTTATTAATGAAAGGAGGCATAACCTAATACAAGATTTAGGGTTCCTATTTATAGATTCATAGAAACCCTAGGTTACAATCGCGTCACATCTGCTTTTACAAAAATACCCCCTAAGAAAAAGACCTAGTCAACGCACCGCCAGCTCAAGACTTTTTCCACCGACGCTCGTGCCACGTGGCTGCGGATCAGCGGCCAAAGCCCACGTTTGGCCGCGGTTCCGCGGCCGTATATGGGCCTTGTGGGCTCATTTTTCCTGGGGTTGTTCTGTTGCATGTTTTCTTCAATTTTCTTCAGTTCTTTTCTCAGATTGGCTTCTAGGTTTCTTCCAGATTTCCACAGTGAATAATTGTAGTGGACTTTTACCGTTGCTTCGTGACGAAGTCTTGAACCTTGCGCTGCCTTTGTTCTTTATGAAATTGTCCATTGATCTTCGTTTAGTCTTCAAACTGTAGGCATGATAAAGATTCTCTGTTTGTTGGTCGAAGTCTCACTTTTGCATCGTCTTTTCATCATTTCACTGTTTTTATTCCGAGAACCTATAACCTGCAACTATGTAGCAGACATGGGTCAAAAGCACCTGTTTATTTGTAAACTGAATAAGAATGGGGAATAAAATAATGCAATATTACGGTATGAACAACAATCTCGAATGTTGGAAGGTGCGGATTTGATCCATCAGTTTTATTTCTAGGCTGTCTAATTTATATACTGACATTGCATTACTACATCCTTGCAGGAGTCCTTTTTGATCACCTGTATCAGGTGTTGCACCCACACTTCTCTTTCCAGTCAGAGATTAGTCCGCCTGCTGGTGTCGGTGAGTATCTTTTCTAAACGACGTCCTTTCTTTAACAGTCGGTCACATTATTGCTAATTCTTCTTTGTATTGCTTGTAGCTTTACAAATTGAAGGAGGGGACGAGGTTATCGTTGCGCCACCAGTACTCCCAGCTCTGCCTCCTGTTGCAGCCGGTATAGTAGACTCTATTGTTCGTGTATTTTCTTTATTTCTTGACCCCACATCTGATTGTGATTTGTTTTGTAGCGGTCACATCGACTCCAGCCCCGTTCGAGTCTTGCACCATAATGCCAGCCGGCCCTTTTTCTCGACGTGCATTCTCGAAAGGCGCCGCAAATAGTTTGCGCATGTTGAGCGACTATATTGAGGAGTTTGACGTGGAGACTCCCACATCTGCTGCGGATTTTTCCGCGGAGGTTAACCCTATGCTAGCGACGCTCGTGAATTTTCATAGTGAGGGCGTCGTTGAGTCTTGGGTTAAACACTGCAGGGAAATTGAAGCTTGCCTGCATGAGCTCGAGGTTGGACGTTCTACTCCAGAAGTCCTGGCTGTGAACGCCCAGCGGGCTGCGTGGGTTGAGCAGAGCACTCCCTACTTCCATCATCTTGAACACGAGGCGGCTTTAAATCGTAAGGAGTGCGGAGAGGCTTCGAGCGAATTTGCCTGACTGCATACTCAGGTTGATGCAAATGCTGCCCAGTTGAAAGTTATCTTTGAAGAAGGCCTTCTGCGATGCATCTCTGACGGGTTAATACTGAGGCAAAAGCTCGACGTCATCGAGCGGGATGCAAAAAATCGTGAGGCAGCTCAGCGGGCCGTCGAGGAACAACTTTCGTCTTATTTGCAGCAACGAGCCCAAGTCGAAGCAGAGTTGACTGCGGCAGCTGATCAAGAAAAGGGGCTGAGGGTGCGCGAGCGGCTGATTGGACTATTGAAAGAGCTTCCCTCACAATAATTTTTTTGTACCATTTGTAATTTTGAATAAAATTTATTCATTCTTTTATTCTTTCATATGATGCATTTTGTACCCAATTGAATTCATGAATAAAAGATACATTTCTTTCGCAATGTCTTGTGTCATCTCTCTGCTTTCTTCTTTCTTTTGTTATCAGTATGTCACCTTAGCAAGCATAGCCGGCAGATGATAGAGTGAGCATCTTGTTTTGGCTTCTTCGAGGGGTATTGATGGCTTAAAAAGCAGGTTTAGATCTGCTACCTAAGACTTTTCAAGTTTATGAGCTGTGAGGGTCTCATAAAGACTTTTCTCCCTACGAGTCTTGAGGATCTCGTAGGTGTCTTTTCTCCTTATGAGTCGTGAGGATTCCTAAGTGCGTTCTCCCTTGTAAATCGTAAGGATCTTATAAGAGAGTTTTCTTCCTTACGAATCGAGAGGACCCGTAAGTGTTTAATGAGATTGACATGTAGATGACGTATTTCCGTGACGGGGCCATGTGGATGACGTATTTCCGCGACGGGGTCATGTTGATGACATATTTCCGAGACGGGGTCATGTGGATGACGTATTTCCGAGACGGGGTCATTTGGATGACGTATTTTCGAGACAGGGTCATGTGGATGATGTATTTCCGCAACGGGGTCATGCGGATGACGTATTTCCGAGACGGGGTCATGTGGATGAAGTATTTCCGCAACGGGTTCATGTGGATGACGTATTTCCGAGACGGGGTCATGTGGATGACGTATTTCCGCAACGGGGTCATGTGGATGACGTATTTCCGCAACGGGGTCATGTGGATGACGTATTTACGAGACGGGGTCATGTGGATGACGTATTTCCGTGACGGGGTCATTTGGATGACGTATTTCCGAGACGGGGTCATGTGGATGACGTATTTCCACGACGGGGTCATGTGGATGACGTATTTCCGAGACGGGGTCATATGGATGACGTATTTCCGCAACGGGGTCATGTGGATGACGTATTTCCGCAACGGGGTCATGTGGATGACGTATTTCCGAGAACGGGGGCAACGTGCCCTTTTTGCTTATGGACATACCGTTTTTTTATTCTTTTCTCTTTTTTTTGTGTCAGCCTTGGGATGTTGCAGTCCACAGTAATTTATCGACGTCTCGGTAAACAGCTAGTTTTAGGACATAGTGGTCCATCGTTAGTTTAAGGACGTTTCGGTCCGTCGTTAGTTTAAGGGCGTTTCGGTCCGCTGTTAGTTTAAGGACGTTTCGGTCCGTTGTTAG